>VIBL01000034.1:460000-3415858 GCA_008271625.1 Lutraria rhynchaena | reverse complement strand
AAAACATAAGACCATTATTTGTTAGAGCAACAGTATCGCCATCCCCGTAAGCTGTTCCATCGGCTTTTGTTAATCTTCCTTCAAACAACAAATAACTTTCACTCGGATGAGTAAATAAATCTTGTGTTTCTATACTAATTCTAATTTCTCCGGGGTTATTTAAATTGGTTCCTGTAATAGGTTCGTATTCATGGTATTCATATTTTTCAATACTTTCATCTGTCATGGGAACTTCAGTAATTTTTAAAATATCCTCCATTTTATAATAAAAAAAAATGAGATAAATAAAATAAAATAAGAATTCTTTATTTTTCATTCAACCCTAATATTTGGAAAAGATTTATCTTCTCTACAAAACACTCTCCAAAGTCTTATATATTTTAAAGGTTCGTTTCCTGGATATTCTCTTGGATATTTTTTAGCATAAATCCTATTTCCATAAACTAAAGTTATAGGTAAATGATCATATGATTTTAAATAATCATTAACATCGTTCTCGAGCTCTTTAAAATAATCTATTTGTTTGGGTGATAATTTTATAGTAACTTTTGGATATCCATATTCCGTGTCTTGGGTATCAAGTATTTCCGAATTACCTAATTTTACACCTCTTGAATTTACATTAACCATTGCGGTGTTATAATTTGTATATTCGTAACGGGAAAATTTTTGATTCATTTTATATAAAGACTTTTTTAATTAGGTATTTTTATTGTGCGACCGGAGGGAGGACCCTCCATTTTTTAATCTATGAACTAAATCTTGAATACATATAACCTTGGATCCTCCAGCATCAATAATTGAAGAAAGACTCGGTTCGTCCTGTGCGGGGCTTCCATTCGGGAGCGTTTATTTTTGTATAATTGATTTGGATTTCGGGGTTAAAAGTTTACTAGCGATCTTTTTTCCTGCCTCATCCAACGCTTTCCTTCCAGCAGATTTACCGGCATCGAGTGCTGTTTTACCCAGTGCCTTTACTACATTCGTTGCAGCTGTTTTGGAAAGTATACCGCTAAATAAATTTGCCATAGTTTCAAATATTCCACTTCCTCCATACTTGTATCGTCTTTTAAATCCACGATTTTTTATTATCAACATTTTCAAAACGAAGTTTTGACTATTTTCATTTAAGCGAACGGTTTCTTAATCTCCCTACGGTCGAATTATTTTTTTATATTCTTTGGAATTTAAAATATTTTGTTTTTTAAGTTTATCACAAATAGAAACTATCTCCTGATCAACACCCGTATTTCCTGCTTTTTTACTTTCCATCAATAAATCAAGTTTTTCAAGTAATACGTTGGGATCCGAGAGACCCGAACCGGAAGATGAAGACGAATCTTCATCTTCATCTTTATATTCATTTTCAAATGAACGTCTATTTTCCCATAATGATTTAATATAATAATTATATTTATGACTTTTAATGGCCTTCGGACGATTGGTTTCTGGATTATTATCTTTATAAATAGCATTCGATTTAAACAACAATTTGGTATATTCTCTATAATCATCGTCTGTGATTATATCGTCATCTGGATCCTTGACTATAATAAGTTCCCATAATCCTTTGGTTCCTGCATATTCTTCATCATTTACAATTATATTATCACCTTTAAAAAACGGGTTTATCTCCAATATAAAAATTTTTATTTTTGGTATACATTCCAAACGTTTTATCAGTTCCGGATTTACTACCAAAATTTTTTAGATATTCGGTGGCGATTGGACCTAAATGCGTTGCATCGACCTTGGGGGTGGGTTTTGGTAAAGCCGGAATAACCGATGGACCTGGAATAGCCGGTGGACCTGGAATAGCCGCGATAGCCGGAGCAATTTCTTTTAATGGTTGAAGTTCTTCTTTTATTTCTTTGTCCTTCTGTACGTCTGTAACAGGTTTAAAAAATTTTCCTAAATCTTTCTGAAATTCTCTTTCTCCGACACGCTCATGAAGTTGGCTTTGTTGTATATTTTTCTTTGTTTCAAGAAACTCTTTTACCATTAAATCTCTTTTCTCGGGATCTGTAATTTTTAGAAATGACATTCTTTTTTTATTGGGCAATTTAAGGTTTCAATTCCATAAATTCAATATTTGTTTTTTCAATATTTTTTTATCAACATTCTTACTTCGTCTTTTAATTTATAATATTTATCTAATTCAGAAGATATAAGTTGAAATTCTTCATCACTTATTTTCCCATTGTTTAAAGCTTGAGAAATATACGAATTTATAGTATTAAGTTTTGTAGTTGCAAGAGTTCTTATTTTTTCATGTTTCTCAACTTTAGAAGAAAAATGTTTATTTAAGTATTTCCCGGGAATCCCTAATGCACCACAACCCGCCGATATAGACATCAATACTTCCGAATATGGCAATATAGGTGAAAGTGCACCAAGAAGAATTGTTGAAACATTAAGTATCAACTCAATAAAATATATAATATTTCTTGCTCTTCTGTATTTTTTAGTAAGTGAAATTCTTGTATTCTCCTCGGTTTCAAGAATACTTTGAACTCTTGTAATCTCATTCAATCGAAATTCTTGTGATTCCATTTTTTAAGTGAAATTTTAGCGCGCCCACACACAAACTTTCACCGGTAGACAAAACAAGACTAATTTATAAATAAAAATGTTCCCACTTTCCACACGGAGACTTTCACTGGTAGACAAAAAAGACTAATTTATAATTTAAAAATTTTTCATCTTTCTCCCACAGAGACTTTCCCCGGTAGACAAAAAAAGACTAATTTATAATTTAAAAATTTTTCATCTTTCTCCCACAGAGACTTTCACCGGTAGACAAAAAAAGACTAATTTCTATATTTTTTTTCTTTTATATTTTAAACCCACCTGTATTTTTTTTTATTTCTTGTGTTTTGAACCCACCTGTATTTTTTTTGTTTAACCTTAAACAGCAATTTTGGTTTAGTAGTATATAAAATGTACTAGTCTGGGGGGTTTGAGCGAGCGAAGCGAGCGAAAACCCGAACCACCGAAGGTGGCCCAGACTAGTACATTTTATATACTACTTAGATGCGCAGTTTAAGACAGCTTTAACAGTAGCAACTTGTTGTATAGTATATAGTAATTCACCGGGTTTTTTCCAAATCAACTCTCAAAGAAACATTATAACAGAATGAATACATCTCAACTTCAATGTTGTATAAATTGCGATGCATTGCTAAGAAAATCAACTTTGGATTTGTAGCAAACACTGATGATCATTTAAAGGAAGGAACACATTGGTGCGCATTTTTCTTTCCAAATCCGACCACAGTAGAGTACTTTGATAGCTACGGAAAGCCTGTAGATTACTTCAACTCATGTTTTTCTGTATATGTTTCCAACTTTCCAAATATAAATGTAAATTCTAGACAATTACAAAGTAGGTAAAGTGATGTATGTGGAATGTATTGTTTATTTTTCTTACTGCAACGATTGAGTGGAATGTCTTTTTATGATATTGTACATAGTTTTTCTTTTGATAATGAATGTAATGACGTATTTGTATATAACTTAGTCAGTAATAAATTTCCACTTTGTGTTCAAAATGTCTGTATCAATAACCATGTATGTAAACCACTAATAAAACATGATGTATTTTAATTGTAGTTGGTTATGTGTGTCTATTTATTGTGTTGTTTACCATTATTGAGTGAACATCATGACAGAGGCTCTCATTAAATCTGAGTGTCCAGCAACATGTATTGTAGCTGGGGCGAGTGGCAGTGGAAAGTCAACCTTTCTTTTTGAATGTTTAAAAATGCAAAGTCTATGTTTACTCATATCTATTCTACTTATCAAACATTATATGATGACATAAAAAGACAAGTGGAGAATATATCATTTTTTGAGGGTCTTCCTTGCAAAGAAGATATGGAAATGTGGTCATTTGAATCAGAATTTAAGGTCTTGGTAATTGATGATCTAGCTCAAAAGGCTTCAGAAAGTGTAGATATAGTCAACTTATTCACCATTTACAGTCACCATCATAACTTTACTGTATTCTTTGTGATTCAGAATTCATTTTTGGGAGGGAAATATTTTCAAACTATCAGTTTAAACAGCCATTACTTTGCGTTGTTTAATAACCAAAGAGATCAACTACAAACTCAAACATTAGCAAGACAAATGTTTCCAGGTGAAGCAAAATTCTTTATGGATGCTTACAAGAAAGCTACAAGAACAAAATACAGTTACTTACTAGTGGATATAAGCCCACATTCAAATCCACTATATAAACTTCGTACAGACATATTTCCTTATCAAACATTGATTGTGTTCCGTCCTGAAAAGGAAAAATATGAGTGAAATAGTGCAAAAAGAAGGTTACTTTTTAAGATTTTTGTTAAAAACGAATGAAAACTAACAAAAATTGTTGATGAATAATTTAACTAAATCACAAATGGATGTAATAATTGAGGTGATTTATAATTCTCTGGCAGGAAATTTAGCAATATCTGACAAGGATAAAAAAAAGCTGAAACGATACAGGAACGTCATTCATAAACTAGTGTCAAAAAGATTATCAAGTAGAAAGAGAAAATCACTTCTTGTAAAATATTTCAAGCAAATTATACTACTGAAAAATATGAGTTGAAGTAATCTACAGGCTTTCCGTAGCTATCAAAGTACTCTACTGTGGTCGGATTTGGAAAGAAAAATGCGCACCAATGTGTTCCTTCCTTTAAATGATCATCAGTGTTTGCTATAAATCTACATGGAAAATTCAAATTTTGGGTAATCGATCTGCTGCAAACACTCCCAAAGTTGATTTTTTACCAGTTTTCACTAAAGATAAAAGGTCAGCATCAAAGATGGGTTCTAACTGAAATGTGAATAGTGTGGATGTATTAGCAAAATCTTCTCTATTTATATCAAGTCCTCTATCTTTATTCCATGTACCATTAGTTAGAAACATATTTGTGTAGGCCCTCATAAAACTTCCTCCTTCAGTTTTGTTAAAGTTCAAATTTAGTGGATTTCCCCACACAGGTACACCATCAGCATACAAACATATACTTTGAATATCACAGTTCAAAAAGTGAAAGGGATTTGATGTATAGTCCCCAGATAAAGCATTTAATTTAACGAAAGCCACAACTACTTTGTTAGGTTTTTGTCCCTGAAATAAATTATCCCATGTAAAAACTGTGCTTCCAGATGCTAGAGTTTGTGAACGGCACTGCACTCTATCAAATGGATACTTAGCAGTGCTGGTCTTCAACATCTCCGAATGTGCAACGATGAGGGCAGGGTTAACCCTGATTTTTTTATCTAATAAGTAAATATCCATTATTTTTACTTTATAGTTTGGGGATAAGTTCCCCGATGATAGACAAAATGCTGGTGAGCTCTGATACAACTTCAGTTTAACATCCACCTGATTTAACAGGTATCTCTTAATTGTGAATAGACTGTGATTGATAGGTCCCTGTAAGTCTAATGTTTTAGATTCACTGATGTACTTTGCTCTACGAAACAAACCAGTGTTACCCCCTTCAGGATCACAATCTTCAGGATGATCATTGTCATCTTTGATAAACAGTTGAGATAATAACTGAGAGGATGTAGCATCTTGTCCGTTGTTAAGTAAAGTTTGAATCATAGAGATTATATGGGTTATAATTGAATGAAATGACTGCTTTGTTTTGTAATGTCACCTCTGTAGCAGAAAATAATGCTTGTAAAAACAAATTGATTGGACCCACTTTTTACTGGTAATATCGGTCCCATCTGGGTTTGTTATTTTTAATTTTACACATAATTGTGTTCCTCTGAGATCAAGATAGTCCATAGAATTCTGACCACTAATTTGAAACTCAATTGGTGTGTCATCTGATACTCGGGATAATGGCCGTGTCTCTTGATAGTAAACATCATTAACAGCTGCTTGAGTTGGTGGTAAATCAAACAATAACAACTCATCAGGTACACCTTCTGTAAAACCATCTTCTGTGAAATATGACATTTTCAATTTCCAAATATGTCCCAGGTTGTAATTGGTTTCTGTTTTTTTTTGTTTTTCCATGTTTTATCTCTTTTTTTATTCACTTTTTGTGTGTTTTTTGTGACACTTTTTCTTGTTTTCACAGCTTTTTTACAGTTTTCTGCCGTTTTTTGTTCAATTTGGATATTTTTTTCTCAACACGCTTTTGTAGTTTAGATTTTTTCCTGATTTTACCACGTCTTTTATTCTTGGTTTGTAAACTAAGTTCACCTAAAGCAACTTTCCAATACCCATAAAAATGAAGTGGTTGCTTTAGCTGCACTTTAAAGTTATAAGTTGTGTTATCACTGAAAATATGGTGACTTTTGCTATCAGAAATAAAAACATATCGCTCCATATTATTTTTCTTGAACTTGATCCGCATTAATCCAACTATCGAATGATTTTGGGAAGCCTTCCCATCGCACAAAATACTGAAGTTTTCCCTTCACCATTCTTTTTTTTAAATTTTCTCAACATACCATAGACTTTCTTCATTTTTATCAACTGGAACCATTTCCTGCTCCTTCACATAACCTTTGATTGGGTCATTATTTAAGTCAGCAATTTTGTACAATGGTATTCCTTGTTGAAACACCCTGCTTTTAATTTTAAATACTTCTGTGGTATATTGTTGTTGATATGCTCGTCTAAAAGGGTGTTTTGTATAACTCAATCGAACCAAACTACCAATTTTAAATTTAAACTTGGGCTTTATTTTAGAAATTTTTTGGGTTTCAAGTACTGTTTGCTCCAAACTTGAGTCTCTTCTTTTTTGTTATTTCACTCGGGGATAAACCGCCAAGACTACGATGTGGACTATTATTGTAGTTGTTGACAAGATCTTGAAGATTTTCAATATATCTGTAATTTCGTTGATGTCTTAGCATTCTGAACATCATGCTTCGCTATGTACGAATGACCCTTTCTGCATAGTTCGCTTTATTGTTACTTTGTGTGTTAAATAAATAGATCCCCTGTTTTTTCATGCATTTTTTATGTCATGATTGATAAATTCAGAACCTTTGTCTGATCTTATTTTTGTAAATTTTCTTGTATGGAGAACATCTTTGATTGCAGATAAAACTGTTTGTGTTTTTTTTTATTTAGAAGAGGTCTTACTAAAAGATAACGTGAAAATATGTCTATAGTAATGAGTAAATACTTGACTCCCTCATTATGTTTTGAAATGTTTTCAACTGACATGAGATCCATGTCTGCTTTATCATCTAAACCAACTACCTTCACTCTGGGTGTTTTGTAGGAATGCCTCACCTGTTTTTGCACAGCATATGAGTCTTGATTGTTTAGCCATTTGTTAATAAAGTTTACAGTAAATATTCCTGGATATTTTTTATTTAATATTTTATGTAACTTTGCGGCACCTAAATAACTCCCTGGTTGTTTTGCATTAAAATAATATTCGGTGAGAACGTTTTCCTTCTGTGTTTTGTTCATGATTAATGATGTCTGAAGTTTTGACAACCTTTTATTTAACAAAACATAACAAAAGCTTGATTAACATCAATTTTTAATACAAACACACATACAAGTAAAATAGCTATTTATGACATTTTTTAGAATAAAATTCTACTTCATGTAACAAAATGACTACAAGAAAAAACATTGAAATCAAATATATTTAAATTTACGATGGTACAATCATTGTCTTTGAAATCCATTTTTAGTTAAAGTGAAGAGGGAAATAGTCGATCCTCCAAACGTTCAATTGTTAACACCATTCTCATCATTTTGGATTTCCACTGTTCAGTCTTTATTACATCTAAAAAGTCCTTACCGGTAATCACTCGTTTCTGTAGGCAGATCATATCAGGGGAAATGTTTGAAATCGGCATTATGTCCTCCCAGGATTGAATAATATCTTGTTCATTCACTTCTTTCAACATCTCCTCAAAATAAAACCTAATTTGATGTTCGTCATCATCAGTTTCCATGATGCAGTCATGTTCTTTTTGTGACAGCCATAGCAATATTTCCTCACCGTTAAGCCTTTTACTTCACTTAAGGCTTTTGCATAGATAAAGTCGAAGTAAGAGTTCATCAACATAACACTCGTTGATGGTGAAGTTGCGTGATCTATAGGAGGTGTTGTAAATTCTGACTCGTCTGTATTGACTGTCATTGAGTTACATTGGTCATCTTCAAATGAATCCTGAGAAGAGTTAATACAATCAATTATGTGATGTATTCACTTTGCTTGGTGAGGACGTAGTGGTGAAAATAATGTTCCAATCTATCTTTTATACTGACTTTGTTGTTTCTAACGGTTGAGTTTAAATATTTATGTTTGAATTTTTCAGGTCGTTAAATCGACGTCGCCATGTTGAAATCAATTTGATCTAACCCATCTCTAAGAATGTCGTCAAAGTCACCAAATTGAAAATCTGATGATTTCCATGGATTCCATGATGGGCTGATGGAAGAATTATCGGTTTTTAATTGTCCAATGATTTTTAAGAATAAACAATTTTGAGAATGTAATCTGTGTTCTGTTAGTGGGTCATCCTCTTTTTGCCATCCTTGTAATCGAACTGCACATGAAAAACATTCCACAGTATCATTCTTTCCAGTATAATAAAACCCTGCTGATGATAGCTGAAACTTGTTGGGTTAAATTTGAGACGACCACAAATGAAATGTTTTAAGTCTTTCTTCATAAAATAAAAAGTCTGGTGACTTATGCTGAAGTTTGTTAAAATTGCTTGTTGACATCATGGTTGTCCTTATAAAAATGAGGATATCAATTGAACACTTTCTTTTAAATCACTTAATGTTACAAATATGTCTGACGGTAAAACTATCTTGCTTTTCCCAACATATAGACAAATTTTGATTTGCCATTGTCTTTTTTTCAGCATTAAAACACAGTCATTAGAAATAACACAATGGATTTCTTTACGTAGTGGAGACCATCTGACATTTTTAAAGCCACTTTCCTCGAAATATTGCAAAGTTTCCTTGGTGAACATCAACTGAGCCTGTGTCATATTCAAATGATTATTTGTCATAAGGGGAAAACACAACTACAAAAATGAAAAAAAGAATCTTACTCCTCTCTTAACATGTTTTCTTCCGACGTTTGATCAACCGTTAAATTCAACGTAAAATTACACAACTCAGTCCACCAATGTTCTAAAATCTATCAGCAACAAGGGGTAAATCCTCGGATATTGAAATATCCATTAAATATTGTCATTAAGACGAATGCTGCAAATCAACCATTGAATCACAAATTCATCGATTTGTTTTAAAAAGATCACCTGCTTTCAAACAAAATTGCCGCGAAAGACCATCTGCTAAAAACGGCGGATCTATAATGATAGCACCCACCTGCAGCCACCCACCTAACAAACATGGCCGCGGGGTCACGTGGGGCTCATTAACCAATCAAAACGTTGGATAGTGGTCTATCCCACCTATCCCACCAAACAAGATGGCCGCGAGAATACTGTTTTTATACTACTAGTATCCAAATCTTACTTTCTCACATCCTATTTTCTAAGTAGTGTAGGGCGATACCCTGGCACCATGGTGTATACTTCTGGCACCACATTTCCCTCACTGTGGGCGATACTCTGGCACCAAATTTTCGGGAAATGGTGTCAAAATGTGTTGAAAAAAGGGGTGAAATTGTGAAAATTTGGCCAATGTTTTGTTTTCTTCTGGCACCCATTTTGGATTTTGAAATTGTTTTTTTTTATCAAGAAAATGTGTTTTCTGGGCACCAATTTGAATTGTGTTTTTTGAATTTGAATTTGATTGTTTAATGCAGCGAAGACTGTGTAGGATTTTTCAATTTGTTTGTGTGTGGGATTTTTCAATTTGTTATTCTTAATTTTCGACACACAAAAAAGACACAAAAGACAATTTTCGACAATTTCACAAGAAGTGTGCTTTCGCAAAATACATGGTGGCCCTGAAAAGGGCCGTTGGTTGTTTGATCAGTTTGATCAGTGACTTATTTCTTCATGACTTTACCATAATGACCCCGACCATGGTCAGTTTTCTTTTTCTCAGGTTTCTTTGGTTCTGTGGTCTCTAATGTATACGTTTTTTAGAGTCTTTTTTCTCATCTGTTTTTTGGGGTTCTTCGCTATCCCATTTGTCAGTCACAAACTGTACAGGCACAATCAGTTTGTCTGTTTTTAACTCGATTTCACGACGGAGTTGCATGACTTGCTTTAGCTGTCTTATTTCTCCCCTGATCCCTTTGAGTTCTTGTAGCATAGCCATCTCTGTAGTCGGTGGATTAGGCAGCCAATGAGTCTGTCCATTCACCACGGACTGTACTGGCTGCACATTCCCCTGTAGATTCGGCTGGCTGTACTGTGGCTGATTGTATTGGAGTGGACTGTACTGTGGCTGACTTTACTGTGGCTGGTTAGTGCCATACACTGGTCCAACAGCATTTTGACCTATCAACTCAGACGATTCTAATGCTTCTTTCAGAATGTCATATGGCATGTTGTATGTCTCCATGTTAAATAATAAATAATGGCTCTGCGCCTGGCAATTTATACTTATTTTGTACGAGCGCGAACCTTTGTGAGAACATGTTAAATGACGTCACGTCATTTTTTGTTCGCTAGTGTTTGTGTTAGTTTTTGTGTTTGTTTTGTGTTTCTTTAATCCTAATAACAACAAAATAAAAACCACAGGATCACAGTAAGCCTGCAGAATAAACACAATCATAGCAAACCTACAAAAATATACAGTCACAGTAGAAATTGTGAGTCAAAAAATAAAATAATCACAGCAAAACGTACAAAAAATACACGATCACAGCCAAAAAATGCTGGTAAAACAAAGACACACTATCACAGCCAGCCTACAGAATAAATACAATCACAGCCAAATAATGCTAGTAAAATAAGATAATCATAGCAAAACCTTACAAAAAATACACGATCACAGCCAAATAATGCTGGTAAAACAAAGACACACTATCACAGCCAGCCTACAGAATAAATATGATCACAGCAAAAACGTACAAAAATACACTATCACAGCCAAAAAAATGCTGGTAAACAAAGAATACACTATCACAGCCAGCTTACAGAATAAAACATAATCATAACCAACCTACAAAACTATACAGACAAAAAATGCGGTGTGACTTTTTTTTATTTTGTTTTTTGAATTTGAATTTTCAACAAAATAAAAGAATGTGTGTAGGACTTATTTTCAAAAAGACAATTTGACACAAGAAGTGTGCTTTCGCAAAAACATGGTGGCCCTGAAAAGGGCCATTTTTGGGTAGAGTGACCTAATGATGTTGGCCACATCTACCCATACAAGCGGGACATCATTTGTCCCACTTGCGAATATCTCTCTCTGTGGCGGTGGAGGCCAACCTGAACGGAGGCTCATCATCCTCCTCCCAGTTTTCGGCTGGGGTTGATTCCTGAGGGTGATCCCCCCAGTCTTCTTCCCCAGAGCTGGCCACCACCACCTCCTCTGCAAAGCCCTCCGCCTTCTTCGCTTCTCTCAACTCCTTCAACTCAAGGCGTAACTCTTCTAGCTGTATTTCAAGCTGTTCAATATACAGCCCTAAGGCTGCATATTTTTCTTTGATGAGTTTTAGAGTTCTGTGCGACATGCTGAGTGAATGAAATGACATGACGCAAATGCATTGACTTTTTATACGGCAAGCGCGAACCTTTGTGAGAACATGTTAAATGACGTCACGTCATTTTTGTGTTTCTTCAATCCTAATACCAACCAAGAAAAAAACGGATTGACCTACTTTTTGTGTATATAAACGTATGTGCCTGTGTGTTCTACATTCAATCCTTTGAAAAACATGGGAAATTGTTTACGTGGCCCTAAGGAAATCTTTGTAGAGTGTCGCTGTACCTATCAAGATGGGGAATTTATATCCGGATCTCTCCATCTATTATGATGATGAGTTACGCGCCAATTATTGGCGCTATTTGTATTTAGCTGAAGCTAAATATTGAACACATTCAACGGCCCTTTTTAGGGCCACCATATATTTAAGATAAGTTTTACTGTCTCTACAACAAAAAACTATATGTTTTTCATTGTTTTTATTTTTACAACAAAATAACTTACAATCAGCAAAAACAAAATAACTTACAATAATACAATATATTTCACAAAGTAACTTACAAATACTGTCACAATAGTTCAACACATACTATCCGCCACACAAAGCACAATTCAAGAACTATTCAAGAACACTGTCCAAAAGTTCCAACACATCAAATGTTCATATCGTCCATTTTCGTTTTGTCCTCTCTCTTTTTGTATTTCCGTTTCTTTTGCGGTGGATCCATTTGGTTGGCTGTGTTCACAATGAATTGATCACTCATTCCTTGTGGTGGTACTTGAGGCTTCTTTTGTGGACAGTTCGCTGCGAAATGTCCGTTTTCATGACAATGAAAACATTCATCTTTACCTACGTTTTCTGAACACGTAGTCGCATAATGTCCTTTCTTTCCACAACGATAACATTGTATATGATCCCATGTGACATGTTTCTGCTCACAAAGTTGATCCACTATACTGTTTAACTCTTTTATTTTTTTCTTCAATGAATACATCAAAGAAGATTGTTGATAAATGCTATTATTATCGTTAGCTTTTTCCATTCTTGGATCGTTGTAGCTCATATTGTGAGTGACTAGAATGACTAGAATGGTGTGGAGCAGTCCCTTTTATAAGATGTGAGTGACCTTGAATGCGGCCTTGAAGGCAACCTTGAAACATGTTATTAATACGACCTTGAATGTGGCCTTGAAACATATTATGAATACGACCTTGAATGCGACCTTGAAACCATATTATGAATACGACCTTGAATGCGACCTTGAAACCATATTATGAATACGACCTTGAATGTAACCGTATAGATCTCTTGACCTTGAACATAGTATCTAAAGAGGAGTGTGAAGGACTATAGGATTCATAATCATGTCAGACACCGACAGTGACAGCCATGAGCCTCCAGTCAAACGAACAAAGTTGGAGCATGTACGAGAGTATTATCAAATACATTCTCGTATGGAAAGAAAATCAAGGAAATTCAAGATGCAGTCTAGAGTGTATGATGTGACATTTCAACCGTACGATCGTTCGTTTGAATTTACAAACCGGCTGTTTCATGATATGATGAATCAACTTTATCGGACATGTCAAGTAAGATCTAATGATAGAGTTCGTGTATCCATACGACATCCTCATTTGGAATTTGGAATTCATATTCCATTTGATGTGGCATCTCATATCAATGGAGATGTTGTATTGGATGAAATTGAACGAGTGGCACAGAGCAACCGTGAGTTTAAGATTCATGACGGAGAAGCACAGATGGAAATTACACATATTGCTATGCCACAAGGTTCGGGGAAAAAGACATTCAAGTCGGCAAACGTACTCAACATGGTGAAATCAAAGACAAGTGTGGTTTGTATTGACAATAGTAAGGACTCGATGTGTTTAGCTAGATCTATTGTGGTTGGTATGTGTAAAGTGAATCAAAATCAAACCCCGGAATGGAAAAAACGATGACATCTTATACGTCAGTCTAAGAAAAATCTACAACAACATGAAGCTGAAGCATTATTAAAACAAGTGGATATTTCATCGGATCGTGCTTGCGGTATAGAAGAATACAACAAGTTACAAGATTACCTCTATCCCAATTATGTCATTAAAATTCATCCACAACATCATGGAAATGAATTATTATTCAAACCACCAGCGATGACTGAAAAAAGTCGGGTGATTCATATTTTTCATCATGACAATCATTATGATAGTATAATATCGATCACAGGATTTCTTGGACGGGGTTATTATTGTGAATGGTGTGATGTGGGTTATAATCACCGTGAAGCCCATCGATGTAAAAACATTTGCCAGTGTTATGCCCACACCCTATGCCCCGTGGAACAATCCATTCGATGTCCTGATTGTTATCGAGTATTTCGAAGTCAAACCTGTTTTGATCGTCACAAAACGAAAAGTGGAAAACAACGTAAAACCATCTGTGAGTCTGTGTGGAATTGTAGAAAATGTGGACAAAAAGTTGTAGGAACAAAACGAAATCATATTTGCCCAGGGAAAAAGAAATGCAAGTATTGTGAAAAAATAGTAGGACCAGATCATGAGTGTTACATTCCAACGTATGTACCTCCCGATAGAAAAGGCAGCAACCCGAAGTCCCCTTCATCTTTTTTGACTTTGAGTGTCGCTTTGATTCTGGAGAACATATACCCAACTTTTGTGTAGCGCAACGCGCCTGCGGTGAATGTATGTGTAAGTCAGTGCAAGATCCATGTGAGTATTGTGAAGAAGTGAATGAAGCAAGACAAATGGTATTCCGTGGAGAAAACACGTTGGAACAATTTTGCACGTGGCTATTCAATCCCACCCATCAAGGATCTACAGTGATTGCTCACAATGCTCAAGGTTACGATGCCCAGTTTATTCTTAGATATTGCGTTACCCATGGGACAGCTAAACCACAACTGATTATGAATGGAAGTAAAATCATTCTGCTACGAGTGCATGGAATACGATTAATTGACTCACTCAGTTTCCTAAGTATGCCACTCTCAGCTTTTCCTAAGACATTTGGACTGACTGAGTTAGCTAAAGGATGGTTTCCATTTTATGCCAATACCTTATCCTATCAGGATTATGTGGGACCTTACTTACCGCTACACTTTTACAAACCTGACAGTATGAAACCAGAGCAACGTCAACAATTTCTAACTTGGTACCATGACAAAAAAGGAGATGAATTTGATTTTCAAAAAGAAATGGAAAAATACTGTAAATCAGATGTGGATATTTTAAGACGTGGTTGCGGTGAATTTCGTCAACAATTGTTAGCCAGTGATCAAATTGACCCTTTTACCACGCTAGCCCAAGTGTGTAATAAAGCCTGGCGGAAAAATTCCATGCCACCTCATAGTTTAGCCGTGATTTCTGATGCAGGATATCCTAATAAAACTCGGTATTCCATGAAAAGCATACGTTGGTTACAAATGACTGCTGTGACTGAAGGGATTCATATTCGTCATGCCTTGAATCATAAAGGCGGAGAAGTTAAAATTGGACCGTATTATGTGGATAGGTATTGTGAAGAGACAGACACCGTGTATGAATTCATGGTATGTTGGTTTCATGGGTGTCCTACCTGTTTTCCCAACCGGGGTACCATCAATCCATATACGTTAAAAAGCATGCATCACGCCTATGAATACACACAAAAAAGACTTGAGGATTTGAAAGAACAAGGGTATCCATTAGTGGTCATGTGGGAATGTGAATTTGATCAACGTTGTCAAAAAGACCCTGAGTATAAGACCAGAGTAGAACGATTTTATGTGGGTCAAGACCCTATTCAACCCAGGGAAGCTTTGTTTGGAGGTCGTACCAATGCCGTCCGACTGTATCATGAAGTAGAAAAAGACCAAGAGATCAAATATGTGGACATTTGTTCCCTCTATCCTTATGTCAACCAGTACAGAGAGAGTATCCATTAGGTCATCCAATGATTTTGAGTCAAGAGCAAATTGATCCACACCGTCTTGAGACATACAAAGGATTGATTAAATGCCGTGTTCTTGCACCGCAAGATTTATGGATGCCTGTCTTACCTATGCACTGTAATAACAAAATGGTATTTGCTCTCTGTCGTACCTGTGCAGAAGAGGAGTTAGATTATTGTACACATTCACTGTATGAACGGGCATTGTATGGAACGTGGACCCATGTAGAATTGGCGAAAGCCATTTCTTTAGGGTATAAAGTATTGAAAATATATCATGTATGGCATTGGGATGAATGGAGTACGGACGTGTACCGTCAATACATAGACAAATACTTAAAAATGAAGCAAGAAGCCAGCGGGTATCCTCCCGGTGTGAACACAGAGGAAGATAAATTGAAATTTAAACAAGATTATTTGGAAGCAGAGGGAATTCGCTTGGAACAAGTGAAAAAAAATCCAGGAAAAAGAGCTTTTGCCAAAACCATGTTGAATTGTTTATGGGGTAAAAATGCTCAAACCAACCTGTTACCGAAAACGGAGTATGTCCATAAATTGGATCGTTTCTATGAGATTCTGAATGATCCTAAAAAGTCGGTGAAATATGCAGAGTGTTTTGATCATGATGAATTCGTACTGATGAATTTCACGGATGAATCGGATCGAGCTGATCCCCATTCTTCTTCTAATCCTGTCGTGGCTTCTTTTGTGACGGCTTATGCTCGATTAGAATTGTACAAAGTGTTTGAACCTCTGGGAAAAAGGGTACTCTATTTTGACACAGACAGTTGTATGTACATTTATGACCCTCAAGAATACAATGTACCGATTGTCTCCAGTCGTCTGGGAAAATGGACAGATGAAGTGCCTCATGGACGTATTGTGAAATATGTTGCTTTAGGTCCAAAAAACTATGGCTATGAATACATTGAAAATGGAGAACGACATCAGGCGTGTAAAGTGAAAGGCATTGCATTAGACTATAATGCAACTCAACAAGTGAATTTCAATAGTATGGTGGACTGTGTGAAAGACAGAGAACATTATTCTACCGTAGTTGAATATGCGTCCAGGATTAAACGCCATAGAGATAGAACAGTGACGAGTGAGAAACAAATCAAAACATTTCGTTCTGTGTATACCAAACGTATCATCGTCGACGATTACATGACTGTTCCTTATGGATATCTGCATGACTGACCTTGAAATTGTTGTTTTTTGGTCATAAAAAAACCTTGACCTTATTGGTTTTGATATATAATGGTGTAGTCGTTGTCGTAGTTGTAGTAGAAGCATACAAAAATACAAAACAGAAACAAACAGAAAACAGAAAGAAAAAAACAAAGTATGGATTGGATACCGTTACTTCCTATAGAGTTAAGACTTAAAATCTATCGTTATGTGATAGAGGCTAATACTAAACCATGGAAGATGGAGTTAGTACATGCATGGGCGACCCATGGTGCTATTCATAGTTTACAACGTATGGACCCTGGACGGGTAGATAGACCATTAGAGGATGTCAGTGAACGCCATGATTTGACTGTCAGTCAGAAATTACCTATGCTACGAAAGTTCAATATAATTCAACAAAAATTGTATCGCATGATATCGACTGGATGGGTGTTTTGTATCCACGATGCCACTTTGAATGACATATCTGCATTAACGAATGCATTTCAACCTACTGACAATGTCGTATGGTTTAGCATGGCTGAAGAAGATGGGATATCTCAACCTGGATGGCGAGTGTATTCCCAATACAAACGACGCGGTATCCTGTTATTTAAGGAACCGATCCCTTTCACTAAGGTCAGATCGATTCTATCCCACCGTGCTGTGTTCTTTAAACAAAAACATCATTTACGTGTAGTGACACAAACCATTGATGCTCTCCATGCGGATGTACCTAGGCTTATCATGAATGCGGGGAATATTCCATTATGGAAAGACCATCGAGACGACCCCAATATGTGAGTTTATTTTACATTTTGGATTTTGAGTTGTATAGAGAGACCTTATTCAGTATTGTATTAGATGACCTTGACACGGTCAAGGACATTCATGCCTGGATTCTGAATCCGCATACGTTTGAACTATTTAAACGGATGATTCATCAGGCGATGATCAGTGCACATTTAGACTTGAAAGCTATCCATCGAGACGATTGGAATACGTACGTGGTGAATAACAAGAAAGTGATTCAAACCATTCAAGAATGGAACAGTTTGATATAATGAAGCATACCATGTTAAGAAAAGCATTGATTTTTGCTTTTCGTATGAAAATACCTGAAGGTCATCATAATGTAGAATGGATTCGACAACGTTTGAGTACATCAGAACTGTTTGAAGAATTTAGAAATGGACTTCATGTGATGAATTCATTTTATAAACAGACAGTGCCACTAGACTTTAGTGAAACGGATTGGATGAACCATGTAGTGAACAAGGACGAAGTCATCACTTTTCTTAGTGAATATGGACATTCAGAATGTGTGTTTGAATTTTCGGAGAAAATACTACCACCACTTCATGACTTTTGTTGTCAGTGCTGTAACTGTGTGTCAGTGTAACTATTGTATATTAACAAAAAAAAGTTGACATGTCAAAATGTAAAATTACTGTTAGTGTCACTATTGTATATTTAGTGATAACAAAAAGTTGTTGTTGTTGTTGTTGCATGTAAAAAAGTCAATAAAATACTTTTGTTTCATTCACTTGATGTTAGTTGTGATTGTCACGTCATGGAGTCCAGTTTATTGTTTAAGCATCCTTGTAATATGTTTATCTCAGGTCCTAGTGGATCTGGTAAAACACAATTTGTCAAAAAGATGTTGACTTACAAATCGGATCTGTTTCAAGTGGTACCTGAGCGTATCGTATGGTGTTACAAAGAATGGCAAACAGCCTATGCTCAGTTACAAGAACAGGAACCCCACATTCAATTCTTACAGGGTATTCCTGAGGATGAGGAGGAGTTGGTGGAGGATACCTCCATTCCCCATTTAATTGTATTTGATGATATGCTTGGGGATAAAGATGAAGAGAAAATTAAATTATGGTTTACACGAAAAGGTCATCATCGTAATGCCAGTGTCATTTACATTACACAAAACATGTTTCAACAATCGAAAGCCAGTCGTACATTAAGTTTAAATGCACATTACATGATCTTATTTCAAAACACAAGAGATAAAGGACAAATCAAAGTATTGGCGAATCAAATTCAATTGCCACACTTGTTACCCGCTTATCAAGATGCGATCTCTACACCCCATGGGTATTTAGTGATTGATTTTCACCCTCAAACACCAGACACGTATCGGTTGAGAACCGATATTTTTCATCATTGGATCACTGGAGAGGAACGTGGTCCGCCGGTGTATATATAAAGGAGATAGAACTTAGGGAGTCATCATAGTCATCATGGCAGACAGAATGAACACCATAGCTCAGTCGCTAGAACATTTGAGTCAGGAACGTGATCCTGCTCAACGGGAGCAGTTGTTACGATCAGGATTAAAAGAAATGGTCAAATGGTTTACGTTAGCGGCTAAAGTGATTTTACAAAAGAAATTACTGTTACCTAAACAAACACAAAACTTTATGCAAAAACATCAGAATGAACTAGAGCAGTTAGGTGATGATCAAGTGGATGTGGACACCAAACGTCAACTCATATTAAAACCAGGAGGGAGTGGATTTCTTGGAGGGGTGATGATACGAAGTTTACTTCGATGGAATGGTCAAAAGACCATTCGTAAATTTGGCCCTAAGAAAACGGCTGCAAAAAGAACGCCTGCAAAAAGAGCTCCTAGAAAGAAAGCTCCTGCAAAAAGAGCTCCTAAAAAGAAACGTTCTCCTAAAAAGAAAGCTCCAGCAAAAAGAGCTCCCAAACAAAAACCAGCAAAGAGAGCTCCTGCAAAGAAGAGAGCTCCAGCAAAAACTCCTGCAAAAAGAGCTCCAGCAAAAAGAGCAAAAAAAAAGCTCCTAGAAAGAAAACACCAGCATTTACAGTTTCACCCACAATCGATGAACGTTTTATCACACTTCGACGAGGTTCCAGAGGATCTTCCCGTGGGTCTTCTCTATCTAGAAATGGATCCTCTTCTTTATCTAGAAATGGATCACCTCCCATGGGATCACCCCCCAATGGGTTGTCACCAATTGGGTCACCCCAGAGTCCATCATCATTGAGAACTCAATCACTATCAAACTCTCCTATTTACACGGCAACACGATGGTCACCTCCTGCCACCAGTACTCCATTGAGTACTCCTATGAAAACTCCAATGAGAACTCCTATAAGAACGCCATTGAGAACTTCTCCCAGAACGCTAAGAAGCCGTTTGAGTTCTTCTTCTTCAAGCAGTACCTGTTCGACCTGTGGATCAACCAGTTCTTCTAGTGGGTCAAGCAGTACCTGTTCGACCTGTGGATCCACCAGTTTGAGTTCTTCTTCTTCTTTGAGCAGAAGCAGATCCAAAAACAGATCGAGAAGCAGATCGAGAAACAGATCCAGAAGCAGATCCAGCAGATCCAGAAGCAGATCCAAAAGTGGGTCAAACAGATCCAGAAGCAGTAAAAGTTCTACTTCGTACATCAGTTCTTCATCACCAGATACCCCTGTGAGTCGATTTTCACCCTTGAAATTATCGCAATTGTCAAGACAGATGGTATTGAAACCTATCTTACATGGACGTGTGAACTTAATGAGAACCCTACCGATGAGTTCAGCTTCCAAACAAGCCTTAGATGCTTTATATAAACAGTGATGTATGAAACAGCAGCATCAGTTGATATCATGGCTCCAAAGCGACCACTCCTACACAAGTACGGTCATCTGGTGTTGGGTTTAACTCAAGCCCCAGAGGGAATGAGAAGAACGATGATACAAAAAGCACCTAAAGAAGTGATTCAATGCGTCTCCGAGTGTTGTCACAATGTTTTAAAAGGCAATGTTGCCTTATCACCTTCTCAAAAGCAAAGGTTGAAGCCCAAGCGTCAACATCTCCGTACCTTAGCAGATAAAAAAGTATCGATTCAAAAAAAGAAACGGGTGTTAAATCAAAAAGGAGGATATTTTCCATTATTGGCTCTCGCTCCAGTCATTGCTAAAGCTGTAGCGGCAGGGGCACTCAGTGGTGGAGTGGCTCAACTCGTGAAAACAATATGAAGAAAATGGCTATTGTCCCGTTTAAAATGCTAGAAGAGATGAATCGATGGAAATCAGAACAGCGACCACGTTTACCTCCTCCCCCACAAGTCACACAGACCTCTGATTTACAGAAACTAATGGGGGAAGTTCTACAAAATGAATCCTTGTCCGAATCAGAAAAGGCACAACACTATGGACAAGTCTTACAAAAGTTTCAATTGTCACATCAAAAAGCGCGTGAACCCACCATGCCACCTCCAGCAGCACCAGCACCAGCAGCTGAAGCACCAGCAGCTCAAGCAGCAGCTCCAGCTACCGATAGACTAACCCTAGCCGATAGGATTCTTGAAAGTGTTCCCCAAACCATGCGTCGAAAAACTCAACTCTTATTACACTTTCTTCAAAATCATCCCCATATGTCATGGAATGAACAAGGTGTTTTGGAATATGATGGAAAACCCATACAAGGATCCAACATTATAGATTTAGTCAATGATGTGATTCGTCAAAGAAAAGGGTCTAGCCCTAAAGGATGGGAACAGTTTTCTCGTGGATTAAGAGAAGTCAATGTACCCAAGAAGTGGTAGGAAATAAACGGAGATGGTCCTGGATACAACAACCCGAGTCAGACTCAGAGGAAGATGAATTTTACGATAGTTTTGTCGATCCTTCTGTGACTAAGAAACCAGCGTCTGTTACTTCTTCTCCTAGGAAGAAGGTTATAAAACAAGAAAAAACTCAAATCAAACCAGAGCCTCAGTGGGAACCTTACTAGACCCTTACCTCTACTACTTAGACCTTATGGATCCCAAAGTAGATACCGTGTTACAGAAGATATATTATGATCCCTTACATCCTGCTGCTTTTGGAGGGATACGCCGTCTCTATAAGACAGTGCGAGCTCACGGCATTACTTTGAATCAAGTGCGATCCTGGCTAAAAGGACAAAAGACGTATACCTTGCATAAACCTATCCGTCGGAAATTTTCAAGACGGAAAACCAAAGTGGGTGGTATCGATCATCAGTAGCAGGCGGATTTGGCGGACATGCAATCCTTAGTCAAATACAACACACCTTATCGATATCTGTTGTGTGTCATTGATGTATTTTCAAAATATGCGTGGGTCGTTCCGCTCAAGGATAAAACGAGACTCACTTTGATCGAAGCGTTTCGCTCTATTCTGAAAACGAGACAACCTAAAGCTCTGCAGACGGACAAAGGCACTGAATTCAAGAATCAAAGATTTCAAGCATTTTTAGAGAAAGAAGGTATTCACTATTTCACGACTGAAAATCCAGAAACCAAAGCCAGTGTAGTAGAACGTTTTCAACGTACTTTGAAATCCTACATGTGGAGATATTTTACCCATCATCACTCACGACGGTACATTGATGTATTACCTGATCTGGTGCAAGCCTATAATCATCGATTTCATCGAAGTATTCAAATGGCACCTGCATCCGTGAATGAACACAATGAATCTGAGGTGACCTTGACCTTGTATGGAAAAAAGAAAAAAAGAAACCACAACCACATCTTCATGTGTGAGAGATTGTGCGTATCAATAAAACCAAACGTACCTTTGATAAAGGCTATCTACCGAACTGGACGACTGAAGTGTTTAGAGTGACCCATGTCAAAAGAACTTCATCTCCGACCGTCAAATTAACAGATTTAGATGGAGAACCCATTTTGGGTTCCTTTTATCTCTCTGAAATACAATCTATAAAAGACGATGGTATCTATGAAATTGAATCAGTGTTGGCTCGTCGTAAGAGAAAAGTAGACGGAAAAATAAGACAAGAAATTAAAGTGCACTGGAAAGGATACCCTTCGAAATTTGACAGTTGGATTCCTGAATCTCATCTCGTTTAAATACAGTATGTCTCAGTCTGACACAGCCAGAGTGGAAGTGAGTACCTCAGTGAGCACCTCAGAGAGTACCTCAGAGCAAGTCAGACCCATTGAGCCGAAGAACAAGGTCACCTTTTTTGCCCAAATTGCGGTGGTGTTTATCATTATTAGCGTGTCACTCTTTAATTTGTGTTTTGAACGACCCGATCGTGAATTGTGGCTCCTGCTTTTAAGTAGTTCTCTGGGTTATATTCTACCGAATCCCTCTTTGAAATTCAATAAACCCAAACCAGCATGAGCTCGTTTTACATCACCCTGATGAGTGACAGTTCGATGGATCTGTTCCCAGACAATACCCAATGTTGTTTTCGTACCAAACTACTCAAACCCATTCATCTCAATAAACAAGACTGGGAAATTGGTTTAGTAGAAATGATTGTACCTAGTCAAGTCATTAATATCACGGAGGAAGAGCGACATTTTTCCATTGTCACACGGGATCCTATCCTAGCCAAAACGTTTGAGGCTTTTCCCCATTACTGTCTTTTCCCCAATGATGAAAAAGGAATACGTCTTTGTATTCCTGTAGGAACTTATGTTACACCACAACATCTGATAGAGACCCTGGATCAAGTCATTAAAGATTACCTAGGTCAACTGTTTAGAGAGAAAAACCTCCGTTTTACTGTAGGTTTCTCAGGAACAAGTAAACGTATTAAGATGGATAGTTCAAAGAACTTAGGCATTCAGTTCCATCCTAGTATGTTTATGAAATTGGGTGGGTCTCCTCATAGTGCTCCTACCATTTATTTAACTGAGAATCCAGATCCATTTCCTCACGGGGTAGACTTGAACATGGGTCATAATCATTTGTTTGTCTATTCTGACCTGGCGGCTTATACCTATTTGGGAAACATTGAAGCTCCCATTTTACGTGTGGCTCTCTTTGACCCGAGAACCAAAGCAGGGACTAATCCACATATTCATTTCGAGTTCTTGAATGTATACTACGTGCCACTGGCTAAAGCCAACTTTGACACCATCGCCATCCATATAAGGGGTGACACAGGGCAACCCATTCAGTTTATTCATGGGAAGTCTATGGTGAAGCTACATCTACGCCAACGACAATGATGCCTATATACCAAGGTCAACCTCGTCAGTACGGACAGGGGCTTGGATCTATGTTCAAGAAAGCCATGAAACGTATCATGCCTTTACTGAATCCTTTGGTTCGATCTGGAGTTCGAACCTTGAAATAAGAAGGACTCCAGCAAGGAAAAGCGGCCATGCAAGAGATCATGTCAGGATCCAACCCTAAAAAGCGATACGAAAAAGAGGAGCTAACGTATTGAAAAATGTAACCGCATCCCTGTTACGTGAAGTCACCAAAAAACCTAAGAAAAGTATAAAGGCCAAACCCATCAAGAAAAAACCTCATTCGAAACTTCATCGTCGTCGAGTGAAGCAGGCCAGACCACTTGATATTTTCGACTAAAAGAGAAAAAAAGAAAAAACAATCATGATGCAACACGGTTCTTGTGAATGTAGTAAGACAGAATTGGATGTGTCTGTCGTTCCCCCTACGATGACTGCCATGCAGGAGGGACAATGGACTGAGCATTGTCCCATTTCTGCCCTGGATAATAATGCTCCTATTGAATTCGTGATTCCTGCACAAGTAGAAAAATGGACAGATCTGAATCAGTCTTATCTGTATATGAAAATCAAAATTCTACAGGCGAATAATACCGACTTGGCGAATGACAGTGAAATTGCAACCGTCAATAACTTTTTTCACAGTATATTCAGTAGCATCGATGTGTATCTGAACAATAAACTGATCACAAGCAATGCGGACACGTATGCCTATCGTGCTTACCTAGGAAATTTACTCTCCTTCAATCCAAGTTGTAAAAGCACTCAGCTTCAAGCATTAGAATTATGGGCCGCAGACACCCCTGGTCAGATGAATACCAAAGTCCATGATGGAGATAACAAGGGTTATGTGGAAAGGCGAAATCGTGTCCATCAAAGTCGTGTAGTGGAACTATGTGGTCGACTTCATTTGGATCTGGTGATGCAAGATAAATATTTACCTAATGGGATAGAAATACGTCTAAGACTGAACAAAGCATCACCCAATTTCTGTCTCATGGCTGCTGCACCTGCAAAATCAAGTTTATGGAAGCAGGTTTCAATGTGAGAACCGTGGATTTACTCCCTGTGGTGGCCAATCAACTCAATCAACACATTGCTCAACACAACATGAAAATTCCCATCCGACGGACTGAGGTGAAAACCTTTACTATTCCTAACGGTCAACGTTCCAAGATTGAAGATCATTTATTTCAAGGTCAATTACCAAAACGACTGATCATTGGTATGGTGAGAAATGGAGATATGAATGGGGATATAGTGACCAATCCTTTTGATTTCCGTCATTTTGATCTCAATCATCTGGAGGTCAGTATTGATGGAAAAAGTATTCATAACAAACCGTTTCAACCCAATTTCGAAACGGGAGAATGTCTGCGGTCCTACATGTCACTCTATCAAGCCATAGGAGCTCTTGGACTCAATCGTTCCTTTGGATTGAGTTTGAATGATTATCAACACGGTTACACACTCTGGGGACTGGATTTGACAGCCGATCAAGGTTGCGAGGAAGGTCAACTCCATCCTATAAAAACGGGGAATCTGAGATTGGAATTTCACTTTGCCAGAGCGCTAGCACAAGCTATTAACGTGATTGTGTATGCGGAATACGATAATCAGATTGAAATCAACCAGTTTAGAGAAGTACTTCTAGATTATTGATCAATGGAAAAAATGGAACACAAACAAAACTTTAAAATGCAATGGTTGAATCTAGAAAAAATGGACATAGATAACATGGAACCAGGACAAGACTTTGAAATGCAATTATTGGCGTATCCTTGCGATACAATTGAACGAACTGAATCCTTGCGAGAGGGGTTGAACCACCATGTGACAGAAGCACTTCAAACGTTGATTTATGATCAAGTGCATAAAGACTGTTACGGTTGTCAAGTGGATCATCCTAGTCAAGTACAACATGTCCTGTGCTTATTCACGAACACATCAGAGTGGACAGAACTGTACATTGAAAAAGCGATTCAAGATTTGGACGTGTTCAAGGTCATGGAAAAGTGGTATCCTGAACTCGTGACCTTGACCGATAGTGAAAAAGGAGATGCCTGTCGATTATGGATTCAGTTTAAAAACGAACTCTATCAGAATCAGTCAGAACTGAATGATTCCTGGATAAGTGTATGGGCAGAACGTGTGAATAGACATTGGCATTATGGAGACGAATGAACTTCAATACATCTTAGATCATTCACCGATGTTATCGACATTGCATGCTCGTGTTTGTGCAAAAGATCAGTTACCTTCAGAGAATCCTCATCATGTGAAGGCTTATATTGTGAATACTCGCAATGCGAATCAACCAGGAGAACATTGGGTGGCTATTTACATCAAAGACCATACTATCGTGTACTTTGATTCTTATGGACTACCCCCTTTCGAGGAGATTCTCTCTTTTGTGAAAAAACATTCAAAAACGTATCAGTGGAATGCATTGTGTATACAAGGGAATGTTTTACCTGCGTGTGGTGTGTATTGTATATTCGTTCTGGACTTTATTTCTCGTGGATGTGACCTGAACCAGATCCTTCTTACTCGATTCAAAGTTCTAGAGGATAGGCCAGGAGATAACGATACGTATGTGACCCGTTGGTTTGAACAATATTATGGCACTTATTATAGACAAGCTCAGTATGTGAACAAATGTGGACAAAAGTGTTTTGGACGACACAATGATAGAATAGGAGGTGAAAGACATTTGCAATATAGAATCATGAATACAAACATGATTTATTATTCACCTTAATTTGAATGTGTGATTATTTTCTATGTTCTAACAAAAAATATGAACAAAAAAAATGTTCTGTTTAAAAAATATGTACAAAAAAATGTTGTTTTGTTTAAAAATTGTTGATTTACAAAAACATATGGTTCATTATTGTTCTATGTTTAAAAAATGTGGTTCGTGTTGAATAAAAATATAAAAAAATAATATTACCTGTTTGTTTTACTTTGTTGGTATTAGGAGTTAAGAAACACAAAACAAACACAAAAACTAACACAAACACTAGCGAACAAAAAATGACGTGACGTCATTTAACATGTTCTCACAAAGGTTCGCGCTTGCCGTATAAAAATCCAATGCATTGCGTCACGTCATTTCATTTCCTTCTAAGCGCTCAAGATGAATGCATTGTTGAATCAGTTAGAAACGGCTAGACAATTGACGGCACGACAGGCTAGGGTATGGCGGAACATCCGTCAACTGGCTGCTAATGTGGTCAACAAGAGAGAACAAGAAGAACGGGCTATTGGTGAGTCCATGAATTGTATTGAAGTAGATCGCTATCATCAACGTAATGAAATGATTCGGATGAGACAACATTTTCTGAATCTTGAGAAACGAAACCAGAGACCCGCCAGGACAGCTAGTCCTCGGCGGCAGCGGCGGCGTGAGCAACAGGCTGCTAGAGATCGGGCTCTGAATAGACTCAGAGAGCGAGAAAGTAGACAACAGGTTATGGATCATATCGAGGCGAAGGAGCAGGCCAATAGGGAACGGGCGTTTGCCGAGTATGAGTCAGAACGGAGGCAGAAAGAACAAGCTGTCTGGGAGCAGAAACAGGCTGAACTTCAGTCTGAGATCAGACAGCAAAGACAAGGGCTAGAAACGTATTATCAGCAAAAAGAAGAAGAAGACCATTGGCAATTAATTACCACTACCGAAAGAGAGTACTTTCAACCCTCTGTTCCAGAACAAGAATGGTACTGCGGGTACCCGACCTGCCGAGACTGTTATCCTCAACAAGATTGGTACTGTGGGGACCCAACCTGTCAAGACTGTTACTCTGGCAAGCGTAAGGTCAAACAGGAGCCTGCTGTTAACTAAATGGTCTGGTGACCAAAACCAACGGCCCTTTTCAGGGCCACCATGTTTTTGCGAAAGCACACTTCTTGTGAAATTGTCGAAAATTGTCTTTTGTGTCTTTTTTGTGTGTCGAAAATTAAAAATAACAAATTGAAAAATCCCACACACAAACAAATTGAAAAATCCCACACAGTCTTCGCTGCATTAAACAATCAAATTCAAATTCAAAAAACACAATTCAAATTGGTGCCCAAAAAACACATTTTCTTGATAAAAAAAAAACAATTTCAAAATCCAAAATGGGTGCCAGAAGAAAACAAAACATTGGCCAAATTTTCACAATTTCACCCCTTTTTTCAACACATTTTGACACCATTTTCCGAAAGTTTGGTGCCAGAGTATCGCCCACAGTGAGGGAAATGTGGTGCCAGAAGTATACACCATGGTGCCAGGGTATCGCCCTACACTACTTTTCTATCTATAAAAAGGCATGCAAATTATCTAATTCTTTGTAAATAAACTTGTTTAGAAACAGTAATTTCAAAATATAAAAAATCCATAAAGGATTACAATAAAGCACCAGAATGGTGTTAAAACAGAGAGATGACACTTTGTATATCTATTCTGTAAAATCAATCATCTCTTCTGTTAGCATAGAGGAGAAAACTGCAACTTCATGTTTGGAATTTGGTTAATAAGTTATTATCAACATTCCAAGGAACCCAGACTAACCTAATCCATGTGACATGTGACTTATCACTTAATGTCTAAGCAGTATCAATATAACTCTTCTAACATTGTGATCAACTTGTCTTTGATCTGTACCACTCTTGATCACCATAGCAATATATTTCATAGCAACAACCAATCCCATTCTTGCATTTGCTAAAGCGTACAGTTTAACTACAGTGAGTTTATCTTCATTTATACTCTGCTTGGCACGTTGTAATGCTGCATAAGCTCACAGAGCTCCATAATTCCTCTCAGCATCAACTTGGTTTATTTCTTAAACAAACTTGTTCTGATGAATATTTCAACAATGATAACCAATACATTCAAATCTTTTATGTCATAACACTTTTGTGCTCAGATGAGATGGGCACCAACCATTGTAAAGCCGATACTTCATGTTGAGTTCACTTTACTAATTTAACCTTGTGTTAAATTTGGCTGCATGAAATGATTTCAAAGTGTTTAAGCCTTTGAAATATTATACATATTTAATTAGAGGAAAATCTAATCCTATAAAATATAATAAGATAATATTTTATAAAATTTGGGTATTCTCCAATTTTGGAGGTCCCAAGTACCTAAATTTTTTACACTGGAATTCAGACAAGTGCGAATAAAACCGTTTCTGTACTATGCAGATTGTGGTGACGTTTTACGCAAAATTCGATAAACAAAATGGTGAGTGCAATGCTGAAAAGAAATGTAATAATTAAAGATGCCCAACATATGTCCTCGGGGGACAAGAGATATGAAGACAAGTCAGGCAAACGAGCGAGTACGACCAGAGGTATAAAACCTGTTCCAATTAGCCAACCTGGCAATTCAAAACAAAATGTGGAAATGGATACCCCACCCACACCTGTACAAGAAAGTACCACGTCCTCTGTGACTTCCGGTGAAATTCAATGTTGAAGCATGATCTATCCTTAGGGACATGAAAGCTAACATTACAAAAACTGATGACCAAGTTGAGAAAATATCTCAGAGAGTTGATTTTTTGTATGAGCAAGACGAATTTGCCGGAAATGAAAACTTCGAGAATTGTTCCTACGATGATGAGGAAAACGAGCAAGATGAGGTTAGTCATGATGCTGCCTCCAATATCATTCCAGCTAGTGTCCTTAGCAAATTTAGCAAGACTTTTGCTAAAAATGAACCTACAGACAAATCTGTAGACCCTTAGTTGGCAGCCATTGTGAATGAAGCGTTCAGAATGGGAATGTTGGGACGAAAATCTTCAGACAATTACTAAAGATATCCACAGGCCAGAAAATTGTGATGCTCTGATAGAAACTAAAGAAAACTCTGAAGTATGGTCTGTACCAAAACAATCTACTCAAAAGGAAGACTCTAAAATGAGATGAATTCAAAACAGTATTGTGAAAGCTTCCTGCAACCTAGTAAACTCCAACGCTGAAAAGTTCAGCGAGGAAGATTTGTTCCTAGGAATGAATGCTTTTGGAATTTTGGGTCACGCTAATAAGTGGATAAATTGCTGTAGAAAAGACATCCATAAAAAAGATATGGACCAAAAGCTCCACTATTTATGCTTGTCATCAACATCATTCACTGACCTCCTTTATGGTGATAGCAGAGAAAAAGACATTAAAGACATACAAAAGATGAATAAGATAGGGCGAAATGTTACCAACAATAGATACATGTACAACAATAGAAGAAGTTTCAGAGGTGGATCTAGATTCAGAGGCTACCGTAGAGTCACAGCCCCTTTTGGGAGAAGACAAACCAGTGGCCCGTACAAAACTAGCTGGAAAGCACCAAAAAACTCCCAGAAGGCGGAGACAAAGAAACAGTAAACAGTAAAGTAAGTTTCATAGCAGGTAGACTAAAACAATTTGAAGAAAATTGGAGAAAGTTGAGCTCAGATGAAACTAACATTGAAATAGCCACAAACCACAAAATAGAGTTTGATAAGAAAATTCCAAAACAAATAAGATATCCAATACAACATTTTAGTAAGTATGAAGATTACATCACTGGGTTAGAAATTAAAAAAAACATTAAGCATGAATGTAATTAAAAAGCTATCTATGAAGAAGGCCTATTTACATCTCCAATCTTCATTACGCAGAAAAAAGATGGAGACTACAGAATGATTCTTAACTTAAAAGAATTGAACCAATCAATTGAGTACCATCATTTTATGATGGATACTTTCAAATCTGCTTTGAAACTTGTGAAAGAAAACTGTTTTATGGCTTCTATTGAGCTCTGCCATGCATATCATTCTGTAAATATGTATAGACCCCATAGAAAATACCTGAGGTTTGTATGGAAAGAACAGTTATATGAATATAGCCAGGATTAGGGAAGTGGCTAGAATTGTTAGACTTATGGTAGCATCAGTTTCTGCTGTGAAATTTGGGCCACAGTTCCATAGAAAGTTAGAAATTGGTAAAGCTGAGGCCCTATCATTGAATATGGGAGATTACAATGCAAAAATGCTACTGACAAATGAAATGCATGAAGAATTGAATAGGTGGATTGGAAATTTACCAGAACCTTGTAGAAAATATCTCATGGTTCACCCCAAATTATCATAGTAACCGATGCCACTATGGTTGGGGTGCTGTTTGTGGTCAAAATACAATAGGAGGGAGATGGACTGCAGATGAGGCAAAAATCATATAAATGTTTTGGAATTGCTGGCAATATGCTATGGTATAAAATCATTCTGCAAAAATAAGTGTCATACTCATGTTCAAATAAAAGGAGATAACACATATGCATTATCATATGTCAAACATTTTGGTGGTACAAAGTCAGAAACTTGCGATGAGCTTGCACAAAAGTAGTGGTTATGGGCAATACATAGGAATACAGTGGAACCTCACTAAACTGGACACTCGCTAAACCTGAATCCTCACAATACTGAACAATTTTCAAAGCCCCATATTTTCCCACTATACACTTAATGATAAAAGAACCTCACTTAACCGGACACTCGCTATTCTGGAAACCGAACGAAAATTTGTTGCTGGGCAACAAAATTCAACCTCACTAAACTAAATTGAATTGAATTGAATACAATGAAATAAACTTGTCAATAAATTGAAAACTGTAAAAAATATTAATCTGTTTCTTGAGAGTTATAATGATAGATTTCAGTTGTTTATTAAAATTAAATTGATAAGAAGTGTTATTTAAATGAAACAGAATGAAATGTACAATTTGTTACAAACTCTAATAATTTGATGCAATTTATGTCAAATCAAAGACTCAGCTTATATGATAATGTGTTTGTTTGTTACTCAAATCAAGGACTGTGATTGATGATATATTTAATGTGAGTTATGAGGTGTGATTTGATTAAAGAATGAAGTGTATGAAACCAATTTAATATGATGAAATTTCCTCTAAACCGGAATCCTCGCTTAACCCGCATTTTTGTTCAGTGAGGTTCCACTGCATATGGATCACAGTAACCCATGTCCCATCTGCTCAAAATGATGCTGACCATGAGTCTCACAATCACAATAATAGTACAGAATGAATGTTGGATTCAGGTATTGTAAACAGAATATTCACTTATTTTGGGTTCCAACTATTGATATATTTGCTTCTAGACTGAATAAGCAAATAGAGATTCGTATCTTGGAAAGCAGATCCTGATGCAGAATTTGTTGATGCTTTTGTTATGAATTGGAAGGAGCTATATTTTTATGCTTTTCCTCCTTTCAGTGTGATATCTCAACTGATGGTGAAACTAAGAGAAGAGGAGGCAGAGTGCATCCTTATTGCACCAATATGATTAACTCAAACATGGTTTCCTTCAGTAATGGAACAGTTGATTCAGGACCCATATATTCTTTCAGTTCATCAGTACTTGTTAACAATACCAGGAACTCAGAAAATTCACTAATTACACAAAAAACTGATACTCATGGCATGTTGATTATCAGGAAAAATCTACTCAGTCAACAAGTATCAGAGTGAGCTGCAAGAATCATCATATCATCATGTCATCACGGAGAAGTGGTACCCAGAAACATTACTCCATGTAAATTAAAAAATGGTATAACTACTGTCATGAAAGGAAAATTGTGTTCAGGTATCTATATAATATTATGATATCCTTGGTTTTTTAGCTGAACTGTTTGAAAATAATTTAAAGTTATTGTGCCATCAACTCTGCCAGATCAGCTTGGACAGATTGGGTTTAGTGAAAGATGGATGTTCTGCAGGTTCACATCCATTAGTCATCAGGTTCTTGAGAGGTATATTTAACCTTAAACCACCACAGTCGAGATATAGTGAGACCTGGGATGTTTTAATCGTCCTCGAATATTTGAAAAAATTATCTAAGAATAGTGAATTGTCATTGAAATTACTGACTTTAAAACTTGTTATGCTTATTGCATAAGTATTGGCATCAAGATGTCAGTCTGTTAATCTATTAACCAATGAAATACGAAGTGCATAGTGGTCGGTCTGCATCTACTTCAAGAACACATAGTTTCATTCCAATTTAAGATACATTAAAGATGGCAGGATGGTTCAGTACAAATTTACAAATTTTAAAAGAAAAACCAGAGACAAATGAGTTTAGTAATACTGTCTTGAGATGTGAAAATAATTCATTCTGAGTATTGTTAGTGTAGAAAGAATGTAAGTAAAAGCTTTAATATGGTACACACTTATATGTGACTATATATAATGGTATACATTGCATGCCTGGCATGATAATTTATTGGGTGAAAATCTGCATTTATACAGAAACTTTGCTTTAAAGTCTCATCTGAGCACAAAAGCGTTGTGACATAAAAAAGAATCCCCAAAATAAACAAGATTTACCTTAAGTTGAAGTTTGTTTGGGATTCTTTGTAGTCATAAAACACTGAAGTGATCAGATGCCCATCTAACTAAATAGACAATGTTTAACTCGACATTAAGTTCAACCCACCCTTTTATAAAAAAAAAATAAATAGGGAATATAACCTAAATATTTTGCTAGTATTTATAAGTCCCTGCATAAATATTTGGGCTGTTAATACTGAGGATTATAATCACATGGTAGGTGCACATCTCATCTGATCACTTCAGTGTTTTATGACTACAAAGAATCCCAAACAAACTTCAACTTAAAGTAAGTCTTGTTTATTGCGAAATTTATCAATAAGAAATCATTACATTTACTAACTTCAGTTATTTCAAATGTATGTTCTGTATGACGAACAAACTGAGCTCTATATAAAACATACTTCTATGTACTGTATAACCAACAAACTGAGCTCTATATAGAACATACTCCTATGTACTGTATAACCAACAAACTGAGCTCTACATAGAACATACCTCTGTACACTGTATAACCAACAAACTGAGCTCTATATAGAACATACCTCTGTACGCTGTATAACCAACAAACTGAACTCTATATAGAACATACCTCTGTACACTGAATAACCAACAAACTGAGCTCTATATAGAACATACCTCTGTACACTGTATGACCAACATACTGAGCTCTATATAGAACATACCTCTGTACACTGTATAACCAACATACTGAAATCTATATAGAACATACTTCTGTACACTGTATAACCAACAAACTGAGCTCTATATAGAACATACCTCTGTACACTGTATAACCAACATACTGAGCTCTATATAGAACATACCTCTGTACACTGTATAACCAACAAACTGAGCTCTATATAGAACATACCTCTGTACACTGTATAACCAACATACTGAACTCTATATAGAACATACCTCTGTACACTGTATAACCAACAAACTGAGCTCTATATAACACATACTTCTATATACTGAATAACCAACAAACTGAGCTCTATATAACACATACTTCTATATACTGTATGACACTATGAAAGATGAAAATAACTATGACATTTGCCCTCAGGTTGATTAGAAGACTGGTAGAAGGATTGTGAACCTTCATCATCTTGTTACTGAATTACATGGTGGTCGTTCCAGCTGTGAGATGGAGCTAAGACTTATGGATATTGTGAAATTGAAAATTTTCTATAACAGACCCAATTTTAAAGCTGTCATTTTATTTATTGTTCAGATATTAATTGTAAACTAAGTTATGATTGGTTTACTTGTTTTTCATTACAATTTTACCAACTTATGTGTTGGCCAATGCTTATTTAACCAATCAAATCATCCATCTTGGTATACATCAGTTTGTGTATAGTACTAAGCAGTTGTATAAGTATCTGTCCAAGCAATGAAGAGACATATTGCCAAACAATTTGTTAAATAAATGCAATAGTTCTTTACCAGTGAAATGTATGTAAGAATTTTCATTTAATTACATAATGACTATATTTGATGAAGAATCACAAAAAAACATCACATTGACATGGTGGGACATAACTCTCTTTGAAGCTGCTTCTGACTAATATTGTATTTTAACATAAATTTTTTCATGAATTGATAATCTGAGTGCATTATCATAAAAACGTACTACAAGCTGATATTAGTTTTTAAGTATTGTCAAGCACTGACCACCATGTCATTAGACAAAATTTAATGTTATTGTTCAGGGAATGATAGACCAAAAAATATAATGGACATAAATACCAAGGTAGCGTGAGGTTAGTGATTTTTTCATCAAATTTATTGTACAGTTGATAAAATAATTTTGGTATCTACTCCAATATTCTATAGCTAGCAGATTTAAATTTTTTGCATGAAACAAATGGATGTAACAATACTCGTATTTTATTATTTCCTATATTCTTGAAGTAATTGAAACTGTAATTGTAATTAATTTTTATTGATTATAATGAAATTGAAACTATTTCTTTATGACTGTCGCAGGAGTTATTCCTGCATGTCTCGGACCAGTTAGAAGCTTTTTGCTGCTTTGAACATCCCATATTTTCATCACACAATACTTAAAAGCAACACTCAACTGTTTGATGCTGAGTGCCAATGTCACCTTCTGGCAACCAATACGATTCTAGTCTTTAGAGAAGTCTACAGACTATAGTGAAGTCTACAGATCTCAGGCTCCTGTGTTCAAACTATGCATGTAGGTATGACACATGATCTCTGTGTAGATTTGGTTGAAGACACAGTGTTATCCACCACTAATTCAAACAAGAGAAGCTTGCAGTTACTTGCGGGGGACAGGGTGAGTACAAGTAAGAAATACTTGGCACCGAGAAATGCATCTTGCCAGAAATTTGGCAGTAAAAGAATTTTAAACACTTCTATGGAGAATTTATGTAAGTTATCCTTGTTTTCCAATCCATGATATGTTAGTTCAGTAAATGCCATAATACATGCATGTATGTGTGTATATTTTGTATAAGAATATTAAATAGAAATAAAGTTTGAACCAACACTTAAAAGTAGGGAAGTGGAAGATGTTTTCTCAGACAACCTCGTCAAACAATGTCATCGACGATTAATGTGAACTTTTTCTTTCATAAGGAGTAAATAACAAAAAGTATGTAACAAATTCAACATATACTATTTCTGACCTCAAAAAGTACAATTTATACAGAGTTCCAGTCGATTTCAATTCGAATGATAGTCATTTGAATGGTGTAGGAGGCTGAAAAACCCTATGTCGCCAGTAATGATGTACATATTACATTATTTATGAATCTAACAATGATAACTATTATCTTATGCACTGTTTTAGACATTGGTATGATATAATTTTCTATGAAAATATGAACTTTTTATAGCAGAAACGCTTCCTTAATTTTTGTGTTCCACATGTATTGTCTCCAAAATTTGAAAATCTACGAAACACTTGAGGCGCATGACAAAAATCTCGAGTAATTTAAACAGTACAGACTTATTTTAGAATCATATGACAGTAAAAAGTCTTTTATTAAAACCTACATTACTCTTTACCAGATTCTTACTGCGTGTAAATGTTGGCATAGTTCAATAATCTATATTTAAAACGTAATTTAAAGTTCATAATCTACCAGACATACGTTAACATGGCTGGCATTTGATTCTATTTATTTACTGTCATTCATATACCCTAAGAAAAGCTAAGATGACCATTCAGGATATTGCAAATATATTAAAGTAGTGTGTGCACATTTAGACAATGGCAATTAATCTAAATTCAGATGAAACAATCTAAAAATAAGCTACGGGACATAATTTACGATACCAGACAGAGCAATTTCTTGTTGATTAACTTCGATCTTGGTGGTTATTCAAGTTATTTTGGATTATTAATGTTCTTCAACTTCAATTTGATGTAAACAAACATTGTCTGGGTCTACAGTGACTATTTTGTACCTTTTTGAATTTTGGCATTACAGACGCTGGACCAAGGAATGTTACAGCAATTCTGCTAATAGTATATTGAAAATTTTGTTTGTGAATTTATGCCTATAAATCAATCTTTTACCACAGCAAGTTGTATTTGATTTTGCTAGTTTTGCATTTGTATGATATACCCTTTAAAATGTATTGTGTCTCCAAGGAAGATAAAAAATGAGCACACTTAGGTTCACTAAATCTGACATATCAAAAAAGATTTTGAGTTTACCTGGTAAAAAATTAGATTTTGTCGCTAAATATATCATATAACCAAATGGTAACCCTGTCAAGCAAAAATAATAATGTTGAAAAAAATGACATTCTTACATGTCAATTGACCTGGTTGTCTGAGAATGTGTCGGAAGCTGGTCAGGCTATAAAAACTTGGCTAAATCATCTAGTCAGATTATAATCAACAAAGAGCTGATATCTTCAAGGTATTTAAACTGACACTAAAATCAGTGAAATTACCTGCGGTTATTTGAAGAGGAAAATGTAGCTTGATAAAAAACAAGAGGGCCAAGATGGCCCTTTTTCTCTCACCTGGGTAAAGATTGCAACTTCTATGGTTTTCCTGTGATTTGACCAGGTGACCTAGTTTTAAATATGAGCTGACCCATGTTCAAACCTGTTCATGTTATCATTAATACAAACATTTTGACAAAGTTTGAGGAAAATGCAATCGAAACTGTGGCCACTAGAGGGTTAACAACGTATTCCCTTGATTTGACCTGGTGACCTAGTTTTTTACTTCAGATGACCCATGTTCGAACTTGTCCAAGATATCATTAGGACAAGCATTTTGACAAGGTTTAGTGAACATCCAGTCAAAACTATGGCCCCTAGAGTGTTAACAAGGTTTTTCTATACTCTGATCTGTTGACCTACTTTTTGATCCCAGAGGACCCATGTTCAAACCTAACCAAAATATGTTTAGGAAAAGCATTTTGACAAGGTTCTTGACCCTAGACGACCCATGTTCGACCTTGTCCAAAATATCATTGAGATGAACATTCACACAGCACTACATGCTCAGGTGAGCTAAAAAAGTGGGAAAATTTGAAAAACTACCACTTATTCATATCACATTTTTAGGGGAAATTGCATTATTTTTGGGCAAGGGGAAGCAGATGTAATTTGGCTGGAACATATATGAACGAGAGGGCCAAGATGGCCCTTTTTAGCTCACCTGAGTAAAGATTGAAACTTTTATGGTTTTCCAGTGATTTGACCTGGTGACCTAGGTCTTAACCTGAATTGACCCATGTTCAGACCTGTTCATGATATCATTAATACAAACATTCTGACACAGTTAAACATAGATCCAATCAAAACTAGAAGGTCAACAAGGTTATCCAGTGATTTAACCTGGTGATCTAGTTTTTGATCCCGGGTGACCCATGATTAAACTTAACCAAGATATCATTAAGACAATCATTTTGGTGAACAAAGGTTTGGTGAACCTCCAATCAAAACTGTGACCTATAGAGGGTTAACAAGGTTTTCCAAAATTTGACCTGGTGACCTAGTTTTTGACCTCAGATAACCCATATTCAAACCTGTCCAAGATATCATTAAGACAAACATTTTGACAAGGATTGGTGAACCTATAATCAGAACTGTGACTCCTAGAGTGCCAACAAGGTTGTTCTATGGTTTGACCTGGTGACCTAGGTCTTGATCCCAGATGACCCATGTTCAAACTCAACCAAGATATCATTGAGACAATCATTTTGACAAGATTTGGTGAAGATCCAATAAAAAACTGTGAACCCTAGAGCATTGACAAAGTTTTTCTATGATTTGACCTGGTGACCTAGTTTTTGACCCCAGATCACCAATGTTCAAACATAACAAAGATATTATTAAAACAAAAATTTTGACAAGGTTTGGTGAAGATCCAATCAGAACTATTGCCCCTAGAGCGCTAACAAGGTTTTTCTATGATTTGACCTGGTGACCTAGTTTTATAACCCATGTTCAAAGTTAATCAAGATATCATTAAGACAAGCATTTTGACAAGGTTTGGTGAAGATCCAATCATAACTGTGACCCCTAGGTTATTGAGTTTGTTTATCCTTGCCTCCGGGTTATTCCCATATGGGCGATCATTCACTATCTTTAACAATGAACTATAGTATAATGTGAAGCCTATTTTTGTAAAAACAATCTTTAAAACAATCTAGTTGGGGTAGGCTATTTTAGTGAACATTTGTATGTGTTTCTATTTTTTAACTTATTATATAATAACTATTATGGTATACTGTTTTATTTTATTACTTTATTACTGAAAAAAAGGGGGATCTATGTTGTTGTATGACTATTTTAATTCAATAATTTGTTGTGATAGCATTAACTTATTTTTGTAAAACTATTCTGTTTCACTGTTTAATTGACATGACTTGCAATTAACATTTGCATTTTTTTCTAGATTGATAAATAAATAAAAAAAAGGATGGGGGATCCGTATTATTTTTTAACTATTCTAATTTAAATTCTGGGATTGGGGTTTATAGCTATTTTATATAACTTGGCTATATTTTGGATTTTATTAAGAAGTGACTTCTTTTTTGGTTTTTCTTTTTTTGCTATTATTGATACATTTAGATAAAGACTACCATCCTGATATTCATGTAACTTTGATATATTGTAGTTAAAAGGATACAAAGTTTTTGCCCAATTGGATACCATAGTAAATGAGTACTTTCTGATATGTGGTTTGCATTCTCTTTTACAACATATATAAGAGGATACAAACTCTTGAGTGATTCTGATATAGCATGTGCTTCATCTAGGGATCAGAATCACTTGTTTTTTGCGGCCAGCCGCATTTATATAAGTTCGATGAAGTCTTTGATACATACCGGAAAGTAAGATGGTTTCAAAAATAACCCCCAGAACCTAAATTATAATTATTTAATTTTTAATATTTCAAAAAAATTATGAATAATTCAGGACTGATAGTCATTAAAAAATTTGATCACCCTCCGTGTAGTAATTAAAACAATAATTAAAATAGTAAAGGATAAAAAATAATGTCTTCTGGGTGGGCAAACAAAAAACGGCCAACTTTTTGGGGCCATAAAAATAACTAAGTAAAAGGGGACAAAAAGTGATAACTGTTAAAATTATATTGCATATACATATTTACAACTAAAATACTTTCTACACAGAGGGGTGAAACTTTATTAAAAATAAAGGTAGTCCTTTTTTTCCCCTCTTTTTTCCTTTCTTTTTGTTCAGAAATGCTGGTGGATCAGGTAAAGGCAACTCGTAACAAATGTGCCCCAGTTTTTATACATATTTAAGGAAAAAATTCTGTGTTGATAGTGCATGCCATGATTCCAAAGACTGTGAGCGTTATAGTCTACACAGTACTTTGGTGGCATGCACTATTTGTATAGTGATATATTATTGGTATTTACTGCGTTTGAAGTTTTTATAGGGGTATTAAAATGTACTGATAGTCTGATAGTGACCTTATCACTTTGATCAGATCGATCAGTTTTTGGGAATTATAATAAAAGGGGCCTGTCATTGAATATTGGGATCCAGTGTGGCCTGGAAGCTCAATCTGGGCTCAGTCATGTTTATTGGCCCATGATTGTTAATTGAGCTATCTGGTCACATCCAGACCCCAATAACAACTGTTACTTAACTGGTAGGGTTTTAACTGGGGCGATTTGTTTTACATTTCAGTACTCCTGTAGTGGGTAGGCCAGAGTTCTCTCCCTTTCCCAGACCAGACATAAGTGTGCTAGATTGTTGGAAAAAGGTATTTATTATCTTTCATTGTTATTAGATATTATTGATTTAATTCATTCATTTTGTATTTGTTTCCAAAAAAGGGGAAACAGTAAAAGATAGGGAAATTAGACTGTTTTCCTTAAAGGTCTACACCTTCATATATATTGAATAATGAAAAGGTACTTTAAGATTAAACTAAGACATTAACTGCTATGAGGTATAATTTTGCCTCTGTAATAAAGATGTTTGTTATTACTTAAAAAATTAAAAATAATAATAATAATGAGTATTTATATTAAAGGGTTTGTATATATATATTATTATTGGCACAGAGACAATGCTAGACTTGAAAAATATACATCTATAATTAAGAGATATTTTTTGCAGCCCAAATGATTGTGCAGTAAATAATTAATTAATAGCATTTGTAAAATATTTCATGTAAGAATAGAGGTAACATGAAATTAAAAGAAAAAAAAAAGATTATTTGACAATAAAAGTTTTCTGTTCATAATGAAACATATAATACCATTTTATATAGATAATTCCTGTATCAATGAGGGTATCATGTTGTTAAAAATGGATTATTCCTTAGAACAGTTTGTTATTATACTAAAATAAATGACAACATGTTTAAAATAACTCATGTGTCAACAAGGACCACTTAAAATAAAAAAAAATTAAAAAGATACTTTATCTTTAATGCAGGAACCACAACAGTTGGGCTGCCTGTGCACACATGTCTGGACCTGGGGCCTTAGATTTTATTTGTTTTAAGATTAAAAGCCAAGCCTAAGTTTGCAAGGGCAGCTTTTAGCTCTAGTCTGGGCGTGAAGTGAACCCTACAGTGTAGCAAATAGTGACTGGTTGTGTTCAACACTCTACACTGGGCGCAAATAGGGTCCAGTCCTAGGATATGTTTCCCCTGGGTTCCAGACAACAGATTCGCCCCCAGTCTCAGGCGGATGATGCACTTGTCTATCCTTTGATCTGAGGAATAGACATCAGGCCATCTGAGCCCCACTGAGTATTGGACAGAATCACAGCCATCCTGTTTCACGCTGGAATAATAACTCCTCCAGCGCTTTATGGACTGTGACCTGACCAATGAACTTACTTCAGTGGGTGAGAGATTGATATTAGTATCTACAGTCACATGATCCAGGCCAGATTTGGCAGCTCTGTCCGCCGCCTCGTTTCCTTCCACACCTATATGAGCTGGGAACCAAACTAGAGTAATATCCAGACCGGCTTGTCGGATGGAATAATTTAGGATGATAATTTGTTCTAAAAGGTCTGGTCTGGATTTGCTGTGATAATTTTGAATTGATTGCAGCGCCGAAAGTGAGTCCGAATAAAGAACAGATTTTTTTGGTTGATCATGAAAGACCCAGCTCATTAAATTGATTAGGGCTATCATTTCTGCTGAATAGATTGAAAGATTATCAGAGAGTCTATCAACAGAAGAATAGTTTCAGAATAGCTGCAACTTTGCCAGAATTTGGGCATTTAGAACCATCCGTATAAATACTTAAATAGTTATTGTAAAATTGTTCATTATGCAAGTTAACATGAATTTTAGTTAGGTGTGGAAGATCTGTTTTTAAGGAGAGTGATAGGTCTATATGAGGTGGGGACATTAACCATGGATGTTCAATTACTGACCCGAAATCTGCTACCTGTATGTCTTTGAGACCGAATCCCTCCACCAAGAGTTGAGTAAGGGCCCCAATTGGGGGGGCATTTTTTTTGTGTTTGCTCTTTGTGAAGTGACCGGTCCCAAAGATGGAGTTCACGGGGTTATTTTCCCTCGATTGTGCTCTGGCCCAGTATTTGACAGTATGGGTCATGCGCCTGATTGCTAGGGGAAGTACACCGGCTTCTGCTTCCAGTTTGTGTGTAGGGGTGGAGCTCAGGGCCCCCAAGCTATTCTAAGGGCTTTATATTGAATTTGATCTAGTTATTTTAGTAGATATAGGGCAGCGTTGGCATAAATTTCTGCACCGTAATCAATTTTGGATCTAATAAATGATTTATATAGGAGCAGTAAGCTTTTTTATCTGCTCCAAAGTCAGTATTTTTGAGCATTTTCATCATGTTAAGGTTTGTGGTACACTTTTTAATTAGGTATTTTATATGTTGCCTAAAAGTCAAATTTCTATCTAAAATCATGCCTAAAGATTTTGTTGCTGTTTCAAAATTGATTTGTGTACCACCTAGCTGTATGTCTAATTTATGCTGCCACTGATTCCCAAACAAGATACCAACAGTTTTTTCTTTTGATATTTTAAATCCCCAATCTTGTGCCCATTCCCAAATCATGTCTAACCCTTTTTGTGCCTTTTTGGCCATTATTTTCATATTTTTGCCTGTTATCCATGTGCCTGAATCATCTGCAAATTGACTAAGAGACATGTCGGATTTTGAAATGGACACAGGTAGGTTATTGATTAATAAATTAAATAAAAGAGGTGAGAGAATCGCGCCCTGAGGGGTACCTCTCAAGACATTTTCTTGATCTGAGAGGGTACCATTCACCCTTATTTGAATTTTGCGCCCTTCTAGGAAAGACCTGAGGTATTGGAAGCAAGTTCCCGTTATACAGTATTCTTTTAGTTTAAAAAGTACACCTAAGTGCAAAGTTAAATCAAATGCTGCCTGAAGGTCTAAGAAAATGGCTAGCACTGCACGGCCTCTGTTTTTGGCCGAAATGATGTCCTGTTGAAATCGAGCTAATTGGTCTAAAGTGCTCCTTCCCTTTCTAAAGCCAGATTGAGAGGGATTGAGGTAATTATTAAATTCAATATGATGGTCTAAACGGGCCTTTACCATCGCCTCTGGCAATTTCCCAGAGTGCGATGTAAGGCTTATTGGTCTGTAAGATTTTGGTTCTTCACTGTTTTTGTCAGGTATAATGCAAGCTTCTATCCAATTTGTTAGATATTTGCCTTCACTCCACACCCTGTTATAAAGATTAAGCCAAATATTTAAAGTTTCATCTGACATATGTTTAAACATTGAGTATGAAATTTTGTCTAATCCAGGGGCGGAGTTGCGTCTGTCATGAATACATTTTTTAAGTTCTAGTAGCGAAAAAGGTTTTAAAGGTCTTTTACTTTATAGCTATGCAGTGACTCAAATTGTTCTTGATATGCCAAAGTTTCAGGAGGTAGATTTGAGTCACTTGATACTTCTTTGTAATGTTTTACTAAAAATTGACCCTTTTCAAAGGGTGTTTTAGCAATTTCATTTTTATATTTTAATAACGGTACAGCGTTAAGGATTTTGCCTGTTAATTTTTTAGTTTTGTTCCAAAATAGTTTGGAATTGGCTTGAGGAAAAGTAATGGATTCACAAAATGTTTGCCAATTCTTTTGTTTTGCTTCTATAATTGTTTTTTTTTGCATGTTTTTCTGCTTCTTTTAATTTTTTAATATTATCAGGACAAGGATTTCTTTTTGCCCTGTTTAAAGCTTTTTTTCTGCCCTGTACAGCTTCATGACAATCATCACTCCACCACTGGACTTGAATTTTTGGTTTTCTTTTGGGTACAGTAGCTGGTGTACTTTCCTTCACCATGTGTAGAATTGAATTTGTTAAGTTTTGTAAGTGTTGATTGATATCATCAGAGTAGACTTGTTTTTCATGAATTGTATTACAAAGAATTTTGAATTTCTCCCAATCTAACTTATTCAGATTTTTGATTTGTAGAGTTTTGACCATTGATCGAAATTAAGATTGGGAAACGATCTGACCCCAGGGTATCGTCATGAACTCCCCAAGCTGAAACTGAGGCAATTTTGGATGTGCCAAAGGTTAAATCTATGTTTATTAATTTCCCAGTTGATTGATCTATTCTTGTTGGAGTGCCATCATTGAATAGAATCAAATCATGATTTTCAGTCCATTCCAAAATATCCTTCCCATGACGGTCTATAAATAATGAGCCCCACTCAACATGGTGAGCATTAAAGACGATTTTGGTAGTTCGTAACGCGCAACATTTCTGCACATAAGGGAGACAATAAAGCTCTTCACGGAAGAAACACTTGCATAGTTTTCGGACAACTAACGTATCCGCGAGCGCGCTAAATACGCAACCTATAATGTGTGCTCTGTTTTTTAATAGTGACTAATTCATGTGAAACACTACATGTACAGTTCAAAATTGAATAACTTCATATGACTGTAATGGAGGTTCATCATTTATTGCAAATATTTGTTGATGTTGTAGCTGATATTAGGACTCTGAGCTAACATTACCTCAAAGACTCAAATGTTCTTTTAAAGTGAAATATGTGGTACAAAATTGTTCTAAGATATATATCAAAACTAAAAAGTTTTATTGGATGATAAACAGAAAACTACACTTTATTAACTTCATATACACATTACAAAATTTAACTGAAATTGGCAAATATTTGTTGATGCAACAGAATTTAGAAGTTGGAGGTAAAATTAGCTCAGTAACCCCATGTTTTTATCTCTGAAATGTGTTAATTAGACATTGTTCTACGATATATATATACATAAATTAGAAAGTTTTATTGGAAAATAGGCAAAATCTTTATTAACTTGATATGCATATCTTTTATATTAATCATATTTGTCAACTATTTTTGACAATATAACTGAATTTCAGAGTTGAGACTGAAATTAGCTCGGTAACCTCATGTTTTTATTACTGAAATATGTTTATTAGACATTGTTCTAAGATATATATCAAAATTAGAAAGTTTTGTTGGAAGAATATCAGAAAAGGGAGAATAAAAGATGAAAAATATATTTTTTTGTCGAAATTGCAACCCATTTTTTCATGCATGCAGTTGAAAATAAAAACATAGTATGACAGAATTAAATCATTTATGGTATAAATTGTGTTAAATTAACACAATATATGCCAAATGAATACTTACATGTAAAAACAGTATGTTTGAGCATGATTCTATCATGATATAACAGTAATAGTATGTGTTTAGCGATAAGCTCTTTATACACAGCAAATCCTAAAAAACAGCTGCACACCTACACAAAGTATGAGCTGTTATCTCGAAAACGAGTTCGGTGACCCCTGTTTTTCTTTCCATTTTTGGATTTGTTATACTTTTTTCTACAAAATATGAAAAAATGATCACTTTTCCTTGAATAAAACAAAATGCAGAAATCGTCCTTAAAATCCCGTGTTATAATACTGTTAATTGCCTCATTTTGAGTTGGAAAACTCTTTAAGATGTGATCTAAAGATTCAAGATCACATCCTCTAGAATAAATATTTGCCAAAAGTAAAAATTGTTTAGATAAATGTAATTTAATTAATTGGTATTCAATTTTAGAGTTACCATTTTGATCCCTGGGGTTGTCTAACCTGATGTATTCATAATTCAGTGAGTTTTTGATATAAATTGCCAAACCATCACATATAATTTTTTTTCCAAAAAAGGTTTGTATTCCAAATTGTATCCAGGAATATTTTTTGATATCATACTATTAAACTTAGCCTCCTGGATACATAAAACATCTACATGTGGATTTTTATTTAAAAGAAGTTTTAATTCAGAAAGTTTTGGATCGGTTAATGTTTGAGCATTAAATGATATTATATATAAGTTTCTACACATGGTTTTGCCTTGTTTTGGCTGTTTTATTTTGGGCCACACTATACTGTTGCCTACTAGGAGACTGTGGCGGGATTCTACTCAGCAGTCTCCAACCCATTTTCAATATGCCAGGAGTACCGGTTACCCTTATCCTGACCCTTGCCTCCATGCTAGGTGTCGGTGGTCGAGAACACCCCTTTGGCACCCCTGGATTTATGGAAATTTGTGTGTACAAAGTTAATGTTTTGTTTATTTTTTTGTTGTTTGTTATTTTTGTTTCTGTATTTGTAAATAATTGTTTGTCTAGGGAATTTTGTATAAAAGTCTGTAAATTTTTCCTTGTGGGTCTTGATTTGTCTAATATTATTTTTACTATTATTTTGGTGAGTTGAGTTGCATAAATTTTGGTTGTTTGTTGTTTATTGTTTTTTACTTCTATGTTCTGATCTTTATAATAGTTTTCCTGTATGTTAATTTTTTGTTGTGTATTAATACCGGGGGTGCTTTTCGTCGGTGTCTCTGGAATTGCGACCACTCCAGATATGGAAAGTTCATGGTAGGATTTGAAAAAACTGGAGTGCACAGAGACCACCGAATCCTCCTCAGTAATGTTGAATTTACTATTGTCGCTGACCACAGAGGAGATCTCAGAGACCTGGGTCATTGAGTCTCCACCATGGTCAGATTTCATTGGAGAGGACTCAGGGGTCTCCCTAGGCGTTGAAGTGCCCAGTAAGGTGGGGACATCCGCATTCCCAGTTGGTATTATTTGTGGTAGAGTGAGTGCGGCCATCATCCCAGACCCAGTCCCCTCCTCCTCCACACTACTAATAGCTGGGGGTGGGGGTGACACAAGGCCTGGGGAGACAGCCAAACGCTGTGACCCCTAGTGCGTTAACAAAATTTTTATATGATTTGACCTGGTGACCTAGTTTTTGACCCCAGATAACCCATGTTCCAACCTGTTCAAGATATAATTAAAACAAACCTTCTGACAAAGTTTGATGAAGATTCAATCAAAATTGCAATCTCCAGAGCATTAACAATGTTTTCTGGTGTGCTGACCTAGTGACCTAATTTTTGACCGGAGATGACCCATATTCGCGTTGTTTTACAAAATCATTAACACAAACATTCTGACAAAGTTTCATGAAGATCCAATCATATCTGTGATTTCTGGAGTGTTCAGAAATTTTCCATTCTAGTTTTTGACCCCAGACAACCCATGTTCGAACTTGTCCAAGATATCGTTGAGACAAACATTCTGACCAGGTCTGATGAAGATTCACTCAAAAATGTGACCACTAGAGCATTAACAACCCCCAGGTGTGGACGACGGACGAGGGAGTAGACTGATTGATCACTATAGCTCAACGAGCAATATGTGCTCAGAAGAGCTAAAACAAACACTGAATATTTACATTGATTCAATTTACAACACATTGGTATGACCAAACTTTGTGCCTGGAATAACTTGCTTCATTATTCATTTCTCAACACATGGCTATTTTCCTAAAGGATGTAAAGATTAGTGGAAAAAAGTAATTTGGTTAATAACATGTTTTCAGAGTACGAAATAAGCAAAAGTTCAATGAGGATGGGAAGGACAGTATAAATATATATAATAGGGGTTGGCAAAAGAGTATTAGAGGTAGAGTATTCAGGCATTACATGTTGTGTTTATGAAAGGTACCGAGGTCACCCAGTATTAACCAACATAGATCTAGGACTTATTTCATATATTTATTGGGCATTTCACTGTCTTTCATGACATCAGGACTTTATTTGCGATGAGTAAGACCTGCCAGAGTATGTATCACTGAGACACTGTAATGTAAATTATTTGTCTAGGTCATCATCAGTCAATATGAAGATTACATTGCCTGTATTGATTCAGTACTTTATTTACACACTCAGAATTAGTTTTACTCTCTCTTTTGAAGGTCATGCATCTCTTTTTTGGGAAAGAGATTGGAAAAATCATGTCTTTAGATGTATGGTGCAAACAAAACAGAACAATTCAGGTGGCTTAAAGAAATGGAAGATCACCTCAAGTCACAATTGTAGAAGAACAAAAGCAATGGAAACCAGCATGTGTTAGTAAATGGTTTTGGGTTTGAATAAAACAGGAATTAAAACTAGAACCTTGATTATGGATAATGATTCAACATCAATTGTAAGAGTGAGAACAGAAGTGGGTGGATTAGAGGAAAAAACATGTGACAAACAGTTGATAATACATTGGAAAGTGTTTTATGTATGCTATCGAGCAAAATAGTAATGATACAACACAGATGCAGACCAACTTGCTTGCCATGACACCACATTTGTTTGGGGACCATGAATTATGCGACAATAGTTGGTGCGGATATAAACCATCACCAAATTCTTATGAACCAAGAAGCCTGCCATACAAAAAGTATCTTACTAACAATAGTTTAAAAAGTGGCCTAGTGAATATTTTAGAAGATTATGCTCATAACTGTGAAAATCTAACTGACTTCGGTAGCTCCCAGAGAAATGAATGCTTTAATAATGTTGTGTCCACAGAAATAAAATAAAACATTACTCAGCCTCAGAGAATGTTTTTGAGTGAAATGAATATTGGAGCTTCCTATATAGCAGAGGAGAAAATTTGAATTCTTTAAGTGAAATGATCAACAAATCTTACCTCACAAAATTTATGGCTAAAAAATTGAAGCAGTGAACTTTTGTTTAATTCATTGAAATCAACATGTAAGAGAGACACAGAAAATAGATTAAAATTTTTGTTTTACAGAAAAAAACTCAAAAATTATTACAGACACAATGAATTTTTAATAGCATTTCATGAATATCTTATGAGTAGTATTATTTAAAGTGTTGTCTTCAATATTTTTATTTTCAAATATTTTATTATCCAGTGATGTTTTTGGTCATTTTTTGTTTTCTGTAATTTCAAGTTTGTATATTTGATTATTCAGGTTCTGTGAACCATCAAGATATATGAGCAGATTTGTTCAATACCTGGTAAATCTTGTGCATGCATGCGTGTGTGTGTGTGGTGATAAAATCATTTTAAGTTGAAATCAGGGGAGATTACTCTGTGTTTTGAGTTTTTGCCTAATTTCCAAGAAATAATACTTAAAAACAATCTATGTGGTGGATTTTTATTTTATTTTTGTAGCAAAAATAAAGTTCAACAATATCAATTGAGTCTAAAATATGTGGATGTTCCACTTTTAGATTTTTTTATTTCATATTTACTGATTTTTTCAGAGTTTCACTTTTTTCAAACATTGATATTTCCAGGAAATATGTCCTTAATTATTTTTGCTAGGACAATTTCTTATTTCATAATTTATGTACTAAATACTCATGTGACCTTTCACAGGAAATAAGCACACCCGTGAAACACTTTAAAGGATAAGAAATATACAGAGAGTAAATTTTCACACTTGAATTATGTTATATGCTGTAAAAATGTAACATTTGCCTCATTGTCTATGTTAGAAATACAGTCTAACCCGTGTTGGTGACCATCTCGAAGTAAAGATCACTCTGTGAATGAAGGCGATTCTTTAAAAATCATCAATGATTATTTAGAACAAAATGACCTATGAATAAAGGCCACTTGTTCATAAAGGTCACATTTTGTCTTTCCCTAGGGTGGTCTTTGATCACAGGTTTGACTGTGTGTAAATTTATGCAGCAAAAAAGTACCGCAAAATGTGAAAACTGCCACAGTTCTGTATCCTCCTATATTTTAACCCATGCTGTACTGATTGTAATTACTAACTTGATGTATTTTATGTTACATTATGTGAAATTATTAACTCTGTCTCAGAGTACAGTTTACCAATTTCTGAATAGAGCATGAATTTCTCTGTTTTGGATAGTACATCAATTTACATACTTTTGTGTATTACAGAAATTTCCTCTGTTTAGCATCGGGCATAAATATGCACATCTGTAAAAACAGAATTTTCCACAGTTTTGCACAGTTCATAAATTTATGCACTTAATGTAGTACTGAAACTTCTTCTGTTTTGTATAGTACAAAAATTTGCTCTGTTCTGTATTGTGTATAAATTAGCTCACTTGTATTATAGTATATTCTTGCCCTAAATTGTAATAATATGTTTATAATAAACAGTATGTAAATTTACACACTTAGAACTGATTTTCTTCATTAAGCATTTTTCTTTAATCAGTTTTGGAGATAAATTTCTCAAAAAAAGTATGTGAAAAGGGTGGAATTTATAAGAATAAAGGGAATATAAAATACTTAATCCAATAATATCTTGTATTTCCAAAAATGTGTCACTAGTTTACTTACTAAATAGATTTATGAAAGCTTTATGTTGTAAATAAGAATGCAAGGCAGACAAACCATCATAATTTGACAAAAATTTCTGTAAACCTGGACATATAAAATGAACATTTTTTGTTTTGCTCTGTGTGGGTCATGTGTGTTGTAAGTTTCCTTGTTTTGGTTAACCAGACTGGGTTATTTTTCATTTCTGAGGAAAGTTAAATTTGATGCATTGTTTTCCAAAGAGTTTTTGCAAAAAAGTGGTCTGTGAGAATACTGTTTTATTTTAAGTGAATTAAGACATCTTTTGTATACAAGCAGAGTAAGTTTTTACAAGAAATTTTATCGGACATGATAAATAACTACACACTCAATTTTTAAGCATTAATACTAAAATTAACAATAACTGCAGAAGCATTCCAAAATTTTTTCTGCTAGCAACAGCATCATAGCAAAGTAAATGGTGTCATGGCAACACAAATTGATCTTGTAACGCCTTCAGCGAAAAATAATATCCACATTGGAACATGATTTATTGTAAGACTTGAGTGTGAAGGGTTCGGCATTCGAAAAGTCCCATGACATTTATTCTCATCACATTTGTTAAGACATTATGTATGTTTTAACCACTATATATCCCTAAATGGTTCTTAAAGTCATATGCACATACAAAACCATCAAACTCTGAACAGAAAGGTAGTGGAAAGGTCAATCAAGAGGTCAGGATGCTGAGAAGCCACACACAAAAGTGGAAAGTGTAGAAAGCTAGAATTTGGGGGTTAAGATTTGAGGGGATGGAGTTGAGAGTTGGGATTTGAGAGAGCTAGGAACTGAGTGTGATTTCACAGCTAGGATTTGAGTGTTGTGATTTGAGAGCTTAGATTTGAGTGTTGGCAAGGGAGAGCAAGGATTTGAGTGATTTATTTGAGAGCAAGAGCAAGGATTTGAGTGTTACAATTTGAGAGCAAGACATAAGGGCCAGGTTTTGAGTGATGAGATGTGAGAGCAAGGATTTGATGTTGAGAGAGATATTTGAGAGCAGCAAGGATTTGAGTGTTACAATTTGAGAGCAAGACTTTTAGTACTGAGATATGAGAGCTAGGACTTAAGTGTTGAGATGTGAGGGCAAGGATTTAAGTGTTGCAATTTGAGAGCAAGACTTTGATTATCGAGACATGATAGTTAGGATTTAAGTGTTGAGAAGTGACAGGAAGAATTTGATTGTTAAGATCTGAGAGCAAGGATTTGAGTGTCGTTATTTGAGAGCATGGATTTGAGTATTGAGATATGAAAGCTACGATTGAAGTGTTGAGGTGTGAGAGCAAGCATCTGAGTGTTGTGATTTGAGAGCTAGGATTTGAGTGTTACAATTTGAGAGCAAGACTTTTAGTGTTGAGATATGAGAGCTAGGATTTAAGTGTTGAGATGTGAGAGTAAGGATTTGATTGTTAAGATCTGAGAGCAATGATTTGAGTGTCACAATTTGAGAGCAAGGATTTGAGTATTGAGATATGAGAGCTACAATTTAAGTGTTGAGATGTGAGAGCAAGGATTTGAGTATTGCAATTTGAGAGCAGCACTTTGATTATCGAGACATGACAGTTAGGATTTAAGTGTTGAGATGTGACAGGAAGAATTTGATTGTTAAGATCTGAGAGAAAGGATTTGAGTGTCATTATTAGAGAGCATGGATTTGAGTATTGAGATATGAGAGCTACGATTGAAGTGTTGAGGTGTGAGAGCAAGTATTTGAGTGATGTGATTTGAGAGCTAGGATTTGAGTGTTGAGATATGAGAGCTACGATTTAAGTGTTGAGATATGAATACAAGGATTTGAGTATTAAAATTTGAAAGGATTTTAGTACATATATTTGAGAGCTAAGCTTAGAGCACTGAGATTTGAGTGTTAAAGCTTTGGGTTTTGAGATTTGAGGTCATAGATTTAAGGGTTGATATTTGAGAACTAGGAATTAAGGTTTGAGTTTTGAAAATGGATATTTTACAGACTCACTGGTATAATAAGAGTACAAGCAGTAAACAATTGAGTTAAAAGCATAACAACACACTAACCAGACAAAGAACAGTTATCATGCCTGTCAAGAATAATGTAACTTTAGTATATTTTGGCGTGACGTCACAATCAATGTTTTCTCTAGGGTTCGTGTTTTTGATATAAATAGCACATTAATTTAGAAATGAACTTAAGTATTGAAATTGGTAATTGCATATAGCTGTATACCAGCATCCTTGTTAGGATCTCATTAAACAGTATATAAAAAGAATACATTGGAATTTGGTTTGTGAAAAGAATGACTTCCATGAATTACAAATTTAATCTAATGGACATGTGCTCAGTGTTAAGTGAAATGAATTGTTTACTATCTTGTAGTATACAGTACATAGGTATTGTAAGGATTACTTTGACCACTATGAAAAAGTGATAATTGGACAAATACAGGGGTGTAGCAAATGATTTACAAAATGGGGATAGATTTTGTAAAGTTTTGTATCAGAATAGAATTACTTAATTGTGAAAGGAAACATACTAAGAAATATGCAAGTACCCCGAAGTATATATATAACTCTTATAGTGATTCACCAGATATTCATTACAAAACCTTTGCATCTGGACTGGTAATCTTATTTTGTGGTCTTGGCAACAAAACATGTAATTGTATCTATAAGAACGATGAAGAAAAATTGTGTACAACACTGATGTGTATTATTGGTGATATACAAGCAAATTTTTACATGTTAAAACTTATTTCAAGTACTGATGTTGTAATCAGCTGCCCGAATAATTACTGACATTTGATGATTTTGTTATCAGGGTTAAATCTATGACGGTTATTAGAGACTCAGCAGATATCAGAAGGTATTTCAGCATCGAATGCAAATATAGCTTAGCAGTTTGATTAGTTGAGATCTGAAATATCTGGTGAAAGAGCAGATATGAATAGGATGAGGAATGGAATGTCAATTATGAAAGCAAAGAAAGATCATGTTGAAACAACACCAACACAAAATGAACATAGATTAGAAAACAAAAGTACAAAACTTGATCAAATAGAACATGAACATGAAAAACGAATTCAGATGTATCTGCAATGTCAATGCATTTGGAAGACCAACATGAGATTATCCAAAGACTTTAGAATACTAGTGAGAAACATGAAATGGATGAGAGAAAGCGAGCTGATAAGATTATTTGGAACTGTAGAAATAAGTGATTAAACAGAACAGAACCTCTTGTCAACTACAGTGCAACCCCTCAACCTTTGAGAGAAGCAAAAGTATGTTGTTGTTGTTGTTGTTGAGAAGTTGTTGCTCTAATGAGGTTAGATTAATAGTTAAATCGTACAGAGGGAAATATCATGCTGTTGTTGAAGGGAGGTTGTTGCTACAGAGAGGGCCACTCTGGAGAGTTTGCACCATATTAATAACTGTAATCAAGGGCAATTTAGCCAAACTATGGGGTGAAACTTTAAAAAAAATACCAAAAAGATACAGCAAAAGAATAGGACATAAAACAACATGACATCTAAAGCTTTTTATAAAAAAATATCTTACTGGGTCCAGTACCTTAAATGCTGAGTTGATGAATGGGAAAGTGAATATATGTTGAGTTATGACAGTTTTCCAATAATTTCAGAACTCTGTTTTAAAAAATTCTGCTGGAAGACTGTCGTAACTAAAAAAATTGATTAACAACACTGAAAATTAACTTTTTTCTATATCAAGCACAGTAGTCATGAGTTAAGCTTATTTATAACATTTCACATAAGAAAATGCTGAGAAATACTTATCAGCAATAAAATAATATGTTTTTTACCTCTCCTGAAATTTTTTGTGAAAGTGACTTATGACAGTCTTCAATTCAATTCTCATCAGTTTCTTAAACTGAGGACCTTGAACCTAATTGTTAATTATTAGTTGAACATTAATAAATTAATAGCTTCTACTCTGGATCCCATGAACCAACACCATGTTAAGGGCCCCAAAAGTATAATGCATCCTTAAATCTAGGGGCCCAGTGAGCCTACTATCCACATTAAATGTTATTGACCTGGAAAAACTGATTAGCATTAAGTGCCATTCAGGTCTAGTGGGTGTCCCCATTGTCATTGGGAGAAGCAATGTTAGAATTCCAGGGAGCAAACCTCCCACAAAAGTAATAAACAATCCACAATCTGTGGCTTGTAGAATACAGGGTAATAGTGACACTACTCAAGAAGGACCGAGTCACAGAAATGATCATTAATTGGGTGCCTGCAGACATTAACAAGCTTTGCTCAGACTCAGTTTTCGAGCCTGCAAATATGGTGGAGCTCATCAGTATAAACTAGACCTATCACTGAATTGTGATTAAATACCCCCACAAAATGCAGTTAGTGGACAAAGTGAGCATTTCTACAGGGCATGCAAATAGTTGACTAGAATAATTGTGTATTGGTATATTAAGGGAATGCTACACATTTTTATTGTATATTGTGCGGTAGTTAAATGAAATTAAACTGAGTGTACAATTTTATTTTCTTACATAAACTATATCATATATAAGTACATGCTTTCCAAACAAGGAGGGGGGCATGATAGCCCATATTCGCTCACCTGAGTAAGGACTGCAACCCCTAAGATTCTCCTTTGATTTGACCTGGTGACCTAGTTTTTGACCCAAGTTGACCCATGTTCAAGGATATTGAGTTTGTTTACCCTAGCCTACAGGGTATTCCCATATGCGCAAGCATTCACTATCTTTACCAATAATCTATTAGTCTATTTTCCCAAAAAAACAATCTTGTAGGGGTATGCTATTTTAAGGAATGTTTGTATTTATGTCTAATTTTTCTACTTATTATGATATAATTACTCTATTTCACTAATACTTAGTTAAAAAAGGGGTATCTATAATGTGTTTATTTAACTGTTTTAATTCAAACTATGAAGATGGAATTAATAGCTATTTTTTTCTTTCATAGCTATTTTAGTATTTAAAATTATTTCAAGTTTGGCTACTATTTTTTTGTGTCTTTTTTTTCTATTTTGTCATTTGTACGTTCAGCATGAGAGTAACACTTTTGAACCTCAAATCACACTCTTTAACGCTCAAATCTCACACATAATACAACTCTAGTTTTTTTAGAAGTTGTAGTTTTTATAATTCTGCACTGAGCAATCGATTGACTGGCATAAATCATTGCAGAACCAATGAAATTTCAGCAGGGACAGAACACAGATTTCACTGACTTATTTTTCTGTCGTCATTGTAAACAAACTACAAGTGTATAAGTTCTATTTCACCCAGTACTTATACTAAGTGTCAGCTGTCAAAATGGACACCACCACCCAGACCCCCTTGTACAGCCTTTTATCTCATTCTTATGCCAAATTTATCCTTGACAGCTACGTAAATGTAAGAATATATCATGTAATTGTTGTAATAGAATATTAACTACCAGCCCGATATTCACATAATTTTGGTATATTGTAACTAAAGAGATAAAATTTTTGGATACCATAACAAACAAATACTTTCCAATATCAGTTTGCATTCTGTTTTATAACATATATATAAGAGGATGGAAACTCTTGTGTGATTCTGATTTAAAGGATTGTTTGTTTTTGTGTGACTTACTGTCACTGGGGTTTAATGCCGTTTTTCAACCATATTTCAGTTATATACGGCGACAGGTTTTCCTGGACTGCATACTAACCAGTACTAACTTACCTTACCACAAGGTAAGGCCAACCATTTTTATTTCAGCAAATCTGATAGAACACTATCTAAGGATGCTAAAAACCAAGTTTGGTAATGATCCATCCATAGAATCATGAGAAAAAGTCATTTTAAGGTATTTCTATTTTTAGTTCTAGCTGCCCCTAAAAGGGGCTGACCAAATTTATTTGAGCAAACTTGAAAGAGGACCATCTAAGGATGCTACAAGCCAAGTTAAGGGAGGATCCTGCCATTGGTACATGAGAAGAAGACATTTAAAGGTATTTCCATTTTTAGTTCAGCTACCCCTAATAGGGGCCAACCATTTTTATGTCAGCAAATCTGATAGAACAATATCTAAGGATGCTAAAAGCCATGTTTGGAAATAATCCATCCATAGAATCAAGAGAAAAAGTCATTTTAAGGTATTTCTATTTGTAGTTCTAGCTGTCCCTAAAAGGGGCTGACCAAATTTATTTGAGCAAACTTGAGAGAGGACTACTTTATGGACTATTTAAAGGTATTTCTATTTTCAGCTCTAGCGGCCCCAGAAGGAAAAGGAACCAACCATTTTTATTTGAGCAAATCTGATAAAAGATTATCTAAGGATGCTACAGACCAAGTTTTGTGATGATCCATTCATTGGTTCATCAACAGAAGACGTTTAAAGGTTTTTCTATTTTTAAATCTAGTGACCCCTAAAAGAGGTCAACTGGTATGATATGAGCAAATTCCAATTAGAACGTCAAAAGGCTTCTACACAACAAATTTGAAGTAAATCTGACTGGTAGTTTCTGAGGAGAAGACCATTGTTGACGCCAGATGCCAAAGCATCCACCCATCCATCCTAACAGCTCACCCTAAACCTTTGGTTCTGGAGAGCTAATAAAGGGCCTGTTATTGAATATTGATCCAGGGTGTGACCTGGAAGCTCAATATGGGCCTGGTCATGTTTATTGTACTGTGACTGTTAATTGAGCTATTTCCAATAACAAATGTAACTTAGTTGGCAGGGTTTTAACTGGGGCTTATTGTTTTATGTTTCAGTATTCTTGTATTGAGTGGGCTCCCTTTCCCAGTCCAGACATAAGTGTGCTGAATGTGTTGGAAAAAATGGTATTTATGTATTTATTTTGGTTTACTTTTATTATCTCTCATTAAATTATTTCATATATCATGTGTTTATTTACAAGGAGGAAAAAATAAAGTTTTATATTAAAGGTTTTAACTGTTATATATAATGATTAAGGAAAAAATAAAATTAATATAGACAGTAATGTCTACTACAGTGAAACCCCACTAAACCAGCTAAGCCTGGGACCAGGTCATTTCGCCAGTTTAGAGGGGATGACCGGTTAGAGGTTAATTTTGTGTTGATCTTTAGCATGTGGGTGCATATGTACATGTAATGTCCATCCTGTAGCTACGTACAGCATTTTAGTATGTAAATTGCTGTTTGTTCTGATTAAAGATGTGCTTATGATTTCATGCATCATAATGCACCGTGACATTTCATTTGATTGTAACAAAAGATGTAAATGTTTAATCTAGGAGCAAATATTATTCTCATTGTCATTACAATCTAATCACCTATACAGTCCCCTGCTGACCCTTAATTATCAAAGTCATGACATGCTATGTTTTTCACACCTCACACTTTTATGTAAACAAACACTGGGTAATAAACTAATATACACTTCGGGGCATGGTAAAATTGTTGACCAGTCTAGAGGAGAACTTTTGCACTGAATCAGCCACTTTCTACATAATCTTGGCCAGTTTATGGAACAGAGAGGAAACCGGTCTATAGAGGTGAATTATATAATAATAAAGTCAGGACCAGAACATTTGGCTGATTCAGAGGGGAAACCAGTTTATAGAGGAACCAGTTTAGAGGATTTCCACTGTATGGGGCATGGATTAACCTCTTCAATAAAGATAATATTTCTTATAGAACTGTTTGTGTTTTATTACTATTACTGTATAAACAGTAGTATACTTAAGGATTAAAATGTGATTCTATTTTTAATTATTAAGCATTGCTAAGAAAGATATTTAGCAGCCCAACTGAATGTGAAATATAAAATTGATGTCATTTATGTGGTGATTCATTTATACTAAAACATATGACATCATACTTAAGATAATTCATGTATCAATGAAGGTAACATGAAATTTAAAAAGGATTATTCTTCATTAAAGTATTTTACTTTTACATTTAAGTCATTTTATACTTTTTATGTTCATATTTTACAAGACTCACAACAGTTGGGCTACTTATGCACACACGTCTGAACCTGGGGTCTTAGATTTTATCTGTCATTTGACATGATTATATGTATATTTCCAAGGTTTGGAAGACTGAGTGTTTAGCTGCCCTGTTAGGATTGAGAATATTCTCAAGGTTGAAGATTAAACATGAGTTTACCAGAGCAGCATTTAGCTCAAGTCTGGGAGTTAAGTGAACCCCACATTGTAGCAGATAGTGATCGGTTGTGTTCAATACTCTGAACTGTGCACAAATAGGGTCCAGTTCCAGGATATGTTTTCCCTGGGTGCCAGACAACAGAATTGCCCCAAGTCTCAGACAGGTGATATATCTGTCCATCATTTGATCTGTGGAATACACATACGGCCATCTGAGCCCCACTAAGTATAGGACAGAATCACAACCATCTGGTTACATGCTGGAATAGTTACTCTTCTAGTGCTAAATGGACTGTGACCTGACCAATAAATTTATTTCAGCAGGTGACAGTTGGACTTTAGTGTCTACAGTCACATGATCCTGGCCAGTTCTGTATGCTGCCTCATTACCCTCCACACCTATGTGAGCTGGGCGTTAAACTAAGGTAATATGAAGACCAGCTCATTGGATGGAGTAATTTAGGATGATAATTTGTTCTAAAAGGTCCTGTCTGGATTTACTATGATAATTCTTCATTGACAACAGCACCAAAAAAGATCTGAATAAATAACTGAATTTTTGGGTTTATTATGAAATACCCAGCTCATTGAATTAATTAAAGCTATCATTTCTGCAGAATAGATGGAAAGGTTACCTGAAAGTCTATGAACACAAGAAACAATTTTAAAAAAAGATTAATTTGAATTTTGATTAGGAGTGGGAACTCAGTTTTTTAAGTTTTAAAAGATAGCGATTGAACAATATAAAGGGGGGGGGGGGGTCATCAACCAAGGATGTTCCATTACTGGCCTGAAATCTGCTACCTGTATGTCTTTGAGGCCAAACAAAGTTTTGGGTAAGAGACCCAATTCGGGGGGGGGGGGGCTAATTTTGAGTTTGCTCTTGGCAAGATGTCTGGTCCAAAAGGTGCAGTTCACAGGGTTATTTTCCCTCGATTGAACTCTGGCCAAGTATTTGACCATATGGGCCATGCACCTGATAGCTAAAAGAAACACACCCAGAGCAACAGATAAGCTTTCTCAGTGAATTGGGTATTACTCCATCATTTCATTTTGAATTGGGTATTTGCTAAATATAATTGGGTTTCCTGAAACCTGATAGTCTATGATTTTTATATCAATTGGGAATTCATGCTCTTACTAATCAAGTCTAAACTGTACACATTTGGTTGTTTTTGAACCACATTGCTACAACGTTTGTCCGAGACTATGAGGAACGACTGACAGGCGAAAATGACTATATGCATGTATATTCATGAAAATTGATTTCGATACGTATCATAAATATTTTAATTGGGTATTTTGCTTTTGTAATTGCTTTTTGATATGCATCTAGAATAGTTTCAATTGCATATTTTGTAAATTTAATTGAGTAAATACACAAATACGCAGCTTATCTGTTGCTCTGACACCAGACTCTGCTTCTAGTTTGTGAGTAGGGCTGGAGCTCAGGGCCCCCAAGGCTTTACATTGAATATTATCCAATATTTTAAACAAAAGGGCCATGATGGCCCTGCATCGCTCACCAGAATAAATGTTAATCAACTTGCTACTAAAAAGGTAATAAAGGTACACTTATGGGCAAATAATGGGGAACAATAATAAACTCAATAAAGGACCATCAAAGGATACTACAAAGGAATATTTGAGCTGACTGAAGGATGCCACAGACCAAATTTGGTGATGATCCAACCACTGGTTCATGAAAACAAGTCATTTTAAGGTATTTCTATTTTTAGTTCTAGTGGCCCCTAAAAGGGGCTGACCAAATTTATTTGAACAAACTAAAGAGAGGACTACCTATGGATGCTACAAACCAAGTTTGGTGATGATCCATCCATTGGTTCATGAGAAGAAGGCATTGAAAGGTATTTTTATTTTTAGCTCTAGTGCCCCATAATAGGGGCCAACCATTCTTTTCTTCAGCAAATCTGACAGAACACTATCTAAAGATGCTAAAACCAAGTTTGGTAATAATCCATCCATAGAATCATGACAAAAAGTCATTTTAAGGTATTTCCATTTTTAGCTCTAGTGGCCCCTAAAAGGGGCCAACCAAATTTATTTGAGCAAACTTGAGAGGACCATCTAAGGATGCTACAGACCAAGTTTGGTGATCATCCATCAATTGGTTCATAAGAAGATGATTAAAGGTTTTTCTATTTTTAGCTCTAGCAGCCCCTAATAGGGGCCAACAATTTTTATTTGAGCAAATCTGTTAAGAGTCCATCTAAAGATGCTACAGACCAAGTTTGGTGATCATCCATCCATTGGTTCATGAGAAGATAATTGAAGTTCTTTCTATTTTTAGCTCTAGTGACCCCTAAGAGGGGCCAATTGGTATGATATGAGTAAATTGCACTTAAAACGTCAAAAGGCTTCTGCACAGCAAATTTGAAGTAAATACAACTGGTAGTTTCTGAGAAGAAGATCATTGTTGACGCCAGACGATGGACGCCGGACGCCAGAGCATCCAAAATCATGCCTAAAAATTTTGTTAGTTTTTCAAATTTGATTTGTGTACCACATAGGGGTAACTCTTAATTTACACTGCTGCTGATTCCAAGATACCGACAGGTTTTTTTTGGGGGGGGGGCCTAATGTGGAGTGGTGGTTGGAGGGGATATATTATTACATAATTACACTAAACCAGCTGGTGTGGGAATCCTTGTGACATTTTGCGAATACACATTTATTTAATCATTAATATTGGTCCATATCATTGGATATGTAAGTCCAGGTTATGGTATAAATACAACTAAAAATTCTATTCCCACAAATGTTGGAACATCATGAGAAATTCCACAAGGTGAGTTATATTTATATATCAAATGGAGACTTCTTACTTCTTTATAATAAACCAATAAACACAGTAAAACCTCACATAGCAACCACCACAGTATTACAACCACCTTGTTATAATGACCATTTCTTCCTATTACTCCCTTAAAATTCAACTTGATAATGAGACCACCTCATCATTATGACCAATTTTTAAGGTCCTGAAGGTGGTCTCATTATCAAGGTATTACTGTATCTTTAAATTATTTTAAATATATTAAAATTTTCTTTTGTTGAATTATTAAAGTTCTCTACAAAGCAAAATATATTTAAAGCTGCAGGACATTTTTTCATAAGATACTTAACTAATGAAATTGTACTTTATTTTATAAAGGAACAATCATAAGTAAAAAATCCTTGATTGTATGAAAGAATCAGCATTTCATACATTATTCATTAGCTAGAATTTTGATATCAGGAGAGCTCGAGCATAAAAAACGCTTATTTCCAACTAAGGGAAAAACTATTGAAATAAAACATTATTTCTTTCATGGTAGAAGAATATTAATAGATTTGTGCCAAAATATTTTTAATAATAAAAAATGTCCTGCAGCTTTAAGCATTACTTTGAAGTAGATCTTTTTTTTCATTGCAGGGCAAATGGAGGCAAACCACCAAATGTTATTTTACAAATGCTGTTAAACACATGGATAAAGGGGGTTGTTGTGCGTTGCGAAGGGAAAGGCTGGGAAGATCAGACTCTTGTCTGGCTAAAGAAAGTGTGGGTGGGAAGATCAAGCAGGATGACTAAGTCTTTACTGGTCTTTGATGCATTTCCGTGCTCATCAGACTCCGGCCGTGAAGATGATGTTGGAAGATTGTAAGATAACCCTTGCTGTCATCCCAGGTGGAAACACTTCGGGTTTACAACCCTTAGACATGTCCATCAATAAGCTGATGATGAGTATCCTTCAACGAAGATGGATGGAGTGGTTTGCGGACAGCAACATACACATCCGGAAGCCGAATTTGTCAACCCGATCTAGATGAGATCAGCAAATGGATTGTCTACGCCTGGGATGAAATGGACACAGCTATCATTGTTTAAGTATTCCAAAATGTCACACAAAAAACAAACACAAAATCAATGTTCAGTCTTATAGATTTATTTTCAGTATCCTTGTTCTAACAATTAAGTTGCTTTATATCACAAGTAAACATTAAAATTCTGTAATATTTATAAAGCACACAAATCCCTTAAAAAAGTACACACTCTATGTTAAAGTATTAAGAGTCCTATGAGTTATTATATTTCTTATCGGAAATACTTGGTTGGAGTTGGTGCACATACCCATGTATAAATATATAGTGAACGATGTCTAGGCCTTATTGTTTGGTTCCTGTATGACAGTGGTAAATGAAAATTTGTATGTAATACTACTTTTCAGGGCTTAAGCTGAAGAGCTGACAAAGGCAAAGAAAGGCAGATTGTAGGTGAATAATGTAAAGAAACTGTCACCCACAGAACAGACATCATGATTTGTAGTTTTGTGCCAAGTCGACACACTTTATGTATCCTAGTGTGGAAGCATGGTACAGGTCTACAGGATGTTATTGATTTATTGTAGTCAAGCTTACACTTAAAAGATCCTAATATTTGTATTTATATTCTTAAGTATGAGTTATAACACTTGATACATGAGTCATAGGCAATAAATTGTGTACTAGATCATGTTTAGAATAGTCACTGCATTAACCATGGCACAAGCCCAAATTGAAAAAGACAGAGTGGTATGGCCAGATGGTAGCACGGAGTGGCTCGTGGTTGCTTGCAACCCTAGGAAGATCTGGATTCTTTATGATAGGTTCAGCAAGCATTGACAGGCAACTCCTATGCCTGATTGTACAATATTTAAATGTACAAGGTGCTGATACCAAGCTTTTTATAACCGAGAGGCCAGATGACAGAAGGACAGATGGGATACAAAAACCCAGAAGGTAGCAGTCGCCATTCCATTGTTCATGCAAGGACCTGTATTTCAACATTTTGAGGAACTATATCGTATTGATAATATGTAGTCATTTATATTGTTTTTCCATTTCCATGAAATCATTGTATTTTTTATTTAATTTCATCTTTATAATGTAAATTCTATACAAATTTTTCTTAAAGTTATTTAATTCATGGTAAGAGGAAGGTAACAATGGTTTTACCTTCATAATACTCAACTGAGAATCAAACGAGTACAAAGTTGCGTGTGTGGAAACTATCTTGACAAAACATGTCCGTTACAATTCAAAGAATTTACAGTAATTGACAATTACACACAATATATGTATGACAATACACCAAGGTACACACACAAGTCATTATTTTGGAAAATCAACATATCTAATATCAACATAAGTAATTGTTGCTTACACAAACCTTATGATACAATATACACCCCTTTTATTCAAAATGAAAGGAAATCACTCACAGTAAGTTCTGCATTATACATAAATTCACTCTGACCTTATGAAAGAAGGATTAGTGTTAGAACTCACTCTGTTTGAATTACACAGTACGCATACAAACATCATAGATGAGTACTACAAAGAAGTGCCATCCCTATCGAAGATATCAAGTAATGGTCTAATTTTTCAACTGTCAGAATTCCATAACTAAAAAATCTGTCAGTTGTAAGATTAAATGAATTAAATTCAATCTAGTTAATCAAGTAGCAGTAAAGAATAAAAACATTTGAAGACTGATTATGACACTGGTTATTACTACCAATCTCCAAAGATCTGTACTTCAAAGCACCCACTTCCTAAAAAGTTATGCAACAAACATGTCAAACTTTTTTCTTTTCATCAATGACTTTTACCCAATACACTGATGATCATATTAATCATTAACTGCACATCATAGCTTAAAAATTATACTCAAAATTTGGGCTCTGAACATTGCCAGTACCCAAATACTTGCATGTATCATCTAAGCCTAGTGCTTTGTTGATACATATTGCCATCCATATATGTCAGTTGACCATCACAGGTAAATAGTCAAGGAACAAATTCTTGCCATTCGGGGTTAAAAATGGCACTCTAATATTATATTTCTGTTTTAAAACATTATCAGGTGCTACTTCACATTCTTTTGTCAGTTATTTTGTAACTTTGTGTTCTTTGCTTTGTTCTATTTTAGTCACATGGTTGAGTGGTTCCTTTTAGACATTGATAACACAGGCGCCTGAATGATTTTATTCTGTACTGTACATATATATTGAGATGGTAAGCAGCACTTCCTTTGCATGTACTATCCAAGTGCTAAATATTGTACTGTGTCCATTCACTTTAAGTAAGTTTTTTTATAAATACACTAATCTGCCATTTCAAATTCTAAGTAATCATGTTGAGTTTTGTTTCTGTTTTTTTATACCAGATGAATGTCTATAATAAAAAGTTAATCACTAAGAGACTGCCCATATTTAACAATGTGAACTGTTCATGCTATGGTAAAAAAAATTCATAAATTTGTAGTCCCTCAGTAGGGTCATATATCTAAAAAGTAAAATAGGTAAAAAATATACCTATCTAAAAAGTAAAATAAGTAAAAAATATACCTATCTAAAAAGTAAAATAAGTAAAAAATATACCTATCTAAAAAGTAAAATAGGTAAAAAATATACTTATCTAAAAAATAGAATAAGTAAAAGATAAACATACAAAAAAATGGTTCATTTCTTAAAAGTGACAGAAATGACTGTTTAACTTCTACAAAGCCATGCCCCCCATATTTCAATGTTTCATTTCCAAATAAACAAATGTGTGTGTGCCCTGGGTACTAAACAGATAATAAAACTTTTTGTTAACACAAAATACAGATAAATGTACTCTGGTCAGCATAAGCTTGGTTTTTGAGTATATATGTCAGTTTTCAGAAAATTTCCTCCACAGGCAAACAAACATCTTGCTATCCATGTGAAAATCTTTTATTTCAAAGGATGGAAACCATTAAAATCAAACACAGGAAAATCTTTTAATATGCCATATTTACAGCTGTTCGATTGGTAATGCACCCCTTGATCTCCAAGAGTTGTTGCACAAGCCAATCCAAAGAAGAACTGGTCTTCAGTTCTAAAATGTATTTATTTTAAACAAATTTTCTATTTATCTTATTATTTTAACTGTTTTTATCTATTAATGTACAACGCCATTGAATATGTTCAACATAGATAATAAGTATAACTATTTACTGTTTTTCTGTTTAAGTGGCTAGTAATGGATAGGAAATGTCTGACTTGGAAGACAGGGTGAAGTGGAAAGTACAAAGGATAGTGTTTAAGTACAAAGCTATTCTTGAAGTTGAAGACAGGGAAGACAGGGTGAAGTGAAAAGTACAGAGGATAGTGTTTAAGTACAAAGCTATTCTTGAAGTTGAAGACAGGGAAGACAGGGTGGGGTGAAAAGTACAAAGGATAGTGTTTAAGTACAAAGCTATTCTTGAAGTCATTAAGGAATAGAAATCACGAGCCCCAATTGCAAAAGAATTTGGCATCAGCACGAGTGCTCCTAGGTAGTTGGTTTGCTAAAAGGGAATCAATAACAGAAGGGGTCACTGAATATGGCCCAAAATGTAAAGCCATGAAAGCCTCGCTTAAATGGTTTTCAAATGCTCCTGATCAAGGAGCAATACTCATTGGGCCTTGATGCTGCAAAAAGCTGACAAAATGACAATCACATACCAAGTGTCATAAGCTGATGAATGTTGAACTGGTATTCCTGACTCCCAACACCACATGTAAGACCCAGCCATTGGACCAAGGGGTAATATTAAATCTTAAGACCTATTACCAAAGACCAGTATTAATATGTCAAATCTTACGTAATATATATATAATATATATAATATATATATATATATATAAATGAAATTTAATCAAATTAATTAAAGTTGCATCTTTCATTTATTACACCAATAAATTGAGAATCTTATGTCGAGCAAGGTAATCATTTTTCTTAAATTGAAATTGCATTCCTGATGTTTAAATGTACAGTCTAAACTTTCTATAGTGACCCTCTATAGTGAATCTCTGGGAGCATCAAAATAAGGTCACTGCAGACAGGGGTCACATTTCATAGTCAAGTCATTCCAGCATGGTTCTTCACTCGAATATGTTTGATATCAAGGCTATTGTTCAGGGACAAATAAAGATTGTGTGTTCATTTTCTTTTGTGTATTATTCACATTAGAGTATAAGTTTATAATAAATTATATAAAATATAAAATTTTAATACAAGTATAATACAAGTGTAATACAAGATTAATATGATAAAATTAAAAATTAAATGAAATCATTTTAAAAATCAATTAGTTTCTGAAATGTTAAAAAGTTAAGAATACTAAAGTATTCTCCCTTATTCATGTGTTCATGAGATGAAATCATGGTTATTGTTCATATCATATTGTCAGACCATTATTATACATAGAGGGTTTTCATAGCAAAAAAGGGTCACTATGAACAGAATTTCGCTGTATACAAAGGGTCACTATAACAGTCTAGACTTACTTTATAATTAATTGTCTTCTACAGTTAGATTTATTATTTTCCATTATATAGTACTGGTATACAATATCAACACAGATAATTGGATCCAAAAAGTAATGCTTCACTGTATACAAAGAGATCCAACACCTAAGTCGGTAGGATGATGACATCATACAAAGTGTTTTGGACAGCTCACATAAAGATTCCAGAAGAGGAGGAAGTAAAAGATGCTTCCAGGAGGAGGGTGCAGTGAAAACCATTGATCAGGAATTGAAAGCATTAGAAATTCTTTGGGATGTATTCAAATCCATAAATAATAGTGAAAATGAACTCTTTATGCTGTGTGTATTATCTAGGATGTCATTGACAGGTAAAAAAATTCTCATTGTGTAATCACTCCCAGAGCTGGATATTACAATTTACCAGACCCTCAAGTCCGATGTGCTTGACTCAGAGATTGTTGGTGAAGAACTTTTTAATGACTGAAAATAGACATGTGTTAAGACACTACTATGTGTCACTCTGTGATTTTGTAAATATGTAAGTGTTGATCACTATGAAATGTATATCTTATATTGTGACATGTTATCCTAATGTTATTCTATGTTCAGTTTAAGTATGCATTGTTTGTTGATATGTAATTTATCACGAGCTTAATGAATAAAACAATTATTTTAATTCATGATGCCTTTGTCATGATTTTTTATAATAGTACCAACCAACAAAAACAAAGTTCATACATGGTATGATAGTTCAACTCCAGGAATTGTGCAAATAAAGATCCATAGAAGACTAAAATAATTTGATACTGCTCAATGACAAACATTACAACATATTCAACACACACATACAATGGTCTTGTGTAAAACATACACTCTAGAGCACAGGTCAAAAACTAGCTCAATTGCGTAAAATATTTCGTATATTTTACAGTTGATTGAACATCAGCTGTTTCCCCTAGCCCCCAAAAATTATACTGCTATATAAGTAAATGACAGTTTTTCAATTTTCCCCTTTTTTCTGATTTCTGTATTTTCCCCTTCAGAAAGCCAAAGGTAGGTTTGAAAATTCCAATGAAATCACTGTAAGACACAGGTAAAAAATCAGATGAAATCCTGGGGAAAAAAATTCATGAATGAAACTAACATACTTTCTGTGCAAAGTTATTATCTTAATGGATGAAAAATAAAAAAATAGAGCCATTTAGTTTATGTGCTTTGTAAATATTGCAACAAAAAATATTAGTGATATAAGCAAATAAATTGTCAGAACAAGGCTACTGAAAATAAATCAATATACCATATATTCCCTAATAAACACCCCTGGGGGTGTTACATTTTTGAAAGTGTGTTTGTGTCATTCCTTGGATTTAAAAAGTCTACTTTTCTTCTAATTTCTATCGTTCATCTAAAATTAAAATAGCCTGTCATGAAAAGTCACTTTTGTTTTCCCTTGTCCAAAAAGGGGGGCATTTATTAGGGGAGGGGCATTTATAAGGGAATACATGGCACAAAATGAATTGGTGTTTCTTCCAGAGCGTGTTTTTTGGTGCACTTTTTTCGACCAAGGCACAATGAAATTCGGTCTGTGCGTTTTTCGTGATGCATGTTTTTATTCGTTGCCAGATTATTCAAAGTCATGCATTATCGTGTCTGTAATACAGCTTTTAGTCTTTACCAATCGGAAGACGCTTTTTTGCACTCATTATTACATACAAATGAGCCCCTGGATGAGTTTATCTTTTGTCAGCGTACTCAATGAATGTCTGCTCCAAAACAGTTTAGATTAGCAGTTTTCTTTCAGAGTGGTGTAACATACCGACTGATAGAAATAATAATTTGTCTACTGAAAAGGAGGCTTCGAGTGACAATAATTAGCTGAATGCTTCAACTTTAACAGACATTTAATAGGGTAAAAACTCAGAAAAATTGTTGAGCTGCTTTAGAACCTGCATATACTGAGTCTAAGATAATGTTTTGTTATAGATGCCCATGTTCAATTTTAGTGCATGGCCCTCTAAAATTCTAATGACGCCCTAATTCTGACAAAAGGGGTCAAAACACACCCCCTAAAAATCAGACCTGGAAGAAACACTGGTGTATATTGACTGAGTTTTTTTTTGTAAGTTTGAAGCACTTGTAATATTTCAACAAGAGGGCCAAGATGGTCCATTTTCGCTCACCTAAGTAAGATTGCAACATCTATGGTTTTCCTGTGACTTGACAGGGTGCATTAATTTTTAACCGAGTTGACCCATGTTCAAACCTGCTTATTATATCATTAATACAAACATTCTGAAAAAGTTTGGGGAAGATCAAATCAAAACTGTGACTTCTAGAAGGTTTACAAAGTTTCAGGAGATTTGACCAATCGACCTAGTTTGTGACCTCAGATGATCCATGTTTAAACCTGTCTAAACATCATGAAAACAAACATTTTTACCCAGTTTAACAAAGATCCAATCAAAACTGTGGCCACCAGAGGGTTAACAAAGTTTTTCAATAAATTGACCTCATGACCTAGTTTTTGACCCCAGATAACCCATGTTCGAATCTATTATCATTAGACAGGAACTGGTCATAAATCATGATTTTCAGCAGAATACCTCCATTGGGATAGTATACAGATAACAGTCCTTATCTATTGGTCATCTATATGGCTTATCAGTATTGCTTTATTGGTGAAGAATACTGATAAGCCTATTTCCTTAAGGGGAAAGGGTTAAGAAACACATTTTGACAAGGTTTAATGAACCTCCAATCAAAACTGCGACCTCTAGAGGGTTAACAAGGTTTTTCCATGATTTGACCTGATGACTTACTTTTTGACCCCAGCAAACCCACGTTCAATCTTGTTCAAGATATCATAAAGACAAATATTCTGACAAGGTTTGGTGAACATCCAATCAAAACTGCAACCAATACAGTGTTCACAAGGTTTTCCAGTGATTTGACCTAGTGACCTAGTTTTAGACCCCACAAAGGCCTTTTTCAAACTTGTCTGAGATATCATCAAGACTAAGCAACAGTTACTGACCAATTTTCATCTTTGGACTAAAAATAAACCTTTGACCAAAAATGTGACCTCTAGAGTGTTCAAAAAGTGAATGCCGACCCTGTACAATGCACATATCATGACACACAACGAACACCAGACATAGACCCATCAATATAGCTCACACCTAGCACTTCGTGCTCTGGTAAGCTAAACACAATGGCAAGGTCCAATTCATCCCAGGCATCCTTAATCCATTGAAGATCTCATCTTGCTTGGGAGTTTGATGTGTATGTATGCTAAGTCCATTTCTGTTGAAGGATTTATCAGCTTATTGATGGACACATCTAGGGGTTGTAAAACCGAGGTCATTCCACCTGGGATGACAGCAAGTGTCATCTCACAATCCTCCATTAACATCATCTTCACCACCAGAGTCTGATAAGCCCGGAATGCATCTTAAGACCAGCAAAGACTTTTTGTCATCCTGCCATAGCTTCCCACCCACACTTTCCAAACCCAGTCCAACAAGAGGCTGATCAATCCAGCGTTTCTCTTTGCAACGTACAACAAGCCCTTTGGCCATTTTGTGTCTTGGGCAATGTTATCTTTTTAAAAATGAAATATCATCACATCAGACTGGAACAAGGTTGTATCTTGCATATTTTTCAGAATTGACTTTTTTGTAGAAAGATCTAATGTACATAAATACTTATGATATAATGATCTTTTATAATTAATTTGAACCAGCCAAATCAATATTAGTCCAAAAGTTGTATCTCAAATTGTTTAAATTGTTTGGAGCAATGGGGATGTATCAAGATTAACAACCACAAAAGTACTTTGTTTGGTGCAACAAAGTTTATCTCAAATCAAATCATAAAAATAGCCACTAAACTGTGCTATAAACAGAATTTTATTCTATATTCTAAGAAAGATGATGAGAGAATTATGAAGATTTATAAAAAAATGTAATAATAAACCATATTTGATAACATCATAATGTACACTGTATAATTATTAGAGATTAAATTTGTATTATCTTTGTATGTTTTATCTTTCTTCAATAATTTATCACCATTTGTCAATGAAACAAGTCAATATTGCATTTAAAATATTTCCATATATAAAATAAACAATCATAAAAAGATAATAAATAATTTGAGTGTATTTTATTACTGAGAATAATTAACAGGTTTTACTTAAATCTATGAACAGAGAAAATTAATAGTCATTAGTTAGTACACCTACTTCAGAAATACACTTTTATTTATTTAATATTTACTATATAATTGTTTGTCTTAGTAAGATTAATACATTATAGAAGTTACCAGTAAATAAGTTATTCAAGTGATCCAAACTGTTTTTATTAATGAATCAAACTATCAACAAAAAATTATTCAACAAAAAACATTTAAGTTACTGGTTGCTTTCTCCACATCTTGTGTCAAAAGTGAAACAGGGACATTTTCATGAGAATAAATGGTATTTATTATTAATCTCATAAAAGGGTATTAAGTATTTTTCTTAAACAATTTGAATTTTCTTGTTATTTTTTTATTAATACAATAATCACATGTTATTTTACTAAATTAAACCTTGCTGCACCAAATAAATGGAAAAGAGTACAGTATGACTTTTTTCATGCAGATACATCCTTGTTGCGCCGAGGTGACAACATGACAGCAACTTGTATCCATCTGCCGAGCAGAAAAGCATAACCATAAAACTTGTTGCTTCTAGTAGTGTTTAATGTAACATTATCGTCATCTTTAAAGCATTTATGGAAAACTTTCAATCAACAGTAATCACACTTTATGGGAGTAAATCTCGATATTGAGCAATTAATTCATTTCATTGTAAGAACAAAAACTAACCTGATATCGTCCATCAGTGTGTTGATTAACTTCTAACATCAACTAACCTGATATTTTTCATCAGCTGGTCACACCAGATAAACAGAATCTCCTATAACAGCTTATTAAACATTCACTGCCACTAAAGAAATGTCACCATGCCAAATGAAGAAATTCGTCCGTAATCTCTTTTCTTCAGAACTAGTTGCCATCAATAGTCAAATTTATGAATGTTCAAGCGTCTTTTAGATTTTCTAGACATGAGCACCCTTTCAGTTTTATGCAAGAGCAGGTCACCAGTGACTAGAATCCACTAGAAATTTCTTTTTCCGCAAATCATCCTCCATTAGAACAACGATATCCACGGAAGGGACGCTAAGTGAACTTCGTTCAGGTTTAAACGCACGCTTTTTTTAGATTCGACTTATTTCCATCGACGAAGAGCATCGACGACGGGTTAAACACCGCTAAATTACGATCTTTGTATAACACAATTACATAACATGTAATTTAGCGGTGTTTAACATTCAACAGCTTCTCGTCGATGGAAATAAGCTTGCACGTACTTATTCACGCATGAGTTAAGCGGGTTCCCGTTCCATGTTGGAGCGCCAAAGGGAACCAGTTCACATATGGGCTGAATTGTAGGCTCCCGGTCTGCTATCGGTTCTGTTGAAACTAGTAGAAACAGAGTTGTGAACGGGAACCATTAGGTTATTAGGCCTATTCGACTGACAAGTTTACGTTAAGTAAAGGTAAGCCCCGCCCACATGCGCAAAGGAATAATTTACTCAACATTTTGTAACCAGTCGAATAAAATCGATGCGCTCCGTTACTTAACGTACAATTGTTAACATCCGGTTTAAAGTAAAATTAAACGAAAATTGGCCATCTTTTTAGCATTTCAAGAAGTTGACAGTGAAAGTGAGTGCGCTGATGAAAATTCATGCGATCATGCGACTACTGCTTATTTTTTATGTACCTGTCAGAAATTTAATAGCGGCATTTATGATTTAAGTTTGGGAGCCATAACTGACATGTTCTTTACTATATCATAAGGTGCTTGACTGCAGTATAATTTATCAATGAAGTACAAGTTTCAAAGTAAAATAAATCCATCTGTAAATGTATGCTAGTTCCGATGTTAATAAATAAACCTATCGTAAATGTTGTTTGTAAATTTCGAGATGTCATAAAGCACAAGCAGTAAGGACTAACAGTGTACATGCCGGTATGACTAAACAGCGGATATGGGCCATATCCGCGGATATGACTTTTCTTTACACTGTATGCGCAATTACAGTTATTTCTACTCATTATTATTGTAGTTAACAGATTTAGTTTTATAATTAGATACATTTTACTTAATTTCGTGTGTATTTAATCAGATTTATGAGAAATTTTGCCCATATTCGCAACATGAAAATACTAGAGTACGAGTTATCCATGGTTTACCGAGTAACTCGTTCGGAACCAGCTTGAATTTCCTATTTATAAACGCATGCAGTCATTTCTCCTCACAAACAATTTATTTCAATTATCAATTAAAATAATTGGAAACAATGTGCACAATCGGAAGAGACGAAAGTAGAATTTGTAAGTGAAAAATAAGAAAACAACAGCGAATATGGATCCATATCCGCGGATATGACCGAACAGGACTTTTCTAGGTAACAATATTTGATCGTTTCTTGACATATGAAAGTACTTTGAAATGTTCTACACAGTCTAGTATTATTCGTTTAATAGATTGGGGGAGATAGATTAACAGAAATGATGCAATTGGGTCACTGTAGACACGAAAAGAGGACAGAGCTATATATGACTCCTCGTATCCGCGGATATGATCGAATATGACTTTTCTGTACAACAATATTTTATCGTTTCTTTTCGTTAGTAATGTGTTTAGATGATACATGGAAATACTTAGAAATGATGTACATAATAAAGCGTGGTTGTTTACCAGAATGGTGTACCTATTTTGACAGAAATAATGCAATTTGGCAAGTACTTAAACATAATTAAGGGAGGGAACGGTATGGCTCATATCCGCGGATATGAACGTATATAAGTTATAGGTATAAAACAATCTGATCGCTTATTGTTTGTATTTACAGGGATTGAGTAACATCTATACAACATGTAGTTGAATTATTTATTCAGTTTGTAACTAATTGGGAATTATCATGTTAAAAACTACAGTTTAAGAGGTGACGACAGATAACGAAATAAGTACATTTGAATATTGTACGATGAGAAAATGTCACATTGGTAATGCGTCTCTATATTTCAAGTCAGGACCTGCAGAAATACATGGAAGGAAGAAACTGAGCATAATAGTATTAAATAGTGTTCAGCTATAAATTACTGATATGATAATATACCCTGCTGTAAATCCTATCTTGACGAAATGAAACACAAGACGAGGCAGCACTGTCATCGTACAAGAGTGTTGCATAATTCAAAAAACCAATGATTTAAGCAAAAATAATCAAGCACGCACATTATCAAACAGACTTTTGATGAGGTTCGGTATGATAATTTTCGAGAAAAATGCCAGTTTTAAGTGATTGCCTGTTCAGTTCGAGCCCCAGGGACCGGGCATGCCTGTCTAATTTATGTTCATGTCGGGACAGGTCCTGGCCATCTATTAAGACCACTTTCGATAAACTAGCAAACCCTTAAAGATAGCAGCATGCCATTAAACATCATTCTGTCTGGTTTTCGCACAGATATTACACTATTTTAGCCTGTTTTCTGACCAGTTCGAACACCAACACACAGACACACTCCCATATGATACAGTATTGTGTATGTATGGATACTGGCTATCATTGAAGGCCATTTTTGAAGAGCTAGGGCCTCTTTGTGGGTCACAGTATGCCTTACAAATTCTCAACATCCGGTTTTTATATAGAAAATAGAACAAATATGAGCGTTTCGAACCGGTCCGAGCCCCAAAGACCTGGCGCATACACATATGGATATGATAATGGTTGGGCAGGTATGAGTTCTGGCTTTAATATGATAACATACCCGAATAACTAGGATAGTCCTGGAACTCATGGCACATCTACGAATGTTGAACAGAAGGGTTCGAATTTACAAAACATCAGTATTTTTAAGATTTATCACAGGTTTCGCAGCCAGTTCGGACCGGCCTAAAGCCATAGGATACACGGTTGAGTAGGTGTGGGTATTGGCTATCAGTTAAGACCATAACCAAGTAGCTGGGATAACCCTGGCGGTTATAGCAAGCCTAGGACTGTTGAAAAAAACGTTCTTATACTGAAATATCACTGTTTCGACGGTTTGTCATGGGTTTTAGGGTTGGGTCTAGCACCTAGGACCAGGTACTTACCCATATAATATCGGTAAAGCTGGTATGGGTACTAGCTATCGTTTGAGACCATAACTGAGTGGCCAGGAGGTTTGTCACAGGTTTTCGGCTGAGTTAGAGTCCCAAGGACCATTTTCATACACACATGATATCAGGTTGTGTAGGTCATGGAGGTCACAGCATGCTTAAGAAGGTCTGCATACGCGGTTTTTATATGGAAAATATGAGAAAATGGATGTATGTCCGGCATTTTCAACCTGGTTCGAGTCCCAAGGTTATGGGACGTACCTATATATGAGTAAATGGACATTTATGAGAGGTTTTCGTGCCGGTTCGAGCCACAAAGTCCTAGTGCATACATATATATATATGACACATGGTCGTGTAGGTATAGGTTGTGGTTATCATTCGAGACCTCATGTATGTAACTGGGACCCCCATGAAACCATAACATGCTTTAGAAAGTGTACTTGTACATGTTTGTACAACGAAAATGATTGAAAATGGATGTTTGTTAGAGGTTTTAGAGCAAATTTGAGCCCCAAAGTGATGGTGGGTAGTTCCGTTTTATCTAATTATGATCTATATACATATTTTCAGACGGAAATAGCAAGTGATATGATATGCAACGTGTAGTTTGTAATCAAAACCTACCTAGGTCCAGTTTTATTTTGAAATGCTCAAATAAAGGTGTTAAAACAATAACAATAACACCTCCATTATACTTTTACAATACTTAGTCTAAAAATGCTTACATCTGATATTTTACATTCATTTCAGAATTTTCACCATTCATATAGCAATGCTAAATCAAGATTATGTTAGTTTAAACAGTTTGCCACACTAAATGTGCGGTATGACTAAACAGCGGATATGGGCCATATCCGCGGATATGAGCGGATATGACTTTTACTGTATTTGTATGCGCAATTACAGTTATTTCTACTCATTATTATTGTAGTTAACATATTTATTATTATAATTGGATACACTTTTCTTAATTTCGTGCGTATTTAATCAGATTTATGAGAGATTTTGCCCATATTCGCAACATGAAAATACTAGAGTACGAGTTATCCCGGGTTTACCGAGTAACTCTTTCGGAACCAGCTTGAATTTCCTACTTATCAACTCATATGGCCGTTTCTCGTCACAAACTATTTATTTAAATGATTAATTTAAATGATTGGAAACAATTTGTGCAATCGGAAGAGACAAAGGTAGAATTTGTGAGAGAAAATAAGAAAACAACAGCGAATAATAGATCCATATCCGCGGATATGATCGAATTATGTAACAAAACTTGACCTTTTCTTTCGCTTGTAATACACTTATATGATACATTGAAATGCTTATAAATATTCAGCACAAACCAGTACGTTTGTTTAATAGCAATTTGTTCAAATTCAAATAAGATAAGGGAGATCAATATGTTATGGATCATATCCGCGGATATGATCGAATATGACTTTTCTGTATAACAATATGTTATCGTTTCTTTTCGCCAGTAATGCGTTTATATGATACATAGAAATACTTAGAAATATTCTACTTAATAAAGTATGTTTTTATAACAGATTGGTGTTAATATTTTGATAGAAATAATCCAATTTGGCCAAATACATGAACACAAGGAAGAGAACAATATGGTCCATATGAGCGGATATAAGTTTTCGTAATGAAAATATTTCATCGTTTCTTTTCTCCTGTACTGCAGATGTATAAATGTTCTCTTGAAATACTTAGAAATATTCTACTCAATCCAGTATTTAAATAGATTTATTTTAAATTTTAATACATTTATACTTAATTTCATATGTTTCTTGTACATAATAAGTGCTATTTTCTCACATATGCCGCATGTAATACTTGTAATTTAGAGTATCCCATATCGAGAACAGAATTAACATGAATTTCCTTTATTGAAACGTATATGTCGTTTCACAATGTACTTAATGGGCAACTTTATTGATTTCTTAAACTGTTATCACTGTTTTGGTAAAATGTCATACCATTAATAAATGTTTTGCACATGCGTATATAACTTGAATTTCGTATTAAGACGTGAAAATTGTTCATCTACATCAAAAATGTGTTTGGATGTTTTATGTACATTATTTAGGACATCATGCGCCGTTTAGTAGGTAGTACTATGTTCAATGTTTTAGTAAAATGAACACAACAGCTGATAAAGAGTTACAATAGTGCGGATATGACTTAGTATTACGTTTATTGAATGTATTACGGATATGACTTGAATTTCCTATGCAGAAGCGATTATCGTTGTTTCCCTTTATTAGCAATGTATTTGAATGATTTAATCAAAATGTTTAATTTATGTATTTAGTTATTACGCTTCTTTAACTGTTATATTTTTTGTATATTTTTTGTTAAACAACCATACATGCGCATTTAATATTTGCATACGAATGACATGTCATAGAAATGATGAAGTCTGTTTATTAAAATCATAAAACATGATTTTTTCAATGTTGTAGTGAAATGAACTTAGTTGAGTTTAATTGCAAATAGTGTGAATTTGTACTTCTTAGTGCGGCAAATTAGCGGTCGTTATTTTCATTCGTAGTGAATTTAAATGAATGAACAAAAACATACCACGTACTCTAGTTAGCATGAACTGATCTTAATGATTTCTTGTAAAATAATCACATTCTTATGTAAATACAGATACTTGCAGACCTGAATTTTCCAAATATGAAGCGAATGTTGACGTTTCACTTCAACACTAATGTGTTTCAATGAATAATTTCTAAACGCCCACCTTACAAAACTAAATCCGAATATTTTTTTAAAAATAGGCGCAAGATGACATAATGCACAATATAACGAGTCATTCATGAGAAGCACACAAAAGATTGTGCATAAAGACGGACTGACAGACGGACGGACGTACTTACTGTAAAGTATAGTTATCCCATTGATTTCCCATTTGATGTTTTTTAACCCCACAAGAGAGACATTCTAACCACAAATAAAAAATAACCTCACAATGGCCGTTTGTACGGAAAGAACCTCATAATGTCAATTGTACGCTTACCCTAATGTATCTCTCGTTTGTACGGACAGATAAAAAAAAGACAGACCAATGGACGGACGGACGGTCTGAAACCAGTAAATAAACTTACCACTTTTATGCGGAGAATATAATTATATTATATTGAGTGATGTTTTCTGTGAAAGAATGAATATATTATTATCGCGCTCCTCGTTATGATGATGACGATGATGGTGATGATCTTGCGCTGGTTGTGATTACGATGATGAAAATGACGACGCCGAAGATGATCGCGATGGTGGTCGTTATGGTGCTGATGATGATGGTGTTCTGTATAATTATCGTGATGATGATGGTCTTGGCGGTGGTGTTGATTATGATTAAGATTATGATGACGGGGATGATCATGATGATCGTGTTGATCATTTGGTCGACCATAAAAATCGTTGTGGCATAAATAAGATGTTCTATAAAAAGTGAATGTTTAAAATATGTTTTTCTTTCAAAACCGATGACGAATGTGATGTATTCGATGCCAATTTCTATTTCATGCGTCCATTTTTACGTGTGATGTATTCGTTTTGGTGTACATATAAAATCTTAAGCCAGACACATGCATCACATTTTAAGCACCATATTCATTTGGTAAGCATGCCGTATTCGATCGAATATATATATGACGCCTGTGATATGTTGGGTCGATTTTTTCACTCGTGTTACATATTCGATTTGTGACATATACGGTCCAACACATGTATATACATTTTGTCCTTTTAAATATTATAATAAATGATATCATAAGACCTGATTTAATGCAGACTGAATAAGATTATATTTCATACACGATCGTCTAATAGTCATTTAATATTGCTGTCTTGTGAAGAGGTAACCATTATTTGAAGAGCTCTTCTAGCAAAATCATATCTCAATTTAGCCACCAATAGGTTTAAATTTTCATTTTTAAATATATTTTTTCAACCTAAATTGATCTAAATAATAGATTGTATCTATTTGTATATCCACATACATGCACAGGTATAGGTACATTTAAATAACAGCATAAAATTCAAAACAGCTAATAATACACAGACATAACATAAATTACCCAAAAGTCTGTTGCATATGGAATAATCTTAGATCTTAATCTGCATCACTAAATATTACCACCCACTGTTCTAGAACTCGAGATTAAATTCAGCAGATACTAACAGCAATTAATGACACTAGGTATATATTGGTGTCCCACTGATTCAGACACCATAAAACTGGTAAGGGATCTGATAACAACTTGGTATGTTCATAGTGCACCATGATACAGGTCCTTATCATTTTTTTGTTGTTGTTTTTTACCCGGTTTCTCTTTCAGTACAATATAAATATCAACTATTTCTTAAGTGTATCTACGTAGTAATGCCAATATGTGTTTATAAGTATTACTTGTCACATTCCAAATATAATTATGTAATGCCCATTGATGTCTGTAATGTCCGACCAAACTTTATAATTATATAAGCTACATATAAATATATGCACATTTTGCACACATAAAACTTTTTTTATTTTTCAAATACGATAGCAAATTTTGTTCAACGTATTATAAATAAAATTTCAATTGATTTCGATAAAACCAGCTAATTTGTAAAATTTTTCATTTCGCTGTTGGGTTCCTTTTGCACACCCTGTGGGGGTGGATTTTCGGGTGCGATTTCTACGTCAATAATCAACCCATTCGAGATTTTCTCGAGGGAGGGTGGCCTTGTGAGCTTTATGTGTCACAAATCGAATATGTAACACGAGTGAAAAATTCGACCCAATATATCACGCTCGTCATATATTCGATCGAATGTGACATGCTTACCATACGAATATGGTGAGTAAAATGTGATGTATTCGTCGGGCTTAAGATTTTATATGCAAACCAAAACGAATATATCACACGTAAAAATGGACGCATGAAATAGAAATTGGCATCGAATACATCACATTCGACATCCGTTTTGAAAGAAAAACATAATATGTTAAACATTCACTTTTTATTGAGCATCTTATTTATGCCACAACGATTTTATGACTGACTACATGATCAACACGATCATCATTATCATCCTTGTCATCATCATCTTTAGGACCTATCATAAACATCATCACCACCACCACCACCACGACCATCATCATGACGATAATTATAATAATCACCAACATCATCAGCACCATAACGACAGCCATCACGATCATCTTCAGCGTCGTCATCTTCATCATCATAATCACAACCAGCACGCGATCACTACCATCATCATCGTCGACATCATGATGAGGAGCGCAAAATATTATATTCATTTTTTCAAAAAAAAACATCACCCGATATTAAATAATCATACTCACCCCAAAACACAGTTTAAGTTTATTTACTGGTTTCAGGCCGACCCTCGATCGGTCTGTGTTTTTATCCGTACGTACAAATGAGAGATACATTAGGGTGTTAGGGTAAGCGTACAAATTGACATTATGAGGTTCTTTCCGTACAATTAAATTGCCATGGTGGGGTTAATTTGTAATTGTGTGGTTAGAGAATCTCTACTGTGGGGTTAAAAACATCAAACAATTATTTTATCGGTCATCATCATCACGATGAACAAAGGCATGACAGCCATCGTCATCATCATTATCATCATTACCACCACAATTATTATTATCATGTCGACCAATTTAATTTTATCATCATCATCATTATCACGACCATTATAACTATGATTATGGAGATCTTCTGAAGCAGCATATACAAAATCACGCTCATCACTACGATCATAATTAATGTAATCGTCATCATCGTCGTTATCATCATAATGTCAGCCTCATTACATAACTCCATGAAAATAAATCCGATTATTTTTTACAATGAGCAAAAAATAAATTCGCCAAAATTTGGCGGTCTCAGATAAAATTCTGTTTTCAGTTTTCTTCACCTAATTTTTTTTAAATACCAAAAATGAACAATGTTTTACGCAATGGCTCAAAATCTTCCTTACGACCGTGCTGACATCCCGCTTACATAGTTTTTCGCCAAAGCTCGGGTTTAAGCCCCGATAACCAACCTTTTTCTCTCACCCCGACTCAGATAGTAATGTAATCATCATTTTAGTTGCATTGCGACAGCTGTCAGAAGATTACCATTTATTTGTCACATTCAGTGTAGCAAACAGGCTTTCAATACAATGGCTCATGAATGTATATGTATTACTAATTTTGTAGGACTTTAATAAATGGTTACAATAACATAATCTTGATTTAGCTTTGCTTATATGAATAGTGAAATTTCTGAAATGTATGTAAAATATCAGATGTAAGCATTTTTAGACTAAGTATTGTAAAAGTATGATGGAGGTATTATTGTTATTGTTTTTAACACCTTTATTTGAGCATTTCAAAATAAAACTGGACCCAGGTAGGTTTTGATTACAAACTACACGTTGCATATCATATCACTAGCTATTTCCGTCTGAAAATATGTATATAGATCATAATTAGATAAAACGGAATTACCCACCATTACTTTGGGGCTCAAGCTGGTTCTTAAACCTCTAACAAACATCCATTTTCATTTTTTTCATTGTACAAACATGTACAATTACACTTTCTAAAGTATGTTATGGTTCCATGGGGGTCCCAGTTACCTACATGAGGTCTCGAATGATAACCACAACCTATACCTACACGACCATGTGTCATATATATATATATATATGTGTGTGTATGTATGCACTAGGACTTTGTGGCTCGAACCGGCACGAAAACCTCTCATAAACGTCCATTTACTTATACATGCAGTTTATATACATGTAAAATCCTGTATGCGCACCTTCGTAAGCATGCTATGACTCCCACGAGTGTCCCAGATACCAGGAAACGGCCTCAAACGATAGCCAATACCTATGCATACACAGTTCTGTGACATATAGGTATGCCCCATAGCCTTGGGACTCGAACAGGTTAAAAATGCCGGACATACATCCATTTTCTCATATTTTCCATATAAAAACCGCGTATGCAGACCTTCTTAATCATGCTGTGACCTCCATGACCTAAACAACCTGATATCATGTGTGTATGAAAATGGTCCTTGGGACTCTAACTGGGCCGAAAACCTCTGACAAACCTCCTAGCCACTCAGTTATGGTCTCAAACGATAGCTAGTACCCATACCTGCTCTACCGATATTATATGGGTAAGTACCTGGTCCTAGGTGCTAGACCCAACCCTAAAACCCATGACAAACCTTCGAAACAGTGATATTTCAGTATAAGCATGTATTTTTCAACAGTCTTAGGTTTGCTATAACCGCCAGGGTTATCCCAGCTACTCGGTTATGGTCTTAACTGATAGCCAATACCCACACCTACTCAACTGTGTATCATATGCCTTTACGCCGGTCCGTACTGGCTGCGAAACCTGTGATAAATCTTGAAAATACTGATGTTTTGTGAATTCGAACCATTCTGTTCAACATTCGTAGATGTGCCATGAGTTCCAGGACTATCCTAGTTATTCGGGTGTGTTATCACATTAAAGCCAGAACTCATACCGGCTCAACCATTATCATATCCATATGTGTATGCGCCAGGTCTTTGGGGCTCGGACCGGTTCGAAAACCTCTGACATACGCTCATATTTGTCCTATTTTCTACGTAAAAACCGGATGTTGAGAATTTGTAAGGCATACTGTGACACGCAAAGGGGCCCTAGCTCTTCAAAAATGGCCTTAAATGATAGCCAGTATCCATACATACACAATACTGTTCATATGGGAGTGTGTCTGTGTGTTGGTGTTCGAACTGGTCCGAAAACAGGCTAAAATAGTGAAATATCTGTGCCTAAACCAGACAGAATGATGTTCTAGGACATGCTGCTATCTTTGAGGGTTTGCTAGTTTACCGAAAGTGGTCTTAATAGATGACCAGGACCTGTCCCGACATGAACATAAATTACACAGGTATTCCCGGTCCCTGGGGCTGGAACTGAACAGGCAATCACTTAAAACTGGCATTTTTCTCGAAAATTATCGTACCGAACATCATCAAAAGTTACCTGTCTGTTTGATAATGTGCGTGCTTGATTATTTTTGCTTAAATCATTTGATTTATAATTATGCAATACTCTTGTACGATGACAGTGCTGCCTCCTCACCGTCTTGTGTTTCATTTCGTCAAGATAGGATTTACAGCAGGGTATATTATCATATCAGTAATTTATAGCTGAACACTATTTAGTACTATAATGCTCAGTTTCTTCCTTCCATGTATTTCTGCAGGTCCTGACTTGAAATATAGAGACGCATTACCAATGTGACATTTTCTCATCGTACAATATTCAAATGTATTTATTTCGTTATCTGTCGTCAACTCTCAAACTTTAGTTTTTAACATGATAATTCCCAATTAGTTACAAACTGAATAAATAATTCAACTACATGTTGTATAGATGTTACTCATTCCCTGTAAATGCAAACAATAAGCGATCAAATAGTTTTATACATATAACTTATATCCGTTCATATCCGCGGATATGAGCCATACCGTTCCCTCCCTTAATTATGTTAAAGTATTTAGCCAAATTGCATTATTTCTGTCAAAATAGGTACACCATTCTAGTAAACAACCACGCTTTATTGTGTACATCACTTCTAAGTATTTCCATGTATCATCTAAACACACTACTAACGAAAAGAAACGATAAAATATTGATGTACAGAAAAGTCATATTCGATCATATCCGCGGATATGAAGAGTCATATATAGCTCTGTCCTCTTTTCGTGTCTACAGTGACCAAATTGCATCATTTCTGTTAATCTATCTCCACCAATCTATTAAACAAATAATACTGGACTGTGTAGAACATTTCAAAGTACTTTCATATGTCAAGAAACGATCAAATACTGTTACTTAGAAAAGTCATGTTCGATCATATCCGCGGATATGGATCTATATTCGCTGTTGTTTTCTTATTTTTCACTCACAAATTCTACTTTTGTCTCTTCCGATTGTGCACATTGTTTCAAATCATTTTAATGAATAATTTAAATGAATTGTTTGTGAAGAGAAACGGCTACATGTGTTTATAAATAGGAAATTCAAGCTGGTTCCGAACGAGTTACTCGGTAAACCCGGGATAACTCGTACTCTAGTATTTTCATGCTGCGAATATGGGCAAAATGTCTCATAAATCTGATTAAATTCTCACGAAATTAAGTAAAATGTATCTAATTATGAAACTAAATCTGTTAAATACAATAATGATAAACAGAAATTACTATAATTGCGTATATAGTGTAAAGAAAAGTCATATCCGCTCATATCCGCGGATATGGCCCATATCCGCTGTTTAGTCATACCCCTAAATGTGACAAATAAATGGTAATCTTCTGACAGCTGTTGCAATGCAACTAAAATGATGATTAGATTAATTTCTGAGTCGGGGTGAGAGAAGTAGTAAGATATTAGGAGTTCTAGCATATACGATCATCTCATAGCTAACGTGTGGATACGGGTTTTTGTCACACTTTAAAAAGTACATTTTGTAAAATGAATGGCTAAATTCTCAGTTGAAAAGGGGGGGATATTCAGAAAAAAATGTGAAATAATTGTATCCAATATTGTGTTAGTGGCTTTAAAGTTCGCTTATAGAAATGCATTCAAATATGCTTTATTTTAAAATCAATACCATCATCTTATAGCTAAAGTGTGGATACGGGTTTTTAACACACTTTAAAGAGTACATTTTGTAAAATTAATGACTATATTCTCAGTTGAAAAGGGGCGATATTCAGAAAAAAAATGTGAAATTATTGTATCCAATATAGTGTTAGTGGCTTTAAAGTTCGCATATAGAAATGCATTCAAATATACTTTATTTTAAAATCAATACAATCATCTTATAGCCAAGGTGTGGATACGGGTTTTTGTTACACTTTAAAGAGTATATTTTGTAAAATGAACGGCTAAATTCTCAGTTGAAAAGGGACGATATTCAGAAAAATGTGAAATTATTGTACCCAATATCGTGATAGTGGCTTTGATGTTCACTGATAGGTATGCTTTCAGACGCATTTATTTTTATCTATAACAAAACCAGAATACGATCATCTATTATTTATGATGTGCATACGGATTTTTGTCACACTTTGAAAACTTTTTGTAAAATCCATGGCCAAATTCACAGTTTAAAAATTGACGATATTCGGGTAAAATGTAAAATTATTGTATTATTACAATGATTTTTGAAAAGATTTTGTTTGTCAGCGAATACCATCGAATTTTATTAAATATTTCAAAACAAGTTATCTATTTTCGTACTAATAAGTTTTCTGTAAATTTTGATGATATACATTCATTGTATCTATTTGCACCTTGCCTTTTGGCCATAAACTGCGTTACATTTATGCAGTTTATCAATTACAAGTTACTCTGATTTTACCCTGTTATAAAATAATATGCGCTGAACAGTATTGCCATATGTGCACTACCTAGATTATATATCAAACTGTTATCAGACCACCTTATCAGTTTTATTTTGTCTGACTCAGTGGGAAACCAATTTACTTCCTGTCTGTAAACGCCTGTCATTTTAGATGATGACAGCATATATACGTGCCACCCGCAGTTAGACACCAAAAAATCAATAAAGATTCCGATGGCCGTGTGATATCTGTGTGTGCACACGGGGTAAAAGGACTTTAAAAGGACATAAATATTAAGTATGTGTGTTTTTACCTATACGCATGTCTATGAAAGTACAGTATGCTAACTTCAGCACATTATTCAAAATAGTTTGCATAATACATGTATTAACACTTCAATTGTCATTTAGTCCATCTGTTTTACCTGGGACCAATATACACAGTGTATATTGGTCCCAGGTTTTACGTAGCAGTTGGTTTTAATATGGGACATAATCCCGTGTCTACATCTATAACATGACTATAACATTATTTCATTGTTAAAAATGCATAAGCGTGTATATCTATTTGCCAACTTTTAAGCCACCAACAAGGAATTGGGTACAATAATTACATTACATTTTCTCCAAATATCACTAATTTAAACTGTAATTTGGCCATTTATTTTACAAGACATGTTTTAAAAAGTGTGACAAAAACCTGTGTACACATCTAAACTATTAGATGATCGTAATGTTTTTACATAAAAATATATTTGAGTGCATTTCTATAAGCAAACTTTTAAAGTCGCCAGTATAATAATGGGTACAATATTTTCACATCTTTTCCGAATATCACCAATTTTCAACTGAGAATTGGCCGTTTATTTTACAAAATACATTTGTTAAAGTTTGACAAAAACTCGCGTACACATCTTAACTATAAGATTATCGTTTTGTTTTTACGTAAAAACGAATTTGAGTGCATTTCTATAAGCGAACTTTAAAGCCACTAACACGATATTTGGTACAGTAATTTCACAGTTTTTCTGAATATCGCCCATTTTCAACAGAGAATTTGGCCGTTAATTTTACAAAATACATTTGTTAAAGTTTGACAAAAACCCGTATCCACACGTTAGCTATAAGATGATTGTATTTATTTTAAAATAAAGCATATTTGAATGTATTTCTATAAGCGAACTTTAAAGTCACCTACACGAGAATTACACATTTTCCCTAATCTGTACGCATCGACGCATCAACTTTTATGGCCTTTTTTACGCATCAAATGTTAAAACTCGAAAACAACTAAAGCACAAATCTGAAGTTTATATATATCAAAAGCAATTGTGTCAGTATTCAAGTTTTATATTCTTGATTGTAAGCAATAACTGCATGTAAAAAAGACGCTGATTTTACTAAAAGCGTATTGGATTCGAAGTCAGTGCGCATGCGCGGCAAAACCGACGACAACATATTTCGGACTAATCGTCCGTTTCCAATCCCTGTGTATATTGGTCCCAGGTATTATTAGCTGTTTTGAATTTTATGCTGTTTTTTAAATGCACCTATACCTGTGCATGTATGTGGATATACAAATAGATACAATCTATTATTTAGATCAATTTAGGTTGAAAAAATATATTTAAAAATGAAAATTTAAACCTGTATTGGTGGCTGAATTAAGATATGATTTTGCTAGAAGAGTTCTTCAAATAATGATTACATCTTCACAAAGCAGCAATATGGAATGACTATTAGATCGTTTATGAAATATAATCATATTCCGTCTACATTAAATCAGGTCTTATGATATCATTTATTACAACATCATCACAATAATTATACAGAATGCCATCATCATCAGCACCATAACGACCACCATCGCGATCATCTTCGGCGTCGTCATTTTCATCATCGTAATCACAACCAGCGCAAGGTCATCACCATCATCGTCATCATCATAACGAGGAGCGCGATAATAATATATTCATTCTTTTACAGAAAACATCACTCGATATAATATCATTATACTCTCCGCATAAAAGTGGTAAGTTTATTTACTGGTTTCAGACCGTCCGTCCGTCCATCGGTCTGTCTTTTTTATCTGTCCGTACAAACGAGAGATACATTAGGGTAAGCGTACAATTGATATTATGAGGTTCTTTCCGTACAAACGGCCATTGTGGGTTAATTTTTATTTGTGGTTAGAATATCTCTCTTGTGTTTTTTAAAGTTAATTTTTATTTGTGGTTAGAATATCTCTCTTGTGGGGTTAAAAAACATCAAATGGGAAATCAATGGGATAACCCAATACTGAACAGTAAGTACGTCCGTCCGTCTGTCAGTCCGCCTTTATGCACAATCTTTTGTGTGCTTCTCATGAATGACTCTATATTAAGTCTTTTTATTTATTTGTCTTGCCTTAATTGTCCCTTATGTATGTAATTCTGTTTTGTTTCTTCTGTATTAAGTCTTTTTATTCATTTGTCTTGCCTTAATTGTCTCTCATGTATGTAATCCAGTTTTTGTTTCTTCTGTATTAAGTCTTTTTATTTATTTGTCTTGCCTTAATTGTCCCTTATGTATGTAATCCAGTTTTTGTTTCTTCTGTATTAAGTCTTTTTATTCATTTTTCTTGCCTTAATTGTCCCTTATGTATGTAATCCTGTTTTTTTCTCTATGTTAAGTCTTTTTATTTATTTGTCTTGCCTTACTTGTCCCTCGTGTATGTAATCCTGTTTTTTTTTCTCTATGTTAAGTCTTTTTATTTATTTGTCTTGCCTTACTTGTCCCTCGTGTATGTAATCCTGTTTTTTTCTCCTATGTTAAGTCTTTTTATTTATTTGTCTGGCCTTTATTCAACCTCCTGTATGCAGTCCTGTTTAATTTGTCTCCATATTAAGTTGTCTCTCCTGTATATTTTCCTTTTTTTTCTATAAAACAAGTTAATTTTTATAATCTTCTGCCTTAAATGTCTCCTGTGTAATATCCTGATTTTTCCCCCAAAATATTTTTTTTATAATCTCCTGACTTAAATGTCTCTCCTATATATTGTCATTCTTTGAAATAAGTTATTTCATCAAAATCTCTTGCCTTAATTGTCTCTCCTGTATATTGTCTTGTTCTTTTTGCATAAAATAAGTTGGTTTTTATGAACTCCTGCTTTAAATGTCTCTCATGTATTGTCCTTCTCTGAAATAAGTTATTTTATCACAATCTCTAGCCTTAAAGTTCTGTCCATCCTGTATATTGTCCTTTTTTAAATATCCTTCCTGTATATTGTCTGAAATAACTTCTAGACATTTAATGTAGGAGATTATAAAAAAATTAACTTACTTTTCCTGTATTGTCCTGTTCATTTTTTGTCTGAAATAATTTATTTTTTATTCTGTTTTTTAATATCCTTCCTGTATATTGTCCAGTTTTTTTGTCTGAAATGAAATATTGTTCCTGTAATGGTCCAGTTCAATTTTTGTCCAAAAACAGTTTAATATCCGTCCTGTATATTGTCTTTCTTCTGAAATAAGATATTTTCCCTGTATTGTCCTGTTTATTTTTTGTCCAAAATATTTCAATATCCTTCTGGTATGGTGTCCTATTTCTTCATCTGAAATAAGTGTTTTTTTCCTGTATATTGTCTTGTCTGAAACAAGTCATTTTTCCCAGTATATTGTCCTGTTTATTTAAATATCCTTTCTGTATATTTTCTTTTCTTTTGTCTCCAAAACAGTTACTTCGTCAACATCTCTAACCCTAAATATCCTTCCTGTATGCTGTCCTGTTTTTTCTTTGTCTGAAATAAGTTATTTTTTCATGTATATTGTCTTGTTGTATTTAGATATCATTTCTGTATATTGTCTTTTTTGTATCAAAACGTTTTCCATCAACATCTCTAGCTTTAAATATCCTGCCTGTATATTATCCTGTTATTTTCTGTCAGAGAAACAAGCAGTGTTTTGGATAATGAAAATACAAGTATTATCCGTAAAATGTTATATGTTGTTTTTTCATGTATTTGGACCAAATTGCATCATTTCCATTACAATAAACAAACAATGAACCGTGTGGAAAAGTTATAAATATGTCTATCTATCTTTTGTACGATCTTTTATATAACAGGTACCCTTATGAAACTGCATCACATAACGGGTCGAAAAAATGTTCATACGGTTCATACATGAACCCGGTCCCCCGGTCCCGTTCATTACGATCGAAAACTTATATCCGCTCATATCCGCGGATATGGGCCATGCAGTTCACACTCACGTATTCGGCCAAATTACATTATTTAGAACAATCAAAATATTTACACCAATCTGGTAAATGAAAATTATGTTGAAGATTTCTAAATATTTCATATCAGTACATTACACGCGAAAATAAAAGATACAAAATTGTTTTTACTGAAAAATCATTTTCGATCATATCCGCGGATATGATCCATTTCCCTCTTCTTTTTATGTATTTGACAAATTACATAATTTCTATTAAAATATCTGCATCGGTCTGTAAATAAACACACTGGATTGATTGTGTATGACAATTCTAAGTACTTCCATATATCATTTAGGCCTATAGCTGGGGAAAACAACAGAATTTATATTGTTTTACCGGTAGAGTCATATTCGATCATATCCGCGTATATGAGTCATATTGTTCTTTCTCTTTCTTTTTTCTATATTTGACTAAAATGCCCAAATTGTAATTAAATAACCACACACATCCGTTAAATAATAATACATGAGTGTGCATATCATATCTGAATACTTCCATATGTCAGTAAACGATCAAATATTGTTAATAGAAAAGTCACGTTCGATCATATCCGCGGATATGGATCCATATTCGCTGTTGTTTTCTTATTTTTCACATACAAATTCTATTTTCGTCTCTTCCGATTGTGTACATTGTTTCCAATCGTTTTAATTAACAATTTAAATAAATTATTTGTGAGGAGAAATGACTACATGCGTTTATAAATAGGAAATTCAAGCTGGTTCCGAACGAGTTACTCGGTAAACCCGGGATAACTCGTACTCTAGTATTTTCATGTTGCGAATATGGGCAAAATCTCTCATAAATCTGATTAAATACGCACGAAATTAAGAGAAGTGTATCTAATTATAAAAATAAATCTGTTAACTACAATAATAATGAGTAGAAATAACTGTAATTGCGCATACAGTGATAGTAAAAGTCATATCCGCTCATATCCGCGGATATGGCCCATATCCGCTGTTTAGTCATACCGCCAGTGGACAATTTGCCAGACACACGTACGATCGGTGAAATCCCAACACGTACAAAGGGGATAAACCGAACCACATACACAAGGAAGTTATCACGATTTTTCGCTCCCCTTGTATTTGGGTTCGCTGCACGGAATGCCTCTAATGTATATTTACTTATAAATGCGCGCCAAAAACTTGGCCCTCCATAGTATTCAACAAATGTTTTATTTTTATACATGTGAATCATTACGATCAATTTATATCATTTTTGTACCTGGACCGCTTCCGTCCGTGCCTCAATAACAGGCTCGAATTGTGGTTCTTCGCTGAAAAAGTCATACAATTATATAGACCTCACAGTTTTCATTACTTTCATGGTCATCTATCTCTGTTTAAATACTAGCAAAACGTAATATAGGGCGTCCCCATAGCTTCCATTTAAGGGTCGACCCGGTTCACACCCCGCAGTCACTTCCGGTAACCATTTTTTTTCTCCAAATCACATATTTTTGTATAAATCTACCAACCTAAGAGTTTCCATGGATTACCACCCATTTTGTAGCTATCACCAATACACATTGATAAAGAGATTCAAACATTTTCGACCGTCTGCTCGTCCATTAGACAGGAAACAAGATTCCAAAATAACTCATTTTCACAATTTTTCATTAACGTATTCATTTATTTCAAACCTTGATGAAACAACTTACATTCAAAATATAAATTCACTTTTTATTTTTTGTCATAGTTGGTTTTATCTGGGACCAATATCGGTCCAAAAAGCCAGGCTGTCCGAAGGTGTGTGACAAAATAACCTTTTTTAATATTCCATTTTCCCCCGACTTTTCTTTGAATGTGCCTCTAATGCTTTAAAAATCCCAAATTCTTACATTTCAATGCGCTGTTATTATACTTAAAAGAATCGTGAAAGACAGTTCACTTTCGTCCGTCTGTCTATTAGACTGGCTTCAAGGCTATATGCACGCAAATTTCGAAAATATCTTTATGCATTTTTCCAAATCTTAATGAAACCACTAATGGGCAAGATAAAACTTCTCTCTCCTTTTATTAGGCGGTTTGCACTATACCCCACACGAATATGTATATGTCGACTCAGGGCAGTGACCAAACAGCCCTTTAAATTTCATTTCTACATTTCTTTTAGTAACTATTTAAATGTTACTGTTCATTGTACAAACTCAGTTTCTGTATGTCTCATGCTATGATACTAAGTAAAGAAATTGTGAAAGAATGTCTATTTAGTCCCTCTGTCCAATCTCTAGACTGGCTCTAAAGATATTTTTATGCAAATCGTCCCATTTTCTCACAATTTGAAACCTTACTGATATTTGCAAGCTCGATAGGAACTTATTTCTTTTTTTATAGTACAGTTGATGTTAGGTACAAATGAAAATTAGACATTTTTTCTAAATTCACAAGTCTTCAAACAATTCTGTTGAGAGGAGTGTTAAGTACCATGCCAGACCACTTCAAGACTCCTACGGACCCCTGGAAATATTACGTTTTTGATACTGTCTTCATTTAACACTGGTATCCTCCAAATCATGTATAATACATACATGTAATACCCCTGTGACAAACAGGAGTCTGAACTGGTCAAAGGTGACAAAAAAAAACAGTTTGCATACAAGATAGTTTATTTCTAAGTCAGTACTGAAAGGCATACATGTTAGCATGCTTTTGTAGATATGTTCAATACCTACCAAATGATACCACATTAGGGTGGATATATGAAAGAACACATGTACAATTAAAACTGTGAATTATATTTATATTATACATGTAAGTATGTTAATACGCTAAAGACAATACAAACTTACACATCATTTATTTTCATAACAAGCAACAAATAAAATACACAATGCATGACTTGATAATAAATTATGGAAATTAATGAATTGATAGAATTAGATCTGAAACTGACACATAAATGCACTGGGTTTAATGTCGCACCAACAGCCAGGGTCATTTGGCGAATTCCAGTTTCAACAGTGAAGGAAGAGCGAGGCTACACCTGGGTAGAACCATTGACCTTCCATTAGCTAGCTGGACGACTTCCTCACACATGTCCTGGGTGGGATTCAAACCCATAGTGGTGAGGACAAGTCAGAGATCATAACCACTAAGCACAGAGACACATAAACAACACTGAGAAGCTTAAAAATATATTACATAAAATGCAATATGAAAACTATAAATTTTACTCCATGAAACATGAATCAAGACTTTTAAAATTAATTAAAAAGCAGTATGTTTTAAGGAGATATATTTATAAAGAATTTAAATTCTGTGACAAACTTGCTATGAAAGGTAAAAAAAACACCTGTTTAAAATTACCTAATAAGCCTTTCGTTCAAGCAAAAATGTATACTTTGCAAGACCAAAAAATATGGTAAATTTCATGCAACCAGGTTTTTCTAAGTCCACCAGATGCTAAATACAGTCTGAACCTTCCTCTCATAATAAATTATAATCATAACACATTTCATTTTAATATCTCATTCCTAGCTCAAGTAATTTAGCGGAAACTGCTTTTCAATTTTTAAAACAGTGACATTGATCCCAGCTCCCCAAAATATATATACAAGCTATTATCTAAGATAATAACTTTGCTATGCATCAACGTTGGTAACAATAGATTAGTACAAACTGAAGTGATTGACAGTTGATTATTTAGTTCTTGAAAAAATTATTACGAATAAAACAATTTAATACATAAAACAAAGATATGTGTGGTGTAGCAACCAACATGTGAAATGAATACAATGACCAACAATGAAACAATACACACACACTTATACATAAAACACACACTGTAAAACATGACTTCTTCATGCTGCTTCATTCCACCACACCTTACACTTTGACATCACATACCAGATTCTCTGTGTTGGGTTAGATGTTCCTGTAACTTTCTATGCTTACAAAAGGCAGGTAAACACCTGAAGAAGAAATCATCCCAAATGAAGAGTAACAAATAAAATCGAATTAATAACAGTTAATTAATAGCACTTTACAAGAAACAGCCATTGAAATAAGCTTTGAGCTGAAATGTTTATATTTAAAGAGAGCATATGTTCATAGAAATTTGAAGCATAACAAAATGTGTTACAGTGCAACCTCTCCCGAGCGGCCCTCTCTTGAATGACAATCCTTCCACAAATGAAAGAGTAATGTTCTGGACAAGCTGTTTTAGACTAGTTTTTGATATTTGACCTTAAAATGTGACTTTTCCCTTAGAGCTGCACACATGGTTCTTACAGACAACGCACATGCTCTCATGGCAAATATTTATGCCAAGTTATTTCAAAATCCCACATCTAATAACACAGGAATGGTTTGGACCAGCATAATCCCGATGGATGCACTGAACCAACCACCATAGAGCAGACTTAGCCCAGTTTTTTCTTGGACTTTTTCTTTGACATCTAAACAAACAAGGGGGCCATGATGGCCCTTTATTGGCTCACCTGAATAAAGATTGTAACTTCTAAGGTAAAGATTGTAACTTCTAAGGTTTTCCAGTGATTTGACCTGGTGATCTAGTTTTTGACCTTAGATGAGCCATGTTCAAACTTGTCCAATATATCATTAAAACAAACATTCTGACAAAGTTTGATGAAGTTCCAATCATCACTGTGAGCTCCAGAGTTTTAACAGGGTTTTCCAGTGATAAATATTCAATAAAAAATGTGACCTCTGGAGTGTTAACGACCCCCCAGGTGTAGATGCCAGACTATGTGCTCAGGTGAGCTAAAAGACATTCGAATAAGTAAAAATGATGTATATTTCATATAAATTCTATTACTGGTGCTTCTGAATAGCCCCAACCATAGCCTCTATGCTCAGTGACTTTATTCATAGTCAAATTTGATGAAGATCCAATCAAAACTGTATCATCTAGAGTGCTAACAATATTTTTGTTTTATCTGACTGGCTAATTTTTGACCCCAAATAACTCCTGTTTGAACTTGTCCAAGATATCATTAAGACAAACTTTCTGACAAACTTTCTGATGAAGATTCAATCAAAAGTGTGATCTCTATAGTGTTCACTACCACTAAGTGTGGATGCGGGACAATGGATATTGATTGATCCCTATAGCTCACTGAGCACTGTGTGCTGAGGTGAGCTAAAAAGAGTCAATTAAACAATGATTCCCAGGGCTAGGTGAAGTATCCAGTAAAGATATCTGATGATTAAAAGGCTTTTACTGTTAATTGAATAATACACATTTATTTGTAAAACTACATAACTTCATGTTAGAAGTTATGTTACTTCATGTTCTTCGACATTTTAGTTTTGTCTGTTCATATTGAATTATTATTTATACTAAATTTTATTTTATCCACAGGGTGGCCACAGGCGTGTAGACTGGCTATACCCTTGGTCACTCTTGTATTATTGTATCAGTATTAATAAATATTAATTGCTTCAATAATTATGAAAATGTATTAATTGCTGTTTTATTAATGTATAATTATTATGCAATATATTTAATCTACAAAGTCTTTCACAATAATGGTTAACTGTGATAATTTGTCCATCATAATAGAGAACTATTTATTATTATTTATTCTGTAAAATGTTTCATGTCCATGTCATTCTTAAATGTATGTTAATTGTCAGGTTCATGTATCTATGTCACTCAATACTATGTCTCAAGGACCACAATGGAAATAAGAGTTTGTTTCAAACTCTTTTTTGTGTCATCCTTGATATATAATGTTGTGTGTCATGGCCGTTTATTAATGCATACATGCTTGTTTTTTATTATAATGTATGTTTTATTAGATGTTTGCCATGCCATGACCATTGTATATTGAAATAAATCATCATAGAATAAAATCCTTCTGAGTACAGCACACAAGTTTTAGTATACTAGTAATACAGGACATTTGCATCTCTACAATCCCCACTTACCTTCACATATTTTGCCCAACTTTGTTGGTATAAATAAGTGTGGTGTTATTACCAACTAGAAAGCTATTACCTTAAAATAAACATTTCTTTAAATTTGTTGAACAACCAGGTCAATTCAGCTCATGAAAAATACTGCAACAACAAATACTGATGACTGAAATAGAGTAAAATTGAATCATTAAAAATCAATTTTTTTAAATGCATTGCATTTTTTTGTGCCTGACATGAAAACACCTATTTGATATTCTTCACCTCACTGTTTAAAAATAGTATAAGGTGAGAACATTTAACTGAATGTGATTGATATGTTATCATGTATTTTACACGAATAGTTATTTGTTTGTGGTCTTTCATGTAATCAAATTAAGCCATCTCCGCTCAAATGTATAAACATTAGTTAATTCTAACCACTGGGTTAAAGTTGACGTTAGATTAAATTTTAGGTTAAAGTTTGGAAAAATTGAATAACACTTTGGTTAAATTCAACCAGATTTATTTGTGATTAGATTTAACCCAAGGGTCTAATGTTAATTAAGAAGCCGTTAAGATCCTCAGAATGTCTGTTTACTGGTCTAAATTGTTCAGGTTGTCAAGCGTTTGGTACTACAAGGGCAGACATCTTGTTGGATCTAGTTAAGTTTTGGTTAACTTCTTAACCTAACCGTAAATTTAACACAGTGGTTAAATTTAACCAAAGTTTAAACAATTGATTGCTGGAATTCTCACATGATATCAAACTTACATTTTCAAAACTGTTAATATGTGAATATCAAACAGAGCAAGCTAAGACTTTGTATTCTTGTGAATTATGTTCCATTATAGTATGTTCTTCTAATAACTTTGCAATTTCCTCAAGATTAGTGGCATTTAATACCTGCATGAACTCTTTAACTTTGTATTACAAGAGGGCTATGATGGCCCTGCATCACTCACCAGAATAAATGCAAATTAATTTCGTAATAAAAAGGCAATAAAGGTACACTTCTGGGCAGATAAAGGGGATCAATAATAAATTTGATAAAGAACCATCAAATGATATTACAAATAAATATTGGTGATGACCGGAAGATGCTACAGACCAAATTTGGTGATGATCCAATTGGTTCATGAAAAGAAGTCATTTTAAGGTACATTGTATTTCTATTTTTAACTCTAGCAGACCCTAAAAGGGACTAACCAAATTTATGTAAGCAAAGGTGAAGGTCCATCCAAGGATACTAAAAACCAAGTATAGTGATGATACATCCATTGGTTCATGAGAAGATGTATAAAGGTATTTCTATTTTAGCCCTAGCAGCCTCTAAAAGGGGCCATTTTTATTAGAGAGGACCATCTAAGGATGCTACAAATCCACCCATTGATTCATGGGAAAGTCATTTTAAGATATTTCTATTTTTAGCTCTGGTGGCCCCTAAAAGGGGTCAACCAAATAATTTTGAGCAAACTTGACAGAGGACCATTTAAGGATGATACAAACCAAGTTTAGGGATGATCCATCCATTGGTTTATGAGAAGATGTTTAAAAGTTTTTTCTATTTTTAGCTCTAGTGACCCCTAAAAGTGGCCGACTGGAATAATATGAGCAAATTGCAGTTAGAACATTAAAAGGATTCTACGCAGCAAATTTGAAGTAAGTCTGACTGGTAGTTTCAGAGAAGACAATTGTTGACGCCAGACAACCTACCCATCCTAACAGCTCACCCTGAACCTTCAGTTCTAGTGAGCTAATAAAACTGGACACCTTAGCATATACCAAACATTTGAGTAGTTATGGTGAAGAGTTATGGGTATTTATTAATTGACATTTTTAATTGGCATTGTAGTGCAGCATGCAAAACTGTGGTAAGTGTGGCAAAATTAAAGCAGCTTCAAACTGTCTTCTTATAAGTAAACACATAATAGTACACAGATAATTGGCTTATTTGTTCAGTGATTGGATCATATTAAGTGTTACCATAACAGTTTTCTGGTTATATTTCTGTAAATTCTATATATGGTGTTGGGTCAAAATTTTCTCTATCATTTTTAGTGAGCTGTCAAAGTCATGAAAATGCAATATTGATATCATTGTTGATATATTTATCCACAAGGAAAGATTTCACACTGAGGTTTGCTAAAATATGCAAAATATATTTTTCTTAGTAACACATAGACATTATGGTATATGTTAATTAATATACTATCCCATTTCAGGGACATTACTGTGTTCCAACGAACACACAAATTTCACATATTTTTCCAAATAGCTTGAATCATAAGCATATTTAACCATGTAGGAGGGATAACACTGAAAGCTATATGGAAAAGTTACTTTGATGTATTGTGCAATAGCTGTATCAATAAAAAGTAGAGCTATGCTCCAGACATTTTTGGGACTGTTCACCTTCAATGGTAACCTTCATATTTGTTGTGCATGTATTTGTCTTACACAAAACATTCCACCTCATAATGGAGATCATTTTTGTCCAGTGATTTGAAAATCATCAGAAGTTACAGTGCACACAAGGTGTTCCAGACCATTTTTAATATTTTACCTTTAATTGTGATTTGGACTTACGCGTTTCCAGCTTGTGTCTTGCATGAGTCACTCTCCCAACATGGTGAATATTTGTGCAAATTTCATTGTAAATCAACCTACAAATGCAGTGTTACGGTTTTGATAGCTATATGCTGTAGAAGATATTTTTGACAGCTTACCTCGAAGTGTTACCTTGATTTTTGTACTACAGACATAATGCCTTAGGCTAGAAAAAATTACCTTTGTAAAGGGTCACTTGACCAAAAAAAATCTTCTTTTCTAATTTTTCTAAGCATACCTTTCTTTCTTTAGAAGTGTTATTCAGTCCAAACATTTTCGTACTTTGGATTTTGCCATGAACTTCAGGGTTGGTGAAAACAAACTAACCATAAACAGGACTGCTTTCTTTATCGTTTTCCCTGAAACAAATTATCATAACAGTCATTTGAGAACCACACAATTATGACAAATAGACTATATGCCCCCTGAAGCCCCTAATGAGGACATAAAAATATACCAGCAATCAGTTGTTATCAGATGACAAATTGTGGTTCAAATTTAAGCTTGTACTAGGTGTGTCCAAGAAATTAAACTATTTCAGGTAAGCATGTGATTGGAATCCTCTAGAAGCCTTATGAACACATTCTAGGAAGTCTAGATATGAACCTGCAATTATGATATGGAAAACGTTAAAGTTTTAGCATTTTTAAATACATGTCAATGCGTTTGCATCATATAATTATGCTCAATAAAACATACCTGGCCAAATTGAGCCCATGCTGTTAAGTCACTTTTGAAAAAAAAGAAGAAAAAATGTTGAAAGTTGCAGCAGTGACTCACTCTATTGTCAGAACCAATTTCAACACAGGATTATAATCTGATCAAGTTTAGTAGAGAACCACTAGACGAAACTATGTAATAAATATCTAACCTCTAGTATATGAGCTTTTGGCCAGCAAGATTTTTAAATGTTTCCTGTAAATATGTCTATTTAACACAATTGACCACTAGGATGGGGCCAATTTTGACCTCAAGGGCATAATTTGAACAATATCAGTAAAGGACCAAAAGACAATGCAACACACCAAATTCTAAGCTTTGAGCCCAAAGTTTGGCAAAAAAAGTTGAAGGTTTCCCCTTTATAACTTTTGTAAAACAGGTGACCCCTGGGGCTGGGCCAATTTTGACCCCAGGGGCATAATATGAAGACTATTGATCAAGGATGACAAGACTACGCAACACACAAAATATCTAAGCTCTAGGTCATGAGGACTTTTACAGATTTTCCCTACATAAGTATATGTAAAACAAGTGGCCCCCTGAAGGGGCCAATATAAACCTCAGGAGCATGATGTGAACAATCACAGTAAATCACACACCAAATATCTAAATCCAAAACTATGAGATTTTGACCAAAAAGACATTTAAAGGTTTTCCTTATAATCTATGTGAAATAAGTAACCCTAGGTGCATCATTCGTAAAATCTTGGTAGAGGACCATCCAATGAACACTGGATCCTGTGAGGTTTTGTTTCAAAGATTTCATCTGAAACATTTGTTGACAGGGTGATTACTACAGCTTATCATGAGCACTTCTCACTCAGGTGAGCTATAAAGAATATATAACAGCTTGAACCACAGTTAAACAAAGGAGATAATATGAAAGCATATATTTAAAAAAAATTTATTCACATAAGAAATGCACTTCATTGAAATGATCATAAACCATATTTATTGTTATGAAGGCTTCCAGTTCGTAAAACAAGTTCAAATGGGCAGCAGTAATTTGCATTTCTTAAAGGAAATAGAAATAAAATTTGCACACAGCCTTAATTCATTATTTGCCAATAATTTAAATTTTTTTAACCATTCAGAGTGTAAATGTTATTATAGTTTCAGTAAGTGTTCAAAACAGCTTTTTTTGTTCATTTGTGTACAATTGACATCTATTGATCTAAGTGTGATGTGAGTTCAACTTTGTTTAAATTACATATGCAGGCTATTGAAAACAAGAGCACCAACTGTTGTGCCAACACTCATCTGTCAAGGGCAATGACTAAATAAAAAAGCAATTTCGACCAAAATTCTACGTTAAAAGAGGGCATAACTCCAAAAATATAGCTTTCAGAATAATCCCCCTTGTCTGGCAACTGCACCTTGTCATGATAATCAAGCATTCCAACTGTTGCATTGATACCATTAAAAGTGTTTGAGTAATGGGCTACATTAAAGTTTTCGCACGATAACAAAGATGACAACGACATAGCAGCAAAAATAGACAAGCTAAAAATTATTTTGCTATCAAGTGCAGGAAGACAATTTTTCAGAATATCACTGAGCTAATATCACCATCATTATCATTGATTAAACCATTATGTATTGTATTATTATCATACTTACCTGATACTTTGAAAAGAAGAAAGCCAATCCACATAACATTAATGCCCACAGTGGTAAAGTAATCTAAAATTTTAAAAAGAAATTCAAAGACTTGTTTGGGTATCTGAATACTTCAGAGTGATTTTTCTTTCTTTGTTTTGATCGGACAGAAGGACCCATCTAGGAATTCTTAATGGCAAAAGATGACAAAGTTTCTGAATTTCAGACTACATTTTTTCAAATATTTCTCAGCAGACTAACAATACCTAAGATTTTGACATTATTTGCACATATTTGATCCTTATCATTAGTATATCACGCATACTCAATGTTATACAAATAATGAGGTACATATTGACAGGCTTTCTAGCAGTACAATGGAAAAACCAGGGAGAAAACTAGGAAAATAATTTACAGAAAACTAGGAAAAAGTAGGAATGTTGAGGTTTGTTACCTTTGCAACCTCTTTTCAATATAATTACCACAAATATATGCAATAGGACTGTTTAGCTCACAGTAACTGTGCCTCTGCCTCTCAGTCACTTGTGGGCATCATTTAATTATGCATAGCCCAATCTTCTCATCATCGGCCACTGGCTGGACCATAAACCAATGACATCTGACCCCATTGTCAGCAACACACACTAAACGTCCTGATCGACTTCCACTACAATTTAAACTATTTAACACTTTAAAAACATTATGGCATTTTTTCCAAAATTTAAATTACGTATTTGATAAAAACTAGGAATACTAAGAAAACTTAAAAAAAATTGTAAAACTTTCTTTCTTGTACTTACACCTTACATTGGAAGGAACATTGTAACATTAGTTACCAATGCGTTAATCAAATCAATTTGTTGGTAATTATTCAATCATGCTTAAACGTTTACAAAATTGTGTCAACATGCCAGCTATACTTGTGTCCCATTAATTCAAGAGCATAATCATTGAACAAAGAACATTAGAATTTTAAGCACAGTCAGAATATGAGTTGTTTCGGTGAGAAAAGTGTCAGTATAACAGTCTTCGTGCTAAACCAAAAGCCCTGGCACTGTAAATTGTGTTTTCAGACTAGTGGTGAATTCTTTTTCAATAATTCATACATGGTTTCAGCTAATACTTAAAAAAAATTAGTTTAGACAGCTAATTCTCATCTGTTTCTCATGCACTACAACCAACTCATTTATTCTATAATAATATCTAATTTATTCGAATTTCAATTTTAGCACATTAAAAATTTTGAATTAAATAGAAATAATAATAGAGATATCTATTCTAGGCAATTACAAATATTTTTCAGCGAAAATAATCAGATAATACAGCCAAAATAGCAGCTATTAATTATTTTCCACTCTGAATTATTATGGAAACAAAATATGATCTCGCGAAATTACGTGACAAATTGAAATTAGGTCGATCAATGTAGTGAAATTTTTCTGCTACTAAACTGTTATTCAACATTCAGTAAGCAGAAATTTAACTTTAAATGAACAACTAGTGCTCATATAATGACTTTCTTAGAACAAAAATTCACCATTCGTTGACAAAAATTCACGATACTAGAAATTTAGTAGAAAGTAGGTAAGAATCAAACCGCATTCGGGTCAGAATTCTCAATATATTTATAATCTTAACATACACCAATTATATTTTTGATACGATCAGGAATTTATGCTCTAACAGCATATATCGAACTATTCAGTATATGCTTACAAATTATATATACTTTGAAAGATTTCCTAATGCTCCTGCAACTCATTCTTAAATTGATTTCAAAATGGCGGCTCCAAAACTTCCTCCCCGATATTTCATGACGTCATACTATTTTTAACTTTCCAAAGATGGTCTGCCCAGCGTAGACCATCCTTCATGTGGGCAGGTTAGCGAAGTTGTGTGCACTTACGAAAAAGCAGCGTTTTGATTGGTTAAAATTGTAATATTCTTTTCCCAAACGTCATTGCGCGCGAATATTTATAGTAACATGGAAAAAAACAAAATTTACGATTTCCCGAAGCTGTATACAGCCGATCGGACTACACTCACGACGGAAGTTTATAGTCCGGGCCAGATTTTTATAGCCTCGGGCTCGGACTATACGCATTTTTCGCAGACTGATATAATATATACATCCAGTTAACTATTCATTATACTAAATAATCAACTTCCATAATAATGTAAGCACTTCACAATGTTTTTTTCTTTCTTATGTTTCTCAAGGAAAAACAACCCTAGGTCACTGCAATTTGTACATTTTTAGAAGTCCACTTCTCTGTCTATTAATTGAAATTCCAATTTTATTCATGATCCAGGTGAAAAATAAAATATCTACGTTATATTTTCTTAATTAAATTGGAGAAAAACAAAGTTGTACATTTACTATGTTTACTGATAGGCACTGATTAACTTAAATTGAATTTAAGATACATAGGTAGAATAAAATGTCAATTTAGATAGTAACAGTTGAACTAATGTGATGGATGACGAACGACAACTCTGGATAGAGATTTGTCAAATGTAGCGTTCTCGAATGTGTCAATTTCTGTACCCGTACTGAAAATATCCCGGAATACGTGCAACTGAACATGATTTATCATATCAATATACATTAAATGAATTCATACTTACTATGGTTAACGTGAATGAAATCTTCTTAGACGTGAAAACTTGTAAAAAGACGGTGAAAAGCGTCTACATTTCGGCCATTTTTTCCCATAACCTTTTCCTTAAAGTTAAGGTACCTTTTGAAGTACCATGATATTTAGGGAGAAAATCGATCGACTTCAGGGAAAATTTAAGTTAAGGAGTTTGATCAATAGCACGTAAGGAATTACCTCATATTTACGGGAAAATCATAGAAATCTTAGGAAAATGCTCAACTTAAGGAATATTTTCCTTAAGGATCTTTATGAATACGGACCCAGGAGTTTGGTTATGATTAAACGAGCGCCATGGAGTTAAGTTTTATTGTAGCAGAATAGAAAACTGTCAAATTACATGTAAAATGAAAACAACAAACCATTGGACACTGGAGAATATATCATTTTATCAGTTCTACAAGTTAATGAAATATATGTATACATATTCATTTATTTCAGAGACAAACGCATGTCAATGTTATTGAAGACTCGGGGTCGGCAAGAATAGTTACGTGAAATACGTGACAAATCGATAGATCCCAACCTTGAGGTAAACCCGCTCCATGCATGTAAAGTCAAACCTGTGTTTGTGGCCACCTCCGTATAAAAACCACCCCGTGAATAAAGACCATTCCTTAAAACACCGTCACTGATTATTTAAAACAAACTGACCTCTGAATAAAGGTCATCTGTCAATAAAGGCCTCATTTTGTCTTTCCCGAGTGTGGCCATTGTTCACAGGTTTGACTGTCTTGATATGGTACTGATCAATTTCCTTGAGTGTTTGTATTAACTTGATCTCGTTGGAAACTGTTTATATACATGTATATTCGTTTTGGAACATAGTGTCTGTTTTGCGATTTAATGCTTCTCTTTAAACAGCTCGTACAAAGTGTCTAATCCGTGTTAATCACGATGATATGGAGTAAACTTTTGTGTTCAATTATTTTTGATGTTGGGAATTATGTTGCTGTTCATATAAAGAGAATATAATATATTATTAGACAAGTAAGATCATGTGGATATGGGCAAAAAACGACCAAGCAATTAAACCCTTTAAACCTGCATATTAGCACTCACACTCTTTTTTTGTTCATATCACATTAATACAATATTAACCTGCAGACAATTTTGTCTTTCCTTTCCTGTGATAGTGAAAAGTGGTATAAGAGTAGTATATCTGCATTACATTTATTGTGTAGACAATCTGCAAATGTTGAAAACTTGAAGAAAGAAATAACAATGTTATATTCTATATTAAGAGCGAGGCTGTATCTGTTTACCGATGACATTAAAACTTTTTTTTTTGTACAGACGGTAGACTACAGCATATTTTGCTGACCATGAAACTAATTTACTGCAAAATAATTTTGCCTGAACATTGATTCGCGTATAACGATATTTCAGGTTTTAATAAATACACTTGTGCATTACCATTGTCATTTTAGAAGCCAAGTATATTGTGTCAACTTCTGCATATGTGAAGTGTATGTAATAAAATGATTGTGTTTTAATAAGCATTTTCGTTCAATACTGGGATTAAAAATAAGCGTTAGGTTGTTTGACTTAAATTTGAACTTTGTATATTTTGCGATGACAATATGCTAGGCTAAACTGCACAATGCGATTTACTCGAGTTCATCGTTGGTCGACTTCAACATTGCAACATGCAATGTGTCTGTATGAGACATCAAGTGATGTTCCCGTAAGGTAATGTCACTATGTAGCTTTACCTTTTCTACCACAAATAAGAACTTTTGTTGATTTTGACACTAGCTTTGTTGCATATTACTGGACGCAACAAGTCTGGTTATCGGATATATGTATCCACTATTCCATCTTGATAAAATCAATCAAATAAATAAAAAAAGCTTACCGCGTATTTTGGGCTGGGCTTCATAGTTTCGTGGACAAAGATGGTGTTTGATAATAGCAAAGGATGTATTCGTTGTGATTTCAATATAATCTTAACCATGATATAAGCCATGACACTTCAGAACGTGTTTCACTTACAAATCTCGTTCTATGAATGACCATCATTTAGTTTGAAATGTACTCCGTTTCGCTACAAACACTTACTGTGCATGCATTTGAAAGTGATCTTTGATATTTGACAAAACATTCTAAGTTAAGAGTAATCTTTGTTTAGAACAAATGGAAAAGTCGTGGGTTCGAATCTCGGCTCCGGCTTCCGATATTTCAAAAACGTTTTTCAGTGTCCCCACTCCACTACTGAGTCCAGTACTGTGTTTAGAAAATCACAGGAAACATGTGAGGTGTGTATCGCGTTTACCACCGGTCACATTAAAGAACCAGGAGGTCTATTTGAAAAGAGTAAGGATATATATATGTCCGGTTGTGTATTTTTTCCGCTCTCTCTTGGGCGGCTCTGAAATCACCATATAGCTTTCGAATGGACCGTTAAGCAACAGATAAACTGATTAGAACAAATGTTTGGTCAAATATGACGAGTATGTTTTTGATCTTGTGATAGTGCTTAAATGTTTAAATAGCCTCTGATACTGAATGACATTGAATCTGAGAGCGCATTGGACAATTTTGCTTAAGTATAATTTCCGGGTGCTGAATTACTACTCACGCTCATACTATTAGACAATAGAAGCCTAATTACTATAATAACGTTGATTTTTCTCAAATAAAGAGGAAAAATGAACCAACAAAATCTGTGTTCATTTAGAGCAGTACATTATTTTAGACACTCTGATTTCAGTGTAAGATACCTAGTGTAGTTTGTTGGTTTATGATCCGCTGACAGTGTTCCATTAGATGCACATTCAGTGTTGGATGAAATTTACGACATGCGGATGTATTTACCTCCTTGTTTATATGTTTAGCACACACTAATATTTGATATTTCATTGGTTTGAAGTCTTAAAACATGTTCTTTTTAACTGCAAAATTCGTAACCATATCTATACGAATCAAGACACTGATTAGTTACTTAGTAAAACAGCGTCTTTTCGGAATAGTATCATCAAATTTATATGACACAGTCTGTCTGTGATTTAATGACCGTGTATGAAAGCATTTAATATCTGACTGTTACATCTGTATAGATACAAAGTCGTTTTGTTTTTGATGAAAGTAAGGTGAAAGTTGTATCCTCATATTTCTTTATTTACTTAATAAACAACTACATGTATGTACAAACACAATTTATACAGAAAACTACATTAGCTTACGGATTCTATATTGTCGCCTTTACAAATGTCTGCTTTTGGAGCAATGTTCAAATTTTCTGTTAATTCTTAAGTAAGAAAATCCAAATCCCGATGTCAGAAGAAATAACAACGAACACAGTATGCAAGATGTCCAGCTAAGAATATTTCAAATTATTGAAAGTTAAATACACAAATAATTGCCCCGTAGTCTATAGTCTTAAAGGTTTACCGTTACGTTCGCTGTCATTGGCATGTTCAGAATTCCCTCCTTTCTTTTCCGTTTTCACTTCTTCAATGGTTATTTCTGGTAGTTCGTCAACATAACCGGAATCGCTTTTGTTGCAGTCAACAACGTCAGGTGTTGTCGGAGGCAACGCACCACAAGAAAATAAGACTTTCTCTGCGTCTTGATTATCACGAGGATCATCCTTCGGTTTTTCTATATCAGTGATTGGGTGAAACTGTCTCAGATGGTTCAGAGAATGTCTCAACATCTCGGCATCCACCTCTCCAAATGTGACGCGTGCGTCATTGAAGTGTGGACTACGAGGTACGCTGTACACAGCATTAGTAAGGTATTTCAGAACACGTCTGGGTGTTTGCGGTGTGGCATTGTTGTCTGCCTCGTATCCAACATCGGATTCACAGCTTTCATCTATTGTTTTAAGTTCGCTGCCTGATTTGGTTCTAATTATAGATGGATGTGCTCGGCTTTTATCCACGGTGGCGTAAATACAATCAGCTCGATTACAGTTGGATTTTCTTCTTGTACAAATGTCTTCATACACTCTCTCTTGTTCATTTATAACCTCTTCCAGAATATCACGGGTCGTCACCAGCTGACCATAGTTGGGATTAACAAATGAATTATGACTGGGTTTGTCATGTCCAAGTCCTAATGCCTAAAATGATACAGAGTTTGGATGTACATGTATTAAATATAATTAGTATAAGCTGCGATGATATGAACTGTTGATTAGATGTTTAGATTTAATTTGCTGAGTTTTGTTTCGTTTTCTTGATAAAAACCCTGTTTATAAAGGGTGATGAAAAATAACGAGTTTGTCATATCAACTAAATGATATGTTAATCTGATCATTCATGCGTTAAGGAAAATACTTTTGATGTACATATTGAATTATTCATTAGAACGTTTCGAAAACTATGAAATACTACATTAATAATCATTATTTTAGAACGTTGCAATATGACTGTTTACAGATAGACAGTTACCCTTCAGATTACGGTTACAGATACATATTAAATTCACGTGACCTGATTAGCGGTACTACCATTACATGTACTACACACCTCTATAAGGGACCGTTGTAATATAAAAACCACCTCATCATAAAGACCACGTTCTGGCCTGATTTCTATTTTTCTCTTATGTTTTGACTTGACCACCTCAGTTTTAAACCAATTTTTCTTCGACCCTTAAGGTGGTCGTAATATGGAAGTTTTACTGTATATGAGGTGTATTTACATGCGCTAGATGTCCCAGTACTTCCAGAGATACTATATGCTTCATACTTCTCATCTTATCTTCTTTCCTGTTCTCCGAGTCACTGTAAAGTTTTAAGTAAATAATTATATGAGCAGTAGTAACCATCAGTTTTAGTACATGTATAACATTTTATGTTATCAAGCAAACATTGCTCAATTCTTGTAATTCTAAGTGTCTAAGTATATGTAAAATGTTGGACCGTGGACTACAATTAAGACCATATAATGAATTTAATAGTTGTACTATTTGGTACTCAAAAAAGTGTCCCGAGAATCGAGTAGCAGGATGGTCATACTATCCAGCAATAGGAACATTAAACAAAGAAAAAAAAATCTGTTCTTTTAAAATGTGTCCCCGAGAAACTGGTGTTCCGAAAAACGGGGCGGTCCGCTTGCATGGCTCTACTGTAGCTATTTATCACTGACAGAAAATGTACTACTGTAATTGACTACTGTAATGTACTACTTTACATGACAAATACTTGAGCAAACTATGGTTGGTTACGAAATATTGATACAAATGGATTCATGTTTAAACTCTTTAGTCAAGCATGGTGAAACAACTGTTGTACAAAGTAATGATAATAAAATATGGTATGAATATCTTGTAAAACTCACACATGACAGTTTCTCCATCTCCACACAACAAATATAACTAATGCTAGCACAGAGGCGCCAGTAATAAACGACACTAGTACGGCTACAGCCATCTCCTTCATAGTGAAATAATTTTCGTTTGGGTTGAATTCTTTCATAGAAGGTTCTGTCGGATCATTGGCTGGCGAGGAAATAAATGCAATGTGAATGCAGTTCTGTTATAGAATTTCCTTCAATGCCATGATAATTATTTCTTAAATGGCAGAGTTTAATTTCCAGAATATAGCATAATGATATTTAATTGAATAAATTCCATTTAAATTGATATAAAATGTATAAAACTACTATGATTTAACACAATCGAAATTCGATCATTTTTTATAACTTCGACAAATGGAGAAAATTTCTAGATAGTTCATCACAATTGTGACAATATTTCATGAATATTAATTGATTTGCGCGAGATAAACTTCTTATTCGAATAGCTTAAGATATTAATGCTAAAAGTAAACATATATACATTAAGTAACAAGCAGCAAAAAGACAAAGCTTACTTCTTGTTTTCTGCTCTGGTTGAGTACCTGAAATTATTTTTCTTGGGACCATTGTGGTCCGACTTTGCATATCTGCTGCCACAGGGTCATTACGAACCATCGTTTTACACATGGCGATGAATGACTCTATAAGAAAAATACACGAAGCGAGAATAAATTATCTAATGAATTTGCTCGTTATTAATTGCCTGGCTATTTCTTCTCTTGATGATCACCTAAATATTAAGAAACCATTTAACCTTGATATTCAAAATAATTGATTGAGTTTTACGGCAATTTGACCCTGATTGGCCATATATCGCTGGGAGGATTTCTTAATGTTTACGGAGTGACGTATTTTGCTTTCAATAATTGTTCAATGAATTATTGATAATTCTGTTATCAGTATAATATAAGCTGGTGAATATATGTGACAAACGGTGCATACATGTATCATCAGTTAACTCCGCATTCAGAAAGTATCAATTACGACTATGACTTCTCACACCGCCATAAATTACTGTCATATTTGTGATTAATTTAGCGTCTGATGTTTCCCACCAGTAACAACATGAATATTGTCATTCCGAGGATATAAAAAACTCATCAAGTGATCTATAAGCGAGATATTTCTGCATAAAACAATAAATATACATAAATAAGTCAATTATCTTGCATTTGATTTCCACCCGTCTCCTGATCTAAATGCTTACGAATTCAACTGGACATGTTTATTTAATAGCCACGTGGCCCAAATTAGAATTAAAACATTTCAATGTCTTCAATTCACTTGTTACGATATCTGCGAGATGTTTCAACATATTACTATTATTATTATTATTACAGTGCAACCTCTCCAGAGCGGCTCGCTCTTGAGCAACAACCTCCCTTCAAAAACAACATGATTTTTCCAATGTACGATTTTATTATTAATTTAACCTCTCTAGAGCAACAATCTCTTAATAACTTCATAATTTTGCTTCTTTCAAAGTGTGTTGCTTTGGAGAGGTTGTATCGTATATAGCTAATTATCACTTGTTTGTAGGAGCAGATTTCATGGACAGTAAATAACTTGTGCACAAATGTTAGGCTAACTGAGTCTGGATGTAGCCCGAGTCTGAGGCTTTCTTTTAACTGTTAAGCCAGATTCATCCAACTATGCTTATTTGCTTTGTTTGCGACTGTCTGTCCGTCCGTCCGTACAAACGAAAGATACATTAAGGTGTTAGGGTAAGCGTACAAGTTGACAGTATGAAATTCTTTCCGTAAAAACAGCCATTATGTGGTTAATTTTTACTTGCGGGGTTAGCAATTCTCTTGTGGGGGTTAAAACTCAAATGGGAAATCAATGGGAATCATTCTATACTGTACTCTCGTAAGTATATCTGTCCGTGTGTCCGTGTGTTTTAGTTTTGATACGTACCACAGTTCCACTCTCCTGTGTCCTTACATGCTAACAATGGTACATAATTCTGTTTGGTACAGTAGTTTATGTACGACGACAAACGTACTGAATCATCCACAGAACATAATGTCTGTTTTGCATCTGTTATTTGTAGAACACCATTCCCTGATGCGGATTTTCCATGGTGCCAAGTACACCTGTAATTTGTATAAACTATAAGATTCTTCACTGTATACATATAATTACTACAGAGTTCTTCGACGGCACCACTTTTTGCATTATAGTGTGTTGCCTAGATAACGTTAATTTTTGAAAAAATGTAGTTCATCGTCCGTAGTTATTTACTCACTACATGTATTTCAGGCTAAAAATACAATGCAGGAATTAAATATATGTACATGTATCATTATTCAGAAGCACACTAGTTAATGCTGTATATTAAAACTTTATTGAACTGTCTAATCAAATATCGAACGCAACTTTTACGAGTGATCATTTTGTAAAACTGGTCTATCTAAACAAATAACATGATCTGTATAAATTTGTCTGACGAACAGTAATTTTTATGATTTGTTATATGCTACGATGTGATATCAAGAAATCTGATTTATTTTTTTCTAAAGTCTTAATTTTAAACAAAATTCTGGTGTTAACACAGGGATGTCTGTAATTCTCTTGTTTCACTCAAACCAACATGTTACTTTTTGTTTCTGTACTTTATAAAGGCACCCGACATTAAACTCGGACACTGGTCCGAGGAAGCTGTGGTCCATTGATTAGTGCGCTGAACTTGTAAACCGGTGATCAGGGTTCAATTCCCGGTGGAGGCAGGTTATATCCTTCTATGAAAATTTGAAAAGAATGGCGATCTTCCTCCTTATGTGGAGAAGTTGCTGGCTCCTTGTGGAAGGGTAAGATAGTACTGGTTAGTGTACAGTCCAAGAAAACTGGTTAGGTGAACCAATCACCGTATACAAAATATATAACTGAAAATTGTTGAAAAACGACGTTAAATCCATTGAAAAATAGTCCGTGGAACCGTATTATGTCAATAAATTATTTATATAACTCTGATAGTATAACCTTATACATGTAACTAAACTTCAAACAAAACGATAAAAAGTGTTAAATATCAGTTTAATTACCTGAAATGTCCTTCACTAGGATCCTCTGCTGACAAACATTCTGTAATAATCGAAAAGAAATCATTAAAAATTAAACATAAATACTGGTAAATATAACTCCAGGGATAAATGAATCATAAATAATTTTCTTTCATAAACGTATATAAGACGATCTTATTAGATAGAAAATGCGGACTTGTTATCATTGTTTTATGCGCGTCTACAATACACGTAATATGATTTTATTCCCGCCCTCATTTTCCTAGAAAGAAAAATACATATTTATTATTCCAGGAAAAAACATTCGTTACCGCATTGGTTTTTTCATGACGTGTTGCCATTTTAGATAATACTGTGTAATTGTCTTACCAATATTTACAAGGATAAAACCAAAAATTAAATGAAATTTTATTTTAACATCCATGAATGTAATTATTATGGGAATCACACTTTGCCTGATGACTAATGAATAAAACTGATGGTGATTAAATGTAGGCGTGAGTTTTTTTTCTGACAATGATAAACCTGCAGATCAATATGCAATAATTCGCTTGACATGATTGACATACCGTATTTATCATGCTGAATTTACACTACTCCAGACTTCATTACAGAGATTTGTGTTAATAATATGTCTGTTTGTACATCATTTCTATAATAATGTACGTATAAAACAAACAAAAAAAAGAATGGAAGAGAAAGATGATAAACCGAACAAGTACTATAATATTGCAGTAACAAATACTTTGGGATTGATTCCATGACACTTTGAGAAACAAATCGTGTTTTACAGTTTATGTACTTGTATACTTTTCAACCCGAACGGTGTGACACTTATCGGTGATTAGTTTTAATATAAAATGGTTGTCAGAATCAATTAAGTACATGAACATTTATGTTTGCATGTATATGACACAATATAGATGAAATTAGTCCAATGTTACTTACAAGTATTTTATTAATAAGAAATGACATGCTAGCTTATCAACATTTTTTCTTCAGATTTTTGAATTGTTAGTTTATTTGTACTACAAGCTCATGTTTCACCACGATCTATAAAACAACGAGACAAGGGTTAAAGACTTTGTTTCCCTTTAATTAATAACAGGTGCTATTTACAAGTAGAGTATTTCACTGTCTGTGTCTTTGCTGTCAATCTAACCGTTTCCTATTCGTTATAAACTTGGGAATGTACTTTGCTTTGTGGAAGTACATGCAGTTTGTATAGTTTCAAAAATATGCTGAATCTCATTTATCAGGAAACGCAAAAATTACCTATAGTAAAACAACTGTTAAAAAAATTTTCTTGCCCGGAAATTTCATTTTTCCCCTGGTTAAGACGAAAATAATTCCAGCAAATTAACAAATCGTATGAACAAAAAATATGCGGAACAATCGAAATCAGTAAACAAAATCGTACATGGATTAATCTTTAATTATAAATTTAGTGCATTTTGGCGTCATGTATTCACGTTGTCATTTATAAACCAAGACTAGGCCCTGATTTTAGAATCGAGATAAATCTTAAATAAAAAATCGCAAGAGTCCATATTTTGATTTAAAGAACTGGGGGCCGATGACATGATGATATTATTAATACTGATAATTCGACGACGAAAAGAAATTTCTATCAATTATGAGTCTCCAGTAAGTACATTGTGTGTTCATTATACAAACAGTGGAATATTTAACTTGATCACTTGCCCTTCGCCGCTGTTAGTTCTAATCCTACCCGTGACCAGTAAATTTCGCGTACGAAGAAACTGTCCAGCTAGCTTACGGAAAGTCCGGCGGTGGTTCAACTCAGGTTTACGGCTGGAGTCTTCCTCCACTGACAAAATCAGGAAAAGTCTCCCTGGTTGTTGGTGCAAACCCAATAAAAAGCGACTTGAGAAAAGATACAATTTGAGACATTTTCACCCTTAACCACTGAATGATATTCTTGGTATTTATTGAAACAAACTTACAATGGCGTGTTTTGCAACGACTACGGTAAAACGTATGTTTGTATGTTTTACTATTGACACGAAAATTACCCATCAATCACCTGAAACAGTTGTGGTATAATTTACTAGTTGATGATCTGTCATTGTCATGATGAATATGTAATTAACAATTAAAACATACATACATATAAACACCATTCTTTTGTTGATTGTGTCTGTTTACACACAATACAATCAATTAATTATTATTTATATGTTATGGATGTAATTTATGGGTAATTTCTACAATTCTAGTTAACTTGATATTAAACTGCATTATAAAATTGTTCTGTGTTAATTTTTTCTTTTTTTCTGAGCAACGACTGTAATGTTTCGTGTAGATTTTGTATTTTGTTTAATCATAAAAATAACATAAACATATTATTATAACTACATGTATGTGAAATTATATATGTTTTAAAGCCTTTCCTCTGTCAATTTAACCTACTTAAGTAATTCACGTTAGACCAGGGCACCATGTGATATTTTAGTCTACGATTTACCTAGCGATTTTTGGGCATCGTAGGTGGCTACGGGCGTATGTGTGCTCATTATATACGGGCATCATGCTCATTATATACGGGCATCATGCCATTTTTGTACAGGTTCTCAAGAGAAGGCCTGGAGATTATACGAAAACGTACAATTTCAGTGCAGTTCGCCGCAAGCTTCCCGCGGAAATCGCAGAGTTTGCACGGAGAAGATACGACGAGGATACAGTCACCATGACGTCATCCTAGCCCACACTGTACTGTGAGGGGTGTTGTACGACCGTGGTAGTCAGGAGGCACCTGAACCTAGCAGTCAGAAGACCGAAGACCACCACCTGCGTGCCCGGGAGGTTCGGGGATTGAAAATTCCCATGGTTAAGGTGCCAACGAGAGTAGATCTTCATGATTTATCATGCCGGATGGCAACGTGAAAGCATGCTCTCCCACAATGAAGTAGGGAGTGTTCTGGTTATCTTAAAGAAAAGGGTCAGCGTCAAGCATATCTAGCGTCCCATCATCTATCTTTCACTTCAGGCTGCACCCGTTAAGCTCAGCGTCTGACAAAGAACCCCGAGCACCCACATTCACCCAAAGGAACTTGTACGGAGTTTGTTGTTTTGTTTTTTTGGCTGACGGAGCTCAAAACCTAAGCGCACGCGGACGCTTTACAAAATGATAAAACAGAATGGCTTAATGGCCAAATGCATACATAGCGCAACAACCGGTCAGAAATAACATGATGTAGTGATGCACATTGTTTAAATGATATACCTATATAACAATGGCTGTTGGTGCACTTTTGGCGTTACCCTAATGAATACAGTCTAACCTGTGTTTGTGGCCACCTCCGAATAAAGACCACCCCGTGAATAAAGGCCATTCTTTGAAAAAAATCATTGATTATTTAGAACAAACTGACCTCCGAATAAAGGTTACCTGTCAATAAAGACCACATTTTGTCCTTCCCAATGTGACAGGTTTGACTGTATACTATTCATAACAATTGTCGTGATCGTTTAGACGATATACTCAGATGATTACTTATTACTGTCTGTTCTAATGTGAAACATTGTGCCGGTGGCGTAGACACTTTAATATAGATTTAATTGTGTGTTTATCAATCACTTTCAATTGTTTTTGTACCTATTTATATATGTTATTTCCCATAAACCTGAAAAAACATTTTTGTTACCTGTTTTATTGCGCTTACAATAATTTTGATCTTTCAATATTTTTAAAGATGTTAATGTTGAAAAATTGTCATCAATTTTAGACCAAATATTCATAAAAATGTACAACATAATAAAATGGTCGTAGATTTCGTGAACAAAATACAGTAACATGAAGTAAATATTTATATCATTTTCAGCTCGGTGAGATTAAGAAATCGTCACATTGTCGATTTTATCATAGTAAACAAATTAAGACAGTAATTAAGACAAAGACATTAAAAAATGTAATTCACACCAATAGTAATTTTTTAGGCCAAATTACATTTAATCAACATAATGTATGCATAATATTAATTATTTAAGTATATACTATACAGTGTATGTTATCGTGAGCTGGATTCCATTCACTGTTCAAAGCAACGCGTGAAAGTGTTAAGATGCAGCGGCCACTTCTCTCAGAAGATCAAAGGTAAAAAGGAAGTACATGTACCAAGTTGAGCACCGCTTTGCTGAAGTCTCTAACCATTATCTTATTTCAAGTTCCAACAACCTCACCTTTTGACCTCTCAGAGAAATTCCTGACCCCCATATGGACATACACAAGACTACCAGCTATCATTCCTTCTTCCCAGACCCCAGACTCCAGCTTATCATTCCTCTACCAATTATTTGCTATCCTAATATCGAAAGCTTCCAAAGGGAGTTCCTGTCCCTCGGACAATCCCTGCTGGTTCCTTGATTTATATTAAATGCGCTATACAAGGGACATTTCTTTATCAGGTCAATACATTTCTAATTAGTTACGTTTGCTCCACTTTGAATCGGCACAATGATCTGTCAAATACAGGTGTACTTTAACGAATCGGAAAGTAAACACACTGGAGTAAACAACGCTAACTGACTCTTAAGGTTATGTTACATGTATTTTCATAGTTCTTACCGTTTGAACACCAACTTGGCTCATTAAAAATCAATCACATGCGACAGAATTAATGTAAAAACAAAATGACGAATGCTGCATGCACGCTAGGCCCACTGAAGTTAGCATAAACTATCGAATTTACGTTTACATAAATTCATAAATACAGTACAACCCTTGGGAACCGGACCGCTTCTATCCTAGGCATTGGTGAAAAGATCAAAAACATCAATTGGAATGGAATGGCTGAATTCAATCATAAATGTTTCGAATCGGATGAAATTACAAGAATTGAGAAGTATGTTATTGTTTATAGTAGTGACATTCTAGATATTTCGTTTTAGGACACATTTTGTTTGTTTAATACTGTACAGTTGATTAAGACCTAAATAATAAAGGCATTCCGAAGCATAGATAGTTCCGGATCATCCTAAAAATGAATATTTTTGACTGTCATATGCTTAGATTTGAATAGATGAGCATTAATTTTAATTAATTTCAAGGAAGGTCACATTTTTTTGTCAAAATTGGCATTCTCAACTGTAGTTTTCCAGTAACATGGTCTTAATACTGAGAAGGTTTCATCATCAAGTTGAAATGTTGAAAGCTGGGCCAAAAATATGTGTGTTAAGATGTGGCTTTAATATTAATGTGGTTGCCATGTGAAACATATTGTAAACGTACACAAAACAGTTGTTATGCAATAAACCCGAAAAAGTTGACATTTTTATAACCAGCAAACATTAAGGCTTGTCACAAAATTCACTTATTTAGGTGTCACTCTTTCAGCTAATGGTTGTTTTTATCAAGCACAAAAATCGCTGTCACATCAGGCAAATAGAGCATTGCACTCACTACATTCATTATATGAATTAGTATCGTTTTGTATTACTGAAAAAATTAAAATTTTTGACTCAATGGTAACCCCTCAATGGTAACAAAGGTTTAGACATACAACAAGTACATATAAAATTTCTTAAAAGAGTTTTATGAGTTAGACAACCAACTACTAATGCTATAATCTATGGAGAACTAGCTAGAGTACAAATGACTATAATACATAAGAAAAGAATAATTGAATTTTGGTTTAAAATAATAAATAATAGAGATACATTGCTATTTAAACTATAAAATTTACGTGATCAAGACGGTAATTTTATTAACACATGGGCAAAAGAAGTACAAAATTTGTTAGATAATCTAGGATTTTCATATCTATGAGACAATATTAATGTATCAAATGTCAAGTATAATACAATGTTTGTATGATCAATATTATCAGAAGTGGTACAATGAAATTAATACTCTACCGAAATTGGAAAGTTTTCAATTATACAAATCTAGCTTCAGGTTGAAAAATATTTGAATTTTGTAAATAATAATAAATATATAATAGCCTTAACGAGATTTAGATGCTCCTCTCATAATTTGTTTATAGAAGAAGGGAGACACAGGGATATCCCAAAAGAACAAAGATTATGTATGAAATGTAATATGTTAAGTATTGAAAATGAATATCATTTTTATTAGTTTGCCCGTTTTACAGAAATTTAAGGAAAGACTGCCTACCTAAATTTTGCTGTCACTGGCCAAATGTATTTAAATTTAAACAATTGTTAAAAACAACGAACATTATTTTGTCAAATAGGTTATCGAAATTTATATTCCAAGCAAATATGTTAAGGACATGATAGCAATTAAAAAATTAACATAGTATATATACATGTAGAGTGTGATAAATAACTGTAATGGTGTGCGTATGCGCGTGCGTGTACATGTGTGTGAGCGTATAATTTGAGTTGATGTGATATGTTTGATTGTATTATATTATATTTCTCATGCTTTTCTCAATTGAATTTTGTACATTATCGCCATCTTGTTTATTTTCATTTGTAAATGGTGATAAACTTGTAAAAGTTTATGCTAATAAACTATTGCATTGTATTGTATTGTAATAAATGAAATTGGAAAACGAATTCAAGCACTATTATGTTTGCATACAAGTAACCTCCTTTGTAATGAATAGACAGTCTGCTCCATCGTTTTCTAACCAATACATAATACTGAAGGATTATTCGAAATGATGGATTATCCAAATGATTTTTTTTGTTCCAAGCATATTCGAATAATCGGGCTTTAACTGTATTTAACTTTTGATTAAAAACACACTTTTAACTTAAGTTTGTATTAACCCATTTGAATATAGTTTAAACTAGTCCATTTAATTATAGTTTAAACTAATGCATTTAATTAAAGTTTTAACTACTTTATGAGAACATGTTTGTTTAATATATCAAACGAAACATTTTACATTTAACTTAAGTTTGTATTAATGCATCTGAACATAGTTTAAACTAGTTCATTAATTAAAAACTGGAGCATTTAATTAAAGTTTAAACTAGTTTACCAGAACATAATTATTTAATATATAAAATGAAATAGACTACTCTTGATTAAAAAGGCACATTTAGCTTAAGTATATATTAACGCATTTGAATATAGTTTAAAATTGCTCATTTAATTAAAGTTTAAACTAGAGTATTTAAATAAAGTTTAAACTAGTTTACTAGATCACCTTTATCTAATGTATCAAGTGAAACATTTCACTTTAGGTTAAAAACATGTAACAAAAGGTTACCCAAGGGTTAGGGTTAGGCATAAGGTTTTTCGTTCGTGATGACTGAAGGATGCCACACACGAAATTCGGTGATGATCTAACCCTGGTTCATGAAAAGAAGTCATTTTAAGGCATTTCTATTTTTTGCTCTAGCGGCCCCTAATTGGGGCTAACCATTTTTATTTCAGCAAATCTAATAGAACACTATCTAAGGATGCTAAATCCAAGTTTGGTAATAATCCTTCCATAGAATCATGAGAAAAAGAGATTTTAAGGTATTTCTATTTTTAGCTCTAGCGGCCCCTTAGAGGGTCTGACCAAATTTGTTTTTGCAAACTTGACAGAGGACCATCTAAGGAAACTACAAGCTAAGTTCTGGGATGATCCAGCCATTGGTTCATGAGAATAAGACGTTTAGAGGTATTTCTATTTTTAGCTCAAGCAGAGGCCAACCGATTTCATTTTAGCAAATCTGATAGAATACAACCTAAGGATGCTGAAAACTAAGTTTGGTAATAATCCATTCATAGAATATTGAGAAAACGTCGTTTGAAGGTATTTCTACTAAACTGAAATTCATTGATAAACAGATAATATTCCATTATGATTACGGTCATTTTCATCTATTTCCAAAAATGGATGAAAATGAACATAATTATATTTTCTCCACATATTAAAGTGATAAACAAGTTATACGTAAATCATTGATCACTAATGAAATAACTGAATAAAGATGGAAGAGTCAACACAAAAAAGATGAAGCTTTAGAGTTACATTTGTATGTAAAATGAGACTACATCAAACTTTATTATATAAGAAGATGCGCACACTTGTGGAATTACTTATGTATATCCTATCGCCACTTCTCCCTGGTAGTGTTTATGCTGTTTTGAAGTATAAATTAGCATCAATTAAACATCGGATAAATGAAGAATAAGCCACTTTATGCACACAATACAATTAAATAAAACAATAACAAGTATTTATTTTTTTACATGTCTTGCCTGTCCCTGCCATACATTGAGATTCACGCTATATATATGATCAATGAAAGAGTATTAATTGATGTGACAATTAATCATATCAAAGCATACCCACTTTGATGTCTTACTTCAATGATAGTGCCGAATAGACATTTTTTTCCTAAATGAATATAAATGGAAAAAATCATCAATGAACAAAATCTTTTAGTAATTTAAGATACAGAATAACTCCTAAATATGAAAAAATGATAAAAAAACTACAACAAGAAGCAACTTTTTTAAATAGGATTAAGTAAAAAATATTATTATTATTTATTATTGTTATTATACTTTATTAATTACTTAATTATTATATATCTTATAACTAATTTCATGTTCTGTGGCGAGTCGTTGTTACATTGTGGCGAGTCATTATTAGACGTGTGAGTTGTGGCGAGTTGTTACATTACCCATGTAATCTAGGCCCAATCTACGTCAGGAACGGCGGGTCAGCTAGTTGTAAAAATGAAATTCCAAGAAAAGAAAAAGACTAAACAGGCAAAATTCCTCAAAAAAGCTAAAGAGAAAATTAAAAAGTTAGGACAATGTCTTGATTATTTCATGAAAAGAAACAGCTCTCTTCGAAACATGTGTAACGTATTTTTGGTCCGAGCGGTTTATACACATATATATTTCCAAGGTATTGAACAAAACTGATTTAATAATGTATGAGAACAAAACAACAACAATAAAACAAACAAAAAATGATGACCTATACCATGATATAATTTTCCTCAAGCTTCCTTGCTTCTGATTGATATAAATGATTAGTATATTTCCAAACATAAAATACTATTTGAACTCTTGATTATAAATGATCAGTGGGCTATGCAATAATCAATATACAACAATCACAGGTTTGACGGTCTGATGATTAATTTAAATCACTTTGCATAGATACTTAAGTTTCACAATTCCAGCCTTTGTCAATTATACGCACGTTAATGCTCGAGGCTGACAATTCTGAGTATACACTGCAACTCAGTCTGTCCCGAGACATTAACTGCGTCAAAGGGTATACACTTGGGATGGTCAAATCACTCTCAGGTCTGAGTATACACTGCAATTTAGAAAGTGTCAACCACCCAAATTGAATGACAACTCAAACGATATCCAATTCTGAGCAACGCTGCAACTTAGGATATTGTCCTTATTGTCATTTAAGCCCGAAGTTTGCTACATTAATATCTTCCTTGTCAATACTTCTGCGGCTTCTTACAGAATGAATCAATTTATGCAATTACCGGCTTTAAATACTTAGTGCTGCATGTTACAATAAACGTGATTGGCTAATTATTAACTAAGTCGTTGATTGGTTAATGTCTAATGAATTGGCTAATTGTCTAATGAAACTAAAATATGAATTATCGTTGTCGTCTTCTTTGAATAATTAAAAGTACATAGATCTAATTAGGAATTATAAACAAATTTGTAGAATGAGTGGTAGATAAAAAAACTAATTTCTTTACATTACCCACGCCTCCGTTTTTAAGCGTCCTGCTTATTTAATCAAAATCTATTTTGTGTGTCAAAATACAACGTAACAAGACTATTTATTTACAAAAAGTACAAAAAACTTTAATAGCCAAAGCACAGACAAAAACAAGCGCTACATATGTGCCCAACACCTCTATAACAGTAGACGAAATTTTAACACTTGGTTTGAGAAAACTGATAGATCTATGACACCAAAGAAACCTGAACTCCAAATCGAGGGTTTGTCTCACAAAAAAAAAACACATTAACTTCTCATGGAAAACTTACCTCGCACAATTCAATGATGCAGGAAGTTAAGGAAAAACGTGACCGTGAATTACGTTACCATTGATGAGTTATTTCGCCTGAGGGAAATGCATAAATGCTTGAGTAATACAAGCATAGAAATATCTTTCCTTCATTCTTTGATACTGTAAGGTTTTTTGATTTAATTTGATTGAAACACATATCAGTTTTATCTGAGACCATTATAGGTTTTAATTCATGACAATTGGAATCTACATCTGATCGGAAATATTTTTTTAGATCTTGTGCAAATTTGAAAACAACTTTGATTTTTCGCAATTGATAATTTATTTTCATTGCAGACAGCTTGAATTCTTTGCAGTTTATGTTCTTGTTTAATGTTCAATAAATGTTTGACGAACCTGCCTTGTTTATCAATAACTCTTGTTTGAAATAAATTCATGTTTTGTTTATGCTGTCGTTCAGTAACGTAAATCACGGAGCAATGAAAGTACATATTTTCAAAGAAGTTTGAAAATCAGACAGGTGAACCTCCCAAAATTTCATGCTTAGAAACAAGTCGGTGAGTCTTCACATTAGCCAAAAATAACATTCAATGTCCAGTTAATAACTGACGTGTGTATAGATATCTGGTTAAAGTTAATTGTAAGGATTCTTGAAAAACGGTCATTTAGTATCGAAAGAGAGAAAAATAATGGGAAAATCCATTTCAAGATATGTACATCAATAAGAAAACTATAATTCCATTTACATGATTAATTGCCACGTCCAGGTCATTCAAATAGAGCCGTTTTCAGCAGTACCTTCAGTGCTTTGATTTTTAATGTATCATTGGAAAAAAACTTACAGTAATATGATTATAAAACGTCGTTGTAGAAAATCAAGCCAATTCATCATAACTTGTGATAGTTATTATAATGAGTAGAATCAAATATGGAATTATGTAATAAATTACATGTTACTGGTTGTAACATTAAAAAAATTACCGTGATTATTTCTAACTTGAGACGACAACGATATTTTGGGTGGTCGTACACATTTTAGCAGAAAAATTCCCGTGCTTTTCATGTCATTGTGGTGTAAAAAGTTTGGACAACAATTGGCGAGATTGCGGTTTTGTCATTGGTCCTCGTCGCGTTTAAATGTTACAAGTGGTGAGTTTTCTTAATGTGATATGCAAATCACTGCATCTGTCTGAGGTGTCATATTTCTCGGATATATGTTATGTCCGAAATACTAGTCTAGTGAGACAAAAAATTGAATTGCGCAACAAATATTGCTGTTAAAATAATCTACTGTTACAACTTGGCATTTTATGGGATATTTGCATTTCAGTAAGTCTGTGAAGTAAGATGAAATAAAATAATCATTCTTTTCTTGACATTGTACGCCCGAAAGCACCGGCCCAAACTAGAACGTGGGCTACGGAAGAAAACTTACCACTTTCACGATAACTGTTTATCACTTTCACGAATACACAATTTTGACAATGTTTTTGTTTGAAAAGAAGTTTGTTACCCTAGTGCTTTGAGCTGATGGGTCAGTGCTGAAACTGTGTTGATACCATATCCTTCTGTATTGACCTTCATTTTTGATGCTAAGGTAGCAGTTTTTAACATTAACTCTTGCTATCCATTGTTTCTAAGTCAAAACTATTTTATCCCATTGATTTATCTGTTTTCAGCTGTTCAAGGCAAATATCTGAATTTACCATTAAAAAGATTTTTAAATTTAAAACTGCTTTCCTATGAACAAAATGGCTAATGGAAGCAATGTGATACTACAAACATCCCAATTTTTTGGCTGAATATACATGTATAAGATATAAGATTTATTTTAGTCACAAGCATGGTACAAATTATCGTATAGTCTTATGCAGGGCCGGCAAAATTAATGGTTTGAGTTGCCCAAGTTGTACATTTGTGGGTGAGGGCAAGTAAACTTTTTTATTTTTTTGTCTGTGGACAAGTAAAAATTCATCGGCTATGGTCAGATTTCTGACAGAAATTCCAACATTTCCTTACCAATAAAATGGATGTTCATGTTTGTGGAAGTAGTAAGAGAACTTGTTTTATTCCTAATATAAAGAAAATAGCTTAGATCCTTCAATTAATCAATGATGACATTAATAATTCACATTTTAGTTTTGTTAGACAATTAGCCAATTTGTTAGACATTAGCCAATAACAGACTTAGTTAATCATTAGCCAATCATGTTGATTGTAACATGCAGCACTTGGCATATAAAGCCAGTAATTGGATAATTTTAGTCAGTCTGTGAGGAGCCTCCATGGTGTTAAGACGTAAAATATTAATGTAGCAGCTACAAGTTTAACTCTCAGAGTTTATATGACAATAAGGACAATATCCTAAGTTGCAGCATTGCTCAGAATTGGATATTGTTTGAGTTGTCATTCAAATTTGGGTGGTTGAACACTTACTAAATTGCAGTGTATACTCTGACCTGAGAAGGATTTGGCCATCCCAAGTATATACCCTTTGAAGAAGTTAATGTCTCGGGACTGACTGAGTTGCAGTGTATACTCAGAATTGTCAGCCTCAAGCATTAACATACATTAAATTGACACAGGCTAAGATTATTAAACATAGGTATAGTGTAAAGTAATTTAAATTAGTTATTAGAACATCAAACCTGTGATTGTTATACATTGATTATTGCATTGCCCATTGATCATTTATAATCAATAGATAATATAGTGTTTTATTTTTGTAAATGTACTAATAATTTATTTCAATCAGAAGCAAGAAAGCTTGAGAAAAATTATATCATAGTACAGTTCATCATTTTTATTTGTTATTGTTGTAATACATTATTATTTAAAAAAAAGTGCTCGGACCAAAAATATGTTACACAAATAAGTCGACAGTAAAATTGATATGCAGTCTTACCTTATTCTCTGTATGTCAGTCATCTCGCAAATTTGGAAAAAGTTTAGAGCAAACCATTGTTTATTTCCAGTGCAGTTGCAGACGGAATTTACTGAGGCATTTTATGCAATGTACCTAATTTGCCTATCACTTTTGATGCTTTTCGCTAGATTTTTAATACTAGACTTTAGTGAGGAGCAAACATGTAATTTCTCTTTTATTTGTACCAACGGTAAAAATAAAAAAAAGGTACGGACGAGTGAACTTTTAGTATGGACAAGTAAAATTTTTTGAGATTTTGTCGGCCCTGTTATGTAGCAACAGCTACTGTTTTTGAAGAACACAAAAGTATGGGGATTTTTTTATATATTTTTTAGTAAATATCATCATAATACTCACAGAAATATACACTATTTATATAAGACCAAAACGAAAAAAAAAAGATTTGTTTCGGGCTACATGCCCCAAAAAAATATGGGTTGGTGGGTAGGGATTTTTTTATTTTATGTTTTTTTTACATATATCGGCAACACTTTATGGGAATATGTGCATTGTAATATATGTGAGTCATGAAAGTTACAATATAGCACTAACAATGTTCCCACTCACATAAAATCTTGCGTAAAACCTGCAACAAAAATCGGAAATCAGGCAACATATTTTGGTCTGGTGCGAGATTGCTCATGTATGAATAACCGGAAACAAAACATTCTTTTTTACAACCTAGAAACATTAAAAATTACACTTTTTTAAAGACCCCATTTTCCAAAAATTGACCCCTGTTGAATAATCCATTGCAGGAATGATTTACCACATAAAACAATTCAGTCTGGTGTAACAAGTATCACTGACTTCAAATGAAACATTAATTTCATCAAGTATTTCACAGTTACATTCTAGATTATTTAACTATGCATTGACATTTTGTACCGAATAATTTTGTATACAATAAAATCAAACCAGAGGATTTTCCAACTGTGTGTAATGAAACTTAGGGCTAAAGCTTAACAAAACATGTAACATGACAGGCAAATGTAACTTGAAAGCTAACTTGTTTGGCATTTTAAAATGAATCAGCTGCATAATATGTTAGTTGTAACATGACAGTAGACAAACAGTGTGTCTTCTGAATTCAGCATGCAAATGCAGAGAACAAATGCAAATTTATTAATATAATTACCTAACTTATAAACATTTGGTAATCCCAAGAAAATCTGCAGGGATGGAAATGACAGTGCATTTTCATGAGGAATTAGATAAAACATTAATCAAGAATCTCTGAAAGCAAATATTGAAATATTTGTTCATTGAAATTGTGATGTCATTTTTATCAATAGTATAGTAAATTCATGGCCAATAAATTTATTGTTCGAAAACTTTTTTAAATATTTACACTAACTTGTTAAAATGTGATAGAACACATGAATGGGAATCTATCAATATTACATTCAGTTTTAATGAATTCTAGGAGTGTTATGTACAAAAGTGACATCAAAATGCAAAATATCTAGCAAGAAAAAGTCAAGAGAGTACAGAATGCCAAAATAATTGAGGCAAAACTGACCAAAATTTCTAGGTCAAAATGATATGCTTCCACTGGATGGCACTATTTATGAAACATGCATTCAGTAAATTAACACTTACTGGATCATATAACACTGTTTTATGTGCAAAAATAATCTTATCCTATTGAAAGTTTAACATAACACTAACTTCCATGGTTTTGGATATGGCTAATCTCCCTTTATGGATGGACACTTACCTTGAAAATGAGTCAATTTCATACATACTACGTGGAAAAACAAGATTCAGATTGTGCAAATTAAAGAGATGTAAGGTTATAACTTAATACAAGCATGAAAATCTCTGCATGTATTGCAATTTTTGGAAAAGTCATGAATTCTGAAATTTTCATTTTCGATTTTCTTTTATTAATTTCAACATTAGAGGCATTTCCAGGTCATACAATGTTTTCAGGTCAGTCTTTTGTCAATTCACCAATTTCGCAGTAATGCTCTGTAGATGTGCGCAGTGGATCCTATTTTATGTCCTGTGAGGCAGCAAATTTTTTAAAATTTCAAATCTAAAATCAGATATAAGAATTAGACATTTCTGATATGTCCTTGGGTTATTTGATCCGTTTTTAATCGTACATTGAGTGCAGAAAATACATGTCTGGATGAATAAGGTATTTTTTTTTCAAGTGTTCGATCACACCATTGCACAGATAATTTGTAGTAGTAAACACCATTTCTTAACTATGAAAGTTAGATGATAGAAATGTCTGAATCAGGATTCTCGGAAATGCTTAATTCTGCGTATTTGTATGCACAAATTTCTCAGATGAACACATAAAATATTAAGCAATGCGTTTTAGGACGCATCCATATTACTGCTGGACGCGTATATACAAAAGCGAATTATAGGTTATAATGGACTGTTCCGCATGAGATAAGCGAGATGTAATTAGGCGAACGCACAGAAATATGTCAACTTCCAGTAGAGGCGTGGCTTCTCACCTGTCAAATTCACCTGCTCTCAGCCAATCGCTTTGCATCTCGTCTCTATCTACTGGGGCTAGTAGACTTATGAATATTGATTGATGCACGGAGTGTGTCAGGTTATGATTGAAGTTAGGAACACATGTAACAATTAATACCTTTTAATGTTGTTTGATGAATTTACCGAATCGCCGACACAGGATTCATTCTGTGATTGTAGTTGTACATCATGAGTCTTAGTGACTGTATTATTGTTTTATGACTTCAAAGACGGATGCACATCTATTTAATGAATTATTCAGACTGTAAATAATTCATTTAATAGACATACATCTGTATAATTAACAGGAATGTATGGGAATGGGCATCAAGACAATGACTATGGAGGCCGACGAGGCAGACGACCATATAGGGGAAGATATCATCATTACAGTAGTGGCAGAGGTGGTAGAAATTTGGACAGTGACAGATATGAATCTACCACACTAGCTGATGGAAGAGAACAAGGTCCACAGCAGGTCCATGGGAAAAGAGCAAACTGGCGATCTCAAACTGGTCGAAATCAGGTAAACATATGGTCTACGGTTACTTGACAAAAAAAATTAATCAGACACAATTTACATTGTATACTTGTATTGGATATGCAAACTTGTACTGACTGAAAGTTCCTCTCTTGGACATGTTTGCAAGCCTCAATCTTCACAGTGATTAGCGAACATGCCATTTTGATCTTCTGAAACAATTCGTCCACAAAATTTTCCATTGTATGCGCCATATTTTTTGTGATTAGAAATGTTAAGATCAGCCCTAAAATTTAGGTTCAGTTGGGTAACCATAAACCTGATTATTTTTTTTCTAGCCTTATGATAAAAAAATTGAATAGTACAGTCTGAACTCGCTATTTCGACATTGCTCATTTCGACATTCCGCTTATTTCGACAAAATTTAAAAGTCCCGATTTTTACTCTCTATATTTAATATAAAATATAATGCGTATTTCGACATGTCTATTTCGACAAATTTATATTTCGACACAATTTTTCGGCCCCAAACTTACTTTCACACTATATCAACAATGTTTAATTTGACATAAATTTGTCGACCGAATGTGCTGATTGACAATGAATGGCCCACACATCCTATTGTTATATCGACAATTTTATTGACAGTTTGTTTATAATTGATAAGTGTCAAGGCCTTCCAGTGTCCCTACTTTTTCCTACTTTTTTACCAGCTTCCTACTTTTTCATACTTTTTCCTCAAAACCTCCTACTGTTCCTGCTTTTTGGGAAATTAATTAAGCGAAAAAAAGAAAAATAATCTTGTGCTTCATGCCCCCCGACCCCCTAGAATTTTGCCTGCACTCTCTTTTTAGGCAAGCTAAGCCTCTGCTTGCTGTACATCATCTATCATATATAAGGTGAATACTTATGGTGAGTCTTATTAGAAACTGACCAAGCATTCATCACTTAAATACATGACCGTACTCCATATGGAACAGAGAATGGTAGGATTTTGCATTTTGAATGGCTTTTCTTGGTAAGTTAAAATGCATTAGTATTTAGCTAAAAAATCCTACTTTTCCTACTTTTCTATGAGAAAACCTCCTACTTTTTGTGAATGGCTGCTGGAAGGCCTGTTATTATTACTCTAAAATATTTAGACACAACACAATTTGCATTCCGTAATTGTTTTGTTTATGACCCTATCCTTTGTTGGAAAGACAAAGAATTTGCAAACCAGCTACTTTAAACTCATTGGTGATTCACTTAACGGTAGTTCAGTTTGTTTTGCCATTTAGTTACTAAGTAAAAGTGGTGGAATGAATGGCTTTTTAGACTAACAAATAATTTGATTCAATATTCAATGCATAATGTGCTTATTTTAAGAATGACTATGATGAACAACGACCAAGACAAAGGGATGAAAAGGATCGTCGACCTCGAGGACTGAGAGGTAAAGAGATTGGTCTTTACTATGCTAAGAAAGGTCAGCAGCATCGGGCTCAGATGGAAAAGCAAAGGGTATGTGGATGTATGTTCATTTGTTGTATGATTTACCTGTATTGAATACAATGAGGATATCGTGACACTTTTTTAAACTTTCAGTTTCTTTAGAGTCACAGGTTGATATTTTACCATTTTGTATCTAGGAATACACTGGATAGGTCATATGACAGCCATACATGACTGAAATACTGTCACTCCTACATAGGAACAAATTTCAATCCAATTTTAGCTGACATATTAAATCATTTGAAAAACAAAGAATTTTTCAGCGCTATGGCCTTTATATACTAGTGGGCAGTTTACCTAAGCAGTGTTCCTGGATTCTTCATTAGTACAAACTTGTTCTCTGTATGTTACTGCCTTCTGCTCCATGAATCACTTGTATGTGTTGTGGAGGATGACTGGCTTTGGACAAAATATCTTCAATCAAACCACATGTCAGAACATGTGCTGTGCCAAGGGTTCAAACTCATGACCCTAAGGTCTATGGACTGACTGCTCTTCCTTCTGAGCTGAGTTGGCAGATTTGGGATGCATGTGCATTTGAAATCTTAAAGTTCTGTAAATAAACCACCAAAGGCATATATGTCATTAAAATGTTTTTACCATTTTACAAAAAAGTGTGTTGTACAATTATGTGTTCATAGGCCCATTAAGTTTAAATCTGGTACTGGGTATAAAATTTGTCACCAGCAATTTATATATTCTGTAATCTTTTTATAGAGACCTGAAGTAAAATTTGAAGATGGACAAATGAAGAATATTAGCAGGTTACTGAAACATATAAAATCTAGCAGGGAGTGTCCTCTACAACCTAGCAGATCTTATGCTGATCTGCCTGCTAGTGAGTGAGTACCATTTTTTGTTTCATTAAGGGAACTTAACTCCCCAGTGACTGGTTGAACAGAATCAACTCATCAAAAAAAATGAAAACTTACAGAAAGTCACTTTATTCTAATGGTTTGTCTTTGTTCACTTACATTTTATGTTTTCCAGAGAAGAAAACTTGGAAATGGCAAGTGTGACAACAGAAGGCTCTGTTAAAAAAATGGACCATGCACGTCCTTATCAAGAAAATCTTGATGAGAAGTTCGCCATGAAAGGAGAACCTTCTGTTGAAGGCATTGATCTTGATGATTATAATGATGAATGTTATGATGGTGTGAATGATGAAGATATGTCAGGAATTATCGATGTGATGCAGATAAAGGCTGAAGAAGACTTTAATGTTAAAAAAGGTACAGTTGGGATATCGTTTCAAGATTTTAGATACACAACAAAGTACAATGTTACTCATTATTACAACATCACTCAAATCAACGTTTTACTTAAAGCAACATAATTGTTCATTCCTTTAAAATGACATTTGGTTGTAACAACATTTTTTTCAGATCCCATTGATGTTGTTATAACAAGTGCAGACTGTGTAATTCACATTTACTGAACAAAAATGCTCGAGGATATTTAGAAAAATGTATAAATCTGTTTTGGTTTTATGTCTGTGTCACTGGTGCTCAGTGCACCGTGTAGTAAACATATGGATACAATATGTGTAAGAGTTCTGGTGTTATGAATTAACTTTTTGAATACATTTCAACAACCTAAAATACTCTTTAATGTTATTTATAGTCTGATATTCTCTTATGTTCCTACATTCTCGTTTATTATGATATTTTCATACTGTCTTTGCTGTAACCCACTTTGGCCAAGGCCCAGGATATGTGATCTTGGTTTTGGGCAAGTTAAAATTCCAAGCAGCTTGCCTGATTGGGCAAGTAGATTTTGACAATAAAGCAATAATAACTATGCCAAATAAAATATCATTTCTGAGACTTGTTAGTTATTTTGGTGTTAGATAGTGTTGCATTATGCATATTGTTTGAATGTTCATTTTAACAGAGCCTTGAAAAAAGGTGAATCTTGATTAATGATTAATAATAACATGTAAGGAAATACATAAGAGAATATCAGACTTTGAAAGCAGGCTTTAACTTTACCAATGCACTTGTCTGGTTGGGCAAGTTACTTGCAAATTTCATTTGCCTGAAAATGGATGTACTTGCTCAGATATATTTTATACTGTTTGTTCTGTTTTAATTCATTTTCTGATTAATGATTTAATGTTGATAGATAAATTAAAAATCAATACATGTACATTATTTCCTTACATGTTATAATTAATCATTATGGTAATCAAATCAGAATTTGATATTTGTTATCATTTTTAATCTATGGCTTATCATATAATTGTCATGGGGGTCAGTTTACTAGTCTACTTCTTTTAAGTTAAATATCTTATGAATGAAGGATGTTATTAAAATGTGAGACACTGTTCCCTGCATGATACATTTGTTTTCATTTTAAGGCTTATTGTTATAAAATATCCTTACCTACAAATAGTAATAGTGGTCAAGAAATATGTAAATATATGGGCTTATTGAAGACCAACCAAATATAATATTTATTTCAAATCACTTGCAATAGACTCTGTATAGTGGGTTTATTTATGTATAAAATTATTGTTGAGTTATTTAATTTATAAATTGATGAAACTTAATATGACCAATTAGTCACTTAAGAAACATTAGATACTGAATGTTTGCTGTAATTAAACAGGTTTTTGTTGAGTAATTTTCTCATATACAGCATATTTTTTGTAGTTGTATTACCACATCATTCAGATCAAGTTGATTCTAGTGACTTAGATGAGACACTTTATGAAGATTTTATGAACAAACAAAATGATCAGACTTACCTAGAAATGATGAAGTTTAGACAGAAGTTGCCATCATATGAACATCGTCAGGTTTGTACCTTGATTATATACAGTCAAACCTGTGGCCACAAACACAGGTTAGACTGTATTTCATTTTGTCCAAATATGTGAGTTATTCTTGTCCATTTGTGGGAGTGACTGTTCCTATTTATTGTATTGCATGTAAGCTATTATTTCAGAAATTAGCGTACTGTTTGTTTTTGAACTTAATGTATGTGATTGACATGATGAAATGGTTTTATATGCTGTGTTCCATAAATTTGTTACTTGCATTTTGTCAAATTTATCCCCATTTTTCTCTGACACTACTTAAAAACTTGCACTCCCAAACCCCAGACTTAAATAAACTGAACCCTGCCTTACATCCACTCATAAATTATGTTATTATGTATAATGTTGCAATCTTTTCTCAGGTGAGTGAAGAAGGGCCATCTTTGCCCTCTTGTTACTCAAATAACACGTAATTTAAATTTCCCAGCAGACACAATGATTTACTGAAAATTTACTTTCACTTTAAAAAATTTATCTTAGATTTTCTGCTGATTATATAATGATGTTTAAGGATAAAGTCAAAAGATCACCAAATAAAACCAATTATAGTAATAACAAATAAATGCCCACTTTACGGTCTGATTTTTAGTTCACCAGAACCGAAGGTTCAGGGTGAGTTGTTAGGATGGGTAGGTGGATGCTCCGGCGTCTGTCGTCCGTCGTCTGGCGTCAACAATGGTCTTCTTCTCAGAAACTACCAGTTGGATTTACTTCAAATTTGCTGTGCAGAAGTCTTTTGACGTTCTAACTGCAATTTGCTCATATTGTTCCGGTTGACCGCTTTTTGGGGTCACTAGAGCTAAAAATAGAAAAGACAATGGATGGATCATCACCAAACTTGGTCTGTAGCATCCTTAAATGGACTTTTATCTGATTGCTAAAAAAAATTTGGTCGGCCCCTTCTAGGGGCCACTAGGGCTAAAAATAGAAAAACCTTTAATCATCATCTTCTCATGAACCAATGGATGGATCATCACCAAACTTGGTCTGTAGCATTCTTAGATGGTCCTTTCTCAAGTTTGCTCAAATATATTTGGTCGGCACCTTTTAGGGGCCGCTACAGCTAAAAATAGAAATGCCTTAAAATGACTTCTTCTCATGTTTCTATGTGTGGATTATTACCAAATTTGGTTTTTAGCATCTTTAGATAGTGTTCTATCAGATTTGTGAAAAACAAATTGGTTGACCCCTATTAGGGGCCGCTAGAGCTAAAAATAGAAATACCTTAAAATGACTTTTTCTCATGTTTCTATGGATGGATTATTACCATACTTGGTTTTTAGCATCTTTAGATAGTGTTCTATCAGATTTGCTCAAATAAAATTGGTTGGCCCCAATTAGGGGACTCTAGAGCTAAACATAGAAATACTTTAAAATGACTTCTTTTCATGAACCAGTGGTTGGATCATCACCAAATTTGGTCTGTGGCATCCTTCAGTCATCACGAATATTCTTTTGTAGTATCCTTTGATGGTCCTTTATCAAGTTTATTATTGTTCCCCATTATTTGCCCACAAGTGTACCTTTATTACCTTTTTAGTAACAAGTCAATATTTATTCCAGTGAGCGATGCAGGGTCATCATGGCCCTCTTGTTTTGTTTTGTCGTCTTTTGTCTAAGTCTAGCACTGTCACTTACTAAAATAAGCAGTAATACATTTTGAGATATGTGTATGTATAGGTCAATATCATATTTATATGGTTTGTCCCTTTAGAGCAGCTATCCCATTGCACACCACATATTTTAATACAGACTACAGTCCAAGAGACTATCCAAGGGAAAGACCAAAAATGGTTTCTTAATAAAACAGTCTCTTAATACAAGACCTGAAGTCACAGATAATTTAACTGTGACACATATTTAGGTAAAATATGCATTATTTTATTCCCTTCATGTATATGTGTGTTATTTTTGCTACAGATTCTAATACTGTATAGATATATTCATTCACGTTGCATCATAATCTTAAAACTGTTTGGTTTAATAGACCTGTTAGTTGCTTAAGTATTGACATCATCCCCATGTGTCATTCAACTTTGTGTATTAAAAATAGAAATGAACTTCATCATAACTGACATATCACAAGTATTTGATGAAGTGTTTTGTGGTCACATGACTACTAAATTCCCTACATCTCTATGTGTGATTTTTATTTATCATTCATACAACATGCTCAGGAAATGCTACTTTATCTGAGGATGTTCTATGTAAAAACAAATGCAAATTTGGGTGCTTGTTGTGAAAGCAGTTGACCAAGTAAATTCCTTTTGGTAGCATCTTCGAACCATTCAAACACAAGATTGTTAATATCCTCATAGTCTGTAAATTTTCTCTCCCCGACATATATTCTTTTCAAAGTCAATTTGAAGTTTTATAACATCCATTCACCAGCAGTTTTGTGCATGCTGCTTACCCTAGCTAACTTGATCACACAGACCCTATCACCCAACATTAATACTTTGCATTTTGGACTTGACATCTTACCAGAAATTTTGAACACATAGAACTTGACAATGACAATCGAATTCAATTTGATTATGTTGAACGATTCAGAATACCTGTAAATAGCTGGTTATATTAGGTAAAGGTTAATTTACAGTGTATATGCAAAAAAGGCAGAGCATTGTCATGTTTTGGACAATTGAATTGGATGATATACATTGTACGTCATTTGCACAGTCAATTTGCGACCTTGTACTGCTCTTAATATTTTTTCATATGTTTGGTAGGTATCAGTTGTAGACATCTGTGTTAACATATCACATTCTATGAGAAATAATGATTTGATGTGTAAAATGGTTGCTTAATGAATAGATCAGTCACGTTTTGCTGACAAATTATCTGTCGCTATTCGTGTTCAGCTAAGGTTGCAAGTGTTTACTTGAAACAATAAGGTATTAGTGAGTGCTTTCATCTTTATCTTGAAAGTCTTATAAGTGTCCTAAATGTCTTCTTTCAGCATATTGTTGATCTCATCAGTGAAAACCAGGTTGTTGTTTTAAGTGGTGAGACAGGCTGTGGTAAAACTACTCAGGTTTGTTGCATCATTTTGTGCTAATATTGATCTATGTGTGAGTTTGTTGGTCTGCCTTATCATGCAGTCACTGTTTTAACTGGTCATGATGATGGATTCAGGTCAGTTGGAGCTTCATGTCCTAATGTCTTTGTCTTGTAAACATGTTTTCATAAATTGCATTTGGGGTCAGATTCTGAAAGTGAATTTGATCATTGCAGTATGTGTCTGAAGATTAAAATGATGTGACAGAAGAACATTCTCAGATTATGTCTTTGACATTGGTCAGATTTATTAGTACTTTACTGATTGGTGTAAACAGATGGTCAGCAAACAATACACATAATAGTTATATAGGATGCCATGACAAGTTATCTAACTGCATCTTTAGAAAGGCTTTCAATGAAGCTGCAAAGCCAGTCTCTATACTCACATTTAATACTAAATAGTTTTGATTTTAGGATTCACTTTTTGGTAATCAATTACATTAATCTCAACCTCTTGGGTTTTTCTATGTAATGCATGTTTTTGAAAGCCTACAAAAAAGATTTGTATAAATGATAATAGATATTTGATATGTATCTTGTAGGATTTATGAAGTATTTCTGTAATATTTGTAGGTGCCACAGTTCATCTTGGATGATTATCTTCAAAAGAAGAAGGGGTCCCAGTGTAGAATTATTTGTACACAGCCAAGACGTATCAGTGCTATATCGGTAAATATACGCTAGAACTGTTCAGTGTAGAAATTTTTATATTTGTACAGAATATATTTATTTACATAATTAACTCCTAATTAGCTCAAGTTTAATTTAAGTGACCTGCTTTGCCAACTTGTTGATTGATCAAGCATTTAAATATGGTAAAACTTTATTATGAGCATCAATATCACAAGCATCTGACTTGTCTTGAGGAGTTTTTAACTCTTTCAGTGCCATATTCCTGATAAGACGCATTTCTCAGTGCCAAGTACTTCTTATTTGTGCTCACCCTGTCCTCCACAAGTAACTGCAAACTTCAGCACATGAATTGTTTTAATTAGTGGTGGATAATGCTATGTCTTCAACCAAATTGTCACAGAGATCATGTGTCACACCCATGGTTCAAACACAGGAGCTTAAGATCTGTAGACTTCACTGAAGTCCAGACCTGTACTGGTGGCTGGAAGGCGACATTGGTGCTCAGCATGAAGTTGCCACACAGCGTCATGGGCACTGTAATAATCAAAGTTCGGCCGTTTTTGGCTGACCTGAGCATGTAAAGCTCGGTGATCTATAGTGATCAGTCCGTCTACTCTGGCATCCATCGTCTGTCGTCCGCACCTGGGGTTTGTTAATGCTCTAGTGGTCACACTTTTGAGCGAACTTTCATCAGACCTGGTCAGAATGTTCGTCTCAATGATATCTTGGACAAGTTCGAACATGGGTCTTCTGGGGTCAAAAACTAGGTCACCAGGTCAAATAGAATGGAAATTTTGTTAACACTCAAGAAATCACAGATTTGATTGGATTTTCATGAAACTTTTGTTAGAATGTTTGTATAAATGATCTTGTAAAATTGTACGAATATGGGTCATCTCCAGTCTAAAACTAGGTCACTAGGTCAACGCACCAGAAAACATTGTTAATGCTCTAGAGGTTGCAATTTTGATTGAATCTTCATCAAACTTTGTCAGAAGGTTTGTTTTAATAATATCTTGGACAAGTTCGAACATGGGTCATCTGGGGTCAAAAACTAGGTCACTAGGTCAAATCATTGGAAAACCTTGTTAATGCTCTAGGGGTCACAGTTTTGATTGGATATTCACCAAACCTTGTCAAAGTGATTGTTTTATTGATATCTTTGTTAAGTTTGAACATCTGGGGTCAAAAACTAGGTCACCAGGTCAAATCATAGAAAAACCTTGTTAATGCTCTATGGTTCACAGTTTTGATGGGATCTTCACCAAACCTTGTCAAAATGATTGTTTTAACCCTTTCCCTCATGATCCTGCCGAATTACGCCCCTACCGCATTCGCATAATCCATCCAAATCACGCCTCTGATTTTTTATCACTAATAACATGTATTTCCCGAAAAAAATCAAACTTTTTAAATCTGCTATCATAAAATTCAATTTTTCATAAAAACAAAACGTAAAAAAAAGTGGGGGGTCATTTGTAAAAAAATGTCGTAAATTACGTGTAAACACAACAGGTATCACGCTTGGAACAATGATGGTGTGACTCGCTTCTAACGTACGATATTTTCTCGGTAGTTAATCGACTAGCAGTTCACTTTTGATGATAATTTCACCATATAACTTCATAAAGTTAAGTGTAAGCCTTATTATTAAAATGTCTGAGAATAATATTGGAAACAATCAAAATAATTTCTCAAAGTTTGACAGGGTTTCTGAAGTTTACACCGCAGCTAACTCGCGTGAAAAATAAATTATAATTACTGTATTTGGTGTTAAGTAATAGCGTAAAACAGACAATACATGTCACCCGGGTTTTTATGGCCCACATGTTTTTTACATCTAACATGTGACCGATCATTACCAACGAAATGTCCGAGCGATTAAATATTTAATATTTGCACCACGTAACATTCTTATGAGTGAATATAGTCAAACCTGCATTTAAGATCCACACTAAATTGTACACTCCTTCATATATATAACTTCACCTGCACGTTCTTTAAGTTTGAATTTCCATTTCACTTAAATTCATACAACACATCTTTATAAAACTAATTAGGCAAATTATAATCATTGATCCGGTAATTGTTCGTGATTTTATGTGTTACGAACGCAATAACAACTTCATTTTAAATTGCAAGTCTAAGACCGGTTGCATAAATATTGACACATTCCTAAATCAGTTGATGTGACGTAATTCCCACGTGTCATTCAACTGTGTGTATAACAGGTGCAATTTACGACATATTTTAGACTTGAAATTGAGTGTTGATGACATATTTATGATGCATTTTTGGTCACATGATTGCCTCTGCGCGTGATTTATACTTAGAATTGATGAAGGATTAAGTTAATGGTTTTCCAGATTCAATAATCGAAACAGACTACATGCCAAAGACACGTTTTATACTCCAGGTGAATATTATATAGTTTCAGCCTATTTGTATTCTTCGTAGACTTATGTTAAAGAATTATGAAATGATTCTGGAATAGTACGATCTTGTTGAATCATATTAAATTGAAATTCCCAACCTGTTAAGATTTGTTTGTACACGATGTAATTATGACCGCGTTTCATGTAGAGTGACCTGAAGTTCACACCTGCGGCTAATTTGCGTGAAAAACAAATCCTAGTTATCATACTTCGTGTTAATTATTTCAGTCATCAAGGGGATTAAGTCAGCAAGACAGTATGGGTCTTTTGATTATTGCCAACAATATACGTCACCTGGGGTTTTATGGCCTACATTTGCAGCTGACACACGAGACCAATCTATACTTTTTGATTTTTTGTGGGACAATATCTAGAGTGAAGATCTAGCACAGAGTCAATTTGACACTTAGACAATTTGGCACTTAGCCAAATTTTGTGTGACATAATTATGTGAAGCTGTTCTAAGTTGACATAAACATGTAACTGTTCAAGAGATTTTTTTCTTGTATATCCATAATGGTCAATTATTATAATTCAGATTGAATAAATCACTGAAGAGCCAGGTCCTAACCTGCCTGAAGACTTTGATAGTGCAATTAATAAAATGGCAGAACTTCTTCATTTTTTTTTATATAAAACTCTTTTTAAGTTGTGTAAGAAAAAAATGAACAAGGAATTATGCCACTTTGAGCTTCCAATAATCCACTAAATACTTAACCAACATATACATTTGTCACACCACAAGAAAGATAATTTCAACATCGACATCTTCCATTTAAAAAAAGAGACATAAAATCAATATTTAGTAACCATAATTAAGTGTTAAAATGAACTGGTATTAAAGCAGTAATATAAGACAACAGTATAAACACACCAAAACATTTATGTCACTTTTAACCCCGCAGTAACTCCTCTAATAATGACCCGACAATTACATAATTGCCACCAAAAGAAAGGTTATTTAATTCCCAACATTTTTTGTTCTTAATAAAATTTGATACAATCAACATTTAGGGGACTAAATCAGTGATGAAATGGACAGGTATCAAAATAGTAAAATTTTCCAATAACCTCTATGCAGACAGTGCACACATTTGGACTAGTCTTGTATTGGTTGTAGAATATCAGTTGATCTGATCTCTTATCAGTTTACAGTAGATAAATGGACTAGGGGGCTATGAGGTAAAGGCTTAATGATATCTTTGTTAAGTTCGAACATCTGGGGTAAAAAACTAGGTCACCAGGTCAAATCATAGAAAAACCTTTTCAATGCTCTATGGTTCACAGTTTTGATGGGATCTTCACCAAACCTTGTCAAAATGATTCTTTGTTAAGTTTGAACATGGGTCATCTGGGGTCAAAAACTTGGTCACCAGGTCAAATCATGAAAAAACCTAGATAGCACTGTAGGGGTCACAGTTCAGATTGGAGGTTCGCCAAACCTTGTCAAAATGCTTGTCTTAATGATATCTTGGACAGGTTCGAACATGGCTCATCTAGGTTCAAAAACCAAGTCACCCGGTCAAATCATCGAAAAACCTTGTTAGCACTCTATGGGTCGCAGTTTTGATTGGAGGTTCACCAAACCTTGTCAAAATGCTTGTCTTAATGATATCTTGGACAGGTTCGAACATGGGTCATCTGGTGTCAAAAACTATGTCACCAGGTCAAATCATTGGAAAACCGTTTTAACCATTTATGGGCCACTGTTTTGATTTGAGGTTCACCAAACCTTGTCAAAATGCTTGTTTTAATGATACCTTGGTTATATTCAAACGTGGGTCATCTGGGGTCAAAAAGTAGGTCACCAGGTCAAATCATAGAAAAACCTTGTTAACACTCAAGGGGCCACAGTTTTGATTGGAGGTTCACCAAACCTTGTCCAAATGCTTTTCTTAATGATATCTTGGACAGGTTCGAACATGGGTCATCTGGTGTCAAAAACTATGTCACCAGGTCAAATCATTGGAAAACCGTTTTAACCAATTATGGGCCACTGTTTTGATTTGAGGTTCACCAAACCTTGTCAAAATGCTTGTTTTAATGATATCTTGGTTATGTTCAAACGTGGGTCATCTGGGGTCAAAAAGTAGGTCACCAGGTCAAATCATAGAAAAACCTTGTTAACACTCAAGGGGCCACAGTTTTGATTGGAGGTTCACCAAACCTTGTCCAAATGCTTTTCTTAATGATATCTTGGACAGGTTCGAACATGGGTCATCTGGGGTCAAAAACTATGTCACTATATTGATAACAGGAAGTCCTGGTGAGGAGCGTTGTGTTTATCTACTTACAATTAGCTTAAATTGTGATTTGACTATGTGGAAACCTATACTTTTTGAAAAGAGCATTGAATGCAGAAAATGTATATATACTTTTTATTCCATTATGTCATCTTGTGATCTGTTAATCACCTTTTGAATATTGAAGTAAGCAAAACACAATAGAGAAAACAGATAAAATACATTAATATTCATGCTATTTAAATCATTTAATGAAGCTAAAGTGTAATTTATTAAAGGGGAATGTTTATCAATATAAAACATGCATATTAGTATTGTTACTTAGGTGACTAATAGATTGAAATTACACATACATCACTTTGACTGAAGGCGCTTGCATGATCCAGAGTAAGTGAATGCTTTAAGTACTCCAACATTATATACATTGCACAACATTTTAGAATTAAAGGCACAGCTAACACACGCACGCACGCACACACACAACACTAAAAAATAATAACACTACAAGTCAGTGAAAAATAAAACTAATAAACAAAACTTCTTTGACAAAAAAGTTCTATGTCTATAATACATATGTACATATTCCAGACGGGAAGCCACTCATCAGTCAGTCAGTTTCAGTCGGATTGTCCTCAGGTCCTAGTCTATAGTCTTTTAATGTATGGTAACATTCAAAACACATAGGCATACACATGAGTTTCTTGCATTGCTGAAATTTAAAGGCTGTTTGTTTCCTTTTGCAGCCAGTGCGTTCCCCTTTCAGTACTTTACACACAACACAGTCACGCATTAGCTTCATCTTTTTGGCCCCTTCCTTAGACCAAATGTGACTGGCAAAATGATGACCAGTTAGGCCATACCAAATCATATCTATGTTAAGTGTCTGTTGACAGATAAGCTTTGGACTCAAGTGGCAGAAAAAAAGAAAACATTTTGTAATATTGAATTTTCGCTTCCGTTTTGAAAGACTTTATCGACCTACATGTGTGATGACAGCGATATTCAAGTTTATTTGACAGATAATACGGCTGGACGCTGAATTAACTGATAGTAAGAGCAAATAAAGCATCTGGTAAACTCTGCATAATGGATGTACAGGTATCTAAATTTGGATTCATTTTCACTTTACCCAGCCGTATGGCAAAACAAATGAGACATACTACCCGTCTTTGAAGCAGATGCTTCAAACATCACCAAATGGAGCTTCCATAACACTGTCAAATATAACAATGACATCAGTCAGATTTCATTCTCTGTACCGAATGTACAAAGCTAAGGTAACTATGTTCTATGGTAACTATGTTGAAATTGAAGTCCTACAATTTAGATGTCTCTTTAACACTTTTCAATCTTATTGTCAGACTGTCATTTTAATCATATAGTTAATTGGGAGCGAGAAAAATCCAAGGTCCTAGCCAGTATTTGCACTCATGACCCCTAGCACTGTAGGCAGACACTCAACCACGTTGCTAATGAGTTAACCCAACAGCAAGGCTGTTGAAAGTGGCCAATATTCCTACAATCACTATAATCATATCATAAGTCTAATGTTTTATCAAAATGACTCTATCACACTATCAAAACATTACATTTTGATTTAATTATGGTATAGAGCAAATGTAAGTCTGTTTCCTATAATTTTGTCAGCTTTTGAAATTTGTGATAACTTTTGTGCTCACTGGTTTCTTCAGGGTGACCTAATAATTGTAATTACTGATATTAATTTATTTCGCCATTGACAATTACTAATTGCTAGTTAAATCTTTAAGCTGTTTAGTGTTATTGATCATTTATATTTTAAAGGTGTGAAATACTTGCATAGTATTACCTGTAAAGATATTACAAATAAAACTTCCAATATTACCTTGGCTAATTTGTTGGGAAATATTTACTCTGAATGAATATTTTTGTTAAAGATTAGTTGGCTTTTTTATGCTACCAAAAGTTGTATATGTCTAGTCTTAGTCAAGATATTTACAGCTGTTTTGTATACCTTTATTTTGTATTTTACTGGTCTGCTCATCACTATAAAGATATACAGACTAAGTAAATGAATTGACATCGTAAATGTGAGTAACTTTTAAAAAGTTTTATATCAATGACCATTGGCTTAGATATAATGATACTTATGTGGTGGCTAACTGTTAAGTAAAGTCTTTATTATTGTTTAGTTTGTCACTTGACGTTCAGATAATAATTTCTATAAATGTTTTGTAGGTTACATAGAAATGTTTAATTGAAAAGTGATTGTCAGACACTTGTAAAATGTTCTAAGTTTATTTTGCTAATGATGTAGTTATTTTTGCCATTTTCAAATCCATAAGAATTAGTAATTAATGTTGATAACACTAATATTAAGTGTTTACAAAAAACTAACTCGATATATTTGTACGATGATAAAGGTATTACAATTGTTTACAAATTATATCATCATAATACTTTGTCACCAGATATTTTTCTGAACTGCCATAAACTTGAGCAGGATATTTCTAAGTAATGAACTTATATTGATATTAGGTGTTTCAATTAACTGCCTATTATGCTGATTTGATGGATTAAGGCAAGTCTTGATAGTTTTGGCCAAAAAGTTTTCTATGGTGTTGCTGTCGAAAAGGTATGGCCACAGTTTTCTAACATCTGTATTAATGTGTTGTTAATTATGATGAGTGGTCTATGAAATTGCAAGATAAATGTTTAGAACATTGATAACAATAAAACTCATAACATTAATTTAAAACTGATGTCAGGATATACAAAATATACAAACAAAGCTTTTTCTTAAAATCTGACCCTAGGGTGGACGCTAGACATAGAAGCGATTTGGTATGGCCTTAGTCTTAGGCTTCGGTGCATTAGGTGCTGAATCGAGAATGGCCTTTACCAGTTCAGCCTGGAAATCCACGTGTGACATTTGCCTCACATTTGGACCAAACTTTTGGTACAATATATATGCATTCACCAACATCAAGTTGAAAAGATGAAAAAACACTTTTTCCACCACTTTACACATTTCTGCAGAATGTCATAATATTGCACAATCTGGTCACTGAGGTCTATGCCACCCATGTAGTTGTTGATACAGGTTGGCTTCAGGATTGGGACCCTGTTGATCTGTCCACTTTGTTGGTGATCCCCATGGTGGCAGTGTGAAAAGTTGACAATATATACATGTCCCGTTTTTCGTGGAACTTCACAGCAAGAAGATTTCCTTGTCTACGAAAAACAACTTTACCCTGTTTCATCTTTTTCACACTGATGAACACCTTAGGGACACCCGTCTGTTGGTTCTCACAGTCCCACACGGGTGTGTGTCAAGTAACTAGAGTTCGGTGAACAATTCAGGTGAAGTATAATAATTGTCCATGAAAATCCCGTATCCCTTTGACAGCAACCCACACTGTGCTAACCGACTGAGCACAACTTTGGATGTAACAGTCAAGTCTGTATGAAGTGTCCCATCTTCAGGCTCCAGGGATTCAACATACTGAATACAGTCAGTGGTTCCATGATGAATGTAGAACCCCACACAATATCCTGTTTTGGCCTCACACACCCAGTAAAGCTTCACCCGAACTTGTTGAGCTTCATTAGGTTGTACACTTTGAAGTGGACCCCTCCTGTGAATGGACACAGCCCCTGGAAACTCAACTCTTCATCTGGAGTGTATTTCATGAACTTGGTCTTCAGCATGGTGATAAATGACCGCACTTTATACAGGGAGTCATGTCCCGCCTGTCCACAGGGAATCACTGCTGTGCTGTCAGCTATGTGGAAATTTGACAAAATCAGGAGAAACCTGTCTTTTGACATAAGGGAGCCATAGAAAGGGGTGGGAATTACACTCTTCCAGAGCAACAGATAAGCTTTCTCAGTGAATTGGGTATTACTCCATCATTTCATTTTGAATTGGGTGTTAGCTAAATATAATTGGGTTTCCTGAAACCTGTTAGTCTATGATTTTTATATCAATTGGGAATTCATGCTCTTACTTATCAAGTCTAAACTGTACACATTTGGTTGTTTTTGAACCGCATTGCTACAAAGTTTGTCCGAGACTATGAGGAATAACTTACAGACGAAAATGACTATATGCATGTATATTTATGAAAGTTGATTTCGATACGCATCATAAATATTTTAATTGGGTATTTTGCTTTTGTAATTGCTTTTTGACACGCATCTAAAATAGTTTCAATTGCATATTTTGTAAATTTAATTGAGTAAATACGCAAATACGCAGCTTATCTGTTGCTCTGCTCTTCGGTACCAGTATGCAGTTATGTTGCTCTACCTGGTAAGCCCCATAGCTGTCACCAGGGCAAACCAATTAACATGGTTACAAAATATCTTATCTGTATGATTGTATCTTGAGAATGATAAATTTGCAATTTCTACTTTCGGTTTCAAAGCTAATAATACTTCATGTTTACAGGCTCATAGCGGTCAATATAAAGTATTTTGATGTGAAAGTAAAAAAGAAGATTTACATCAACATAATACATAACAAGATACAAATATTTAGAAAATATTTGGAAACATGTATTACCTTCATTTCATCGACAATAATTGCACTCCATTTTTGCATCCGACTGCAGTTTCAGCTGTTTGTTCGGTGTACAGATTAGTTTGCTGGGTGAATAACTCCCACATATGGTCGTAGAACATGAAACAGAAGAAGTCTAAGACTGTTGCATTATCTGGCACAGGCTCATTAAGTCCCGATCATCCACTGAATGGCATAACAACCGGTAAACTCCACCCGTTTTCAACGTCGGGAAGTCTTAGTTTGCCAGATTGTTTGACTCTTCCATGGGAATTTCACACACGATCGCGTCATTTCCAAAGATTTGTTTCACAGTTCGATCTAAACATTCATCCTCAAAAGGAATTTCAACATTGCTGTCGCCGCTGAAGTCACTATCCTTGAATAATTCTTCCAAAACATCATCTATTGACAGTCGTCTTGAATTGGCCATCATTGTTTTTGTTATGAAAGTTGAGAAAGTAAATAGCATGGGTTTTTCGCACGTGACGCGGAATGACAGCTTTGATTGGACGATATTTTAGCATAATTATCTCAGTATGTTTGTTCTGTTCTTGTTTGTTCTGCAGAAAGTGATTGTATAACATTATAGTAGACCATTTGTAATTTGAGACTGCAATTATATAGAAATATATAAGGAAATATCTTTAGAAAATTGGTCATATTGTCAAGTTGGTTGTATCATTGAGCTGGTCATTCAGTGAATCTTTACTATATGTGAATGTAATTATAAAAGAGTGAACAATAAACAGAACATTACATATATACAATATATACAACTCCATTTGATCAATCAATAGATACAGTCAAAACTTGTTTTATCGAAGTTCAAGGGACTTTGCAAAATTGTTTGATATAAACCATTGTCTGACAAATCCATTGACGGGGCCCGCAGGCTACTAGAAATTTCTGCTGGGCTGCCAAAAAATATTGATGTAAGCCCACCGGGCTCTTGTAAATCCTAAGATTGGTAGCCTGGATCGGGTCCTAACAAATATCTTCATTGCAATGTGCATAATGTATATTGTAAACAGGCGCAAACAAACTGATATGCGTATACCTACCATCTAATCATCACTGAGGGGAGTCAAATGCGTATTGACATGGGGCATTCCCTGCTCATGCATATCAATACAGGTCTACATGTTACTGTTTATTTTACTGTTACTGTTTATATTCTATGTGCCATAGACGGAGTAAACAAACTTACATATTCCAAACGCTCAGCCAATTGGCATGCTCTTTTCACATAGTGGGCGGAGCGATACCTATACAGAGACGTATGTCAGTGTTTCAATATTAAGTCAGATCCAACTATTAGAGAAAGTAAATTGCACTTATTGATCAGGGTAAAATCCATGTCTTGATTGAATTAATGTAACTGACTACACTTTTTTTTGTTGTTTTTTTGTTTTTGTTTTGTTTCGTTTGTTTGTTTGAAACATGGATTATTTGTTTTAAAACATGCATGAAGTAGGTTTTTAAATTTGTTTCTGGAAAACCTCAATATTGACACATTCCACAATTTGTGACATCATTCCTGTGTGTCATTCAGTCAAGTACAACTTTTTCAAGGAATTCAAGTTTCATGATCACATGACTATTATATTCTCACATGCCTTGGCAAATAATTTATTTTTAGAAACAATGGAAAATCAGTTTCCCAGTAATATGGTTCCCCAGAATTAACTGGACTGCGCTTTGGGAAGATTTTATTGTCAGGGTCATTTTTTTGTAGCCTCGAGCATGGACTATTGGTTTAATTCGCAAACTGAAGTGTTGTTAAAACGTTTTGTGAAATCTATCTCTCCAGGCTTTATTATGCGTCTAATTGTACCTATTTCGGACATAAACTGAATTCGGATATGGTTTGTGCACAGGACTATTAGTGCATTGTTATCAGGCATATTCTTGTAATTCTGTTAATAAAATTATAATTAACTCATGTTAAATCTTAATTTTACTTACGAGTTTGAATTTGTGAATTGTGTTTTTATGAACTGTGCAAGCTTGTTTTGTTTGTAATTAATTATATAAGTTATGATGACATAATTGGTTGGACACTGCTGTTAAGATCAAAGGTCACTAAATATGCAATATTTAACCAAAACGCCAAGTTTTAATAAAAAAAGCAAGCTAAAAGTTCCCAACAACTAGTTAAAAAATTTGGTTGCCCAGTGGGCTACTGGGAAAAAAATGAATTTGTCGGACACTGTAAGCAAACTTTGATGTATAAATAATAGGAGAAATTTGACAACTGGGATCCTTTTTAGAGTGATTGTTTGCGAGTTGTAATAATCATTTAATTGTGTGCAGGATAGGAACGAAACACGGCATTTATACTTTTGATTTATTCAAAACATGCAACATTTACTTAAAACGCGCACACGCACACACGCACACGCACACACACACACACACACGCACACAAAACACAAAAATTACAAACACAAACTGACTTTATAATTGCAAGTGTAAACATAGACATGTTTAAGTAAAAGTTGTTAATTAAATATCAATTTCTGAGTTCAATACAAAAATATCCAATCAGGTGAGAAAACAGTAAGTGTTTGTGATCAAGGTAAAGGTATGAAAAATTCTTTTGTTAATCGGCAACTTAATGGGTTCAACATAGATGGTCACTGTAAAGTTGAATATCGATGTTCGGGACTGAAAATCTACTTCGATATACAAAAATATAGAGACCAACAAATTCGAAATGAGTGCATTTTTTTGAATATATAAAAAGAAGGCTAAAATTTGGGATGTATAATTATATTGATAAAGGCAAGTTCGATATAATGAGTTTCTACTGTTTTTTGAACAATCAACATGTATATAACTATATGTTACTTTATATTTCATACAATTACAGTGAATGTGCTCACTAATTTAAAGATCATATTCATCGCTTTAGGAGAGTTTGAAAATATTAAAGATACTCAATTTTACATACATACCCAAAATTTTACTTTTCAAAAATAAAAATTGGCCGCATAAATCGAAATAAAAAATTGACAAATATCACACCTGCTGAAAATATCAGTGTGGTTACTTCCCTTAGTTTATGACGTCATAGTTAACATTGATCATTGTAACTACTAGCTATAGCCTCTAATATTGCCTATCGCTAACACAACTGTCAACAACATTGCAAGTGTTTTTTTATGAAGATGTGCGATTTATTTGATGATTTGTCATTTATGGATGGACATTTCGCCGTACAACTGTACCATTATGGGCCTTTTGACATAGCTAGACTCATAGGTGATTCGGAAGACGAGTGTAGCGGGGATTTCTTAAAGGATGCGGCACCATGTAAAGATGATTTATTTACTGGCATTTATTCAAACTACCGTAGTAAAACACACCATTTAGCAAATTACCAGAAAAATATCATAAAAAAATCAAACTGATATATTTATGCATTACTCACCTCGACAAGCCGTACATTGATAATCCGCTGAAATCCTTCATAATGTGTAAGTTAAATTCCAAACACATTGTTTTTCACAGGATGTACACACATCAATATTTCAAGAGAATATAGGTCATGCTTTAAAAATGTCTTCCACCAATCAAAATCACGCGACAAGAATCCATATGGCAAGTGATAAGCATCAGTAGTTTCTAAACTCTTCAAAGTGGCCGATCGGTACAGATCATAGAATGTCACATGCTGTTTTGTGACTATTCGAATTGTCTAAGAAAAAAAGATGCGTTTGATGGTGCAACAAAAAAGCTTCAATTAATTTTGGACATCATAGATCGATGTCAACAAGACATAATAATTGTATTGATTTTTTAATTATGTAATCTTAACAAATAAAGCAGGGCACATTATTTCTTTTGAAAACCACCGGGTTGGTACGATATGATATGAAGAAGATTTCGTATTAGACATCAAAACTAGCAGTGGTTTCAATAATTGAACTATAAACGATTAGCAAGTTTGATTACAGTTGTACGTACAGCTTCAAAACGTTCTCGATCCGTAGCTGTTTTTGGCATTTATTTTCCATGCCGGACCTGAAACAATTACCAAGTTTCAACTGACTCTATATCTCCAATCAACATCTTTACAGTTTCAATTAACAATTACATAATCTTATGTAACATGTCACACAATGTCACCAAGTTCTTATGGCACCTAAATATACAGGAAGTTGACATGCTGTGTCATAGCGTTCTTCAAACACACACACACAGACCCATAGCACGTGTAATATGGAAAGTTCTCGCATGATCAGACAGTTGTCGACTTTCATTGATTGTGTGTTTTAAATGGGAGCTAGTCAGCTTGTCCCTTAGTCAACCTGCCCCCTAGTCAACTCGTCCCTGATTTGGTCAACTCGCCCTTCAGTCAACTCGTCCCTTGGCCAACTCTTCCCCAAATTTTTTTAATCATTTATTATATGTTGTAATTTTTTTTATTTGATAGAGTATTTTTAGATTCAGTGTTATTTTGTGACATTTTGCTCACTGGTAGCAACAAAAAAGTGTAATAATTCCAATTTATTTAGTGTATTTTTATACTGTGTTTTAGGTGTTTTTGCGACAGTGTGTTTATTCTAAGTGTTACAAGTTCGTGTATATGAATTGAAAAGTCTTTGTTAAATATCTATTATATATATATTATTGTATTACTGCATGTGTATTGTGCATGTTGAAATTGAGTGTTTTTGGTGGTTTTGTCATTTTTAGCTCACCAGAACTGAAGGTTCAGGGTGAGCTGTTAGGATGGGTAGGTGGATGCTCCGTCGTCCGCTGTCTGGCGTCAACAATGGTCTTCTCCTCAGAAACTACCAGTCGGATTTACTTCAAATTTGCTGTGCAGAAGCCTTTTGACGTTCTAACTGCAATTTGCTCATATTATACCAGTTGACCCCTTTTAGGGGTCACTAGAGCTAAAAATAGAAAAAACCATTAACCATCTTCTTCTCATGAACCAATGGATGGATCATCACCAAACTTGGTCTGTTGCATCCTTATATGGACTTTTATCAGATTTGCTCAAATAAAAAAGGTTGGCCCCTTTTAGGGGCCGCTAATTCATTAACAATCAGTAAAGCATATCAACTAAAATGGGGGACGAGTTGACCAAGGGGGGGACGTGTTGACCAAATTTTCAGGACGAGTTGACCAAATCGGGGACGAGTGACTAGGGGACAAGTTGACTAAGGGATGAGTTGACTAGGGACCTTTTAAATCACGACCTTGAGCAGTGAAGTGTTAAAAACAAAGCTGATGCAATCAGTTTATGTAAAATCTTGACCTAATTACCACTAGTGAGAACAATATTTTTTTTAGAGTTTTTTTGTTAGAAATTTACTTGTTTATTTTATCAGGAGTAATGCTTCATAAAGGTAATTGGTTGCTTAAGTTTAAATAGCAACTACACATTTTTTTTGCTTTTAAGTTTTGCAAGTGGTAATATTTATAAAGAAGTAAGTTTAGTGGTATAAAAATTGATTTTAATATCTAAAAACGCGTTTTTAACTAGAGTCTTTATTATTCATATCTGGGCAGCTTTCGATAGTCCCATAAATATTCGTATCTTAGCGGTAATGGGATAAAAGTTCAAATTGGAATGAAATTGTTGCATTGGTTATGTCATTGAAATATCGAAACAATAAAATTCACTTTCTATGTCTTACAGTATTAATATACCGGTACTGACAATTTAGATATGCCCATGGACTACATTGCATGCAGAGATATGGTGTAGTTCTATAAATCAGTTCAAAATGTCAATGAAACATAACTGACACAAGAATAGATAAATTTAATATTACGCAAACAATATCAAGTTGTATGTATATACTGTTTTACTAATTTGTACTTACGGAACTCCTTGGAACCCCTATATTGTTCGCGTTGATATCAATAAGGGGTACAGTTTTTATTGTTATAAAACGCTATTTTTGCACGTTCGGTTTGAATTTTTGGTGCAGGATGTCGAAGTATAATATTTAATAATTGTTAAAAAAACTTAAAAATGCTTTTAACATCTTTTTTACGTATTTAGGCACTTACACTACATTTAGCTCCTTTGAATGTGTATATACTCTGTGTCAACTATGGCGTCACAAATCAAGGGAAGCAACTCTCCCGTTTTTTTCTCAGAAATTAGCTACCGTGTTACAAATCTTTGTTTTTCAGTCCTTTAAATTTATTTTTAAAGCCTTATCATGGCATACATGCTTACTAATGCTTATAAACAATTAAATTAGCGACAGTTAATTAATTTTACCTTTTTCTGTTTATATGACCTTTAAATGATACCATGCATTTTTCTATTTGTTTCTAACTAATTCAATGTTTTAGGTAGCAGAAAGAGTAGCTGCTGAACGAGCTGAGAGTTGTGGAAATTCATCCGGATTCTTGATTCGTCTAGATAAGTAAGAATAGTTTTTTTGTCATTTTGACATACTGCCTGGTCAGTATACTTAAGTGTTGAAACGTTGCACTGCTGTCTTACATTTCTATATGTCATATTTAATCATTAAACAAGGTTTTGTGTTGAAAGGGAAAGTGAATGTCCTGTATTAATCATGGTCATGTTGACATTACTCCAAAGATCGGGGCTGAAACTAGCTGCCAAAGCAGCCTGTGTAAACATTGAATAGTGTCTCAGTACACTGACATAATACCCACATGAAGCGGTACATGTGTCTTATATACACCTTGCATGATAATGTGTTTTAATGTATTTTTGGTGCATAGTAAACTTTGAGTACTGTAGTATTTTTCCCACTGAACATTTCAGGTTATGTTTTTATGTTTTCTTTAGCATTTTAAATATTGGGAGTGTATTTCATTGTTTCAGTAAACTACCTCGCACTGATGGTTCCGTATTGTACTGTACAACTGGTATATTACTCAAAGTGCTTGAGGATGATCCGTAAGTATTTTTATCTTACCAAGTGGTTTTATCAAACTCTAATTACAAAAGCCATTAAGCACTGTCTTGCAATGAATCATTCTCAATAGGCTATATATACATGGCACTATCCAAACAGCAATTGGCAATCACTATCCTAGTGAATACCCTAGTTGAAAACATTTCAATTACTAAAGAGACACCTGGGAGATAATGCATACACCATATCTTCAAAATCAACTGTCTTAACTTGTTGTTTTCCACAGACAGAAATTGCCTGTATTAATTTCAAGGTCATCCTCTTGAACGTCAAGATCCTGATGCTTCTACTACCCTCTCTGTGTGCCTAATTATCTTTTCCTCTCCCGGGATTTTGAAACTTTCAAATGTTTAACAATATTTATTCATATTTATAAATTTTCTATTGGGTGTCTATTGTGCTAGCTGTTCAAAACAAGGAAGGGACCTGTATGTATGATGATGTCTTTTACAAAAATGGAAACTGACAGAACTATCTCAAAAGTACAATGTTAGAAATAGAACCAGAAAACACAATTCATACCAAAGTAAATGTGAATTTTTTTCTATTCAGAAATATGGTAATTTATTTATTTTTGTTTGCTGATCATTTGAACATTCTTATTAATGTACGAAAACTTGATCAATTTTAAACAAACAATGATGGTTACATAGTTACAGTAAAACAGTAACTGTTGTTATAGATATACTTTGGTGCCTCACATGTTGTGTATTGTTTTACCTTTCATTTCAACTTATGTCATTGAAGGTTACTGGAAATGGCTACACATATTATACTTGACGAGATTCATGAACGTGATCTCCTGTCTGACTTCCTGCTTATCATTCTACGAGATGTGCTTGTTAAACGACCTGACTTGAAAGTGATTCTCATGAGTGCTACATTGAAAGCCGAGGCTTTTTCAGAGTATTTCTGTAAGTTTAGGAATCAATAAATTTTTGTGCTTTGTTAATTTGAAATGTAAAAAACAGTCTTTTGGTAGAAATTTTGAAACCAGTCTGTGCAGGCAACAATTTTCACCAGTCAGTCTTAATTTTTTTATAACAACCTATCAGATGCTTTTGTTTTCTAACTCGTCTTGGTTTAAGTCAGTAATTTGTCATGTATTAAGAAAAAAGAGTGAATTTGTAGCTTTCCATGAAAAGTTTTATTTTAAAAAATCCTTTATGTTACTAATTGAATGCAATTATGAAATGGTATGATGTTAGGGCCACATGTGATTTTTTTAATTACCTGTTTTCAGATAATTGTCCAATGTATAATATACCTGGATTTACTTACCCTGTGGAGGAGTTTTACCTAGAAGACACTATAGAATTGCTTCAGTAAGTATGTTTTGTAGTTTGATGTGTCTGACGACTCATTTGGGATTGCAGTCTTGCCATTTGTCCATTTTTAAATCACGGACCGGAATGTGCTATCAAAAAGCTGGAGTGTCCAAACATAATTTTCACATTGACCTTGATGGTTCATTAGTTAGCAGGAGTGGAATTCCTATACCTGATTAATCCAGCATGGATTTTTTCATGTCAGATGGGTAGTTTTTTTTCTTGTTGTTGTCAGCAGATGAGTAGCAAATTCAAAAACAAAATGATGGATAATGTTAACTTAATGCTAATGAATGCAGTACAATTAAAATCTGCCTCTCAAATAGTTTGCACTATAATTATGTAAAAGTCAGCAACTTGTCAGTCATAAATTTACCAAGTAGAAATATGTTGTTTTTATCTATCAACACCAATATTAATTGCCCTAAGCCATGCTTCATAATGAAGATGGCAATTTAATCGAATCAGCTGTGTAAACATCTTTGCGAATTTTTTCATTTTTGTATTATGAATGGAATTTAATAAAGTTTGTACCATGCAGTAAGTTCTGTGCTGTTTTTTGTTTTTATGTAACTTATTGTCACTGGGGTTTAACACCGTTTTTCAACAATTTTTCAGTTATATACAGCGACCAGTTCACCTAACCAGCTTTCCTGGACTGTATACTAACCAGTGCTAATTTACCCTTCCACAAGGAGCCAGCAACTTCTCAACATATGTAGGAAAATTGACATTTTTGTAAAATTTTCACAGAAGTGTATGACCTGCCGCGACCGAGACTCAAACTTAGATCTCTGGGTTACAAGTCCAGCGCACGGGCGCAGCCTTCTGAAAGTTGTTACATAGATATATTTTGATTTATGCCCTTTTTTTATTTGTCTATAGACAAATCTTGTGTGTGCTTCTTCTCCTAAATGGCTTGTTGGATATTTATAAAACTTTACCAGTGCATTAGGCATTAGGTCTTCTTGTGCATATTCTAAAAAAAAAAATTTGATATATTCCCAGAGTTATGCCCCTTTTTTATTAGCTCACCAGAACCGAAGATTCAGGGTGAGCTGTTAAGATGGGTAGGTGGATGCTCTGGCGTCCGTCGTCTGGCGTCAACAATAGTCTTCTCCTCAGAAACTACCAGTCGGATTTACTTCAAATTTGCTGTGCAGAAGCCTTTTGATGTTCTAACTGGAATTTGCTCATATTGTTCCGGTTGACTGCTTTTTTGGGGGGTCACTAGAGCTAAAAATAGAAAAAACTTTAATCATCTTCTTCTCATGAACCAATGGATGGATCATCAATAAACTTGGTCTGTAGCATCCTTATATGGACTTTTATCAGATTTGCTCAAAAAAATATGGTCGGCCCCTTCTAGGGGCAGCTAGAGGTAAAAATAGAAAAACCTTTAATCGTCTTCTTCTCATGAACCAATGGATGGATGATCACCAAACTTGGTCTGTAGCATCCTTAGATGGTCTTTTCTCAAGTTTGTTCAAATAAATTTGGTTGGCCCCTTTTAGGGGCCGCTAGAGCTAAAAATAGAAATACCTTAAAATGACTTTCTCTCATGTTTCTATGTATGGATTATTACCAAACTTGGTTTTTAGCATCTTTAGATAGTGTTCTATCAGATTTGCTCAAATAAAAATGGTTGGCCCCAATTAGGGGCCACTAGAACTTAACATAGAAATACCTTAAAATGACTTCTTTTCATGAACCAATGTTTGGATCATCACCAAATTTGGTCTGTTGCATCCTTCAGTCATCACGAATATTATTTTGTAGTATCCTTTGATGGTCCTTTATCAAGTTTATTATTGTTCCCCATTATTTGCCCACAAATGTACCTTTATTACCTTTTTAGTGACAAGTTAATTCATATTTATTCTGGTGAGCGATGCAGGGCCATCATGGCCCTCTTGTTTGTCTATAGACAAAGTATTGTGTGCACTTCTTCTCCGAAACGGCTTGTTGGATGTTTATAAAACTTTACCAGTGCATTAGGCATTAGGTCTACTTAGGCATATTTATGAAAAAAAATATTTGAATATATTCTCATGGAGTTATACCCCTTTTTTATTTGCCTAAAGGCAAAATCTATCTTGCGCTTCTTTTCTGAAATGGTTTGTTTGATGTATATAAAACTTTGCCTGTACAGGCATTAGGTCTACTTGCACATATTATAAAAAAGAATTATTCAAATTAATTTGCACAGAGTTATGCCCCTTTTTTATTTGTCTGTCGACAAAATCTTTTTTGCACTTCTTCTCCTATATAGCTTTTTCTAAGTTGTTAAGCCTTTAAAAAAGGGCTCTGCAGGGGGTATTTAATCACCTTCAGTGATAGTTCTAATTGAATCTATACTGCAATATCACGTGGCATTAAGCATTATGTATTTATTGAGTCTATACTGCAGTATCATGTTGCATTAAGCATTGTGACCAGCAAAGTAAAAATTTAATTTTCTGGAATGTTCATTACATTGATATTACCATGTGGTGTACAAATTTTGGACATCAAATTAAGGATAACAGCACTACATGATGAAACTATACATCATCTAACATGTATTTAATGAAAATCTGTTCTAATGTGAATTCATAATCTTTGATATTTAATCATGTGACACACATTCAGGATAAAATCTTCATTTGCCAGGATACATTCTTTGTCTTGTGAAAATCATAATTAAGTTAATGTTGGATTATCATTCTACATTCACATCAAGATGCAGGGTTATATTAAAAATGTAAGAGCCAACAAAAGTGGTGTTGTTTGTGCACGAGATTTGTCTCCTTTCCTATCAAACAACACAAGTCACAAAATGTTGAATTTCATATTAATATGCCTTCATCTCTAGATTTTTTCTTAGACAAAATCTGAGTAACTAAGTATGATTGAAAGTCTGGCTTAAATAGATCCAATATAGTTTTGTTATCAAATCATGTTGATTACATTCTGCTCACATGATTTAAAAATTACATTTAATAGTACAGTCATTGATTTGATAGTTAGGATTCAGACAAGTTGATTTTGTTCCAAACATCCTAGATATTCCAATCTTCTTATCCAATGATTAGGAGAAAAATATGATATTTCCTCTGATAAGAGTCAGATATACAAGTGTCTCCTTGGCTAAGAATTTCAAATAGAATCTTAGTTCCTTTCTAATGAAAGATGTCATTGTGTAGTCTTTCTTGAGCATATTGTTTTAAGCACAAAAAAATCTTGAAATTGTTTACAGACTGGTTTAGCTCATATGGAATAGATTCAAAGCAAAAATTTCAATTAAGATTCACTGTAGGGAAATTTACAATTTCTTTAATTTTTCTGCTTGTGTTTTACTCCTGATTTTTTTTAAAAGTAAGTTAGTAGGTTTTAATTGAAATAATGATGAATGTAGTGAAATCATAATATTTATTATATTAATAAGTAAATAAAGGTCCTTTTTTGATTGTATGATTTTTTCAAGATTAGAATGATGAAAACTTCCTTAAAAATTCTTTTTTTTGAAGCCTGAATACAGAAAATGATATGTATGTGTTCTGCCATGTTCATGTGTTTTGTAAATGTAAAAGTAGTGCCTGTCGACCGGACAAGCCAGTAATTTTTTTTATTTTCAAAACTATCTGTGGCTTTATGAAGGGGAAAATATAGCATGATAATGAAGGGGAAAATATAGCATGATAAATCAGAAAAGGGGGGGGATTTGAATAACTGTCACTTATTTATGTAGCATTTTTAGGGAAAACTATAACTTTGGGGCTTGGGGAATATATGAAAAAAAAATCACTGCAAGCAAGTAGAAAATTTTACTTATGGGACAAAAATTGCCTGTCATTATCAATCCCGCATCTTGTTGCTGCATTGTTTTAAAAAGCTATGGGAAAATGATTAAAGAACTTAGATTGATATTACAATATCTACATGATGATTTTCAGGAGACAGAAATATTTACAGCAAATGGAGATGTTAGCATACAGTAAATAGATACTTTGTGTATCATATTATGAAGTTTCAAACAGAAGCCACATTTGGACTGATTTCCATTAAATAAAAGTTACACCATGTAACATCATTATCTGAAATTTGCAAATTTCAGGATAATATTTTTTGTTTAGATTAACAAATCTGAAATACCTTCTACATCAAGGTTTTTAATACAAAGTGATATAAAATGAAATATTCAACAAATACTCTCTAAACATATAGTAATCCTGTAAAGTATGATTTTCTTTTTCACAGAAATTACAGTACAGACGGTATTTTATGCTATAAACTTTATTTTATCCTTCTGACGATACAGAAATTTAAATCCACAAAAATTTATACGACTTTAATATTGCCCTCTGAATATGCCTCATAAATTGGGCCAATTAAATTTGACATTGATTATGACAAGTTATCAATATTCAGGGTTGTAAACACTATTGATTAGCATCACCACAGTCATTTTGTGGACTGAAGAATTGTTGATTTGTTCGTTTTTATTAGTTGTCATTTTGGGGATTTATTTCAATTTTTTACATTATTATACAAAATTTCCTAGAAGAGGTAACGCTTTCGGTAATTATTTATGACTGTCATCCGGACAAGACTGGCAGACTGGCACATTTACTGGAGATTGGTAGCACAGCCAGTCAAGTATATGTCCCCGTATGACCACATTTTATATTAACTTCAATGGTGTAACCCAAGTAGGACAGCAAGTCCAGTATATGTCCCTGTATGACCACATTTTATATTAATTTCAATGGTGTAACCCAAGTAGGACCGCTAGTCCAGTATATGTCCCTGTATGACCACATTTTATATTAATTTCAATGGTGTAACCCAAGTAGGACCGCTAGTCCAGTATATGTCCCTGTATGACCACATTTTATATTAATTTCAATGGTGTAACCCAAGTAGGATTGGCTGTCTTTGCAGATTACTGTTGTTTCTCAGAAATATTCATATTAAAGTGCAGTTCGTCATAGAATTTTACTCCATGTGTACATTCTTGTAAATAAATGATTATATGAAATTCAGGGGTCTGAGATATGGCTTCTGATAATCCTTGGTAGAGGAAATCTGGACTGTGTTGTGTGAAAATGAAGGGATATCACTCCCAAACAAATTATGACATAAGTAAATAACAATACATTGTGGATACCAGTGATCATGTTAGTATTCATTTTCCAAGATGGAGGATTTCAAGCTTTACTGCCTGTAATTTTTATGATATTGAATATTAATTTTTAAGTAAAGCCACATTATGATATATGCAATTCCATTGTTGAAGAACATGATTCAACATTTTCTTTGGTTCTTCTTTTAATTAAACACTGAATCAAAGTTACAAATACCAAACTGCACATTTTATCATTCTGTCTGTACTATCACTTCTTCCTCATTTTGTTGATTTGCGAGGTATAACATGTGGCAGGTGATATGAGTATAACTACTGTTAATTTAAAACATATATACTTCTTTGTATGATTTTAAATAAATCGTTCAAAATGTGTAACTGATATTTTTGGGTTGCTATCTTGTAAGCAGAATTATTCAACTTTAACCTTGCATCTTAGTTTTTTAGACCAACAGAATATGAAAGTCTGGGAAGATTTCATTTTTTTCTGCTGTACTTTGTATGTCATAAAATTTTATGACTGTAATTTTAAAAACTGTCAAATTTTAAAAATGATTAAATTTTTTCTTGGAAGAACTCTTAGTAGAGCTCCAAATCTAGTCTGCATGATAACTTTCTTCAGACCAACCATACATGAATATCCCCACTAAAACATTGTCTCTAGGACAGCTATTTTGTTCAGAGCAAATTGTAACAACCTCTTTGATGAGCTGATTACCGTACATCATTTTGTACCAGTAAGTAGTCACATGACAAATGCATCCTTAATTACATACCAATTTCTGCTTGATAAATTTTTGCTCATTTTGACCTCATCTGGAATAGAAAAAATAGGACTGCCTGCTTTGTTGAACAAGAAATATAAAAACAATGGCTTTGTAGTTTATGCATAGGTTAAGGGATTTATGAAATATATTTTTTTTCTGACTAATGTCCTACCATCTACCTTTAAGGAATAATATGTATTCTAATCCATTAAATAGTTTTCTCCATTTTTTAAAACATTATGATTTTGTTTTACAGATATCAGGTACCTGAAAGTTCAAGTGTACATAATGATACAAACAGGAGAAGAAGAAGAAAACCTGATGAATTTAGAAAAAGAGAGGAACTTGAAGAATGGGTACATAAACTTCATAGAGGAGAAATAGCTGATAAACGGTAATGTTATTCATGATAGATGGTAATATTATTCATAATGTTGTTCATGATAAGCAGTTATGTTATTCACGATAAACAATTATGTTACACATGATAAACAGTAATGTTGAGCATGGTTAACATTCATGTTATACATGATAAACAGTAATGTTGAGCATGGTTAACAGTTATGTTATACATAATAAACAGTAATGTTGTTCATGATAAGAAGTTATGTTATTCATGATAAACATTTATGTTATACATGATAAACAGTAATGTTGAGCATTGTTAACAGTTATGTTACACATCATAAACAGTAATGTTGTTCATGATAAGCAGTTATGTTATTCATGATAAACAATTATGTTATACATGATAAACAGTAATGTTGTTCATGATAAGCAGTTATGTTATTCATGATAAACATTTATGTTATACATAATAAACAGTAATGTTGAGCATGGTTAACAGTTATGTTATACGTCATAAACAGTAATGTTGTTCATGATAAGCAGTTATATTATTCATGATAAACAATTATGTTATACATGATAAACAGTAAGGTTGAGCATGGTTAACCATTATGTTATACATGATAAACAGTTATATTATGTATAATAAACAGTGATGTTATTAATGGTAAATAGTATTGTTATTCATTGGCATTATATTCAAATGATAGAACAGTGCTGTTTTTAGATGAAGTCATTACAGAATTAGCAAAACAAATTGGTAAACAGTTATGTTATTCATGATAAACAATTATGTTACACATGATAAACAGTAATGTTGAGCATTGTTAACAATTATGTTATACATAATAAACAGTAATGTTGAGCATGGTTAACAGTTATGTTATACATAATAAACAGTAATGTTGAGCATGGTTAACAGTTATGTTATACATAATAAACAGTAATGTTGATCATGGTTAACAGTTATGTTATACATGGTAAACAGTTATATTATGTATGATAAACGGTGATGTTATTAATGGTAACTAGTATTGTTACTCATTGGCATTATATTCAAATGACAGAACAGTGCTGTTTTCAGATGAAGTCATTACAGAATTAGCAAAAATATGTGGGATATAATTTTATTACAATTTTGTATTTTCAATGTTTTATTCAATATTTATCCAGTGAATCCTGTGATCTAAGGTCACCATAGGGAGATAGGAAATTATGACCCTTTATTTGAACTTCAGCATCATTGAATTATGTGTAGTCAATTATGCATTATTAACCAAAGGAAAGGTGAAAAGTAGTTTCAGCGTGATTATGTTAGGTCTATTATATTAATAAATGTGTGTCAAACACTCCCTTATTGGACCTGTAGTCACAGTTTGGAGGTAACTCTGGTTGGACTGTATCATATATTAAGGATTTTTCTTGTTTGAGTCAATCCATACTTATTAGCTCTAGTATAGTTGATTTTTTCTCCTCTGCTAATGATATATTTATTGCTTATTTCAGTTATTCAGATTCAACTTATAGTACGTTACGAAACATGGATATGGAAAAAATAGATCTTAACCTGGTGAAAGAACTCATCAAGTATATTGTTACTGCAAAAGATGTAAGTGAAGCATGCTGACATGTGAAATTGTCATATTTGGCCTTCATAAGGATGTCAGTAAAAAAAATTGTTTTAATGACACTGGACTCCTGCGTGTTGTTTTCTTCACTGGGGTTAAACATTATGCAAAAAGCCAGGGTCATTTTGGAACTTTTCAAGCTTTAAAGGAGAAAGACTTTGTATTTTACCTGGGCAGAACCATCAACCTTCCATTAGCTAGCTGGACAGCTTCCTCACACGTGAATTTTTCTCTAGTGAGGGACCTGTGATTAGTAGTTAGAGACCATAACCACCTGACCACAGAGCCCCTTGCTTGTAGCTTACAAAGAATAAAAATATAAGTATTTATATCACTTTCATTGGAGAAAATATTCTGTAGCAATACAAATGTGTGATATTGTTTAGATTGGTAATGTTTTTATCATCTTCAGTGGCTGCACTCTGTTGTAAGCTTCTGTTTGCGTCTTATTTTTATGAATAAAAGGTTTAAATCATAAGATTTTTCTATCTAATTAAATAATTAAATTTAGTTCTTAGAATAAAAAGACACATCAGGCTTGAATTTTTAGTCCTTATGTTTTGCCTAATTTTATTATGAGTGATAAAATTGTGTTTCTCATGCATATGTCTGTACTCTACTATACACAGGATGGTGCAATACTTGTGTTTTTACCTGGATGGACAGATATCAGCAGTTTACATAAAAGTCTGACATCTGAAACGTTTTTCAAGACAGGTAAGTAAAATCACATAGTCTTTTAGAGAGTTGAATTACTTCATTTGTAAATATAATAAAATGATATATAAATAAAATGACTATATAAATAAAATAAGTTTGTATGTAAATAAAATGAAAGGATATATTATAAAATAAGTTTGTTTGTAAATAAAAATGATATGTAATAAAATAACTTTGTAAATAAAATATAATGACATATAAAATAAAATGACATATAAATATAATGACTTATAAAATAAAATGACACATAAATAAAATGACATATACAGTCGAGCTTGTCTTATATGACCTTCCAAGGGAGTCACCATATTTGGTCATATAAGACAGGTAGTCGTATAAGACAAGCCCTGGTGTTACCTCAACTTTATTTGGTGTGTATTGTGGATCCATTTGTTGTATGTTTCTTACATGTATGTTATGTTCATATTTAAAGCAGTAAAATCTGAAATATTTTTGGTCTTGTCATTCTTTCAATAAATATTCAATTTTTCATCAAAATATTGTGTTAAGACATGATAAATACATCAGTTAAAAACATTGAAAATTTAAAATATAGGCATATTGGCACAACTGCATCAGTATTTACAATACATGTAACATAAATTGTTAAATGGTAAAAAATGTCATCAATTTAATTAATAAGATAAAACTGTAAAAACAATTTAAAAACAATTTAAAAACAATTAAAATTAAAATGATAATGTACTAGCTGTTAATCACTTGTTGCATTGCGACAAACTGGGGAGCATCTCTCGATACCTGATACCTGCTAAACAAACACAGGGACCATCTCAAGGTCGTTTAACACAGCCAAATTATTGGTTTGGGAGATGCTAATTGTGGTCGTTTCTTGGGTAAGACAGACCGTCATTGTATGCAGACCCATTATATAGCAAAATCTCTTAGGAGGAAATTTTTAGGTCGGATAACACAGCTAGTCGTTGAATACAGCTGGTCGTTAAGACAAGCTCTACTGTCAATAAAATGGCATATAAAATAAAATGACATATAAATAAAATGACATAAAATGAAAATAAAATGACTGTATCAATAAAATGACATAAATATAATGACATATAAATAGAATGACTGTATAAATAAAATGACATAAATATAATGACATATAAATAGAATGACTGAATGACTGTAATGACATATAAATAGAATGACTGTATAAATATAATGACATAAATATAATGACATATAAATATAATGACATATAAATAGAATGACTGTATAAATAAAATGACATAAATATAATGACATATAAATGAGAATGACTGACATATAAATAGAATGACTGTATAAATATAATGACATAAATATAATGACATATAAATATAATGACATATAAATAGAATGACTGTATAAATAAATAAAATGACATAAATATAATGACATATAAATAGAATGACTGTATAAATATAATGACATATAAATATATGAATATAAATGAATGCAGATAAATATAATGACTATATAAATAAAATAACATATAAATAAATAAATAAATGTCTTTATAAATAAAATGACTGTGTAAATAAAATGACTTTATAAATAAAATGACTGTATAAATAAAATGACTGTATAAATAAAATAACTATATAAATAAAATGTCTTTATAAATAAAATAGCTATATAAATAAAATAACTATATAAAAAAATGTCTTTATAAATAAAATAGCTATATAAATAAAATGTCTTTATAAATAAAATAGCTATATAAGTAAAATGTCTTTATAAATAAAATAACTATATAAATAAAATGACTTTATAAATAAAATTACTGTATGAAATAAAATAACTATATAAATAAAATAACTATATGAAATAAAATGACTATATGAATATACTGACTATATAAATGAAATGCCTGTATAAATAACATGTCTTTATAAAAATGACATATAAATATAATGACATGTAAATAAAATAACTTCGTATGTAAATTAAATAGAATGACTATATAAATAAAATGATTTATAAATGAAGGACTATCCAAAAGTGGAATGACATTTTATAAATAAGATGACTATCCATAAATAAAACAGCTGTAAATATATAATACAATTATCTATAAATGAAATGACTGAGTAAATAAAAGGATCATTTTTAATGTTTTGTTGGTTGTATGATAAATATTGTGTTTACGTTTGCAATGAGAAAGGCTATGACTTTTCTTTGTCTGGTTATACATGTACAACTTTTTACCGCAATGACTTTATTTCATACCACTAGGCTTACATGTGAAGTACTATAGAAAACAACTTTATATTACCATAGAAACACATTGAGCCGTTCTTATTTAGATTGAAGTGATTTTTAAGGATGTGAAAAAACTTATGTAGTTTTAACAGTAAAAATTCACTGCAGTATACTAGTGAGCAGTAAACACTTTGAAGGAAAAGTTTAAAATCACTTTGATGTATTATATACAAATGCATGAAAATATAACAAGGTTGACAATTGTAATAAGAAATGTGTGAAATGTATACCAACTGACTCTACATGATGGTGGTTTTAATGTCTCAAGTTGTAGTTAGCTTATTTTAGTCTGCATTTTCTGTTTATTTATTTATGTAGATTATTTCAAGATTATACCCCTCCATTCAATGATGCCTACAGTAAATCAAAGAGAAGTGTTTGAAAAACCTAAGTTTGGTGTTAAAATTATCTTAGCCACCAATATTGCTGAAACAAGGTAAGAGTTGTCCTTCTTTGTGAATTTTTTATGATGCTTCATTGTTGTGAGTTGTAGTAATTTGGTCGTCAGGTTTGATATATTTTTAAATTACCAAAATTTGATCATCTTATTTTGTATTATAGAGACAATGGTTGTTGTATTATTGATGTAATAGTATTTTTTCATGGTTTTATTTTGTTCATAAAACGGATGAATGTTTATTGCCAAAATGGGCCCGCCTGCCGAGTTGAATTGTAGGGTAATAGACCTATCTGAATACTTTATTTTGTGATTTTCCATATTTTCCTTTTTTTCGCGAAGTTTAATTTTCTCCAGAGATGTTCGGACATTTTCATCATCAGTTGATTTTTTCATCTTGGTAGAACCCCCTATGAATACAATCATCTTAATCAAATATTGCATTGCACATTTTTTTTGAAAAGCATGATTTGTTTACATTACTTTGTCATTACTTTGCATCATACGATAAACCTGTGTTCAATGAACATAATTACCTGTGAATTGTTATATAATCCTATTGAACCTCAGTCATTTCTGATGTTCTATCCCTAGTCTTATTGTTATCAAACTTGTATATATTCAAGTAGCAACAGTTAAAAGATACATTTTACCTTATTTGAAAGTTTCTTGTGCTGCTGAAGAAACTATATTTATAAATCAGCTGTGTCCTCAAAATGCAGCTGATAAATCAACCTGTAATTTAGTCAGGGAGGCTGATGACTCTGGTTAAAGGGATTAAAGGAAATGAGGATAGTGATTTTCCATCAGAGACAAAATTAAATAAAATAGCTTATTGAGAATGTCAATTCCCATGTTTTGTCAAGATCTCCAAGGTGGAGGCCCTTGATGGTAGGACATCAAGTGTTCATCATTGCTTACAATAGTCTGTTAAAGGTTGTTTTGAAGACTGGTATATAAATGAGATGTCAATGCAAATAAAAAGACAAATTACAATATGAAAAGATTTTCTATGTAGAGGCCCCTGTGCACTTGATCTTTGTGAAACAGACCACATATTATGATTTGGAGAATGGTGAACTTGACTTCATACTGATCACTCCTGTAGATTAAAATCAGACAAGTGGTTTTGGATATAAGGTTGGGACATGATTTTTGGATGGATTGACTTTTGGATAGTGTGATTTCTATATGCCATCTGATGGGGGAGGGGGGGAGAAAAGGTTAACAAGTTTGCTTAAAGAGATGTTACAAGTATAATTTTGGTGATTAACTGACTAAAATAGATTTTGTCAAGTTCATTTACTTTAAGTCCCAGGAACAATTTTGACATAACAATCACAATAAATGTTTGTGTATGTTAACATGGAAGCTTGTCGATCTATATCTATACCCAAGTGATTACCATGTACCTGTTAGAAGTACTGTGCAGAAACTGCCAAAATAATTAAACACTTTCTGGTATCTAATTTTATATTTTCTTTCAGTAAGTACAATCTGACTGGAGTATTAGGACTGGTGCTGATACCACTCTAAATGCGAAATTTTAACAAGATTGAAGCCAATATGGGCATTTTTTTCATGAAATCTTAATAGGATGCTGTTTTATATAAACAGTTTTGATACTTACACTTATAAAATGCACTAAGTTCTTGGTCAGAAGGCAATTTATTATAGGCCTAAGTATAAAAAGTTTCTAGTGTCTAATCCAGATAATGCTTGGCGCATGAAAAATCCTATATTGAGTCTTCTTTGATGTCACAGATCATGATCTTTCTGCTGATTGGGAATTTTGGATGGCAGATTAAGAAAAAAACTGTTATTGGCATTGGGAACAGTGGCCTGTTACAAGCCTCAAGGAGGAAAAAATCACTTGTTAAACACTAATGTAATACCTGGAGACTGTCACAATCAAATCATTTCAACATAAATATTTAATTCAATTATGTGTTGTGACATGAGGAATTGACATAATGGCTTTTCTACCAGGACAGATCCTTGTGACTAGCAAGAACATGAAAGTATACTTAGTTGTCTTCAACTGCATCTAACTGTAGGGATGTTACAGCTGCACCTAGCTGTGGTGTATTAATGGTAGCTTCACCTGACACTCTCTTTCTCTATATTTAGCTCTCCTCTGCCATTCCTTGACTACATCTTCAAATTTCCTTTATACTTGCACTTTTGATGGAGTTATTTCTCTGTGTACATTCTGTAAAAGTTACAGTTAAGATTATTTAAGTCCATGAGATTGTTACAGGTCTTAATATTGAACATTATACAAGCATATACATTTGTGTTTCATAAATAATGGTTGAAATGAGAACTCTTACTGAATGTGACAAAATAAAATGAACCCTTGGAACGACAGGGAACAGATATTAGTTTCCATAGTACCATATTTTGTTTTTTACAATCAGACTGAAGTATAGAATTTAATTTCATTGATTATTTCTACTCACTGTAAAGAATAGATGTAAGTTTCAGAGATCCAAAAGGGAATTTTCCCTTTTTGCCAAGGTAATTGCATTTCTTTACCAATCGACTGGTAACATTTTTCTTCAGAGTTTGTTTCAATTTCAAAGAGTTTGTGATAATTTTTTCGTCTATTTAAAAATCGGTGTAAAATCAATTGACTCCTAGGACAGGGTTCAGTTCTATAACAGATTTAGTTTAGTCATTATTGAAGTATTTTAGTAAAATCAGGGCCAGGAGTTTTCTGAAAACAATAGAGCTCACCCAGCAGCTGACTATACAATGTTCTTGTTCAATGTAGAATTCATAGAAATCATACTTTTATTAGTAAATGGAAAACAAAATTTAAACCCATTAGTTAATTACTGTAAGGGCAATGATTTTTGTTAAAATGCAAGTAAATTATACGACTTGGCCAGTGAACTGAGATAAACACCTCAAATATATATGTGAAATGTCAATGCAGTACCTTATTGGTTTACAGATATATGAACTTGGACAAAAGCCTTAACCAAAGCATGACTGCATGAAGCCCAAGTGAATGGAATAGGTATTAGCTCAGACAATCCTTCCAAAAGCTGAGCTAAACATTCTCAATAATTCATAATAATAAGTGCATATATACTAAGCAATGAAGACATAACAGATGATCTGACACTTGTACCAGCAACTTCACAACTTGTATCATGACTTGATGTTTGCTGAAGCAATCTTGCTGGTTTGTGTAGGAGTTAGTTTGATTGTGACTTTGACTGTTTTTTGATGTCATCTCATCAACTGAATACACATTTTGTCGCCTGCATTTTTGACATAATAGCTAAGATGGAAACAATAGGCAGGAAATTAAATGGAGTTTTTGGTAGATTGTTTCTGAATTGTCTTTTACTAGTATACAGGATGAATACAATACAATTTGTTTTTATATACATTGTGCCGACATCAACAGGATCATCAATGCTGACATTCCTACGTGTGACAACGCTGAAGTGGATTGGGACAGGCCAGCAAGTGAGATTCTGGATGTAGTGAATGAGGTCGACAGTGACTCAGACTCTGAAACTGTGGTAGAAGAAACATGCCAAAAGGAGCCAATGTTGTGTGTCAGTGAAGCAAGTGACTTTGTAAAAAGGATTAGGGATTTTGCGTGTGAAAAGGGACATACAAAACTGTTAAATGTGATGATGGAGGCCTCCGCACTAATCTCAGAAATGAATTTTGAAAATAAACAAACAAAGATAACAGACTTTTTTAAGCAGTGAACTGACTCCACTTTAAATTGACAGGGACTGAAGTGAAAATATGTTTGTTTTGTGTTGTCAGGTAGAGACTTGCAATGACTTACAAAATTTTAAGTTCTTGCAATTGAGAGCAATTTATGCATTCATTAATGACTTACAAAATTTTAAGTTCTTGCAATTGATAGCAATTTATGCATTCATTATGTTTAATTATCTCATTCAGTCCTTTGCTATTACTGTTCTTTATTATATTGTTCATACATATGCATTGTATTTGATATGATATGATATTACTGATATGTGTATTAGAATTTGAAACCAGTTTAAACTTAATTTCTTATATATAATAAATACAAATACAATGCATTTATATAGCGCAAAAATTAATTAATTATTCTATTGCGCTTTACAATATATATAATGTACTCCGCAGAGTTACTGTTAAAAAGATTCATATCTTCACTGTATACAATATCAATTTCAAAGTTCTTGTTTGTACATAGTATTTACATCAGCATAGATAATGTAAGTTTGTCAGTAGTAGTATTCTACACTATTTATGAAAAACACCGAACAGATGTGTTTTAAGTCTAGCTCTAAAGCTGACTTCCAACTTGATGTCTTTCAAATCACTGGGCAAACTATTCCACCACCTTGGCCCAATGACGGCAAAAGATCTGTCTGCTGTCTTTGTGCGTCTCCTGGGAACAGTCAAGAGAGTGTCACTACGAGAGCGGAGACCAGAGCGTCCCTTTGAAGAAACTATTAGTTCTTTCAAATAGGCAGGAGCGGTGCCATTGATGACACGGAAGACCAATACTAGAACCTTGAACATGATTCTACCTTTAACCGGGAGCCAGTGTAGTTGTTTCAACTGTCCAGCACTTGGCTCATCATATCCACAATCGAATACAACTCGTGCAGCTAGGTTTTGTACCCGCTGTAACTCATTAAGTTGGTATTGAGGTATTTCGGTGAACAGTGCGTTACAGCAGTCAAGATGAGAATGTACAAGGCCGTGTATTAGTACTTCTGTTGATTTTTGCGTCAAATGTTTACGAATGGCCTTTAGGTTTCTAAGTTGCACGCGCGCTATCTGGCACTTTTTCTGAATATGACGCTCAAAATTAAAAGTACTTGACATAGTAACTCCAAGGTCTCTGACATGATCTACAAGCGCCACTTCGCATCCACCAACATTCAAACTGGTGATGTTTAATTTTGACAATTGCTGTCTTGTTCCGTACAGTATGATTTCCGTTTTGGATTGGTTCTTCCATATATTATACCACCCTCCTTCAAAGAAGCAGAGGTATATTGCTTTGCACATGTTGAGCCAGTCACACGGTCGGTCCATAACCTCCAACAAGCAACACCTCCCTAGAGCAACCAAAAATTGTTGTATCCGCCCGATGTTGCTCTGCAGAGGTTATACTGTAATGCTACTCAAGATGTGGTCAATATCAGAGGTCTCTTTCTTGGCAATCTATAACTCTATTCATTTAATTGAGAAGCAAAAACAGATATAAGGGATAGACTGTTTCTCACAGTCTGTGCTAAATGTTGCCTGGAACAAACTTAATTTTCTGCCTGAGAAGCAAAGAAACTTGACTATTACATAAACATGTAACTGGAAGATGGTATTACCTTTGTGACCTTTTAGAACACCTCCAGTCAACTTTCTCATTATCCTCCTTCTCTTCAGTGACTGTCAGGAGACCAAAATTGATCTTGTTATTGGTCTTTTAACTGTTGGAATACTTCAATGTCAAGTAAGAGAGAACAATATACGTCAGTTACATACATGTATCATGCCTTTGTTATTTTTGGATTTGGAAGTTGGGCCCTGTTTTAGAACTCCATGGAAAGAAAGCCCAAATAGCATAATTGACTATTCTCAGTGCTTGCCCTTAAACTAATCTTTTGGTGGTACAATCAATCAAGCATAAAAACTCATAATGGAAAACTTTAATTTATCAACAGCCTTCAAATTTATACTTATACAGTATGTGTATAATGATGAACCAGTAGTTTCAGTGCATTTATTTATATTTAAAAATAAAACATAAACTGAGCTGTTTTAGTGTTAATACTGGTAATCTCCAAACTGTCCAAACCGAGTAGTCATTCCTTATACAGACAAAATCACACGGTTCTATTACTGATATCAAGTCAAAGACAGACAGATATATAAAACATATGATACTAAAAATACAAGTTCTACCTATGGAATTTAACTTAGAATACTGCAGAAAGTATTCAGTATCCAAATTGAACATAATGTGCATTCCACTTCATGTAGATCTTCTAATGCTTATGAACAGTAAAAGATAGGACCAGTATCAGACACTGATATCACCTAGTCTACATTAGCTGATATACTCTTGTTTTGCTGGGTATTTTAGTATAATTTTAATTTGCAAAGTTTATAACTCGTGAATGACAGCTGAAAAAAATCATTATAGAGGAAGGACTTTTACAGTAGATGGTGTCTGAATGTTGAGATGAACTGTGTCATATGCTCAACTGTATCTAAATGTTGATATTGTATCAAAATATGTAGTATATTCTGTTTCAACTTCCAAAATACTTAAGAACTGTTTTTTGTTTCAGTATAACTATTGATGATGTAGTTTATGTAATAGACTGTGGTCGTATAAAAGTAAAAGGATTCTCTCCAGAAAATAACCTAGCAACCCTGAATTCTGAATTAGTTTCTCATGCTAATGCCAAGCAAAGAAGAGGTAGAGCAGGAAGGTATGAACTTATTGATATGCTGCTGTAAACTGATTTCAGAAGAGGTTTTTAGGTAACAAGAATAACTGTATTAGTATTAAGATTCTTAAGAAAGTCATATAGTAATTGCATTGTTTATACATGTTAATTTGTCTGTTTTAATAATGCATGGAGTCAAATTTGTACCTCACTGTCAAGGTCAAAGTCGGTACCTTTGTTACGGAGACTTTGTTACTGATGATGATTCTATGTTTGTTACATTGTGTCCTCAGGCGGCAGGATTACAAGTAGTGTATCAGAGGCAGAATTGTAGGTAAAGGTGTATCAGAGGCAGAATTGTAGGTGAAGGTGTATCAGAGGCAGGATTGTAGGTGAAGGTGTGTCAGAGGCAGGATTGTTGGTGAAGGTGTGTCAGAGGCAGGATTGTAGGTGAAGGTATGTCAGAGGCAGGATTGTAGGTGAAAGTATGTCAGAGGCAGGATTGTAGGTGAAAGTATGTCAGAGGCAGGATTGTAGGTGAAAGTATGTCAGAGGCAGGATTGTAGGTGAAGGTTTGTCAGAGGCAGGATTGTAGGTGAAGGTATGTCAGAGGCAGGATTGTAGGTGAAGGTTTGTCAGAGGCAGGATTGGATTAGTAGTGGTTTTTCACTACATACTCCCCCAGATTACATGGTTTGTACAGGTCTGAAAAGTTCCTTAATTTTGACTTTGGCCTTAAAAAGTCCCCAAATTGAACTTGGCCTTAAAGTCCCTTAGGTCCTTGAGAACCGCTAGGGGTGACTGGGGTTCTTTAATCATATAATTCTTGCAGCTGAGGCCTAAAATATAAACATTACGAAAAGATCCTTTAAGACATGAATACAGAAACTCGATGCAGTCATTTCATTAGACTGCAGAGATTGTTGATATCTCTGAATTAGTACATTTGTATTTTGGAAACGACAGGTACTGCATATTGCACAATCTGTAAATCTGGGTTCAAATCCTGGTCGTCACGGCAGGTCATACCCTTCTATGAAAATTTGATAAAAATGTTGATTTTCCTCCATGGGTGGAGAATGCCTTTCTTTCTGGAAGGGTAAGTTAGTACTGGTTAGTATTCAGTCCAGGAAAACTGGTTAGGTGAACCAGTTGCAGTATGTAACTGAATAATTATTGAAAGATGGCATTAAACCCCGGTGACATCAGATATAAACAAAAACAAAGCATATTACACAGCCAATCAAATTGAAGCTGTTTAAATCATTGTAAATTACAATTGGTGATCGAATTATATGTGTCAGCATGCCAGGAAAGTGTGTTATGCACCCTATGAAAGTTAGACTAGCTTAAAGAAGTCCTTAAAAAGTCCTTGAATTTCTTGCTTCAGCTTATGCATTAACCATGGAATAGAATTTAATTACATTTTACAACTTACAACACTTTTCATAGGGATATGTGTATATTGTGTCACAGTTGGCTTTATGCTACAAAATGTAAACCTTGACTTTTCACATTATTTGTTTACCTTGCAGAGTACAAGCAGGAGAATGTTATCATTTATACACACGTCTACAACAGTCACAGTTGTTAGAGTATCTACCTCCAGAAATGTTGAGAACAAGGCTTGAGGAACTGTGCCTTCAAATCAAAGTAAGTTTTATACTAATATCTTCACATACATATTAATTTTGTCTGTTAATCTACGGTAGTGATAATGAATAAGAAATCAAATCCTTTTAATAAGCCAAAGATGTTTGGATTCCCAGTGCACCTACACAGGTACCAGAGTGTGCTCCCAGTTATCAGTAGTGGAGCAGGGACTGGTGAATTAGCATTGGGTTCAAGACCTGAGTGTGGTTTATGTTTCTACATTTATGAGTCTGATCTGAGTTAGAAATTATGTGATATTATGTAGACGTTGGTTTACAGAATGAGGGGAGCAGGTTAGAACTTGTAGACAACCTTGGAGTTCTGATTAGATTAATTGTCTGCTGTACATTAATGAAATTCTAATAATAATAATAAATTTATTTGGCAAGTATACACAAAATGAATGGATAAATAAATACAATACAATAACAACTGTGAAATTCATCAGGCTAAAAATAATAATATTACATAAATAAAATTTATAATTATACATATTCGATATAACAATAACCATGCAATACAGGGATAACACAAAAAAGAGGAAAGGATTCCTCTTATTTCCATTATGGTCCCTAATATTGACAGCGTGACACAGATAGTCATGTTATATGAATAAAAGCAAATAATCAATCAATGCTTAACTAAACATAACTGAATTTGAGATCACATATATCACAGTTGAAGTGTTTATCACATTATTGAGACTAGAGATCACAGAATTTGACAGCCAAACTATGAAACCGCAATTATAACAACTGATAAATTACTCTGATAGCACTATCAATAAAAAAAAAATAAGATGTTATACAATTCGAACTTGTTAAGAAATAAAATATTTTAAAGAAAGAATTGAAATGATAATTTAGTGGCCATTAAATGGGCTTTGATGGCATGTTTGAACATGAGGGAAGATTCAACATCCCTAAGATGTTGAGGAAGACCATTCCATAGAACAATACTATTAAAAGCAATGATTTTCTACCAAAGCTTCCTTCCTTAGGTGAAGAAAATTGCCCTGTGTCACTAAAAGTATAACTGGAGTAATAAGAATTACTGGAAAGAAGTGCAGACACTCTGAATCTACTACTATGGTCATGTACATAAGTAAGGGGTACAAAATGCTCCCTAAGATATTCTGGGACTGTGTCTGACTTTATCTTATGCACATGACAGAGAGTTATCTGATCCACTCTCTTTGATACAGGTAACCAGTTAAGAGACTTAAACAGCTCTAGCCCAACATGAGACCTACTATCCTTATTCAAAACAAAGCGAACCAATTCATGCTGGGTAGTTTGAAGCCTGTTTTTCCAATATTTGGTCATACTGGGGTACCAAAAAGAACATACATAGTCATAGTGACATTGGACTAATGCCATAACCAAAAGTTTCCAAGCATGAAGATCCAAAAACTGACTCTTCCCATGCAAGTATTTCAAACAGACATTTGACTTTGTAGCCACTGATCTTGCAATTACCTCGCATGAAAGATTCTGGTCCAAAGTTGCACCAAGATACTTAACTGAACTGGTAGCTTGAATATCTATACCATTACAGGAAATATTTAAAGTGCTCTGTGACTTTAACTTAAGTTTAGACCCGAAGAGAATGGACTCTGTGTTGCCAAAAAATGAAAGCTTGTTATCAACAAGCCATTCACTTACATGTTTCGATTCCTCCGATAAGAGAAGTTCAATATTGGATACACTTTTACCATGGACAAGGATCCCAGAGTCATCAGCATACAATGATAGTTTGTTACTGACAACAGCTGACATGTCGTGAACATAAATTAGAAATAACAGGGGGCCCAGTATGGATCCTTAGGGTACCCCACAGGTGACAAGAGCTTGACTGGAATGAACACCTGATACATCAACAAGCTGATGTCTATCAGATAGATATGATTGGAACCAAAGGACAGCATCTGAACTGAGGCCAATCTTATTCAGTTTCATTAATAAAATACTATGATTGACCATATCGAACACCTGCAAGTCAAGAAGAACCATTCCAACCATGTTACTTTGATCCATTTGAAATTTAATGAAATCAGATAGATGGATAAGACAGGTATCCATAGAGAATCCGCATCTAAAACCAGACTGAAAGCTGTATAAAATCTTTTTCGCGTTCAAATAACCTTCCATTTGATCATAAATGACCCTTTCAAAAATCTTGGAAATTATACGAGGGATGTTTGAAAAGAATTGCTTATTCCTATCTGGAGACTTCAAATGTCAAGTTAGCCCAAAAGTGCTCATTTCATGCCCTTGAAGTACTCCCTGTGACTAGAAATGCAAAGTTTCAGCCTATGTATCCACTTCCTGAATGCATCACTGTACGCTGAATTGGGCACAGTAATATGGTACTGATGAATGGCAGATCCAAGTGCCTGTCAGGACTTGTATTTCTGCCCAGCAAGAAATGATTTCAATTTCAGAAACAAAAAGAAATCACATGGGGCAAGGTCTGGGGAATACAGGGGGTGAGGCAAAACAGTTACAGTAAAACTTCGTTATTACGAGCATCAATATCAGGAGCTCTAGGCTTATCTTGAGGAGATCTTGAAGTCCCGTCATTTTTTGTACCTAGTTGTACATAAATTTCCATGTTTATTACGAGCATCGTTATCTCGTTATCTCGAGCACAAATCATGGTCCCTTGACTTATTTTTAAGCGTTAATTACCTTGATTACCTCGAGGGGTGTCATTTTGGATATCGTTCGCACCTGCGCGCCGGCGATCGCCGTGTTTTCTACACATCGTTAAAGTTACGCAACAAAAGAGCAAATCTTAATCGAGTACTTTGTTTTTCACACGTCGTTAAAGCTACACAATAAAAGAACAAATCTTAATCGGGTACTTTGTATTTCACATGTTGTGACATAAAATGACAATGAAACATGTATATGTATTTGTTTGTTGTAAGTTTGCAGTAAAATTTTTAAGATCAAAGACTAATGTTATAAAAGTTAATAATTATTGAGAATTTAATCACGAGACCTTAATTATGAGAACTTAATGACAAGTTTGAGAAACAGATACTAATAAAAACAGAGACAAATCTTTTATTAGCATGCTCATGAAATTTACATGTATTGGTGAATTATTTTTACGATGATTGCTGTTATCATGTATGCTATCATGCAAATAATAAAATGTGTGTGTCATTGATTGCTGTTCTTTTTTGCTACAGACGTACATAACACATATATCTTTCACGATGTGTCACTATGACGTTTCACTGCATGTCAGTGACACGATATTCGGACATGACATTGTACAGTTGAAAACACGAAAAAAATCGTGGATAAAGTACTTAGAAAAAATGATCAATACATATTCCAGCAATCAACTATCATGTTTATTCACCTTAGACATCATAAAGAACAATTTACGTAAGCATTTCGTATTATTATCGTAAACACGCCCATTTATGCGCATGATGCACAGTTTATTTTCAGTCAACAAAAAAAAACCTCGTTATTACGAGCACTCGGTTTATCTCGAGCATTTCGTCTGTTCCGATGACTCCTCGAGATAACAAAGTTTTACTGTACTTTTTCTTTCTTCAAAAACGCCGTAACTATCACGGAGGTATGAGCGGGGGCATTGTCATGTAGAAGACGGATATGTTTAAAACCAGTGGCAGGGCGTCATTTATGATAATACATTTCAGTTTTGTCAGTACTAAGTCTTTGTGATGCTTTTGCCCTTTTTCACAGGCATTTTTATTCCGACTCCTACACCGGGGAAGAAAATTGCATGCAAAACCTTTTTTACACTCAAATTATTGGGCATTTGCTGTGTTTCGTGGCCCAGATCTTATTGCTAACCTTTCTGATGGGCTCAAAATAATGGACTTAAGTTTCATCACCTGTTACGACATTGACAAACTGCTTTTTGTCATATTTTGGAAACATTTGAAGCAGCTTTAATCCGTTTCATCTTTTGTTCATCAGTCAACAAATGTGGCACCCATCTAGCAGAAATCTTTCTGACTTTCAAATACTTCTTCAAAATAAAGTGAACCATTGATAGTGATATGCCTACCTTTCGTGCAATATTATGAAGTGTAAATCTGGCATCTCCTTCAATGATTTCCTTTATTTTGGAAACAATTTCTTTACGAGATGCAGATTTTGGCCTACCTGATTTCGGCACATTTTTGATGGACTCTACACCTGACTCAAATTTCTTTTTCCACTGCCTAACTCTGTCATAAGACACACAAGAAGGTCCATAAGCAGTAGAAAGTTCAGTCATCAGCTGCTTCAAAGAACAACCAAGTTTTGAGCGAGCTTAGATGTAAGCCCGTATTTCATCTTTCTTGTCTACCAATGATTTAAATACAATGGTCAATGACTGCGTGTATTCAAATGGCAAATTTTGTGTCTTACACTTAGTCTTATATGTACATTTATACACCGTTGTGTAGATATTAAATAACCGTAAACAGGTATGTATTGGTTTTTATTAGCCTCACGTGAATATCGAGATAGAGGACAATAAGCAGTTCATTTCAAACATCCCTCGTACACAAAATAGACACTGGCCAATAATTACCAACTGCAGCCTTGTCATTCTTCTTATACAAATGGATAATCCGGGCGTTTTTGAGATCATCAGGAACAGAACCCCGAAGGATAGAAAGATTGACAATAAGGGACATGTTATAACTGTTGAACTGTCCCTAAGAAACCTACAGGGGATACCATCTAACCCAGTGGCCTTATTAGCACTTAGCATATTAAGGTACACAAGAATTTTGTTATCTGAGACAACTGAAAATGAAAAGCTATGAAAAATACCTTTGGTTAAATAAAATTCACTTACGAAGGATTTATCATATTTAAAATAACTATGCGGCAATTTACTAACTAAATTAGATGCAACAGTAGAATAAAAACTGTTAAATTTTTCAGCAACATTTAAGGAATCAAAACTGACTTCACTATCAATTTTCAAACCAATGTTACCAGAAGAACTAACACTTTTCTTGGATGGTAAGCCAAGCTGTTCCAAGCACTTCAAAAGAGACTTAGAGTCAGATTTATTGCACTCAATACTGTCTTTAAAATAGTTTTTCTTGGCATTATGACTAAGTGATTGAGTAATATTTCTCAGATCCTTAAAACTATCATAATTGTCTGAACTGTTATTATTTTTATTAATTTATTCTGTTTATAAATGAAATTAAATTCTTCTCTGTTAAATTACCCTACTATCAAAACATAAGTGTTTTTGTACCAACTGATATTTTACCTTATTTCCAGTACCTGAAGCTTGGTTCTATTGTTCCATTTGTAAGTAAAGCATTACAACCACCTTCACTAGAAGCTTTGAATACTGCAATTGTTAACCTGCAGAGGATGGTATGTCATTGTTTTCCCCATTTTTCCCCACAATTTTAATGCTTTCAGTTAAGATTATTTTTACCATGTCAAGTTGGCAGTTACTTGTGGAGAACAAGGTTAGTACTGGTACAGAATGCAAGAAAACTGATTACATCAATTAACCAAAGGTGTGTTTGATTGGAATGTTTTTGAAAAGTGGTAAAAAAAACCATAAACTACTTATTATTGATTTAGTTACTTGATGCTGATTCTTTCAAAATATTTTACGTTCAAGTTGCCAATAACAGAACACTAACATGCTTTGACAAGGTGTGCTGGTGTTCACATCTGTGTAGTACTCTAATACTTTATTGATTTTCCTAATTCAAACATTGTTGTCCTAGAATATATGTTCCTTACAACTAACAGTAGGTTTAACTATGGCCACTGTCTTCTCCAGAAGAAAACGTTATTATCATTTAAAGTTCAGAGGTCTAGGACAGTTCAACCTCAACCTTGAACTTTAAAAGTCAAATTGTGCAATAAATAATTTCAGATTTTATCAATGTTTTAGTAGCCTAAACATGTTTGTTTATGTAAAAAAGATGGCACCTCACTTGTTGATACCTTAATTGTTATCAATGATTAACGATTTACCATCTGGAATTTATGATGTTTATCTTATCAGAATGCATTGGACAGTGAGGAGAATCTACTACCACTAGGTAAACATTTAGCACGGATGCCTCTGGACCCTCATACAGGCAAGATGATTCTGTTTGGTGCCATGTTTAGTTGCTTAGATCCCATATTGACTATAGCTGCTTGCCTTGCCTTCAGGGATCCATTCTTTTCACCATTGGTATGTATACCCTCAAATCTTATAAGGGCAAATGCTGTTCAGTTAGCTTAGTGACTTTCAGCTCACCAGAACCGAAGGTTCAGGGTGAGCTGTTAGGGTGGGTAGGTGGATGCTCCGGCGTCTGTTGTCTGGCGTCAGCAATGGTCTTCTCCTCAGAAACTACCGGTCGGATTTACTTCAAATTTGCTGTGCAGAAGCCTTTTGACGTTCTAACTGCAATTTGCTCATATTGTTCCGGTTGACTGCTTTTTGGGGTCACTAGAGCTAAAAATAGAAAAACTTTTAATGATCTTCTATTCATGAACCAATGGATGGATCGTCACCAAACTTGGTCTATAGCATCCTTATATGGACTTTTATTGGATTTGCTAAAAAAAAATATGGTCGGCCCCTTTTAGGGGCTGCTAGAGCTAAAAATAGAAAAACCTTTAATCGTCTTCTTCTCATGAACCAATGGATGGATGATCACCAAACTTGGTCTGTAGCATCCTTAGATGGTCCTTTCTCAAGTTTGCTCAAATAAATTTGGTCGGCCACTTTTAGGGGCCGCTAGAGCTAAAAATAGAAATACCTTTAAACGTCTTCTTCTCATGAACTAATGGATGGATCATCACCAAACTTGGTCTGTAGCATCCTTAGATGGTCCTTTTTTCAAGTTTGCTCATCTTAATTTGGTCGGCCCCTTTTAGGGGCCACTAGAGCTAAAAATAGGAATACCTTTAAATGTCTTCTTCTAATGAACCAATGGATGGATTATCACCAAACCTGGTCTGTAGCATCCTTAGATGGTCCTTTCTCAAGTTTGCTCAAATAAATTTGGTCGGCCACTTTTAGGGGCTGCTAGAGCTAAAAATAGAAATACCTTTAAACGTCTTCTTCTCATGAACTAATGGATGGATCATCACCAAACTTGGTCTGTAGCATCCTTAGATGGTCCTTTTTTCAAGTTTGCTCATCTTAATTTGGTCAGCCCCTTTTAGGGGCCACTAGAGCTAAAAATAGGAATACCTTTAAATGTCTTCTTCTAATGAACCAATGGATGGATTATCACCAAACTTGGTCTGTAGCATCCTTAGATGGTCCTTTCTCAAGTTTGCTCAAATAAATATGGTTGGCCCCTTTTAGGAGCCGCTTGAGCTAAAAATAGAAAAACAGTTCACACCCGTTAATTCGACATTTTTGGGCCGTGAAAAAAATGTCGAAGTAAGCGAATGTCGAAATACAAGAAATGACAAAATAGGTACTTCGGCGAAGGTTCATAACTAAATGTCGAATGTACTGTGTGCTAGTTATCTCACATGTTTCGTGTTGTGTAAGTGATGATTATAAGTGTCGTGTACGTAGACAAAGTGTAGTGAGGTACACCATATTTAGCAGCGACTAAACTTTTCTTCACCCCCTTTTCTACATCACATATCGCCTCATACCATTCCAGGTATGACGTTGTCTTATTTTTATGTTTTGTCCCTTTCAATCCCCTGGCCAATCTAGATATCCTCCCGGGATTCAGACCAGGCCCTTCACTAGATTGCTTGACCACTTGAAAAGAACTCTCTCCGACTTGGGTTGTCACGATGAAACACACAGAAACATTCTCTTTTTATTATGTGTAACTAATCAATAAAAAATCAAATGTCATATAAACTGTGGTGTACAGTTGAAGTGATGATCAAATATTAACCAAACAAAACAATAAGTTTATAATTACGCATCACTATAATCGCTGATTTAAGCCGTTTAAGAGACCCAGCTTGACACTTATCAAATCTTAAACAAACTGTCAATATAATTGTCGATATAACAATAGGATGTGTGGGCCATTCATTGTCAATCAACACCTTCGGTCGACAAATTTATGTCGAATTCAACATTGTTGATATAGTGTGAAAAGTAACTTTGGGGTGGAAAATTGTGTTGAAATATAAATTTGTTGAAATAGACATGTCGAAATATGCATTATATTTTATGTTAAATATAGAAGTTTAAAAATCAGGACTTTTAAATTTTGTCGAAATAAGCGGAATGTCGAAATGAGCAATGTCGAAATAACAAGTTCAGACTGTACCTTAGAATGACTTTTTCTCATGTTTCTATGGATGGATTATTACCAAACTTGGTTTTTAGCATCTTTAGGTAATGTTTTATCAGATTTGCTCAAATAAAAATGGTTGGCCCCTATTAGGGGCCGCTAGAGCTAAACATAGAAATACCTTAAAATGACTTCTTTTCATGAACCAGTGGTTGGATCATCACCAAATTTGGTCTGTGGCATCCTTCAGTCATCAAGAATATTCTTTTGTAGTATCCTTTGATGGTCCTTTAACAAGTTTATTATTGTTCCCCATTATTTGCCCACAAGTGTACCTTTATTACCTTTTTAGTAACAAGTTGATTAATATTTATTCTGGTGAGCAATGCAGGACCATCATGGCCCTCTTGTAGTTCTTATGATGAGATAAATAGTGAAGAATATTATTGAATTTATAGACAATTTATGAAGAGAAAAAAATTATAAGTAAAACTTCTCTACCTGGCTGACATTTTTAGCTATAGTGATCAGTCAGTCTACTCTGGCGTCCACACCTGGGGGTTGTTAATGCTCTAGTGGTCACTTTTTTGAACGAATCTTCATCAGACCTGGTCAGAATGTTCATTTTAATAATATCTTGGACAAGTTTGAACATGTGTTATCGGGGGGGGGGGTCAGAAACTAGGTCACCAGGTCAAATCATAGAAAAACCTTGTTAACACTCTGGGTGTCACAGTTTTTATTGGATCTTCATGAAACCTTGTCAGAATGATTGTTTTAATGATAATATGCTTAAATTTGAACATGGATCATCTGGGCTCAAACTAGGTCACCAGGTCAAATCATAGAAAAACCTTGTTAACACTCTAGGGGTCACAGTTTTGATTGTATCTTCACCAAACCTTGTCAAAGTGCTTGTCTTAATGATATCCTGGACAGATTCGAACATGGGTCATCTGGGGTCAAAAACTAAGTAATCAGGTTAAATCTTTGGAAAACCTTGTGAACCATCTATAGATCACAGTTTTGATTGCAGGTTCACCAAACCTTGTCAAAATGATTTTCTTAATGATAGCTTGGTTAAGTTAAAACATGGGTCATCTGGGGTCAAAAAGTAGGTCACCAGGTCAAATCATAGAAAAATCTTGTTAACACTCTAGTGGCTACAGTTTTGGATCTTTGTTAAACTGTTTTAAAATGTTGGTTTTCATGTTGTTTGGGACATGTTTGAACATTGATCATCTGGGGTCACAAACTAGGTCAATAGTCAAATCATAGAAAAACCTTGTTAACATTCTAGGGGTCAGAATATTTGTATTTATAATATCATGAACAGGTTTGAACATGGGTTGACTCAGGTTAAAAACTAGGTCACCAGGTCAAGTCACAGGTAAACCATAGATGTTGCAATCTTTAGTCAGGTGAGTGAAAAAGGGCCAAAATTGTTTCAACTAATGGGCTTCAGAATAAAATGAGTGAAATAGCATCAACATCTCTCTGACATTTTTTCAGCTAATGGGCTTTCGGAATAAAATTGCACAGAGTTAAAAAGCATCAGCAATATCTCCTGAAAATAAATTGTTTAGACATATATTTTAAGACTAATTCCAAAGACTCTTGTTTGTGTTGTAGTTCAGGGTTACATGACTGAAAACTTAAAACTTGCCTTCTGAGGTTTTCATCAGAGACTCAATTGTTTAGAAATCCTGTCCATTTGGTGTCTGTACAGTAAAACCTCACATAGCAACTACCTCAACTTAATTATCACTTCTTTATAATGACCAGTTATTTTCGGTCAGGATTTTTATATATACTCAATATTTCACCCAGTAAATGACACCACTGCAATATTTAGACTGTTCCCTCTGGTCCCAAAGGTGGCCTGAATATCAAGATTTTCCTGCATATACTTAATAAAATTTAACATTAGAGGTAAGTTTAAATACATAATAACTCATCAAAACTCTTCAAGTTTTGGAAAAAAACATCATAAGGGACCTCATCATGAATGACCATGACTTACAGGGTAAGGAGAAGTTGGTGGAAGAACGTAAGAGACTTCTTGCTGAAGATTCATTCAGTGATCACTTACTGTTAGTGAAAACATACAATAAATGGAAGAGATGTGTGGAGCGGGGAACAAATAAGCATTTCTGCTATCAGAACTTTTTGTCTGAGTCTACACTTAAGGTAAGTTTTATATAGGCATTATATTGTGTAACTTCCAAATAACATGTTATCATTGAACATCTTGACTTTCTAAAACTAGACAAGCAGCATGATCTCAATGGCATTGTTAAAAGTTGGAGGTGAGTGTTTGTGGGATCACAACATGTAAAATGAAGTAATGTATATGTCAAGTTATCAAGATGGTTAGAAGTACAGTTATCACAATGGTTAGAAGTACAGTAATGATGGTTGGAAGTACAGTAATCAAGGCTGTTAGAAGTACAGTAATGATGGTTAGAAGTACAGTAATGATTGTTGAAGTACAGTAATGCTGGTTGTTAGAAGTACAGTAATGATGGTTAGAAGTACAGTAATCAAGGTTGTTAGAAGTACAGTAATGATGGTTGTTAGAAGTACAGTAATGATGGTTGTTAGAAGTACAGTAATGATGGTTGGAAGTACAGTAATGATGGTTAGAAGTACAGTAATGATGGTTGTTAGAAGTACAGTAATCAAGGTTGTTAGAAGTACAGTAATGATGGTTGGAAGTACAGTAATGATGGTTAGAAGTACAGTAATGATGGTTGGAAGTACAGTAATGATGGTTAGAAGTACAGTAATGATGGTTGGAAGTACAGTAATGATGGTTAGAAGTACAGTAATGATGGTTAGAAGTACGGTAATGATGGTTGGAAGTACAGTAATGATGGTTAGAAGTACAGTAATGATGGTTGGAAGTACGGTAATGATGGTTAGAAGTACGGTAATGATGGTTAGAAGTACGGTAATGATGGTTAGAAGTACAGTAATGATGGTTGGAAGTACAGTAATGATGGTTAAAAGTACAGTAATCAGGATGTTAAGTGTAATTTATAATGAAATATCTAAATGTCAATTTTAAAATAAGTACTTAAGGTTGCGTAAGTGGCTACAAATGTAAAAATAAGCGAAAATGACATTTTAAGTTATTAACAATAATTAAATATCATACTATCATACCATGCAAAAAAAAATCGATCCAAATATGCAAAAATAGTGTTTTATCGCGATAAAAACTGCACCCCCATATCGACTCCACTTTATCAGCGAGAACGATCTAGGAGGCGGCGTTGTAAGGGGCTCCTTAAGGGCAAATTTGTATCAATCGATATTAAGTTTGGTATCGCTTGCCGTATGTTAACACAAGTATTTGAAGTTAATCAACATGAAGCATATTAAAATGGGAAATAAGAAAAATAAGGCTAAGCAAGGTGTTAGGAGTGTTCTCAAAAAGTGAAAAATGTAGTTAGAAATCTCTTTCTCGCGGAAGTTGGTTTACGAATGCTAAAGATACCGAACTGCATAAATCTATATCCCGTAAAAAACTTGACCATAGTGACGTGACATATTGTGAAAATGGAAACTTTATGGTGGAAAATTACGTAATAAATATATAACTGCAACAATCATTTGATGTGCAAGAAAGGTGTGAATTCATTAACACCTTAATCGATTGGGATACTAGCATCTAATGTACTTTTAATATAAAATATATGATGAAATAACTGATCCGGAACGGTGGTCTTATTGAAGTGTGATATCGATATCATACTCTAACGCCTTGCTAATTATACTAACAATATGGGTCAATTTAGACCTTATATTTGTCGCATCACACATTTCTTTATGTTTTGGCGGGAGATATAATAAACAGCAATATGGTATGCAGACACTCCATGCACCTTGCAATAAAACGCACACGATAAGAAAACGAGCTGTCAAAGATTGTTACCCAATTAATGTTATGACGTACCATTTTTACAAGTTTAATTAAATTTATATATTCCAGAGTCAGGTTTCAAACACAATTAAAGTTATAAAACTACAATATATTTTAATTGCCAGTAAATTAATACAGGGAGACTGGGTCAACGAAAATTATTATTTTCGCTATTTCATCGATGTAATCAATAAAATAAAGTTATTTCAACGTGCACTTTTATTAAGCAACATTGTACACTTTAGTAAAACATTGAAAGCTATCAAACAAACAATAGGATGAAAAACAGTAACGTCTTATGGACATCGGATGTGCATGTTTTTCGAGAATCTTATTTTATTCTGTTATATATCCAATTACCTTTATATATTAGTATTTTTTTAAATGATTTCATTAACAGACATAAAACATAGACACTTTTCTACAAATCAATCACGTCTAAAGTTCTTACTTTTATACTTAATGCATGGCTACCTTTCATTTAACTTATATAGCGGTTTCCCCAGCCATCTTCAACTCGATTTCCCTATCAGCCGTTTTCCCCGTTGAGAGCCTCTCAGTTGACGAGAAATCTGATGTACTGTGTATTGCATCGGTACGATATGATACTATTTTGACAAATAATTCGTCATTAAACTCATTAGAGTCATCAAAAATGGTGGGCGGTTTCACTAATTGATCCGCTAACGATGTACGAATTTGATTGGTTATCAAACTTTAATATCCTGTATTAATTTGTAGAATAATTGTTGATTACACGCGGTGATAATGATCTGACACTTTTATTGTTAATTTCTCGCTTGGAAAAAAATGCAGTGGGTGCTATTTTTGAACAAAGATTGCTGCCTTATTTGATGATGGATTTCAAAGCAGTTTTCGGTATTATGTAGCGGAAATGCTTATCTAGGGAACCGTGTCACAGAATTTAGATATTTATTTTCTTTTTTTATCTATGACGTATTACGTAATTGTCAGCTAGGTTCAGGCTACAAAACTTCTTTAAAGTCAAATATCTATTGAATGGAGGACGTTATGAAAAATCTGAGACACTGTTCCCTGCATGATACCATGATTGTTATTTTAAGTCTAATTGTTGTAATATATCCTTATATACAGAGTAGTGATCTTTATTCAAAAATATGAAAATTATGTGCGATATTGGTTTATAGAAGACAGTCCAAGTACAATATTTGTTTCAAATCACTTGCAATAGACTCTGTATAGTGGGTTTATTAATGTATATAATTATGGTTGACTTTTTAAAACTATAAATTAGTAAAACTTGATATCACGATATAGCCACTCACGCTACCTTAACTTAATTTGAAGCAGGAAAAAATGGTACAGTTTTGATGCAAAATAGAATGACTCTTTATAAAGTGTTTTCATTTTTAGCTCACCAGAACCGAAGGTTCAGGGTGAGCTATTAGGATGGGTAGGTGGATGCTCCAACGTCCATCATCTGGCGTCAACAATGGTCTTCTCCTCAGGAACTACCGGTTGGATTTCCTTCAAATTTGCTGTGTAGAAGCCTTTTGACGTTCTAACTGCAATTTGCTCATATTATATCTGTTGGCCCCATTCAGTGGTCACTAGAGCTAAAGATAGAAAAAAACTTTAATCATCTTTTTCTCATGAACCAATGGATGGATCATCACCAAACATGGTCTGTTACATCCTTAGATAGACTTTTATCAGATTTGCTCAAATAGCAATGGTTGGCTCCTTTTAGGGGCTGCTAGAGCTTAAAATAGAAAAACCTTTAATCATCTTCTCATGAACCAATGGATGGATCATCACCAAACTTGGTCTGTAACATCCATAGATGGTCCTCTCTCAAGTTTGCTCAAATAAATTAGAGCTAAAAAAAGAAATACCTTAAAACAACTTTTTCTCATGATTCTATGGATGGATTATTACCAAACTTGGTTTTTAGCATCTTTAGATAGTTTTCTATCAGATTTGCTCAAATAAAAATGGTTGGCCCCTATTAGGGGCAGCTAGTGCTAAAAATAGAAATATCTTTAAATGCCTTCTTCTCATGAACCAATGGATGGATCATCACCAAACTTCATTTGTAGCATCCTTAGATGGTCCTTTTTCAAGTTTGCTCAAATAAATTTGGTCAGCCCCTTTTAGAGGCCACTAGAGCTAATAATGGAAATACCTTAAAACAACTTTTTCTCATGACTCTACGGATGGATTATTACCAAACTTGGTTTTTAACATCTTTAGATAGTGTTCTATCAGATTTGCTCAAATAAAAATGGTTGGCCCCTATTAGGGGCCGCTAGAGCTAAAAGTAGAAATGCCTTAAAATGACTTGTTTTCATGAACGAGTGGTAATTACCATTACCAAATTTGGTCCGTGGCATCCTTCAGTTATCATGAATATTCCTTTGTAGTATCCTTTGATGGTCCTTTATCGAGTTTATTATTGTTCCCCATTATTTGCCCACAAGTGTACCTTTATTACCTTTTTAGTAACAAGTTAATTAATATTTACTCTGGTGAGCGATGCAGAGCCATCGTGGCCCTCTTGTTATTTATAGTTATCCACCTTCTGTATATATTTTTATTTGACTAATTCTATCGATTCAACCTCATCCACAATTATCAAGAGATTTAAGAATTTCAGTAAAACCTCTAATAGCAACCTCCTCAATATTTCAACCTCCTTGTTATAACAGCGTCACACGAGTACTGTTTCTCGGCTTTCTTCGCTAATAGACATCGAAAGCGATATATTAATACTTATTATGTATAAAGCTTGATCAGTACAGACAATGTTTGTATCTGTTTATGACCCTTCATCACACTATGTGGTGAATGAGTCAATATATATATATAATAAGTCTCCTTAAAACATACAGCATGTATATATATATATATATTAAAAAATTTTGTTAAATGTGATATTGACTCATATATACAGTCTGCGAAAAATGCGTATAGTCCGAGCCCGAGGCTATAAAAATCTGGCCCGGACTATAAACTTCCTTTGCGAGTGTAGTCTGATCGGACTATAGAGTTTTGGGAAATCGTAAATGGGTTTTTCCATGTTACTATAAATATTCGCGTGCAATGACGTTTGGGAAAATTATATCAGAATTTTAAACAATCAAAACGCTGCTTTTTCGTAAGTGCACACGACTTGTCTTCTGTTTCCGCGAACATGCCATTAGGGTCACGGATTTGGTATCTGATGACTGTAGTCTTTCAGACGATTCGGATTACGCACAAGAGTCTGACTTAGATGGTGGAGAAAGAAGAATTAACAGAACTTTTTAGAAAAGCTCCGTCGGTTCACTCTAGCCACAAAATAAATGAATAAACGTTCAAACTGCTGACGTCACACGAGTACTGTTTCTTGGCTTTCTTCGCTAATAGACATCGAAAGCGATATATTAAGCGGATACCAATATTGTTTTGGTTCCGTATTTGTATTTCATGAATCAGTGCAATGTGTACACCCAGGTCACATGCTACTCACGTGGTGTTTGCTAAGCACGATATTGACGCATTCCACAATTTGTGACGTCACTCATGCGTGTCATTCAGCTGTGTGTAACTTCTTGAAATGAAATCAATCGCTGATGACGTAACGCAAGGAATTAATGACGCGTTTCTTGGTCACATGACTACTATATTTCACATGCCTCTGCAAATGATTTATTTATAATACAGTTACTTGGTTTCCCTGACTTAACAGATTGGTCTTCATGTAAAGGAGATTTTATAGTCCGGGCCATTTTTATTGCCTCGGCTTCGCCTATTGGTTTAATTCACAGATTTATGTTTTGTGGAAACGTTTTCTTGTGAATGCGTTTGCGAAATCGATCTGTGCAGTGTTTGTTGACCCTCTAGTAGTACTTACTTCGGACATGAACTGAATTCGGATATGATTTGTGTACAAGACTGTTGGCACATAGATATGTTATCAGACATATTCTTATAATTCTGTTGATATAATAATGTGTAACTCAGGTTAAATTTTGATATTACTTAAGAGTTTGATTTTATGAACTGTGCTTTTATGAACTAGGCTTGTTTTCTTTGTAATGTAAGTTATGATGAATCTGTTTGCTTCATTTTTATATAATGTCTGGGCTTCCAGAAAACAATTCAGTAGCCCACTGGGCTACCACATGCTAAATAAATTTGTCAGACACCGAGCTTGAAGCAACCACTAATTGTAGAATGGAATCAGTAAATGTTTACCGGATATTATTTTTTTTCGGTATGTTGAAGGCGCAAATCCTGGCTAATCTGTTGACATTAATATGCAGAAAATGTATCAATATTAGGTTTTTTATCTGGGTGAGTAATTTTGATTTCGGGCTAGTAACTTCTGTAAAGTCACTGGCCCGACAGGTGAGTAAATTCAGAATGCTTAATCGAAAGATTACCTATTGGTAGAAAACATTGCAATACAACTGATTTACTGATTTTGTTCCATTCTCAGTAACAATCATATTGCTATGTTTCTTACTGTTGCACATCTATAGTTTAATTGAATGTAGCCATGAAAGCATAGGCAGTAGAATTTTGATCTAATCCTGAAAAAAAATTGACTTAAATGGCTAATTGTTAAATGGTATTAAATAGCATATTATAGACATTCAAGACGAATACCAGGATAATGATTTATGTAGGATAGATGTCCCTAAGTAATTTAACAAATATTCTAAGACACCATTCAAAAAAGCTCGGACTATAAAAAATCTATGAGGATTATAACTTTTGTCACAAGGTATAGCCCTGAGGACTAAATTAAAAAGAAATTGACCGAGAAGACTGTATGTATATATAATAAGTCTCCTTAAAACATCAGCTGTAGGCTCTGAAGGACTATGAATACACTCTACTGGTTTTTTCATATGTAGACAAAGCTTGATCTTATATATATATATAATATATAATGTTATATATATAATGTTACAGTCATAACACAATGGTCCATTTACAAAAAGTAGACAAAGTTGACACATATGTTTGGTTTCATTTCTTCATAAAATTCCTATGAATATTTGAATGATTTGTATTGTAGATGTTACAGAAGATGAGGAATCAGTTGGCTGATGTTTTGATGGATCTTGGCTTCCTGTCTGCGTCTGGTCCCACACAACGACAAGCCAATCAAAATTCTGGTTTGTACTTTATTTGTATAAAGAAATGAAGAATAATTTACTCCTCCAATTCTGTCCATCTTTGGGTGGAACACTTTGTGAAAATTAAATTAAGCTGCTGAACAAGTGCTTAATATTTTAATACTGTTGTGTGATATGATGTATTACCTGGGATTAATATTTTAATATATACTGCTGTATGATATGATGTATTACCTGGGATCAATATTTTAATATATACTGCTGTATGATATGATGTATTATCTGGGATCAATATTTTAATATATACTGCTGTATGATATGATGTATTACCTGGGATCAATATTTTAATATATACTGCTGTGTGATATGATGTATTACCTGGGATCAATATTTTAATATATACTGCTGTGTGATATGATGTATTACCTGGGATCAATATTTTAATATATACTTCTGTATGATATGATGTATTACCTGGGATCAATATTTTAATATATACTGCTGTATGATATGATGTATTACCTGGGATCAATATTTTAATATATACTGCTGTATGATATGATGTATTACCTGGGATTAATATTTTAATATATACTGCTGTATGATATGATGTATTACCTGGGATCAATATTTTAATATAAATATGTTGTCATGGGTTTATGTCAGTGGTAAAACAGGTGCTATATTGGTTAATAATCAAACTAGGTTGCATGAAATACACCTTGCCTCAAAACTAATAAAGTAATTTTGAAAAGTCATACATTGATAGAAAGCATATAAAATTGATCTTTTTGAGATTTTATTACCAATTATTTGTATATTGTTCCAAAAATTAAACTATGAGGTGAAACCAGAAATTATAGTGTATTAAATTTAATGTGTGTTAATTATTATACTCATATCCTCTATGTCATTACAAGTATTTTAACGGAATACTCATTGACAGAAAAGTTAAGAAATTTCCTTTCAATAGCATTCTGGTTATATGTCAATAAATTGTACCAAAAGTTTAATGACAAGTTAAAATGATCATGTCAGCAAAAAGCAACATTGAAACCAAACACAGATCAGTAAGAAGTTGCTGAGCAACATTAAACCAAACACAAATCAGTAAGAAGTCGACAAAATTGTTTTTGTGTTGGTTACAGATTTGTACATCCACATGTTATTTTGAAAGTTACATGGTGAGTTACATAGGGTGTTGTAACTAATTAACGACTACATTATGTCAAATGCCTGTGTACATTTTTGTCTCGTTAAAAATAATAAGCAAGTTTTTTGCACACTATCATTGAAATTAATTATCACTTGCCCCAACCCCCCCCCACAGAATAGCTTTATTTAACAAATTCATATGAGACATATATATGTATCAATATTAATGAACAATACTATGAAGGAGTCATTTCAATGAAATATTGTCAATATTTTATAACAAAATATATATAAGAAATATGAATAGTTGTTGTTAGTATCATGAATGTCCTCTGAAATAGTTAAATTATCTTAGATCAAAGTCTGTCTTATAATGCACTAGTACACATGCAGGATTATGTTTACGGTAACACTGTAAGGATACGACCAATGAAAACGCAGGGTTTTTATAGCACAGAATTTTAGTGAGGGGCCTAGCATTGCATGTTATTTACAATTTTATGCGGTTAACATGTTAAGACGAGTTGAAATGTGATTTATTTTGATTTGTTAGTGCTAGATAATGATAATCAATATTTTCCAAGCTTTTAAAGTCACTTGTCCACGGGCAAATACGATGAAAAAATCTACTTGTCCGTCAGCAAAAAGTCCCGAGTCGGAAAAGTTGAGCATAGGAATTCTGCACCCCTGCATAAATACTTTTCTACAAATCAATCACATCTAAAGTTCTTATTTTTACACTAAATGCATGGCTACTTTTCATTTAACTTATATAGCGCTTTCCACAGCAATCTTCAACTCGATTTCCCTATCAGCCATTTTCCCCGTTGAGAGCCTCTCGGTTGACGCGAAATCTGATGTACTGTGTATTGCATCGGTACGATATGATACTATTTTGACAAATAATTCGTAATTAAACTCTTTAGAGTCATCAAAAACGGTGGGCAGTTTCACTTATTGATCCGCTTACGATGAAGGAATTTGATTAGTTATTAAATTTTAATCAGCTGTATTAATTTATAGAACAATTGTTGATTACACAAGGTGATAATGATCTGACACTTTTATTGTTAATTTCTCACTTAGAAAAAAACGCAGTTGGTGCTATTTTTTAACAAAGATTGCTGCCTTATTTGAAGATGGATTTCAAAGCGTTTTTTTGGGGGGGGTATTTTGTGGCAGAAATGCTTATCTAGGGAACCTTGTCTTAGAATTTTGATATTTATTTTCGTTTTTTATCTATGACTTATTACGTAATTGTCAGCTAGGTTCAGACTACAGAATTTCTTTAAAGTCAAATATCTATTGAACGGAGGACATTATGAAAAATCTGAGACACTGTTCCCTGCATGATACCATGATTTTTATTTTAAGGCTAATTGTTGTAATATATCCTTATATACAGAGTAGTGATCATTGTTCAAAAATATGAAAATTACATGTGATGTTGGTTTATAGAAGACAGTCCAAGTACAATATTTGTTTTAAATCACTTGCAATAATCTCTGTATAGAATGTTTATTAACGTATACAATTATGGTTGACTTTTTAAAACAATGAATTGGTGAAACTTGATATCACCACATAGTCACTTATGCTACCTTATAGTGTTTGTTGTTTTGCTGACCAGCATCAGCTTCAACAAACACAGTAATTCAATACTAGACAAATAATCAAATATAAATTAAAACCTATTATCGCATACCTTTCAACAATCTTACCTCTCATAAAACGTTGGATGTATTCAGAAATTAGATCAATAAAATGACATTGAATCTTATTCCAAGGACAAATTTTTCAACTTTTTGAATTTGAATTAAAATGCAGTCCTAGTTGATTTCACAGAGAGTGAATACAACCTTCTTTTCGGACAGTTTGATGACCTATGCTTCATTCTAAACTAGCATGTCATACAAACTTAAGGACAAAAAAGTGTCATGTAAATAGTGTTTTTAATTAGTGTGATACATGCTATGCCTCTGTTTCTCGATTTTGCATGCATAAAATATCAAGCCAAGATCAAGAAAATGAATGTAGTAGGATGTTTGTCTGTAAATACCATCAATTTCTATGAAATGATTCTAAACAAATAACTTATTTACACTAATGATCTTTCTGTAAATTTTAAAAATGCATTCATTGTATCTATTTGCAACTTGCTTTGAACTAAAATCTGTATTAAATTAGCCATCTGTCAATTTTATGTCACCATGATTTTCACCCAACAGTAAAAAATATTTAATAATAAACAGTATTGCTATTTATATCAAGCTGTTATCAGACCACTTATCAGCTTTTTGGTGTCCCACTCAGCAAAATGGCAATGTTCAGATGAGTGAAAGTACCTGACGGTAACAGCAAATACTGATTGGATATATACTTGTCATGCACAGACCCCATAAAATTTATAAAAGATCCAATAGCAGCTTGGAGTGTAAACTTTAAAGTCACTAACACCATATCGGATGTGATGATTATACATTGTCTCTAAATATCACCAATTTTCATCTGTACATTTCACTATCTATTTTACAAAAAGAATGTTTATTTTTAAATTGTGACAAAAACTCATGTCTACACCTTAATTATAAAAGTTTCTATCTTTTAAAGAAATTATTTGGGTGCAATTCTATCAGCAAAAGCATCGCCCCAACACAAGAATCACACATTTCCTCCAAACTGGCCACATTAACAGATAGATTTTAATTGCCTAATTCATGTTAAGATGCAAAAAAACTAAAGCGAAAAACGTTACATACTAGTATGCATAAAGCAATTGTGTTAGTATTCTGGTAATTACATTATTGATTGTACCAGTTAGCATTAATTGGGTATACAAAAAATGCTGATTTTACTGAAAGAGCCATTCAATTTGAAGTTGGTATGCATGTACTGCAAAACAATTGTATTTTTTGTTAAATGCCCCTGCACTAATTGGCGTAAATCAATCTTTTTGAGGAAGATGAATGCTTGAGACTAGCAATAAATGCTGTTATAATTCTTGAAATTATATCCAATGCATCAATATCTCTTTAAAATTGCATTTTGATCAAACATATCAGTAAAATGTGAAGCATTTATCAGGGCTATGCAGTATGTAGGAAATTCATAGTGCAGGCTTCTTGAAACTGCTGGAATACTTGACTGACATTTGGTCAGGCAAAGTTAGAATTTCTGTCTGACCTGATGAAAATTTGTCTGACTGAATATATTAAAAATAAGTGATAAATGCTGTAAACTATGCCCCACTGCTGGACATCCAGTCCGGTACTCACTGAAGTTGTTGGACCTGCACGAAATTTGTCTGACATTCCGGCAACCTGCTGGAAGCCTGATAGTGTGCTTATCCATGCAGCTTTTTGTTGAGCCTGCTTGCAGTGAGTTCCACATAGTTGCCACAATGGTGGTTTGTTTGGCATATGTGCTGCAGTCCATTAGGATTATGCATCTGGCACCTGAGGTCCATGTCACACTTCAAGGTTAAAGGTAAAAAAATTGTCCAAAGTGGCTTGTCTAGACAATTATAATACAAGTTCTTCATCTCTTGTAAATAGCAGGTTCAACAGGTTGCCGTTGGGCTTCTAGTTCTAAGATTGAAATGTTATCTTAATCCCTTCTCCATGTTTGTTGTATTCTGTATATTTCTCTAACTGTTGTATTTTTTAAATATCTCACTGCTCAAAATAGCTTTAGAAATTGTTCTCTTTCATAAATATTCGTATTTTTTTCACAGATAATGAAGACTTGGTGAAAGCAGTTGTCTGTGCTGGGTTGTATCCAAATATTGCCAAAATCACAAAAGGGAAAACCAGATTTAAGTAAGTACAGGTTTCTGAGAACATCAGGAAACTAACAAGTACTTGTGTTGATAGATTTGATAAAATTTGGGAGTTATGTCCCTGTAAAAGAATTCTTGATTGTTGGAAGAGTTGTGGTTTAATTTCAGCTAGTACCATAGGTAATTTTCTATGCAGAACATTGCCTTTTTCCAGCTTGGTATCAGGAGACAACTTTTACTGATATAAGCTAATGATAAACCATTTTATGACCGCTGTGGTATTCATTTAGAAAAGTTTGATCTACCAGTTGTGCTGACTTGTAACCTTAATTCAAAACCTCTCATCATTTCTTATTTTTACTTATGCACCTTGTGAGGTTTGGCATCTCTAAACTATTAGGACCATATGAATGAGTCACTTTATTTTTGTCTTTAAGTACAGTTCACACCCGTTATTTCGACATTTTTGGGCTGTGAAAAAAATGTCGAAATAAGCGAATGTCGAAATAAGAGAAATGACGAAATAGGTACTTCAACGAAGGTTCATAACTAAATGTCGAATGTACTGTGTGTTAGTTGTCTCACATGTTTCGTGTTGTGTAAGTGATGATTATAAGTGTACAATAATGTGTTGACAATAAATATTAATACATGTACAGTTGACGTGTTAACTGAGCTAGATTCACCATTCACTCTTTTAAACGTTATCCCGTGTCTGGTTTTAAATCGCTCCAACCAGCCCACAGACGCATCAAAATCGGACGAAGGAATGCCTAACTGATCAGCAAATAATCTGGCTTTACATCTTAGTGTATCGCCATCCATGGTTATCTGACGTGATCTAGTATTTTTGAACCATGTAAGTAAAGCTGTTTCAACGTCAGGAGAATTAGAACGTCTAGCTTTATCTCGGACAGGAGACATTTCACCAGTAAGAAACGTTGCTTTGATCGTTGCTTTGATCGTTGCTTTATTTCTCAACCACATAGACAAAGTGTTGTGAGGTACACCATATTTAGCAGCGACTAAACTTTTCTTCACCCCCTTTTCTACATCACATATCGCCTCATACCTTTCCTGGTATGACGTTGTCTTATTTTTACGTTTCGTCCCTTTCAATCCTGTGGCCGATCTAGATATCCTCCCGGGATTCAGACCAGACCCTTCACTAGATTGCTCGACCACTTGAAAAGAACTCTCTCCAACTTGGGTTGTCATGATGACTGATAGAAGCATTTTCTTTTTATTATGTGTAACGAATAGATCAAAAATCAAATGATATATAAACTGTGGTTTACAGTTGAAGTGATGATCAAACATTAACCAAACAAAACAATAAGTTTATAATTATGCATCACTATAATCGCTGATTTTAGCCGATTAAGAGACCCAGCTTGACACTTATCAAATTATAAACAAACTGTCAATATAATTGTCGATATAACAATAGGATGTGTGGGCCATTCATTGTCAATCAACACCTTCGGTCGACAAATTTATGTCGAATTCAACATTGTTGATATAGTGTGAAAAGTAACTTAGGGGCCGAAAAATTGTGTCGAAATATAAATTTGTCGAAATAGTCATGTCGAAATACGCATTATATTTTATATTAAATATAGAGAGTAAAAATCAGGACTTTTAAATTTTGTCGAAATAAGCGGAATGTCGAAATGAGCGATGTCGAAATAGCGAGTTCAGACTGTATAAAAAATTTATGTCACGATAAATTTCAGATCTATGAAGCTTATCACTGAAGATGAAACAAAGTGTGAACTCCATCCTAAATCTGTGGCAATGGACTTGAATGACCCTGCTGGACGATGGATTGTTTACCATATGAAAATGAAAACTTCTAATGTAAGTTTACTGTAAAACTTCATCATTTTGACCACCTGAAGTGGTCTATATACATGTATTAAGGTGGTCTTATGGTCAAATTGAAATAAAGAAGAAATTTTGATGACTACTCCAAACTTGAGTGATCTGTCATGGTATTGAAGTGACTGCTGACTGAGATTTTGTGTTTATTTTTGAGAGGACTCTTCTCGCTTTACAAACAAATTCATGATTAAAGTCCCCTGGAAAGGAACTGTGAAATATTACCTGTATGTGCAGCTGACCTTCAAATCAGGATTTGCTCTTTTGTACCAATTAATATATGCTAAACAGCTAAAGCTATTGTTCATGTAATGGTCATTTTTTACAGAAAGCCATTTACCCAGATCTAACTGTAGTCACTGTGTCTGGTAATCCTGAAAACTCTTGTAGTCTGACCCACCAGAACTAGTTTCTTAAAATAAAATACTCATGAGGAAAGTAAAAACTGATTTTAGACAGGGCTGTTTAAATATTGAATTAAATTGATTATTGAATCAATTGAATTAAATTAATTATTCAAAGATAGTGTCTGATTCATGATGTATTTATTTACTGTATCTGTTCTGTTCCAGGTTTTTATTTATGACCTCAGTCCAGTCTCTCCTTATGCTCTCCTGTTTTTTGGTGGAGATATCTCACAAGTGATGGTAAATACCCCATTGTTTATTATTTCATCCATCATTCATACAAATACTTTATCTCAAATTTACATTTTCTCAATTCAAATATTCCTTGTAAAATGAAAAGATATCCAACCAGTACATTCACTGTTGATAGTAATGTGGTTGTAATATCTTTCAGTGTAGATACCATATTCACTCTGTATAAGATGCTTGGGTGTTGAACTTTATCCAATATTTTCCATGACCAGAAATGGACAAAATCAGGAAAATTGAATTCATTTGCTCACCAGAGATGATATCTATCAAATGGTTGATTAAAACAACTAAGGGAATGAATCTTTTATAATCTAAAAAGACATATGGTTTTGTTCTCTTGCAACAGAAAATCCCCTCCTGTGAAAATATTCTCCCTTGGGGCAACGGAATCATCTTAATGTTTAAATCATCCATTTGAGAATGTACCTCTGTTTGTTTGTTCATCCGTCTGTACATCTGTGAGCATGAACAATTTCAGGAAGGCAAACATAAATCTCTCCCTCCATGATTCTGTTATCTAATTTATTATTTTTGTTTTCATGGAGATAAAAGAAAGGTGCTCTTAGAAAATGTGATAATTATATGTCAGTCAGTGTAATGTACAAAAAACAGCTGCCTTCATTAACACTGCAGCTCTTACTTAACATTTTATTTTTCATTTTATGTTTTTAGAAAATAATATATCAGGACTTGAAAGTCAAGGTTAAGAACCATTTTATGGAAAAAGCTTTTGCGAGAAATTTCATGCAATGTTTGAATTTGACCCCAGCCTGAAGTATCATGTAAAATTTATGTTTTGTTTACTCACTAAAAATGAAATGGTTATTTAGAGTTGTGTTTATTCATTATTTATATATAGCATATCACATCCCCCAAACATGTCTTGAAAAAATTATAACACAATGCTGTCAAATTGTATTTTGATTTAAGTATTATGAATTTAAAATTGTCTTTAATTCTTTTTTACCACAAACATGTTCCTTATATTTTTCTCAAATGTGCCAAATTTCACTGAACATTTTCAAATAAGTCCAGTGCACAGTCATCTCTGGCAGTTCTTTTTTTTACTGTAAATCTTATCTGAAATTCTTTTGCTCCTCATAGCCACAACCTTGACAAGTATCCAGTAGAACAATAAAAGACAAAATTCTGTGTTTTAGGCTCATAATGATATGATTAAATAAAATCACAATACGGGTTGTAGAGATTACCAAGAACAATACGGATAGTAGAGATTACCAAGAACAATATGGGTAGTAGAGATTACCAAGAACAATACGGGTAGTAGAGATTACCGAGAACAATACGTAGAATTCTTTTATTTACCTGTTGCTGTACATCTCTGACATTAATATTAGTTTTTTTTACACTTGTAAGAAAAATCAAGATTGTTGAAGTAATTGTTATAGACATTAGCTTCAGTCGTGGCTAATTTCCACTTTGCTCAACATATCGTGGTTATCACCAAATTGACCTAAATATCCGTCTAAAGTTGTTTTATAATGTAAAGATATCTCAATAATAAGAACAAAGAACAGCCCTGTTGCTAACTGTACATGTGTAAATGAAGAGACTAGGGGAGGGGGTAAATTTCCTGGCTTGGGGAATACTTTCAGGCGGGAATTATTTACTTTTGCACCTGATTCTGCTGAGTTGAGACATCTTCACTAGTTTGAAAATCAATGTCTAAGGTTTGTCAGTTGTGCATTATGAGAATTGGGTGGTGTTGATAACTTAAGATAAGTGTATATGTTGACATGTTCAAAAATTAAGTTGTGTTTTACTACAAAAGTCAGTATCTTGTTTTCATAATACCTAAGTAGCATAAAACAAACAAAAATTTTTTTAGCTCATCAGAACCGAAGGTTCAGGGTGAGCTGTTAGGATGGGTAGGTGGATGCTCCCGTGTCCATCGTCTGGCGTCAACAGTGGTCTTCTCCTCAGAAACTACCCGTCGGATTTAATTTGCTGTGCAGAAGCCTTTTGAAGTTCTAATTGCAATTTGCTCATATTGTACCGGTTGACCCCCTTTAGGGGTCACTAGAGCTAAAAATAGAAAAACTTTTAATCATCTTCTTCTCATGAACCAATGGATTGATCATCATCAAACTTGGTCTGTAGCATCCTTATATGGACTTTTATCAGATTTGCTCAAATAAAAATGGTTGGCCCCTTTCAGGGGCCGCTGGAGCTAAAAATAGAAATACCTTTAAACGTCTCCCTCTCATGAACCAATGGATGGATGATCACCGAACTTGGTCTGTAGCATCCTTAGATGGTCCTTTCTCAAGTTTGCTCAAATAAATTTGGTCGGCCCCTTTTAGGGGCCACTAGAGCTAAAAATAGAAATACCTTAAAATGACTTTTCCTCATGTTTCTATGGATGGATTATTACCAAACTTGGGTTTTAGCATGTTCTTTGGCATCCTTCAGTCATCACGAATATTCTTTTGTAGTATCCTTTGATGGTCCTTTATCAAGTTTATTGTTGTTCCCCATTATTTGCCCACAAGTGTACCTTTATTACCTTTTTAGTAACAAGTTAATTAATATTTATTCTGGTGAGCGATGCAGGGCCATCATGGCCCTCTTGTTTACATTTTTCATCTGTTTTGGTCATTCTCTTTGCTGAAAACTTTTTACGGTAGTTTTACACATTTTGATTGACATTTACCTAAAATAAGGGTTTTTAGATTTGAGTTCTTCTCTTGTTGTGAAATCTGAAAATAGTGTAGAATTCAGGCATAAGCATTGTTCACCTTATAATGAAATCTTTTAGATGATCATGGGCTGAAACTCCATTCTGTTGTTTAACTGTTGGATTATTGCAGTTATTGGCTTATTGTTAGTGTTATCTATGTTGTCATGTTGGTATAAAATTTTGACACCATTGTTTTATATTACAGGATGACGGAGTACAGACTGTCTGTGTTGATGATTGGATCAGATTTAAAGCTTCCCCTAATTCTGTATCTTTAGTCAAAGTAAGAGCTTAAGGAACACTTCTATTTACTTTTCTTAGTTCTCTGGAATATGTTTTGTTGAGTTAAATCAAGTTCAGAATTAACTTTTCTGACCTCAATCCCTCAAAATTTATGGTTAAATCCCTTAAAACTTTTACTCTTTGGTTGAATCCCTTTACAACTGTTAATTTGTGCTTCAACAATGAAAAACCATCAATTTGCCATCGAATCCCTCTTAAACTGTCAGTATTTGGTTGCATCTCTTAAAAAACAATCTTTCTGTTCTTACATTCTGACAATGATTTAAAACCTTCATAAATAAAGACAGAATGTTTTGATTATCTTTGTTTTTCCTAAATAATAAGATTGTTCGATTTTTAAGGACCTTCGAAAGGAGATGGATACAATGTTGGACAGTAAAATCTCTGATACAAAAGGCTCAAATTGGGGATCAACAGAAGGGGCCATTATAAATGCCATTATTGATCTTATCACCACAAAAGAAAATTCTGAAAAGGTCATGCATTCACAGAGATGGTGAATAGGATCACAGAATTTTGTGTCTGGTATAAATTATCAAGGAAGACCACAGTTGCTATAGTTACTGTTTTGCTTTCTGTGTTTCATTCAGTGGAAACCTGCTGAGTCTTCACATTCTAAAAGTGATGTTTGCCATGGTTACCATGAAATGCTGTGGGACAGGATTTGTTTGACATAATATATGATGTACCGATTGACTCATTATGTTTCAATGAAAATTTTATGTAATTTCAGGAGATTTGTTTTATGTTGTATATTAAGGCATATTTTGGCCAAATTTGAACACAAATTTGTTTTTGTCTAAAATTGTTTCAGAAATAAGTAATTTTTAAATAAATGGATTGTGTGGTTTATATGACCTAATGTCAATTCAATTACCAAATTTTACACAATATTTTCTATTTCCACAAAACATTTAGTCCTTGATGCTGAAAAATTAGGATTTTAAGTTTAATTCAGCATTACAAAATCTTCTCTCAAGCGATTTGAACTGTTGGTCGGGTGATATGTAAAGGTAGCATTGTATTTTATTTTTGCCTGCGATAATCTTATAAACATTTTATAGATAGGACTAATTAAGAAACTGATACTGTGAAGCCTGTCTGGAAGATGATGATAATAGTGACAATTTTTACATCATAGTCTGACAAAGCTTTATTTATCTGTTTGACTGATTTAATCGAAAATGTAAAAAGTCACAAATTTTAAACAGGGGTGAAACATGTGCTTCACTAATAATTAGACTGACAATATAAGCTTTGAAGATACTATATCTAAGGTTAAGGATATTAATCTTCTTTGTCAATTTGTGTGTCATTAAGGGATGATATCAAAGTTATGTTGAACAAGAGGGTATTAGATTTTTAAACACATGCCTGTAATTTTTTACTTGATGTTTCTATACATAAATATGAAAATGGCTGTGTATAAGTTCAGTCCTAGGATTGACCAGTCAGAAGAATGAATTCTATGCTTGATTCACAAACTCAGGTTTATAACTGTACGCCTGAAGCTCTAACAATCCCTGAAAGACTGGAGCCACAGGATTGTGAAAAAGAGGAAAATTACAAGTAATTGTAAAATTCTATTATATTTCCCTAAAAATACCTAAGTAACAAAACTTACATATAAAAACATAAAACAAAACGAATTAAAAATCTGCACAATAAAAAAATCATGGAATTTCCACTTCTATCACAGACCATGCCTTGCTGTAAATGATGCACTAAAACAATTTTCTAACACATACTAATTTGAAAACAGAAAACTATAGAAATATAATTTAAAATCCTTATCTGAATTCTTATCTGTAAACAGCATTTAGTTAGTTAATTGATTTTATTTGTATCCATATAAAAAAACCAAAACCAGATGAATGCAGCATTTCTAATAATAAAAAAAAATAGCATAATTAATGAATTCTACAGTTGTTATGCTTAACAAGACCAAAGATTGTAAAATAATCTATCTAAAGTAGTCTTAGTAGTTACCAAAATAAGTTGATTGCTTCTATGTATTAACAGTAAGAAATACATGTAGTTTCCAGTGTCATAAGAAATTTTATCAGTGTCTATTGATAATAGAAATCAGTGTCATTTCTTGACAAGTCGTAACTTTCATGAAGATATGATAAAAAAATATGTTTTTATTTGTTAACCATCTGGTCACACATAGCTGACCTCAAATTTGAATGAAATGTGGAAAAGTTCAGTGAAACATAGTTTAAAACAAAGTGGCAAAATTCAACAATTACAAATACTTGAATGCCTTTGATGTAAAAAAGTCTTTAGTACAAATTAGTAATGTAAATTTGATAATACTTTTGGTCTCTACAACAATAACTAACACATCCCTGATAAATATATCACTATAAACAACTTCCATAATTAATAAAAGTCTCATAAATCCCGATTCCCAAATAAAACACAAAAAAGAACACAAAACAAGGGACTTTCATTACAACAAAGTTATGAATATTGGAGAGAACAGCTAGATTTAGTTGAAACAAATGATTTTTAAGGAGGGTTTTATGTGGTGAATGCCATGTTTTTATTTTTCATGAATGATATTCATGTACAATTTAACAATATACACATTAATTTCAAGTTCCCAAGTAGATATTTGATAAAAACTAAAATTGTTGTATCTTTGTGACTCAAATTTTGATGATCTATTTTGATAAACAGATATCCGGAGCAAAATATAATGATTCTTAGTTATAATTATTGTGAGTTTTTAACAAGTCCAAAAAATTGAGCTTGTATCTACAGTAATTTGATTAAACTCTGAAGAGCAACAGGTTTTAAATGGTCAGCCGTTAATTAGGAGGCGTGGAATGATGTCATTCAATTGTTCATTGGCATGGCTTATTTTTTAGACAGACTTCAAAACTCAGATCTGTTACTGTTTAACTCTGACCTTTGTTTCAATGTGTTAAGACAAATGAAACATTAGACAAAAAATGACCTATCAAAATATAGAATTAAACATTTAAGAAATGAATAACGTCACAACAAAACATAGATCTACTGGTATTACTACCAAATCCTCTTGCTTTGGCTTGGAAATTCGCACCTTATATCTATCACAGATTTCTAACAAAAATATTAGCAAGTGTTGTTTACTATATACATACAACCTAGATACAATAAAGTTGTTTCATCAAACCAAAAAAAACGAGCAAATATTCATCTGTTAGTATTTTTCTGAATGTAAAAAAAACAAAATCTATACATTTGTTTCAATGTGTTGAGACAAATGAACATTAGAAAAAAATGATTCATCAAAATATAGAATTTAATATTTAAGAAATGAATAACGCCACAACAAAACATAGATCTACTGGTATTACTACCAAATCCTCTTGCTTTGGCTTGGAAATTCGCACCTTATTATCTATCACAGATTTCTAACAAAAGATTTCTAACAAAAATAAGCAAAAACATGATGTCACCTTACATCCTAATCAAAACCCTGAGGTTTATTAAAAACTTTAGTATTAAAACAAAGTGCAATACAAGCTTGGTCACTCTTTAAGAAATGTGGGATGCTGAGAAAACTGAGATGAACTTAATTTTAATAACAAGGTCAGAACAAGAAGTATCAAGGCAGTAAAAAGGTTGTCTACAAAATAACACAAAGATTACTTGAAAAGGGCTGTCTACAAAATACTGATGAAGCTCTATATACTGTATATCTCAAGCTTGGAAAAGGGGCATCTACAAAGTAAGATGTAAAAAGGGTCTAAAATGGTACTTGGCAATGTATATTCTCTATAAATCTATGATTGAAAAGTGCTCAGATGGTATAAGTGCAGTGTGGTTATTATAGATGTCATAATGAGTATAATCACATTTATTGTGTTAGTTTTTATTTATTATACATATTTGGCACTACTATAAATTAGTCATAAAATGATCAACAATCAGTGAAGGCTGACATGATAACTTCTCCACAAAAGTTTAGTATGACTTCAAGCAGACACAACTTTTTACTAGTGCAGTTATAGCATATACAAACATACCAAGGATTATTAACCGCTGTTATGCCCATACAGTTCTGCTTAATGCTGAAACTCCCATCAAGTTCGATTCAAATCAAACTGGTACTTGACCAGAATTTATCCTGCATACTTGGTAAGTTGATGTTGGTTCCATAAGGGTTAATGGGGCTGTTAAAAACATTAACCATTTAAGTTGTGAATGATTACAATGATCTTGACTATCTTATTCAGTAGGAATTTTGATAAGTCATTGTACCATTTTAAGTTGTCTGCTGTAGTAAGATTTATCAAACCCTCCCTTCACTGATGGTAAAATCTGTTTTTGCAATACTGCTACCTTGTCATCCATATAAATATCAAACACTAATACAGACACACATATACAAGTTATAGCCAGTGCTTGAACCATCAAGAAATTTGCAATAAAAACACATTCATATTTGTTAATTAAAAGTACTATAAAAGAATTTTAACAAAATGCTCATTCATGTTATAAGATACTGACTTCCTTCAATTAACTTCATCAACAATAATTAGTAGATATTTAAACACTAATGGACTAATCAAATATTAATGTACATGATGGTATACAGCACTTCTCTTTTGAAGCATCCAACAACAAGAGGATTGTTTGTAAACATACCATTCTGCTAGGATTAAAACATGTGGGTGGGGTACAATTGCATGCACCAACTTTCCCTCCTTATGACAATAAGTTTATTTACTGAAAATTTGCAAGCTTGTGATCTATTTATGATATTAATTTAATTAAAAAAACACGCAAAAGTATCAAAAATAACCAAGATTTGTAACAAAAAAAATATCTTCAGAGATAATAATGATGGTAGTATTACATGACTACAAATCAGTGGCAAATTAGTGGCATTTTAACAATTCAGCAGTTGTACAATCATTAACAAAGTCATATAGATCATTTACATACTGTAATTTACATCAAACATCCAGCATCATAAGAGGCATGGATTTGAAACAAGAGGGCCATGATGGCCCTGCAGCACTCACCAGAATAAATGTTAATTAGCCTGTTACCAAAAAGGTAATAAAGGTCCACTTGTGGGCAAATTTTTTTTCGCAAATCTGATAGAACACTATCTAAAGATGCTAAAACCAAGTTTGGTAATAATCCATCCATAGAAACATGAGAAAAAGTCATTTTAAGGTATTTCTATTTTTAGCCCTAAAAGGGGCCAACCATATTTATTTGAGCAAACTTGAGAAAGGACCATCTATGGATACTACAGACTAAGTTTGGTGATGATCCATCCATTGGTTCATGAGAAGAAGACATTAAAAGGTATTTCTATTTTTAGCTCTAGCGGCCGCTAAAAGGGGCTAGCCATTTTTATTTGAGCAAATCTGATAAAAGTCCATATATGGATGCTAAAGACCAGGTTTGGTGATGATCCATCCATTGGTTCATGAGAAGAAGATGATTAAAGGTTTTTCTATTTTTAGCTCTAGCAGCCCTAAAAGGGGTCGACCATATTCATTGGAGCAAACTTGAGAAAGGACCATTTAAGGATGCTACAGACCAAGTTTGGTGATGATCCATCCATTGATTCATGAGAAGAAGACGTTTAAATGTATTTCTATTTTTAGCTCTAGCAGCCCCTAAAGGAGCCAACCATTTTTATTAGAGCAAATCTGATAAATGTCCATATAAGGATACTACAGACCAAGTTTGGTGATGATCCATCCATTGGTTCATGAGAAGAAGATGATTAATGGATTTTCTATTTCTAGCTCTAGTGACCCCTAAAAGGGCCAACTGGTATAATATGAGCAAATTGCACTTAGAACGTCAAAAGGCTTCTGAACAGCAAATCTGAAGTAAATCCGACTGGTGGTTTCTGAGGAGAAGACCATTGTTGACGCCAGACGATGGAGCATCCACCTACCCATCCTAATAGCTTTCCCTGAACCTTCGGTTCTGGTGAGCTAAAAAATGAATAAAAAATCCTTTAATAAAATATCATAATTAAGACATCAAAACTGTTTTCATTGACAAGTGATAAACACTATTTGAATTGGCAAGTTTTTTTCAGTTATAAAAAACAATCCTTTCATAAAGGAATTAAATGATTGAGATTAATTTTGGCTTCTGTACATTTTCTTCAGTACACATATTTTATTTTTTTCTCACACTTTAACCAATAACTACATGTTTTTTCACCGATAAATCATAAATTTTGAGTTAAAAAATGCACTATCAAATCGTAGTATTAGAAATTCTAGTTATTCCATGCTTGCACAACCATTGAATCAGATTTAATTAAAAAATGGTTTTACAGAACAAAAACGTGGCTTAACCACATATCTATGTGTACATTAAGACCAATGGTTAGAAATCATTTATGACCAAATTCACACTATGGTTAGATACAAAGAAATCTTGCTATAATCATTCTGAAAGTTCAAACAGCACAATATTAGGAATTTTAATACTAGTATTAAAATTATATTTTAGAAACAATTTTGTAAATAAATTGTTCATAATGACAAATAGTGAATAAGTACTAATTCTTTAACTATTAACAATATTTAACAATAAAATGAAGGCACTGAGTAAAAATATTACATCACATGTACACAAAATTGAATACAAAAATAGTAATAAAGTCTACATAGAAAATAACTGGTGTTTACATGTAAATTTATCAGTCACTCAGAAACTGGGAAAATTCCAAAAAGTCAGCATTGCTAAATAATAACCGTCATGTATTATTCCAAAATAAAGTATTTCAGTACTCAGGGAGAGGACACAGGGTTTGGTTGATTTATTTTAGGTTCTTATCAACAAAATATTTCAATATTTCATGATATGATGTTTTTCAAGCCAAATTTGTTTAGGAGGCAACAAGGCTCCCTTTTGTAGGTGACAAATTCCTTTTCAAATTGGCCTACAAGCTGGATTACTTGGGAAAACATTCTTTGTGAATGTTTTAAAACATTTAATTTATCAAGTTTGGGTGACTCTGAGAAATTTACAAGTAAAAGCACCTTAGAAAAGAACATAAATAAAACATTCATAACAAATCATAAACATGACATAAAAATGGCAGCTAAGGTTTTTTCTTGTTAATAAGGTATGACAGAACGTATCATTCACTTCAACCAGCCGAATAACACAAACATTCCACATTTCTCGCATGTACACAACAACTGAAGGCACTAGAAATTATTTGACACGGCAATGCCGCAAAGGTTCTATTCCTATGTACAGTATCCATTATCATTTCTTTTTCTTTTTTCCTTTCTTTCCCTTTTTCCCCTTTTTTCCTCCGCCGTCCCCTTCCCAACCAAATCCTCGCATATCTAAAGCCTGCGGAGCGTCATGTGCAATATAATATAAATTCTCCATAGCAGCTTGTCCTAAAATGTCTACTTCTGGTTTATCTCCCTTTACTGCCTTTGCAGATCCCTTCGCTGACTTCTTCCCCGACTTCTTTCCTGACTTCTTTCCTGATTTCTTCCCAGACTTCTTACCCTTTTTTCCACTCTTCTTCGGCTGAAAACACATGAGGTACTGAATAGAATGGAACAGTACACACAAGTGCATGTCTCATTTAAGCTGACATTCAGATAATACGACAATGGAGAACAATTAAGAAAAAATACTGCCATAATTTTTCTTTCAAAAGTGTTTTTAATAATCTATATCAGGATGAGTTTAGTAAAAGAATAATTGTCTGAGGAGTGGAATCACTTAATATGATCATGCTGTTGACTGGGTAGTCAGTTCTTAAGCAATGCTTGAATTGTCCAATGACAAAGCTGCATTTTAAGACTGGGCCTGAATTTGTTTTATAGTCTTGGTCCTATAAATCTGTACATGTTATATCATGAATTTATCATGTCTGGTCAATCCTTCAGCAAACCTATTTACAGGCTAACCTTAAGTAACTGCTGTCAACAAACAACACTCATTAGTACACAATTACTGATACCACAAGCCTATAATCTCCAGATAAAGGCCAACTTCACATAAAGGCCTTATTTTGTTCACAGGCTTGTTTGTATGATAAAACATCAGATACTTAAATCATGCAGGTATTAGCAAGCACAACTATTTTGAATCAAAAATAAAGCAGTTTTACCATTCTGTCTATATGTTCTGATGGGTGAGCATTAAACTCGTCTACTGTCAAGGCCATCAGAGAGCCTTGTAGTATAAAATACAAGCAGACTACCCAGGAACTGGAGTCCCTCAGTAGCTGCTGGTTCCTGTATCTTTACTGGCCTCCTCAACAGACGTGCATTCATAATATCAACCAAAACTAAAAATAGATTAATAAAACATGTATGAGTATATAAGAACATTTGTCACAGAACTCCATTGTAATTGTCAGAATCACATGTGAAAATAAATTTGAACCGTGTCTTCATTCCCAACTTTTACTCACAAACAATTTCAGTTTTACATAACATTTGCGGGTAGTAAAATGTTGAAAACGAAAACTGAATCTTTTCATTAAAATCTTTATCAACCCATTCTCGAACACCAAACGTAACAAAAAATAAAAATGGGGTCATTTTCTGACACTCCATTGACAAAATATTAACTTGTATCGAATTGGATATACATGTTTTTTTTCAAGATTTAAACTTCTCCCACTTTGTAACCATTACATATCCCATGCTTTCTGGCAGATGTTTTTATAATCATATCGTACATGCGTGAGTACGACAGTGTCTCGAAAACTTATAAAAATGGGAAATAACGATTATAAATTTGGTTTATTACACATACCTGACTTTCGCATACTTGACTGTAATTAATTCAATTTTGTTCCATTATTGATTAACAAAGACATAAGAAATTGTTTTTAAATTAACTAAAACACATACTTGCAACATAATTAGGAAACCAATGTACAAAATTCAATAAAAGCAACTTATATGAAAGCGTGTTAACTGTTAAACATACCCAACCAATTCTAGCGTCCCACCTCTAAACTAACATTTTCATTTATCCCATGATGTTATGCTTTGATGTGACTCTTTTCAGTGATTTTCTTTACATATTATGATGATTATAGATTTTGCCAGCTGTGATTTCTGGCTTTCTGTTGAAAACATCATGTTTTTGAACACATTTAAAGGAGTTAACGTTCCTGACCAGCGTATTTGCAACAGTGACATAATGCTCATCTGCATATCACTTTTGAAATTAGATAGCAATACTTTAATTATTTTGTAGAAACTGCTCCACTTATGTTAGAAAATAACACTTATGTGGTGTTTAGAGAATTTGGTTATTTAAATTTTCTGCTTTAAAATAGTACACACTTACTGCGACTGCCAATTTCGGGGATTTTTACATCTTTCTGCAGACGACTGTGACGATATTAAAATGTAAAAATATAAACTTTCGGTTCAAATAATGTTTGCAATATAATTAACTTATAAAAATATGATTTTACAAACAATTTGGCTCAAATATAAATTTGTAAATTGATTGTGACATAAACGTTGTGAAAATATTCTATTATCTGACATTCAATGGTATAAAATTCTTATGACAGAGTGAGGTTCCAGCATGGAGAATAATATCAAGATTTATGACCTCTTACCCCATAATAAAAGAACTGAATTGACTACCATGGAAACCATCTCATGATAATTATGTATCAACAATGTACAACTTAGACAAAAAAATTAGTCAAGTGGAATTTTCATGATTTAAATATCAATTTTTGGTATCCAGTCCTAGGATTCATATAAATCTACACCTGCGTCATTATTGATGATATTTTCAGGGAAGTAATATTGGTATATGATTAAAACTTCAATGAACAGAAATGCCCTGACAAACCCTGAATATAAAGAATGCCGCATAATCATACAAGCAACTACACACAATTGTGTCTAGATAACTGCTCCAGCATAAGCCCATCTGTCATAAGTACAGTAAATTCAAAATAGTAAAATCAAAAATACTTGAATATTTTTCACAAATTATAATCACAGTTCATTTAGTCTAGTAACACACCAACAGACAGGTAAAAGACGTGCAACTGTTTCTTTCCAAAAACTAATTTACAGCTTTATGAGTTCTGGGTATAATCAAAAACTTACAAAATTCAAATTTTCCCAGGATTCCGATATCTGAGTATAACATGTAAAAGCTTTCCTCATCTATAGCAACACTCCTGAACACCAAAACAGAATGAATCATAAAGGTTTAAAACATCCTTCAAGGCATTGATTTAATCAATCTGAGATATTGTTTTAATTCATTTAAATCTTTTAAATACTTTAAACCAAATACAATGAATAACCACAGGATTGTAATAATGAAGTCATAATGATTTTAAGCTGTAAGAAGAAATTATCAATCTCTAAGTAAAAACAGCATCAAAACAGCTTATTTATACAGCATATTACAGGAAAATATAACTTTTTTGGGCCAGGGGAATCAACTGATATTCAGCTGTAAAATATATATATGAAAAAAAATCACCGTTATGCCATTTAAGTTTCTAAATTGTCAAAGAATTTGAACCTTGTTTACCCAAATTGGTGGGACCTAAATATGACTTCAGATAAAACATGGTTTCAGATGATTCATTTTCAAACTGTTATCAAATTAACAAAAAATGAGCAACTTCTCTTTATATACAGATATGGTATTATCTACATATATTACCTCTGTGATGCACACATTTATATATGAATGAAAACACATCCAAATTTGATTAATAAGATTATTTGGTAAAATATTATTGTTTTCAACATAAAATATAAACACTAAGTCGTATGTAAACAATTAACACACCATTAATGAAATCAAATTTTATATCAACAGCTTCAACAGAAATGATCCACCAAAATAATTTTAATAGATTTCACACCTTCGAGGAAAATATCTGACCAACAACTGTTCACCAACTTTGGATAATTAGTGTGAAAATATGCATGAACCAGATTATCACTTCAGATAATACCAAATTTTGAACAATAGATTTTGGATGAGGTGTTTTTAAATGAAGAACATTATAGGGGTGTGCAATTGGGACTGGAAATCTATTTCTGACAATACTAGGTTTTTGAAAAAAAAACAGGTTGGATAAAAGAGGTTTACCTGTATATAAAATAGTTTATAAAAAATGGACTGACCTTTTTCATTATATATCCCTTTCAAAATATCAGAAACTCGTCACTAATAAAGATCAAAGTCCTACCAAAGTGTACAAATAACCAAACCAGTGAATAAAGTCACTCCTAAACACACTTAAGACCAGCCTCATAAACTTATGAATAATGGCACTAAAACCTCATATATCTATGAATAAAGACACCAAAGCCTCATAAGCCTTTGAATAAAGACACTAAAGCCTAATATATCTATGAATAAAGACACCAAAGCCTAATATATCTAAGGATGAAGACACCAAAGCCTAATATACCTATGAATAAAGACACCAAAGCCTAATATATCTATGAATAAAGACACCAAAGCCTAATATAATATATCTATGAATAAAGACACCAAAGCCTCATATATCTATGAATAAAGACACCAAAGCCTCATATATCTATGAATAAAGACACCAAAGCCTCATATATCTATGAATAAAGACACCAAAGCCTAATATATCTATGAATAAAGACACCAAAGCCTAATATATCTATGAATAAAGACACCAAAGCCTAATATATCTATGAATAAAGACACCAAAGCCTAATATATCTATGAATAAAGACACCAAAGCCTAATATATCTATGAATAAAGACACCAAAGCCTAATATATCTATGAATAAAGACACCAAAGCCTAATATATCTATGAATAAAGACACCAAAGCCTAATATATCTATGAATAAAGACACCAAAGCCTTATATATCTATGAATAAAGACACCAAAGCCTAATATATCTATGAATAAAGACACCAAAGCCTAATATATCTATGAATAAAGACACCAAAGCCTAATATATCTATGAATAAAGACACCAAAGCCTAATATATCAATGAATAAAGACACCAAAGCCTAATATATCTATGAATAAAGACACCAAAGCCTCATAAGCCTTTGAATAAAGACACCAAAGCCTCATATATCTATGAATAAACACACCAAAGCCTAATATACCTATGAATAAAGACACCAAAGCCTTATATATCTATGAATAAAGACACCAAAGCCTTATATATCTATGAATAAAGACGCTAAAGCCTCATATATCTAAGGATAAAGACACCAAAGTCTCATATATCTATGAATAAAGACACTAAAGCCTCATATATCTTTACATAAAGACACCAAAGCCTCATATATCTTTGAATAAAGACACTAAAACCTCATACATCTATGAATTAAGACACTAAAACCTCATATATCTTTGAATAAAGACACTAAAGCCTCATAAACCTTTGAATAAAGACACCAAAGCCTCATAAACCTTTGTATAAAGACACCAAAGCATTATAAACCTATGAATAAAGACACTGAAGCCATGTTTTTGCTCTCTTTATCACTGATTTCACTGAACAAACTCTTCTTTACCGTTAAAACATCATTGACTTATTGTCTAAATACAGACATTTCAATTATTCTGGCCTTGAGGTAAAAATAGAGCATGAAATGAACATATAAACACTCCATACATACAGCTTTATTGATCTACAGTAAAAAACACTTAACATTATATCAGATCATGAAAACTGATATCAAAAATGAATTTCTTTAAATATTAAGTCAGGCTGTCATTTAAGTTAATGGATTTCTATTCAACAATAAAAACCTTTCTTTGAATTCAGATAATAGTCAGTAATTCATATACAAACTTAAAATCCAAACAATTCATTCAGAAAAAAGGGTTACATAAAGTCATGATCATGAAAACATTTTCATGTAACAGTATGAATCACAAAATTATTTGAAGGATTTGTAGCAATACTGTTGTATCTGACCAGTTTTAAAATATCCAGCTTTCAAAAAAATCAAACAAAAGCACAGTATAAAAACTGGCATTACAGTATTCTCTGAGATCATGTCCTTTAATAGAAAAATATAGTTTTTCTTTCTTGTGAATTTAGAAGAAAACAATGGTCATTTATTTATAGATTCATACTCAACCCAAGTTTCCCCTATCTCTTATCAAGTTAAAGTAATAGATCTGTTAAATTAATATTTATTACAAATATTCAATTGAAAAAGGTTTGAAGTACAGCCGGTAGTTAAATAAGTATGTTTAGTGTACTTCATTCCTTAAAGAAAATAAAGTGTAACAGTACTGAACACAATTCTTTAATTCAACAAAATTGGTGCAAAACACTATTTTACATAATTTAAAAAATACAATAAGACTAATCAAGTATATCTTTAATTCTGCAGCCAGAAAAATTGAAATAATGAACAGATGACATAATTTTGAAAAAAAAGATTGAATAGTAATAATTTAGTTAAGGCGATAAATAGAGGTGAAAAGACATTTATTTGTAACTCTCTCCAAGAAATGTGAAGTTTTTGTTAATAATAAAGAACAAGTAAAGAAATATATTACAAACTGAAAAGAAATATTTTCATCAACGACTTCTACTTTAAAAATGGGTATGAGACTTACGTACATTTGGCTTAAAAATTAATAAATTATTATTTATCAAGCCAAGTGTCATGCAAGGACAATTTAAATCTATTATATTGTAACTACCTCTAACCTACAACTGACTTACAACAGTCTTGCAGTGTATTTTTGACAATGTAAACAATCAAATTCTCACTTAAACTGAGACATAAAACGAAATGAGAAAATTTAATAAGACAAGCTAATCAGTAAATATTTACTTAACCAAATAGCACAAAATCCATGGAATAAGCACTTACAGATAAATGTGATTAATACTTATGTTTATTAAATTCAACTTAAGTGATAAATAGTCACTGAATGACTACAGAATTGTTTGTGTATTAAATAATTAAATCTATAAGCAAGCTAACACAAGTTACTGGTAGTAAAAGACAAAAATAAAAAAAGAAGTGATATAATTACATTTGTAGTAGAAAAATTGCTTGTTTATTTTTACCCATAAGACGTAAAACATCAAATTCTTTTTAAAAAATTCAACTTATATCTAAAGTACTACAAAGATTAAATTTTACAAAAACGAAAAAAATCTAAAATCTAAAAAATTTAAAGAATGGTTTCTAAAACATATTGCAAATATCAAGAAAAGAGACCCTTAGTATGTCCTCTTTAGGTTTCATCTGTTTAGAAAAATGTGAATGATAGGAGTCATAGTGAACTTAAAGTTGAATCAATTTACTCAGATACAAACATGCAATCAGAACAATCAGACTTTACAGGAAAATAAGCCAAAGAAAAACAAACTGGTGACAACTTAACCTTTTTAACAGAAAAATACATCAACAAAGATGTAACCCAAAATGATAATCCTCTAACTTTAAATATAAAGTTTGAATCCCATGTTTTGTTTGGTTCATTCTAAGGCACCTATTTAATGTCACCAATTGATCCCTAATTTTTCAGAAATAAGACAAGTGTTTCTGTTATTTACATAAAAAGTAGCAAGTGTTTTGTGCAAAGGTCAAGAACTGTGTAAACATTAAACCTAAGCAAATTTCTATTCACTTCAAGAGTCTAAAACAGCATATTAAAGATAAATTATCGCAAGTCAGAATACTTGCAGTACAATAAATTTTTGATGAACGCTAAACTAGATATACTTCATTTATACCCACATCATTTCTTATTTTGAAGTTGATCTCTAGAGCTCAGAATCTGTAAGTGGTTGATAAGAGCAAAATCTAGATCAACACAAACTGTGGTAAAATAATGGCAGCACATTCAAATAAAAAAGACTTAATACATTAAATTTAAAGGCAAAATTCAAACTACATATACAGTCGACTCTCATTATCTCGATATCGTCGGGACCGTCAGAATTAAGTCGAGATATCAGTTTGTCGACATATCAGTAGTTGGGGTATTTTTGTTGTTTTCCTAAAATTCAGCAATAGGATCATTCGTTTGTTTCTCTTGTAGCTAATATCCTCGCTGGTTGATTAAAAACGACTAACATTGAACATGGTATAAATATATTTCGGTATTTTGCTCCAAGTGAGTTGTATTCATTATTTTTGGTCGTAAATACCTTATTGTTCCGGGATAGGCTTTTATATAGAACACTTAATGTAAAGAGGGGTTACTCCACAGTGCTTGAACACCAGAAAAATTACACTTCGTGAGAACTGCAAATGGTTAAAAACAACTAAAACTGAAAACATGGCATATAGTCAATTTGATATTTTTATTTCAATATACATTTTAAAACGTAAAACAAGCACAATATTACAACTTTATATAGATAAATACACAGACAGTGACAATTCAGAAGACATAGTCGTTCTCTTTCTATTAGAGATATTAATATCAAAGAATGAAAATCAGGACTCTATTCATACATCTGGTAAAATTGCTCAATTTTTGACACGAATTAAATGACATTTTAATTGCATAAACACTTATGTTTATTCGTCTTGGGTATGTAAACAAACAAACGTTGAGTAATTAACGACACTAGTTCATAGCGTCAGTTTGCGACACCAATTAGTAGAAAGTGATTATCGGCGCACGGTGTTATTCACACCCCGCAATCGCCACTGATAATTTCTCGAGTCGAGATAAACTGTGAAATCATATAGCAAATTAGAAGTTTGGGACTTAGATTTTCAAGTCGACATACCGGAATTGTCGTGATAAAAAGATCGACTTAAACATCCATTTTTATTATAGATAAAGAAGGAATAATTTTGGGACCTAACAAATCTTGTCGAGATAACAGAAAATCGACATATGAGGAGTCTAGATAACGAGAGTCGACTGTATATAAGTTGCAGGACATTTATTTTGGAAGGCAATGTTTTGTAACTCAAATAATATCATTAAAAAATTATTTTGCTGACATCTAACTGAGAAACATTTGATTCAGTCAATGCTTCGCTTCACAAATGATTCCAAAAACTTATGTTGTTCATACTGGCGTATGATTTCATCAGTAAATGCAAACAATTTTGCATAATTGGTATGTAATAACTTCCCTCCTGTAATAGGCTGCATGCAGATATTTATTTCAGGACTGAATAATTATACAATGACATGTGAACACTTCTTATCAAAAGGTAAGAACTCTCCTGTATTCTCACACATAATAAATAATGCAGTGAAATAACTGATGAGAAAAGTAATTTCAAACAGCAATGATCCATTTAACAATCATCAGTGATAGTGTCTCTGTTGGTCTTCTTAACAGTAAAACAGTAAAATGCCAGACTGAGGCAGGAGTATAAAACCTGAGTAAGTTACATGTTTCTTCACAGTGATTATTTGAGCCAAGTTATCACATTTTAGAGAACTGTCATCAAACGCAGACTTCACATAGGAAGCTAATAATTATCTGTTGAGGGATAATTTCGTAGAGATTGGGAAACAAGAGTAAAGTCAGGTCAACTGATTTGCACAGTTTTACAAGCTCAGTTCTTCTGATAGCTTAATTCACATTTGGCTATTTTAGAGATGGCTTCTGAGTAACAGACCATGAATTTGACAGCCATATATTACTGAAAAGATGCAGATAAGAAGCAAAAAATTGGTTTAACTTAAGGCACTGATTCACATCTTCTGTGTATGCTGGTTGATTACAATTCAAGATGGTCAAATTGACCTAGCAATCACATGTTGAATACAAATTAAAGTTTAACTTTCGAAATAAAGTAAGACCTATGAATTCAGAATATCACCAACTACAATGATATCACTTATAACGCATATACATCAAAATTTGACCTTCTTGTTTTGGCATTTAGAGCTTCCAGCAATATTACAAAGACAAATGAGATATAGTCTCTTCAATCATGATGACCTCATGTTTAAATTATCTTATTTTTAAAGTAAAAGATCGGCGAGTGTTAATTTCGTATAAATTGTTTTATGAGACTTTCTTTAATCATTTATGACAGAGGTTCTAAATATAAAGATGATATGGAAATCACATAAACCTTGTCACAACACTGACCTATTTGTTTTCGTCGCGAAAACGTATGACAAATCATATGCAATAAGTTGAGGGAAAATACGGATAGAATAAGCAATAATGTCTATCCATTACAACATAATTGTATTAACATTATACACTCTATGATTTCAATGCAGAAATAAAGCACACAAACTATATTTACCATCCCGTTATCTTTTAAATTGACAAGCTACAGCTCCAGGAAGTGTACAGGTCGCCTGTAGTTACACTCGTTTCCGTTGCATAATTGGTTTCCTGTAGACGAAGAAAATGGGCGTAGCCTGAAGCCAGCTATATTAGGCGTAAGGGTTATAAATTTTCAGACAGAAGTTAAACACTTAAGTAGAATTTACGTAAAACTAGTCATTTAAATTATCATTTACTCAAATATAAAAATATCAAGCAGGTGCTTTTAAATGGACTTTTAATCGACTAATTAAGCATTTGCTTCAAAATTAAAATCGAAGTAACAATTATGGTCAGACACTAGATAGTCCATAAGAAAACACATTTCCAACAAAGCACCACATACAGATTGTTATCTGGTAATTTCCCTGTAATTTTGTCTACTTAAACCATAAAATTCTGTGAAGTTAGCTCAAATATAAAGAATTCTGATGTTAATTGTTCTACTCCATTTCACATTATCAACTCAGAACTAAAGCCAATCCTTACTCTCCCCTGTATGCATTTGTCACATTTGCTATGAAATGAATTTAAGAACCTCCAGGCTGTAAATCTTGTCCCCTGTGCAAAACAGGACAAAGTGTAATTGAAAATTCACTACAAGAAAATAAATTGTCTTAAAAAATGATCATGATGCAGACATGACTGCATAGAGAAATGTTTATCAAATGGATATAAACTACAAAGCACCCAATACAGATTGTTAACTGGTAATTTCCCTGTAATTTTGTCTACTTAAACCATAAAATCCTATGAAGTTTGTTCAAATATAAAGAATTCTGATGTTAATTGTTCTACTCCATTTCACTCTATCAACTCAGAACTAACAGTCCCCTGTGCAAAACAGCTAAGACAAAGCGTAATTGAAAATTCACTATAAGAAAATAAATTGTCTTAAAAATGATCATGATGCAGACATGACTGCATACAGAAATGTTTATCAAATGGATATAAAACTACTTCACCAATTTCACAAATAGTCAGCATATACTGACACTTCTAACGCAGATCCTAACAACAATATCACCTAGCCAAATTTAATGAGCGTTCTTGACGACCAGTCTACAGTGAATGATTTCGAAAATGTTAATTTACATATTCCAGTATGCCTTTGGAGAGTTCGGATATTATCTGAGTTAAGTTAGCGCGAGTGGCTATATGGTGATATCATGTTTTACTAATTTATAATTTTAAAAAGTCAACCATAATTGTATACATTAAAAACCCACTATACAGAGTCTATTGAAGTGATTTGAAACAAATATTGTACTTGGTCTGTCTCCTATAAACCAATATCGCACGTAATTTTCATATTTTTGAATAACGATCACTACTCTGTATATAAGGATATATTACAACAATTAGCCTTAAAATAATAATCATGGTATCATGCAGGGAACCGTGTTTCCGATTTTTTATAACGTCCTCCATTCAATAGATATTTAACTTTAAAGAAATTCCGTCGCCTGAACCCCGCTGACAATTACGTAATACGTCATAAGTAGATAGATGTTGCGCAATCTGGCGATTTTTTAACTCACGGGGTCATTCGGTGCAAAAATGCACAACACCACCAAAGAGGTCAAACCCTTCTAAGACCCCTCCTAGAAGGGACAAAAACTTCAAAACATAACCCACGGAATCCCAAATTCAAAAAAGATGGGAATTTCCAAAATCTAAAAATAGATGGGAATTCCCCCAATTATAAAAAATTCATAAATATGAAAAGTTTCCCATATTCATAATAAAAATGGTTTATAATACAATTTTACGTGACCTTTAGCGGTAAACTTGTACTCGTCGTACGTTAGGGGGTATATTCCGATTCTCGTGTAAAAAAAACTTTTTTTAAATACAGGAAAAATTTTAAAAAAATTATAAATATGAAAAAGTTCCCATATTTATAGGAGAACGCATTTTATAAATCTTGTAATTACTCATTATCAACCGTGCCACTTTACCAACGATATATTACCTTTACGGTGTAATATTTTTTCAATCCTAAATATTTCTTGACTAGTTTTTTTGTAGTTCTTGTATTTCCTCCCCATTATAGTCAGCTATTTTATACGTCACTGGTGTAGTTTTTTGTACGGTAGTCACGGTAAAGATTTCTTCAGTCCATCTCGGTGTATACCCCTTTTCAAACGTTTTCTTTTTCTTCGAGATCCTCACTTTATCACCTACTGAAAATTGTGGACTAAAAGTTTTTATTTTATAATGGTCTGGGTAAAGATTTTGCCAAACTCTAATTTTATTTTTCTCTTCACTCGCTTCAACGGGTGTCATTTTTGTTGATGAGTGTCTCGTATTATTGTATTGATCAACGAGCTCATCCAACACACCAATGTATACCCGCGTAGAATTTGCCGAAAAATATTTCCACGTTTTCTCCTTCATCGTTCTATTCCATCTCTCTACTACGCTAGATTTTTCTTCATTTTCGGTAGAATATAATTCCACTAGACCCTGCACTTATTTATGGTAAAATTCTTTACTTTTATCAACCCACATTTTTTGTGGTCTTCTTTCCTTAAATATCTTTTTCAACGCAGTCGCGACCGATTTCCCAGTCTTATCTTTTAATGGAATTAACCAACCGTATTTGGAAAAAATATCAATAACAGCCAGGAGGTACTTGATTCCACGGTTAAATTTTGAGAACGCCTGCATATCCACCAAATCTGTGGCCCATATTTCATCAATGCCACTTATGGCTTGTGTAATTCTTCCGCTAAATCGTCAGTCCATTTAAACTTTTTTTTTAAGTCCCGTCCAAAATCTCATTTTTGTACCTATAATTTTCTCAACGATCGATCGATCCATTTTTTCCCGCAGAGTGGGATTATAAATATTTTTCATCTCTACCAATATATTTTTGTCACAAACTTTATTTCTCGTCGCCGTATCTTTATTTTTTAAATAACACATATCATGATGGTACGCCGCCTTATCAATTCTGTTTACGGGCATACTCCATTTTTTAGGTGTGAGATCCGAATTTAATCTCTTTTTTAATTTTGTGCCCGGGCCAGTAAAATTGTGACCAGGCAAATGCATTCCAAAAGGTAAATTATTAATAGCACTGTTTAATAGAGAGCCACCCTCCGTTTTGGTAAATTGAGTTTTCGTCGTTCCGCATATTACACATTTTCCCCGTTTCATAGGTCTTTTATTTTTTGTAATTGTATTTTCCACATTATCCGTGTCTGTAATTTTTCTACATTTCACACAATACATTTATATAATGCGTTTGTTTGATTTAAATAAAAGATGGAAATTAAAGATTTATCTTGGACAATGAAAACTAAACGCTACAACAATCCCCTCTTACCAAAAAGCATTCGCGGGGTTATTGTGGGTAAATCCGGTTGTGGTAAAACGACCTTGCTGTTAAATTTGTTGTTACAACGAGATTGGTTAGATTACGATAATCTCAAAGTTTTTGGAAAAAGTTTATTTCAACCCGAGTACAATCTCATTTATAAAGCTTTTAAAAATAAATTGACAAAACCCGAAATACTAAAGCTTTTCGAAATGTGTTAGGAAATTACAACTAGGAATATATCTCCTGATCATTTTATTGATATTTTAGCGAGCAAACACGACTCTAAGCGCGAAGGATTGAGATACGAATTTTACGAAAACGCTAGCGACGTACCAGATCCTCGCGATTTGTCACCGACTGATAAAAATTTAATGATTTTTGACGATTTGCTTATAGAAAAACAAAACAAATGCGAGTGTTATTACGTACACGGTCGTCACAGCAACGTGGATTGTTTTTATCTATCACAAAATTATTTTAAACTACCGCGTCAAACGATACGGGAAAATGCAAATTTTATTTGTCTATTTCCTCAAGATTTGAAAAATCTGAACCACATTTACAACGACCACGTCAGTCAAGATATGACCAAGGAAGAATTTCGGAAATTGTGCAACGAGACTTGGGAAAAAACACACAAGTTTGTCGTTATTGATTTATCCTCGCAAAAAGATTGCGGAAAATATAGACGCGGTCTCGACGAATTTTTTATAATTTAAACGTCATTTTATATATAGGAAAAAAGGATGGAACAATTGTTGGAAGTTATTGCGAAAAATGCCAGTCCAAAAAGTTCTCTACAAATTGTCGTCTCGGATAATACCACTCGTTTTAAAACGAGATTTAATCCACCACTAGAGCTCAACAAGGATAAACAATACGGAATTGCTCTTGTTAACCTCGAGACGTATTATTCTTTCCCAATTATCACCAATGAAAACAATCATTTTAGATATTCTCATAACGAAGGAAAAGATTGGAATTTATTTATTATTCCAGAGGGAAGTTATGATATTATAGATATCAATCGATTTATTCAGGAGCGAATGAAAGAGAATGGACATTCAGACAAGGTGAATGTAACGGCAAATCCAAATACGTTATAATCTAGGGTTAGCGTAGAAGGTAATTTGTAGTTGATTTCAGACACCCAAATTCTGTCGGGCGAGTTTTTGGTTTCGAATATGCAGTTTATCGATCCGGCTTTCATGAATCTGAAAATGTAGTTGATATTCTCCCCATATTCTCCCCATCAATGCTATACGAGTCAATATTGATATTATTACTGGTAGTTTTGTTAATGGTTCTGCGCAAAATACAATTTATACCTTTTTCCCAAATGTAAGTCCAGGCTACAAAATTGTCGAAACTCCAGCAAATTTAGTTTATTTACCAATTACTTTAGATACAATTCACACCATAGAAACTAGTCTCACGGATCAAAATGGTAATTTACTCAATTTACGCGGTGAAAATATTTCGATTCGATTTCATATTCAGGAAATTTAAATAAGTTTATATTTTTTTTTAAAAAAATGCGATATCTAAACGTTCGAGTAAATATTTCACAAGGGCAAAGAGATATAATTATATCTATAATTTAAAAAATGTTTATTCCAAAAATCACGGTTTTACCAGACGTTATAGATACGGAGGAAGCGGCATATTTGATTTTATTGCCAGCTTGTTTACTCGTAGTATGATGAAGGCTGCCGCTCAAAAAGTTGGTCATGCTGCGCTTGAAGCGGGCAAGTCAGCCGCGAAGGAAACTGGGAAAAAGGTCTTGGACGTTGCTGGGAAAAAGGCGATCGAAAAGGTTAAAAGCGCCCCCACTCCAAAATCTAAAACCATTTTAGAAAAACATTTGAGTGATGCTCCCGTTCGACCAGTTTCTCTCGGTTCGATAATTGACGGAAATGAAGTTGACGATCTAGTTAAAAAGTTTTACGCAAAATAAAAAAAATGTTGGAATTTAAAATTTTTCCTTATCTGTTGTACAATTCCGCCTCAATTTATATTTAAAAAATTGCAAATTGTAATTTTCAAGGCGCTCAAGTTTTAGAAATTCGAGATTCGAAATATGGCTATCAAAAAACCGTCATAAAATTAACTAATGAGCAAATTGAAATAATGAGAGATTTTTTAGAAACGAATTTCTAGACGACAATGACGCGGCTGCTTATCCACCCATCAAAGTTGTTTACGGAAATAAAATTTATCCAAAAATGGCGGTTGGTGCAAACAAATTTTGCGTATATTAAATTAAGAAGAGTCTTTACCAAAGATGGAAAATCTTTTCCGCAACTTTGGATAGAATATTTTTTTTATATCAAAGTAAAATCGATATAAAAAAATCACTCTCCCGTTTTTTAAAAAAAAATGGCAATGATTTTAAATATTACGGAATCTTACGCGACCGACGAAAGTATAGAAAGTTATGAATATCACGAATACAAATCCATCACAGGTACCAATTTAAATAACCCCGGTGAAATTCGTATAAATATAGAGACTCAAGATTTATTTACTCACCCGAGTGAAAGTTATTTGCTGATTGAGGAAAGGTTGATGAAAGCTGACGGAACGGCTTACGCTAATGGTGATGCCATCACCATCACAAATAATGGACTCATGTATCTTTTCAACAATATAAAATATAAGCTTTCTGGTCAAGAGATTGAATCCGTTTTTCACCCCGGTCAAGCCAGCACCATGTTGGGGGTGTTGAAAAATCCCGACGATTTCTCCAAATCTCAGGGTATAAATCAGTTGTGGTATAAAGATACAGAAGCCACCGCCAATTTAGTCAATAATACTGGATTTAAGGTTCGTCGAGCTTATTTAATTCGGAAACCAGATCCAAAAGGTTCGTTTAGTTTTAGAATTCCGTTAAATCACATTTTTGGATTTTGCGAAGATTATGATAAAATTTTTTACGGGATGAAGCAAACCCTCACTTTGGTGAAGAAATCCAACGACGACGCCATCTTTAGGACTAACGCGGCGGATCGAGGACAAGTAAGTCTCAGCAAGCTATCTTGGTTTATTCCGCACGTTCAACCTGCCGACGCACAAAAGGCGAGATTGTACAAGACGATCGAAGAAAAAGCCACCCTCCCCGTAGGTTACCGAATGAGACAATGTGATTCCATCACGGTTCCACAATCTACGAGTTGGTCGTGGAGACTTCCGGTCAAGTCGAGTCCCGAAAAACCTCGTTGGATTATAGTTGGGTTTCAAACAGACAAAGACGGCAGCCAGGAAAGGAATCCCGCCCTCTTTGATCACACCGACTTGAAAAATATGTAAGTCATGTTAAATTCGGATAGATATACTCAAGTGGATTATCAGTTGAATTTTAATCAATACAAATTTGCTCGCGCGTATGGGGATGCAGCCTTATTCAGATCTAAATTTTACGGGATGGATGAATTGATTTCCAATCCCAACAATTTGAGAGAAGGTCAATTTAAGGCTATTGAAATATTTCCCAGATAAGCGACTGCGGAAATTGGTTTTGAAAAAGGGTGTCTATCCGTACGAATATATCGATTCTATAAAGATTTAAAGAAACGCAATTGCCTCCGAAAGAAGCATTCTATTCGAGATTAAACGAAGAAGGAATTAGCGACAAACAATACGCTCACGCGCAGGAGGTGTGGAAAGCCTTTGGTTGTACGACGTTTAAAGATTACCACGAATTGTACAATTTAACCGACGTCTTGTTGCTTGCTGACATTTTCGAGAATTTTAGAAACGTTTGCGAAAAATATTACGAGTTGGATCCCGCGTGGTATTATTCAGCGCCGGGATTAGCTTACGACGCCATGTTGAAAAAGACGGGAGTAAAACTAGAGTTGTTGTCAGATCCCGACATGTTGATCATGTTTGAGAGGAGGTTGAGGGGTGGGGTTTCCATGATTTCAACGAGATATTCTGAGGCGAATAATAAATACACGGGGGGAATTTGACCCGAACAAGCCTTCAAAATATATAACATATTTGGACGCCAACAATTTGTATGGGTGGGAAATGTGCCAATCTTTGCCGACTCATGGATTTAAATGGACGACTAAGGAGGAGTTGGCCAATTGGAAATATATTCCTAGTATTTTAGAAGTTGATTTGAAATATTCGCACGAGTTACACTATTTACACAATGATTATCCTCTAGCCCCCGAACATCTAAATACATACAGAGTAGACAAATTAATCCCAAATTTATACGACAAAGAAAAATATGTGATTCATTATAAAAATTTAAAACAGGACGAAGAGATGGGATTGGAAATTACGAAAATTCATCGAGGAATTAGATTCGAGGAATCCCCGTGGATGAAGTCGTAAATTGACCTTAATACGAATCTGAGAGCTAAAGCGACCAACGATTTTGAGAAGGGTTTTTTCAAACTCATGAACAATTCCGTCTTTGGAAAGACGATGAAAAATATTAGAAATAGAAGGGATATTAGATTGATTAATGATAGAACGTAAGCGAAAAATCTGGCGGCAAAACCAAATTTTAAAGGAATTACAATTTTCGATGAAAATCTTATCGCGACGCATATGAAAAAGACCAACTTAAAGTTTAACAAACCGGTTTACCTTGTAATGTGTATTTTAGATTTGATTAAAACACTCATGAATGATTTCCACTACAATTATATTAAAGCTAAATACGGAGAAAAAGCTAGATTGTTGTTTACAGATACGGAGACGGAAGATTTTTATAAAGATATTGCCCCCGACGTCAAAAACAAATTTGACACGAGTAATTTCCCGAGGGAACACGAAATTTGGACGAACGAGAATAACAAGATTATAGGAAAGTCTAAAGACGAGGCGGGTTGGAAAATTATAGAGGGATTCGTCGGTCTGAGAGCTAAATAGTATTCGTATAAAATGTTTGAAGGACCGGAAGAGAAGAAATGTAAAGGGATGAAAAAGTTGTTGTGAAAAAGAGTATCCGATTCGAAGATTATGAAAAGTGTCTGTTTACGAGAAACGAACAATTGAGAACGATGAATATTTTGAGAAGTCGGAGTCATATAATGTACACGGAAGAAATGCTCTGGGGCATAAAGATATTAATGTGTAAAAAAATGAACGTTGGAAATTTAATTTTACCAAATAAACCACTCAACAATTTCGAATTGATGGAAGCGGTTAAAGAGTTGAAAATTCCAAGTTTTCGGGGCGTATTTATGCGTAATCAACTCCCGAAACGTCCTTGGAAAAGGGAGTGTGGAATATTAAATTTGGTCGACTCGGATCCGAACGATGGTATTGGATCCTCCAACGCTGGTGGCACGCATTGGGTTTGTTGGATTAAAAAGGGAAAAAACAAATATTATTTTGATGGGTATGGCATATAACCGCCGGAAGAACTGGTAAAATATTTAAAACCAAAAATATTTTACCATAAAGATCAGGTACAGCCGAAAGGATCAGTCATTTGTGGACATTTGTGTTTGTACGTCTTAAACCAAAGTTTTCAAAATTAAAAAAATGCTTGTCGATAAATTTGGACGAATGCCGAAAACAGACGTGGGGGAAATTAGTATGCTTGGAAACAAGATTACGAATCTCGGTGCACCGACGGATGCAGGTGATGCGGCCAACAAGACGTTTGTAATAAAACGGGGAAACCGGATGGTGCGAGATTATAAACAAGATAAAATTAAACAACTAGAAGCGACGATACAAACTTTAAAAAGCAATCAATTGAATACGCTCTTGATTTCATTCGACATAAACAAAGGTACTATTATTGACTTGGAAAAGTTAATAAATGGGGGGTTTGACTATATCACGGAAGGTTTCGATAAAACGGAAAACAAATATATTGATTATAAAAATATTATAGACTATCCACACTCTACACTACTGAGCGAGCGTAGAGAAGTATGGCTCCTTAAAAAGCCGGGGTTGTATACGCTCGACATTGATTAACAACACACCGATAATTTACCAAACACCCCGGAATCAACCGCATTAACCAGCCGGATAAGACTGAAAGGAACCGAGTGGAATAAAGAAACGGCAAATTTTACCAGTAAATTAATAGATAATAAGGACATGAGAATAATAAAAGGCAACTGGTCATTTGAAATTACGGAGGAAGCATATTTACTTTTTGAACCCAAACAATGTTTTATCGATTTATAATTGTAAAAAATGGATACATAAGACTGTATTATAAATCGTTTTAATCGGGTTAAAATAATTTTTTCTCGTTATAAAAAATGCCAGTCGATAAATTTGGACGAATGTCTAAAACTCACGTTTCGGGTTCTGACATATCTTTATCTTATATAAGTAACAATTTTCTGAGAAGGGGGAGAATCGATATGTTTGGAAACAAAATGATTAATCTCGGTACTCCCACGGATGGGGGGTGATGCAGCGAGCAAGGCATTTGTGATAAAACGAGGAAACAAGATGATGCGTGATTACGGTCTAGATAAACAAAAGATTCGCTGATTGATATAGAAGATAAAATAGAAGAGAAGTTGAGAGACAATATCGAAAAAGGGGTAGAAAGTCTTTAAAAAGAATTGGAGAAATACGTAGACGATGATGAACTAGAACAGGCAAGGACGGCAATTGGACAAGCTTTTGTTGACAAAATAAAAGAATACTTGAGAGAATATATCGACGAACGAAACTTGGAAACCAAACTGGAAAACTTAAAGAAAGAATGGACGTTGGATGATGAAACCATCGAGGACAGAATCGAACGGAAATTACAGGGGATGTAAAAAGAGGAGTGGAAAATTTAAAGCAAGAATTGGAAACGTACGAAGACGAGAATGAATTGGAGCGGGCAAAAGTGGAAGTTGGTAAACCTTGTTTAATAAAATGAATGAAAATTTAAGAGATTACATCAACGATCGAAAATTGGAAACCAAACTAAATGAACTCCAAAAAGAGTGGATGAGGGTTGATGAAACTATTGAGAATAAGGTTGAACAAGACATAAAAAGAGGGGTGGAAAGTCTTTAAAGAGAATTGGAAACGTACGAAGACGAGAATGATTTGGAAAAGGATGAAAACAGAAGTTGGTAAAACCTTTGTAACAACGGTAAAAGAACATTTAAGGGGATACGTTGGTGAACAAAAAATTGAAACTGAACTGAATAAACTTAAGAGTGAGTTGGATAGTGAAACCATTTAGGATAAAATCAAACGAAAATTACCTGGAGATATTGAGAAGGGTGTAGAAAGTCTTAAAAAAGAATTGGAAACGTTTACTGTAGTAAGTAACAATACCAAAATTTTACGACTGGAATCGGATATGAAAATTCTTGGAGAAAATTTATTGGATACTCTTTTATTTTCGCTTGACATTAGCGCGGATACTATAATCAATATCAAACAAAAAGAAGATAGTCGAATTGTAATCACCAATAATAAAAATAAACGATACAACTTTTTCACATCAGCCTTCATTAAAACGCCGAATGAGAATATTATTTATGATGATATAGTAAGGTACCCTATTATTGTGGGTGATGAACATTTGTACGGCACGGAACACTGGCTTCTTAAAAAGACAGGGGTTTACACCCTCAGAGTTAATTTGACGTATACGAGAAAAATAATCAGGCGGGGAGACAACGATTATTACATGTAGACTTGGGTGATGGAAGAACGCAAATATTTTGGGATAGGCTCGAAAATCGAAAAAGAATAATTAATAAAACGTGGTCATTCGATATTAATTCGCCAGACACGAGAATCGGAATATACCCCCTAACGTACGACGAATACATGTTTACCGCTAAAGGTCACGTGAAATTGTGTTATAAACCGTTTTAATTATAAATAAGGGAAACTTTTCATATCATATTTTTTTATAATTGGGGATATTCCCATCTATTTTTAGATTTTGGAAATTCCCATCTTTTTTTTGAATTTGGGTTATGTTTTAAAGTCTTGCCCTTCTAGGAGGTCTTAGAAGGGTTTGACCTCTTTGGTGGTGTTGTGCATTTTTTGCACCGAATGACCCCGTGAGTTAAAAAAATCGCCAGATTCCGCAACATCTATCTACTGTCATGGATAAAAAACGAAAATAAATATCAAAATTCTGAGACAAGGTTCCCTAGATAAGCATTTCCGCCACAAAATACCGAAAACCGCTTTGAAATTCATCTTCAAATAAGGCGGCAATCTTTGTTCAAAAATAGCACCCACTGCGTTTTTTTCTAAGCGAGAAATTAACAATAATAGTGTCAGATCATTATCACCTCGAGTAATCAACAATTATTCTATAAATTAAAACAGCCTACTAAAATTTGATAACCAATCAAATTCGTTCATCGTTAGCGGATCAATTAGTGAAACCGCCCACCATTTTAGATGACTCTAAATAGCTTAATTACGAATTATTTTGTCAAAATAGTATCATATCGTACCGATGCAATACACAGTACATCAGATTTCTCGTCAACCGAGAGGCTCTCAACGGGGAAAACGGCTGATTGGGAAATCGAGATGAAGATGGCTGGGGAAACCGCTATATAAGTTGAATGAAAGGTAGCCATGCATTTAGTGTAAAAATAAGAACTTAAGATGTGATTGATTTGTAGAAAAGTGTCTATGTTTTATGTCTGTTAATGTAATCATTTAAAAACATACTAATATATAAAGGTAATTGGATATATAACAGAATAATATAAGATTCTCGAAAAACATGCACGTCCGATGTCCATAAGACGTTACTGTTTTTCATCCTATTGTTTGTTTGATGGCTTTCAATATTTTACCAAAATGTACAGAGTTGCTTAATAAAAGTGCACGTTGAAATAACTTTATTTTATTGATTACATCGATGAAATAGCGAAAATAATAATTTTCGTTGACCCAGTCTCCCGGTATTAATTTAGTGGCAATTTAAATATATTATAGTTTTATAACTTTGTGTTTGAAACCTGACTCTGGAATATATAAATTTAATTAAACTTGTAAAAATGGTACGTCATAACATTAACGGGGTAACAATCTTTGACAGCTCGTTTTCTTATCGTGTGCGTTTTATTGCAAGGTGCATGAAGTGTCTGCATACCATATTGCTGTTTATTATATCTCCCGCTAAAACATAAAGAAATGTGTAATGCGACATATATAAGGTCTAAATTGACCCATATTGACAGTATAATTAGCAAGGCGTTAGAGTATGATATCGATATCACACTTCAATAAGACCACCGTTCCGGATCAGTTATTTCATTGTATATTTTATATTAAAAGTACATTAGATGCTAGTAGCCCAATCGACCACGGTGTTATTGAATTCACACATTTCTTGCACATCAAATGATTGTTGCAGTTATATATTTACTACGTAATTTTCCACCATAAAGTTTCCATTTTCACAATATGTCACGTCACTATGGTAAAGTTTTTTTACGAGATATAGATTTATGCAGTTTGGTATCTTTAGCATTCGTAAACCAACTTCCGCGAGAAAGAGATTTCTAACCACATTTTTCACTTTTTGAGAACACTCTAACACCTTGATTAGCCTTATTTTTCTTATTTCCCATTTTAATCCGCTTGATGTTGATAATCTGTCGAATTTCAAATACTTATGTTAACATACGGCAAGCGATACCAAATTTAATATCGATTGATACAAATTTGCCCTTAAGGAGCCCCTTACAACGCCGCCTCCTAGATCGTTCTCGCTGATAAAGTGGAGTCGATATGGGGGTGCAGTTTTTATCGCGATAAAACACTATTTTTGCATAATCGGATCGATTTTTTTGTTGCATGGTATGATAGTATGATATTTAATTATTCGTGACCTTAATTCCAGAAACATATAACTTCATTTTTTTCGTTTTAAGAAAATCGCGTTTAAAGATTGTGAGGTCAATAGAAAATGAATAGTTAGACGTTTGTGGCACAGCGATTTAGCCTCTTCATGTTAGAGCTACAAGTATATAAGTTAGTGCATATTGTAGAACGTTTTGAGACGAATCCAACGATACCAAAACTTCATTTTTGTCAAAAATGAAGTTATACGCTTCTGGAATTAAGGCGACGTATTGTTAATAAATTAAAATGTCATTTTCGCTTATTTTTACGTTTGTAGCCACTTACGCTACTTTAAGGTATTTTTATTTTTAGCTCTAGTGGCCTCTAAAAGGGGCCAACCATTTTTATTTGAGCAAATCTGATAAATGTCCATATAAGGATGCTATAGACCAAGTTTGGTGATGATCTATCCATTGGTTCAAGAGAAGATGTTTAAAGTTTTTTCTATTTTTTAGTGACCCCTAAAAGGGGCCAACTGGTATAATATGAGCAAATTGCAGTTAGAACGTCAAAAGGCCTCTGTACAGCAAATTTGAAGTAAATCCGACGGGTTTCTGAGGAGAAGACCATTGTTGACGCCAGACAACGGACACCTCAGCATCCACTCACTCATCGTAACAGCTCACCCTGAACCTTCTGTTCTGGTGAGCTAAAAAGCTAGATGGTAATTGCTGACTGGCAACTTCTGCCTACAATATATGCTCTAGTTAAGTGACGTGAATTATAGTTTTTGAATTTGTGCATCTTATTATTTTCATGATTTTTTTTTATCAAATTTCTATCTTAAAATTCATTTTTTCAAACGGATACTTATATCTGAATATTCCACCAAAAACCGAATGTCCAAATATTCGGTCCCATCCCTACAAATTACCTATGTGTGTTAGTGTCTAGCATGCAAGACAATACGTGACAGAGAAGGGCAAAACAGACTAAGATCTCTGTATGTATCATGGTGGTCAGAGAAGTACACAGGGTAATGGTCTGTTACATGCATTATGAGATACTAAGGTCAAGGATGGCATTTGTGTGTTAGTGTTGAGACCATCAGATTAACAGCCTTTAAATGCAGTACCTGTTCTAATACTAGAAGATTGGTTAAATCAAGGTTAAAAATCCAGCACCCACTTTGGCCTTGGCCTTTGAGCACGGGGTCTGGGTGTGGTATGCTACAATTTGTCTTATTATAATTCATACACTTATCTACTTACAGAAATGGTTGCCTGGTCCAGCATAATGGTGACCAACAAAAGCAGCATACAGACCAGGGTTTATCCCAACCTATATAGAATAAAAAACATTGATATCAAACTCAACTCATCAAAGTGCAATAATGCCACAGAGATTTTTTTCCACATTTTGGGAAGGGTACCGGAACTGACAAATTTGGAAAAATCTTGTTATTTTGACTAAAACTTGGAGTTTTTATACTATAATGCAGACAACAGTTTTGTATTCTCCTTTATCACATCAATTTACAAATATGCAATAAAAGAATGAAAATCAGCCATTTAACTGTGTTTAAAGAACAGCTTCATAGTCAAATATATATTTCAGAAATGGTGCATAACACCATTAACTGAGCTAAATACTGTGCACAATATTTGAATATATCAGTAAAAATTTTGTCTTTTGTTTAGGAACTTTTTTTTAGAATTTGAGAAGAAATGGTCAAAGGCTTTCTGAATGGGTCTGTTCACCAGTACCCATTACATAAGGTAAAAAATCCCTGTTTTAACATATCAAACATAATAATCAAACTACAGTGATTCAATTGTAAGCAAAAACAATATTCTTCACACAGTATATTTTGTCAAGCCAGGCCTCTATGGTTAATTGGTTCAAGTCTCCAACAAGTAATCACTGTTCGAATCCTACCAAGGACTAAATTTTACATGTGAGGAATCTGTCCAGCTAGCTTAAGGAGGTCGGTGGTCCTACCCAGAGCCATCATTAAAAATTGTTTGTTTGCCACTTCAGACTCATACTTTTTGGGTTGAATCAGTAGGTAGGTAGGTATTTTTTTGGGTCACAATGATAAAAGACATTTCAATAGCATGAAGTGCTCAAGTTTTCTTCAGAAGGAAAGTGAACAATATTGTTTCAGACTATTTTTGCAAAACAAATTGTAGCCCAAATAGAACATTTATAGTCTGAAATCTAATTAAATAAGATTTAACAATTATTTGCCAGTGACCAAAAACTGAATGTAAATACGTACAGTATCAATATTCTGATCACTAAAATTCTGGTTTTTACCCATGATATAAAGATTCAATCATTTCTTGGTCAATATTCGTCCTCAGAAACATTAGTTTTCAATTATTAATAATTTTTAAATGGCATAATTCAGTGTAAAACTTAAAGAAGACAATAGAGCATCCGACCTCGTTTTTCTTGTCTGTCCAATTCCTAAATAGATCTACATTTGACTCTCGTTATGGCAAGTCGGTTAATACAAATTTTCCTTAATGGCGAAGTATTTTTTAAGTCCCAATCTTTTCCTTCTTAAAGAATATAAAATTCTGTCAGTAAAGACGAATTTTGCCCACTAAATTTTCATTATGTCACAGTAATTTTGAAGACAGAATGAACGATTTCGCACCTAATTTGTGTCGTTTATTACAAAGTCAGACAATATGATGCATACCAGGGCTGTTCGAAAAGAATTGCTTATTGCCCCCCTAACTCGATATTCATGCGGAAATTTCCACAAATCTTGATACAACTATAGCTCTGTTCAATACCTTTACAATGATATATACATGTACCAACAAAATTTCTCAATGTGTACCAAATTTGTCATCTGAAGACACACAGTCATTGACTACTGTATATGAAAATGGTTGGCAAAAGCGTAGATAAGGAAGAAGAAATACAGGCTTGTATAAAAGCTTGCACATTACCTGGTCGTTCGTTGAAAGATATTTTCAGCGAAATTAGGGTTGTTTATGGTAACACTTCGCTGTCTTATGACACTATTCATAAGTGGAAAAAGAAATTTGATTTCGACCTACAGTGTGTTGAAAATGCACCAAAATCAGGCAGACCAAGTGTGCGACCGCAAAAGAAAACGTTGCCAAAGTAAAAGAAATCATTGCGAAAATGCTAGGTATACGGTGCGTGACATAGCACGGATGGTAGGTATATCACTATCAAGTGTACAATTTATTCTGAAGAAAACACTGAATGTTAGAAGATTAGTGCTAAATGGGTACCTTATTTGTTAGCAGATGATCAAAAGAAGCAACAGGTAAAATTGTCAAAAAACTTCTCAAAATGTTTCCCGAATACGACCAATCCAAGTGAGCTAATGTAGTAACTGGAGATGAAACCTGGATTCACTTCTTTGAGCCAGTACGAAAATATAATAATAAAATATGGGCAATTAGAAACTATAAAAGACCCATTGTTGCAAAACGCACGTTAAGCGCCAAGAAGGTTTTCAGTGTTTCCTGCAGGCCATTTTAGGATGGCGCCGCGCCATGTCTCATTGCCATGCTGCCCTTTTTAATTGCATATTGTGCCATGTGTTATAAATGTGGCCTTCGTAGGCCTTTGTCTTATCCTTAATCAAGAAGTGATGGACCATAACTGCCTCGTAAACTTATTTTTCGAGCGTGTCACGTAAACCACACCTGTGTTAACACCTACTGCTATACACTGAAGCTGATAGTAATTAAAATCGATAAACTGACCTGCCAATAAATATTTTGCAAGTACCCGGATAATTGAGGTCATGACATCAATTTGTCTATCACAATTCATAGTCGCGTTGTTAAAGCTGAAACTTACACATATAAAGTTGTTCGATCTCAAGACCTGCCAAATGCCTGTAGAAACATTCATAATAAATCAGCATTATTTAAACCATGTTAGCAATTATTATTACAGTACATCAATTTCTGCAGTTGATCTTTGGGTCACGACCTTTTCTAATGCACTAGGTGAATCGGTTCAGACGAGTGTGACGTATCACAGTATTTGATGATGCGTTTCTTGATCAAATGACAGAAATTAACAAGACTTTGTAGGCATTTCTTTGGCAACAGACAGGACCAGGGAAAATGACGTCATAAATATCAGACTAGTGTCTCGTGCTTTTAATTATCTAGGGTGCGTGCATGTGTTAAGTCCTATATCAAAAGGAATACTCAGGCCCTCGGAAAAATAAACTTGCACAACATCTTTTAAACCAAATTGTGAATTATGCAGAACAAAAAGGAAAACATAATGCGGAAAAATTGTTTGGAGTTGATAGTTAACGAGTTCGGGAATGGCGCATAATTTATAACAGACTATTTAAGGTATATTATCCATAATGGAATCTACTGTACTTTTATACGTATATGCTCAGTGCAACCCAAAATGTTAATATTATGAACATAGTATTGCCCTATTATCGTTATTTCTTTGGTAGTTACCCTAAAAAATTTATTTCACGACACATTTAAAACAATAAGATTTGTTGCCCTTGTTGAAAAATCTTGCACAGAACTGCGCTCTGAAAGTGCCCCTTTGGCGCACTAAACGCCATGCCTCACTTAGATTCTGCAGGAAACACTAGTTTTGTATGCAATTTTCTTTTCAATTGAAGGCATTGCAATTCAAGTCCCTGTCAAAAGGGGTAAAAACATAACAGGGAAGTTTTACAGAGACGTCGCGCTGAAGAAATGGAAAAATTACAACCAAAAACGACGTCTGGTCACGGAGTTCAAACATGTTCGTCTTCTTCATGACAACACTCCTGCCCATATCTCTGCAATAGTTTCCAACTTTTTAAAACAAGAGAAAGTCATTTCTCCATCATTCCCCATATTCTCCAGATCTTGCTCCCAGCGACTTTTTCCTCTTTCAGAAACTGAAAAATTACCTTGCTGGTCAAACATATCGGTCAAGACAGGCATTGGGATCTGCTGTTTTCCAGTACCTAAGCACTATTCCCAAACCAGCGTACCGTGACACCTTCTGGAAATGGATTTATTGACTGAAGTTATGTATTTTTAGTCACAGGGAATACTTTGATGGTATAAAGTTAAGAAATTGGTATTTATCTAAGTTTCTAGTTTGTAATGGGAAAATAGGCAATTCTTTTCAAACACCTTTTTCACACCTTGCTGGCCTGACAACTTGTTGGATTTAATTTTTAGTCAATAACAATAGGGAGATTATTATTGTTTACTCTTATTTTTGTGTGATATTTGTAGTTCAGTATATTTTTATATAACTCATCATACATGAAGTAAATATCATTTATTTATTTATTTATTTACTTGTAATACAATATTGGTCTGACATATTAAGTCGAATTTGTGATAAAACAAAATATCTTTTGGGGGCCAAAAAAACAACAAGAGTTGACTGTACTTAAAATATCTTCACTTCTGCTGTGTTTCATTCCAGAAATATGGATTATTTGCTTTAAAAATATGACTGAAGTAGGTTTTTCAATTCAAGTTTCTGGAAAATTCAGTCGTCTAAATGGAGGACCAAACAATGACCCATATTAATGATGAGGTGCAAAACAGGATAAACTAAAAGAAATAGTAAGATCTTATCATTGTAATATTGCACTCTTTAACCTTGATCACTGCTGCTTGTTAAGTAATACCCTCTTATCATTGCACATAGCATTAAATTTCGTCATAGATCTACATAAAAAAATGCATGATGTATCAACTCATAGTACATAGTAACCTTAAAATGACAGTTTGGTTTTAACTGGTTGGTTACCTCATTATTGACAAATTCCTCAATTTGTGAAGTCATTCCTATATGTCATTCCGCTAAGTACAACTTGATTCAAAATGAAACTCATCGCTGATGATGTATTGCATGTAATTGATATTGCGTTTCTTGGTCACATGACTACTATATTCTCACATGCCTCTGCAAACAATTTACATTTAGCAGAACAGGACTGCCAACAGAGAAATGAAAGAGGAAAATTTGCCGGGATCAAGGGGGTCACATTGCAGGTCCAGGGCAGAGCCCTGGTGGGGGACTAGCAGGCAAAGCCCCAAGAAGTTGTTTCCTACACAAGTATATACGAATTGTCACCGTTTTCCACTACCTTTCAATTGAAAATTAACAGGCAACTTGGGAAGTAAATCTGAAATTTCCAATAAAACACTCACAATTATGTTCTCATGGTGCTTATTCATATTAGGTGATCACACATTATTGCAGCAATTTGCGGTAATACAGTGATTGAGAAAGGCATGCGCCATAGTCACATTTAAATCTAAAATTTCACATGGTCTTTGGCAACTGATGTGCCTCTGGTACTTTCACATGTTTTTCATCCTTTCATGTATGAAATGCTGCTCTGCGTCATCTGACACTTAGTGCAATTCTTTCATTCTGCAAAAGCAAGCATCTAATGATAGACGTTCAGTGTCATCTGACGCTTTAAGTTAGCTTTTTTCTTTATGCAACCAGCGCCTAGCAGATAGACACTCATAAATAGTTATGAAAACTGTTTTAATTGCTACTCATTTATCACTGCATGAAAATGTCACATTGGTTTTCAAAATGTCACACTGATTTTGCATGCACAAGGGCCATTGTCTCATTAAGAAAATTTCTTTCCCGATCACTGGCTAATAATGCATCATTTTCAGTGATTTCTGTGTCTAATTAAGTCATATTTCAGGACTAAATTAACAAACTGACACTTTGCAGTGTTCATTGCATCAATATTTGTTGAGATTGGGAAATGGGTCCAGTAAACAGATTGGTTCCGTGCAGTACAAGAGTATAATCGGCCATAATAGACACTTCTACACTGATACAATAAAGCATTCTTGTGCATTTCCTTTATAACATACCATTTCCTTTCCTTGACAAAAATGCCTGCAGCGTGGACATGCAGCCATTCTATTTTCCTATATATCAGCCGAGCGATACAACTGATTGAAGCTGAATGAAACACTGTCGCTGATTAGTTAGTGGAAGTTCTGGTAAAGTAATATTGAATAATATTTTATTGTTGTTGTCTCGCATGGATCAGACCCTCCCCCCTTCAAATACAATTTCTCAACAGATATACATCGATCTCAAAAATGGTCCCAGGAGGATTAAATCTGCAGAATTCCGTGGCACATCTTCATTTATACAATAGACCAACCTATCCAAGACAAAGGTTAACAGAGCAGACATTTACATTTCTTCTCTGCCTTTGGTGGCCTTTGTTCATTTGACTGTAGTTATGGAAAATATGCAAGAGTTCATTATTGATTTTAAACGCTGACAGAAAACTGTAAAAGGAAGCTTACAATGACAATATCAAGATTAGGTGCCAGGTGATCAGGTAACAATCTAAGAACAACTTCCTCTTCAGGCATTCCTTTAAATCTGTCAATTTTTCTTTTCTTTTTAACAGTAACATGATCTGTTATTTTTTCTTGCTTTAATTTTTTTGGTCGTCCAGTCTTCTTCTTAGGAGAGTTTCCAGTGGTGCTGAAATGATTATCTTACTCTAAGATACAGAAGCAAAAACAAAATTTATTCATTAAGGCTTTTAAGTTACAAATTACAGCACAAAATACATTTATTGTAGTCCATGTAAAACCAACAGATTATTTACTTCCTACATCCTTTCAATATATTAAAACAAGAGGGCCACGATGGCCCTGCATTGCTCGCCAGAATGAATGTAAATTAACATGTTACTAAAAAGGTTATAAAGGTACAAATAATGAGGAACAATAATAAACTTGGAAAGGACCATCAAAGGATACTACAAAGGAATATTTGTGATGACTGAAGGATGTCACAGACCAAATTTGGTGATGATCCAACCACTGGTTCATGAAAAGAAATCATTTTAAGGTATTTCTGTTTCAAGCTCCGCCGGCCCCTAATTGCCATGATCCATTTTTATTTCAGCAAATCTAATAGAACACAATCTAGGTATGCTTAAACTCAAGTTTGGTAATAATCCATCTATAGAATCATGAGAAAAAAAAATTCAAGATATTTCTATTTCTAGCTCTAGCGGCCCCCTAATAGGGGCAAACCATTTTTATTTCAGCAAATCTGATAGAACACTGTCTGAAGATGCTAAAAACCAAGTTTGGCAATAATCCACCCATAGAATCATGAGAACGAGAGGGCCAAGATGGCCCTTTTTCGCGCACCTGAGTAAAGATTGCAACATCTATTGCTTACAAGTGATTTGACCTGGTGACCTAGTCTTATCCTAAGCCAACCCAATTTCAAACCTGCTCATGATATCATTAATACAAACATTCTGACAAAGTTTGAGGAAGATCCAATCAAAACTGTGACTTCTAGAAGGTTTACAAAGTTTTCAGGATATTTTACCTTGACCTAGTTTGCGACCCCAGATGATCAACCTGTCCAAAACATCATGAAAAAAAACAACATTTTAACACAGTTTAACAAAATCAAATTAAAACTGTGACCCCTAGAGTGTTAACAAGGTTTGTCTGTGATTTGACCTGGTGACCTAGTTTTTGATCCTATATGACCCATCTTAAACTTGACCAAGATATCATTAAAACAATCATTTTGACAAGGTTTGGTGAAGATCCAATCAAAACTGTGACCTCTAGAGTATTAACAAGGTTTTTCCAATATTTGACCTGGTGACCTAGTTTTTGACCCCAGATGACCCATTGTGGAAGTTGTCCAAGATATCATTAGGACAAACATTCTGACAAGGTTTCATGAAGATTCAATAAAAACTGTCACCTCTAGAGGTTTCTATGATTTTATCTGGTGACCTAGTTTTTGACCCCAGAGGACCCATGTTCGAACTTGTCCAAGATATTTTCAAATGTTCTGACAAAGTTTGATGAAGATTCAATAAAATTGTGATCACTACAGCAGAAACAAGGTTTCCTGGTGTGTTGACCTGGTGACCTAGTTTTTGACCCAAGATGACCCACAATTTTATAAAATCAGAGGACCCATGTTCGAACTTGTCCAAGATATTTTCAAACATTCTGACAAAGTTTCATGAAGATCCAGTCAAAACTGACTTCTAGAGTGTGAACAAATTTTCCATTCTATTTGACCTGGTGACCTAGTTTTTGCCCCCAAGATGACCCATGTTCAAACTTGTCGAAGACATCATTAAGACAAGCATTCTGACCAGGTCTGATGAGGATTGGTTCAAACATGTGACCACTAGAGTGTTAACAACCCCAAGGTGTGGACACCGGAGTAAATTGACTGATCACTATGGCTCACCAAGCACTACATGCTCAGGTGAGCAAAAAATTCATTTTAATGTATTTCTATTTTTAGCTCTAGTGCCCGCTACTAGTATGGGAAATGTGCGTGACTGGCTCACCTTGGAGAATTTTTAAAAACACCCATTTCACCTAAAAAAACTTTTATATCCAGAATAAAAAAATACAAACAACCCAACCCCCTATTTTTACTTCAGCTATCCCATCCAAGATACGGTAATTCGAAGATTTTTCAATTTTGTTTTTTTTTTCCCAGATCGAGAATACGGTAATTCGAAGATTTTTCAAGTTTGTTTTTTTTCCCAGATCGAGAATACCCAACTCAGGGTAAAAATAAAACGAATGTTTGGATGTTCTAAATACACAAAATACACGAAAAATAAGATAATATGGAAATTATCCCACTGGAGGAAAGCCTACCTGGCTCACCTTGGAAAATTAATTTTCTGCTTTAAAAATGGAATCACAAGCATTTCGGTTGAATGAGATTACAAGAGTTCAAAGTATTCTTGAAACCGAGGAGAATACAAGAATTTCCCTTGTCAAAAAATATAGAACATTCAGAAATATTATATATTTTATTGAGTTGATACTTAATGTTTCAACAATTTTACTCGGTGCACTTTCACCTATACTTCCTTTTCCAGAAGTATTTATGTCTATATCAGCGGGTTGTGGTGCAATAGGTATTCCGGGAAAATATCTAAATAAACATTTTTCATCCAAAGTAGAAAAACATGAAAAAATAAGAACTCTCGCAACTACAAAACTTAATACTATAAATTCGTATATTTCACAAGCTTTAAATGATGGAAAAATAAGTGATGAAGAATTTCAACTTATATCTTCGGAATTAGATAAATATTATAAAATGAAAGATGAAGTAAGAATGTTAATAAGAAAAAATATTGAAAAATCAGATATTGAATTTATGGAATTGAAACCTTAAATTGCCCTTTAAAAAAAGAATGTCATTTCTAAAAATTAAAGATCCCGAGAGAAGAGATAAAATAGTAAAAGAGTTTCTTGAAACAAAGAAAAATATTCAAGAAAGTCAACTTCGCGAGCGCGCCGGTAAACGAGAATTAAAAAAAGATATCGGGAAATTTTTCAAACCCGTTACAGATGTACAGAAGGGCACGGTCACAGAAATAAAAGAAGAACTTCAACCATTAAAAGATATCGCCCCCGCTATTGCCAATATCCCGGATCCAATTATAATAGCTGATACACAATTTCATGGACTAATGGCAGAGAGATTGTTAAACAACCCAGATCCTGATGTGACGCATGGAATACGCCTCGTAAAGGGAAGTCGTTATATGGGCAATAAACTCCTTTCTATTGTGGATGATGATATATTTGTGGATGGTAAAAAATATGATGGATCCGAAGGATTATGGGAGCTTATTACAGTCAAGGAACCAGATAGAGGAAAAATGATAGACGAAGATTATAAAAAATATATTAGATTGATGAAAAGAACGAACTCCATTTACCAAGATAATAATCCAGAAACCGGGCGTCCAAAATCCAGCGGAGGTTTAAAATATAATATTTATATTAAACCAATTTGGGATTATATAAATGGTCGCAGAGATATGCCTACACTTGCCGACTTGGATAATCCGTCTGGTAAGGGTCTTTCAGATCCAAATAAATTAATTGAAAGACTTGATTTATTAATGGAAAGTAAAAAAGCTGGCAACACGGGGGTACAAAACGAAATAGTTTCTATTTGTGATAATCTTAAAAAACAAAATATTTTAAATTCCAAAGAACATGAAAAAATACTCAAAATTTAATATTGAAAAATGTTGATAGTAAAAAAATATGGATTTAAAAGACGATACAGGTATGGAGGAAGTGGAATATTTGACACTATGGCAAATTTATTTAGCGGTATATTTTCTAAAACAGCTGCAACGAATATAGCAAAATCAATAGGTAAAACAGCACTCGATGCCGGTAAATCTGCTGGAAAGAAAGCGTTGGATGAGGCAGGAAAAAAGATCGCTAGTAAAGCGATGTCTCACGCTAGTAAACTTTTAACCCCGAAATCCAAATCAATTATACAAAAATATACACAACCTAAAGACGAACCTAATCTTTCTTCAATTATTGATGCCGGGGGATCTAAGGTTATAAGTATTCAAGATTTGGTTCATAGATTGAAAAAGACCTATTTTTTTTTATTATAAAATGGAGGATATTTTAAAAATTACCGAAGTGCCCGTGACAGATGAAAGTATTGAAAAATATGAATACCATGAATACGAACCTATTACAGGAACTAATTTAAATAACCCCGGAGAAATTAGAATTAATATAGAAACACAAGATTTATTTACTCATCCGAGTGAAAGTTATTTGTTGTTTGAAGGAAGATTAACAAAAGCCAATGGAACAGATTATGCGAATGGTGACGACGTTGCACTAATAAATAATGGACTTATGTTTTTATTCAATAATATCAAGTATCAACTTTCTGGACAAGAGGTTGAATCTGTCTTTTATCCTGGCCAATCTAGTACGATGTTAGGTTTATTAAAGTATCCGGATGATTTCTCAAAATCTCAAGGTTTAAATCAACTCTGGTACAAAGATGTAGCTGACGTCGCACACAGAGGTAATAATGCTGGATTTGGTATTCGTCAATCTTATCTAATTCAGCGTCCGGACCCCAAGGGAACGTTTAGTTTTAGAGTTCCGTTAAAACATATTTTTGGATTTTGTGAAGATTATAATAAAATTTTATACGGTATGAAACAAACATTGACTCTAACCAGAAAGGCCGATGATGACGCAATTTTCAGAGCTAATGGTGTTGATGCAGGTAAAGTTTCTCTCTTAAAATTATCATGGTATACGCCACACGTTCTTCCCGCCGATGCTGAAAAGTTTCAACTATATAAAACGATAGAAGATAACGTCAGCCTTCCCGTAGGATATAGAATGCGTCAATGTGATACTATAACGGTACCACGATCAACCAGTTTCTCTTGGAGACTTTCGGTTAAATCAAGTCCAGAAAAACCTCGTTGGATTATTATAGGTTTTCAAACCCAAAGAGATAGTGATCAAGAAAAGAATCCTGCTCTATTTGATCATGTAAATCTAAAGAATATGTATGTAATGCTCAATTCTAATAGATATCCTGAAGTTGATTATCAATTGGATTTTACAAAACAACAGTTTAGTAGAGCTTACGGTGATGCAGCTGTATTCAGATCAAAATTTTACCATATGGATGAATTAATTTCCAACTCAAATATAAATCCACCCGATTACAAATAAACATATATGCCCACATATTACTGTTCCCCTTGGTTGTATTTGTTCTGTATTGTATATTATTTCAGGGTGCGACTGTAAGTAGTTTATTATTTCCAAAGGTGGTTGTATTCCATAGCTATCAAAATAAATAACTTCGGGGCTTTGCACATACCAGCATACCCAGTGGGTACCTCTGGCATCCGATGAACCAATTTTATCATTCGGATTTGTATCATCTAAGTTTAATATACCACATTCATTTTTTAATGGGTGGTTGGGGAGTTGATCTCTCATAAACACTCCTCTAAAATTAGGAATTTTTAATTTTTTAACTGCATCTATCAATTCAAAATTAGTTAATGGTTTATATGGAAGTAAAATATTTCCGACTTCAATCTTAAAATCTTTTTCCATTTTTATAACAAGAATCCCAAAAGTGGAATATTTTTAAAAGGACTGTTTTCTCCAAAAAGGAGACCCGTTCCATCATACAATTTTCCACCTTCTTTTTTCAAATATAAACCATCGCCGAGGGACTTAAATCCAGAACCCGAGGCTGGTTTCAAATATAAACCTTCCCCGTCGGTTTCCACTTGACAAACACATCCACCTTTTTTAAGATACAAACCCGAGCCGATAGCTTTTTGAGCAGCAGTACTAGCTAAACCCGATAAAGCCCCCACTCCAATAGCCGGCAATACCGTCCTTGCTAATACAGGTAAGGCACTTGCGGCTAAACCTGTTAACATGGGAAGAAAACCACCTTCAATTTTTGCGTTATGCTCCAATTGTTTTTTACTTAATTTAATCGTTACTCCTACACCATTTTCACAAGCACGTTCCATTTTATTCATTTGCGTCTCGGTAATGGCTATAATATCTTCACCTTCGAAATCCTCTTTATCTAAACGTATACTCGTAGCAGTGCCATTTTTTACAGCACGTTTAATTTTATTTTTTTGTCCTTCGGAAATATTAACTTTTGCATTTATGTAACTCATTTTTTAAGCTTATATTTGACGTAAATGAAATCTTATCGTAACATTTTCTCCTCTTAAATCTAGCAATTTACCATGTTGATCCGTAAGTTTTGTTTCTAGACCACGTATTGTATCCAAAGTAATTGGTAGATAAACCAAATTATGGGGTGTTTCAATTATTTTATATCCAGGACTCACGTTAGGGAAAAAACTGTAGATCGTATTTTGTGAAGAACCATTTACATAACTACCAGAAATAATATCTATATTAACAAGTATACTATTAATACTGAGAATATCAACAACGTTTTCAGATTCGTGAATTCCAGATTTATATTTACTACGATCAAAACCTAATACTCTACCTATAGATTTTGGATGATTAAAATCAACAATGAAATTATCTCTTATCTCTATTCTGGATTTTAAAGTATTTGGATTTGCCGTAATGGATATATCTTGTATAAAATCATTTATATCAACTATATCATAACTTCCTGTAGGTATTCTAATTATTTCCCAATTTGCCCCATTATCTTTGGAATATTTAAAACGATTATTCTCATCGGTGATATTTGGAAAAGAATAATACGTTTCAAGATTAACGAGTGCTATTTCATACTTTCTCGTTTTATCAAGTTGTATTGGGGGATTGAACATAGTTTTAAATTTTGTTTTATTATCAGATACTATAATCTGAAATGAACTTTTAGGTTCTGTATTTTTAACAAGTGTTTCTAATAATTCTTTATCCATTTTTAAGGTAAAAAGAATTCGTCAAAACCGATTCTATATTTTCCATTATCTTTTTTAGATGATAAATCAATTACAACAAAACCAAATGGTTTCCCCCAAGCAGTTTTACACAATTTTCTAAATTCTTCCTTCTCCATATCATGACTTACATGATCATTATAAATATGATTTATATTTTTTAAGTCTTGGGGGAACAGACAAATAAAATTGGCATTTTCCCTTATAGTTTGCCTAGGTAATTTGAAATAGTTTTGTGAAAGATAAAAACAATCCACGTTGCTGTGTCTACCACGAATATAATAAGCCTCGCATTTATTTTGTTTTTCTAAAATTAAATCATCAAATATCATTAAATTTTTATTCTTAGGATTTAATTCCCTGAGATCTGGAACATCTTCGGCAGATTCATAAAAATTACTTTCTATTCCATTTTTAGATACTCGGTTTTTAGATATTTCATTTATGATATCCGATGTAGAATTTTCGCTATTGGATATTTCTTCACGCTTGTCGAAAAGTTGAAGTATTTCGTCTTTGGTCAATTTTTTTTCAAAAGCTTCATTTAAAATACAATATTCTGGTTGGAATAAACTCTTTCCAAAAACCATTAATTTATTATAATCCAACCACCCCGGTTCAAGTAAGAGATTAAGTAATAATGTAGTTTTACCGCATCCGGATTTCCCAATAATCACACCTCTAATACTTTTTGGCAAAAGAGGATGATTATTGCGCTTAGCCGTCATCGCGTTCCACGATAAATCTTTTATCTCCATTTTTCATCTCCATTTTTAACTCAATTTTTGAACTCGATTTTTGAACCTGTTTTTGAACCTGTTTTTTTATATATAAAAATGTATTGCGTAAAGTGTAAAAAACACACCGATACTCTCAATATTGAGGATATTGTTTCAAAAAATAATAGACCAATGAAACGGGGTAGATGCGAAGTGTGTGGAATAATGAAATATCAATTCGTCTCTAGCGGAAAAGGTTTGATAAACAAGGCTATAAATAATCTACCTTTTGAAATGCATTTACCGGGGCATAATTTTACGGGGCCGGGCACCAATCTAAATAAAAGACTGAATGAAGATTTAACACCTAAAAGTTGGAGTAAACCGGTAAACAGGGTTGATAAAGCTGCTTATCATCACGATGTATGTTATTTAAAAAATAAAGATACGGAAACCCGAAATAAAGTTTGCGACAAAAATATGTTAGCAGAGATGGAAGGGATTTATAATCCTACTCTAAAAGAAAAAATAGATAGATCGATTGTTAATAAAGTGATTGGAACAAAAATGAGATTTGGTATGGGGAATTAAATAAAACCATATGGTAAAGTATCTATTCCATTTTCACATATATATCTTTTATCATCAAATGGTGTCATGCTTATTTTATTTACTTCATTAATGTACATATTGTGCTTTTCAGAATTCATTGTATACATTCTATTTATTTTAGTTTTATTATTAAATAGACAATCTTTATAGTCATCAAATTTTATATCTTTTTTAATTGTTGTTTTCCCTATTCCTTTTAATTTTTTTCTTCTTTCACTCCCTCCGGTCGACTTAACGTAAAAGAATATGCCTTACTTCTTAAGTAAACTATTTCCTTCATAATATTACTATTCAACTCATCTTTGAATTTTCCTATTACTTTTTTATTTTCTTGTGAATAAAGTGGGTGATCTTCAGGGTATTCGGATGTATCTAAATAATCTTTTATATGTTTCATATCCTCATAAACATCTTTAGTTTTAATTGATATGAAAACACTGTCGGTATTATGGACGATTAAAGGAAATCCACAATTAAAATTTCCAGTTTCGGTAGATAAATCATAAACTATCCTTTTTTGTTTTCCCAATGGTATTATCTTTTTTACATTAGCGACTTGTTCTTTTTCAGTTATGTATAAGTTGAATATATTTGTTTTATCTTCTCTTGTATTAATATTGGTATTATAACCTAGAGATGTTACAAGATAATGTAAACATGAAAATGTAATTTTAGATTTTTGCGAAAAACCAAAGTAACTATCATTCCCCTTCTTAAAACCATCTCCTTGGTAAAATCCTCTGAAGAAAAATAATCTGTAATTGTAATCTTTGTTGAGGATTTCGTACGGAATATATTTTTCCCTTTCTTTGCTATAAAATCTTTTAAATATTTCTGCCATTACTTTAATATCCCCCTTCGGAGTGATTTTATACATATCACCGGTTGGTATTGTGTAATTTGTTATTTTGAAATCGGTTATTGAATAATATATTTCTTTACAATATTCTAAACATTTATTTAAAAGGTTTAAATCTTTGTTGTCTAAACTCCATTTGTATTGTATTCCATATTCATATTTATAAATTCCACTACTTCCATCCGCCAAAAAGAAACCTTCAATAAAAGCTTTTTTCTCTTCTAAAGTTTTTGGTTCTAATTTTAAGAAATCTTTTTTTAGAGGTGGATTTATTTTTTCTTTGTAACTGTCGTTAAATAGAAGATTAGTATTTAATGTTAAATCTTTGGGTTTAATTATTTTATTATTATCCTTAATTAAAGAATGATCTTCAGTTACATCAACAAATCCTAATGATGTGACAACTCTAAACATTTCTTTATTCGTTTTATGTTCAATTACAGTTTTTATTTTAGAAAATCCTCTACTTGTCCAAACTTCAATATTATCATTTGGTTTATAATAATGTTTACCATTTGCATATTCATATTCATAAGTAATACCTTTTATCTCATTGATATCTTTTATCTTATCAATATATATTTTATTTCGACGCCTTAGTATCAACGGAGTATTACCTAAAACTGAATCGGAAGCAACAAGTTCATTCCTTGGCCATAATTCATTTACAACATTATAGTAAAATTGGTACATTAATTGTTTCGAATAATCCAATATTGCCTGTCCCAAATAAATAGGTTTATTAAATTTAACGGATGTAACATTATTAATTATAGCAACTAAATTATCATTAAATATTATTGAGTCTTTAAAATTTGGTTTATTTATAGCTTTCTTTATTTCATTATAATCTGTTGATAATTTAACTTCGTTTCTTCCTCTAATATTTTCCAATGTCTTTCCATAGAAAGCATTATTCATTAACTTCCACAATTCTTTTTCGAATGCTGATTTAGCTTTTTTCCTTTGTTCGGTATTGAAATTAATGTACTTCGCCAACCATTTTGATTCTTCGAATGAAATGGTTCTATAAACTTTTGCTACTTTCATACCATGTTTAATATAATCCTTTAAAATACTGTGATGAACAATATATTTCTTTTTATCATATAATGTTAAGAATAGTTTTTCTTCTTTACCCAATGTTCTATTTTCCTTTTCCAATAATTCTAACTGATACGGTGAAAGTTCTTCCTTGGTTACTTTTCTCTTTTCTGGTGCTAGTGGATATTTAAATGTTTTCTTTTTACATTCATCGGTATATTCTAAATCACATTCCATTATACAACCCCTTCCTTTTGGGATATTTAAATAATAATCTGGATCATCTTCCCATTTGAAGTCTTTAGTTGGTAAAAGTTGAGACATCGCCCAACCGTATAAATTATTTGCATCAAGATATAACATAAATTTTTCCATAAGAAAATCATTTAGATCACCACCATTCTTCAATATTTCCAAACATTCTTTTATTTCATTTCCATCCAATATTCTATGTCCATCACCATAATAGTTTGGTGTATACTTATTAAAAGCTTTTACATGTCGTGGCCCCAAAACCCCCGAAAATCCACCTCTTATACCTTCCTCAAACATCAAAAGCATATCATAATCTGTTAATAATCCTAATTCAACTCCTGTATACTTTAAACCACATTGCCAAGTTAAACCTGGGGCCGAGAAACAATAACAAGGATCAATTTCATGATGTTTTAAAAAGAAGTTTCTAAATTTCTCAAATGCATCTGCTAATATTAACACATCAGTTTTTAAATATAATTCATGGTAATCTTGTAATGTTTTACATTTGAATGTTTCCCATACCCTCTGTGCATGTTCATATTCTTTTTCTGTTATACCTTCTTGTTTTAAAGTAGAATAAAACTTTTCTATTGGGGGTAATTTTGTTTCTTTTAATTTTTCCAAACTATCAACATATTCATAGGGATAATATCCTTTTTGTTTCAAAAAACCTATACCTGTTTTAAATTCACTTTCCAAAATAGGAAAATCATCCATTGATTTAGCAACATCGGATAAACTCTTTAACATAAATCTATAAGAATCTAAGAATCTTAATTTTCTATATGTTGAACCATAATCAATTGCTATATATTCTTCTGATGTTTTTGATAACACTTCAACCTTATTATATTCATCTTCGTATTTCATCAGTTCCTCAATTATAAAATGGAAATCGTAATTGGAACCATTGTGAAAAAATACAGGAATTAATTTGGACGATTTGCCTTCTTTGGTATTACAAGATTGGCATGATGCACCTCGATATTTACCAGTATAATGACAATGTTCTCGTATTTTCATTTGCGACTGGGGAGTTTCTCCAATTTGCATTTCGGAGGATATGTCTATATTATATCCTTCGTCCATTATTTTTTCTGTAAATATTATATCATTTCCTGTTTTTTCTTTTACAGCTTTTGAACACCCTTTCAACAATTCTTCGATATCGCTTTCATTTTTATAAATCATCAAACCATCAAACACCAATGCGCCAACCTCTATACCCTGTTCTATTAGATAATCAAAGGCCGCCATTAATGATTTGTTTTCCATATCACATAACAATAGATTAATTGCAGAACCTTTAATATTATAATCTGATCCCCTTTCTTTTTTTTGTTTGGTTGCAAGTTCAACTAAAGATGGATTAAATTCACAAACTTTATCTATTATTTCTCTCATCCCTTCGTAATAATCAACAAACCAATCGGGGTATTTACAATTCATATTTATTTCTCTTCCATTGAGAATAGCCAATAATTCTTTTTTTGAATCTTCTCTAGATAAATTTTTCAATTTACCATATTGGACTAATAATTCTTCTCTATTATTGATATAATAATCTAGTGCACCACATTTAATATTATTTTTATGACAATAAGATGATAGTAAAGTTGGGTGGGCGTTCTTCATGTCAATATCAATCATATTATCTTTACATAGTGTATGTCTAATTCTTCTACTCATATTTTGTAATCCCATTTTTTCATTAGTCCAATATCTTCCAAATTTATTACGTTGATGATAAGACATAATACATTCTCCAATTTCATCAGTTTCATCTAGATATCCTTCTAATAATTTTAGTTGTGATTCATTATCCATTTGATTTCCTTTAATATATCTACTTCCCAAATTAAATTTATCTGGATTATCAACAATATATTTGAGTTTAGGTTTATCTATTTTTTCTCGTAATCTTATATGTCTTTCATTCACGGATTTAAACTTCTTCACATTTATTTTTTTATGTTTTCTTATTTCCAACTCGGGAGATTCGGAAAACTCAACTCCACATATATAACAATTGGTTGCTTCCTGAAATTCTTTTTCTTGTTCGAAAGTTAATTTATGTTTAGCTTTTTCATAACGATATAAATTACGGATAATATCATTATATATTATAATAATTGTTTCAACATATTTCTCTTTGGCATCATCACCAACGTAAGAAATGTATTCTGATTTATATATGTTTGGATAATCAGATTTAACATATATACCAAAACTATTTATTTCTTGTTTGAATATTTTCTTTGTATAAGATTCATTAGGATCTGGTTGAGATGTTGATATAGGAATATTATTAGATTCGAAATCAGAATAAATTGCAATAGGCAATCTCGATTTATAATGATAATTGTAAACTTAAGAATATTTCTACCTTCCTCTGGCATTTTAACTTTACAATGTTTGTGATTGGAACATATAACTTTATGATTTTCTAATGCTTCTTTTCTTGAAAAACCGTGTAAACAATTTCTACATACAAAAGGTTTATGATTATTCCTATCGTAAAGAAAACTATTTAAATCTTTAATTAAACAATAGTGAGTATTCCCATCTTCTTTTATGTAGAGTAAATCAACTGTTCTAGATTCCACCTGGTCAATACTAGAAGTATTATAAGGGCATAGAGAAGATTTATGCTTAGGATTTTTCAAATAGAAAACATTTATGGATATTCTATTTAGTTTTTCCACTTTTGGTATATCTTTTAATGATACAGGGTATTTAATATTATTCATAATAAATTCATTTTCATATGGTTTATACTTTGATACTCGATCTTTATTATCAGAGGCGGGGTGCAATTTAGCTATTAAACTCCACAAGAAACATTTATTATCATTTATATTTTTAACATTAATAATTTTATTTGATTTAAATGGTGTTTTAATATAAGAACTCGCTCTAAGATAATTAACTTTATATAGTTTAATTTCCGATTGTATTATTCGTTTAAATACGAACCCACTTCCTCTTTCTTGATACTCATCAATCCATTTATCAAAAGCATTAGTTAATTTTTCAAAATATCTATTAATATCATTATTTGATCTTATTGTTTGTCTGGCTGAGGAATAGTAAGCTTCAACCACATCAAATGCCATAGGTGTGTTAAATTCACATTTAAATGTAATCAATATTCCAATAGGGGTGTATGGTATCTCAACTTTATCTTTAAGGATAGTGATATAGTCCCTATAGTTTTCTTCATCGATATCATCAATTATAGTTTCGGTAATAAGATCTTTGAATTTTTTTGTTCCCATTTTTAAGAAAATAATTTTCAATTACCCGTTATGTGGTGTGTAGGGGGACCCCCTTTTTTTAATATATTTTTTATATTTTTTTTTTTATATTTTTTTTCCGGTTAAGACCAGATCAGACTGGATTGAACCGGACCAAACCGGATCAAACCGGTTTCCATTTGACATAGTGACCTAGTTGATGGGTGACCTAGTGACCTAGTGACCCAGTTAAACATAAAAAAAAACAATTTTAAATTAGGTACCAATTTTTATTTTCAAAATAATAATCATGTTGATAATCGGGATTTCTTAATATAAATTCTCGATAAGCTTTTTTGTACTTTTCTTTATTATTTTGATAATGGTTTTGTTTCATAGGTTTGTTACATTGCTTGCATGAAGATTTAACACCTATAGGTCTACCGCTTGCTTTATCGTATTCATATAAATATTTATATTCATTACACTTTGTACAAATTTTTCTTTCACCCATTTTTAAAGAAAAAAAATTAACCCCAAAAAATGGAGAATCCAAAAATATATTGTTTACGTTGTAAAAAACATACTGAAAATAATTCAGTAGAGCAAGTAACAACAACTAATAATAGACAAATGTTAAAAGGTAAATGTTCTGAATGTGGATCTATCAAAAATAGATTTACAAATAAATTAGCAGATGAATTACACCATAGAGTTGTAAAATCTTTCCCCAAAAGACGTGTTCATGTTCATTCAATAGATCAAACATGGGCGGTTGATTTGGTAGATATGCAACAATATTCAAAACAAAATAAACACTATAAATATTTATTAGCTGTTATAGATGTTTTTAGTAAATATGGTTGGTTAATTCCTTTAAAAAATAAAACAGGAGCAACAGTAAGTGAAGCATTTAAAACATTATTCAAAAAAAGAAAACCAATGTTTATTTGGTCGGATAAAGGATCTGAATTTTATAATCGACAAGTAAAAGAATTGTTGAAAGATAATAACATAAAATTATATTCAACTGAGAATGAAGAAAAATCAAGTGTAGTAGAACGCTGGATAGGAACAATGAAACAACGTATGTTTAAATATTTTACTGCTCATGAAACTACAAAATATTATAATATATTAGATAATTTAGTTAAAGATTATAACAATACAGTACATTCTTCAATTAAAATGACACCTGTTGAAGCAAGTAAATTAGAAAATAAATCAACTGTGTATGAAAATTTATATCCAGAAAAAGAAAAGGAAACCAAAAAACCTAAATTTAAAGTTGGAGATAGAGTAAGAATAACAAAAAAGAAAGACAAATTTGAAAAGGGGTATACCACTCGTTGGACTAGAGAAATATTTGTAATTGAAGAAGTTTTAAATACTGATCCCGTTACTTATGAAATAAATGATTTAGAAGGTGAAGAAATTAAAGGTAGTTTTTATGAACAAGAATTACAGATTACTGAGTTTTAAATCTTTTAATAGCAACACCGTTATACCCTCCACGGGAACTTACTTTTTATAAAATAAAATAAATAAAATACCCACTCTAGTATCCCCCCACGGGAGCTTATAAAATAAAAATAAAAAGTACGCCATGTAAAATAAAAATAAAAAGTGCACTATGTTAAAATAAAAAATAAAAAGTACGCCATGTTAAAATAAAAATAAAAAGTACGCCATGTTAAAATAAAAAATAAAAAGTGCGCCACATTAAAATAAAAAATAAAAAGTGCACCGAGTAAAATTGTTGAAACATTAAGTATCAACTCAATAAAATATATAATATTTCTGAATGTTCTATATTTTTTGACAAGGGAAATTCTTGTATTCTCCTCGGTTTCAAGAATACTTTGAACTCTTGTAATCTCATTCAACCGAAATTCTTGTGATTCCATTTTTAAAGCAGAAAATTAATTTTCCAAGGTGAGCCAGGTAGGCTTTCCTCCAGTGGGATAATTTCCATATTATCTTATTTTTCGTGTATTTTGTGTATTTAGAACATCCAAACATTCGTTTTATTTTTACCCTGAGTTGGGTATTCTCGATCTGGGAAAAAAAACAAACTTGAAAAATCTTCGAATTACCGTATTCTCGATCTGGGAAAAAAACAAAATTGAAAAATCTTCGAATTACCGTATCTTGGATGGGATAGCTGAAGTAAAAATAGGGGGTTGGGTTGTTTGTATTTTTTATTCTGGATATAAAAGTTTTTTTAGGTGAAATGGGTGTTTTTAAAAATTCTCCAAGGTGAGCCAGTCACGCACATTTCCCATACTACTCCCGCTAAAAAGAGGCCGACCAAATTTACTTGAGACAGGACCATCTAAGGATGCTACAAGCCAAGTTTGGTGATGATCCATCCATTGGTTCATGAGAAAAAGATGTTTAAAGGTAATTCTATTTTTAGCTCTAGCTGCCCGTTAAAGGGGCCAACCATTTTTATTTGAGCAAATCTGATAAAATATCTATGGATGCTACAAACCAAAGTTGTTGATGATCCATCGATTGGTTCATAAGAAGATGATTAAAGATTTTTCCATTTTTAGCTCCAGTGACCCCTAAAAGGGGTCAACTGGTATAATATGAGCAAATTGCAGTTAGAACATCAAAAGGAACACAGCAAATTTGAAGTAAATCTAGTCTTGAGACAGGACCATCTAAGGATGCTACAAGCCTTGAGACAGGACCATCTAAGGATGCTACAAGCCAAGTTTGGTGATGATCCATCCATTGGTTCATGAGAAAAAGATGTTTAAAGGTAATTCTATTTTTAGCTCTAGCTGCCCGTTAAAGGGGTCAACCATTTTTATTTGAGCAAATCTGATAAAATATCTATGGATGCTACAAACCAAATTTGTTGATGATCCATCGATTGGTTCATAAGAAGATGATTAAAGGTTTTTCCATTTTTAGCTCTAGTGACCCCTAAAAGGGGTCAACTGGTATAATATGAGCAAATTGCAGTTAGAACATCAAAAGGAACACAGCAAATTTGAAGTAAATCTAACTGGGTAGTTTCTGAGGAGAAGACCATTGTTGACGCCAGGCGAAGAATGACGAGTGCAGGAGCATCCACCCATCCATCCCAACAGTTCACCCTGAACCTTCGGCTCTGGTGAGCTAACAAGACACTATGTACAATAAATGCATATGCTCCTGGTGGCATGTTTGGCAATAGATTTAGAATCAAACTGCGGTCAAGGTCAAACTGGTGTTGGATGATACGGGTGGATATGGATGGATTGGGAATGGTCCAATGCAATAATCGTCAATGCATTCTAGAAATGTGCTAGACAAAACGGTAAAATCTAATTAACCAAGAAATAGCCCATTTAAAATGAAATACTGATATATCACAACAGTAACAGCCGTAGTGAAGGTTATGGTCAAACTGAGTTTGGGTGATATGGGTAGATTGGAAATGGTCCAAGGAAACAATATTTTAATATCAAAGCAATAGACAAAATGGTAAAACCTATTTACCTTTCACAAACACACATGGAAGAACAAGCCAATCACCATGCGCCCTGCATGTCAAATGTTGTATTTTGTCAGCTACTTACCAAATAATATTCCAACCCTTATGGACAAAGTTGAAATGTGAACTATTTGTTTTGACCCATCAGTAAGATCTGACAGTAATATACAAATTAAAATATCAGGTACCAATCTGGAACAGACTCTTGTTTTATATGAACTGGCTCCTGTTTTATCTGAACTGGTTCCAACATCTTGTAGCTGTAAGTGCCGTTCAAGTCATTCATACAGACACATACACCAAAATGGTGACTGCTGAAATTATTCAAAAGCATCTATTGTGTATATATATAAATCAAAGTGCTGAATGTATTTTACATATTAAATGGAATAAGAAAGGAATCCCCAATTTCAGAAAATGAAGCGGAAACACAGAAAATTTTCCCTCGTGAGTTTGAATATGCAAAAACATTAATCCCTCCATTTTTGGGGGCAAAATGCAGAATTTTTTACCGCAGCAATGACTTTATATATTATCAATTGCACAGATATTCAGTAAACAGACTACATAGGCAATACAGCCCAGCAATCTGACCTGATAGTATGTTCTGGGCACGGACAGTTTTCACAGTTTCGTAACTTATTACTACTTGTAACACTGCCAGTGTTTTGTTAAGTACAGGAAGTGTTGACTTTCAGTTTGCTGACGAGAGACTATTCTTGCTTATAAATCTTATCACATTAAGTATGTATGATATCTAACTTTTTGCTTTTTCTGCATTTTACATACATAAAAGTAGGAAAAAATATCACTTTTCACTGCTCTATGTGGGACCAATTCATATTCATGATCTCCATGGACTGCCTTTTAGTAAGGAACGCTACTCATACCAGTATGTGTACCATGTGTTTTGTACCAGTATGTATCATGCCAAGCATTTTCGAACTGTGATTATGCAGAGCGCCAAGGAATTGTTACGCCACTACCCATCAAGTTCACCTTATGCATTAAAAAGTTAACATCTCTTTTTACTTAAGATTAAAGGATCATTGTACATTTAGAGAATGGTATCAGTCAGAGCATAGGGAGCTAGTATGTTAAAAGGATGGTGTTAAGAATCACCTCATAGAAAAATATACATATTTAGTAAAACATTGCAGTGTTCTGCCAAGGTTTACAAATTTTGGGGACAAATGTCCCCTAAAATAAACAAGAGGGCCATGATGGCCCTGCATTGCTCAACAGAATAAATGTAAATCAACTTGTTACTAAAAAGGCAATAAAGGTACATTTGTGGGCAAATAAATGAGAACAATAATAAACTCGATAAAGGACCATCAAAAGATACTACAAAGGAATATATGTGATGATTGAAGGATGTCACAGACCAAATTTGGTGATGATCCAACCATTGGTTCATGAGAACAAGTCATTTTAAGGTATTTCTATTTTTAGCTCAAGCAGCCCCTAATAGTGGGCAAACCATTTTTATTTCAGCAAATCTGACAGAACACTATCTAAAGATGCTCAAAAACCAAGTTTGGTAATAATCCATCCATAGTATCATGAGAAAAAGTCGTTTTTTAGGTATTTCTATTTTTAGTTCTAGTGGCCCCTAAAAAGGGCCGACCAAATTTATTTGAGCAAACTTGAGAAAAGACCATCTAAGGATGCTACAGACTAAGTTTGGTGATGATCCATCCATTGGTTCATGGGAGAAGATGTTGAAAGTTTTTTTCTATTTTAGCTCTAGTGACCCCTAAAAGGGGCCAACAGGTATAATATGAGCAAATTGCAGCTAGAACGTCAAAAGGCTTCTACACAGCAAATTTGAAGTAATTCCGACAGGTAGTTTTTGAGGAGAAGACCTTTGTTGAAGCCAAATGACGGATGCCAGACGACGTACGCCGGAGCATCCACCTACCCATCCTAACAGCTCACCCAGAACCTTCAGTTCTGGTGAGCTAAAAATATTGGGGACAATTTGAAAATGACTGAGACAAAGAAATTCCACATAAATTGTAACTACTTGCATGAAAAAATTACCTGATTTGATAATGCAATTTGTTTTCTGAATTTGACTCAAGAAATTTTGTATGTGACATGATTCACACCCAAGCAAGATTTTATGCCATATCTGCCTTTTCATTGCAAAAATGTAACGGAATTGGGTCCTAGACAGAACACTGATACATCTTACATGAATTCGACCGTACATAACCAAATTGTTTAAATTCATATCTGCATTGAATTTAAATCAGGAAATATTTATTGAAATAAATCATGTGATCATGTGATAACATCAGATATCAGAAATTTGAGCAATTTCTTGAAAAGTTACGTAGTGTTAAACAAACTTGGTACAGAAACTGTCATTTTGGAAGTTGTAACCCTTGTATATGTATATATGTAATATAGGTGTTTTTGGTCCGTGTGGCCATTTTAAGTCTTCTACACCATCCCTTCAACGTGCTAGCCCCCTGTGGTTTCGTTTCTCTTGAATATTGCAGTGAACTTTAACATCCACTGACATGTAGATCAATCACAGATGGACGATTAGTAAGAATGACGTTTCTGTCATCTGACGATAAGATACATTTAACTAATTTCAAAGCATGTAGCACAAATTTGCTATAAAAGCCAGTGTCACCAATTTCTTGCTTTCTGAAATATTTCACAACCGACATAACTGCAATCAATTGTGTTGTCTGCTTTTTTTTGTAGACGACCTCGCACTAAATCCTGCAAGCGTTCACCAGAACATTATATCAAAAAAGCAGACCAGGTTCCTTATATTCTAATGGTTCTGCATTTTTCTACAAGAATTAGCACAGAAACAACATAAACCAGCATTAATTCAAAATTTACTGAATTATCTGTAATGCAAATAAAAATTATTGCTGTTGTCAACTTTCATGTACGGTTACCTCCCTTCGGTGAGTGCTATAAGCCGTCCAAACAATGTACTGAGACATACATACTTAAGCCCGTATGTAACATAATACTGGTCAAAAGATTTTGGCTTCAAATGACTGAAAAGAAAGGTTCATAATGACAGGTTTGTTACCATTAATTAAGTAATGTAATTATTCTTCTTAATGACCTTAATAGGCTGAACTTAATACGTCATAAACTTAAGATGGTGTCACTATGCAGACAATGGCATAACATAATGTATGTTCTAATTGCGATTCCGGAATAACATTGATCTATATTATTGCACAAGTTTGATGTTTTACAGCGTGTAGTCGGGTGAGAAATATTCCTTTGTTGTTTACAGTGGGCACCATGACTTATTTTCTTCTGTAGATGTAAACACTGTAGAATGTTGTGCAAAAGCCCGCTGAGTAGCTTTTGACCGTATGTGACCGTGAAGAAGACTTCAATGTGAGAAAGGTTCATTACGTAAGGTAACGTACCTTTCATGTTTGTAATATCTATATTATAAATTGGCGAACATCAAAATAATTCCGGAATGTGTTTGTTACATGCTTTATAGTTCAAAATGTCCAATTAAGTGTACTTAAGAAGGAAATATTAAAGAATTTTGTGTGTAATTGTCTGTTTTAAATTAGTATGATAGTAATGAACCTTTCAGCAATTTCCAGTCGTTTCCGTATCTGACAAGCTGTGAGCAAAAAGTTAGTGATTGTTCAATATCAACTCATACACCATTCTGTCTGATAATTCTTCGAGTTCTTATTCTTAGTTATGAATAAATTACTGTTTTTTAAACGGACTTCAAAAGTAAGATTAAAAAAATGAATAGTAGTACCCAATTTCGTGCATGTTTACAATCTCGAAATGAATTACTTTAGCCTAGAGTATACCTGACAATTAATAAGAGATTCTGCACAGTGGAAACGTCAATTATTACTTTTTAAACACGGTTTTCTTCATCATGTCCTTGATCTTATGTTCATATCATACTGTATATTAAACTTTTAGTGTGATATTACATATTTTGCTCTTGATACACTTGAATACACTGTCGTCACCAAAAGGAAAAATAGAACATATCGAAGCAAACTTGTGCCAACTAAGGGGCAGCCTTTAAGATTTATGCAAGCTTCACTTCGCCCACAATCACAATAACGTACTCTATCGCACTTTCAATAAACATGGATTCCGTGTACACCTTCAACTGGTTGTCATTTACCAAAGCCAGTGAAAATATACTCCGTAACCTTTTTTTGCTGTAGCAGAATTTACTACCGTATTTCCGAACAAAGCATGAAACAAATTTTTGACATACCAATTATTATTTGAAATAAATATTTTCATCAAAAGGTTTTTGAATTCAACGAATGTTTATACGAGTGAAAACTGTGCAAAACTTTGTCGTGAAAGAAACTGTAATGTGCTTTTGCATTTAGATCTACAATAATTGGCGCATTGCGGGCCAAGTCACAGATAAATAGAGGCGACGTTGCTGACAAAATACAGGAAAAACAATGTATAAGTTAATTTGGCTAGATCGGCTCCCGTCAAAATGTGTATTGCGGTATGCCGATACAGGGGGACAGCGATTCAATACGCATCGATACAAAGTCGAACTGCAATTTACTGGTATACCGGAACAGCCCTATAATAATTGGAATATAACTTTGTGTAGTCTTTCCTACAAAAATCAGAAAAAGAGATGCCATTAGTTTTCAAATATTAAGATACATGCATTTATTGCACATAAATGCACAGTTTCTAAACTTTTCCCTATGTTGTCGTAGTTCAGTATTTTGTAACGAACCTTTCATGAACCGTTCAGTGAACACTATTAATTGTTAAATTGTTTCTCATGTTTCAATCGTTATTTCAGTCACATGTGTTAAGTTGCAATTTCTTTATCACGTTAAGTTTTGCTCCATACAGCATTAGATACTTAAAGATATATTAAAGATAATGTTGAATGGTTATTTAATGTTCAAAATGCTTCCGTTTTTTGTAGTTTGCTATCATTGAGTGGTAATGTTTGTTGATTTTGTCAAACAGTTCATTAAATATGTTGACAGAATAAACTTCTTGAAAGATATTTTATATTTTGGTGATGTGTGTTCATGAAAATCAACAATATATTATATGAGACTAATTTGAAAGGTTTGTTACAATTTGACGTCATATAAAACATCACAGTTCTGATATTCAGACTAAGTACTATATGTCCATGTCACCAAAAATCAATAAGGAGAATATCGAATGTTTACTTTTTATTTATTTTGACATGAATACTAGCGGCTTATTAGATGCACAACATACGGAAACTGATGATTAATGTACTTTTATTTTAATTAAATAACTTGCAATTTATTCTTTACTTCTTCGTGCAGATTTTTTATATTCGAGATATGTTTAGCATCGTGCCAATATGTTTGTATGAGAGAATAATGACTAGAAGAACAAAAACTATTATGCTTAGTTGGACAAGTTTTTCAAAGCAAATTGAATATACGAGTATGTCAGAGCCACAACACTAAAATAGTATTCCACATGAATTAATGCCGAGTTTATGTACAAAACATAAAAACATTTTACAGACACCAACAATTAAAATAAGTACCATTAAGTCATAAGGACCAACACCAAAACTTAAGCTTCTGATTGCTTCTTTCTGAGTTTACTGGTACGCCCGTAAATTGACCAGTTTCAAGGCTGTCCTCCGAGAGATCTAAAATCTGTTTTATAATCTCAGGTCCAGAATGAGCACAATTGTACACTACACAAGTAAATCATACACTTCAACATGTGATAGGTGGACTAAATTATTTTAAAGGTATCTCAATATTGTAACATGAAGTAACATTGTGGTACAAACTTACCGACACATCATTAAGTTATGCAGAGTAATTGACCAAAATTGACCAGCATCCACAACTGTTGACAAGATGACCACCAACTGATTAATAAACATATTTCTTAACTGACACTAACAGATATTTACCAACACAGGTTTTCACCAACCACCTACTGAACAGAAACTACAGACCAACACAGTATAATCAGAATGTTCACTAGTATAAGGAATGTCAAAGAATAAATTACAATTAAATCTTAAAAGCACATTTTTTTTGCAAAAACATGAAATATTTTAGGTGATATGAGCTGTCACATAACTAACTCACTAGGTGCACACAGAAAGACACATTTTCAGGGTCATAGTCAGATTGATACTTTATAAAAGGTACAAATTATATAAAAACATTCTCAACAAATGTATGATAAAACAATGAAAACATAAGAATGTAGATACCAGTACATTCATTTTATTAAAAATACTTGTTCTTTTTATTAATTGTTACATTACTGTACTATTATACTTTTACAATAAAGGAAACAACCTGTTCAAATTAACATTTTCAAAAAATGGAACATGATAAGTCACAATACTATTGATGATAAATATAACTTATTGTGAAAGATGAACAAACAATAACTATTACAAGCAGGGCATGGAAAATTTTGAAATCTCAATCGGTCCAGGCCGCGGACGCCCCCCCCCAATTAAATTTACAAGTACTTTAAGTCAACTGAAATTATCTAATCTGATTAAAACAAGGAAGGAATGGCCGCTGATCATTAGAGGAAGTTTTTTATTGTGGTACTGAATACAGCCAGAACTGGTCTTAAGATAAAATAATTGGACATATACAAGTACTGGTGATCCTAATGGTAATCATGATACATCAGCGTTTGTTCAACAAGCATGTTAGAAGAATGAGCTTACCCCAGTCATTCTACTCAGAATTTCTCACCAGTTTCCAAGAAATGACCTCATTAATCATCCAATTCACAATAAATGCAGAAAAACACACACCTGGGGCCATAATTCAATAGTGCCAAGATTGATTTTGTTGGTTATCAAACTTGGTCTAAATAATAATTGTACTCATAAACATTTTGATCAAGATTGAATGGGAACTGTTCAACTTTTTAGGACACTGCCTACCTCATGATATCACCTGTCAAGACAGGCATATAAAAAGACACCAATCAAATCAATAACAAACACATGTGTACAGTTATGATATTAGCATGTCACTGCTTAAGTTAAAAGAAATTAAGCTTCTGATTGGTTGTTTCTTTGAGGAGTCTTTCAATTATCCAAGGGAAAAGCTGCTTCATTTTGAAATGTACTCTCACTGTCTTGCCATTTTGACCAAATCTATCAAAACATGCGATAAAAGAAACTCTAATTAAGCAATGTGAATCTATATATATGAATACACAGTCTACATATATATGTACATATATATGACAATCCTACATCACAAAGAAGTCATATCAAATAATATCTGTGTAACATTATTAAACAATTATAGCAAATTTATGTACAAACATCATAACAAAAATATCACATTAACAAAGTCCTTGATATTGCACCACAAAATCATTTTTATCTTATTAACATCTAGATATAAAGCAGATTACAAATTCAATAAATGGGCCAAATAATCACAAAATTGAATTTTATAAGTTTGTTTCTTCAGGGAAACATATTTTCAAATTTAGATAACGTTAGAAAAATAATGTCATTCTTCCAAATTTGATAAATAAAATAGAGTAGGTAGGTTGCAAAACTATCCATTTTTTTCCAAGCATATCTTATGTACTTTTGGGGCACAATTTATCCCCAAATATTTTCAAAATACCACATATGTTTGCTATTTTTTTTATTTTTGCTGGAAACAACTATTTTTTTCTGGCCCTGGCTGACTGATGTGGAACTTTTAATTCTAGAAAGTACCATGACTTTTTATTTTCTAATTAAATTTTTATTTAATGGCAAATGTCAACATAATTTGTATTCTCTCATGTTCTAATAATTACTGAAACATGCAGGAAATTCTTCTTAGAATTGATAAAAATAACAAGAGGAAAAAACTTGATAGACCAAACAATGTCAAAGATGTGAAAATGTATACAATAAGATTAACAATCTCTGTTAGTGGCATTTAAAGGAAAATTTAGAGTGGATGACTTGTTTTTGATTTTCAACACAAAAAACAACATCCTTTAAGTTTCTCCAAAAATGCAGAAAATATAAAAGCTGTACCATAAAAAGTAAACCATAAACATTCTGCCAGCTCCTGATAAAATCACTCATTAAAGAAAATACAGTAAAACCCCTGAAAACTGGACTCTCGGAAAACCAGACTCTCTGAAAAACCTGACTTTTCTGAAAATCAGACAATTTTTCAAGTCCCATTTGTTCTCTTCAATAATCAATACTTCTCTGAAAACTGGAAATCTTGGAAAACCGGACTTTTGGCCCAGTCTGGAAATGTGCCAGTTCTCAGAGGTTTTACTGTATATATCAATATGGCATATATGTATATTAAAAATCTGATGTTTAAGCTAAGCATATAAGGATGTACATCTTGCAGGATTTATTCTAAATGACAAACTCACTATACTTAAATAGTAATTTATCACAGCCAATGAACCATAAATACAAATTGCACATCAATACTAGAAAAGTCTGTTATAGATATTTATACATGTAAGTCATGCGTAAAGCTTTTACTAATTGTTTATAACAATCACTTTCACCTTAAAAACATTTTCTGCTGAAATTCAGAACACTTTCAATACACAAAATAAAAAAAATACCAGATGCAATGTACCCCCCTAATAAACATTTCTTGGCGAGCATCAAAGATAAAATTTTTGTTAAGTTAATGTCTGAACAATATTTGGAAGCATTAACAAAATAATTTGATGAATTATTAAGTATTCATTGTGAGTTGCATTTGTTGTTTTCAAAAAAGTAGAGTTTGGCCAGGAATTAGGTGAGGGGTGTTTATTAAGGATTTTTGGTAGACAAATATAATAAATTATTTCTCATAGCTATGCAGTGTATACTTCGTACATAAGACATTAGTCTGCAAAAGAGAACACTTAATGTGTAGACAACAGAACAGCCAAATCTTCATGGTTAGGACGTAGTTCCCGCCACTGAACTTTCATCAAAGAAATAAACTTGGTCAGTTCTCTTTCACTCTGTATGAAGATCCTAACTAATACATCAGGAGTATTGTTCCTATCCTGGTTATCTTTCAAACTGTAGTGATCTGGAACTAATACAATATCATCTTTTTCATCAGAGAAAACAAGAGTGATGTCCCTTAGTTCATTTCCATTCTGTTTGATATATTTTAAATACTCAATCTTCTTTACATCAGTAACATGTTGTCGAGGCATGCTGGGTAATCCACGGACAAAGTCAGGTAATGGATAACTTACCAAATCTTCTGCAACGAAACATAAACACTTATTTGTAAGAATGATGCTGATTGGCACCAGAAGAACAGAGCTGACTTCGTTATTGTGAATCTGAGTCAAGTAGCCAACAATATATTGCAAAATATTCTCCCTCCCAACTCTGATTGATGCCGTATTCAAATGTTCATTAATCAGAAATAGAAGATCAGTCACTGCTTCATCACCAGGATAACAAAACTTCACCTTGCTTGGATGGATATATTCTATCCCTTCAACTGTAGTTTTGGTTCTTTTGTCAAATGCTTTATAAAAATCTTGCTCTATGTCTTGGGAATTCACATCTAACATTGGCGATGCAATGTAAAGTGAAAGCATAGTTGACAAATTTTTAAGGAATGTACTGGTTGTCTCTGAATTTCGAGTGACTAACGTAAACACTGTTTCTCGCTTGTCGCCGGTTAACCTGACACATTGATCAAATAATCCAACATTAATTTGTTGAATATCAGAAAAATCAAGAATGCAGTATGGTTTTATTATGGAACCCTTGCTTTCTGAAATATGAACAATGCCACAACTGTGATGTTTGTCAGCAGACTTTGATTGAATTCCTATCACTGAGTCAGAAACATGTCTTACATGGGTCATCCAAGATGGCCGTCCTGATGTTTGATGCAACCTGACATGTCTATCTGACACAAAGTAGACAGCTCTGTTACTTATCATCACACAAGTAACTATCTCATTTGAAGGGTTCGTGTATGGTATTATATTAGTCCACAAAACATCATGCAACTCAGCTTCATCATGGCCAATTGGAACTATGTTTGTATGGAAAAATGTGGCTAATTGATTGCCGGTCATTTCACGTAATGACTCCAATTTACCAGACAGAGGTTGAAATAGTGTATACTTTTTAATACAATTCTCCAAATGTTGTACAAGCTCTGGCGTTAAGTAATGTAATGTAAAACTGGGTAATTCGTCAACATCTTGGTCCAAGTTCTCAGATGACCTTGGTATTATAATTTCTGTCTTTGATCTGAATTTCCGTTTCTCTGGTATCATTTCTGGAAATTCCTCTTCAGTTTCTGGTTCACTAATTTGTTCGATGTCAGAGTCTGTTTCTACATTACTGCTTACTTTCTTTCCTTTATTGGATGTTTGATCCTCTGATCCTTCTGAAGATTCGTTGCCTCCTTCTGGTTCCTGTCGCAATGTTGGTGACATTCTGTGAGCATGCTCAGACCTCAATCCAGTAAGTCGGTCTAAAAATGAGTCCCGAACTTTCGATGATAGAAATTGATAATCAAACCTATGAGAACCTAGTATTTCATGGAACATCATAGATAAACCATATTCCAGGTACTTAATATTTGAAGTTGGTGTTACTGGCACACATTTTTCACTACTAGCAGCAACTTCATTCTTATTTTTATTTATTTCACTTATTTTGGACTCCACACTGAACTGTTGAAAAATTTCAAAGCTTCTTTCTAGTTCTATTTTATCAGTATCAAATGTTGGCTTTGGCCAGAAAATTGCCTCTGATTTGACAATATAAATACGGTTGTCTGACATAACCAGAAATGCTTGGGATGATGCTTTGGTTTCCTTCACATAAGCTGCAAAGGCCACTCTTCCAGTACACTCCCCATTAGCTTCCTCTGCAGTAAAAATCTGTTTGGACAAATCACAATCCTGTTCTCCATTAATAATATCTAGTTCCCCATTTCCTAGATCTGACTCAGTACAAAGCTTTAATTCCTCAAAGAAGCCTTTCCCTATGTCAGAATCTGCAGCAATCAGAGCAAAAGTCCCAGACGCCCCAACAAATGATTCCTCAATGCGTATGTAGCTGTAACAAAGACCAACCAATATTTGCTGTATATTGCATAGTGGTAGAATATAGAATGTTTCCATAGCTGGTGCACCCTGTATAGTTGACTCCTGGTTCCTCAACTGTAGAATGAACACTCTTCTTTGTGTCAACACAGCACAGCATGGAAGCAGGGAACTAGGATTGCTGTATTGGACAACAGGGCACCACATGATGTACTTAATTTCTTCAATACTGCAATCAGTGCCCGCATCTTGACCAAACAAATGCGTGTGTAGCATAGAATAGAACATGGAGTTAGTATGATCTGGTAGTGAAGGTATATTTACAATTTGTGTATGGCTGGGCAGAGGAGCATTTGATGAGCACACATGACCAGATGACGAGATTCTAAAAAAATGACAAATAATCACATTATAAATAAATTAACATAAAAATGGGCTCATAAGTCTTGTTTTAAGGTATATTGTCAACAAACATTTGAAAATGCAATCACAAAACATTGAACAAAAATTATAACAAGTGGTGTCACAAGTAATGCCACTTTTGTGACCTTGACCTGAATTTTTAGTGCCCTACATTTTTCTCATCATGTTAGATATTCATATAAAGTTTACTTGAAATACACATGAAAATTGTTCATACGTTTTCATGAAAACTTTTATACAAGTTCTTGAATAAAGTGAAATTTTCACAAGGTAGCAAGTGGTGCAACTTCTTACCACTTTAATATTGAGGTACTAGTATGAGTTTAGGAAGGATGTTTACCTATGGTAACCCTGATAGCCAACATCACTGTTGTCAGTCAATGGTAAAGATAAATTTCTGGGCTGAAATCAAGAAATGGTTTGAAAATAAAACCTAACATAACATAACACTATGAATAACATAATAAACCTAACATGACACTATAAATAACATAATAAACCTAACATGACATAACACAATAAATAACATAATAAACCTAACATGACACACTAAATAACATAATAAACCTAACATGACACACTAAATAACATAATAAACCTAACATGACATAACACACTAAATAACATAATAAACCTAACATGACATGACACACTAAATAACATAATAAACCTAACATGACATAACACAATAAATAACATAATAAACCTAACATGACACACTAAATAACATAATAAACCTAACATGACATAACACAATAAATAACATAATAAACCTAACATGACACACTAAATAACATAATAAACCTAACCTGACATAACACTTAATAACATAATAAACCTGACATAACACTTAATAACATAATAAACCTGACATGACACTATAAATAACATAATAAACCTAACATAACACTATAAATAACATAATAAACATTACATAACATAACACTAAATAACATAATAAACCTAACATGACACTATAAATAACATAATAAACCTAACATGACACTATAAATAACATAATAAACCTAACATGACACACTAAATAACATAATAAACCTAACATGACATGACACTATAAATAACATAATAAACCTAACATGACACACTAAATAACATAATAAACCTAACATGACACACTAAATAACATAATAAACCTAACATAACACTATAAATAACATAATAAACCTGACATAACATAACACTATGAATAACATAATAAACCTAACATGACACACTAAATAACATAATAAACCTAACATGACACTATAAATAACATAATAAACCTAACATGACACAATAAATAACATAATAGACCTAACATGACACTATAAATAACATAATAAACCTAACATAACATAACACAATAAATAACATAATAAACCTAACATGACACTATAAATAACATAATAAACCAAACATGAAACGATAGATAACATAACAAACCAAATATGCCACTAGTAATAGGATAATAAACCTAACATGACACTATAAATACCATAATAAACCTAACAAACACAATAAATAACATAATAAATCTAACATGACACTACAAACAAGAAAATCAGAACATAAATCTCACTCATTCACAATATGTCCATGAATTAATTCAAATTGTACATGAAAAGGATGAATTTTGACCACATTAAAAAGACTTCTAATTTAGATTAACAAGTCAACATAGACAAAACTAGGTGACCTTAAATTCAACAGGCACATTTATTCATATGATTCTTTATATCAAGGTGACTTTGATCTGAGTTAGATAAACAGAGTAAATATCATGGACATCTACATTTAAAAAAACATAGTACATAATTCAGACTGACACAGTACATCAAACCAACACCTGTTTCTGACCAACCCAGATCATGAAAGTGAACAGTAATTCTGCCAGATATATATATAGGCAAGATATATAAAGGTGAACCTTCAATATGCCAGGCACAGTATATGAAAGTAAACACTAACTTTGAAAGGTACAGTATATAAAGGTGACCCTTAATTTTGAAAGGCACAGTATATGAAGGTGAACCTTAATTTTGACAGGTACAATATATAAAGGTGACTCTTAATTTTGACAGGCACAGTATATAAAGGTGACCCTTAATTTTGACAGGTACAGCATATAAAGGTAACCCCCTAATACTGACTGGCTCAGTGTATATAAAGGTGACCCCTAATTGAGATATACACAATATACTACAACAGACTAATACATTTAATGACGGTAACCCCTTCTTGAAACTGACATGTAATACATACCTTAGATGAATGAAGGTCCAGAGATGATGATGATGTTCTATTTTCTATACTAGATATACCAGACGTGCTTGATGATTGTACAGTGCTATTGGTTACAGATCCTGACAACAGAAAAAATTCAGCTTAACAAAGATGTAACAACGGATCAATACAGATAATATATAGATACAAATGTACAATACTAAGAAGTTAAATTTGTAGTAATAAAATTGCAGATTTTATTAGAATAAGCAGAGGTTTTTATTATCAGCAGAAGAGACATGTCGTTGGCAAGTATTTAAAATTTGAACTATATCTAAGAATATAATAATACTTGCCAATTCAATTTCAAAGGTCAACAATTTTCATAGTTTGACAAACATTTCATCAACTAACCAGTTTAATATACACTAACAAATGAATGAAAGTTTTAAAATCGTGAAAAAGATATAAGAAAGCAATTCCTCTTGTTTTATGGAATTTTTTAACTTAGGGTTCTTTTACTAAGTGCCAATTATTCTTGTAAAGTTATTTCATATCAAAGGCATATTACAGTAGTTTGTACAGAATTTGTAAAAGTTATCTCCTTTCGATATCTAATCTCTACATACTTTGTTTTACAAATACATACAAACATATATCATTTTATAGATAACAAACAATAAATAACATAAAACTGATGTTAAATTATGAAAATTGTGTCAAAAGACATGTGATCAGTACAGCGTTAACTTCAAGTCATTTTATGATAAAATAAAAGTGCCGTGAAAGAATATTTATATCAGTGAATAAAGCAGAGGGAGGAATGAATACTAAACAATTAGTAAGTAATTAATGTTCAAAGCTTATCTATCAAAGTTCAGCAAATATCAAAACTTTTACAGGAAAACTTGGATATAATGATTTTGTGTGGAACTGTAGATAGGGAAATGTATACTATGTACTGTATGAAGGCATTATCATCAGGAATAAGGATGACTGGATACATGGGATTAAATGCTCATCATTTAATGAATTAAAAGCTCAATATATAAAGCATAAGCAATCTTTAATTTGTTACAATACCAGCATTTCCAGCAAAACTCAATTTAACTTTTAATTGTTAATTAAATATGCATAAAGATATGCTATTCCTTTAATTATATATTATTTTATACAAATCTGAAACTTATTATGGTTATATTAAAGCCAATAATGTTTTCATGCATCATAAAATTGTTCACTGGCAAACCAATATAATGAAGAAATGAAACATGATTGTATCACATGAATATAATCCAGTAACAAGAAAATTTATATCGATTCCCATGAAGAGTTCCCATACACACTTCTCAAATATTTAATAATTAATTAGTTATGAGACACACCCATTCTGTTTGACCCAAACACTATACATGTTATGCACTGGTATATTTCTACCAATGCAGCTACATCTTTTGTGCATAAATCAGAAGTGTGTGAACAGATTTCATAGAGAATACGTTATCTTAAGATGTCAACTAATTTTCCTATTTCAAAAGAAAATTCCCTACAGCACTGATAAGGAAAGGCAGACAGCTATGTCCAAATAAGCATGATACATCTACGTAATTAACATAATTAATGATAAATTATCTTTGTTTTTGTTGACTTTATCTGAGTGTGATAATTTAATGATATTATATAAAGCTTGATGAGAATAGAGAATAAACAGTTTATGCAGTCACTGTGAGTATTGTTTACCTTTCGTAGATGGACGAACATAAAGATTATATTTCTGAAGAAGAGGAGCAGCCTCGCTTACCTGGAAAATGTTGTATCATTTATCAACAATGAAAGCAACAGAACACTCATAGAAATGTGAGTAAAAAGCTCAAATATTTACAAACAATTTGTCACTTACTAATCAATCAATTTGCACAAATTGAGAGATGGAGAACAGCAACAGAAGTTTGTATAAAAAGATTTTAACCTAAAGTTTACCACAATAATTCAATGTAATCTTAAATATCTGACTGTACTTCTTATAGTCTAGCTTCAAACCTGAGAAATCTACAACTAACCATGAACAATTTGATTGAGTAAACCATCCAAAGTATGGATGGGGTTCCTTCCATTCTTGAGATTATTAAAGAACTAAACAAATATATTAGTACAGATAGAAAAAATTGTATTTAAAAAATCTGTTGCTCTGCAAGTCAAAATAAACTACAATAAAACCCCGATTTTTCGACAATGGATTATCGAAAACCTGGTGTAATCCGAAAAGAAATTTCGATCCCGATTTTGTCTGTATATATTTCATTGTAAAATAACCCTGATTATCAGAATCGTCTAATCCAAATACCATGGCTAATCCAAAAAGATAATCAGGTCCCCAAACTCATTTGAATGCGTATTTTCACACCTTTAATCCGAAATCGTCAATTAACTCTGATCGACCAGACTTGTCCACTGAAGGATTTCTTTAACGTGCCAGAAGGTGTGAACAACAATTTATAAAACCCTACTTAACAAAGTGTTGTTTGTTTGATTTATTATTTGCAATTTCGGGAACATAATTATCCTATTATGATGCGAATTTGTTTAGATGATTCTCCGCTAATTTTTGCTTTATTAATGAAATGCTTTAAAATTATTATTTGACTTTAATATGCAATTAACTTTAAAAGTGTCAACTTTATTTTTCAGAGTTTGTTAAATTGTCACTAAATGCTGAAAACAAACAATACAAAGGATCTCCCTTAATGGTTACATGCTTAAGACAACAACGATATGAGTAATGCTAGTTTATGTTTATGACTATGTAATGGAATTTTGCTTCAAACTTTGACTTTATTTCAGTGTTCGTTTTTATTATTATAATATTCTCATAACATGTGTATACATTGTAATTCAATAAATGATCAAATTTTATAAATTTACTTGATCATCACAATTTATTTTGGAGTGCTCTCCCTTTATTTTCGTATAAAACAGTCTAGATTTCCATTATCCCAGATTATCCGAAACCACAAATTATCCGAAATATTTTTTTAGTCCTGTCGATTTCGGATAATCGAGGTTCTACTTTAGATAAATTTTAAATAAGATAGTAGAACACAAGCCTAATGTATTACAATGGATTTTCATTGGTTAAATTTCGCCAAGACTGACAAAATCTGTGTTCTAGCCATCCAGAGTCTAACGTTTTATTCCAGTAATAGTGAAGTAAAGTTGTTTCCATTGTATAATATGTAGTATTGTGTTTATGTTGTTAGTAGTTATGTATCATATCATACATTTTGATACTATTGAATGTTGTTCTCGCATGTTGTATCTTTGTTAAGTTCTACTTTAGTTTATCCATGAATGAATGCAGATGTTTGTTATTTATGCTTGACATGATTATGTTTCTTTTTTCTGGTTCTTTCTTCATAAAATCTTCCAGAGAGGTATTCCAAATGTCTGTATTGCCATGTTCTGCTTGTATGTTTTATGTCATAGACATGTTTAAGTTGATTCATGTAATAACCAATAAACGGTATATTTGTTAACCAACAAAATAATCAATAAAGAACAATTAATTACTATTAAGCTTGCAAACAATTTCAAACAGTTGCTAATTATCATAAATGTCAGGTAAATTACTTTGAAGTAATGAAACACTATGTGCTCACGTGAGCAATTGGGCAGTTCAGATTGAGTTCTAGTTCTCCAGGATATTTGAATTTATTTGAAGTTCCAGTCAACAAAAGTCCAGTGTACATAGAAGCCTGACCTTTTATCTTTATATAACTGTGTAAAATATATTCATTTGATCTAGATGGCATTACCAATGAGACAATTTCAACACTACTAAATTATCACCAATGCTTAATTAATGGCTGAATATTATAAAATATTGCTACAGGCAAAGAGCAAGCAAACAAACATAAAAAATTAAATAAAATAGGAAGTAAAAAACACTCATTATCAACGACATGAAGAGATATGTATTTAATTAATTGCAACACAGATCAGTTTCATATAAAGTTAAAAAAAACATCTATCCATCAAAGCAAATAAACATGATCTTAAGCAGAGAGTAAGCCGCAGGATGGGGTTATCTATATGGAAAATGTATAAAATTTATTGTCTTGGAAAAATCAGTGCAATTATTTATAAGACCAACAAATGTACATAGAATTTATGTTCTCAATACATTTTTATGAGTTCTTGCCTAATGGACCACAACAAAATTCTTGACAAAAAAATAAATTTAAAATTAAGTACATGTACTTTATAATTAACACAGAGCATTGAGATATTGTAATATAATTACCAATCTCATGGACCAAGGATTCAAGAATTTAATGTGATCTTAAATCTTAATCTTTTAGCTCTCCAATCTCTTGAGATTGTGTTTAAAATTTCCAAAGTCATAAGATTATGTTTTAGATCTCCTGAGATTATGTTTTAGATCTCCTGAGATTATGATTTGGATCTCATGGGATTATGTGTTAGATCTGAGCACAAATCTCAGGAGAATATATCAGAGATCTCAAAGCTCATCAGACAACAGGTTAAAACTAAAATTCATGAGAGCATATATGAGACTACTGGCGTGGTATTATTGGAAAATAGGGAAGATACATACTTGATTACCTGAAGTTTGTGTGATATCTCTGTGATATCCACTGTAACTACTGGATGTAGGGCTCTGAGACATTTCTGACAGTGATGCTCCGCTGGTAGCCTGTAACAAGATATTACATACTCAAGAAAATAGTTTCAAGTTTTATCTTATACCTAAAGTCTGTTCATGTTTTATTTCAAGTGTTCAAAACAAAAATTTGATCAAATGGGGAGGTTGCAGTAGATTTAATACAACTATGCTCTAAGGCAAGGTACAACAATTTTTACATCAACATTTCAAACATATAAAGGATTTTTAAAACATTTTTTATCACATTAAGCACAAACATCAATTTTGAGAAGGTCTGACGTGAACACTTAAGTATAGAATGTACAGAGTGAAAACAGGAACACCTCTGACAGAGGAAAACTCACACTCTAGAGAAACATATCAACTTTTACAGGGTGAGATTATCTCATAATCTCCATCATTACGTAATAATTTTACCTTCTTTATACTTATTTCTTTGGCTTTATCTTTGGACTTCTGTATTGCTTGGAGCACTTTAACTGTGTCCAGTTCTTTTTGACTTGTCACTTCTTTGTCTAAACATGTCTAAAATACACAAGTAGTTCAATAATTATTCAGTTTCACTTTCCATAAACAATGTAATATCACTGACTTATCTAATTTTCAGGCCAAAATAAGATCTAATAATTCTCACTGAATATCTTAATTCCCTCTAATTCCACAGAAATTCCTGGAAACTTTAATAGACGCATCTCTGTTCATTAAGTTTCATTTACCTGAAGTAGCATTGCACATATTACAGGCATAATAAACAAACTTTGGTATAAAGTAACTGAAGCTGTACACATCATATATTTCATAGACAAAATCCTTTTTCTCATAAAAGTGCTCAGCACAAGTTCTTTAGTAAAAAATAGAAATAAATAAAACACTACTTTTCTGCACATGACAAGTATTATGTTAAAAACATAGCTTAGCAATCAGTCTATAAGCCTAAATTTCAGATAAGAACAATTCAGAAAATTTCCTGAATCATCAATTTTCCTAAATACCCACAAGATTAAAGAATGGTAGAATTTTTACCTCATTTACCCTGTCTCCAAATAATGCCAATGTTTTAGTTCTGTAGTCTAAGGTGATCGTGACAGGGTTACCAATGAACAACAACTGTTCCACACAAGGTAATCTGCTGATTGGACGAATATCATCAACCTGATATGTGACAAATCATATACATGTACATTTGTTTATACACCACATACAGCTAGTACCGGGTTCAGAGATGATAAAACATCAGTCTCAAAGCTCATCTCTTGTTTGTAATCAACTTATTTCTGACCGACATGTCAATCTGTTAAATGTGCAAGTAGATCATTGGATTTATAGACTTGTATACAGAATACTTACCTAAAATTATGTCATATAATCCAAATTATACAGAGAATATTAAAAACACAAAACAAATTTGACCACGGAGACCAATCTGAAGTTTTGTTACTTATATAACCTCCGACTCAATTATGTCAAATATTGTGAAAAGGCCACAGGATGAGCCAGTTTTATACACTCATATCTATGACATACCTCACACACATCTAAAATTATCAATATAACATTTTTACCTTTTGCCCATTCAATTGTTACTCAAATAGAGAATTTATTACCAGAAGTCAAATAATATTTCTAACATTAAAAAAAATCATGCGATAAAAAGTCGAATAATTTCACATGAAATACTCCTTCTATCTCAAATACATTTTGTTTAGTATGGCTAAGTGTTAGTCTAAACAGAAAGTTCTTGAAAATCTGAGTATGACAAAGATCTCAAGACACCTCATGAAAATTAAGGTCTAGTTAAGAGCATTTCTAACAATATTTCACCACAGGATGATTCATCTTTTATCCCAAACTTTTATTATCATTTCAATTGTTTGATATACTTACTGATGCAACCTGGTTATAACTGAGATCTAAATGTTCCAAGGAAAATAATTTGGAAAGTCCTGAAAGAATAAAGTATATTGTATAACTTGTTAATATCATCATCATCAACAAATGATGTGAAAAACACCACCACAAATGAATGAATTAAGCTTGTCTTAGTTTTATGATGAAAAAATGGGTGAACAAAATAGAGGATATTAGTTTATGTTATCTGTGCTAAACTGTCTCCATCTTTTCATCATGTATGCATGTTTTAGGACAGAGATCATACAAAACATTCAAAGACCTTTTAATTGTACCTTGTAGGGATTGCAATCTATTCCCAGCCAATTTGAATGTTTTCAGGTTGCCCAGTTTGGAATGTAAAGCCTCAAGATGTTCTATATCATTATATGACAGGTCCAGATAAGTCATGTGACTTAACCATTGCAGATGCTGAATTGTTTTTATCTTATTGTGACTCAAATCAAACTGCACTACTTTTGGCATCAATTGCTGTAATGTAATAAGATATGTTTATAATTCAAACCAAAGAAATCTGGACAATACACCAAATCTACATTTGTTCTAAAAAAGTTCATAATTCATACTATTTGTTTTTTTGTCCCCTACATTAAAAAACCTTAGTACTGTTATTACAAATAACACCTTTATTGTCAGGCACATAATTGACCCTGAAAAATATCCCAGAGCTTTGTTGAAGTTTCAATGTCTCTATTAAAAACATTATAAAAATATCTGATTTCAATTGAATTTGAATAAAAAATAACAGAAGTTATCATCATCAGACAAATTACCAGGGAATACACAATATGATAAAAAACCCAACTTTAAACAAATTACCAGGGAATATGCAGCATGATAAGATCCCCGACTTTAAACAAAACACTACTTTTCTGCATTGACTGAATAATGTAGACAGACAAGACAATGTATACATACCACACTGTCATCTATCTGTGTTAATTTATTATGACTGAAGTCTACATGTGTAATACCATCCCAGTATGATACTAATAGTGTACCATCATCTGCTTTCCATTGGGGCAAATCTTGCAACAAAACTTCCTGCAAAAATGAAACAAGAGGGCCATGATGGCCCTGCATCGCTCACCAGAATAAATATTAATTAACTTGTAACTAAAAAGGTAATAAAGGTACACTTGTGGGCAAATAATGGGGAACAATAATAAACTCGATAAAGGACCATCAAATTTATACTACAAAAGAATATTCGTGATGACTGAAGGATGCCACAGACCAAGTTTGGTGATGATCCAACCACTGGTTCATGAAAACAAGTCATTTTAGGTAGCATGAGTGGCTATATGGTGATATCAAGTTTTACTAATTTATAGTTCTAAAAAGTCAACCATAATTGTATACATTAATAAACCCACTATACAGAGTCTATTGCAAGTGATCTGAAACAATTATTGTACTTGGTCTGTCTTCTATAAACCAATATTGCACGTAATTTTCGTATTTTTGAATAACGATCACTACTCTGTATATAAGGATATATTACAACATTTAACCTTAAAATAACAATCATCGTATCATGCAGGGAACTGTGACTCAGAATTTTGATAATGTCCTCCATTCAATAGATATTTGACTTTAAAGAAAGTCTGTCGCCTGAACCGCGCTGACAATTACTTAAAACTTCATAGATAAAAACGAAAATAAATATCAAAATTCTGAGACAGCTTCCCTAGATAAGCATTTCCGCTACAAAATACCGAAAACTGCTTTGAAATCCATCTTCAAATAAGGCGGCAATCTTTGTTCAAAAATAGCACATTCTAACAAAGTTTGGAATATATAAATTTAATTAAACTAGTAAAAATAGTATGTCATAACATTGACGGGTAACAATCTTTAACAGCTCGTTTTCTTAGTGTGTGCGTTTTATTGAAAGGTGCGTGAAGTGTCTGCATAATATATTACTGTTTATTATATCTCCCGCCAAAACATAAAGGAATGTGTGATCAACATATATAAGGTCTAAATTGACCCATATTGATAGCATAATTAGCAAAGCGTTAGAGTATGATATCAATATCACACTTCAATAAGACCACCGTTCCGGATCAGTTATTTCATCATATATTTTATATTAAAAGTACATTAGATGCTAGTAGCCCGATCGAACAAGGTGTTAATGAATTCACACATTTCTAGCACATCAAATGATTGTCGCAGTTATATATTTATTATGTAATTTTTCACCATAAAGTTCCCATTTTCGCAATCTGGCACATCACTATGGTCAAGTTTTTCACTGGATATAGATTTATGCAGTTCGGTATCTTTAGCATTCGTAAACCAACTTCCGTGAGAAAGAGATTTCTAACTACATTTTTCACTTTTTGAGAACACTCTAACATCTTGCTTAGCCTTATTATTCTTATTTCCCATTTTAATCCGCTTGATGTTGATAATCTGTCGAATTTTAAATACTTATGTTAACATACAGCAAGCTATATCAAATTTAATATCGATTGATACAAATTTGCCCTTAAGGAGCCCGTTACAATGCCGCATCCTAGATCGTTCTCGCTGATTAAGTGGAGTCGATAGGGAGGTGCAGTTTTTATCGCGATAATACATTATTTTTGCATATTCGGATCGATTTTTTGTTGCATGGTATGATAGTATGATAATTAATTATTGTTAGTAACTTAAAATTTCATTTTCGCATTTTTTTATGTTTGTAGGCACTTACGCTACATTAAGGTATTTCCATTTTTAGCTCTTGTGGTCCCAAATAGGGGCCAACCATTTTTATTTTCGCAAATCTGACAGAACACTATCTAAAGATGCTAAAAACCAAGTTTGGTAATAATCCATCCATAGAAACATGAGAAAAAGTCATTTTAAAGTATTTCTATTTTTAGCTCTAGCAGCCCCTAAAAGGGGCCGACCATATTTATTTGAGCAAACTTGAGAAAGGACCATCTAAGGATGCTACAGACCAAGTTTGGTGATGATCCATCCATTGGTTCATGAAAAGAAGACGTTTAAAGGTATTTCTAATTTTAGCTCTAGCGGCCTTTAATATGGGCCAACCATTTTTTTCACAAATCTGATAGAACACTATCTAAAGATGCCAAAAAGCAAGTTTTGTAATAATCTATCCATAGAAACATGAGAAAAAGTCATTTTAAGGTATTTCTATTTTTAGCTCTAGCGGCCCCTAAAAGGGGACGACTAAATTTATTTGTGCAAAGTAGAGAAAGGATCATCTAAGGATGCTACAGACCAAGTTTGGTGATGATCCATCCATTGGTTCATGAGAAGATGATTAAAGGTTTTTCTATTTTTAGCTCTAGCAGCCTCTAAAAGGGGTCAACCATTGTTATTTGAGCAAATCTGACTAAAGTCCATATAAGGAAGCTACAGACCAAGTTTGGTTATGATCCATCCATTATTTCATGAGAAGAAGATGATTAAAGGTTTTTCTTTTTTTAGCTGTAGTGACCCCTAAAATGGATCAACTGGTATAATATGAGCAAATTGCAGCTAGAACGTCAAAAGGCTTCTGCACAGCAAATTTGAAGAAAATCAGACTGGCAGTTTCTTAGGAGAAGACCATTGTTGACGCCAGACGATGGACGCCGGAGCATCCATCCCATCCTAACAGCTCACCCTGAACCTTCGGTTCTGGTAAGCTAATAAAAGATAATACAAAATTTGGCTAGTTAGTGTATATAAAAAACCTAATATCAAATTACTCTAAAAAATGATTTTCGGCAAAGCATGGGTAAGCTGAAAATGCCAAATCTTGTATAATAACACATGTTTTATACCCAGTCATCTCGGTTAATTTTTTTTACCATAGTCCTCAGGACTATGCTTTGTGACAAAAGTTATAGTCCTCATATAATTTTTATAGTCCGAGCTTGTTTGAATTGTATCTAAGAGTATTTGTTAAATTATTTAAAGACATCTATCCTACTTAAATCATTATCCTGGTATTCGTCTTGAATGTCCAGAACATGCTATTTAATATCATTTTTAACAATTAACCATTTAAATCAATTCTTTCTTCAGCATGTCAACTTCTACTGTCAAAGCTTTCTGGGCTACATTAAACTAGTGATATGTGATGGTCAGAAACATGGCGACACAATTGTTACATAAAATTGAAACAAATTCAATAAATCAGTTGTATTGCAACATTTTCTACCAAAAGGCAGTCTACGGAATAAGCATTTAAAATTTACTCACTAGTCAGGCCAGTAACTTTACAGAAGTTACTCGCCCAAAACCAAAATTACTGATGCAGATAACAAAACCCAAAATTGAGATACCAAGCTTTGCACTTTCAACAAACCATAGGATATTCATAATACTATATAATATATATAACATAATATTCCAATAAATATTTACTTATTCCATTCTATAATTAGTGGTTGCTTCAAGCTCGGTGTACTACAAATTTATTTAGCATATGGTAGCCCAGTGGGCCACCAGAATTTTCTGGTAGCCCAGTAGCTTTCAGATTTCTTATGTTTTTCCTTAAGTAAAATCAAATTTTAACCTGAGTTACGCATATGTCATAATTATATTTACAGAATTATAAGAATATGTCTGATAACATATCTATGTACTAATAGTCTTGTACACAAAGCATATCCGAATTCAGTTCATGTCCCAAATAAGTACAACTAGACGCTCAATAAACACCGCACAGATCGATTTCGCAAAAGCTTTAGCAAGAAAAACACTTAAGTCTGCGAATTACATCAAAAGTCAAAGCCCGCGGCTATAAAATGGCCCGCACTATAAAATCTCCTTTATATGTATGACCAATCTGTTGATCCTGGGAAACCTTGTAACTATACTAAAAATAAATCATTCGCAGAAGCATGCGAGAATATGGTAGTCATGTGACCAAGAAACATGTCATTAATTCATAATAACACGCGGGAATGACGTCACGAATTGTGGAATTTGTCAATATTGTGCTTAGTTAACGCTAATAATGAGTAGCATGTGACTTTGGTGTACACATTGCACTGATGCAGAAAATACAACAAAAACGGAACCAAAACAATATCGGTACCCGTTTAATATATCGCTTTGGATGTCTGTTAGTGAAGAAAGCCGAGCAACAGGAATCGTGTGAAGTTTGAGTGTTTTTTATTTATTTTGTCTTATTTATTTTGTGGTTACGATACTATTCTAAAAAGTTCTGCGTTAATTTTTTTTCACCATCGTCTACGCCAGACACTGACGCATAATCTGAGTCGTCTGAAAGACTACTGTCATCAGATACCACGTCCGTGACGTTAATTGCATGTTAAAGGAAATACAAGACGAGTTGAGTGCACTTACGAAAAAGCAGCATTTTGATTGGTTGAAATTCTGGTGTAATTTTCCCAAACGTCATTGCACGCGAATAATTATAGTAACATGGAAAAACCCATATTTACGATTTCCCAAAACTCTATAGTCCGGTCGGACTACACTCACGATGGAAGTTTATAGTCCAGGCCAGATTTTTATAGCCTCTGGCTCGGACTATACGCATTTTTCGCAGACTGTATACCTGATACTATATAATAACAAATGTTTTATACCTGATACTATATAATAATACAAGTTTTATACATGATACAATATAATAATACATATTTCATACCTAATACTATATAAAACACATGTTTAATACCTGACCATATATAATAACACATGTTTTATACCTGATCCTATATAATAATACATGTTTTATACCTGATACTACCATATAATAACACATGTTATATACCTGATTCTATATAATAATACAAGTTTTAAACCTGATCCTATATAATAACAAATGTTTTATACCTGCTACTATATAATAACACATGTTTTACACCTGATACTATATAATGATACAAGTTTTATATCTGATACAATATAACAATACATATTTTTGCACCTGATACTATATAATAATACAAGCTTTATACCTGATACTATATAAAAGTACGTGATTTACACCTGATACTATATAAAAATACATGTTTTATACCTGATCCTACTATATAAGAACACATGTTTTACACCTGATACTATATTATAATACATGTTTTATACCTGATACTATATAATAATACAAGTTTTATACCTGATACTATATAATAATACAAGTTTTATACCTGATACTATATAATAACACATGTTTTATACCTGATACTATATAATAACACATGTTTTATACCTGATACTATATTATAATACATGTTTTATACCTGATACTATATAATAGTACGTGTTTTACACCTGATACTATATAAAAATACATGTTTTATACCTAATCCTACTATATAATAACACATGTTTTACACCTGATACTATATTATAATACATGTTTTATACCTGATACTATATTATAATACATGTTTTATACCTGATACTATATTATAATACATGTTTTATACCTGATACTATATTATAATACATGTTTTATACCTGATACTATATAATAATACAAGTTTTATACCTGATACTATATAATAACACATGTTTTATACCTGATACTATATAATAATACAAGTTTTATACCTGATACAATATAATAATACAAGTTTTATACCTGATCCTATATAATAGCACATGTTTTATACCTGATACTGTATAATAATACATGTTTTATACCTGATCCTATGTATGTTTTATACCTGATACTATATAATAACACATGTTTAGTACCTGGCTATACATAATAATACATGTTTTATACCTAATCATGTATAGATATACATTATTTACACCTGATTGAACATAACAATGCATTTTTATACCAGCTCATATAGAAAAATACATGTTTGAAAGCGTTTTTAAGAGCAACTATAATTTTTAATTGTTAGCAGAACCCATGCCATATTATTGATTAAAACTAGCACTGAAGGTGATTAAATAGCCCCTGAGCCCCTTTTGTTAAAGGCTTAATAACTTAGAACAAGCCATTTAGGAGAAGAAGTGCATACAAGATTCTGTCTTTAGACAAATCAAAAAGGGGCACAACTCTGAACAAATTAATCCGAATAATTCTTTTTTTTTAATATGTGAAAGTAGACCTAATGCCTTAGGTACTGGCAAAGTTTTATATACAGCAAACAAACCATTTCAGAGAGGTGCAAGATTTTGTCTTTGGACAAATAGAAAAGGGGCATAACTCAGTGAGAATATATTCAAATACACACAAGTAGACCTAATGCCTAATGTACTGGTAAAGTTTTATAAACATCCCACTAACCATTTCAGAGAAGAAACACACACTAGATTTTGTCTTTAGACAAATAAACAAGAGGGCCAAGATGGCCTTTTTTCGCTCAACTGAGTAAAGATTGCAACTGTTATGGTTGTCCTGCAATTTGACCTGGTGACCTAGTTTTTTACCTGAGTCGACCCATATTCAAACCTGTTCATGATATCATTAATAAAAATATTCTGACAAAGTTTGAGGAAGATCCAATCAAAACTGAGACCCCTAGGAGTGTTAACAAGGTTTTCCAGTGATTTGACCTAGTGACCTAGTTTTTTATCCCATATGACCCATGATCAAACATAACTAAGATATCATTAAGACAATCATATTGACAAGGTTTGGTGAACCTCCAATCATAACTTTGACCTATAGAGGGTTAACAAGGTTTTTCTATGATTCGACCTGGTGACCTAGTTTTTGACCCAAGATGACCCATGTTCCAACTTAGCCAAGATATCATTAAGACAATCATTTTGACATTGTTTGGTGAAGATCCAATCAAAACTGTGACCCCTAGAGCGTTAATAAGGTTTTTCTATGATTTGACCTGGTGACCTAGTTTTTCACCCCAGATGACCCAAGTTCGAATTTGTCCAAGATATTATTGAAACCAACCTTCTGACATAGTTTGATGAAGATTCAATCAAAATTGCAACCTCTAGAGCATTAACAAGGTTTTCTGGTGCACTGACCTAGTAACCTAGTTTTTGACCGGAGATGACCCATATTTAATAAATATTACAAGATCATTTATACAAACATTCTGACATAGTTTCATAAAGATCCAATCAAATCTGTGATTTCTAAAGTGTTCACAAAATTTCCATTCTATTTGACCTGGTGACCTAGTTTTTGACCCTAGATGACCCATGTTCGTACTTGTCCCAGATATCATTGAGACGAACATTCTGACCAGGTCTGATGTAAATTCGCTCAAAAGTGTGACCACTAGAGCATTAACAACCCCAAGGTGTGGACATCAGACGCCGGACAACAGACGCAGGACAACAGACGCCGGAGTAGACTGACTGATCACTATAGCTCAGCGAGCACTACCTGCTCAGGTGAGCTAAAAAGGGGCATAACTCCATGAAAATAAATTCAAACATTTTTTTGTAATAATATACCCAAGAAGACCTAATGCCTAGTGTACTTCTAAGGTATTATAAACATCCAACAAGCCATTTAGAAGAAGCGCACACAAGATTTTGTCTTTAAACAAATAAAAAAGGGGCATAACTCCGTACAGGAAATCTGAATATTTTTTTATAATGTGCACTAGTAGACCTAATGCCTTATGCTTTGGTAAAAGCCGTTTCGGAGAAAAAGCACTCACAAGACGGACAGACAGACGGACAAGCTGAAACCAGTATACTCCCCACAACAAAGTTGTGGGGGTATAATAATCAGAATTAATGGATTTATGTTAGAAATTCTAACACCTGAGTAAAGATTGCAACTTCTATGGTTTTCCTGTGATTTGACATGGTGACCCATGTTCGAACCTGTTCATGATATCATTAATAAAAACATTCTGACCAAGTTTGAGGAAGATCCAATCATAACTGTGGCCACTAGAGGGTTAACGAGGTATTCCAGTGATTGGACCAGGTGACCTAGTTTTTTGACTAAGATATCACTGAGACGAACATTCTGATTAGTTCTGACGAAGATTTGCTCAAAAGTGTGACCAGTAGAGTGTCAACAACTCCCCCCCCAGGCGTGGACGACGGATGACAGAGTAGACTGACTGATCGTTATAGCTCACTGAGCACTACTTGCTCAGGTGAGCTAAAAAAGATGCATGCACAAAATGTTAAAAGGATTTATATAAAGGAATAATATAATTTCCAAAATTATGCTCGTCCGATGTCCGTAAGAAGTTACCACATTTTCTACACTATATTTTGTTTGGTAAACTTTCTCTATTTCATCAAAGATGCACAGCTTTTTTTTTAATTAAAGGTTACGTTAAAATTAAAATTGGTTTATACATTATATCAATGAAATATCAAAACAATAATATTCATTTATTAAATCTAACAGTATTAATATACTGGCAGTTTAAATATGCTGTAGTTCTACATTTTACATTAAAACGTGCTTAAAACATAAATGACACTGGAAAAGATACATTTCAGTAAACATTATCAATTTAACCTCTTAGGTCAATACTATGCTAGCGATACTAAGTAATCAATTGATACTAATTTGTATCTTATGGAGCCCCTACAGCTCCATCCCATAGATGTTTCTTACTGATAAAAAGAAGTTGATAAAGGGGTACAGTGTTTATCGCAATAAAAAACTATTTTTGCAAGTTTGGTTAGAATTTTTGGTTGCATAACATGAAAGTATAACATGAAATCTTTGTAAATAACTTACAATATTTTTTAACGGTTTTTTTATGTATTAAGTCAGTCAAGCCACATTAAGAACATAATACATTACTTAAAGCACACTTCGTTTTTATTCGAAGTATTTGTATCACAAGTTACCTTTATAGATGATATAGAATCCTTTACTGTAATAGTTTGTACTGTCTGTTTAACAGTATCTAAACCTCCAATCAACCCTAAGTTCAGTGAAAGTAACTGTAAAAATAAATCAACATTTTTTTTTCAAAACAGAGGTCTAACACTAGTCTAATGAAAACAATTATTAAATTAAATTTCAGCTCAAAATACAGTTAAAAAAACTGTATCTCAAAACAAAATCTCAAAGCAGTATCAATGGTGTATAATTAGCGTACTATTCATGTATAATTAGTATACTATTGGTGTATCATTAGTGTACCATTGGTGTATCATTAGTGTACTATTGGCGTATCATTATTAGTGTACTATTGGCTTATCATTAGTGTATTATTGGTGTACCATTGGTGTACCAAAGGTGTATCATTAGTGTATCATCAGTGTACCATTGGTGTATAATTAGTGTACCATTGGTGTGTCACTGTTGTATCATTAGTGTACAATTGGTGTATAATTAGTATACTATTGGTGTATTATTAGTGTAGCATTGGTGTATAATCGATGTACCATTAGTGTATCATTAGTGTACCATTGCTGTATAATTAGTGTACAATCATTGTATCATTAGTATAACATTGGTATATCATTAGTTTACCATTAGTTTACCATTGGTGTATCTTTAGTGTACCATAAGTGTAACATTACAATTGTTGTATAATTAATAAACCATTAGTGTAACATTGTTGTATAATTAAAGTATCATTATTGTATCATCAGTATACCATAAGTGTATCATCGGTGTACCACTGGTGTATCATTGGTGTACCACTTGTATATCATTAGTGTACCATTATTGTATCATTAGTGTACCATTGTTGTAAAATTAGTGTACCATTGGTGTATCATTGGTGTACCAAAGGTGTATCATTGATGCATCATTGGTTTATTATTAGTATACCTTTGGTGTATTATTAGTATACCATTGTTGTATAAATTAGTATACCATTGTTGTATAATTAGTGTACCTTTGATGCATCATTTGTGTATCATTGGTGTACCATTGGTGTATTATTAGTATGCCATTGGTGCATCATTAGTATACCATAAGGGTATCATTAGTGTACCATTGGTGTATCATTAATGTACCATTGGTGTACCAAAGGTGTACAATTAGTGTACCGTTTGTGTATCATTAGTGCACCATTGGTGTATCATAAGTGTGACATTGATGTATCATTAGTGTACCAAAGAAGTATCATTAGTGTACCATTCGTGTACTAAAGATGTACCACTAGTGTACCATTAGTGTATCATTAGTGTACCATTAGTGTATCATTGGTGTACCAAAGGTTTATCATTAGTGTACCACAGGTGTATCATTGATGTTTCATTGGTGTAACAAAGGTGTACCACTAGTGTATCATTGGTGTATCATTGGCGTACAATTGTTGTATCATTGGGTCAATTATAAACAATGCTAAAACCTGACCATGGTTGAATTTTGAAATATATCAAAAATACATAATATACAATGAGTCATAGAGAACTGATAGCTACAAGTACTCACTTCTAATTTTTGTAGAGACTTGAATAACATAAGGTCAAAATTCAGTTCATTCATATCTATGTTACTATTCCCTACTTTCTTTCCTCCACAAACCTGTAAAGCAATAGAATGAGATTAGTAAACAACCCAAATCAGTATTCAGTGTTCCCATTCACTTCTGAAATTGGGGGTAAGAGAAGTATTTGGGGGTATGATATTTACTAAAAAAAAAAACATACGTAAATGCATACAAATCAAACCATTATTGTGTTCAGATTTCAAACTTTTCGTACAAACAAGAAAAATTATGTTTTCTCTCTAAAACTCTAACTCAAACATGGAACTCGTCAAGTTGAAAACTTATCGATTTTAAACATTAAGGTAGCGTAAGTGGCTACAAACGTAAAAATAAGCGAAAATGACATTTTAAGTTATTAACAATAATTAAATATCGTACTATCATACCATGCAACAAAAAAATCGATCCGAATATGCAAAAATAGTGTTTTATCGCGATAAAAACTGCACCCCCATATCGACTCCACTTTATCAGCGAGAACGATCTAGGAGGCGGCGTTGTAAGGGGCTCCTTAAGGGCAAATTTGTATCAATCGATATTAAATTTGGTATCGCTTGCCGTATGTTAACACAAGTATTTGAAATTCGACAGATTATCAACATCAAGCGGATTAAAATGGGAAATAAGAATAATAAGGCTAAGTTAGAGTGTTAGAGTGTTCTCAAAAAGTGAAAAATGTAGTAAGAAATCTCTTTCTCGCGGAAGTTGGTTTACGAATGCTAAAGATACCGAACTGCATAAATCTATATCCAGTAAAAAACTTGACCATAGTGACGTGACATATTGTGAAAATGGAAACTTTATGGTGGAAAATTACGTAATAAATATATAACTGCAACAATCATTTGATGTGCAAGAAAGGCGTGAATTCATTAACACCTTGGTCGATTGGGCTACTAGCATCTAATGTACTTTTAATATACAATATATGATGAAATAACTGATCCGGAACGGTGGTCTTATTGAAGTGTGATATCGATATCATACTCCAACGCCTTGCTAATTATACAATCAATATGGGTCAATTTAGACCTTACATATGTTGCATCACATATTTCTTTATGTTTTGGCGGGAGATATAATAAACAGCAATATGGTATGCAGACACTTCATGCACCTTGCAATAAAACGCACGCGATAAGAAAACGAGCTGTCAAAGATTGTTACCCCGTTAATGTCATGACGTACCATTTTTACAAGTTTAATTAAATTTATATATTCCAGAGTCAGGTTTCAAACACAATTAAAGTTGTCAAATTGCCAGTAAATTAATACAGGGAGACTGGGTCAACGAAAATTATTATTTTCGCTTTTTCATTGATGTAATCAATACAATAAAGTTAGTTCAACGTGCACTTTTATTAAGCAACTCTGTACATTTTGGTAAAATATTGAAAGCTATCAAACAAAACAATAGGATGAAAAACAGTAACGTCTTATGGACATTGGACGTGCATGTTTTTCGAGAATCTTATCTTATTCTGTTATATATCCAATTATCTTTACATATTAGTATGTTTTTAAATGATTACATTAACAGACATAAAACATAAACACTTTTCTACAAATCAATCACATCTTAAGTTCTTATTTTTACACTAAATGCATGGCTACCTTTCATTTAATATATATAGCGGTTTCCCCAGTCATCTTCAACTCGATTTCCCAATCAGCCGTTTTCCCCGTTGAGAGCCTCTCGGTTGACGGGAAATCTGATGTACTGTGTATTGCATCGGTACGATATGATACTATTTTGACAAATAATTCGTAATTAAACTCTTTAGAGTCATCAAAAATGGTGGGCGGTTTCACTAATTAATCCGCTAACGATGAACGAATTTGATTGGTTATCAAATTTTAGTAGGCTGTATTAGTTTATAGAATAATTGTTGATTACACAAGGTGATAATGATCTGACACTTTTATTGTTAATTTCTCGCTTAGAAAAAAACGCAGTGGTGCTATTTTTGAACAAAGATTGCCGCCTTATTTGAAGATGGATTTCAAAGCGGTTTTCGGTATTTTGTAGAGGAAATGCCTATCTAGGGAACCGTGTCACAGAATTTTCATATTTATTTTCGTTTTTTATCTATGACGTATTACGTAATTGTCAGCGGGGTTCAGGCTACAGAATTTCTTTAAAGTCAAATATCTATTGAATGGAGGACGTTATCAAAAATCTGTGACATGGTTCCCTGCATGATACCATGATTGTTATTTTAAGTCTAATTGTTGTAATATATCCTTATATACAGAGTAGTGATCTTTATTCAAAAATATGAAAATTACGTGCGATATTGGTTTATAGAAAACAGACCAAGTAAAATATTTGTTTCAAATCACTTGCAATAGACTCTGTATAGTGGGTTTATTAATGTATATAATTATGATTGACTTTTTAAAACTATAAATTAGTAAAACTTGATATCACCATATAGCCACTCACGATACCTTAAAGCATAGTGGCTATCTAGAATAAACAAAACCAGGCTGATTTGTCACATACGTCACAACAACACACCAATCACAGCACGTCTATTTTGTTTTGTAATGCTTTTCAAGAAAATTGGCAATTTCGCCCTAAACATATTCGTACCAAAATATGTTGCGTGATTTCTGATTTTGTCGTGCGATTTACGCAAGATTTTACATGAGTGGGAACACTGAATATTAAAATTGAAAATTATACAATTAGATTCAGTAGGTATAACTGATTGCTTTTAGCTATCTAAAGCACTTATTAGCAATTTTTCTTCACTTCAAAAGCCTTTGTTTCAGATCATTTTATTGCACATTTTTCATGCTGAACCATTTTTAAAGGACAAAATCTTTACCTGTAAACATTTAAGCCTGGTAATGAAGTCTAAAATGTGTCCTAAATCTCTCTTAACATCACCACTTTCTGAAAACAAAGAGAAGTATGATTTTGCTGGTCATTGAACTTAACCAAGATACTAACCCAATAAACACGAAGGAACTTGGTAAAAATGTTCCCATAATGAAACAACATGACACATACAAAACCCTAGGTCAAGGTTACAGTGAAAGTTTGAAGGTAAATGAATTCACAACAAGAACATAAGACTCCTAGGTAGGCACAAAATCAACATTCAGTAAGATTAAAATAATTAACAAAGTTAATACATTGAATGAAGGATAACAAAGTGAATGAAGTATTGCAAGCAATACTAAGTCCCCAACTGGATAGGAATTAATTTGGTGGACTAAGTATTTCTGGTTTCATAATCTTCCATTTTGCATTGGGAGGTTACATACATACAAATATTTTATTAACTGTCACTATGACAACATATTTGACAACATATTCTGTGATTGTTCTTTGAGGCAAAATGAGCACAGATATGGGCTGGACAGGAAAAATACCTTTGAATTCACGATATGATCTTGACCTGGGGGTCTGGGTGTTGTATGTAGAACATCTTTCATCGGAAAAATCTGTGCCAAGTTAAATTAAAATCCTTTCCGGGATAGCCGAGATATGGACCACACAGGAAGAAGTGGACAAATAGATGGGCAGTAAAAAGCTATCCTACAGTCCCCAGAACTGGACCTATCAAGTGAACATTTATCATGAAAGTCAATCCAGAAAACAACATATTAGTATTCTCACCACAAGTTGGTTCTGGTAACTTTAACCTTTCTGTCAGAGCATACAGGTGTAGAGGTGTTGACATGTACATTTCTCTTGTTTGCAACATAACATCACCTGGAAAAATTCCATTAAAAATTCATCACTGTCTTATATTTTTTTTTATTGATGTCATGTAGATAATTCTGATCCCCATTAAATATTTGGTAAATTATATATACTAGAATCAGGAAGTTAAGCATAAAACTATAATACCATACAGTGCTCCAGATATTTTTTCAATGGGAGTAAATATACTCCCAGCTTGAAAAACATGGGGATAATGTACAAAAGATCAAATGTACTCTTTATGTGTGATTACCAGTGAATCTGTTTTTAACATGTTATTTGATTATTTTCATGTTTACTTTTCCTGCGAGGTGAAAGATGCTTTATCAATATCACAGACAGCTTGACTGCAAAACTTACCGAAACCATTAAGTACCGAATGAAAAAACAAATGCAACAATCTTCAAGGAAACCAAAACTAGAAACAGTTAAACCTCTCTAATCCAAACCTTTCCAATCTGGAATCCTCTCTAAACAGAACTTGTCAGCTGGTCCTGATTTTTTTATTATTAAAATATTTAATACTAAAAACTTAATAATTCAGAACCTTTGTATTCTGAAAACCTCTAAAATAGAAACTTTTGCTAGTCTGAACACATTTGGATAAGATAGATTCTACTGTACCAAGTAACTAGCCAATTAAAAATATTTTGATTCGGAAATTAAGAAGAACATTTGACAAAACTTTTTATACTTGTACTGAAGTAGTGTAAACATAATCCCTCTTTGTTTTCAGTAATTAACATGACTATTAACGTGTTGTTTATTTCAATAGTCAGCAATATTCCATAGAACACCTTGTTTTGCCGATAAATTAAATAGAAGTATATAAATGTACACACATCTACTTAAATTTGAGCATTTCCAGCAACTGAATTGCAACAAATTATATGTAAATGCACATGTGACAGTGCTTAAGTTGACTGTAAATGGTAATATTCTGCGCAGAAATTACGCACATACACACACTATCTGGTGCACTGCTATAATAAACAAGAAACATTAACATTAATGATCATCAGAACAGCCCTAAAATTTCACCATAAAACACTTAACCCTTTGCCTCATAATACCACATTTCCCCGCATCAGAAGCAGACGGCTTTTGAAAACATTGAGGCAAAAGAAGCCATTGCTCATAATGAGTAATAGCTTCTTTTTCCACAATGTTTTCCACTCAGTCAGAGAGAAATTACCTTATTTTCTAAAATATATTGATGCTTTGTATATTTACTTTTGACTTTGGAAGAGTCCAAAAGATGCTAATGAGGCAAATGGTTAAATTTAGGTTACTTTCACATAAAAAAGAAATCACCTTTCTCGTAAAGCTCTTCTGCCATGACATGAGTGATTCCATGAATCTCCTGAAATAAGATGAATACAAACTAAATACAGTGTAAGCTCTGAATACCGGACCCTGTCCAGAGGGGTCAAAAGTCCGGTTTTCAGAGAGTTCTGGTATTCAGAAAGGTTTTCAATTGAAATTATTACATGATAATGAACCAATGATATTTGTGCGCATGTTACATTAAAATTGTATAAAGTAATTGTAGTGTATTTTACGTATATAATTTAGCCATTAGTATTTGCATACACCACAAAATGTTTTTTTTATTTTATATCTGATTAGGAGTGAGAGATCTAAAAAGATATACATTTTTATCCGACACCTGTAAATTGGTGTAATCAATAGTAATTAGACCAGTGTTACGTATCGAGTAGAACATCAAAGTCAACTTACATCTGTTTGTACAATAAAGTGTTTTTCACACATTAGCTATTATTACACATGACTGCTTATGTAAAAAATAGATGACTGACACGTTTGTTAATTGGGGGGGGGGGCCAAGATCATATTGTTTCAGTAATAATGTGAACCCTCCTGGTCAGTACACAAAAAATTTTGACACTTGAAAATGTTGGCGTCTGATATTCAGAACATAAATAAAGAACAGTATAAAGTCTGCAGTCCGGAAAGATCATCCAGTTTCCGGAATTTAGAAAGTACGGTATTCAGAGAGCATTTTACATAGGATTATATAGAGAAAATCGAGACTTTGAAAATCATCCAATTTTCAAAGAGTTCTGGTATTTAGAGAGTCCGGTATTCAGCGGTTACACTGTATCAAGTAAAAAACTATCTATTTCATAATTCACATAAATTTCTTAAAAACAGAGCATGGTAAAGAAATGTAAGTATGAATGTTGTCCAAACTGATGCAATAATTTGAGACATACTGGCCTAAAATAAGTTTCTTAAGTGTATCACCAATCCTGACAATTGCTAACCAACATTTTGTGTCCAATAATTTACAACTGAGACTTCAAGTATCTTCCCAGACCAATGAACATGGGGTATTCAAAGCAATTAAAATGGAGTTCAATTAAACTGAGTACATCAGATAAAAACTGAGTGCATTAGAAACAAATTAAATTGAGTGAATAAAAGTTGGGAGCTTGGACATTTTAAAATCAGATAATATGCTATACTACTAACACATGTAATACAACTTACACATGTAATACTACTGACAAATGTTATAATACTTACATACATTATACTACTTACACATGTTATACTACTTACACACATTATACTACTTACACATTATACTACTTACACATGTTATACTACTTACACATGTTATACTACTTACACACATTATACTACTTACACACATTACCACTTACACATGTTATACTACTTACACACATTATACTACTTACACATGTTATACTACTTACACATGTTATACTACTTACACATGTTATTCTACTTACACATGTTATACTACTTACACATGTTATACTACTTACACATGTTATACTACTTACACATGTTATACTACTTACACACATTATACTACTTACACATTATACTACTTACACATGTTATACTACTTACACATGTTATACTACTTACACATGTTATAATACTTACACATGTTATACTACTTACACATGTTATTCTACTTACACATGTTACAATACTTACACATGTTATACTACTTACACATGTTATACTACTTACACATGTTATACTACTTACACATGTTATACTACTTACACATGTTATACTACTTACACATGTTATACTACTTACACATGTTATACTACTTACATATGTTATACTACTTACACATGTTATACTATTTACATAATTACACATGTTATACTACTTACATATGTTATACTACTTACATATGTTATACTATTTACATATGTTATACTATTTACATATGTTATACTACTTACATATGTTATACTACTTACATATGTTATACTACTTACATATGTTATACTATTTACACACGTTGTACTACTGACATATTTTATACTACTTACATATTGGTCAAACTCCAAGAAAGATGCAAAACTGTTTGGCATTTTGTTCGCGACAAAGTGAAGTACTGTCTGTAAATATATTTCAAGGTCATGTTGCCTCTTTTTGATAAAACTCTCTGATTGGTTACCAAACAGTTTCTTTGGTGGCAACAAATTTTTGTCAAGTTTGCACTGACTGCAGAGCTGAAATGGATGATCAGGATTATGAAGCTGTTTTTTCTTCAATCTTAGTCATCAAATCATATCACAAAACAATTTAAAGATAAGATTAAAAAGCAACAAATTACTTCTGTTTCAAAATGCACCATATGATATGTGTAAATCTCACAACAGATGAAACAAATAAAACTGCTACAAGTCTTCAGTAAGAGATCCACTCAAACTTCATGCAAGATGCCTAGGCTATTACAAGCGTGAGAATTAAACCTAATTAGCCTAAAATATTACAACCTTTTTTGTACTAATCAATACAATATGTAGTTCTAAAATATTTAGGGGGAAACAAATTAATCATAATGATGAGAACTCTGATTCAATTTTAAATCCTACTTTCTCATGAAGGTCATGAAAATCACTGTATCTGTGTCTTACAGTCCATGAGTAAGGTCCAATAGTCACCTCCACTACATATATCTGGAAACAAATCATGTAAAAAAGTTTTAATGATTTGAAACAAACACATTCACGACAAATTGTCTGTTTCTGTAGTTCATATTCATTTAATTTTTATCAAACATTTAAAAACTTGACTGTCATATATAAAAGTGTTAATACTTCAACATAAAAACTTTAAATCAGCTATAAATACACCTGAGTAAAAATTGCAACTACTATGAGTTGACCCATGTTGACTTATCTAACTAATTAGACTACTTGCGACAGCAAGGCATTTTTAGGGTTGGGCAGAGGATGGCCCTGTTGAATTCAGTGATGAAACTGACCCACCACACAGCCAAATTAGTAAGGCTACAATTTAATATCATACTCTTTGATTTGGGAGAGCATAAAATATATTATTAAATGTACACAATTTTGCATTAGTACACAAAATAGTAACTTCTAAAAAATGAAAATTGGTCGCATAAATCAATGAAAAAAACAGGCAAATATTGCACCTGCTGAAAATATTGAAGTTACGTCCCTCGTGACATCTTAGTTGACATTGATCAACGTAAAAATTAGCCATATGTATTAGTGTAGTGTTAACACAACTGTCAACAACATTGCAAGTGTAACTATTTTTCACAGAGATGGCCATTTTATTTAATCATGAGTCATTTACAAAAGAACATTTCATCAGACAAGTACACCAGTAGGAGCCTGTTGACAAAAATAGCAGTGATTTTGACACAGACTGATCCACCAGTGATTTGGATGATGAGTGGACTCAGGGTTTAAATGGTGCCGCATCATGTAGAAAATGAGATGTTCCAGACTGATATGTCTTCAAATTATCACAATAAAATACACCATATTTCAAATTATGAAAAAATCCAATCAAAAGTTTAAACAAATATTCATGCATAACTCACTTCAATAAGCTGTGCATTGATAATGCGTTGAAATCCTAAATCATGTGTAAGTTAAATTTCGTACATGTTTTTTTACACAGAACATAAACACATCAATATTTGTTTATGGTAAATGTATTTTTAAAATGTCATAACCAATCAACAATTCATTGATCACACTACAAGAATCTAAGACACACATGATCAGCACCAGTAATTTCGAATATTTGATGGCAACTGTGACTTGCTCATCAGTACATGTCATTGAATGCCACATGCTGTTATGCAGCTATTTGAAAGATGCAACTGATGGTGTGACAAACAGGCTTTAAATAATTATCGACCGATTAAGTAAGTTAAAGTCAATCTTGTATTAAGCGACCGCTCAAGGGAAAGACCAAAAGTGGTCTCTTAAGACAAAACCTGAAGTCGAAGAAAATTGAAATGAAAATTGCATTGTTTTATTCCCTTCATGTATTTGTATGCTATTTTTTCTCCTGGACCTTTTATTTGTGAATAGGTGTTCAAATACGTTACTGATAACATGAATAATCATTATTCAATGAAAAAACGCAGATTGATTAAAATCAAGTATTTTTCATGTCATACTTTTTAACGTTGATCACATACTGTGTGATACCCATCCAGCTTGGTATGCAGTAATAAATGAAATAAATTGCATTGTACCTGTTAAAATATTTGATAAATCAACTCATATTAATTGGTAACCTTAAAATGGCGATTCGGTTTTAACAGACCTCAATATTGGCACCTGTGACATCATCCCCACGTGTCATTCAACTGTGTGCATAAACAAGCACAATTTGTTTACGATTAACAAAATAGACATGAAATTCATGGTTGATGACATATCACATGTATTTGATGACATGTTTCTTGGTCACATGACTACTATATTCCCTTGCTCCCCTTCGCATTATATTTAGAAATGATTCCCAGATTTAACAGTCTGTTTGGACTACACTCTCTGGAAATGCCACTTTCACTAAGGATTGTTTGATAATGTGGAACGATTTAGAATAAAAAGCTGGTTATATTAGGTCAAGGTTTATTTACTGTGTTTATGTATAAAGGTGTAGTATGGTCCTGTTTTGGATGATTTGATTGGATGATACGCAATTGTACATCATTACACAGTCAATTAGCGACCATGTACTGTTCTTAAATGTATATTACGTTCTATAGGAATCAACAATTTGACATGTGACATGTTCGCTAATGAAAAGATCAGTCGCATTTTGCCGACGAATTAGCGGTCGTTGGTCGCGTTGAGCAAGTCGCTTAATACATCAAAAACATAGGGAAAAAACGCTTGGGAGGATTTTGAAGTGGTCACTTACGGAAAAGGTCGCTAAATGCACATGCTCGTATGAGCAAGATTGACTGTATAATTATATTTGATTTTTTTAACTGTGTGACCTAAGCAAAAAAGGCGGGAGCACATTCTTGTGTGAGAAAACAACTAAGGTCAAACTGAACGAGCTACCATCCAACAAACTTGTACTTTTACTAACAATTAGAAAATCAATCAGATTTTTTTTGGTCAAATTCAGTTCTGTACGTTTACATACTCAATGGTACACAGCATTATCTCTTTTAATCTTTTTGGAAACTAAGCTCAAAATATCTAGCTATGTATCGTTTCTAGAACACTAATGGTGTATTACACAATGTAAGTGATCATAACGGTTTATACTACACATGTTAAAACAAACAATTTTTTAGAAAGAATAATTTGATTGTCCTTGGAAAATTGTACAGATTTAAACTGCTACATATTTCCATATTGCTTATACTTTGTTCAACATTTCAGGAGTATAAGAAGTCAAGACACTGTGTTACCAAAGGTGATTAAAAAAAGATGTTGTAAGATCATGACTACCATTGATCAAAGGACTGAGAACTTAAAATGCATCACAGAACACAAAGGGTTCCAGGTGGACTGTCTGAAAATTTATGCACCAGAAACGTACTATCATGGGTGAAATTCGAAAATTTTGAAAATCCTGAAAATTATGCAGGGGGCCATAGGGCTGCCAGGGACATTGGTGGGTCAAGGGCAACGCCCTGGTAGGGGGGACCAGGGGAGGGCAACCCCCCATAAGCTCCTGGCATTTAGCAATTTAGGAGTCAATTTTGACCTCTCTTCTGACCCTATAATAATGCTATGATATCTTCTTTTCCCTTCTAAATTCAGAGGATACACGAAAAATTGTATCTTTAATAGCATCATATTATTTAACATTTTTATACAACCTTAACTTTAAACTTAAACAGTTCATATTTAGACATCAATGATAATAATAATTAGTTAAGACAAGACAAGTTATATGAATACTTTGTATGTTAATAGTTGGTAGTAAGAGCAAAAAGACAATTTAAATCAAACAGAAATATTTAATACTAACAATTCAAAGTAAACTGACAAATAGTTTCTCTGTTTCTCCAAGTCATTTGTGTTATATCCTGCTGGAAGAAACTTCATTTTTGCAAAAAGAATTACCACATCTCAAGATCTGAATCTATGCATGTACGTTGTTTACATAGAAATTACCTCCAAAGCAGAAATGTGCCAGTCTTCGTCATTGGTGGGATAAGACAATGCCGACCAATGAGAAATGCCGATGCATTTCAGAAACATAAGAAAGACCATGTGACGAGCACATGTTCAGTCCTTATAAGGAAGATCTCGTCGAACTAGGATGCCATTGCTCGAAAAATTTGTTGTCATTGTCAACTTCCTTAAGAAATCGGCAACGATTGGGGGTCAAACTGTGTATATGATAACCCGATCACACACGGAAATCAATAAAACTATAATTAGAATACAGGCCGCTGTTTTGGTGTTACATATTGATAACATTCGCTACCGATAGATCTTATAAATTTTGGCAATTAGAGTGCGCGAGTTTGGTAATTTGAGAGTAGTGGCTGGTTCCAGTGAGGCTAATAACCTTTACTAACAACAAAGAAGTAAAGCTATCAGTTAGAATCCCTTTGCCTGGTCATAAAATGCACACGTCCTCTACATTACCAAAATAGTATCACAAGTCATTTGTGGAGTAGGGGAATGTAATCCATAAGAAATCAATGTCATTGGTAACATTTTTCAGACTTATATACTATAATCCTTCATAGTGGGCTCAGTGTGGAAGTATGGCCTCAATGGAAGAAAGAACACATTTCAATTGATCAAGACGATTCCCAACATGTCCATCTTCATGAGGAGTAGATAATCTTATTTTCCATGATTCTAAATTTGAATGATTACAATGGGTGTATCTGACGATAAGGTGAAGAAAGGTTATTCCCTCGTGTGCAGTTACAGCCATCTGAAACAGAATTCCTTCACAGCAGTGCTGTGGTACCCCAGGAAATTTGTAAAACAGTAACAAAACCTGAAGGTGTGAAAAATGATAAATATGTGTACATTCATTCAATTGTTTCAGTTTTACATGTTATGATTAAAATTATGTAACCATTGATTTTTTCTTTTTATTGGGCACAAATTCACAAATAACTTTGTAAAAAAAAATCCCAAGAATGACGTTAGTTCTGTTGTAGACAGTGTCTTCACATCCTTCAACAGAAATTTCAAATGAGAAAATGCAACAGAATACATGGCAGAATAAATGGCATGCACTTGATTGAATATAAACATTATATACATTATTTTATTCCCATGAATTTATTTTATTCCAATGAAGTACAACTGCGTTAAATTCAAATGAAACCCATTTCAGATAGAGCTTAATTATCCAGGTAATTCTCACACACTAGTCATTAGTCAAGTTTTTGTCCTATGACTCAATCTAGTACTAACCAGTACTAATTCACCCTTCCACAAGGAGCCAGCAACTTCTCCACATATGGAGGAAATTGACATTTTAAAATCGAATTCACTTTATTTACCCTATCTATGTTATATGTATTGATTTAATTAAAATTAAATACACATGTCTGCAATGTTAATGACACTTAGACAGGCTGCAATGCTAAAAACAGCTACAGATCGAGAACGTTTTGAAACTTTACATACTTTCGGATAATACGTTTTCGTCTACGGTCAGTATTGGCAATTTCATTTTCGTTTTGATTTTAATGAATGGCGAAGTCAATGGAAATTGGATGTCCACTTTGCCCAAGTCACCCCCTAGGACAATCCCTGATTTTTGTAAAATTTTCATAGAAGGGTATGACCTGCTGCAAACCAGGATTTGAACCCAGATCACTGGGTTACAAGTAGAGCACACAAACCACTGGACCACTGTTGTGGCCTACAACTGTCAAAGCAAGAAAATGAAAACATTCTTGATTCAATATGTCACTCAAAACGTCTGAATCTGGACAATGTTTTGTATACAAACAAATTCATAAACAATTATTGACCTAATGATTGCAAGTGATCAAGGAAATTGGCATCAAAATCTATGACGGATTAGATATGATGTGACTTAGCCAAGATTGAAAACAAAATGGCATGGTCAAAATCAGCCCATAAAGGCATAATAAATGACACAATGACAGATGACTAACTTACATTAATTGTCTTCCTTTCTGAGAAACTGAACCTGTTGATGGTCTGGATTTCTTTTCATGTTGTTTCTTAAGGAAAAGTGTGAGAACAGCATCTGGCTTTAATATCCTCTAGAATTTGACAGCAGTAAATCTGATTTTGCTTAGGAGCAAATCAGCAGCTCGAACATGTCGTCTTAAAAACGTTTGGAACAAACTTACTATATTAACCTGGCATAAAGGCAAGTCCTTTTCAATTACTTCTGCCAAGACACTGCACTGGAACATTTCTCACAGAGACAAGTTTTGGGAAGGGAAAAATCCTACTTTGTCTCTCCCTTACACCAACTAACAGACATATGCTGCACAACAAACCATTATTTTATACTAACAACAAAATGTTTCAAGTCCCAACCAGCAAAATTCAAGCATGAATTTAAAGTTAAAACACAAAAAAAAATCATGCAAAAAAAGATAAAAGTTAAACATAGAAAACTCTTCATAAGATTTCACTCCTATGAAGATACAATTCAATAATGAACGTAAGAGAATAATTTTATGAACTACTTTGACACTGTAGAGAGTACAAAGTTAGCATGTAAAATGATTTTAATTACAGTATACAGAATTTAAAATTCCACTGTTTATAGGAAATGCTGTGGAATAATTTATTTTTGTTTGGCTCAGTTTTCATGTTTTTTACTAAATTGGCTACATCATTGGGAAGTTTCTTCTTTGATTTAGATTTTTGGAAATAAAAAAACAATCTCACTGGTAAAGTCAGTGACTTTTTACATTATATAAAAGATGTCGCTTAATGGCATCTTCCCCTCCAAAAATTGACTAATTTTTTCCCCTTTAATAAAAAATCCTCTCCCCAGTTCCTTCTTTCAAACGAGCATAAAAAATAATTGATTAATATTTTATGACATTAACGTAAACTGAAGCAATCGATTGAGCATGCCCTACAGAATGATTTACGGTATGTCAAAATCTCACACAAATGGAGAAAAAATTGAGCAAAAATTGCATACAAAAGACTAAAAAGACGCAAAAAATATTAGCATTTTATTTTCAAAAATATCAAATGCAAGCCCTAATGAACCTGAAATTGAGGTAACTGTCAATACTGACGATACAACTCCAACCAGTAAGTATTTAAATGATATATAGTTTTTTCCCCATAAATCATTTATCAAATGGTAAAAAATTGCAGTAAAATTTCGCCTCCTTGAACAGTTGAAGGCCCCAAGCCCCTTCCCCTACCAGTGAAAAAAGACACTGAAAGTAAAATGCAGGTAAATGATCCTCACATGTCAAAAGGAGATCCAATCAAAAGTTATACAACTTGTTACATACATCGGTTGATAAAATTAATCTTGAATATACTTATCAAATTTGACATCTGTCATAAATGTAAACTGACTATGATGCAAAGATGAAGCAAAATTTTAAAGGAAACTTAAGTGCATAGCCAACAAAAGAACAGCCCTGAAGTTAGCCTTACTTATTCGGCTTTCCAGAGAACTGCATATTTATGTGCAGAAACACAAACTACATAAAAATGCATCAGTAACTGGTATAGCTTACTCAAATCGATAGAAAAAACAATAATCCATAACAATGGGCCATAAATTCTCAGTATCTAACGCCAAAATTCAAACATTTGACTTAAAATTGTTCGTAGCATGTCACATTCAAGCGGCCATGCCATACCATATATTTTATCATATTGTGATGTTTCCAAACTTCCACACTGTACAAACGCTGCATTGGATGCGCACCACGAACAAAATTTAAATTGGCTGTGTAAATACCTCTTCAGGAATGTACCCGTAATGGGTTGAATACAGTGGATAAGAAGTTTTTACCATGAGACCAGTAGATATCTACCTCGACACCGGCAGTAGTCCACCATTACACCAGTTTCGTTTTCCATAGAGAAATAGTGGAGGGAAACAAAACATTAGTGCACTTTCAGAAAAGGTATGGTGGAATAATTTATCCTTGTATGAGTTTAGAAACATGTTTCCTATCTACTGAACAGTTCAAATTGTTCACAGATACTGTAGTTATCGTGCCCAACGGGTTTTAATAGGGAATTTTGCGCACACAAATATGCAGTTCTATGTTAGACTGGGAGGGTCGGGGCCAAATCAAAAAACGTCTTGCCATCACACAGTCTAATTAGTTGGACTACCCTTAAGTAGGTTAACTCAAACTAGCTTTATTAATTCAATATTTCATTTTCGAAACTTGATAAATGAATCAGGTTGGGCCATCCTCTCAGCAGGACAGAACCAATTAAGAATATCTTTTCTATTTCTAATTGGTAAAGACAACTTTAAAGAGGCTGAAAATTATGTCATGTCTTGCTTTTTAGTCTAAACCACAGGGGGCTAGCACCTTGAAGGGATGGTGTATAATGGTGTATTAGGGTTAAAATGGCCACACGGAACAAAAACACCTATATTACATGTATACATATACAAGGGTTACAACTTCCGAAATGACAGTTTCTGTACCAAGTTTGTTTAACACTACAGTCAGTCAGGCAGTAGCGGATTGCTAACGAAACTTTCACTGCATACGCTGTCAATAGAGCGTGTGACTTATTGAAATATATACTGATTAAAAGCAAATTCTGTGACCTTTCATATGGTGTAAATAAAATTTTTCTACTCCTTCATCTTCATGGTTTTAATGCCGAATTTCTTAAGTCACTCATTACGGCAGTAGCAGATTGATTCAGGCAGCATCGGATTACACACTTTGACACGGTGTGTCTGTGGTCAAACGGGGGCATCTCAAAGCGGGTTAAGTTACCACTAAGTCTTGGACAAGCCACTAACACAATGTTAGTATCATTGAACGCTATTCTTTTGGAAGGCAAAGTATCATCGCTTTCCTATGTCATTGTTTCTATCTGCACGGGCCCAAGAACAACAAATACTTGTTATACACATATCAATATAGTTTAATGAGGCTCAAGTCAGAGACATAGATACGTCCCTGCTCAAGTAGAGCAGACTAAAATATTCTAGTTTGTATAAGAAAATAAATTGAAACAAAAATTAGCAAAACTTTAATCAGAATAATCAATATTTTGAAAAAAATAGCATCGTTTTGACATTTCATTTCACTTGTGTTACCACTCATGTGAACCTGTTTTCAGGGGCGGTATTCTCTAAAATATCTCAAAGATTATATATATTCCTAATTCAATCAATCTATCTATCCTTCTGGCTCACTGCCTTTTTATGTGTAATGGACATAAGAGGACCATTTTAGGAAATTTTTAACCCTAAGATGTTTCGTGAATACCAACCCAGATCTTCAAAACTGCTGGTCTAGTCGGCTACTTGGGATGCAGATAAATATGATAGTGTGACTGTGTATATACAGATTGCAATTTTATTTGACATTTTATTTGAGTCTATTGCGGCTTGGCTACAGGTCCCTGTCACAATTTGCAATGAGTATTGTAATCTAATCAGACCAAGACATATCATCCATCCCCTGATTGAAATGTTAACTACATTGCATCGGATTGTCAGAAGTCATTTTTGTTTCACTGGGTTTAACACCGTTTTTCAACAATTTTTCAGTTATATACGGCGACTGGTTCACCTAACCAGTTTTCCTGGACTATATACCAACCAGTACTAACTTACCCTTCCATAAGGAGCCGACAACTTCTCAACATATGGAGGAAAATCGACATTTTTGTCAAATTTTCATGGAAGGGTATGACCTGCCGCGGCCGGGATTCGAACCAAGATCTCCCGGTTCCAAGTCCAGCGCACAAACCACTGGACCACGGCCGCGGCTGTCAGAAGTCATAATGCTTAGTTGATGCCATAATAAATTTATCACTGATACATTTTTCACGATTTCAAAATATACTGAATGTATTCATTGAAATAGAGTAGAAAAGAACAGTTTGATGGTGAGAAAATGAGCATGCTATCATCTCAATGTGATATGGCATTACAACCAATTTTCCAACACGTTAGGATATGATCATATGCAATCAGGCATGTAAATTTAACATTCTTATTACACAGAAATGTGTTTTCCATTTGCGAGCATCAAAACTTGCCCATTTCTAGAGTGATATTTGATTGTGACACAGTCCCATAATCGTCAATCCGCTATTACCCGAATCACCGACCTCGCATTTTTCATGTAAATCGGACAGATTAATTAATGACATGCAAAAATAATTGTGTTGGACGATGGGATGGGATATTCATACGCAATATAGTACCAAACTGAGGGTAATTTAAAATTAAGTTTGATGATATTCAGATTTCAGTTTTAACGACACGTTATTGCACGCATAAAATACATAAACATCCAGTGACCTCATTCTGGACTACGCGGTTTTGTAGACTTACCCAGAATCACAACATTTTCAAATATACATGGATTTGTGTGGAATGGAACCCGGTTGATGACTGAATATTTCTTTTATTAATACATCATTAGCGGACCAGCAAGGTTTTAAAAGACCAAACTCGTTATCTGTTACTGCCCGAAATCCGCTACTGCCTGACTGATTGTACGTAACTTTTCAAGAAATTACTCAAATTTCTAATAACTGGTATCTAAAGATAGCTGATACATTACTCTACTCATAACCAATAAATATTTGGTCCAATTCAAAATGATGAAGCAGGTATTTTATCTTTTTCCTCCGAAAAATCGTCAATTTTGTTTAGTCGAACGCAACCTCACAACACCAAATTAATCAGAATTACCATACTAAATACACCTTAAAACAACAAGTACAGTCATGACAATGCATGCTTACTATAAATATTACTAAAATACACTGATTCAGTGCAAAAATGTTATCCAGGAACGTTCAATTCATGTTCAATTCACAAAAATCGTTGCATGATTGAAACTTCAAATATGATGTAGTGACCTTTGCCCCGTAATTTTTGTAAGCGGACGTTTTATTGGCTGAATCATAACAGTGTAGCGAGGTAGAAATCTATGACGGAGTCTACAATTTTGTTAATTTTACATGAGTAGACCATTCCTGGATTATTCTTTTGTGCCGGATCAGAGTATTTTAGATATATCTATATGTAGTGTTAAACAAACTTGGTACAGAAACTGTCATTTCAGAAGCTGTAACCCTTGTATATATATATATATATATATATATATATATATGATATGTATGACATACACGTTTTTGGTCCGTGTGGCCATTTTAGGCCTAATATGCCACTATACTCCATCTCTTCAACGCGCTAGCCCCCTGTGCCGTGGTCTAAATAGTTGAACTATTCTCAAGTCAAACAAGAACACTTCGCTAAAATCTTACAAACAAAGCACACAAACAACTGACAATGATTAAATCTGTTACTAAAACAACACTTACCCTGAACAAATTGTAGAATGTCAAACAGAACAGATGAAATAAAATCATCTTCAATATACGCCTAAAATGCGTAGAACGAATGAGCAAGACGACGAGATCGAAAATAGTATTCAACTGATAAACACAAAGTGCAATTTATTTACCGTGTATGTGTCCTGTAGTTCCGTTGCTACTATCTTTATGGAACTACTGGTAACGACATTATCTAAGTCTTTCCCAAACTGAGCCATTCTGAACGAAACCCCAAACAGGAAATTTACATTCTTCCGAGACAATTTGGTCAGCGCACCGCCCTCTAGGAACGAGTTGCTTCCCCTGTTAACCACAAATTAGCATTCGTACTGAGAAATAACGTAAATGGTCGACATTTAGCGCGTTGGTACTTCTTTGCGTTCTTGCAGCTACCGTTGGTGTCAGATATTTTAGCAAATATTCGTTGACGTCGATTTAACATTTTCCTCCTTGAACAGACTGCAGATTGCATTCATGACTGGGTGTATTTAAAACGCATTAAGCCGACAATATGGGAATAGAGGAAAAACGCAGATAACAAAGAAATGGGATACCGGAAACCAGACTACAAAGATACTGATGGATACTAATTAATCAATCACTATCCAGATACGTGTTTCTCAACACGTTTAAGAATTAATAAAACATTGTGAGAATGATAATTAGTGTTTCACACATGACATGACTGATTAAATACAGAACAAGTTTGACCCCCAGACAGCTGTAAAAACAAATGTAGATTCTGTAACGTATTTCATGTTTTCGCTGATTTTAGGTCTTTTCGTCATATCTTTAATTTTGTACAAGAACCAGTCAATAAAACGTTATCATTACGTTCTGTTATATTTATTCTCCCTAACACGACATGGTGTCAGAATAAAGAAAATCAACGCGAGATTCTGCTTAGCAACAACTTGTTTTCCATCCCTTTTGGGTAAGGACTTAGTGCAGTCACTTGTAACAATTTGTATCAGCTAGAATTCGCGTCGGTATTTGAAAGTGTACCAGTAGTCGGACAGTTGATTCGGATACGCAATATGGCCAGTGGATTTAATTTCGATCATCCAGTCTTTAATTGGAACACTGGGGACATTTATCAGGAATATGAACGGTTCAAACAACATGTTGAATTTGTATTCAAGGGTCCTCTATGTAAATCAGAAGCCAAAGATCGAGCTGGGTGGCTTGGTCTATGGATCGGTCAACAAGGTCGGGAAATATATAAAACATTCGAGTGGGCTGATGGCGAGCAAGACAATACAAATGTGATTCTCACTAAACTTGGAAATTATGTGAGACCGAGAAGGAATAAGCGTATTGCTAGATTTCGGGCCTCCCAACGTAAACAGTCAGAGGGGGAATCGTTTGACAACTTTGTTAAGGATTTACGCATTCTCTTAATGGATTGTGACTATGATAATTCGGACGATATATTGATTGACCTAATAATCAATGGAGTCGCTCATCCAAAAGTCCAGGAGAGAATGTTAGATAGAGGCTCAGACTTGACATTAGCTAAGGCCTTGGAAATAGGTCAACAGTTCGAGTTGTCTCAGAAACAGCTGAAATTGATAAGAAATGAAGAGAGCATCAACAAAATAGGATATAAGGGCATGAAAAACCACAATTCTATGCCAAAACAGGCTCCTTCACAGGATAAGAAAGAAGCTAAATCAAAGTGCTGTAAGTGCGGGACTCTTCATGCTAAAAACAAATGCCCAGCTAAAGGAACGCATTGCAAATATTGTAAAAAACCTGACCATTGGCTAAAAGTTTGTCGTAAGCGGTTGAGAAAAGTGAACTTAGTTGACGAACAGTCAAATATTTCTGATTCTGAAGGTGATGAACCACTTTACATAGAATCGATAGATACTCTGAATGTGAATTCGATCCAGGATAACAAATGGACAGTCAATTTGTGCATTTCTATTCAACATGCTAAGGTTGAAACATGAATGAGAATAATAAGTCACAAGATGGAAATTATGTTACAGGATTGACATACTTTTGTTACAAGAAAGAAAAAAAAACATATACATAAAATCTGAATGTTTATTAACATATTCAAACAAATAGCCAACACAAATTGTCGGGCCGTTTGGCAACCTCCATTATATAATAAAAACAAGAAGTTTATTGGTGTCCATACTACGTTATTAATTTAATAAATTATGTAGCAGGATGGAAAATTTGTGTTACAGGATTAACCAGTAAGAAAGAACAAAACACTCAATTTATGCTGAATGGGCATTGCCTACGTTGTGAATTAAGTTTCACGATTTAATAAAAACTGAAGCAGTCAGTTTTCAGATCAATATGAAACAAAATGAAATATTCGTGAGAAACTTTTTACAAGCTTTTAGATATATGACATGTGGATATACTTTTGTGGCATGAATGACAATCAAAATACCAAAAAAGAAAAATGAAAAAAAACTTAAATACAACAAAAACTGTCAACTGTGTCAGAGAATATTTAAAAAAAAGAATAGAATAAAATGGTTTATTCGGTTGTGCTGAGAAATAAAGTTATGTAAAGTAATTTCAGCAGTCACGAATAATTGTGTGTATGCAAATAAGCATTATACGTGGTTATTTTTCATTATTGCCATTATTTGTTGCAAATGCTGTATCAGCAAGTATGAATATAAATGCTTTTATTTCTAATTGATAGACTTGAATATTATTAGAGGGAGTCTTATCACAACTCCACATAAATTTTGTGAAAAAAATGAATACTTCATATAACAAAATAGTGACAGGAGGCAAGTTTAACAAAGTTTGCTTAAATATATTCTCTTAACGTTTAGAATGGAGTGTGAAAAATTGTTAGTATAAGTTTCAAATGCTATACATGGAACTTTATAAATGTTTGGTAATGAGTTCTGTATATGTACTACCCAACAAAAATGTGTAATACTCGGAACCCAGGCAAACACATTAAGGACGTTGAGGCTTCCAATTTGTACAAAATATTTTTTTATTCTGTGATGCATATTAAATCCTGTTCGCAACACACAATGAGAAACTAAATTCATATCATAGATCAAATGTAAAATGTTTGTCAGGGACGCGTGAATAACTTTATTTAGACCGCCTAAGAATACAGTTACAAACGTTTATACTTGTAAAATTTTACAAACAGAAACAGTTTACATTAAACGATTGCAGACCCACTCTAAGTTGGCGTGGCCTTAATTTTTCCATACACGTAAAATTCATCCAATAGAAGGAAGGATTTCCTCTAAATAATCAACACGTCATTTTCCGCGCTGATGAAATTATCCAAGAGAATGAATTTCCATTGAATCATTAATATGTCATGCCAAGAAATATAGGTCAAAACTTACATTAGGCAACTACGCCGAGAAAAAGTTATGCGTACTTTTGACAGCACAGAATATGTAGGTGATAATTGAAACATTCTGTATTAGTAAAACAAAGTTTGCGAATCATTGATATGAAACCACAGCCATTGTTTCTACACTGACATTTCCTTAAATTATCTTTGTTATGTTAGTGTAAACAGTATTTATTTAGTATGCAACATGTAATGTATGTACATGTCATATAGATTTGCATATCACAATAAATTACTACATCGAAAAATGACATTTCAGCATACGAATTTGAAAACAAATTATGGACAAATTAAAGGAATTCCTTTCCGTAGAATAAATTGTAAATCATAAAGTGGTTAGTTCGTTATTTGACAGGAAGTATACGCTGAAAGAGAAAGCTACAATAAGTTGATAACATTATTTTGTACACCACGTCGAAGTAACCGATTAAAATTCGCACAAAATATAGGAAACATTTGCTTTTGGTTAAAATATTTACTAATAAGTCTTCTTGTGTATTCATTATTGCTTTCTCCACCTCATCCCGTAAACAACTGCCTACTTCCAATTTAATGAGTGAAGTACGGTCTGCAAATCTTTGCATTATCAGTCGCGCTTTGAAAGTACTATAGCTTAGGAAAAGGCGCTTAATACATGTCTTTGTAAATAACGCATACAAAGAAAACGCAAGAAAAATGAACAAACAACATTTATCCATTTTCAAATACAAATTGTATCCTATGTTGGTCCGCACATTTTAAAACTAATCTCAACAAATTCGTTAGTACAGTTTTCATCCAAACCAATGTTGAGTATTTTGACAGACATGGTTGTTCCTTCATGTGAGAAAATCGTCTAAAGACAATCCTGATTTTCCGGGTAGGAAAGCGGGAAGTACATGGAAGACAATGTTTCATAACTTCCGGTTAAATTTCCACCGCATTCAGTCGCTAAAAATATCGTTACTTCATGTGACAAACATTTTTACACTGTACCCATTCAATTTCATTACTTTAAATTGGCGATATCTTTTTAGACTACACAAGTTATCCCCACAATTATGAATGGCTTCAATTTATCAAAACACTATTCGATGAATGTGACCTTAATAATGTATGGAAAAATATCAATTGTTTTAATGGGTCAAAAACCTTACTTCTTAGTAAGTGTGACGTTATTCTTAAATCACAATTTCTTCCAAAATGGAACACTGATTTAAACTCTTCTAACAAATGTTTAAATATTTGAATGTGTAAAACAGAACAGAAATTTGAAAAGTATCCCGATACTCTAGATGGAAAATGTTTAAGATCTGGGACCAATTGGTCCCAGTTAAGATTTATTGACTTTAGAAAGTGTAAAATATTTTAATTACATACCGACATAAAAAGGACGTTGGCTAAATTGAATACAATGGTAGAAAATCAAGTTGGCGACGAACTTCATTATTTATTTCATTGTTCACATAGAAACATTGTCCTTTTTCATTCTTTAAACAGAAATCCCAATGTGTTTGTGTTTCAGAATATCATGTACACAGAGAATAAAAAGCAACTTTGTAAATTCTTGCCTGAAATATTTCTAGTTGTTAAAAATCCACCAGACTAAAAGGCGTAGATCATTGTTGTTTTTTTTTCTTTACCACCACTGTAAAGGCGTTTTCTTTCAGTATTTGGTCGCTTTTTTCAACCATACAGTATAGTTTTTTTATTTATGTATCTACGTTATTGTAATGCTCAATTCATAATTGTACTACGCTTGTTAACTTGAGCCGGAGATCATAAAGATGTCTCAGATGATTTGTACTTACATGTACATGGAGATAGATTAGAAAAGGATTCTTAGCAAAAAAAGTATTTTTCCCCTAAATACTGCCCTCTCTAAAACCCACCAACCTAAAGCGTTCTTGTTCAACATTTCTGAGGAGAACTGTAGATTGTTGAAGACAGGATTATATTTACTTTAGTGACCCGTTCCCCTCATTTCGCAGGTAACTGCCTAACTTACCACTAGGTATCAGAGTCAAAAATAAGAGGCAAATGACTCAGAACGTAATGTTTTCAGCGTAGTTATGATCATCGCCCTGGCCTCAACCCGCAACCTCTGTTATTCTGCTTACATAATTGAACCGGAAGTGCCGTAGCACATTTGTTTGATGAGAATACTATCTCAAAGTATTAAAAATACTCAGAATTGCCTTTCACAATACAGAACGTGGGTAGAAACGTCCGTACTAAACACTCGTATATTCTGAAATATTTATCACCGTCTCGTTTTAATCATCTATACACATATATGTTCTAGTGAATTTCTGATAAATTGAATGGTAAAGTTCCGGTATCTAGACAGGAATAGGACGTTTCCGTAAACGTCATGATGGGGGCAATTTATTATCAAGTTTATTCTTGTCTATTTGGGGGGTAGGGCCTTTTTCAAAAGAGTAGTAATATGCTGCGGAAACTATGGATAACTGGTTCTCTTCACTCAGTTATATACAGTGAGAAGTATGGATAACAAGTGCTCTTCACTCAGTTATATACAGTGAGAAGTACATGTATGGATAACCGATGCTCTTCACTCAGTTATATACTGTGAGAAGTATGGATAACTGGTGCTCTTCACTCAGTTATATACTGTGAGAAGTATGGATAACTGGTGCTCTTCACTCAGTTATATACTGTGAGAAGAAAGGATAACTGGTGCTCTTCACTCAGTTATATACTGTGAGAACACAGAATATCTAGTGCCCTTCACTCAGTTATATACTGTGAGAAGTATGGATAACTGGTGCTCTTCACTCAGTTATATACTGGGAGAAGTATGGATAACTGGTGCTCTTCACTCAGTTATATACTGTGAGAACACAGAATAACTGGTGCTCTTCACTCAGTTATATACTGTGAGAAGAAAGGATAACTGGTGCTCTTCACTCTGTTATATACTGTGAGAAGACAGGATATCTAGTGCCCTTCACTCAGTTATATACTGTGAGAAGTATGGATAACCGGTGCTCTTCACTCAGTTATATACTGTGAGAAGTATGGATAACTGGTGCTCTTCACTCAGTTATATACTGTGAGAAGTATGGATAACTGGTGCTCTTCAATCAGTTGTATACTGTGAGAAGACAGGATATCTGGTGCCCTTCACTCAGTTATATACTGTGAGAAGTATGGATAACCAGTGCTCTTCACTCAGTTATATACTGTGAGAAGTATGGATAACTGGTGCGCTTCACTCAGTTATATACTGTGAGAAGTATGGATAACTGGTGCTCTTCACTCAGTTATATACTGTGAGAACACAAGATAACTGGTGCTCTTCACTCAGTTATATACTGTGAGAAGTATGGATAACTGGCGCTCTTCACTCAGTTATATACAGTGAGAAGTATGCACTACTGGTGCTCGTCACTCAGTTATATACTGTGAGAAGTATGGATAACTGGTGCTCTTCACTCAGTTATATACTGTGAGAAGTATGCACAACTGGTGCTCGTCACTCAGTTATATACTGTGAGAAGTATGGATAACCGGTGCTCTTCACTCAGTTATATACTGTGAGAAGTATGGATAACCAGTGCTCTTCACTCAGTTATATACTGTGAGAAGTATGGATAACCGGTGCTCTTCACTCAGTTATATACTGTGAGAAGTATGGATAACCAGTGCACTTCACTCAGTTATATACTGTGAGAAGTATGGATAACTGGTGCTCTTCACTCAGTTATATACTGTGAGAAGTATTGACAACTGGTGCACTTCAGTTATATATTGTGAGAAGTATGGATAACCGGTGCTCTTCTCTCATCTATATAAGGTGAGAAGTATGAATAACTGGTGCTCTTCACTCAGTTATATAATGTGAGGAGAATGGTTAACCGGCGCTCTTCTCTCAGTTACATACTGTGAGAAGAATGAATAACTCACTTTTTGGTAATTATTTTAGTTTGTTTGCACAGCTGGTTAGGTAAACCATCTGATAGCTAAAATACTCTTGATAGTTATTTTAACCAACTTTTAAACAAATATTGAAATCATGAATTTGAAATATGAATTACTAAATAACCGGTTAGCAATTGAAACATAGACTGAAATAAGTGGTTTGCAATATAAGGGTGATATATATAAGCTGAATATCAGGGTTAAGATTTCAAAATGGAATACATTTTGTATTTATCTAAAAATGAATGTTAATTCATTAGAAAATTAGTAGCAGGTTGCTATGAATATTTACAAGATAATTTTGTAATCAATAGATCCCATTTCACTCTTTATTAGTCCATAAAACAACAAGACAATGATATTTATATCTGGTTGCACTATTTCAGTAGCATCTTGGACAATTTGAATGTTATTGTAATTGAAAATGAACAAACAACAATACATATTCATTGTAGCTGAATGTATTGCAAATAAAGTTTTCAGTTGTGAATTGTCAATTGTTAGTTTAACTTCCTGCCCAAATATTTAAGGGGCAGCTAAGAATTTAGCTTAAGTGGTTTCATGACTCGCCTCTTGATTAACTTCATTGTTTCACTTCAGTAACAAAATATATTTTATTATTTTGAATGTAAGTCATCCTAACATGTACTCTTGTCACTGTGTCATACTAATATGTACTCTTCTCACTGTGTCATACTAACATGTACTCTTCTCACTGTGTCATACTGTGTCATACTAACATGTACTCTTCTCACTGTGTCATACTAATATGTACTCTTCTCACTGTGTCATACTGTGTCATACTGATATGTACTCTTCTCTCTGTGTCATACTAATACGTACTCTTCTCACTGTGTCATACTAATATGTACTCTTCTCACTGTGTCATGCTAATATGTACTCTTCTCACTGTGTCATACTGTGTCATACTAATATGTACTCTTCTCTCTGTGTCATACTAATATGTACTCTTCTCACTGTGTCATACTGTGTCATACTGACATGTACTCTTCTCACTGTGTCATACTAATATGTACTCTTCTCACTGTGTCATACTAACATGTACTCTTCTCTCCGTGTCATACAAACATATACTCTTCTCGCTGTGTCATGCTGTGTCATACTAACATGTACTCTTCTCACTGTGTCATGCTGTGTCATACTAACATGTACTCTTCTCACTGTGTCATACTAACATGTACTCTTCTCACTGTGTCATACTGACATGTACTCTTCTCACTGTGTCATACTATCATGTACTCTTCTCACTGTGTCATACTAATATGTACTCTTCTCACTGTGTCATACTAACATGTACTCTTTTCACTGTGTCATTCTAACATGTACTCTTCTCACTGTGTCATACTATCATGTACTCTTGTCACTGTGTCATACTAATATGTACTCTTCTCACTGTGTCATACTAACATGTACTCTTCTCACTGTGTCATACTAACATGTACTCTTCTCACTGTATCATACTGTATCATACTAACATGTACTCTTCTCTCTGTGTCATTCTGACATGTACTCTTCTCTCCGTGTCATACTAACATATACTCTTCTCGCTATGTCTTACTGACATGTACTCTTCTCACTGTGTCATACTGTATCATACTAACATGTACTCTTCTTTCTGTGTCATTCTGACATGTACACTTCTCACTGTGTCATACTAACATGTACTCTTCTCACTGTGTCATACTAACATGTACTCTTCTCTCCGTGTCATACTAACATATACTCTTCTCGCTATGTCATACTGACATGTACTCTTCTCACTGTGTCATACTCATATGTACTCTTCTCACTGTGTCATACTAACATGTACTCTTATCACTGTGTCATGCTGTGTCATACTAACATGTACTCTTCTCTTTGTGTCATACTAACATGTACTCTTCTCACTGTGTCATACTAATATGTACTCTTCTCACTGTGTCATACTGTGTCATACTAACATGTACTCTTCTCTCCTTGTCGTACTGACATATACTCTTCTCACTGAATCATACTGTGTCATATTAACATGTCAAACTTGTTCCAATGTTTCCATCAAGATGAATTCTACAGAAATCATCAAGTCTAATGAGAAATAACAAAAATCTAACATGTTTAGCCTGTTTAAATTACATGTAGTTGGTACTTAAGCACGTGTATCTTGATAGAACAATCTCAAAGTTCCACATCACATTATTTAATCATCATTGAATAATGCATCTGTTGAAACGTGATACTAACTTTACTGCCGTAATGTAAAGGACAGATAGGAATACCATAATATGTCTGAATGAAAAAGTATGGCTGACAAAAATATGCATTGCAGCAGGCGACACATTACGCTCTTGGGGAAACGACATCTTTTGTTAACAGCAGTTTCATAGTTTTCATTGTCAGAATTGATATCGTTATTTTCACTGAGTAGTTTTTTCACTTTAAGGCCGTCTTTCTTCCAGATGGGCGATGTGTGCTCCACAGCTCGCTCTACCTGTAAAACAAACAGACAGTCGGACATTAATTTGTTTTCTATCCCCTTTACGTCATCGTTACTGAAGTTGGAACACCATATCACATAAAGTTTATATTAGCATGTTCACACTCGAGAAAATGCGATTGCTTTGATTAAATTCTGCCTTGCATAAACATAACTACCGGATCACTACTTTCCATAATTCGACACGAGTACATATGTAAGTGTTTAAGCGACTAAAGAATTGCTAGTATTCATTAAGACAGATTTGACCAATCACTTGATGACGTCATCATAAATTACATCATACAGAATTTAGTGGACACAGATTAATCTTGTTCTAGATAGCGTTTATAACGACCATCACGAAACGGTACTCCATATTAGTTATACGACAGTCGTTTTTTAACGGCCATCACGAAACGGTACTCCGTATTGGTTGTATGGCAGTCGATTTTGTTGTTTGGAACGAACAATAATGTAGCTATTCTGAATAGTCGTTCGGGTCCAATTTTACTACATACCGAAGAGCTTCCGTGTCTTTCAGACTGAGACTGACTGAGAAAATAGAGCGAAAATATTTTCAATATTACACTTCAATGGCAATTTGCATTCAAGTCAAAATCAGATGGCTGTGCATAATCGTAATCGTGTTATCATGATCAAGTAACCCAGTCGTAAAAATATGCAAAACATCAAAATCGACAGAATGGCACATAAATATTGCTGAACTACTTCTGGAAAACACAATTTACGTATTACCAATACTTTACGCAGCCGAATTTCTGTCAAAAATAGTTTCATTCATGAACTATAGGAGAGATCGTCGATAACAATTTGTTACTATAAATAGCACTGCCGATATGCAATTCGGCGGCTTGCAGAACAGGTCAGACAAATGCTGTCGACAGTTTGATTGAAAATCATGGAGGACAATGAAGAAAATTTCGAAACTGAAAAAAGAAAATCAACTGGGGCTTCTAGACAAATGTTACGGTCTGTGTAACACTGACACCCGCTACGGGGATCGAGAAAATATTAAGAACGTGCGGTGGATTCCTTTCCCTAAACCCAAACGTCAACAAGAAAAATGTCTACGCTGGATACGAGCGCGCGAGACGGAGGGCTTCACGACGGAAAATATACACACATGTATAGAATTCGCATATGTCCAACATTCACTGTTTTGCTCATAGACTTGCCCTATGTTCACCACAAGCAGCTTCCGGCAAACCCCACCTCCAGAAACATCAGCAAATTCTTACTGATATGTTCTATTATTTTAAGGTAAGTGTGAAACTGCATTACAATGTACTTCCCAAGATTTTATCCTAATTAAATGCATTTATGATTAATAATTTGTGCTGTTAGCCATACTCACCTATTATGTACAGACAGGGGCAAATCTTATCTATGAGTGGTCTAGTTATCATAATTCATTCTTTACTAATTTATACGATTGCATATGCCCATGTTTTCTTTTGAAAGGAAGTAGCAAGGAAGAGAGCTGGTTACATGCCATACAGGCACTGCTGGACGAACCGGCCTTGAATGTTAAAGAAATCCACTCGGTTCGGTGGCTATCCTACTACAATGCGCTTACTACAGTCTATAGGTCTTTGAGTAGTCTGCTGGAATACCTGGAGGAAGCACACGAAGATGGGAAGGACCCAAAGGCTAATGGTTTACTGAAAAAGGTATGATAGTTTGTCACAAAATGATATACTTTTATTTTAGCCACCAATTACAAATATTTACCATGGCACAAACTATTAGTACATAAATACAGACACCCTTTATATTTATCATTCAATCATGCTAGGTTATGGTTAACTGCTTTGATGATGTGTAACCTATAGAGGTTAACCGTAACCTCTGAGCTGTGACCTAGATGTGAATAGATTATAGATACTACACATTGTATAGCGAATTTAAAATTAAACATACAGACACGGCTCCATGATCACGGTTTGACTCTAGTGTGTTTTTATCATCAAATATTGTATCTTCAGATTGCGTCCGATACGTTCATAAAGATCACCTACATGATGATGGACGCCATGGCGCCGGTCACCATTCTCTCCCATTTTTTCCAAAAGGAAAACGGGGACGTGGCCCTCGTGAAGGTAATATACTTACCGTATTCCTAAATCAAATAAACATCTCGTCGGATGTCATTTGAAGTTCTCTTTTTGCACATACTCTACAATGTCTGTGGTGTGTATGTGTGTGTGTAGATTTTATTTTTCAGGTGAAGCTGGTGATCTGGAGATGGTGAAGCTGATGGACACCGGGCATTTGAAGCAGCTCAACGAACATCTAACCACTAACCAGTTCAGAGGCACGCACCGTGTTACCACCACGAACTTTGACCTCCAGGCTTTGACCACCAGATGCGTTGATTCTCTCATCAATAACATATCCAAGAGGTACCAAACTACATTATTTGTGTCATAATAGTCACATTTTCAAATGATAGTTATAGTTGATTAAGTAGCCGTAAGAATTCCTCCCATTGCATTACAAGAATGAAGATGTTATATGCTGCTGCTATGACATCATTGTGTTCATTCTCCAACATGGTTAAATAAGTTTTAATAATAATACTTTGCCTATGAATTCATTTTCAATTCAGGTTTCCAGACACCGACCTATTGGCAGCCTTTGGGGTCCTTGGTATGAGACCTGTCTCATTTTGGGGAGAAGAAGAACTTGACCAGTTTGATGAAGCTGCCTTGTCTACACTTTGTGGCTTCTATGGTGAAAGCCAGACAGTAAGGTGAGGGTTGGGGAAAGACCAGTATGTTGTTATGTGATGGGAGACATGAAAAGCCTCAAAAGCAATCTTGTTCATAGCGTGCACAACCAATTGAATATGATCAACATGCTTCTTGCTCTGAACTTGACATGGATAGCGCTTGCCGACCAACTTGTACTTGCTCTACAACATAGCGGTTCTAGATAACTGAGCGTGTTCTACATACAATCTGTTACAATTGTGCACTAAAATCCTCATTACATCTTTGTACATGTCAGTGTGTGGGTTGAAATGCAGATAGATTCTTGGATGCTCCATCAGTGAAGTGGATTAAATATACACCTGGTTAGCAAATGACATGAAGCTGAAAATATTCATTTGTGTAATGACGTATTGTAGACAGAATTGTTTTTGTTCAAACTGACTCATCTGAAACATACGATAGGTTAACATAACATGTATCATAGATAACGGCGGCTAAAAATGTTAAAAGGGTTTTTTTGGTATTTGGATCGGATAATTTTATTCAAGTTGTACAAGCGACAAGCAAGAAATAACAAATTTAGCCACAATGCTTTTGAGTTGTTAAAATATAGACAGGAGGTAGATTGAACGAGAACAAAATTATACGATTTGATGACTCGACTTTGAACAACTGTCCATACGTTATCAGCGGGTAAACTATGGGTATATATTTAATATTCCGATTCTAAACACAAGAATATTTTGCATTCATCTTTTTTTACCAGAAAACAACAATAAATTTTACCGGCTCTTGAATTTATTCCTCTGTATAAAAGTAACTATTCTGTGAAGTCATTGGCCATCATGATTACTATTGTCATTATAAGTTGCAATGAAGTGAAACAGCCAACCTTGTTTTATCATTGATGAATTGGTTGGTTCCCGGTATTGTTATGTCGGTTAGAAGCACATAGTGCCAGAAACGTTATTAAAATTCAGGTATGGTGAATAGCATTTTAATCAATGACTAAAATGCGTGTTGTTACCTGTGGTAGGAAGAAGTGCACAATATGAAAAATATCCCACTAGAATGCGCTCTATGTTAAAACTTAAGTTTTAAATTTCTTTTGGAATAATAAGTTCCATGCATCTACGCATTATGATTGGTCATGCGATGGACTTGGAACTAATCTCTGCTTCGAACAATTTGAACATTACAAAGCAGTGATGATACTTGTAAAACCTCGGAAAATTGGTTATTTAATCCTTCGTGCTGTTTAATCATAAATTTTGCCGTGCTTTGTAACTTATGGTTATGTATTGATCGTCTGATTTGAGCGCAGATTTTAAAACAGAGACAAGAACTCATCAATCATGTTAGACGACGGTATCTGACAAAATGGCAGACAACTAATTAGTTGCTGTTATTATAGAAAGTGGCGGGTAAGCATTTGCTACGAGAGGATATCGTTACTAATGAAGATGAAAACTAAACACAACCTTCGCAAAGTAGATTCAAGACTGGTAAGGAGACGTAGCTCAATTCAATGGTCTAACAGAACAATTTACAAGGGGTGAACAAACTTATAGATTTTTTAAAATGAATATTACACCATGAGTGATAAAGTGAGGTATCAGATATTTATATATTTGTACGTGACCTGAACAATATGTATAAGGTAGACAGAGTAATCCCGCAAGCATACTCCACAAGCAGTACGTTGCACTTTCAGTTAATCTTAAGCTGGAAGCCGAATCTTAAACTCAACAAAAATTAGCCCAACTGTGGTTTCACGTATATTCTGGATTTCGTGGATGAGTTTATCTACGAATTTAAATACTTACGAATTAGGATGTTCATAAAATTACGTAAGTATCCGAAAATGCAATTTTCCGAAAGTTGAAAATCCACGAATTTACGTGCCCACGAAATTATTGATTCAGGCAAATTCTCGGAATTTGGTATCAACGAAATTAAACGCAACTACAGTATGACATACAGACATCACGAAATAACACAAACAGATGGACGATTTTAAGAGAGATCTCGTCTTAAAACGGTCAGTGATATGCTCGCCCATATGGGAATAACCCGGAGGCGAGAATAAACAAACTCAATAACCAACGGTCAGTGATGATCATAGCCACGTCGCCTGAAAGGCTTTGAGTATCGAGCATAATATACTAACCCGTCAAATACCAGCTTCATTAGTATTAGCATTTCCAAAAATGCTTGGAATCGCCATTCAGCCAAGTACAAGAGCCAAGAATAGAAATTGAATAAAGATTTCCAAGAAATTTCATTTCTGGTTTCATTTCCTATTGAGAATTTACAACACATTCTATTTCAGACGATATAAAACTGCCCCAAAAGAGCATATGTTAAAAATGACGATATAAAAATGGCCCAAAAGAACATATGTAAAACACATAACTAAAATATCGCAGTATCTCATTTAGAGGGAGCAAAGGATTTCATGATAAATTAAATTAACATTCATATCTAAATATTCATCAAATATTTTTTGTAGAATCAGACTCGTTTCTGAACAATAAAAGGTAATGTTTTTGAGTGAAACATTCGAAATATTGTTTACCCCGCAGGAGCCTACAAACTGGTTTCGAGCTTCATACATTAAAAAAAGTATGTCAGTTATACAGATAACCCGACAAAAACATGACAGACGATGTACCCCGAAGGCGCCCCTTTTTGAGGTCTTTTTGTCGGCTATTTTTGATCATGTGGTATTAAATTCGCCTTTCTGATTGGCTTAGAGCAGGCGGTGTAAGGGAAGAAATGGTTAAATCTGATTAATTGTATATTTCGCCGTCCGTGAACGGCGACAATAAACGTACCACACAAATCTTACAGTATAAGTTTTACTATCAGTCCGAGGTAGTACTGTTCACCTAAATAATTCTTATTAAGGCCGTGGCATACAGGAATAATGTTAGTTAGCATAAATACAAACATGTATCCATAAAGAACTGAAAAGCTGGTACTCATGATGAACATATGAATTCAATAGTTTGAAACAACAGAAATACATGAGATCTCCATCAAACGTAATGTAATAAAATAGATAAAAAAGTTCAGTTGTTATACTGTCTGTATGTCATAATTGAATCTAGATTCGCTAATTATGTCTCTGGTATTCAATATTATCACAATTTATATTCAGTTAAGATGTCTACACACATATTTATATATCTTGTGGTTGGTAATATGCATGACATAAAAGGGCAATTATAAAGTAAAATTGTCTGATAGATCACTATTTTCAATAAAGCTATCCCATAGGCAGATTATTAGTAATTCTGTTTCTGAACTATCTCAATACGCATACGTTTGAACAGAAATCAAATCTCAATTGTCCACGATTTGAAATGTAAAAAATGTTAAAATTGTTGTAGTTATGATACTACATGGTCGCATATCGGTGAGTGTAAAGATTTATCAACCCGCGACCGTGATCTAGAGGTTAGTGCGCTGTACTTGTGACAAGGAGACCCGGGTTCGAATTCCGGTCGCGGAAAATCATATCCTTCTCTGGAAATTTGAAAAAAATGTCGATTTTCCTTCATATGTGGAGAGTTTACCTGCTCCTTGTTGAAGGGTAAGTTAGTACTGGTTAGTATTCAGTCCAGGAAAATTGGTTAGGTGAACCGGTCGCCGTATAATACTGAAAAATTGTTGAAAACGGCGTCAAATCCCAGTGACAATGTCGCATAAAAACAAAACAAATATTTATTACACGCAGAATTGTTCTTCTAGTACTTGACACTAGTTCGTGTGTTACGTGTACTTTGAAACGAAGGTCGAACGTGTCATGCAGTTCTTTCAGTACAGCAGTCCCGTTCTCACATTCATTTGATTCAAAGTAACAGATAATGGCGACTAGATTGTAGAGAAAAAAATCGTCATTTCACAAAATTTACCAAATGACAAGCCATTGTCTGGCTGTCATTTATTTGTTGGCAGATATATCTAAGTGTGTTTCTTCTATAGAATGTTACAAAATATGACAACTGAGTATTGAATATGGTATACACGCCAGATTGAAAATTCTGTGTATAAACCCTGTAGATTGTATATTCATCTACGTTTCGTGAGATGTAATATACTTTATATTGATTTGGCTGTCAATAAGATGATTGATGAATTGAAACATGAGTAGCTGCTAAAGAACATCTTCTTACGGTCATACGGGATCGTACGGTAATACATGGCTTTTATGTCTTTCACATGTTAGAGTTAGTTTGCGTCTTTTAAATTGCTCAATTATGATGGATGTGGATATTATTTGTACTTTTAGACGTCTAACCTAGATGTATCAATGTAAACAGGAATTTAAAAGTATTGAGTACTGTGGTACAAACAGGAAGAGATATTTTTCTCATTTGAGAATCAATGTTGCAAAGCAAGATGGCGTTTGTAAAAATCTTCATGAGACATTTAATTGAACAGGAAGATAAAAATGGTAGGAAAAAAAGTAAAGTACTTTTTTGATCCATTCTGATGATAATATGATAAAAGAACACCCGACCGAGGTCGAACGTTCTTGAAAAATAATAATATGAAAAAGAATAATAAATACAGTAAAACACAGGGTTTGAAAATTTCTATGGACCCGAAGTTTTTGTTCATTGTTTCCATATTTAACTACACCCATAGTATTGAAATACAGAATACAGATGGCCTTTGTCGTGGAATAACAATTACTTCACCGAATTTATACACTATATACGAGTTCTGTATGCATGTACATAGTGTTTCACTGTAGCATTACGGTATAGATTTGACAGAATAATTCAAACATCAGTAAAAAGGAAGTCTACCTCATTTTGAATGAACGTCTGTTCATTGATGAACAAAAACTTATGTAAATACAAAAAAAAATACGTAAAATACAAAATGGTCGAACAATACCAATTAAAATACAAAAGGTTAAACAGACAATATCGTTTGAACTACGCCCGTCTGTTGGTAAAGGAGAAAGATTGGTTGAATGTCAAATACCTTCAGTTTTTGTGCAATAAACTCATTACAATGCAAGCGGTTTGGCATATAATGCATTTTGTGTTGGATTGATTTTTGGGGGTTTGTGTTTTGTGGAGGGTGGTGTTTTGTGGAGGTTTGTGTTTTGTGGGGGTGGTGAGTTGTGGAGGGTGGTGTTTTGTGGAGGGTGGTGTTTTGTGGGGTTTGTGTTTTGCGGAGGTTTGTGTTTTGTGGAGGCTGGTGTTTTGTGGAGGTTTGTGTTTTGTGGGGGTGGTGAGTTGTGGGGGTGGTGTTTTGTGGAGGGTGGTGTTTTGTGGAGGTTTATGTTTTGTGGAGGGTGATGTTTTGTGGAATTCGTGTTTTGTGGAGGGTGGTGTTTTGTGAAATTTGTGTTTTGTGGGGGGGTGAGTTGTGGAGGGTGGTGTTTTGTGGAGGTTTGTGTTTTGTGGAGGCTGGTGTTTTGTGGAGGTTTGTGTTTTGCGGAGGGTGGTGTTTTGTGGAGGCTGGTGTTTTGTGGAGGTTTGTGTTTTGTGGAGGGTGGTGTTTTGTGGAGGTTTGTGTTTTGTGGAGGGTGGTGTTTTGTGGAGGTTTGTGTTTTGTGGAGGGTGGTGTTTTGTGGAGGTTTGTGTTTTGCGGAGGTTTGTGTTTTGTGGAGGCTGGTGTTTTGTGGAGGTTTGTGTTTTGTGGGGGTGGTGAGTTGTGGAGGATGGTGTTTTGTGGAGGTTTGTGTTTTGTGGAGGCTGGTGTTTTGTGGAGGTTTGTTTTTTGTGGAGTGTGGTGTTTTGTGGAGGGTGGATTTGTTTGAACGATTACTCCTGTGAATCTCTTCACCCATATTCATTTAAGAGTAAACTTTCAACATAATATGTAGTATCCAATCTTATTAATGTTCAAGAAATTAGAAAATTGCACATGCATTAATACCATTAATCGTGTGGCAAATAGTGTTAAACGTCGAAAACTCGAGTATGAGAATATAATAAACTTCGAAATACTGAAACTGCAATTTTGTGATTGACTTCATCGGTTTTAACAAACAAGAAGTTAAGCTTTAAAGACAGCCGCTCTTTCTCACACGAAAACAATTTCTAGTCTTATTATTATCCAATTTCCAATCATTATTCCTAAGTATGACATCAAACAAGCGCGAATTACCGTTCGTGTGATGAAACATTTTTGAAGGCCATATTTGTTTATTAACGACGCAGTTTTCATTCATGTCAAACAAAAAAAAATCAAGCCTTGCCACATCGAAACGCAAAGAGAATTAACATACATTGTAATTTGTATGTTTGTTGTGATGTTATCAAAAAATGAATTTAGACTAAATCGAAACGACATAATTTTTTTCCATCAATAGTATAGGCAATATACATTTAGTACGAGTGTACGAGTGTTGTTTGGTAACCTGATAAAAGATCAAGCGGTGTGTGACAATGATAATTCTATTTTGTGTGAATAAATTTGTACATAAAAGTATGATTTAAGAAATGGCTGGTACCAGTGCCTATCCCAATTTGAATGAAGCTAACTGATTAATCGAAAATAACGAATTCTCAGAAAATGTCGACACTGATTATCATGGCCCCATATCAACCAACATGGAACACCTCAACAACCAGTACAACATGCACAAAACAGGCAATTACAAACACAAAAAAACACAACTACACAAACACTGCTCTGCCAAACAGCTCAGCTTCACCGACTATCTCACAACAACACAGTCCGCAAACTAATCGACCGCTCACATAAACTCGAAACATATTGAGAACAGAACAGCACAAAAAGGGCTTGATTTATAAATAATAACAACACGATAAGAGTTAGGGATATCGCATTAGAAAAGTTAAGTCAATTCACGGGCTCAGACTCACTCTTACTGCAGTCTTGCAAAAGCTACAACAGTGTAAAAGTTGATCCCAAAGTAATTATCTAAACACAATTTAAAGAGGTTCTATAAATATATAATCAAATTCAGTAACATAGACAAACTGATCTTAACATATCAAAAAACTTTAACATGTTAAGTCGCTTCTTATAATTATGCTTAAAATGTATTCTCTTTCTGTAAGTAAAAGTGTGAATTGTTTTATGAACGATGTTGTTACGTAGATGTTGTTGTGATTGTTTTATGAACAATGTTGTGGTGTAGCTGTTGGTGTTGTTGTGTAGCGGTCAGTGAAGGGTTTGTGCGAACCGTACTTGTTGGAGCACTGTTTTGTTAATTTCTTCCGACGTTCATTGTATGCAGCTGTGCGTGCGTGCGTGCGTGCGTGCGAGGGTGCGTTGGCATGAGAGGTAAATGTTTAATTCATGCTTATGTAGTCTGATGTTTTATATTTTGTTTATGTACTGTTGGATTTGAAAGCTTCTTATTGAGAAAACACGTTTTCACTACATAAAAGAGCTGCTTAATCTGCTCAGTATATTTATCTTGAATTCTAGGAATGATAAAATAGTCAAAACAAACGTGTCTGTAAAATACAATAGCGGATTTCCATATCCTCTTAAATCAAATAATTCTTTCATTACTTTTGGATTAAGTTAATTTACAATGAACACCATAAATATCGCCGAAATGACACAAATAAAGTACAAGAAATTCGAATATTTCTACTTAATATGATATCATGGATAGATTTAGTGTGAGAATACGGATTTCGAAAATCTTTACTTCGTGTTTAAAATAAGCATTTTTCAACAACCAATGTCAATCTGCAGTGTGCCCATACCACGTATTTTTCTTCAAAAAAAATGTACGGTAAAATACATTTTTCACATTTTCGGGCAAACATTATTCATCTATCAAAAAAGCTACGATACACTGTGCTTGTAGTTCACACTTTAGGCCTTAGCCTCCGCTTTATTTGGTCATATTTGATAAAGAAGATCGAAGATTTCGAATCAGCGGTCTGATGTTATGCCGTAATACCAAAACCTGACGTCAAAGTCACGTGGTATGGTTTCCCCGCATTCTTATTCGCCACTATAATTACGCGTATCGTTGTAGAGCCGGTAAACGATATAAAGATTGGAAATAGAGCAACGTAATAACCACAAATAACGTAATCCCGTCTGAACAGAAGAGGAAATTATTTTTCATGCACGTTCTAATCGTCTAAGATACTATTCTATAGGGATTCTAAAGACTTCCCAATAAATCTGTATTTCCACACCTTGACTTGGCGTCTGGAAATTACTAAGATTTATTTAAGATACGGCATACGTTGATTGAACGGAACTTGGAGATTATTCCACAAAATAATTCAGTCTTAACGTAAGATGAGTTGCGTGCAGGATACAAAAGGTTACACTACTCGTATCTAGAAATATAAAACATGCACTATCTTTTTCTGCCAAGAAAACATTAAGACAGATGCAGAAAAGAAATTTAATTTAGTATTAAACAAATACAAAATGTTGCATCATTCTCGTACACGCAGTAAACTAAGACTATGATAAAATGCAACATGCAAACATTACATGCTCCGTAACATAGCAACAAGAAATTTCTGGCGCTGTTAATTTGTTGAACTATCCTGTTCATATCTCGACTTAATCAAACAGATGCTAATTAATTAGCTGAAACAATACAAAGTCAAACGACAAGAGTTTCCAAGACTTATTTTCAACATTCAACTCTCTACTGATAAAAGATACCATACGGTACCACGTTTGTGTACTATTGTTATGATTCTGCCCCGTGTTACATGAAGACGTCCTTGTAATCTCGTCAGCCACCGCTGATACTTGTCTATTTTTTGGAGGACGACAGCATACACACACAACAAATACTTCATTATTGAGTATCACAGCATGTTCCCATGGTTTCACTTAAACTTCTTTGCAATGTTTCTAGGCGACCATAAACAAAGAAGACATCTCAAGGTCTCACAAAGTAAACAATTTCGAGTCGTTGTCTAACAATTACATTAACGTCCAATTATTCTTAAACTTAATAGTTATCACATGATCGTTAGAGGATTTCGTCCAACTATGCATTGGCAGCGCTTTATTATGAACAAGATGTAAGTTTAAACCATTTTTACTCAGAATTTACTTTCCAATTATGATGTTATGACGTTACGTATACTTCACTATTGCAGAGTCAAGCATATTAAACTATGAAAATCTGCACGAAATAAGGCTAAAAATAGACAACGTGAATGTGGCAGGGCAGTGAAGGTATGAAACTGGACCCGAGGTTGTAAAACATGAGAGCAGTCTCCGATCTCAAATCTCAAGTCCGTTCTCAAAGTATCATGGTTGAAAAGATGGAGAAGATTAATGTTTAAGTACATATTCAGATCAATTATGCTGTCAGAATATTGTATCAATAATATTGTATGATCATCATGATAATGAAAGATTAAAACCGTGACAAAATGTGAGATTTGAGCTCGGGGATCAATGTCAAGTTTTATAACCTCGACCCCTTATCTATCAGCATAACGTAGCTGATTTCATTCAATGATTTCCTAGGGGTCATTGTAAAATGTCTCTGTTGAATGTACGGTATTTGTGTTAAATTGGATCGCAATATATTATTATAATAGAAGTAAACAATATCAAAACATATTGTTTTATAAATGTTTTCTTAGTGTTGAACATTTAGACTGCGGAAATAATATAAAAAAATACAATCTAACTTGTGTGTCTGCGGTCGCCTCCGAATAAAGGCCGCCCTGTGAATAGAGGCCATTCTTTAATTATTTAGAACAAACTGTCCTCCAAATAAAGGCCACCTGTCAATAAAGGTAATATTTGGTCTTTCCCACGAGTGGCCTTTGTTCACATGTTTGACTGTATTCTTAAACGTGACGCCATCAATTATCAGAAATGACAGGATCTGATCCTATGACAGGAGATAAATCGAAATTTCCATTATAGAAAATGCCAAATGAGGTATTCTCAAATAAAATGAAGTTTGTCGTCGCTAATGGAGAATGCAGCCAAATACTTCCGATTCTGAATTAGACGCAAGGCTGCTCTCATAAAAAAGTAAACTTCACGTGTCCTTGCATGCAGGAGGTAAATTATAAAATGGCATAGAAGATTATATACGGTCGTCTGATGCAAAAAGCTCGTTAGAATTAGGGAGTGTAATACAACAACATTACACTGAACGGGAGGGCGGCGGTCAACCACTGAAATTTTATGACAAACAGTAACCAAAGAGCCAAGTTATATAAGTTCAATTAGACTGTATCAGTTTGGTTCTAAAAGCTGACCTTTGTGACCGGAACCTATTCTGAAACAAACATGGTAGTCTTTTATGATAGTTTCTTTATCAATCTCACTTCAGTTTATCTTGATGCGGGATGATACAAGAAGTGAACAAATCCTACTTGTCAGAAAATGTTGATACCTTCAGACTTTTTGCATCAATACATTTGTTTTCGGCAATTTGATATGTTTCTTATAATTGAATATTCCCGGTTGAATTGTCTGAAAGTTTGGGAAAACAAAAGCAAGGGAAATCTTAGTAATTTAAAAAATCAAATAAAGATAAACATAATTTGATTATGAACTCTTCATTCGCCGGGATAGATAAAGGCACAATATAGACCGACGAACTACAAGAAAAGGAAATCTCTGCAGCACCATTGGTAATAATTGTGAATTGTTTGTTTGAACCAACCAAATGAAACCAGGCTGTTTTCTTTCATGTGCAGCAATTTTGCTGATATATGTTACATTTCCCAGTAAATAATTTTGAATTTTTAACTAGAAACGTGTCCATAGGACACGAATGTCCACGATATTTAATGCAAAGACACAGATAAGTGTGTAGTATGATTAATGACCAGTATTTTGCAAACTGCCATTGACCTTTGCGCTGGCGACATGATTTTAGCACGCAATACGACGTCTTATTGTCATAAATATTTTTGCCAAGTATTTTTTAAATTAATTACTGATGGTAGTTTTGAACCGGATATGATTAAATACCATGGCTCTATTCGCACAGTGAATATGCGCAGAGTTTAAAGGGCCACTATGACCTTGACCTTTGTGCTGGCGACGTGGTTTTGGGACACGACACGTCGTCTCATCATCGCGATCATTTGTGCCAAATACCTTCTAAAATCAATAATTGGTATTACGAATTCCGAAAACACATTTCGTGATATTGTTATTTTAAAGTTTGCTAATTTACTTCGCCATTCATTGTGAGGAAACAGACTCTACAAAGATTTTACTGTTTATCTGTGTACATGTGAGATGCTCTGTGAAGCCTGTGTTGCTTTGGAAGTCTAACCTTGTCCACTAAAGAAGTAGAAATAACATCATCAGTTTGTATATACATACTTTTATATTGCATTTTTAAATTGAAACTATTTACCTCCAATAACATTACTTACACTCCAAAACGCTTCTTAACTATCATCCCTTCTTAACATTAGGCTAATCACCTCAGTGACAGTGACACCAGCAGGATAATGGTCACCTTCAACAGCCTTAATTTTCAGTAATCTATCCGTCACATATCATATACCATAAGTGTGAATTAATGCCTGCTTATTTTCTTATAGCTTCATTAGCGTGCTGCGCTATTTACGCTATCATTTGATGTAGTTCTATACGACAGAATTGGCTGATTTTAACTGGTACTCAGATGGTAATGATGGGAAATAAGATGAAAGGTGATCTGATTTAATATTAAAACCTTAATTGCCATCCTAACCTTTTTGCAACGTCCTTTGATATTTCTCTCGGGAGAACTTTTATTGATAATAGTAAGATTGTGTTCATTTACAAAAATGATGTCCGCATGAAACGAGCTGAGATGAAATCTTTGAAAATTGTCTTTAAAATAAATACTATCTTGCTAATATGCTGATAATCGTATTTAAGTTTAATATTTTATAATAACGCAAGGAGTCATTTTTCCTAAATCAAGTCTTCAAGCAAATGAATTGTCTAAAAGTTTAAAAAATAAATCTGAGCTGGTTATTATATACGTACTGAGAAGAATTTTATACCTGAGTGATAAAACAGAGCCTTAGGCGCGTGGAAACTTTATCAGGATTGAAAGGCGTTCTTACAAGCTACTTATTTCATAGGAATCGGTTCTCTTAGAAAGCAATATCTATTTGTACCCGCAGATTTGTGCCATTGTTCCTGAATTTCCTTTTAAAAGCGCAGTACTTGAATTGTCTTTGATCTGACGCGTTCTTTTGTTACTATGCCCATATCAATTCTAAAAGTGTCAAATATTCGCGGCTATTCTTGACAGAGTGAATGCCAAGCCCTTTCCACGGCACGTTTGCATTTGAAATAGAATTGAAATGATTTGAAGAAGTCTCATAGAGACTGGAGCCATTTCGTATCAACACAGTTCCTATTGTTCTATTCTTTACTTTGATATTCACAAAGCGATCAGTAGCTTATCTTTCAATAACTAATTCGATCAAGTGGGAGACAAATAAATCATTTGCTTCACGGCCCTTTGTACCCACTACTCCAGAATGCATAAAAACGAGGTCCCCGGAGTGTTGTAAAGAGTCTAGCTATTTTTTTGCGGAAGTTTATAAAATTATCTTCTTTATTGGTTCGACTAAGTTCTTTGAAGTTCTCAATAAATCTGGGTATATATTAGCCTCATACAATGTCTGGGCCTTCAACAACTAAAGGAAATTGCGATCGGTAATGATAGAGTTAACAAACAATAAATGCGACTAAGCTCAGTGATAACACTATATTATAAGCTGGATCTTAGCGAGAAAATTAGCTGCTCCGATAGATCTATGTAAGGCCATTCCGATGGGATATGCCGCGGCGTATTACACGGAACTCAAAGTTACTATTGTACACAATGGTACTGACAACATTTTTAGCATTGTATACGTAATAAAAAAAATATAGGTACTCAGCATAAGATAAATCTAAAATTTCATCGGGAATCAAAATAAAAAAGACACTTTCCAAAAAGTTACAAGATATCAAAGAATGATCTGGTACATAAATGACAATGAAAGAGCGTCAAATCATATCTTGTAGCAGGTGTGCTAAGCAGATAGAATATCTTACGTACAGCCCACTAGAACCTTAACCAAATACAAACTGAATAGAAAATAAACGAATTCCCAGAAAACACTGCATCAAACAAATGAAACTTACCCCACGGAATACAGAGTCATATATCAACTGACAAGGTACGAATCAACACGCACATTACTATACAAGTACATGTCATATATCAACTGACACGGTACATATTAACACGCACATTACTATACAAGTGCATGTCATATATCAACTGACACGGTATATATCAACACGCAAATTACTATACAAGTACATGTCATACAGTAAATAAAATGATAGACAAAGTGACAAGCACCTGTGCTTATGCACGTGTTGATATGATCATGTTGGATTTTTTAACGTAGCATTTTTTGAAATCCTTTTCAAGCAACTGAACAGAAAACTGCAAAAAAGCTGAACTTTACAAAAACAAAAGAAAAAAAAGCATGACCCACGCTCACCCATCCAATAACTGTCAGCATGACTTTCATTCGCCCAACCAACGACCCGCCTGCATGACTCACATTTACTCATTAAACAACCCGCCAATATGACTCACATTCACTCATTAAACAACCCGCCAATATGACTCACATTCACTCATTAAACAATCCACCAACATGACTCATATTTACTCATTAAACAACCCGCCAATATGACTCACATTCACTCATTAAACAATCCACCAACATGACTCACATTCACTCATTAAACAACCCGCCAACATGACTCACATTCACTCATTAAACAACCCACCAATATGACTCACATTCACTCATTAAACAATCCACCAACATGACTCTCATTCACTCATTAAACAATCCACCAACATGACTCACATTCACCCAACAAACAACCCACCAACATGACACACATTCACTCATTAAACAATCCACCAACATGACTCACATTCACCCAACAAACAACCCACCAACATGACTCACATTCACTCATTAAACAATCCGCCAATATGACTCACATTCACTCATTAAACAACCCGCCAACATGACTCACATTCACTCATTAAACAACCCACCAACATGACTCACATTCACTCATTAAACAACCCGCCAATATGACTCACATTCACTCATTAAACAACCCGCCAACATGACTCACATTCACCCAACAAACAACCCACCAACATGACTCACATTCACTCATTAAACAACCCGCCAACATGACTCAAATTCACTCATTAAACAACCCGCCAACATGACTCAAATTCACCAACAAACAACCTGCGAACATGACTCACATTCACTCATCAAACAACCCACCAACATGACTCACATTCACCCAACAAACAACCCACCAACATGACTCACATTCACTCATTAAACAACCAACCAACATGACTCACATTCACTCATTGAACAACCCACCAACACGACTCACATTCACTCATTAAACAACCCGCCAATATGACTCACATTCACTCATTAAACAACCCGCCAATATGACTCACATTCACTCATTAAACAACCCACCAACATGACTCTCATTCACTCATTAAACAATCCACCAACATGACTCACATTCACCCAACAAACAACCCACCAACATGACACACATTCACTCATTAAACAATCCACCAACATGACTCACATTCACCCAACAAACAACCCACCAACATGACACACATTCACTCATTAAACAACCCACCAACATGACACACATTCACTCATTAAACAACCCACCAACATGACTCTCATTCACTCATTAAACAATCCACCAACATGACTCACATTCACCCAACAAACAACCCACCAACATGACACACATTCACTCATTAAACAATCCACCAACATGACTCACATTCACCGAACAAACAACCCACCTACATGACTTACATTCACCAACAAACAACCCACCTACATGACTTACATTCACCAACAAACAACCCACCATTATGACACACATTCACCCAACAAACAACCCACCAACATGACACACATTCACTCATTAAACAATCCACCAACATGACTCACATTCACCCAACAAACAACCCACCAACATGACACACATTCACTCATTAAACAATCCACCAACATGACTCACATTCACCGAACAAACAACCCACCTACATGACTCACATTCACTCATTAAACAATCCACCAACATGACTCACATTCACTCATCAAACAACCCGCCAACATGACTCACATTCACTCATCAAACAACCCGCCAACATGACTCACATTCACTCATTAAACAACCCGCCAACATGACTCACATTCACTCATTAAACAACCCGCCAACATGACTCACATTCACTCATTAAACAACCAACCAACATGACTCACATTCACTCATTGAACAACCCACCAACACGACTCACATTCACTCATTAAACAACCCACCAACATGACTCACATTCACCGAACAAACAACCCACCTACATGACTTACATTCACCAACAAACAACCCACCAACATGACTTACATTCACCCAACAAACAACCCACCAACATGACTTACATTCACCGAACAAACAACCCACCAACATGACTTACATTCACCGAACAAACAACCAACCAACATGACTCACATTAACCAACAAATAACCTACCAGCATGACTCACATTCACCGAACAAACAACCCACCAACATGACTCACATTCACCAACAAACAACCGACCAACATGACTCACATTCACCGAACAAACAACCCACCATCATGACTCACATTCACCAACAAACAACCCACCAACATGACTCACATTCACCAACAAACAACCGACCAACATGACTCACATTCACCGAACAAACAACCCACCATCATGACTCACATTCACCAACAAACAACCTACCAACATAACTCACATTTACCGAACAAACAACCCACCAACATGACTCACATTCACCAGTCCAAAGGAAAATAAGTATGAGACACTGACAGTTGAAGGTGATGAATCTAGTATTGTCTTATGTACCAGTCTTGAAAAAGTTCTGTTATATTCTGCGCCAAATCTGTACGACTTATGAACACAATTTTGTATACTAATTGTGTGTGGATGAAAATATTTGGTATAATGCATAGTGACTTTGTTGCAAGGGAATACTTGTAAATCGATAATGAAACATCGCAATAACTTTATATTATTTCATGATTATTGTGTTATACTATCTGAGAGATTGATAATGTATCGTTTTTTAACAAAATAACGTCTTGGTGAAAATAAACACTGTCAGTGTGAAGTTATGTTCAGTTTGATTCCCCATTAATAAGGAGGCAACTGGGAAATTGACTTCTGATTCCTTGGCAACGAACGCATGCAGCACGTAGACAAATTCCATGAGGAATAGATTGTGTAATTTTCTTTTTGCATTGTTTTATTTGCAAATGTATTTGTAAATCTGTATCTGTTTTTGAAGAAGATTAGTTATAGATGTTCGTTTAGATACATCAAAACAACACTTGAAAGTCAATATTGTTTTGTAATTTTGAAAGTGGATTTTAAATTGAACATTTTCTCCTTCCAGATTTATTTGGAAATTATCTTCGCAAGCCTTGTTGTCCTGACATTAGCGTGTACAGTGTGTAACTAAAGAAAGTAACAAAGATCAATGTACGCGTGTATCCCAATATGCGCATAAAATTATATAAAAATATTAAAAAATCAAAACAATTTCCCAAAGTTGATTAATGTATGCTTCCAACATAATCTAACTTTACGAGAATTGTTCAAGAACCGAGTTTATTGCTTACAGAGAGAGCAATAAGTCAAAATAACTGATCCTTATTACTTAATCTAAATTAAGGGCATAAATAAATGCACAAATGAATAGAAGGTGGAACGACGTAAATTGACTTTCAGTCTACGTACGGTACTCATCTTGAGGCTAATTCCTCGCTTCCGTGCCACGTTCCTGTAAAAATCAAACAAAATGGAAGATAACTGGTTTCTGAAATTGATAGGCCTATGTTTATGTCTGCAAGGAGAGTACGATGACCTATGATATTTATCAGGATGATTTAGGAGAACCTAATATTATGGGTTTCAGTAGTTTTTTGTTCCGTTGGGTAAATAACAAATCTCTTAACTCATGTACGTAAACACGCAGAAGAACGGGAAACAGAAACAATGACGCAAGTCATTTTTGGTTCATTTCAATGGAGTACAATAAACCCCACTCTTTCAAGAACAAAACCTTTATAAGTAGCAGTAAAGTTTCTATAAATGTTAGCATAGATATACTACTATTTTCAAATAAAAAAGGAACGTTAAGTAGAATGCAATGGCTCCTAAATATACGAATTAAGCCATTCCAAGAAACTATGCTCTGAAATATATCCCAATTTTCCCGTGCATTTACCATTTATCTGCAGTCCGATTTCAGACACATTAATTAGTGAACGACAATGAAGCCCAGAGATAAACCAGTTGACCTTTAATTCGTGCAGAATTCCATTATGTTACCGGAAGCAATGATTCTACGGACCGGAAGCAATAGAAGGATTTACTGAAAACCGAAATTGGTGCATTGGCATTGGAAAAGGAAATGAAGCAAGATTTATTAGATTGACAACAAAAAGTGGGGGAAACAGAGGGTTAGAAGTCTGATGATGCATTAACAAAGACCAATATTGTTATTTTCAACGAAAAAAAAACCGTCTGTATTTATAATGACGCTGACCTAGCCATGATTTAATGATTCGGGACCTTAGTCTATGCTGAGTCATGGAAACTAATATCTAAGTACCCCATTCCTGATCAAGGGAAGCTCCAATTTGGAAGTCCTATATTTTTTCAATCAGAATGCATTATATATGACATAAGCAGCATTTAAAAACTTTAGTTCGTGTCAAAACCATCCATCATGTCTTCGTGATCTACCTTGAGCTGCCGCTTGACTGACTTACTTCCATGTATAGTTCGGCAACGACCTGTGAATGTTCAAAGATCAGCTAAGTCCATTCTGTAGGGTGAATAGCATTTCGGAACATATCGGTATTTTCCACGATATGTAAAGAATAGAGTTTGTCCGTTTTAATTTAGATTAAGGTTATGTTAAGAAAAATACTCGGTCAATGTATTACTTACCAATATTTTAAAGAGTGGAACAATCCTTGACCTTTCGTCACGCCTCACTGCCCGATTTTTATCTATACATTTGTGTATTTGTTTGGTAACAACATTGTTTACTTGAATTTCTTATGTCTTATCGGCGACATTCAAAACTATGAACATCCAATTCCAAAGGATAAATCGAACAGAGATTTCAAAGGTTATTACAAAACTTATTTTTTGTCATTAGTATTACATGTCGATCGTTGTTATTGTTCGGATGAATGACATTTACAACAAGGTCTTGACGTAGATGGTAACATTTAAAACCTTAAGACAATATTGATATCATACGTACCTATTAACACTACAGATCTGATCTTTTGATGATTTTATAGAATGAATATTCGGCTTATTATCACCACACTCATAAATAGAGTGACATTTATAGAGACTTATGTCATATTAGACGGCGCTTTGTGTGATATTACTCCTTTTGTTAGAGGTTGCGCTTTAGTAAGGAAGACCAAAATGAAGCATACTGTATGTGTAACTATGCGCTTACAGTAATGTCTCGGAGGAGTCATAAATCTACGGATTATTGTTTGGTTGACATATTCTGTTTTATTCGTATTTCGACCCCGCTTTACGTAGAAGATGTGCAAAGGCAGTTGTGCGCTCTTTACTATCCTAAAAATAAATCAATCCACCACATGTGTGAAATGGGTCTAGGCAACTAATCTAGAATTCATAGTTCTCTTAGTAAATGCGATTTTGTTGAATGAACATAGTTCAAAACGATATTGAACAACAATAATGATAAATGTTATGAAGAAAATTGAAATGTCGAGTAGAAGCAATGAATATTTCAAGGCTCACAAACACAGATTTATCTTCGTTAAATTTAGTTACACCGCCCCGTGCAGAAATCCGGGTTATATGAATGCATTGGTATCCCGCGTGTATTATCTTCTAGGGAATAAATTTCAAATAATCACCAGGTATGATTTGTATGCCGACTAAATGGTGCAGTCTCTGAAGTTTTCTAACTTGGTCAAATCGTGTTGATTGACCTTCAGTACGTTACAACATTATCAAATGCAACGGAGACTGTCAATCTGAACCATCAAATACATCATGCAAAATATTCCATACAATGTTAAAACTGTATGTGCGCAATAATGCTGTAAATATTGATAAACCACTTTTGGACACTGATAATGAAGATATTTAAAGCACTGAAATAAAGCATACTTTAGACTAAACGGAACTCAAATTGTGAGACAATGGGAAATTCAATTCTCAGCCAGACGGAAATGTCCATGAAACGGAATTGGACAGTTCCGATAGTAGATTAACGAAGGAGAGCAAGTAGTCACACCAGATGAATGGCAAAGAGAAAAGTAAACAAAGCAATAAAATCAAGCTTTGCTTCCCGTATCGAATGATTTATGATTGACAATGCCATTCTCTTGTGTGTTCAGTGAAAAAGCAAAGACATTGCAAAAAGAAGCAGACGATATAAACCAAAAACACAGAAAATGGCTGCTATCCATGTGTCAATGTGCAGGCCAAAATCGATCCTAAATAGTAGCATAAATATCTACAAGTGTATCTTTCCAATTTGATTCAAGTACAGGACATGAGGATCGAGAAACTACATTAAGTTACAAACACGCTCTTATGTTCTCTTTTTTTGCGCTTAACGAGAATATGTCATTAAATTTATAGACACGGCTTGGTTTATTTTGTTTGGTACCATTCGGCCACCCGTTAAACAATATTTGTTGTAGGCTAGCTATCCTTGTTGTTGTTGTTCAAAAGCAAACACTTTGATAAAATATACTGTAAAGCATTAACATGTACCAACATGGTTTACATCCAGTACAAGATGGATTTGGCTGTACGCGGCAGGGGCTAAGAAAGAAGAGACGAAGCACAGAATACGAGAGCCATAACTCGGTCTCACTCATTATTGAACTGTCTGCTTTGATGATGTATTTCCGTGCAATGACTTTTCAACAGATTAATTTGAAATTACACATATTGATAGAAAATATTAAAAGGAAGTGCAAAGAGACATAACAAAAACTCGGTCTCGCATACTTTTTCATTATTTCCCTTGAAATTATTTTCCTTTTTGGACCGTAACTCTCTTTTTTCAAGTCATCTAATATAATAATTATTGAAATTGTACACAATTACAGAAAACAGCAAAAGGAAGTGCGGTGAAATGCATGTATTAAGAAAAATATGTTGTGGAAGTACAAAATAATATTATACTGTTTATGAAACTTAAAGGAAAATGCCGCCTTACTTCAGTTATATTTCTTTCCTTTTCTATTCCTGTTTGATCTCCCATTTCTTTTGATACTTTTTTCTTGCTCAGGATTACTTTACATACAAACAAATACTCTAGTAGGGTCATTGAAAATTGTCTCTCGGGGCTCTTGCTGTATTTTATGATCTTCTTCATGAATACAATGTCTTGAAATTTAACAATCAGCTGCGAACTCTAGTAAATAATGGATCTCTACTCGATTTCGCATTTATATTAGTACAAAATTATTTTATTGTGTCTCTCTTCCCTCGAGGAACAAGCAATGGACTGGGTTTAAATTCATCGTAGGACGTTTATATGTGAATAAAATGTCTGGATCTTTAGCCTTCTGCGTTTCTGACTATGTTTACAGCTTTTGTGTATCATTATACTAAATCAGAGTTTCAATACAAGTTTCAGTACGCACCAAACTTTACTGAATGAACTTTGGTAGAGAAAGATCTGAGTGGGACAGAGAGGACGTTATTCTTATCCTTGAAACACAACAACTTCATATTCTTTGGGATGAACTCAGATATACGGAGTTCAGTATGCAACCATCATTAAGCGAATGGGGAAATGTTGACATTCCATCTTCTTACGAACAAATCTTAATAACAAAGACAATTTGCATAAAACAACGACCTTATGCGGTCACGGAACTTCAAATTCAGAGAAAGTACTTAAACGAGTCTACGGGCACCCTAACGGTAATTATTCGGTATAATGTAAGTATTTCCAGCATGCAAGGAAATAGTTTGGCTGTTACTAACGATAAAGTATAATTATGTAGTTACATATTTTCTTTTTAAATTGAATTCGCGGTCATTACTTTGCAAGAATTGACCTGGATACAAAGCATCGCGTCTATTGTGTATTTAGTCACCAAAATTCTCCTGGAAATGTTTCCAGGGATTACTATCTCACAGATTACATCGCAAATAGGCCGAGACTCGATTCTTCAATGAAGAATTCCGTAGTACGTATAACACTCCATGTATAATTTTACGGTTATGCTTGTTACTTTAGAATATTGTCAATTTATAATACATGTATATCTCAGTTGTCTCCATTTGTCTAGGAATATTGAATTCAGTTGATGTCATGGTGCTTTACTACGTATGTGATGTGATGTTCCACTTCATCAGTCTATCTTTTCTGTATCAATCACAAGAGATCAATGGAATTGCTTTGGACGTAAATCTGAGTAAACTCAATCTTTAGCGCCATTGATACATAGGTTAACTTTGGTGAAATTTATGTTACTTGAACTTGCTAGTCTTTTATTACGTATAATATCAAACATGCACTCGTTCTCACACAAACTCAGAGAAATCTGTAAAGTACTACATCTAAGACAATTACAGGCAAAATAATGACCACTTTGTCCATTAAAAGTAATGATTTATATAAAAGCGACAAGACGACGGAAATTCAATTATCCTATACTGATTATATTTGGTAAGGTTAGTACATCTAACGACACTAAAACAAATTTATGGACAATGTAGTGACGAAATCAATATGGTAACCAAGGTGATATGGTGTCCATTTGGAAATATATAAAAAAGAGTGTTCAAATTTACATTTGTGTATATGTTTTTCCGTAAAAAGAGAAACAAGCTTATGTTAAAGCGAGGCAAAACAAAATCCGCTGAACACAATATGTTCAACAAAAAAAGGGAAGCAGAAATTAGGTTGAAGAGACAACATCACAGTAAAGTGAACGATAAGTTCAGTAAGCAGGAAGAAGTAATTATAGTTTTATAAGGAAGTGCCTTATTCTCAAAGCAAAACAAAACACCAATTTTAATTCAGTTCAATGCTTTATTGCGCAAAAAGGCCTCCGGCTTATACGCAATTAATAATTTCACAATAATGTGCAAACATATGTATCATTAATAGGAGGGTTGTACGCAGACAATGTTTACTGTTTCATGTATACAGTCAAATCCGTGTTTTAAAGGCCTCCCTGTGAATAAAGGTCATTCTTTGACAAACTGTCATGGATTATTGAGAACAAACTAACCTCTGAATAAAGGCCATCTATCAATAGAGACCACATTTTGTCTTTCCCAAGGGTGGCATTTGTTCACAAGTTTGACTGTATCAAATAAAAATCTTAACAAGGTAATGCTCTACGATGTCAGTTTGCTTTGTGGTTGCAAGCAAATGCCATGTGCTTCCTTAGGGAAATCAACTACCGCTACAACGTGATTCTCTTTCAATACTCTTTGATTAACTTCCTCTTTTGTTTAATTTTACTGCTAGCTAACATATAAGGAACAGATGGCTTCGCCATTCAAAATTGCCTTAAACGTAAAATATTATATTATTTTCCAACTTAAAGATTTTCTGTCTGGAACTAAAATACTTAATGGCTCCAATACAAACCAGTTTTACAATCAAGCTGTCTGAGTGCTTTTGTGGTTTTCACTACATGTCTGGGACCTTCTTGTTAAGCTATCATAAATTTTGCAACTTATGGTGGACTTGTCTTTAAGTTATCTTTACAGATGAATTTTAATTGATTAAATTGATTTTATTTTTTCAAATTCATTCGATTTAATTTGATATTGCTGAAAAGTACACATTTTGTTTTTAAGTATCCCCCCATTTAAAGCTCGTTTCTCGTGCTGTTGTTATCTAAGAATGATTATCTAATGTTACTAAGAGACTGAAGTAATGAAGTTACTTCACAAAGCAGAATAATGCGTATTAGAACAATAGTCAGCATTCAATGAACAATATTCAACGATACCCGGCAGCAACAAATCAAAATTAAACGCTCATTACTAAATGCATGAATAATCCTAGATCAGTTAGTTAACATACAATGTCACTTCATATTGATAAACTATAAGGAATAATGCAATAGTTTTATTCGAAGGGAAAGACTACTATTTAAAACAATAGATGGAGAAGTTAATTATTTGTAATAAGTCATACTTAATAACAAATCGTCTAGATGTTTCATATTTTTAACCTCATAACCTATTTTGCGAACGTTTTATTTCTCACGAGACCGAAAAGGGAGTACACCGCGAATAACGAGTCGTCTTTGGTATATATTTTGTCATGATCTGTGTCATTAGGGACACCATCTTCATTCGGTAATGTCTCAATATTGATAGATATTATTTATCAACATAATCCAGGTAAATGAGCAGTATATGTGATAAGGATATTACTCTAATTTTCTCATAAATATACATTAATTTCTTATTACATTTTGTTTCCTAGGGAACTTCTTCTATTATACCGTAATTATTCCATTTCCGATACCATATCACCACGACGTGCTTTAAGATTCTTACGTATTCTGTCAAACTCCAGATTTCCCAATTATTCAAGTAAAATCTGAAACAAACACGAGCATTTGCTACATACATTAACCCTTAAATGTCTCAAAATTGTTTATATAGCAACAGTTCAGATTCCGTCACTCAGTAAGTACATTTTAATTTGTCACGAGAGTTTTATTATTGTGGCACTCCTTTGACATAAATGAAGTACTGTATCTATATTCAAAGTAGTTATATCAAATGTCTTATGTCAGAACTATAATTTATGCTTTTGAGATATGTTAAAAAGTACCAGCCATGATATTACGTAACCTAGGTGTCCCTAAATAGAAACACATGTACCTCCGGTGATGTAACGTAGTTCTTAATTCATTACGACTTCTGGAAGAATTGATGATAAAACGCGTATAAAGCTCGTCTCAAATGATGAAACTACGGGATGAACATAATTTTGACGTAATCCTTAATGAAGTGAAAACTTAACAATCTGCTCGAATTAGAATGTCCAGAAAGTATGTACAGAATAAAAGCTGATGTTTATTAGAGGAACTATCTGCGGATTTCGATCAATGAACTTAACAACAATAATGGTTCTATTCATTAATTGTTTATATAAACAAGCCAATGATTTATATATAGTCAAGTCATTGTTTTATATAATGGTACATTTATCATTGCAGTATATAAGTTCATTATATTGTTAACGTAAGTTCAAAAGTTCTCGACTACATTTTAATCGCGAACTCTGATCGTCGGCATTATTATGTCTTCAAGCAAAGTTATTATAAGAATTTAAATGTTTATACTCGTTCAGCATTTTCCCAGAAGTCAATTTTAAATAACTCCAACGAACTAATACATAATCCAATCAGAAAACTGCATATACCGGCCGTCATAAGAAAGTAGCCATCATAAAAAATCTTCTATTTTGACCTAATATACCGGCCTTGAAATTTTAATGGTAAATAGCAATTTTATGGTCAATAATGGATTACAACATGGTTACACATAACGGCTGTAATGTTTGGTTGGCTTACTCGTTTCAGCTATTTCCAAAATTAAATTCATCTCGATTATTTGCGCTTTGTCCATTTTATACCAACATCACTTACTGGTTACTTTCTTATGACGGCCACTGTATATTTCGACATGTTAACATTGTCATAACAAAGGACTAACGGAACAGCTGAACAAAAACTCCTTTATGTTCATTTTAAGGAGCCATTTATGTGTATTTATATTTAGTCATTTGCCCAATCGTACGATGTGTTATGTTCCTTTAAAGACATTCATCGATTTATCGTCTGCTGGGTGCCAGGTTTCAACTGAAGCATATTTTGTGTTCATATCTCCGGAAGAAAATTTCATTTATTAGCTCATTAACGCGCCGAAGCTCATAACCTTATTTACACCATTCCTCCACGGCGTTCTTTATCGTATTAGATTTGTTACCAGGGAAACAAATCAAGACTCTAACGACGACGTAATGTCCTGTTGAGGATCTTGCTATAGGTTGATATTTTCAAGATAATTATGGTTCATTGTCTTTCAAAGAGAAGATCTGAATGAAAATCGATCTCTGTAACCGTCTGTCAATGCCTTATTATTGTCTGCAAAAGGTACGTTCTCAGCAAAAAAAATTCAAACAAATAGGAAATAGTCGCAGACTGAACTGGAATCAATATCGCGTCCTAGAAACAATTTGTTGACGGTCATGGCACCAAAAATACAAGCTAAAGGTCATGAAAATAAATCTTAAATATAATATTCTATACTTTATTGTAAATCATACCAAGCTATGAACTACCAAGCTATGAACTAGGTCATGAAAATAAATCTTAAATATAATATTCTATACTTTATTGTGAATCATACCAAGCCATGAACTACCTCATGTATGGCATTATCATGTTCGACCGTTCTGTGACCCGCATTTAGGGCCTCATTACATCCCAATAGTTCTTATCTGGCTGTGGCTGTCACAACTTCTTTCCTTATCGACTACGTACATTTTATCTTATAAAACCATTATTAAACCCTTCATTCCTCCATCCTACCAACAGCGTAGAAATAATCATCTGATAGAATATCCTCAAGTTCATATGAGACTAATTACAATATGTACCACGTGTTCATCTTCTGATTCGGGATTTAATGACTTCACCCGAAGCCATATATAAAGACACAGTCAAATAATTGAATACTTGGATAGAAAAGGACGTATGTGAGGCTGCAAAATGTGAAATCAGTCAGAAAATTGTCCTGATGTTTTGATGATTTGCCCTCGGCAGAATACAATATGCATTACACAGCTGATGCATGTCAACAAATTCAAATGTATACTTTACTGTACCGTACCGTATTGTACCGCCTCCTATGTTCAAATTTTTAAGTGCTCAAACAATTATATAATTGTTATGACAGAGTAAAACAACGTAAAATTGTTACTCTTAACTCCAAATGTTGATTGACGATTGCCACATTAACCTCAAAATCGTTTTCACTTGAACTTCGTTAATTCTGCATCCATGCAAGAGGTACATCCGAATTACAGGTTCATTAAAGCTCAACTGCAAGAGGTTTCTTGGTCGTCAAAACAACAGTACGAACACCAGTCGACTTCGTTATGTTGCTCTTAATATCACAGTGCAGTGCAACCTCTTTAGAGTGGCTCTCACTTGAGCAACAACCTCCAGTATAGTTTTTTCCCACTGTATGGTTTAACTATTAATTTAACCTCTCTAGAGCAACAACCTCTCAATAACAACATAATTTTGCTTCTCCCTCAATGTGTTGTTTTGGAGAGGTTGCACTGTGTTCGCCATATACGTAAAAATCAGACAACTAGGGTTTATTGCAGCCCAACTTTATGACCTAATCACGGAAGGGATGAGAAATGAGACATGTATCGTCTGGTATAATTATCTGTTTCTGAGTCTGCGATTTTTGCAAGTTGAAACAATTGTTTACCATAGTGTCTTACACAGTCAAAGCTTCATCGTTATCCGCGGCTATATTATTCAGAAATACAATGGATTTGCTCAGGCTGCTTTTTTGTAAATATATTTGTGGGGTTTTCGCCACCAAGCAACCGTTCATGCATGCAAAGAGTATATCAAACATTTCTCGCAATGAATCAGTGATGTCACCAGCGGTTGCGGCAAACATTGAAAGCGTTTTAGCAAAGTGGACAAAATGTCAAACGTAAAGTCGGCCAAAGTAATGGAAGGATAGAAAGGGGGACTAAATGTTTCTGTTTGCATTTAATATTAGTACTAAGCTGTATTATTACAGCGTGAAGTAAGATAAGCAATCAGCCTCGATATTCCATTTAATGTATTGAACAACAAACGGAAGGTTTTATTCCACACAAGAGACACAAAACATGCAGAGAAAACTCTGTCGCTTCAGCTGTTTACGATATATGTTGCTTTATCACAGATAAGAAAACGTAAATACTGAATGTATAGTAGGATTTTAAATCTACAACAGTGCAATTGTACTCCATAAATGTCTTACACCGCGAAGTCTATTGTACGTTATACTCGTGCATGTCTTCATAAAATGATACTAAATCATAACGAAATCACACGATCAATATCTGTGGTCTTACATGATCAGTCTGATGTAAATAGAAGCAGAATTCTTGATGGGTTATATAACCAGGGAAACTAGTTACATGATAGACGAACGCATTCATCATACTTGTATAAAATGATTATATGATTTATCAGTGGCGAATTGTAGTCAATAACAATCATAGTTTATGATAAATAGTTCTATTTCTAAACGAATAAATGTTTATATTTGCTTAGAAGTCGTTAGATGCAATTTGTTATCATGCGGCTGGTTCCAGGCCAGGGTTCAATTTGTTATCATGCGGCTGGTTCCAGGCCAGGGTTCAATTTGTTATCATGCGGCTGGTTCCAGGCCAGGGTTGAGATAAGTACACACCACAATCACGACTGTAAAGCACAATGTCTATGCGATCATTACAATGAACGAAATCCTTTAGACTTTTTAGAGCCTATCTAGGTAATGATTCAAATATTTCTTGCACACACATATATATATATAATCTAAGCATGTGTTTAGCTGCGTTTCAGTTTCATAATTTTGCCCTACGAGCTGGAAAGTTCATTCAATCAGACATTTAACAGTTGTTGGGTTCAGCTGTTGAGTACATGAGTAGACAAAACACGAGTAGTACGTAGCCCTTTTGTCAGAATTGTATTTAATAGGTCTGAATAAAATATACGAATACTTCAGATACCTACATTCGGAATAGTCTCATTTCAGACATTTCTCTGCTTAAAATCGTTGATTTTATCTGTCTAAATGAGGTGAATTGTTTCACACATTCAAGTCCTAGCGGGCAGGTTTTTCTACCACATATTGCCGTATTGGAAAACTAAAACACACAGCTCTGTTTCTAATATAAACTAAATGTCTATGAATGGAAATAGATACATCGGATGAGTAATAAACAATAGAGTGTCGTATATCTGTACTTCAGATGAAGACGGAAATACAGTGCAACCTCTCCAGATCGGCCCTCTCTTCAACAACAACCTCTCTTCAACGACAGCATGCTTTTAACACTCGTCACATAAAAAAATCTAATTCAGTGCAACCTCTACAGAAAGGCCCTCTCTTGAACAACAACCTCCCTTTAACAACAGCATGATTTTAACACTGGTCACATAAAAAATATAATACAGTGCAACCTCTACAGAGTGGCCCTCTGTTGAACAACAACCTCCCTTCAACAACAGCATGATTTTTTCTCACCGTAGGATATAACTATTAATTTAACCTCTCGAGAGCGACAACATCTCACCAGTAACACAATTTTACTTCCCCCCAAAGAGTGTTGCTTTGGAGAGGTTGAACTGTACAGTCAGATATGAATCAAACCATTCTATGTCGGAATTCAAAAAAGGACCAAGCAAGCCCTTTTGCAGTTTAATTCAATTCCATTTAATTACATTATATTTCAATGCACGTGTTCCTATTATAGATAAAACATTAAAAAACTGTCTATAATGGAACTAAAACCGGACATGTGTATTATTAGGAGCTCATGAGACAGGCGACTAATTTACTTTGTTGAAAAGAATGAGATGGTTTATGTTCAATTTAATGCGTGTCCATAGAATTTGAAGGAATTTTCACTTTTGAACATTTCATTTTCTTTTTAATGGTGCTTTTTTTCTTTAATAATATTGATATACGAAGAATGATTCAATTCCACAAAAGAACACGGAATGATTTAAAGCAATCAATATGTACTTAATTAGCGCTGACGTAGGATTCAAAACTGCTGACTGAAGACATGACAGTACATACTAAATGAATGCATCAAGAAGTGAAAGATAAAAATCAGCCGGACTAAATATCAAGATCTTACTATACATTCAAATAATTTTTAATTGATATAAGCACAAAAACATGATAAAATTCATTTCTGAACACATATTATAAATACGCTATTAATATTATTTCAAACAATTCACTAAACATTCGGATAGATTTGGGTGGGTTATTTATGGGTTGATCCAATATTCCATCAAAATGTATGTTACATTATTTTATATTATGTTACAGATCCAGACTGTGTTATGCATTCTTTCGATACACTACTAATTAGCACAGCGAAGAAATCTTGCAGATTTTTACAACATTGCCTAAATAATAATGTCTATCAATGCAGATTTTCTGCTTTTGTTGTGATAAACCAACACCCGGATTTAACAATGAGTTTTATGTTCTGTTTTTTCAGCGATACGCTAAAACAAATATTTAACTAATGTAGGCTATGAACTAATTACACATAAAATTACACCTAGTGTCTGTTTATACAAATACGTGAAATACTTCCAGTTTTATCGCAACAAAGTAAATAAAATCAATGCCGCCATGTATTTTTTATTTTATTTCAAAATTGTAAAGTAAAACGAACATATGATATGGCTAAATCTGAGACAACTGATAACTATTGACAGAAATCATGTTGGAGACACATTTACAGTGATCGGGAGCTTTTGCATAAAGAGAAGTGTTTAACTTTGGCCCGTAAATTAATAACATTCCAATTCTTGGCTTTGTGTCATCCTATTTTTACCATTGGTGTAATCCCGGTAAAAAGATTGCGCACAACCTTTCAATTTATCTTTTGTTAATGTGGAATCGATTCCCTGCTAACTCCGAGCAGACCTAAACTAGGTTTTACATCACCTTGTCTGCCCTGTTCAGAATACCCCCCTCACATGGCTGATTTATCTGAGGCGGCTTTTCTCTTATGCTTACAGCATGTGATACATTTACTGAATAGAACGTGTGACACCACTTAATTAAACGCCAGTCGCGACATCCGAAAATGCTAAGTTTCAACTTAAGAGGAGACAAATAGAATAAAAATGCAATCATGCAGTAATATAGAGCTATAAAGGATATGTGGAGTTCCATTTATGTCATCACAGAGGTCGTTGAAAATCCATTTCACCCTTTCTTCAGACATTCCGCGCGTAATTCTGAGAAACAGTGAGTTTTGTAAGTACTATACTGAACATGGTCAACATCATTAAGTGACATCTTGATATCTATAGTAGGTCTACATCCAGTTCTGTCATAAATAATGCTTAGTTCGTGTTAGTTAAATTTGCTGATATAACAAAAAGAGAAACTAATTCAGCAGGCATTCAGGAATGACAACATTAATCATTAACAATACATCAGTGACCAATAGTTCCGATAATTATTAAATATTCTTAATTTTTTCCGTGTGAATTCTATTGGGTAATTCCATTCCACCGTGTTTGTTTTAATCAAGAAAAATAGAACTTTCAATCAAGTTATTTACTTGTATATTTGCTGAACATAGTCGGTAGTTTCCTTATCCGAATAGGTTCAATTATTAACTAATTTTGATTGGCTACTTTTGTTAGATTTGATTTCATAATTGCGCCAAATCAGCTAATTGTGTCACATAGTTGCTTATGTCGAGAGTTTGTTCACATCATCTGTTGTTATGGCAGAATTTCTGGATTATTTTTGAAAATTTGGTTAATGTATTGAACTTTTATATTGAATAGATTTTGCTTCAATTAGCTCTTGTTATAGTTGTTGATTGTAAAATGTCGCTCCCTGATTTCTTGAAGAGATTTATTGACTGCTGTCTGGTTTTATCAGATTTATTGGAACAGAATGAATAACACAGGCTGTTTATGAATTTATCACATGAGATAATTATAATGCACAACGTTAGATATAATTATTATTTGTTATTTCGTATCTAAGTTTTTATAATAAATCACGATATAATTGATATGTTACAAAATAAGTTCTTATTAATTACCTTAGAATCGCATTTGTCAATCGTTTGTTGACGGGTGAACTATTCAATTAACAAGAATTGACCAACTTACCACATGTTGGTTGATAAAGCGAAATTATTAATACATTTTTCAAATCTTTAAAACTTTTAACGATTTCTTATCATTCCTTTAATATTTCTTCTTCTAATCTTGGCTTACTCTTAGAATAAAGGATTCAAACTAAATGTTAGATTTACCGAAAGTATAGACAGATATACATTCGTATATAGATACAGTGCAACCTCTCAAGAGCGGCCCTCTCTTAAGCATCCTCCTACCTTCAACCACAGCATGGTTTTCCCCACTGTACGATTTGACTTTTAATTTAACATCTCTAGGGCAACAACCTCTCAACAACAACATAATTTTGCTTTTTCAAAAGGGTGTTGCTTTGAAGAAGTTGCACAGAATCAGGAAATATTATAAGATAAATATAAAAACAACAATGTTGTCGTCTTAATGTTTAACTGTACCACTGAACTTTGGTTCTATATTTCAAAAAATATTATATCGGTGTTTAAACTTCCATTTTTGAACACGACAACGTCTTTCCGAATCGTAACTATGTAATATTTTGCAAGAAGAACAGAATTATCTGAATCAGCAATGTTGATAGACACAGAAATCATATTTTCAGGCAGCAGAATCAATCGTTTATTCATTGAGAGTTATACAGTCAATCAGCATAGTTTGATTCTGCAGACGATTAACCATACCGTAGATTGTTTGTATTGGTTCTAGAGTCTGTGAGTGCTTTACGGTACAATCTTGTCTAACATCATGGAATGTCCAAGTTCAGGCTGAATGTATAGTAATACTTCGTTATTACGAGCATCGATTTCACGAGGACCCAATTAATCTCAAGGAGTTTTTAAGGTCCCGTCAATTTTGTTGTTATTAGATGTGCATAATTATCAATCAACAAACAAACACCTCGTTATTACAAGCACCACGTTTATCTCGAGCAGTTACCATGTTCCAATGACTCCTCGAGATAACGAGGTTTTACTGTATTTGATAAATTTGATGAAAATCTGCATATTTTTTACATTGCTATTATAATTATATTGCTCTGTATGAACACAGAGCGAATATGTGTGAATATTTATTTAATTCATTAATTAATACAGTGCAACCTCTCCAAAGCAATACGCTTTGAGAAAAGCAAAATTATGTTGTTGTTGAGAGGTTGTTGCTCTAGATAGGTTAAATTAATAGTTAAATCATACAGGGGGGAATCATGTTGTTGTTGAAGGGAGGTTACTGCTCAAGAGAGGGCCGCTCTAGAGAGGTTGCACTATACGTGCTCTTTGACATTTCAATCAGTCCATAGGTATCACAATTACACTTAAAATATTAATTAGATAGCAAGTATATTGAAAAATTCCATAGAATAAGATTCTGTAGTAAACGCTTTTAGTATAACTGCTATTGTTTAGTCTTAGAAGAATTTTTCATGTCAAGTTTCTATAGGAACACGTCATAATAAAATGGAATCCATTACAGACAAAATTATTTTAAATTCTCTAAATTCTTAATTTTAAGACAAGTATAAAATTCCGATGTAATTACATAATGTTTATATTTATAGATGACTAGTGTCAAATTGTTTTGGATACAGGTTTTTTCATTGTAAATACACAAATATTGGCAAACGTTTTTTCTGAAAAAAAGGTTTCAATCCAACAATACCTTTAACTTTATTTTACATGACCATCTGATTAACATATCAATTGGTATTCTTCCTGGTCCAAAAACTTGTGTTCCATTTTTCAGTAACATATCTATGTTCATATACAGCGTACATGTAATCGTAGAGGTACGGATCACATGAATTTTGTACTAGCTCTTTGAAGTTTGCAGGAAATTCATGGAACACAAGGAATATGACCGCAGTCCCGCGGGAGTCTGCTTGTTCAGAAAGTAACAACATCTGTTGATTCTTTCAGAGGGAGTACTTCACCTTGAACCTAATTAGAACCACGTATCTCATTAACCATGTTTAATGATAAAATTCCAGTTTTATTTATCATACTGCTAAAATCACCAAAGACAAAACCAAGACACTGATTTTGGTTTAATGTGTTTGTGTCTCACATGAGGGTTTAATGTTTCTCTTTAATTGCTCTTAGTAGAACGCTACTAAATTCCAATCGATTTCTTATAACGCATGACAGAGCATGGAGTATGCCTTAAAGGTATCGTGCCTGTAAAGGGTTGCAGCGACTGGGCAAAACAAATGACACTAAAGAAAACATAACTTTTAAAATGGCCACAGCTCCTTAAAAGAAGCGTCTAATTGTAAAAAAGGGGATCACTAAGAAACAGCAGGACTAAGGTTATAGTGAACGCAATAAGGGATAGATGAAGAGTTTACTACAAGGTTCCGTGTTATGGAAAGAAATATTAGAAACTTTGTGTTTGAAAGAAAATTATCCAATAATAATGGTCAATTGCAATCAAGCAGGGGACAAACACTGTATATAATACAGGAAAGAAAGAGAGAACAGGACTGTGAACAGGTAACATAAAAATACTCATTCCAAAAGAAAAAACAAGAAATAAACCTGCTTGTGTATCTGACTGATGAAGTTGAAGCGTTGATGAGACAAGTCCCACTGACTGCAATCAAGTCAATTACAACAGAACATGGGCTGACCAGCAGCCAGCCAACAAATTTTGTCACACATTTTGCTGGATGAATATGATTAGCATGGACTGTAACGATAAACAATGTGTACATATATAGCAGGTTGCGTAGATAACCGACATTAAAAGCATTAGAATAATGGACTTCATTAATATTGCTTCTATTTATGATACATCGTAATATTTTGAGACTCTCTCGATAAATACGAAATATTTGCATTTTTATCTAGTAATACATTCAAACTAAAAGGACGCAAAATTAATAATTTGCATTTTCGAAGAGAAAAACTTCGACCTGTGGAAACTTTCTAGAGAGCTGATTTGTCTTGCAGAATCTACCAGTTGTTTTTAAATTAATCCCGCATATCTTCGCCACATAATCTTATACAAATGATCGGCCTTGATTTTTACTTCTAGTAGATTTAGCTAATTACTTTCATGCCCGCATTCCTCGTCAAATTACAGACAAATGGGTGACTGATTTGACGCTAATTGTCCTTTGTCAACGTTCCTTTAGAAAACTATGTTAACACAATTCTATTTTTTACAGTAAACAGCGAAACATAATCCAGCGAATTATACACACTACCACAGAAAAATTGTTAATGTCATAGGAAACTAAATTTTATGAAAAATAGTTTCTTTTATTGAAACGTAACATCACTTATTTTGTAAAAGCAACGTGTTTTCTGGATATAACACGGACATATAATCAAATAGTGTTTTGCATGAGGGTAAAACAACCCACAAAAACGTGTCTGCTGAAGTAATCTCCTGGAAGACAATTGTATTTATACCGAAAGAAAGGAAGATGAAGTTAGTATGGCGCATAGAAGATATATGTATTACCAAATAGATTCAACCGATTTGTACAGAAGCCATAAATACAACAAACCAAAGTAACGGCTCACACCAGTGAGAACAATAAGACTAAAGACAACATCACAGAAAAGTAAACCAATTTCAATCCAATGCTCGACCAAAACATTTGCAACCATCATCCATTTGGGACTAAATCGATTCATGGGACCAAACCAAACTTCCATATATCTGCGCCACGGAACCAGCACCAGCGATTCAACAGTAGGATTGAACCTGGCTTGCAGCCATAAAACCTCGGTGTATACATCGCATGTATTTTAACTGTACCATTCAAAATACCGTAAACCTATACGTTACATTGCTGGAATATTTCGTGTAATTCCTTTACTTACAAGAACGTCTAGGACAACCAAATCCGAGTCCTATTGATCAATATCTATACTTTGTGAACTGAACACACGATTTGTTACATTATAAAAGAACCAGACTTATTAATCATTATTTTGAGGTTACCAGCGAATTTACTTTGACGGTTATCTATGGGGAATCTCTTAGTTACCAACAATAACTTTGCAATATTTGATTAATTGTCACCAATACAGCCAAACAGCACCCTAGTCGGTCATCGCACAGGACACCATGTCACTAATCTGTCTTATGTCACATACAATACTTACGCATCGGTTATATGCATATATATTGACAATTTGTGTTTAAAAAGTGAAAAGGGCAAAGAGTAAGTGCTAAACACACCGCCATCACCACATTTGTGAGATGTATCGATAGAGGATACAAACAACAATAGACATTACCATAATTAACAATTATAGCAAAAAAAAAACAATGTAATTGGGGATGGTTTTTGGTAACTATACTATACATACATCGACATGTACATGTATTTAGCTTTTTAATTATCCTACCATCACAATGCATATGCTTCGTTATTATCAGCCATTATTCCGGAATCAGAACAAGTGTTCATACTGCGTCAGTAAAATTAAACTGTCCTCCTGGTCTCAATAATAATATGATGATTATTTATTCGAACGAAGAAATTAGAATAAGCAATGTGTAAATTTAATGACAGATGTTGTAATACTGATCAAAATCAAGAAATGAAGTACTTCATGTTTTTCTTTTTTTAATTATAAATATCAATACTTGCAGCATTTGACAAATCATCTTATCGCCCTTTCAGAAATCATTAAGTTTCTTTATCCAAATATCATTGCTCATCAATATTTTCATGAATCATGTTTGATTATATTTCTGTATTTAGATTACATCAAATATTTGCCATGATCTTTTAACTCTATCTTCCATCTCAAACAAACTTTTATATCCGCAATACCAGGACTTGCACTGTGTATGATATCATTTAAAGTGGGCCACAAAACGAAGAGAATTCAGACCTCTCCATATATAGGTCAGTGTATGTTGTTATGTCGCGTGTTTTACGTCAGTTACCCACTTAAGTCATATCGTGACAAAGCTACATATGTTTAGTATTTCTATGACTCTTTATCATTTTATGGTTTCCCATATTATTGTTAAACCTATGTTTCACGCCACAAGGTTTTATTGTAGATTTATTTTATTCATTTCTTCTTGTTAAAAGTTAGAAATTGTTGAATTTCTGGTTTATTGTCTGGCGCAGATATCTGATTTTCTACAATACAATCATATTTGTTGTTTCCACACGGACTACACTATAAACAAACAAACAAACAAACAAACAAACAAACAAACACAGAATAACGCATATATTAAACTATCCATAGAATCTCGACGAAATTGCTTAGAATGGTTTTGCTCAAATACACTGAGTCGAATTTCTGAACGTAAACCTTGTAAAACTAGATTCTTATGTTTTACAATACTTACAATCGATCTGCACAAACAAATCGAGTATTTAATGTAAATGTCAGATTGTATACATTAAAAGTTCATCTGATAATCAACCATGTCTGTTCAATGATTTTCTTCGAGAGCTATAAAATACAAGGTGGACGTTTAAAAATCCGGCTGAGAGTGTATCGGTTTTAAATCGTTTCAAGGGCCAAAATATCTCACTCTTGCACCAGAATCGGACCAATCTCTTATTCGATGATCGAAACAATCTCTCAACATTTCCCCGGGCCCGGAACTATCTCTTACGTTTACTCCAGGATAGGAACAATCTTTAACTCCTGCTCCAAGACCGAAAAAGAAGCCCTAACGAAAGAACCGTTAACAAGTAATCACAGAGGTTATTATCTTTCTTTTTTGTCTACTTATTGTTCAACACAGTTCAGATAAAGTACAATCGTAGTGACAGGAGGAATAAATATTCTGGCCGTCATAAGAAAATAACCAGTGAGTGATGTTGGTATAAAATAGACAAACAACAAGTAATCAAGATAAATTTAATTCTGTAAATAGCAGAAACATTTCATGATATGGTTTATTCTTAACCATTATTGACAATAAAATTGCCGTATACCACTAAAATTTCAAGGTCGGTATATTAGGCCAAAATGGAAGAATTTTATGATGGTCACTTTCTTATGACGACCAGTATAGAACTTAAAGGGTATTTACTGCACAATGTCGACCATAAGGTCATATTTCAGATGGACATAATTTAAGCGTACAGCAATACGGGTAATCACAATTATTACTGTCCTTGATGATATGTGATACTTAATTAGTTGACAATCTGTATGCAAGTAATGTTTCCCAGCAGTCTAACAAGGTTGACAAGTATTGAACAACAACTGATTTGGTACCAGATAAGATAATTAAAAGAGACTTTAATTAGAGCTCCGCGATCATTAGGAACTAGACAGTCTTAAATGAATTGTGTTTATCTTATTACGCTTAAGGGCGATCTGTTTCATTTGTAATGCAAAATAAACTACGTCAGTGTTTGTAATTCCAAGCATAAAATTCAAGGAACACAACGTTTCTATTAAATAAAGAAGAAATTAGAGGTAATTAAGTACAACAAATTAACTTCAGGGACAAATAAAGGTCACTTCATGTCCATGTATTATGCCGCCAGTGAGCAAAGAATACGTCCCGCAGTTTTGACCTAAGTGTTAATTCGGGCTCTTTAGGTCAATGTGTTTGCTCAATGGAGTGTTCTAAGTCCTGCGTACCAGAGGGAAAAGTAATGATTTCAACTCACAAGGTGATACATTTAGAAACAAACACACCTGCACATTTGTAGAGTCTCGTGAAAGCATTTTCGTGGTTGTTTTGTGCCTAGTTTCCCTGTTTTCAACCGTCTATCCTTTACATTATGTACATTATTACATAACATTGTATATGTTGTTGGATAATATGAAGAATATTTTGCTCCGATCAGTTTATGCATAAAAATAATTGTATTGTAGGATAAGTAAGATGTGTTCACTCGTATGTATGCATCAGATGGTGATTACAATTATAGATACAGTATAGGTTATAGATACAGTTATGTCTACATATCTCAAAGGAAATCGTGTCTTATAAGAATCACAGGGGGCTAGTACATTGAAGGGATGGTGTATAATGGTGTAATAGGCTTAAAATGGCCACATGGACCAAAAACACCTATATTACATATATACATATACACGGGCTACAACTTCCGAAATGACAGCCTCTGTACCAAGTTTGTTTAACACTACGTAACTTTTCAAGAAATCGCTCAAATTGCTAGTAACTGGTGTCTACAGATAGCTAATACATTATACTACACATAACCAATAAACATTTGGTCCAATTCAAAACGATGAAGCAGGTATTGCATCTTTTTCCTTCGAAAATCGTCAATTTCGTTTAGTCGAACGCGACCTCGCAACACCAAAATGATCAGAATTACCATACTAAATACACCTTAAAACAACAGGTACAGTAATGACAACACATGCTTACTATAAATATTACTAAAATACACTGATTTAGCGCAAAAATGTAATCCAGTAGGCCATTTCTGGATTATTCTTTTGTGCCGGATCAGGCATATACAGCGTATGTGTCTGGGAACTGACAGCAAATGTCAAATCATTTATATTGTCAAGTTTGATCTTCGCCATTTTTGTTTGTATGTACTATACATGTATTTAATGGTTAGTGTGTGAGAGGAGCCATTCAATTAATAATGTGCAAGGCTTTAATTACATGATAATGTGCAAAAGGCAAGTTTGCTGAACTTACAAGAACAAAGAATTCATACACAGCGTGATAGGTATGTGCTTAAGGCAATACTTTACGATGGCAAATATATTAAGGAAGTTGGTAAAACAATGCCTTCTCGAACATGAGAAAACATGTAATGAATGAAAGGACTTCCTTAATGATTCGAAGTAGGAAGTGAGTTAAAAGTGAAATAAGATATGATTAATTCTTACGATAGGCGGCAGTTCCACATGCACTGAAAACATGAACTAGATTACCTTAAAATTGCCTCCGCTCAGCAGATATTTGTAAATTAGGGAGTTCGTTCTTGCGCAATTACATAAAATTATAGCGCTGTAAAATGCCTCGGTGTCATCTGTTGATGTAAAGTAGTGATTGAAGGCGATCATTTTTTTTGTAGGTGCGTAAAATGCTAGATTAGAAAAATTACGGCGGAAAAAGATAGAGTCTTCATCAGCGAAAATTGACAGTCGCAAGATAATGTCGCCAAAGGGTTTAGGGCTGTTTCTGACATTATCATGCCGGAATAAAACATCACGTGTAGTTCAGAAACCTAATTTATCTGAAATGCGAAATCGTAAATAATTGCTGAAGAGCTCTATAAAACACAGCTGATACAGACGTTTCATGAATTTATTGTCGGAGACAAGAACAAGAACACACCAGCTGATAAATTCTCATATCAGCATGTTTAGAAGTGTTGTACACACATTTTTATTTGTCCGATAACATTTCTAACAGTGAAATGCTATAAATAAAAAAAACAAGTTTCTGGTTTACAAATCTAAAAGCAATTTACAAGGCAAACAGTCGAGCTGGTGTCGACACCATGATCATTTAGATAACTTGTTGAAGTTGTATACATGTGTGCTTCTGAATACAGTCACCAAATTAATTTTGTTGAAATGAAAATGAAATGACGCTGATCTACGGATTAACACGAAGTTAATGACAATAATTACGTTATATTACATGAAATGTCAGTCAGCAATTCTCAGATACGTAACGGCTTTGACTATCGACGCCCTGTACATCAGAACAAACAGCTGTCTAAGTTGTACTAGGAATATAAAACTGTTACATTAACTAGGACAACAATCTCTCCAAATATTTTAACAGCGAAATGATCTCCAATCACAGCGTGAATGTTTGTAATTAGTGACTGAACAAAGGCTGCCTCAACCTTGGTAAACGTTGTAAAAGTCACAAGGTACAATCCATGTATGAAGAAATATTTAATGTATTGGGGGTTCCATTATAGTTAGGGCTGTGTTAAGTATAACATCGTACACTCAGATCCTTATTTCATTGCTCTGGTCTTAATTCCTATCTGTTAAAGGTCAAGGGTCGTTCATTTGGTCAAATGAAGCATAAATTAAAACGAAATGAAATGACAACATGGACAAAACGAAGTTGGAGATGAAACGAGCGAAGACAATCATCAGGAGACTTCATTATAACAGAAATAAATACAGATAACAGTTGATGTTTATTATTCTGGAATCACACCATCTTCATGTGTCTCATGATTCCACATTGTCTATGTACAAGAATGATCACGGATGATATTGGTATGTATACCAACAGGCATATTTAGAAGTCCTGAACACAAAATTATTTGGTTACTTTTGATTATTAATTAAAATATCGAATTTCTAGAAAGAAAGAAAGAAAGAGCATTTTCCTCTGAGTAGTATTTGATTCATAATCTCACATTTGAATAATAAACTTAAAAAATTGGTGTTGTAAATGCGACAAACGTACGTCATGTTCTCTTTGTTCAGATCTTTGTTGTAGGGCTCATAAAATGAACTTCAGTATATTTACTGCTTCAAATCACCCGAACTTTTAATTATAGATAAGATTCCTTACAATATCACAAAAGAAAGTGCCCAGACGGCACGTGTTGAATTACACAAAGTAATTTTGTGTGTGAATACAATTGCTGAACTAAACATGAGTGCATATTTGTAATAAATCATGCCATGCTAAAGCTTCGACAATTCGAAACATGCGGGTGCAAAGCCATAAGCATTGAATGCACGTGACGGCTTCTTAATGTTTACGTTTTGATGAATATTCTAAGTAGCGTGCACGTGAGTTTCTGGTCATTATTCATGTGCGCAAAAACAAGCGAAGCAAACACAATGTAATCGAGATTGCTGCAGATGAAATAGAACATAATAGAATGATGTTATGAAATGCCAATCAAAGACTGGCGTCGTCTTTGTCTTTTTACACGATAAATTGATACTGACGGGAACGAAAAGTCATCTTTTTAATGTTAAACACTTTGAGATATTGGTGCACGCACTTTCTTACAACAGCTGACTGTAGATAATCGACGCAGGCCACTTAATCCAGTGAGAAAGATAATTACAATTCTGTACACCTGGTCATTTGCACGGAATGAAAACATGCCGAAACAATAATATCTTGTTCATCAGATTGACGAAAGAAAGCATTGTATTTTCTATTTTATAGAAACCAGTCTACACAGTAAAACTATGTTGTTTGTTATTTAACGAACGTTCTTAAGTCACGTACAGCGGAAAGTTAATTTACTTAGTTTATCTAACCAGTTTTCAAGGTGTGACCATTTTGTGCGCTATATTTTCGGTCAAAATGTCACGGAGGTACCTGGACAAGTTCGGAATTCATAAATTTCTCGACATATAGGACTGTACTCAAGCTAAACAGCTCACCACATGAGTGACACATCTACATTATTCAGTATTTTTATGCGATTAAAATCTTTTTGAATGTTAAGGAACACATTACGATATACTATGGCCGTGGCATTATTTGCCTCGTATAGTGACGGCTGTACCTGTTATACTGATCAATTGTTGTTCTATGAGCGAATGTATGAAACACAGAAACTCGACTTGATTTCGCAAGTTTAATACTTCTTTTCATCAGTCAATTAATACAATGTTTTCATTAACTATGTTTAATCAAGACATTAAAATGTTTCTTTATTAGATTATTTGAATTGGCAAAAATAAAAGCAATACTCCGATTCAGACTTTACTTCTTCCAATCTTGTTTTGCGGTTTTATATCTCGTATTACTTGCGCTCAATTGAAAACTATTAAATTTAAACTGATTTCTTAAAATGTCAGCGAATGTCTGAATTAATAGTATATCTAACCTCAGATAATCTGTGACATGAATAACGTGACCAATTTCAGGCAGTTATCAACAATCTGTGACATGAATAACGTGACTAATCTCAGACAGTTATCAACAATCTGTGACATGAATAACGTGTCTAATCTCAGACAGTTATCAAAAATCCGTAACATGTTACATGAATAGCGTGACTAATCTCAGACAGTTATCAACAATCTGTGACATGAATAACGTGACTAATCTCAGACAGTTATCAACAATCTGTGACATGAATAACGTGACTAATCTCAGACAGTTATCAACAATCTGTGACATGAATAACGTGACTAATCTCAGACAATTATCAACAATCTGTGACATGTTATTGTACGCAAAATAAACATTAATGTATTAATATTTGACAAGTGAATGATAACTCTAACACATGACCTTTCTATGTTTCAATAGACAACTGTTCACAAATAAAAGGGGCTTAAAATGATTTGTTCTTATCTATCATGGTGAAACCGTTCATTTAGGATATTGTGACATTTTATACTGGGGATATCTGCATTCTGCTACTCAGCAAGCATGCCAGCAAGCCAGTCATTAATTCGTTCATTCATTCATTTTCCCAATTCATCCGTCCGTTCGCCCATTCATCCGTTCATCTATCTACCAATTATCTTTCTACCTATCCCAAAATATCTGTATATAGATATATAAATATTATTATATTAATCAGATGATATTGTCATTAATGCTCGTACTGTTACCATAGTTTTATATCTTTTGGATTGTTAATCTGTCTTACTTATTGATCCTAATTCATCCCTGATGGAATAACAATCTCCGGCTCCGTTCAAAATTCTTTTGATCAAAACATCATAAATACGGGAATGAAGTAGCACAGCAACAATTATTGAACATAAAACTCTATGTTTAACTAAAATATATGAATTCACTCTGGCATTAGGACTATGTATTCTAATCATGTATCAATAACGTTTCCATATGCGTCACAAAATGAAAAAAGTATTAGGAAAATGTTGTAACTCGGGCATTATAAAATGCGTCAAATACATGTATTGTGTATGCAAAGGTCGTGCATACCTGTCTACATTTGTTTCGTTGAATAAAGACACCATTTATAGCCCCAAACATTAATTCAATATCATGATTTATTAAAAAAAAAACAGCATGAAACCATTTTTCATAGAGCGGTCACCACGTGTAACTTTATTGTGTTGAGCTCTGTGGAATGTTGAATAATACTGCATATTGAGTCAAAAATAACAAACAACCATATTTACCAAGTCAATGGTAAGTTAGAGGATTATCAGTTTTAATTTTAGCGTTGATTTTGCGAAGATAAGACAAATCTTATCAGATTTCCATCGTGTACCTATTACACGTGTTCCCTCATAAAGGGGTTCGCGTATATCACACGCGACCAATGAACAGATTTCCCTTGTCTAGTTTGACAGCTATTATAAAACTTATTGCTTATTATCTACTGTTTAGGATAATTATATGTATTTTGTAACAATGAGGCCAGTCAAAACAAGATCTTCATAAAACTAGAATAGTTCTATGTTGTATATATTTCATAATATTATACTAGTATGGCTTGCATTAGGAATAAATAGATAAATAGAAGGGAATCCGTCCGTACTTAATGCTGCAATTTCTTTTGGCTGGGGTTTAACTTTTCCAACTCCAATGGTGAAGAAAGGCCCAAGGCGTACCCCTGGGTGTAGCCATCGACCTTCCGTAAGCTAGCTGGGCAACTTCCTCATATGTGAAATTTGGTACCGGATAAGGATTGGAACTTAAAGCGCCTAGAGGCTAGTCAGTGACCATGATCCCTCGAGCACGGAGGCCCCTTTACCAATTATTATAAAGCCGTGTTAAAACTACGTTTAAAGCCATACACTGGTATCGATATACAATACAAATATGTAACAATATCAAACAACCCATTCTATGCACATATCAATGATATGCACATATTTGTAACATCGCTGGAATCTTTCGTGTAATTCCTTTACTTACAAGAACGTCTAGGACAACCAAATCCGAGTCCTATTGATCAATATCTATACTTTGTGAACTGAACACACGATTTGTTACATTATAAAAGAACCAGACTTATTAATCATTATTTTGAGGTAACCAGTGAGTTTACTTTGACGTTTATCTATGGGGAATCTTGTGGTTACCAACAATATCTCTATTATCTCTAGTCATATAGCACCCTAGTCCATCAATGTACTGTACACAAAGTTACCATCTTCTCTTGTTGATGGTTTGGTGTTCATAGAAAACAATACTTATGCATCAGCCAGCTATTTATTTCTATTAAATGTTTGCAAAACATCCCCACTTGTGATTCAATTTTGTCACGTCACGGCACGGAACAGCTCGTCACGGAACCGCACGACACGGTACGGAACGGTAAGGCACGGTACGTGTAACGTTACGTCTATTCGTTTCATTTTACATTTCTTTTTGTTAAACACATGTGCATCAATTGCTGTATGAAGCTGTTCATCCTCCTACCGCATTTAACACTTATTTATACACGGTCCTAATTTCAGACGGAAGTAGCTTAATATGTTATACAAACTGGTTGCTTCTCAAATTATGCATCACACAGACATGTACCCCACATAACTCTTAGTCATATCAAGGTTATAGATTAACAGACAAAAGCAGATGCATTCAATAAGAAACAGGGGTGACCTTAGTCCACTTGTCTGAGATGTATGAATGTATTTCAAGTCATACTGACACTTTGTCATATATTCCCTGATACTCTATCACAAGGAACATAAACCATACATAGAGCTACAAATTATTTTTCTGAACAACGAATTACAGAATACATTTACTCAGTTCACCTTACTTTGCCAACAGTAAACAACATTTCTATTGTATTAAGCTGAAATCTCGGCGTGAATACGTGTGTGATAATTTGATATTGTAGTTTTCCTTGCTTATGTGTTTTGTTTTTTTTTTGCAGAAATCCTTGTCATTTAAAAGAAGGTAATTGGTGAGGGTTACTGACACATATTCCACAAATTGATTTTACTGAAACAATTATCATACCCCCATGGTAGGATTACGAGAGTGTAACATCACAAGAACTAGCTTCTGAAATCACGCTTCCTAATGTTTTGTTACATAATCAAATCACCATTTAGAAATGGTTTGTTGCGTTTACTGCGCGACAACTACTAGTAAAATGGTGTTTCTCTCAAAGAACAACGAATATCCTCTAGTAATAATGACAACCCAACCGCTGAAAAAAATGCGAAAACATGCTCTGCACGACCGTGCGATGACGTCATTGCCACCTGTGCTTCTCGTTTTATATATCATAATATATGTAAGTATACACACGAAAGTTCACCTTTGTAACAGAGGGACAAATATATATGTAGCAATACAAACACAAGTCAGACATTATCAAAATTCTAAAATGTTCATTGAGAAATCTTTTGTTTAAATTGCATTCGAGTATCAGTGTTCTGGTTATGCCAAAACGATGTAGACAGCCTGTAAAGAAATAAGATTTCTCCGTCTTTCATAGATTACGAACTTCGGCGTCTTCAATATTTTGCTGTGTCAATACCGTGCCACTAAGTGGATTGTTACACACAGACTTACATTGCCGATACTTGATCGTATTGAATTCAACGGTCGCTGATGTAATATTTGAATAATCCGACAGTATATCGTGACTGTAAGCAATACGTCTGCTATGAAATAGCATAGCAATATTATTTAAGAAACTAACCCAATATTGCAAATTACAGATCGTTGTTTTCAAGAGTCAAATCACTATTTAATGGTAAACTGATGTAATGTTCCTATTTACTATTCATCAGAGTAATGCTGTGGACCTTTGGATAATCACGGATTGGTAAAAGCAGTCGTCTGCAGCCAAATGGTACTGACCTAAATATTATCATACATTTTACATTGCTGAGTACTGTTTTTCCATCATAATTTGTGCATGACTTTGTGTGATCCTGCAAAAATGTCAGACAGGCCGAGAGAAAAGCATAATTATAGAGAAAATGACTATCACATTAATTTGTTCATTTCAGTTTAAAAACTTCCTCAATCTACCAGAGTGAAGAGGAGAATTATACAATATATAAAACGCATTTAGTTAACTTTACTTCTACTGCAACATAATTGTGTATTACAATATGAAATCATAATAATAATGACGAATTGGTGATGAACGCTATAAAAGTGTCCCTAGGGTTAAATTTGCACCAATAACTCTTTACATGATTGCTCTCCTGTGCCCTGCGATGTTCAAATATGTAGTCTATAACCAAAGAAAAGAGCATTTCGCCATTTGGTTCATCATATGTCCCTTGATCTGAATCAGGATAATCTCTTATCGCGTGATCAGTTCTATTTTTTCATGATTACCTTGTATTATACAAGGAATTGTATACTGAGATTTTGCGTGCCAACATCAGTCATAGAATAATTGGAAGTAATATAGTTAAGTTTTAAAAACACGCTGCTCCACTTATTTTACAAGTTCATAGATCGATTAAGTCATTGATCAGATTAACGGCTTGCGAACTTAAAAGTTATCTCAATAATGAGACCATTATGCTGTGAGTAAAAGTTATCAAGCGTAAAGGGAACACAAATTATGTAGATAGCTTGGTAGAGAAGTACTGTTGTACAATATGTGATCATGATTATAACAATTTACAGACTTGCATTGATGTTGCGTAAAAGATGTTTAGACTAACCACAGTAATTTCAATAATTCTATAAAACTGAAGGAATTTCGTGTTCTGGTGAGCGAAATATAATGCATATTCTATATAAGGACAAACAAAACATTAGGTCAGTTCCTTTTTCTGCAGAAGACCTCTTCGGTATATCTTCATTTGATGAATTCTGAAAAGATTGATTGATAGACAAAATTTGTCTCTGTATTATGCGAAAGAATTATCACATTGCGTGCGCAAATGTCGGGATTAATTCATTGCCATTTACTGTAATTTCTTTCGTCTGGTGGAACAATAATGGTAATTGGAACGCAGATGCGCGGCTTATATCCGAATGTGCAAAAAAAACGACGGATAATGAGATAAGTAAGCCCACACTGGAATGACGTTCCAAACTACGCATCGTGTATATCAATGAATTTTAACGTTTTAGCAAACACGTTTACAATTTGATTATCATTAGGACGTCCAAACCCACGTGCGCACACCACTTTCATGTTGACAAATCTAAAACCATTTTTGTAATAACCCTTACCTCTAAAAACGACAAAAAATTAATGAAATGGAGGCAAATCAAAGAATTCAACTTTTACTTCCCTCCCAGTAAACCAGAACAAGAAATTATGGCGAGACTTTCATCTAGTTACGACAGAATGAATGCTTCTTTGTAACAGGAAATTACAAATTAATATCATCACAAACAAAGTCATGTTATGATGTAAGCAACGACAGAAGTAGTCACTCTACATTAGCAAAGACCTCATCGCTAATTACAATAACCGCACATTTCAGTCTGGAAATGAAACGGATCATTTAATGTAAACAAGATATCGCTTGTAACGACGTTATCTGGAAAGATCGAAAATGCTGTAGCGAAAGCAATATATATTTTATGAATACGTATGATTTTTATAACACGAGGCTTATGTACGAATTAATGAATCGGATATGTAGTTGTAAATTATGCTACAGAGATAAACGATCATTCATCATTTAAAATTGCGATGATAAAATCTATTGCAACATCAGCTACCAAACGTTGGCCAAAATCTGTGGCATGTTATGTACATGTTTGAATAAGAAATATCGTTATTGTGGAGCTATACAGATTGTATTACTTTGTGGATGCGCTAACAAATAGCCACATCACTATTCTGTCTAGACATATTACATTCATGATTCTATACAAGATGTTGATTTTGTATTAGTCAAGTCGCCAACAACAGCTGCAGCTTTACGTGGCGAGAATGAACTTAACAGATATATAGTAGCAACAAAATTAATGAATTATACGGTACAATTTATGGTGAAATTATAATGGTTGGCTGCTATTTAAAACATATATTATGCACAGTTTTGACGCTGAACTAACATTCTGAACAAAAAAATGAATAAATCGTTAGTAATCAAACACACTCGATAATGTTGTCATAATCGTTTCTTTAAACACTTAAATAAAAGTTCTGCAGATAACTACGCATTAATATACAAATACATGTAAATGTTTCAGAGCTCTCATGTTCCACAGCTCTGAATTTTGTTGCAACTTAAGGTTCCATTGGATTCGAAAATTTGAAGAACAAATAAATGTCAAATTAACGCGGCTGTGGAATATCAAATTAAAAATTTTCAAATCAAGCTTCAAGTTAAAGCGAATTCTACTCGATTATCTATAGTCGCTAATCAAATACTCCAAGCAAATGAGCATTAGTTTTCATATTGATATACTCTGTCAATATAATTAGGTTTCTGTTTTAATTTTCAACATAAGCAATTAAACAATTCCCACGTTACTCACTGATAATTGAAAATGGATGACACAAGATACACGCCACTTAGTTCTAACACAGAATATCAAATGAGACGATTGTACTGGGAGAAAGATTATAGTTGGTAATGGTTGTGGAATTTGTTAATATTTTACACCAAGTATTCTGGAAGTGGTAAGGGCTGTGGGCCCAAATGTTTAGCTTTACATACATACGTTCATTTCATTCCATTCATTTTCATCTACGCAAAGAGCAATAACAAAGAAACAATATGTACAATTTATGGATTATTTTTTAAAGTGCTATTGATACATATATATACATAATCACGATTGGTAATATCAACGGCATTACTTGTACAAACATTACTTCAATGAATATATTGAGCCAAGGGAATCATACAGAATATTTATTCGACACCATGTTTGAATGATAAAAGTCCCAGTGAACGTCTCTAATTACTGAACATATTTTAGTAAACGAGAAAAACTAATACTCAAGTAAAACATATTTGACATCTGATACCCTGGTTTATCTAATATTTGAATAATATTGAAGTGAAATACATCTTTATTTATACTTGGCTTCTACCATTAACACACGATATATTTATTTATAATGTAGCGTTTCCTGTTTCAAGTCAATCCATACTTCCATTAAGTGAAAGTTTTTTAAACCAGAGGAATCATTCAATCATACCAATAAACATTATTAATATTGAATGTATAGTTGTTTTGTCACGTGGCTAAACATATGTATTTTAAACAAAGTATAATGTTTACACTGATAAAGATTCGTGTTACCATATGAGACATGTTTGCATAGACGGTTCACCACAGACGTATATCTACTAACAACAAATGAAGGTTTCTGGTTTGCAAACATAGCCTTGTTCTGATCGTGTTTCCTACAGACAGGCCGCATGAGTTTGTTATATTTAACCAACAACATTTGAGGCAAATGTTATAGCTTGAGCTAGGGTATGACCATCACTCAGGATTAAAGCATTGGCAAAAGTTCACTTCAAACGACAGATTTATGCAAAATGCTGCTCTATTCTCCACAATGAAAATGATCATCCAACATTGCTTGTAAGTTTTTGGCGCCTATGTTTGTCACTAAGTATGCTTTTGGAACGGAAGAATAATTCGGCTGAATTGTGGAAATAAAACAAATATGCCGTAGACAACAATAATATCAATTTAATTACATAACACGCCGTGTATTCCCATACTGTACAATGATTTTGTTTTCTCCCATGCAAATATATTCAAGTCGGAAGACAATCTTTTTGGCTGAATGCTCGCATAAGACAAAATCACTTATACTAGCCTTGTATTACGATCAATAAACATTTCTGAAGGAAAGAAGGAACTGTTCAATAAGAAACCTATTATATGATGAATTTAGAAGAATGAAATTGGAGCCGTCAGCCATCTGGTAATACAGATAGAAGCAGAGTTGTGTGACAGCATAACAAGGACTCACTGAACCTTGTCACTATACGTGTGCAAACATATTCATGGATATGGTATGTGTGTGTTAATCTGCCCGAATGATCTTGTGCGGTATTCTGAATAAATATTAGCATCTCCAAACACTGTGTAAATTAGATAACGAGTTATGGCGCTGATGTTGAAAAATGTATTTGCTATATATTGGCAGTCAAATAAAATAACGAATGAGAAATTAATTGTGGATTTGATTCTTAGAATAGAATAGAATTGAATAGAATATTGGCCTGTTTTATCAATAGATTGTTCATACATGTTGTACATATATTTATATTAACAGTGTTGAAAACTTGTGTTGTACAGTGTTAATGGCCACGATGCAAGGTACTGTAAAGCTTGTTTGGTTCTTGTCTGGTCCTTGAACGAAATGTTATCTCTATATCTTCTTCGGTTCGTTCTATTGTGCTATTATTTATCATCCTTCCCTATATTTCTGTTGATAACTAATACATCATTATTATCCTACGCAATGTTGTCATGGATGACCAATTCTATCATTTAGATTGGTCTCTGTTCAGTTTTTTATTGTATATACAGGGTGGTGTTTCAATATTATGACAACAGTTACGTGGTAACATATCACCGTGTACATGACCTTTGGTTACATCGACCTAATTAACTGACGACTCAATCGATATCGTTGTCATCATCGGCTCTGTTGATGGTTTCGTCAATCTGTTTCCCGGTAGATATTACTTCGAATGACCGAGTGATAACATTGATCATCACAAAAAAATAAGTCAATGAGGCATAATAGAAGATAATTGATTAATTTAATTGTCTGATTGTTTTCCTTGGCTAAGAACTAATCAGTAAGGTAATGGCGTTACCTTGATAAACAGAGTTCTTTGACATTTTACTTAATTGACACAGAATAGTTAAATCCATCCAAATGTAAAACCTGGCGCTTTGGTGAAAAAAAATACATAAGTAAAGAACAAAAAGATTCAAAGAATGATTAAAATAATATCGATTTAATAACTTAAGATTAAATTAATGCCTTACATTATATTTTCAACAAAACATACTCGCCGTTCCCTGGGACATAGTTAAATTTATGTACCAGATCATAGTGAACCGTTGAAGTTCAATGCACACACTATTTTAGCATCAAAGGAACTTTAATTGCATCCAGGATAATTTGACAGCCCAATACGTTTTCATACAGAACATTTAATTCAGCTTAATGGAACTTTATCCTTCCAATCAATATTCAAGCAGTCGGACAAATTAATATGTACGTGAAATAATGAGCCATCAATGTAATACCTTGATGTCTGAGACTAATAAATGTCACATATTGGATATGTATGATCAAATTAAAGTCTGAACTCTCAATTATATATTACAAGTAGACAATTTACAAGATGGAGTAGTTAAAAATATCGATACTTATCGGCTGGATTCCGCTAAAATTCACATTTTCAAATCAATAACACTAAGTAATCCTGTAATACTGGTGAGGTGCATTGCAGGCTGTTGAATTACGTCAAATATCGGAAGTTCGGAACGTTGCGCTGAACTGTGAAGTCAAAAAAGCTTATCATGTCCCGAATAGGGATTCAAAAAGATAATCAAGAAATGAAGATACGTCGTGCGCATTTATTTACCGAAAATAAATTAACCAAAAGACATAAGAATTGTTTTTGCAGCGCCATAACAAATACAAACTGTATCGCATTGTGTATATTTATATAGCACTACGTTATAAAAACACAATATTTATCAATGATTATTTCTGCCATGTTTAAGGCATCTTTTATGAATTTTTATATGAACCTTTAAGTACTAGTAATCTTAACACTAATATACGTCGTGAGAGTAAGGTCTTTACTGTGTTTGTAAGATTTTTAGTCTGGATTTTAAAAAAAATCATATGTGCCAAAGATACTCGTGCATTCCATACCTGAATGAACATTTTAACAGCAGACACACAAATGGAAACAAAATCCATTACACTATCATCTTGGAGAAGATTCGTACAACCAGGAAATATTCAGAGAATATTTAACAATAAAATTCACATCAATGGTTTGTTATACGAAAATTTTGTTTGATAAGCAAAATAGCATCTTAAGTTATTATGGTCAATGTAATATGATTTGGGTTAAAAAATGTATTTTGTGCAACATTCATAAAAAATGGTGATGCACGATAATATATTTGGCATTTTTCTAAATATAGTTCATTCGTATTTCTTCAATTTATTCGTAGCAAAAACATATTTTTCAAGAAAACAACTTTAGATCAACCCATTCCCCTATATACCTCTTCAAAATACAATAGAAAAAAACTTACTTGTGCACGGAATTCACAACTATGTTTTATTCCATATATCTAATATATTGTTTTTCAGGTTTCAATATTTTTTTACTGTTTACGTAACAGTTTCCTCGCTAAACTTACAAAAGTAAAACTTGTCACTGCGTTAATTTCTGAAGAAGCGCATTTCATCAGCGTATCTATCTTATTTTCTAACGATTCAACATTGATTCTGATCGATGTCTCCTAACTGACTTTATCAATCTCTCCAAACGCTTGTAACATCAGACAGGCGCTTGCCGCCTTGACATCACGTGGTCATGCATATCTATTGATTCTTAGTTGAAAAAAAAAACATATTATATTTTTTTCCAGCAAAATGTTGAAATAATGTCAGAAAATTATTCTCTATTTTAGACAGTTAAAAGCTTTTTGTTAACTCGTATTTTACAAAACTCGGCTGTCATTAGTATTGGGTTTAATGCAGAAATGCTGTCGCACCCATTATGTGAAGATGCAGCGTCCTGTTCTAATGTAAAATAGGGGTTTTTGATTTCATTTGCCATTTCAGAATTTTTGATGAAATGTTACATGGAACAGAAATTAAACGCAATTTAATATAAAATTGGAGACGGATGTTAACATCGAGCCTCTTAGTCATCAATCACAGGACAAACCGTCGCAAATGTTGTATTTAACTGTATATTTTTGTACATGCAAATGTTGTATTTAACTGTATATTTTGTACATACAAATGTTGTATTTAGCTGTATATTTTGTACATACAAATGTTGTATTTAGTTGTATATTTTGTACATACAAATGTTGTATTTAGCTGTATATTTTGTACATACAAATGTTGTATTTAACTGTATATTTTGTACATACAAATGTTGTATTTAGCTGTATATTTTGTACGTACAAATGTTGTATTTAACTGTATATTTTGTACATACAAATGTTGTATTTAACTGTATATTTTGTACGTACAAATGTTGTATTTAACTGTATATTTTGTACATACAAATGTTGTATTTAACTGTATATTTTGTACGTACAAATGTTTATCTATATATCTGTTTGGTGACTATGCCTCTTTCATAGCTCAAGATATTGTACACTTTTTATGGACAATATTTTGTATTGCTATGAATGACATATACAAGAGTACGTTTTATATTTAAAAAAATGTACCAAACCATTGTAAACTGGAGCATTGAGAGGATGAGAAGCCGAATTATTAAGACGATTCACATTGTGTGTACACTATATTAACAAGAAAAAAAACACAATGAGAGGATGCTGTGTTCCTATATTCATTCATAGTGCTACCATAAATCTTAAAATTACTAAAAGATGCCTCACCATGAGTATAAGTAACGGCGAACTATTTGAAGATCTGTTTGCTTTAGACTTATTTGCAATAAGTATAAGATTCATGTATGAGCCACATACGAGTAAGTTGATATACAGTTTTTGTTACTGTGATAACATTCGCGACATTGATCTGAGTTCTCCTTTCCATGACCTAGCATCACATCTGATATCTACCAAACCTTTAATTATAAATGACTTTTCCGGCGCCTTCATCAATTTGTATTCTATACAATTTACAAATTTTTATCATACATACACTGATTCCGGCACATTCATGTTATTTTAGTTGGCTAATTCAGAACTTTTATTTTGTATCTCTTCGCCCCTTTCAAATGTATTCTGACTTCTATATCTATCTAACCGGTAATCGTCACACTTGCAATTTATACGCCAGTCATTTATGTTTTTACACCGCTTCAAGCAGCCAAAATCAACACACAACAACGGACCAAAGGTACATCGACCAACCATCGTATACCATTGATATCAAGACATTTTACAAACACAAAAATATTGTAATTGATCATAAAGTAAACACAGATTGTAATCCGCAGACTTCTTGAACAAGATTCTAGAGGAAGGTCGAGATTTCATTATCAGTAAGTATATGCTTTCATCGTAATGGGTGCCAAACTAATTCAATGTTGCTGGCACGAAGTTCACCATGACGTGAACTGTGCTTGGCTTCTTTGAACAGATGTCGATCCAAAGGTTTAGAGGTCAACATAAAACATGAATGTGGATATTATCCACAGACAAATTGCAATAAAAAAGTCAGTAGCTTTTTGCATACGGGGTGGCTTATCTGGGCATTTTGCGTCAATTAGTTCCATGGGAACTGGGTCCATATGATGGTCGTTTGTCGGATATAATAGATAGTACATACATAGAAGTATCATTCAATTATACGATGATCATACTGGTATATTGATTGACAAAACTATCAAGTGGTATCCTGAATTATAGATAAAGCTACACGAGGAGTAGATAGAATATTTTTTTACATAAACTTACTTATTCTATACACTGAAATGATGACACTGAATGGAGCCATTCGCAAGCAGGCAAAGGTCAACAAAAACATGAACAGTGTATTAAACTGATTGCTTCAAACTATGTTGCTTCAATTAACTCGACATGGGTTGTACGTTCTGTATAGAAAACAGTAAATTCCATGCATGAAGATCTGAAAGCATTAAGACATTGAAGTACAGTCAAACCTGTGAACAAAGGTCACCCATGGGAAAGACAATGTGTGGCCTCTATAGACAGATGGCCTTTAATCGGAGGTCAGTTCTAAATAATCAATGATGGTTTTTCATAGAATGGCCATTATTCACAGGATGGCATTTATTCGGAGATGGCCTTTAATCGGAGGTCAGTTTGTTCTAAATAATCAATGATGGTTTTTCATAGAATGGCCATTATTCACAGGATGGCATTTATAAACTCAGGTTTGACTGCACTTCGTGGAGCCCTAAGAAAAACAAGAATGATCTCCATTCCAAAGGATCCCTGTAAGTATACATAAGACGTATATGTCTTTTCAATAATACGCATAAAATATGTTGTACTGTCACGTAAATCCATTGAATGTGAAATCAGTGTGTTTCGCGATATGCAGATATGCACTGTTCACGTTTGTACAGGAAATGACATCACTGAATGAATGACGGGCAATGACTACAATATACTCTGAGATTTTTCGTTTTAACACATTTCATTTTCTGGAAATTTTTTAATTAATGATAAAGACAATGTTACAATAGGGAAATTTGTGAGCAGAATTATGACTACAAAATTTTCGTTAAAATCTTATAAAACAAATTCGAATGCATGATATCAGAGTACAGCGGTGAAAGTATACCCATATGTTGACAACCATTTAATCATCGTATTAAATGCGGAGTGCAGTCCACAAATAATTTACTTTAAGCTCATTAATACAGAACTTCAATTAGATCAGGAAAATGTCCATCCATCATACTTATGAATTCACTTAATTGATTTTCATTCGGATAATTTAGCGTTACCTGATAGATGGATGCATGTGTGCATACTATACAGATATAACGAGAATTTTACTAATTTGTGAATAAAACATTTTAATTATTTCGATTTAATCAAGTTCTATCAATATGTGATGGGTTTGAAGTTTGTGTAATTTCATTGTAATTCCCCAGAGGTACACGTACGGTGTGAACTGTCGATGTAATAATAGCAATGCCTCTACGTTACCGGACCTTATCTATACGATATATTGCATGTAGTTTTAATTTCTGATTGATAATTACTTATTAACAAATAACCTTTCTAAAGCCCCGACGGTGTTAAACTAAAAATGGATCATTGTGGCTGACTGAGTATTACGACTGTGTGTAATCACCATCGTCTGATATTGTAAATGTAGGTAAAGTTGTCAAGCAACAGATTAAACTTATATCAAGGACTTCTACTTTGGAGGTTATTTGACAAAAAAAACCCTGAAAATATGGGATAAAATACCTGAACGAGGGCTTATTTTCTTGATGCTGATCTTGTTATATCTACGTTTCTTTTGAATCATTTTTCTCCCATGATTTTCACTACACGTTTTGTTTATTTCGTTGTTTGGTGAATGTTCAAACAAATGTACACACATATGTATAAATCTAGTTTGTTTCTCTCAAATCTTACCATAATTCGTATTACAAACACAATGTGATGTAACATATGAGATATCGTAGAATCTACATTGACATTTACTTCAAGAGGCATAAAATGGTTTACTCATTCAAACTGCTACATTTTGATTGCTACATTTACAATAAAACCAAAACAATAAAGCCTGGTTACACGTTCATATAACCATGGATTCGTGAAGTTTGGTGTCATGCAAAAACATAAATTGTAGTCTTGCTCGGTCAAATACAGCAAAATCTCATTTTAAAAGCCACTTATTATCTATTTCCTGTATTTCTTCAAAATTTTAACTTCACAATTAGACCACCTCAACATAAGACCTTATTCTTTAGTCGTAGGGTAGTCATAACATCGAGTTATACGTTTGCTCCTTTTACATGTAATTACATTCATTATACGAGTATAATGCACCCTCTCCAAAGCAACATCCTTTGAGAGAAGCAAAATTATGTTGTTGTTTTTGAAAGGCTGTTGCTCTAGAGAGGTTAAATTAATAGTTAACCGTACAGTGGGAAAAATCATGCTGTTGTTGAAGGGAGACTGTAGCTCAAGAGAGGACCGCTCTAGAGAGGTTGCACTGTAAAAGCTTGTCATTTATTTTCTCTTTCTTGTTGTACATATTAATTGGTATTCTATAGTTAATTTGGAAATGACCACAGGGAGCTAGCACGTTGAAGGGATGGTGTATAATGATGTGTTAGGCTTAAAATGGCCACACGGACCAAAAACACTTAAATTACATATATACATATACGTACATATATATGATATACATGTGTTTGGTCAATGTGGCCATTTTAGGCCTAATACATCATTATACTCCATCCCTTCAACGTGCTAGCCCCCTGTGGAAATGACCTTCAATTAAGAAGCCTGATGTCTTACTTCATTAATCATTATTATTAATAATCGTTAATTCTATCAATCATTCGTGTGTAAATTCGGAATGCTTTTGGAGACAACCGGATGTTGTAATGTTCATGCATTATGAAAAACTGAACAGATATAAACATTCATACGTATTAACCGCGCAGAATGACAAGTACTACATTTTAGGAGTTTTTCATTTCTAGTTTGTCATGAAAACGATGTATTTGTACCGTATATCCTGGACAAAATATGTTGAGTGAGGGTTTAAAAATGTAACAGGGAAGGTTATGAAACATTAAACAAAAGAATATGTTGACTTTGTGGATGTAAATAATTAGTATGAATCGGTTGTAGTTGATTCTCAGAAATAAATAGCATCAAGACCGAGTAGTTTGAAAAACATTCATCATCAGAAAAAAAGCAATTAAAAGAATATTAAAACCAAAAACACGGATAAACATAATAAATGTACGCTAGGCTTAGTTGCTATTTAAATAAATTGAAAACTAGAAACGCAAAAAAATTAATCATTGTCGCGGTATAAACTCACGTTTGCATTTGATCTGGATAGATTAATTATAATTGTTTTTGCATTTGAAAAGTAAAGCGGAAAATTACTTAAATAAATCCGTCTGCAACGATTCAAACCCATTAGGAGAAAGTACAGTAGTTTACTGATAAGCCTGCCAGTCGCGCAAATACTCTAATGTGTAATTAACATTGTGTGATGTTAAAAAAAAATAAAATAGTGAACTGGCATGATTCGTAATATCCGAGTTTCTTAATGTAAGTCAATATGTATGATCCATTTTATATTGTATCTCTGTAACAAGCATCGAACACAAAGGTAATGTGAAGTTAATGGAGGTCGTACTAACGTGCACTTAAAACAATAAAATATACACTAAGAATAAAAGAAAAACAAAAGAGAGAATAAAAACATAAGATAGTGTGGGGGGCACCGTATAAACATAATGAAATGGTAACAGGGCTTTGAATATATGAGGCTCATTCTAAAAGTTCGGATGATGGGTGCTAGCTCTTAAAAGAACACTAACCTGTTGTCTGACTTTTCCAATACCCCTGAATACCCTCTGTGCGTCTTTACATCCTTTTCCGTTGTTTCTTTCCCGTTGTTTAATCTGGCCGAAAAATGTATTTTACCGTCTGTTCTTGTGTAATGTATTTGTGCATACATTGGAATATCGTCCACTCATCGGCGGTGCGGGTTTCAAACCGCTGTCCTCTAAAGCACTCTGGCACTCTTTGATGATCATAATCATTCGCAAACCAGTATGTGACTGATCTGGACTCCATGATGGACGCGGTAAAGTATGAAATCTGCTCATTTTGAAATAGTCAATAGCGACTGATGACCAGACGCGGATAAGTTGTCATGCAGAAATTACGAAAACGTACCCTGGTCGTATATTATTTCCTGTGCAGCACAATTAAGCATCGTCCAAACATTTAAAAAGACCTCCGACTCTCATATCGTCAAATTTACTTCTATGTGTCCAATTATAACCAATGCACAAAACCCACGCCTAAAATAACACGTCGCGGTTAGTTACACTCATGCTTTGCACGAGAAAAACGGACAACTACGTCACGCAGTCCACGCACGTATATCTCACATAAAAATCAATAAATCCTACTTAGAGTGATATACATGTACTTATTATCAAAATATTTTATAATGCTACCCATAAAGATAGGCATCAGTTTTAATGAAGGCATAACACCGCTAAAATACTAATTGGTAATTTATATATTATACCGTCCTTATAATATAGAATTGATAATTAATAATAAGTCGGAGATCAGTAAGTTAACAATAAGCTGTGTGGCTATAAAAATGATAATCTATTTTCAAATGAACTGATAAAAATATCAGATACTGAATTGCATTGAATATTTATTATCTCAGAGAAAAACATGGTACAATATTGTGGGACAATTCAAGGCGTACACTTAATGGGCAATCGATTCAATTCGATTATTATTTATATGAAATAAATATGGTAATTGTCTTTTGGAATGATGGAATCAGTTTTTTGTATTATGGAATAATAAGATAGAAGAAGAATAACCACTTTAAGTCATAAAATATACATCAGTAGATATTCGAATATGGTTTGGTGAGCTCCTAAAAGAGTTTTATATGCTGTTTCACATCGCCTTATGAGGGCCTGGTAATAGAAAAAAAAGAAAATGGGTAAGAAAAAAAGGAGGATTCTTAAAAACTCAAAGGAGAAGTTTATGACAAAAATACGAGAAATGTATATGACGATTAATGTTGTCCGAATCTTGGAGGAAATAAAGATGTATAATACCTTTCTAATGGTTGAAGATTGCTTATACATAGACAAACAATAACACATGGTCACACCGGCTATCGCTAAAATAGAACAAATATCAAAATGTACATTTGTTGGAAATCTGTGATTTAGATGGTAACCAGATGACAAATTGATTATGTTAGGAGGTCAGAGCGAATGACAGTTGTTGCCATTTTCTTTAAAGTTTGTATTGCCAACAGCTTTGTGATATATTTTTAACAGACACTGGGTTTTAAAAGTAAAAACTCCGAATACGAATCAACTTTATGTGGATTGTTATATTTCGTGTCAAGTTTTCTATCAAATAAGAAATTTTAGTCCAGGCGATCGTCACTTTCGTGTCAGCATTTCTTGTAAAAGATACAAACTTTTACGAAGTAAAACTCTTTGTACCAAACACTTAATTTTGGCAATTCACAAATTGAAAACAGGAAATATAACTCGCTTTCCAATATGTCATTTATTGCTGGGCAATATTTTATTTAAGTGATTTATTGATAACTGAGCATTAGATAATTTATCATTATGCTGCAAATAATCACGATTTATGTACAATTACATTAGTGGAATAATCCTATAACCAGTCTAAATTTGGCAAAATTAATGCAATTCTATCGATCGAAACCATTCGACATTTCGTAATTCTAATACAAACGGCCAATCTGTCAAAGTTTCAAATTGATTGTTGGGATGTGCAGTTAGCAAATGGATTTGAGTAATACGTTTTTCTTTCGTTTTCGCATACTTTTGTTACAGTGAACAAATTTATTTATTTGATATATTTTAGTTTTATGATAAATTTTATTGTGAAATATATGTTCAGTGCGTGTATATGCCGTTACATTACGCTTTGGTAAAGTTCATGTATAAAACACATGCAATTAATTATAAGATCTTCATTACTTCTTCATTACTCTATACATATTAATCCAAGACATGAGTGAATAGTTATCTCGTGGAAGACAGGATTTGTAAAGCAATACACAAACTATCACGTGACAGTGAGGGAAATTAAACTGTATGAAGGAGAGACAAAAAGATGGAAGTTTTGGTGGGACAAAAGTGGACTCGCAATGATCGATTTCAACATCATGACATGAACTGTTGTAGAGTTCCTCTTTTTAGGTCATTTAAAGGGTTTTCAATTATCCATTTTTAAGCTAAGTTTCTCAATGTTGAAGAAGCTATTCTCATTCATGTAGGCGTTACAATATCATTAACAACACCAGTTCTCATGTAGAATGTCAGGGATTTCACAAAATACAAAATCTAACAAAATCAAAGAAAGTAAATTCATAATGGCCACAGTATAAATTAAAACACAACATTATAACTAAAGATCTTTACATAAAATACCCGTTAACCTTCGATTTATTGTCACCAGAACTAATATTGACATTCCGATTCAAAGACATTCCATTAAACAGATGAAGAATTACGAGCACATGTATATAAAATTAGAAACCGTCACTATAAAACACTATTCCTGAGGATCCCGTGGCAAAGAACCAATTATTTGCAAAGTTGTGTTTGACGTGTATTGGTGTTGCCAAGCATTCCAATCGTAAATTAAAACGAATGTCAAATAGCAGAGGAAACAAGATTAAAATCAGTCCAAATTAAATTAACTCGAACTGCGGGCGCCAAATTTTGCATTGAATTGGCCCAAATGTTAAAATGCATTAGAAATTTATACATTGTGGTCCAAAGAATACTATGGTAATGATAGGTTTAAACTATTTTAACCGCTTTGGTAAACTTATATATTATATTCTTTTGTTACGCATCTATTGTTACAATTAATCTTAGTTGACTTAATACATTATGTCACAAAGCGCATAGCCGGGCCTCAAATTTTAACCAACGTAAGGAAGGGAAATTATTGCAACTGCTTTTTATTCTTATATTTTCGACTAACTTGTTGGATTTTGTATTGCAAAGATAGGGCATTATTGTTTGCATTTTAAATCTAACATTTTCATGTCATTTATATTTAACTCGCTTCAGTAACAAGTAAGTTAATATTTTTGTAACCTTGATTTAAGTGGTAGTTTCCATAAATCCACGTGTACGAGCCTTAGTATGTGTTAGGATAAATTGAGTATCGTACGATATTTTTGTCATGAATTCCACGAGAATTCCCTGGGTTTTGTAATTCTCGATATTGGGTGTGGCAATTTAGCTCTATATAGGTTTGGTTTTGGGTAGTAAATTCGCACACAGACGTAATACGTTGGAAAGACGTTGTTTTATGATATGTTAAATCACTATTACGCTCAAAGAATTGAGCTTCTCTCGGATGTTATATTTATATCCGGTAAGAGACTCTACCTGACCGTTGAAGACGTCGTCAGATGAAATGGTTTATCTCCCGGGAGCGTTGATCTACTGTTTGTCCACCGGAAGTGTCGACCTGGTGTGACTTTCGAATTGCTGCAGAGTACCTACGTTCCATGTCGTATAATCCGAGGAAGGAACTGTCATAAGGACAGAGAACATCCCATCTCTACAAGGGAGAACCATTCGTGGGGATATATATCGATTGGACGTATTGCAGGATTCATATACAAAACCTTATCCTCAGATAAGTAAATTGTCACTAATTGGAACCACGTGGAGGAACATTGAACTTGAACATTTTATGAGTGAAAGAGTGAAGAGTTTATAAAGAGGGATTTTGTAATATTTATTTCATTCATCATATATATTATTCATCATATTTTTTTTTCTTTGTAAATAAACTTGTTAATTTGTTCAAGTGTTGTTATTGGTCTGGGTTAACTGTTGTGTTTGCCTTTGTTCGGCCGTCTTGTTACACATTACGTATCATTAATCTGCAGTCAAATAGTTTCAAATTCTAATTGCTTAATTCTTAGATGTTCCAAATCTCCTCTCTAACAACCAGCATTTCTGTTCAAAGTTTCAAACAGAACATAAGAAGCTGCAAAGATTATTTTATGGCTGACTGTAACATAAAACTTTATTGAAGAAAATGACAAAAACTTTAAGGTAAGTTTATGGTTAAAAAATCCCACTGGTTTACGTCCCCACAAAATAGTTATTTTAGTAAACACGCACGCACGCACGCACGCACAAATGAGCTCAAAGAAAAAAATGATACCACGATACCATAGTATTTAACCCTTTGGGTAATGCCACGGATATTTTTTACTCACATTATCATTTGTGTATACCCTTAGCTGCCATTTTTGCGTGTTACCATGCATGCAAGATTGCATGCAACATTCGGATATCCTCAGCTGGTACGGAACAGTAAATGAATTTAGGCTATGAATAAAAATATAGCGGAATTGGTCTGAATATTGTTCATTAAGTTACGTTAGTCAACACAGAATGATTTATTATTGATATAAATACAGTAACTGGCCTTAATCAAGTTGAACAATTTGTAATTTCCTTTCAGATTTTAGATTTTACAATTACCCCGAAATTATAGGCAATCATGCAACGCTCAAAGGCAAATTAAATAATAAAATCATCCCACGCACCAGCATGTTGTTCTATTTTATGAATAGTGCCATCTAAATTGGCTATTACCGTTATTGTGAAGCTTTTTTTAACCTGTGTAAAATCCGATTTCAAACGTTTGTAGGGTTCTTTGGTTGCCGGAATTACTTGCTGGAGATTTGACATAGATAAGCGACTGGAGTATGTTTTAGGAACATTTTGATGATTATGTCGTAAATACCTCTTGTGTGGTATGACCAATTTTAAGATGTTTTGTTTGGTTCTTAGAATAATTTTCTAACGGGAAATAGTTTTAGAAGTTGTCACATTAATTAATATGGATGTCGTTAATGACTTTTTAAGTCAAACTTTGCCTAAATACAATGTTTATGATAGAGTTGATCAGGGAAGGATTTATTAAAATAATACTACATGTATATGCAACTGGGTAGCCCTATTCGACTCATTACAGTGAACTCTCATTGGCTCGAACCCGCTGGTACTGAAAAAACAGTTCCAGTTTGCCGGAGTTCCAGTCATCCAAAGTAGAATTTATTCAGACCATAACTAATCGGGGCCGGAGAATGAGTTCTAGTTTTCCGGGTAGTTCGAATTTACCGAGTTCCAGCCAACGACAGTTCACTGTAGTTAATAGATGAAGCAATGAGATCGTTACTAATTCCTCAAGTATTTCTTCCTAACACTAGACTAGTCTTTTATTTACATTTTGTGCTCAAGGAAGGCAACGCGCGCCTCATCTTCTATGAACAAGGGGAGATCATTAAACGAGATATAATTAGCTAGGTCACGTGACAATGATATTTTTTATTTTATATTAAGTCAAGTGGATCCAACCCGTTGTTGTTGCTGCTGTTTTCATTTAGAAACAAGAACACAATTACTGTAAAGCCCTTACGATTATGCTACAATACTGGACGATTGGATAAACTAAATTAAAGCCGCAAATGCTACCAGACAAAGCCCAGGTCTACATTAATTGCAATACCGTGTACCCGAATATATAATTATAAAATATCAATACCGATCAATGCATTCATTTGTACAACATTGAAATTATTAATAAAAAACAAGCGTGTAATAAACACAGAACAAGCGATAATTTCATAATTCATTGAACATAAATCACACAACGATAATACCGCGGTGTTTTACATTAACTATCACATTGGATAGGACGAGGTTATTGTTAACGAGTGATTGAAGTATGAAATGCTGTTTTTTGCTACAATAAAGATAATGATTATCTGTACATTTCACTAGTTTCAAACAATGAACTCGATATTATAATCAAATTCCTAACTCGAATTGCTGATGTTTGATCATTGTGGAACAAATTGGTAAAACGGTAAAATGTCCATCTGCACGACGTATACTTCAGGTGCGAGATCCCTCGGATTCCCGTGACCAAAATGGCGGCTAGGGTAAACTGTTCAAGAAATTCACCAACAAATATTAGCCGTGATAACAAAATAACCAGACCGCTTGATTTGGCGAATATGATAGGGGAGGCAAAATTTTTACCAAAATCAGCATCTTCTTTAGCTATATTTGTCAGTCCAGACTGATACAGTGTTGCAGATTGAATATCATCATTTTGATCTTGTAATATAACTAAGTTTCATTCGTATATTATCTTATCACATTGTGTTCATAAATATGAAAATCGTGATGGAAAAAAGCCATAAAATTGACAATCTAATCGCGTCAGTCATTATTTTGTCAGATACTGATTTTAAGTGCAATGTTGTATTATTTATACAATGAACCTCTATAAAGTAAGACAGCTCTCTTTATATGGTGTACATGTTTGCTATGTCATGACTAGTGTTGAGTATTTTACTTGTATATAATGTACCTCTTATTTGATGAGAAAGGACACTCTCAAAATGAAGACTGAAATGTTGAGAAAAAATGTTCCTATTTATTTCACCAACTTTACTCATTCACCCCAAATTTCTGACAAGACACATTTCTTAGCACCAAGTATTTCTTTCTTGTGCTCACCCTGTCCTCCACAAGTAACTGCAAACTTCTCCACAAGAATTGTTTGAATAAGTGATGGATAACATTATGTCTTCAAACAAATCGTAACAGAGATCGTATGTCATACCTATGGTTTGAACACAGGAGCACAAGTTCTGTAGACTTCGCTCAAGTTCTGTAGATTTCTCTAAAGTTCAGACCCATTCTGGTCGCCAGGAGACGTCGGCGTTTAGCATCAAATCACCGCACAGTGACATTGGCACCAAACGAGTTAGTATTAATTATCAAAGCAAACAAAATATCGACTTAGTCATTCCTTAGAGAGCACTCTTTTAATAATCTCTTTGACTCACACGTATACAGTAGGTATTTGTCTATTTACATATAAACAACAGAAATATAAGAATATGAATACCTGAAACAGTGACATTGGCTCTTAAAATTACAAATTAGTGTAAAGCAATGTTGCTAGTTATACAATTAGAAAGACAAGTCATGAATACACGAAGGTTTCACATACTTGGTAAAGTTACATTACGTGAAAATGAAACATTCAAAACTTTTGTAATTTTAGGAGCCACACATATTAATGACAACATATATAACAGATGTATTACACACATTTACACATGTGGTTTAAGAAATTATTTTACCAATGAAACTATTTAAGTAATTACATTAGTAATTACAAAACACTAATACTTCAAAAGAAAAGGTACCTGATTGAAGAGAATTTGCTGAAGAAAACAAATAATCGCATCATTATTCATCCATAAAGAAATGTAATTTTTACTGAAATGTTTTATGAGAAATTTAATAACTAAGAACAGAAAAAAATAAGATTTAAATGGAGACACACAAGCTTTGATGCAGTGTATGTGGTTCTGAAACATGAACTGAAGAATGGTCCAGAGTAATTAAACAATTACTAGATCAACCTGTTGTAGAAGAGTTAGTTATCAACATAAAGAAAACAACAAACATATGAACCTGTTGTACAGGGTGGAGATTTAAATTAGATGGTTCAAATGGTTTTGTATGTACATAAAAACAAACATGATGAATAATACTCAGGATAAAAATTAAAAGAACCTTCGAATTTGAAAATAAAGAGATCAATTCAAATTTTCAACAGCTAACCTGTGTGTACATTTTTTGATAAAAATACAAAAATCAACTTACATGCCTGACACATCAATAATAACATACCATAGCACATGATTAAGTAAGCATCATTGAATGATTTATAAAATGATTAACAATTCAGCTATAAATTGGTATAATCTAAATGGCAAAACATCAAGTTTTGTGCGTAAACTTAATAGTAATATTGTGCTACAATCATTCAATATTTGCCAACATTCAAACATCTACATATACAAACCATTATACACTGTATCAACAGAAGAATGATTCTTAACATTATTTCATCAAAATATTAAATCTACATTCATTGTTATCTTAAAATATGTCATTCAAAGTATAAAAGCATTAAAAATGCTTATATTCAGCACTAATTCCTTTACCAAGTGTAAATTTAACAATTTCAATAATTTTAACAAAAGACGTCCATACCTTACATAATCTGAAACACAATAAATCTTTATAAACCGTGTTAATTCATGGTACATTTAAGTAAAATACAATTTCGCACAATCATTTTTTCATGCATAACAGAAACTAACATCAAGCAGATCAACAAGAATGCATATTTCAAAATAATTACAAGATAAATCTGAAAGACTTATGGTACAAAAAAAAGCCATCTTCATCAATCAAAGAAATTCCACACCACAATGTTCTTCGAGAAGAAGATTGCAGTCTGGAAATCTTCCAGTTGGTAAACGTTGGACAAGCAAAATGAAGGTCTTCTAGGAAATGGGTCTTCTTGTCTTCAAGGTGACGACTTCATCCTCTTCGCAAACCCTGGTTTTCATTCTTGAAGAAATGGCTTGGACAATAATGAGAAACATATTTCTGAAAAGAAAGCAACTGCAAACATTGCCGTTACGGGGCATCAGGAAGATTAAGCAACTGAACCAAATTCTCAAACAATCGCAGCGTGTTGACCAGGAATAGTGATGCAGCTGAATTCCCCATGAATACGCAGCATTGCTTCATGATGACAAAAACATGGAAAATTACCATGGTGACAAACAGCCATTCTCCATGATGAAAAATCTTACAAACTGTAGACAACTGCAAAGCTTGATAAATCTTCATGTTAACATCTACAAGGCTTCATTCTTCCAGGAATCTTCTCCATGGCATCTACTGGGCTTCAGTAATACAGCAGACTTTCATGGTAGTATGTACTCAGCATGACTTGAACTCAATTCATAGTGCGAATTGAGCTCAAATTCATAACTGAGGCCTAGATTTCAGCTATACTTGACCTAGAACCCTTGCCCAGCATAGATGGACTTACACTAATTACCTCGACTGCACAGCTTCAATCGGATACCAAACTTGACGAAGACTTGACATGAACGGCAGATTTCTCTTTAGTGATGTAGACACGAGATTTAAAACAAAAACTACATCAATGGACTGATCTGAAGTCAATACAGATTCCACAAACAAAAGCTTAATTATAGCAAGTCCGTCTTGCACTTCTGAATGTATGAATATTGTCACTTATCCAGAATTTTTGTGAACTTTTCATTTAACTATGTCCAATATACAAGATCCTTAAGATTACTCAATGGAAAAATGAAATTACTTTAGCAAGACATGATAAGAAACTTATTAACTTCTGGCTGAAGTCCAACTAGACAGAGGCTTTCATAACTGTAGATGAAATACAAATTGGCTGGACTATATTTCTTTCATTCTTTCAAGAAATTGGCTGAATTAATTTCTTCAAAACTAGATCATTACTTTCTTACATAGCAGATTGAGATATTACGAATACTTCAAGAACCTGTACAATCTTCAATGATACTTAATCTTTTTCATCTTATGCATCTTCTTCATCTTAGGGTTCTGTAGGACAGGCAGACATCTTGGCATGAGGATCCTATCAGCTTGCTTCCAATTATCAGACAAAATAAACTCCAGAATATATTTTCTGTAGATCTACCATGGCTTAAAGATATTTCAAAACCCACCAAACTGACGGCTATATTGGACATCATTCATTCTAAAGTTCAATGATGATAGAAATTTCTAATTTATTGTCTTAGTAACCCACTCAACTCATCTAACTGCACAACTTCTATGAAGACATCTTTACACAGAGCAGGCATCAATACTAGCGAGCCAGGGACACAGACACAAACGCAACTCCTGAACATGGGAAAGATTGAACTCTTACATTAAAACATACTCAAGCATTATTTTGGATCAGTCCTTAAGAATGTAGTGAGAGACAGTTCATACAGGGAACTTTAGCAAACTCTCTAAAACTTCATGTAGACATCTTCCTTGACTAGATCAGATCCAACATTAGCTGATACCAATGAAGGAACTCTTGTGTAAGATGACCCCTACAAACCAACATACTCTTCTCATAATATTAGGGACTCGACAGACAGGCTTCTGCAAGCTTAATCAGCTACTGGGCATTGCAATTGTAGGGTAAGGCATTCAACCCACACATCAAATGCAGGCTCAATCCGAACCAAGTATTCCTAAAGACGCGAGAGGCAAGCATTTCCTTTTCCTACCAGCTGAATATATGCTTCCCTATAATGAACTGATAATGGCCATACTAGCTTTACAGTCAATTTTACTTTCATCCGCATTGAGGGTCACATTCATCTCCTTAAGAAACTGAAGACATTCTGAGCGATCCGAGAAGCCGATTTCTGGTGCAATGAAATCAACTGGCAATGTTGGGCGATATCTTTATGAATGGTAATGCGTGTAGAAAGTGGATGGAATCAACAAACATCCAATGAAAAAGAAGACAGAATAAACATGTTAGCATACAACTGACAAAATATCTAAGATCATGTTAAGTGCAAGTACTTATGTTTAAATAAAAAACTTAAAAAAATATACTCACCACAATAAATCTTAACAATTATAATTGTACGCTTTTGTCATGGTTAACAGTGTTTAATATGCAATTTATACTTACCGTTGAATAATTGAAAACAATATCAAGTTGGGTAAGATAAACATTATGTTGATGATAAATGCACTTTTACCCATTAACTTAATCATTTCATGAGTCAATGCAATTTAATACTTACCGAGTTCTAAAAATTAAGGGAAAGACATATGAACATATGTGCAACAGACAATAAATAATACCAATATCTTGATTCTATGAACAAAATACACCATTTTAAATCAAAGATAACATTCATTTCATACTCACCATATTATAAATATAATTTATATTTACAAACGTAATTAGTAAGGCAATGTAATAATAATAAATAAATTGATTAATTCTGCAACCCTTTGGATTAGATACATACGCTTTTATAGAAGCCTTCAGTGATGACTTTCTGACCCTCCCTACAAACTTATCCATGAGATAACCTGACATTTTGGGTGCATTGAGATAAAGTTGGAAAAATTTATGGTAGTTATTGAGGGCCCAAGCTGATCTAACTTTTAATGCATGAGCTATACAATCATCAGTTCTATCATCCCTAGAGAGATCTGTTAATGTATTGTTAATATCTGAAACATCAAATTAAGGTAAATATGATCAACTTCATAATTCACAACAATATAAAATATTACTAGTATTTATATGTAATGTCAGCTTTCACGATTTTTTCTGAGAAATGAAATTGTTCATGTATGTGTACTTTGAACAACAGAATGTAGAATGATATCATCCATTCTGAGAAAATGAATGCCTTCAACTCATTGTCAACATTTCTTTCAAGAATCTTTTAAGCGATTTCAATTCTAAATATATTTAATGCATGAGCCAATAAAAAAGATCTATGAAATTGCAAATACCATTAAAAACTGTAAATCTTTGTCTTTGAAATATGAATACAACAAAACCACTGCTGACTGAGTCCATTATCTGAGTGAGCCCTAAGGGAGTTTTGTGCCAGGTGAAATTATGATCGACTTTCACCTTCCCTTTTCTAAAGGTAAGTCTTGCTTAATCAATCAATTCTACATAAAAGGATACCACCATGATTACTAGTAAATATATAATACAATATTCTGTATGCAGTGAACTCTTGTCTATTTCCTTTAAGGCCTTCATTATACAAATTCTTCAACTGAGTCTGACACTGATTATATTCTTCATGATCACCCTGTAAATATAAACAAACACAAATACTTTCATGCTTACAGTGAAATACAGTGAAACCTTTTAAATAATATATATATATATAATATAAACAGTATTACAATCACATGCAGGATCTGAAAAAGTAGTCTTAATATTGCAGTGGTCTTATTAACAAATTAAATTAGAGCTCTGCAGAGTGACCCCAACACTCCTCTGTTTTACATCATTCTATTTAATAACATGCTCTGACAAGCCTGACAGCCCACAGTCATAAAAAAAAGAACACAATACATGGGATAAGATCATGCTGGAAGAATTATGAATATTTTCATCCAGGAAAACCACTAACACTGACAATAGAAGCGGTACACAAAATATTACACCGAACATACAACAATCTCTTACCTTCTCCATAGCAATTCTTGCATGTGTCTCATACACGGTCACAGTAAATTCATCACGAATACCTTGCACCTGTAGAATAAACAACACAAAATAAAGCTACATGAACAGTTTAAATCGAAGATAAAACACTTATAAACAAAATGACAATACTAATGTTTTTACACAGTGCATAAAACGAGTCTTATTTTTAATTCTAATTATGGGTAAACTTAATTTTTTTAATTCAGTACAATTTTCTTCATTCATACTTACAGTAAGATCCTGCCTTATAGTTTTCATTTGTTCACATGCATAGCGATAATCCATCTTCTGTGCCCAGTCATTCTTCACCATTTCTAATGATTTCCTAAGTACTTCTTTTGGACGGATTTTACTGGCATCAGGCAACTGTGAATCAGAAATTCTTATATAAAACACTCAAAATTAGAAACTACAAAATGTCAATTTGTTTTCTAATAACATTATCTTATTCAAATTTGTGTAATTCTTCAAGCTCCTGGTGAAACTAAGTAAACCCTAAAGTTGGCTAAACATCACAAGTCAATAATAAAGAAGTAACATTACTATCTCAAGAAAATATAGTAGAGCAAATTCTTCTTTATTTTATAGTACACTAAGCACTTGAAATGAACATATATGATAAATTCAACAGCTATCTTTCCTATAGAGGCATTTCTGCTAATTTTAACAATCCGGGGACTTCATGAAAGAAACAACATTCTGTAGTAAATACACATACCCCTGACATTCTGAGATACTCTTTTTCCAGATTCTGACAGGTGCCAACAATATGATAACTACCCCAGTCCATATTGCTATCTTCCTCAGACTGTATAAATAAAATTATATTACAGAATGTACTTTCAAAACAATATCTACTTAGCTGAGACAATCAATGACTTCACATTAGATTTTATATACTGACTTGACAATATACATTTGTTATTAGATGTTTACTTAATCACTTCTTATTATTTTAACAATATTACAAAACAGAATTATACAAGTAGTAACAACTAGCTTTTGTAAACTGCTCAACAACAAGCATAAAGATAAGCAAATAAACTTTATTGCACCAACTGCACAAGTTTTCCAAAAATTATGTTTCTGGCATACAGAACATAAATAAGCAGATAAAACATCTATCATTATGAATCAGAAAATGTTCAAAGCACTAGAATTTTTAAATAACTTACATCATTACAATTGTTTATTGTAGATAAAGTTAAGTTCAGTCTCTGTTTAGGTTTGGAGTGATCCAATTGATTACCAAATCTTTTTGCTCTTTCTAACAATTTTTCTGAGGTTTCTTCACTATTTTCTAATCTGAATTGTTGAAAACTGAAAAAGCAAACAAAATTTGAAGTTATACAGCAAGTCTTCATACAGCAAGTCCAAACAACAAGCAGCACAGACAAGTTAAAATTCAAACCAAAGTCTAAGAATGCAACAAAATTCTGGCAAACAAAGTCAAAATGTTCTCCATTATATCATAAAGTAAGGGACAATCTAAAACAAGAAAAAATACAGTTTTATAATCTTGTTTAGATAAAGATATTTATGGTGATACTACGCTTTACAAAGGCAAAATTTTATCAATTCGTTTAATTCTGAGACTCACCTTTTAGCACCTTTCGGAGATTTCTTCAGATTTTGCTGTTTGCCTTTCTTCTTTCCAAGACCACGATCACTGTCACCTGAACCTTTCCTTCTCTTTCCTGGATTTCCAGCACCTCTCCCGGAATCTTCTCTACCACGTCCACGGTTTCTTCCAAACTTACCTCTACCACGAGTATTATTTATCGGAATATAGTCCCTGGAAGACCGGCTAGACAAAGAGCTACTCCTACTGCGACTTCTGCTCCTACTGTAACTACGAGACCTTGATCTGTACCTAGATCTTCTTCCACGTCCTGGAGAGGACATTCTTCTACGACGGTCAGGTGACCTTGACCTGGATCTAGAGTATGACCTAGATCTAGAACTTGATCGAGACCTTGATCTTGAATACGACCTAGAATAAGATCTAGAATCCCTAGTGAATCTCCCCCTTCCTCTTTGTGTAGGTGCACCTCTTCCCCGCTGGAAACGTCCTCTCTGACCAACCATATTCATTTGACGGGGATTAAATCCAGCCATGCCCCCTTAAACAAAAGGTACATCATACAAATAACTTACTTTATTTTTTTTTCATTACTAATGAAACCAATTTAAACAGGAAAAATAGACACAAATCCAAAATCAGAAATAACTTGTTCAAAGGCTAAAATGCAAAGAGTTTAAAATGTATTAACATCAAACTTAAGTATATTTCCTATCAATGATGATTTTCTATCAATGATGTGAAACTAAACAAGAACATTTTATCAGTCAGTACCTCTTGGAGTGCCTGGGTTGTTACATTGTTCTACATTTGGCGAGGGAGGATCCCATCTACTACGCTTAGACTTTGGCTGAACTCTCTCAGATTCTCCACTCCTAGGCGTATCACTAAAACATAGTAATTTAACCAAGCGATGTTAACAGCTGAACAGAAACCTATCTACACAAGTCTTATTCCATTAAAATTACTAGATACATATTTTCAATAATAAGTAGAAATGCTCAGCGGCATTTTTAATGAAAAATGCCATCCATATTAACAAATCAACAGAAACAATTACCAGTATATGAAATACCATCCAGAAATATTTTCAAAGTGAGTTGACTTAACAGGTAGGAGATGTATCTCTAACAACAGAACGTATGAGGCACATTCTCAAGTTTGCAGTAACTTACAAAGGCAAAGGTTCATTGTCCCAATTAGTTGTAAATGCTCGTCCAGATGTAAAGGCATCCGTCAGTCTCTCTTTTAGAATTGATTCCATTTTGTCTTTGTCTTGGTCATTTTTTACACTGCCAAAAGCTTTTTGCACCCATTTTCTAAAATGCCACAAAATTGAAGAATTAGATGAATAGTATTGAACAAGGACAACACAAAATAAACTTAAAGATCAACAGGCAAGAACAATGATTTTTAAAATTCAATCAGACTTTTGGCAACTGAAGAGTACAAATACTTTATATTAAGCAAATTGACCTGCACTTATGAAAAATAAGTGCATTTTGGATAATGTTGGATAAGTAAATAACTGCCTTTAAACGAATACAAAACAAAACTTACTTCAGGGATGGGGGCCATTCACCGGCAGCAGCTTCAGCTAAAGTACTGTCCTTACTGAAATAATAGGTAGTTTAAAATATTTAAACAAAATATTAAATATCTTATTAATACAACATTATATCTAACAAACCATACCACTATCAAAAAGTAAATAAATTTACAGATAAAACAATTGACAGATAACAAGGGGCAATATTTTAAATGTTATCATCTACCTTAATGGTTTATTAGACTTGTTTTCATTTTCTGAATGATCAGAATGTTTGTTATCAGAATTCTTCATCCCTATTGGAGGTTGCAGGTTGGAGAATGAAGGTCTGGGTCCACGAGGTCCATGGGGTCTGAACTGATTCATAAAACTGGCTTGATTGTTGTAAGTATTCCCATTCTGTTGCGGTTGTTGTTGTTGCTGCTGCTGCTGTTGTTGCTGCTGTGGCGGCTGTTGTTGTTGGATTTTGTTCCTTTTTGGAATACTAAATCTAATACCACCAGCACCAGGGTGTTGCTCTGTAAGAATGAGCAGGTATTAATTGCTTTTACTTCTATGATACAACAACTTTAAGGAACTGGGCTTCATATCTATTGTTTGTTTTTTTAAAAAAACTCCACTCTACAGGCAGAAATTACAACAACAGATAAACTTTAGTTATCAAGGATTTAAATGCAGCATTTACATATCATAATGCTTGCTTAAGTCTAAAAAACGAAGGAAAAAAAATCTCCAAAAGTGCTATAGTTAAGATTGATTATAGTAATACTACACTTTCAATTTGATAAAATATCAACAAATCCATTTTTACAAATGGCATTTAACCATAAAAACATCCTCAGTTTTCATAATTATAATTTTCTGATGTTTGTCAAGAGTTGAATCCCATTAAATCATAAACCACAGATAAACATCTTAACCCTTTGCCACCTAATACTACATTTCTCCACATTTTAAGCAAATGAGATTTGAAAACCTTGTGGAAAAAAGACACTGCTTGTAATGAGCAATGGCTTCTTTTGCCATGATGTTTTCCACTCTGACAAAGAGAAATAACCCATTTTTCTTAAATAAATTGATGTCTTGTATATTTGCTATGAATTCGGAAGAGTCCAAAATACGCTTATGAGGCAAAGAGTTGATGAATTTGACGAAGTCATCATATCTTGTTTGCATACAAAAACCAGGAAAGATACATGAACTAGATAGCATTTATTTCACATTTTGATAGTAATTTACATATCTTAATGCCAGATGCATTTATATTATGCATACTTACGCATATTAGGTCCATGAAATCTTGGTCTCTGCATGAACCTAGGTCCAAAGCCCCGTGGTGGAGGCTCAGGACCATCTGGTCGAGGTCCTTGGAAATGACTAGGTCCACCAAAGCCACCAGGCTGAAAAATTAATACATAGCTACATTACAGACAAAACCACACATAAAATCTCAACAAAAAATACAACATGATTTCTTTTATACTAATTAATCAAACACTACATTAATAATTATGTTTATGATTACATGATTGAATTTTGTGACTGGTTATAATCAATATATGAACGTTAATATGATTATTATGTCCCACAATCAGTTGACTTTATTGCTGTTGCCTGGTTAAAAACTAAAATCTGTTTTCTCAACATACAGCAAACAATCATCCCCATGAAAAAAGTCAATCAGGTATGAGGGAAAAAAGATAACAGATGAAACATCTCCACAGTAACTGACACAAGTAACTTTATTAAGTTCATGAACAAGGCTAATGTGATCTTCTGATAGACTGTATCACTAGGACAGTAAAAACAGAAAGTCATGCTACAGCTCATTGCAAGAAGGAATTAACTAAAAATCAAACTTACGCCTTGAAATGGTGGTGGTGGGGGTATTCCATATCCTGGAGGACAACCATTTTGCTGCATGCCATTGAAAAATCTACAAGACAAGAATGAGAAGATTCTATTAAACCAACATTATGAAAGAAATAATTTGAAATTGAATATATTAATTAACAATCAAATATGATTAATCAGGGTTCTCATTTAACCCTTAAAATGGCATTTCGACTCGGTGAAATTAAATATGGCATTAGTAGGGAATTTTGTTGACTTCAAATTATCATCAGCCAAGAGTCATTTTGACCCTGAACTTACAATGTCTAGTGAGCACCTTGCAGAGCAGTAACATATACAAGAAACAAGAATAAAACCATATTAAGAATAATCACTCAGCCACAGCTGTAGCTTCAGATAGAAAATTCAATATTATGATAAAATACTAATGTTGAATAGCAACAAATTAAGTTTTGACTTACGGGGGTCTGTTTGGCATATTGTGAGCTTGATTCTCTTTGAAGTTATTGTAGTGATGGTAATACAATTCTTGAGGACTTTGAGAATTATTCTGAGCCATTCCACCAGTTTGATTGAAGTTACCATTCATGTTTCCATTTGTGTCTGCTTGTTGGTTTCCACCTTTCTTAGGAGACACTGCTTCTAGAGCTTTGCGGGCATTCTCCCACATAGGATTTTCATATACTTGCTGACGATCAGCCTCATTCATTTCTGATTGATAAATGATAAATGTAGTTATTCAAAGATTGTTATTACCCATTAATCGTTAATAATTTCCGATGTTGGTGCAAACAACTTAACAAGGCTGTGGTCCAGTGGTTAGTGTGCTGGACTTGTAATCCGAAGATCTGAGTTCGAATCCCGGTCATAACAGGTCATACCCTTCTATCAAAATGTCATTTTTTCTCCATATGTGGAGATGTTACTGGCTACTTGTGGAAGGGTAAGTTAGAACTGGTTAGTATACAGCACATGAATTAGGTGAATGCAGCAGTATGTCTAACTTTGGAGGAACAATCCTTCAAATAAGAAGATTAAGACTCATTCATTGACTGTAAAACAGTGATAATTATTCTTCGTTCTTTAATACACCAAACGACCAGATGTTTATAAACAAGCGTTAGCATCGTTACATCAATAAATGGCAAGACTTACTCACTGCCACTGGTTATTTTTCTTCTTTAATCTGACACTTCACAAAACTGTTCGCGTCATCAAACAAACAATACAAAGTAAGAAGTTGAAGTCGGTTCAACTCGGACAATAAAAACAAACTTGGACATTGACGAGATGTTAATGTTATTTTTATCAACGAATCAGTCAGACTAATGGCGCATGCAAGTTTCAGTAAACTATAAGTCTGCTTTAAACATTTAAAGACGCTTTAAATACATCGATATTATGTTATTCGTATAATTTATTAATTATTTACACATGAAAACAAACCTGAAAATTTTGAATCACGATGCGATATGCGTATGTGTAATATGTTTTTTCACACCACTGAAAATAATGATAATGGTTCCCAATAATCGCGTAATACTGCTGACTGGACACCGATCTTCAATGAATGAAAGCTACCGGTTGAATTAGTTTGTGATAACCAGACTGGGCGCAAAGAGTTATGGGATAAACAAATCTGGTTCTCGTTCCATGTTCTAAATCTCTAAATCAAAGGCAACAGGAACCAGTGCAAAATCACTGTGTACAACCTTGCACCGGATTCGGGAAGCAAGTCAAATCGGTCCCAAGTCAGATTGGCCCCCCCCAAAAAAGTCAAATCGGCCCAATTAATCGATATTTTGAAATTGAACAACATTGATAATTGTAAGTATAGAAGTTAAAAATGTTAAATATACAAAATTGAAGAATAGTCATGGTAATCTTTTCGTCGTTTAATCTTCAGTGTAATGTCTAAACAATTCTAAATACACAGGTGTTTCATTAAATTGATTAATTGCTGTGTTATTTGTTTGTTTGTCAAGCAAACTAAGACTTTGTCGCAAACTGATATAAATATATTTGACTTAACGTTGCTGGTAAATTCGTACCTTAAACAACAACCTTGACTTTATTTTCACATTTAATACTAAAGGTGTTACCGTATATTCCATCTATCCCAGTTTCTTCTTGATCTTCTGTTAGACATCTGAGACCATTAGGGTATTACATACAAACCTTTATCTCAGGAGACATTTAAAACTAAAAGCTAGTTGACTTTACTATTTCAACAAACTATATCTGAAATTTAGGGAAAACATAGACATTTGTTTACTTTGATCAGGTACTCTACATCAATGCAAATCACAATCTTTTTTTTTTTCATGAAAGTGAATTTAAGAAAATTCTTTTTCAGGGGGTATTTATTTTAATTTGGTTGTTAGTAAATATCTGAAATGTCTTCTTTATGTTGTGACACACCTAGGATGTTTGTACATAGATTCATTTATGTATGTGGCATTTACCAACAGTTTGTGTATTTCTTATTTTAAGACTTTCAGGTAGATCTAGGATATTTTGCTTATCATGTTTTGTTGTTCAATAGTCCTGTTTGCTAAACATGTTTCAGTATAATGGTTATACTTTCTTATCATTTTCTGACGTTGTTATTTACTGGGTCACTCAAATTTGAATTTGTTCTTTAGAAGTATTTCAGGAAGGTGGGATATTTTGAGTGTGTGTGCGTGCGTGCGTGTCTGTGTACCTGTGTTTTAATGAATCCTTTTCTTATCTGTATTCTGAAATATTGCAAGATGAATTCTTCAGCACATGAAAAAGGTCACAATACTAAATTTAAAATTGTTCACTCTGAAAACTCCACATAAAATCTTTTTTAGCTTTTATTATGTTGTATACAACTGTATAAGACTAAAGTGATGTAAACATATAAGGCACAACACCAAAGACAATCATGATTCATCTTCTAGCAACGAATAATACATAATATTATATGGTATTCTAGTATGACATATTAGTTTATAATTATACTAGTATAATATAAAAAAAATGAACATTCACAAATAAATGAAACCATGGACTCTACCTGTTGAGTCCTTGATGATAATGAAGTTCTACTGTAGAAATTTTAATAAATGACGTAGATTTCAAACATTCGAACAGATACAAAATCAATAAGTAAGAATTTAAGTGAATGATAAAATCCACCAGTTGTATACAGTACAAACAATAAAACTGTCATAGACAAATATTTGTCAAACGTACACAGTAATAAAACATCTGTTTTCCGGTATGAATCACCAAGGAAATGAATGCTTAAAGATCTAAGCTTGCATTTAAAATATCTGAACACCACCTCTGATATATTAAATATCACACATATTTCAAGCATTGAATTCATCCATATCAGCCCTTCAGACTCAAACAAGCAGCCAGGCACCATATGAAACACTTAAAAATGAATTATCTGTTCCCTTGAAGTAAGCAATGCTACGTAGGTCTCCTTGTTTCTGGATCAGATATTGCCATTCTAGGATCACAAGTAAAAGAAATAGTTATTGCATAGCGAACGCCTGATTTCAACTTCTCAACATAGTGAGCATTTTCTGATCCTGATGTGAAAAATGATACTCGGCCTGGAATGATAAACAAATACAATGAGTATATTAATATGCAATTACTGCAGTAAAACTAATTACAACCCATATCCACTATTATAACAACTAGTTGTGCTATATTTAAAATCACAAGACGTACAGCAAGCTTCATAATGATAATCCATGACGATGAATTCACGAAATTTCACTATTTTAACTGAAGAACAAAACTATTTACTGACAACAATTAATCATTCACTAAAATAGAATCAGTGAAATTTGAGTATGGACCTTAAATATTGTTGATCTTTGATTAAATGTATATACATTTATCTTCTCTACATGTGGAACAAAGTATCAGCAAACTATGTCACATAAAATACAGAAGAGATAAGGAACATTAACAAACCAAATCTAGGTTCAACTATTTTCTCCGCATCATCATCCACAAACACAAATCTACCTCCAGTGAAGTCTTCTCCATACGTAGACAGATACAATAAGGAGGTATAGTGAAAAGAGCCATAAGTAATCTGAAGGATAGTAATATATTGTACAAACAATTTTTATTACAAGGCAGTGAATGTGAGGTCACTTTTATTAAACATTTATCTTACTTCACTTTCTTTCATTTTTTGAGCTCATAACAGTGTACCATCCTCATTTTTACTCTTTTTTTAATATCCAAACACATCATCTAGTTTTATCTTCCCTATTTCATGTTCACAAATACTGCAGGATATGTATACATGTTATAGCCATTTCATTCTTAGAGCCATATGACAAGTTTCTGCTTTCAAATGGATACACTGAATAACTACAGCATATAAGGCCAGAAAAAATAGTCATGTTTACAGTTACCTGACAAACCCAATCTTTTGGCACTGATGCTTCAGTTTTGAATGACAAAATCCAAAGCACAAAATATTTGTTGATAAATCATATCTCATATTTTACAAAAGGTCTTTCAAAAAAGGAAAAGTTTTGTTTTTCAACCAGTCTAACCTAAGTTTTTTAGGCAAATAATGTGAAAGTACTGAATGATCACAGCTGAAAGTTCCTACCAAAAAATGCATACCTTATCAACATGTTTATGCCAATATTCATCATGCACGGTCTTTGCCTCTGTTGTGTTCATTCGTGAAAAAAATGTTGGTTTTGTGAGATACAGTTTTGACTTTGGAATGTTGAAATATTCGGCTATAGCTGCATGAATTTTGTTCTTTACTTTTCTGCAAAAATACAAAGATTTTATTTTAAAGTTCATGTAGAGAAAGGAACCTTTAAAATAGACTCAAGTTTTAGGCAGTGAGTCAATGGTAACATACAGACTGGTACACAACGGTGTAAATGGGTCTAAAATAGCTAACTACACCCAGAACATTTATATCATGGTGTGTGTAACCATGGACCCATGTGTGCACAAGCCATATGCATATTTAGGACAATTTGACCATTTAACACCTTACAAAACATAATACTTCTCTTTGACTATTGGACTGTATGAGAATACAAGCTATGAAAACTTTTAACATGTTTTATCTCTTTTTCCCACACATTTCTTTGCAGACTTATACTAACCTATACATTTTAAAATCTTCATCTGTAAAACCTTCTCCTTCCTCTAGAATACTGAAATAAATAATACAATACAATAATTCATACAAAAACATATTTCAAATGAATGAAAATTTACTTACATTGTGGGATAAGAACATCATACACTCTTCTATGAAGTTAACTAATATTAAATGAAGCAAAAGATGAAATTGTACTACCAAAACAATGTCTTCAGAACGAGAAGCATATCTTCATTCCAAAATAGTTCATATTGAAGTTACACTGTATTTAGGCGGGAAAAATAATCATGTTTAGGCTACTTGACCAAAAATATTAGGGTACTAGAAAGAAGATTGAATTTTTTTCCCATTTTTTCCATTCACCTTTTGAGAGAACACAAAGTATGATTCATTAATTCCCAAAATATTTTCCAACTTTGGATTTTGCCGATAGAAACTTTAGGGTGTGTCTAGTAACCATTAACACAATGAATGAATGAAATAACTAAAGAAAAATAAATAAATTCTACAAAACGTACCTATATATGTCTATAAACTTGTCATTCTTTGACAATGCACCAGAATGAAGGTCCAAAATAGATGCCTGGAAATATATCATTTGTCATTAAATACAAAAAAATACATGCTCCAACAACATCACACAATGATAGTATATATATTGTTGTATATATCCACAATAAGTTCTATTTCATGTTCAAGTAAAAAAATTTTGAAGTGCATGCAAAGTAATAATAATATACATCCTACAGTTTAACCAATATACTATGTATAGTATAGGTCTTTGGTTTGACTGATTAAATTGGTACCCATACTTACCCCACCGCTTGATCCTCCGTAGGCTAACCCCTTCTTAGCAACACTGAAAATGTATAGATTCACAATTTTATCATTTCGCATAATTAAAAGTATATAGAAAATAAATAATGTGTACACATTTAAATACATTTCAAGCACTACATGAGCCTAATAACAATTCCCTGTAGTTCTTGTTAGAAAATTTTTTTAATACATTGAATAAATACATGTTATTTGAAGAAGTATAACGCAATGAGCATTTATGAATTTTTGTTCATCTCAAAAATTAGTAGGGGAGGGGTCATTTTTTAGATGCGGGGCATTTATTAGAGAATATTTGGTATAACTTTATTATATTATCAAATGAATGAATAGAAATTTGAAAGATTTTCAATGAAGCTATGTTTTCATTTTAACCAATTATATACATACAAAATTATCTCTTAATCTTCAAATGCTTAAGCATGATTTTCCATAACAATGATACAGCGAGACAATCATTAAGACATTGCCCAGCTGAAAACAGATACAAGGGAGGCATCATGGTTCAGAGATAGAATGTCCAACCTCTGATCTGAAGGCCCTGAGTTCGAATCTCGGCTTCGACGGGTTTCGTTCATGAACTACACAATCCCATTTTTCAGAGACAGTACTAGTGTAATGTCAAGAAAGTGGAATTAAGTGTGATTGATAGGAGCAAAATTGCTTGTTTCACAATCGAGCTAAAATAAGAAAGTATAAACTATAAAAGAGATACATACCCCAATAAGTGTTTGGCTTCATTCTTAAATACTGCACCATCCATAATAACACGGCCACAAAATTTTGGTTTGCATTCTATAAAAAGAAATACACATTATATAAGATGAAATAAGGTACATTTTGCCTTATTTTCTGTTCTAAATTAGCTATGTCCATATGTTTAATTTATTCTTATTTTTAAAATACCGCATTCAGGTTTTAGAAGGCAATTAAAACTTTTTCAATAAAAGTATGCCATGAATTTGAAAACAGTCTGATAGCTACATATATATCTGCATGAAAATTGCTTTCTTAAAGATAAAACAAATGGTTCCAATTTGTGATAATTAAAAGATTCTATACTCTGAAGAAGTACTAAACGCTTGTATCGTACTATAACAAACCTAAATATCTATCTTCTGAGTAATCATCAGAACACTCAACATTGTATGATATTATAGGTGCTGACTTTCCAGCTGATGCTAAACTGATTTGTACTGATTTTGCTGACTCTGAAGCCTGCGGCTTGTAGTAAACACCTAAAACTATTCCAAGCACTACTGTCAGTACCACCAGGACTTTGCTAGTCAAAGAATATGGTTCCTTATCTTGTGGGGACTTTTTCCTGTAATATTTATGTAAAGTCAATAAAAATAAAATGAATGTGCCAATATGTCATACATTACTTATATACTTTCATCAAATATATGAATTATAGGTTACTGATTATATCAGGGAATCTACATTACAATACAGAGGCTTTGTCTAAAATATATATATACTTGCGGACCAATTTATGTATATACATGTAAGTATATTCAGTGCCTTTACTTTGATTTATCTCATTGTATTTCTGTTGCTTTACATTAAATAACAACATAATCATATAAAAAGAAGCTCAGAAGCTTTAAATTAAAGTTTGAATTAATGCTTTTAAACTGATTTTCAACAAAGCTCACAAATGTACATGGGCCATTTGAAAGCCACAAACATCTATTTCCGGTGACAGTCATACACAGTGATAATCACGATTCGCCCTCAAACGTAAACACACATAGTTACAATTAAAATGTAAACAACAAGAAATTGACAGCACATGCTTACATACCAAATACTAAATATTTGTACTATACCCGAAACATCTGAAAAAATAGAGAATGCCTATCGCATAAATTTTAACTAAAGGTGTATTAAATAGTCAATTAAAACACCTCTGTTAATACTAGTGCTTGGACTAATTAATTAACTAATCAGTTCAACATCATTAACAAATAATTTACCCTTCAGATCTTGTTTTATTACCATCCTTTTTATTCTTGTGTGAACTTGCAGGGGACTTCCTCTCTTTAGTGTTAGACGGCATCGTGGTAGCATGAAAATCACTATTTATAATTACACGTCGTGCATGTTTACATTTTACCGGAAGTAGCGTGTCAATCAGTAATTGGAATGCATTATCTACCTTGACAATGGCTTTAAGAGAGTGTTGTGTCTTTTTGTTACAGCTTTGAGATGGTAAATTACGTCTCAAAAAATGCACTACAATGTTGAAGCACGCTTTCATGTTTTTGCGACAAGTATAGATCTTGATTATTTACTTCCGAATCAGACTATCAAAGTACTGTAGGCGAAATTCGGTGTACTTGTAATGAGCACAGGCGGCACGTATGGTAATTCTGATCAATTTGGTGCTGCGAGGTCGCGTTCGACTAAACGAAATTGACGATTTTTCGGAGGAAAAAGATGAAATACCTGCTTCATCGTTTTGAATTGGACCAAATGTTTATTGGTTATGTGTAGTATAATGTATTAACTATCTGTAGCCACCAGTTATTAGAAAATTGAGCGATTCGTTAAAAAATTACGTAGCTTTAAACAAGCTTGGTGCAGAAACTGTCATTTCAGAAGTTGTAACCATTGTTTATGTATATGTATGATATACGTGTTTTGGTCCGTGTGGCCATTTGAGGCCTAAAATGCCATTATACTCCATCCCTTCAACGTGCTAGCCCCCTGAGGTAATGAGTACTGTACAGCTTCAGCGTCACTCTTATCAGAGATTTTTTGCGGAGCCTGTCCAATTCTTTTCCTGTAAAACAAGTCATGCAAGAAACGTTAGTCTAATATGTTTGTGGCCGTCCCTGGCGGCAGTGTCCTATCTTCGACACAACTCGATCTGTTTTTCCTACAGGTTACTTCAAGCTGGATATTGGTCCCAGCTTCAAGTATGATATTTTTGCCGAACGTCATTTATTTTGTTTGTGAATCCATATGGTTGGTCTAATTCAATCACAATATCCCGACACAGGCGATATAATAATGAGCTGTAGGCTTACTTCATTACTAGATGACATGTCTGACAAGTTTTGTAAACTTTAGCAAGTTCAGTTGTATCATTGAGAGAAATAAACATGATCTCATTCATTTGGTTTCAAATTGTGTATGTTAACTGGAAATATGCTAAACAATTCATGTTAGGTAGATATTATACATTAAATATTTCGTCGAAAAAATGAATCTTGTATATCCCCGGCATTTTGAAGCAAATCGCTCTAAAATCTAATTATATTCGTGAATCTATGTATAAGTAATTCCTAAAGGAGCTCGAGTGCACAACATTTTCTAAACGCGACGCTCATAAACGTAACTCCATTTCAATTTCATGTGCATGCACTCTCCGTTATATCTCTGCTGCATGCTAATCAATATTGCTCACATGTCAAACATTACAAGAGTTTATTATATAGACATTGTACTCACAAAATTCTTGACAAAATGTGTATTTACTATAGAGGCTACTGACATAGATAATGCATTTTTTGTTTCTGTTGTTGTTGTTGTTGTTGTTGCACTTATATTTCTGCTCGAAAACAGTACATTGGTGTATTGTCTTCATGTACACAAGTAAATAAACTTGTACGGTCTTTGTATTCAAATCATCCAAATACGAACATGTATTCTAAAACTAATGTTGTGTTTTCGTAATGCATTTCGGCACAAACAGGGTATGCTAAGGGCTGAAATATTAACCGATCGATTCACAATATCGTAGGATCAATATTTCAATACAGACCCAGAAGCTGAAGTTCCTGGTGCATGTATACACATCGTTATAATTAATTCTTCAGACACTCGTGAATTTTCCGACAAGTCAGTGTGGTATCATCAGTGAAGACGAAAATGCATTTCTCTATCAACTGAGCATTCCACGAGAAAGTTCATCAATCAAGAGAAAATTGACGGAAATGAATGATTGCCAGTTCAATATTGAATGCAATAGGGCTAGCAGATACATGGTAAACATTTCGAGGGCCAAAGCATCAGCGGCACTTAACTACAAAAGTAAAGCCGGATTTTTTAAATGGAATTATACATTTATACAACGTATTATGTTCTCAGACTAATTTTTTTAAATGGTTCTTTGTTGATTAATATACCGCCGAAATGTAGTTAAATTATTCTGTTGCTGACAAGTTATTGTTTCATTTGAACCACAAGAGTATGTTTTTTTCTGGAAACGCCAGAGATGAACTGATCATTTTAGAAATAATAACAGATAAACAGTATAAGATAAATCCTTAATAATCTGATGATACATCTCATCAGTATTTACAGTCCTGAATTCCACAGCCAACACCTTTCAGACATGATTGAACATTGAAGTATATATCAATGTACGAGATACTGAATGTCACTCTGACATCAAGTGTAATTGTATTAGTAAACCGGTAGTTGAAATAACAGTACGTGTATATATAAGACAAAATGTAGCCAGGACAAGTAATAGCTGTTATTTACGAGCGACCTCATTTTATGTTGACGGTGATGTGATATTTCAAATGTCATGGACAAGTATGACTGCTGTCAATGTGTGCAAAGAATTCTGCGTAATTGATTCAACAAATGTTATTCATAATTTAGTGAGAAATCCACATGGTAAGGTCAACAAGGGATCACTTTCGCGTAGTTTTTCCCGAACGTCCAAGCGGAGAGAAAATTGATATGTGGCTGTCGGCCAACATTCCTATAGTGATGTTTCGGTAAAGGTGTCATGAACCGCTTCTCCAGTAAACTTCATTACCACCTCATATGTAGCACGTGAGATTTCACCCTCTTTTATTACAATCATTGTTTGATGTGTCTGACCACTAAACAGCGTATAAATATGCTGCATATTTGTACAATAGTCTTGTAGGAGTTCAATCAATGAATCAAGAACTGCAAATTCGTGTAATTAGGATTAGAGGCGTTCTTCTGAGACTTATGCAGGCAAACTGGTTCTGCTAGAGAACGTTAATCTATTAGCAGTTATCATGTTCTAAGACTGTGTTTGGATATTAAGGTCAAGAGAGGAATAGTTTAGTCTGTTACACGATTGGATATACACCGTATATACCGGATTTCAGTTTCTGGTAAGTTTATGTATTAGTGTAACTATTCATTTGTAATTAACAGATTCCAATATCGTATTATTTGTCTCTATTGTAGGAAAGCTACTGTTATTTAGCTGGTTTTATACTGTATATGTACATTTAATGATATCACAAATACGTTTATAAGTCTAAAAATTGTCAACTTATCGTCTTCCGTTTTGGCTTCGCTAGCGTAATTGTAAGATATTAGTACCAAACGCTTCATTCAGGATGCTATATGTTGTCCACAAAATAAATATACGGATGTTTCTGTTCTCATTTTTTACTTCTGAATATTTATTCAGAGTGCAATGGACAGTTTAAAGAATTTATTGCGAGACAATGATCTCAGATTTCGCCAGAGTTTCTTGTTCTTTTTTGTTCTTAATTTTGTTATACAAGATGTTCAATGGCACTACACACATTGTGAATTATTTATAAGTTTGTCTTTTAGGAGCATATATACTATAATGTTAGACGAGATACGTAATCCGCTTATATGTATATTGACCTAACGATATTAAAATACTGCCGAAGAGTATATACGTACAGTCTATGGAGCTGTCTATATGAAACACACTTTTTTTAAATCATTTTTTTCAAAAATGCACAACTCAGATAAGAAGTAACAAATAGTCTGAAGTAGCATACTTTATAATCATTTTAGGGGTATTGAGACTTCATTTATACAATCGTAAATATAAATACATGTAACTTGACCTATAGCGACCCTGTTTTAGAGGGTCAATATTGTGTCATTTAGTCTTCTTGAAATAAGTTAAAATACAATGTACTTGCCTTTGTGTAGACCCTATAATACTTCTGACATTTGACCTCTGGCACAACCAAGGGGAGGGGGACCCCGTGGTCCTGCGGTTTTGGTCTCTGATTAGTAAACACCAGCCCTTCACCGCTGTGGGTTCGAATCCGACGTTAAACTCCACACAAGAAAAGGAAAACGTAACGGTCAAATTGATTAACATGCGTTGTCCAAATTTTTTAGGTCACTGTCCTGCGTTATTAATCTCTGGACTTTCAGACAATTTCCTCTGTGAATGGAACATTAATCAGTAATTACGACTTAAAATTATTTTTGTATACAATTAGTGTTTTGGAACGATGGATGCCGGTGTATATACTTAATGGTTTATTGGGTTAGTTTTCTGTGCGCTTTGTGCATATTTAAATACTAGTATTCATTTAAATTTAAACGAAATAGATTTATTTGTGACCGCCTCATACATTAGGTTATTTTTGTTCTGCAAAAGCATTAAGACTATTGGTTTTGGTATACTCATTCTCCCAGTGAGCATTTTCTGTATCACATTAAATGACACATGAAACAGATAGTGATGCTTTCACATTAATTGCCAAAACCTGTAAATGCTCTTGTTTTGTATTTGGTTACATATTCACAGGTGTCGTGCACTTGTGTGCAGATTGTTCGCTTTTTTCTTGTTCACATTGAAAATCAAGTGCATATTTTAAAACAAGGTACAATAGCATGTGAATCTTTATTTTACGTTCAATATTAACTTAATGATTTAATTTTGTCCAATTTTCAGGACTTTGAGATCGCTGTAAAGATGGCGGACGCCAAAATGATGGAGGAAAAATGGCGGATCGTGTTTAAACTCATCGATATAAACAAAGACGGAACCGTATCTGCCACTGACCGCGACACATGCAAAAGTAATTTTACCGGTTTATGTACAGCAGATACAAGCCAGCTACTAGAAAACCTTGACCAATACTGGAACAATATTCTGTTTCCTGACGGTTCACTTGATTGGAGCATCCAGCTTACTGAGGACCAGTTTGTGTCACGATGCTGGGATGCATTTTCCAAGGATAAAGCTGGTGCGGTTGATCGAATCTCCAACGCATTGAAATGTCTCCTAACGGCTGCTGATTTAAATAAAGATGGTGTTTTTACTTTTGATAAGTTCTTCAAGTTTCATCAAGCTTTTAATCTTGGTCACGAAGTTGTTGTAAGAACAACGTTCAATCTGATTGGTCCATCGGCTGATGATACGTGCAACTTTGATCAAGTTCACGGGTTTTATGTGGAACTGTTCGTAGGTGAGGACAAAGACAAATTTGAATCTTTGAAAAACGCATATCGTGCTATTGGTATGCTTTAAAATATCAGCTTTCTTCAGAAACCCTCGTAACATTAGTAGATCATGGTATGCGTCAATGTTTTGTATGGCAGTGCACATAAAATACCGTATATATGTAATAGGTTTTGTTCCATACACATTCTACATGTACTGTGTAATTATGTGTTCTTGTTCCTACATATATATACGACACATAAATTTATTGTAGTATGTACTTCATGCCATGTTTCTGTATCTGTAGATTTCTGAGTGTCTCTTAGTTAATTAGCGTACTTCGCGTCCACAATATGTACGCAATTATGAATGTACATTGTATTTCAATATCTGTATAAAAATACCCCGTGATGTAAAATTCCTGAAAACCACACACCACAGATTTCAGTGCAGTATCGGATGATAAATTACTTTGACACTATATATATTGATTTATTTGTTGTAATAATTCTATCGAAATGTTTTGGCAACATTGTTTTTTTCTTGTACAAGATAATATATTTTGTACATTTTTGTATTCGCTCCAAGAGGCAAATAGCCGCCTGATTGATCGAGTGTTCATCAATAAATGTGTTTTGCGTATTATTTTATCATTAGCGTCACGGTTTTTGTCCTTTCGCTAAGTTTGCAATTGAATGCCCAGCATTCGGGCGAGTAGTTACAAGTAGTTAACATGAAATTTTGTATAACGTATGTATGAAAACATTGACTTATAGCGGACAGAACTAAAAGAATTGAATTTAAAAAACGAACTTGTTATTGTTGTATTTAACATTGACAAGCCAGCTGTACTTTATCGGTGGTCATTTTAACATTGCCAGACCAGCTGTACATTATCAGTGGTCATTTTAACATTGCCAGGCCAGCTGTACTTTATCGGTGGTCATTTTAACATCGCCAGGCCAGCTGTACTTTATCAGTGGTCATTTTAACATCGCCAGGCCAGCTGTACTTTATCGGTGGTTAACAAACTTCTAAATGGTGAAAAATGTTAAGTATGTATATAGTGATCATTCATAGTATGTAGTATTTATATGTACTTATTATGCCTCGATGAATATTAATGAAACAGAGTAATAAGATGCCTCTGAACCTTACATCTGATACTTGTTATTAAACAATTAGCAAGCTATTAATGTGATGCAGTCTTGTTCTTCTTCTTAAAACATTTATCTGTAATTGTAATCTAATAAAAAATTCAATTACAACATTGAATTTATCACAATTTAGTAAGATATCATGAATCTTGTATATCACACTTCCAATATACATGTATGCTTTATTGACACTGATAGATGCTAATTAATGAAGACACGTGTATACACGTCAACATTGATGTTACATGAGACGTAGCCAAAGTATGTTGTATATCTTGACCTGTATACTTACCCATCGATCAAAATTTTAACAGTTTAAATGTTTGTATAAATATTTTATACTTATATATAGAGAGATACTTAGATTGATACTTTATTTAATAAACATAAGGCATGTGATATATTCATGACTAATAGAGTTAGTGTGGTCAGAGACGTATAATAAGTATAATATTTTTATACGTCTCTGGTGTGGTGTTCTTATTAACTTTGAAGACACAATCAATATACTAGTTAATTTGTACAATAAAACTCCAGCCATTTCCGGACTGGGCCAAAAGTCCGATTTTCAGAGAATTCCGGTTTTCAGAGAGTCTGATTTTCATGTGGTTTACTGTATAAAACTATTACATCCATATAAGAAACTTTTGAGGACAATGTCTTCATTTATACATAAAGGCCAATTAAGTTAAACTTCGCTGAAAAAAAGATGTCTTTTCTTACCTAAGTAAAGGACATAGTTCAAATTTTGGGATGCGTGAAGGGGGGGCGGTCTAGATCATTTTAAAAAATGCATAAAAGGACGTAAATGCTTATGGCAAAGCCCCAGGATCAATATTAATAATTAAGAAAATTATTAAACACACATGTACTTATAGATATATTACCCACTTAGATTTTAGCCATTGTTTCCAATAAATGATAGCTTAGTTGTCCGTAACATCGAAAAATGAACTTTCATCCTTTGTTAAATGACACGATATAGGATGCATGCTTTACCTAGACCGTTTTAAATGTAAAAGGCCTTTTATCACGTGTACAGGCGTTTTATCACGTGTACAGGTATCCAGAGATCGGTTACAAATCATTTTTGGTAAGAACCTTTAATATGCTTTGAATATTCACTGTTAAAATGTTTTCCTAGATTAAACTATAGAACAAATTCCTTTTGATTTTAAATATGCCGTCTGATCAACATTTGGTTTCGAGTTAGATCTTGAAAGCTTACTTGTCCTGTCAGGACGAGTTTCACACGCCCCTGCTTGAGAATCTCCGACAAGGTATGTCTATTTAAAGTCAACATTTTATCATCAATTTGGTAAAGCAAACTTGGAACGAAAACATCAAATAAAACTCGTAATTAATCTGTCAAAGGCAATCAAACACCCTTAGAAGTCCATTGACAGCTTCTCAACAAGTTTCTCGCGAAAGAGATGTTTAACTCGAATGTTTTTCACACTTCTTCAAAAAGAGCGAAATGCAGTACTCTCCCTTAGACAGTTTGTTACACCTGTCTCGACAGATGGCGCTCTGTACGTATTGAAATTCCTGAGCTAAAAATAGATGTGTACCTGATCGATTTCAGTTCAGTTCATTAAAAAGCACCGAATTAGACACGCGTTTATTCGGAAGCGATATTACTGCTGTGTTACTTTCATTATTGTTGGATATAAATATTGTCGGAAGAATTGTTTTTGTATTAATCAGTATTAATAAGCTTGCATTTTGTACTACCGACATCATCAGATTAAAATCATACAGGTGGGAGCGTTACGCCTGACAGTTGCTTGTTAATTACTTGAATACACAAAACACTTAACTTAAGAAGGGGGCGTTTTGTTGACAAGAATTTCTGAAGGATTTTAGTGACATCAGTATCGAAGTCAACCCTCTTGTATCCTGCGCCGCACTTGGTGAATTTTTACCGGATTATTTAATCTGCTGTGTCTAGGAATCTACTCTGCAGAATTATTGAACCAGTATCGCCATTTTGCTAGACATTTTAACGATGTAAAGAAATGTGACATTTTTTGTTGGAATATTCGCCTACTATGGGGGGAAATAATTCGACACTTTTAGCCATGTTAGGCTTAGACTTTTCTGGGAAAACTACATGTCTTTATAGATTGAAGTTTGATCAATATACAGAGACTAGGCCGACAGTTGGATATAATTGTGAAAAAATCAATGTTGAAAGTGGATCAGCCAGAGGGAGTGTGTTCACTATATGGGATGTTGGTGGCGAGGACAAAACTCGACCACTTTGGAGAACTTACACCAGAAAAGCTGATGGAATTATTTATGTGGTGGATAGTACAGATAAGGAAAGACTAGAGGAAGCCAAAATTGAATTGACAAAATTACTCAGGAGTTCTGAGGGGCTTGGGTTGCCTGTTGTGGTTCTTGCAAACAAACAAGATTTACCAAAATCTCTTAATTCCTCGCAAATAGAAAAAATGCTTGGATTACACGAATTGCCTTCAACTCAGTTGTGGCATGTTGAGCCAACCTGTGCTGTTACTGGTGAAGGATTAGATGAAGCTATAGAGAAAATGTATGACTTGATTATAAAGAAGAAAAAGAGCAAGAGAAAAAGGTGAAAGGATTCTTAATGTGTAATACATCTCAATCTAGGGTACACCTATTGGTGCCCTGCATTACCGTCCTGTGTTGACTTTGGTGCCATCTCATAGTGTATGAACCATTCCATGTGGTTTTGTTCTGGACCAACTCTTGCAAAAGATATCACAACCACTTAGAGAAAGAGAGAACCAATATCTAGTCCTGAGAAAGCTAACCAGGGGACCTGTCAAGAATACCACCTGGTAATATCTACTATGACTGCAGCCAGTACCACCTGTCTGTTCATATATTAACAGGAAATCGGACATTAACTGCTATTTACAAATTACTGTTTTATGGTAATTTACACTTGGCACACATGTTACAGACCTGTTAGAATTTGATATCTATTGATGCTTACATCAGTTTAGATTCGTTATGTTATTAGTTATAAACTAATTAAATTTAGTTTTACTTTGTGCTTATTTATTTAATGGATAACTTACATCATAATGTTGATACTGCAGAGCACTGTTATACAGTAAGCGGTAGTTGCTGATCAGACAATACTGGCATTCCACCAAATTTTCTCCAAAGAATTTAATCGGTCTGTCAAGATTTTTTGTGAAATGAAAGCATGTGTTATGTAATAACTGTCTTCATAACTCTAAAGTTAACCATTGTTTTGTATTTTTAGAATTTCATTTGCAATAATTCTGCACAGTTAACAAAACAATGTGCTGAACACATTCTTTGGTAGTGTTCTCACCTGCTTGAGTTACGTATTGGGGTAAAAAAGAAAACTTTCAGATGAAGATCTAAGATAAACTGCTGAGTTTTATTTTTGTATGAAAACTTTTGTATTTTGGAGACATGAAACTCTCTAATTTATCAGACCAATGTAGCTCTAACAGGGTAAATCTGTAGTAAAATGATTCCTTATCGCTTTGAAATAAGTACATTTAATGTCTTGTTTCCTTTCATTTTTTGTTGAAGTGGTTGAATAAAAACAGATTTATGGCTCTATCTAGCATTTTAAATACACAAAAAGAATGTTTATTTTAAAGTGGTAATTCATTTTCATATCTTACTTTAATCTTACAAGTATTTAAAAATGTTGAAATAGATGAGAAATTGCACTAGACCTGCTGATACCTCTGTGCATTAGTTTACTTCAAGCTGCTTCTTTTCAGCAGGTTCATTCTCCATTGTTTCATTACTTACAAGTCTTATCGTATTTCATCAAAAAAAAAAAAACTAAGTCAGATTTTTACCTTCTTGTTTCCATAGTAATTTAACACTCTATAACAAAGGATTTACTGCGTAAGATAATCTTTATACATTACCAAGAGATTGTGATAGTAATGGCTGTCAGAGTGATGGCAGGTGATCTAGAGTGTTTGATATCTTCTTGGCCGAGTAAATAGATTGTGCAATATATACTAGATAATGTATTTACATGCTGTTTATCAGTGAGAGTAATTATATTACTGATAACAATCATTACATTTCCATTGTTTTCTACAACTTGCTGTCATATTTTCATTTCATTGTGTTAACATTTAATCTTATGAGTGTATATTCTTGTATAATATGATGAACTATAAGGCCCAAAAAAAAGACTTGTTTCTGCTACCGGCTCTGAAAAAATAGGGTCGGTAAGTAGGGATTTATCCCAGAATATGACTGACGTTTTATTTTACATAACTGTAATTTGACCAAAAATCATAGGGTTGGCAGCAAAAAAGTAAGGTCAGTCAGGGTAGCAGAAACAAGCTGTTTTTTTTAGGCCTAAGTCATTTTTTTTTCAATCAGAAAAATTTAATTTTAAGGGAAAAAATGATCATTTGATTTTTATATTCTTGTTGATATATTTGAGAAATTTTTATTTCTTATAGTTATAACGTACTGTGTTATGCACAATGAAGATATTAAGTCTTACTATTGAAATATATATTTTCTTAAAGATAGTTTCTAGTTTACGTTTTATTATTATTTCCATTGAAATTTATGTTAGACATGATTTTTACCAACCTTTCAAACCATGTGATATTATTGCTTAACACAAAACAACATAGACAGCTTACTAGTTATTGCCGCTGGTCTTTTGACAAGAGTGTGTAAATAATGTTAAATAATTGAGTGGATTTTGCAGCTTTTATGTTACATCAATAAGCTTATTAGTTATTCATATGAATATACAATCTTCCACATCATTCTTTTTTTCATCTTATTCATTAAAACCCCTATTATATTTGTTGAGACCGTGCGAATAAAGCAAATATTTGTTCTTTAAATTTCTTTACTTCGCAATATTCAATGTTTCTAAAGTTTTTTCGATGAACCACCAGCCTGTATTATCGAAATTTACAACCGTAAAATACTGAATCAGACAAATCTGATTATGTGTTTATATAGATAACTGACAGTTGGCTGGTTTCACCAGTTAACCATATATGTTCACAATTGTCTGACTCAGTATCTAATGTATATTCACAACAAGCTGTCATCTTGATATATAATATGACTCACCTGTGTATTAAATACATACCTGTATAAAATACAGGTATTGATACTAGAAGTCATGTATTCATTCTCACTAATGATTAGCATTATTTTGATCATAGATCTATACTATTTAAAGCTGTTACCTAGTAACTAAATACAAGATTCATACGGTTTAACAAATACATCATACTGATTATTATGCTTAAACGAAATGGCAAGATCATTAATTTACTTAACTCGCGGCTTATTCCGCGCATTTCAAACTGGTATATTTCTTTATTTTGCTCCAAGTTGTATTTCGATACAAACCAGTAAATTGATATTGTACTCAAAGTGACATATTGTAAACTTCAAATGAAAAACAACAATTGTGTATGTTCAGCTTTCCTTCTTGTCAGTTTTTCATGAAGATGGGGAAGATTTCAATAGAAAGGGGTATTTATTTTAATGGACATTTTCAACATGCCTGAAATATGAACTCTCTTCTCTTTATTTAATAGCTTTTAATTAAATTCGCATTTAAATATCTGGTTTGTAGTCTCGGTGATATATTATGTTTCCATGGTGACAAAGTTTATCTTCTAACTTTAGATTTAAAATTTTCTGTTATTTTATGTGTTTCACACAAATATGACAAGTTGTTGACCACAGACCTTCTAACAAAACAAGAGATTTATCAGTTAAATTTTTGTTGAATATGGCATGTACAAGACTTGACTTATGTGTTTGATTGTTTCGATAGTTTGATAACACACAACACTATATAGCCTTATTGTGTTCCATTTATACCATAGCATTTATGTCTGTTTCTACCATTCAGTCATTGAATATGATTGTATGACTAACTTTCTATTGGTATTAATAGTCTAAATTTCCCACACAGAAAGCTTTTTTCAACCCCACATGGCTTGTCCTGTACTCAAACACTGAAAGTTGATACCGTATTAGGAATACTCGAAACAAAAGAAATGTTACTACGTATGACCTTTCTATCTATATCTGATCTTCATATTGTTTAATTGAAGATATATTTGGTAAAATGATACACATGGTAGATTGTAATCAGTCTTGGTTTGTGCCAAGATTGTGCTTGTTTATAAATGTTGCTTACTGCTTCAATATATGTCAAATATTTAGGGTGGTATAATATTTTATACCCCCTGAGATAGTTCTGTCATATCTGGTGTCAATGATTGCCTTTGACAAATCCTTGTACGAATTAATTTTCACGGTCATAATTTTTTAACCGAATATTTTTGCTCATTATGTTTTTATGTTGGAATAATTTTTCATGAGAATTTGCCAATTCTATTTATTCCGTTGGCTTCAAAAATATTTTGGTATTTATTTTGTCACTTAAGTGGTCCTATTAGGTCACTATTCATGAATGAACATGTTTGTTTTATGTATTATGCTTTAAAACTTGTAATGACCACTTGGGAGATGTAATGCTTACTTGTTAACAATGTAGAAATAATGTGTGACAATGTCCATTCTATAAGAAGATTATACAATGTTTTATATGAATGAATGCCTTACTTCTTTAAATACCTTTCCATTTAAACCTTGTTCCACCGACTAACACAATATAGGTCAGTTCGGTCTGAACTAGTTTTATTTTCTAAGTTAAAGTCTTTGGGGAAAGTATCAGATCCTAATGATAAGATAATTCATATTAAATTTCCAGTTTCCATATCTTTTGCAAACCACGATTACAAGTTCTTCTTCTCTAGCTGGATATAAATTACTTGATACTGTGCATGTTTAATGAGTAGAAACAGTAAGATTTATGGCTAAGTAAATTTTCTAACAAATGCTACTTTGTTGTGTATGTGCTACTTAGGTTAATGTTCATTGCGCAAATGTTAATGTTTTGGGAATAATGAAAACTTGTTTGAAATTTTATTCCTTAAGATGTGATTTGATAAACATGATGTAGTTTTGTCTCTGTTTTCCATCTTTTGTTGGTATTTTGTTTCATCTGGTGGCTGAATTCTGATCACAATAATATTTGTTTAAGAAATACATAGTAGCAATAAGTAGTTGAAATGTGCTCACACCTATTCATGTACCCCTCCCCCCCACATACACACCACTTAACAAACGTATTGACTGATCAATGGCATGTACTCTTTCGTATTAACTAATTGACAAATAATTGGTGTCAATATTTTATGAAATAATCATAGCTGATATGTTACTTATATGCACTAATAACGCATGTAATATGTCCTTGCCCACCTCAGGGTTGTAACATAATAGAGACCATTAAATAAGTATTAATTAATATGTGCAGATGATAACTTTTACCTATCAAGGTCAATTATCTCATAAAGTGACATATGTTGTCTATGTCCCCTAAAGGGGATTTCATGATGGTTAAGGTCATATGGTCACAATATGAGGTGTGTACTCAAAATTAGGGAAAATTAAACACAATTATTGGCTGTAATTAATGTTGTCAATATTTGAACACTACAGGGTGTATATGATACCACCATTTTGTTAAGATTTCATTTGTACTAGAGCAAATATGCTTTTATCATATTAAATGTAAATATCATTACTGGTAGATTTTTTAAATTAATTTACTGACTGAACATGTCTTTGCATTCTTACAATGATTATTGGTTAAATTTGTGATGTTTTTTATCATTATTGATAACATAGTACGTTTATGATTGCTTTTAAAAGTGCTAATTATATTTGTATACTTTGTATGTCTATGATATTTTAATTGATGGAGATTATTTATGCAATTTCTGTTAGCTTTATGTTCCCAAATATATGAAGTGTTTTATATGATCTAAAATCATGAAATGCCAACATTTCTGAACACACAGGATTGTATTTTACAATTATTTATGAACAATTGATTGACCATTTTGCAAGAAGACAAAATTCTGTAAATTGTGAAATCACGATTTCTGTTGTTCAATCAAAACTTAATTATTATTTTTTCATAATTTCTGTTAATGGTCAAATACATAACTGTATGTTAAAATGCCAATAAATGTAGATATGGATAATTTAACAATATTAACAAATAGTCAATTCAACTATTATTATTATTTATTTATTTTGTGGCTTCAAATCTTTATAAGCAAGACTTAATCCAAAATAATGATTTATGTTGTTCGCTAACAGACAGATTTATCATTTTAATAACTTGTTGTTTTTTGTTTCACTGTGTTATTATTTTGTTGATGTATAGTTATTTTTGTCAGTCATTGTATTTTCAAAATTTATTTTTTTGTAAATCAGGGATTATGTTTATGTATAAATTTATGAATAACACCACAAAAATAAATCCACAGAAGTAAGTTTATTGTTTTTTTTTTTGTTTTACCAGAGTAGATATCACAATCCTGGTATCTAGGAATCATGCAACACAGTGTACAGTAAAACCATGAACACCTTCTGTGACCCAAAAAAACGGTTGTAATAATGAGGTGGTCTCATTATCAAGTTGATTTATGGGGAGTTATTGTAAACCAGTCTAAAAACTAGTGGTTGTTATAACAAGGTGTTTGTAATAATGAGGTGGTCTCATTATCAAGTTGATTTATGGGGAGTTATTGTAAGCCAGTCTAAAAGCAAGTGGTTGTTATAACAAGGTGTTTGTAATATTGAGGTGGTCGTTTTTTTTTGAGGTTTAATAATATACATGTAGGTTTTTGATGATGATATCTATGCTTCATTGAAACCAATGTATGGCACTATTTCAAAGGTACTACTGAATACGGGGCTCTGGATCAAGGAGCAAAGGTATTCTGTAGGAGTTTTTCTTGAAGATAATAAAGTAAGGCCACAAAAGATAAGTCGCTGGTTCCTGCTAATGTCACCAAAAAATACAGCTGTAGAACAGAACTGTCTTGTGTAAATATATATATTTTAGTTCAAAGATATATACTAGTAGTTAAAAAAAGCTGAGACCAAAAAATGTCTGGATCAGATGAAGAAATAGGGTCTGTTGGGTAAATGGAAACCAGGAACAGCTTTTTAGTGCAAATCCATAGTCATTATGGACAATTAGCTTTCAGTGATAGTTAGGATGTTTACTACTAAATTGGTGATCAACATTATCAATAGGTTATATTTAATGAGTCGCTGTCAGATAGCTCATAGTTTATACATAGCTGGACATAATACTAGTGTCCCTGATTATAAACATAGATTTAGCTAAACATCAGTTCAAGCCGAAGTCCAAGTCCAACTATCTAGACTTGGAACAGAAGATAAAGTGTACTAGTAAACAATTATCAAACATTAAATTGATTTAAATTACACAATACATTAAACTACGTTGATATTAACTACTGAGTTTGAATTATTTTTTAAGAAAAAAAAATAAAATTTCGATCTCGGCAGGACTCGAACCTGCAATCTCCTGATCCGTAGTCAGGCGCCTTATCCATTGGGCCACGAGACCTTACGTTTAATGGCGTTCTCAAAGTAATATAGTAATGATACAATGCGGTTTACATTTCGGCGGGAATTCAAATTACACTAAATGTGCATGAAGTGCAAGATTAAATCAACAAATGAAAATACGACGTAAAATCTACATTAAATTGCACATTAATGTTAATAGCTAATAGACCTATATTATTTCTTGAAACTGTACGTCTAGTCCTCAGCCAGTTCATGTAGATTCAGAATCTACCTAACACTATATAGATTCTACATGCCATGTAGTATCAGCGTGGCCAGTATAAACTACATTATTGGAAAATAAAAGACATTACCAGAAGTCTAAATCCTGTATTTAGATCTGGAGTTAACAGACATTGTCTGCTGTCGTCGTTTTTTTCACTAACGTAGCAATAATGTTGTAGCTCTAAAAAAGAATTGACTAGTCGTCGTATTAATGGTTACACAATTATATGTGGCTGAGTGCTTCGTCTTTGTTTGTGTCCTACGCCGGCCTGCATCCCCCAAATTACTGCAATGGCTAGACAGAAATCTAAAGATATCTATTTTCCGAGCCACAGCAAAAATCGCCAGATATGAATGTTAAGTTGTTTTCTTCCCGGCATGGCGACTTTGACGTTAGTACTGTTAACATTACTGTTCACGATTTGATGAAATTGTAGCTATCATAACAACAATAAAATAAATGAATCGAGAATGACATTTACAGCTTGGACTGACATTCATCGTCAGGTTAATATCAGACATAGCTTCGTCAACATCATCAACATAAATTTTCCTGACATCTCGACATTTTACTCTCATATACTCGAGAGCCAATACTTCACTCTGCCGGTAAAAAGTCACATCGCGGCTTCTGACCATGAAGACTGTATGAGGTCTGAGAAATAAAGAGAGAGTTTCAGTCACATAAAATGACCGTCTTTTATATGATTACTTTACTTATAGTACCTTTCGTCCTAAAACATCACATAAGTGTGTCAACCCCAGCCTGCTACTTGAACTACATACAAAACGACTTGTACGCAAATACAAGTTGTCGGGTACTTGTATATGATATATATTGTAGTAACATAGTAAAAATAACTGATTTTTGCAGTTTCCTAGCCTCAATTTCAAATCTTAATTTTGCAGACATTTACTCATTCTGAATAGTAAAATGCTTATTGTTCATGGTTTACTTCGCACTATTGTTACAAACTAGCACAAACCAGTGGAATTCGTGTAAGTATTATTGTATCTGACCCCACTCCCCCCTATGTACCTTACAACTATGATTTTATTTTCAAAAAAACATGACCATGAATTTTAATATATTATTAATTCGCCTGCATGAAGTTATGAATTATGTATGTTACCTCCAAAAATGTACTGTATAGACCGACATACGATAGCATTGACATCAATAATGTTACCCCATGAATAAGCCCTCTCTGAGCAAGTACCCACGTATTTGTTTATGTACTCACATTCGCAATTATTTTTCCCCATGACCCGCAAAATTTTCTAGATCATTTTTTACAATAAAAAAAAAAACAAAAAAAAAACAGGCAAACAAAATATATTTCAATGATTTTATTGCTGGGTTTTGAAGCCAAGCAGAAAATAACTACTCAACTACGATCAGTATATCTACATGTATTTGATAAGAAATAATATTACTCTCTTACACACCCAAAACGCCTACTTACAAAAACTTACATATACGTTCAATATCCGATTTGTTTGGCTGTGTTTTTCACCATCGATAGCGATAGAGCTAGAGATAAAACATTTTATGATCATCCTTATGTGATAATAAACACACTTCAAACCCGTATGGAATGTTAAAATCTTAATATAAACAAACAATTTAATCCACTTGTACGACCGAGGTAAGTATTAATTTATAACGCTTGTATAAGACACTTACCATTGTCTAAGTGGATTTATTAAATTAAAACACGTGCGCGCTTCCTTATTACATTACGATTAGTTTTGAAGCGTAATAATAAATAAAAAACAGGAAGATTTGTACGGTATACTTTAAACCGAACTAAATAATTTATGATAAAAATTATTAAATTCACGTAGAAAAATTATGTTATAATAGGACATCTTTAAATAGAATGGTTTCATTTGATCATGTTTCACAGATAACGGTTTATTATTAGAATATTATGTCATGTTTCTATTGTAAACTTTTTCTTGACAACAATTTTGTGAATTAATATACATTTGCTTCAACCCCTCAAAATTGTCATATTCAAAATCCAAACACATAGGAAGCAAGTTCAATTGTAAATGATTTTGACATCCAATGAAGTCGGAGAGATATATCAGAGAATGTTACTTTAGACAGAGACCTATACAACACAGAGATTTGTATGGGGTTTGCTTTAGAATTCAATGTACGTTGAAACCTGACCTTACTGTCACCTGTAAATAAAGACTAGCATTTAGTATAGTTCCCTGTCTAATATACTATCACGTGTACGGTGTCAGGAACAGGTTATCCAGACAAGACTAGCATGTGTTCAATGACCGTTCTTTTTGTTTTACAACAAACAAAACAAAACAAACCCCTCAGTAAAGGTCCACTGTACCGAAAGGACAAATTTATTCTCTTCCTTTTTAAAGGGAATGTTCACAGGTTTGACTGTATATTGTATTAAATGTCAACCTGTCAACGGACAGTTATTCATCAAATTTAATACGTAAGATGGATTCATTTCCCGCCTGCTATCGTCTGGTAAGTCGCCGCGTTTGTGAAGGTTGGTTCAATTTATCCAAATGAAATTTAAAGTTCTTCATTCATTTTGTTTAGATATTTTGGACAATTCACTGGCATTGTTCCCATCAATCACTGAAGAAAATGGTCATGACGTTAATTATCATGACACGTGACAACACGATGGCTTTTTAAAGGACCGAAACAATGTTTCAGTTCTAAACATGTTTGCTTGATAAAATGAATGTATGTCATAGTTTTTATAAATAAATATAACAGCAAACGCTCCACAGAGTTCACTCCACAAAATTTCAAATTTTAAAACTGATAAAACACTTGAGAATAATGTAGCGATTAGATGAGTGTGTGGGTATTTAAATTGGTGATAAACTTAGAACTTAGATATATAACCTGGACGTATTTTTTATAAAATATTTACACCTATGCATATACTACCAAGACAAGATTGGATATACGTCAATTTATACTATTCAGAATCAAAATTAAGTTGTAATTGCCTGTATACATTATATTCATTCGTTAATAAAGCATTTTGTTGTAAATTTTCTACTATAGTTTGCGTCTTAGACTACTGACCCGATGTCCAGGCTATCAAAACAGAAATTTCTCGAACAAGCAAAAGAGTAAAATAAAATGATCGTTTTCTGAATGGGTTTGTTCAAACATTATCTTTCAAGACCGAACATTTTACACCACAAATTCTCTACTTTTTTATTTATGTTTCATTTCACTATACTCTAAGAATTCAACAAGACGATTAATCATCACGACTTTGTATATAGGTGATTTAAATAAAGTAGATTAACTGTAATTAACTTTTGAGACATTTTAAGCTTCTGTTTAATCAATTTAATAAAACTTGGTCAATGATCCGACGAGTGGAGCGAGCCTAGGGTTTGATGTATGATCGTAATTATTCCGGCCTTAAATGTAAACATATACATGTACTTATAATGTTAAAGTAACATTGAATTCGCTGTTTGACAAAGTCAAAGTCAATGTGTTTTATGTTGTGATGGCTTAAGTGTGTCAAGGCTCGCTTTTAGAAATATCTTCATCGACGTTAATTTGACATCTGAATCATGAAGTATTGCTGTAATCAGTCATATTTCTCCACACACATCTTACGTAGGTGTTCTTTTAAAAATAATATTTACATATTTTAGCCGATCGTATTTTCATTGGATTTTCGCAACCATACGTAAACAAGTTTTACAATAACGAAAACTCCCCATGGCCATTTCGGTGACGTGTGGGACGAATTGGTCAAGCTGATCAGCCAGTCACATCGGGCTAAATTATGAATGAAATGATATTATCGCGAATTATTTACATTTCTCATGACAGGCCAAAGGTGCGCCATTACTACAAATGACTCTTATCTTAACCCATAAATGTTAATGGACTTCGAATCGCTAACTAATGTAGATATCATAGTAAACTTGTATTAACTGCGTAAAAATTTAAATTGTGTCCAAACAATCTGACTCAAGAAGGTTTTATTTTATATATATCAGTGTTTGAAAACTACCGGAAATAGAAGGAGTCGTATGTGATATTTAAATACCATCAACAAAATAGATTTGTTATAACTAAACATGAACAAAATATATATACTTGTTTCAATGACTTCAAATACAGTATTTCGATAATAGCTACTATTACCGCGTTAGAATACAAAGTTACAAAAGGATAATACAATACCAAAAACAGATAGCTACAATGACAAATGTATTGGCAGAGTTTCTCGCCTAGGAGAGCGTAGCTAGCTTCGAACTCTGAGTAAATTGAACATATTACCATTTAGTCAAACAAGTGCACATTGTTGACATCCCACCGTGTTAAATGGTCTAATAGTTGATTTTGGATAGTTTATTGAAATTGTATTTACATAGAGCTTGTATATTCCTGTCACTTAATATTAGTCGTACTTAATTTCTTTTTTATATCATATCACATACACGTTTCATGATATGATTTTTACACGCTTTTATTGATATGCAAAATGTACATTTAAACATTGTTTTAAAGTTTTGCATGCAACGAATCCTCATAATTTATCGTACGAAGATGACTAAAGACATTTTCTAAAAGTAAGCCATATTTTGTTGATATATTTGCGTGTATCCCGTCATCAAGAATGAACTGTACGCACCCCTACATTTATCCATACCTCGGTTACCCCAGCTTTAATACTCTATACACACTCGGTCATCAGATATGATCGGTATTTGTATGATATTTAAGTCTTTTAGGTTTACAAACATCTAATTATGTACCATAGATAGATTTGTCGCCGATTTTACATTTTTCTTCACATTTTTTAACAATATCGAGTGTAGTAGTTAGATTGTTCGGATACCCTGTGGTTTATTTTGAGGTTCAACCGATAACGCATTTTAATAGTACTACAGAGAAATTCGTACTTCATGACTTGGTGTTTGACCACTGAAAATAACAGTGTCACAAAAATCTATGAGATGACATTTTCTTTATTTTGAAGTACATTTTGAGTCATTACTTCGGTAACACTGTACTTAGTGGCTGGTTTATAATTGTAGCAAAAACATACACTTCATTTTACTATAACAATCATCGAATTCCACCGCGAAATAGAAAACATACATGTGTCATAATTTCAGTTCGTTAATATAATTCGGACATAAGTCTGCGCGGATGTATGTTACTGATAATTTAACTCAAAGTTACAGATAATATATTCATAACAGGTATAGGCTAAGCTGTTACTGTAGACCTATGTGAATTACGTTAATCTAATTTACTAATGATGTATTATGGTCGCAAATTCGAAAATTAGGCCATTTTCAGACGTATACTCATTTAAAGTGAAGTGTATTAACGAGCTTTTCGAAAATACAAGTATTACAATAAAATATTGTTCTTTGACGTACATAAAAAATTGAAGAAATAGATGCCATGATTAAACTACGACCATGACAACAGACTACAATAGTAATGAAATAATTTATGTAGCCGATCTTTCAAAACGGTACCACTGAAGATGCTTACATAGGTTTAAAAGCCTTAAAATTGCCTTTTAGGCAGCAAATGCACCACTTCTGTATTACTCTTCAAATTTTAATTCGCCTCTTGTTTGGCGGGTAACGAACGTGAACTTGGTGAGGATTTTATATTCTATGCAAGGTTGTAAGAGTTATGTCCCTTAGTCAGACATTCGAATTATATTGATATAGATCTACTTAATTCATTGCATTTATCAATGACTTTCTTAGTGTGGATTTCATTACAGTATCGATGATATGCATTTATGACAATAAACCGATTTTTTTCACTAAATGTGATTTACCTTCAGAAATACTTAGACGATTTCGATTAGATCTTGAGAACAGCGAAAGAACATGTTCTTGACATGTTTTAGAAGCGGATGCGAATTTAATCAAAAACACCTATTGCACAGGTTGTCATCGGTATTCGCGATATCTGTCAACATCAAGTGTCGGATTCGCGAAATAAATTTCCACCATGCCGATACAATATATTGGCAGGGAAAGTTACTTTCATGGCAAGTCGTTGTATGAAATTGCGAGAAACCTAAAGAATTTCGGAGTTGGACGCTACGTGTATAGAGTGACGTTCAGCAAAAGATATGAAGAACCATCTTTCTATAAATTGACCTCAGTACAACCAGATATGAATGCTAAAGTAAGTATTATTGCAAAAGACCAATATGGAGGTCCTCTTACTTCAAAGAAATGTAAAGAAAAGTTCCTTAAAATAACATCACCATCCTCATAAAATGATTGCTTTTATAAAGAATCAAGATTTTCTCATGTTATTTCAACGGAAATTTTCAAGAAGGAAATGCACTCTATGGAATAGTGTCTGCTACTTGTAATTATCTATTATTGATGAGGCACATGAATATGCTCAGAATACAGTGATCTTTTACGTAGTGAAATAAGTATTGAATGGTCATTATATATGATTGTGTTATAGATATGACAATCTTAGGTTTGTATTCATGTCATGTTGTGTTTTTATTTAGTTTCAGTTTGAAAAAATATATAAAGCAGTTCACTATTTGTATCTGTATGTAATTTATGTATGTCACAGTGTTAAACAGAAAATGCAACAACAACAACAAACACTAATTTTCTAAATGTAGTTGGTAGCTTTATGAAATACACTGTATTAACACTGTATTAACCAACACGCTATTGAGACAATTTTTGTCAGAATGCCAGGTGGTCTTAATAGCGGAACTTTGCTGTACTTATATGTACAAAGTTTCACCCCCACTGACCCCCTTAGTTAAAAATCATTCCCACTCCTATGATAAATTTAGGCTTAGATTGTCTTAATTTCTTTTTTCACTGGTCCCCCACTGCTCACCAGCTTTTCACTTTCCTATTCAGAATCAATGCATCTTTTTTTCTTAATGTGATACAAGTGTATCTTTTATATATTTAAGCATACTTTGGGGTTTGTAATATTTATTCTTATATTTTTGTTTAATTTGGGAATGCCATCTATTCTCAAAACTATGCAGACATTTCAATTATTTGTTTTTGTATTTTTATTTATTATTTTTCATACTCATTTTATGTATAACATGACAATATGAGCATGTTAACATATGTGCATGATGAAATAAGAAGGTATAATTGTCAACTATCAACATGGTGGGAGAGACATATACAATATCAATTGCATAAACACAATATTAAACAGAAATCATTTGAAAATGCATTATTTTCTCTGACATTACTGCAAATTACAGCTCCAAGTCCTGTTCACTCAATGTTAAGAATAATCCATATGCATGATTACGTAAGTTTCCTATTAACTTAACAAGACCTACAGGAGAAAATGAATGGTTTTATCAGCCTGGAAAATTGTTGAACTGCAAATTTGTGTTAATACTGAAATTCTTTATTTTGTTATTTGCAGGGATATAGTAAAGGAAAAGCTGAAGGTGAAAAGTATTTCCGAGGAAGACACTTTGGAAACTGTAAAATTGAGGCTGGACCAAAACATGATTGGCGACTTATTCCTAAAGATCAAGAACATATGTGGCTTAATGCTCTAGAAAAATGTGAAATAAAACCACCAAAAGAAGTGTCAAATTCATGTGAAATACCTCCTTTAATGAAAAAAATATTCAGTGATGAGATAAATGCTGCTGGACTAGTTTTGGAAAAATCAGCATTTTTATGTAAAAAAAAGATTCATGGGGGTAAATTTTGCAATTATACAAATACAGTTGAACAAAAATAACCAGAAATGGACAAAAATGTAATCATGTGCTGATTATAATAGTCATCCTGACATTTTGTGTTATAATTCATTGTGTTTTCTTAATGATTAGAATACATTTACGTTTGAATGTGCTCTTGTGGTATGCTTCACTTAATAAAGAGATTTTACAGAACATTTCATTATTTTATTTTATGATACTTCTTAACTTGCAAACTGCAATCATAGCAGAATTTATGGCTGTATACATTTTGTTTTTAGAGACATGTCAGAAAATGGATTTGATATTGAAACATGCACATGATATTCATAATTATAAGAGTGCAACAGCTTTTCTAGCTCAGCTGAGCACTGCATGCTCATGGCGAGCTTTATTGAGCACTCTGTCATGTGTAGTGTATCATGTATCAGCAATAATAGATTCAAAAGACATTAGATTCCCCTCTGAAATCACTGGACCAATTTCAATCGAACTTCAAAGGAATATTTCCTGAATGGTCTCCTACTAAGATTCCACAAATTATGCCCCTGGAATATTCAAGTAAGGATCTAGGTCGAAATTGGTTCTGCTCTTTGAGTCGTTTGTTTGCCATGTTGTCAATTCATCAGGCCAGTCAGGTCAGATAGGGCCCTTTTGTTTCTGTTTTAAGTTAATGTTTTGCTTGTAACAGACAACCTTTGTCCAATCCAATTGGTGGTACATTCAGAGTTGTTTCCCTTTGATAATATTACGCAAGTTCCACAAGTTAAGTTTGTAAATAACAGAAGAACGTTTGATGTATTTTCTGTTTATATGTATTCTTGTGAATACAATTCCTGCATTTGGCTACCTGGTATATTTATTTTCATCCCACTATCTGTATACTTATCTCTGCCTTAGCTGTTACTTGTAGCTTGAATTTAATACTAGTATGTTTTTCATTTATACTGGTCGTCATAAGAAAATAACCAGTAAGAGATGTTGGTATAAAATAGACAAAGCGCAACTAATTGAGATGAATTTAATTCTGGAAATAGCTGAAATAGTTCATGATATGTTTTATTGTTATTCATTATTGACCATAAAATGGCTGTATACCATTAAAATTAAGGTCAGTATATTAGGTCAAAATAGAAGAATTTTTATGATGGTTACTTTCTTATGACGGTCAGTATAAATATATATAAAAAAGATTCTCGAGCCAGGTGGAAAGTTTATATCAATGACATTATGAAAATCTCACTTCAGGAAAACCTGTATTTGCATGCACCAAGTATCACAGGAATGTTTTATATGTTTTCATTTGGACATTCTTTCATTTCTTCTACTTCATGATGGAGAAAGGTAGAAAACTAAGAGGGTTGACAGGGTATTAGACATGTAATATCACAACAGAAGATTGAATAGGGATTATATGCTTGAAAATAAAGTTTATGTGGACTTTCATTGGCGCACTGAATGTTTACCAATAGGATTCTTGCATTGTCAATTGTTATATGCAGTCTTAATTTATGGGGGGCGGGGGGGTAAAGTCGCACAGCTAGTGTCATTTGGCAACTTTTCCAGGGTTAACAATGGTGGAAGGCAGTAGACATACACCTGGACAGAACCACTCAGCTTCTTTGAATTAGCTGGACAGATTCCTAACAGTGAAGTTTGGTCTCGGGTGGAATTCGAACTCACTACAGTGAGAGGCTTGTGAAAACTAATCAAATACTTGCCAGAGACCACAGAGGCCCCCAGACAATCTTAAATTTTCTGCAAAAGGTATGACATGTGTTTCACTATTTTATTCCTATACCAGTGAATAGCTATAGTGATTGCCCTGTCCGTCTTCGTACGCCGTCAGCAATTGTGTCAAATGAAATCTCCAAAACCACTGAGTCAAAGTCAATTAAATTTCACAGGAATGATCATTTGATGGTACCCTACCAAGATTTTACACATGATGCCCCTGGTTTCAAATTCAGACTCACATCAGGGGCTACTTGTTTTTTACATAAATTATATTAGGTAAAACCTTTAAACATCTTTATGACCAAAACCTTGTGACCTCGTATGACCAAAACTTTGTGACCTCGAGTTTGGATATTTGGATTGTTGCATTGTCTTGTAGTCCTCAACGGACATTATTATGCCCATGGGATCAAAATTGGCCCTGCCCCGGAGGTCACTTGTGTTACATGTATAGATTATATGGGGAAAAACCTTTAAAAATTGTTTGTCCCAAAACGTGTTGTTTAGAGCTTAGATATTGTCTAGAGGTTCTCCACTAAGATTGATCTAAGTATGTTCCTGTGTCGAAATTGGTACTGCTCTTGGAGTTACTTGTTTATCAAGTTGTCGATTCATCAGGCTATTTGGGTGAGCGATGTATAGGACCATTTCGTTTTTTTTTGTTTAGTATATCTTTTAATTTCTTATTTTACTAAGAGTCCAACACATCACCACACATACATTTGAACTTGTTCTCAATATTTCCATTAAATTTCAACTTGATAATCAGCTCAGCTCAATATTTAGATTTCGATCCCAAACATGGTCTTCATTTCAATGTATTACTGTTTCTGTTGCTTTTTATATTGACTGTGTAGTTTACAGTTACCCAGCATTATAATTTGAATATTAGGTGCTGCTGGTGTGTAGTTTGAAGCAGTTTTCTCAAATGAGGACACCAGGGAGTTTCCAGATGGGGCAAATTTGACCAGGTACCGGGAATGCTTATGAAAACTAGACATATCACTGAATTGTGATTAAATACCCTCGCAACAACCAACAACCAGGTGATTACAGTTTACCCCAGAAATGTTCTTTTACGGGTGTATAACAAGACTATTAATTGACTACAATATTGAACACTCATTAATAGATTGAAGTTGGTCTTATACTTATCATTAGGACGATGTTCATGATAAACATATTTGTATTGAAATAAGTTCGGATCACAAAAAATTGAAGAAAATTATAGTTTTATGAGAATTTCAATGACAACATTGATCCTATTTTTAACTGAACATGTAGCATGAGCTGCTTGTATTCCAAGTGTTTAGACTCCATAAAATTTCATGATTTTCGCTAAAAAAATGAGAAAATATAAAAGCCTGTGGTTCCAGTCAGGGACTGAAACCTTCAAGGATTTCTTCCACAGACTAGACTTGTCAATTTGTCTCTTAAGGTTCAGTCTGATCATTCGATTAGTTTTCATGTTATGTAAGTAATTGTCTCAACTGCACTTAATACTATAAGAATACATTTTGAAGTTAAGTGTATAAGAAGTACCTAATTCACGACTACAAGATGTGAACCATTAAATTTCAAATTGACGTCAGTTTTAAAGAAATCAGTGTTAGCAAGGTTTTAAATATATATGAGCTGTTTAATTAATATAATTACTCCCTGTTCAGACTTGATAATTCAGTTACACACGACTGATGTGAAAAATTATCTAATTCTTTGTTTTTTCAGCAATTACTGGAAAAAAGGGGTTCATTATACTACACTTGACGATAAAAGTTTGTTATGTGGGGTATCATATGGTGTCTCTGTTTTATTGTTTGCACGAGATCTACCATCATGTGGTTTGAATCATTAAACAACAAGTAATTAAGCGATTAAAACATCCCATATCATTCATATGTGTCGATTAATTAAGTATTAGTTTTGTAATTAATTGCTACATTATCATTAAGAGAGTTGTTAGCTTGAAGTATTTGGAATATTGAGGTTTGGGACTTAATATCCGTGTTGATCTCAAGATGATTAATATTTTAAGATTTCACGTTTACTAAATTAATGACAGTACTAGCAAAGTTATAATGCATTATGCTCTTGTATGTTATAATGAAATTTGGTCAATACAAATGGTTGGAAATAAGAGTTTGAAACCTGTTCTCAAACATACCTCGTCTCATGGTTGATTTAAAAAGAGGATTGTGGTATAGTATAGCTGTATCCTGAGGTCTGTCTCCGCACACAAGTTTTATGATCGTGGACATTGTGGCTTTAAGCTAGACAAATGCTTAAGTTTGCAGACCAGTCTTAATTCTCACGTCTTTGATTGGTCAGTGCCGTCATGTAATGAACCTAGTTTCATAATTTTGGATATTGTGTTTGCATTTAAGGATTAGACTAGCTCTGAAATGGTTATTCTGTGATGTAATGGAGATATCAGGTCAATATTGTCAATTACAGAGTAGTTTGTGGTAATTAAATTAAGCATAAAGCAATGATCAATTAGTTCCACCAGAGTTAAATTAGCATGTTTAGATTATATTTAGTTTAAAATTAGCTAATTGTGTTACCAATTCATTAAATTTGTTAATTTTCTGAGGGGGTTGCAAAGAATAAATGAGCATATTCATTTAACGTGATCTGTTGGATTTGTTTGTCTCCATGTGAAACGACTCAGCTTCTTTCTTTTTTATTTCCTCGAATTATATTTAATAATGTTAAATCTGAAACAACAGCACTCTTTCATGCTTTACTTGACAAGATATGAACACATATTCAACTCTTCGATAAAATCAATCTGTTAGTTGAATATTTTGATCAGGCGTAAAAAATGCTTGTTTCTGGTTACCCGACCAAATTTATCGCCGCGACCTTTGACTTTTTATTAGCCCCGAGGAACGGTACGTCCACTTTTTTTCCTTTATGCACAAAAATAATCTCAACAAGAATGATAAAAATGATTCCGAAAATAAAAAATTCCGACCTACCTTCCCTATTTTTAATGTGCATGTAACCAGAAACAAACATTTTTTACGCCTCAGTATAAATTATAATAAAGGGTTCTAACAATAAAAGTGGTTAAATACTGTTTCAAATCAGTGTATAATTAAGATCATATAAATACTGAGCTTACATTCAGTCAGTTAGTTACCCGCCAAATCTCTCTCTTAAAGCGCGAGACTCACGCTTTTATACCTAAAATCACGCCTTCACAAAATTGACAAAATTTCACGCTTTCAAAAAGTGCATCATCGAGTCACTCATTACTGAGTCATTTTAGTGTTGTTTATACGCGGTTTGTCTTCCATGAGTAGATAAACACATGAACTGTATCTATTACCATAGGGCGTTGTTGGTTTCTGGGGAACATTAAACCTCTCAAGAGGGGTTATCGCCCCTTTTTCCAATTCTTAAACTTACTCTTAATTGGATCTTGATAGCTATATTAGTCGATTATTCTGTCTGTTCATTAAGAGTAGCCCCCTAGCTTACATGTTGATACACTGGTCCAAACTCCTGTTTATCAACGGCTGCTATGAAAATAAGCATTGGTGAATGCGTTAATTGATCAAATAAATTAGATTTTAGCTTGAGATAAATTTTAAATACATATTTTCTTTAACACATTATCTTGCAACGTTCCTCTTATAGCGAAAACATGCGTAATAAGCATCAGGCTCAATATTTTCGTACCGTTGTCTTGCTCTTACTCTGATCTGGGTGTAAAATAGGAGAATTTCCATTTGTCTTCCGTACAACAAATTTCCTTATGTCGTCCATATAAAGTCATGGGTTTGTAAAAAGCATATATCAGTCTGACGAACATCAAGTCGATTCCATTTAAAGATTTGATTGTTGTACGGTTTTAAAGCTTCCGATCCGAGCAGATAAGGAAAATGGAACATTTAATGCTTAAATAAATCGCAGATTACTGCAACAATAATAAGATTATTTGATATAACTCTTGATGGACTAATTCAATTCTCCACGACGATCGACCGTCATGACTGACTACAAATCGCTCTTTATCCGGGTATTAGTGTGTTCCGAGCACTATTAATGTAATTAGTATTAGAAAAGTCATTTATAAATGTAATTGAAAATTCGTTCCCTACAGACCGTGTTAATGGCTCTTCATTTAATCTTATTTTCTGAAAAACAGGATAATGCTAGAGATATTATGCTAATTAAACAGTAAACAAGAAGAGGGGCTGTGATATTTGAGCTTTATTAATAATGTAGACAATACGCTGTGGCCTTTACGTTGTAAACCCGCTCTTTCCGGGGGGACACTGTATTTAGAGGGAATATTAACTTACAATTAACAAATAGTCGTACAGATCACGTTAAGGGAATTACTAAACATGATATATCATCGGTGATTAAGATAATATTCATCTGGACCGTACAAACGCCGTTGTATTTGACCACTCTGACGAATGTGCTAGAAAACCCTGGTGGCCTCTTTCTAATAGAACTATGCATTAACTGAAATATTGGTCAGATATTCCCCGGAGTTAGTCGTCAAATAAAGACCTTTATGTGTTTTTAATTATTTCTAAAATGACCGTCGCAATATATTTCCATAGCTACTTTGTGTACACGCGGAAACGTTTTTTCGGTCAGGTTGTATTGAAAGTGAATAATTCTCTTTTATTCAGAGAGCAGACAAAGAATGATTATAATCATCGTCTTTATTTGGACAATTACAACAACAGCAGCAGCAAAAAAAAAACAGCAAAAATAACAATTAGGTTTAATGCTCTCATTGAAATCTCTGGTAGTTCAAATTATTGAATAAAACACTCAATTAATAGGAAAATCCAACGAGATGAATGAATTCACAAGTATTTCTTACATATTCTTCTATTGAAGTGTTTACTTTTACTCGAAGTATTATATTATATTTACAGAATCAATCGTTTTATAACTTAAGAGACCTCCTATCGCCTTTCTTTGGGGAAATTATTCCAGTACAATGTCTATTTTTGTTGATGGTATCTTGAGCGCGGCTTACAGAACGCAGATACTTGGCAATTCACTCACAATTTCCAACGTTTTCGCGAAGACATCCGCAAATTGAATTACATCCCCATACAATAAACCATAATCCGCCATGAAAATTTAATAAAACACATTCATAAAGAATAAATAAGCCTCATTCGACTGTTCAGAAACAGACATTCGATTAGATATACAAAATTAAGAATATTAACTTCAATTAAGCGTTACTGTGTTTTGCACATCCAACAATTATGGAGATTAAACCTGACGTGCCATTTGTCGTTTAACGTAATTTTTATAGAATTATTGTTGAATAAGCTGGGCAGATGTAACTTCTCAGACCGTCATGTAGGCCTCTCTGTTGTATCGATAACCATTTTCTGACTTCCATATTGAAGATACGGCCAGCATAAAGATGATATGTTTTATCTTATGTAATGTGCGTATATATAATATACATCGTATTTAAATGAATACTTGCTTGTTGTGCAGGACTCTAAGACAATTACTGCGATGAGCTAGTAGTTTGACACTAAATTTTGATTTCTGAGCATTTTTTTTCAGAAGGATATTAAATTTTAAGAAATTAGACAAATATTATGACAAATGAGGACACTTTTTTGTCCACAGAACAACATACATACCTCTCTTATCTTGACGTTTGTCGCTCACGCAATCCTACTGTTTACATAGTTGATATGTATATAACTGATCGTATTTGTCTTACATGATTGTCTTATTAAATAAATAAAATGTTTGAAAATGCGTGTACTTGCGTAATCGTCATGATGGATCAAAGATTTTGTGGCGCTGTTGTCTTCATGAACGTGCATAGTAACGATTTGCAAAATGAAATAATTGTTCTATCATATTTCTGATTTTATTCAGTCTTATAGTTATGATACCATCCAATTACAGAAATGTTTGAATGTTTCATCGAGCGTTTATGACATTATTTTACCTACCCTTTGGTGTATACTCTTAAGTTACGTGAAGCTTTTTCAACAAGCCCGGTAAATTTACAGAAACCTCACAGCATCCACGCTTTCTTAATTTCCTTTGTTGTTAAGTTTGAACTTTAATCAGTAGCTGCGATTTTCGGGCGAAGTGTAAATATATACATGAAACACTTTTAAAACTAATTACAACCATGTTACAATTTCGTGTTCTGCCTTAAGTAATGAAATAAATACAATTAAGGAATCACAAACGACATAACAAAGGCGAACTGGGTACCAACAATTGGCTTATAGATGGCAATTTGAATAGGTGAACACTTTCCTTATAACTTTACCAGCCGTGCAATTTGTTTAATTCAAAATCACTATCGGATGGAAAAGAACGCAGGTTATGAAAAATATAGCTGGAGGTTGAAAAGTTTGCTATATACGATTTGATTAATTCACTTATTCAAACGATATGTGATTGCGACAACAGTAGCAGTTAAAAACAAGCCCCAAGGATACTTTTCAACTTTCGAATGTTCTAGATGATTATTATGTTAATGATCCGCGCAGGGCTTATTTTAAACGCACACATATCTTTCTTGCATTACATTCAGTAGTAACTCATAAATCTGCTTAATTCAATTATGTTCTGTTCTTTTAATAATTGTAGGTTAATTCTTCATAACCCAAAATGAAAGTGCCTGCTGTGTTGCCGAATTTGACTAAATGACACAACATGGGAGGAGACGTTACTTGTTTAATATGTGGTATTTTGAGTTAAGGTGACTTATATTCAAAATCATGTAAACGATAAAGTCTATGTGTTAAACAGGTGTTCAATAAAGTATGAATGACATGACGGCGTAAGATACAATTGAATTACTCCAAATGGTGCTTAGTAGAGTAAGTTTTTGGAGTTAAAAATTCCACATGATATTTTCTTTTTAACTCCTAATGATTCATTCATAATTAAGCAGGCCGCGGCCGTGGTCCAATTGTTAGTGCGCTAGACTTGTAACCCGGAGATACGGGTGCGAATCCCCGTCGCAGCAAGTCATACCCTTCTATGCAAATTGGACAAGAATGTCAATTTTCCTCCATATGTGGAGAAGTTGCCGGCTCCTTGTGGAAGGATAAGCTAGTACCGGTTGGTATTCAGTCCAGGAAAACTAGTTAGGTGAACCGGTCGCTGTATATAACTGAAAAATTGTTGAAAAAACGGCGTTAAACCGCGGTGACAATAAGTCATATACAAAACAAACATCATAGTTAAGCGCAATATCGTTGTATTGTGTACTAGTGCAATTTCAGCGGTTGTATATGAAGTCTAATTTTGTAGACTGTAGTTCTTAACTTTCACATAGTGTAAATGTTTGAAAGGAAGCGTGTATAGTGATACTGTCTAATGATTAAGTTAATTAATCGCTTGGAAATGAGAATAAACGGTAAATTTTAATTATATATTTCTTTGTCATCATAAGTCATATTCAATGTACATACTCAAAGGCTTCTTTTTGAGAATTGAAATTAAATACCGCCATCCATTACATGTTCAGTCTAATAATATATTAATTAATTATGTCATCCTTTATCAGCATAGATGGAAAGTTGTACGTTATAAATTCTATGTCAAATGCACCTAAAATTTTGTTAAAACTAATCAGTTCATTAGTAAAATGCCGTAATTAAATGTATGTTCACATGAGTGATGCTTTCATGCTGCACGCAAATGTCCAATAAGTTATCATACTTCAAAAGATGAAAATGAACACACAACGCGCTCTCAACTAGATCGATCACCGAATGATCAAGTGTCCGTCGATATACATTGACATCCACCAAGATCGATGCTCAATGCATTGACAAAGTGAAAACAATGTCTAATAATCATCCGGACGGAAGCCCTAGCCCCTATCAAGTATTGCGAATAAGAATGCTTATTACACCATCAATAAACCACAGGTTTAGGCCCTGCCCATTATTTCTGCGACCCTCTCCGGATTGGCTGTCAAGTTTTCCGATATTCCAGGGCGGTTCGGCTTGTTCGCTTCTCTGTCATCTTCTATTAACATCTAAAGTCCGACCCCTTGTCTCATGTCACACGATAATTGAGCCTGATGTGACAAAAACCGAATAAGGACGCTATTACTGATCCAATACAATGCGCATTATTAGTAACAAATTATAATAACGCTCTAAAACTCACTATTGTCTGCGTATTAGAGCGCGTGACTGAGGTGGTCTTGAAATTGAATTATGAATGATAATTTTGGTTCCGCATTCTGCTGGAACTTTCTTGTATTTATTTGATGAAGTTCTGTGAAGCGAGCATGTCATAGAATTGTTCAAAGGAATAATACTGTGCTGAAAACAATTTTCGGGTTACACTAGGAACACATCGATTACACCATTTTGTGGACATTCTTTACTAGAGGTAAGCATAGCTTTCTCTTATACTCTTACACCAATATCAACTGTTGCTTCATTTTTACATACACCAGTCAACATATTACTTATATGTTGATTTTGAAATTTTGAGTGAATTTTATTTCGTTTTTAACGCGCTGTACGGAATACTTCGGGGCTTATCATATTGTTATAATAACTACTCATCCTATAATTGAAAGCAATTTTCTGCGGTCACATTGACTGCAGTAGGTCTTAAATTTGCTGTACCTGATATTAATTAGAATTAATTTGGCCATACACTAGTTGATGTTGGGCGGTAATCTAGCAGACACGGTCTGTTTCTGTAAAACATGTATGCTAGCACAGACCATGCGCGAAAAATACGCTCATTTAACGAGATGTTGACACTTATGAAATTATTTCATTACTATGAAACCTGATTTATATCAGGACTGTGATCAAAGTTATTTACTAACAAATTAAAAATTACAGAATTTAATATATTTATGTATGTATCATGTTCTTTGCAATATTAGTCGGCTTTGTGTTGCCTTAGTCGTTTCATTTAAGAGTATTTGAAGCATAATTTTAATTGTTCAAGGTAATCATACATCGGTCGTTCGATGCACCGTCTAAGGGTTATTTTCATTATTTTGCGGTTAAAAGAATTTATAAAAACACCAGTGTGGCGCTACCAAAAGTCTTTGATTTAACAAATACGCATTTAAGTATTCTTAGACAAAGATATCATTCTTAGTCATTCACGTTGGATAGATAGCATGATTTGATGTACTGATTGAATTGAGAGTTTAAAAAACTGTTCGTACTTAGATTTTCGGTCATTCTAGACTTGATTGGAGAGAAGTGGGTGTGTAGTTTATATAATCAGGATAGGATATGAGCAATTTTATTTTTTATTTTAAACATGAAGTTTTACGAACTTTGAAGTGTTTAGATAAAATGCTCAACTAATGCATTCCATGGAAATCTTGCTCCTTTATAATCATATGACTTAAATGAATAAACCTCTGAGTTAATGATTTCAATGTTAGATCTTATCCAAAACTCTAAGAAACATTTTTCATTAGTTGAGTTTGTACTGTTAAAATGTTAACAAGATTTATTGAACAAATTTTAACAGTCTTATATAGATTAGAAGTGTTAGTATTTATTTTTAAGTCTGACAAGTGCATATGATCGACTTACTATGTAATAGATGAGTATTAATTGTTTCAGTGTAACTATTGATTGCAAGAAGATGTTTTGTTTCCACTGTCCTCCTGGACTCCACCCTGCGTCCCGACCCCTGGGGATGGACCTGTCATTTCAAGCTCATCCATCATGTAAGTTTAATGTTGTAGTTTTGGAGTTTATTTTGTTAACAATTAATTTTGTATCTTTGTATATGGACTCATGAGTCTGAGATTATAGAAGTTGAGATTAGTCTCTGAATTCAAGCTTTCAACGTTCTTACTTTTAATGTTTCCAAATTTGTTATAGCAAAACTTTGGTGATAAATATCGTTTACCTTCTCTTTAGCATAATTGATGCAAATATGTATTTAGAAATTTAACGGTGATATTTCTTTAACCAACGTGTGATTCAAGACTGAAATTGAGATTTGAGCTTCGAGACTGTTCTCAAGTTTTATAACCTGGTTATCTGAGCTATGAGATTTTACTAACTTTTTCTCAATTCTTGAATTAGTTGTGAGTTCTGTTTAACAATATAGAAAGCAGTGCTATTACAAATTACAAGAAACTTTAGCAAACCAGCTTGAAAAAATTACGTATTCATTTTCATTTGCATTATGAAATCATTCGAATTAAAATTAGACTGACTTGTATCCTCGTATGATAAGTTAACTAGGGTATATATCTTCCATATATAAAAGTAAGAATTTATGTTTCGTAGTCACGAAGTTTAATTTATATTACACAAAGATTTAGTTAAAGGCATGATTGGAGTTGACTAATATGATATATGGAATCAGTACCTTAGTTTAAATAAAATCTGAGAGTTGCTAATCGACCGAAAGAATTGTATTTCAGTGTTGTATCTGATGTAAAATAATAGTTCTTTTTAATAAGTTGTAAAAAAGCGCTAACACGTACTTTTTTAGTGACAGCTTGTTAGTGTTTGAAATAGTTTTTAGATGTTGAATATATAATTGAAAATCCAAGTATTCGTTATTAAAGACCTTTATGGTATTTGAATATAAATTCTGCATATTTTTACAAACGCCGATCGAAATTAAATTTGTTGTAATAATATATTAAGTTAGATTACATCTAAATTCCAATCGTGAGTTGAAAACTTAGTGTTCCAAGTCTCAGAGCTCCAAAAATACTTGGCGGATCCTTTTCGAGGGCCTTAGTTTTATACACGTAACCAGGCAATATAAATTATTCTTCGCTATAATTTCTAGTGGTTAGTTTCAATTCATGTACACCGGTCATGACTCGCCGTCGTCCTGGTAGCGTTGATCAAATCTAAGTGGTATATTGTCATGGAAACATGACATATCTTTATTTTATTTGCGGCATTTACGTGTGACTTTGATTATTTAATTATCACACTTATGTAAATTGATTTAAGACCCTGTGGTACAAGTGACTGTTGTAATATCGTTATGAGCAGTCTCAGAACTGTCAGCCTGTACAGTCTGCTTGGTATAAGTCGTAACAATCATTGGAGAAATTATTTCCTAAACTTTACGCTTGTCATATATGTTTTCTTATCCTGTACACCTAAAGATATCATCTCGTGAATAGTACACACAATAAATTTAGCTTAGGATGAACTCAGATGATTATATTTTGAATAAGGATAAACAAGCTTTGGATTTTAATGCGAATAGTTTAAGTCTATTTGAATACCTACTTAAATGTTGCATTTTTATACATTAAGGAAATTGTTCTAATCTATTTCTTTTTCTTTTAAAATGTTTGCATTTTATTTTTCTCAACTTGTGTATGCTGTTGTGTAATGTTTCTATCGATGAACGAGGGTATAGCCAAACAGTTCGTGGACAAACACCATTTAAACAACATCGTTTGAGCTTCACTGATTTTTTTTCACAAAATACTAAAAATTACGATATAGCGACAACAACAAAGTCTAACACCTGTACACGAGCTGGTGTTTATTATGAATGCGATTTGATTACACTTTTTGTACCTAGATAGTGAACATGTTCAACCTTTTAAGACAAATTATATTGAAAATGTTGATCAAGGTTACTAGAAGAGACCAAACATCATAAAAATAATTATAAAAAAGACATGTCATCTATTTTAATCCTTGTTTATTTCTATATTGATAAGAATGAACGTTTTCAAATGATCTTTCTCGAAATTGTTTGTTCTGTGTTAGAAAATACTTTACCACGAGCAGATTATGACGAATGCAAACTTTTCAATGAAGGATCCAAAAGAAAATGTATTTTATTAGCATTAATTTATTTTTTATGTAAGTCAGTAAGGAGTTAATTCAATACTATGTAATTTGATATCTGTAATGAATATATTATTAGGTATATAATGTAATGCATGATTTGTCGTAATTTAGATGAACTTTGTTCAGCACAGGACGCTGAAGAATCCTAGGCCACGACTAGATGGATCAAAATGTATGTATATACATGTACATATATTTCATCTAAGGCATGTAGTTGCCGATTTCTGAATAAAATGATCTGAACTATAAATCATTATGACGGTTTTAAAACAGAACAAGAAAAGACGGGAAAACATGTCACGGTGCTATTAGAATTAGAACTGAACATGTAAATACGGAATGAAGAGTACAATAGGTTTCGATATATGCTAATACATGAAATAAGGCTTGCTTGGCCATAAGTAACAACACGGTCCAAGAATTCGCTGTTAAGTTCTGACGAGTTTGTCAAAATTCACGACATGTGAGTCTGACACATGTTCAATTTCTTGATTTGCGACATATTCTGGTTAGATTTATCCACACATATATTTGTTGTACGTTCAATAGAATACGGTTTTTCTTGCTGCACATATAATATTCACAGACGTGACTTCGCGTGTTGAACAAGACTGCAATACTGCAGTATACTATCTTAATTCAATACAATCAATGCTTAATTAATCTTTTTCCTGTTAATGACAGAAAATGAATGAAATATTGCATATGAAATATTGGAATTGGTACCAAACTTATTAAATATGGTAAGCTTGCCGATTGTCTATCCAACAACGTAGTTGATTTAAAAGTTTAAAACAAGGAACATATTCTATGAACAAGGAATTCTTCATCCATTGATTGTCATACTGATTTATGACACGATAATTCTAAAAATACCAATATATTGTGACACAAACAAACGAAAACACGACTAAACAGATTTAATCTTACAAATGAGCTGTCGTGACACAGAACCAGACAATGCGCAGTCGTAATATGTCAACGCATTTTTCACTTAAAAGCACAAGTATGAGACCTTTTCCTGCTGTCTGAGACGATTTTGTCACATAAAGAACATGTACGCCAAATTTATGAAATACAAAAAAGCGTAGACAGTTGTAGTAAAGTTTTCTTTTGTTCAAATCGATTGACCATTCAGTTATCATTTGTATTCAAAACTGAATGGAATATTTTTCTGGGCAATATGCATCACTCAATACGAGTTGATTGATATTTTGACAAATGAAATCATAAAAAAACAGATTTCCTACTTAGAGTTCTGGTTCTAAAGATTTTAGCACAACTGTTTCTATGTATTTGAAAGCATTGCAAACGGTTACAATGGAATGTCGTTTTGAACTTTACGAAATGAAATTGAGACTTAATAATTAGATAATTAAATCAGAAATCAACACTATCAAATTAAATCGCGTAATGATAGCCTCTGCGCCATTCCAAAGTGAAGTTTTGATTTGATTTCAGTGTAAAATTTCATTATTACTTGTCAATGGTTTGTGTTGTTTGGTGGCACAAACTGCTGGAACATTTATAAAGAAGAACTTAATGCAACTACCGTCCGTAGTGCAAAGTCGTAACTCAGAATTCATGTGACGGAATCGGCTCTTCAGTTCCATAAATCATATAGCTTCGTGTCTTATTATGCCATTCCAGTGAGTTCACCGGAGGTTGAAATTAAAAGCACCATAAAATCATAGTTAGAAAAGCAAATAATGAGAAAATATTAAAGATATTAAAAATGTGAAGCTCGTTATGGCATAATAAATCTTTCATTTCTCTAACTCACTTTCCCAGACATTAGAAAATTAATAGAAAAATGTTTGAACGAATGAAGACTCCTAGCCTCTTAAGTATTCACAATACTTGTGTATCAATTTATTAAACTTCCTAACTCAGCGAGGAAATTATCTTAAATGCAGCATTCAGTTTATCCGAGTGACAGAATATCAAAATCTGAGATACCAATTTATTTGTCAAGGTGACAAATAGAGGTGAGGAAGACGTTGTATAATTTTCTTAGAACATTTCATAATAAAATAAAAAAAAGGTTGCGCAAAATGATTGTTTTCAAACGGTTTGTTTTATAACGTTGAGAAAATGCAATATTCCATTCTAATAGCAAATTGCCACTTTTATTTGTATCTATGCAATACACTTTCATATTGATATTATAAGTAAGCTTTGGTTGTAATTCAATGAAATTATTATTGTAACGACGCCAACACACGTGATGGATGATAACATCGAATCACAACCCCGGAACTATAAATACTGCTTACCAACATGTCACGTGATGTATCGATAACTATTTTGGCGTCGTTGTTGACGTAGTCTTGTCCAACTCGATGCATTTACCAGACATATGTTTCGATTTCAACAGCATTGTATGATATAATTAGTATGTTAGACAGAATTATTACTTTTATTCGTTACTAATAAATCAATATCCTGAATATTAATTGAAATATACATGTACATGTAAATTTGTGTCACTTGCGTCAATTTTTGTATCTTATTTTTTTTTGATGATTCTTTATTTTCATACTTGGATGAACATACTATATGTATATGAACATTTGATGAGAGGTTTCAGGGGTCGTTTTTTTGACTAGCATGATACCTTTTAAATGTGATGGGTTCTTTGTTAAATTTATCAGTCCCAACCATGATCGGCATTGCTGCAGTTTTTATTATCTAATCATTTTAAATAATAAAAAAATAAAAAGGTAATGAGATAATGTTATAAGCTATTGATCTTCATTAGACTTATCATGAATCTACTCTAATGATGGCTTTGAATCTTTCGAGATGACGCGGACTGTCATGACAAGCAAAAGTTTTCAATTTACTATACTCCATCAACTCCTGCTAAATCTCAAACTTTTAAATATACGTCTTCATCAGTAGAAAACCAACTTTTAACGTTAAACTTTAAAATACATCTCTTCAGAAATAACTTTCCATTTTTTGCTCCAACCTATATACTGTGCAGTACGTCTCTAGAACACATTTTGCCATTTTGCACAACGCAGAACTTTTCAAATCCTGTGAGACAAGTTTTCCACGCGCACACCTTCACGTTAATTCAATTTTCACTTCTCCGTGCCTTTGTGGGCACAGAACTGACGAAACGTTCCCAGGGCAATCAACGAAGCTTCATTCCAGCGCAATCTCGCAAAATCTATCAAGGGGTTAAAAGTCAAAATCTGTACGACAAAATTGGATTTGTGAACCAAATTTAAGCGCATCATTGTCCCTAATCAACGTAATTAACCTAAGTAATGTAGTTAGGGAAATTACATTTCAATACGCGTTAGCTGTACCGTAATTCTCCCTCTACTTTTGTTCGAATTCACCGGTGAAAATGTACACAAATATGTTTTAAATTGACGATTCTTACGCGAGCGCCTAAGTCGGAGCATGCACTACTCTATTTAAATCAAATTATATTAATTAAACCAAGGATATTGATTCTACTTTAATTGTATTAATCACGAGAACGTATGGAATTAAACATCTTTCTCTGTAGGTTGAGATTTCACTAAATTGGTCTACTTTTAACTTAATTTTCCCGGATCTTTGATCATGTTAGATAACTTGTTCTATAAAGGGAGCGCTATCAAAGTAAAAAAAAACTCTTGAATTTCCATCTGAGTTTTGGAATGAATCGCAGCAAATTATATTAGCGATGCAAAAACAATTGTTAAAATTGGTTCATAGTTTACCATGACGTTAGAAATAATCAGCACAGAGCTCTCATGCATTAACACCCTGGCGCACAACAGAATCGTTCATTGCTAGTGGAACCGTCAGGGCGGGATTAACTTAGATTCCTTCTTAAGTACTTGTATTGGAATAATTTGATTGACGAAAATCCGTTCTCTATTTTATGTACTTAACACAATTCTGTTGTACATAGTATTATTATATATCAGTGGAACGTCAGGGTATTCTCTGTCCATTCTCAGTCAAACAGGAGAGTCTTTTGATTGTGATGTTATACCTACATTCCATTGACATTACACAGTGCATGAACTTCTTTTGTAATCTTTCGGCAGAACCACGTACGCCTCCTCTTAAAAATAATTCAATGCTCGCTGTTCATTAAATATTCTTTGACTAGCAAAAAAGTATTGAAAGCAAAATATGTAGTTTGAAAAAGTTAAGCTATGATTTGTTATAATTTTTCATAACTGTCAAATCTGAATCTGGGGTTCAGGAAGACTGGGTGTTGATTTTATACTGAAATCATCGAGTGTTTTAAACTCTTTAGTTGAATATAATGAGAACAAACTGAATAGCTTTTTTTAAACATTGAACATACCAACAACTAGAGATGTTCACATAACTTGACGACGACTGTATGTCAGGTTTCTGTAAGTGTTTTAATGTCTTCTCCGCGACTAACAATTTCTAAAAGTTGAGATAACATGCAGGTAGATTAGTTATGCGGTGCGTGCTTTCAGGATGGTGTTTAAAACTATATGTGAACTCAAAACTGTCAGTTGTCATTTATGAAATTTTCGAACGAATGATGCTGGTTGAGGTATGGTTAAATATATAACTGCCATTATCGTGTTCAAAAATATGCCTATGTTTTAATTTTAACGGCATTACATTGTAAAAAGTGGACTTTCAATCTTTAACCACCATTTTTAATTTCATTTGTTTATTAACTAGACATGTATTAGTTATGTCCATTTTGGTATTTCAATTATTGTGGTTTAGTTTTTTTATTTGTGTCGCAGGTACAACCGTGTCTAATATACCGTGTCTAAAGTATATTAACTTTACTGGGTTCAGAATAACAAAGAACGTAATAATTCTTTGCGAAATAGAAATTCAATTTATAAATATAAAAATCACGCCTCGCACTTAACGAAACAAACAAGAACCTTGGAGGCATAAACGAGAGCTAGTTAAACACGATGACGTATAAATTAATGTCATTTTTTGGGCAGTACCAACGTCCTTTGACGAAACAAAGCACCAAGTTTTTAGGTAAACTATTTTTGTCAATAATTTACGGTTATAGCTCATGCTCAGCAAGTATATGCACGTGAAAACCCGTGCAAAACACACATAATACATCACACATACGAGGTATTTAGAATATCTCGCTCGGACTGGTGATTTAATGATGATATAGAGCATCTTTTCACATTGACAAAGTTTCAAAATTTACAGCAATGTCGCAGATGTGCCCATAAAACATATCTACTCGTCAAATTCGACACATTTTAAGGAATTTTAATAATCACCGAAAGTGCGAATAAAAAGTCCTACTGCGTGGGCCACAAAAACTGAACGTTGATTCTTAAGTTCATTCGACAGTATATTGTAATTAAAAAGGTAGGAAGAGGTCCTAAATTTGAACAATTTTTGCGGAAGCCGACGTAACTTGAACCAGCAATTGATACCATAAACTTCTCTGTCATCTTCATAGGCTTTGTAATCTTTCATTTTTTTTCTTCTCATAAAAGCAAACTCCACTGGAGAGCTCTTAATGATAAAATAATAACTTAATGAGTTAACTGATACTAAGCCGCTTTATTAAAACTGCTGCCTCCACTCGGAACACTTCTGTTACAAGCTAAGTGCAAGATATTCCGTTTGGACAGTAATAGCTTTACGAATAATTTCATTTGCGGAACAATTGGGTCTCTTGAAGTGTTATTCCATAAAGGCTGTCAGATATTATTGTGTCTTGAAGTGGGTCTGTTGTGACAGCTATCCCGTCACGGATTGAGAAACTTTTGTCTCTCAAATTGACTCTAAGCAGATTCTGGGCTCATTTTTTCTTAAAAAGATTCATCAGAATTATGATAGAAAATAGTTCGTGTAGACGGCTTCGTGTTTGCGCTTTCAGTGTATATGCGATTTTTGACAGGTCGATTCCGGCGAAATGAGAAAATTTGTTTAAAAAATCTGCATCATAATTTCTATATGGAAAGAAACAAATTTACACGCTCGCTTAGCAACGACTTCTTAAGTACGCGAATGCTTAGCAACGCTGACTTAAACAATTACCTGTATTTAACTGTAATTGTTGTAGAAGTTTTAGACTGAAAACATACAGACAAAGAGGGTACAGAAGTCTATGATATTCTCGCGAAATGCTGCTTTTCGTCACCAAAAACAAAAATAGATCCCTGTTTAAAACATGATTCCTGTTTTCTGCACGCAAAACAAAGTTCCTAGTTACACACAACTTTAACGAAATAGTATTTTAACAAGTTCGTTGGTGTTATTTCTCAATGACTGTACAAAGATTAAAAGACATACACTATCATCTGATTACACTACTAGTTCATTCACACCAAACAATGGTTTATATTCCTGTCTATCAATTTTTGAAGTTTCAAAAGATGATATAAATGTTTCTACAACATGTGCATGTGTAAAGCTTAACTATAACAACAAAATGAAACTATACTCCAATTAGTATAGCTAACAGTAACATGATTGTTCTACGTATTTCAGTTTCTATCTAAAAAAGAATCCTTCGAGTGTTGATTTCTGTCGGTAGATTCAAGTAATACACTTATCACTATGCATGTAATCGACTTGGGACTGAAATAATTTGTTTTGAAAGCGTTAATATAACAAAACGGCTCTGATTTACAGCACGTGATCTGCTCTGAACGCGCTCTAATTGTTACAAGTCAAAGACTAATATTCTCTGATACTATCAAGTTTTTTGCGTGAAAATATCTATTATTGCATGTATATATAAACTTATACACGTATATATATACTCATGTATACAGTTTATCACAAAGTTCTAGATCTTAACCTTATTAATCGTATGATTTAATAGAATTTAGTCAGCATTCGTGTGTTCATTGAAATTCTGTATTGAAAATTAACAACATATATATCTTAAATGATTATAATAATGCTTTGTGCTATATTTTTTTCGCAAACTTGACAAAAATCCTCGACAATATTAATATAAGTGCTAATCATCACATTCCTTTCTAAAAAAGAACCTTTAAACAGACCATAAGGAAATATTCAATTACTTGCAGTTTCCAATGAACGCAAACCATTCCGTATTAACAGATTCAAAATTCGCTCCATGGACTTGCTTTAAGATTCTATCGGTCCAGTCTGTAATCTAAACATCTTCAAAATGTTCCATTAAAAATGAGGACTTAGTCTGATGCAATCTAATTCAATTTAGCTATTTGTTCTTTTAAGTATACATTCAGATAATTGTGAGACATAATATTTATTACTTTTAGTATATATCTGTTTAAAACTAATTTTACCCATGAGTTAAAAGCAAGAAGCCGGAAAAATGAACCATTCGTCATTTTAACGTCTTATTTTAAATTTTATAACTACTTCCATTTGAACAAATTTGATTTCGGTGTATTCAGGAAATTCAATTACACGAAGAATTCAAACTTTTATCGAATCTCACGCGCTTTTCGGAGTTCATGCTTTTAAAATGCCATTTCTTTAAAAGGCATTGGCGGCTCGCTGTTACGCTTAATCTAATCAGATCCACACACAAATAGAATTATTCAATTGAAAATCGCTCTTACCCAATTACGAAGTATCTTCGCGCTAATTTACCGGCCGGTCACTTAGCATTAATTACGGACACACCAATCTTTCTTAATTAGTCATAACAAGGAATTATATGACGCGAACATCGATTTTGACTCGCAGTCTAATCGAACATCACAACATTATTGTGGTCTTGGAGAATATATTATCCGAAGCGAAATATCAGAAATAAGACCTAAATTCACGGGAAGCATGTCGATGCCCGCATCGCGCCTTAAATGGGTGAAAAATTGGACATTTGTGAAGTAATTATAAATTAGTATTTGTTACACGCGTGAAATCATGCGTCAGAATTAAAGACAAAAACACCGAGGTGCATCCAATAAATACAACATTTAGTTGTTAAGAAATTGTCTCACAGACTTAGAGACAAGATGCTGGCACATTTCCAAAATATTCAAGTCACCAAATTACCGGAAGTTGACTTGAAGTATATGCTTTGATTGAGTCTGATTGGTTGTTTAATCCATTAATTCCGGAAATTGCCGATCGGTGCAACCCACGGAGACACATTAGACGCTGGATTATGCTTACGTATCTCTGCGTAATAAATTTATTTCCTTCCTTTGTTTTCTAATCACGAACGCTAATTGGAAATTTATTGTTCTTTCAGAGTATGGCCGGATGTTGTCGCCTCTTTATTCATTTGCGAGATTTCACGATCACTGGACATACACGATATTTTGTCATCAAAAACAAATTTCATTTGAGCGTCTAATGGCGTGGACAATTGAACTAAGCGATTGGAACTAATGCACCGTTTAATGGAATTATGGGGGATATAAGGAACTTTATTGTCTTGTTTAAACGTCATTAAGCGCCATAAAATCAGAAACTCCAAGTTTATACCTTATAGGCATGCACTCAGTCAAAGCAAAAATTCCAATCAACCTTTGCGTCCTGCTCATCATGGACATTGTGTTTTATTAAGATTCAACCTTGATAGAATCTGTAATTGTTTAAGTTGTGCTTAAAATCTTTGATTGGTTTACTAATGTGTTATTTAATTTTTAGGAAACTAGTTACTCTATTATAATACCAGATAAAATGCCTAATTATCTATTAACATGCTTTATAAACATGTATCTAACTCAAAATGTTTACTAACTTCATTGTTTTGTCATTGTAATTGTATTCACGCGTAAAATTACAAAATGTGTAAAATAAATATGATAATATCATTCACATACTGTAATCCTTGGTATAACTTTGTGGCGATCAACATACCATGTGTGGACTTCTGTCAAACGCTGAACTCAAGCATGAGATTAAAATTCATGTATCTTAGTTTATTGAGATTTTACAATCTTCTAAACCATGTTATATCAGTCCTCCATGTTTCATTCAAATCTGTTCACCAATATGAATAAAAAATCAGATATAATGTTCATTTTATCATTTATCATAAAAAATATACATTATTTTATGTGCCTTTAAAAGGTTCAATATATTTAATGAAGTATAAAATGTTACTGACAAACATTGAGGAAAGTACAGTTGAAAAGTTGGACGATACCATGCGTGTTGTCAGGCAAATACAGGCTCGCTTCAGACTGTCACTGACAGCTACAATATCGTCTCCATTGACAACAACACAACCTTTAAGTTAAAATAGAAACTTCTAAAACACAAATACCCCTTCTTTGTAACGATGTCCTTTGGTTAGAGTAATTTCAATGTATTAAGTATGATTCAGAAATTTTAATACTTATAACCAATATATTAGCGTCTTTGTTTTTTTTACATAAAAAATGAGCTATTGAAAATAATGATACTGGTAACCAATATATTTGCGTCTTCGTTTTTTTACATAAAAATGAGCTATTGAAAATAATCATACTGGTGATCGTAAAGTCACGCACCAGTCTTCCTTGTCATAACTGTAAATGTCCAAGGCTACGACATAAACTTCCATTACTGCAGAAGAATGGTACGTTTATCTGTGATAGTCAATGAATTTTAATTATTTCGCTTTATTTTCAGTTGCTGGATATGGTTTACATAGTGATCTCCATGACGACGCTTTTGCAAGACGGAAACAAAGACGTAATAGAACAACGTTCACCTTACAACAGGTGAGATACGAGGATAATTTGTAGAAAGAATCAAAGTTTTAAACAACCACTGTCTGACCATATTTTTTTCTTTTTTTTTCACTGGGTTTAACGCCATTTTCAACAATTTTTCAGTTTTCAGTTTTCTTGGACTGTTTACTAACATGTACACACTATCTGACCATAGCCAGATATATGTACTCAAATAATAATATAAATTCCAAAATATGTTTTATCAACACTATTTAATAATGATACAACGTATTACTTACCGTATCTGACTTTGTAATAATACATTTAATATGAAAAAAAGAAATTGAATGAATCTACGTTGACTAAATACACTTCAATATCAAGTTTTTTTAGAGAGGAATGTGTTGCTTAAATTAACTATCGTTTATTTAATTGTACCGTATAAATATACAACCACTCGGCGTTTGCTTCAGCAAATCACTTATTTTTTTCAAATTATACGTCAAACCATTTTAAATGTCTACAATTATGATTTATTGTTTTCCAGCTTGAAGAGCTTGAGAAAGCGTTTGCGCAGACACATTACCCGGATGTATTTACAAGAGAAGATTTAGCTATGAGAATAAACTTAACTGAAGCACGTGTCCAGGTCTGCTCATCTCTCTTATTGTAGACATATTTTTAATCTCTTGAATATAAAATGTTTTAAGTGTCAAATAAGCAAACTATCATAATAGACATATCGTAAAAAACATATCAGTTTTCTGAAACATTGCCTGAAATCATGATCTACTTTATGTGAAGACAATAATTTATATCAAGAGACAGAGTCAAAATAAAAGTACTACAGAATAGAACAAGGTCCAAGGTTATAAAACTTGAGATCGGTCTCCAAGCTCAAATCTCATATTTTATCCTTCGATGTTACTAACTAAGTTATTACTAAACAATGAAGATTTCAATCTTATGTTAATTCTTCCAACTAAAATGATCAGAAAATGTGTTTAATTAAATCATGAAACTGCAATATCTTTCAAACCAGAATGCTTTACTTACAAAATTGAGATTTGAGCTCGGAGACTGTTCTCAAGTTTTATAACCTTGGGGCCAGAACTTCATTTCGACTAAAGCATGACAGCTCATCGTCATAAACATATGTGCGCATGTACAGTCCAACCTGTGTTTGCGGCCATCTCCGAATAAAGGCCACCCTGTGAATAAAGGTCATTCTTGGAAAAAACATCATTGATTATTAAGGACAAACTGACCTCCGAATAGTGGCCACCTGTCTATAAAGGTCACGTTTTGTCTTTCCCAAGGGTGACCTTTGTTCACAGGTTTGATTGTATGCGTACAATTGTAATAATACGTATATAAAGACACCAATTTTTCAAATGATAATCGGATAATTAGTTTCATCGCTTAGGTTATGAGGCGTTGTCTAATTAAAGAAATTTGAACATTCTTTATTAACTATGTTCATTAGTTGTAGACATTACAAGTTGATAAACAATGAGTGAGTGTATCAAAATAAATAAATCCTTCAATAAGCCGACTTAAATGACCTGTTAACTTAAGAAACATGGCATTATTATGGTTTGTTCTAAGTAGACAGATTTCTCCGTATGTATAAAGAGAAAGTTAATAGTAGGGAACGAAGTTTGTTAATTAATTACGACGTAAAGGAATATGAGATGAAATTAATTAGTTATAACTGACGTATGGTGTTCTCATATAGTGACAAGAAAGCATATGAGAGAAAAAACAAGAGAAGAAGAATAGATCCATGAGAAAGATGGGAGATATCTAGTGTTATTTTAGCCCTGGTTACTGTGTATCTATCGAAGACTTGACATGTATAGACGACTCAATCAGCCTGATCCAATTTTCTAATATAAATCCAATTATTCCTGGTAACGGACGGAACAAACTGAGCTGTCGAATCTCATATACGGAGTGTCTAATAAAATGTGACACGTGACCATCTCGGACATGCGTGCACGTCCAATGTTGTGTCTTCAGAAGAATAGTAAAGACGAAATCGTCAATTCTGTATAATTATTATTCGACTTTCGTTTCGTCACATATGGCTTCGTAAAAACATACAAGATTGAATTAACCTGATTTGATTTCTACTAATTTCATATCCCGTGCTCATCCCATTATCAAATAATCAACTATTTAGCTAAGTTGAAAAGATTAAATAATTACCCCCATATTTCTTATTATGGAACATCATGATAAATAACTCAAAATGAGACACTACAATCGTGGTTTCCAATACAAGCAATTGGAGTTACCTTCTAGTTGAGAAAGAGTGCACTTCCACCAGCGTGTATACCCGCTGTCTGTCAACATGAAGATGGTTCATAATGTGACTCTTTCTGTCAAACATTTAAAGTTATTAATTGTTGTAACAACAGCATAAGTTTACACAAATATCTCAGGAGATGGGATAAAGTTTAACGTCGCGATTACGCTGGCAGACTTTTCTCATTTTCTGTCGGGGACGACGCATAATTACTGTTCGTCTTGGGAATTCCTCATTCTATTATTTACTGCTCCTTACCATGCCTTATTAAATTAGAAGTAAATAGTTAATTAATGGATTTAGCTAAGACTTGGAGCAATAATACACCCGCTAACTGGATCACTTTCTGAGGAAAAGTCGTATACTGCATGAAATTGGTAACGCGACATCCCCAAATATAACAGTCCTTGACGTTTCTTAACATTTCTAGTCCTGTCAACCATTCAGTTATACCAATAATATATTAATGTATATGATAAATAGAATATTAGTGATATGTCAATGTATATTGTAAATAGAAAATTAATAATTAATTAATAATCATCGTATTTATATTAAGAGACAGAGTATATACGAATAATACCAGTGCCAATGATATATCAATGCGTATCATTGTATGTAATAAATAGAAGACTAATAGTATATCAATGTTTATAATAGATATAATACCAATAATATATTATTATATATATTAAACAGAATACCAGTAATATTATATATATATTTAATTGTATAACTATAATATATCATTATATATGATTAACAAAATACCAATTATATAATACTAATGATTATACAATGATACGATATTCGCTTTACTCTAGACTCACATACAGCAATTCTGATACAAATGTAATTAAGTACGAAATTCGAAGATACTAATACTGGTATATTTTTTTTAATGAATGAATAACTATTCTTAGATTCAGGAAATATATGATTGGTCATAAATGCATAACCATCTTGTTAAGAATTTATGTTTGTTGCTTCTAGAATTTAGTGTTTTATATAAGCATTCCTCTTTAATATATTTACGTTACAAATAACACAGATAAGTACTTAAAATTTAAAAAAAAATGTGAGTAGAATATTTGACCATTTCATCAGGACATGTATTGTACTATGTGTGGGAAAAACTGCAGATTCAATCAATATCAAACGAGGCTATGAGTCAATACCCAGAATTACACCACATCTGTAACTTTAATATTCATTTGCGATCATGAGATCGCTATTACTTATCCATATGTTACTGTTATTTTCACTACTAATTCAATGACAATTATAGCACAGTTGAAATATAGACACTATCATATAAACTATAGTAGCGCATGCGCATAAAGTAAGATTTAGTCGACTGTATTACATTATAACTGACCATACAGCCAATTTTTGTTTGAGATAACATCACGATATGTCCTCTCGATATTTTTATTAGTCACAACGATCTGTTAGCACGACTACTTAATGTTTCTACAGTTAAATGCGAATTACTTAAAATGTGCTTAAATTATTTTCTGCACTGTATCTCCATAGTTTAGTCTAATTCAATAATTACATAATGTCGTAATAATTGCTTTTGCATTTAGCACTCTGTTAAAACTTAAGACAGAAGCTACCATCCACATTTTCACTTTGCCTAATAAAACACAATACCACAAACACCGAGGGATTCCAAACATAAGATGCGCAAGCACGAACTCCACGAGCGAACGAAATGAGAAAATCGTCTTTCGTCCCACGAGACCTGTCGATCCCGACTCAGGTGCCTTTTCTTGTGACGAATAATTCAGTTTGCATAACACAATAAACATTTCCTCTATTAAATTATAAATTGCAGTAAATGAAATATAAATGCCGGCAAATGAGATAAGATCATTTCCCAATAGCTTCATAGTGACATATAAGATTTGTTACGGACAGACATCATTATTCTGAACTAATTGGACAGTTAGATGTAATATTTTCCCTGTTGTATCCAGGAAAATAGAGTAAGAGGCTATGTTTTATTGTATATTGAGCTAACATATAGTTCATTTCTTATTCTGGTGGGGATATTATTGAATAATATTGAAAAACATGGACGCCTAAATTTAGTTTACTTCAACTCTTACAGCATTTATATTGTTTTGGGAGATTCGACGTTTCCGAAACAAAACAAAGAATAAGAGCTTTAAAGTCTTTGGTTAGATAATGTGCAGTATTTCATGGGATTAACTTGTGGAACACGTTAAAACATTCCGTCGGTCTGACGTTTCCATTATTGTAATCTGTTCCCGTAACGTTAGTCAAACTTTGATATTAATTTGTGAGAATCTGACAAAATATTTACTGGAGTTATAGAAGAGGTCATACCTGCTCCGCGCCACAGTTGAGTTTTTTTTGTATAAGTTCATGTATGTCAGAATATCTAAAACAATGTTGAATACCCGCGTTTTTAATGTAAAACTCTTTTGAGACGCCAGTCGAACATTTCCTATTTCATGATATAGTGGTGGTGAACTCGATCAGGCTGTTTTCATTCCACACAATATCAAAGCGAAATAAAACCATTGATTATTTTATACCACAATCTGCAAACAATTTAAAGTCCTGTTTACGTAAAATATGAAGTAAAAATTACCATTTTCTATCGCTACTACCCAAAGAATAGACGGTTTGTGATAGACACATAAATGTCTCAGCCGCCTACAACAAAATAATATAAATTGCATGAATATATTTAATAAAGAAATAAAAGAAACAACATGGTGATATGTATCGTCTGCTCCACAGACTTCATAAGCCGCAAGAAGCTTCTCGACAGATTTCGAGTGAAAGAAATTTTCCTCCATCACCTGAAGATATTTTTCGATTGAATGTGTGAATTGTACATTTGTTACAAGACTTACATTACATTAAGTATTCACATGCTTCGTCTGCAGACTACATTATTAAATTGAGAACTTTACATCACTGTCCATTCATATTAGTTTACTCTTATTTTCAGGTTTGGTTTCAAAATAGAAGAGCAAAGTGGAGAAAGAGTGAGCGATTTACACAGAGACAGCCCAATTCTAAAGATGGCGGTGACAATAGTGATGATATCAAATCTGAAAACGAGGCGGATGACCCAGATATTTGTGGAAACGCGTCTGATTCTTGTCACGAGCCAGACGATCACGAGCTTGGACATTTAGATGAAGACAGAGTGATACCTTCGGGGAGTAATGTTGACAAATCAGAGGAAATTGATCCTGAAAACGAGGACATTGAAATTAAAACAGATGACGAATGTGCCCCGACAACTGCGCATGAGCAGAGCGTGTGTATTACATCATCCGACATTATGAATCACAATTCTGCAGAAATAAGCGCGATGTCTTCACTAAAATCAGATGATGACAATTCCAAAATGTCACAAAATCATCTTATTCATAATATTGTTCAAGTTTCTAATGACAATGAGATTTCTAGAGATTCACCAGAGCCCGGGCAGTCAAAACCAAAAGTCGACGAAAGAGTGACGTCACCAGTTAGGTCATCAGTATCCCCGACGTCACCCTTGGCATCAATGGCGCTGGTGAACAGCGCACGTGCTAATATGATGATGAATTCAAAACCAATGCTACAACATTCCTTCACACAAACTTTGATGGCGCTAAGCAATAATGCGATGAATAGACCCTCGTTCTTCCCAATGCTGGAAAGGTAAGTTGCTATTATTTCTATACCTCAATGTTTTTGATAATGATTCCGGTACACCGATATATCGCGATACCATCTAAGAGCAGTGCTTATCGTATAGTAAGGGTATTATCGGCAGCGATAAGATCAAGTATGTTCCAAATTTATTTCCCATCATCATACAGAGGACAGAAAAGCATCTTGACCAAAAATTGACTTATTATCCATGTTTTAGACCATTTAATCGTGGAAAATATAAATATTTAATTGGTCTTTGTTTGATTTACGGCTTAATTGAGTTACTATGGTGATAATTTATTGTCTAATCAGAATACGTTAATTGAACAGTTCGAAAATTCTAAAACACTTTGTCAATGACTGCAGAAGGGCTTTTTTCTATCGAAACAGTATATTGCGATACGTACTGCATCTGCATATCGGTTGACCCGTATCGCGGTATTTATCGTACCGGAGCCGGAAGTCTCCCAGCAATAAACTACCCTATCGACAAGCTTTCCCAAACCAATACAAATTCTCGTTCTTTCAGCTCATAATGTATTTCCGAATTTATAATAGAAAAAAATGTTTCAGCTTAGCATTAATTGTATCTACTGCCTGACAATGTTGACCGCGTTTAAAAACGTATTAATTTTTGTAGGTCTGTTAATTTATTTGATGTAAATGGTATTTGTTTCATCGCCTGATTCCAGCGATAAATTCAGTCTTATTCAATGAACATATTGATATCTAATTCTATATATGACTACCAACACTAAACCATAGTGATAATTTGATAGTGAGTAAAATATACATTGATTGATGGACTTTTTATCTTTACAAAATTATTTTATATCACCCTCTGTAGTAATATATACAATGATTGTTTGGTTAATATCAAATTGTTTGATAAGACATGAAACTTATAATGAAATACATTCCTGCAATAATTATGAATAATTAGAGATATATTTGCGATAAATTATCTAATTTGATAAAATCATACATTCGCAAATATTTCTAAATAATTATGTTTTAGGTTAAGTACTTTCATGGGTGTAATATTGAATGCTTCTGGCTGTCTGTTGGTATGGTAATCATTTGAGCCTAGTAAACATTGAGTTACAAACGTGTATAAACTTAACTGAAGCTTACCCCACCCAGTTTCAATGAACAGGGTTTCTTCTTAGTCTTGAATGATCTATTTTTTGACCACGTAATCGCACGAATTATTCAAGTCATACTGTAAAATGAATAAAACCCCCTTGATCAAATTATATCGGAATATTTTCTTGTCCCTTAGCAAATCATCTTAAAACAAATAAAACTGAACGCTTAAGGACCAAAATATGATAAATGTTTTTTTATTTGTTTTTCTTGGAAAGTTAGTCACCAAAAAATGAAAATGAATTAACCTTTTTCCGCATTTTGGACCATTCCAAATTCAAAGCAAATATACAAAACATTATTTAAGAAAATTGGGTCATTTCTCTCTGACTAAATGAAAAAAATATGGTAAAAAAGCTGTTGCTCATTACAAGCAATGGCTTCTTTTGTCATAATGTTTTCAAAAGTCGTCTTCATAAGATGCGGGGAAATGCCGTTTTATGAGGCAAAGGGTTTTAAACAAGTCGGTCATGAAATGGACATTTTATTAGTGTGTATTTTAGATGATGTATCTACATGTATGCTTCAACTTGTCTATAAATCTGTATCTTTTATTCTTGCAGTAACTACAAACAATATTTGGACAACTATTTCTCACCAAGACCAATGTTCCCAGCTCACTTCTCTACACATCCGGCGTTCAAAGGTATGTGCAAAATATAATATTCTTATATGGGTAGCAACACACACTATAAAACGCAACATGAACATTTCTATGGGCAAGTTACGAAATGTTTAATACATCGGTTCATTACCATATATGAATCATTCGAATGAAAATTAAATGTAAATTTGCAGTAGAAGATAAGTTGATCTTGCAACATAAACTTTTGTAAATATGTTCTTATACATTTTGTTGACCGATGTCAAACTGGACAGGCATGTTTCTAGCAGTCCTTATTACATCAAGTCTCTAAGGAGTCATTTTATTGCGCATCTGTTCAAGTGAGTGTAATTATACTGAGTGTGAAACCACCCGGCTTAAGTAACTTTACTCCGACATTAACTTACATTTCTCACTTCTTGTTTCAGGATTCATGCCCTTGTGTGGTTGCTGTGGTACACGTGCACCTTGTAATTCCATGCTTCCGGGACACGAAACACGCACGAGCAGCGTGGCGGAATTGAGACGTCGAGCTAGAGAACATTCAGAGGCCTTGTCGTCTGCTCCAAACGAAAGTCCAGTACCGAGGCCATAAAAACGTTAATGCCATTAGAATAAGCTTACTGTGTAGATTTATCACACGCGTTTCTTCGATAGTGAAATTATCCATACAGCACGTGACTTACTTATGACGTCATCATACGACATCATTTTTTAATCCATGAATAAGTGTGTTTCGATGGTAACATTATTTATCTGGTGTGTGTTTTTTTTTTCTTTTTATAAATAAACACAATTATCACCGCTTTGAGTGCCAGTAATGCACGTTTGTATGACGAGTTCTAGTCATGATATATTGTTATATTTTTATACTTATAAATAATTGTAGAAATATGAAAAAGTACCTAAGCTTGCCCCATCACTTATCATTATTTGAATTTTCTACACGTTTACATAGTTAAAGCTTCTCTTACTGTATGTGGCTTTGTTATTACGCCTGAATGTTATTTGTACATGTATATAAATGTTTCAAGCATCAATTTTGTACATTGAATTGTTATTTTACTTATATCATTGTTGTATATTGTTTAACATTGTGATTTAATTAAGGCTGGAGTATTAAAGCGAATGGCAATCATCATGTAACAAGCTGTTGTTATTTATTTTTTGTATTTATTGATATACGTACATGTATATTGATTTAGAGAAGGAATTTTATTTCATATTCTTCATCAGTTGAACTCCCTTGGAAAATATGAAGATAATTCAAATGATATATAAATCATTTTTATGAACAAATAGTTCTTTACACTGGTTTATTATCATTCAAACCATCTTACGATGTTAACATCTTATACATTTGTAAATGCAGTACAGTTTAATTTATTAAAGTTTGCTTACGGTATTTTTTATGTTTTCGTAAACTTTAAGCTAGTTTTTTCGTAAAGTCCGTGATACCGATTAATTTTGTTTTAATTACTGTAAGATGAAAAAAAATATCTAAATTTGGGAAAAGATCATAAATCTCTTTCAAACAAGCCAAACGAAGACGGTTCTTTTCTGTCTCTAGCAACATCATTACAATTATCAACTGGGGTGAGTGGATCAAATCAGCGTCCATCTGAAGTCTAGCAGGTTCGGAGGTTATAAAACTTGTGGTTGGTCTCCACCTCAACTTCGATTTTGTCTTTACAATATGCTTAGTTAATAGCAATAATTTTACGTATATTACGATTCGAAAAAAAAAACAATATATTCACTGATTAATAAAAAATGAAATTAAGAAAAAATATTTGCTTGCTCATGCTGCAAACAACCGAATAGTTATGTATGTTGAGAACATAGATGAGATCTATTTGAACTCAGAGACCGATCTCAAGTTTTACAACCTCGGATCCAGTACAAGCTTAATACGATCATAACAAACAAATCGCAGAAAAGATAAGATCACAAGACAAAAAACATTTACAATTCCATGTATTAAATTGACCGAAGTCACGTTCACTATTGATAATGGTTTACAGAGAATCTCTTGTGACACAGGACTTTAAAATACGAATGTTTATTTCATTAAAAATTTTGTCACTAACATTCGTACAATATATGTCGATGGAAGAGTAATGTTTTAATGCAGTATACAGTCCTGTCATTATTTTTCAGTAAGATGATAAAATATAACAAGATTTGGTTACATTTTGCCGGTGAAATACAAATGTGGATAAATCTTATGCAAAATGTTATATCAACATGAACATCACTGTTTAACCAGCACAGTGGTTATACTTGTACACTTAAGTGGCGATGCTTAAAATGAAGCGTATATAGCATTACAAACAATAACAGCCATTGTCGCAGATAGACAGATTAATCAAATTGTTATAAGCATATATATACATGCATGACATCGCAATACAATCTACATTCAATATACAAGAACACTGCGATGTTCGTCATTATTACACAGGACACAGTTTCATGTCCAGCATAACAACGCAAGCGTCGTGTGGTGCTCAATATTGTCTTACAAAAGGACTATAACACTTAAAAATTTAGGTCACAAACAGATAATTTATCATTTAAAAGTGTTGTACTTGAAACTATTGTCGTATTTAACTTCTTCTCATAACAAAAAAAAACTATAAAACAACACTCAAAATTTTCGTACAAAGGGCACGTTTGGAAAGAATATGTTTAATATGAAAAACACAATCACATTATTTTCGTATGCTCGCAAGAATAGAATATAACATCAAACATTAACATTCAGCATTAAATTACATCATAAAGACAATATAACATTCAGCATTATATTACATCATAAAGACAATATAACATTCAGCATTATATTACATCATAAAGACACTGTAACATTCAGCATTATATTACATCATAAAGACAATGTAACATTCAGCATTAAATTACATCATAAAGACAATATAACATTCAGCATTATATTACATCATAAAGACAATATATAACATTCAGCATTATATTACATCATGAAGGGAATGTAACATTCATCATTATATTACATCATAAAGACAATATAACATTCAACATTATATTACATCATAAAGACAATGCAACATTCAGCATTATATTACATCATGAAGGGAATGTAACATTCATCATTATATTACATCATAAAGACAATATAACATTCAGCATTATATTACATCATAAAGACAATATAACATGCAGCATTATATTACATCATAAAGACACTGTAACATTCAGCATTATATTACATCATAAAGACAATGCAACATTCAGCATTAAATTACATCATAAAGACAATATAACATTCATCATTATATTACATCATAAAGACAATGCAACATTCAACATTATATTACATCATAAAGACAATATAACATTCAGCATTATATTAGAACATAAAGACAATATAACATTCAGCATTATTTTACAACATAAAGACAATGTAACATTCAACATTATATACATCATAAAGACAATATAACATTCTGCATTATATTACAACAAAAAGTCATTGTAACATTCAACATTATATTACAACATAAAGACAATATAACATTCAGCATTATATTACAACATAAAGACAATGTAACATTCAACATTATATTACATCATAAAGACAATATAACATTCAGCATTATATTACATCATAAAGACAATGTAACATTCAACATTATATTACATCATAAAGACAATATAACATTCAGCATTATATTACAACAAAAAGTCATTGTTACATTCAACATTATATTACAACATAAAGACAATGTAACATTCAGCATTATATTACATCATAAAGACAATATAACATTCAGCATTATATTACAACAAAAAGTCATTGTAACATTCAGCATTATATTACAACATAAAGACAATATAACATTCAGCATTGCATCACACAGAAATGTGACATTTAACATTGCAATACAACATAAAAGGAATTTAACCTTTAACATTATATATTACCACATTAAGTCAGCGTAACATTGCCATTACATACCACACGAAGTTATATCCAACCTTACTACATTAAGGCAACACCATATTCAATATGACATAGTACAGGTTGTATATACAGAATAGAGTTATTATTAAACTCAACATTTTCACGTAATGGTAATGTTTTAGCAGCATCACGCAAAGCTAATATGATATAGAATATTATCACATGAAGGTAATATTGCTTTCAAGAAATCAAGTCACTCTGGTGATCATTCTTGTGGATTCTGATAAAAATTAAAACCCAAAATTGTGTTATGCATCTGCAAAATATATGACTGTATTGGACATTGATGATGGTATTTGCTTACATATAGTCCTGATTACTTCAAAGAGTTATAAGGTCTAAAACAAACTTTGTATTTTATGTAATACAGTGCTACCTTTCCTAATCAACACCTTATGGGAGAAGCAAAACTATGTTGTAGTCAAGAGTTTTTTGCTCTAGAGAGGTTAGATTAACAGTTAAATCATACAGTAGGAAAAAATCATGCTGTTTTTGAAGGGAGGTTGCAGCTCAAGAGGGCCGGGCCGCCCTGGAGAGGTTGCACTGTATCGATAATTAGCTATCACTAGTTAATAAATCTTCGAGCCTTAAATGAGGGTAAGTTTATTGTTTGACGCGTTAGAAAGTTCAATATCTCCTGTATTGCCTTCAATATCTCCTACGTGCCTTGTCCTAACTTTGTTCGGTACATTAACGCAATTGAAGCGTTCAAATATCACATGGAAATTAACTTTCCATAACGTAACTATTATCTCCGTTAATATTTCCTTCTACTTGTTTTTATACAATAATAATTAACATGTAGACTGATACTTCAATTAAACGCCATCAAAAATGCTCTAGGGTAAGTTCACCGTTCATTTCTACAGAACAATAGCCTTCCAGGTTCTGAGATATACGAAATCGAATTACCGCTTACATGTCTCGCTTATAATTATCGTCAGAATTACTAAAATCCAAGTTTTATATCCAATCATGAAACTTTCCTGGAAACTGTAAGAATCATTCAAACGTGATGATTACTAAATTGTTTAACCACATCATCACTTGATTTTTGCTCGGGAAATCATATTTTCTAACAATCCCTACCAGTGATAATTTCTACCTAAATTGTAGCTCAAGCGATCCATGTAAACTGATTTCCTGAGGGCAAAACAATTTGTTTTCTTAACGAATAGAGGAGATCTTGTAAGATTCGTCTTATTGGCGTTGATCTAACCTTGTTTTGTGAGTGGCGACCACACTTTCTGCATTTGTATGACTAAACATATTACAATGTGTCTGTTGGTCCCCGTTCGCTTCTCATAAAAGTCGCGGCATCTTTTGAAAACTGGAGCTCTAGTTTTAAAGCGATATTAAAAAAAAACAAGAATCTCATTCAACATCACCAGCTTACGTGATGTAATGTGTCCTAATTCATATATTTTTATTCTTGAATGTTTAGTGATACATATACGTTATATAGGTTAATGGGATAGTTCATACACAATCACGTGACATTCATGTGCTCTTCCCAAGGGAATATTTCTAGAATAATAAACGCACATTGGAAAGTCACATGTCATAATATTGAATACACCTTAACATTGCGAGCGTTTGATTGGTCGAAATCAAATCGTACAAAGAGTGATAATTATTCTATAAAACGGAATGTTAACTCTAATTTTCATATTTTATGGACATATTTAAAAATCTTTATGAACGTAAATGAAGATTATGGATCTATATTTAGATCTTAATGTTATTTTAACGGCCTGTTTAATAACATCCTCGGTCAATTTATTCAACAGACCAACAAATTCTCATATCATCATCAACATAATAATAAATCAATAAGTCTGTTATTTTCATTAATGGACTAATTTTACCAATTTTTTCAACAGTTGTGCATAAAACTGTTCGAAAAAATAGATCACCAATGGTCTCATACTAGTTATTTGGTTAGTATTTCATATAGTGACATTTCAACAGCAGTTTTAAATAAAACCGCTAATATAATATATTAACTTAATACCAAAATCAGTTTTAATAAAACCTATTTATGTTATTCAATCTTATGATTAATGTAGGAATATGTCCGAGAATCTCCGAGTATTCTAGTGATATTTTTTCAATATCTGTATGGTCCCATAGTCTTCTCCAATAGACACTAGTTGTTTCCTCGCTACTTTAGTGAAATAATTGTAAAGTGAAATTGTCTGTAGTAATGGAATCTAGAATCGATCACTGTGTGCATTGAGAAAAGCTCTTGATTGAATTATGTAACGAAGTAACTAATCATTTTTAATCAATTCATCTTGAAAATGCCTTTTTCAAAAATATTCTCTCTCCAAATGTCACATCTCATAATCTATATGTTTCTTATTGGAAATGTGGTTCCCATGGGAACAGTTTTAGATGTTGCTTATATCATTGTTTCCTCTTATTTTGCAACGTAACAAATCAAGGTTCCATAGAATAGAGTGACCTCATGGTTAAATTGAAACTATGATGAATAAGAAATGTCCAACATTTATAATGTTATATACGTGTGATAAATTACATTCCAAGAATCCTGTCAAATTGTCCGCATTTATAGACAAGTCCGTTGTTTTAAAATGAATTGTTTTTGTCAAATGCACAGGTTTCTATCGTGTTCAATTAAAATGCACACTTTATTATTGCTAGTTATCGAAAATTCGGCATATTTATCTAAACCGTTGTTGCAATCTATCCAACATGCTTTCAGCCATGGAGATAGGTTTAAACGAAAATCACAGAGATATTTCACAATTATATGACGAAGTTTCCCTTCTGGTTCGGGTAGTCGAAACTTATTTTCGTGATATAAGTTCTCCGAATGTTCAAAACTCGTTTGAAGACCCTACACATGGTTTTGTATTTCGCCATGATGAAACTACAATGATGTGTCTCCTTGGTGACGAATATAGCGATGATAATTTCCGATCAAAGAAGTGCTTTAACCGAAGCGTCAACATGCCCTAAAATACCCGGTATATATTCTGATAGAACGATTGTTTTAATGAATAATTCCATATGACTTGAGACTTCTATATATGATCTCATGGATAGAGATTGCAGATTATTGCACGGACTACTTTATACAATTCAATTTATTTATGTAAAACAGATTTATGGCATAAAATAAAAAGCATTAAACCAATGAGATTATTGATCGTATCAAAGATTGAAATTCAAATCAAACACGATGTTCGGATATAACCCTATATTACGGTTAATATCTTCGGTGTTTCCATATCAATGTAATTCAATTGTACATGCTAAAACCCAATCAGTACGTTATATATTAGAAACAAGTGCTCTCTGATGGTCATGACTTTTAAGCTAGCATAAACTCGTCAGAATTTTAAGCAAAATGGTTGGCAGTTATGTGTAAAAAATCTAATCAGACCACTTCATGATTGATACCATAACACTTCGTTCTCCCAGCTTATTTAATCACACATCCATCGAAGGTCCTCCGCCACTTTCCAGGGGAACTTCGTCCCATGCCGCGCGTCGCTTACACAATTACTTCGCTAAATTGTACGTTATAGCCACTTTGGGATTCTGCGGACAAATTCTACACATTAAATTATTGTGGCAAATTTAATTTCTGATCTCGTAATTGGCGTTTGGTGCTTTATCAATAGAGAATAATAAATTCAAGTGCACTAAATGATGAATAACATTTTCCGAGAAACTTGACTTTATCTCGTCTATTATGAAAAATTCATAACTACAAGTTGTGTGAGTATCATTACGGATAGAACATAACGGTGTTTATGTCACATCAATATCTTCTCCAATGATTAAACTTTGTCAGAATGAACATTTTATATCCGAGAGTCACAGACAGAGGTGTACACATACAGATGCAATAAACTGGTCTCATGAACGCAGAAATATCCGATTAAGTAATATTCCGTAAATCTGTTAGATAAACGCTACAAGACTCAGGGAACGCTTTGTGTAACAAAAATACTATATGGACCAGGGTGATTAACATTAAAACATAAAACCAGCCGAAGAAAGTCATTCTTTACCTGACAGTATGAACAATGCTATCTGCCAAAAAAGTGAAATAGAGCGACTATCTTCAGTAACCACATCAAGCGGCTGGACTCATTTACGCTGATTTTAAAAATATATTTGAAATATATAGATAAACAACAGACTGACCCTATAACAAGCATGATCCTAATGAACCACAACGAACAAAGATTATATGCTTAAGAGAGGATTTCCGTGGTTGAGTGGCCATGGTCCCTGACTCGTAATCACTAGCCCCTCATCGCTGTGAGTTCAAATTCCACCTAGTACCAAAATTTCATTGGAAGAAGCCGTCAATCTAGCTTACTGAAGGTCAGTGGATTTTCCAAGGTGTCTTCCTTCACCGTTCAAACTGGAAAGGTTGGCAAATGACCCTGGTTGTTAGTGCCCCATTAGTAAAGTAAAAAAATAACGAACGAAAACCATACTTTTTATCCATCTTTCAAGCTCCCGAATCTATTTTAATGATGCAATCAAATTAGTTTTATTTATTTATACACAAATTATTTGGAGTACAGCTTACGTGAAATAGACTGTATCCTTCCATGTGACATTCAATAACCAATATTACACAATACGATACGATATAACACGATACAATGCAATGCCAGTGTCAAATCATTTGAGAAACGCGAAAATAATTGTGCGAAATTATTTTCCTTTAGCTAAATACCCGTATTCCTAAACTTATTCTAAACAATGGACGAGATGGTCAATTGTCATTATGAATTATTAAAGAGTCAAATTATTTAAAGAGTAAACTAATTAAAGGCACAAAGTGACAATAAATGATTTATTGTTAATTAAAGTCTGGTGTAGTGTTCATCATTCGATTAATGTGATTATTTTGTCACAATCGTTCTTGAAGGAATTAAATGAAATAAAAATTATACAATGAAGTACAAAAATATAAATGGATTATAGATGACTGTCACTGTTTGTGACTGACCCAATGTTCATTATGTACATGATATTTATCGCAATGCCTGTGGAACATCATTGAGGAGACAGATGACAAGTGACGTTTCCCAGGGGTAACCATTGACAACTAGACGCATGCGCAGTTTGTTAACCTAATTAAAACGGTTGCTGGACCAAGATTAATTGAATTGAAAAACACTAGATCTCCCAGAGCTCCAAGAAATAACTAAATAAATGACTTTAATTGAGGGCCAGTAACAAAATTTGACAAATTTTCCACCTTCGATTCGATAATACACCCATCAACAGACCAGTATTACGACAATAATTTATTAAACGCACATGAAAGTAATTGTATTTGTCTCCTATATTAGAATTATTTATAACTGTTCAAACTCTAACGATGTTAGACAGCTTAATTTGTTCCGGAATAACCTATCACAAAATTTGTCTTAATTATTAATGAAATTGTTTCTCCATTCCGGTTAACTGCCTATACTTTATAGACTTCAGCTGAGATACAGGAATAATGTTACGACTCATTAATGTAGAAACAAACTCAGAAAGATTTAAAGCCATGTAAACAGTGATTTCGCCCTCATTTAACGCTATCCGGAGATAAATCTCAACCGGCTTTTCCTGCCATTATTGGCGTGTTTATGACCAAATCGAGGCAGGAAGTCTCGAACCACGTGATTCCTCCGCGAGATATAAGGCGATTTGGAAATTAAAACTCTTAATGCGCGGGATATGAGTGCTAATGAGATAATTTAAGATCTTCTAAGTTGGGTTAATTCTTCTTTAATGCAGTTTGAGAAATTTTCTCACAGTTGAGTCCTGTTTATACCACTTAAAATGCATAAAATGTTCTTTTCAATTCCCAAAACAAGGATAAATTGAAGATGGGAAAGGGAGCTTTCGATTTATAGTCTAATGGCGGAGTTAACACAATAAACAAGCATCTTATGATGTAAAAATTCACCTTCGTGAAATGAAAGTATTACCCTCAGTTGGCTTCAGATAAAATCTGGGAAGAAAGTTTCACGTCTTCATGAATACAGTTCGGAATAAATTCATGACAATTAGACGAGTTTCTAATCGTCTACTTAACATTCTAATTGTGATGTGGTTTGGTCCTTCCTACTGAAGCCAATTGTCAAAGTTCATTTGAAAACACGTCATGGACATTTTTGTCCAGATAAAGGGAACCAGTCAATTGTTTTTTTAACATTTTATAGGAAATACTTTGCATCATGTAGTTAATTTAATATTGTACATGTATAATTATGTACTTTTCAGTGGAATACTTCTATTTTTTATGAAAATGTTGGGTTTATTTTTCAAAAAGAGTTATTGAAAAAGATGGATTAAGAATTTTCAACAGACATTGATCACCCTTCACTACATACTGAACAAAGTGAATTTAGATGGTATTGTAATGTATTTTAAATGTATGAAAGAAGAATAGTCCTACAATACCAATTTCACTCGTAGAAATTTCAGCATATATGAGTGATATTTGAAATCACCGCCATCACATAATTAAGTCATTAAAAACATAATCAAAATTTAGTCAATTTCCGAAATAATTCAAACATAAATAAGATTTATTTCACAGCCTCCAGATAAACAATAAGCCATTGTTGAAAGGTAGCCGTGTTGAAGTGGATGAAATGTTCTGGATATTTTCAGGAATTCAAGAAACTCCCCATCTTTGTGCACGCTTTTATCATTTAAATGTGTCCTTTATGCAAATGTTTCAGAATGAAACATTAGTTTTCAGTACATGTATATACAATTTAAGTCCACAATAACATTAGTCTTGAAAACATGTTTGTTTTTTGGAAATAATCTGAAAAAAATATGTTTTGCGAGTTTGTTTTTTTGGAAATAATCCGAAAAGTTCATGAACGATACATCACCGGAAAACTTAGAGATAACGTATTGATAGAAAGGAATCTCTGTCGTGTCTGGTGTAAACTGACTCATTATATTGTATATATCTTCATTCAAACGACCACATTCAATCCCATGAAGAAATATCAATTACAGGAAATTTTTGGCTTAAGTGTTTCCTAATACGGTCCATGGATTCTGATGGATGCGCAAGCTACGCTTCCCCGAGCTGTAATTCTTGTTATTAGATTATATTGTTATCCAGATATTATCCAAATTAAATTACAACAAATTTGTCTTTAAAAATGTCAGTTTATAATCTGATTTACTCGATAACATAACACAGAGCCTACAAATTTTATATAGAATTAGAATAAGAAGTCGATGGAAAGTTTAATACAATCGATCGCCGGAATATAAATGAGGAGCTAGGCCAGGCACTTGTAATCAATTGTGTGGATTTTCTTCTCTTTTTTCTCCATAAAATGTGCCATTTGGAACTCCTCGTTTATAATGCTTGAAGAAAGCGTCCCGGCAACAGAGATCTGTGGAACAAAATGGCAGACGAACTATTCCACGCTTGGCGCATGCGCAAGATGAAACGAACTTAGAAAGAGAATAATGTAAGTAAACTGAGCATGTTGGTACATGTCAAAATTAAAAATTATTTAATATTATTAAATTTGATTTATTTAAATAGGAAGTACGCTCTTTCAATATCCACGAAATGTACTTAAAATTGTCCGACTGACATATACTTCTATTCTGATAAGTTGATAATAATTAAAGCAAATATATGTATATGCAAGTAACTAATAAATAGTAATAAGGCATAGGCCTATCTGTCTCCAATTATTTATTCTAAGAATAGAACTTATTTTTACGCGGAAATTTAAAAAAAATGCATGTGTCTATAATCAGGGCGATACTTTGGTGCGACCTGAGAGTGATGAAACTTTTGTGACATCATTTTAAGATACCTGAGGCTAGCGTTATGTTTTAATGAATTAAATATAATAGCTGAAGGTTAATATGTAATTACTCAAAACAGTCACTAATATCATTTATTGTGATACATACATGTATTGTATGTAAATCAACGGTTATCACTTGTTTAAAAGTAAATTAGGAAAATGTTTTCGTGAGATCATGTCAAAATGCTAATACGTACTACTTGCTTACCACTTCAATATAGTGCTGTAGATAATTACATACCCAGATCACTGTGTCCAGTTTGTGGAACTAAACACAAACCTCTCGTCTCACACGAGTTTTGACATGATAATTAGTGCACTCAAATATCGATATGAGCGCCAAACATCACAACTAAACTGACCTCAACTTATTTCAGAGTACACTGGTTCCCATTGTCTCTAGTTGTATAGAGTACTGCAACATGGAACGGGGACCAGTTTAATTTCAGTTTAATTTTAATTTGGACTTTTTGCACGGATTAGAATGGCCACCCAAAACACGGACTGTCAGGTACATTAGAAATGACCACAAGAGCGAAAAGTACAACAAAGAACAAAAGAACGAAAAGTATCATAAAAAAACTTCAAACAATTAGTCAACCGGTTGCACTTTCAAATCGGGTCAAACACTTGTCAACAACCACAAACTTACATGCAAAATGATGATACCAACAAATGAAGACTTTCGATATATTAATACATGTATTATATATAATATAAAAAATGATAAAGCTATTTTTGTTGTGTTTGGATTACCGCAGACAATAAGAAATATTTTAATTTTGTACAGTGATTAGATCATCTAAAGTCTTAAATACATGACGATGTTTTAAGTGGCTGAGAAATAATCGTATCTCTCCTGAGTCTCGAACATGCGATATCTCGAGCAAAACTTTCGCCTCTAAACTTATTGGGTAAATGCGAGATCGTGATGAGGTTTCGTGGCATAACTGCTGGGACGTGCCTTACATATGAATACGTTAGGTAATTTCTTGCGTTTTTTTTTTGTAAACCTTTTTTTTCACATGATTTTGTTACCTATTTGGGTAATTTCTTAGGTATAAGTTAGCGTAGTAATAGTTTGTTTTCAAGTTTTCGTTCGGTTGTAACATTGCGAGACATATGCACACAATAAAACGCACCATACACTGTGATAGTAAATGTTATTGCGCTAAGCAAATACACAAAATGTAAGAATCACTTCCTACGAGTGTGTAGCGCAGTATGTATCCTTGATATAAAAGTAGCAAATTGGTATAGGATAGGTTTACGGCATATAAGAACAAGTAAAAGTCACACTATTGATGACATTATGGCCTCAATGACGGTTAATGTTTCCCTTTGTGGTGCATAAACAGGCATTCGTAAATTGAAACATTTTCCAATTTACTTATTGAAGTATCTATGGGCGCAATTTAGTCTGAGTCTCGAGCACAATAAATAACGATCACATACCGCGCTCTCTTATTTTTCGCTCTATTTTTGCTCAACTTACTCTGTATTGTTGTGTTTAATGTTCAGAATATTGCTCGTTTATTCTGTTGTTGAGGTTTATTTAAACAATTTGTTGACATTAAACACTTCAATTGTTCTAAATAACCGTTTTTGGTGAAATGACCGATCCGATAGTGATATAAACTGCTAGAACGCACCAAACAATGGTGCTAGAGGCTGGTGGCAATTTGTTTCAGTTTATTTGTATTATTGCAGAAATATTATTGCAGAAAAAGGAAAATCCCATCCCGTTAAACGTATCAGTTACGGTGTGTTCAACTTTATACACCTCGTGATAAATGCACTCATTGGTACCGGTTTTACGACAATTGCTTGTGTCACTTTATGGCATTATGCGATGCATTTTAAGTTGGAATATTATGATAAATGGTGCGATTCAATTCCGGTTTTCTCTTAAAGCCATATGACAGGAAATCACTTAGGTAATTGTTATTGATAATTGACTTGGATTTATTTTCTTCTCATACATATAATGATTTACAAATCTGGTATCATGTTTTAAACAAGGTAATTAAACACAATGATTTAATTCTCTAATCGCAATTAGATATAACATCATTATATTCACATTGGCAACTTTCTGATATCTTATGTATAACACCAGTTGAATATAAGCAATAGTTTTAAATTAACCAGTATACTCATTAAATGAAATGTCACTACCATCGAAGTTAGCAAGACGCATTGTGCCTACAATGGAAGATTAATAGCTACAAGATACAAAACGACTTGTCCATTCGGCCACAAAACCCGCAGACTGACATAAAGGTTTGTTTTGTTTTTATGTGACTTATCGTTTTTCAACCTTTTTTTTAGTTATGTACGACGACTGGTTTACCTAACCAGTTTTACTGAACTGTATACAGACCAGTACTAACTTACCCTTCCATAAGGAGCCGGCAACCTCTCTACATATGGAGGAAAATCGACATTCTTGTCAAATTTTCATAGAAGGGTATGACCTGCGGCGACCGGGATCCGAACCTGGATCTCCGGGTTACAAGTCAAGCGCACTAACCAGCGGGTAACGGTCGCGGCTGGAGATAAAGTATTTGTGTTCTGGTGTTAATCCAGATAGTTTCAAATATAAACATTGAAGTGGTATTTTATAAAACTCCGTAACTTAGTAAATAAAGCCCATTTCTCGTCAATACATTTGTTAATGTTAATGTTTTAATTTTTACCATGTCTGTCACTATCATCACCGGGGCAATTATGAGACATGTGTGTCGAGAGACATCAAAAAGTGATAAACTTGAGTAGGTACATGTATAACCATGGTAACAAGAAGTTATCATCTCCAGGTAATCGCTATGATAGAAGATTTCCTGTCTGATGTCACGAAGAACAACGAAGCAAGAATTACCATATTGTACTCGGGGTGATTCATAAAATACATGAAATTGTTGACAATTCTAAACATAATCATATTAAGTGCTATAACTATAATACGAATCTTCCTTTGTATTTTTAAACAGATAATATCAGTATCTTCTCATTTCCATAGCTACTCCTAAAGTTTAGATCAGGTAAAACGATACATCAAAGTTCCGCTCAAGTATAAAAGATGCAACTAGCGTAAATGACGACAGATTTCCATGTCAATTCACACCAAACAATAAACCACTTCTGTATAAATTAATTTGAATGTTTTACAGAGATTTGCAAAGGAAATGAGATTAAATACGACGAGGTCCACAAACCATCAGGGATTCCATTTTGATTCATTGTGGCTCAATCAATTAACTTGCTTAGATGATTTAATGGCTCGAGGACGCGCAAAGAATGAAAATATCGTTATAATGTTTGCTTTTGTAATTTTGATATTATCAGGTAATAATTGGATTCCGATCCATTGGTAATTATTTCGTACAGCCCGATTTCACTTAATCTAATAGTGCATCTAAAATATTGTAAAATTATAAAAGCTGCGTTATTAATATGTTCCCTGTTGTATTAAGCGAAATCCCCTCAGTGTTTATAATTGACTTAAAATATGGGATATTTCCGATTTCTTTATATCATAATAACAATAATATGACGAAGGAGAAGATTTTGTCTGATTTCATATAAAGGAAAGTATCATTTCCAAAATTTCAGGAAAGATGATTCTGAAGTCTGACTCCAAAAAAATGCCGGGATTTTTCAGTGATTTTCTATTGAAGCCGGCAAAACATTCCGCACGTTACAGATAGTGTTGACATACTCGTTGCTAAGTAACCAACATGAATAAAATTATTAATAATAATCTTAACTAAGAGACGGGGAGGGTATGTTCGAAATTGAAATAGGAAATTAAACAATTTTAAAAGAATTTTCAAAATTGCATCGTGAAATTAACCGTTAAAGGCAAGTTCAAGCATGTCTACAGATTTACAAATTCCCCGCTGTTTTGATTGTTTCAAAATGCTTTCCGATGATATAGATATTTCAAACATGTACTTTCTTATATAAACTTTATGATAATCCTCTCAAAAAATCCAATGTCAGGAGTATAGAAATGAACCGGAGCCGGAAAAATCAACCGGCTATTTGAACATTATCGCCAGCTACTCTTTCCCCTCAAGGGGCGTTGCCCCTTTGCCTGCTACTGGGGAGAACTTCAGACCTCCTTCTACTTTTAATATCTTTTAATAGCTACATGAAAACATTTTTTACAACCCTGAATGTACGTGAATATCGTTACATGTACATGTATATCTTTTCTGTTTGACATCGGTGAGAATAGTGCCCAAATGTTTGCGTCAATTCAATAAAATAAAATTCTGCTATACCAACTCAGAGTATTGTCCGTATGAGTAATTGATCGCACGTTTTTATAAAGGTTAATAAGTTAATGACCTCGTGATAACACCAACAAGCGGGTCACTACACACACGGCACAAACATTACGGGTAGAAGTTACTAAGGTCCAGAATTATCCAAGAGGATACTAGACGTCCTTAATGATAGTATTAATGATGATAATTATAATACGATATGATGTTTGAACAGAAAGATTCTTAGTTTGTGTGACTGATGGTCATCGACTGTACCATATTCATAAAATATGACACGTGACTCCTATCAATTATTCATTTTAAGCTGTTGGTTTATTACTTCTGAAAAACTCGTCATAAAAATAACTTTGGCGCCATACATTACGGAAAAATTTCTCTAATCTTTAAGGGTAAGGATAAAATCGTAATACATGTTTGTACCTGACGTATTACATTTCAATTTACATAGACTCACATGTACATGCCGATGTGGCAACAAAAATAGTTACGATTATGGCCGCATCCCATGTATGGTCAAGTGACCAGTTGATTTGATGCCTAATAGAATGTCTGTCTGACCGGTAAGAGAACATAGCGCGTTCAAAAATAGGACAAAAAATCCAACACAACGAATACAAATACATGCAGAGTAAAAGGATAAACGTTTAAAACATTGAAAGTGGAAATTTGACAAGACCGATTTGTTGCAGAAGTTGTTTTGTCATATCACTTCTCTCATTCAGCAATAAGCACCAACTGGGATCCCAGTATTTTCCAGAGATATCACACTCGCTTTATGCTCATGTCGCCGCGTCTCTAAAAGCATCAAATAATTCTTCGCAAAACCTTAACATATCCGTTCAAAACTTAATTCAATACATTAATGAATTATTGTAACAAGTGACAACTATTCACAAAAGCGCGGTGACCTGACAATATTTCATTTCTACCACGTCGCTTACAGTCCAAACACCAAGCGCCAAGCTCTTTGTACAAAATAACACTCAATCATTTCCGGTAGTCTAATAAAATTACAAAGCGATATTATTTCATCTATTTTGATTATGAGATATTAATAAGAAATTAACGATACCGGATCCATTAGTAAGAATAAATGACACACTGGAAGAACAGCGTTTTTGTGGTCCCCTATTCCCCAGAGATCAATACGGACTGCAATGCTGATTGTAATTCGATTTTGTGACCGATATTTAGAGAATGATTTGACGCAAATTTGCGCTACAGTGACAAAACTGTCCCGAACGCGACTATTGGCGCGTAGGACTTGACAGCAGTCGACCTCAAATACGAATGTGCGGACTGGAAACAACACATCGGGCTGCAAAATTGATCGAAATCATAAAGAATCCATTTTCCATGCTCTTTAAGTGTTATATGCCGTATGTTTTGCGAAAAAACTCGATTTAACGGTATAATTCTGAAGTGTCAAAAGGCGATAGTGCGTAATGGGACACTTGTCGTAAAATAGCAGACGAAACCCGCTCATACTCACGGCTACAGACATTTGTGTTGACAATTCTGTTAAAACAATGTCTCTACTGATTATTCGCAATTTCTTCGGATTATCGCCAAATTTTCAAGTAAAACGTGTATTACGATGCGAACCCATTTAAAGCGTGCGATATAAAATGAATAATATATTACATCAGGTGCCCTCTAGGACGAAACGAAAGCGCTCATGCATTTTCCATGGAACGATACTCACACTATTTGCCGAGTTAAAATTTATAAAGTTTGAAGTACATTACAAAATCTGTGAAATCTAACCGAACAATGAGAACGTATATATGAACTGAGACAATAAAATTCTACATTTATATAAAGAATAGTGCGGACTGAAGAGTATCTCTCAAGAATTAGATTGAAGTAACAAATCCATTAACGGAAGCAGTTGTGAGGGTATAAATATATTTTAGTCGCAAAATGGGAATGTATATTTCAGTTACCAGGAAATTCCCTATGAAGAATGTTTATTTGGCATTTTGTGCAGCAACAAGGAAAATAACGTACTCATACAAAAGGTTGTTGAGCAAATCAAAACTGGGATTATCTCCCTTTAAGCAAGCTGAGAACTGCATAGATGTTTTATTTACTAGTTTCAACGTTACGCTCGTTTCTCATGCGGGGAGTAACAAAATATATGTGCATGTACATACGCGTTTTATACACAACTGTTTCTTTTTGTTTCATAAGTCATGAAAGTCAAGTACATGTGTAAGTGAAGGGAAACCGTGATTAAATGAGTTCCATACGAGGGAAGATGATAAATTCTGTTTCCACATGCTTAAAATTTTAATATACATGTTTTTTGCACATGAATATTTTCTGTGTCACAAAATTGTTTAATGAAATGATATTATCGATCGGCAATAATTCACCAACATTATGAATTGTTTCCTGAACATATGGTCAGTAATTAATTCAGGTATAAATGTCATTCAAAAAAATAATTTGCCGAGCAGACATTGGTTGGCTGGAACAGAGCGATTTTACGGGTTTCAGGTGTTCTAAAGGGTAAAGGATCACTTAGCTAGGTTGTGTTTTAAAGGGATATAGGGACACATATCAGTGTCGGGTTACAGGCGTTACAAAGGTAAGATTTGAACCACTAAGCTAGGTTGAGTCACTAGTGCTCCCGGTTTAGGGTCACTTGTGTTCGGTCACAGGTGTTATGATGGTGATAATAGGATCACTTAGCTTGGGTGAGTTCATGGGTGAAAGTTGAAAATTTTCAAAAAAAAATGGAAATCCTAACCTCGGTGCCGCGCAAACAATAAAAACCAGCAGGGTCCGGACCTGGGAAAAAACGGAGATTCCGGAAAAAACTTTTAACCAAGTACCGTGAGTTGCAGCGTAGTGATTTTGAGACCAGGATCACAAAGCTATGATGGGTTACAGGTGCATCTATGGTGCGATTAGGGTCAATTAGCTAGGGGAAGTTACAGATGCTGCAGGTTTAGGGTCACTTAACTGGGTAGGCTAACGTGTTCTGATATTAGGTTAAGAGTCATCCAGCTGAATTGGGTGACTGGTGTTAAACAGTACGCAGAATTAGTTTTATTTTCACAAAGGTTAGATCTTACAGTGCATACTACAAAGCCGATACCTGTAACTGATCCACATTCTGTGAAAAAGAGCACTTCAATTTGAAAACTGAAGCTAAAACTGTCCAAGCAAGCAATTAGTTCCATAGGGATCAAATTAAGGCCCCATTATCAACAAAGTATAGAAAAGTCACTTTTGACTAAATAAAATGATATGAAATCAAAAATTGCATCTGATGAATGAGCATAACCAAGTTATTTTATTGGTAATATCGTGAAACACGACAAGGATGAGAATAGAATAAAAAATTCTATGCATAAAACACCAACATGTACAAAAATTGTCAATTCCGAGAAGTTTCTAATCTCCGTAAAAATAGTCACTGTAGCTAGTTTCCTAACCTGTTTTCTAGCATAAATGAAACACCATGATGGAAATATCTCTCATTTCCTTGAATAAAACAAGAGAACAATAATCAACCACACAAAGAAACAAAAAAAAAGAACAATTATGTGGTTAACAGATCTTTTATTCATCATTAACAAACACACAAATACAAAATTTACGCATATATAATACAGGATAAACTATTCTAGATCAATATCAGATAATAAATTACATATATTTTATCTATTATGATGGTATTATCACAGAAATGTCATTGTGTATAATGTGAACACAACACTAGCATTGCAGCATTAAACAAAAAAATTCAAGACAACATGAATAGATCGAATGATATATTTATCAGCCGTTCAATCATTGCTTGTCAATCAAACACATCTATAACCCAATGAACTCTTCATTATTGAAACATCAAATAGCACTGCTCTGTACCAGAGCAGACAATCAGTTAATTACTGATAATCTAATATTAAGTTATCCACTTTTACTGACATAGTCTAGTCAGAGAAAAATATGATGTAAAAACTGACAAAAACTGGCGCACTAGGGTAGAATAAAGATTTCAACAATCTGTTTGTATACTAATTTTCAGCGAGATATAAAAATGACAGATATCTGAGCACATGAGGTTTGCCCATCTATATTTATATACATAGAATTACAAACACTGTGTAAATAGACACTGACAGATAAGATGCATCTACTGTCTGCAGAAACTTGTAATTTGTATGCATATAATGGATAGCTATCTAAATTATTAGAACAATTCCTTCACTTTGACACTCCTACGCACAGCATTGGAGTACCCACCTTGAAAATGGAACCAAATATCAGTCGCCAGAACGTTCGTCTTGATTTCTTCATCTGTACATAGAAATATAAAACAAAACAATGATTAGGCAATTGCGCAAGTTTAATTGCTTATTAAATTAAATAATCTGGCAATCTAGGGTGAATTAATTGTATAACATTATGAATACAGAGATCAATTGTTCCCATTTTGAATGATTTTATACTTCCTGCTCTCCTATAAGAACAAAGAAGACATACAAGCCAGTGAAGTGAGAGAAAAACTTGATTCTTCAGTATTTACCATAAAGTTCTTCCCCTAAATTCTTCCCTAAAATGACAGATGTTTACCTCTAACAGATGTACAGAGTAAATTCAATCAAAATGATTATGTTAAAAAGGCATTCAAAAAAAATTTTTTTGATGAGCAGTTTTCAGCCTATTCATTTCATTGGTCGACAAAAAAAATCACAATTGTAAAAATGCAGACCAATCTTACCAAACATTGTCGTGAAAACTCAGTATAAGCAATCCTGGTGACTGGCATGTGACAATAAAATGTTTGCTTTTCTAACGCATTGAGAGACAGAATAAGGGAATGTTTTATGTACAGGTGTCAGTGTTTAACACTTACAGCTTAATGTAGGAACAGAGACAATTACAAACGCATGAATAATAAAGTATAGAAACTCGACTAAACACTCGCACACGTTGTATAATTTTGTACTATATATCTTTCAACACATCGCACCTTTGATGGAAAATCACTCCTCATAGACAGAACTGACCATTAAGTAATTACGTCGAAAAATGTTGGTACTTACTTACACCAGAAGAGAACATAAAATTCACATTATTTCAGATTATTTCTGGTATTTACTACTTACCTTTTCCTGCTGTTTTGTTTGTTTTAGCTTCAGGTGTTGTCTTTTTTATAACTCGACCGAAGAAATCTTTCACTTGCTGAAATACATCAAAATCTAAATGCAATACTCCAAGCACACATCAATTCAAAATAAAACCCATCATGTTAATAAGACTTCAAATGTTGAATATTAAATGGCTATTACTGGTAGTTAGGTTTCATCTACATCATCAGACATGCAGACTTTTTTCACTGGGTTTAATGCTGTTTTTCAATATTTTTTCGGTTAGATACAGCGACCGGTTCACCTAACAGGTTCTCCTGGATTGTATGTAACATATACTAAAACAACATACCAGTTCTTCAGTTTTGCCCAGAGGTTTTGCAGTTAGTCGTTGTAAATGACTAGGTACGACTGGTGTCTTACATTCATCAGATTTCTTCTTTGGATCCTCTGTGGAAGCTGGTCTGAAAGATTACAGAGAAAACAAGATGACTTTACTTTGATAAGCTTTACAAGTTTCTTTTTTTGCAATTGTGTTAACATTATCACAAATAAATGTAATTCGAAACAAAAATTCAGCTTTCCAAGTAAAGTTTCAGGAATCCATAAACATTTAAGTACAAGAAAAATATAAGTTGATTTTCTGGAACATTGACTCAAAAGAGTAATAAAGTTTGTTTTTGTCCCCTAATCTGAACCTTAAGTGCAACAAATAATACAAGAACATTGTTACATACAGTTGTTGTGGAGCCCTGGCTCGTTCACTTCGTCTCATCTTCTCCAACTCAATCTGTAATTAGCAAAAAATGCTTAAATTTTTGAACATTGACAAAAAGACTATCATATCAGATTAAACCTGACAAATATAAATCATTTTGTAAAAACAAGACCCACTTACGAGTCATCTAGTAAGTAACTACAACAAGACTGTCTGTGTTTCTTGGAGGTTATTAAACTACAGTGAAAAACTAAAAGTCTGAAATAAAACCTAGACATTCAACAATTAGATTAGACAAGAAGTAGACAACAACAATCTTTTATCCAGACTTATTTAGTAATTCATGAAAGATAACTCACTCCAATTATGCTGTACTAACAAGTTTGCAAAGTTACCTCCCTTTGCCAGGAGTAAATACAAGCAGCCACCACTTACCTCCCTAGCAACCAGCTGCTTAGATGCGTATGAAAGTTGTCGATGCTGTTTCATACCCGGGAACTTAACTACCTCATCCATACGCCTGTAATGAGAGAAGAGAATCAGTAAACCAACAGCACAGGTGGATACAGGATTTTTGGTCAGGGATGGGACATAAAGTTTAGATGTTTATGTAGAATATGGTTGCAATCAGCATATAACTGACGTGTTTTTACTTATGCCCGATTTTAGAGGGAGCGCACACCAGCTCCATCCCCACAAATTCACGCTTGAACAGAGCAAAATTCTATCATTCTGAGAAAGTTGTGCAGCATTATTTCACATCAATATCAACACATTTTTATAAGAGATAGTACAACTCAGCTATCTAAACAATTCAACAAAGGAGAGAAATCAATCCACATACGGTTCAATGACATATGTATATTGTCCTTCTGGTGATTTCTCCTGTTGGTAAGTCATGTTGTAAGATATCATAGTTTGCACAAGTTGTTTTAAATCTTCCTTCTCTTTGTTACTGTAAAGTTGTGTGTTCACCTGAAAATCAGTAGGAAAACTAAATAATTACTATGTTATTAACTATGTTAATACCAAATGAACAAACCATCTGATCAAACAAATTGATACATTACTGCATATGACAGTTAAAAATTAAACCAGCTGCCTCAAGAAATGTTCCAAATTATTTTCTGAACTCTGACACATTTTATATTACTATAAAATATTAAAACTGCCTGCAAACCCAATTTTGAACAGAAACATTGTAACATGATAAAACAAGAGCTCCACGGAGCAGTGCCAACACTCGTCTGTTTTACATAGTTTTATTTAAAAAGGAATTTTGACCAAAATTCTAAGTAAAAAGGGGCATAACTCCAAAATTATAGCTTTGAGAATGAGGCCCCTTATTTTGCAACTATGCCTTGTAATGATATTCAAGTATTCCAAGTGTCGTGTTGATATCATTAAGTGTTTGAGTAATGGGAGACATTAAAGATTTTGCATAACAATGACTACGACAACAATGACAAGGAGAGTATGATAGTTTGACTTCTCCTTGAAAACAGATGAACTAAAAATAAGAAATGTGTTTCAAAAACATTTTTAATGTTTAAAGATATAATATAAATCTTAATACTTGCAAAAGTTTATAAGCCTGGTATCATACCATTATGAAGCTCTGCAAGGTGGATACAAAGTTATCAATAAAACCTGTATTATATATTGTAGAACTGTAACTGTAATATATCTCAGATTTTATACACTGAAACAACTTACGGGTCTGAATGTTGGTTGCATAATTTCCATCAATGGAGGTAGAATTTCACTAAGAACTATTTCAGTATTGATGTATTTTCTCACACTAGGAGACATATCCATCATCATACTGGCTACAAGATTCTCACATTTATTTCTACGCTGTACACTCTACAAGAAACAAATCATCAGATGAAACTATAAAATAGACAACACTATACAAACTAGAGAGCAAAATTCACCACAAATGCATGCTGAATTCTCCATTCAATAAAATTTAATGTTATTTCCATATAAACTATGTAGAAGATAATCAAATAAAACTAAATGTTCTAAAAGGCAAACTCAATAAAACTGCACTTTCTCTTAGACATTTATTCTAAAATAATGTAATAAGAATGTACTTAAATGAATTTTGTTTTTTAAGATTACAATACGTTGACGTAAGTAAAAAGAAACCAAAGGATAGAGAACTTAAGTATTGTTTTTAAGAGTTTTCTAGATAAACGATAAAACAATAATGAAATATTCAAATAGTACATACCTCAGCCATACTGTGTGGATACTGTATCTTAGGTGCTATATTAGAAGCAAACAGAAAGTGAAAGGTGACGGCCAAATATGGTATGTATGGTAATAACCTGTAGTCTTGATAATGTTGTATATATTGTGTCATCATATCATTACCACATAACCAATCTGTTGCCATGGATACCTGATAATATAAGATGAATACATATATATAAACATTATATTTTCATAAAAACTACACCAACACATCAGATTTTTGTCATATAACCAACATTTTTAAACATCAAGAAGGGAAATTACTTTTTTCACAATAACCTGAAGACTACAGGCAATCAAAGACTGTTAACAGTGTAGCCAGAGTCAACCTACAGGTGGCCAGGTTTAGAATAAACTTTTTTACTTCTAATCATTTGTAAGAATAACTTTGTATAACATATTTAACCCACTTCTTGAGTATTCCCTTAAGTTATAAAACAGTAACTGAGCCCATAAGGGACTGTAAAGACACAGTAGATTCAAACCCTCAGGTCACCAGTTGACTAGCACTTAATCATAGATAAGTCATTTTCATGGTGATTCATCAAAAATAACTAGAAATGTTGAAACTTATTTTACCCCATCCATATATGGATCTTTGAATTTACAGTCTAGATAATTTTCAAATAATCCCTGAGTTAGTTTTTCATACTCTCCAGCACCATACACTACTGATAAAACATTGTTAAACCTGCAGAATACAAATAATTGTTATATCAGACACATGAATTATGACCCCAGGTAATAAGGATTCATACAAACTAACATTATATTAATTTTAAGCATTTATACCTATCATATTACAATTCAATTTAGTACTAACTGACCTCCAAATAAAGACCATCTGTTAATAAAGGTCACATTTTGCCTTTCCAAAAGGTGGCCTTATTTCACAGGTTTGACTGTTACACTCAACAGATATTTATTATTTATATATATAAATCACATATATGAGATACACTGGTACTTTACTAAAGTCTCCATTACTGTAATTGAAAATAAAGTTGATTTCATTCATTGACAATTAGCTAACATTTGGTTCATACCTGGCTGCAGGTGATGTATTCAGAACTATATCCTTCATACTTGCTTCTTGTAAGTTTACAAACTTTTGTCTGAATTAAAAAGACATCCTTAAATAGATCGTGTATAAAGTATTAAACTCAATTTCAGAACAACAAAAACAATCACCTTATAATCGTTGATACATCACAAATCAGGATGTTAACAGCACAAATACCAGGAACAATTGTCATTGTGTAATTCATACAGTGCAGATAACCTCTGCAATCAAACTAAAAGCCACTGATGTGCAATTAATCTGACAAAAGATCAGATATTTAAGAGTGAAACAAATGTCACAGGTATTCATAAATTTCGAAATCTCCTACACCAATAACCTGTTTTATCAGAGAAATTATTGCAATATTGTGCATTAAGTAACAAAAGAAACACAAATGTAGAAATATGACAAAATATGAAGCATTATTCAGAGATTCATCTAAAATCAGCCATTCAAAAAAAACATACACTAGAGACATAATTCAGACATACCTTTTGGGTCTTGGTAACATTAAAACTTCGTACCAAACAGAGAATAAACTTTTATGTGAATCTTTCTGTCCTACAGACATAGATTGTACGTTCTTCATGTTCAACTCCTTACACTGACCCTTTATAAACTAAATAAAAAACATGGTTCAACCATATTATCCTGACAGTCAATAAAAACATGGCCCATCAATATTATAACACTTAGATATTACATATAATAAGACTGATCTAAAAATAGCTCAGAGTATGACCAAGTAAACACATCAAACTGGAAAACTTAATTTATTATCTTAAACAGGGCTTTTAATTGACCCTTAAAACAGCATTTTGAATCTTGAAATCTGTAAAATAAAACTTTTGACTCAGGCGAATTTGTACTAGAGAGTCAAATTTACTACAAAATTAGAAGGTAATTTTGTTCACTTCAAATTATCAGTCAAGGGTCATTTTTGACCCTTAACTTCTGACGTCTAGTGAAAACCCTGTTAAAGCCAAATCATTAACAATATGAAGTAAAGCATTAATCATTTTACCTGTAATGTATTGAGACAGGATCTAATGTCATTGTCCGTCTTTTCACAAAGTGCTAGCAGCGTGTTCATGTCTGATTTCAACTTCTCAAATCTAACCACCTGAAATGAAGGAGAAAATACAGAAAATCACATCACTGTACATTGTATTACAAAAAAAATACAACTACTGAACATTCAGTATTTAAAAATATGATTTTCAACCTATCAAGATTACTTTAAACCAATAATTTCTACCAGCCAGAGAGGTTTAAGACTGTCAATTGGGTTTCTACATTCTCAAAGATGAGTAAGTATACTTTATTTAAGTTGTACTGATGTTTATACATTTACCTCATACAGTCTACCAGCTAATTTAGTAGATTCAGTCTGTGGAAAGTTTAGAATCATCGCATTTTGACGTAATTGTCTTAAAGCAGGTACATATCTATAAAACAGACAAAAAGCATAATAACAAGAATGGAAAAAATTGTATTAAATAATCAAACGTAAAGTTCACTAAAATCGTTCTATAAAAATGCAAGGTGTTTAGTGTGTAATATTAGGGTTAATACTTAGCATATCAAAAATAGTCATGATTAAGAATACTTGATTAAAAATTAAGGACTGGTAGGTCGGAAAACTTCTATTTTTTTTAAACATACCATTTCTGGGAACAAGAGGAGATTCAATTCAAATGTGTTCATACTTGGGACTTGGCCTTTAAATACTTCAGGGTCGGCACCAAAAAATAGGGGCTGTTAGATAACTGTAAACACAACTATTTTTTTCCGGACCAGATCAGCAGAAAATCACAAGCTTCAAATTTGTATTACAGAGTTTCCATTTGACTTTTAAAACAGCATTTTGACTCTTGAAATCAGGAAAATAAAGCTTTTGACTTATGAGAATTAGTACCAAAAGGTCAAATTTACAATAAAAATTAGAAGGAAATTTTGTTGACTCTTCAAATTATCATCTGTTAAGGGTCATTTTTTACCCCCAACTTTTGATGTCTTGTGAAAATGCTGTTATTACATAATAGAGTAAGCAATGACTTACTGGTCATTACATATACATATGATAGGTCGCCGTAAAATCCCTCCATCCTCCTTTTTCTTTTTTTTCTTCGTTTCTTCTGGTGTGTCTGATTTTTTTATCACATTTAATAATATATTAATAGCAGCCTGTAATAGTGTGAATTATAATACATTATTTTATGGCTTCTCTCTAGATGATTTTCAAACAATAAATTTTTCAAAAAAAATATGTTAAAGTCACTGGAACGGTCTTATTTGATAGTGATAAGAATTTGTAAAATACTTCTTAATTTCCAAGGTCACTTACCACAGGATGTTGCTACACAAGGTTTAACTTAAAGGAAAATAAATTGAAAAGAAAATGATTAATCAAGTACAACAGAGTTCCTACTGTCAGACCATCAGCTGGGACTACAGTCAAGGCTGCCTGGTTTACAGGACTCAACAAATTTTTCTCTGGCTACTTGTCCTCCGTGACAACCAGCCAAGAATTTTAACTAGTTCTACAGCAATTTCAACTCGTCCAGAGTCCATTTCTACTCGTAATTACAAGTGGATGAGAGAATTTGTTGAGTCCTGGTTTACACAAATAAAGTGAATACCTGCGGGGCACCATCTATTTCATCAATTACGAGACAATTAGGACGTGGATTAGATCCCAAAACAGCCTTCATCTGTGTAGCTGATTCAATTTTATTTTTGAACACTTCAGCACTGCGATCATCACTGCAACATGAAACATAAAAGGCAAAGCCCACATGTATTTTTTCCAATTCATTCAATCAATTTTTCTTCAAACGGCAATATTGAACAAACAGGAAATGATTCATCTGTGGCCTTAAAGTCATCGTAGACTAAATACAAATATACTTTGATGTTATCTTGAACCACTCAAAAAAAAAAAAGTAACGACAGCTAAAAACCATTTACCTGGCATTCATTTCCACAACATTGTAGCCGGCATGCTTAGCTATAATATGAGCTAGAGTTGTCTTCCCCAACCCTGGAGGTCCACATAATAATGCTACCTACAATTTGTAAATTAAAAACAAAAACACAATTAATACAATTCCAGTCTTAAATCAATACTATGACTTTCTTAATTTTATATCTTTCTCAATCTAATTAAGCTTATCTTGTTAACATAAAGTAAAATCAAATTATAAAGCAATATATCGTCGCCTTAATTCCAGAAGTGTATAACTTCATAATTGACAAAATGGAGTTTTTGCTATCGTTAGATTCGTCTCGAAACGTTCTACAATATGCACTAACTAATATGCTTGTAGCTCTAACATGAAGTAGCTAAATTGCTGTGCCACAAATGTCTAACTCAGTCATTTTCTATTGACCTCACAATCTTTAAACGCGTTTTTCTCGAAACGAAAAAAAATGAAGATATATGTTTCTGGAATAAAGGTCACGATATTACGGATATTTTTTTTCACCATGAATAAAATACTTCCCGAAAATTCATAAAAAATTTTGTTGAATGAAAGGATCGATTCTCCACCTAAATTTGGGAACAAAAATTATTGACTGAACTAATGTAGTCAATTTTACTCGGACTGCAAAGAGTTACTCACTTTCTGTTGCGGTCTTTTATGATTATCCAGCTCTTCTAACACTTCAGGCTGATTCTTTTTCTTGTATTTCTTATTTTCTTCTTTCTTCTTCTCTTTTGGTTTTAACGGAAGTTCTTTATCGAATACAACATAATCCCACATCTTCAACCAGTGAAGTAACGTACGATTTATACTCTACAGAGAAACAACACAAAAGAGGAACAATGTAAAAATGTGTAAATAGAATAAAACTACATGTAGTTTCATGAATGCTTCATTGAACAATTTAAATGGAGAATTTTACTTCATTACCAATAAGTTGAACTAAAACACTGAGCTAAAATTACACATCAACCCTTGAAGCCACCATGTCAGCTGATGAACCATTTTTATGTTAAAAATTTTTAATTCAACAATTTATTTATCATTACATTTTATTTTCAACTTCTTACATTATGAAGCTTCTACCAGCTCTATTAATTATCCAAGATTAATAAAACAAGTCTTACACCAGCATTTTAAATGAAAATAACTGGGGCCATCATAAGAAGATATTTACCTCTTCACTTAGCAAGTCTGTATATCTTTGAGGTGTATACTTCTCCACCCACAGCATTTTCTGTGGACCTTTATGTATCTCTGGAACAGGTACTTGATTCTCTTTATCTTCATCATAATCATCAACATCATCAGTGAATCCATCATCAGCTTCATTTATATGTCTGTACAAGCAACAAGCTCACATTCACATCAAATAGTAAAGGCACCTAACCATACAATACAGTAAAACCTTGATAATGCGACCACCTTTAGGACTCGAAAAATTGGTCTTAATACTAAGGTGGTCTCATTATTACGATGAATTATAGGGGAGTTATTGGAAGTCGGTCCAAAAATAAGTGATTGTTATAATGAGGTGGTCATAATATTGAGGTGGTCACTGTTTGAGATTTTACTGTATTATTTATTTCTTAGTACATAGACTACCGGCACATACGCATACAATTCATACATTCACAAATCAACTCCAAGAATAAGTGAAAGCAATTGTACACAAATCAATACAATGTCTAAATAAAAATTCTCGAGCCCTTGTTGTAGAACATGCATTATAATTCCAACAAACTATATGTTGCAAACCAAGTTAAGAGTAATTTTCCGAGAGTCAAAACCCACAATGAGGATCATTACAACATATTTCAAACTGTATGTTAGTACAGTACCCTCCCATAACATCACCTCCAAAGACCGATTCCCTCCAAGAAACAACAGTAAAAGGAACACATACAAATAATAAATAACATCTGTCGAGAATGTATCCATTCCCTCCGAACAACAACTCCCTCCAAAGAACAACACTTTTTTGTGACTCCGACAAGTGCTGCTCTTCTGAGGGAGCACTGTAGTAAGCTCGTGGGGCATCAAATTAGATGACATAAAAATAATGATAATTAATGATTAAGGAATCATTTCCAGAGTATCAGAAAAATCTTAACACTAGAATCAGTAACCAAGCAAATCATTATTAATATAGACAATAATCGACACTACATACCTTCTCACTTCATCACTTAGTCTTTGTGATTCAGCTAAAAGATGGTTCCTTCTCTACAAATAAAGTATTGTCTTCACAGTAAATATTACCACAGAATTATACAGGTAACATACAAAACCTGAGGGAGAACGACAAACAAAATCTTACATGACTACATCACCGATGAAAAAACAAACCATAATAATATGATCCTAAGAGTTAAAAACAACATATTAGAAGTTTTCCCTCATATTGATACATCAAAACATTAGATACAGCATATAAATAGTGTTAGAAATCTGATGAATATTTTCAGATGTATACTAACATCACATGAATGAGACATTGACAACTAACCTCCTCTTCCAACTGTTCACGTAAAACTGAGATTGGAACACTTAGTAAGTTAGATCCTTTAAATGTTTTACCCATAGTTTCAAACTGAAATTACAAATCCATAGTCTATATACAATTATACATTATATACGTATTATCATTATTATTATATCATAACAACAGTCCAACCTGTGAACAAAGGCCACCCTTGGGAAAGACAAAATGTGGCCTCTATAGACAGATGTCCTTTATTTGGAAGTCAGTTTGTTCTAAATAATAATGTTTTTTTCATAGAATGGCCTTTATTCATAGGCTGGCCTTTATTTGTAGATGGCTCTAAACACAGGTTTGACTATACCTAAGGAACAAAGATAACTAGAGGTACTAAAGAAACGAACAATAGAAAAAATTTAATACTAGACAATTTGATAAACACACAATGGTTACTTATTCTAAAATTAATGACTGTACATAAAATATGTGTTTCATTACATAAAGAAGAGAGAGGATTTCAGCAAATATGATGTTTTTCAAACCTGTTTATCATAATCTGCATCATCTTTAACAGCCATGTATACTCTATTTCCTTCAGAACCAGTTGTAGGTAGGTAACATGTATCCGGGATACGTTTAAACACACGAGGCCTCTCAAAATCATAATCTGTATTAGATATACTAAACTCAAAAACTGACAAAAATAAATGATCAAAAAAAAGATTAGTTATACAACATATACAGTAAAACCTTGTTATCTCGAGGAGTCATCAGAGCAGACTGAATGAATGCTCGAGATAAACGTGATGCACGTAATTACGAGGTATTAGTTAGTTGGTTGGAAATTATACACAACTAAAAAAAATTATTGACGGGACTTTAAAAACTCCTCAGGAAAGGTCGGGTGCTTGTGATATCAATGCTCGTAATAACAAAGTTTTACAGTACATGTAGTTATATTGTAGCTTGTAATTATTATCATATACAAAATGATTCCATACACCATTGTATATTACTTATCAAATGATAAACAAAATTACTGAATAAAGATCTTACCCTCAACAAGTCTTTCATTTCTGGACACCTGAGGATCTAGCTTCAATTCTCGACCAGACTTATTACGATGTTCAAGGATTTTTTCCATTATCAGTCTGTCTGGTGAAGGCGGAGCTTCCATCTCGTACTTCTCTGTCACACTGACAACCTTGCTACCATGAAGAGGTCGAGCTTTCAATTCTGTTGTAACGTCAAGGTCATCGTCCCATAAATCGTCCTCATCATATTCTGTATCAACTCGACTCTTTTTTGAAGCAGGAACTGTAAGAGATGGAAGCCAACATTATGCCAGGTGAATTCACCAAAACATTATCACTTGTTGTAAAGTGTTTAGAGCTTTATCCGTGTCACCAGAACATTATTTTCCTTATCGGATGAAGAAGTACTGTAGAACAATTAGTGCACGACTTTGTTTTCCTTGTTGGATGAAGAGATACGGTCAACACTTAAGTAGGCCAGTTGTGCTTATTCAAGACAAAAGATGCTTAACTACATTTGTTCTCTGGGGCAATTAAAACATTAGTAAGTTAAACAGAGCTTCTGTCTTCTGAGACCAGTAAAGATTATCCCTAACAATACATTGCATCTTATCATTTGCCAAGTAAAGCACACAGCCAATAATATTGAAAGATCAAAAGTTTGTACTTTTGACAAAATTAGTTAAAACCTGACCCTTATACATGACACTTATACCAACTCATAGATTGCACTAAAATATCAATTTCTAATTTAGTCTAAATATTGGCAGAAATCAGTAAGAATTGAATAAGGAGAATTCACACAGTGATTAAATACGATTTGTTCAATACCTTTAACATTTAAATCTTCCTCATCATATTCAAGATCACTGTCAGACTGGTAGTCTGTTTCATCTCTTCCTCGCTTTTGCCCAGAACCAGTCAACATTTTCTGACCATCATTTTTCATCAATGCATCTGTAAGTGGAAACATGGGGCTCCCCAGCGTATCCACAACTTTCTTTGTCTGCTTATTTTTAGGTGTTTCAAACTGTAAAGATTTTCTAGGTTTTGGAGGTATTCTCTCAGAATCTGGAAAAAAAACAAACATAGTCATAGACTCCCACTGTAACAAATAAGTAAATACAGTAAAGTTTCTCCTAACGACCGGTCTGACAATACAACCAACTCAATATTACGACAGCTTTTTAAAAGAACCAAATTTTCCCCATATATAAATTAACCACCCAAATATCACGTGTGTCAAAACTTTGCATGCTTTGCGTTAACAAGGAAGCAAATTTGTGAAAAACTGTTTGATAAACAATGTGATGATTGATAACTGAAGCCTTTGAAGGATTAAGCAATTGTTTGATCTGTTTAATTGACATTAATGCCGACGGTTGACTGAAGAAACTTCAAATTCGCACCTAATTATCAGATGGATACAAACAAATTTAAAGTACAATATAAAAGTATAGTCTTATTATGACAAGACATTTAAATGATGTTTAAATTAAAAAATGGCATGTTTGTAGTACTTGTATATATTTTATGTCAGTTAATAGATCTAAGTAAAGAATATACCTCTCTTTAAATCATATTCATAATTATAAGGTTATCAAGGTTATTGTGTAGTAATATGACTTAATAATATGAGCATATGTTGGGTCTCAATATTAAGACTGAATCGATAATAAGACCACATTCTGTCAGTCCACTTGGTGGCCTTAAAAGCTGAAGTTTACTGTATTACATTTCACCTCTCCAGCCATTTCATTATTTCTTTACCATAATGATTAAAAATGCATCAACATGAATGGCACCCCACTCTCTAATCTGCCCTTCAAGGTGGTTGCCATTCAACCTAACGGGTCATGCAAACTCAACGGAGACCCATCCAACTTATAAAGTTCAGACGAGTGCAGTGAATTAGCAGAAATTAACAGCTGTCCCACTCTACCAGAAGTCAACACATGATCTGGGTAAATCTTGGATGGATGGACATTTTATTCGATCTGGTGTGAATGATCATTCGGATGCTTGACACAAGAGACTAAACATCCACTCACACTAACAAAGAAAGCTGTAAATATACAGCATAATGCGCAGGTAAATATCCCCAGTGGAGGTCCAAGTAAGCCTCAACAGCAATTACTTTACCTCTAACTGTAAAAATAACAAATGTAAAAAAATAACATAATCAACGTGTTTAACAACACTTTCATTCATGTATGTATGTAAGTCATATATACCTATTGCTGTTTCATTGGTGACACCCCTTCATCAATAAACGTCATATTATCTCAAATACAAATTGAGACGCAAAATAATTAGCTTGACTAATCGTAGCAGTCAAACGAGAGAATACATTGTTACGATGAATTAGTTAAATAAGTAAACATTTTATTTCATTCATTTAAATAATAAATTGTCATGAGTATCCGAAATATTAGCATGCATAGAACTATCCGAAATACATAACACTTCGAATGAACAATGAATAAATCTTTTGAACAGACAATCTAAGGAGTCGAAGTAAGGCAGATAAGAGATAATTGTGCAATAAAACATTACCGTGAATATCTTCCATCGCTTCCAATTCGTCAGCATACTCATCTTCAAAATCATCCATTTTTAACGAATAACAATCAGAAATTTCCCGCGTAAATTTAGTAAGACCATGTTAGAGTTTGTTTTCCGGTCGGATGCCGGATTTAATAACGTATATGATAACTTCCGCTTTGTCCTACAAACTACATTTTAGTCCTTGATTCCGCTGGTTTAAATACGGTCATGATGCGGAATGTATATGCAGATCAATCATAAAGAACATTGTATTCTGTTGGCATACTTTGAACCCTTTATTTTTACATTGACTTCACTGTAATATGACCGGGTTCCGCATTCGGAACACTTTCATGTTATCAAAATACATGTGCTTAGATCAAGCTCTTCGCCATTGCTTAGACCGCACACTGACAACCATATCTATGCACATTAATTCTGCGCTACATTCTGGTGCAAAGTCAGCTGCTATGTAAGCCACATTGACAACCTTTATCAACGCAAGTTTAGCGACCATGTTTTGAGATTACACACATTTAGCTAACCTGGCGTTCTGTGTTCAATGCTCCCATAGACCTGGGATCAATATACATGTATGTATATTGGTCCCAGCTTAGACCAGTGTTTTATACCCTCAATTTACAATTAACTCGAAGTCCCAAACGTTCGACCCTGGAATACTAAACGTATGCACTTTTTCCAATTTATCAACTTGTAAAAAGCCATGTTTATTTATTTATTATGCAACATAAAAACACACACACACAAATGTTTAATGTAGAGATATCATTTTATGGAAGGCTAGAACTTTTTACATTTTACATATTATTGACACTATGTTTGATGTACAGTCAACCTGTGTTTGTGGCCGAATAAAGACAACCGTGTGAGTAAAGGCCATTCTTTAAAAAAACGCCACTGATTATTAATATCAAGCTGACCTCCAAATAAAGGTCAACTGTCAATAAAGCCACTTTTTTATCTTTCTCAAGGGTGGCCTTTGTTCACAGGTTTGACTGTAGTACAAAATAATGTGGAGAACAGAAAAACTTCAGACATCACAGGTTATGGTACATGCTTCAGAAATCATTTAGAAGTAATTCAATATCTTTGTTTCAAATGCTATATTGGCTATAGTAGGCCATTTAAAACATTTTTAACAGTCCTGTAATCATCCGTTTAGTTTTGATGAACTTTGCCACTGTTCAATTGGTGGTATATTAATCTGTTGGTGTCTGCAGCAACACAATAATGACAGCTGGTTCAAAATCTCATAGCAGCCGCTGAATTGTAAGATACGTTGTATATAGTTTCCTTGAGGAATGCTGGTCCATTTTATATTAGATTGTTGTTGAGGACGCTTACTGGGGCTGGAACAATCCAGACACTAAATACATGTACGTTCAATGATTGAATCTTAATACTAGAATGTTAGTCACAGTAACAAGTCTACACATGTACGTGTATTCATCAAAATGTTATGAATTGATAACATACAACGCATTTGAAATTGGGCAAAATCAACATTATTTGAGTAACTTCAAGCAACATGCATGTAATCGTTTTAAGCAGAAGATAGACTGATTCTTGCAGTTTCGTAAATAGTTAACTCAATAGTGTGTGTTTCTTTATAAAAACAAAAACTACAAAATACAAAAGTATCAATAAATCTTGACTCTCACAGAACATCGACACTTGTGGTACTCTTGTATTTCAGTAGGATATGCATTCACTGAAAAGGGAAGGTTTAATCTGATCAGTGAATCGCATTTTTATCAAATCCAGAATCTTGTTAACACCGAAGCTTATTGTACTGTATGATATTGTTAGCGGTTCATAAAGTTATCGAATATCGGCACTAATCAGAAATGAAAAATGATTCTCGGATGGTCTAATATAAGCAACTTTCAATAACTCCAAACGTTTGCTTGCTTAAAAGCAATCATGCCCGGACATGTGTGTATCAATGTTCATAAATGTATTACTACTTGCGTCCCTACAAGTACACGGACATTAAACAAGCCATGCATGCACGTCCACAGCTTATTTTCAACTTATTTTATGATTTTCTGGGTATAGTCCTACAGTGAAACACTTCATTTTTGTTTTAGCATAAACTATTAAACAGCTATCTTTCTTAATTCCGCAGGCAAATTCATTTGTTATCTTCTTTATTTAATTTCCCTTTATTCAATGTTTTTTTTTCAAGTTTTTATGAGTATCATTTTTTTCACTGGGGTTAACATCGCGCTAACAGTCAGGGTCATTTGGTCTAGGCCTACTCCTGAGTAGAACCACCGACATTCCGTAAGCTGGTTGGACAGAGGTATGAAAATAATTAACTTACTTGAAACACAAATTTGCAAAGGTTTCGCAACGGATTCGGTTACGTGCGTGTACACACGTACTAGTATAAATTACATATTTACGAAAAAATTAAATCATGGGAAAAACTCACGTGGTGCAAAACTGGACAAACAGGCACCCGAGTGGTCTCCCTTGTTGTTTGATAAATATTGATGTCTCGAATGTTCCTCTGAGGATGAATGGTATGGGTGGTATACGAATCAAAGTGTAGGAAAAATTGTGGTGTCCCTAAATGAAAAAAGCAAAAAGTTTACCTTGTACGCTGTAGTCAAGCTAATGCAGAACGTAGCGGCTGATCATACCCTTTAATGAAAATTTAACAAAGAAGTTGTCGTAAGTTAGTGCTAGTTAGCATGCAGTCCGAAAACTGGCTAGGTGAGCCGACCGCCATATATAACTGAAAAAAAACTGTTGAAAAACGGCGTTAAACCCGATGAAAAAATATTCCAGAACGTAACATCAAGTCGTCTTTTTACGCAACATGATAAAACATTGTGTCATTTTCCACAGCTCCTTTGTTCATCTTTAATTTGTGCTTACAATGTGTCTTAATTTAATTCAATGATATTTAAATCCATTTTGTTTCTCCTAAATGCTATATTTTTTTTCGAAAATACGTATGTGCTTGCATAGATTTTTGTCATTGTGTATTCATATAAAACAAATACATGTTTGTTGAATTTGAAAAATTTGAGCCCCCCTCCCCTAGACGCTGAACACATTCTGTTTTATAGATATGAACCCTCAGTGTAATATTTAAACCTATAAGCCCGTAGTTTTTGTACGATGACGACAGAAATATAAACCAATAAAAATCGGTATTCTATCCCCGTTGAAATTTCATTGGTTCTGCAATCAATCTGCGCTTGATTGATTCCAGTCAATCAATTATACGGCTCGGAATTTCGGACGAAATAAAACCCAAAACTTTTTTGAGGTTCAAAAGCGTGACTCTCACGCCAAAAGCGCAAAACTTGACAGCTATGCTATATAAAAGGTATGCTAAATTAATAATTCAAATGCTACAGCTGCTGCTTCCTACAGTACCGTTACAGGTTTTCAGGTATAAAATTGAAAATATCTCGCGCATAAAGTCACACATCAGACGCATACTATGTATAATTAAGTTCGGAATTAAGTGCACCATACTTTCAAGTCCATAGAATTTCAAAACAACCAACATTTGTAAATCAAAATAAATCCTTAAGTTAATTTCCTGCTTGTTTTCGGCATTAAATTAATATGTTATTACATCAAACGACAGTTCTCTCCCTTTAAAATGTTTTGTATCCAAAGCGCAAAAAATGAAGTATATGCATACAGATGACAAATATTTTATTTTATAATTAAAGGTAGCTAATTTGTAGCATATAAATGATAACTGGCGGGTGACACTCGTCTGTACTAATGGGGTTACCTTACCTCAGTCAGGTTCACGTTGACGTCGACGATACGTAGTATATCTAGTATGTTGTCATAGTGACATCTCTGTTCACCGATTATTTCACAAATCTCTGTATACCCGTGTGAACCTCTCATTTGTACATGTAAATCAACCTTCAAAGTAAAATTGATTCCATGTTTGTATGAACAGAAAATCCATTGACTACATCGATGTTTCTAATATGATGCCAGATCATCTCTTATTTGTTTAAATTTGCTACACATGCAAATCCTAGTAAAATGTGAAGAATGAATAAATGATAACTATTTTATAACATATAAACATATGACTCACAATGACACGAACATCGGTTTGGTGTACAGAAAAACACGAATTTCAGTATTAAGCAGACTCTCCAAAAAGAACAATGTACACCCATTTGCGGAATGAATCTTATGACAAACTATATACATGTACCTAACTTTAACAAACATCTATCGCCTTTAACTCTAACCCTTAAAACTGTCATTTATTTATTCACCCAAAAAATTTAACACAATATTAAAAGTGCTCGCACGCTGTGTCCTTCGCACGCAAGCACGCATCCACGCACGCATGCGTGGACGCCAGTTTAATCACATTGAGAGAAATAATTGCGCGCATTAAAAGAATGCGGACATTAGTTACTTCTAACTGAAGATCCTTTGGGATACTCGACTTCAGGTGATATGAGCCGGATATGTTGAAATATGTATTTATATCTCTGCCTAGTTTGATAGGATCTGGTAATATCGATACCGTATTGAAATTCAAGATTGAGGTTTCTTCTCCACAGTCTTTGAACGAAAAATTACCAGAGCGATTCGTGGGTAAAGTATGCAATACCTGAAATAGAGCATAAATGAATACATACATGTTTTATTTAATATTACAAAGTATTTGCGAAGTACATGAATTTTAATGATTACTGCTTACATATTACGGCCTCTTTAATCCTAAGACTACCACATAATACCGACCATTTATTTCCGAACAGGTACACGTTTGATAGAGAAGACTCCATTAATTGGACACATTCTTTTGTCCCAAAAAGGAAGACTTGCTGTTACGCATATCAATATACAAAATGTATTACGGTTTAAAAATGTACATTATCATCAGTTACATGCAGGTAGCATGCAGGTACATGCACTGTTAACCCTTTGTCTTACAAGCATATTTTGGACTCTCCCAAACTCAAAGCTAATATAGAAAACATCAAGTTATTTAAGAAAATTGGGTTATTTCTCTCTGACAGAGTGGAAAACATTGTGGCAAAAGAAGCCATTGCTCATCACAAACTAGGCTTCTATTGCCGCAATGTTTTCAAAAGTCGTCTGCCTCAGATGCGGATGAAGCAAAGGGTCGAATAGCAGTACTCATACAGTGACAGTTTCATATATGAATTAAGCGATAAGATTAGCTTAAATGCAGTTAATACAACGAATTTTTATGAAAATTCAATCGATGCTAACCATTGTCCGCTTAAAGTCATCCAACAAACTACATACCACTGTCCATTCAAACACAATTTGAAATAAATCTTAGGACAAATGGGATTATACATGTACAATATTTATTTTTACATCTCACACAAACTTCAGCCATGTGTACAGAGCTTCATTATAGAATGCATGTGAAAAGTAAAACCTCGATATTAAGGACTCCTAGTTAAGGGACCAAAACATTGCCATAAATTGGCCTCAGTATCAGGTTGGAATTAAAATGAAACATTGAAAACAGGTCTAAAAATGAATGACCCTTATTACGGGATGATCTTCACATTGGGGTTAGTGAGGAAGTATTACCATACACGTTGTTTACAAACCAATGTTTCGAGCATGTCATCAACATTAATACATTTAAGTAATACAATGTACTCTTATCATAGTTTCGTTTTTATTTTCCTTAGTTAAGTATTTACAAAAATCAACAAAGATTCGACAACTCGGCTTAAACTACGTGCTTGAAAACTTACCTCGATGTTCTTCGGTTTAAAATCATCGTAAAACCCGGAAATGCCATGAACGAAAACAACTGAGATATAAATGATTTTCATGAAAACGTTATCCATGTTTTCGTGCGAGTAGTTTTGCATGTAGCTTAGTTTTTTATGGTCTTAATTGCAAAGGGAAATTAATGTATGAAGTACTGAATCAGTGATCAGGAAGTAAACGCATTGTGAAACTTCATACATGTATCTTTCATTTGTACTTGTGCATGATCACTGTTACATAATATATTTGAAAAAAAAACCTACATACGTAAATTTCAAGTCCGGACTATGCTTTAGTCCGTCACGGTGTACTTAGACGTACGTGCTCTTTAGAAATTAGCAATTCCTGGCATTGGGTTTTCCTTCAGTGAAATGTTGAACAAAGTTTTTTAGAGGTTCGGGTGAGAGGACGATTAAATAAGCAATTACACAATGTACATGGCATATCAGTCTGAAAATACATTTGACCCTTGGCAAAGATTACTTATTATGAGAATCATCAATTTCTATTTGTTTTAAAAGCATTACGGATGTCCTCTTACGAAACTAAGTAGACATTACATCAGACACGTAAGATAATATTACGACAATTATTGCAACCTGGGCGTTGCTGCAGAACAAATAAAGAGTCAATAACATTGTATTTAACAAAACCTAGATAACCAGAGCGACATTGCTCATTAAATGAACCATGAATGGAGTGACCGCTGTGCTGAGACCCATAACGAGGCATATGGTTTTGTGTGAGATTTGGAGAGCAATATTGCAGCATATATTATTTGTTTCTCAAGCCAGATTCAAAATATGTGATTTTGTCACGTCACGACCATCAAGTCTTATAGCTTTCCAATTAGTTAGTACAAGTTGATGTCCAATAACTACAGCCTAGCATTTCCAAAATATATTCTGCATAAAGAAGAAACTTTGATTGAATAAAGGTTGGTGTAACCAAACAAGAGCATGACGGTGTCGCACAAGCCTTTAAAGATGGTTCTACCATGAATTATTTGGTACAAACAATATGGCCATACGTTTACGGATATTTTCAGGAAATTGAAATAAGTGAGGTAGGGTCCAAATAAAAAATAACACCTAATATCGGGTATGTCCACCTTTTGAATTTGTGGCGCTGGCGCATAGAATTGTTTTCAATGTCGATTTCTTCGTGTGGGTCTAAATTTGACACGTGGTTATTGTGATAATAATAACCCACAAATAACATAAAACTTGATAAACATCAGAAGCTAATAGTACAAACTATCACTTTTCGTGTAGGTGTAGTCTAATATTTTTTTTGTTCTGATACCTGACTCATATATACAGATATTTTTTATCTATTATGGAACCATTTTTGTTAAGTAAACATCAACCAGTAAATTGTCATTTAAATAGTATTATACATGTAGTATAATGGATTTCAATAGATTTAAATGAAAATATTGCTTTTTACTTTCACGCTTTTTTCTGGTACATTTAATGCAATTGGAGTTAAGTTTATTCGAAAGATATATGGCCATTTCACATTTACAAACTTTATTTACAAATGTACCAATGTTAATACATAATATGTAGTTGAAAAGCCTAATGAATGATCAATTTGTCAAAACAAAGTAATGTTATTAATATGAAATTATAAAAAAAACTTATTTTGAATAGTGCAAAATACAAAAATATTATTCATTATTTTGCCAAAACTTGATTCTGTTGAGCATTAATGAAGTCATTTCTAATTTTGAATGCATTAAATAAATACATTCGTAAAGTTCCTTATTACAAATGTATTTATATTCGCCAATAAGTCAATAAACTTTTCATAATTGGCTATGTAAAAAAAATTGAGATCAATTAAACGGTTTTCTTTATATAATTAAAAAAGCGAAAACTTCTACTTGACCTTATACCAATATTTTCAATAAATTCATCAAGGTATCTTATCACGTACAAAGTTCTACAAAACGAACGAACATATGGTTATAATGCCGTTTCTCCCACACATTTTAATTTTCAACCAACCGCAGCAATCCAGAGACTAGGTCTGTATAATGTTTGATGGGTATATTGTAAACGAAAGTTCAAGATTAATATCATCTTGTTCAAGTAAAACCAAAGTACTGATGAATCAACGATTACGCGTGATATCGTCTGCGAAAATTAAAAATTGATTATGATGATGATTATAAATGACGCCGTTATTCATTATCCATTTTTTTGCATATACTTATACTAGTATATTATAATTTTGATCAAATGCATCCTTCAATTCACTGATCACTGTTATTATAATATACATGTATACGTTGGCATGCACGTTTTATGCCCTCACAAGAAGTGCAGACTTTGTATGGTGTCCGTACATCCGTCCGTCTGTCTCTTTCTATGATTCCATTCCGGATCATAAACTTATCATATTGTGAAAATGATTGCCATGTTGTAGTGTTGAACATTTCAGCCCCGTACCTCTAGCACTGTTAAACTATTTTAATCACCCTCTCCCCACCCTCTCCCCTCTTGCTATGATTCTTTTATCATGTTATCAATGCGCCATGTTGCTGTTGCTGATATATTGTATCATTTATTATGTGCCATTTTGCTGTTGGCCGATATACATGTATATCATTTCTCATAACATTTGAACTATGCGACTCTATATAATAATTCGTTTATTGGAAATAACAAAATTAATATTCATTGCTTAAAAAACATTATACAAATGAAGAAATAAATTCAATTACATAAGTGGAATAGTCTTTTCAAATGTACATTGTTATAGAGCGAGAGTAAATCAATTCATGATCTATTTAGATATGAGACTATTCTCCTTATTGATAATGGGTCAGAATACTATCATTATACTCTACTAGCTATAGTTTGTGTCTGTAGGCCATGTAATCGTGAGTAGGTTGACAAAGATTACCTTTGATAGAATACTCAACTTGTTTCATTGTATTGAATCGTTAGTGAAGCGTTCGCATGTTTATAATCATGCTGGAATTAACAGGAATTTTGTAACGTTTTGTGTTAATGGATATAGCATCAAACACTAATGAAGACAGTTATTTATATTTTTACATATTCAAAGCTGTTTAAAGACAATAATAAGAAAATTACGATCAGTGTATTGTAAGTTTTTTTATGGTGCATTACTGGAAGTTTATACTGAAAATTATCGAAATTCATAATTATTTACATACATGTGTATAATCAGAAATTTTGTTTCGCACAAGTAGGTAACATGTAATGTTTTTACGATAAATTTGGTTATTTAAAGTCATTATATAATTATATATATATATATTCTTAATAATATATAGATCTAAGAAGTTTTGTTTTTGATAATATAACTAAAATTGGTTTTGAAAAATGTGTTTATAATTAGTAATTTCCTGACATAGCATTGCTGTGTATATCTATCTTATGTCAGTACATTATATATATGTTATAACATATTTTATTTAGACTAATTAATCTGTTTGAGGTTTAATTCGGTAACAATATGAACTTATTTTGATCTAATAATTTCATTAATCTGGGTGTATTATTTATCTAAGAGGTATTTATTCAGGTCTTGTCAATGAATGAGCTTTCGTGTCTGCAGTAGTGAACACAAGTTAGTTATGCATGTATTAAATTCCTACTTCTATGAGATATTTGCAAATAAGAATGAAGGAATTCCCGGATAGATAGAAATGTATTTATAAATTTATATTGAATCCTCAGATTTACTGAGTATATTTAAAGAAATAAACAGAGTTTTTATATATTTGTCCGTTTGTTTAACTCGTATCTATCATTTTATGTCGTATGTGATATCAACAAATTCGAACATACGAGTGGAGTCCATCAAATATAGTGTACATGTAGGTATAACATAAAATATATATCTTCACTAGCAGGTGTTGAGTATTATCACATTCGGTTAATGGCATTATTTTTAATTTCAGGTCTTTATGGTTCGAAATTTAAACACACATTTAAACCCTGATCGTTAAACATAATCCAATATGAAGACTGTGTCCATGTTACGCCTTTTGACGACCTTACAAAGTAAGTGAAATAATTGCGCGCATGAATTTATTTCATATCAATAATATATTAAACGTAGTCTGTACAATTTAGGAGCTAAAGTTCAATATAACCCCTGAAAACCGGACTTCCGGAAAACCGAAATTCTCTGAAAATGACGATTATCAAGTCCCGTTTGTTCTTTTCGATAATTACTAGTTCTCTGAAAAACGGATTTCTCAGAAAACTGGAATTTTGCCCATTCCAGGAAGGGTCCGGTTTTCAGAGGTTTTACTGTATCCTCAAATTTTGCTTTAACACGTTGGCATAACAGAGCACTAATACTTGCTTAATTGGTTGTTTAATTCTTAAATGGTTTGAATGAACGCAAATTATTGTATCAACAGTTGAATATTGAATAGCATTAGATTCTAAAGCCTGTATGGGATTTCGAGTTTCGACAAATATAGACAGAGACTATGTAAACAATTTTCATGAAGTGTTAGGAGTCCAAAACAAAACCACTGAAGCTGCTGTTTATGGTGATTTTAGATGATAGCCTCCAGTCAACATAATACAAAATCTGATAATAGATTACAATGTATTTCTATAAGACAATAAAAGCGCCGGTGTCACTTGGCATTCAGACTGTATACACCAATAATGCGTTACGTAATTCATATCATCAGAATACTAGAAATCTTTGACATTAGATATAGAATTCGCTCGTTTATATAATAATATTAATGTATATTACAATAGTTGATGAGTATTTATCGATGTTATATTGACCAATGTGTGTCAGACGTGTCCGAACAAGTGAAAGGACAGTTATTGAGTGGGGGACATCACATGGCTACCACAAACTTAGAATTTGAAACGAAAACCTATGTCAATAGTCAATTCTATTACCTGATCAAGTCCGGTCCAATATGTAAAAAATATAATTTGTTTATAAGTACAATGCTTGTGGCTTCTTTGTAGCCATTCTTACGGTTCTTGTGATATACAGTAAAACCTCGTTGTCTCAAGGAGTCATTGGAACAGGCTAAATGCTCGAGATAAAGCGGGTGCTCGAAATAACGAGGTATTTGTTTCTTGGTTGAAAACGTTTTGATTGAGCCTGAACGAGCCTATTCACATAATATTAAGAACTGCTTGCTTAAAATTTGACTAGACTTTTAAAGCACCACGAGATAAGTCGGGTGCTCGTAATATCGAAGCTCGTAATAACAAAGCTTTATTATAATTCCTCCTCCAGTTGTTTATTTTCTATCTCTGGACTCTTGTATGCGCAAAGTTGCTTCGTAAAGGAATCATTTTTATCATACTTTCAAGTTATGTCACATTACTTTTGAATAAAAGCGGGGTTTACTCGTTTAGTATATCATCAAACACAGGTAGCAATATACATACATATACATGTATTACTAAAAAAACACTCGATTGGATAGATGATAGTTATACATATTTATCAATCACGTCATAACATAATAATAGCAAATAAGTAAAGTTGAACTACAGTGCAACCTCTCCAAAGCATCACCCTCTGAGAGAAACAAAATTATGTTGTTGTTGAGTGGTTGTTGCTCTAGAGAGGTTAAATTTTTATTGAAATCTTACAATGGGAAACATTATGTTGTTGTTAAGATCTCGTAAGTACCCAAAACGGGTTAAATTTTTGCAGATATTTACATAAATATACGCATGTGTAATATATATATTATGTATTATAAATGTTATGTGATATATGTATTTATATATGTTATATATCATGTGTGTTGATATTGTATGTGTTTATGTAGGTTATGTGATCTATATATCTAGAAAGCGAACTATGAATTGAATTTTGTGGAGTCTTTAATTGATTTGTACTGAATGAAATTAACTCTGTATGTAAATATTTCCTACGAATGGGAGGCATTTCATTAACACAATCATCGCAATGATCGTACAATGCTTACTGTTCAATTTTTAATTAATTCGTTATTTTAGGTCTTTATCAAGTTACCATGTTTAATTGTACTTCGATATCAGCGTTCGATTGAAATAATGAAATAATAGAATCGGCCAAAATAAGCAAATATGACACTTTGTGGGGGCAGTTTAGTATTCTGCAAGATACGTGCCTGTCTAATTACAAGTAATTATCTATAACAGTACTTTCAGCAGCATTCATGACAACGAGAAATTGTATCGTTTAAACAAACAGTTCTGAAGACTTTTGGTGTACACAAAGTATGCAAATATTTACAACAAGGTTATTACAATATTGACTAGAATTGCTGTCATAAATTTGTGGAATAGTTCAGACCTTGACCACTCAAGTCTATATTTTTTGGTAAATAAACGTTCGGGTATACATCAAGAGTTATTTGACTTATTTCGTACTGGAAGAAATTTGTGATTGTTATTTTATATCTTACATAATGCTCCACGTATTCATTATAAGTAAAAATGCAACAATAGTGAGGGAGCGAGCATCTGCATATAGTAAATAAATAAAATATCTATAACAAGCAAGTCTTTGAATTATACAGAATACGCAAAATTGTTGAACAGTTCTTTTTGTAGGAGGTTGTATTATTTCCAGATATAAGTATCTCACTATTGCAGAAAAACTGTATTATGTTAAATACTGAAATAAACTTTTTTTGTACTGTATTGAATACTACAACATCGTCTCGCATCGCATTGAATCGAACTGCATCGTATCGCATGCTATCGCATCACATTAAATCGCATCGCATCGTATTGTATTCGGTTGTATTTCGATTACTGATATGATTCCTATGATATTCTAGCGCGCGTGAATAAATTATTTTTTTAAATCAAGTATGTACATGTCTGTTTCAGTGTTATTAGTGACGATATTTATTGAACAAGTCAGCAGTACTAACCGTACAATGCCTTCCGTTAACGAGATCAGACGTTTGTTGTTTAATGGCTATGAAGCCTGTGATATTCCCGGCATGCCAGTAAACGTGACAGCTTCTTTAAATCTACTCTCATTGAATCATCTGGTACGTTGAACAACAACCCAAATAATAATTTCAGTTGAGTATTGTCCAACACTTTGCGTGATTAAGAGGACAGTGTGAAATTACTATACCACGCAATATACTGAACTACAAAACGGTGGTCGAGTGGTTATGGTCTCTGACTAGTAATTACAGGCCACTCATCGCTATGAGTTCGAATCCCATCCGAGCTTGGCAAATTTCACTTGTGAAGGAGCTGTCCAGCTTGCACAACTCAATCGCTTCTCCAAAGTGCAAGACGGGCTAGTATTCTGCACTTTTAACGTGGATCAAATGTCCAAAATACCTAACCGGCTCTCGTATAATATTTAGAAAATGTTTTTTGCGATAGGGAGGAATTAATGCGACTGTGATTGATAAATAAGCTGAAATTTACTTAAAGGTTTATTCAAGCATGTATAGATTACAATATTATCAAAGACGCAATAATTGCGAAATCTTTGTGGAATTTCATCGATTATTTTTAAAAGAATGCAATTTAAAGAGAAACACATAAGATGTGCTCATAAAACAATAATTAGCGCGTAATTTAATGGTAAACGATTTTCATGGAATGACAAATACATTATGTTCTTAATGCGTTTCAATGTTTTGACTTCGTATGAATTTCTTAACAGGATATCAAAGAGCAGAGGCTTTCTGTTGCAGCGTATTTCTTCTTTGTGAGTATCCTGATTAGTTGTCTAGATTCATTTGTGTTAAGGTTAAAACGCCAGTTTTAATAAAATTCTCTTAAATAAAAGTCGTATGATTATATTTCTAACTTAATGACATAATTCTTTTTAATAACATCCAGTCTACAAAAGATCCGAAAACTTCACCATAAGAAAGTTTGTAAAAAAAAATTTGATGAAATAGTTTAGCTACATTTTACTGTTTGACCTTTAGTCTGTGAGAGAAACTATCTTTGACAAAATGCTGCGTGAAGCGTTCCGACCGATGATAATCAAGACAAGTTTTTCATCAATTATTCTGTAATTTTTTATACTGATCATTTATAGCAATGGTACGACCCAAGACTGGAATGGCTAACAGATCCAGACTACAGTGAGTTCTATACCGTGAGGTCCGTATTTAGTGAAGAGAAAGCAATATGGACGCCACCGATTATCATCGACAATTCGTATGTTGTCATTTTGCGTGCGTTTAGAAATTCAATCATTACTGATGTTAAATTCTTGTCGTTTCAGTCAGGCGTTCTTTTTATGTAAAAATGCTTTATACTGATCGTGTTCGTTGAATGTCATTACAACGTACAAGATTGCACAATTAGACCGAGAAGTACAAATATATGTGCCCTTTGAAATTAAATTCAATTCCTCGTACATGTGTCACGTACATGAATTTACAAATGAAAGGTAATCTACATGCCTTTTGTAGGTTTGATTACGAAATAAAAATCATATTCCAGACTTACTGAAGTTCTCGACCGATTCCTGTATTCCACATATTCAATGTCTGATTCATGTCTGTTTATTGTACGATCGTTGTTTAGAATTCTTTCTCTCGAAAGTCTACGTGTTTGTGTTTTAATCTGACTGGATCGATTAAGATATGCAGTTTTGCGAAAAAATGCACTCATTCGATCTCACGGTTATTTCGATGTCGAGTTAGCAGGTACTTCGATATTAGTGAATTCGTAAGCTGTCACACTTTAACAATTGGTCTGCATGGTTTACAGTTCAGCATTTAGCTTATTAAGTTTCTGAAAAGAGTGTATGCCCTCTCTTTGTTTGATTCAGAGTGGACGAAATTGACGTCATATCCAGACCGAATATACCAATACGAGTGAACGGACTAGGAATAGTAGACTGGTTACCAGGTAAAAAAATAGTAAATTTTAATCTGAAACCATTATACCCTATCCATTATAGTACGTACATTATATAATTTGATCGTATGTAAGTAACATAATACAGTAAAACCCCGATATTGAGATCACTTTCGGGACCCGAAAATCACTTGTACGAATAAGTTGGTCTCATTATCACGTTGCATTATGGGGGAATTATTGAAAGCCAGTCTGAAAATAAGTGGTCGTTATAACAAGTTAAATATTTATTTGTTAATATATTGATCTTTTTTCAGCTGGTATATTTACAACCCATTGCGAAAGTACCATTACATATTGGCCCCTTGACTCTCAGACGTGTGAAGTGATTATAAGTACTTGGGGAGTCACAAGTGAAGAAGTGAGCTTAGATTTTGGTACCAACGTCATGCTGTCAAATGACTACCAAGGTATTAAGGATTTAGTTTATGTTATTCAAAGTTACAGCATTAATTTCTCGTTTTGATGCATGGATTAAACATATTTTTTAAGTCTATAATGGATGGAAAACTATGTATTCTTCCTTGTTTATGTCTGGTATTTTGGGATATTTAGACCCAACAGCAACATACACCCTCTCACTTGACATCGAGATGAACAAACGCATCGGTAAAGCTGCAACAACCTTGGTAAAATTGACAAACAGTGTGTGGGAAAACAAGCACCCGGCTATCTCCACCAAAGTCACCGTAAAATTAGCCTGTGTCATCAACACCCTGCTCTACGGTAGCGAGTCTTGGAAACATATACTTATCAAGAACACAAACTGTGGGTCTTCGCAGGATCCTCTGCATCACCTGGCAAAATAGAGTCACAAACAATGACGGGCTAGCGAGAGCAGATATGCTCGCTATGTATGCTATCCTCAGACAGAGACGCATTCGATGGCTAGGCCACGTATACAGGATTGCGTATACCCAAGGATCTCATGTATGGTAGACTCGCTACAGGCAAGCGCAATAAAGGCCGCCTATATCTCCGTTTCACAGACACTTACGAACGTGATATGAAAGAATGCGGCATTGACACCAACAACTGGGAATTCATGCCGATAGACCCAAATGGAAGGGAGGATCCGTGTCTCAAAAGCTTTGACTTTTACTCTGTGTTGAGCAAAGCGGACGGGCTTGGCATTGAAGCGATTTACATCGACTTAGAGGAGAGATGCTATCTGTCAACTGCTCAAAAGAAACAAAACATTTACCGGTACTTTTCAGTTAATGATTGTCACTTGCTGTGATGTTTGAGCGAATGAATGAATAATTACCAGTATGCTCATCGAAAGTCAATTTTTGATCAAGTTTTTATCAATACAATTTTGATTATTTCTGGACCATTTTGATGTTGTCAATTTACTTCAATGTTTTATTTTATTACATTAGAATTGGTCAAGTAGGTACAATATACTAAGAAAATTACGTAATGTGACTTAACATGAGGTAATTACTTGCAGAACATGGTGAGTGGGAGTTGGTCTCGACATCAAACAAAGCAATGAATACAATACGAGAGAATATGCCGTTCCGACGTCTGGCTTTCTCGTTGACGTTTCGCAGACGACATCTGTTCCATACACTAAACACGTTACTTCCTGTGATTTTGTTTGGCTTTCTGACGGTACGGTCTACAACATATTTATTACGAATGCGTACAAGATGCAGTTTATTAATGAAATAATTATAGCAAAAAACTAGGTCTAACATCTAGCCTAAGTCAGATGACAAACGTTTTTTTCTCATTTTCACTAAGATGTTAGAAATGCTTTCCTTACATTTATGTTTAGAAAGGTTCGAATTCATAATGCAGTCTCCATAAATACATGTACTAATGCATTTGTAGACCCTCAACGTCAGGCATCAATATACCGTCACCCTGCAGTTCGTCCATCTTACGATAGATTCATTAGTCCTTGAGAATTTGAAGTATTTCGCACTTGTCATTAAAAATCTGGCATCGCAAAAAAAAACGTAATAAATTGGTCTTATATTGGTAGACGCTTAATCTAAAATTGTTGGGACAAACAAATATTTTCCACTACTTTTTTCAGAAAATGTACATAAATAGTCAAAATTTATTTAGTAGATGTACATTCATATAGTTCAGCTTACATCGGGTTTGGTGACCTACACTAGCATTATCATGTCGAGTAATTGTTTTAGATTGTTGTTTTCAAACTGAACCCAGAATCCGGCGAAAGAGTTGGTCTCGCACTGACAATACTTCTGGCGTACTCTGTTTACTTGGGTCTTATTTCTGAAAGCATTCCTCAGACATCTTTGTCTGCAAGTTTGTTGTGTAAGTATTATAATACAAGTTCTTTGAGTAATTCAGATTCATTTACATTGGTTGTCAACATGATTTCATTTTCGAAATTTTAACTTATGGGCGATGGTATTTTAAACGCATGTAAAGTACTAATTTTCTTACAGGCAATTTTATGATATAAATTCACAAAGCGAAAATGAGACAATATTATACAGTTCGTCTTTCTAAACTGACATTCGGAAGCTTTGGCAATTAGGCAGTTACATATCGTTTTTAATTAACTGTTCAACCCACAGGTGGAAACTACCCAATGACAGCTGACTAGTACGTGTACATGGGTAATGTACATTTAACAACATTTTTGCCATTTTCAGCCACGTACCTCGCCAGTATTCTACTTTTACAAACGCTATCCGTGCTTCTGACAGTCATTTACCTGGATATCTACTTCACATCAGACGAGAAACCCATTCCAAAATGGCTGCACGCGATCACGGTGATATTTCTGGCTAAACTGACTTGTAATATATCAGATCACAATATGGCAAAGGTTTGGCCTTCGCCGAATGATTCTGAAAAAAATGTTACTTTGGAAAATTGTGAAACTAAGGGCAAGGAAGACGCTCAGAGACATAAATATACATGGAAAGAAATTTCCAGAATGTTAGACAAGGTTACAATGTATATTTATACAATCTTCCTGTTCGCGCTTACCGTCATCATAGCTGGGGTCATGATACAACACTACTCTGACTCTGCTTCATAAAGTCTCTTTACTTCTAAACTAACTGATCATGTTTTGATCAGAAAACTTTCACAGCTTTCGTGGTTGATATCCAGACTTACAGCTGCGTTCTCTTCATACACTGACTTCTTGCGTGTCGTGTGTCATACATGTAGTTTTCTCATTTGCATTACAAAATCATTGAATACTTTCCATCTACATAATTACTTATCTTTGAAACAATCTAGCATTGGTTTCTTGAATAAATTACATAGTCTGTGTATTTACTATCGCTTGTTTTTACCAAACATTCAGATTTCTCCTTCTCTGTGCAGTATCAACATGAACTGGTGAATCGTCTAACACTTATTGACACATTACCGATAATCAGTTGCAGTAGCCCAATTATGTACTTAAATAATTTACATGTAGTTCGTTCATATAACAATGAAATATCCAAATATCGTCTTAAAAAGTTATAAACTAATAATGAAGTGTAAAGTTGTGAGCTGGATTGTTCACTTACGGTTAAATAGTTGGACATGTTGGGGCATTTATTGTTCATCACTTTCACATTTTGTATTTTCACCTGGGGATTCGGAATTGATTACAAAGTACAGGATGTTCCTATTTAGTCATTTTATGTCATAATCTTCAGTAAAATGGCCACAGAGAATCATGTACTGGGTGGGGTCCACTTCATTATCGGACCTGTCTTCCACCCTATGAGCTAATCAAACAAGCAGCACAAATATCAACATTCATCAGTTAATTATCAGAGCTCCTTGCATGAATGATTTTGGAGGTTGTTACATTAGCTGATGGATGGATTTGTAATTTCTATGGTGCTGTAGCCAGATGGATGCAGTCCGCTGGTCTTAAATACCCAGTCACTGAGTATATCAATATGTCAGTTATCATAATTAACTGTTGCCAGCATAAAATACACACAAAGATTTTTCCTAGTCGTTGATAAGTAGTGAGTATTGTTTTCAAACTATTGAATAGTATTGATGAAATTTACAAAAACAATATACATTAATTTAGATTTCTATATTCAAACAATATGACAAATTCATTAAAGTCAATACAAATATACACATACAAGACATTGCAATAACAAGGTATTCCATTAAAAGCCTGCTGACAAAATGAGTGTCCAAAATTTACCGCCAAAAAAACTAGAAGACGTTTTAATCTGTCAGAAATCAATTAACATGAAATAGCACTTGCAGAATAGCCCTTTTTCCATCCACCGCAGCTATGAACTATGTCTTTCCATTACTATTTCTTTGGCCATGTTACAATATTCAGAACTTCCACTTAAATTCAAAACCACCATATGTAACACTTATTTTCATTGGTTCATTTGAGCCTCCATTGTTCTCAACATCCAATCAGGTTGCGTGGTAGTAATCTTTTCAATTATGTTGTTTACTTGAAAGCAAAGACTTTGAATCTGTTTATCCCATGTGGGTAATGTCTCCCGAGCTGAAATATTCAATTATCAACACAAAATTACATGCTGAACTAGTTTATATAATGAATGAAGGGCATATTAAATGAAAAGAAACAAAAACGTGACATCAGGGTCAAAGAAATGAAAGTTTGATATTGTATCTATTCCTGGTGTCATGATATGCAATAATTCTGTTATCAACAAATTCAGAAAAACTACTTAACTAAAATTACACCAGTTTCTGTTCACAAGATAAAAGTCTGTAAGAAACTGACAAAGTCCAAAACAGAATTGATGAAAATCTAATAGATACTATCTTAAATATAATTAGGACAAAAGTCAAATTAACTTACATTCAAAATGTACAATAGAGTCAATCTGATCAATGTATCCATTCATTCTACCTTCAGTTATCATCTGTGAGGCAATCTTTTCAGCCTGAAAATAAAAATGTTAGCAATTTAAATACAACTATGTGTACTCTCTCATATAAACATTAAACTAAAACATATTTTATTCACACATATATCTGCATATATACAGTGGTTTAACTTGAATCAAGTAGAAAGTTTCTAAAAACTGGAGGAGAATATTGCTGGGGCCTTCACACGAAAATGCTTGATGTGGAAAAAAGCGATCTGGGAGCCCTTCAAGAACTTGAAATCAGGTATAAACCAGAAAACTTGAACCCCTGCATATACATTGATAATGGTAATGAGTTATTGTTGGCATGCAAAAACTATTCTTCCTTGATTCTCGTTGTACTAATACTAACATGATATCAATTGCCTTTTTCAGAATACTGCAAATACACTTGGCGATATATAAAACACATTTACCTTAGTTGGAGATATTTCCAGTAAAGCTCCTAACTCGGGGAAAGATATGTTGTTATATAATTTACTAGCCGACAATAAATTATGTTCAATGACTGCTCTATCCAATATGGTTGATCCTGAAATTATAAGGGTACTTCACTTCAAATAAGTTTACAAACAGATAAAGTGCAACCTTGAATTTTGAGCACCAAACTTGACCCTTTTGCCAGACACTCCATCTTATCATGAAGAACAATATCTATACAAAGTAATTTCAAATTCCACCAGTAAATGACACAAACTTGTTAGAACAAGATGTTTTATGTCCATTTTTGACATTTGATTGCAGCATATGATATTCACTACATGCATACTAGGTCATCATGATAAACATTTATGTCAAGTAATAGCAAAATTCCTCACTAACTGACAGGGTAATAATCAGGACAAAGATAGTACGGTGGGATGCAACTAGATACATACATTGATCTGCTATGGTGGTGATTATGTTGAGCTCCCTGCAAACAGGCTCAACAAAAACGTGTGTAGCACTAACATGAACAGATTGAGAATACAGCTGATACAGCAACTTCAGCAGATCCATTCCAACATAAAAATGATCTTATCACATCTACATTGTATCATCAATGATAACATTTAATGGCCAGAACATTTCGTACCACAATAATTCAAACCTACCATCAGAAGTTACAGCTTTTTGATGTGGTTGTAACAAAGCAGCAAATTCTTCTAACTCACTACTACGAATAATTCTGTCCAAATACCTGAAATTAAATTTTATATACAGTGGACTCTCATCGGCTAGAACTCGGCAAATTCGAACACCCTGGAAAACTAGAACTCATTCTCTGGTACCAGTTGTTTCAGTTATATGTTCATCACAGTTCAACTGTGTATTGCTAGAACCACATGAACTTGAATGCTCAAACCAATTATCAGGTCTCCCGCTTGATATTTATGATGTTATTTACAAATGTTGGTCGAACAGTACATTTCCACAACTTCAAAGTAACTGACAGTCAGAATTTGCTAAATATGATGTGGTGTGTGAAATTGACATGCTTGTGAAGAGAGCATTGCAAATTTATGACAAAAATATTAACAATTGCTTGAATTTGTTTGCAACTTTAACTGCAATAAATTTTACGATATAAATTATTGTGTTTGTCAACAAATACGTGTTTACAATGATATTTAATAAATGATTACTTCATTATTATTATTTATAATTAGTACGAAGAGTAAATGTAAAAAAAAACATTAATGTTTCTCAATATAAGCCAAGCAGTATCTTTGCTTTTCATAATCATTGTTTTTATTTTCTTTAATTATCTTATTAATATGTACATGTATTTATTTCATCAAGATATATCATTACAATACTATATAATATATACAAGGGAAACAACTCTACTACATAGAGTAAAATGATTGACTCCAGATGGCTAGCATTACAGAAAACTGGAATTACTTTCATCAGCCCAGTCGAGTTCAAGCCAATGAGAGTCCACTGTAATGTGTTTACAAAGTTACATCAACATTAAAATAAAACACTACAATAAATGAAAAAATGAATATACCTAGTATCATAAAGGTAAGACAAACACACACATGACTTAATGAGTATCACAAAAATGCACAAAAATTCTCATGTTTGATACTTGGTAGATGCACTGGTATTAGAAGTGGTATTGCAGTACAATGAATGTCAGCAACAGCTGTCTTATTTACATCTAAATGGCAGAAACCAATTATTAGTAACGAAAACACTCACATTTTTTCAAGAATATTATATGCTGGTAATTTTGAACACCTTTCATCTTTGAACAATGTAGCCAACATCCTAGATCTTTGTTGACCTGAAATAAATGAATTTTCATGAATTTCAGACACTATTCATACATCAAGCAACAGACTCTCACTTTAAGACCCAGTGTGGTAAACAGATCACCTAGCACAAAAAGTTGTCCAGAAACTATGAAGCTCTCTAAACATAGTATCTGACAACTAATACTGGGATTTCCCTCACACAGGTTTCTTGCATCCCTGATGCGATATTCAGCCAAGGGACTCATATTGAGAGTGACCACTGCACCCTCAGGACCCCTTCTGACTCAGAATTTGCCCATGGCATTTTCTGTGTGGGACCCCCAAAAATCCCAAGGGACCCCTAAAATGTTGGAGATGAGAATCCCGCGGACCCTTGCGTGAAAAATCTTAGGGAAAACCCTGCTAATATGCCATTTATTCAGAGGTAAAATTTCAAGTGGATCAATTATCATGATGTTGGTCTTTTCCTTATAATCAACCACTGCAAACACTTTCAAAGTAAGAATTTTAAATGAATAGAATTGAATTTTAAACAAGGAGAAAAAAAGTCATCATAAAAGCAATTCACAAAAATTTACAATTTAATTAGAGGCATTAAATCAGTGAACTTCTCCTGCTTTTTGTGGGGTAAAATCAGACAAAGTTACATGATTTACATATGGATGACAGTTAAAATTAACTATAAACTAAACTAAAATAAATAAATAGCAAAACATATTAATTATGAAATTAAAAATATACCTGCTGAAGCTAACACAGTACAAATCAATGCATTCTTCAATGCGGTAATTCTCTCATCTTCAGCAATGATACTTTTGTAAGACAACTCATTATACCTAACTGCTGCTTCAATAAACTTTCTTCTAAAGTCTAAAACTCTAGCATAACATGCCTGAAAACATCAGCATATAATACATAAGTAATTATATCAAGATTTAACAGCAGTTTTAAAATTAAAAAAATGCAAAGCGCACAACATTTAAACTACTGTTTATAATTATGATATTTAAACAAATCTTTAGAGTATGTAATGTTAATGGCAAATTTTGACAAATGACTTAGAACCAGTGTAAGTGAAAAATTGGTGTCTTGAAATATTCAGTACAACATAAACAAAATATCCATAATTTACCTTGTAATGAATCTGTAATTCCTGATTTTGTGAATCAGTTTGCAACAAAGAAGCACGATTAATGTAAGCTTCTGCCTGTATGGAATCTGAGTCCTCTAAATATAACCTAGCAATCTTCAAGTAAGTTTCTAGTTTGTAATCTGTTGTATAATGTCTGAAATAGAACATAAATGCTCAAAAACAAACAGGTTTACTGAAAACCCCTAAGACAATACTAGGTAACTTGCATAGCTTGTTGGTGTATTGAGATAAAGTTCATAAGCAAAGACCAAGTGATAATATAATTTGAAGTGATACATCACTTAACATCTAGATCTTATCTAGAAAATCAGACAATTGCTCCATAAAAACAAATTACCAATTGTTGAGGTACACAAAGATTGAATAAATACCAAAGAAGTAATATGGGATAATGTCTTTATCTTACTTTTGCCCAGTTTCAAGAGGTATTCCAACCAAAATATTAGCAGCCTCTTTCCATGATCCTTCCCGCTCATATATATCAGCTAAATGTTGTCTTATAGCTGCAACCTGAAGTAAGTAATAGAAACACAAAACATAAAACATACCTAAAGGGCTATGTACATCTGATAATCAGCCTGTAATTGATAGAACAGATTTGGGCATACACATAAGAACATCTTGTCATGATAAATTGTACATAAAGGAAATTAATTCATTTTTGTAAGAAACACAAATGACAAAATATACTACTTTTAAGAAAATAATTCATATCTGAAACAAGCATGAACTCTCACCTGTTCTTCAAATGAAATGACTCTTGCTTGGACCTTTTCTAGAGTGAAATGTGCAACTTGTTTAGCTATGGAGTCTTCCAGTTGTAGAAGATGGGTACAAAAGTCACTCAATAATTGTCGAGATATCACCAAACTGACAACTTCATTTAATACTGAAAAGTAAATTTTGAACAAATCTTGAATGAGGGATGAAATTTTTCATAAATGTTGTTTTCAAAACTATTCTTTCTAGCATTAATTTAATCTGAATGCTTTGGTTTTTAACTTAGGCTTTATGTTGCATATCAATAAACTGGAGACTGAACAAAAGAATGGTATTTTCTCAAACATAGAAGTTTCTACCACATATTCAACAAACCAAACATAACAAAATACTCCAGTAAAAGTATGTTTCTCTTACAGAAAAGATGTTTTACACGAATAAAATAAAAACATTACAGGCTTCAACAAATATCTGAAGTTGCTGTATAAAGTCTGCACTAGTTCTGGACTTGAATATTCCCTCAAGGATTGTTTTATACCTGAAAAACAAAATATTGTCATATGAATATTCATTTCAAATGAACAATGTCTTTTAATTAATGTTTAATATCAAAATGGCTTTAAATTAGAAGAAAATGGAAGGAAAGCCAAATAAAAAAAGTTTTTGCCTTGACTCATAAAGAAAAAATATATCAATAATTAGATAATCAAATTAGGCTCACTGGAAAATTGTCATGATCTGGACACAGATTTTTCTGTAGGTCTGACTTAAGCATAGATTTTCAGAAACTCTTAAACAAGATAATCTTGTCAAAAAATAATTACCAGAAATAACTGACAAAAAATGATGCATAATAATCAGCGCATAAGTTCAGTTTAGCTCCATAAACTGTTGAACTTGATCACATTAATGAATCAATAACTTTGTGACCAAGGATATGTGTGACAATTCAATTACTTCAGGGTAATTCCCATGCGGACAAGTTGTATCTTCCACACAGAGAACAAATCCCTTGGTTTCATAAGCTAAGTTTATTTTATGCGATGAAAATTGTCTAAATTCGAATAAAACTCCAATAGTCCAGTTAGGAAGAGACACAGTCTCTTCTTGATTTCTTTAACTAGTTTTGGAGGAAAATGTATGTAAAGCAAATATTTTTTCTAAATTCCTTATTGTAATAATTCAAATAGGTAAACATCTGTCAAAAGATTAAACAATGACTCTTACTTTTCGATGACATCCTTGGAATGGGACAAATTTGCAAGTTGTGCTAGTTGCTGTTTGACACTCGCCGCCATGTTCTATGCGTTTACTGATCCCGATTTCTTTGGTACGGCATACGAAACAAAACTAAACTATCCGGTACGGCTTTCGCTTCTTCGGCACGAGTGACCGTTTTGTTTGAACATATTTTACTTCCTATTCGAACAAATCGATATGCGATTGCGGCCTTTTGGATAATGCTAATATTAATAGTTCACTTTACTGCTGCATATTCCTAATTTATTTTTTACCATTTTGCTGAAAGGAAAAGTTGAAGGAAGTTTACTTTGTGCTTTTGTGTACGTTTGTTCAAACACAATGCGATTAAAACGGAACCAAAATATTCTTGTGTACTTACTTATGATAAAGAAAATATATGAGCAAAAAATATAAACGGACAAACAAAAATGGATAATTTTGGACATTATTACGTCATAATGATGGCTAAAATAGTCTGCTTCAGTAATGAAGTTTTGTTACAATGAGAATGATTATATAATGAATTCTAAAGGGAATAGATAAATAATTGTGCATAGACAGCAAACTTCTAGAAACTCGTCTTTGTAGAATCTTTGTATGTGTAATTTGTATACATAGACCTACTATTTAAAAACCTGCGGAAAATAAATATTGCACTGTCGATTACAGAAACAACACTTATTTTCTATAATATATATAATTCCTTCTAACAATTAAATGTGTATAAAAAAAGTAGAAAAATATTGTTTAAATTTGATTGGCGTTATAAGAAGTATATAAGTTCATGATAAAACACGAATAATTTTAGCTGACAACATTACATACTGGGTATGTATTTATACTACATTATTGAAATGTACATGCACTATGTCATCTGAGTTTTGGCCATATGTCTTCTGTCTAAAAATTGTATATGGCCATAGGCTTCTTGTGATGCCGATTTTGCCAATAAAGAAAGAAAGAAAGATTTTGGTAAGGTGAAATTTTTGCATGTGGTTGTATCTGGGAATCAGCTTTAAGACCTAATATCACGTCCTCGCGCTCAATTGAAAAAATCTCATGTTTTCAGAAATGTTACACGTGTTACGTTTACCAACATATAATGGCCTATGCGTACACTATTAATCTATCACGACGTTACTTTCGTTTTCAAAATGCAACATAAAGACCGCCAAGTTATACTGAGCTTGATTTATTAAAAGTTTGTCATTTTTGTTGGCATCTGGGCGTCTCACTGGGTCCCTGAGAGCTATGTAATCAAAATAAAGAACGCAAGTAATTTCTGAATAGTTTTCTTTTTTCTAATTGAGAGACTTAACGTGTATAAAAAAGTAAAGTTGATTCTCCCGAGGAATATGCTCGTGAAGAAAATTGATTGTGCGGACTATGTTCATTAAAGCTCGGGGCCATCGGCTATAACTTACAGACCGTAAGCCGTATGACCAGGTTTTGTTTTGCAGTGACTTCAATCACGTCGACCATTGATTGAAATTTTCTGGAAAACAATTATTTCATTTTTTGTTGTATACTTTGCATATTTCGATAGGAAAGATTCATATGAAAATGGACATTATTATTGTGCAATGCTTTAAATATGAATGAAATTGCTGAATAAAAATATTAGGATCGCGGTAAATTGTACAAACGCATTATGGGATGGTAATGGTGGGCGCGTGATTTTGAACAAACACAGAATGCCTGCGCAAGAATTAGGTAGAATAGCGTTTAATCAGTTGAATCAATTGAAACAATCAGCCTTCGATTCGCGAGTCCAATCTTTTGTTCAACTGTCCAATATATAATATTGGAATTTGGTTGATTTATTCACCTTCAAATTTGTATTTTTATGAGACTAGTGCCTGGTGAAAATCGAAGACGGACACGACGGAAGGGCGATTTACACATTTTACTATTTACATGTCACCATATTTTTCCATTCATTTTATCAGTTTTTGAGTCATGTCTATTCGAAATTTTACCTTTAATTCATTAAAAATTGGTTTTATTGGCGGTGCCAATTCCGTTTCACCGAAATTTTAGTCGCCTGTGACGTTTTGAATTTCCCTGAAGTTTGAGGCCCAAGTGGCGCCATATTCAAGAAGTTGAATGTAAACAACTATGATTTACTCTGTCTTCCGTTGATTTCTTTGTTTTATTTGAAACAACTCGATAACTGGTTGAATTGTCAGAGTTGACAGAACGACAATTTCCTCTTAGTTTATCTGTAAATGTTTAATTCTCTACCATGTTTGAGGTTCCAGTGGGGTAAACTGAATAATGTCAGGTTTACACATCAACCCTGCTAAATGTGTTTTGACAAATAAAACATTTTATATTTAATCATCATGTGCATTTGTTAGTATACGCCATATTGTAGTCACTAACTAATGGAGTGGCATAAGTTTATGATGATAGAACACTAAGAATGTCATCTTCATGTTGAAAGTTGTTTATTAGTTACTGTAGTTCTAACTTCTACATCATAACCATATATAGAGAGAATAAAAATGCAGACCAACATGAACAATACCAGCTTCCTAAAGCCCCTGGCTTAAATTGGGGAAAATATGCTGCGTCTTGGGAAATTTGAGAAATTTAAAAAAGTTAAAAATAAACTTGTTCTGGTATATATAACTTACTCATGTGTATGATGTAACAACTATTACTTTTTAAAGAACTTCAAGCTCAAAATGAGATATTATCTTTCGGCATCCTTTTGTATTTGTTTTTCTATTTTTCATAGAATAGTGCTTACTATTGTGCAACAGTATTCATGTTTCATGAAATCTGGTGATATTAGGGTTAAATATAATGAATGGTGATAAAATCCAAGCGTGCCATGATGCATATCAAGGGCATTTTTGCAGCTGTTTTGGGAATTTATTTTTGAAATTGGGAAAAAATAAGGCTATTTTGCATTGGGAATGGGGCCTATATTTGGCCCCTGGAGATAGGGTTAAAATGCCCTGTCCATGGATACTTTAATCTATGCAATGATTGTAATAATGATTGACAAATGACAAAAAGTTAACAGTAAAAATTTATTGTAATGATGGCACAACTTTTCTACTTCACACCATATATTGTTTACAATTGATGCAGATGCATAGAAATTTGCAGTTATAATGATCATGGTATTTTAGGCCAGGTCGCAGATATGTCCTGGATGCAATTTGTAAGCTTGTAATCACCATGCCATGATATCATTTAATACTGACTGAATCTTATCAAAAAGTAAAATACAGTCCATGTAAATATTTCGTCAATGGATTTCGCATACTAATTGGATGACAGCTAATAATGTGCTTAACTTTTAAGATGTTTTGTTTGTATGTTACTTATTGTCACTGGGGTTTAACTCTGCTTTTCCACAATTTTTCAGATATGTACAATGACCAGTTCATCTAACCAGTTTTCCTTGACTGTATACTAATCAGTACTTACCCTTCCACAAGGAGCCGGTAACTTCTCGACATATGGAGAAAAATTGCATTTTTGTCAAATTTTCATAGAAGGGTATGAGCTGTCGCAACCGGGATTCGAACCCAGATCCGCGGGTTACAAGTCCAGTGCACTAACCACTGGACCACACAACTGTAGCTGCACTTTAAAGATGTTCAATTGAGTGCAGATGAGACACTATACTTAGGCACCTATTTTGAGACTTCATTCTCTGTGTTATTGTTTAATTGAACAAACTTGTTAAATTGTTATTTATGATCGTTTTACTCTTTTCAGGCATTAAAGATGACAAATTAAGAGTCATTGCTGTGGATTCTGTGACTGGAGAAATCATAAATAGCAATGTACAGTATACACAATCAGACAGTTCATCAACTGGAGATTCCATTGATGGAACTTTGCCTGTTGAAACTATCACAGCAAATGTAAAAAACCTAGGAGCACTCAACTCATTAACATTGGATAATAATATTAGTGTATCTTCACTTAGTGATGGAAATGTGTATGTCAATTCAGGATTTCAAAGTGGAAGTAGCACTGCATCAGCATTGGGTAGTGATAATGTTGGGAATATATCAATTCTTACTCCACAGTCAAACCAAGTAACTTCGGGTGGATCTATGAATGTGCCTCAAGTGATTATTGTTGATTCTAAAGATGGAACTACTTTATTGGGTAAAAGACCTGGTGAAACTTTGTCTCATAATTCTCTTGTGAACAAAATCATTATTACCAAGAATCCTAACTCTAGTCAACCTCAGGCAGTACCTGTTCAAGTGCAAACTGTTTCATTATCTCAAAGTGCTCAACCAGGTGTGAGTATTATTCCACAAAGTCCTAAAACTCCTACAAAAACAATAACCATATCACAACAGGGGATTGTTTCTCCTGTTAAAGGAATAACTATGGCCCAAGTGGCAGGCACTCCCCCAAAACTTCCAATTAGTAAATTGCCTATTTCTCCGGCAAAGACACCTACAAAAATAACAATGATTCCTGCGGGTAGATCACCTCAAAGAATAGCCCCAGCTGGAATGGGACAAACTTTAAGCAATTCAAATATTTCTAGTGAACGTGCAACTATTACAATGTCACCTTCTAAAGTTATGAAGCAACCTGGAACAGTCCATGTGGTAAGTTGAGCGATTGCCATATAATGTGTAGTAAAACTTGTGACAGTTTAATGTCACTTTCATTCGTTCAATGTATTACAAGTATTCTATGAATGAGTCTGGATATTAAAGTAATTATTTTTTGTTTTAAAACACACTGCAATTATGTATATTTTATTATCACAGAGTGCTATTAATAGTATATTTGTTTGGAACTAACTATTTATAGGTTTGGGATATTTATGCTCATATAATATCTACTCATCTTAAACATTATAGATACAGAAACCTATCCAACCCTCATTAAGTAATGCAACAGTGTTAACGTTACCAAGACCAGGTACTCCTTCTAATCAAGGCGTACGACCTGTTACTCTACCAGGAAACATCCAGCAAATCCATGTACCAGGAAATAAATTCCATTATATTCGATTAGCAGCCCCACCCAGTTCAACAGCTGGTGAGTTATTTCAGTAATACTGAATATCTTTTATGTTATTTTATGAATTCTAAGGGATTAAATTAATGTCATTTTTATTGGATCGAGCCTTGGCTTTAATACTTTAGTTTAGAAGTAGATAATCATTGATGATATATTCTTTTAAATTTCAGTAAGCAAAAACCATACATTGTCTTTTATGAGTGTAAATATAAACTTCTTAATGAAATATATTTATTGAATTCAAATTAATTCCCTGATAGTCAGACTAAGTTACTAAGTAGAAAATTATTTGTAATGATATATATATCCAATTGAATAAGATAAACTTAGTGATTTGACTTCAAGACAGATTTAAATATTTACAGGTGCTCGAGCGCAGCTTATCCCAGTTTCAGTTCCATCAACTGGTCAGACAGCACAACCTGTAAAAATAACAATACCACCACATACAACCAATCAGATTGTTACTGTGAGTTTTTACCATTCTTTTCTGCTTGTTTTGTTCACAAAATACTCATAATTGCAGGGCTCTTGATCTCTCAAATTTGGGGCCAAAATTCGGCCCCATTCCCCCACCTCTGGAATATACTTTTTTCCTCTATTTTTGGTAAAAATTCACCCACCTATTGTATTAATTAGGCTTTTGAAAAATTGATTGATCAATAAAATTCTCAAATATTTATGATTTCTTAATTCATTTGATAATAAAGATCTTTCGTTTATATGTAATGCTTGGTGAACAATTCTACAACTGTGATGTAGTTAAGTTTTTACTATTGACACATCTTAAACAAAAGTTTTGGACTTGTTTATATACTTCCGTTTTCAATTTAGGTTGGATCCCGACCTAGTACTTCATCAGTGCAGAGGATCATACTTCCTGCAGGCTCCAATCAAGTTGCCATTAGACCGGCACCACCTGTGAGTGTGGCCCAGGGCACACAGATTATTCGTACATCAGTTCCAGCAGCTTCTATTGCACAGCTTGGGACTGGTGCTACAACATTTCTGCCTGCAGGAAATAATCCCCCTGGGGTGCAAGGATATGCATTAGTCCCTGCTTCTTATCTGTCACAGGTTAATATCAAACATTTTAATTGATTCATTAAACTTAATTGATTTATTTTCTAGTCTGCATTGAATGTATTACAAATTATTGACTAATATTTCTTTCTCTGAAACTGCTACCTGCTTGCTAACTTATTGGTGCCCATGCTTGTAATAATTGTACATAGTAATTGCAGATATTTGTGTTTTTGAAACATTTGTGAAATTGCAAAACATTATTATGACTGAACAAGACTTAACCAGTCTTAAAGTTTCTCAATGATTCTTTGACTTGTGATTAGTGATTTTGTTGTCAATTCAATAACTTTTAACTTTAAGCACTTCTGATATTCAATGGCTGGAATTATTAGGTTGCATTTCAAACTGTTAGTTGCTATATATACCAATATTAAACCTTAATTTCTTTTGTTACCATTTTAATAGATACAACAACAAATTCAAGTGAAGCCAGTTATGACTACCACAGCAACACCAACTATCACAACAGACTCCACTAATAAACCTGGTCGGTCTGCTGCAGAATATGTTGCTATTGCTAGTGGAAACTCGAGTATAAGTGCTTCATCACAAAATAAAAATGTTAATGGGTAAGTTTAATAAATACTGTTGTATCCTTTTTTAGTTTTTAGACTCTTGACATATCTTACTATTTCATTACTCCATTTAGTAAAACCTTGATTATGGGACCATCTTTGGGACTTGAAAAATCATATGTAATAATGAGGTAGTCTTATTATCAAGTTGAATTATAGCGGATTTATTGAAAGCTGGTCTGAAAATGAGTGATTGTTAAAACAAGGTAGTCATTTGTAATGTTGAGGTGGTCACATTTTAAGTTATACTGTATTTTGTGATACTTGAATTTTATTATGTTTTGATAATCTCTTAATCATTAAGTTAATGTTGTGGATTTGACTAAGTTTATGTGTGAAGAGACACCTGTTTTGTATATAAATAATGATCTGATTATGTCCATGTTGTATCTTTCATCACATTTAAGGACATGTATATCATTTGGCACACTTGCTTGGAATATGATATAAAGTTTTTTGTTCTTCTTCTTTCAGTTCTGCTGCTGATGCTAGTGGTGGAGCTAGACAGAGAAAACCATGTAATTGTACTAAGTCTCAGTGCTTAAAACTGTAAGTAACATTACTTATATCATTAATACCCCATGTAGAGCTTACTTAGTCAAGATTTTTTTCAAATGAATGCAAGTATTTAAAAGGGGTTGGATTGATTGTTTGGAATATTCGTCGTCCTGTTTTGTCCTACATATGTAAAGAATCAAATACTAACTGGCAATCAGTTAGGCCTAAAAAAAATAGGTTTGTTTCCGGTTACCCAACCGACCCATCTTATACCTGCTGACTCAAACGTTTTTATGGCATCCAAATTGTAGTGCTATAATGTAATTTTCACAACAGTGTCGCCGATATATGTAAAAAAGAACATAAAAGAAAAAATCCCTGCCTATCGACCCATATTTTTATTTGGCATGTAACCAGAAACAAACGTTGTTTTTTTTTGTTTAGGCCTTATTGCTGGTTCTGATATAATAACAGTGATTAAACACTTAAAATAACTTCTTAAAAACCAACAGAAGTAACATTTAAAATTTCATTTAACTAAAGTGATTTATTTCCTGTTGTTTAAATGTATATATTGTATGTTTACAAGTTGTTGTATTAGACAATGAATAAGATTTTTGACGTTTTAGAATTGGTGCGAAAATATTCAACAATTTTGATGTATGTAAGATGCAATGACAAATTGATAAAAATTATTATAAAAATGTAGCTTTATTTCATGTTATAAATTTTTCATATGTCCTCTTATTTCTTTACAGATACTGTGATTGTTTTGCTAATGGAGAATTTTGTCACAACTGCAATTGTACGAACTGTGCTAATAATTTGGATCATGAGGAAGATCGTTCTAGGGCCATTAAATCATGTCTCGAGAGAAACCCACTTGCATTCCATCCAAAAATAGGTAAATTATTTTAATTTCTTCTTATAGAAAACGCAATATTTCATGACTAGCATTTGTACAATTAATTTATGTGATCGAGAATTTGGAGTACAGATCAGTGTGCCAATTGTATAACAGATCATTATAGTTTAGTTTGATTTTAGGTAAAAAAAGTTTATCTCTGTTACAGGTAAAGGTCGAGCTGGTGAAAAAGATAGGCGGCATAATAAAGGATGCAATTGTAAAAGATCAGGGTGTTTGAAAAATTATTGTGAATGCTATGAGGTAAATATTTATTTGATAAGTAATCAGATTTAGACAAGTTCAATAATTCAATAATTTCGAAATGTACAGTTGTCATTTTGATGTCATGTTTTTCGTACTTTTTTTTCTGATAATATTTAATTCAAGCAGTTTCTTTTAACATTAGGTTTCAGTGCTCCTCTGCTGAAAATGGTGAGCACTTCTCTTCTATACATGATTCCTCTCCAAAATTCTTGATAGTATCCAGTAAAAGATCATTTTAAGCGTGCTTAACTTTGACGTACATTAACATCCTGTATGAACTTATCAAATATTTCGTACTGTGGTATTAAATGAAGAAATGTTTTTGTTTTCAGGCAAAGATTATGTGTAGCTCATCGTGTAAGTGTGTTGGTTGTAAGAACTTTGAAGAGAGTCCTGAACGTAAAACCTTAATGCATCTTGCTGATGCCGCTGAGGTGAGAGTACAACAACAAACTGCAGCTAAAACTAAACTTTCATCACAAATTTCAGATCTTCCATCACGACCTGTGTCATCAATTACGGGAGAAAGGTACAATTTCATATCTTCATTTTTTCTGAGAATATTATATAGCTAATTTTTATTATGCAATACTTGTATTTAAAAATGTCCTTTTTGCCTTTTATGAAAATCAACAGCTGAAACTTGTTCGAACCATATTACTTTGCATAAAATTGTTTTCTGATTATATGTTTTTCTATGTAATAAATCCTTCATGCAATGACTTAACATTCCAGTGATTTCTTTTCTCATTCTTAGTTGTTTCTCAACCAGCTGGAAATGTATTATGTGGAATTTTATGTCACAAGCAGTGATCAAATTGTTATATATAGAAACTCATTCTGATGCTCATATTTTATCATATTTTAGGTTACCATTCTCATTTGTGACGTCAGAAGTGGTTGAAGCTACATGTGCTTGTATGCTAGCTCAGGCTGAGGAAGCTGACAGACAGAGAATGCCACCTGTTGTACAGGAAAGAATGGTGATAGAAGAATATGGTAGATGTTTACTGCAAATAATAGAATCTGCAAATAGAACGAAAGGTAAATACATGGCTATAATCGTGCAGCCCATTGTTGTTTTATTGTTTTATTAACTCATTGAAAAATGACTTACATTATGGAAACTTTTCTTAGAGAATCACTTAAGAATACTAATCTGAGACTAGAGACAATTATGGATCAGTTTAAAATTTCCAGCATGTGATTGGATGACTTCTTCGTTTTTATTGATCAATAGTTTGGCCTTGTTCTTTGTCCGGTCTTCACACTCAGTTATATGATTTAATGCTAGAGGTACAAATCTAATGAGCTGTGGCCATGGTCCTGTGGTTAGTGCACTGGACTTGTAACCGGGAGATCCGGGTTCGAATCCCGGTCACGGCAGGTCATACCCTTCTATGAAAATTTGACAAAAAAGTTGCCAGCTCCTTGTGGAAGGGTAAGTTAGTACTGGTTATTATATAGTCCAGGAAAGCTGGTTAGGTGAACCGGTCACCTGAAAAATAACTGAAAAATTGTTGAAAAATGGCATAAAACCCCGGTGACAATAAGTCACATAAAAACAAAAAACAAATCAAATGATTTGTGTAAACAAATGCCTAAACTTGTGCATAAGAATTGCTTTCATGTTAGATTCTTGTTTAATTGATGAATAGATACATGCATTTAAGAAGCATTTGTTGATTTTGCTAGCAGTCACTACACATTCCGATAATAGATAAAAGTATCTTAAATAGATACGTATCCCCAAAAAGTTATAATTCTAATCAAAACAAAAAATGCCTACATGAGACACAGAACAATGCATTTTTCCAGTTATTTAACACAAGATCTGACTTTTAACTGTCGTGTTCATAATATATCATGTCTAGCACACTGTTATTCATATTAAAATCTTATTATTGAATATTTTTCAGCACCAGATCCCGATGATACAGGATGAGAATTATATTGTGTCCATGTTTGTTTATAGGCAGCTTCTTCCATGCAACATTACACTCACCAGCTACTTTAGTATCTGTGAAATGTTCTTTTGTCCACCCAAGGATTGGAACTTTCTGCAACCACAGAATGATCATAAACTAGGATCATACAGCTTATAGTGTAGTTAAATAGGGCTTAAAGATGATGTCACCAGTTGGTGGTTTTAACTGTTCATGGCTTTTTTATGTTAGGAGGATTTATCATTGTATTCAGTGCAAGGCATTGAGTGGTAAAGACTCCATAGATCAGGCTACAGTGGCAGTGCATCTGTATGTAGAATGGTAGCATTCATATTGTCTGTGTTATTAATTACACTGTGGGAATTATTCCTTGACTTTCACTTGTTTTGTTTAATCAATGATAGGCCTAAAAATATTCATAATTAATTGAGGTCCATGTACAAAAATTGCTCTTAAGCAGAATTAGCTGATGTTTACATATTTATTTCTATTATTTACTTTAATCTTGTACTGCAAATAAAATTTCCTCAGTAACGCTCGACAGTAAATGATGGAAATATGATGGACGTTTCATTGTGGCACATGTAATGTGCTAACCTGATCAGAGATGTAGCTATTAATTAAATTTATATATAGTATAATTATAGAATTAATTAACCAGATTATATCACTATATATTGTGATTTTATAAAATATATGAAGAACTACATTTTTTGCAGATTTGTGTACAAGCAAGATTTTTAACGATTTTAAATATAATTTATTTTGATGTAAAGTCTTGTATTCCATCTTATTCTTTACTGCAATATCTTGATCCAATGCTTTTAGCTCAGAAGTTACTTCCATCCATATAACACATTGAAAATTAATACTTAGTCATTTTAATTAGTCTCATATTTAATATCTAAACTAAATTATTCTCAGAAACCTGTTTGTCTCTTGAACATAAACTATATATGCGATTGTAAGTCATGAAGTTGATTTTGATGTGATATATTCAAATTTATATAGATATAGCTGTAAATTTAATCTTATTCAGAAAATCGGTACAATTAAGGTTCTCTTTACATCCTCTTAAGTTTGTTAGATTCGACTCAATTTCAAATTATAATGGATTGAAATGCAATTCACAAAATTTCTGGACCGATGAATACTAATTAATGTTGTTGCAATATGTGTTAAGTGGGTTTTTTTTAAATGTTTTTCAATTCAGTGATCTCCAAGTTTTATTTCAAACTCCTTTCTTATATTGTATTGACTTTATTGACATAATGATCATGATATAAACTGGAAAGTGTAATACTTTTGAAGGGTAATCATTGTGTGTTATATTGATGTGTTTTGGTTTGTTGGCTTATAACTGTGATCTGTGTGTTGTATTTTCTGCAGGACTTAATGATTTGTTGTCCACATTGTTTATAACATTGAAGCACTTGCATAGTTCATTATGACTTCTCTTAAGTGCTCTAAGAATTATATTCTGTTTCTTGTTTATTCAGTATACATTGCTAATTTTTTAGATAAAATGTTTTTTTTATTGTGCATATTGGACCGTCTAAAGGCCATACAATTAACAGATTCTAAATTAATTTAATAATGTGCACAGCACGTAATCATGTTATTATTTATTAAATTTGTAACATGATGCATTCTATGCTAGTGAAAGTGTTGATGTTTTAACATAAAGTGGGTACATGTAATAGTTTTTTACACTATAATTATGGTAAAACTGCTTTATATCCATTCATATAGCAGTGAAGATACTGCTTCATAGTTATCCATACTTGTCTTGCTATAAAGTTGTCCAATGTTATAAGATATATTTCACAAGCTGGTCTTATTCTCATGTTTACTAGGCATCTATCTGATGCTTCAGATTTTGCCTTTAAATGTCATAACATCTATATGTGTTCTTTGAAATATATTTCCTTCTCTGATTCATGTCCAGACTGTTTCCCTCAATTGTATGTTGAAAACTGTTGTTGAACAATTCAAATTTAATTATAATTTACTTGTCATTAATCTGAACATTCATGTTTTATTATAATTACATCTGTACCATGTTTAAAGTAAAAATATGAGAGATAAATGTACACTTTGTTTTTACACTTACATGAACATCGAGGTGCTTATAACCAGTTTGCCAACTACTCTTACTACACTTAGCCGTATGTCAAAAGGTCTATCTTGTACTTTATAGCACTGGAAGAAAATCAAAGAACATTCTGGGTTGATTATGAAGTAATATATTTAATCCATTATTGACTATGAATACTCGATTTCTTTGTGTAGATTTATTGTGTTGTTTTACAAAAAAATTAATTGACTTATTTAGGCTCTTCAAAGAATCAAGTTTTATAATTTGAACGATTAGAAATCTGACTCAGTAGACTCGGTACGCTTACATACTTGCAGTGCTCCATTTGTGGCATATGGTGTTGCATTAAACATTAAATATAGTATTTATAATGAAGTATGCATCTGAATACACTCATGGTTGCCTGGTAAAATTGGATTTTATTCATTTGAGGTTTAGATTGTTTTGCAACTTGTCCCCATGTATTGTACCTTAAGATCCACACAATTTTATTTGCTCATTTTTGTTTTTTGTTGCATTTGATGTTACACTGAAAATCTTATGTTTTAACTGCAAGTAAGAATTCTTTTGGTTTATTGTCTTGTATATGTTGTTATGAATGAATGAATCTGTGCAATAATTATGTACTCTTGGTGTAATTGATAAAATTACGTGAGAATTCAAACTTGCTAATTACTATTAGTACAAAATATTTTACATAAAAGCATTGCCATCATGCGTAAAAGATTGGAATTGACTGGCTTTGATCTTACTGTAAAATGTTTCATACTGGTAGTGTCTTCCTGAGATTTTATCTAATATCATCTGCAACTCTCGTCTATTTAGCTTACCTGAGTGCAATGATCTCTTGGTGAGTTTTAAGGATTGTTGGATATCTGTCATACATCGTTCATCTGGTACCTTCATTTCTTCCTTCCATTCTTTTTACATTATGGCAGATTATAACTATAGGTGATCAGACTATAAGCTTTATGTTACATTTTTTTTGGTAAATAAAAATTATCTCAATTTATTTCCATTCTAATTCAGACTTTAATTATACAAAATAGGCCTGCTATTCAGATTTGTTAAAAATGTGCTCCTATAAACTTAACTGCCAAAATTTCATTGTTTTGCGGATATAATTTCACAGGTGCTCAGGTGAGCTATGTATAGCTACCACAGCCCTCTTGTTATATGTGTACAGTAATTATTATAATGATACAATAAATATGGTATTAATACTGATTGAATTTTGTTTTATTTATTAATAATATTGTCGGCAGTGACAAAAGTCTTCGGCCTTCCAGGTTTTCTTCATTGAAATCAGAAATGTTGATCAGCTGGTAGTTTGATCTGTACTGGGCAAGGCAGCTATTTCCATGACAATTTAACTGAACATGTTGCATCCTAGTAATTAACCTCCCAACACATTAAATGTAATTTGTCACTTGCAAAATGAAGAGGAACTGGTTTCCACAAACCAGTTACCAAGGTTAGGTCAACTGTTTCTTTGTTTAATATGGCATTAAAACTGATACAAACAGATCTCATAGACTGAAACACTTGACAAAACACAAAATCTAGTACATATTTGTTTATTTCTATGTGATATTTCTACAAAAAGTAGTGTATGTTAACAGAATTAAAAAATAAATTTGACTACCTGAAATTTAATGACTGCAAATAAAAAAAAATCACCTTCGACACATGACCTACAATGTACATAATCACAACATGAAGAGTTATCTCCATGGTAACAGACAATAGCAGAAGTATATCCTTCAACAAACTAGTACCTGGTACTGTACACATGAATATTCTGTGCAAGAAATGGAATCTTGATACCAAAAGGATCAGAATGATTGATTAAAGTTAAAAACATAAGTTCATAAAAATATTCTCTGAAGAGTATTACAAGAAATGCTATGATCCAATTTTACATCAAATTATCAATTTTACTTCACACTGATAATAAGAGCAACAGCTGAGATTACTACATAAATAGAAGTGAATCTTTTGTACAAAAAAAAAAACGTCTACCATTCTAATAATGATTGCTTAGTGAGAAAAAAAAAGGAATTTTGAATAACCTCTAGGAGAAAGGTCAAGGTCAAAAATTGGAGTTTGGAAACCTTCAAATGGTCAGTTACTTCCATTTCAAGCCAAAATATGAATGTTCAAAGTTGACTGTTGACAAAATTTAATGATGAGGAAATAGAAAAAAAAACAGATGAAGAAATAGATCAAACAGATGAAGAAATAAAAAAAAACAGATGAAGAAATAGAAAAAACAGATGAAGAAATAGAAAAAACACAGATGAAGAAATAGAAAAAACAGATGAAGAAATAGAAAAAACACAAATGAAGAAATAGAAAAAACAGATGAAGAAATAGAAAAAACAGATGAAGAAGTAGAAAAACAGATGAAGAAATAGAAAAAAACAGATGAAGAAATAGAAAAAAAAAACAGATGAAGAAATAGAAAATACAATGATGAGCAGAAAACAGAAATTAATGTTGAACAGGGAATATATATATGAACCAGGTATAAAACTATTCAAAATGCACAAAAACACAAATTGGTAATATGTACTGGTTTTAAAGTATATAAATATTCATTTAAATAAATATATATTGTACAAACAAATGAGTAGACAAATGATACGTATGAACTAATAATCTTGATAGATTTTCAAAAACACCAAAATGGAATTCTTGATTAGTATATGAGGACGGACACAGATTGTAAAAGTTTGATAAAACAAATTTATCACAGTCCACAATACAAAGATAAACAACAAATATTTAAAAATAAATGCAACTTGAGACAAGTTTTCAGTGAACTAACAATAGCTCCACTTTTTATACAAATTCCATAAACTACATACAGACTAATTCTATGAACAAAGAAAAAGCAGAGAATGCGCAATATGATACAAATAAGGGCTATAGACTGGAAATTGAGATAAGACTGTAAGTCTGGCTTGTACAAAGTCACACAAAACTATCGAAAAAATCCTACTAATCTTCAAAGTCAATGCATTTTTTTTCACTTAAGTTTAACGTCTCACCAAAAACCATGGTTATTTGGCAACTTCCAGCTGTATCAGTTGAGGAAGACCCCAGGCTTACACCTCAGTATAACCACGGACCTTCAGTAAGCCAGCTAGACAGCCTCCTTCCTGGTGAAATTTTGTCCCCAGTGGGATTCATACAGCAGTGAGGGACTAGTGATTACCTGAAGACTCCATGTCAATGAATTAGAATAAACACTGATGAATAAACCTTAATGATATTTTGCTGAAATAAGTCCTGTATACAAAGTTCAACCACTAATGTTATCTGAAGCAGGGCCGCTCATTTCTGATGCATGTAAATATTCATTTTCTGAGGCAGATAATTTCAATCTATCAACAAATTTAAGTATATAGTAACTTAAAGCGTACTTAAAATAAGTGTCTGACAGAGCTACCACTTGGCTACATCACGACTGTTCACATGAAATGGTAGTTCAGTTTTTACGCATGAATAGTCAATTGTACTTTAACAACACTTTTGCATTGATTCTAGCCATCAGATTAAATAGGTTTTTTAATAAGATAAAAAGTAACATATCACATATAATAAAAGAATACATAGCTTGCTATCAAAACAATAATCGTAAAAATATATAGAAACATAATACAAGAATGCTGAGGATAGAAAGACACGTTAACATCATTCTTTACAACTGAAAAAGATCATTTTTTGCCAAGAAGTACTTCACATTCTTCGTTAGATACGTATTAACATAATAAGAGAATTAGGAATGATTTTACTTAGAATTAATCATACAAATGGTAATTAAAAACATACATGAAACATGACACAGTATTATTTTTCTAACAAAAACATTGAATAAAACTTTCTATACAAATACTTGAAAAATAAATATACGTAAGTTCCTACAGTATTTACATTGTATACACCTTAATCCCTCAACAAATCAAAACGGAATGTCAAATACAAATCCTCAAAAAAATCAAAAAGTACAGCACATATTAAGTACTGAGTATTAAGTGGCATTTATAAAGATATATATTTGTATTAGTAAAACATATAGAAAAAACTAAAGAAGGCACATTTAAAGTGAGCATTCATAGACCAACTTCAAACATACTGACTACAACAGGGTGTAATTCATAAAAAGATACTGGTAAATTAATAAAAGTAAAACAAAACAATATCAATAAATTAATATATATATTACAAAAGTATACAAAATATGGTATGTTGAATATAAGTAAATCAAGTTTCATCATTTGGCATATCAGTCAGCTAGATTAATACCAGTACTCTCGTACTAAAATAACATATAACTTCTAAAATCACAGACCTTTTTCATTGTTAAGAAATCACACAAAGTACTGTAAAACCCCTTATTACTGGACTCCCTGAAAATTGGAATTCTCTGAAAATTGGATGATTTTTCAAGTCCATTTTTTTCTCTTCAATACTAGTAATTAGTCAATCTCTGAAAACTGGAATTCTCAGAAAACCAGATTTTTGGCATAGTCCAGAAGGAGTCCGGTTTTCAGGGGTTATACTGTATAATATCAGTCATGGAACTTCAAATAAACAGTAATGTATAATGTCTGTCACGAAACTTCAAAAACAACAGTATAAACTGTCCGTATACTTGGGAGTAAGAATATTTCCATTATCTACAGCCAACCATACAAACTTATTTTGGTTGAACAGTTTCATAAATAAACAAATATTCACATCCTTGCCAGAAACTCACGAAATATTTCAAAAATGCATTAAGTTATTTTTATTAAATGTATATATTGTTCAATGTTCAAGTAAATACACATTTTATATAAAGTCCCGAAGCTTTAATTTATTGTGATAAAAAATGCTGAGGCATGGAGACAAGATCAATGATAATTTCCAAATTTAATCTCTTATATATGAGACTTCTCCTCACTCACATCATTTATCTCTAACTGACCAGACCTCAATCTTTGTTGAGAAAACACTGACTGTAACATTGTCATCATCTGTGATATCTGAAGGTTCGTCTGATTGACCTGATCACCTAAGTCATTCATTCGTTCTTCTAATATCTCAACAGTAGTGTGTAGATTGGAACTCTTTCTGCAATACAAGCATAAATCCACTCATCCTACATATTTTTGTCCAACTACACAGATATCACTATGCAACCATCAATTCAATTAATTGTGATAAATGGAACATAAAACTTGGAATATTTCATTTCAGAGAAACTACATTTCAACGTGTTCTAAACAATATAAATAGTTTAGACTATACATAAACTTCATCAGTGTTCAACACAGTCAGAATATCGATGAGCACCAAAATGGTCTCCATGCACCTTAAGTTGCCTGTAAGCCCCAACCTACCTGGAAGATAACTGCCTAGCACTATCTATAGTACTATTCAACCACGGCTCAGCTGTACCAGGTCTGCTCTCATCTACAAGTGGTGATCTCGTTATTTTTACTTGTTCTTTTATACTATCTAGTTCTTCTATAACTCTCTCTATCCTGTAAAATAAGAGAGACAATCAAAATAAAGAACCACCAGCCTTTGTTTTGCTGTTCTAAAATGGTAAACATATATACAGTGAAACCTGTGTTTGCAGCCACCTCCAAATAAAGATTACCCTGTGAATAAAGGCCATTCTTTGAAAAAATGTCACTAATTATTTAGACCAAACTGACCTCTGTATAAAGGTCATCTGTCAATAAAGGTCACATTTTGTCTTTTCCAAGGGTGGTCTTTGTTCATAGGTTTGACCGTACATACATATTACCTGGAAGGTAATAAACCAGCACGATTTTAGAGTCATTTTTACTGTGTTATTTGACTAACTGATGCATTCCCAGCTTCTATGACTTCCATTTGAATAAAAGGTAAAGAGAAAACACCTAAATGTAAAAAAATATAAGTTAAGTTAGTGTAATTGTGAACAGACTGGATGCATGCTTACATAATTCCGTGAAATGATTTGAATAATTATTCAGTAAAAACTACAAACCTATTAGCAGTATCAGCAACTTTAGTACCCAGTTCTTCTTTCTGAGCCTGGTGTGATATATTCAGATAGTTTTCGGTGGCTGATCTAACAAACAATGTTATTCTGTTGTTGTCTTTCTCATCAAGATTTAACTCTGTAAGGAAATTAATGAAAACATCATTTTAAACAAGAAGCATCTACATTTAAAAAGTTTCAAGGGTATATAATAATTAGAATTTCATTTTAGGTTCTACAGTAGCCACACATAGGGCATTCAGTTTAAGAAGTTTATTCCACTTTTCATACATAAACATTACAATTACCAGTATTCAAATAAATTAAGAATTGTTTTTCCCCAACATTAAAGACCTACAAACATTAACATAGAAAACAGGTGCATATGCCGTTATATATATATACAGGCTGTCATAAGAAAGTAGCCATCATAAAAATTCTTCTATTTTGGCCTAATATACTGACCTTGAAATCTTAATGGTATGCAGCAATTTTATGGTAAATAATGGATAACAATAAACCATATCATGAAATGTTTCAGCTATCAGAATTCAATTCATTTCCATTACTTGCACTTTGTCTATTTTATACCAACATCACTTACTGGTCATTTTCTTATGACGGCCAGTATAATAACATTGTCTAAAATCAGACATATTAAAACTGAGTGAGATAAGAAAACTAACACTTACTGAATTCATTTGTGTATTTCTGTGTGGAGCAGGATTTGCGTACAATAAACAGTATACTTCTATATATGTGACTGATAATGATAAAAGGTGGACAAAATTTCGGCCTGTCGTAGAATTCATGGACCAGACTATAACGATAAAATCTCCACACTTGTTCAGACTTATCTTGTACCATTTGGAATGTATAACTGAAATAATGAAGCGAGGATAGGATTATTATGTGTAATAAGCAGAGCAGAAGACAGAAAATACATTCTGAAACATAGTGTGATTCAAGACGCCATTTATCACATTATTTTCACATCTATAAAAACGTTTCAAGATGATGTTTATCACATTTTTTCACATCTGTAAAAATACTTCCTTCGCACAATCAATTAAGTTTCCGAGTGTGCTAGAGTTTATAAAATTTATTGGGGGTATATGGACTATGTATGTAAGCCAATTCATGTAACAAGCATTCCTGGTTTAACTTCCAGCACTAACCAATGCTCCTGGGTTACTTTACAGTATTAACCAGTGCTCCTGGGTTACTTTACAGTACTAACCAGTGCTCCTGGGTTACCTGACAGTACTAACCAGTGCTCCTGGGTTACTTTACAGCACTAACCAGTGTTCCTGGGTAACCTGACAGAACTAACCAGTGCTCCTGGGTTACTTTACAGCACTAACCAGTGTTCCTGGGTAACCTGACAGAACTAACCAGTGCTCCTGGGTTACTTTACAGCACTAACCAGTGTTCCTGGGTAACCTTACAGTACTAACCAGTGCTCCTGGGTTACCTGACAGTACTAACCAGTGTTCCTGGGTTACTTTACAGTACTAACCAGTGTTCCTGGGTTACCTGACAGTACTAACCAGTGCTCCTGGGTTACTTTACAGTACTAACTAGTGTTCCTGGGTAACCTGACAGTACTAACCAGTGCTCCGGAGTTACCTTATAGTACTAACCAGTATTCCTGGGTAACCTGACAGTACTAACCAGTGCTCCAGAGTTACCTTATAGTACTAACCAGTGTTCCTGGGTAAACTAACAGTACTAACCAGCACTCAAGGGTTACCAAACAGTACTTACCAGCTCTTCTGGGTTACCTTTCAGTATTTACTTGGCTCAGAGCACAAATCAGCAATCAATAATCAAGATCGGCTGCTAAAAATATAAGCTTATTAATGAACATTACATACCTGAACATGGCAATGAGCAAGTTGACAAGCAAAATATTTGTCAAGATTAAGTAGATGGCTCCAAGTAGGGGAACCAGTGCATTCTCCTCAGGACATCTATTTTTACCACCAGCTGGGCGCCAGATACTCTCATTTTTTGTACAAGTTTGCGGCTCTTCACCTTAATCAAGAAAGAAAACATTGAAGGCACGCATGATACAAAATATACACTGTGTATCATCAATTCACAAACTAAAATTAATAATCAATGCTGATGTTGAAAATAAAATCTTAAACTATGTTAATGGCATTGCTGCATATACGCCTGAATTAAAGACAGAAGTTTTATAATGAACGACCCAATAAGCTTAAATGTTAAATAATGCTTAAACAATGAAGAAGACGCAGAAAACAACTTTGACAATGATATAACTCAACTAAAAGTACTTAGAACAGTACTACAAAGTGAATAATAATTTACCTACCTTCAAGATTCTCCAAGAAGAGTTCCCCATACATTTGCCAGTATGGTATATAGAATACACTCTTAAGTAGGTGCCAGCTGGGTGGTGAATTAGGGAACAGGTTAGCTTGGTACATAATACCAAAACTAAGCAAGAAAAACAGAAAGATGCCCAGAAAAAACACCAGATCTATAACCTATAAAACAAACAAAAAAGGGGCACTTTTAAGGGCTGATAAACCAGGCATTCATGTATAAGCTATCACAAAATATTAACTATGTTCTAAAACTTACCGCTATCATGAGTTGGTCAGATTTCATGAGTCATTATTACACAAATACAATTGATTCAATTAATTAATGTTTGAGTGTGATTTAATAAATTGATATTTGAGTGTGATTTAATTAATTAATGTTTGATGTATTCTCATAAAATTGTCAATAAGTATGTTGTCAAATGACTGGGCATTTTTTTTACTGTGATAAATGACAAAGAATTTGAAAAATAAAAACACTTTTAAATAAACTTCAAATCTACAGAGTTCTTGAATATTTGAATATTTACCATGTTTGTTATCATGATGACTTTGGGACCAATATTTTTCTCCACAAAGAAAACTTGCATGAATCTCAGGTAATACATGGCAACTGTTATACTGTGATAGATAAAATTATGACATATGAAATCTGAGTTTCTGTGTAAATCCAACCAATAATATATAACATATATGTTTTGAGTGAAGTACACATTCGCTGTTATCAAAATGGAAGTGCTTATACTCTGATAACATTAAAAGATACACCAAAATAGTGTGGAATTTTGTTCTGTTATAAGTAAGACAATTCAAGTGGTAGACATCTTAAAAAATTAAAATAACAATGGTACATGTACTATATGTAAGTTTCAACAAAAAAGTATAAAATGTCTTATAAACAAACATTTACAGAATTAAACGCAAATCTAGAAATTGTTCATGGATTTACCTGTAACATATCCGGCAGTAAGTGAAATTCCTATCGTTTAACGTAAAACGTAATGTGACAGACACGATGAATATCACATACATAGCCAAGTCAAACCTATTCCACATGGATCCAAACCAGCTCCTTATCTTGTAATATAGGGACCTCTTATCATTGGCTAATACCTGAAATATTATAAACCAAGAGTCATGACCAGTATACAAATGCAACAGTTAGAATTAAGCTTAAACATACCTTTTGCTAAATGTCCACTATACATGGAATAATCACAGTGAACAAAAAGTGACAATTTCAAGAAATCCATTCCATATTTCATATTTTCTTACAGTTACGAAAGTGTGATTGTGTTTATATTCATATATTTAATAATAATCATTGTAACATTTTACTTAATATTGTTGCTAATGAAAAATCATTCAATGTCACATTCAACAGCCTTTGATTTTATCCTCAACAATAACAAATTCAAAGAGATTTAAAGAAAAAATTTGGAAAATCAATCTATGAACATGAAAAAGAATCCTATATCGGTTGCTATAGTACCTGTCTCAGTTCTTCAATCAACATTGTAATGGTCCATCCCCACACGATATATTCATACACAGACAGGTGATGAGCATACAGATCTGTCAGCATAAAATACGTAAACAGTCCCAGAAAGAAAAGGTACGAAATCTGAAAAAAATCAAGAAACATTTACACAAGAAATAAAAATCAACAAAAAGTTCCTTGTCTGTACCCTAACTATTACATCTATCACATCTCATACATTTAGTCACATGATGATAAACTAACAGTATCACAAAAACATAAAGTTGAAATTAGTTCAAGGTAATCCGAGAGAGATAGTGACACTTCAAATCTGTTCAGTGATTTTCAAAGACTTTTTAATAATGTAAAGTTTCTTACTGTGTTGAGAATAAATACAGAGACTGGAGCTGTGTAGAAACAGTAGTACGCATTGAGTATACCAATACTGTTTGTTCTCCCATCATTACGTAGCTGAATCTTGTACAATTTTTTCTTGCGATGTTTCTTTCTGGCAGGAGCAGAACGGACAAAGATTTCGTCCCCAGCTTTTGAATCATCTCCGACATTAGGCAAAACCTGTCACACAATAACAATAAAACTTAACAGTGAAATAAAATAGCCATCAATCAGAACTTTGAATCTATAAGAAAGAGAACTGTTTGATTCACTACATAAACACTTGAAGCCCTAATAGCAGGCCAGTGTGACTAGTGTAATACATGTATATGATGTTACTTGAATTAAAATTGAATGGCACAGTTTGGTACTTCCGATAATCAGCTTATATTTCAAGTAAAATTTTAGAATTCGAACTAAAGTAAATTGGGCAGACGGCACATGCAGCTACCTGGTAAATACAAGAATGATCCCTCAAGAAGACTTCCTGATGTACTCAGTGTACCCAATAATCAATATATAAGAAAATAAACAGTGAATATATTTTTTGGGGGAAGGTAGGATGTGAGGGAAGAACATATATACAAAATTAAATTTGAATTATTCTGTATGGGGAGTCAGTAAATACTCTGTGATAAAGTAATGGAATTCAATGAAAAAAATAATAAATTACTGTTGAATTTATAATATTGGGTATATGGAATTCTTTATGAGCTATTTTGTGACAGGTACACAACACATAAATTAACCACCACACAGACAGTTTAGGTAAATATTACCAGAATCTATTCATCATACATATGGAAACATGCTACATGCGGAATCACATATATGAGGTAAATATGTCAAATAGTGAGGATTTATGTTATAAAATGTCAACAAAATTCGTAACAAACAGAAGAGACAAAATGTGAAAAAGTTAAAGTTTGTAACAAACAGTGGATAGTCAACAGGTTTTTATATTTGTATACCTTCACTGATGAACAAAATCTTCCAAACTAACAAAATAAATATACAATTTATGCAAATCTGTATCTTTGCTTAATTAACTGTGAGCATAAAAGTACAGTAAAACCAGTGAACAAAGGCCACCCTTGGGAAAAACAAAATGTGGTCTTTATAAACAGACAGCCTTTGTTTGGAGGTCAGTCTGTTCCAAATAATCAATGATGATTTTTCAAAGAATGGCCTTCATTCACAGGGTGACCTTTATTTGGAGGTGGCTGCAAACACAGGTCAGACAGTACAATTGATCAGAAATAAAATAACTTGATATTAAGCATATGCAAATAAGATCTTAATCAGGAAGATAAAAAGATGTGGACATAATGATGTGGACATAATGATGATAACAATGCTTAAGTAATAGCCAAATGGGAAAATAGGAGATAGATATAAAATAGGGGCTAATGTTGAGTACATAATTATAAAGGTTTTTAAGATTTATAGACCAACATTTATTACAACATTTATTGGTATAAAATCAAACATACATGCATAGAATAGATCAATGAACAGATTCCTCACACATCATACAACTAATGGACTGCTTATCTTGTTACAACAGAACTCTCGAAAGTGTGATCAATTATTCTTGTCATCAATGTTAGTAAATATCTAAGTAATTCTTCACACATTTTCCGCTTACCCAATTATATACTGAATAACAATGATACTGGGTAGGATAAACCTACAGAACTTATTTTCACACTCGTTTGTAGTTTTTTTGTGGACCCAACTACTTAAATGAATTTCATTTCTCATAATCACATCCGTTATGTAAGTTTTAGAAACATTTTCAACCCAAAAAATAGCATACCAATTTTTTTGACAATAAATAGCCTATTCAGAATTCTTATAAAACTCAATATCTGGGTTTACTTTAAAAATAGGTTGAATAAGAAAGTTTCCAATATTAAAAAAATATTTTCAATACCAAAAAAACAAGCATAAAATAGCAAGAGGAAAGTTCTGCAGCATGAAGTGAGGATAATCATGGTAACCATGTTCAGTATAAACCACACCTGAATAATTTGAAACAGCCAGACAATACCACAAATAAAAGAAAGAAATAAGATAAAATATATTTACACACATTCAGTCAATCACATACTATCAATAATAATATTATAATCTCACCAATTTATGTATCAGTGTTTACAAAAAAATGATTACCGGCATCAAAATGCTTTGCAATCATACGCTTATTTAAACAGTACCTAACACTCTAAAGTCCTACAAATATTCATTTAAATACTTTAAATACCAACCAGAAAATGTTAATTATGACTTATAATATCATGTTAAGGAAAACAAATAAAACAAATAAATACCAATACCATTTATGAAATAACAACATACCATAAACAGTTAAAAGTACAACATGTAAATATAGGAAGGGTAAAAATGTAACAACTGGACAATATGTAAAGATACCTTCTTACTGGAATGTTGTTTCTCCTCATTATGTACCTGATACATAACACAATATACATATTGTACTGTTAACTACCAATTAACAACATAACTACCGATTTTCATTTGAAATAAGTATTGTTATAAAACATTTTGTTTTCACTTGTATGAAACAATTGATATTAGTAGATTGAGAATAATTGGTCGAATGGTGGGAGAATAAATTATATTTACATATAGATCAAAAAGCTATTGGGTCAACATCAAAGGATATGTTTTCTTAAGCGCAAGCTTGTAAGTATTAGCCATCAAATATTATCAAATGGCAACCAAATAAACAAGAACTAATTTTTCTATTCCATAATCCTGATAACAACAATAAACAACACATAAAGCAGCAAAAGAAACAGTAAAAGTAGTACCATTTTATATTCAGTAATACCTCAAATAGCAATCACCCCAACATTACAACCATCTTGTTATAACAACCACTTATTTTCAGTCCGACTTTCAATTACTCAACTTGATAATGAGCCCAACTCATTATTACCACCTATTTTTTTGGGTCCCAAAGGTGGTCTCATTAACAAGGTTTTACTGTACAGTGTCGTCTCATTATCAAGGTTTTACTGTACAGTGTCGTCTCATTATCAAGGTTTTACTGTACAGTGTCTTCTATATCATAATAAAACAGTATACCTTGTTTGATATTATATGCACATCTTCCTTCAGTGTTTCCACTGGTTCTTCACCTTCATCAAGGTCATCATATTCATCCTCATCATCGGAACCTACAAGTCCTTCATTTGTTGTGAACTTGATAGTAGGGACAAAAAATGGAAACACCAAAGACAACAAAATCTGAAAAACAACAACACAGAATCCATGGTATTCACACTGAAGAGAGAGATACGCAAAACACTACTTTCACCTTCTCCAAGTCTTGTGTTTATTTTCTTTCATTCTTTATACCTGATGACTTATTTACAGTTTATCCAATGATACAAGTTCCACCTGACATTATGTAATGTTCATTAATGCCAGTGTTGTCAGTGGTGGATACAGTATTTTTGGTTGGGGGTTGTAAAGTTCAGATATTTATGTAGAATATGGACACACTCAGCACATAACTGACATTTTTTTTTTACTTATGCATGCCAGATTTTACAGGGGGCGCACACACTGGCTCCCCCCCCCTAAATCCATGCTTGGTTGTTTCATTTTCTGCTTGTGAAATATTTGTAAGTTAAGTTGCCAGCACAGGAAAGTTGAATTGTAATGAAAAACATATGTGCTTCCATGTATTATCAATGACAACAAGCATTCACTTGTTTTTGTTAATTAAAGAACAATTACCTTCCATGATGGAGTGTACAGTGCCATTCTACCTTTCCAAATAAGATTCAACTTAGTCTGACAACTTGTATGTTCCATAAACTTCATCAGTGTGTGAGTATCAGCCAGAGTAAACACTGTTGTCCTCCCAAAGTTCTCAAGTCTGCGTACCAGACATTGATGTGCCATCATCTTATCTTTCTTATAACACTCAGACAAAACACCTACAGCCATATCCTCATACATGCTGGAACATAAAATGTGTATTTCATCATTTCATAGTTGCCTCAACTACTCTAACTACAAAAAATTAGGCTATCTAGATGTGCTTTCAATCAGATTTTTCACTGAAAGTGCAACATTAAACCTATGGCAACAAAAATCCAGTAAATACACATTACATTTTTTTGTATCTGTAAACAGTGTACGTGTATTGACATACTTATATTTCATACTACTGCTTCCAAGTATAATTAAAATTTTGCTAAAAACAACAGTATTATAATATTTATCAACAACATTTGCTGAAATGAGGAAATATAGCAACCAAACATAGACTGTAACATTTGTTATCTAACATGCAATGAATGAAAAAAGAATGTAAAATTATTGAAATTCACACTGATAACTGAAGAAACAAAAATGTTTTCATTTACTTGGCATGATCCAATAAATCTTGACTTAGTTCTAATTCCTCATCATCACTAGCCACAGAAGAAAGAGCTTTCAGGATTGCACATGCTACAAGAGCAGCACCTGAAACAACATCAACAAAAATAGCATCATCATCATCAGTATTATCAGGAATATCCATATATGTAAAGAAGCTTGAACAATCTAAAAGTGTCAATCAAATAGGCAATATTCATTATTCCTTTAGGACAATAGACAATGCACTTAATATGAGAATGAAATACTGAAAAAATGTAACATTTTCACCAGTTACTCTCCCAAGATAATTAAAGTCTAGCAATTTTATTGTCTATCTGACCTTTTAAACTTATAAAAGAAATTACAGTGGATTATCAACTCTATTGATCTCTTATTGTACATGCAACCTAAGCATCTATTAAAATCTAATTTGTGATTAACAGACAATGCTAAAGCTTATTTCTACATAATCAGTAATTTGTCAGGTCATCAAATAATTATTCTACACAAAGCTACATACATTCAGTGTCACCCAGTCATACAGTACAAGACAGATCATATTACTTAACTGTAACACAGTACCTGAAAGATCATATTGCCTGCCACACAGTACCAGAAAGAACATATCGCCTAACTGTTACACAATACCAGACTGATCATAGTTACTAAACTGTCACACAGTAACTGAAAGATCATATTGCCTAACAGTCATACAGTACCAGAAAGAACATATTGCCTAACTATCACACAGTACCAGACTGACCATAGTTACCTAACTGTCACACAGTGCCAGACATATCATAGTTACCTAACTGTCACACAGTACCAGAATGTACATAGTTACCTAACTGTCACACAGTACCAGACTGATCATAGTTACCTAACTGTCACACAGTACCAGACTGATCACAGTTACCTAACTGTCACATAGTACCAAACATATCATAGTTACCTAACTGTCACATAGTACCAGACTAAAAATAGTTACTTGACTATCACATAGTACCAGACTGATCATAGTTACCTAACTGTCACATAGTACCCAACTGAAAATAGTTACCTAACTGTCACACAGTACCAGACTGATTATAGTTACCTAAATGTCACATAGTATCCAACTGAAAATAGTTACCTAACTGTCACATAGTACCAGACTGATCATAGTTACCTAACTGTCACTTAGTATCTGACTGAACATAGTTACCTAACTGTCACACAGTACCTGATTGATTATAGTTACCTAACTGATCTTGTCCAGACCTCCACAACATTTTACCAAGTTCTCGTCTATTGAACAAGATAGCCCAAAGAAATAACTCTCTTTCAGCCATTTTATCAAAGTCATACTCATATCTCTTTCTCTTGAAAAATCTTTTAGCACTGTCAGCTGTAAAACAAAGTGTTCAGTTTACATATATTACCAAGAATCTTCACAACAAATGTAACTGACTGGAAGGTATTTTTTACAATGAATGATCATTTAACATTCATAACAAATGTCAGCCAGCACCCAAAGAAAGGTAATCACACATAAACAGACAAAGCCAAAATAAGACAGACCCATTAAAATAAAAACAAAGTGTATGTCCATTTCATAAGCTATGACATTTAATTATACAGAAATCATATGATAAATCATAACTAAAAAATATTTTAAACACATTTGTCTAAATACTGGCATGTCAAAAGTTTGGGTAACTCAGTTTATATTGATAGATAGGAACTTTTATTTCTGAAACATTATCATTAATTTAATCACAGACAAGGATAAACTTGAAGGTTTAATTTAGTTGTTGAATTGACTTTATCTGCTGAAGACAAAATGTCAGGAAGGTTATGTTGTTACAACTGTATGCAGACTGTTAATAGTTTGATGGATAAAAAGAGAAGTACTTGTAACCACCTTTGACCAAGTTTCATACTCATCCAAGTTGGTTGTGGAATATCATAGTAACTAAAATACCCTCCATATAACTACAATGACCTGTTAGTGTAGGAACTGTTTTGTACCAAAGATGAACTTTACTGTAGTGTAGCACCAAAAGAAAACATGGAAAGGTGGGTGGGGTACATGTACATGATAGGTATTCCATGTAAGCTAAAACATGTTGTTGTGCAAGGTGAGAAGAAATGTAAAATGTGATATGTTACAAGTTGTGGAGACTCCATTCCAGTTAATTAAATTAAAATACTCCTAGAAATTTGGAGAGCACTAATTAACAAAATCACCCTAAAAACATGACAAACAAGACAACAGAGAAAATATTTTGGTATAAAACATAGCTTAAATTTCAAATAAAAATTAGTTTTCTGTGTATGACTAAAACACTAGCAAATAAACATTTAATGGAAGCACCAGCACTAAACAATCACCCGAACTTAACAAGCACCTGCACTGAACAAGCGCCTGAACTTAACAAGCACCTGCACTGAACAAGCACCTGAACTTAACAAGCACATGCACTGTACAAGCACCTGAACTTAACAAGCACATGCACTGAACAAGCACCTGAACTTAACAAGCACATGCACTGAACAAGCACCTGAACTTAACAAGCACATGCACTGAATAAGCACCTGAACTTAACAAGCACATGCACTGAACAAGCACCTGAACTTAACAAGCACCTGACCTTAACAAGAACCTGCATTTAACACAGGTTTCAATCATGGGTTACAAACAATTCTCTCAGAGGATGCAAAAACATTTTTCATTACAAAGAAAGCAATGTCAAGGTTGCTTCACAAATAATGGGATTCCATTGATATAATTTCACAAGCACTTTGGAGTTCAAGCAACATACCAAGAAATATTACCTAAATTATCATAAACACATGTTCACCAGTTGAAATTTAACTTGATGTCAGCCTTATAGTATACCACAGTGTAATATTGTATAACTGTAAATATTTTGTATAACATGGTGTGAAGATTCCGAGAGTTATAGTGAATTATACCATATCAATAATTTCACGTTCATTTGTGCAGAATAACTAAATCTTTTAATTCAAATACTTAGTGCTACATTAACTTCTAATTACACGGAAGATTAAGCATAATACAGTGTGAACTTAAAACCATTTTGCATGCTAACAAACTTAATTCATCAAAAGCTAACTGTACATTAAAAGCATGATATAAAAACAATAATTTACAACTGGTATATGTAACAATATATCAGCTTACAGTTTATTATCTTATCCTTGATTTTTTTGATACCTTTCAACAAAAATACGAATAAAATATATACATCAATAATCCGTACACTATATCTCACAGCTGCAATAGAAATCACAATAAATCATAGGGTTCTGACACAAACGAGCACAAAAAGAATAAACTATGAAACTATTTTCATCGTATCAATTATAAACCATCATGTGTTTAATTATATGTACCAAACAAGTGTTACTTCAACCAATACAGTAAACCCTCACACAAAGACCACCTCAATATTATGATCACCTCAACAATTATTTATTTTCAGACATTTTCAATATTTCCTCTACATTTCAACTTGACAAAGAGACTTCCTCAATATTAAGAGTGTATTCAAAAGGTGATCTTAATATCAAGATTTTACTCCGAGGTTAAATAAGTATAAAAAATGTGCCCATTATAATTAAAGAACCATTTCATGATGTGTTCACACTAGGAAAATCATTGTGTCTTAAAGTGTAATGTTAGTCCATTACTTCTACATAAGAAAATGTCCAGGACAGGAAAACTACAAAACATGCAGTACACTATTTAGACACTAACTTAAGTATTCATTGATATAAAATTTTATAAATTTTCAAAATGACAGCAAAATCCCTGAAAACAAGACTTCCTGAAAACTGGAATTTGTCAAGTCTATTTTTTTCTACAATCAATAATTCTCCGAAAGCTGGAATTCTCAAATAAAGGGACTTTTGGCCCAGTCCAGAAGGGGTCCAGTTTTCAGGGGTGGAACTGTTTAACAATAAGAAAATTGTGTAAGGGAAGATTTTTACATCAATCCATTCATAATTGTTTAGAAGTGGTTTCTTGACAAGTTTTTGATGCTAAAAATATCACAGGTCCAAAATACACAGACGAGAAATATTTCAGTATGCAGTGTCTAAAAATGTTCAGCAATAAACTGTAGTACAGTAAAACCAAGTATCTAAGGCACTTGGCCAGGCTTTATGTAGACGGTGTAACTACCTGTACATGAACCATGAGTAATTGAGCCTCTATATTCTGCAACTATAAGCATCATGACATTAACAGCAATTTCTATATGAAAAAGCAGTTATAGTTTTTTTTCTTAGTTTGCAAAGCAATCTACAGGTTCTCAAAAGCTATTTTAATAAAACATCTGACATGACAGCATTAAGGGTATGAAAAATAAAGTGTTAAAATAACATCAATAAATAAATTTTGTTCCTGAAAATTCAAAAACAAACATTTGTAGTAAGTTTTCATTTCAATAATAGAAAGCACTATGACTAGTTCTTGACAAATACAGAAATTAATGATGTGGTACCTGACTGTAAGGTGGACAATCCACCCTTTTTACTCAGTCTTGATTCATGATTTCCAGCCAACCATCTAAGTATAGCACTCTTCCTAGTTACCCTAAACCTTTCACCTGAAACAATGTAAACAAGTCAGTTAACATAAACAGTATATACAAGATTAAAGATAATAAAATAATGAATTATCAACAGATGGTTATTCAGTGTCACCAGAATGAAAAATTCAGGCTTCAAGTGTTAACAAAAAGTAGCAACACAGTAAAAATCATACCTTGACTAGAAAATCCATTAAAAATTTCAGCTTTACATGGCAGTACAAAGACCTGTGTTTCCTCTGTTTCCAGACCCATCCTCATAAAGCAGTCTGATCATTGGTTAATTTTTAGACTGTATCCAGAAATAGCCAATAAATTTAATGCTCTCAGACTAAGCAAAACATCCACTGTGGCTTGGATTGTACGTTACAACAACCATTACCAGAAAATGAATGTACAATGTGCTTGCTGAAAAAGCCTAAATCAAATAAAAGTAAACATTAGGTCTGACAATATGTAAAGCATTGTCTTACCTGTGTATGGATTGAAATTTTCATCACCAAGTAAATGTACCATCAGTTTACCCACCATACAGAGTAAATCAGGGTCACTGCCTGAACTTTCAGTGTCTTGACACAAGAAATAGGCCATCCAGGTTTGCTGTTAGAAAACAAACACACAGATTCAGTAATTAAACAATTAAAGCAGAAATTAGTCAGTTACTTAGATACAGTAAAACTTCATTATTGCCAGCATCAATATCACAGGCAGCTGAATTATTTCAATTAGTTTTAAAGTCCCATCAATATTTGTTCTTATTAATATTTGTGTATAATTTCCAAACAATAAACAAATACCTCGTTATTACGAGCACCACGTTTATCTCCAGCATTTAGTCTGTTCTGATGACTCCTCGAAACAATGAGGTTTTACTGTATATAATTAAGATCCATAAACGGGTATCTAATAGTTAAGTGAGCTCGCACAAAAACTATTCAATTAATTTTTAGTATAAACATAACAGCAAGCGAGGGAAAAATACAGCATAATATGAGAATTTAGCAATGTACCAGTAACACTTAAAATAAATTGAACTAGCATGATGTTGATAGTGTCCACACCAATTTAATCAACAATTCCCATATTAAAACAAACTGATATATCAGTTAACACTGAAATCAAGATCAACACAAACCAACCAATGTAATTAAAGTTAATTTGAATGCATGAAATAATAAGACACTGCTGCAGCAAATGAAATGTGATAACTCAGACAATAATGCAAACAAATAGAAATGACACATTTTTATACTGTAAGAATATTGGTCAACAGACATGAAAATATGCATAGATAAAAAAAATGGTAAATTTTACATGAATATAGTTCTGTCTAATCAGACTCAACTATTACAATCTATTTTGTATGTTTAACCATCGATCCAAAGTTGGATACAAACAAGCTTACTCTCACACTCACAAAAAAGTTTGTTTGTGGAACAAACGTGAGTATATATTAAAATACAGATATGTGTGTATAACACAGAAAAATAAGCATAAGACAGTGAAATTGCTATAAAAACACTTAAGAAAAAAGTAACTGCACAGCTTTAAAACGTATTGCAAAAAATTCATTAACGAATTACATGGAAAACATTGTTTCAAACAGCTGCAGGCAACATTTATTTCACCATTAGAATGTGCAACATACAGTGTGTCAGTAAAGTAAACATCCAGCATTCATAGTGAAATAATCACACTGATGGCTACAGTATCTAAAGTACTGAAATCATCAACATATGGTCTGTACAGTGTTACGACACACATCAAAATAGTTAACAACATCACTATGAGCAATAAAGACCTTAATTATTATACCTGTATTAAATAATTTTTTTTAGTATCTAGACAAGGCTTACTGCTATTTTCACTGACCCCATTTTGTATGAGTGAAGCTAATATGTAGTCATACCATTGCACACTGAGACAAAATGCATGTGCAAAAAAATGTCAGTCTAGCAACATTATTAAGGATACATTTATGTCAAATCTTAGTAAGATTTATCTGACACTCTTGTTTTATAAGTACAGTTTCTTTTGTTAATATAATTATCTCATAGACAGCCTTTTTCTGCAGATATATTGTTCAAATTGCAAGGTGAGAAAGCTTTTTTTCAGCCGATATATTGATCAAATTGTGAGTTGTTTTTTGTACTTACTCGTCCCTGTGAAAATATTTCAATATTTTGTATATTATTAATTCAGTACATCATTCATAAGCTGAGAATAATAATACAGATTCATAAATACAACAAAATACATTGTTTGAAGTATTCCACACCAAGCACAAAATAGTTCCTGGTTTCTGCTAACCTGATCTACCCTATTTTTATCTACAAACCCAAGACATTTTTCAGTCTATGTAAAATCTGGCCAAAATTTTTTTTTCATATAAATCATATCTGTGGGTAAAAAAATATACTTGTATGGAAAATAAAGTTCTACCAACCTACTGACTGTATTTTTTGGAGATGTAAGCAGAAACTAGATATTTCTTTTTTTTAGCCTTAAAGACACCAGACACATAAAAGCATATATCTTACACACATATAGAAATTACATTCAACACAGTAGGAAGTATAAAATAGCTGATTAAACAGAATTAATCAAGATAAAATTTACATTACAAGTACAAATTACCTATGGCATTTAGACCAATCAATCCTTTTAGGTAATAATATTTGTGTTAGTGAAGTTATAACACAGTCAGTTATTTCAAACATATCACCGCCAGATTGTAAATTGGGTAAACAGATAACAGAGCACAATTCCAATATCTATCCAGAGTTATCTTTCCTTCCCTTAAATATGCCCCTGTTAACAGTAACATTAAAACATTCTTGAGTAAAAATCTAACTTTTTAAAACTCCTTCAGACTGTTTTCCTCTAAAATTAAAACTTTGTCTCATAATACTGCATTTCAACATATCTGACACAGATGAACTTTGTGAACATTGTGGCAAAATGTTTTCCACTCTGTCTGAGAGATATTATACAATCTTCTTAAATGAATTGATGTTTTGTATATTTGCTTTGAATTTGGAAGAGTCTAAAGTGTGCTTATGAGGCAAAGGGTAAAAATGTCGATAAAACAGACAAATATGTTGAATGAATTATGACACAATTTGTACAAGGTATTTTCAGCATCATAACAACATTAATATCTAATCCAAAAATATTACAGAAATACAAACATATGCAAATTTGCACCTATTTATTAATCATTTTAAATAAGGTAACAGAAAATGCGTATGTCGTCACAATTTCATCTTGATGATTCTTCAAGACATAAAATTTGACAGAAGTGAATCCAAGAAGTAATAAAAGAAAGATAACTCTGTATACATGTTGATTTAAATTAAGGGACCAGTCAGCTGATATGTTGTATAACACTTACTTTGAGATATAATATCAGGTTGTTCAACAACTGAGCCATTGTATCAGTATTGTCATTCAAGACCTAAAATGTACAATCATAATTCTGAATAAATATAACTATACAAAAATAAAAAAATGTTCATTTATTTGTATTACTGCTGTGTCTCATTTTTGAGCTACAGTTTCAACATGAAATGAAGACAAAGTGTCATTTATCTTTAATATATTGACAAATTTTACAATACCAGTAGTTTGAAATACTGTGGTTCCATAAATTTTCACGGAACATTCAATTTCGTGGATGTTGAGGGCGAGCTTATCCACGATTTCAAGTACCAATGAATTAAGATGCTCATAAAATTACAAATGTATAAGAAAATATATCTATCCGAAATCTGAAATTCTATGAATTTACATACCCACAAAATAACGGATTTAAGCAAATCCAAAAATTTATAACAACAAAATCAAATGCAACAACAGTAATTTACCAGAATTATATCATGTTGAATTGGAGCTTACATGAACAGAAACAGTTTTTTCTGATAGCAAGTTGTGATACTAATTCACTGATAAACAAATGACTCACAACTCCATAAAGATTCCACAATGTTTCAATACTGAGGAATTTCTTCAAGCTGACACCATTTTCTAAGAAGAGGTGGACAAAGTCTACTCTATCTTGAACGAGAGCCGTAAACATGGCATCGTACAGAGGAATATTCTGTAAACATATGATACATTCAATACCCTTGTTTTATTAATGTTGTAAAATAGGTATCCTTACAAGGTCATCATTAAAAAAATGTTAGTTTGCAGTTATGCAACCCAACTTTTTACACTGGGTAGGTAGGTAGGCATTGTTTGTTTTTTTTTCAGTAAGATTATATGCTTGTTCTGAAAATGAAAAGCTGAAAACCTTGTTACCAAAATACTTAAAGTTATAATTGTCAAATAGACTGTCTACTAATATATATAATCTAAATCAAGTTTCATGGAAACCTGCATAAGTTGTATTTGACCCACACAGAAAAAATGACTGACCCATAACAATCTTTTGTAAACAGGCTATAACACACAGATATATACATGGAAAATCTGGACATACCCTCCAATATTGTCGATTCTCATTGGTGAAGATTTCATGTCTGGCAATATCACATCTATTCCAGGCTAATGCTAATGATAGCTGAGCTTTGGCATTTGTTTTATTTGCTTTGAGAAGAGCATAAAGAATGGCTCTGTCAATATCCTTGGTATCTGCTTCACCGAGGTTGAATATGTTCACCTGAAAAGTATTTAAAATATTGAATCAAAACATCCATCCATCAAGAAAGAAATAATTTCCCATCTGTTAAACATCACTGGATGAAAGACAGACACAAAGACAGAATTCATGAGACGTAAAAGCATAAAGTCTATTTAACCACATGATCAGAAAAATGCAACTTTATTAATAGAATATGAATGTGTAACAAGACGTCATTGCTTTTTTAAATAAAAAATATGTCTTTCTTAAAGAATTAACTACTTAAGTAGAACTGAAAAAAGCGGATTTTGAGCTATATTACAATGAACTTGAGGGACAAAAGTGAAAAAGTTTGCAAGTGGACATTTCTTCAAGACCGTACTTATGTCCAAAGTTTGAAGTCAAAATATGAGTTTTAAAGTTAAGCCTCAGCCATTATTAGGATGAAGTGGAGACATAAAAAAATAGTTTTACGTCTGTTCAGCATTTTTTATAAAATTTCTGAAGCAGTCTTTGTTTGAAAAAGCTTTACATGACATAAATATGGTTTGTTCAAACAATTAGGTACATTCAACTAAAACTGTCAATCCACACAGGTTTACGGCAATGAATTGACTGTTAGTTGAGTATACAAAACAAACATGATTGTACATCAACAATTTCAGAAATACATGCCAGTTTTCGATTCCCTAATGTATCTCTGAGCTGCTTGATACATTCTGAAATCTTTTTATCAACATTGTCTGCAGATTTCCAAGCAAACACCTCTTTTGCAAAATACTTCATTTCTTCATTAAAGTTTGAAGGAAATTTACTTTTATCTTCACTGTAATAGAAGGCGATCATAGTATTTAACAATGTCACAATGTATCTGAACAATGTAACTGTAGAAACAGTAACAAAATCATTTAAAACATACAAAACACATACCGCGGTATTTCCTAAGAACCTTTGCATAACTTCAATTAAATGTCATTTTTCATTCACCATTTAAACTTCCCAGGCAATGTTGACAAGAATAAGTGTAACACAGATGAACACAATGAATTGTGTAATTATGCATCATGAGCATGAACAAAGAGTGCATGTATGAAGTTATTGTCGTTATAAGATATTAAAATTTAAATGAAGTACATTAAATATAACCTGTTACACAAAAGTGTCAACGTAATAACTGACTCAAAGAATGAAAAAATATGGTACACAAGCAGCAAAACATCAAAGAGAGAAATCTATGTCAGAAATAGTTTCTTAATAATTCTTTCTTCAACAGTAATGTTGTTGGTCAGTATAGACTAGTTCTAGTCAAATATAACTTGCTAACATTGAACACGTAAAACCTGAATATAAATAAATATAATCAAAATCAAAGTTATAGATGATTTTTTCTCTGGGGTCTAACATCGCACCAACAGTCAGAGACATTTGGCAACTTTTCCCACTTTTATGGTCAGAAGACCCCAGACAAACACCTGCGTAGAATCATCAACCTTCCATAAGCCAGCTTCCAAACATATTAGTTTTTTTTCTTATCCCAAATGGGATTCGAACTCAGTGATGAGGGTCTATTGATTACTAGTAAGGGATCATAACCACTCAACCACGGTGACCTCCCAAGCCACAAATAAACCGCAGAGCAAATAAACATAAAACTGACAAGTGTCAAGCTTACTTTTTCGGATCTTTGGTCTGATTATACCCACAAGCAATGAAATCAGCAGCTCTACCAGATCCATTGAGTACAAGGACGGGGATGTTCTTTTCTATAGCTTTCCATACAGTTAACATTGTATTCACACCCCCTTCCACCACAAGCATAACAACAGGTACATTGACACCTGGAAATATACATAAGTACAGATACCTGGAAATAAACACAATTACTGACTCCTGGAAATATACATAATTAATGACACCTGGAAATGTACATAATTACTGACGCCTGGAAATGTACATAATTACAGACACCTGGAAATATACATAATTAATGACACCTGGAAATATACATAATTAATGACACCTGGAAATATACATAATTATTCACATGTAGAAAAATAAATAATCAATGACATCTGGAAATTATACCTTAATTCAGGGGCAGAGTGAACATTTTGGAGCAGATGCTGGCTGCATCCCAATATTTTGAATCAGCTAGTGATATGTTTCATACAAAGATGAAATACTCAATGTAATAGACATAAAATCATCACACACTTTTACTTACACTGTGCTTCAGCTACACCAGTTGCCACCTTCTCCGACACGAAGTGCTCAAATGCTGCTCTGAATTCTATTTCCCCACCAAATTTCCCATCAGTTCCGTTATCAACCAAGATAAAATGGGTGTGGTTATGATCCAGGGGGACGTCACGACCTTTGATTTCTTGAACATCTTCAAGACTGTAACTGGCAGGGAATAATCCTTGATCCTGTAGGTTTTGAAGAAAATAAGCAATCGAACTCTAGTCCTAACAAAGTTTGATACAATTGTTGTGTTGTCAGGAAGCAAATCAAAGAACTGTAAATCTTTTAGCACGTATACAATTTTACATCGTAAACCCAAGAAATACCAAGCCATCATAAAAACATAGTAAACGGAAAGAAGATTGAATACAACAGTAACATAAATACTGACCCCTTCACCATCCAGGGATTCCCTGTTAGCGATACACCCCCAAGAGGCCATACCCATGGCTATGATACGATTATTATTAGCCCCTTGTGTGATAAGGTGATCTCGAACAGCTTCACCTACAAACCTCATCACACCTGTAGCTGTACCCCCAGTAATAATCCATGCACCTGAAATGATCAAAATTCTTTAAAATTCATGTGATGAGGGTGCTAACTGTCACACATGAGGATTAAAAATAAAACTAGAGCTCCGCAATGTGGCGCAAATGCGCGTCTGTTTTACATCATTCTATTTATAATCTCCCCAAAATTCTAAGTTAAAAAGAGGCATAACTCCAAAAGTATTGCTTTCAGAATAATGCCCCTTGTCTTGCAACTACAACTGGTCATGATAATCAAGTATTCCAAGTGTTGTGTTTATATCTTTAAGTGTTTGAGTAATGGGCTATGCTAAACTTTTTGCATGACAATGACAACTACAACAACCCAGTGATCATAATATCATGACTTTTTCTTTGGAACAGATAAGCTAAGGAAGAGCCAATTCCCTTTTAACCATAACAAAATTTCCCAGGTTAATCAACTCTCTGAATAAATTTCATGTTGTGAAAGAAAAAGGCATAAAATAAACTCAGCCAGTACAGAAGAGCAACAGAAAATAATATTTACCAGTTGTTGTAGCAGCATTAATAAGACCTCTTTTAAACACGGCTTTCAGTCTCGGATTGAGGTCAAATCGTTGTGCACCACCAGTGACAGATATAAGTAATTTTGGAATGGGTAATTTCCAGTGATCTGTCACCAAAGACCAGACAGTCTCAAGGTCTGTGTCTGGTGACAACCTTATATACTGAAATAGTAACATCAGAATTATTTATAGTGCTCTCCAAAGTTCAACCTAGTCAGGTTCCAATTTGAAATACCTGCAGAAAACCTGGTGGGTCTTCAACTTGTAAGTCTAATTAACAAGGTCTGTGTCCGGTGACAACCTTATATACTGAAATAGTAACATCACAAGTTTCTTTATTTATAGAGCTCTCCAAAGTTCAACCTAGTCAGGTTCCAATTTGGAATACCTGCAGAAAGCCTGGTGGGTCTTCAACTTGTAAGTCTAATTAACAAGGTCTGTGTCCGGTGACAACCTTATATACTGAAATAGTAACATCACAAGTTTCTTTATTTATAGCTCCAAAGTTCAACCTAGTCAGGTTCCAATTTGGAATACCTGCAGAAAACCTTGTGGGTCTTGAACTTGTAAGTCTAATTAACAAGGTCTGTGTCTGGTGACAACCTTATATACTGAAATAGTAACATCAGAATTATTTATAGTGCTCTCCAAAGTTCAACCTAGTCAGGTTCCAATTTGGAATACCTGCAGAAAACCTGGTGGGTCTTGAACTTGTAAGTCTAATTAACAAGGTCTGTGTCTGGTGACAACCTTATATACTGAAATAGTAACATCAGAATTATTTATAGTGCTCTCCAAAGTTCAACCTAGTCAGGTTCCAATTTGGAATACCTGCAGAAAACCTGGTGGGTCTTGAACTTGTAAGTCTAATTAACAAGGTCTGTGTCTGGTGACAACCTTATATACTGAAATAGTAACATCAGTAGTTTCTTTATTTATAGCTCCAAAGTTCAACCTAGTCAGGTTCCAAATTGGAATACCTGCAGAAAACCTGGTGGGTCTTCAACTTGTAAGTCTAATTAACAAGGTCTGTGTCTGGTGACAACCTTATATACTGAAATAGTAACATCAGTAGTTTCTTTATTTATAGCTCCAAAGTTCAACCTAGTCAGGTTCCAATTTGGACTACCTGCAGAAAACCTGGTGGGTCTTCAACTTGTAAGTCTAATTAACAAGGTCTGTGTCTGGTGACAACCTTATATACTGAAATAGTAACATCAGAAGTTTCTTTATTTATAGCTCCAAAGTTCAACCTAGTCAGGTTCCAATTTGGAATACCTGCAGAAAACCTGGTGGGTCTTCAACTTGTAAGTCTAATTAACAAGGTCTGTGTCTGGTGACAACCTTATATACTGAAATAGTAACATCAGTAGTTTCTTTATTTATAGCTCCAAAGTTCAACCTAGTCAGGTTCCAATTTGGAATACCTGCAGAAAACCTGGTGGGTCTTCAACTTGTAAGTCTAATTAACAAGGTCTGTGTCTGGTGACAACCTTATATACTGAAATAGTAACATCAGTAGTTTCTTTATTTATAGCTCCAAAGTTCAACCTAGTCAGGTTCCAATTTGGAATACCTGCAGAAAACCTGGTGGGTCTTCAACTTGTAAGTCTAATTAACAAGGTCTGTGTCTGGTGACAACCTTATATACTGAAATAGTAACATCAGTAGTTTCTTTATTTATAGCTCCAAAATTCAACCTAGTCAGGTTCCAATTTGGACTACCTGCAGAAAACCTGGTGGGTCTTCAACTTGTAAGTCTAATTAACAAGGTCTGTGTCTGGTGACAACCTTATATACTGAAATAGTAACATCACAAGTTTCTTTATTTATAGCTCCAAAATTCAACCTAGTCAGGTTCCAATTTGGACTACCTGCAGAAAACCTGGTGGGTCTTCAACTTGTAAGTCTAATCAACAATAATCAGATTCTCCCAGATCTAAGTTACAAGTTTGCTTAGTGTATATTATTATTATACACATAATACAGTAGAACCTGTCTAATTCGAACTTGTTCGGGCTGATAAAAATGTTTGGATTAGAGAGGTTTTTGGAATAGAAAGGTTCTGAATTACGAAGTTTTTTAGTATTAAATATATAATAAAAAATCAGGACCAGCTGATGTGTTCAGTTTAGAGAGAATTCCAGATTGGAAAAGTTTGTATTAGAGAAGTGCAAACTATATATAAATACATTTCTCTAATTACTAAAAATACAACATATTGAAATTGCATGCTCAACAACATTATCAACAACATTAGAGTATACATGTATATGGAAACATGAATATTGCGAATTCAAACAAAATTTCTACGAAAATCAAAATTAATATATAAGATAATCTGTATGTATTCACAGTGTAATTTTAATGATAATTTAATCAACTACTCACTGGAGAGGTTATAGCTTCCTGGCCAAAACCTTGAAATTGTATCACACCAAATGAATCAACTGGAAATGTTTCTGAGTGAGTATGATGGTGCCATATATGTTTGGAAGAGTGTTTATGTATATCTATATGTCTCATCTCATGCCAGATTTGATCTCTACCACACATACAATTATTTCTAGAATATAAAAGACAAAAATTCAGTTGATAAAAACAAATTTAAGACATTAATAGATAAAGCAATGAAATGTAACAAAATTAAAAAAAATACCTACATAGCATGACAAATCAAGGAAAATATTCTCAAACTCTCAATTTATGGCTCTATTCTGTTGATTAGAATGATTATAATTATAAAAGAAGTAAAGACCACATAATGATACAAATAATGATATACAGGACTGGCAACAACTAGTTAAGAAATGATTAGAAACTTGGCTTTTTGTTTATATGAGGTACAGTTTAACCTGTTTTAGCAGCCACTTTTGAATAAAGGCCACCCTGTGAAAAAAGGCCATTCTTTGAAAACCTCTGATTATTTAAAACAAACTGACTTCAAAATAAAGGCCACTTGTAAATAAAGGCCACATTTTGTCTTTCCCAAGGGTGGCCTTTGTTCACAGGTTTGACTGTATATTTATATCAAAAACTTATAACGCTTCAAGAAAACAAGAACTGTTTATAATGATAGGTTGATAATGTTTGCTTTAATCAATGACCTGGGGGACATGACAAGACTAGAGTAAATTTATAAGATAAAAAATTTGAAAAATAAGAAAAAGAAACGAATAGAAACTTACGTTTTTGACCTAGGATCCAGAATGTAATCTTTACATTCTCTTTGCATTATTTTATTTTTAGAAATAAAAGCAGCAAGGGCCGCCTGCAAAATAATGAGAGGAATATCTTTGATGAATGATTAGGAAGAATAATTCATGTTATAAAATGGAGGTATTTGAACATTTAAACTGAGCTTTCTTTTTCTGTGCTGATAATAGTACATTATAGTAAATACAGAAAGAATATTTTTGTGACAGAAAAATGGGTAAACATTAATAACAAAACTCAAATATGATAGCTTAATATACAAACCAGGTGGTTAAGTATTTGTAACGTGAAAAGCCCACTTAAATATGTCTAAGCCAGCATTATAAAAATATAAATAAGGTATAAGCATGGTACAATGTTCTTAGTGATAATCTAGGACTAAAGAATGTACAATCTACAGTAAAAAGTAATAGAATAGACTTAAGCTCAGCAATGAGTTAAGATCTCTGGGTTATTTAGAATTTCAGCAAATCCAAGTATTACCTGATCTAATTCTTCCCTTGTTTTATTCCCATCCTGTATTTTAGAGACAGATATAACTTTTTGTGGAGAATTCTTCATAACAGGGGCTGCTAAGTTTGTTGCACTGGCCCGGATATGATCTTTCAGAGTATAAGTCCCGGTGCTCCCCACAGATTCTCTATCAGTATCCTTCCTCTTCGATGGTGATCTAACAAATGCTTCATTGGTATATGATTCGGATGTCTCTTGTCGTTCATTTTCACTGTCATCTTTCTTCTTTTTCCGTTTTTTGTTCTTTTTCTTACTCTTGTCATGCCTGTCTTCATCTTTATGTTTGTGATGTTTAGGTTTCGGTATACTGGCTTTATCACGAGGGGATTTCCCAGATGGTTGGTACTGGCCCTTAAAAGGGTCATCCGAGTTTAATGAGTCCAACATGTCATCATATGTGTTATGTCGTCCTAGACTGTATCTTGGTGTACGAGATATACTGTCAATATAAGCATCAGAGTATTCTCTTTCCAAAGGTCTAATGTCCTCTTTTCTTTTGAGTCTGTAACAAAAATTAAACAAATTTAAAATGAAGGACGAATTCTCATCTCTGACAGAACGACACAATAAAATAATAAGTGATCAAGTATTGTTTCATAATCAGAACTTGTATAAGTCAAAGATGAATTTTGAAATGGAGAGTCCAATAAGCATCGCAGTCAAAATACAAAGCAACACAACAAGCACTTGAATAAACATAAATAATAAACTTGAAGTTATTCACATATAAACCATGACACAAACAAATTCAGTGCTTATACAAAAATACTGGTAAACAGGAAAAAAAATGATTAAACATAAATATGTATAAACATTTTATGCTCACAAAAAACAATGACATTAAATTTCTGTAACGTAAAATAAAATCTAAAATAGATATGTTACATACTATGCATTGGAAATAAGTCATCAGTTATTATCAATTATTCAATTACATCAAATAGTCCTTCATTCAACACATGAAACACAGATAATTATGCAACCAAGTATTTCAAAGGAAAGCTTTAACCATCAATCATCGTAACTATAATAGCATTTATTGCCTACATGAAAGGAAAGCTTAAAAACTAAAATACAATTCTACAAATTTGTAACTGAATATGGTTTCAAATGAAAAAATGTAGTGACTGTAGCTTTAGTTAAGAACTAATTATATTACAGTATTGTATAACAGACAGTCAATAAAATTGTGCAATAGCACGGTTAATGAGCTCCAGCTAATCTTCTAAACAGATACTACAACTTTCAACATTTATATTACTGTGTCTATTTGCAACAACATAGATCAATTAAAACACAAAATTGTAATATAATTACCTTCTTATGGGGCTACTATCAGATCCAATTCCAACACGAGTCATTTCAACAGTGCCTCTCTCTGGAGGACCACTGTGATCTCTAACTGGTGAAGCACCTTCGTATTCAAAAGTAAAATGACTTGTAGCTTGCCTACTTTCACCTCCAGGTCCCTCCTAGTCATAAAATAATAACAAATTGGAAAATATGTTGTAAAAGTTTAGTCAAATAAAAGACTTTTTCCAATTTGGTGCATTAACTTTGTTTGTTTTAAAGAATCTGATTTGGATAGGATTATAATAGTCCATTAGTAAATGTTTTTGAAGTTCACAGCCATCCTTTGATATATGCAAGTTTCTAATTTTAAAATTAGGTAATTTTTTTAGTAGTCTTTTATGTTTTCAGACATTCTCAGTATAACAGAACAATAGAAATACAAAACTTAAAAAAAAAATCATAAATGAAAATCTAAAACCCTAACAAACCTCTCTAGCTGGAGGAGATTGCCACGAGACTCTGCTTTTATATATCTTCTCTGATTCGAAACCTCTTTCACCATCGCCACCATGATAGTGCTCCATAGGTACTGGACTTCCACGGTTATGATGAGGAGGTTTACTGGAACCAGGTCTAAAAAAGTTATCTACATCTCTGTCAGCCATTTCTGAAATTGACAAAAATAACCTAATAAGGCTTAAATTAAAATTAAGTTTGTTTGCCCTTTTCTGAAGATTATAAGTTTACCAAAAGAAATAAACATATGATATCATATTTTCAGTACTAAATGCCTTGTATGAGCATATACTCGATTAAAAGCAATATAATTACCATATACATACCTTTGTTCCTCTTGTTTGACTTGATATAAGGTGAAGTTAAAGGTGATGGTAAGTTGCTAGGTATGTTCTCAAGGTTGTCAAGAGTTCTCTCAGAAGAAATGCTTGCCTCTCTTTCATATAAATCATGTTTACTCATTGCCAAAAACAGGCATCACTAATCTATCAAACAAATATCATGAAATCAATATAATAGGCAAGCAGAACATAAAGACAAGATAATTGATATACATTGTATAGCTCAGAGACTATTGAATTCAAATAACAAATTCAAAGTCCTAATGAAATTGTTTGAAGTAGATGTACCATATCATTCCTGCACCAAAGCCAGGAAAACAAAGCTTGAAAATAGAATGAAAACTAAATAATGAATTTGTTGGGTTTGTTTCAAACGACACATAGATATATTATGACTATTTCAAAACAAAAACCTTGTCTAATCCGAAGTCAGTATTCTGTTGACAGAAGGCAGTATGAATGCAAAAAAGGATGTCCAAAATTTAAAGAAGAATAATAAAGTTCTCCAGACGCCTTGATTGATCATTTAATCTTAGCATAAAGGTACACCTTCTCCAATTTGGATATCTTAATAAACCTAAGCTTCAACAGTTTAACTGAAAACTGATCTCGTTGGTACATAGCATGTGATTATCTTCAAATACTAAAGTCTATGCAATGACACTTGTGGCTTAATGATACTGGTTTGAACACAAATTTTGTGATACAGACCAAGTATTCCATCATTTATGCGCTAACAAGATGAATTCATTTTTGGTAGATACACAGGATAATGTGAAGATGAAATTATGCCAGAAGTTATTTCTCAGGTCACTAAAATCTGCGACAAATTATTTGAATATTTCACATTCCTTCACTCAACCACTGTGAACCAGAAAACAATGGCCATAGTTAATACACACAAAAATAAATTGCACGGGAGAATTAATAATAAAAAAAAGGATATTTCTATAAAATTGTAAAAATATAATAGATTCGTGAAGAAAAATATACATGTACTCAAGTTGTTTACCATTGTTATTATTACTCCGGGATGCGCTTGTTCTCGTTACCAATTATGCTCACCGCTTACGTCAAATACAAAACATGAAAAGCGACGTGTCTTCACAAGCCTAAATTGGATAGGCTTACCGTAAAGATCTGTTCACAGTTGCACGAGTCAACCATAGTAATCGTACAGAGATATCAAACTTTATAGAAATGTCTTCAACGACATTATTGCTTTCATATGTGTTTTGCTAGTTGAGATAACGTAACAATTTATATATTGAAATAACCTGTCTTATAATTTGAACTCACTCAAAGAAATACATACAGCAGACAATGTATGTACTAGATCTATATGTATAGTCAGGGACTCTATGTTAAATATATTAATATAGAGTCCTTGGTATAGCATTAATATTTGATACGAGATTAAAAAATCCCAATTACATAGCAGTAATAAAATCATGCTAGTTTGTACTGTCAAAAATCCTGAAGTTAAACAAAATTATATTATGTACTTTTGTTGAGGTCAAATTGCGGGATTGTTTTATGTTTTTTTCACACATTTGATCCGCAGTTTTCACTAAATTTGACCTTATTGCTTCATACACAGGGACTCTTAATATAGAGTACCTGCAGAGACCTGTACTATATACATGTAGAGCATATAACAAATTTGTCATTTGTTGTTATGGGAGATAACCCATGTTGCCTCTAACTTGTTACATGATAGTTTATTGCTTGGCATATTGTTATTGACCACTTTTATATCCTGCAAATATTCTGCACTCATGACACTTTCTGCTAAACACTTGAATAACAAACATATACGTTTAACTGTGTTTTAGTACAAACCTTATACCAGATACTGTCATACACAACATTGTTACATTATGAACAGGGTCTGAAAATGATTTTGATTGTTCCAGTTAATAATCAACACTCAGCTCTCAAATCAGAGTTTTCTCATTAAACAGTGGAGCTCTTCATGAACTGCTGAATAGACTGAACGCAAAAAGGAGTTCCTTATAGCAATTAATGTAGAACTAGTTTGTTGCTGAGAATTTTTAAGCATACATAATTGTCTTTCTTCTTTATGTTACTAGCATGTAACTCTCATGACTTGTTATATTAATGTAAATGTTCTTAATTTTCTGATATTTGTTTCAAGCACAATAGTTATACGCTGGTTTTTAAAGTTTGTTTCTGAATGAATCAGTGGCTATATATACTGAAATAAAAATGTTGAAGACATAGCCCTATGTTTTGTATATGATTGTGGCCTGGCTGCAGAATGCCACAATGTTGTACCCCTTGGTGAGACTGTGTTTTGTGTCCCACTTTTTGCATGTTTTTGCATGTTGGGTGGATATTGGGGAAGGTGCGATTTTTGCGAATGCTTGTATTAGGGGATTTTTTCTTATCTATATTACATGCCAGAAACACATTTTATGTTCTGCAATGTTGCAAAAGACTACATTTTTAACCATAAAGTACTCACATACTGGTATAAATATACACATTCCTAAAACTGCTGGCAACTAAAATGGTATGTTAGGATAAAATTATTTAATACAACCATCTCCCAAATCATGCAGAAGAATATTTACACACTTATGAATGGTTACAGTATGTTGAAAACTGATGCTGGGACTCATTTCAAGTGTTTTTGTGAATTTAATTAAAAAAATAATGCCTGTACATGCTGCATTCTAATAACTGACCTATCTGTTGCAAGTACAAAGTATTTTAACTATTACTGACATTAAGCAGTTATAGCATGAACAGGCATTCGCCTTAAAATGATAGTTTCATCCTAATTTATTTTATTAAGACAGTTTTGAGAAATATGTAACAATATGTCCACTGTGTGTATAAAATTGTTCATAAAAATAAAGCTTAACATTAAAAGTAAATATACAACAATTTTATTGCACAAAAATTGTGATAATATAACATATTCAGCAGTGTATATAATTTCAACGGTCTAACTACAGTAAATATGTATAGGTATCAGTACATTAAAATTTATCAAAATACTGCAAAACACTAATACTACAACCAGAAAACAAAGGGTAAAGTGAACATAAAATATGTATACAGTAACAAATAACAAATTAGATACAAGTAGCACAATTTTCTTAACAAACAACATCCTTACACAAACTTTGAGATCACAATAAGTTTATTTCCAAAACCATTCATGAATGTATGATCCATTAAAGAAAGTGCACATGGAATGATTATTGTCTATTGATATAAATGGCTGAACTATTTGTTCACTTACTGTTATCAGTTTATTTTAATTAAGATAATACACAATCAGAAATAAATATTGAAATATATAGCTGCAAGTATGGATTTTGATAAAATTCTTTTTCATGGTGCCAAACAAATCATCTTTAACTTCAATACACAAGTTTGAGATGTTAGACAAAACATCAAATCTAGTAGATTTTAGTACATTTTGACATTGTTCGAAACATGTTCAATTACTAATTAGAAAATTTAGCATCTTAAAATATAATGCAGTTTAGTGTCTTGACTCAACTGATATATAGACAACATGTGCTTTAAAGATGAAAAGTATGTACATAAAAATTTACATGTAATATCAATATATTAATTAATGTATTTGTATTATCATTGTATAATTAGGCAACTCCCTGATCCCTTGTGATAAGTCTATACATGGTGGAAGTCACTTTTCATGAGTCTACTTTTTTTTGTAAGAACACAACTCAGCCATCGAAAAATAAATAATAATGTATAATAAAAAATAAAATAAAGTGAAAAAAAAAATTAGTTATCACAAACTACTTAATATCACAGACTATATTTATGGAACAATTTTATATTAAAATATTACATGCTATTGCTCATTGTCTATAATAAAGAAAAACAACAAAAAAAGCAGTCTAACAGTAACACAGAATACAAGCTGGTAAGTGATTTTATACTTCAACAAATATACAACAAGATTATAACAGGAGTTAAAACAACTGTAACAAAATATACTACATTGTATAACAAATATAATCCATCTCAAAAAGTGTAGACTAGTATATCACATACAAACATAACTGTCTCTACTGTAAGAACTAACAGCAGACTATTCCACTAATTACACTGTTTGTGATGGCGAGACATTTTTTTAGTCGGCCCCCATCCCGCTCAGGCTGAGAGGATGGCTCTTCCAAATTCATTTATGAAATCAGTTAACCAGAAAGTAGAATAAATAGGGTTATCAGCAGAATGCTGTGGTTGTACAATATCATTTTGTTGAGTACTTAACACACTTAAATATCAATGTAACATCATTATCAACATAATCATTACAAAAGCAATAATAAAGCAATATACTGAATGTATTCTTTAAAATAAATGGACCTTCTTTTATCTGATTTAATTTACACACAATGCTTGTACAAGCAAAAATTTTCAGAAATATTCACGACATAATTCTTGTGTAGAGTAATATCCACTATGGCAAAAATGAGTGGAACAAGTCCAGGGTAAAACTGATTTACATGTATGTGTATTTGAATAAGTGCTTTCATCAATGAAATTATTTCTTTACAAAAACAAATAATTTGTCAGGTAAGGTTTGCGCACCTCAGATATCAAAGAAAAAAAAACAATCCTTTATCCTTTGCTTGTGGTAGGTCCATCAGAGGATTTGTTTAAATCAGAAGATTTTTTCAGGGAAATATTTGTCTTCTCTCTTGTGATTTTTCCTGATGGTTGATAGTTGCCATTAAATGGATCTGTTTGGCTGAGTGACGTCAATATTTCATCGTAAGTTTTATGTCGTCCCAAACCATACCTAGGTGTACGTGATATGCTTTCTATGTAGACGTCACTTAACTCTCGTGTTATTTTTGGTGGTTGTTGTTCTCTTCTAGGAGTCCTTTAAAAACAATAATAAAACATAAAAAAATCAGGTGTTTTAGTTAATCAATAGTAGATCGTACTATCGTCTTCCTTTTTTTTAAAGTATAATTCACATGAGTGATTAGTGTTCCCCACTAGTCATTGCTTTCCCACCTCTGATATGGGAGAAGTTTTCAATAGTATATGCGCAGAAGATGAGGATGGGTAAGTATAAATGTACTGGTAGGTAATCCAGATTTTGTTAGCTCTACTGACCATCACACAATAAACTTACAAAACAGCTGTTATCCTATTGTAAACAAAGAACTCCTCCGTTAAAAGAGAACAGAAAAAAGAAGCTTGATTTGAGCAAAATTAATAGCGCTAATTTCTTTGAAAGATTCTTTAAAGCAGAATGTGGGGCAACTATTGATTTTGTACAAGTTTACAAAGATATAATACAGCATTACTAATATACCACACATACAGAAATATGCAGTAAATAATAAAACAGTATAACCCAGTAAACACTAAAAATCCAATTCAATGAAATGTAAGGCCAATAATGGTTGTCAGTTGAAGTATTAGGTATATATCATACTTAAGTATTAATTCACAGATAAAATATTGGCTAATAACAAATATACCCTACTCACGTGACTGTCTCTCTGTTAGCAAACTTTCTGTAGTCATCAAACATTGTTTTGCTTCTTTGACCGAATGCTAAAGCAGTGATCTAAAAAAAAACAAGAGTAAATATTAGTAAATAATAGTAGCAACTAATTAATACACACAAAGTGAAAATGACTCAAGCATCCTATCAGTTAAAAGCATTATGATTCAATCATTTCTTTATGAAGACAGAGGAAATAGTTAAAAGAATTGGATCTGTACAGAGATGACTGGATGAAAAACACACACGCACGCGCGTGCACGCAAAAGATCACATTAAAATAATATAAGATCATGCATGTACTATATCTTAACTTAGCACTCACCTCTTTAAGTTCTTTATAATCACACTCATTTAGTGTCACTGACTTGAGTTTACTTGCGTTATCAGTCTCAGCACCAACCCCACCCCCTGCAGACATGGTTTGACTGACAGGATACATTGAGTGGCTACTGCTTGATCCCTGTGATGAATCAGCACGTCTCCATGGTGACCCCAATGAACTTCCGTAAATATGCGATTCAATACTTCTTCCAGGAGAACTTACGAATGAGCGGTTTGTGACTAAATCATGACTTTTTGATAATACAACATCAAGTGACGGTTTGTTGTTCTCAAATTTATCCTTCCATCTCTTGTTTGTTGTTATGAGTGTTAAACGCTTCTCAATATCTGAGACAGTGAGCTTCCTCATCACAGGAATTTTACTGTCTTTCATCTTCTCCATTCCAAGAGGTTGATATTTATACTGAAATATATTTTCCATTTGGTTTATTTTTTGAATTCATTTTTTTTTCATTGTAGTGTAATGTTGCACCAACAGATAGCGTCATTTGGGAACTTTTCTAATGGTGGAGGAAGACCTCAGGTGTAGCTGTTGTCAAAAGGGTTTCTATAGGGTTTAATTTTCTAAATATAGTCAATGTTTATTCAATTCCAATGAACAAGAAATACTAGCTGACAGGCAAAAGCAACATGAATTCAATCACTGACATAATGTCTTCAGTTGTTATTATAATATAATCAAACAAATATTGCTCAAAATACCTACCTCATCATTTGCTGTAATATTTATTGCATCTGATGATTTGGGCACGAACACAGGAATTCTGCTGTATCTGGGAGGTGGCTTTTTCACAGGCTTAAGCTGCAATGAATGGAACAAATTAAAATGTTGAACAGAAACATGAACGACATTTCTATTCTAAAATTGTCAAAGGCATTTCATTCTCAATTAATTAAGTATGTACTGATATGTATTTTCGCTGAAAACAAACAAATAAATGTATTTTAGTGGAACATTTGTTTCCTGTAGCAATATTTCAACTTCCTAATGAAAGTGATGTTATTAAATTTTCTCGATAAGAAAAATACTGAAATAATAAAATACTCTGTTCAAATTAAATGTTTATAAATTTCAATACACACAAAGCAGTAATGTGAAAGTATATGCAAATAAACATGACCATTGAATATATCAATGACTATACACCTTATCCTTCGGAGATTTTCTTTTGTTCATAACCTTCTCCTTGTTAGTAGATATATTGGAATTCTCTCTTTGTGGATTTCTAGGAGTTGTACCCTGTGCCACGGATTTCTCAGTAGAAAGTCCTTTCTGGTAATTTGCTGGTAACTGCTTCTGATTGAGTGACTTTGTTGCTGTTTTCATATCTAGCTTTTGTTTCTTGTTATCTGTGTCATTTCTAGGAGATTCAGCTGATTTAGTGTCTGGACTTAATTTAACTGATGTAGTTTTTTTGACAGGAGCTTCTAAATTATGTTTTGGCCTTACTGATGTCTTTGGAGATGGTTTTGTCGAACCAACACCTTTACCAGATGACTTTTGCGTAGAATTATCAATACAGGAATCTATGTGTGAATCTACAGTGGATGACTGATTTTTTTTCCCAAATGGATCATCAGAACTAATTGATAACAGAATCTCATCATACGTCTTATGTCTTCCTAAGCCGTACCTTGGAGTACGAGTGATACTGTCAATATATGCATCAGTGAGTTCACGCTCAAGCTTAGGGATTGCATACTTTTTCCTTTCAGATCTGCAACATATTCAAAACATATCTTCAAGAAAGGAAAACGTTTCTTGCTCATTTAAAATCTGGCTAATTACACAAATATAAACAAATATTTGCAATGAATGAAATATACAAGTATTGTTTTTCTATTAACTATGTACAAATGAACAATGGCACATGAAATTCATGCAAATCTCTAACTGTGGTAAATGATGATGCATGATAATGGGAAAGAATAAAACTGGATAAATTACAATTCTATGGAAAACATATCTTGCATTTACCTAGCTTGAAAAGCAAAGCAAAAATTTAACAATAATTATTTAGTCATTCAAATCATTTAAACACCTTGCCTGTGGTTGCCTTTACTCTCCAAGGAATTATAGTGATCCACAGATAATTTAGGTTCACTTGAGGGTGAATGAAGTCTAGTTTCTATGTCATCAAACTTGAATCCATTTGTGCCATGTTTTCCCCTGTCATACGGCGTCACTTGAACCTTAACATGTATAAAGATGCCTTTTAATTGGCACTATTAGAGCAATAATTGCCAAAAAGTGAAGAATTACATATCCTCACCTTCACAGAGCAATTTCATAAGATCTATGTGTTTATACTGAATTGCAAAATCAAATGATTCCAGTGTATCTTTTACATTCCTTTGTATGTAACCATAAAATGAAGAATACAGGCAATAAATTATACAAAAGAATTTCATCTAATATTTTTCAAAACATAAAATTCAAAATAGCTATATAAATTTGCAATTATCGCAGCAGAATGTTAGAGTATACAAGCTGTCACAGAGAGTTGATTCCTTATCTGCAGCACATTCCTATACCTCAAAAAATACTTCATGCAATTCTAAAGAGAAATATATACACAAGTAAACATACCTCTCTAGTTGAATGCAGAAACATGATTTAATTTATTCAGGTATTTCAAATAACACATCAAATACTTCAATAGACATGACATAGATTACTTGATGCCATCAGTACTGCCAATGTAGCCTACAATAAAACAAATGAATTTTAGTCAATGGTACTTGCAGTGTTATCTGAATTTTTACATGCCAAGTTTAACTTATCTTAAATCAAGAGCACAAAACTGTTCATTAAGACATTGGTCATCCTGAATGCAAAATGAATGTTAAGAAGCCCCAAAAATAGCAATGTGGTTGATTTTAGTATGTTTTGATGAAGAATGCCAGTAATGAATTAAGATCAAGTTTTGTATGTATTTCAAGTCATAACATCATTACTATCGCATCTCATTATACCACATGCTGTAACGACTTGAGTTAATTACTATCTTCCACATTTTAATGAGAACAAATCCTAAAATGAAAAACACTTACTAGATAGTCTGTTTATCACAAATGATAACTTCGTAGATGACTAATTAACGAACAAATCGAGTGAGCCAGGAATTCACACGTTGTCACTCAATAAATCTTACGATTTAATGATGACAGTACACTATTATCCGATAGTTCTCAAGTTTAATAACCAAAATCACTTCATTATACAGAAAAAATATCAGAAAATTATTAAATAAAAAAATGCTCAGTTTGGTAACCACATACGCTAGTCGCTTACATCATTGCAAATATATTTAAATGCTCTTCAAAAGCCTAAAACTGGTATAACTATCAGAGACGTATGCCAATGAACTTATTAAAACAGTTTTTAACTTAACTAAGACCTATATACATATGCATACGTCGTTGTTCACAAAAAAAATAACAAAATGAGCCTATAATGAAAGCATTGACGTCAGTGATATTTTTAACCTCCGAGTATTCTTGGGTAAATTTCTAAATTAGAACTGAGACCATTATACACGTGTATAATGGTCTCAGATTAGAACTTTATATATGTTATTTCAAATATCTTGCACAGCAAGAGATTTTCAGTGCAGGGTAAAGTGAAACCAATATGTGTCTATATATCTTGTTGCACTGTTGAAACTGGAACTTCTATTTCATATACAGCATAGTTGTCGGTAAACCGGGATAACTTGTACTCTAGTACTTTCATGCCACGAATATGGGCAAATTCTCTCAAAAATCTGATTAAATACTCGCGAAATTAAGCAAAATGTATCTTATTATAAAATTAAATCGTCTAAATACAATCATAATAAATAAAAATGACTGTAATTGCGTATATAGTATAAATAAGTCATATCCGCATATACTCGCAGATATGGCCCATATCCGCTGTTTAGTCATACCGTAGTTGTCTAGTGTTCCGGCACTAACCCACAATCCCAAAGCCTCCAGGTGCTAAATTTCTAATCAAGCTAGTGAACTGACTCCAAATTGTGTATTTCGGTATGTGGAAAATTGTATATTTTTGAAAGCCCCCTTGTAGTATGGGCCAGTATTTAACAAAAACTAGTTCAAACACTGTATCAATGTCACAGACAAGATGAAATTCACATAATATGGAGATGAATGTAAAATCACAATGAAATTTGCTTTTAAATTTTATTGCACATATTAATTAATACAAGCTGATCAAATTAATCTAGCAATCTGGGATATAACATATTCAACAAAGAAATGGAACATACATATTGTGTTTCACACAAAGGAAAAATAAGGTAGAAATAACCAGTAGATCTGATTCCAGGCATAACTTCATCAAAATAATAGATTCTAATATAAAGTGATAAGAATAGATCATGTCGTGAAATTAAGGAATTTTAAGCTAAATGACCTCAAGCCTCTGGGACAAAAGTCCCACAGTTTGGGGAAGGGTACCTCTCTGAATGGTCTTCTACTTATTTCTTTAGTTTGGATAAAAATATGAGAATTCAAAAGTTGAACCTTAAACAATATAAGATTATTTGGATCAAGGAGAAGTCAGAAAAATACTAACAACAAAAATGAGTAGAAAACAAGAGGTCTTCTTTCCTTGAAAATGGGACGCATAAGTAATAAGCCATGCGTTTAATATACGTTAGAGAGATAAATAGATCACAACATGTAAATTGAGCCATTTAGGCTTTGAAGCACCAATATATCACTGATCTGAATATTTTCAAAACATACAATTGAACCAGCTTTACGACCTTACTTAAAAACTTTCCATGAACAGGTAGCAGTGTAGGAATACTGGCTCTAGTCACTTATCAAACACATTTATCAAGAAAACAATGGTTTTAAACAATCCAATAACTTCAGCCTCAAGCAACAAATGCGAAATAAAAAAAAATAAAAATGAATTACAAAACTGATACATAAACAAAGGAGAAACAATATTTTAAACAAGAGACATGTAAAACATCAAACACAGACAAGGGACTAGTTAAAACACAGTAACAACAGTAGTTTAAAAAGCTGTCAAGGTTTTTCTGCTTAAATGAACAAAGCACACATTTATGGAGACAAACCAATAAACAGACATGAAGGCAAGCAACCAGCATGAATATCCACACAGTCTGAATTAATCATTAGATGAATTTTCTTCATATGTGTCTATGGATATTATGGACATAAGGATACTGTATATATATATATATAGTGTATATATCGTCACCTGAGAAGAATGATGCTCTATCTACCACTTTCAAAAGTTGAAGAAAATCGTGTTCAAAGTTTGGTCATTTTCTCTTTTGTGTTTGGGTCTATAATCTCAATAATGTATCAGCTTTTTTGTCTTGATACGTAGAATATGACAGTGTATCTTAAAACATTTTTTTACTAGTATAATAAAAAATTACATGTATGTTAAATTTGGGAAATTTGTTATTAAGCCTCAAAGTTCAGTGATCACATGATATTCATGTAGATCTCTTCAAACTGAACACTGTGATATAAATTTCTCATACTAGTATTTTGAAACTTTGGATATATATTATCATAATCGATTGTCCTTATATTTTGAAAATTTGGAGATGGGGCATTATGATATTCAGGAAGCGATACATATATATATTATCATAATCAAATTGTCCTCATAGTTACATTGATTAAAGACAAGAAACTGACATTACACTATAATACCAGTCAAGTAAACATTTAAAAAAATGAAAGCATTTTTGTGAACATCTTGTGATTTTTAAACAACAAAATAACAGATAGTAACAGCTATTGCATCAAAGACAACTTATAGTGGTACTTGAAATACTGAACAAATATTGATAATACATTACACAAGACAGTTATAAAAACTCCATGAAGCTTATGTTAATTGTAATTGTCCTGCTGAATGAATCGTAATACAAGCAATCTTTCTTATCTCAACATTCATGTGTATCTGCCAAGGACTAACATTCTCATAAACGGCGGAACCTGTAAAAACATTGCATAAACATAGGTGTAATTTTGTGAGTCTTAACTCTGAATATTCATCGGACATAAAAGAAACTACAGTTTGAAGTATTTTACATTGTGACAGAAAAAAACAAGTTCAAACAATTAAACAGTAAAATCTTACACATCTACTCTCAGGTAAAGAGGTTCATTGAGATGAGACAGACCACAGTCCCATTAACATTCATCTGGTATTTAATGTAAAAAATTAATAATAATATAATCTAATGTTAATAAAATCCATTTACAAAACATGGTCAAATATTCCTTGAGTTCAAATCGTTACAGCAAAGTCTTATTTTATATAAGAAATTAATTCAACACTGTATACTTTTATAAATGACTGTATAAATTTTATAACACACGTACCTCGGCTGGATCACTAAGAGCTTGTGCTATCATTTTCTCAATATTCCGTGTCATTGCCACTTTTTGTTGCGGGGTCAATGGGTGAGTAACCTTCTCAGGGGTACCAGCCTGAAGAATTTCAAACAAGAAGGTGGCATAAGAATAAAGAATAGAACCATGAATTGATTAATCCATCCCATTTATTATAAATCTCTTAACAGCCATTTACCCATAGATGTTGTTCATAGATAGCTAACCCAAATATGAACCAAATAATTTTGCAATAATAAGAAAACTGATTTCAACTGAGTGTAGAATAGACTTTTATGGAAATTTAATACATTGATATTTAATTTTCTTTGCAAGTAAGGAAACAAATGTACATTGTTTGTAAAACCAAATAGCTTCATTCATTTGGAGGTCAGTTCATATTGTGAAATGGGATATGCAAGGTACACTAAACATGATAAAACAATAACACATGAACCTTCCAGCTCAGCTCCAAACTTACAGAAAGGGTTATATATAAATAAAACTTGAGTGTATAAAACAATATTTTTTTAAATATTATACCATAAATCATACCACTGAATTGTAGAAATCTAGCATTAACTTACCATATACCAAAAGTTGACAGAGATTGTCTCCCCTCCCCCTCTCAATGATTCTACTTGATGCCACCTGTAAACATATCATGTAACCAATATAAGAAATGAGACATAGATTTAAAACAAAAAAAAAACATTATTGCATTTTTTTGTACTTTTTATACGTCAAGAATGAATCTGATACACTTCCGTCTGCCTGTAATTACAAGTAGAAATTGACTCAGGACAAGTTGAAATTGCTGTAGGATTAGTTCAAATTCTTAGCTGATTGCCTGCAAGACGAGTAGCCTGAAAAAATTGTCAAGCCCTGTCCCCTGTTTAGATTTCTTTTTAGATCAAACGATTGCTTTGTACATACCCTATAAATACATCAAAAGAAATATTTACCAATACATTGGAATGTAAAGAACATCTCCAGGTCCAACAATGCCTTCATAACCTGTTAGATACCTTGCATTTGGATATTTCTCATAATCTGGTGCCTCAAGATCCACCTAGATAGAGATTGTTAAAAAATCATAGTTTGAATTCTACTGGAAACAACTCTAACAGAAAGAAGCAAGGGAGACGACCAGTCAGATTTTTAATCTAATCATGTAAAATTTTTCATTCAGTACGAAGTGATCAGTATTAAAAGAAAAAAAAAAGAACAGCTACAAATGAATGTTAGCTTGATAAAGATGTTACAGTTGATGACACATTTAATGGAGAAAATACATATGATTGAGCATATTACTTAATACACTACAACTTCAACAACATTCATAATTAACTATACTTATAAAAATAGTGGTGTAGAAATGAGCCAGAATTCAGAAAAAACAGCTGGCTGTTTAAGCATTCCCACCAGCTACTTGTTCCCAACGAGGACGTTGTCCTGTTACCCCCTACTTGGGGTGGGACACTCAGACTCCCCATTCTACTTTTAGTAGTTTACCACCTACATGAAAACATTTCTACACCCCTGTATACAGCAGATTCATTATAACTATTTGTTTTAAAAGATCATTGTACCTGACTCTGGCGATCATGCGGATGATACACAGGGTATGGATAAAAGTTTTCATATTGGTCTGGATGAAACAACAAGAAACGTTTCTGACCATGAATTTGAGCAAAGAAATTCTCTTGTTCATCATAATGAACAGGAGTGATATTTCCTGAAGAACAAAAATAATAAAAAAATTGTAAACACTACACAGTTTTCATGAAGTTTTGCAGAAATGTCAGAAAAAAGGCTTAAATCTGAGTATGTGTATTTAAACATTTTTTTTCATGAAAGACTTATGCCATAGTCTAAAAGTTAGGCCCAAGTCTGTTCACTATGAAAATTAGGTTCTGACATTTTCCATACTGTATTAAAATATAAATAAAAGTTAAGATAAACGGAAAACATACAGACAGTCAAAAGAAATTTTTTTTCGTTATTTTGTACATTGGCCGAAATAACGTCATATTTTGTCATATAAAACATTGACAAATGTTTACCTTCCATTCCTACAAGGAGAAGATTAGAGGTGAGAGGACCCCATTTATTCAATTTTTGTTGTTCTGTAACCCACTTCCAGTTAAACTGCATGAAGTCAGCGACAATAGTAGGTCCAACTGAATCATTTAATGCTTGCTGTAAATAAATCCTGCAAGAGAATCCATTATAAAATTAATGAGTACAGACAGTTTCAATTAATTAAATATTTTTTAAAAGGCTGATCAATTTTGCAATGGGGTTAGATAACAAATTCATGCAACGAATTCAACTAGAACACTATTACAACAAAATATGATTAAATGGCTCACTTTTTTTCACTTTTGTTGCTTTTCAGCAGACGAATGAATTCCTGGAAAGTCATTTCCTCTTGTTGCATTGGAGGCAGAAACTCCCTAACTGTTTGACATTTCTTATCACTGTAGTATTTGAATTTATGAGACTCAGATTTGTAGACGGTGAAGTTTCCATCTCCAATATGTTCTGTTAGGTAGTCCAAATTCCAACGTAGAGCAGAGGCTACTAAATTTGTGTCTGTCAGTATGACTGGTTCCTAAAAATTTATGAACAGTTGTCTCTCATAAGTATGAAGTTTCAGTACCACTGAAAATGCATCAATAACATCAATTTGATGTTAACCTCAAGAAGGCAATTTTGCAATATTTTTTTGAGAAATACAAATTCATGAAAATTGCACCGTGTTGCATGAGAATATCATGTTTGTGAAACTTGCTCTTGTAGTAATAACAAAACAGAAAAAGGTTTAAATGTGATGAAATCATTCATTGTGGCATGTTCTACAAACATAGTACATTTCTCCACATTATTCATTAATCTGACAAATAATTCACAAAAAGATATTTAAGTCATTCCATTATAATACTGACTGGATAATTAAAATGTGTGTAAACACAGGTAACAGCTAGTTTTTGTTTAAAGCAAAGAGTGAAAACATCCATTGTCAACCAGATACAATCTGAAACTGAGTTGAACAATGTATATAAGGTGTTAGCTTATCAATCTGAACTTCCAAAACAAAGCAACATACTTAAAAACTTAGAGACAAAAATTGTTCTTAAAAGACAGAATTTCATATTTACTTTAGGAATTGAATGAAAACTTCAAGGTAAAAAAAATAATGTAAAGCAAGTTCATGCCAATGAGAGTCAACTGCAAAACAAATGACAACTCAGAAGAATTGAAGTAGCATTATAATCATACAGACCAGATTGCCCACAGCTAATTGCATTGAGAATAGTAATGTCATATGAATTGTCCAAATTTAATTTTTCACTCTGTTTAAATTTAATGCTTTTATACTGATAGTAAATAATATCGCTGGCTATAGTGAACAAATTCCAACAATAAGTTTTTAATAATTTGTTGCATATCCACAAACAAGCCTGCATGCATTGTTAGTATTTGTTTTTGTATGTCTCATCTTTTTATTTATCTTGGCAGGTCCTTTCATATGTTAAATCAATACATATGTATTATATATGTATTGGCTCAAAAGAGCTGAATTTGTTATTTATTATTATTATTTATAATATCTTGCCTAGTGAGAAAAAATAATTTAATTCTATTTCTATCAGAACACTAATTTTCACAAAAGCATGCCCTGCTAATTGAAACATGGTAAAATTAACACTACAACACTAACCAAAACCACAAGGCAAAAGAATTATTCTAAAACCTCTAAAAATAATTAGCGCATAAAGTTGCTGATGTTTACAACAGACTTGTCACGTAGTTCATTTTTAGCTAATTTTAACTAAAATAAAATTTATCACAAGGAAGATATTTATCATGTATATAGAAAATACACACTGAGTTACTAATCCGCCGTTTTGCTTCAGGACTTGTACAAGATAGTCTAGGAATTTCCTGCAATGGAATATTGTAATTATTTAAAGAAAAATTTCTACTTTCAGTTTGAGCTTTAGAAGCGGCCATGTTGAATATTTTCAGACAGACTGGTATACTCAGTTAATTTAGAAATGACAAAAAGAAGCAAAGTACGTAATTAGCGCAAAGGATATTGCACGGATACGAATATTCTCATTTCATATTACTGTCTTTGTACAGAGTTAATGGGAACCAGTTTAGCCATAACAAAGGTTTCATTTGCACGTATGCGGAATTTCACACATTTAGAAGACGAAGAAGATAACGGATATTATTCGGCAAAATTTACTCGTTACATATTACAATTTAATTGATTGATTATGACAGTAATAGTGAACCTAAAAGTATAAACATAATACATGCATGGCTGATCAAAGTTGGGTCATTAATTCAAATACATATATTAATCAAAATAAATGCAGCAAACTCTCGGATCTATTTGGATGTATTCTGTAAATTTTATCTTTATTATTTTGAATTAGACTGTGGTAATATATCTGGTATATATATTTTTAACGTTTTCTTATATCAATGATTTAAATCAAATATATCTCATTTCGTGAATATACATATTTCCAAGTTTATAAATTAAACTGATTATAATGAACATATCTATAGAAGGAAAAATAGACGCGAAACTAATTTTTATAAATAAAAAAATAAACAAAAACACAAAGCCTACGCAGCTAGCACACATGCAATAATGAAGGATAAAATACAGACTACCCTTTGGGGCGATCTGCAGCGGGGCTACAGTAGATACACATTTATTTCACGGGCCCAATTAAGTAGACTGTTAAACAGTTACAAGTATTTACATTTCCAAAAATGCTTGGAATCGCCGTTCAGCCAAGTATATGAGCTAAGAATAGAATATTAAATAAATATTTCCTGGAAATTTCATTTCCAGTTTAATTTCTTATTCAGAAGTTTGCAACATATTCTATATTTACGGCGACAGTAAACTGGTTCCCGTTGATTCTCGTTGACTCTGGTTGTACAGAGACAAAGTTCCTCTGGTGCACTGCAACATGGAACGAGGACCAGTAAACAACGATATAAAACTGCCCCGGAAGAGCATATGTTAAAAAATTACGATACATAAATGCCCTAAAAAGAGCGTATGTAAAACACATACCTAAAATATCGAAGTATGGCATTCAGAGGAAACAAAGGATTTCATGATGAATCAAATTAGCATTCATATCTAAATATTCATCAAGTAAAATCCTCCTTTTCGTAGAAATAGACTCGTTTCTGAACGATAAAAGCTAGCTGATGTTATTGAGTGAAATATTCGAAATAGTGTTTACCCCGCAGGAACCTACAAACTGGTTTCGAGTTTCATACATCAAAAGGGCACGTCAATTATACAAAGAGATAACCCAACAAAAAAATGGCGGATGATGTGCCCCGTAGGAGACCATTTTGAGGTCTTTTTGTCCGCCATTTTCTGATCATGTGGTATTACATTCTCCTTTCTGGTTGGCTTAGAGCAGGCGGTGAATTGGACGAAATTGTCAAATCTGGTTAATTGTATATGTCACCGTCCGTGAACGGCGACAATTAAAAGAATTGTTTAAACCATTGTTCATTCTCGCTGAATGATAACTATGTGCAAATCATATGATTATATTGAATAATCCTGACATAAACCATATCATTGTGTTGGAGAGGTGGTTGTAAAATGCCGAATAAATAAAATAACACCTAAAAGAGATGACCAAATGAGCAACAGAGCTGAAACACAAACTGTCCTACATAAAAACACCTAGATAAAACACGCGCGAAAGTTGACAAAGAATATGGAGTACAATCTTCGAACGAACAAAATTTAAAATATAATTAATCACATCCATGTCATTATCCATCATTACAAACAGGTCTAGCATATTTCATAGTTTATAATTATGCATTATAAAATCATTATGCATTTATAGTATGAACATGAGCAATGGTTTTTCAAAAGTTCACTTCAACGGAACTTAAATTAAGACATCAAAATTTCACAAAGATTACTTATAAATATATTTATGTGTTGCAATGGTTAGCAGGTTGAACAGGAGGTCAAGAGTATTCAACCCTAAATTTTCGGCCAGTCCAATATAGGATAACTTTGATATTGACAGATTGTAAAATAATAAATAACTTAAGCAAAATGTTCGCATGAAATGTTATTACATGTAGTACAAGAGGATGTGACAAGCACGGTACATGTATGTATTTGACGCTGGGAACTGTCTCTTTTCGTTCATTCTTTGGCTTTTTAAGAAATTGTTTACCGTTCTAAATCTTTCGATATCGTCTAACCAATGAAAACACGTGCACGAACGAGAGTGTTTTGGTTTACAAACATGCGATCGTGAAGCACGTAATAATAAACATTGATAGCGTGATTATTATTTGTATTGATACAATGGGAATATGTGAAGCTATTTGTTCAAGTTTCATAGGAGACGTATTTGAGTGGATTTTAAGGCTCATAGGATTTGCTACAGCAGTTGGTAAGGAATGGTGGAAACAGCGTGACTTGACCTTCGTAAATTCTGTATTTTGATTGGTCAATCAGTCATTCATTGATGAGAAATTCTTTCATCATCGTATGGTGTGATGCGTTTTGTAGTAAAAATATTAATGTATATGAGCACATTTTCCTAAGGTCTCACGCATTTGGTTAAAGAATATTGAAAAATTGTGACATATTTATTTTGTTAACGACGCGTGTTGAAATTTGAGTTATTCAACTTACTGTCTGTGAATTCCTCAACCACATCATTGTGTTACGTTGCAGTGTTGTAATTTGAAACCAAATATGAATTGAGTTATGGCCCTTAAAATCCTATTTGATAATTAAGTGCTTAGTTGATTGTATTGTTAAAATTGATAATTGAACATTTGACAAATTATTTACACTTATTGGCACACTTTACATATTTAGCCTGATAATATCTGGCTCAACAAAGTACATTGGAATTATGTTTAATAGTGATACATGTATGGTGTACTATTTTTTAAAGCACTAGCCCAAACTATAAAACCATATGAACCGTTGAAAATAAAAAAAAAAACAATGAACCACAATCCTGAATTCACAATTTTGAGAAATTACATTAGCATGTACAGAAATTTACCAGCACCTGACTTAGGGTTGGTGGGTTAGCATTATGGCTTCATGTACATATGGAGAGCTAATTGAAGGTGCTAGGTTTTATTGGGTCTATTCCAGCTACACCAGTCCTACATTTTTAGTATTGAATTAAAATAAATATATGTTGTATTAACTTAAGTTATAATTGGTTGATCATACAGTTTTAAGTCAATAAGACTAAGAGCTATAGCTTGAGTAAATTTGTATAGAGTTAACTTTAAATCTTTAATACCTTTAAAATGTCAACAAAATTCTTACAATACCCAACAAATTTTATTGATTTTAGCTTATATACTTCTTTTTATGTATATGTGTAATTGTTTAAGGATAACACTTTTTTCAAATGATATGATGTGGTTAGTGTATTGATCGTTAATAAACGGTAGATTAGTGCACATATGAACTCATAGATATGCTATATTAAGCCTTAATATAAAAGCTATTTTTTCAAATATTCATTTTAGCAATGAAGATCTAGTAATGTTGAGTCATCATGGTCTTATTTTGAACAGGAAATATGTGATAAATTAATGTTGAGTTATGACTTAAAATTGCTCCATCCAAATAGAATATGTATTATTGTATAACTATTAGTATTATGTCATTGTAAATTGAATCAATATAATGATAATATATACCTGTACATTCTTTTGATTTTTGTCTTTATTTAAAAAAAAACTTGGGAATAACTTTTGATATTCACCCTCATTTGTATCACTAATTTCACTTTGTTCAAATACAAATTCTTCAATATGTTGAGGAAGTATTTTTCTTTTAAAAAGACTTACATAGATTAACAAATTTATTGTTGCTAATTACTAGTGCTTTACTTTTCTTTAATTGAAATTGCTGTAGTGCCATTCATAAACCTGTGGGATACTGGTTAATACTTATGTTCTTGTGAAATTGATTCATACTTGATAGGACAAAACTGTATGAAATGGATTTTCAATGTTTAGCGACTCTACTTAAATATGGACGTTGCTATCTTAGATAATTTTAAGTATTTTATGAGAGTACAAATTACAATGTGCAGTTAACTAGTTTTAATTTCTTTCCTAAAATGATGGAGCAGAAAAATAGCTGATAATTACATTTTTAAAATGACCTCAGTTGTGTACATAAACTAATACACAGATATCGTATTTATTCATAAAAGTAATATTCCTTTGTAATTTTAATACTTTGATCTTTTTCAGCATTATGGGGTGTGGGTGTGGAGACGTCATATTATGGTCATTACTTAGGCTTTTATCTTTTGTAAGTAGCTCAAAACTTCAACCCTTTCTTTGTTTGACTTTCACCTATAAATACACCCACTCAGTGCTGCAAGGATTTTAGTTTTATAGACAGTTATGTTTATAACTTTTATTAAGTATCAATTTAACCAATGTTGCTACGCTATCTTGGCATTCTACTAAATGTAAATTTGATAACCTATTAGTACATTAATATGTAATTACATTCAGCATGCTAAGACTAGTAAGAGTATAGTTTGTTTTGATAATGTATGCATGAAACATGCCTATTAGTACTAATATTATGTATAACACGTGATTTTTTCCATTCAATTTTCAAATGAGTCCTGCTTTCATAATTGTACATTACAATAAGAAAAGATCAAATATTGATTGGAATCAGTGAAATTTGAAGTTGCATTTCACAAAAGCAGTTAATTGCATATCAGATGAAAACGAGCCTTTATTTATGGTTTTAAATACAAACATGGCGTACAGAGATAATCATTATGCTTTAATCTTTTGTATTAATTACAGTATGAATGCCCTTTTCATTGTTAACCATGCATCAAAAGTATCCCTTCTGCAAATCCATGCCGTGCCCATTTCACACCCTGCAGGAAACCCTGTTATTAATTTTCTGATTAACTGATTATAATAAATTATGAAATAGTCATGTTTGTGGCATATGGAGAAGTATGAAGACTTCACCAAGATGGTTGTATAGATAGCACAAGTATAAGCTTGCAAGTAGTGTGTCATATTAGGCCTAAAAAAATGTTTGTTTCCCGGTACCTGACCGACCTATCTTTTACCTGCTGACTTCACAGTTTTTACAGCATCCGAATCGTAGTGCTGCATTGTAATTTTCACAACTGTGTTGCCAATTCATGTAAAAAAAACGTAAAAGAAAAAAATCCCTACCTATCGACTTTTTGGGGCATGTAACCAGAAGCAAACCTTTTTTTTTGTTTAGGCCTTATCAAAATAGTTTTAGAAGTCATACATTCAAAGATGTTTCGTGCATATTTCTTGCCATTGATGGCTAATGAAATGAAAAAGGTATGAAAATAAATTCAGTTAAATGAGTCATATTCTTTGTTTGTGAAGACAGTCATCTCGTTCGTGCTGCTTGTTACAAATGTGTGATGTTACCCTGCAAAATTTATTATGTTAAACTTCAAAACTTTCTTTGTATGTTTACTTTCATTGTATGATGTAAAAGTATTGGTTAGGGTTTTCACTGGATGTCAAAAAAGACCCTTGGCTGATGATTATCTGAAGAGTCAACAAAATTTCCTTCTACATATAATTTTATTATAAATTTGACCCTTCGGTACACATTCTCAGAAGTCAAGAGCTTTATTTTACTGATTTCATGATTCAAAATGCTGTTTTAGGGGTCAAATGAAAGCCCTGATTGATGAAACACATCTTTTAAGTCTGTAGTATAAGAATTAATCTGGCTTCTATTAAGTGCAGATTCTGTTTACAAAGCCTATAAATGTGGCTTCAGATGTGTTGTGTTTTTTGCATTCTTATCTTGCCGGTAATAATGGAAAATAAATCTTTATCTGTAAAAAATCAATCGTTTCTTGCACATTCTGTTATTTTTTGAAAGAGATCAATCTAATAGTTTTACCTGAATTTGAGATAATTTGTGATGTTTTGTTACAATATTAACTGTAATTAGTTGGCAGGTGAATGTTTAGCTGTTCGTTATTACTGTCTGTGTAGGATGCAGTGATTCATATGTTGTGGTTGCTTTTTATTAGTCATTATTGTGTAGAATGCTGTGATTTCTGGAAATGTTTCAATGATTGAGTATGTGATAGAAATCGTCTAGAATATTTGTTTGGCAGAACTGTGGACATACTAACGTAAAGTTATTGTAAAACTGCAGTCAAGAACTTACTGTTTAATGTTTCTGTAGATACCCCTAGTGTCAGTATTTTTAATATAGTCTTCAAATTTTGCTTGAAACTTGACACAAATGTTCTTAGGGTGTGTCATGGGTAATTATTATTTGTAAACTCACAAAGCTAAGACAAGGGTCTCTTATGGTTAAAGACGCATGTACCAGTTCTCTCCTCTCCTGAAGCTATTCATATTTATTGGAGACTTATTTGGTTAAAATTATGAAGTATGTCAAATTGGTACTAACATGATTTCATGTATAAGATGTGAATATTTCATAATATGTTCCACTCTCCCATGACAGCTAGAACAGCTTTCTTGTACACATTCATAATACACACAATTATACAAATGTTCAATATTATGCCTATCTTGACATCTTTTTCTGTAAACCCAAGTGGGGACCAAGTTTGTTCATATCTACTCAGGGCTTCATTTGACCCCTAAAACAGCATTTTGACTCTTGAAATAAAACTTTTGACTTTTGAAAATTTGTACCAAAGGGCCAAATTTACTATAAAATTAGAAGGAAATTTTGTAGACTTTTCAAATTATCATTAGCCAAGGGTTATTTTTGACCCTCAACTTTTGATGTCGAGTGAAAACTCTACTTGTAGGATAACAATACATTAAGACTACTGGAATACTTCAAGAACATTTGGCCTTGGAAACGAACTACACAGATGTGTAGCATTTAAAAATACAGTATAGAATATTTGTACCCACTTCATATTATTATTTTCTTTTGTTGATTTTCAGAGGCATTGCTTTTCTCATCACATTTTTTGAATCGGTGTTTGCCATAACTTATTGTGTAGATATATGTTTTAGGTAAGTACACATTTCTCCTTTATTTTGTATATGTTAGTATTTCTAGAAACAAAGCAGTGTGTTTTAAGTATTCATATTGTGACAAATTTATACTGTGGTATATTTATGACTTGCCTCAAAGATTTCACAGGCTATGGGGAAAAAAGATGTAACATTTAGCATTACTTAACTTAAATAATTAGGGTAGGAAGAATACATTCAAAGACTGTTTTTCTCATTTTTTCTGCACACTTTTTGTAAAAATATAGGGTACAATTCATTCAAAAATATTTTTTTTACCTTGGATTTTGCCATTAAAAACTTAATGTTTTGCTCTAACAATGATGTTTTTGTAATTTTGGGAAAGGGTCTGGGTCCAGTCCAGTTTAGAAAAAATACACAATGTGATGCCGAAATAGGGAATTTTTAGGTCACAAATTGGGAAAAAATGTCCTTACCAGTACTTCCAATTGGGAAGGGTCCAAACAAAGAAGGAAAAAATTGTTGACTAAAAAATAGGGTTGGTATCTATACTCTGTGCAATTTCATTTCTGGTCTTTGAGTTTTGCAAATAGGAGTTCTGGGACTCCTTGACATTTAAAGAAAGGTTCCAAATTGTGGGTTCATGAGGGGTAATGGGTCTTGTCATTCAGATGGTTGGAAAATTCTGTGAATTCTGATAATTTTACACTGTTATTGTCACTGCAATACTATGCAACATGAATATTTCTCTCAAATTGTTCAGCTTTATTACCTTGAAGTGTAATGTAACTCCCTGTGAACTTGTGAACTCCCAATGATGTTCTCCTTAAAAATTTATTTCTCCAATGTGATATATAAGGTTTCATCTGTTTAACTTACTGTTCTCTAGTGCATATAGTGTATTGTACCATTAATGACCTATTTATGTAGATTTTATTATCTAGAGGTATTATTTCTTATATGATATTTTAATATGCCACACATATTGCTTAACATGTGTGAGTGTCTATGTCATACGTTATACATTGTTTAAATAGTTTAATGATATATTGTAATTAAGGTAATTATGAAATTTGTCTAAGTATTTGCATTTTATTCTAGTCTTGTTCTAGTCACTTCACATCATGGGATACATTCTGTACGTGATTATTGATAGTGGTTACAATTTTGTGACATGTCTTATATGTAATCAGGGGTGTAGAAATGTTTTCATGTAGCTGGTAAGCTGCTAAAAGTAGAGGGGCAGTGGGCAATGCCCCCCTGTGGGGAAAATGTTGCTGGTGAGAATGCTCATGCAGCCAGTTGATTTTTTCAGCTTCTTTCTGATTTTTAAACCCTTGTGTAATTAAAACTGATGTTCAATTGGTGCTCTTAAGTTACATTGAAGTTTCCATCTAATTCAGATTGCCCTTATAATGAATCAGCTTAATATGAAATAAGTAAAGAACTGTATTATGTTAATTGAATCTGTTGTTACCATTCAGACATTGTCACTTATTCAAGTTTTTCCCTCACCATCCTCTGTATCATAGTGGTAGTTAAAAGATGAGGTCTATGTTGACCTGCAAACTTTAACACTTGCAATCAGGAATTTTACATCAAAAGCATACACATTGGAACAAAAACAGCAAAATGTAAATTGGTATAAACCAGTTTTTGCCATTGAAAATCATCTCCTCTTATCAGTCAGAGGAATAGAATGCTGTTGTTGCTTGTACAAATTTTCCATAGCAACGCTTGAAGGGTTCAATCTTCATTGAAATGTTATCAGTTGTTATGTATCATACATGACAGCAGAATCTTGTTAATGTATTGATGACTGACTTCATTGATTCTAGATATTTACCAGCCTGTAGTTCATGTTTAAATTCTAATAATTGAGTTGTTTAATGTTTAAATTTGTTTATAGGTCTATATTTGGTATTCTACATGAAGATTTTGAGTTTTTATGTAATATATGAATTTTTCAATGTCATTGATGTATATCATGGTATGAGGTGAAACAAGTAGGCGTTGATGTCTGACAAGAATGTTTTGACATGTTCATTGGATCTGTGTAAATTATAATATATCCAGTTATACAATGTCATGCATTTCTCTATTCATTATATTACATAACAAACTTTATTAGACGAAAATATGATTTATGTTATGTTTCAATGACATTTCGGTTCTAATTTATACTACATATTTCTGAAAGTCATAATTATTGTACATATTTCTTTAATGACAATTACTTGCGCTACAACTCTAAAACTTCGATACAGTAAAACCTCGTTATCTCGAGGAGTCATCAGGACAGACTGAATGCTTGAGATAAACATCATGCTTATAATACCAAGGTGTTTTGTATGTTGAAAATTATACAAATTTAAAAAAAAATCATCGAGATTAGGTGCTTGTGATATTGATGCGATCTCCTGAATTTGGGGCTGAAATCCGGCCCCATTTCCCACCTCTAGAATATACTTTTTTCCCCTATTTTTGGTAAAAATTCCCCCACCTATTATATTGATTAGGCTTTTGAAATTCCCCCTTTGAACTGAAAATGATGCGAAATTCCCTCCTTCCAGTGCCCCGGCCCCAGTCCCCCAAGAGAGAGAGCCCTGATATTCTTACGTCAGTATTATTTTTACGATTTTTTTCTGCTTCTGTTGATTCCTTTTCTTAAAAATGATTCGTGGGTAAAAAACCCAAATAATATAAATAAAAAAAATTATTAATAAATACAAGGGGTTCTGTTTAAGTCTCATCTCAGAGTTGGTTGTTGGTTGGTTTAGATGAGAGATGAGGAAACTCATAAATAAACGTTATGATAGAAATACTTTTGTTTATATTAATGATACAGTTGAAGTAATAATATGATTATATTGTGATAATTACATCAAGTATTAATTATTTTCAATGTGTCATTTTTTATCTATTTTCAGTGTTGATTCAAGGGTCAAGTCTTGTTGGGATTGTTTAGTATGGTTAAATGATTGGAAAAAAGGAGCATTTTATTTTGTTTTAGCTATACCATGTTTTGTTCAACCAACAGATGTCTGGTTAGCTGTTATTGGAGGTATGTATAAGTGGTATTTTGTGAGCATTTAGATGTTACAGATATGTTAGATAGCTCAGATACGGAATTAGTAAACTGTGTGAGTTCATCATCAGTGTGAAGTGTTAGTGTTATGATCCCTTAGATGTTTTGAGGAAGGTAAAAATTTCTAAAGCTTTTCATTTCATACCTCGGAATCATGCGGAGAAGTTGTCATTTGAATTAATAGGAGATTAGTCTGTGTAGGAGGTACGTGTACGTTAAATCAGCCAACCATGCTATGTATTGTAACTGATTCATGCGAGAAGAGAGTGTTTAATCCAATAATGAGAAAACTGATGAATAAAATGATTTATGAGTTAAAAGAGACAATTTGTATTTGTCTTATAATAGTCACATTTTATACATTGGTTTTGTAAATATAATCACAATATGCTGAGAAAGAATCCTGAAGTAAATAGGATATGTTTTAATACAACATTGGGTCAATGTTTAGTATCCCCACCATGTACAATGTCAAACAATGTGGAAAGATAAGCTGTATTACCAATCTCACGGTTTTGCTTCCGCACTTAACTTTCTTTTAGGTAAAAATGATTGTGTTTTATTGATATAAATGCGCAACTTATTTGTAAATAATGTGTCCTGAAATCTCCAGTATGTTTTGTAAATTTTTGATGTGAATTTGATTGTTATTTTCTTTCTTTCAGGTATAATGTTAATTTTTTGTGGACTGCTTAATATTTTACATACATTTAAAACACTAACAGATAAAAAAAGAAAGACGTTAGCTCAAACACCATCGTATGACAAGTATGTACCATTATTATATCTTAATTGTATGCGTATTGTTGCTATATTTTTATAAAGGAAAGTTCTGTTTTCTGAATTTGAATATCTCATGAAAATCAAAATGTTGACCTTTTTTTACTAACATGATTTTTTCATATACAAAATATGTGTGGCATTTTTTGGATCGTTATAATGTTTAAAATGTAGTAGTATGTTCTGTTTGTTTAAATTGTGTCATGGTAACTTTACATGCACTTTAATTGTTGTCCAAAATCACCAATGATAGCAACTTACATTATTGACTCTGCCACTATGAATTTTTCAAACTTGTAAAAGGACATTTTTAAGAATTTGATGTAAACAAATGCCTCTGACATAACATGCCTGTAAAACTGTTATTCATTGCTTAGCAACATGTGCTTCTGAAGAAAAGAACTTAATGAAAATAATTTTATGGTTTTTGAATGTGTCTGAGTGCTTTCAAGGAGTTGAAAACTGGGTATTGCTTTCTCTAAAGATGTGATGATCTATTGAAATGAAACACTTTGTAGGTATACCAGTATCTTCATTTTATTTAGTCTTATTATGAAATAATGAAGGTTTGATAAATTATTTCAGATTTGATGAAATTCAAGAAGAATTAGATGATGATGACGACGATGATGATCTTCATGCTATTACACAACCTGGTACAATGTCAATCATGGATGACATTGGCGATCAACAAGAAATTCTTGAAGTCTGACACGGAGTCATATAAATACATGTATACCTTGTCATAAAATTTGTGATATCATTATGGCTTATTAATTTCTGCATTATGTCAGTTTAAACTCATTGTTTATGTCTAGTGTGAAAGTTGTGTGTGTGATATGTTACTCCATGTAGAAATTTACATGATGGTGTAAGGTTTTTAACAAATAAATTCATTCATGAGTTATAAGGATGAGAAAAGATCAGATTTTAAGATTATTTTAGGGTTTGTCATGTTGTATAAAATACTTCCTTTCAAGCCTTGTTTTCCTGTATTTGAAGCTGGTTCCTGTACGATGATGGGAGGACTAGCCCACCTTATGATATAGCTGGTTCTTGTATTTATGGGTCCTGATTTTGAATCTTGATGTTTCTCTGTATAACAGAGCTTATTCCTTATAATATTTGGTTGTTGTTTTTGTTGTTTTTTTTAAATCTAGTAGAACTGATTCTTATAGTCTTAGCCTTAAGTCGTAGCCTTACATACAACTTTTCGTCATAGTGGATGTGTCTTATATGTTAAATGTGCCTATATGTATGTACATTTTGATAGTTCATTAGTTTTGGACTGTTAAAACCACCTATTTGTAACACAGCTTAATTGGCCTATTCATATAATTCTTTATTCATTTCATATTATTCAAACAATTCTATCATTATTATTTATATTCCATTTTGATCAAATTTGTTACTTTATTTCAACATTAGGATCTGCTGACTATTATTATATACATTCTTTGTGATATTTGTCTTTTATTTAGAACTGATTTTTTTTTTGTTTTGATAAATAAAAATAAAAAATAAAAACTCCAAAAATTTCAATTTAAGTAGAAACGTATTTAACTACGTTTGATTTTATTGACTCTGAAGTTTGTTCTAATAGAAACATTACTGATTTCAGTTTTGTGATTAATTTATACAAACACAATTGCTTGTTAATTCCATCTTATTATGTATCGTCCATTCAAAGTTATTTGATAGATTTTGAAGTCTGCATATATATCACCCATCAGCTTCAGACAAATTGCAATATTAATATACTTGTACATTGTATTTATTTACGACCTACATACTTTGAAGGTAACAGATTTGTTATAATTTTTGGACTCTATATCATATGTAATTGTATTCATGTGAATTCAGGCCTAAAGATGTCTTGAATTATACTATTGCTTATGCTTTGTATAATAGCTATATATCAGACCTCAATGTTAGCATTGGTTTTGTCATGTCTTCTGTACGTATAAATTGGTGTTTAAGTTTCGCTTTTGTTTGTTGTATCATTTGAAACCTGCTCATTCTTCCGTCATTTACAATTTATTATAATCCGACATATCCTTACATATCTTTCAAAACCAGTCCTTTGCTCCTTTAATGAAACATTTTTGTTCTTGCAGTTTATATTTCCAAGTGCCTATACACCATCTGAATATACAAACAGTGGTTGTTTATTTTTATCATCTACTATGCAATGTTCCATCAACCTTCCACACCATTTAAATAGTTCAGTTTGTATTCATGTTTACATATTGTCATCCCCGGAGCTTGTATTTTACACACTGCATAGTTCTTTGTCAGAAATGGTTTGTTAAAATACTGACTTCCAGATAGGTAGGCATACAAGAATTTATTTAATTTTGAAACCACTTTGTTTCTATGTTACTTTGTATATTTCAAATAATTATATGATTGTAATATGTGTATTTTTTTAGCCATTTGTATTGTTACTGTAACAAGTTATTAAATAGTACTGAAATATTTGTCATAAATGAAATAATGTGTCATGAAACCATAGAATGATGGATACAGAATGTTAATTATCTGCAAGTAATGTTTATCATGATCACATGTGTTCGGATAATTTTTTTGCATAATACTGTATAGTGAAGTCTTATAGTGTAATAGACATTGATAACTTGCAGAGCAAGAAATGTAGTTTAGACTCTTTATATGGTAATAGTATTTTGGGGTTTGTGTTCACCAATTTAATTATAATATACTGAATTGTCATGATGGAATATGTGAATGGTATTCACTGAATTATTCTGTTAAAACTATTTCTTTATAGAATCTCACTTTGAATTAAGGATTTTATTCCGTTTGATTGTAGCTACTTTATTGAATGTCTACACTTAAAATTTTGATATTCTCTTAAGAATCTCTTGTTTAATTTTTTTATGAATTCCTGAATTTATTTGCCTGAACTATATTGTATGTATAGTTTGGTTTTCAATATATGTTACCTGTTCACCACTGTTTTATTATATCAATTTTTTACTCAAGTGAAAATATTTCATGAATTCGGTAATATTGAATTTTAAATGCTTGCAACATATTATGGTGGATGTTCACAGTCTTAGTTTTTCACAACCTTTTCCATAAATTTTATTAAGATAAGTATTTTATTCTTTTTCCCCATACATCTTAATATTACGTTTTCGTATGGAAGGCAGCTATACGTTATAAAGATCTAATGTATGATTATTGTAACTGCATGTTTATCAAATATCGAGAATTTGCCTAGTTTTTGGTCAAAGTTTTACCAAGTAAGGTGTATTGCTCAATGTTTATGTTGTCAAGTCTTGTAATCTTACTGTGTTTTTATCTTTGGATTTGAAGTATTTGAAATTTAGTGGTATGAATATATAATTTTTACTTAGTAACTAATTTTTTTATTCCAATTTATTGGTAGTGTGATAAATCTAAATTCTGACCTCACGTTTTTTCAAAGTGCTATGTACATGTATGTTTTTCATAGTTCTATGTACATGTATGTTTTTCAAAGTGCTATGTACATGTATGTTTTTCATTGTGCTATGTACATTTAGGTTTTTCACAGTGCTGTGTACAGGTGTATTTTTGTAACTTTGGCTCTCTTTTGTCTTATTAATTGTTCTTAAAAGCATATCAGGATAAGCATATTATGTAGCGTTATTATCGATTATGTCTTGTTTCTTGTCTACACTCTTACATTGAAATTGTCTCTCATTGTTGGTTCATTACATGGCTCCAAATGATACATACTTAAGTAATTCATGGTTCAAATCTGTCTGCCTGGCATTTGATTTTTATTTACTGTATTCATCAATACAAAATGAGTTTTTGTCGTGTATAGTGAAGTTCAGTTTGGCTAGGTGAACATCCTTTACGAAAAAATAAACAACATGGACAGGGGACACAAATCATACACAACTTAATGTCATATTACAAGTTACTTCTCTTCCTGATAAATTTTCTTGTTTCAAATTTAGTTACATTAAGTACATCTACATTTTACTTGTCTGTATAAATTGCTCACGATTCTTAAACAATACTTATTGATTTAATTCTATCATTCAAATTGTTTTCCTATTATAAATGCATTACTGAAATATTTTGCACAAGGACTCTTTATAATTTTTTTGTTAACTTCGACTATGATTGATCAAATCGTTTGTTTCATAATGACCAACATGTTTGTTTTATGTTTGGTTTTATATTTGTTCATGTTGTTTTCTTTTCAAGTGAATGAAGAGCCTAGTTTTGTGTTCTTGAATGAACCCTGATTTTTATAATGTTATATTTCTCACTATTGTCACTTGTTAGTGAATGTTATATTTTTGGTGTTTATTAGATTGTTTTGTTAAGTCGATCGTTCAAGTTTTGTTCTGATTGCTTTACAATGAAATCATTAAGTTTATATTGCGAGTTGATAAAAAAGAAAAAATTATGATAATACAGGCTTTTAAACTTCATGTATTTTCATTTGTATATTTAGGATCATTTTATTGACTTGTATTTTTTTACCACTGGCCGCATTTTTTAGAAATTTACTGGGTACTTACAGTATGATAGCATAGTTATACTTAAGTAATGTCAATGAGAGACATTTGTTAGACTATTGATTAATCAACAACACTGGATATCAACCTATAATCCATAAATTCAACCAAAGTTCTTGATGTATTAGGAAACAGGGTACTTCAAATTTATTCCTTCAATGAATATCTGAAATTTTGGTGAAAATAAAACTTGATGAACTTAATTAACAATTAACATGAAAATTGAAATTGGTTATGATTGTGCCTTATTCTACTTTAGCAATATTTTATTATTTCAACAATACTTTGCTTTGTGAACACGATGACTATGAAGTAAAGGGTTTATGTTATAAGTAAGGCATTTTACATTGATTTCAAATATATCCTGAAGATGTAACATACAAGTCGTTACAATATTATCAGTCATGTACATGTTACATACTGCTTAATTGAAAATATCTGGTGACAGCTTGATTGGAGACTTATTATTGAACTTTTTAAACTGTTAAAATAGCTTCTAACTTAGGTACTTTAGATAACACCTACTACCTTGTGTTACCTTGGTATGACATTAGTTCAATAAAGCATTTAAGTGCCTGTTCACGTATCTCATACTATGTGCTATTTTGAGAAATATTTTATCATTCAGTTATTCTGTGATATCTTACTATAAGTGACCTACTTACAAGCTATGACCTGTTTAAGTTTGATGTATATTTCCATGCATTATCTTCAATATGTTTCATAGAAGTTTGTTTCCTATATAAAAAAGTAAGTATCATTCCTGGTAGAAAAGATAACTTGTCAATTAGGGGTTGGTTACAGGTTTCTTTGTATTAAACATAAAACCAAGGTCTTACCATAATCAAATTCATATGGATAATTTTAGAAACTTCTATTATTGGCGCTCCTTTATACAATTAATTTTGTGGTAGTATAAATCATGAGCTGGCATTGTATTTTAAAACCATTGCTGCTGTCACTGCCTCTGTCATTCTCAGCTGCTGTCATTAGAATTATAACACCTTATTTACCATGCTCACCTATTTCTTTCATACAAATTGATGCAGGTTTTTATTCTTTTGGTAATTTGATGTTTTCTTTGTAATCTTGAGCTATCATTGTTTATTTCCACATATCTTGCTTCAAAGGACTACCACAATATATAAGGTTGTGAACACTTTATTTATGTATCGTCACCTTAGGATTCGCTTTGATGAATTTATTAAGAAACTAGACTGTTTTCTTTTTTTATATATTACAATATTTGTGATCCAACCAATCTACTGTGGTTATAAATTTCAGTAAATCAGATATAGTGGCTAGTGATCAATGTTTTATGGGTTATATTTGATTACATGCATTGTTCTAGCATATTTATATGGTTGTTGAATGATATAGATTTGAGATCACAATATGCTTCAATGTTTACATATAATCATAGTGGCTTGCATTTTTCTCCTATGATTGTACTGTTAGATCTGTATTTATATTAGTAATGTTTCAGTATGGTATGCTTACTTACCTACTGGTGTAATGTCAGTTACCGGTACCTTCCTCAGTACTTCTTTCATAATGTACAACTCCATATATTACATTCGTATCTCTCATTCCATCATATTATGTCATATTCTAATACATATTATCTTTGGCTTTGTATGTTTGTCAGAAGTGTGAACATGTCATACAGATTGTACTAGTGACTTTGTATTATTTATTTTTGATTGGTTTATCATGTTTTTTGGAGGTAATACATTTCATGTTTGGAATCTTTCGTGCCTTATGAACAAATTTACATTCATAAACTTACATTTATTATCTCGCTATTCAGTTGATTATTTCATTTAGTTACTAGGTACATTTGAGTGTTGTAGGTTCTTGATGTTTGTGATGATTAAATATAGTTTAGCTTCTAGATGTTCTACTGTCTTGAAGTGGGGTTATATGTATATTTTATACATTTGTATATACTTCTTTCATCAGTTCAACTTGATTTTTTGCCTGTTATTTTACATATTTCTTACTGTTACAGCCATGGTCTACCTTGTTGCCTACTTGCACAAACCATCAATATTCATGGTAATGATTTGCAAACTTTGAGCATTTGACAATGTAGGTGTAATCAAACCTGTACAAGCCATGTGTCTATCTTGAGTACATTTCTGTATGTTCACCAAACAGAGACATATAGCCAAGCTGTTATCAGATTTCAGTGTGCTGATTTAGTTTTACCCCGTATAAATGAGTTGGACGGAATTTGCTCCCATTTTGATTCAACTCGATGTTAATTTTAGAAATCTTTTCTTCATGAAAATTTCTGCCGACTACAATCAAGACAGAAGATCTATCAAAAATGTGTCTGATTGGTCTAGAGAATTATTTTACCCAAATAACTTATGTTTAGAGGAATCAGATGAAAGTAATGAAACTTATTTTCCTGTTTCTTCTGTCTAGAGATTCCATGAAAATTCTAATTGTGGTTAACTGTGCACATTGTATACTTGTGTTTTGAGAAAATTGGTGCCAAGATATGAGAAACTCACTACTTAGACCACCTGCTTGTTTTAATGGGTAAAATTGATTTAGGCATCATGTGTAGCATGTTATTTGTGGTAGGCAATAATATTGTGTGTCTACATGAATGAAATAAATGTGAAAACTAGCATAAAAAATGTTATAAATTATTATACCGACATTTTTATCTCAACTCAGAAGAGGTGGTATAAAATTATCCTTTTTTTTTCTTGAGATGGCTTACCAATTATTATTCATAATCTTATAATGGCATTTTCAAGAAAAAGACTGAATATTGGCTGGTACCTGTTACTCTGCGAGGGATTATCCTCATTTATATGACTGCAAATGTTTCATCACCATTTCTTATCTTAATGATGCTACGTGTATATATTACCGACAACATAAATCAGCTTTGTTACAAATCTTCCACAGTACAATAGAAGTTGTTAGTCCCTTTGTTATATGTATATGTGCTTAATATTATATGTGTATTATTTTATTGTATTAAGTTTGTCATTACGTGTTTATATGTTCCCTTTCTACATGTGCTAGTATTTTTAACCTTGATTAAATAAATTGATTAAAATGATATAGGTTATTTATTATATTGTTTTTTCCCTGTTAATTAAACTTCAATAATACCACGTTTGACATTTGACTATTTTATTGTGGTGTCACATTGCATGCATTTCTAAGAGAAATGAACAATGTTAACTGGAGACGATGGCATTGAGATGAAATTGTGGTATTATCAAAAACCTCCCGATAAATGCCCCTCCCCTTTTTAAGAAAATCATGACACAGATGTGTAATAATTACTTAAATTGTATACAATGTCTCACAACTAGATCCTGTAATAACTTGACGAAATGAACAAAATCTGTGGAATGTATTGACCTGGTTGCATTTATTGGGAACAATTTGGTTGTTTAACCAATACTAAGGCTTATTGGTAAACTGCATATAACTATGGCCATGCATTACTGGTATAAATGAAATATTGAGATGGTTAGGATCAGGAAAAAAACACAAATGAAAGAAATGTGATCCCAGTATCAGTATTATACAATCACAGAACAGAAATAGAACCAGAGTACATATATTTATGATCTCAACAAAGAGTAGTGTTTAGGTATTAATCTAACAAAGTCACTTATATGTTCTTTTATAGAATAACAACATTCAATTTGTAAATATTGCGAAATTTGATTAAATCGTGGAGATTTTTGAGTCTCGGAAATAGATATGTCCTCTAAATGCGTTAAGACTGGTTTCCCCAGTTACAGGAAAACTTCGTTATTACGAGCATCGATATCATGAGCACATGACTTACCTCGAGGAGTTTTTAAAGTCCCGTCAATATTTAGTTATTAGTCGAGCGTAATATTCAACCAACAAACAAACACCTAGTTATTACGAGCACCATGTTTATCTCGAGCATTGAGTACGTTTCGTTGACCCATTGAGATACCCAGGTTTTTCTGTATTTGATTTGTGTGGAGCAAAGCTATCATGGGTTGAAGGCAGGGAGGATAAAAAATTGTGTCTGCAAAATGCTCATTTCATTCCACAAGTTATGTAGACACAGAGGCGGGATTTCCTATTGTTTAGAATTATTCTTTCAACACCGTATCGTGTTTGGTGCTACTGAAAAGTGTTAAATATGATAAAATTTCTAGCACTCAACCCATCTGGGTCTAAACACCAGTGTTGGCATCAGATTTATTTATCAACCTAGCCCATAGTAAGTGTTGACACGTGTCACAAAAATTAGATACGCAGTTGGTCGTTACAAGTACATAAAACCTTACTTAAGTTACCTTTAAGAGCATTGGCATGTTCTATTCATGAGTACCATACTTTCTCTTGAACTATTCTTTATTTTTTTTTCTTAAATATCAACAAAGCTTATGAAATTTCCCAGCAACCTGCACAGATTGGTTTCACACAATTTATCCATTGAAATTTTTTTAGCTTAAACACCTGACAACTACTCTTTAAGTCAATAACGCGGTGGTATGAATTTTCAGAGGCTCTTTGGAATTGTATTGAGGGGATAAAAATAAGGTCACAGTAAATCAATTTGATTATTGTTATAAGAAAAAACATTTCATCAGTATAGACTGCGTTAAGTTTAATGAAAATTGTTGAAGATGATCACTAAATTTTGTTGACAACAGAAACACAGTGGCTGAATTTGAACCACATGATCAGGTTAATTGAAGCAGGTTAGTGATACATACTCCTGCTTTTTACTCTGATCCTTCACCATATGATACAGGTACTGTAGCAGGTGAAATGCATTTTACAGATTCCTTAAGCTGATAATGTCATCCATTGACATAGAGGACAAAATACAGACAGCAGCTGTTACTCTTACATTGAAGGCATTACAGATTGCTCTACTTACATGTGAGACATACAGTACTTAGTGTACATGTTACCAATACTGTCAAACCTGTGAACAAAGGCCATTCTTGGGAAAGACAAAATGTGGCCTTAATTGAACGATGACCTTTATTTGGAGGTGGCTGCAAACACAGGTTTGACTGTATATAGTTATTTGCCATGCTTTATTTAATTACAGGTCAGTAGAATGGTTGTGAAATATTTGAACAATAATTGCTGAATAGTTAAAATCTAAGAAAATCAAAATCCAGTCTTTCGCTTTTTCATTATGTGCTTTGCATTATTTTAGATTACAAATCCTTATTTTTACTACATGGATCTCCATGTATTATATATAAAGTCACTTCAAATAAACTCTTATCAGTCAATCATATCAGTCCTTATGAGAAAATGAAGGTGAAAGAAATAAGTGTAATTCTAGAATTATAGATTCAATAGGCCATGGCCATGGTCCAGTGGTTAGTGTGCTGGACTAGTGACCCGGAGATCCTGGTTCGAATCCCGGTCGTGGCAGGTCATACCCTTTTATGAAAATTTTACAAAAATGTTGATTTTCCTCCATATGTGGAGAAGTTGCCAGCTCCTTGTGGAAGGGTAAGTTAGTACTGGTTAGTATACAGTCCAGGAAAACTGGTTAGGTGAACCGGTCGCTGTATAAAACTGAAAAATTGTTGAAAAACAGCGTTAAACCCCAGTGACAGTCACATAAAAACAAAAACAAAACAGATCCAACAAATACAAATATAAGGGCACTCACACATCAAACCATATGAAAAGCAGGGAAAAAGGGTGGGTAAAACAAAGAATCATCATTTATTACGTATAAAATACAAGGTCAATATGCAGCAACCTTCAAGGGGATTCTGTCTAATTTATTAGTTTTTGTAGGCAGACTCAAGAGAGTCAGACAATATGGGGCTGCTTTTGAACAATTCTTTTCCATTTTACTGCAATTTGATATAAACATCCCTTTAATATTTACCATTGGATTGTTTCCTTTAGTCAAATTAAGTCATTTATATAACCAATTTGAAAGTTACTATTTTTAGAACTATGCATATCATTTACTAACCACTGGTACAGCTAAGGGCAAACCATTCACAATAAGACTAGTCTTCAATAAACATTCTGTGAGAATCAATGTAAACAGTGTTCATTAATTGATGACAAATGGCAGAAATGAAGCATTTTGAGCTGTTTAAGCTAGTGGTTTTGTGGTGTTATGTGAGACAACTATCTTCTATTGATTTAGCTGTAATATCTGGAGAAATCAACCACAGATGACTGCAAAGCCAGCCAACAACAGTCCTCCTCTCAGTGCTTTGATTAATAAGAATGAGTCCTTCTTAAAATGCATACAGAATATCTGCAATATTTGTTTGTAATCTTCTCAACATACAAGTTTTAAAGGGTTACAAGTTTGAATAATAAATAACAAGCTGTTGGTTTTTTTTTGTATCAAAGTTTACTTCTGCCCATTAGGGCATCAATTCATAGTACAATGTTCATTTATACAAAAAATAGACATGCAATTACTTGCTACACTATACATATGTTCAAATAAAAGAGAAAAGAAAAATGGGTGACAGAAAACAGGAAAACAAGTTAGTACAAAATCATGAATCCTTCAAACATTCATATAATCTCTTCCCAAGACAAAAACACAAACATGCCAAGTAAGTCATAAATAATTCATTATTCATACACAGATGTTACAGTCAAATACAAAGAACAAAATATTGACAAAGTGACAAATATGTCAACCATAGTCATTGTTTTTTTGTATTTTACACTCATTAATACAAGACCACTGAAGATTCCCTGGGAAAGTTCATTTTGAAATATAAATAATAAACAAAACCTGATTTCATTGGTATAGACTAACAACCTATAGGTAACTTGCATCACAAAATGTCAATTGTGCGAGAACCTTATACAAGGTACGGACACTGTGATATAATTATCTCCTTTGAATACTCTTCATACGCCAGTGACCTCCCCTGAAGACTCTCTGAGATTTTCTTTTCATGATTATGTAACACATTCAGTATGAAAGCAATCACATTAAAAACCACAAAAAAAACACCACAACAAATGTTTACTAAAATGTACAAAATCGTATCAATAAGGTGAAAACTAATCAGTGAAATTTTGTCCATCTTTATTTTCAGGATCTGTATGAAGTATCTGAGCTAATATAATACAATCATATCGTTGTTCATGAACCATTCTTTAAAACAGAAACTGAGTCGAGTTTTCAATTCAATTCATTCAAAATGTTTATAGAGATCAACAAAAATATTAAACACAATATACACAATGGAATACAAACAAAAGGGAAGTTTACCAATAATCTCTCATACATAAGTAATGGAACACTGAGTTTGAAAATTTAAAACATTATGACAATGGAATGAGTGAAGTTTAAGCACTTTATCATAACTATCTGTACATAAACCCACTATGGTTACATTATTAATAATCCTAGAAAATCAATACTGAGGCAAATAATTAAAAGCAACAACATATTAACACAAGATTACAAAAAAAACTGCAGTGTTTAAAACCAGATAAAAAAAGAACAGCACATTCTAACTTATATTGAACACATTTATAAATCATAAGTAAACATAAATATAAGACACATAATCTATACAAGAGCAGTTCAATCATTATATAGGGAAAAATTCATTTAATGTTTAATGGATAAAATACAATTGGCAGTCTAAAATCATAGTACTGTGCAGTGTTGACTTCATTTCCGATACATAGCAAAATGCTGACAAATTCTTCCATATTAATTACATAAATAATAATACAGAATTGTTCAATTGAACCAATCCTCATTTAATCATGGGAACATATATCATGCTCTGAGCATTTTATGATGAAAGTAATGCATACATATTTTCAATACATACATATTCCAAATTATTTGTTCACCATGGAAACAGTTCAAATTACTGAGAGAGAATCAAATCGGTGTATTAGAAATGAGCTCATATTCTGAAGATGGTAAACAAAGATCACATTCTCAGATCTCATTTCAAACAGTGACAAAATATGCATGTAACTATCTATCTATCTATGATAGTGAAAACTTAATACAATGAATGCTGCCTCGTAACTTTTAATATCTTATAATGTATATCCTTCAATACTAAAGATACAATAATCAATCATCACAAAACTGAATATACTTGACTAGGCTTGATATTATGTACAATGTGTACTGATAAAGGGGCATTATGCAAAAATTTGATTTATATGAATGTTGTTTAATTTTCTCAGGTTCATAATTTCTTCACACTTCAAGGATCTATTAAAACGAAAGTTCAGGTCTTGTATCTTAAGTGATTTTTTGAAACCATTTTTCAAATTTCTGTTTGAGTTTCATTACATTTTTTATCTGATCGGAAAACTTTTGCCTAATAATAAGTACACATTGTACAATATAGTATTACGCACAATCCAGTACACATAAGATCATATAAACTGTCCATTCTTTCAACGCATCAGATTTTCATAAAAATTTGGAAATCAACTGAATCATTATTTAATTCTGCCAAAATATGAACAAATAACTTTATTTTCACTCTTTACCAAATGCAACAAAAAAGAGAATTTTTTCAATAATCATTTTTTGGAAACGTCACATCAAGCAAGAATAATACATCTCCACTAAGATGAAGAACAGTTTCACCCATATAAAGACTGTTAACCTCATTTACAGCAAAAGAAAGCATTTGCACAATTTAACCCATATCAAACATAGCAACAACTGATAACTCTTGATTCAAATCTACAAAACCAGAAAATGGGTGACTCACGTAACTAGAGCAAAATATTCTGTGATATAAAGACTGCAAACAAAATACAAGCAATGACAATATGGATGATTCATAGTAATAACAATGTAATATCCAGCACACAGTATTATATAGACAGATCAAATAATTCTCTTGTCCTATACAATAAACACACACAAAAATTTAAAAAAAAAGCTCAATGTTAACTGTTTATAACAGTTGGCAGGATTACCCCCCCTTTGTTCATCGTGTACAAAGGCAAAGGAAACTTGACTTTAAGCAGATTAATTGAAACTACCTAAAACGGGACACATTAACTTTGAAGATTTTGAATTTTGTAGATACCACGATAAGAAACAACCAACTTGCAAATATCGAAAACTTTTCAAAGAAAATGACTTTCTACATCGATCAATACAGACAACCACAACATTTCTGACAATTCGAAATTTGGAAGCAACCATTTTCCTTAACCACTGAGACCAGGGGTTTTAATCAGAAACTTCATGCTAGTACTCTGAGAGTTCCTGACACAAAATAGCAAAGGAGATTCAAGAACACATCTAAAACACAAAGATGATGGCCAAATACATGTGAAAGGAAAATAACCTAATGTAAGAATGATTGACTCATGAAAATTACACCAATCACATGTTAAGACACATTGTGATAGTGTAGCCTTTTCCTGAATTTTCACTGATATAGCTGCATATAACAAATGAAACATCACATAGTTCACACACAGAGTCACCTAATACACAACAATAAAACTACGACTGCTCAATAACATATCGACTTACGACTTCAAATAAAAAGCGATTGTTTAAACTGAAATGAGTATACACTTACCAGCAGAACAAAAAGTTGAGGAAAGAATATGCACTGATAGTTATTAAAGCATACAGGGAGTCTCTTGTATATAAGTCTGACCAGTAAATTCGAGACTAAATTCCAAATGGTTGTTATTTTTTTTTTTTTTTACTTAAAAGTACCTAAAAATTTAAGGTAAAAAGTAAAAAAAAATCTTCATAATTGCCTTCAAACCTTCACATAAAAACTGCATATCTGAAATTATGTAATGAAAAAAAAATAGAAAAAGGCCATTTACAGTTTATAATGCAGTATCAAAACTTATAAAATGTGCAACAAAGTTAACCCAAGAAGTCCTTAAAAACCTAACAATAATAAATTTTCAAGGTAGCAAATAATTTCAACATTACAAATTGTTATAAATTTCATCTAACATCGTCTAGAAACACTTTTTTCCCCATTGAAATACTGTAAATAACATATTACTAAATAACCATCTCTGAGAATGATCCATATTTACCGATTCATAACCAGTCAATGGGATTCATAATTTAGATCCATATTTTAATAAGAGTAAAATAAAAACTAAGTCATGAGTATGAAAACCACTCATAAAAATTGAATGTAGAATTAACTTCAGCAAACTTATGTTAGTAGAAACAGTGAAAGAAACATACAATCAAGTTTTTTTTACAAAGGTAAAAGTACACAGAAATCTCTAAACCGTACACAGTACTGTTACATGCACTAAAATTGATTCAGAAAAAGGTACAGTGGCAGACTCATTGATAATCTAATCACCCTGATATTTAACTCTGTAAAATTGGAAATATCTATACAAGTCTAGAATAACTTATCGTATATATAAACAATTTATGACTGGCAATCTTGTTTTTACAGGATCATTGTAACAAAATCTACACGAAAATTTTGCTTATTCATGATTTCATTGTTAAACGTATTGGATATAATATTTCCTATTTTACAATTAATTCATTGCAACAGTTGTAGCATGCAGTAATTTTGTCAAGTGCTATCTGTGATGTTTGTCCCTTGACGATCCAATCGCACCAAGATTATTTCCTGTGTTTGAAGAGACGGGGACATCGTCACTCAGAATAGTGTTGATATCAGGGTACGGCACTGGCATCTCAAATTCTACGAATAATGAGAAATGATCAGATGGAATATGTGGGTGGGGACATCCGACAACCTTATTTTCATGAAACCAATTCTCGTCCATGGGTCCGAGCACACCCAAAAGATTCATGTATGATCGTGAAAAGAATATGTAATCAATGATTCCCTTAAACTCAAAGCTGAAAACAAAAAAAAAGCAATATAAAATACAATGTATATAAAAAAATGTATTTTTCATTCATTGAAAGTATATGATGTTAAAAATCATTACTGTTGAATTAATAGTGGCATATATAAAGAACAAAATTATTCAGGTAAGTACATCTAAGCTAAGACTTTATTGCTGACATTCACCCATGACAAAATTGAACTTTATTTAAGAAATATTAAATGGGATCCAATATTTTATCTGCTAAGAGCACAAAATTACCAAACTATGAAGTTTGTTTATAAATCGAATCTGTTCTACTTCTGTACCAAAGGTGTACTGACGTACCATTGAACATATCAAACTTCATTTATTTATGATTCAGATGATGGATGACAATTCATTATGCATAATAAACAATCTGGTACCACGGAGGAAACATCTGGTAAGAAGTATGATGTATTGAGAAACTACCTATAGCAATTATTCACAATTTAATTAAATACTCTAGTCGGTCGTAATACTTTTAACAGTTCATATATTGCAGTCAGTTGATTAACCCTTTGCCTCATAATACTGCATTTCCCCACATCTGAAGCAGACGACTTTTGAAAACATTGCGGCAAAAGGAGCCTTGGCTTGTAATTAGTAATGGCTTATTTTGTCACAATGTTTTCCCCTCTGTCAGAGAGAAATAACGCAATTTTCTGAAATAAATTGATGTTTTGTATATTTGCTTTGAATTTGGAAGAGTCCAAAGTATGCTTACGAGGCAAAGGGTTAAAAGATGAATGAATTTTAAAAAGTACATATATCAAATACAGAGGAAATGAATGAAGGATGAAAACCTACGTGTAGTTTGTATGTCGCATGATGTTGTCTTCATAAGCTTTAGCAAGACGGAATTTATGTGTAAGGTGTGTACTGTCTTTATGACAGTTGAATGCCTGCAAACACGCTTCATAACCCAACTCCTTGAAATCTATATGATTGCTTGCAACACGTCCAGTAGATAAATATTCAATAACACCTGACAACAAGAGAAGAATACAGGTTAGGATGGAGGAGATCTTTAAACAGACTATTGACACAGTGAGTATAATTTCTGAAACGCATCATGTCTATACTACAACAATAACATTGCAGTATCAATAATTGCAATAACTAACGATCCTGTAAGACTAACTCCTAGTCAACATAACCTGAATGTTTATATAAACTGGTTCCCATTCCATGTTGCAGGGCACCAAAGGAACAGGTACCTGTTGTCTCTGTACAGAGAGACTCAAAAAGACAGAGCCAACTGGAACCAGCTTTTCTGCCGATAAGGGAATTCAATTTTAGCAATAAATAACAAAAACTAATCAATGAAATGACTACTTAAAACATAATGTCTCCCATTTGTGTATTACATCATTCTTTTCAATGAATTGAAAATTAATAATTATTCTACAATACAGCTATTCTGTAACAGACTGATACACAGACAATTGTAAGCTATAATGATTGATTTCATCTAATTCATTAAACCCAGTCTAACTACTTGTGATACATCAATCTACTGCGATCTAAAAAAAAAACTCTACAACAACAGTATTCTAAACAAAAATTAAAAAGATAAACATCTGTACTTTTTGAATAGATGAAGAAATGTTCAAATTCAAAATGAATGATATTCACACAAATTTGTTAAAGCTAGAAAAAAAGTCATGCTTATAGTTACTTGACCCAAAAGATTGGGTAAGTAAGTCACAAAACTCTGCTATTTTTTCTCTAAACATACCTTTTGTACTTAAGGGGAACGATTTGTCCCCAAATGATTTCGTAATATGGATTTCACTATTGTAAACTTTAGTGTAGGCGCCAAACATAAGCGCTGGTCAGGTAACCATATGCACAACTATTTTTTTCTCAATCATTTGAAAATTGTGTCATGTTTGCCAATGATTGATGTTACAAGCCATCTGTAGATCAGTCAGTTAGAACTGATCACATGAGATCATACTATGAGATCACAATAGCAGACAAGGTCTTGAGATCACGACAAGAAATTAGCATCATGACATCAAATCAAAAAATTACCCAATGAGATTAAATCACCAGAAATCGCTTTGGGTGCATTTTCAGTCATCGTGATAAACCACATGCCTATGTTCCAGACAAGTGAAATAGGTTACGAGCCAAGTTTAAATTCATATAATTCAATGAGACAGCCAGACACTCAGGGAGTCCAATATGTTTTGCTGCATATACAGAAGTATTACCTGATTCTGGTAAAGAGTTGAGATCACCACAGAGTATCATTGGTATGGAGTTACAATCCACCATTTGTTCGTCAGGACGTATCACCTGATAGCTCTCCTCCACCACCTTCTTAAGTTCAGACATAAGCATCATTGTTTGGATAAGTTTTACATCTGAGAATTCTGGGTCCCAGTGCATGTGAGCTGTTGTTATCAGTAATGGTTGCTTTAGTTTATCTTCTGGAGGTAAGCCACCTGAAAATATATATTCAGTTATTACATTATATGGTTATACAATAGTGCTAAATACCCAGCTGAGCTCAGTATCTAAAACCATGACACCCAAAGGAGGACAGAAATAACCAAAGAGATAAATGTGTCAGTTGATGCAAGATTATCTTCATAATGTTGTTTTTTTCACAAAGGTTCAATGTTGCACCAACAGCCAGGGTCACCTGGGACACCTTCTGAAATTCGTTTCACCCAGGTGGGCTTCAGACGCACACTTTTTGTTGGATGAGCAAACAAAAAAAACAGCAATGGCATTTGGTGTAGGCATAATAAGTAATGATTTATGTCACTTCAAGTGAATTGACAGCATGACACTTTACAAATCTCCATGTGTAAGGGCGACAATTTTTCCTGAACAAGCATTGAACACAGAACGGTTGCACTTTTAAGAGTATTAAAGTTCCACTGACGATAATAGAATTAGCAAGATTCAGTCAATACATAAACAATGCCATCATCATAAACATTAATTATGATCATATAACAATTAATGAGAAAGTAAATGTGGTAACAGGATATATGTGGTGAAAATAATCTTCTTTAAAATGTCATAGCTTTCTTTATGGGTGGATCACATTAATTATTACTTCAAAAATGTGCAGCGAAAACGTGAAGCCATCAACATTATTATTTTGGTTTCATGTTTCTTCAAGCTTAATCAAATATTAAAGGTCATTTTTAAAAAGCCGATGTTGCCATGACAACAAATTTTATAATAATTCAAATTCGCTTCACAAACATGTTTGGAAAACGTAGAAAAAGTTTCGGAATACTTTTGTTTTCAAATATATTTCAGGTAACAGAAAAATGGTCTCACCAGCGAACGCAGTTTCTCATTAAAATTGAAATATGAAAATAAAGCTTGCTTGGCAAGGGAAAAAAATAACCGAAGTTATCGCAATCATTTTTAAAACCACAACATTTCAAAATTTAAACATAAGGTACATTTAAACTTCAGCAGAGACATATCATAATAAATAAGATGCCTTATGAAGCATTAAAGAAATATTTGTTCACACTGATAAGCATAATGTGGTTTCAGTATTTTTTTTGGGGGGGGGGATTTAATTCTATGAATTTTGTGGGTTGGTTAATCCACAAAATCAAATCCCCTTGAACATAAAAGCTGAATATCAGCCGGCTACGTGAAAATTAGCGATATCAAAAATTGTGTTACTTAGAAAACAGCTTCCAGTATGTTCAGAAACTGAAAAATTAACTTCCCTGTGAAAGTTGAACAAGATACAATGATATGTTATTATTTGAGTAAATGAGTACTTGATACAACTGGTGTGTTTAATACATATACAATTATATACTGTACGTGTTATATTGTCAACCTTTCAACTCGTCCTGTATCATGTTTGTTTTCCCCGCACGGAGCTTTTCATGCTCTGTCACTTGATGGTCAGTAGTACAATGTAGTACAATGTAAGACGTAAAAATTTTAGGCCCCTTAAAATTTTCCTTAAATATGTGCAACTGTATCATTTTCCAAATCTCAGGTGTGTGATGCATGTTCAAGTGTAATAATATTATTATGGTAATGTATACCTGTCGCATGATGGATAACTTTTGATATGTGAGAGCCAATTACCAGTATTTTTACTTCACTAATGCCATTATTCTATTAAAGAAAATTACAGAAAATGATATCAAGACAAAACATCTCTTTTTCAAAAAAAAATCCAAGAAAATAGGTCTCAACAAAAAAGCCGTTTTTGTAAAAACCACAAAAATTGAGCCCAACGAAAAATAAAGGATACCGTAGAGTAACAACCAGGTCTGATCAAATTTTATACAACAGTATAAAAACCTCCCACTGAATTAATATTCTTATAAAATGACGAATCAATCTAATACAATAACGTAATCAAGAGATGAGCGAAAACAGTGATTGACAAGATCGTTAGAACACCTGCCTAAACCAACTTTAGTTTTCAGACAGTAAATTACGCACACAATTTCCTTAAGAGGAAATATAATGCAACACAAAAATGTACCAGCAACACCTGCACTGACTCTGAGTCAAAATAGGCGTACATTATTAATTGAAATAAAAATCTCATTTTTCAAAAAAAAAGGAAATAAATAAAACTACGTAGCTTTAAATCACATCAAAGTGATATTTAAATAAAGCAGAGACATTCCACAAATGATTAAACATAAGTAAGATAAATCTATTTACTCCCATCACTTATGAGTTCATATCAATGATCAGATACAATTATTTTAAAAACAAGCAACTAGTTTTATGCGCAATTAACAAAGCCATAAACAGTATTTCAAAACTTGCACGGGGATGACAATCATTAGAATCAAAATTTAAACAATAAATGTGCAAATTATTATGACAATTTATCATTCTATACTTAATGTTACTGAATATATTCAAATGATCAAATCACATTTTTTTTAAGTGTTCTGATATTTTACTAAAACCAACATTATTATTCAATACATTTACGCCGTGAACTTATTCAATAGAACTCTAACAGTGGGGTGAGCACTCCACTTTCAATACTTTCAAAGAAATGATCAATACAAAATGAATAAAACATTAAAGGACACCATTTGGATTATAAATTTTCACATTTCATTTTATACAAGCGAGATTCATATATTATTCAACAATTTTGCGAAAGTACTTCAGAATTTTTTAATGGAAAATTAAAAAAATCCATAACAATTTACTTTGAACAAAGCATTTACAGTTGTAGTAATGTATGCAAGTGTTAACCTAACTTTCAGAAATGGGAAAATCATTATATATTTATACAAAAAAAATTCATTTGTATGACTGAAAAAATGGGACTAACAAAAGAATAAAGGGCATTTACAGTGTTAACCCTTCTCCAGGTACACCCTACAGGCAGTATCTTGATGTTACTGTAAATAGACAGAAATAAGACAAAAACATTCTATAATAACATTTTGTACAAACATTTGGCATCTCAATTTAACTCAAATACTATACAATATGCATTGGGACTTAAATTTGCTGAAGACTACACATAAAGAAAAGCCAAATTTAAGGACAATAACTCCGGAATATCAGAGGCATTCTGACTGGATTTCAAAATATCATTATGCCCATAAACAGAGTACACAAAATACATTTTTTCTTTTAATTTCTGAGTTTGCACCTATTTTTCAACATTATTTTGGTGATATACTGGCATACAGTTAACCCAAGCAGAGTTCCTGGATTCTAGTACAAACCTTGTTTTCTGCAGCTAATGGCAAACTGTACACACTAAGTACTTAAATCAGTAGTGGGGGGGGGTGTATGGTCTAAGACTTAATGTTTTTAATCAAACTGTCTGAGGACCCAAGGTCAATAAACACAATGTTCTCCCCAGTGAGCTTAAAATGAGTGGGGCTCTTCAGGGTTAACAAGTGTGCTGACTGTTGAATAACCATTTCAATAAGTGAGGGGACAACTTTGAGAATACCATAAGCACTTATAGAAAATTTAAGCAGGTTATTAGTACAGTTGACTGCCACTGGTGCATACTTCAATTAGTGACCTGTCATATATAATCTGGATTTAAACTAATCCTTCTTCTTTAAACTGCAACAATAAGTAATACTGCAATTCTTAATGATTTAAACAAACTAATCACAAACAGATTAAAAAGTCACAATTACGTGGTACACACTGATTAGAGCAAAGAAATCGATAATTCTGGCATACATTTCTCCAACAACCAACTAATTATAGTACTTAACAGTTTTACTATGTTTTAATGCAACCGTTCCAGTAATAACTATGACTTCTACAAGATGTTCTGATATTCAAACTCAGGGACAATCAAACTCAAGGTAACTATAGTGAAATATGTTCCAATAAAAAAACCAACCATTGGGGGAAAAGCAGAAAACAGTATAACTTAACCCTTTGCCTCATAAGCATATTTTAGACTCTTCCAAATTCAAAGCAAATATACAAAACATCAATTTATTTAAGAAAATTGGGTTATTTCTCTCTTTGAGAGTGGAAAACATTGTGACAAAAGAAGCCATTGCTTGTAATGAGTAATGGCTTCTTTTGCCACAATGTTTTCAAAAGTCGTCTGCTTCAGATGCTGGGAAGTGCAGTATTATTAAGCAAAGGATTAATAAATGTAGGCTGGTGATAAAGTATATGACAACTATGTAGAAAACACAATATCACATTCTTAAGAATTCAATATGTGTATTTTAACTCAATTTAGAACTTAGAGCAGAAGTTTTATAATAGCAATTACCTATTTCATTTCCCAGTGTGTCTCTAATAACCCACCCACTCAGTATATATGCACAATTATGGCGACATTGATACTATTTCTGATTGCTCAAAAATGAATCCCACATAATACAGATTTATACACTGTACCACCAGTATCAAATTTCCTGTACGCCATGCATATGTGGTTCCCTAATTATTTTAGGCCTAAAATGGAAAACTCAAGAGACGCTCTAAGTACTATATTGTGGTTGCCATGGAGTTTCTTCATTTCTTTCTTACACAAGATCTAATTATTTAAAAAGAAATCTTTTTTATAAACCCTCGAAGAAGCATTTGCTAATTTAATTCTCCAGAAGAAAGCACATGATATTCTGACCAAAAACAAACAAACAAACAAACAAGCCAACAAACAAACAACACCAATGACACAAATCACTCCAAATGTATAAATCATAGCTGACAATATCCTTGCAAAAAAAAAAACAACATAACATTCCATGGTCTGTTCTTATGAAGGGATGGTCACTTTATATAAACCCATACTGTATTGATCAATAAATCTAGTTTCCTCACCACCTACTTATAACAGTGAAAGCTGTGAAGAGCTGAGCTTAGCTTTCAGATGAAAGTATGTTTTTTTCTTCAACAAAAAACAAATTCAGTTATGTATCAAATATTTTCTAATAACAGGGAATTTGAAAACAAGAGTAATATAAGGTTGTTGTAGAGACTCCAATCAGTTTTTTTACTTATTTATATAAAATTTAAAGTTAGAAGAAATTATCAAGGATTTTTTTAACCATAACAGATAATTCTTCTCAGAGTCGGTGAATAACCATTTTTGTTTGTAAACAGGATTTATGAAAAGCATCTGCCATACTGCTATATTCAATAATTGGCTTTTTCTTCGAAGATCAATGCCATTAGAAAAATTATTATAAGCGACATGAATCCTTTCAATGTAAGGGGGAAACAGGCATCACATAATGTCAGAACATTCTTATAAAATCTTAATATTCCTTGTTATCTTCCATAGGAAGAAATCAACAATAAGATAAACATACAAATGACAAAAACAGTCAAAATAGATAAATGTTTTACATTCAATAGACATTAAAATAGAATTTTTTAAAAAGCTAATTTAAAAAAAATATATAATATATGAAGTAAATCAGTATGCACTGAACTTTGAGTTAATGTCCCAGGACATAACTCATTCTCTGATAATTAAGGCTAATAAAATAATGATATATATGGTACATGTGCAGCTTATTTCATAACTTTAGTATTGTTTTTATAATTGGAAAATTCTAATCAACTCCTCGGGAGGAGAAAAAATATTTTTTGTACTAGGAAATAATACATCAAATTGTCACATGACTGAACCATAATGCCAGGAGAAAAGCCATTTATGGCATCAACTACCCACCATAATAACACAGTTATAGTAAAACAGATTACACTGTGACGACAATACTCCTAATTAACATTTAAACCACTTATAAACAGACGAAATTAACGAGTCAATCTAAAAACATCTCGTTGTTAAGCCAGAATATAATGCACAATGGGGCATTTAACACGTTTAGACAAGAAAATAGAATGAAAATTTAATGCGCAGCATAAAACTTCAGACCAAACTGGGAAAGTTTTCTCTTCTTTATACACCACCGGAAGTCTACTTTGGTTCAAAACTAAAAATGAACTGTTTTACTTGTCCCCATCATTCATACGTTACACCTACTTAAGTACTTAATTAGTGGGGAAATAAAGAGGTGAAAATTCACATTAACACATCATGCAATATTAAACTGAATGCTATACTAGGGATTTTTTTTATTCATCAAACTTTAATGTTAAAAATACACAAATAATGGTAATAATAATTGCTTCGTTTGAGAGGACTTACACAACTAAGGATTAACAAAAAAAATATTCTCATGAAATCGTTACAGGAAACCTCCCATAAGAACGTCATTCACACTGCTTTCAAAATGAGCTGCTTGATTTATTTCGGACACACCTTACGATGCACATATTGAGAAACTCTTCAATGAACTAAATTGGACGAAAATATATGAACACATAATATATAAAAATCAAGCAATCTTCATGTTTAAACCTCTTAATGGCAATTTTCAAGAATACAAACGCACATATTAAAATCTTAGATCATCAACAAATGAACAGCTTCAAATAACAAAACCAAGGATTGCATTGTGTAGGAAATCTTAAGCATATTCCGACCCTAAATTATGGAATCAAACTCCTATTAATTCTAGAAAATCAGAAACTGTAAACACTTCCAAGAAACCAGTCTTAAATGATAGGAAGAACTCCATTTCCTTGTTTCAGTATTGTTGTACATGCAGCTATTAACATATTTTGCTTGTCTAACTTAGAGTTTTTGTTCTTCTTGTTTTTCATGTACCTTAAAACATACTTATGCATATTTTGATACTTGCAAAGGTAAACAGGGAAGACCGAAGAACGATGTAATCTCTATAAATAAAGTCTTCATCAAAAGCCAACAAATAAAATGTAAGGCACCTTTACAATGAATGATGATAAATTTAAAAAAAAACAAGTTTATAATTTGTAAAGAAAGAACTTTGTAACTACATTTTAAATAACATCATAAAATTTCGAGAAAAATGATTATCTAATATCTAAATACGCAGCACACTGTTTAATTATATCGCTGTTAGATTTTTACTGAATTCAAACGAGGAAACAAATAATCAACCACGTTCAAAATTAATTATCTCGACTGAGATCAATATATAAGATAAAGCATTATTGCATTAACGATACAATGCCAAGATCTCGTAACTTATAAACACTCCATCATACAAAATAAATAATGCGTTGTAGCTACACTCAACTTTACTTGTACAACAAAGTGCAGGTACCAGCACCATCACTCAAAAAAATTGTTTAAAACATTGATTGTTTACGTACATCATTTAATACAGATATAATTGTTTGCTAACACACACAGATTACATCCGATTTTGCGCTCAAGTCTGATTGATTGCTAATTTAGCAAAACAAATAAAGCAAAAAGTATGGTAAAGTAATACTTAAGGGGAATACAATTGTTAATAGAAATATGTTAAAATAACACATGATTAATTATAAGAAAAGAATCTTCACAAGTTTTAATCATAAACAAAACTTTTTTCTGCCTTTTTTGCAATTCAAAAGGAACTGTTAATAAATCTCTGGTACATATATCATGCTGTTTTTTCTCAAGGGTTTAATGTAGCGCAAACAGTCAGGGTCATTTGGCAACTTTTTCTGCTTTAGAGGTGGGGGAAGACCCCAGGTGTACACCAGACCTGCAAACTAGCTAGGCAGCTTCCTCACGAGTGAAATTTGGTCCTGGATGGGATTCAAACTCAAAGCAGAGGAGCTAAGGGTTTTTATCCAGTTTAAGACCGTAACCATTGAACTATGTACGAGTATATCATACTACACAATAAATTAAAGCATTTCATGCCCTGATATACACGCAATATTCCGAACACTCAAAATTTTAGTATTTAGTTTGCTATAAATGTTCTGAGACAATTTGACTCTCTCTTAGTGATAAATTGTCTCAATTTTTCTCCTTTACCGTTTTCTCTTATACCAGAATTCCAACTGATACTAATATAAATTTCATTCCATTCTCTAAAGTTCAATACCAAAAATATCTTAATGCTTTGAAAAATAATCCTTGTTCTCTTTAAGATAAGTCATGTACATTCCCGCTACCGAATTTTTATCCCATTTTTACTCTATAACTAATTCATGATATTTAAAATTCCCATTATCAAATATTTCTTACCCTAATACCATCAAATAGCATGTTTTTGTTCCTTGATAATGGAACAACTACATCAACCTTAACGAATTTCATATCAACTTGATTTTCTGTTTAATGGAGGATCAGAGTATAAGATCACTGAGTTCTTGAAAAGATAAATGAAAATATTTGTATGACAAAGTTACAGACTCCTGATAAAGTAAAGATGTTTACTGGATAATTTTACAATGTTTCAATACTTTGAGACATTGGCGAACCCGACCAGGAAGACTGGTAAATAAAACCATAATTAAAATAGTATTGACCGACATATGTGCGCGTAACTTCTTTGAAAATCTTCCATACTGTTTCTTGACATTTCTACTTTGTGTACAAACAAGGAACCAGTTCAATATGTCTGACATGCGATTGGTTGTGTGTTTCGTTCTCTTTGGGCAGTGACGGCAAAGATTGGCGTAATTCTTTAATCATGCAAAAATGAAGAATTTTATCCACCATTCAGAATGGGATATCAACTTACTTCAGACATGTTATAATCTTTGTAAACCATCACACTTGTTTGGTCAAATAAAACATATTTTAGACTCCATTTTAGGTACATATACCATATTTATTGGTCCCAGCTATGTGTTCGAAGTATTTTAAATGATTTTTAAGAAACTTAATTCAATTGTGATATACCGGTGATTTTTTTCTTGCAATTTCGGGAAGGGGTCCGAGTCCAGTCCACATCGGAAAAATGTGTGGTGTGATGCCAAAATGTTGGGAATTTTTAGGTCAGGAATTGGGAAAAATGTCTTTATTTTTGACTGGGAAGGGTCCACTTACCAGACCGAACAAGGAAGGAAAAAAATCACTGTGTTTTGTTTCATTTCTATGATGTAAAACTCACCGCTACTGTCAAATACGCCTTCTCTGGTTTCCAACAAAGCTGCTAGGCCAATATTGTCTTTGGTCATGACACGGTTTAACATCTCATCAGAACCTTCAGCATTAGCCATGGCTAACTGATTGAATTCTATAAGATGCTCCTTGACAAGGCTAAACCTGTGAAATAATATTATTTACTTAGACCTTGATAAAACATGACTAAAAACCACACCATATGTATCACATAGTAATTGATGAAATATTAATTAGACTAGTTGATGAAACATTCTCATCGACAAATAAGTCAATTAATTAACATGTAAATAGAACTGTCCTCTTGTCACAAGCTTCTCTGATTTTTTTAAAATGAATAAGCAAATAAATTACACATGAGATTACAAATAAGACGTCACAAGGTAAATTTTATTGTCAATTTTTTTCTCTTAAAATCTTCTACAGAACGTGCATCATAATTAGCATATATTACTTAAAATTACAATTTTAACAACAACAGAATACATTAAGAACAAGGTTGACACACCTTGTTTATGTTATTTATAACGTAAAACCTTGTGGGAACATTTAACCATCTAAAGAGATTAATTAATACTTAAACAAACTGATTGAAAATAAATGATAACCACACATTAATAGGCTTGTGTTCCAGGAAAAGATATTTCAAAATAAAAGCGTTTGGTTGATATATTACATGTTTTAACAGCTGTTTTCCAACAGCTAGATCAGTGTGATAATGATTTTTAATTTCAATGCAGTACAAATTCAGGAAGTGTCAAAATAAATGCACTTCCATTTTTTCAGAAAGGGTTTTCATGTTTAATTGGACAAGTGACATATTTAACATTATGAAATGTGCTCAACACAGATCTTCAATAGAGGAAATTGTCATTCGTCCTGACAAAGATTCAACTCAATATGCAATAGCAAAAAACTGAAGTTGTTAACAATCACATTTCACATGCCATGAAGGTTACAAATGAACCATTAATGTCAAATACGGTGAATGATAAATCAAGGGCAAATAACTCTAGATATACTTGTCTCAACAGGTCCACAATCCAACTACACAAGTTGAAAGCAGTTTTTTGGCAAACAATTAACTTCAGCTGGCCAAATTTTCATCTTCAAAGGGTATTCTTGTCATGCTAATAATTTTCAGCAAAAAAGACACGACTGTGACACATTTTAATACACTACAGAAGTTTTTCGGTCAAGGTGACTTCAATAGAAGGACTAAGCCAAGATAAAGTTTGCAAATGGCACTTGAAATGTACATTAATGTATGACAGTATTTAGGTTAGTAGTTTAAGAAATAAGTATTGCAAAAATGGAATGTTTATTTGCCTTTCCAACAATATGTTAGTTTCGTGGTAATTACTATAAACTGTGCAGCATTACGGCAAAGACACTTGTCCTATGCCTCAATACAACAAAAATTAAGTTAGATTATAGACGAGGACGAGAACAATGCTTGTCATGTCAGGTTTAGTTCACAAATAACACTCTGTTGACACGACAAAGTTATGCATTAAAATGTTGTTTCATAAATAACTGAAACAGGATGCTTATTAATGAATAATTAATGCAATTAAACACAAACAAATTTAGATTTATTCAGCAACATTTATTGACTTTGCCATGGTAACTAGATTTAGAAATTTCTCTCGTAAATGGAAGTGCAGATACAAAAGGCAAAACACATGCTTAGAATTCTATGGCAAGCTACAAAAATAGCCAACAAAAACAGTCACTCTGTCTTTTGGAAAATGACGCAAGGTTGAGTAAAAAATCCACATGGTTATTAAAACAAAAGCTGTAAAGCACAGACTGTGAGAGCAAGTCAAGCCTAGGGCCGTGAGCTTTAACAATGTTTTCTTGTTTTCAGCTGGCAATGCCGATATGAGTCAATCAACAATCAATATATAAAGATCAAATTTTAGCCAGAAAAGACTTAAGGCATTTTTTACTCTAAACATCCCCTCCAAAACGATACGTCTATGACTGTACAAAGGTTTTACAAGGATTTAATGAATATACTACACTTGAAAGGACATACTTAGAAGTCCTGAAAAAGATTGCGCAACCATCCACATGCTTCCTTTCCTGTTCTGTCATGGTTCGTGCTCGAGATTTTGGTGAAAAGATACCTTGATATCCATCACGTTCAAGTTCTGGTTTGAAAAAATTGTAGAATTGATCAGTCTCAACTTCCTGAAATAAAAAAATCAAATCTTAGAATGACATAAATGAGTACCAATCCTCTCTCATCTCTGAGTGATTTTCTTACTTTTATGCGAAAGGTAAGAATAAACAACCTGTCACTCCAGACATTATCCTTTCACAAGCATACAAGAAAATGATACATAATTAAAGAAATTAACAATTTTCAAACAAATAAATGAAATAAGAAAAATCTTGAATGACAAGACTTTCTCGTATTAATCACCTTTTTAATAAAAAAAATAATTGGGTCAACAAGGCAAAGATGTGAATGAGCAGGAAATGGTGTCTGTAACTGTAAGTATTACAAGTTGTGACGTAAACGTTTCTAAGTAACACATATATAATACGTGATATTTTCATACATAACGAAGTAATAAATCTCCAATCCCTGACTGTAGCATCTTTAATTGTATACTTGTTTTATACAATGATAATAGCAAGCCTTAGAATTGGGTTTTATCTCAGAAATATCATAACTAATATAACAGGAAGAAAATAATCTCATTTACTTAAACAAGTTCTTCTTTAAATAAGTACAAAAGTCAGAATATGTCTGCTGAGTATCAATATTTAAATGAAAAGTGATTCACTCACAAATAATTACTAACTTCACAGACCAATTATGAGGTAAGCTCAAAAGAATTCGTAAGTCAACAGCTTGTATTGCCTCACTGTGCTTAATGAAACATCATACTAACAAATCACTGACAACTGCATTGAAAACTCTACAACAGATGTTGCATAAATATCATGTTTTATATGGGACTTTAAAAAAAAAAAAATAAATAAAAAACCTCAGCCCAATGACCAACAATTATGTTAACAAAGAGAAAACAGGGCATCGAACACGAGTCTATTTAAGACATTTCTTCGTGTTTTTGTGTCTCTAAGAGCAAATATGACTAGTTAATAGTTGAATAATACTCGTATGTATGTGCCATAATGTTTTCAATGAAAGCAATACATCATTGTCAACATGCACGAATGGTTGTCAGTTTAAATCACAGATTGAACATTGTGCATTTCTGTGCATGTCTCATTTTGCACGAACTTACAAATACAATCTAATAAGTAAAAATAAACTTATAATTTACATGAATTTCACAGCTTTCAGGCGAAGCATTACAGAAAATATAAATGTGGTAATAAATGCATCATAGAGTATAAAACAAGAAGAGTAGAGGCAATCATACAAAATACAAGAAATCTATTTCATTCTTGAGAATAAATATTACGCCATATAACTTAATGTAACACTAGTGAACAGCATAATGCATGTAAAATGCATTTATGATTCAGTGCAACACCTAATGAGACATGCAAACAGCCACCTGATTAATTCATCATTATACATGATATAATGGTGTCACTTCTGTTTCACATCTTATATTTAGTTTGTAAGTAAGGCATTCAATTAAGGCCAGTGGGTTTAAATTAAATAATTAATTCAGAGCTATGATTGTTTGCAATATATTGCGTCAAAATTGCTTTATTTTCATTATGACTTTAAGCATAATAAATTCTGACGCCTTAGTATTATTCTGAAAACTAAATGTTTCTTAATTAAGGTCCCTCCCCTCCTCTAATTAATGCCCCCACCTACTTTGAGAAAAATATTATAACTTATCAAAAATGCTTTCAAAATCCTTAAAAATTACACCAAATACCATTAAAAAAATGATAAAACAATAAACATTTAAAGAGAATATTATCATGCTAGTTTCAGCTGTCACAGACCTATAAAACTACAAAATTAATTCATAGCATGAAAAACAAACAAACAGCTTTGCGAGGATTTGTTTGACTTATTTTTAATTGAACAGATTTATGATATGAGATGAATACAGCTGTGAGTGAAACCTCATTCACATGAGACACAAAGTACAAATCAGATCCATATGTCACTAAGACTATTTTATAATACATTTATTCAGCTGTGACAGTCATATAACTCAACTTAAGTCAAAATCTGTAACTACACAAGTTGTTCAGACATACTGATACATTATAGTAAAAGTATACAAATAACATGAAACAGTATGTAAGTCCAATATGTTTTTAGTTTAGTTTATGCTAATTTATTTTAGCTTGATTGTGAAACAAGCAATTTTGCTTCAATTAATCATGCTTGAGTCCACTTCCTGGACACTACACCAGTACTGCATCTGAAAAATGGGATTGAACGAAACCTGTAAAGGCCAGGATTCGAACTCAAGACCTTTGGATCAAAGGTTAGAAATTTTACCTCTAGCATCCACGATGCTAACAATTTATTTTAGTTTAAACCATTAATGTCAATGTATATTGATTTTGATACAGACACATATCACAGTATCATATAATTACATGTACATAAATAACATCCCAGTATCTGATCAATTACTTACTTATACACGAACTTTAATACACACGAACGCATCAAATTTACGTTGAATTGACAGATTATAGTAATGTAAATAAAAACCGCATCTGGTAAAGTCGGCAAAAAAAATATTGAAGAGGAAGACTTCCTAAAAATCCTAAATATCAACAGAAAAAAGGTTTAACATGTTGATTTTTAACACTAAATGTGCACCTATACAACCATATCATATTTTCTAAACAAAGGAGGAGCTCATATACTGGCTGTATGTACACCAAGCATGATTTTAATGGTATTATAATGCTACCAAGAAATGCCACTAAAATTGCCTCCCAAGTGGAGAGCTCTTGTCAGTGACATTGACCATATAAAGAAAGATCCGTTTCTTAAACCTCATCAAGCTTAACATAGGTCGAAGTTTTATTGGAATTTATTGTTTTATCTGATTCAGCTATTATTGTCAGACGAACAGACCAAAAAACGTACACACAAAGCCGGTTTTAGACCTTTCTTCTGGTTGGCTGCATTAAAATAACTTTAATTTATGCATTGGTTGCATAAAGACAGTCCATCACATTGCAAATATGACAAGTCGGTATTTTGACAGGTTTGCGTATGAAACATTCTTACAAGTTGTCTTAAATACATGCAATGTGCAAAGATGAATGATGATAACATTTCAAAATTTAAAAGTAAACGTCAGTAAACTGACTGATTGAATATCCAATAAATTTCAAGCAAATATTGGTCATCTATGTACATAATCCCCACAAGGAACATGAGATATTTTATACCGATGCTAATATATTTACGATACGCAATGAAACATGATTAATAGTTTACAGTTATAGTGATGCATTGACAGATCTAAACAAATTTATCTGTATTCAATAACCATTTAACGTGTACTTTTTGGTTTCACTTGGCAAAGCTTGTAGCTATTTGTTTGATGCTTATTTATGTTAATTTTGTAGAAATGTTGAAACAAATCATAGTAAGATACTTACCACCAGGCGAAATATATGCAAATCAAGCTAACTTTCTTAAGATAATTAAAGTTGATCTCAGTGTAATTAAAAGAACTTTTTACTTCACATTTCCTTGATTTAATTCATCTTACTCACACAAAATGCATTAAAATGTCGATTAAATTTCGCTGTATTTCAATTAAACCCAAGGCTGGATTAACATTCGAAAGTTGGAACATTTTTAAGAATCATAACTTTCCCGCTGAATGTGACAAGGTCAACATGGCATCGAATAATTTCCGCAAAACATTTACATGTAGTTCAATCACCCCACCCACAAAATAAGTTCATGATAACAGTGTTATGGCAGTGTTAACAGAAAGGTAAGTTTAGACAGATATGTGACCTGCATCATCAGATCTTAAACAAATCGGATTTGAATTACTTCAATAAAATGTGAAAGTTAAAGTTATATATGAATCGAAAAAACCAGATATATTTTTTGTTTCATTTATTTTTAATAAAATGCAGACAGTTACGCTGAAACTAGTGTATGATTTTATTTGAGACATTGCTCGTTTTAGCTTATAAGCAGTTTGGTTTAGACTTTGTATTACAGTAAAAAACATCACAGCTTTGTGTATGACTACAATGCACAACTGAATTTGAATAAACAATCAATTTGTGTGAAAGACATCATTCTATGCTAATTTGTTAGTTCATTATGATAAATATGACATTTTGGACTCATCATTTTCATCAGATCCATGCAGAAATGATAACGAGGCTTTCGAAGGCCAGTTGTTGCTATTTAGATCCCTAATTTACTTACTTGTAGACCAATGATGTCAGCTGAACATTGTCGGATTTCATCCATAATCCCTTTCTTCCTGTACTCCCAATTAAGACCCCAGGAAGGACAGTAGCCATACTGCTGTCTAGTACAGTACTTGTCACATAACACATTGTAACACATCACTGTAAATATTGCTGAAACAAATAAAAACCAAGTCAACTAACGGGTTATTGCCATTTATAGGTATAGTTCGATAACTGTCTTTTATGTTCATGAATAATTCATTAACTGTTTTTAGTGTTGATGAACAGTTCAAGAACTGTCTTTAGTGTTGATGGACAGTTCATGAACTGTCTTTAATGTTCATCAACATTTCAAGAACTGTCTTTAGAGTTGATGAACAGTTCAAGAACTGTCTTTAGTGTTGATGGACAGCTCAAGAACTGTCTTTAGGGTTGATGGACAGTTCAAGAACTGTCTTTAATGTTCATCAACATTTCAAGAACTGTCTTTAATGCTCATCAACTCAACAACGTAAATTCACAGGGGAGGTAATATACACTAGATTACCGGTATACTGAATTTTGTTTAAACTGAAACAATCTGCAATCTTGGACCCAATAACCTAGTTTTGCAGACAGTCACTACATCAACCTTTATCATCTGTGAGATATTTTTTACTTACTAATACAACAGCAATTATACAATAAGATATACATCTGACCCATCTATTTTGTTGCTGTTGAAAACAACATAGATCTGCAGATAGCAACACTAACTGGATAAATTGTTATGACACTAGATCTATACATCAGTGTACAAATTACAGTTGAGTGTCCTTAACGGGGTTACTAACCTCCCCGGCTGATAATAATTTATACCCAGAGGCTAAAAAACACAAGTTTTAGATGGATTTGAATCACAAAGGATTCTGAACTACCACACTAAATAGTTGACCTGTCATATCACTAATACAAAATATCAGTATAACACAAAGAATCTAGTTATTTTGTTTAACACAGTGGTCCACTTACAGCAAGCCAGATGCTGTTCTCATGATATTATACCATTATGGTATTAGTGATGTAGGGGTAATGTCCTCAACCAAAGGCTATGTTTAACGACACTAAGTAGATCTCATGTCAATAGTCCAGTTAGATTTAATACAGAAGTTTACTAAACACAGAGCAATTGAATTTGATATGAGATTAATGAGATCAAAGTAGATGGATTAATTTGGAACCAATATATTATTTACTTTGACAAATGAAAAAAAATATCCGTTATAAATGAATGAGTTTATAAACTGAGGTGAAATGTTTCAAGTGACCGATAAAAAAACGAAGATCACCGAGTTTCATGGATTTCAAGGTAAACCATGGTTTCTCTACTGAATCATCTCAATATAAGACACTTTGTAACAAAACACACTTAACATTGACTAGACACTATTGTGTTACCGTAAACTTTCAATCAATGCAACATGGATGGTTATTAATTGTCTGAAATACTACTGGTAGGACGACTCAATAACATGAAAGACATAAACACAAAGGCATGAGAACAAAACATAGACAGTTCATAACATCTAATCTATATCATATAACGATGTGACTGAGTTATATTACAGAAGCAAAACAAAGCAACTATCCCAGACAAGGAGCCTTAAATATACATCTTGAGAAATAATGAATCCTGTGAGAAGAACAAAATGAAAGGAAAGCAGGTTTTGGGGATTTGTTCAGAACACAAAGAACATAACTATGAGGCAAATAAAAATCGACAAGAACAAAATTATTCGATATCCGAAGAAACAAGAAATATCCCTGGTAAGTGTTGAATCCCTGCACATGTGTGTCTGTGATTGTTGCAACTACACGTAGCTTGAAGCTGTATGATGCCGCACAATCTATATATGACTTAAGGCGCTGGCTGTCCAATATCATAAAATTATGTTAACTTGTAACATACCATACTTAGGGCAAAAAAGGCAAATATGTGCTAGTATCGTACATGATGAAAGTCATAAAGTCATAGACTGTACGGTAGACATAGTTCATTGTGACCTGCCTTGAACGTTATCACATTTATTAGGACATAATATTACAATAATATCACAGACCTAAACTTTGAATTAAAATGCATGTTCCTGAATAATTAAGTAGATATAAATAATTGTTAACAGGAATATCATGTCGGGACAAACTGACAAACATAATAAAAATAAGACAAAAACTGACTAACATTTGAGTTTTATAAAGTGTTAATATTAATTTAATTAATTCCAATACTTGCGCATGTTAAAATAGAAATATTGCAATTTAAATATAGAAGAATTAAATACAATCAGGTTAATCAGACCAGCCAGCTTGGTTTGTTAAAAGAGAATGCATACACACGAAAATGGGACTTTATCTTATGTAAACCTCAGACATAGGTACAGGTAATGTGTTACAGAAAAAAATTATGCTTTTATCAACTGAATAATTTGAATTGTGATAACTTTTAGTTGACAAATTGATTATATATTTGAAGAAACAGACAAGACATAAGTATCATTATAGGCCAGGGTACACTAAATTCTACACACAAAAAAATGAACCATCATACAGTGTACAATACAGGTATGTATCAAGCATTATCTCAACTGATTAAAATCGTACAAATGAATAAATTGTATACATTCCTCAATAATAGCAAAAACTTTAATATCCTCATAATAAGCAAAGCAATAACTACTGTCATAAATTAAATTTTAAAAAAAAAAATCCAAAAAAAAACCACTTATCGTTGACAAAGACAATGTCTAATTCTGTAAACATGTAATTCAATATGAACTAGTTCAGTTGCTCAGTGTAACTGAAAATTCATGTAAGTAAGGACTGTCTATGTAATCAGGGGGGGGGGGTCTATGTTATTAAAAGATGACTTCCAAGTTGGAAAGGAGACACAAAATTGTCTACAATCAATGTATGACAATATTATCACAGTCATACAGCATAAAACATAACAGGCTAAGATATCAAAATAACACAAAGAATAATCACCAGACAGAATTCTTGGAAACATCAAAAAGTTTAGTACAAAATGTGCACGAGTTTAATCTTAAAACACTGATACAGTGTGGCGGCCTTTTCTTTGACAGCGGAATGTTTGTGATATTAATCGGATTTAATTCAAGCCTTGGTTTAATGATCAAACGATTGTCTTACATACAATTAAGACAGAAAATTTTGTCAAAATACCAAATTACTTAGCATCCAACATCAAGGAAAATGAAATCTCATATTCTCATGTGTGAGGTACAAAAAAGACGAGGAAAATAATGAGAACCCTACTAATGAGAACCCTACTTGTACAATTGAATATTATTTCACTTACATAAAATGATAAATCTAATTCAATGGAGATGAATTTCCATTAAGACAATATATATCACACAAATACAGCATATAAATATCATAATAACCATGTATTATTTAGGATCTGTATCATCGTATATAATAGTACATGTACACCCACATATTAGAATATTATCAAGAAATCTAGCAGTAAAACTGAATACTGAACAGGTACATAAAAGGAGTATATTATCGCTACGGTAACCATAATGCGAGGTAAATGACATTCTATTAATAAAATATACTACCAGTGAATGATGAATATCTAAATGGTCAACGACTTATTAGCGATAATTGGCTGCCTGTATGGTATACATGTTGCAAGCACAGCTTATGAAAAGCATACATTAATAATGGTAACAGTTCCATCAAAAGTCTCTTTGTCATTAAATTGTATAGCCTTAATAATTGACTGAGTAACCATAATTAGACCATCATCAATACTGAACTGATCTAATAATGCTTTTGTAACCATGTAATAATCACTCAACATAAATGTGCCATATGTTATTACAAAAGAGCGAACAAATAAATGAAACATGGGCACACTTGTACTTATATAATTATTTGGAAAATATGTTCCAAAAGAATAAATAAGTCAGTCCTATGTAAGCTATGCAAGCAAGAACATAGCATGGTGCCAGTGCAAATCATATTGTTGTGTACCATCCTTAAGCCGGAAATCTAAAAGGAACAAGACTGTCGTATTCCGATATTGCATCTTTGAACGAACTCATTTTTAAACCTTTGACTTTGTCAATGAGTGGGAGTTCATACAGAGAAAATTGTGGGATTGTTCTAAATAAGACTTAAAAAAGATGACATAACATGATACAAACCTGCTGGGCGTCCTGGCTCTGGTCGTGCCAATGGAATCCATTGTCTTTGAGGAGGATTACTGGCATTAACTGAAATGATAAAACAACAAATATTTCTTAATATACTGTACAAAAGTTGTACGATACCAACAAGGAATCTTAATTTTCTTCACACAAATGCTACAGGAAACTTGGCCAATATTAATAGCCCACATATGCTGAAAAGCAACATTATTCAATTCAAGGGAACTCGACAACTTACTTAAAATATGAGTAACCAATACTGAGAGTTCAATAGTGCCATTTCTAAGACAGTTAAAAAGTACAAACACAGGATTGCCAAATTCTGAGTTCAGTAGAACCAAGCACTGAGTGTAAAAGAACCAGGCACTGAATACAGTAGAACTGCTCTGTAAGTAAAATATATGTCAACATTGTTTCAAGCAAATATGACAAACACAACAAGTTCAGTATTTTGTTCCATTGTATTCGATCAGTACATTGTGCTATTGAATTAAGTATAATTTGAAAATACACTGAGTGGGTTTTAAGATTTTGTTGAAACTTCATCAAATTTTGCTCAGTAAGCAAAATATATGTCAACATTGTTTCAAACAAATATGACAGACACAACAAAGAATTTTCAAACAAAGCCCAGTTACCTATTGAAATCATTGACACAGAATCGTTGAAACGTTAACATCAATTTTCATGTCTGAATGAACAACTGTATGAACTAGACTATGAACAAACACAGGCTTCTGATATCTTAGGTTATCATTTCAAAAACACTTAATTACGGTCTATTGGTTTAAAAATTAGAGTGATCACCTTTATAAACTATTTGTAAATGATTATATGTAACCTACCTAGATAAGAAATGCTAAAGCATATTTAAATATATAACCATTAAAAACATGTATATAGTAAATGTACAAGTAAATATAGAATATACAGGTAGATATTGACAACAATACAGTGAAGGAATAAAAAAAGCCCCCCCCCAGAATGTTAACTAAAAGAATTGAGTTTTTCAAGCTGACTTATTAAGAAATTTATACAAGTAAGTTGCTTCCTCAAATCCGGACATTCTGTCTGCCAAGTATATAAAACTAGGGTACAATTATCTCACACACAATAAATGTTAAACAGCAAAAAAAAAACGTAACAAACATAAGCAACAAATCCAAGTTAAATACAAAGATATCCTGACCAAAACGCCCAAATGTTGACAAATTATTTTTGGTTCAACAGGAAACTGAACAATGGCTGCACAATCTTGCTGAAATTTGTCAACCTGACACTAATAATTATTTTAGAAAGAACAATTTTCATGTCTTAGACTCGGAGAAGCGTGTTAATGGGTATACACCGTGGAATCAATCACTAACAAGAAAACAAGACAATTTCTTCACTAAATGAGACACATGAACTAATCATGTTGTTCAACCAGAATGTCAACTACTGGCTAACATGACATCCATGTTAAACAAATATTTCCACAGCATTTGGATAATAGTGTTAATGTCGACAATTAGAAAAGTCTGGACAATATGACAATAAAACGTAGGAGAAAAAGACACATTAAACAAACCACTTTCAGTTGGGAAAAGCAAATAGAATTATACACCATTCATCCCCCCCCTCTCTAAAAACCCACAACTGATTCCATTAACTCATGGAACAAAAACTCAATTCATCTATATCCGGATACCGAGTGCTAAAATTCCAAATGAAGATTGAATAAATATTTGTTCATTAGTTCAGGAACAAAAACATGCATTAACTTAAAACAAAGATGCTTTTAGGACAAAAAATCCATACACCAAATTCAATACTATGGTAACAAGGACACAGCTAGTAAGTGCTTTTTGTGTAGACTTGTTAGATACACCATGACATCAGCATTTCTGTCAAATTTGTCCAATTGGCACAAGACGAGCATTTTATGGAACCTTTCCAATTGCTTAGATTATACACTTAACAAAATTCATCAGAAACTAATCATAGAATATGTTATCACAAATTTTGAACATAAAAGAAGAACGCATATGAAATAAGCACCATGTAAAAATCAATGGCTTCCAGCAATGTCACTAATTGTAAGTTGATGATAAAATGGGGAACACAAATCAATGAGTATAAAGTATAAATCTAGTTTGGAAGAAAATCAATAGCATGTAAGAACATCATAGCTAAATTCAGATCCTACAATGTCCATACTGGGAAACACATGTGTGTGGTAAAACGTGTCTGTGAACGAAACAAAACGTGAGGGATAAATTGATTCTAAACATGGCATCTTGACAACAATATCTCAATACAGACGATGTTTTCTCCAGTTCCAACAATAAACAGTGTTTATTTTCTGTGAAGCACACAACCTATTCGATAGCAAAAAGATTGTTTCAGAACGCCGGAGATCTCTGAATATTTCAAGATCTTCTGACCCAGTGCTATCTATAACACTCACTTATTGTATTTTGGCTGTATAACAAAACAACACCTGCATGATTATTAATTAAGTAATACGAATGTCCGAATGACTTCTCACATCACGTAGACACTAGTATGAATAATATTGATATTCAAACTCAGAGATGCTACTTCTTACATGCCATATTTAAGTCACGATCTTTGAACAATTAAATGTGCTGAGAATTATAAGTAGAACAAGGTGTGACAGAGCATATTATCAATGAAATAATCATTTCACAAATTACTTTATGTCAAAATTATGAGTCGATTATTTCAATTAACTTCCCTAGAAACTAAAGGTATTCCATCATATATTATCAAGTCATCATATATCAAAAAGGCAACTAAATACAATGTGAAATAGATACTAGCAGCTTAATTTATTTGACCAAAATGAATAAAAGCAATTTTAATGAATGTTACTCAGAATTCAATACAATGAAATAATGTGCAGACATTTTTATCACAAGGGATACAGTCAACTAGTACTAACAATCTTTTAACTACTCTGCAAAACTGATTAAGTCAATGGATTTACATCTGTTTATTACCAGAAATAAAGGTTGTTTGTGATTTACATAAGAGCAAATGTGTCAAATTAGTTAATCAGATACATAAACAAGATATGTCAACCATGATTTTAATGTCATTTATCCAAAAAACAAGAAGTGTCAAAGAAATGTCAAAAAATTATGGCGACAACTACTACATAATCTATCCTTGTGTACAACTAATGTAAGCATAATGTCAATGAGCCAAAGTGGCCAGTAATGGTGTCAAGCCATTGTGTCCAAGCTGTGTTGTGACTAAATTTCGAGCCATAGTGTCAACAGAGTCTAACTGTTAGGCAAATTGTTGTCAACTGAGGCTAGGTGTCAAACCAGGGTGTCTACTGTAGCTAGGTGACAAAACATGTTGCCTACTGAGGCCAGTCGTCAAAACATGATTTCTACTTTGGCTTGGTGTTAAACTATAAACCATGGTGTCTAGTCTGTCCATTATATAAGGTCTATTATAAGTATAATTATTTTATCTATATGACAATTTTAAAAAAACATATACAGACATGTAACAAATATTCAATCCACGCCAATTGTTCCAAAGTTGTTAACATATTTTAAATTGGAAAAAATAAATTACCTAATCATGTAACATACATCTTGCAGAATTTAGCAAAAGGAAAGCAAATTGCAGTATATTGATTTCAATGAATTTATAGAAACCAACTATAAATGAGACAAATAACCTATAAGTCATATGTCAAGACAAATATCTTCATTATGTATTTAAATATTGTAATAACATTGCGAAAGCTGTTATGATAATTTTGTAGTATTCAAAAACTAAATCATTCTGGATCAGTCCATTTCGATATGCGCATATAGCACAATACTTATCATTTCACAAATCATTCTAGTCTGGCCTGATACTTCTTAAATGACGTGAGTGGATTTGGCCAGATAGATAAGGGGCCGTTGTTAGGACACAGCCCCAGGTCAGACTGTTATGAGTACCACAAGTGAAGTCTCTTAACTGTAACATACAACCATACATGTTCTTAGAAGTATGGTAAATAAATTGATGTTTTTAAATGGTAAACTTTCAAAAAACAAATTGTAGAGCAAATATTACCATTATACGAAAAAAACAAAAAACAAATTAAACAATATAACCTTCCTGAAAGTTAAGAACAATAATAATGGGAACCCCAAAATAATCTTGTTGAGTCAAGGTCACATAATCAGTTGAGTTCCTACAATATGTGCCTAATCATATCTTTGTAGACCTTACATTAAATGACCTCAAATCTAAAACCGTCTTAATTAAGTTTCATATCAATTCTTTAAAAGCGCAATGCAATCGTTATAGTCAAGGACATAAACACAAACTACGAATACTATAAAACATGTAGTGATAGCACGATTACTGTCATTTCAAAATAAAAAAAAATTTCATACAAACATGTGTCTACAAAACATTCAAATATTATGCATGCCATATCCTTAGTTTTATAGAAGCATACTAATTTTTTGCTTCCACTTTTTTCCGACTTGAAATGTTCTTGTTTCAAACAAAAACAATAGATTTTGGCAATAAAAACTGGATGTATTCATTCAAAATGAATATAATATGCCAGCTTTATTGTTTGTCACAGAAGAAATAGACATAAGCATGTATATTATGGACTGGCCTTGGAAACTAACCTGAAATGCTATCTGTGGTGGCAAAAACGTAAAACAATATTGAACCATAATTGCGGAAAAGTTTACTTTACAAACTTAAAATGCAACAATAAGTCTTAATGCACAACTGACTACATTCAAGGGTTTCTTAACATTCCTGGATTTACAATGCTTAAACTGACAATGAAAATTTCAAAATACAGACACGTATCTATAACTCTTGGTAAACATGTGCAGGTTACGAAAGTCTGTACAAGTTGTTTTCCTGAACTATTTGAAGAAAAGTACATAATAAACATCCCGATAGGGTCCTATATTTTTCACAGGTTTTTACATATTTCTGAGAAAAGATGCCGGCTTCAATTAGAGGGACATTTATTTGGAAATATGCAGTAGTGGTGTTCCGATTGTCGCTAATAATTATTTATTACTGTTATTGACATTCATCCTCATATTGATTAGTATGAAATTCATTAGAAATCTGTCAAAAATTATGCTTAGTGCATGCATAGTTCGCTAAAAAACCCTTTTTACAATAGGCTGGCTGTAACTTGTCACACGGCATAATTTATACACTCTTGTGATTCTGACAGGTTGCAATTATGGATATACTAAGGAAATACAACTAAGGCATACGCAAGGTAGTCAAGATACATGAATTCATATCAAAACAACAGAATCAACTTCCACTACATTCACCAGGTGATGTGACTTCATTACTAATACATTCACAAGGTCATGTGACTTACAATTCAGTAAATTTTATGTCAGTGGTTACCTAAGTCGCCGTTTTGTCTGACGAAAAAACTAAGTCAGAGTGAAATGAAAGTTGAAAATTCAAATAAAAAAAAAATGGAAAACTTCAGTGCAATGCCACAGGAATGATAAAAACCAATTCAGTTTATACTTGCAATAAAATAAACCACCTGAAATTCCAGTATAAGCCAAAAACCTTTAATTACCACTGGAAATGTTAGAAGTGTCACTTTATACTCCATCAGTATGGGAAGATCTAACACTTGAAATGGCATTTTATGCTGAGCCCAGGGTACCCAAAATCTATAAACAACATTCACCAGCAAGTACAGTCAAACCTGTGTTCATGGCCACCTCTGAATAAGGACCACCCTGTGAATAAAGGCCATTCTTTAAAAAGTCACTGATTATTTAGACCAAACTGACCTCCAAATAAAGGTCACTCGTCAATAAAAGCCATGTTTAGTCTTAGTTCACAAGTTTGACTGTACATATTTGTCTGCTCTCATATATGACAGCCAAGAATTAAGTGTTTACCTCAGAGAGAACATCATAATCAACAATGCATGGAACATAACGAAAAAAAAACAAGCAATGAAAGTTACCAAACCATGAAAAGTTAACAAACCATTTAATGTATTCTACAAGATGACATTAAAAACAATAAGAAATAATGAACACATGCCTCAGTTAATAATCATAATTTACATCACTCGAGTCATCATATAACATGCCGTAACACCATACATTATAACCATTTATCAGAAATAGTACCATGAATATTTTAGTCATTTGTAGTAAATACCAAAATGAATGTCTCGTCTTCATATATGCAGAATAAACGTATAAAATAATACAAGGCTCACGTGTGGTATTACTCTCTTAATAATTTGATGAACCATAGAAAAGTGAAGATTATAATAGCAGCATTTTAGGGCTCATTTTCCACATGTTACTCACATAACATTACCATTAACAAGGCTAAAATAGATTCTAACAAGCACTTATCTGACATTATTATAGTCTGCAGTGAATTTCAACTGTTTGTCACAAACTTAGATAACATTTAACGTTACCACAAACAGCAGACACAATTCAAATGAGCTGATTTCAAATTTTTTCAAGGACTGTTTCAATACGGGGTAGTTAAGTTCATTATGAAATTATATCGTACATGCTTCTTGTGGTTTGCATTCCAGAAACAAAGCCATATCTGAACACTAAGTCTTGTATTTATCATGAAAGCCAAGTACATGTAATGTAAACAATTCTAACGTTTGCTAAACACATTACTTTGAATTTTCACTATACATAATGTATTTTTAGTATGTTACTAAGCTGAAACCCATTATTTCCAAGGTTATAACCTGCTTAATTATCACAGTTGAACTCATTCATGCCTTTACATTCCTAGTTTCAGCTGACTTTTTCTCATGGTTACAGATGGTAGTGACATAAAATCATTCACCCAAAGAAAATGCCTATTGACCCATGAGCAGTGACTCTTGACCGAGAACAGAATTGAAATCGAGAACGGAACTGAAGTCGATTATTATCTACATTCGGTTAAGTCATTTTCAAGGGTAAATAAATTGAACTCATGACCCGACTCTTCATGGTTGAAAGTAACATTTTATCACACTTTGAACGATATTTTTTCCTTATGAGGAAGGAAAATTTATAAACAGCCTTGGTTCACAACTGCTTGATGTATTCTGAGAGGAATATAATGTATAAATAGTTTTGTGAATAAATGTAGCACATTTTCAACCACCTAAAACACTTGGTAAATATTTTTTCTAAAAAGTTGGTCAATTAACAGGAAATCTTATACCATTATGTTCAGTTTGGAAACTTCCAAATTGCAGTATTCATAATAACTAATGTGTTATATACAAGGCATTATTCAAACTTTCGGATAATCTGAGAATTATGTGTAATCATTCCTCTCAAATAATCTTTTCTTCTGTATGGCATGAAAGTGTAATTTGTCATGTATGAACAGTCATACAACTAAAATAGCTGCTGTTATCAACACATCAAACATGTGGTTCTTTAAGATGTTTACTTTACAGCCTTAATTACGCCTCTTTCCATTCTAGTATGTCTAACTTTAAGAACATTTAATATTCATAGGGACATGAATATCAGCCACACATGCTGAATTAAGATTACATTACAAAAATACTATATCCCCGACTTACCAAATAATTGCTTATAATTCATAATAATGTAACACTAATACAAACTTAAAACCTTTTCTCTGATATCTAATGATCAACCAAGCATCCAGACATTTTACAGAATGGTTTTTGATTGCATAGTAACAGTTCAAATGATTTTCAGAAGCAATGAATACTCTTTAAAGAATTTTGTTCACTGAGGCCTAATGTTGCACCAAAAACTAGCAACTTTCCCAGCTTTAACAGCAGAAGACACAGACATACAGGGTAGAACCACCTTCTGCAAGGTAGCTGGACAGCTTCCTCACTGGTGAAATTTGTCAGCGCCCGGATGGGATTTAAACAGCGGTAAGGGACTAAGGATTACTTGTCAGAGACCAGAACCGCTTGACTACAAAGGCCACTCAAAAGAATAACAAAAGGGGTTCTAATTAAGGGTTTATGTCATAAAGAAGGATGGGATCTCAACATGGGGAGGGGCATTTATTGGAAAATGTTTGGTATATTCAGTCAATCATGACTGTTTGTTCAATCAGTGTTCACAACTTAAATAGAGCATGTGCCACTTGAAGGCAAATAACTTCAATATCAGGGGAATTGATTTTATATTCCAACAGATCATTAAATGGCACTGGATTATAAGAATCTATTTAATTTTTCCATACATCAATTTATACCTGAATTATCTGTCTGGGCTAGCAGTGTTTGGCTGAACAAGAATATATAAGGCAGAATAGAATTCCAAGCATAAGAGTGACAACATCCGGCAACAAAAATTCTACGCTGGTCATAATGGCATGAAAGTGTCAGCAGCAGGAAGGAGAAAAGTGGCCGCTACATTCAACTATCATGACAAAAAAGACCCAGGAGAAAAAATCAAATCTAGACAAGAAAAGGCGCGGGAAGTCACACTGAGGACAGAAAAGTCACAATCATAATTGTAATATTCATTTTTCGAATTACAAAACTTTCTGGAGTGTTACTAGAACTCCAGGGCTTAATAAATTTTCTTCAGGCTGCTTGTCCAGCAGGACAAGCCAAGAATTTTAATTAGTTCTACGGCAATTTAAACATGTCCTGAGTCAATTACTGCTCGTAATTACAAGTGGACGAGTGGATTTGTTAAGCCCTGAACTAATGTTGTCATGTACTAATGTTGATCACTGAATTATGATGATTACAGAAAATACACAGATATAGGGATCGACATCAGTGTGATTCAGATATCAAACAGTAAAGTTCATCTATATTAGCATATAAGACAAAAATAACACACAAGAATGATAGTAAAATAAGAAATTTTTTATCCAATTTTGGCTATTTGACTCCTAAGAATTGGATGAAATTACGAATATCTGATTTTGGGGTTCACTATAGAGTGTGATAATGTTACGTAAGTTATGCAATCACTGTATTCACGATACGTAACATTCTTACACAGATGTGAACAAATACAGTAAGAGGATTAACTTAACTAACAGAATGAAATTACTTCTCTTATAGAAATGAACACTGCTGTCATTATGAAAGAAACTTATCGTCAATATTTCTTGTGAACTGTGACTATTTTGAAACCTCAACAACAACAAACTACATTAAAAGAACTACTTAATCTTAACGAAGGTTACAACAAGAACATATTCTGTATTATGTCCATAATTATGTTTTATATAATCTGTGAAAAGGTACACTATACCTACAAGTATATAAGTGTACAGTGATACATGTATAAAGCAGTAAGAGCTGGGGAATTGTAATCAATATGTAATACGTGAAAATACAATCAAATTGGAATTAGTACAACATTCTCGAGATCAATGCGGACTGGATTTGCACTTAAACCAAGTTCACCACAGTCAATTGTACAAAACTGAAATCACGTTTAAGTATTGTGAACGTGACATCTTAAACTAAAACACGCACGGGAGCTACAATGAGATTACATAATTACAGTGATTTTGTCTAATTGTAAATTAACATGATAAAATTACCATAAAATGCAATATTTCATAATTACAACAAGATAATGATGTAGTTATCAAAACCACAGCATCCTTTAATATGAATAATCAATATTTATAATAACTCTGAGAGCTATATATACACACAGTGGTATTTTTCGCAACAGGTAACAAATTAATGACAAAATTACCAGCAGAGTTCATACAAAACCAAACTGGCTGTCTTGTTAGCAACTTACACCAAACTAACACATCAACAATGTCAGACAATATTCATATCAAGTTGATTAACATCAAAATGCTTTTAATTAAGTCAGCCCCAATGATAATTACACGAATGATTAATACAGTCAGACAAACTATCATATTATATATTACTTACTGTAACCAGCAGGTATAATTGGAATGCATAATTGAGTAACTAATCTTATTATATAATGTTCTCTTAATTTAGATGGTATATAATTAAACACATAATGTACACATACAAATAATCCTAGCTAAGTTAACAGTCAAGCCTGTGTTTTTGGTCATCAATGTTAGGAGTAGCTTATGTATATCAAAACATGAGTCAATTTTCATTTCATCATCTCTGATAAGCCGCATTAAATATACGAATAATAACTAATTACTTATTTGAAGGCGTAACTTAAAATTTTTATACTGAGTAGGTGGCTCCCATGTTTTTGTTTATCAGGACCCATAAAGGATGTTGAAATCTGTTAGTGGAGATTTGTAATGGATTTTCACAAGTTAATGCATGAGCCAAGATTTCAATGATTTTGTACCAGATAGCTTCCACAAGTAGACTTTGAGAGGTCATACAATAACAAAACCGTACTGGGATTGGGTTTATTTGACAGCTGTGTGCCTTCACTGTACAATAATGGAATGAATCAAACCAGAGAGACCTCACTGACACAGTACAAACAATACCTTCATCCCTTTGATACCATTTCTAATTTGAATTACAATTGGACATGATTAAAGGCATGATTAATGATCCCGTGTATGGGTAAACCAGTGCATAGTTAAATCAATACATAGTTCACATCAACATCTTTTTTTCTATACAGTATAAAGGTGAATAAATCCATGAATAAATGAACACCCATATTCGAGGACAAAAAATCATTTGGTTTTCAAAACATATATAGATGAGTTCATTCAACACATCTGTGAAACTTGTTGCATATGAATGCACATAAATATCAATGGATGTTTATACATTTACTTACATTTTGCCAATTCCTCAGGAGGAACCATAGCGGTTTTTGGTAAGGATTCATCAGGTTGTAGACATAATGGCATTGGTATGCTACATACGGGTGCATAATACGTAGACCAGTACAGATATTGCTGGAAGTATGGCACTGAGTTATATGGTAAAAAGTCATGATGGTGCGTCCCTGTTATATTGGATGAAGTATATTCAGTGTACGTTCCTGAGAACCCTGAACTTTCTTCAGATAAACCATGATGATAATACACACTAAATGTCACATCAGTATTGGTCAAATCTATGTAGACACCATCAATATATGGCTCACTGTCAGCCGAATAGCGGGACTTTCTATGTTTACCAGCTATGTCTATATCCAACAACTGCATTGGTTGATAATAGGTTTCATGTTGGTCAGACCAATTAAAAGAGCCATGTTTTGACACAGGAGAATGGCCTTCTAAAGGCACAGTATCAGTGTCATTTGAACTTTCTGATGGAGAATCAGTTGTAGCTTCTTCGAAGTCACTTTCAGTGTTTGATATGTTTTTAACTTTAACAGTAGCAGTAATCCGAGGCGAAGGCACTTTTTGGTTTTGCTGAGCAAACTTTTTGGATTTATTTCTACGTCCCGAGCGATATGTATGCTGCTGTTTCGATGAACAACTAGAGTAATAAGGTTGAGCATGTTGATATTTCTGGCCCTGGGGTTGGTCGATCTGTGCCTTGTACCACAAACATTGTGGGCAGCTTGATGGAGCACAGTCATACCTAACGAGCGGGCAACCTGTGGTGAATTCAGCCAACTGCTGTAGTTCGTCAGATGTAAATTCTTGAGTGGGGGGACTATCATGTGGATTAGAGATGTCAGAATCAGACTGGATTTCTGAGCTTGAGGTTGTGGATGAGATTTCACTTTCCTCTGTATCTTCAACAGTGGACTCAATGCTGTTTAGATCATTACATATAACATCAACATTTTCACATTCAACAATATTTTTCTTGTGGCATCTTTTTGTAAGAAGATGGGAGTCAGTGATATTGTTAAGAACATACTCAGCCACAAATTTATCATGACACGGATTATCGTAGCTAAGATTACAATGAGAACCACTTGTGGAGTCTTTTCTTGTCCTTTTCTCAATAAAGGCACTGAGATTTTTCACATTTTTTCGCTGTTTGTTTGTTTTAAAAACCACATCACTTTTATCAGAGCTATTGTCTGTCTCAATGTCACCTTCATCACGAGCTTCTTTAGATTCTTGCTTCAATAACAGATTTTTACGAGTTCTCTGTTTCTGAAGAATAGCTGCTTTCAATGTATCTTTCAACTGTATAACAATAGGTGTGTTAGCACGGTTCTGTTTTCTCTTGATTTTCTTATTCTGCCTGAAGTCACGATTACGATTTCTCTCCCGTTGACATTTTTTACAGGTGGGAACTGTGTCATTGTAAACAGATGGCCCAGAGAAAGGAACAGGAACTTCATCTCGAAACAGTTCGACGGCCGCACTCACAGACACTCTCTTTACTGGGACTACTTTCTGCATTGTATCGTCTACATACACATAACACTACCATCAAATGTGATATAAATGTAGTATATACACAGAAATCAATGACTGTGAAGTAGGGATGAGTATTTGAAATTTTTTTTCACTATATAAAGCTTTTCTAATTTACATTTATCTCAAATAAACTATTGAGAGAAATATCTAATTAGCCCATAGAGCCCATTGATAACTTAAGGGCATATCTTCATAGCAAACAAATTGTTTCATCAAAAATGATACACTCTGGTAAAGAATTGCATACCATAATATGTCCGCACTTGTTTCTTCAGTGTAATTTCCGAATATCTATGGAGTTTGTCAATATAAAAACTAATATTTATCCATTATCGTCAACATTAAACTTATTTCACTCATGATAAATATTTCACTCCTCAAAGAATCCTCTAATATCTCGAAATGAAAAAATCTCCGAAATAATATCCCACGTGTTTGCCTTTATGTCACAATACCAAACATAGCAATTACTCATAATACTATGATCCTGTTTACTTGCGTAGTTCTTTCATTTACTAACACCGGTTTTAACCATTAAAAGTTGTAGTAAATTTCCAATAAACCACAAGTCAAATATTTAGTATAAACATTTGCAAGGTGATCATATGAAACCAGATTCTCTCGTTCACCAATCCATCACTTGTCAAAATATTTACTCCATGTAACAAATATTTTGAGTCATTAATCCCTCCTCAGGGCAGTCACAAATTCTAGTCACTAGCAACCACCACAAGGTATATAACAAAGAAGTGAGTGAAATTTCAACCTTAAACACAGTTTAATGTCCTCTTTTCAAATAATAGTACAGACATGTTGCTTTTGTTTGCATATAAATTATTCTGCCTGTGGCCATGTGACTATTCCCTCTGTAACAATCAGCATGAACAAAGAGCGTAGTAAAAGCTTTAAACAACTCGGATCATCTGATCGCTGATCAATTTAAGCACCTTTAATTTATAAACTAACACTAAAATATCTGATTACATGCCGTTCAATCTTTATAATGCTAGCAAATTCAATGTTTCAGAATCCACACGATACTTGTCAACTACTTAAACTACTGAAGAGTTCAAGAATATGACAACACTTCAAATAATTATGTCAAAGTATTTCAAAATTGACGTTTCAAGATCACTTTTCACAAAATTAAACATCCTCTCGCTTACAGTAATAAATCTTCAGCTATGATAAGCCAATTAACTGGCACATGGAAATAAACCAAGTTTATGCAATATTAAAGTAAACAATATTTATTAATGACAAAATTAAGGTGTGTAGGTCTTACATCATCAGACTCAATCTACCTTCACATCTGGTTTACAACGGTAGAGTCTGTTAGCTCTCCCTTCTCACCAATTTTTCACCTTGTTTTCACCACATGTTAGATACCGCACATGTGCGTAAATTATTAGTCTACAAAACAGACATTGTTACAATTCCATGCATTGTTGCATGTCTTTTAGGCAGAAAACTGCAGATACCGTCTATTGTTTAATCCACACTGGTAGTAATAATATCACTGATCTAGGTATTCCAACAAATTATGATTAAATGTTGTAAATATGCACACCTATAGTACAGTAGTATACAAATGTAAGATAGAGTAAGTTCACCAGGTTATCTTATCGTCGTTCGCACAATCCCCACTACTACGACTGTTAGTGTTAAGTCGACCATTCACAAATAAAGGAGTAGTCACTCCTATCTCCATTTGTTTTTTTTCTTTACCGGGGTCCGGTATAAAATTACGAAAACTAGGAGACACTGTAAGGAAAATAGCTATTATTATAAAGACAGACTTCAACCACACTGAATCAAATCCCATCCACTACACAATTTCAACCATTTAATTTCTGCAAAAAACCTCATACCATGAATGACCTTCATCAAGTTTTAAGTGTTAAACTATTTTGGAAACCAATTTTCAAAATATTAAACATACAGACTTCTTATTTTGTGTCCTTTATGTTTTTTGTATGTTAAACTGTGGCCCAGATTTTTACAAAGTGAATTACTCATGCAAAACCATGACTTGATTATAACTACTGCAACAAGATCAGACCTGAACGTACTAATACAAGGATAATATCCATTCGGAATGGCAGTAAAATATCCATACAGATTTAATGTCTAAACGAGAAATATAATAGCCCACATTAAATCGCTGAATAAATTAACTTATGTGTACCACAATAAAGTGGTTATTCTTTGTTAAGGTATTCAAATTTTAAAAACTAAATTATCCCAAAATCTTTCAGACATCAGTGGGTAGTTTTAAAGTATAGAATATGTATGCATCTCAACTAATACCAAATTATGAAAATAACTTTGACAATAACCCAAACAAAAAATTTGATACATTAAAATAATGTCATGTAATACTATCTCATATTATGCCATTCAAAAAGAATGGTTGGCATCGACATGTTCAATAATATGAAAAATTTGGTAAACACATTAGAAAAGTCACACAAATTTGAAATTCATATTAAAACTTTTATAATTTTTTGTGCATTTTAAGACATATATCATGGCAAAATATTTGTAATAAATAACTGATTTTGTATCAGGTCATTACGCAAACATTTGCCTAAAAGAACAGGAAATGGAATTTGAAATCATGTTTGGGTCGACTACAAATGAACAATAATTCCTATTCAAAATGATCAAAAAGAAGGTATTCCTTTATTAAGCACAAGATGCATTTTTTTGGGTTCTATCAAAACACCATTCTTCAGGAATGGTCCAGAGTCCTATAGTGAAAATCACAAAAATACTTAAAGTACCATAATTACACAAGTACAACAATATAAGTATATAACGAGGAAGAATATAGCTTATGCAAATGTATGATTCTCCACATGTATGTAAGGAAATTCACAGAAAGTTCAAACAATGCACTTCTTATATGTGTCTAATCAATATTTTCACTATATACAAATATAGGTTACAGATATATGCATAGAGTTGCTCACACAAAACTCAATTCCAGAAGAAAAACCGATACAATAGACAATATAAACAACAAACATTCAATACCAATCCACAGAAAATTATGTCAATTTCATTCCACTGAAAACATTACTCCATGAACAAGTGCGCCGAAATAAACAATTCCATCTAGCTACAAGACTTATTTTCCTGATGAAATAATTACGAAATCATTTCGAAAAACCTTTTTTTTGTTTCAAAGATATGAGAGTGCGCGATCTCTCCACATATAAACACAACCACTAACATGTATCAGTCCCTCTAACAATAGCAGCATGAAAACAATATGATCATATGATAATCAAGCATAGGCTTCTTTTCCAATCATTGATCAATCTCCTAGGTCACATGACTTCTCTGACGAGATGTTCCTCTCACATTGCTTTCTCTCTCTCTCTCCCAGTCTCTCTCTCTCTCTGTCTATATATCTATAGTATCTACTGCCATGCACAAAATCTCACTAACATACAACAACCAATACCCACACATACATTACATCCTACGACTTGTATATAAGCACAGAATATGTCTTACTGTCAACCAGAATAAATCAATCACACAAGAACAGTGTATGAATATACTAAGATAAGTAAATGACTTTGTTTCTAGTGGCATTCATATAAATGCATAATTACAGATAATTAGATTAATTACCAACTTCAGACAAAGGACACAAAAGTTTTATTTAATTAACCAATTACCAGTTTCAGACAAATGACAAATAGTTTTATTTAATTAACAAGTCAATAAACCATTACTATCATAATCAAATGGTTTCATAAAAAGCAAGTGAGTCATATCACTAGGCTTCAAGGAAATACAGGAATGCATATCTAAGACCACATTATAGGCTGAAATAACAAACACAACTTAAACATACAAGACAGGATAACAGGACAACAGGGACTTCTGTGAGTTAGAAGAAAGTCATGATATTCCCAAACAAAATTCCTTACCATTTATTTTATGAAGTTATTGTCGCACAAATAAGGAAGTAGTTATTGATCTATTTTACCTGAATAATACATTTTTTTATAGAGGGCTTTCATATTAATCAAACAACGTATCAACACTTGTTCAAACAAGCAATAACGTTTTATTAACTTTTGCCGGAAGTTTACCAAAACGGTTAATCCTGTGTATCAAATAAAGGGAGATAATTCAAATAAAACCCAAGACTTTCTGGTCCAACAATCCTACATGAGAGAGATAAATGATGAGTAGACAGTAAATAAAAAGAAACAATTATCACTAGATAAACATATTAATGTTGCTTGTCAATGACACAGAATGCAAGACATGATAAAAACTTCAAGTACCCAATGGTATTGCTTAAAATACTACTGATTTTTCCTCACTGATAGGAGAGCTATGCTTTAGATAGTAACGCAATCTGGAACAAGGATTGGCAATGAACTTAGTGTATCAGTAAATATCACCTATACTAAAACCTGCACTGTAGAGGTCATTTTTCGAAATTCTTAAGGGATGGTATGGTACACTAAGTGATTCATTAAATATTATGTAGAAAGGTTTCAATACCTTACGGTAAAGCCTTTAAATACTAGGTTATGTATTAAATGAATCACTAAGTGTACTTAAAATACAAAGTAATGCGGATTTCTCTAGTGCAGCAAGAAACATGAAAGTATCTATGTCAGCCTAAAGCAAGTTGAAATACAGAAGCTTTTGAGTTAATTTTTATCAAGCCTGGGGTTTATTATTAGTATTTTAGAAGAGATAAAATAGTTATGATAAATGTGATAAGATGTAAGATATATACAATATCAACAACAATCAGCAAGATAATTATACCTTAAAAATGTGTCACCTGTTTGCCAATAATTTTGTTACAACAGATCAAACAATTTTCTATTAGTAAAATCAGGTCAAACCCTGCTCTTATCATGCATGATAATCATACATCTATGACCTAACAGCACTGTTGAAAGAAAAATAATTATGACAATGCACAGTGTATGCTAGCATACCATAAAGAAAGGTAGGTTAAGTTGCAAATTTATTACCCAAATCATTTAAAATTGTTGAAGCTGAAACAGACCCTCTAGATTCCAAATATGTGCCAATGGTTAAAAAGGTCAAGGATGAAAGTTTCTTGGACACATCAGAACTAATAATGACAACAATATTTAATAACAGAAACATCATGATGATCCTATTTTGTAAACCGAAAGTGTTACATTCTATCAATTGTTCTCATGTCTAATTGCAAGCTACGAAAGTACATTGACTGCATGATATATAACACTGCCGGCATGATTTTAGGATAAGTTAAATGTTTGCCTAATGTTTTTGTTTTTATGTGACTTATTGTCACAGGGGTTTAACGCTGTTTTTCTACTATTTTTCAGTTATATACGGTGACCAGTTCACCTTACCAGTTTTCCTGGACTGTATACTAACCAGTACTAACTTACCCTTCCACAAGAAGCCAGCAACTTCTCTACATATGGAGGAAAATCAACATTTTAATCAAATATTCATAGAAGGGAATGACATTCCACACTAACCACTGGACCTTGGCCGCAGCCTCAAATGTCTACCTAAACTAAGTCGACCAAAATAATTCACAACCAAAACAAGTTAAGTTTTGGTTTGAAATTTAACTGTCCTATTATCTATAGGCATGCAAAACTAAATGGCTGTAAAAGTATGGAATTATTATTCATCCCTAACAAAGACAATACTTAATGCACCCCCTGACTTATACCTAGCAATACAAACAAAGATTTTGTTCTAAGATTTCTTATAAATAATTTATCATTTGACACTTGGTGTCCAAATGAAAGGTCAAGATTAGGTCAACATATATAATGAACACAAGAGACAATGAGGAATTCAATAGAAATGAGATAAAAGCTATTAAAATAATTCTCTATGGACTAAGTTTGTTAATTAAGTTCAAGAGAAACTTGACTCATTAATGGATGTCACCATAATAGGGACCTCATGCACAGTGGTGTTAAATCATTAACCTGGTAAATAGATGATTTTCCTCATTGGAATTCTGCTCATCATCTAACAAAATTCGCTAGTGTTAATACACCTAATGGCAGTTTGAATATCAATTACAGACAAACTACAGAAATAACATATTGTTGTTACTTGATTAATCCAAAATCGGATGCAAAATAACTTTGAAACAAAGGCTTTCCATTAATAGCTGAAAATCTGATGCATAAAGAATTTAACATCGCAATAACTCGATGGTATCAGTTGAAGCAGGTGTTTGAAAATAGAAAATGCAACGTTGAAAGATGATCAGTTACATGAAATGATGAATAATGGCCACAATCAACAACTTGAACAAACTATGCTACTAAATTGTTGAACATATTCGGATACTTGAAGTATGTAACTAACTGTTAGAATGACTCAGATACATATCTAAATATCATATAGTTAGATTTGCATTCAATTATCATTCCATGAAAGAAAACCAAAGTTTATATACATACATTCAGTTGTGTATTTGCATAGAAAAGGGAGTCACGCTCAACTTTAAGGTTTAATTAAGCACATAGCTAACTACGAGTGACTCGATATTACAGCCAGCTTACTTCATTACACAACAGTCTTGTGGAAACAAAACATTTATAAATTGATCAATCAACTTGCAATAAATATTGTTTTACTATATAATTATGTAAAAACATTGTGGTAATACTGACGTGTGGTAATACAGACGCAATTGTCATTGATGTAATAATTACAATTATCTGTCATAATATATATAAAAAAGATCTTGAAGTTATTTCACAATATATGATAACATGGCAGTATACCTGAAAACAACCAATGACCATTAATCTGTAAGTTTTCTGGACTACTTCCTCATACGTAAAAATTTTCTGGGCCCAATTATGATTCAAACTTATAGCAGTGAGGGGCTAGTAATTACTAAATGACAGAGACATTAGCCACTCAGCCATAGAAGTCTCAGTTTTATTCATAAACCAGAAAAATAAACAGACCTTTAAAATCTCAAGCTGATGTTTCAAATGACGAGTAAAACTATCACCCATTTTTTTGTTTTTAAGCATACTAGTTAAGACAATAACATGCTACTTTAACTTCAATCAAAACATATTTTTACAGATCTTCATCCAAGATGCCAAAACTATGGATATGCAAATAGACAAGCTAAACATTCTAGTCAACTTTTAAGCGATAGATGTACATCATAATTCATGCATGCAGTAAAAACAAATAAAAAAAGTGATGAACAACTAGTGAATATGATAATGCCCCATAGGGATTATATTGACAAAAAAGTGGATTTTTTACTACTTTACAACTCACACAGGTAAATATAAAATGCGCAGACTCAGGTGGTAGAGAAATAAATACATTTTATGACAGATTTATACATTTAAAAGTTAAATTCAGAAGACAGTAACTCATGGGTGAAAATTGAAAATACTTTGAAAAAAATGGGAGATCTAAACTTTGTTACCTTGTTGACGCAGACACCAGCAGGGTCCGGACCAGGGAAAAAACGGAAGTTACTGAAAATTCTCAAAAACTTTTATCCATGCCGTAACTAAATACAGTAGGTATACATAGAGTCAAACCTGTATTAATGGTCATATGCTAATACCGGCCAACTGTGAACAATGGCCAATCTGCAGTACACATAAAATGATTCAAAAATCAAAACAACCCTCTGAATAAAGGCCAACTGTACCAATTGTAAAGCACACTTCTCTCTTAAAGGTGGTCTTTGTTTACAGGTTTGAAAACATATCTACTCCAGTCAAGCATGGAAGCCAAGATCTTGTCATTTGCAAACATGTACAGGTGTGTTATTGTCTTGTTAGTACATCAAACAATGTATATCCCGAGTATTTCTACCTCACAAATATTTTTATGGACATAAAATTTTACTTTATAGCATAAATACAGAAAAATATTTCATATACATTTATATCCAAGCATTCAACAGTCAGCTATTTAATACGCAAATACTGAGAATTATACACTTAGCCGATATATAAAAAAATAGCATGTATGTGAATGACGAAGCCAGACTTAACTGAGAATAGACAAAATGCCATCAGGAACTATCTTTCAATCTCACTGTCCTGACAAGATGTACATGTAGTCCATCTGTATTCTCAGCACATAACATTAGCACTGCATGTCTAAATGAATTCCTTAATTACATACTACAGAAATATTAGAATTTAAAATTAATATCCTCTCCCAAGGTTTAATTATGACGGTATTTAGCTAGCTAATGTTCCGCCAAGAAACTTGAAATTGTGATATGTGTTAAACAGTACTTAATAAAATTCCAAGCCTAATTACTGTTGAAAGATACTTTAGCATTGACATTTAATAACAGCTAACACCATAGTCTGATTGCAAGTTTCAAATTGAAAACCCTTAATACACATTATACCAAAAGTATGTCGACCTTATAGAATAAAATCTTCATTCAACTAACTTAAATTATGATGTATACATCATAATATACATATATATATATATACATATATATAATATATATATATATAATGTATATACATGTATGGGAAGTATGGAGTAGAAACACAATAATCAGTATCACTTTTAACAGATTTATGAACGATTCAATTCACATTAAAAGCGCAGAACCACATAACTGTATACAATATCAAACATTTTTTGCTCAAAATTGTATGTTAAAATTGTACATAAAACATTGTGATTGACATAATGATAACTATATATGATACAATTAAATATAAAAATATATAATGTGAATATACATGAATAACAAATTAATGATACTGAGTTTTTTTATTTTATTCACATGGCCGCATGAAGTCCACTTTATAAATGATCAAATATTAAAACTAGTATATGTGTATTTCTAGTCTAATTGTCCAAAGTCAGTTACTACATAAATCTCTAATTATTTAGGTGTACTAAAATTTTGATACAAGCCATTTATTACAGCCAACATCTAAGTAGAAAATTAAAATAATTAGATGACAATACCTTATTATATTTAGTCATTAGCTGCATGTTGCGTAAAATGATGTTATGACAGAATTTTTTTTTTAAAAAAAATGACAACTTGCAAGCATACATCAACATAATACTGCATGACAAAAATAATTTAATAAAGACAGACGGTACAGACACATTGTCCAATAGTTTTTCACCTCAAGAAAAGAATAAAAATATTTCACTCCTCAATAAATGGAAAACTGATGCCATTGTCAGGCTTAAAACAAGAAAACACCCATTTTGTCAGTAAATAATCAACTTTACACTGACATTATACATTAACTGAGACTAGACAAGTATGAAAAAATCTTCTAAATAAATGGCACGCAATATGCAATAAAAGACTTGTACATCTCTGGCTGAACATGAACAAGAAACATAATTTTAAAATGTCATAATTTCTAACATAGTGCAGAGACAATCAAAGCAGACAAAATAATGGACCGGCACACTAGCTAAAATAACAGCATAAGTGGAGATTCAAGTACATGTACTTGTTAATTGTACACTAAACGCCATAAGTAACCATATAGAAAGACAAGTCGAAGAGTGGACTCAGTATAAAACAAAAAATCGGTGAACTATAAGAGAAACAGTTGTAACGACCCTCTGTGCTTTGAGACAAAACAAAGTTTATGTATACTTTCAATTCAATCACTAATGACAACAAAAAAATACTAGAGCTTTCGTTTTTTAAATATAAAACTTATAAATTATTCATTTACCATAGTTTATAATCAGATCAGAAAATTATTGTATGAAACAATTTCTACATACAAAATTTACATCAATCTTTATCAGTAAGCACACAAATTAACTGGCAAAGCAAGATAAAATTAATTATAAAAGATAACACCACAGCATTAGAAAATTTCTATCATAAACTCAATCTTGGACCAGCTGAAATCATGCATATTCAATGAACGCTAATGGCGGTCACAATTTTTATATATTATGCAAAGTCATAAAACATAGTGTTACACCTGATTGGTTGAAATGAAGTGTGAACTCTTATCACAAAGTGATTAATACATGAGCTAAAGTCATTGCCTTACCTCAAGTGGAATAGGAAATGAACAGGTAATGTGAGGTGCTTTGAGGACGCTTTGGGGTCTTCAAGCATGTATGATCATAATTAGGGAACTGTTCATATTTTAGCAGCATAAATTTCCCATAAGTTTCCATTAAAATGTTATACATCATTCTGAATGGTTATAAAATATTTATGTGACATCAGTGGTTTTACACAGTTCCTGGTCATAGCACATCATAAAGCAGTTCCCTGATGTTGTATATACAACTATAGAATGAAATCGGGCTGTGAGGCACGACAAAAGGTCAATGATTGTTCCACTCTATAAAATAGGGGTAAGTAATACATTGACCGAGTACTTTTCTAAACATAACCTTAATCTCAATTAAAACGGACAAACACTGTTCTTTCCATATTGCGGAAAACATTGAAATGTTCCAAAATGCCACTCACCCTACGGAATGGACTTAGCTGATCTTTGAACATTCACAGGTCGTTGCGGGACTATACCTACAAACACTGAAATGTGTCACCATCCTTCTTCACTTTTATCAATACTGACAGGTCATAGGGTCCAAAATGACTCGAAGCTAATTCCACTACAAGCAGTCCCAGTGCAAGAATTAGAATGATACAACTGTTTTTTAATCCTATATACATATACTCTGGTTATGTAATTTAGATCTAAACTTGCAAGAAAGGGTCAAAGGTCCTCCCTACCACATATAGTGTGTAAAAATGGTCTAATATGTTCTAATAGCGACACGATTTATCTAGCTTCCAAAACTTTTTGACAGCCCCATATAGTGGAATTATTTGGTCACAATGTGGTATGTATCTTCCTAAAGTATGTTTACTTTTCCTTTCTCTCAACAAACAAAGAATTAAGAGCGATATCTAACAAGGAAACTACTTGATAAAAAATCCACATGACTGTAACAGCATTCCATCATACCGTATTGTTTAACAAAAATTACCTATATTGTAACCACTTGTGTATAGGCTGCACGAGTGCATAAGACGCGGGTTAAAAATCATCCATAATCCTGGGAAAAAATATATTCATGCATAAAGACAAACATTATGAAAGATTTACTTCCTGTTGTTGTTTCAATTCGCCATTCGATAGATATCATCTCAGATAAACAAAGAAGTCAGATTTGTCCCGTTTTTTATCAATTTTTAGTCATGGAAGAAATTGGATCAATCTATGGACTCAGTCTTGGATGTAATATCATGCGTCTCGTACACTAGTGATACGGTACTTGAGTGAGGCTGCATACACGATTGTATATAAAATCCGTCTTTTCATGTCAGAGCTGTGTAAATTGTTTATAAGTGCTTAATATGTGTTTATTAAAATAATGCATACATTATAAACAAGGCCTTCATTTGTTATGTCTTCAGGCAAGTTGAAGAGTATCAAGTTATGCAATCAAACTACACAGAGGGATTTTAAACACAAATTCAAAGGAAAATTTCTTTTGAATTGATATTCCAACATAACATATACAGTTTTTCCCCATGATTGATTAAACCTAACAGTTGAAAAAAAGTTTAAACTAAGAACAATGGCCCGATCATGAATCAAATTTTGACAATTTCAAAACTTCAAAAAAGCTTCTCATTTGAATACAAATACAGTCCTTTTATGGACAATGCAGTCACAACAGGTGCAATAATTATATCATAATAAATAGACATACAAAGCACCTTCTATAGAAACTATTCAACCACAACAGAAAATGCAGAATGTTAAACACCTATATGCCAATTATATTTCAGTATAATAATTACATGACATTTGAGACTCAATGTACAAATTACATAACCTGCAAATGTATTGAACTCTATCAAAAGATTTATCTTACCAAGGTACAAAATTTTCAGAAATTCAAACCAACAACATGAATGCAATCATACCATGATACTGATATTAGACCCGATTCATTTTCTTGTAATAAAACACATAGCCTGATTAATAGTTTATATTTCCTAACAAGCGTATCTCTGTATTAAAGTACCTGTGTTATACAAACAAATCAAGCATATTTTCTAGATTTGAACAAATCCAATTACAAAGACATTCAGTAAGTAAAGCAAAGAAAGACAACTCTGTAACACTGAAATAATATTTTAACAGGATTACCTCACTTCATACTTAACAACTAAGGATCACCTCTTGATCAAAATTATGTAACACCATATACTATGATGGTGTCTAAATCAATTAACAAATTATAAAACGGAGTAAAACATGCACTGGACAATGTTAATTGTAAATGCTCTTTTTGAATGAATCTTGACACATAAAATCGCAGGAAAGTTTTAACATTAAGAGACACTGAGAAGAGAACACAGCAGAGGATGTGAAAGACAAACTACACTAGTACCAGTGGTCTGACAAATATCACTGGATTAAACAAATATAACTGACCAACAAAATACATCTACATAATTTTCAACTAAGAATCATGAATTTATCTGTACATGAGGGCTGGTAATTCTCTAAATATTCCAATTCAATTTCTTTATTTCGATGGATTCATTTCTTTATTTACCAGACTTCAACAAAAATTTTGCCAGAGAACTAAAGTCTGACAATCTTTTGTGTTGACTGTTGCAGAACTATTTAGCAAAATATCCTGCAAGGCATTACAAAATGCTGCAAATTAAGCCACTTGCCCAACATTTGTGAAAATAAAAGCGGCCTCAAACAAGTGCATAAGAGCTTTTTTTCAACCTAAGCTCGTACTACAACCCAACTAAGTTCAAATAACCAGTTTCAAAAGTTGAATTGGTATATTATATGAACAATTGGTACTTTGAAATCATTCACTGGATATTTACCTACCTGCATATTACTGACTAATATAATGGAATCTGCAGGTCAATTTAACATCATTTATTCTAAAAATAAACAACATAAGGAAGTACTTACAGACAAGGCCATCTAGGAGATATGTGAGTAACTTCTGGGTGCCTTCACTGTACATCTTCAATACATCTTGTGCCAATGGATTACCTATCAGACCTGGAACATAACAAAATCACATCTATACACAGTCTACATATTTTCCTAATAAAATGGTTTAGAAAATTTGAAACCAGTCCATTATATGAAATTATTCTTATATGATCAATATTTAGCAGACTAAACATTCATTTTTTAAGATTCAATAAATCTTCAATGTCTTCCACTGAATACGGCTTGCAGAAACAAAAACTTAAGTTACAAACTACAAAAATATTACAAGTAGACCAACATGTGTGGGCAGAAAGGATAAAGTAATATAGATAATGAAATTCTAGCCAGTTGGTGAACATTAAATGACAATAATGCTTAAATAAATATCGCAATTAGTTTTATAATGTAACATCATTTGGCTACATTATGCAATAACTATGCAATAATGAGAATTTAATGCTATACAAATAACCTACTTATTCATTCAAGAATTGGACCAAGCTAATTTAGTGTTTCAAGGCAGTATTAAAGTGTGTGAGATTCATTTTCAAGTAAGAACTGTATTTGCAAGATCAGTACGTCAGAGTGAATACTTTAATACAAGTGTGTGACTGAAGATCTGATAATATCATTTGCCTAGAGTTGAACATTTTAAATGTCAAGACTATGTCATTAAATGTGATGTGCATATTTCATATGCAGTTTGCACTAGGCTAATTACACCATTATTCATCATAAACTGGTCCTCAGTTATAGACCAAATATCATGACATACATACATTATGTATAATTTCACAATAAATCAGATTCTATTAACATCCTTATGGTTATAAACTGGGACATTAATTTGTTGAAATTTATTTTATAGCTGAAAGTTAAATATTGTGCACAATCATATAGAAATATGATGCATGCATTTGACATAATGTCAGTTAAATCACTCATTTATTTGAAACTTATTCTCTTTCATCATGGCATGCACTACAAAATATTTGTCAATTAATTTTTTTTTAATATAGTACAAATCAATCAAACTTTTACATGGGCTTCAATTTAAGCACTATCTCCAACAACATAATAATCACCCAATTCATACAACATACATGTCTATGTAGCTATAATTAGCATACAGTATGAGTCTTTATTTTCATATTAAAATTTCTTCATCAAACGCGGCACAAAGAAACTTACTGTACAGAAAATAAGAGAACAACCTATCATTGTTTAAAACTCAAGTCTCATGAGCTACATGTAAGACACAAAAAGCTCCCTCAACAAAGGAACCATTTACAACAAACTAAGAGTAATTATCAAGGAACTGCAAAGATATCAAGGATTAGTATTCAAGATCATGAAATTAATCAAATATACAAAAATGAAGATAATCTCAAAAAAAAACCACATGCATATCCTACCTAAATTCTGCAAATTAAACAATTTTCCAAGCTCAAACGGTACCATCCTGAGTTGATTGTAGTTAAGGAGTAATTCTCGTAAATGAATGAGATCGCCAATCTCCGCTGGAAGCGTGCGGATATTGTTTGAGGACAGATCCAGGTAATGTAAATGTTCAAGGCGGGAAATATCGGGAGGTACTCTCACTAGCCTGTTGTCGTTAAGATATAACGACGTTAGATGAGCTAGTTTCCATAACTCAGGACAAAGATTTCGTACAGTCCCTGAAAAAGAGAAATAAACGGTAATAAATTAATAATAACATTATTAGGTGCTAGGCAATTTCTATTCTGAACAATCATAAACTTTCATTCAATGACCATGTACTAAGTACATCACATATAATAACAAGACAGATTGTTAACTTGCTTACAACTTAAAAAATATGAATTATGACTCACAATTTTTTTCCTTCTTTGCTGGGGTCTGGTAAATGGAGCCTTCCCAAATGAAAATAAAGACATTTTTTCCCCATTTTCCAAAAAATATTTCTAAAAATTCTTAATTTTGGCATCACACCACACATTTTTTACCAACTGGACCTTTTCCCAAAATTAAACAAAACAAATGTTTGAATGGTTTCCACATCACCCAACAAATACTATCATAAACAATCAGAATTAATCTTTTCCCCAACATTATGCAAGCAATGGCAAACTTCCATGCATGTGTGAATGAGGTTGGAGACAAATGATGCGAGATGCAAAATCTCAAGTCTGTGTAATTCAGCAGCATGTTTTACCATGGTCTCAGACTCTAAACCTATACTCTATCTACAGGTCTAACCAGCAGGCTTTATTTACTTCAAAATTATGTACGTAGTAAGAAATTTGACATGACTGAGTAAGCCAGATTTTACCTGTTATCTCGAGTTCATACCAGGATGATTTTTTCCCAGCCTGAATATCTTCCTGAGACATGAGCGTGTGTGTTCTCCTTGGATTTGGCGATTCATATTTGTCTTTTTTCTGCATTTTTTCTGAAATAAAAACACTGATATAAGACAACTACACAGACAAAAATTTCAATTAAAATTTCAATGGCCATTGGGTATTTGATATTAATTTTGATCACTAGCAAATATACTTAAAATAAATTGAACTTGTCACTAAGTAATATCACATTTTCCTGTTGGTAACATACTAAAAGGCAACTATTCATAAATCAGTGCTCACCAAACAAATCCAGGGTTCATAAAAATGTAACAATTTTGAATTGGAATTAATAAGAAAGGCTAACAATTAATTCAGTATTTGTCACTTGCGTAAAATGAAATAAAGTAACTCTCTACAGTGGTGAGGACATTTTGTATATATTTATTTCAATCAATTTACACACCATAGATGTGACTTAGCATATTTCATTACATTACATAAAATATAAATCTGATAAATTGATACTCCCATTAATTCATCAAAAATTCTAATTCTAAAGATTATCATTATATGGTTATCAATATAATTAGAAATAGAAAAGTGACTTGTTTTGAGATTAGCTCAGTAACAATAAATAATGCCTTTAGATCAAAGTGTGTCAGTATTTTCTGGCATAGATCAGTTATTTTCAAACTGATAGATATATACTGATATCACATTAATAAATGATTTCTGGTAAATGTTTTGATTCATTTTCAGATTTTGGATGATAAAAAGACTTTGTCCAGTACATGTATTCTGCACCAAAGTTGCTTTGAATAGGTAAATATAAATTTACCACAAGGACAACAAACAAATGATATCAAAGCTAGCAGAAGGTGAATACATGAATATATTAACCAGAAATGGAGATGCCAGTGCTTATTTGTGAATACAAAAGATGTCATCAAAAATAAAAATTCACTCGTTTGAAATGCAAAATTAACAGGAAATCATCCAATGGCCCTGAAAATGCATTTCATATCAAATGAAAACTGAGCATGATTATTTGAAACTCATTAAAAATTTGCTAATGTGATAATAAAAATAATGTGATAATAATGTAATTTTACCTCTAGAGTCTGATTGTGATGAATTAGATGACATTGTATCAGACGTGTTTTTCACACCTTGAGATTGTTGGCTTGTGTATTTGATCTAGTGTTAAATGGTTAGCCCCTCATATGTGATCAATGCAGTGACCTGTGCCATCAGTTTGATAACTGAACAGTGCTTATTAAACCTCAAAGATCAGATTTTGAGTTTGACACTAAATCAATGTAACCACAATTAATTTGAGTGAATTGTTTGCATGTTCAAATATCAACTAACATAGTTCTGCTGACAACATGCTATTGAAATCAAAAAAAATGTGCTCATTTTGATAATGTGATGATTTAATTTCATTGGAAATTCTGATCAAAGGAAGCACATTTGATTGAGATCTGTTCATTAACTTATTCCCTTGCCATTGATAAGTTAATGCATCAACCACAATAATCACATGAACACTTTAAGTTGGATGAAATATATCCGTTAAGGGCTACTCAACTTTTCTTCCTCAAAGGCAGACAAATGGCAATGCCATATCACTTACCTATTAAGTAAATACATATGAACTGTTTCCCACTATAACTGTACAGTTAACTATTTAAAGTATAAAGCTTCCCTTGAGAAGTGATATACTTGCCATTTATATTTCAATTGAACATTATTCACAAAAACAGATTTTAAGTATGTATTTTAGTGTGGTTTACATAACCATCATAAAACTACTGAATTTTGAAGTATTTGTGCACCTGCTTGGCAAAGTAGACAGCAAATCAAACATTATCAATAAAGCCAGAATAAGCTAATTTGAATGGTTTGAATTGATGATTTTTGTTTATCTCTAATTGCCCATAAGGCAATTCAATGATTTGATAAATTTACATCCCACAGTATCACCTCTCAGATGATATCACAATACACAATCTATGATTCATGGATTCACACAATAAATAATTGATTTTGAATATCGTTAGCAACATTTTTTACTGAAAATTATTAGAATATAGTCTACCAGTACAAATGGTACCGAATTACATACAATAATCTTACAAAATAAGTGTGTCAGCTAATGCCAGTTTCAAATACTCGTTAGTTTCACATAGTAATTAGTATATTACAAAGAGTTATAAAATTATAGTTAGCTTTGTAAATAAATACCCATAATGTCATCATAATGTGATCAATTTCAGGACAGGTATTTGATATCACTATTATCACAGTATTCCCAGGTAACATTTGTCCTTCACACAATAGGCCCATATCTTTCCAAGAAATAAATAGATCCTTAGTCGAAAATAGGCCATGTTTTTGTAGGAATACTTTCATTTATTTTAAGAAATCATTTTATATTGAAATATGACCAAAAATACAGTAAGCTTCCTTTCCCAAATGAAAATATATTTGATGTGCACAGGTCAATTTTTTGTTGATGGGTTCTTAGTTGTTTTAATTTTTATTAGAACAACAAATACTGCAAGTATATACTGTATACTGGACAGATGTATGGTATACATGATAGGTTGGCAGGGCTCTCTCTTTTGGGACACTGGAGCCGGGGTCCTGGGAGGGGAGAATTTCACGTCATTTACAGTTCAAGGGGGAATTTCAAAAGCCTTATTAATATAACAGGTGGGGGGATTTTTACAAAAAATGGGGGAAATGTATATTCCAGAGGTGGGGGGAAATTTGGCAGATTGAGATCCCTGGTTGGCTACACTGAAACAACCTGAAAAACTATCCTAAGGATCATAATGGTCTACATCACATGCTTAATTGAAATATTTGACCTTGTATCTGAGTAAATCAAGCATAACTAACAAATCATGAGAACACCAAACTCCGAGCACCACTCATTTCACTCTGAGAGTACTAAGATGAGATTTAATTTCTAGACACTGCAGTTCCGCATTCTAATGCACCAATGAATTTAGGACAAATCCAGCAAACAGACTTGGAGAAACACCCATACTGCACCTAGGACAGCACACTTAACATTATTATAGATACAATGTGCTAAAAACATTGATGGCACACCGATACTGAAGCTAAATGAATCAGTGAAACAGGTGATAAAGTAGGAAAGTTTGTACAACTTTCGGACCATATTGAGGATACTACAAATTTCTTCGAATAAGAAAAAGGGTAAACATGTATTCAAACAAAGAGATTAAGACATACCGTCATTTATGTTCGCTTTAGTCAGCGATCTCTGTAGTTTTGCTCTCTTTCGCAAGCGAATTTGGCCTAATTCATCAAATAATATGGCTGCTCCGAATGTAGATGTTTGTAACGAAATCTACGATTGGTCGATTCGGAACATCATTCGGTCTGCTTTGCACATAATCGAGAAACTAATACAAAATGGCAGCCTCCATGATTTGGAAAGGTTATTAGAATCTTTAAACTGATATTTATACTTTTTTGTCCTTTTTTTTGTGAAATCAAATATAAAATGTACCGAAAATCGTTTTTTTCTTTGTTGTTAATATTGCTAAGTTTTGAGCTAACCATTTAGATGCAGTGAAACAGTTCTAATGCTATGTTGATCATATTCTCATCCCTGTGGGTCAAACATGGTGGGTCCTGATGATTGGGTATGTCATATTCCTAGTGGCTGCTGGTAAAACACATCATATATTATACTTTGGAACAAAAATGTTGCTTGAACTTTGATGTTTACTTATTTTGGAAATACAGAATTCAAAACATGATTCACCATGCTATGCGCTACCATTTCTTGCTACGAATCTGCTTATGAAGTGATTTATTACTGTTATTTTTTGTAGTTCTCAGCTCAACTCCAAAGTTCAGAATATCATAACTAACTACAAGTTGGGAGGGGAATACAGATTTTTTTCAAAGTTTTGATGAACTTTTGTTGACTTGATCTAAGTGCTCCCTTGTTATTCTTCATTCCATACTTGTGTGTTTTGACTTTTTGTTAGTATGGGTTCTCATGCATTTCAGGTATACACCGGGCACAAGTGTTGTGCATTACACAAAATGACTTTAGATTGCTGTTACGATGTCAGAAGCCGGTATGTCGATACCAAACAAACGCTGCTACAGATTCAAAGACTACTATGTATGATTCAATTAAATACAAGTTTCATCGTGGTGATGATTTTAATTATATTTTTCAGAAATCTTAGATTTCAACTCATATATAATCCCTATGGTAATAAAATAGTCAAATGCGTTAACGTCTGCATTAAACTTTCAACCTCTATTCCAGTCTTACTGAGAATTGCTTCAATTGCAATCCTGGCTTCCAGTTCAAGAAGGTAGTGAAAAGTATATTATGTGACAAATAAAGAGCTGTACAGAATACCTGTCAGAATAAATTTCGCCCCTAGGAACTGAACTTGATCTCAACTAAATGATCTAAGTCACTTGTTAGTGTAACAATTGTCTCCCTTTAGTGCCTTTTGCAATCATTTTAACAAACATGTTGGTATTATAATTATTGCCTTAATTTATTATATAACATTCTTATTTTCCCATTTCAGACCTGCCTTTTTAAAACCAAAGAAGGAAAAGCGATCCTTCCCTATTCATAGTATTTATATCATGAAAGATTATCCTCCCATGAAGTTTACATTTGAAGAATGCATTCAGATGCACAAGGAAGCAGCTCAACCTGATATGACCAATACTCTTCACACTCAAATTTATGCAGATTTAAAATTGAATTTTACAACTAACAAAAGGGTACTCCATATAATTTTTAGGTTGACTGAACAAAATCCATTCTTAGCCTAGACAAGAAACAGTGCAAAATCTACGAAGATTCTTTAGAGTGTTTAATCAATGTTTAGAAACTCTGTCAATTTATTGGATTTAAACTGTTAGACATTTTATGATTTAGGTAATAAAGTACCAAATGTATTTAATCAAAGCTATGTCTGTTTTATACTGTTAAATATTTTGCAAATTCAATCTAAAGTAATGAAAGCTTTTTCCTGTATAATTTTTGTTTTGTGTAATACAGAGATACAAAATAATATTACTAGTAAATATATCATAAATATATCATTGTCCTCATTTTCAGACAAGATTCATGAAAAATATTTGGGGGTTAATAGAATTTCCTAACACTTTTGATCATCAACAGAAGAAGAACATTATTGTATTTACTGAGGTTAGAATGCTCAATATTCTATTTTTGTACACGATTACGCCCATTGATCATGTCAACAGTATTCTGATTTATTCATTGTCTACATTGTACTTATTGCTTTTTCTGTATTCCTATTTAATACTTCTGTAATACTGTTGAGGTTTAATTAATGGATATTTGCATTTGAATGTTGATGCATTTAGTTTTTTTAAAGCTTAAAATTTAATCTTGGGAGAATGATGATATATTAATAATGCACTGAAATCATTTGTGACTTTAGTGTTCGAATGGTTGTTTAAATTTCTGAAGCTCTGTTGTTATGAAGTATTATGTGAATAATGGCACTTGTCTTAGGCTACATTATGTGTCCAGGATGTTTGCTACTTTGATTAAGTCTCAGACTGTTAGGTTCTGTGCATATTTGAGGCCAGTGAAATGTGCTACCCTTATGATATCAACTATTTCAGCTTGATTAGATGTAATATGAGGGACAGCCAGACAAAATCACAAGTACAAGTGATGTACTGTATTCTTAGTGTGCATTTTGTTTCTGTTAATAAAAATTTGTATTCTTAAGGTTTGTTTTCTTCTTAAGCTCACATTAATTCTTATGTTTATAGTCTCAAGAAGATCAAGCACTATGTAGAGAACTTGGAGCAACACATGTGGGTGGGGATGACCTCATTGGCTTGGTATGTAGTGATAACATTGATAATACATGTTTTAGTTTGATATTTGGTACCTTTGACTTATAAAAGATTTTAGTACCACAGAATAGACCTTTTTCCCTATTTGGACAAATTCTTTGGCTTTATTTATACCTAAGGGGTTACTACCTAGTTCTATACTCTATCTTTTGTAATATTTTGTGTTAATGATGCATCATGTTTTAAGTAGTGACGTAAGAAATAATGTTTAGCTATTGCTATTTACTTCCAGTGATTTTTGCAATTTTGGGAAAGGGTCTGGGTCCAATCCAGTTGGGAAAAATGCATGGTGTAATGCCAAAATTTGGGGGAAATTTTAAGTTGGGAATTGGGAAAAAATGTCTTTATTTTGGATTGGGATCGGTTCATTTACTGGACCCAAGCAAAGAAGGAAAAAATCGCCAATTTCAAAATTTGAAAATGCATATAAGATGTGTTTAATGAATGAAAGTTTTCTGAATTATTAAATGTTTTGCAATAAGTCATGCTTTCATACCATAAACTTTTTTTCTTGAGTACACACTGCATTGCAATAATTTCTCATCCTGCTCTGTATAGCTGTACAAATTTTATTACACATCAGTATTACAGGTTTCTTGAAACTGCTGGAATACTTGCCTGACATTTGGTCAGGTAAAGTTGAAATTTCTGTCTGACCAAATGAAAATTTATCTGACCGAATATATTAAAAGTAAGTGATAAATGCTGTAATTTGTGCCTGACTGCTGGACATCAGATCTGATACTTGCCAAAAAGTTATTTGACCTGCTCAAAATTTGCCTGACATGTCTGACAGTCCAGCAACTTTTGGGAAGCCTGGTATTAATGCACGTTGAAATGTTTCTATCTTTACTATTATTGAATTAAATTAACTTGTTATTTTTGTTAGTTTAATCAAGGTATATTGCGAAAAGATGATGTAGCTCAGAGTGATTTTGTCTTTTCTTCTCCGGCGATGGCTGTAAAACTCCTCAAATTAAGATCAACATTCATGGATAAAATTCCTACATTGAAGAATGGTATGGTTGTGTTTCTTGTCTGTAATCTTATGGGGTTAGTCTTTTGAAATAGCCATTGGAATATTTTAGATTTTCATTTACTCCTAACATTGTTGATAACTTTAACTGTACTAACTTTTACTTAGCATTTTTATCAGTTGATTTCGTTTTTATGAAGTAGAACATGATTACATTTTGAAAGGAATCGTCTGCACAATTCATCATTTCAACAACTCTACTTATTGTAAAAGTTTCAACTATTCTCTTTCCTTTCTACCTGTTATAGTTGGTTAAAATTTTTATACCTATATCATTTTATACCTTATACCCATCAATACCTTATAATAACTTGTAATGGGATATTAAGCATATTAAACCCACCCAGTAACATACCAATGATGGATGTGAATTGACACCTGCATTACTTGATGCCAGGACTTTGAAATTACATTGTTATTGATAAGCAATTATTCCCCATAACCAGGTAGGAAACCGTTCTGTTTGTTTTAAATAACATGTTGAAATATTATCTCTGTTCTAGGTTGTATAACTAATGATTTTGGAGCAACAATAAAGCAGCATAAAGAAGGTGTTTCATATAAATCTCATAAAGAAAAAGATGCAGAAGGAGTTGCTCAAGTACCATTTGGTCAGGTATATACATTTGTAATTCTCAATTTGTCTTGCTGTCTTTTTTGTCACTTGTATTAAATGTCAAACCAAAATAGCTAGGGTCATTTGGTGACTTTTCAGCAATAACTGTGGAGGAAGGTCCCAGGCGTATGCCTGAGAAGTACTACTGACCTTCCACAAGCCAGCCAGACAGCTTCCTTGCTTGAAATTTTGTCTGGTCCTGGGTGGGATTTGAACTCAGCAGTGAGGGGTTTACTCATGTATGAGATGTCTACTCATTTATACACATTGTATGGTACATAGTTAACATAACAGACATACTAGTGCTGACATTTTTGTACATTTTCCGGTTTTGTGTTTTATGAATGAAGTATCTGTACTATGTTGTGACTATAGCTATTAACTTGTTAAGTATCTTATGACGTGTAGTATTATCATGAGTATTAATGAGTCTGTACATATTTTCATTCACACATTCAAACCTATAACAAGGCGCGTGTGTCTGTTATTAACAAGCATGTTCATTTGATTAGTGTCATTGGTTTGATATCTTAGTAAATTAATTTGAACATATATCAATATTCAGAACACAATGTATATAATTTTGGATTGTGAATTCCTTAACAGTTTCCTTGAAAATTTCCCAAATCATCCATGGATTTTAAGTACATGCCAATTTCAATGATTAGTAGTGATTATAAGATATAAAAAGAAGCATATTTGACTGTATAATAGGCATAAATCTAGGGAGTTGAGATTAAACATGATAATTAGGACCGAGAATATCACAGTATATACCTGCATATGTTATCGTTTGTGTCGTGGAACAACCACAGTGCACATAAAATGACTATCATGAATATTTTATTTTCATATTATTCATATTTTTATTGTCATATTATGGCTGTTTTAGCAATTCCACTCGCTCTTACAAAATACACAGATGTAGATGTGCAGAATGTTTTAATGGCAGATTTTTTTAATTTACAAAGGAATTCAGCATGGTATTAAATAGACGAAAATAGTAATGATTTGGTAAACTGAGATAAAAATTCTTTAACTTCAAAGGAGTAATCTATATCTGCTTTTTTTATTGCAAAATTTGTCAGTAACACAATATACACGTACATTCTTGTGAGTATAACATTGTCAATCAAACATTGTAGTTGAGTAATTCTTTAACTGACAACATATTTTATAGAGTTCTTTCCCTTTGGTTATCTTTCTGTTTACAAATTATTTTGTATGTGTAGATCATCTGAATAATTATTTTCAGTTGATACAAGATACAGATGTATTGAGGGAAAACTTCTCGTACATGTTGTCTGCGTTGATGCAATTAAAACCAAAAAATCATGGTATTAATATTTTTAGTTTAATTTGTGGTTATATATCATTGTCTAGTCTTTAGTATTTATGATGGCATATGTCTTCCAGCAAATTTTACTATTAAATACAGTCAAACCTGTGAACAAAGTCCACCCTTATGAAAGACAATATGTGGCCTTCATTGACAGATGGCCTTTATTTGGAGGTTAGTTTGTTAGGAATAATCAGTGAAGGTTTTCATAGGAAGGCCTTTATTAACAGGGTGGTCTTTAGTTTGAGGTGGCCGCAAACACAGGCCTGACTATATATGTTTTTATTCAAGATTGGTGTCAACATGCACATTTGTGTCCTGTATATATGTTCTGATTTTAAGCAAACCAGTACCTGAATTAACATTGCTTGTTATACATCTTACAGGGTAGTTACAATTCTTATCCTTTGTGTTGGTAAATGAATTACTCATCCTTTTAACAATATTTTTTGTGATTCCCTAAGACTAGCATTAACGTCAGTCTGATTTTATTGCTACATTTCCTTTCTAAGATTCATTCAAATTGTTGGGCAAAAATCTCCTTGTTCCACAATCCACATATATGTACATGTTTAATTGATCTAAGTCTTTGTATTTTTTTTTTCAAAATTTTGATAGTTTTTGATGTATTTTTCCCTTATAGCTCCTCTGGTTGAAAGTGTTAGGTTGATTGCTCCGCCCTCACCTGAAATATTTCAACTGAACTTAGACGACTTCCTTTCACAGGAAGAGGAAAGTAAGACTGTAGAAGAGAACAAAGAATTGGACGAAGGAGAGGAATAGTGGTTTATTTTATATATTTGTTTAAATAAAGTAAAAGATTGACAAGATTGTTGTTGTTTTTATTCTCCATCATTCTTGGAAAGTCCCATTTTATTGGAGCATTCCATTTTATATTAGGAAGATCCTATTTAATACCTATTAGTTTATACTTGGAACATCCCATTTTGAACTTCTCATTTTATACTTGGTATGTCCAATTTTACATTCGAATCTCCCATGTATACTTAGGATGTGCCATTTTACTTAGGAACCTCCCATTTATACTTAGATTACCCCATTTTATATTGGAACCTCCCACTTTATTCAGCTGTTTTCTGGTTTAACAATAATTATATAGCTCTGTTATGCTATAATCAGGAATTTGTCCTAAAATCAGTTTCACAAACATTCAAACTGTGATTAACTATTTACTGTAACCAACATTAATTACGTAGCATTTAGAGATACGCTCGACTATGTAATTTTGTTTAAGGGGATGATTTACTGAGTTTAATGAGACATGTTTGTTTCATGTCAATTTACCCCATAATCAGACTTTTAAGGTCAATAAAACTGTACGTGAAAATGTTATTTGTTTATTGTATTCCTGCACTTTAGCCGATAGTGTTCAATTTTGTCTTTAATGACCACCCCTCTTAAATCATTCTTCCAGTGGTATTAGTTTTGCGTTGTCAGAGCTTAGCAAGAATCTATGAGGTCAGATCAAGGACTGTTTTGTTAAGTGCTGCATGTATTTGCGCCAGTGAGCAACAAAGGATCATCATGTTTAGTTTTTACCCTTCTTCATGTTTGATTGGTGTGATATTAAAATATAACTACACAGATTTGTCTTAACTTAAAATGTAAACTATAGATCTAGTGCAAGTTTACTGTACATGTTAACAAGTTGAATGGTTACTAATTCGGCTTTGAGAATGGACTATTAATCCAAAACACAGCGACCTGTTGACTGAGACACTGTCATTCTATCATTACCACATCTGGTTCTTTAATTAGAATATGATGTATGTATATTACAGCAGCCATACAACTGACTTTAAAATCAATGAAACATGGGCGGGCATCTTGAAATACAAAAATAACAAAGAAAAGTCATACAAGAAAAGCTTTAATAAATCATGAGATTGAATTCAAATATATCTTCAGAACTTCAACACTACCAAACTTGCATTGACCAGCATTTATTTGAGAAAATCTCCTCAAAATAATTAATCCGAATCATTCATAAACGGTTCAATTCACATCAAAAACAATTTTAAAAAATCCATTCTATATATAGTCATACATTATTCATATCTCTATCTCCATCACACAGACCTTGTAGCATCGAACAGATAAAACATTGAATACAAAGACGAGATCCTAGGATTTCAGATTTTAAAATGCCGAATGACCATAAATATCTACTGGTATATGCAATAAAAGAAAACTATCAGTCAATAATGAATCTATATCAACAAATTGTAGGGATTCAGGATCAATACTACACAGTATAAAACTATCAATATTTACAGGAATGTTAACAATCTAGTAAGACAATACAAAAATGTAACCAGTTCTCTTAATTTCAACTATGAACAGACAATAAATGGAACAAACAACAACAGTATTTCTTACAACAGAGAATCGAATGAATGCTATTTGGCAACCAGAAACAATTATCACAGTCTGGGATACAATCTGGAACTTTTGGTTGAATGTTGGTGTTACAAGTTACAATCATTGCATAGAAAAGAAGAATACAGTCTAACGGAGATTCGATACTTAGAAATGAATACAACAATACAATAAACCGTATTTGTACCAATAAATATAATTTTATATTCATAAATGTGATATAACATTGTGATAGAAAAGCTACATTTGTATAAAATCTCCCATCACACATAAATACAAAGCAGTATGCTTCAGAATATGACAGTGAAAACTCGGCATATAATCAAATGATGTATCCTGATATCAACTTAGTGTCATGTTAAAATGTAATTGAAATACTCACAAGATGGAAGCAAAACTGTTCCAATGTCTGGTTTGAAAAATGATCAACAGGGATAAGGTAACGCATTCACACACAATATCAACAAATGACTTTCATCTTCACTGGTTTTAACAACAGCAATGTACATAAACGTGGTATAAATTTCTAATCATTCTACTGCTCTAATAAAACAACATCAAGTTGCTGTTAACAACAATAGTAAACATTAATAAGTGTGCTTAACAATGTATGATTCTTAAAACTAAACTGACATTTATATGAATACAAAATAATCTATATCATCCAAATAATCACATCACCAACTACAATCCAGTAATATATACATTTTTACAAATCACAAAATGTCAGTAATTTATTTGACAGAAAATCTATATAAAGATCTCTATACAACATATTCCATGATTTTTATCATTCATGTCCATCACTGGGGATTGTATTATGTATGATGGTAAGGATGAGTTTAGCTGAATGTAAGACCGGCATCGTTATATACACGGAAGATCTTCTCAATGGAGGTAATATAAGCTGCAGTACGAAGGTCCAGACCTAGATTGTACTTCATAGCCGTACGCATGATATTCTGCAAGTAAAATAAATGTATTCAGTCATTTATATTTAAAACCTTTCCTACTTTCACTGAATATGCAAATAGTTATATAGAAAATGAATTAACAGAAACAAACCTCAACAACACACTTCAATCAAATCAATCAAAATTATTATATCTTAATGCTTTAAATGAGCTTTGAAATCATTCAACGCATGGAGTTGGAAACATTCTACATAAAATTAATGCGTAAATGAAATTATTTCATTAAGTATCACAGTACAGATGAGAAAGTATGTACCCTGGCTGATCTTTCCATTGTGTATTCTAAACCTGAATGTACAATGTCCTTTTCAGATGCTCCCTGAAACACATAGAAACCCACAAAACTTTATAAAGAATACAGACACCCAATGCATATGCTCTAAGATAAAACAAGAAGGTAAATATACTAAGTATTGCAATTCAAAAAGAAAAATCAGAAATCAATGAGGCAGTGGATTATGTTAAGACAAGGGAAGTAATCATAGGATGTCATACATTTAAAAAGGAGTTACTTCCCTTCTCCCCCCAAATAGCATTTATACTTACAGCAATTCTTTCCTCGAAGTTCTCAGAAGGTGAAATAGGGATGGCTCCACCATTCTTTCCAAACTTTCTTTCTAGAGATCTTTGTACACTTTCTGTCAACAGCAAATAAAACAAATAAAATTATATGATTACAGGATAAAATAACAATCAATAAGTGACCAGTGTGAAAAATAAAAACACCTGAATGATAAGGAATATATAAGGCCTAAAAAAGTTTGTTTTCTCAGTTACATGCCAAAAAAATATGGTTTGGTAAATAGGGATATTTTTATTTTTTTACATATATCGGTAACACTCTATGGGAATATGTGCTCCGTAATATTCATGAGTTATGAAAATCACAATATAGCACTACGTTTCAGAAGCTGTAAAAACTTACGAGTCAGCAGGTGCAATATTGGGTCAACTTGGGTCAGGTAACTGGAAACAAACCTCTTTTTTTTTTTGTAGGCCAAAGTATTGTAGATGTAGATTCCAGAGATACATACTCAATATCACTTAGTTATATAATAATAATAATTGAGATGTATGTAATAATACATATGCTTCTAACAGGTGTAAGCTACCTGTAATGGAAACTGTAAACTTGATTCAAATAACTTACCAAGGAGATAGTAGTTGGAATCTCTCTCATATTTAAATGTTAATCTACCATAACTGACATGATTCAGATTTTTCAACCACTCAAAGTAGGAGACAGTGACACCACCGGCGTTAAGATACAAATCCTGCAAGAAAACGCATGATAATTTACCTCAAACATCATTCAACATTAGGTAGCAAAAATTTTTTTAAACATTTCATCAGTAATTTTTTTTCATTTCCAAATATTTTTTGGTATTACACATAAAATAATTAAATAAGTTTTATTTGTATTTCTATTAGTTCAGACAATATGTAGACTCTAGTCTGGAATTACACCTAAGGTCGTTTTATTTGTGCCTCTGAATGTCTTTGCTGAGATCTGACCTATAAATAAATCCGACCAGAAAAAAAAGAAAAATGAACAGAAACTCTGGTAACTGAAGTTTTGATCTTACTTCTATACTGACCAAAATGAAAGTGATTTTTTTAAATGAACAAAATAATGTCATATTTTTTCAATTTAATGCACCAGCTAGAATCATAAAGGATCAAATGCTCCCAATTTAACACTTTCTACAAAGAGGTAGCTACATAGAAGAATATGCAGTTTGAAGCCAGTATCAAGGGCCAGAACTAAGAGTGATCACAAACTATTATGTACAAAACAGACAATACAGTCAACTTATGCCTTCACTTACAGGCATCCAATTCCATCCTGATCAGTGTCTTATTAACACAGTACTGTTAATTGAATTTTCACTACAAGGACATATAAAAAGGATTTTTCATCAGAAGGATGAAATTTAAAGAAATACTAACAGGTATAACTAAGATATTTCTCTCAACAAAAATTCTGTCAGCTTCAATAGTTGTAGGTCCATTAGCTCCCTCAGCAATTATCTGAAATATATCCAGGACACGCTAATGTAATAATTCTTTTATATCGAACCTCGTAATATAAAATAGATGAGCAAAATCACCTATTAAAGCTCAATGCAGATCAGTAACAATTAAAAGAATCTCTTTTCAAAATTCTCACTCAAAATCAAGAAAAAAATCTCCTATTAATCAATGCATCATTACACCAATGCGCCTTTAACAGATTGGGTCTTGTAGCATTAAATTCTTCATCTCCATACACAATGATGCATAAATCTATACACATCAATACACACAACACATGTTTTACTAATCTTCTCTTCAACAGCACAATTTAGAATAGATCATCTTTACTTCAGACATAACATTCATGAATTTTTACTCTGAATTGACAGAAGGGATTCAATCTTTACTGGACTTAATATACCCCATTAACTTCACAAATAATAAAACATATATCAAGTAATAAGAATATTACATAGATTTATTCAGTGTGCAATAAAGTCAGTTCTGTATGCAATATGCACTCAACAAAAAATAATTGCCAGCTCTAGAATATAGTAAAAGTACCACATGCATTATGATGTACAATAAAACCCTGATAGTGAGGCCATCTTTGGAACCCAAAATATCGGCCATAATAACGAGGTTTTATCATTATCAAGTTAAATTACTTAGCATAGAGGAGTTATTAAAAGCTACTCCGCAAATAAGATATTAAAACAAAATGGTTATAATATTGAGAGGGTCATTATTAGGGGTTTTACTGTAATTACCTTGGCCTGAATTTGTCTGGCATTAGCTTGTGTTAGTTGTTTTTCGCTAGCTGCTGGTACAAGTATATCACATTTCTCAACCATCATATTACCTTCATACGGTTGAGCCAGAGGGTAACCAACGATGGTACCATTTTCCTGAAATGAAACAACAAAACTACACAACTAAACACTGAAATAATGAACAGAATAGCTTGTCTTGTCTATTTCTTTACTAAATCTCCATTATACGGCATTTTTTGTAACTTTTCGCATGATTTTATGTATTTGTTATTTATTTCATTCTCCATAAAATTGCGAAAATAAACATTTATACATATATATGTCATTTGTACATGCAGTTATCTGTAAATGGGTAACATTAAGGAAACTCATTTTTTTACACATCACCTTGAGAGTATATGGGGAGTTCAATAAGGACTTTTTTCTATGGTTACCTACATAATATGCGTATCTTAGAAAATAATGAATTCATACTGCAAGTATTTCCATGTAACGATATTTAAATAATGTCAATACGTAACAGTCAACTGTGCATGTTTTTTTCTCTGGGGTTTAACATCACACAAAGAGTCAGGGTCATTCGGTTACATTTCCAATTTTAATGGTGGAGGAAGACCCCAGCACCAAATTGTATAAACATTTCATAACTTTAACAACTGGATTAAATCAGACTTTTGGTTGAAATTTTGGTTAAATGTTTGGTTAGCTGTTGTAGAAAATTTTGTTAAAGTTTAAACAAAATTTTGTTTTTGTTAAAGCTCAAATAAATCTAACCCAAGTCTAAGATGCTGGTTAAATCTTAACATAAATGGTAACCAGTACCAAAATGGCAGTCCTTTTTAAATGTTTAAATGATTTTTTTAGTGGTTAGTAAACCAAAATGGTTAAATTTAACCTCGGGTTAAATTAACCATTTGGTTAAAGTTAACCAATATTTATACAATTGGGTGCTGATGTACACCTCATTAAAACCAGACATTCCATAACCCAACTGGGCAGTCAGTCTACTGTTACTCATAGTGATTCAGTTTAGACATTTTTAGATCAGTTTATAATTCAGTGGTACAAAAATGATGATTAACATACAATTTTATAATCTTCTAGATCTCTGGGGTGTATACCATCAGGGTTGTAGATACTTCCATCATACTCCATTATACCAATAACTTTAGCACCAGCTCTGTGTAAATATCTCATGGAGTGAAGACCTACATTGCCCAAACCCTGAAAACATTCAAATACAAGAACTTAATTAATATACATGTACCTTAACAACTTAGGCTATACATAAACTAGAGCTCCGCAGAGCCGTGCAAATGCTCATCTATTTTACATGTCGGCAATGGGGGCCACATTTGAGATTTTGGGTTTGAACACATTAAGGTGTAATTTTTACCAAAATTCTAAGTTAAAAATGTGATAACTACAAAATTACAGCTTTCAGAATAATGCCCCTAGTCTTCCAACTGCACCTTGTCATGATAACTAGGTATTTCAAGTGTCAAGTTGATAACTTTTAAAGCATTTGAGTAATGGGCTACATTAAAGCATTTGCATGACAATGACGTTAACAACTACCTATAAATCATAATCACTCAACTTTTTCAGACAAGCTAAAAATGCTGGTTTGAGATTACACAACCAAAACTTTTAACAGTGGGTTAGTAGGTAGGTATGCCTCATTAACATGAACCAAAAACGACAAGTTGGAGTAAAGAATGGACACTTTTTTTCACAACTGCCAAACTATTTTGGATCAAAGGATTTTTTAATGAATTGGTCACCTAAAACTGCAAACCAACATTTTTTTAAGGATGGCCTCACATTAAATAAGTACTATGTGTACTAAATAATTCTGCAAAACAACATTGTGTTATTTTAACAATTTAAATAAAAAAGGTTCGTAGTATACTGTAAGATTAGAAATATTCGTGAGCTTCAAATTTTCATGGTTTTCTTGGTGATGTTGTATATGCAAATTCTTCATTAATGCGAATATTTCAGTACAAATAATTTCTAAATAGTCATATTTTCGTGCTTCTGCAAAACAATGTATGTACATATTCAGGTGATTTCATAAACTGTTCATTTATTATAATTATAACTGTATGCTTTAAATAAATATGTTTAAATTACGGACTGATATGTTTGCCAAGTAATTATGTCTTTCAAGTTTATCATGAATTAAAATTGTTAAATGTTTGTGTATTTTGTTTAGCAAATGATAACTCTGATCAGATGTCAAAATGCTTATTGTCACTAACTATGAAATGCTTGGCTGCATAAAGTTACTGAAAGATAGAAAAGATCACATTCTCAATTAATGCACGGTAAAACTTTGTAAAACTTTGAAAATCCTGGCACGTTAATGAGCATTCTTTTGTTTGCCATAATCTATCCACTAGACAATGTGTTTGCTATGCACAATATCCTATTGTATGACGCCAAGTATTTTGAAAAAAACAACAACAAGATAATTATTAATATTTTGTGCTTATCGCTATTCATCGTTTAATCCGTATAATTGTCAGTATTAGACCACATTTCATACCATTGCAGGATCTTTAAGAGTAATTTACCTTAATATTTTTCTTTTCACCTGATTGCTCTGCACAAATTTATAATCTCCAACGGTCACCTCCCCGATTTCAAAATAGCGCAAATATTAGTATAGACCCATGAAACGGGCCTCTCCACAAAATTTTGCATCCGCAAATTCAAATACACATACAGTATTGCATCTGATAATGTATCAAAAATCTACTGACCTGAATGATCACAGTTTTATCACCAAATCCTGGTGAGAGACCAACCATTGACATGTACGATGCCTCCATGATGAAATTTTCTATACCATGAAATACACCCTGAAAACGAAATCCATTAAAATATCATTTAAGTTTAGATTCAGATCAAACTAACAGGAGAGGAAACAATCATTTTACATTAAAATTCTTCAATTTGTTATTCAATGATTTGTTATCATACAGCCATGCGGAGTACACCTACATGTTTTACTGGTTTGACCAACATTCAGATCCTGGCTTTTTCGTTTTGCTTTTAAGTGACTTATTGTCACTGGGGTTTAATGCTCTTTTCAATAATTTTTCAGTTATATACAATGACAGGTTCACCTAACCAGTTTTCCTGGACTGTATACTAACCAGTACTAATGATCCTGGCTTAATATGACTATACTATTGGATTTTTTTCTCAATTTCTCCAAAATAACACAAATTTAGCACAATACATTTAAATATACCTATGAACATATTTACCATCATAAGAATAATATATCACAAATACAGACAAAAGCAATTTTGATAATCATTGTACAGTATGTTCCTGTGTGATTTGGACCCAATAATGAGTACCTTTTAATCAACCCACCATTGACCATGACAACAAAATATTCAATCAACTTCATCATTAAGCATAGAAACTAGGTAAGATTTAGCTTGAGCAAACATCACATCTACATCACCAAGTACACCAGATAGTATAAGATGGTTACTATCATATCCAGTATACTAGCAAGTACACCAGATAGTATAAGATGGTTACTTATATATCCAGTATACTAGCAAGTACACCAGATAGTATAAGATGGTTACTTATATATCCAGTATACTAGCAAGTACACCAGATAGTATAAGATGGTTACTAACATATCCAAAATACTAGCAAGTACACCAGATAGTATAAGATGGTTACTTATATATCCAGAATACTAGCAGGTACACCAGATAGTATAAGATGGTAACTTACATATCCAGAATACTAGCAGGTACACCAGATAGTATAAGATGGTAACTTACATATCCAGAATACTAGCAGGTACACCAGATAGTATAAGATGGTTACTTATATATCCAGTATACTAGCAGGTACACCAGATAGTATAAGATGGTAACTTACATATCCAGAATACTAGCAAGTACACCAGATAGTATAAGATGGTAACTTACATATCCAGAATACTAGCAAGTACACCAGATAGTATAAGATGGTAACTTACATATCCAGAATACTAGCAGGTACACCAGATAGTATAAGATGGTAACTTACATATCCAGTATACTAGCAGGTACACCAGATATAGGATGATTACTTACACGTCCAGTAGCTGATGTTCTACCATGGATACCACCTTGAGTGATTGGTTTACCAGTAACACATGCATGAGCATTAATATCATAATGACCTGTAATACAGTACAGTGGGAAAAATAAATAATCTGTTTCCAAGGTAACATAAAGCAATAACTGAAGTCAATAGGTCAAATAATAGCGTAAATAAACACAAACAACATCCAAGAATGAATCAACTGTAAACATACACAACCCAGGCTTCCCGAAAGTTGCCCAACCATCGGCCAAATTTCGAGCAGGTCCAATAATTTTTCTGTGAGTACCGGACCAGATGTCCGGCAGTCAGGCACAATTACAGCATTTACTACTTATTTATGATAAATTCAGTCAGACAAATTTTCATTTGGTCAGACAGAAATTCTAACTTTGCCTGACCAAATGTGGCCTTCGTTCACAAATTTGATTGTACTGTATCAATGCTACTGTTTCTATTTAAGTACAGATAATCCTGTAACTTGTGTTCCTTACCCAGTGTATTAGCATATGTATCAGCAATCCAGCTCATTTCTCTCTCTCCTGTACCCATATCTGGGGCTGGCACATCAATACCTGGTCCTGTAGATATATATATATATATACGTGTATATTGGTCGTTGTATGACTTGTATCAGATTTACATTCACGTAATATAATTACCTTTTTAAAAATCAGTAGATTACATTAAATCATATATGTATGAAGAAACAAATAAGATACTGATAGAAAAGTATAAAAAATAATCAGTTCAAAATAATCTTTCATGCATTTATTATTTTTTTCTCTAGGGTTTAATGCCAGGTTTTATTTCGTGACTTTTTTCAGCTTCTAACTGTGGAAGAAGACCCTAGATGAACAACAAGGTAGAACCTAAGACCATCCATAAACTAGCTGGTCAGCTTCCTCAAATGTGAAAATTCGTCTGGTTCCAGGTAGGATTTGAACTCACAACAAAGATCATGCATTTTAAGCTAGAACTTCTTCAACAATAAGAACAACTGTGTATGAGTATATAAAACAACCACTTCAAAAGACAACTAAATCTTCTAAGCTAAAATAAAACCTAACATGATTCACTGATCAGCACAATAATACAGTCCTGATATCTTTTATAATGATAAATTAAGGCACATCAAATAAGACCAACCAATAAATCCTTTCTTTGATAATTCTACAGCCAGCCTTCTTGTGATCTTCTCTAACTCTGCTTCGGAGTACGTTTTAGGATCAATCTTCACACCGGCTTTAGCACCACCAAACGGAACATCCACCACAGCACACTTATACGTCATCAGCTGAGCCAAGGCTTTAACTTCATCATCATTCACGTCCATACTGTACCTGATACCTGATACGAACAAATACATACATACACTAACATAGAAGCTCATATAGATACTGTATCAGTAAATATTACTTAAGTTTAAGTATTTTAATGTTGTAATGATATAAGTTTGCACTATCATGCAAATCAAACAAATTCTTTCTGTGCCGAATCCCTAAAGTTATACAACTTGGATGGCACATGTCAGCGTGAGCCCTGAGACCTTACTTATCCCTCAGCCACATAAGCATACTTTGGATTCTTCCAAATTAAAAGCAAATATACAAAACATCAATTTATTTAAGAAAATTTGGTTACTCCTCCCTGACAGAGTGGAAAACATTGTGGCAAAAGAAGCCAATGCTCATTAGAAGCAATGGCTTCTTTTGCTTCAATGTTTTCAACAGTCGTCTGCTTCAGGTGTGGGGAAATGCCGTATTATGAGGCAAAGGGTTATATGAACTTGATTTTCAGCATTTATGTCATTATTGCATGGAAAACTTCACAGCATTTCACTCAGGCTATTATTCATTACTACAATCTTGTAGCTATGAAAGTTGAACTACTGCATGATTTATATATGCAGATTAATTTGAAACCATAATGTGTTCACTTTAAACCACAAATGACATGATATTTTACTATGAAACAGATTGATGAGAAACATATGATGAATCAATACAAACTAAATATAGCTGAATTATAAGTGGAGAAATAAAATATGACTTTCTATAAATAAACAAATTTGTTTTCTTGCATGAATATGTGAAAACAGGTTTGTAAACTTTCTTTTCAATCAATATAGATCTTTTATACCAAAAGTAATAGGTTTCAGCAGACAAAACAAAATTTTAATGCATTTCAAGGTGTCTTGAAATTCTTATATAAAAAAGTCTGTAAATTCAATGGTAATATTTATATGATATTTTATCACATTAAAATTCTTTAGAAATCATACAACTCTTATATTCTGATAAAGAAACCAGTTTGAACATAACAAACTCGATACTGTGAAGTCTTTCAGAAAAAAACCTTAATATTCCGTCATTGTGAAAGAGACAATTGTATGACTTTAAAAAAACGTTAAATAAACTACATTCAAGTGTATGTACGTTAAAACTGATAATCAGCAGTCAATGTATTTTGGTGGATTAATTAGGCTAGAAAAAAGTAATGTTTACAGTCACTTTACCACAAAAATAGGGGAGGTAGGTTACAAGGTTTTTCTTTTCATTTTTTTTTCTAAACATACCAGTTGCTCTTGGTAGGTATGATTCTTCCACAATAATATTGTTATTTTGGATTTTGCAGTGAGAATCTTCAGCATTGATACCAAAAGATAGGGTAAGTCAAGTAACTGGTAACACGTTTTTTTTTCTGGCCTTTTTCCGTTACATTATTCTCTGGGGTACAGAATCAAAGGAATTTCAATATACACTTCAACACACAGACCATATTTTTACAACAATATCAAAATCTTAGTGAACTGTTTGCATGAAATGTTTTATTGCGTCTTTCATGCACGAATAATGAACTCATGCTTAATTATAACAGTAAAGTCACTGACTTCAAATGTACTGAAAAACAAAGATTAATGTTGTACTTGAAACACGAACAATTCTGTGAATTTACTGCGAACAATACTAGGTACTTAAACATTGCTAATTTCACCTTATCTGTTCTAGTACATGTTTGTTCTTGAGTTGTTGCATGATTTGAGTGTCTGTATAGTTAAAAGTAAGTGGGTGTTATACAAAAGTGTGAATTGTGGCTATGTAATCTCTATGTGGTGAGGAGGAATGTTTGCATGTGGTGTTCCCCTGGAGGCCCTTTTTTCTTTCTTACCATGAAAATTTAGCGAGATCTAAAATCAAGGATTTTCTCTTCTTTCACGTTCAAAGACTACGACATTAAATATATCCATCATATCAAATTATGAGTTACATTGATTGTAACAGTCACATAACATGGTTAATGTGTGATAAAATCACCACGATAAACATCCATGCATGTCAACAATATGTTACTGCTCCTAGTTACGTGTACAATACAGGCAATAACAATTATTCTTTTATTGCAGCAGACGTTGATATTTTAGTATCAATGCCAATCCTACCCAGAATACATCAGTACCACAACCTGGTGAGATTTAATTTACAACATATCTGCACATCACAAGCATAGCAATCCCAGATCAGGATCTGTCGGTTCATACTGACATATGTCTGACATTAGTAAGTAACCGTTCATTGTGAATACATGAATGTGTGCCAACAAAAACAAAATAATGAAAGCAGGCAAAAATACTGCAAACTCTTCAACAAAACGGGTGGAAGATAGTGGTCTGTTCCATAATTCATTTGCATCAATGCTTTGGGCAAAAGTAATGGATCCAAACATAACAGTTTACAAACGCTACATATTTGTACTATAAAATCACTTACTAAACACACAGCTGACTAAAAGTAAGTAATTCAATGCCTCTGTTAATCAGGTCACATTTCTATACTAATGTATACAGTACAAATATCGTAAGTAAAAGTAGGACAAGATATACGTATTTATTAACTATATTGCTAAAAAAACTGTTTTGTTATGGTCTTGTCATTTGAGTGCACAGTTGTAAGGAAATCTGTATAGTGAAGACTTGGTCGCACTTAGGAAGGTAAGTAGGTGAACAATAAAAGTCTAGCTCAGCAAAGTGCCTTACACTGCTAATCTAGCTTGCATTTTTTTCCCTTCTTTGTTTGGGCCGAGTAAACGGACCCTACTAAATCGAAAATAAAGACATTTTTTCCAGTTCCCAACATAAAAATTCCCAAACTGTACATGTTTTTCCAACTGGACTGGCCCCCAGACCCTTTCCCAAAGTTGCCAAAAAAAAAATCACGGCTAGCTAAGTGTAAATTTTCAATAACTAAAACACTTACAAGAATAAAGGCTTGAGAACATTAATTACAAACCATTTAAATGACAGAGCTTACAAAAAACATCACAAATTGTATGTGAATACTACAGTAACTGTCTATCTTAACTTTTAAGTGCATTAACCATTGAGAAATTGAACCCGAAATATACTATACGGCAGAAAATATTTCACTATTTTACATAGCTAAGCTATTTAAAGCTGTCTGAATTACAGTTATACAGCATTAACAATAAACACTAAGATTAAGTTAAGAACTTAGGTTTATGTTACCGATATATAAACAAATTTTCATCTAATGATTTTACAAAAAGTTAATCTGTATTAATAACACTGAGAAATAATGTATGTATAGAAGAATGTTTAAACAATGTCCACAGTGAGCTGCGTATGTATGAATGTTAGCCATTTAAAGCAAGCTTGCAGTTTTTGTAAATTTTAAGACTAATATAAACTTATACTGCTAGCATTTTGACTATCACTATGAAGCATTTTCTTAACAATGTTTCACTGTAATAATATACAGTAAAACTTCACCAAAAGACCACCCCAATATTCAATATCAAAACCAACATACTATAAAAACCTCTCATTTTCTCATTGATCTATGGTTTCAAATACACAGGTCATTTAGCGGGTTTTCCAGTTTCAATGGTAGAATAAGACCCCCAGGCTTACACCTGGGTAGAGCCACCGACCTTCCATAAGATAGCTGAACAGTTTCCTCACATGTGAAATTCTGTCCCGGGTGGGATTCGAACTCACAGCAGTGAGGGGGTGATGATTAAAAGTCTAAAACCATAACCACTCGACCTAAGAGGCCCCTTGGTTTCAAATACAAGCCCCTTGGTTTCAAATACAAGAAGGTAAAAATGAGAATTATTGACTAGAGCACAATGTAAAACCAATGAATGAAAGAAACAAATGAAGAGAATAAATATGGTCCTTATTCACAGATGTTCTGAATTTAGAGGTTTAATGATCAGTCATACAATGAAGGGTTTGTCAGGGTGGCCCTTATTCACTGTCGTTCTGAATTAAGAGGTTTACTGGTCAATTTTATAAATAAGGGTGTGTCAAAGTGGCCTTTATTTGCAGGTAGCCACTAGCCATGAACTCTGGTTTTACAGTAACACACAGTTTGAATCATTGCAGCATTAAAAAAACATCAATCAAACTTAATGTCTTTGAACCTCTATCATAAAGCTTTAACATGCTAAAATAGCAGACTCAAATTATACACATAAAATAACCCTATACATTTCCCAAACATATCTGTTCCCAATAACAACAACCACTGATTCAGGTGATGCACAACACTGGATTGTTATTATACTCCCACCTGATCTGTGTCCAATAACTAGGTCAACCTGTTTGTGTATGTGTTTACATCTAAAATGTTGACTTTTCAACTACTTCAAATAATCTTCTTCGTAAATGGCTGATAACCTCAATGTACAGATAAGAAACAAAGTGAAAGCATGAAGTATTGTTCTTCTCTCCATTTATAACAATGGCATATCCAGGGTTTTCACCAGATGTCAAAAGTTGAGGGTCAAAAATGACCCAAGGCTGATGATTATTCAAGAGTCAACAAAATTTCCTACTAATTTTATTGTAAATTAGACCCTCTGGTACAAATTCTCAAGAGTCAAAAGCTTTATTTTACTGATTTCAAGAGTCAAAATGCTGTTTTAAGGGTCAAATGAAAGCCCTGATATCATACCACAGATGAAAGATCGAATCATCAATTGTCTTAATATATTTTCATAACTCCATGTCTTCAAAATCAAATACATTGTTCTTTTTCATAATTACTTTTCATTTACTAACCACTCATACATTAGTACTAAATACAGAGAGAAAAGCTTAACAATGTAAAGAAAGCTTTAGCATTTGTAACAAATCATCTCATTATGGTGTTTACTCAAAAACCTTTTATACCCAATTAATTATTAATTTCAAAAAAATCAAGAGGCATAATTTTTGACATTTGAATCAGCGGTTATATAATCATGATTAAAGTTCTGTTACTGTGCAACATTTAAAGTTATATTTTTATTGTTAGTTATTGGCAGGTTATAACGAATCAATGTCTACTTTGATAAGTTATTGCTATCCTGTATAAAACTGTCTTTATATCAAGAAGTTAATATTATTAGTAGTATTACATTTGTATTATAATTAGACACAAAAAAGTTTCTAGTATTACACTAAGTAAGTAACCCAATCAGCCCAATTCCTTTTTTTATCAACCCTAGACTTGTTTCGGTCTCAGCCAAATTTTCCTTGCCAATATTTCCATGTTTATGGCTAAGGCACCTTCCTAATTTTTGGAAAAAATGCCCAGAGAAACAATCCTAAAATTGAATGGGAGGTAACTCTAACTTAACACAACAGCCACCCCTTCTCCTATGACTAATTGTAAGACACTACTTAACAACTGCTGTCACTTTGTTATCAGTAATTCAATGTCATTTAAGGTCATCATCCCCACCCAAAGATAAGTGTCCTATAATAAGAAATTATTGTATTAAGTTTTGAGAAACTGACATGGACAAAAGCTGCAGACTAAGTTGGTAAACAATATAACACTGCATAAAGTGTACACTAATACACCAAAGTAGGTGTGCAGGGGTGTAAAAATGAGCCGAATGCTAGAAAAATCAGACGACCATTTGAGCATTCTTGCCGCCTACTTTTTCTGCAACAACGTACACAATACAACATTGAACCCTAAAAATGGACACCGCCCTTCTACTTATAGTAGCTTACTGGCAACTAGAAACACTTCTACACCCCTGGGTATGTATCAGAAATTATCTTTTTATGATTAAAAAAAACAATCTTAATTCTGTTCTTCCATAGAGCTAGTATATCACCTGCAGTCACAGTTTTATTTTCAACAATTTACAAAAGGCAGTGTGCTGACAGATACAGATTCAAGCTAAAATTAATTACACCAACAGACAGATAAACAATATAAATTCATAACATAGTTAAAACTGTTAAGACAGCACTTTTCAAGTTGTTAACCAAAATTATATGCATTAAGTATTTTTTTTCCTTCTTATTGTATGACTATTTCACATCTACCTCCATCATTTCATGGTGACAATAATATGTCATTCAAAACTATGTGACAATAATATGTCATTCAAAACTATGTGACAATTATATGTCATTCAAAACTATGTCATTTAAATTATTAAGTTGTTTAAATTACAGTGTCATCTTCAAAAATACAATACAAATACACGGGGAGTGAAATTGATGTAAATGTATGTTACAGTAACCAAAGAAAATGACACAGTACTTAATCTTTTTTATCAAAAATATATAAAACATACTACTTATTCTGGAACAATAATAAAATAAATTCTTTAAATACAAAAAAATAAAACTAGTGACAGTAATAGAGGACTAAAGCAAGTGAAAATTCTTGTTTCTTTGTTAATTGTTCAGCAACCGGTGAATGGTTGTAAAGAGTTAAGACATGAATGAATCACTCCATAGATAAAAGAACGCTAGAAATACATTCATTAACATCAGATAGGATAATAAATATAACAATACTAACAATAAAGAGTGGGTGGTACAAACAGGATTTTAAGGAAATGAGACAACCAAAAAAGAAACATCCGCTAAGTATGAAAAGAACTACGTAAAAAGAAAAATTTATGTTTTTGAAGCATGATCATTATAATCAGAAATTTAAGTAGCTAAAGTTAATCTATTTTTCATGTAAAAGGAAAATGAATGTGGTAGCAGTAGAATTAAAGGTTAAATTAATTTTAACACAATGGTACTGCTTGAGATACAATCATTTTTTTTTTATTTTTCATTTTATTACTTAAGTTATAACAGTTGCCAATATCCTCATCAAATTAGCAACCAAAAAAATAAACCTTTACCACTGTTCACTACTATGATGCAATATTGTATCATCAGTTCAGGGTATACAAAGAATGTAAGAATTTCAGAACATAACATTTTTCAGTATGTGATGATGCAATAATCACTTATTAAACCTGAAACAATGTCACTTAAAAAAAGTGGTAATTAATGACAAAAATTGCCCATTTTTGTTTGAATTTCAACCCTTAATAATTTATGCATTGATCAAAGCAGTTAAGGGAATACAAACTGAACCAATGACCAATGTTAATAGACAATACTTTAAAGTCAAAAGCACACAATATTAACAGAGACAGCAATGCATAATAAACTTAATAAAATAATTTCGATGGTTTCAAAAGGACAAATAATATCTTCCTAGAAAGTTTTAAAGATGTAGAAATAACAGAAGAGCTGCAACTTGTATGACTATGATGTATGTGTGATAATGACTGTGTGAAGATGGAACAGTCCTTGTTAACATATGAGCATTTATCTGGTTAAACCATTATTTTGCAAGCAATTGCACAGAAATCTTGATTAATAAATCAAATGGTAAAGAAAGTGAATATTTGGAAGTCCAAGACAATTTTTAAAAATGATCTTTAAAAAATCTGAATATTAATTCATACACCAACAGTCAAGAAATTGTATGTCATAAGAAGGCCCTAACAGGAAATATCAGTGCCTCCTGTCTCCCAAACTGGGTGTATTACCTCCTTTACATGGGGTTCTGTGTTGACTATGTTGTGCTCTCCAAGCTTCTACGATCTCAATTTCTCCGTTGTCACGCCTGATTGGAAACGAAAACTTAACTAAATGATTCACCGGTTTGATCATTTTCAAAATGTTCTGAACTTTAAGACGTTTGTCATCATAAGACATCTTCTTTCCTGGCAATTCATCAATCAACTTATCCATGACCAGATTCGCTGCCTTGTCAAAGAAATAGTCAACAGTTTGAGAGAACCCATACTCTTCTGTATTCTGTGGAGGGGTCTCTGTTGACATTAATCTTCTACTAGAATTATTCGTTCCAGACAAATAAACTGACCTCGTCAAGGAATCCTGCAAACCTGCCTTTTGGGCAGTTCGCACTAAGTCCATAGAAATACGACGAAACATCGTGACAGGAAATGGAACAAAAACAACAATCCAAAATCTACCACGAACGAACTCAACTCTTCACTTAACTCCCGACCTTGGATCTCTGATCGGTCACGGAGGTGTGTACACCACGTGTTGAGAAATAACCAATAAAATACGCCGTAGCATAATCAGATGTTTTCCTACGTCACTGAATACTAATGTACATTGACCAATCATGGGTTTCAAAGATTGATAAACAACAAAACAATCCTTAAGTTTTGTTTTACTTAAAAAAATAAAAATTCACTCGACTCTCTATGGTAATAGAATAAAATTCAATTACATGAGGTTGTATAAGGCTTAATTCAGACCAAATGACAACGCATACAAGCATGTCGCGTATCTTCAATATAGTGCGTATAAACAAACTAAGGGAAATAACCTTAACGAGCGTATTTTTTTTTACAGCGCAGTTAGTTCCCCTGATTCATCTAGCACGTTGCTGAACATTATCAGGGACTCTATATTTTGATAAAGAGTCTGTGGCATTTTGAACTAATAAAAGATTTTGAATGATATATTCATAAATTCAATGTAAACTGTGTTCAAAATTATTTCAATCATCATATTTTATCGTATTAAGCGACTTAGATTGTAAAAATTAATTTGCTATGCTAAGAATTGAAGGAAGGCATTGATAACAATGCTCAGATTTCAATTTAGGATGCTTAAATTGTTCGTTCTGTTATTCTGTCATTGACGGTCTGGGATGTCAAGAAATAAAATAACCTTATATCGTCATATTGTCTGCAATGATTTTACCCTGTCTTGGAAAGAAGCCATAAGGTCTGACTTTCGCAACACAGGTACAAAATTCTAATTTAAGCAGGCACTATACAAAACAATGCAATATAAAATGATTTAAAGAAAGATCTCGTCGATCTAATTATCGGCACGTATCCTTACTATATAATCATATTGGACAGAAGCGAGGATTTTTGGTATCATTTTAATGAAACCCAACCGTATTCATGCAGTCTTTCTAAGCACCCGATCATTCAAATTAAATTTGATAGACACAGTTTCAAAGGCACCCGTCTTATGTGTGACATTTCATTTCATATGCTGAATGTTACAGAATAAATGCAAACCAGATGACTGATTGTATGCTTAGAAAAGATGATAAAGATGACTTGAAAGTAGGCCTAAATCACAGGTTCATATTTCATGCGACCTAAGTGGGCTACGCAGGTGTTTTTTCTTTATATCCCACGAAGCCCGTTCTTTTTTACTAAATATCAATATAGATTGTATTCCCTAAGTCTTCTACAATGAATAAATATGATTGATGGAAATTTGCAGTTCAGCTTTAAGCTAATCTGCAGCTGTCTCTCAAAGAACATGATGACTGAGCCTTTACAACAATCTTAAGGGAGACACCTCAGTCGTTCTCACATTCGTCGGGTTTTACTCCTAAGGGAGATAATTCTGTCACTCTTACAAAGATGTTGTCAACTAGTGTCCGTTCAGAATTATATTGTGCTAATTTAATCATATGTGAACAGACTATGGCAGAAGATTGCTATTTTGTTTGTTGCCCACTAACAGTCACTAATAGTGACAACATTGGTTCGTCAACTTTTACTGTTTTTGGATAATGTATTTGGTTCAATCAATGAAATGTTAACTCGATATTCATGACCAGTACTGTTCATGACTTACAAAATTATTTACTTTTCATCGATTACTCATCAACTCGAATGAGACATTTTACAATTAATTGCATAATAAACACGACCATACGTATCTCTAGATAATACAGTCTAATTGACATTATTAACATTAATACTTGTACATGTGTTTCAGCATCTGCGTTTACATCTTGCTGCCATGATCAATACGTAATGAATGAAAGCTTTGTCAACTACTAGCATGAGAGACAAGAATCTAAATCTATGAATAACCCATTCATTTTATTTCTCATTGCTATTTCTCGGAGAAGTTCAATGGAATCGAGAAGATAACAATGCGTAGACAGGAATGAAATAATCATACACCCAGTGAGGCACGAATAGAGAACTCATCATATGACATTTTGGTTTTACAACTTATAGGTCGCGGAATTTTTATACGCACGTGCGTATTGTGCGTAATGGGCGCTACGTTATATCATTGCTAATACAACAAGTCACAAACTTGCCAGGGTGTAATTTAATTACTAGTTATTGACACTTAAATTAGTTTTATGGCATCTCAGATCCTTTGATGAAGGCAACAAGAATCTATGGACTTGCAATATTTATGTGCTAAATTCTTTGCCGTAAATAAATGAACAAAAGGTAATCAGGGTGACGTTAAAGGTAAATATTATCTCATATTCATACGACGCTGTGTGATTCTAATACAAGCTTATATGCATTCGAAATCCGAGCAATTTATTTTCTTATATTTGTACAGAACTGTTCTATACATAACTTTTTAAGTCCACAGGATTTAAAGACAATAAAACATAAAATGACATGTACATTTTGAATTGATACAATACGCGAATAAAGGTTGTTACCGGGAGTACGTTGGTAAGAAGGTACATTGATAGCCTTTATATTTTAAAAAATACGAACCATTGACCAAAGCAGTGAAATATAAATAATTTTGAATTATTTGTTAGAAATATATAAATTGAAAAATAAGCCCCTGCTGTGTTTAGAGTGTGATTTCAATGCCGCATTTAGTTACGTAGTGTATATAAATGATCTTGTTATATTCGGTTCTGCGTGTGCTGGTATAGTTCTGGCAATTTATTTCTATTATTCATGTTTCCCAAAGCTTGGAAATCTCATCTATTTGTAAATGTGAGTGATTGTGCTGATATGCCACGTACCAACAAACACACAGTCAACTTATAGCTTTCTCTGATTTCTGATCATTCGATATTTTCGTTTCATTGTTGCAAGAATCATCCAAGACTGCTGTACAATGTATTTTTTTTGAGAGATGAAAATATGTTATAGTAATGTTACAGACGTTTTCCTTTCTAAACACCGTCGAAACTATAGTTTAATAAAATTCTTTTAGTTAACCACACTCTTACTTTTAGTACATAAGTGCTGTTTGAAAATAAAGGCGACATATGTATAACTACTATAGATTTTCTAAAATATCTCATTGACAAAAGACTATAGCGACAGTATTTTTCAACATTATTGTCCACGGTCTGTTATCTGTCCAAACTGTAAAAATCGATTTAAACTTTTATTTTCATTGTCATGATAGTCTTCTGTTATTTATTTTAGCCAAATGCGTTTTTTTTTCTTTTTACTTCAAAATACACTTACCATGTATGCTTTTATGCATTAGAACAGTAGGTAAAGATTAACCCGTATAATCTCCCACCAGTACGGTAGTATTATATATCGCCAAGTTATTCAAATTAATCACCACATAGAGTAGACGGCGTCCTTAGTTACCGGAGTTAACGCTTCGGCTTATACGGGTGTTTCGGATACGATCGCAGTCGGTTATCTCTCTACGGAAGATTTCTTTGAAATTGAATCAAATTTCGGATAATTTTAAAGGTAAGAAAAATTTAATTAACCACACGCACGAGTGTGTATTTTCACGTTTGTTTTTCCTTATATGAAATACATATTCTCTCTGTTGTATTTACACTTCTTAATATTATGAACAAATTAAATGAATTGTGACTGACAATGGTTAAATGCGTCTTTTAATTTATTGTAAAAAAGCCGCTGAGATATTAAATATACTGAACAAATAAACTTCTTTTCTTGTTAGATAAACGTTTTTGGAATCAAAGAACATCGGTTTCTATTAATGTGGAAATCTATTAAACAGAACCATTGACCACGAGTTTAGAGATAAGAAAAAGTGTATTATCTGTAATATTTGGTCCTAAGTTTGGTAAATTTCATTTTATGTTGAAGCACAAGTTATCAAACCCTCTTCATGTTTTTTTCAGCTATGGCTAATATATATGCAAACTATAGACGTTTAACTATACGACATTCGTAACGAAGTTCGACATTCAAACATTATAGCACACGCGCGGTTAAGATATAATTTGTAAAGTATTGTTATGCTCGCGCAATCATATTCCAACATTGTTAGCTTTACTTGCGTATTCAATTAAGATAATATCTTTAACTGTGTTTTAATGGTATTATAAAGGCCTTTATCTGAGTGAAAACAGACTATTCAGTTAAATCTACCGATTTTAAGTTTCTTGTATTGAAATTTGGTTTCAGATGAATCATCCGTAATAAAAATAAGCCTAATACTAGTATACAATTTAAAAACTACATAATTTTTTCTGGAGTTTATAGTATTATTTTAAACATATACATTCCTTTGGGAATTTCTTCTTTAATATTTCCAATATTCGTCTTAGTAGTGTAGAAATACAAGTTTTACATTGAAAACAGGGTGTGTAATTATGTTATAACGGTACTCTTTGCCAGTTATAGGTAAAGTATAACAATAGACTCGGATTATCTATTTAATACACCCTTACAATATCAGATATCTTTTGTACATGTGTTCAATACACACATTGTAAAAAAAGACAATTATGTACAATAATAGATATACGTTACTTTGATAGATTAGTCATATTGATACAAACAGATTAACATCATGTGAACCATTCATTCAATCCTATCTCCAGCGGGATTCCATGATACGGTTAATGATATAATTATATTTATATGTGTGACCCCTAATTAATGTCACGCATTACATGTTCGATCTCAAACTATTTGTAATTATACGCATGTAGATTGCAGTATCTTTAAATCGTTTTAAATTGTGTAAAGTGTGTGTTTTGTTTGCAAAGCTAGAATACTACTCACACATGAAACATAGACCTGAGTACTGTATAAAGTGAAGGTTTCGCGTTGATATATGATGTTAATTATAGTATAATGTTTGTTCTCATTTAATGAAATTTGTTGATAATCGTTGGAGGTCCATTGTCCATGTATGGGCTTTCCATTTTGATTTTTTCACTTGCATGAAGCAGTCAGAACAGGGTTGTGTTACCAAACACTTCCGTCTTAGCATGAATTACAATCTACCTGCAAGACATTAACATTATATTTACCCAGATTCTGTTAGAGACAGGGGCCCTGAGTTAATATATGCATACATAAATAATGTCCTTAAAACATCTCTGATGGTAAACTATGGACAGATAGCATTCATTAACTGGATAATTACACACGATTAAAATAAACTGTAACATCTTACGCTAACAGAAAAAAATATGTTACACGAATATTTAAATGTTCCAGTTAATCTAAATTCTAAAAAGCCGTTCAAATGTTCTCTTTATCGTTGACAATTGTTTCTAATGGTCAACACTTGGTCAATACACTATTACCAATAATTGACCTTCTAGTTGAGGTTTGTTCGACAAGTAGAGTTAGGTACGTTTTAATACTTGTTATTATTTAACTGTTAGTGGTACAAACACCCAAAACGACTGTTAACAACACCAGACATGGTGTAGCTAGCGTGTGTGTGTGTGTGGGAGGGAGTATGTGTCTGTATTTGAACACGATAGAATACGTTGGTGCACACTTTGATATTTCATGTTACACTTCGTGTGGATGTCTATGACAACGGTGAGATATGCTCAGGGATATTAGGTGATCGAATGTATTTACCAGAGCATGGTTAGTCTGTCATGTAGACTGGTAAACAATTTCCGGATGTTAATAATCACGTGAATAGCTGTAGGGTCAAACTGCGACTCGTTAACATATAATTTCATAAAACAAATATATCAGTTGCATGGAATGTCTGTTGTGGTCAAGTTCAGGTCGTGAGATTACTCTACTACATGACTTTAAACGAAAGTACATAGTTTGTTCAATCGTGCGTACAGTCAAACTTGTGTTTGCGGCCACCTCCGAATAAAGACTACCCTGTGAATAAAGGTCATTCTTTGAAAAACCATCCCTGATTATTTAGAACAAACTGACCTCCGAATAAATTCCACCTGTCAATAAAGGCCACATTTTGTCTTTCCCAAAAGTGGCATTTGTTCACAGGTTTGACTGTATATGTATTTAAGAACGATATCTGTCGATAGTTTTACGAAAGACTCGTAAAATCTAATGTGATATTTGGCTAAATGCCATTTCATCATTTTAAATGTAGTAATGACGGCAGTAATTTGTTCGTAGAATAACTCCATGACCCGATTTAATGTTAATATTTTTTCTTTCAGACTGTGACCTTGTGTAATTATTTTGTGTAAAAGAGTATATTTTAGTCTTAAATGTAGTTTGTATAGCCCTGATATAAAAGACCAAAGAATATCACATATCTGAAGTAAAATGAACCCACATTAATATTTTACAAATTAGTTGCAAAAAGCTATAATGCTTTAGTCTGGGCTGAAATGACAAATTCAAACCAAATCTCCGATATAAGGCTTTAGTGAACCAGCGAAATGTAACATATATTCACAAAATTATCTGTTATATGCGAGGCTTAGTTTCAATGTTCGTTGAGTTTGGAAAGCAAATATTTATAGGTAAAATTCTTAAATCAAGCTTTTCCTCGTCTACCTTATCATATTTAGTCAATAAAGATATGCGTTATTTAAATAAAAGCCACCGGCATTTCATTATACTGATATGTCACTCAAATGATTAATTTAGAAATCTCTTCTTTGCAAGGGGCTTATCAAGTGGTAAATGGGTTTAAAACATTTACACAATATATGCACACATCTGGAATGTCTGTAAAACCGTGCAACTTTGCACCGTCAAATAAAATGCTCATATTTCTGCACAGCTAATGTCGTTACGTTCAATATTTTTCATCTTTGGATCATGATTATCAAACAAATGTAATGTGTCAATAAAAAGCAGATACATTAAACTATTATTGTGGTTGTTTCACAGCTAACAGCATGTAACCTTTGTTCAGACATGTATGAAATAATCAGTCGAATCGACATTAATTTAAAGCATTTATAGGCTACCTGCATTACAAATAATTTCTAGACAATACTACATGTATATTCGAAGTTTGAGTTTACGGTTCAGCAGTTAAGTCCCTTTGTTGAAGGTATGATGAATACTAAAAGTTTGTTGCACGAGAACTTCGTGCAGCAATACTGCTAAAAAAAGTAAACAAAGATTACATTTCTTTGTATTATTGATGTTTAAATCTTCTGATAGATCAAAGATTGTATGTGTGATTGGTAGGATATCTAAGTCATGGTGTGGTCAATGAGCCAAGTGACTAGTATTAATAGTAGCAGTAGTATAAAAAATCTGTACTCATAAGTATAAGAGGTTTGCACTGTGTTCAATCTATCAGCTTGGAACAAAATAAAATAAGAATACATATGCATGTGTGTACTTTCGAAAGAAAGTTGTTTTATTATACATTTTCTGGCGAATGTTTTAAGCTTACTTCGATAAAGAATCGTTTCATAAAGTATGTATCAGAAAATATCAAGTAAACCTTTGGTGTTACTTAAAGAAATTCATATTGTGACAGAAAAGGGACAGCATATATGCACAGTTGTAGAGTTTTGTCTATAACTGATAAGTACTGACTGATTTTTGAAATCATTCGGGTTTTTTTGACAGACAAATATTGAAAATATAAACTTTTGATTCATGTTAATATTCTTCGGATTATTCACGTGTTTCAACTACAGCGCAATATTTTTTTCCGCAAGTGCTTGACTCCATCCAACGTTGTGAATGGTAATCCTACCAATGCATTTTTTTGTAAAAAAACGGGCCTGTCTTTGGTAGGCCATTTTATTTTTGAGAAAATAAAGTTGCGTGCGAATGATTAAGTTAATCGCTCGAAAGTACCTCTTGGTCGGATAGACGCTTTTTTCTGAGACTTCCGTTTTCATTACCGTTGTAAGGAAGCATTTTCATCTTAAAACCCCCCATTTATGTACATATTCTATTAAATCTTTTAAAAATACTGTATTGAATATTCTTTCAGAACTATTTGAACGTAAACTTTTGACATGTTTCATTATAAACTATACTTTATGTACCCAGATTAATGGAACTATTTGAAGGCGTTACGGTACAAAAAGAAAAACTTCACAAAATCATGCTTGTCAGTAATGCATAGCTTTTGTATACTATTGACAGAGCTAATATTTACTAGACTTCGATCAACTAACTTACGTTCAATGAATTACTAAATTAAATATGTTGAATAATTTTCAAATTGGTAACGAGCGAGTTGACCTCTCCGATACCTTACACAACTTGAAATTCTGAACAGAAAATTATTTTGACAGAAATCAATTATACGTACTTCATATTTTAAACTTTTATTTAGTTTCGAGATTTGGAATCGAAGATTTAATACACCAAGACAAAAAGTTTCAAATTTCAAAGGGTAAGTTTTGTCAATACGAACTTTGTAGCCAGACATGCTAATAATGATTTTGATTTAACATGATTGCGATAATGTTTTATTAATGTAAAAACTTGGTGGCATTATATTAAAATAATGATTATATATAATACAAATTTTGACACAGCTGGCGCTCGCTTGAACATTTTTAGAACTATTGTATGATTAGAATTTTATTTAAAGCTTATGGTAATGGCACCCGTCAACTCTTTCTCGATTTTATAATAGTTTCTACCCGGAAATCTCCGACTGCTTGTCGATTGAATACAAATGGTTGGATTTTTTTCTTAGCACATTCTTCTAAATCAACTCGTACGATACAACTACAAATACATCTAGATATATCAAGTGCCAAGAATCATGTTAATCGCATATTCATACTATTGGTTCTACTGCTGCTGCTGCTGCTGATGATGATGATATTTTTGTTTTTACTGTTGCTACTGCTTTCGTCTTCGTCGTTGTTGTTGTAGTTAAAGATAGCAGCGCCCCCTATGTCAGGTTTTACTGTACAGCTGTAGAATGCCGTGATCAGGTCCGTGTCTGAAATCGATACTCCAGTGAATGCGTTCAATATACATTTTAAACTCTATTGATAAGTCAAAGACGAGTAAAATTTGTTTTTACTATTCTGAAAACATTAGGCAATAAATTCTTCAACTTTAAAAGCTTTTCTGATTTTGTTAAGTGATAAATGTTTCCACCTTTTCGATTAACGTTTGCAGTTGAATTATATCCAAGCTAAATGGAAAAATTATTAAGAATACGAATCAATTAGTCAAAATTCATGGTGCGGAAAGGAGGGCTTATAATGAAGTTTTAAAAACATCTGTCAATCTCTACTCAAACATGGTTTATAGAAACGAAAAACTTATGTTACCACTTCCATGATCAATGAATAAACCTATTGATAAAAAGCTTTAAACGTGTTTGTTAGTCGGAAAGTAATTCATTTAGAATTAAGTACAGATATAATCTAGTACGATTTTTTGTCACATCATCTGGTGGTAGTGAGAACTCAATGTGGCCCCTGACCCGTCCGAGACCACGTAGGGGCCGCAAACACCTGATTGATTAAATTTAAGAAAATAATGAATAAGTGACGGTCTCAAATGCTAACTATACATGTTTGTAAAAAGGAATTTCGGATTGTACGTAACTAGCGTTAGTTCAATAAGTAGACACTGTCATATTATACAAGTACAGTCGCTTTTAGCAGTCATTGCGCCAGCATAGATCTATTATATGAGTGTACAGATTTGTACCAGAAACAATAGTCCGGACATCAAATATTGTGACTCGTTAGGTTCAAAATTAACTATCCATTAGTGTACGTGTCGCCGTACAATTGTACAAAAGATCGCATTTATTTCGTCTATTCAAACAAAACGAATATCCGAATAAATACAAAATGAATACCGTCGAATCGATTTTAATGAACATAAAATGCCAGTGAAGTTGGTTCAATATTACGTTTGTGACGCTCATTTAATGTAAGGGAGATTTTTATTATCCTCATTTGAAACCCTCTAATAAGGTATTGATCACTTACAAGTAACGATCGGTTTTTAGTAGGTCTTCAAGTCTAAACTTCCAGTAATGGTTTTTAAAAATAACAACTTTGGGGTCTTTTCAACACGAGCAGAGGGCGCGTTTCAAAAATTCGTTTTCGAACGCATTCTATTCGAACCACTGTGTTCGTATTCGTTTTTATAATTCTTATGCTTTCCCAAAAGATGAACATTTTCATTTACATACTCAATTGTAAATACGCTCGTAGTTCTGCCGATTTGAAATGGAATTGCATTACATTAGCCATCACTCGGCTGTTATCTACTGAGAGTTGTTGTGGGTGGGGTACTTTGGAAGCTCAAAGCAAATACAAAGTAGATTTGAAAGTGATTGGAACACCATGTTACATGGTAAATTTTAACACGTAAATCCACATCTACAATTAAATATGTCAATCAAAGTTTAAGTAAATATTTGAGTCTGGGCGATTTTTCATACGTACAAAGTATTTACATTATAATTCATAAGATTTGTCGGAGATGTTTTGAGTAATACGTTTGTATATGGAAGTCTATGAATTTATGATGAGTGGAACAAACATTACTACTGACCAACAGGACTGTTCGTGGAGTAATGTTTGATCAGATAATTAAATGAAGTCTTCTGTTTGTGTACGACCACATCGTCTGTAAGATAATGTAATCAATTGACTTACAGCCCGGTCAATTGACTTACAGCCCAGACACTACCATAAGAAATAAAATTTATGTGTATGTTATCCTTGGGGCTTAAATATCGGGCAAATACTGCGCGAAAGCATTCCTTACTTATCAAATGCTCCCCAACAGATCTCAATTCACAACTAAAATGCATTTTTTTTCGATTTTCAAGTACAATATATTAAGCCATGGGACTGTTTTTTTTCTCTATCTTTACCTAATCAATTATTGTAATTGTAAACGCTGGCGTATAAATAAATTTTAATTGTAATTTTTAAATTGTGTCCTTCATATTCCTCATGTATAAAAATCGGGTTTACTGAATAATTATAGAAACGTAGTCGTCTGCTTTTGGAATTATCGACGCAGATACATGGCTGTATGCTCAATTAGTTTTATTTTTTTATTCCAAGCGCTTTAAGACTTCTTTTACACGGTGTAGTTTTCGTAACTCAATCTTGAAACATTCTTTTTAAATGCTAAACTTTAAATCCTTATCAAAATATCGGTGTATTTAAATTGTTTGATTATACATTTAATCTTATTAATGAATGAATGTATTCGTGTTTGAATAATTCGGGTAGATCAGGGTTATCTCAAATCTAACAGTTTGCTAAATTTGGAATTAGATTTCATTATTTTTGCATGTGGCTATAATCGTTACTCTTCGGAAGAGCTCGGTATGTTCCGGATTTTGAATACTGGAATTTGAATTGATCAAGAAAAATCGATAAAAATCGTTTAACACGTTGATGTCAAGTCATGGAAAATGTCAGTAATTCATGTTTGTATAGAATTACCTCAACGATCACGTTACTCTGAATGAAGCAACATAATTGATAAAATAAATAATCTAAATTCAATTAAATTTATTTTCAAAAGAATTTGATGGACGATTTTGTTGACATAATGAAAAGGAAATATTTTAGCACGACTGTAATTGCATTTTAAGTAGTTCTAGCAATTGTACATAAAGGTTGTAACGAACTGCACGAGACATTTATTTATTCACGACATAAACTGGGTTGATTCAAAAGTAATTGCTTGTTTTTTTTGTAATCGGCATAACTGTAAACTATTTACAACTTGTCGTCACCCCCTTCCGTTGCTGATCAAAGCGACGTATATTTTACCACCAGTGTTACCTGTCTTCATAAAGTGAACATTGAATGCTTTTCGTAAGTGGTGATTTTCATTTAAAGAGATTGCTGAACTGTGTAGCAAAATTAACGCAATATTACATGTATATCTAAAGTGTCGAAGAATTTATAATGCTTCCTAAAAACTTACAATTTAATCCTTCGGGGATATAATTCTTTTAATATGCTTATGGCGAAAGCTTTGTTATTCTTTAATAAACTCCATATTACTGAACCAGTTTATACAATAGTTGAATAAATGTATAGAAAAACACAAATAATCGGTTAAAGAATTCCCTCAATTCAATGTGTGTAGTCATCTCCTTACATTACATAAAATGAAATAAAGATCTATTATAGTAATTTCTAATTGGGTTACAAATGTTTCCTGTGTTTAACAGACCTTGTAAATAACTTGACAATGAGAAATACGATATCATACTCACAGTTTCACATTTGTCATGCTCGTTGCTAATAAAAATAAACATAAAACACTTTAATGACAATAGAATCAATTTCTAATTGATCGATGTATTGAAAGAATGTATTGAAAAAGTACAGTAAAATCATGGTAAGCGTTGAATACAAGAGTAATTTATTACCCTGAGATCAAAACAAGTTCTAAATTTAACATTTGAAGAGATACTTCTCATAGACCGATACGTCTCCTAGATTAACTTCAAATTATCTAAGTAAATATTATTATCTAAACATCAATATTGTATTGATACTTCAGATAAATGAAGTAAACTTACAATGATAAAGTCAGGTCATCATTTACTACTGTCTGAAACTGTTTTAGAGATTATTCAAATAAGGTTACCAGTCCGAAGATCGTAAAACTGTAGCTAGATACACCCTGTATTCTTACAATAGATTTGAACCCTCCTGTTTAACAACCACAGATATGATGTAGGCTTGTGCTGGTTAATATGTGTGGAAAATACAACAGTAAGACAAAAACTATGTGCATACGTCATTTAGGTCTAAAAAAGGTTTGTTTCCAGTCACATGCCCAAAAAATATGAGTCGTTAGGTAGGGATTTTTTAATCTTTTGAGTCGGCAGGTAAAAGATGGGCCGGCCGGGTAACTGGAAACAGACATACTTTTTAGGCCTTATTTTAAATGACGATGTAAATATTTTACTGACATCAGTTACTACATCAATGCGCTAAATAATATTTTACCGAAGAATCCGTGTAGAAAGAAATTTAGAAATCGAGCACATATAAGTTGGTATGAATGGAAAAACAGACAATACTATCTTATGAAAGAATAAGGGTTCTGTAAGGAGCTTGTATTATTGAGAGTTTTAATTCAAGCATATCAATGCGCAGTGTGAATATAACTATGAGTTGGCTCAACTAACAAGGACAGTACAATATATAATTGTATTCATTCTGACAAAAAATAAACCAATGAGAGTGCTGTCCGAATCATTTTTGAATTTATCCAATTGAGCTATTACAATGTTTGCTTAATATACCTTTTTCAACCTATAAGAATGTAAATTCAATAAAATTATTTGTTATCTTATGAAATAAAATAATAAATCCAAAATTCGAGATTGATTTTAGTAAAATGGGAGAAAAATCAAATTTACTCTCTACGTTGTTCTGTTCTGTTCTGTTCTGGTCTGAATGTTTTAATATTTTAATCACGGAAATATCGATTATCGAACGTCTGTTAATGATTGCATGATTAATTCTATTAATGAAAATGGACTGGATTCTGATCGGAGTTTAATTGGATTAGGAACCCAGTGGTTAACTGATCGTAGAGCATAAATGCATTCATAATTGATACACGTATTGAGAAACGAGTTCTTCTTGCAGCAGGCTTAGATTCGCCAGACATTGCTTACAAAAATGAAATCATCATACTTGTTAATATTTGATTCGTTAAATCGCTATCGATATTTCTTAATATAAGTTACGTTAGAAATTTCATATTAGAATTATGTTTATCAACTTATTAATAAATCATCCCTAGACTATTGAGGTCATAGGTCATTTGTATTCGTATGCATGTATTTAAAGGTCTCGTTATAATTCTTTGACATTTTTTGCCAATCATACACGCTAATCACATGCTGAGATTACTGAATACTCGAATACACTATTGATACATGTATTTTGATTATAATGTGTATTAGTATAAAATCGACTATCTATCAATCTTTGACATTGCACTTCACCTTAAAACACTGCACTTAAAGTAGGTAAGTCCTTTATCAACGGATTAAATAAGCGATAATTTAGGATTATTTGCTTAACGGAGATTTGAATTAGACACAATGATATTAAACTATTAAACTATTATTTGTATCAAAACGCGACTGCCTAACAACGGTGATTATACGGTACTTCAATCAATCGCGACTTAATTACGTAGCAATCTGATTTGTTGAACCATAGGTATAAGAAACTTTTATACACGATCAATTAAGACAACATAGTAAAATGTGAAAAAGTTCAAAGGTAGTAAACTCACTTAATTACAGCAATAATATGTTGTCCTATCTAAATCCTCATTTTATTGACCAATATAAAAAAAAACAGTAAAAAAAGTCTGAACTGAATATGACACTACAAGGAAAGGACCTTTTTCTAAAACATGTGTTTTTGCTAAGTCAAATGTCTGATTAGAAATCAACATATGACTTTTGATTAAAACCGGAATAACCAATGAAAATACTTACTCTAATGATCATATCATATTGAGAAGCCAAAGCCTGCAAGAACAGCGACTTTCATTGTCACAGGCATTGGCTATATTGCTAATAAACTGGTTCCCGTTGACTCTTGCTGTACCTTTAAAATTTGGTGCACTGCAACATGGAACGGGGACCAGTTTATACCGCTAACGAATATAATACATTATAATCCAATATGATGACCATATATTGAGATATTTGATAGAACTAACTAGTGTTCCTCTCCGGGATGTTCCCAGGGCCGCAGGGTTTTTTTTGAGAAGGAAAATAGATTTGTTTGAATCCTCCGAAGGCCTATACCAAGCATAAATTTAATAAAAATTGAAGGGTTTTGGTGAAATATTAATAAAATATAACTATAAATTTCGTCGCCGTAAATTGTATGAGCGCGGAGTTCAGGGTGGAAATACACATCTCATAGATATTACATGTACGAACTTAATAAATAATGTTCTCACGCTTCTTCAGTGTGAAAGGTAAATACATTAATATGCAAAATCTACCTACCTTTAATTGTATGTACGAGATGACACGTAATAATATTTATATTATGAATATCTATATATTTTTAGATACGACGGAATGACGGACGTGTTTAAGCCCTCCCAGGGTGAGCTTATCGCCCGAAGCGCTTCGGACCAGGGTTATGACATACCGGTAGATTCATTCAAGAAATCCGTTACCAGTCGTCCTTCGACACAAGGAGGGTATAGATTCGGACAACTTAGTCAAAACTCATTCTTCACTAGACATAATCCACATCCGGCTCGTGTTCGTCACTTAAAAGGTGAAGTTTTATAGAAAGTATCACATAGTCCATCATTTCAGTTAATCTGAATTGTGTGTTATACATTTGATGTATATATACAGTGTGTACATATATTTATAAACATTTGTAATCTAGCGAACTAATTTATTATGTATATATATAGACTTGTTATATAATTATTGACTGGAGATATAACACTTCTGGATCAAGATGAATACCTCTGCTTTGTTTCATTTAAAAACATTCACTTATGCTTTCTTTAAGACGGATAACCTCATCAAATGCCTTTTTATATTAATGTTTGGTGATAACGCAAGCCGACTTAGTTTTTAGTACCATACTGGAAGAATTTAAATGTATAGCTGTCTGGTACATACATGTATTTACATGAAGTATAACACTGTAACCCAGAAATGTTAGGCCTATATCAGTGCCGGTAATTCGAAAATGCATGTAAAATAAATCTTAAGCAAACATCAACTTGAATAATGACCCGTCGATCAATAAATTGTTAATCAGTACCTAATCCATAAAGTCTTCATGTCATTTATATTATACTATTGTTACAAAACAGCTTCAGTGTAACCATAGAGACGCATTCTACCGACGTCGACTTCTTTGATAAACTTCACGAAGCATGATCAGAACTATATTAAGCCGTAAGTTAAGAAAGCAAGCCGCATCAATGTCCATCTGTACTTCAACATATCTCCATACGGCTAACGATCTTTGAGTGTCCCTGCAGTGTTCTTCTAACCCGATCAATTTTCTTCAATCAAAATCATTGGACGAGTTCTATGTCCCTGTGTTTGTCGAACACTTCAAACTGCCTCGTAATTTTATTCAACAAAGTTATCACAAATGAACAAATTAATAAAAACGCTCCATAAATGGCTGATGTGATCTTTAAAAATCAATAAATGTTTTACGTAAAATCTCAACACTGACATACATGTAATTAGTTTTTAAATCACAAAATAAACTTTATCATTAAAAAGATAAAATGTGCAGAAAATTCCTGATATATACCCCATATTGTACAATCGAATAATCTTTGTTTCATCGACAAAAACTGAGCGTTCCATTTCGACATCCTCGCAATACCGTATCGAATTGTTACGAAACAGGACGTACTTTAAACATTTCTGACCGTAGTCCGGTAAAACGACTTGTACGGCAGTAGTATCTATCCGCAGTATATAGACAAGAACTATGCTCTCAGTTCATGACCTTACGTGATATTTAGTGTCTTTTTAAAGTCTATAGAATTTGTTTTATGTTGACAATGGAATATGATATCTTCTCAGCACCCCACGTGTGCATAATTGCTTTTGATAACGTCTTCATATTCATTAAACAGCTGCTTTAGGAACATATATGTAATTATCTTAGGATTGATATTATATGACATTACATGATCAATGTAATGTCTTTTAATATTGAAATGTTTTCTGAATAAAGTATAAATTAATATCAAGTTCTATTTAACCCACCATCGCCTTGCACCATGTTTTTCATTCAACTACAAATTATGAGACAACTGAAGCTGATCACCGAATGAACTACTAGTATGTAAAAAACTAATAATACTTTATTGAATGTTTAAAATTGTATACAATATCATTCAAAACATATGGGGGATAAAAATAATGTAAAAAAACTTTAATATAGGTTTTAAACAATGTACCACTATAATTAATAAAACATTGAGGTATGGTGAACGCACTGAAATCGTTACAGATTTATAGCATCGCAATATAAATCAGATTTATCTTAATACAGGTCTTTTAGACGTGCCAATTTGCGCTGTGAATGATGACGGGTACTTCTCAAACCCTCGATACTCACTCCAGTTTCCGCCAAATTATTTTAACCAGAAGAAGTTACAGCGTATTCCCGTGAACGCCATTAATGTTAACTCACAGCTACATCCCATCAACACGGTTACTGGACTTCAGTATTTTACCGGACTCACGAACTATCCGTTCAGAGAAAAGGCTGTCCCAAAAGTTGGACTTGGTAAGTATATCTACAAGACTCTGAGTCCATCCTCTTTGACTTGAAGTTTTAGACGATCAAAAATAAGATTTAGGTACCTAAGAACCAGGATTCCTCTTTTGATAAAGGGAGACAACTAGTACGTAACTCTACGTAAGACAATATATAAGAGGTCAATAATATGATACATGTGATGATAAGAGGTCAATAATATGATACATGTGATGTACTTATTCAAGAGTGTTCAAATTCGATGAAAAATTGTGTTAATTAGTAATCATCTGGTGAACAATGTCGATATTCTTAAATATTTCAACCTCAACTGAATTTTACAGAAGCCGAAGAGATAAGACGAGGTAACGAAACATATGCCAGTTTACATGTGTATAAACATTGCTTTGTGTGTGTTTTATGCTAGAAATGAAATTCTTTAACAGGAATAAAACATACAAAATATGAACATTTCTCATCGCATCAAATTATTTGCATCGCTGCTGCATTTGTTGGCTAGGTAGCAAGAATTGATTAATTAACGTGTAAATACAATTTTCATCAAAAATCTTCATTGTTGCCTAACGGATACATTTTATTGTAATACCGCGGACTCGCTTCTGCATTTATAACAATTATCGATATCAGTACATTAAATATAAAAATTGCAAGTAAATAACAGCAATGTTCGTTCGAGGATGTCACATTCGCATTCCTCAAGACCCTAGTATCAGTAACCGGGTGATATTTTTCCTCTAGTACCCGTAACGGAAGCCTGGAGAGATGAGTTGAAATCATTGACTGACGCTATCAAACAATTTGAACCAGAACCACCTAAAGAACAAAAATTGCCTGAAAGACCTAAAACACAATACTCAGAAACCACCGGACGCTTGATTCCACCACCATCACGCGCCATGTCACGTGGTGCTTCAAGGTTGGGGTCAAGACAAGGATCAAGAATGGGTCAAAGGGACATTTTTCAGAGAAACTTACAACATATTGCTGAAGATCCTGACATTGAGAGTCATGTAAGTTTTCGTATTTTTTCCCTGAAATAAGAAAGCAGACTAATTACAGGTTTACATTTCTATCCTAGTCTAACACTGCCACAGAAAGATTAATAACGTCGGCGCTTTGGATTATCAAGTTATTTCTCGTTTTCAAACTTTCTTATTATTCAATTCGATCCAATTGTTCAAATGTTTTGTTCATGAACTGTTTAGTCCGTACAATAAATCGTACACTGTATATTCGTACAGATTATGGTAATGCTGTGTCAGATTCTTCAAACTGAAGACATAAATGCTGTAAAGGCTTGGTTATGTTCTGCTGGTGAAAGAGGTAAATATAACTTTAACAGATACATATGTAGTTTTATTTCCGGTATACATTATCATTTACCTTATAATAACTGCTTATGAACTGATTTGAAAGTATTAAACAACGTAATTACAAGCATACTTGTTAAGAAAATGTTATTACCTCTCTCTATATATACAGTGAAACTTCGTTATTTCGAGGTGTCTTCGGAACAGACTAAATGCTCGAGATAAACGTGCTGCTCGTAATAACGAGATATTTGTTTTTGATTGAAAATTATGCACAACTAAGAACAAATATTGATGGGACTTTAAAAACTCCTCGAGATAAGTCGGGTGCTCGTGATATCGATGCTCGTAATAATGCAGTTTTACTGGACAAAAAAGGTGTCTCCATAAGGTGGTGCCAAACACTGTTCGAAATCCAGCCAAACTGTTGACATGACTGCTCGTGTTTTGATTCATTTCAGAGAAGGCAATGGTGTTAGAAATGATTAGAACTGCTGTTGGTTCCAAGGAAGATTATTTCCAGAGGGATTTCAAACCAGAATACATAGAAAATGGTGAGAATGTTACCAAACTTCCACCAATCAATGAAAAGGATGACGGAAAACCAAAACAAATTAACAGGTAAGGTCAAACCTTGTACTCAACTTATTAAAGAATGTACACTATATTCTATATTCTATATTTTCTGTATATTGTTCACCTTAAATAAAAACTATTATTATGTTAGGCATGGTATGTTTGTTTCAAATGGGTATCTAGATATATGAAGATATCAAAAGTTCAATAGCTTTTCTTAAATTCTAAATTCCACCATTTGTTTTTTTTCGGTAATTTTGTTAAAGAAAAATGTATTTACACCAACATGCACCAAATGGACGATACCGTATCATAGTAGTATCATTACATGTACACATTTTTTGCACAGACTGACCGTAGAGGATGATGGTAGTGAAAAAATGGAATCCTGGAGACAGCCTGTTGGAGCTACTTGGTCTCAGGAGCAGTCAACACAACAACAACCACAACCAGGTAAGTTTTCGTGATTTTCCTTGGCACAAAAACATACATCGCAATACAAAATTTCTAAACAAATGCCACCTGAAAATTAGTAAGTGTTTGATGTTCACAGATTCGTCAAGTGTTTGTTTGAAATGTTTACTGTTCTACACGTGTCGAACGTCCAACTAATGTAGCTTCTTATACAGCTAGTATATATTTACAATCATTATATTAATTTTCAACTATTTATTTGATAACAGAATCAGTCATTAAGTATAACTTATGAATCAATCCACAAGTAATGTCTTCTCAAGTTCTTCGAGCAAAGCATCAATGAACTGAACAACGACATTGACGAAGACATTATTTTTTATGTAAAGTCATTCTCAACAATCCATATTCCTTGTATTTTGTTTTATTTTTCTGCATGCATCGTGTCGTTATGTCACCAAATGCAATTTGTGAGCATAATCACTTCTACACGGTGAACCATCATAACTCAATCATTAATACCCATGGCACATTTTCACGGCAAAGATTTGAATATTTTGAATTCCAGCATGGGAAGATTTTACGTGTTTTCCTGATTTCTAAACATGGTACAAATAATAAGTATAAAATCGAGTGATTTGCTGTTATGTGTATGATATCGGGTATTTGATAAATCGCTGGTTTGCTCTCAGTGTAGGCATACCATGAAAGTGATGACGTGTGCACTGATAATGGTGACGTTCATATTTCTGAGTATTTCGCCAGTAAACACCTGTCACTTAATTGAATATTTTGATAATTGCGTTATCAACATTTAGGATACAAGCATATTTTAACGGTGCTTTGAAAGAAGCATCATGCTTTTAAAAAATCTTGTACATTGCTTTTATAAACTGGAATTTGGCGAGATACCTTTGCGGTGTGTAGAGATGCTATGAGCTTTCATTGTTTCTCCCATTACCAAAATGTCTGACCTTTCGTCTACTATTTCATTAAAGACCTGTTTTGGAACAGTTGGGAAGTTAATGGTAATAAGATATACCGATATCACTCTTATTATATCACGTTGTAACTCTTACTGCACACACTGTATCACGAATTATGCATATCATTATCAGGGGTATATCTTTATGTATTTTATCACGTGTAACCTATGTATATCATCATACACATATTAACAGTACCAAAAGTGGTTTTAATTTATCGTCAGTTTTGTCATCAATTTGGCAAATTCAACAATACCGTGATGCTATGTTGATCATCTTTTAACAAGAATATATCCTCCGTATGTAAAAATAGTCACGCAGCATGATTGTTAATGATCAGAGTTATGACGAAGCCATGATATGATATGTAAAATATTCAACACTATTTTTACCGGTTGTAATATGGAATAAAACATTCACTTCAAAAAGCGACGTTGCAAAACGATAAAATGGGGTGCTTTTTGATAATTAGAAGCCATTTTATTTTCGCTTATTGTATATTTCAAAGATACTTAATTGTAGTAGCGTTTGACTTATAACAACTTGTGACGAAATATATCTGGCATATTTACAAGGTTAGGGACAGTAATTTTTGACACGAAGTTTATTTTCAACAATATCAGAACGCCGTGCGAAGAAATACAAACAGTGACTTCGATGATTATAATTATTGTTAATTTTAAAGTAATGTTTTCATCCTGTTAACCATGTTAGCATGTTTCTATCACATTCTTACAACGCTATAAATATTTTCAGACAACATTCGTCCACCAACATCAGAAGCATTTAGAAAATCATCTGGCCGTCCTAGAAGCCAACAAAATGGTCGCGTAGCAACACCCAAATTGGCGTCTAAACCCCAAACACCAACGGACCAAGCCGTGCTCAGAATGACAACATCTGCCCAAGGAACAAAAAACCCACTTCCAGCACCCGTTGCCCCGGCAACCGTAGATGATGGGTGTCAAAATACATTTTAATAGAAAAACAAAATAGTTAAAATCGTCCACAAGAAATAAGTACAATTTTATGAACAACAGTTGATAAAGACTATAATTGTTATTGCCAATGACACTAGAATATGTATAATGTTGCAATACAGTATTGAAAACATGCTTGTGAGAATCTAACCAAACCATGTAAGTTGAGTCAGCATTTCGAGTAAATATTTCGCAGAAATGCTCGTAGTTACATTAGGAATGAACACTGTTTAAGTCGAAAACCATGTGAGTTTTGTATTGTATCCCATTGAAATTAAGGATCATAATATTTTTCACTGATCAGTATTACATTAATAAGAATTTGAAATTTTATTGTTATTTGTATTATTTTTTTTGTTGACATTTCTTAAATATCTAATTTCTCGACAGCTTGTCGCTTTAATATTGTGTACATACATATATATATAAGTCTATTTAATGCTCTGTAGTATTTACATCGTACGATAAAATTATCTCATTGAAATCATATCCCAAAGCCAGTATTTTTAAATACGTAGTGGAACATATTACGGCGAGTGCATGGATATGATTTTAATAAGATAGATATGTTGTTGTATTATTTATTCATACAGTCATACACAAAATAAATACATTATCTTAATTGAATTTTAATCGTTAAACGAACGGATGATGTTTCAATACTCCATTCAGAATTTCTGGTCAATACACACCAGTGTCGCTCTTCAATATACATATAAAAACACAAAAATGTGAACAAAACAAAATGCTAAATATGTATATATATATATATATATACCATTTTATTTTGTTTACATTTTTTGCTTATTCTGACGATGACAATAGCTACACCATACAGTTAATACATTCATTAATTAAGCACGCGTATGTTAATGTTAATTAATAGTTTATATCTTCCGTGTAGTGTGATGTTGTTGTTGTTGTTATTGCTGTTTCATTTATTACTTTTATATTAATTTATCAGGTTGCTTATGTATGTGGATGCGTGTTAGAAAATCTACGTTCCTTACATGATGGCGTATCATTCTTCGACAATTTGGGGGGGACAATCAAGTGAATTCAAATACTTACCTACGTACACTAAGAACTGAAAAAAATACAATATCAAACTAACTTTCAGATTGTTTTTTTTTAAATAACATGCATTCTAAAAAGCACTATGTAATGACTGGGGTATTTACTATACATTTTCATCTTCTTCATTTGGTACCTTTTCCAGAACAATGTTCGCGTATATGAAGCAATCATCATATGAAAACATTTAGGCGGGTTGTATGGTTTCTTACCACGTGATCTTGTTTTTTTATCTACTTTTCCTTGATTTTAGTTAACCTTGAAAGATTTTTAAGAGTAGCATTTTTAACAAATTAAGGCCAGTCGTTACAGACGGTCATATGAATGGTACGTGTATATGAATTTAAATGTTTATGAACGGTAAGTAGATAAATGGTTTATTATATTTCGTGTGATAGTCTTAAGCTGTGATATATTTTACTTGTCAATTTGTATTCTATTTTTGTATTTTCTGTCGTCTGTATTTTTATTCATTTACCATACTTTATCAATAAAATAAACCGTTTGCATTAAAGTAGGCGTTATGTTGTTGTCTAATGAAAGTCTCATACAAACCTTGATCCTTGTGTGCTAAAACTTGTATCATGATATAATAACTCCAAAAAAACTCATATTTTGAGCTGTGGCATGACAGCAGTTGTAGCAGACAATAGCTGTAATATATCATATAATGAATGAGATTCTATCCCAAGAAGTAAACAAAACAGACAATGATCCTTACTTGTAATAATTACATCATGTCTTAACTAATTGCATACTTCCATAGAAATTTTTTAATGAGTTGACTACAATTTAAGCTACTTACGGCAATTTGAACAATACTGGGGACACACAGACGTTGCAATAGCTCAATGTGAGCATATGTCAGGCCTTTGTGCTGCCAACACAAGCACTATGATCAAAATCTTGGCATGAAGTTCCCTTTGTCTCCACGAATGACACACACATCATAACAATGACACCTACAACTATTAACTAGCTTTAAATTGTCACAGTACTTTGATTACCAATAATTTTGGGTTTATACCTTCGTATTTTGCACATTTTTGGATCAATTAAAGGAAAAGTCTGAGCTGTAATCGTAATATCTACAATTTGACATCAGTCATAGTGATCGATTCTGAATGTGTTTGTAAGTATTTATAATTTACCTTTATTGAAGGTTCTAACGCAGGAATCTATTATTAACAAATAAAAATCAAGTAAAAAGTATTCATGCCAATCGTTGGCATAACAAATGCATTTATTTTCTTACACACTGTTACCTTCCCCGGCACGCTTCAATGTCTATGTCAGCACGTTTAACTACTGACTGCATATAATGTTTATTTAAGTTTGGCGTAAAAAAAGTTCTGATCTCCGACCGACCCTATTTTCTTCCTTCTTCGTTTTGTCTTGATATTTTTTTGAACTATATTTTCGAACTAAATGTGTTCATATATTTAAGATAAAGTCCTTACCTGTCGACCCCTATTTTGGGAAATTTTTAGCGTAAACTAGGTATTTTTTTGCTTTGGTCTGTACTTTTAGATATGCGATAAGGATTTAAATATGCCTGAAAATATTTCAGAGCCGCGATTTCGTATTGCATAAAAATATGTTAGATCAGACTTTTCTTATTGTATTGATATAAGTATTCCTAAATTTAAAACAAATTCTCATTAACCATGAATTAAATACACAATTTAGCAATTCTAGGTCCATTATGTATTGGTACGTAGTTAAATGCAGACCGTCTTCGGCAATTAAGAAGAATGCTGATGTCAATATGATTTGATAATTCGTTGATGTCAAACGCAAAAAAATGATGTGATTGTCTCTAAACGTTAGATTCATGAAATTGCCGGTCCGTGAAGTTTTGTTGACCTATGGCATAATTCATTTTGGATATAAAACAAACAAAAAATAATAAGTATATGGTTGACAATAGTTCGCTTACACAGAGAAAGACAATCTGTGAATCAAAATGTTTGATCAATAATATATATACATGCACTTGTTTTATTTAACTATATAACTTAAGTTTTTGTTTCCCCACAAATCAAGACTTCATCTGTTGTAATTTTGTTACTGAACGTTCTAATGCTTTACCCTACTGGAAACTGCGTTTGGGATGGTTGGCAGTAAAGCGACATCAGATTACCTGGCCATTAATTATATTCTTCCAGCGGATATGAACGTTCCATCAAGATTTATTAGTGTTTATTATGATAACAAGTATATGTTACAAGGGGTTTTCAAATACATGTATAAGTGCAACTGGGTGAATTTTCATAAGTCTTTAACAAAGAATGCCAAAATAATTACCTCAATCCTTCAAAATACCCACTACCATGTGATGTACAAAGTTCTAGTCTTTTAATCTAAATTTTAAAGGCTTTTTCATAATCCTTCCGAGGTATACTGTTCAGACACTGGAAAATATCCTAACCGAAATTTCGGCGCTTTTGATATTTACTTTCAGCAATGTTTTCTGAGCCTCGGAAATAGGAAAATGTCACAAAGGGCAAGATCTGGCAAATAAGGAGGGTGAGGAAGTTCGACAACCTTTTCCTGTTTCAGATATTCGCGTACAATGGCTTCTTTGTGTGACGATATATTGTCATGCAACAACCTGACATCACGGAGACAAGTTGCTGGTCGACGGTTTACGAAATATTTCTTTAATTTATGAAGAACGTTGCATTTGTAAAACATGGCATTTACAGATTTTCCCTTTGTATAGCAATTAGAATAGCAGGGTCTTGATTTGTAAAGATTATTGCATGCAACGCCTTTTTGACGTACATAGTACACTTTGCTATGCAAGATCTTTGGCTTCCTTTCGTTGCCCATATTTTGTTCTGAATCTTTCGCTTGGCCGAATTTTCGGCGCCTTTGATACTTTCCTTATTAATGGAGAGCTTGCACAACTCATTGATTCAGTTGTAATTTGGTAAGAAAACATTGTTCATACTAGAGAACAGTTGGTGTCATTATCTAGGTGATCAGAGAGAAAGTTCAAAAAATGAACCACGCTATTCTATTTTGAGCAAATCGTGGTTAACAACGAGATATTGGCCTCGTTGAATTCATATTTATCTCACCTTAATAGGTGAAACTAAGAGATATAACCAATGTGATATTCACAGGATATTAGATAACATATTAAATAATAGGTAATTAATGAACACGTTGTATCCTATACTAGTTACTGTGGTGTTAAAACTAGTGTCAAGAAGTCATATAGCTAATTACATAACAATAGTTCTCGAAGTGTACGATAGAATTTCGTTTTTATCAGAACTATAACTCCTATTCCATTAAAAGATATTATTTATCAATTATTCGTGCTAATCGAATACCAAGTCACCAACATACGGAAACCTGATTCATTGGCATAATTTATGAACCAGTTTTATACTTCAAGTAACGTTTTTGATCTTTACATTTTTTTACCTATCGTTGTTTGTTTATTTCCATTCTGCTCAAGACACTACTATTTTATCTATTAATTACAGCCTAACAAGTGTACAGACGTTCCCCAAAAAAAGAGAAAAATCGCAGTTGCCTTTTAAGAAGACATTCATTTAGTCTATAGTTACAAGAAAGGGCATAACAAACTTGTCTCAGTACACGCTTTCAGCCTGTTGCTGCTTCTTGAATACCATTCACCGTGACCATTTGTCCAAGGTCATTCTTCTCATTCGGGACTGTTTTTAGGGAAAACCGCTGGTTAATTCGTGGAAGGTTCCCCACTTGACATTAGAACTAGTGTAACCTCTCCAAAGCAACACCCTTTTGGAGAAGCAAAATTATGTCGATGTCGTTGGTGAGAGGTTGTTGCTCTAAAGAGGTTGAATGAATAGTTAAATCGTGCAGTGGGAAAAATCATGCTGTTGTTGAAGGGAAGTTGTTGCTCAAGAGACGGCCACTCTGGAGAGGTTGCACTGTATTTACCGGCATCGAGTTATGTCTGTCTTTGCTGGTCAATATTGTTGGTAAGAAGAAAATGATTTTGAATTATTATCATGATTTTATTTTTTTAACGCCAATACTTTTTCCCAAATTGCTACACAGCTAAAAATAGAAATTTATGATTTTACATACCAGCGTTTGCGTAATTGAATTTTTTTCTTTGTTCTGTCACGACAAATTGTGTGAATACATTTCATTATCATAGCAAGAAATCGCATGATACCTGTAGTTACCAAACAGAAATCAGTTACCATGTTTATGAACGTTGAAGAGCGACTTGTGTGTGAAATATGTATTTAATATTCATTTCATGATGTAACCATGAAGGACCATGATTTTTAACTAGTACTTCAACTCGATAGTGAGACTACCCTTATGTTAAAATCATTGTAATTGCACGCGTTTAGGAGGTAAAATGTAACCAAAGATGATGGAATATACCCTGGTGATGCAGAATAAATCAGAGCGTTTATTTTTTTATTCTTCCATTTTCTTACGACATACTAGAAAAATCTTGTTGATTAAATTCATGCTTAAAGCCTCATCAAACAAAAAAACCACTACATTTCATTTTTTGCAGTAATTCCATCACAAAGTGTACATTTCTCAATCACCACAGGCAGATTTGTAAAATTTCTCACCGCAATAAAACGATACTCAGTTTTCCAGAAAATGTTTGTCAGACATCTGAAGGCGTCGTCAAGTGTCGATTTACCAAGCATAATTATATTATTAACAATTTTATTCTATTTAAGTTATATACGGTGGCCAGTTTACCTAACAAGTTTTCTTGGACCGGCAAATTATCCACATATGGAGGAAAATCGATTTTTTGTCAAATTTCCATAGAAGGTTATGACCTGTCGCGAACGGGATTAGAACAAAAATATGATTATTACACAGACAGCACGACTTTCGATAATTATTAGCCTACAAAGTTATTACAATACGATAAAATTATCACTTGGTGATTACAGTTGTTTACGTTTTTTACACTGCATACCAGTGTTTCATAACGTCAAAACGACGAATGTGTTATATAGGTCAATATATGCTAATATAAACAGAACTGCAAATAGTACATGTTTTACAAACAGTTTCAATGTGTTTCCAAAGTTCCAACCAAACACGGCCGACTTTGAATATTGTGTGTTGATGACATTCACTTAAGTATGCGCCTGTCCGAGTGTCGTCAAATATTACACGACTTTATACCATACTGATATTTGAAAACAACAAAACAACAACAGTAATTTAACAAAAAGATAGAAAATATAATTCTGAAAATTTTATTACACTCATTATATGTGGTTTTACGCATAGGCTTAATAATCACCTGAGCCAACCGTTATTATAATAATTATACTGGCTGTCATAGGAAAATGACCAGTAAGTTGGTGTGGGTATAAATTAAACAAAGTGCAAATAATCGAAATGAATTGAATTCTGGAAATAGCTGAAACATTTCATGATATAGTTTATTTTTATCCATTATAGACCATAAAATTGCTGTATACCATTAAAATACGAAGTCAGTATATTAGGCCAAAATAGAAGAATTCTTATGAAGGTTACTTTCTTATGACGGCCAGTATACTTTTTACAACAAAACAATGTTACAAAACTGCAGAATTGATTATTGTGTTTTGACATAGACATTAGCTAAACAATAACTTTACACTTGCTTCCACTAATTAACATTTTGTGCTAATTAACATCTATAAATACGTAAACAAGCCCACTCGCTACCTCGATATCTTGGTTTTGTCGCCGTATATCTATAAATAAGGCGTTTAGTTGAAATAAAAGTTCCATTCCGTTATACATGTATAACAATTAAAAAGTTAAAATCGGACCATGATTGAGAGTGGTTCTAAAAAAGGCATGGTATTACTTCAGACTGTACTTCAGCTACAAAGGGAAGCCATATTTTCTAATTATATAACGGTTAGTTTGACAGAGGTAATGATATAACAATACTCACGAGAAATTACATCACAAATTATACACTATTTGGCTTGTATATACAACGACAATAAACTTGAAGAAGTTTGTTTGTAGTAACATTTTAGCGATTGACATTTTTCAGTGATTTCTTAATATATACGTACAAGATCATAAAAAAAGAAGTAGCTATCCACTGCTAATACATGTACATCAAGAACTGTTCAAGAACCATTCTAGAGCCATGTTCTGGAATGAGCTGCCCGAGAACGTTTAAATTAATGCTCTATAACAAGCAATGAAGAATCTGCGACTTGTTAGAATTCAAGAGTAGAATGATTGTCATAGCAACGAGGCTTGCCGAGAGTTGTAATATTTGTATCCAGACCAATAGGTGGTGTAAGGATCTTTTTCTTGCATACCAGTGCTAAAATACGCAGATATCCAATTTTAAAGCACGTTTCCTTAAGCGAGTTATCCATAAGGGCAAGTTCTCAGATGCAAGGTGCAATGCTATAATCGTACCATTGCACAAAAGAGCAGTCGTAAACAACCCGGCAAAGTATCGCAGAATTCTTTGCTCTGGTTTTGGTAAAGTTTACATGAGTGTAAATTAAAGGCGCGATTTATACATTTTTATCCTTTCATACAAATATATTTACGAAAAGATCGAGGAATTGCAATCAGGCGTTAACTATACTACCATTTATAATGCATTATTTTGTTCGACAATCATTAATCTCAAAAGCCTTGCGATGACAGTGAACTGATTCGTCCTTCGGCTAGGAAACGTTTTCTGTGTGTAAATAGAACTTCAACAAAAGCCGTTGTAGAAATAACTAATAATAATTATAGAAATAACTGTCTAAGAGTAAGCGAGGTTCCTTAACAACAATTATAGAAACAACTGTTCAAGAACAAGTGAGATTATTAAACAACAATTATAGAAACAACTGTTCAAGAGCAAGAGAGATTATTAAACAACAATTATAGAAACAACTGTCCAAGAGCAAGAGAGATTATTGAACAACAATTATAGAAACAACTGTCCAAGAGCAAAAGAGATTATTGAACAACAATTATAGAAACAACACTTCAAGAGCAAGAGAGGTTCTTAAACAATAATTCAAGAAATTCATTGTTTTTGAATCAGTTTCCAGTTCTCGAACATTTTTCGCTAGTGAATTGTTTCATTTGTTTGTTGGGAACAGTGCCTTGCACATGATCATTATGATCGGCGTGACTACGAACGTCACTAATAATGATTCTTTGTAATAGAAAAGTTAAGCAAACCAAAATAATGACGCCATATAGAACAGATACAGCTGACGATATGATTGAAAATTCGGGACTTTGGGTAAAGTCATTTATAGTCCTAACTATTTCTACAATTACAGAAAACATGGATACAATGAGCAGACCCTTTGAAACCGAGACTGTGTTTAAGGCATCTTTTGTATTAGTCGTTAATGGTTTACTAACCAAAATGAAACCAATGACAAGCGTAACAGACAGTGGGAGAAAGCACGCTACAATATGTGCAATAATGCAATTTTTTTCTGTTGCATTCCCAAACATAAAAACGCAACCCGATAAATATAATCCTTCGCATAAAGCAATAGCAAAAGGTAGACAGAGGGATAGAACCATACCAGTACGAACTCTGGAATTAAATGACACCAAATCAGCTTGATTACTGCCTATTTTGCGTGCAACTATCAATATTCCGACAGTGGCGAAAGTTACCAATAAGGAACAGGACGACCCAATTGCTTGTCGCATGATCAAATTCGTTCTCTTGGGTAACACTGTTACATTAAGGAAAATTTCATTGAGTACACGCCCGAAAACTATTCCTACACACACTATAGGGATAACAAGTTTCAACGCCCTAGGAATATCGGGATTACGGAAATTGATCAATGCTGCAGTTACCGACAAACATGCGAGAATACAAGTACATGCTTGGCTGAGGTGTTTTATTGTTTCCTTAGGTAATGCGGACCACCTAAATGTTTCCTCGACAGCTCTTCTGTAGTCAGACAAACACACAGAATAAGTCTCATTGTTTCCTCTTGGCTGTTGTAGTAATTCTGACACACTGATAAGTGTCTCCCGATGCTTTATCGGTAATAAATGTTGATCGAGCTTTGTGATGTTAAACGTGACCGACGGACAATGAAAATTACTCTCTAAAGAAACAGTATTTGTGCATCTCGCATTAACTAGTCGAAAAAGAATGGATATACCTTTTATCTGATCAAAATGTCCTCTTCTCATAAACGTCATCTTCACAGGGGATTGTTGCAGTCTTACAAAAATCTTTTTATCATAAAGTAACGAGTAGTAGTTGGCTATAATCGTAGCTTCGTTGCATTCGTTTTTTGTGCTAATGACTATGTCTAAGTAATAACTATTTTTCGTAACATCACTTGGTGACCAAAAATGCCACGCACATAAATGGCAACCATGTTTGGTTACAACAGATGCAACAAAACGTTTAATCATTGTATAGTTCACCCATACACTTTTTGAAGAATCATCTATCGTTAACTCTAGAATAATTGGAACTGCTAAACCGTCCGTGATGTATTTGTTTTTCTGACACTGTCCAAAATATGGAAATGTTCCAATTGGACAGTTCAAAACAATACATTCATTCTGAAATAAACGAAGTTTATTAAACTTAAAAGTAGAAATCTTTAATCGAAATAATACTATTCTCGAAACAAATTTCATTGTTTATAAATACTGTTCACGGTTGTTTAAACATCTACATGCTTAGTATCAATGAGAGGGGGTAATTATTTCAACTTTGGGGAAGAAAGATGTTTTAGGAAAGTGAGGACTTTTTGTGTAAGTATTTTTTTTGAGAAATTATTTTCTTATCACCATTATATATGCAGTTAAAATCTTACCATCCAAGGATCCAGGACTTCGTCCTTTAAGCAAGTATAGCTGGTATTTAAACGATCGTTATCTACACTGAACCATTCTGGTTGAATCAACATGGTCATTCGATTAAGACGACCTCCTTTGATGATAAGCTCATTGAATATACCCGTGCCTAAACACTTGGATGAAATTGCGTCACTTTTCTCAGAATTACATCGCTCACAATAAACATTTTTGTACGTTGTTGTAAATCTCATGTAAGTCGACGTTAGTAAAGGGTTTTCACAGAGTCTGACAATCGTTTCATCATACTCATCCCAGGCACCGGAAATATTACACTTACTTATTGTGTGAATGTCACACCGATACAAATACGTTGGAAAATCTGTTGGTGGGTATGAATAAATTTGTACAAGTTGATTTAATTCGCGCAGCTTGTTAGCATGTAGAAGGCGGAGGACTTCGGTTCCATTTGTGTCTTCTGATACTACAAAGCCTGGAGACCATCTTTTTATTGAAGTTATCCCATTACAAAACGCGCATTTCTCATTCTTGAAAATGTTATTATTTTTCACATCAGAAACTAAATTGTAGTCTTGAATATCTTGCGGGTCATTGCAAGCAGACTTCAAAACAGCGTCCGAATCTTCGGGACATGTATCAATAGTGTAAAATTGCATGTTTTGTACCACTTGCCACAGATATGGGTGTTTTCCAAAAAGGCTCAATTGGCTTCTGCACGGCGCCTTCATGAACGGGTTTATCGCTGAGTTGGGACAACAATTACCTGCGACACAATCCTCGGCGCACACACATTGCTGACAGCAACTCTCATATCCCTTGGGTGGTTTTAATACGCTCCTGTTTGTGCAATCAAATGAATTGTGCACACATACAGAGGTCAGAAGGTTTAGTTCATCGAACGAATCATTTATCGAAATGCTTACAATTAACTCCGATGTCATCAAAAGAGCGAGAATTACGTGGCTAACAATTGTAAGCAACATTTCGTTCTGATTCACAGTATTTTAACTATTTTTAATGTTCAAGTTCCGGTTTTACTTAATGAATTATCGTGCGCAGACACCGACGTTTTCTTTGCTATATTGATCAGAATTATCATCACGTGATCAAAATCATATTTACATAACTTTTATAATTAACCTATACGAATTATCACACCAGTTTGGCGCTTTTCGAGTGTCAAAGTGTAGCCTTGATGTCGTTAATTAGGCTTTGATTCAGTTATACAGTCAAGATAAAATGTACATATTACGATAGCAAGTATATGTTACGGGGGTTTACAAATACATGTATAAATGCAACTGGGTGAATTTTCATAAGTGTTTAAAAAGAATGCCAAAATAATTACCTCAATCCTTCAAAATACTCACCACCATGCGATGTACAAAGTTTTAGTCTTTTAATCTAATTTTAAAGGCTTTATCATAATCCTTCCGATGTATACGGTTCAGACACAGGAAAATATCCAAACAGAAATTTCGGCGCTTTTGATATTTACTTTCAGCGATGTTTTTTGAGCCTCGGAAATAGGAAAATGTCACAAAGGGCAAGATCTGGCAAATAAGGAGGGTGAGGAAGCTCGACAACCTTTTCCTGTTTCAGATATTCGCGTACAATGGCTTCTTTGTGTGACGATATATTGTCATGCAACAACCTGACATCACGGAGACAAGTTGCTTGTCGACGGTTAACGAAATATTTCTTTAATTTATGAAGAACGTTGCATTTGTAAAACATGGCATTTACAGATTGTCCCTTTGTACGGCAATTAGAATAGCAGGGTCTTAATTTGTAAAGATTATTGCATGCAACACCTTTTTGACATACATCGCACACTTTGCTATGCAAGGTCTTTGGCTTCCTTTGGTTGCCCATATTTTGTTCTGTATCTTTCGCTTGGCCGAATTTCGGCGCCTTTGGTACTTTCCTTTTCAATGGAGAGCTTGCACAACTCATTGATTTAGTTGTAATTTGATAAGGAAACATTGTTCATACTAGAGAACAGTTGGTGTAATTATCTAGGTGATCAGAGAAAAAGTTTAAAAAATGAACCACGCTATTCTATTTTGAGCAAATCGTGGTTAACAACGAGATATTGGCCACGTTGAATTCATCTTTATCTCACCTTAATAGGTGAAACTAAGAGATATAAGTAATGTGATATTCACAGGATATAAGTAATAGGTAATAAATGAACACGTTGTATCCTATACTAGTTACTGTGGTGTTAAAACTAGTGTCAAGAAGTCATATAGCTAATTACATAACAATAGTTCTCGAAGTGTACGATAGAATTTCGTTTTAATCAGAACTATAACTCCCATTCCATTAAAAGATATTATTTATCAATTATTCGTGCTAATCGAATACCAAGTCACCAACATACGGAAACCTGATTCATTGGCATAATTTATGAACCAGTTTTATACTTCAAGTAACGTTTTTGATCTTTACATTTTTTTACCTATCGTTGTTCGTTTATTTCCATTCTGCTCAAGACACTACTATTTTATCTATTAATTACAGCCTAACAAGTGTACAGACGTTCCCCCAAAAAAGAGAAAAATCGCAGTTGCCTTTTAAGAAGACATTCATTTAGTCTATAGTTACAAGAAAGGGCATAACAAACTTGTCTCAGTACACGCTTTCAGCCTGTTGCTGCTTCTTGAATACCATTCACCGTGACCATTTGTCCAAGGTCATTCTTCTCATTCGGGACTGTTTTTAGGGAAAACCGCTGGTTAATTCGTGGAAGGTTCCCCACTTGACATTAGAACTAGTGTAACCTCTCCAAAGCAACACCCTTTTGGAGAAGCAAAATTATGTCGATGTCGTTGGTGAGAGGTTGTTGCTCTAAAGAGGTTGAATGAATAGTTAAATCGTGCAGTGGGAAAAATCATGCTGTTGTTGAAGGGAAGTTGTTGCTCAAGAGACGGCCACTCTGGAGAGGTTGCACTGTATTTACCGGCATCGAGTTATGTCTGTCTTTGCTGGTCAATATTGTTGGTAAGAAGAAAATGATTTTGAATTATTATCATGATTTTATTTTTTTAACGCCAATACTTTTTCCCAAATTGCTACACAGCTAAAAATAGAAATTTATGATTTTACATACCAGCGTTTGCGTAATTGAATTTTTTTCTTTGTTCTGTCACGACAAATTGTGTGAATACATTTCATTATCATAGCAAGAAATCGCATGATACCTGTAGTTACCAAACAGAAATCAGTTACCATGTTTATGAACGTTGAAGAGCGACTTGTGTGTGAAATATGTATTTAATATTCATTTCATGATGTAACCATGAAGGACCATGATTTTTAACTAGTACTTCAACTCGATAGTGAGACTACCCTTATGTTAAAATCATTGTAATTGCACGCGTTTAGGAGGTAAAATGTAACCAAAGATGATGGAATATACCCTGGTGATGCAGAATAAATCAGAGCGTTTATTTTTTTATTCTTCCATTTTCTTACGACATACTAGAAAAATCTTGTTGATTAAATTCATGCTTAAAGCCTCATCAAACAAAAAAACCACTACATTTCATTTTTTGCAGTAATTCCATCACAAAGTGTACATTTCTCAATCACCACAGGCAGATTTGCAAAATTTTTCACCGCAATAAAACGATATTCAGTTTTCCAGAAAATGTTTGTCAGACATCTGAAGGCGTCGTCAAGTGTCGATTTACCAAGCACGAACTGAATTCTGTGTGTTGAATGTTGTTAATTATGTCGTTACTTTATTTGATACCTCACCGGCATTTGAAATCTGCTACATAACTAATGTGTTAAAATGTAATTATATTATTAACAATTTTATTCTATTTAAGTTATATACGGTGGCCAGTTCACCTAACAAGTTTTCCTGGACCGGCAAATTATCCACATATGGTGGAAAATCGATGTTTTTGTCAAATTTCCATAGAAGGTTATGACCTGTCGCGAACGGGATTAGAACAAAAGTATAATTATTACACAGACAGCACGACTTTCGATAATTATTAGCCTACAAAGTTATTACCTTACGATAAAATTATCACTTGGTGATTACAGTTGTTTACGTTTTTACACTGATTACCAGTGTTTCATAACGTCAAAACGACGAATGTGTTATATAGTCCAATATATGCTAATATAAATAGAACTACAAATAGTTCATGTTTTACAAACAGTTTCAATGTGTTTTCAAAGTTCAAAACCAAACACGCCGACTTTGAATATTGTGTGTTGATGGCATTCACTTAAAGTATGCGCCTGTCCGAGTGTCGTCAAATATTACACGACTGTATACCATGCTGATATTTGAAAACAACAAAACAACAACAACAACTCTTATGTGCCGTAATTTAACAAAAACATAGAAGCTATAATTCTGGATTTACGCATTGGCATAATAATCACCTTAGTCAACCGTTATTGTAATAATTATACTGACCGTCATAAGAAAGTGACCAGTAAATGGTGTTGGTTTAAATTAGACAAAGTGCAAGTAATCGAGATGAATTTAATTCTGGAAATAGCTGAAACATTTCATGATATGGTTAATTGTTATCCATTATTGACCATAAATTGCTGTATACCATTAAAATTTCAAGGTCAGCATATTGGACTAAAATAGAAGAATTTTTATGATGGTTACTTTCTTATGACGGCCAGTATACTTTTTACAACAAAGCAGCATTACACAATGGCAGAATCGATGATCGTGTTTTGACATAGACATTAGCTAAACAATAACTTTACACTTGCTTCCACTAATTAACATTTTTTACTAATTAACATCCATAAATACGTAAACAAGCCCCCTCGCTACCTCGATATCTTGGTTTTGTCGTCGTATATCTATAAATTAGGCGTTTAGTTGAAATAAAAGTTCCATTCCGTTATTAAATTAAAAAGTTAAAATTGGACCATGATTGAGAGTGATTCTAAAAAAAGGCATGGTATTACTTCAGGCTGTACTTCAGCTACAAAGGGAAACCGTATTTTTTTCTAATTATATAATGGTTAGTTTGACAGAGGTAATGATATAACAATACTCACGAGAAATTACATCACAAATTATACAACACATACAACACTATTTTGCCTGTAGATACAACGACAATAAACTTGAAGAAGTTTGTTTGTAGTCACATTTTAGCGTTTGATATTTTTCAGTGATTTCTGAATATATACGTACAAGAGCATAACAAAAGAAGTACCTATCCGTTGCTAATACATGTATATCAAGAACTGTTCAAGAACCATTCTAGAGCCATGTTCTGGAATGAGCTGCCCGAGAACGTTTAAATTAATGCTCTATAACAAGCAATGAAGAATCTGCGACTTGTTAGAATTCAAGAGTAGAATGATTGTCATAGCAACGAGGCTTGCCGAGAGTTGTAATATTTGTATCCAGACCAATAGGTGGTATAAGGATCTTTTTCTTGCATACCAGTGCTCAAATACGCAGATATCAAATTTTAAAGCACGTTTCCTTAAGCGATTTATCCATAAGGGCAAGTTCTCAAATGCAAGGTGCAATGCTATAATCGTGCCATTGCACAAAAAAGCAGTTGTAAACAACCCGGCAAAGTATCGCAGAATTCTTTGCTCTAGTTTTGGTAAAGTTTACATGAGTGTAAATTAAAGGCGTGATTTATGCATTTTTATCCTTTCATACAAATACATTTACAAAAAGATCGAGGAATTGCAATCAGGCGTTAACTATACTACCATTTATAATGCATTATTTTGTTCGGCAATGATTAATCTCAAAAGCCTTGCGATGACAGTGAACTGATTCGTCCTTCGGCTAGGAAACGTTTTCTGTGTGTAAATAGAACTTCAACAAAAGCCGTTGTAGAAATAACTAATAATAATTATAGAAATAACTGTCCAAGAGTAAGCGAGGTTCCTTAACAACAATTATAGAAACAACTGTTCAAGAGCAAGTGAGATTATTAAACAACAATTATAGAAACAACTGTTCAAGAGCAAGAGAGATTATTAAACAACAATTATAGAAACAACTGTCCAAGAGCAAGAGAGATTATTGAACAACAATTATAGAAACAACTGTCCAAGAGCAAGAGAGATTATTGAACAACAATTATAGAAACAACACTTCAAGAGCAAGAGAGGTTCTTAAACAATAATTCAAGAAATTCATTGTTTTTGAATCAGTTTCCAGTTCTCGAACATTTTTCGCTAGTGAATTGTTTCATTTGTTTGTTGGGAACAGTGCCTTGCACATGATCATTATGATCGGCGTGACTACGAACGTCACTAATAATGATTCTTTGTAACAGAAAAGTTAAGCAAACGAAAATAATGACGCCGTATAGAACAGATACAGCTGACGATATGATTGAAAATTCGGGACTTTGGGTAAAGTCATTTATAGTCCTAACTATTTCTACAATTACAGAAAACATGGATACAATGAGCAGACCCTTTGAAACCGAGACTGTGTTTAAGGCATCTTTTGTATTAGTCGTTAATGGTTTACAGACCAAAATGAAACCAATGACAAGCGTAACAGACAGTGGGAGAAAGCACGCTACAATATGTGCAATAATGCATTTTTTTTCTGTTGCATTCCCAAACATAAAAACGCAATCCGATAAATATAATCCTTCGCATAAAGCAATAGCAAAAGGTAGACAGAGGGATAGAACCATACCAGTACGAACTCTGGAATTAAATGACACCAAATCAGCTTGATTACTGCCTATTTTGCGTGCAACTATCAATATTCCGACAGTGGCGAAAGTTACCAATAAGGAACAGGACGACCCAATTGCTTGTCGCAGGATCAAATTCGTTCTCTTGGGTAACATTGTTACATTAAGGAAAATTTCATTGAGTACACGCCCGAAAACTATTCCTACACACACTAAAGGAATAACAAGTTTCAACGCCCTAGGAATATCGGGATTACGGAAATTGATCAATGCTGCAGTTACCGACAAACATGAGAAAATACAAGTACATGCTTGGCTGAGGTATTTTATTGTTTCCTTAGCTAGTGCGGACCACCTAAGTGTTTCCTCGACAGTTTTTCTGTAGTCAGACAAACACACAGAATAAGTCTCATTGTTTCCTCTTGGCTGTTGTAGTAATTCTGACACACTGATAAGTGTCTCCCGATGCCTTATCGGTAATGAATGTTGATCGAGCTTTGTGATGTTAAACGTGACCGACGGACAATGAAAATTACTCTCTAAAGAAACAGTATTTGGGCATCTCGCATTAACTAGCCGAAAAAGAGTGGATATACCTTTCATCTGATCAAAATGTCCTTTTCTCATAAACGTCATCTTCACAGGGGATTGTTGCAGTCTTACAAAAATCTTTTCATCATAAAGTAACGTGTAGTAGTTGGCTATAATCGTAGCTTCGTTGCATTCATTTTTTGTGCTAATGACTATGTCTAAGTAATAACTATTTTTCGTAACATCACTTGGTGACCAAAAATGCCAGGCACATAAATAGCAACCATGTTTGGTCACAACAGATGCAACAAAACGTTTAATCATTGTATAGTTCACCCATACACTTCTTGAAGAATCATCTATCGTTAACTCAAGAATAATTGGAACTGCTAAACCGTCCGTGATATATTTGTTTTTCTGACATTGTCCAAAATATGGAAATGTTCCAACTGGACAGTTTAAAACAATACATTCATTCTGAAATAAACCAAGTTTATCAAACTTAAAAGTAGAAATCTTTAATCGAAATAATACTATTCACCGAAACAAATTCCATTGTTTATAAATACTGTTTACATGCGTAGTATTCAGGAGGGGGGGGGGGTAATTATTTCAACTTTGGGGAAGAAAGATGTTTTAGGAAAGTGGGGACTTTTTGTGTAAGTTTTTTTTCGAGAAATTATTTTCTTATCCCCATTCTATATGCAGTTAAAATCTCACCATCCAAGGATCCAGAACTTCGTCCTTTAAGCAAGTATAGCTGGTCTTTAAACGATCGTTATCTACACTGAACCATTCTGGTTGAATCAACATGGTCATTCGATTAAGACGATCTCCTTTGATGATAAGCTCATTGAATATACCCGTGCCTAAACACGTAGATGAAATTGTGTCACTTTTCTTGGAATTACATCGCTGACAATAAACATTTTTGTACGTTTTTGTAAATCGCATGTAAGTCGACGTTAGTAAAGGGTTTTCACAGAGTCTTACAATAGTTTCGTCATACTCATCCCAGGCACCGGAAATATTACACTTATTTATTGTGTTAATGTCACACCGATACAAATACGTTGGAAAATCATTTGGTGGGTATGAATAAATTTGTACAAGTTGATTTAATTCGCGCAGCTTGTTAGCATCTAGAAGGCGGAGGACTTCGGTTTCATTTGTGTCGTCTGGTACTACAAAGCCTGGAGACCATCTTTTTATTGAAGTTATCCCATTACAAATCGCGCATTTCTCATTTTTGAAAATGTTATTATTTTTCACATCAGAAACTAAATTGTAGTCTTGAATATCTTGCGGGTCATTGCAAGCAGACTTCAAAACAGCGTCCGAATCTTCGGGACATGTATCAATAGTGTAAAATTGCATGTTTTGTACCACTTGCCACAGATATGGGTGTTTTCCAAAAAGGCTCAATTGACTTCTGCACGGCGCCTTCATGAACGGGTTTATCGCTGAGTTGGGACAACAATTACCCGCGACACAATCCTCGGCGCACACACATTGCTGACAGCAACTCTCATATCCCTTGGGTGGTTTTAATACGCTCCTGTTTGTGCAATCAAATGAATTGTGTACACATACAGAGGTCAGAAGGTTTAGTTCATCGAACGAATCATTTATCGAAATGCTTATAATTAACTCCGATGTCATCAAAAGAGCGAGAATTACGTGGCTAACAATTGTAAACAACATTTCGTTCTGATTCACAGTATTTTAACTATTTTTAATGTTCAAGTTCCGGTTTTACTTAATGAATTATCGTGCGCAGACACCGTCGTTTCATTTGCTGTATTGATCAGAATTATTATCACGCGATCAAGATCACTATCTATATAGCTTTTATGATAAACCTATACGAATTATCACACCAGTTTGGCGCTTTTCGAGTGTCAAAGTGTAGTTTTGATGTCGTTAATTAGGCTTTGATTCTGTTATACAGATGATTCTCGTTATATCAAATTCCTAGGGGCTTTGGAAATTTGTTACTTGAATAAAGCATATACATGAGAAATTACAAAACATGTATTTATTCAAAATGGTACGTTTGTCACAATACCAATCACGCTTTTAGAATAAAAAAATATGTAAAGCTAACATTTAAGACACTACTGTTTGGTGAGCCATATTTTGTTTCCAATTTTTTCTTACTGGTTCGAAAAAGTGAACCCATGTTTCGTCACCAGTAACAATGTTTGCAAATTGTCTTTGATTGAAGTTCGGAAACATTTTGAGCAATTGCCTAGCGGTTTGTACTCGTATCCTTTTTTGGTCATCTGTCAATATATCCATCTTGCAGAAATCTTCCGTACTCTTAAAATACGCTTCAAAATGAAATGCACCCGCGATAGCGATACGCCAACAGCTTTAGCAATATCATGAATCGTGTACCTGCCATCACTTTCAATTATTTCTCTGACTTTTGATACATTTGTCTTGCCTGTTACAGTCACAGGTCGGCCTGATTTTGCTGCATCATTGACAGACTCTGTGCCAGTGAGAAATTTCTTTCTCCACTTACGAACTGTCACATAAGATACCTTATCACACATATACACTTCCCCCGATTCAGTAAAAATCTGCTTTACCGAACGACCGAATTTTGTGCAAACATTTATGTATGCTCTAATTTCTTCAATATTCTCAACCCGTTTCCCAACCACTTTTACAACAGTGGTCAACGACTGGTTCTATTGAAATGACTGAAAGTTTAAAACTGCGAAGAGCTGGAGGCTCGAGTTAACACCGTTAAAAAGGTATTGAATAGAGCAGATAACCTATATAACCTAGCCAGATTTTTTTGGATTCTGTAACAATACTAACCTAGTTCTTTGCAAGTAACTGCCAACTTCTTTACACGAAATAAGACAAATGGCGTTATACACAATGTCTGCCACCAAATCGTCACAAATTTTGATTGAAATTTAGAGTGAACCCAAATATCAGGCCAAACACGTCATAATCAGTCTCGAGTACCATCGCTTCCAATAAGTAGGCAACAAAAAGGACTTGTTTGCATCAATGTATAAAGTAAAATACTTCGTTGTCATAGTAAACTTAAATCTACGATTTCAGACGAAGATCAGCATTTTTTAACTGTAATCACCGATACACCTATAGATCTCACTGTCCAGTGGAATTTCTACCTGTAGCCATATTTTTTTTTGGTTTCGTAGTCCCTTCTTCGAACATTTAACTAGTATCTCGTGGGCTCTCGGGATAAAATTGCCTTGTGTTATACTTTCAATTGTTTGTACTCCGAAATTTTCAGAGAAATTATGGAAAGTTCTGTTCAGCACTTTACTCCATGTGCATAATGAAATCTTTACTGAGTGATAAGAACTTATATGAAGCAATGTAGAATTCTGTTGCGGGATAAACAATTTGGATAGTGTGTAAACAGTATATTATTAACATATACCGTGTCTAATAAAACATTATACGAAACTCCTTTACGTTGTTAATAATGCGTTTTATTTAAAACGAAACTGATGTATAACATATTTTATGACAAGAGTTGAGGATCTCACACCAAAAGTAGATCATTACCATACACACGCGTGTGTCACACTATCCTCGACAAATCAACGTCTTAAGAGCATTTATTCTTCTAGCCGCTTCACTAGCTCCTAAACCAAGCTTAGTTTGAGCTACATAGAAATAATGACTCGAGTCGGTCGCCATGCGTTGCATTTCTGCGATATCTGCCGCTCCAGCAGCCATAGCGATTACATCCGGGTAACGGTTATGCATCAGACTTATTGTCCGATCATAGATCTGGTGAGTAGCGAGATAATAAGATGCACCATCCATAGCATGTGGCGCTTGTGACAAAATGATCAATACGTCTGGTACGCTTGGACGATTGCCTCGTGTGAAACTGTTCGTTGCATGATTAGCAGCCATTATATTGTACGCATCCAGCGCAAGATGGGTTGGATTTAATTTATCAATGGCATTGAGAAGTTTGTCTTTGCGGTCATGACTGAAAGAGAATGACTTATAAATGAAATGTTCATATATTGTGTGAGGTAGGAATTCATTATTTTTATAAAAAAATATGGACAAAGAGGTGTTCATTTTATAAATTATACACATTTATTGTGTATCATTATTCCCATCAAAACCGTTTCGTCGTATGTAATACTCACAACAGATCAGTGGGTACCACTGCAATTCAGCTTTTTACTAAACACCGCATCATAACCTGGTAATACCAAACTCACTATCTGTATTTTACTCCAGTGTTGTAGCAAAGGGGTTGGTCTCGTACATCAAATATTGTTTCGTTATGAATTATGATCCATTTCAGGAAGTTTGATCGATATTATTGCATTTTCGTTTTTTACATGAACATTTTATGTACATGTTGCGGCTTTACGACTTCGTGTCCGTTTTGTAAAATTTGACTATTATTTTCATGTAGAAATCCCTAAATATCGAGTTTTACATACATCTGAAGGTAGTGAAAGTATACATTTTATGTTAGCGTGTGGAAGTATGTACATGTTGCATTATAAATGAGCAAAATGTTTTGCACTGCGGTACGTTAACAAAGGCTATAATGACATACGTTGGAAAAATACAATTGTCGAAGTTGTTTTCCTTCTGTTATACATGGGTTACATGTGATATACGAGACAAACCCCCTTTGATTTGTATGAGACCATTACCTGTCTAAGTCCCACACTGTTTCTGCTTTATTTTCGAAGAATTTTCCCAAAGCAAATCTGGTACTTGCGGGGCCTATATCTAATTGGTAAATGAGTGATTTGATCCCATTCTTAATCTCATGATAGAACAGAAGTAAATGTATTGAATCTTCAATCATGACGACAACATCTTTGACACAGCCTGTAAAAGGTTCGTTTGTATTATAATGATACACGAGAAAGAGTACTCACAGTTCTTTAATGAAATCAAGTGAATTAACTGAACGATGTAAGGACCGTGCTGACAGAGTAACTGGTAGACGAATACATAACAACGCAGGATCTTCACCGACATTACCCGAGCGCGGTACGGAACATGCATGAGGTTAAAAGTAGGAAAAATGGAATTGTGGTTGAAGCTGAACGTGAAGATTGATAAATGGATGAAATGACTGAAGGTCATCGCACGACATCAGCTTAACATTTAATAATATTTTGTACTAAAATGTGTTTATGCTGGATTTAATGTACATGTAATGTTCAGATATATAAACAATGTTCATCATTAAATAAGGACTCATTTGATACTGAAAATAATTTCTATGGCGAACTAACCAGAATGCTGCGTTTGTGTAACGATCGGGTGTGTTGTTGGTTTTGCTGTTGTTGTTGTTGTTGTCGTTGATGTTACTGTCGTAGGTGAAATTAGTGATGGAACGTTACATAAATCTTGGTCACAGCAGACGAGGCGTATGTTACGTTCATGTACTGATTGTTTTGTTGATGATCTTTTACGGCTGTCCGTACATACCTCGTAGACAGAAGCATCAAGACTAAAGACATACACTTTTCAGAAAGAGAAGCTTCAGAAACAGAAGCTGTCTATGATATTCAGGTAATATTATGTATAAACATTGAACTGGAAAAGTGTGACGACAATTGGGAGACTTTAAGAATTGTAGTAAATAATACAATACATCTTCTTGATTGGAAGGATGAAATTTATGGTCCAAAAAATATGGGATAAAATTTGTAAATCGATATTAATTTCAAGGTATTTTACTACTGATAAATAATACGTTACAAGGAGCCGGTTCAATTAACTCTCTAAAACAGCCCTACAGACGAATTAGCAGTAGTAGTAGTAATTATATTTATATTTATATTAATACATATAATGCATATAGCATCTTTCAGAATGTTGTAGCATGAAACAACGAGTTAACATATTATTTTTTGCTTTTTACTCACCAGCTTTGGGCCACATATCATGCTGTAGATTTGTTCACCATTTGTGATATCTTTCGCTCTCACCATACATTTCTGTAAATAAGTTACAATGTACTTTAAAATGTACCCTGAATTAGCGATTGACCACTTTTTAGCTCACCTGAGCACGTTGTGGGGTTGGTAACCCTCTAGAGGTCACACTTTTGAGTGAATCTTCATCATGTTCGCCTCAATGATGTCTTGGACAAATTCAAATATAGATCATCTGGGGTCAAAAACTAGGTCACCAGGTTAAATCAAATGAAAACTTAGTTAACAGTCTAGAGGTCGCAATGTGTATTGGATCTTCACCAAACTTTGTCTGAATGTTTGTCTTAATGATATCTTAGACAAGTTTGAACACGGGTCATCTGGGGTCAAAAACTTGGTCACCACGTCAAACAATCGAAAAACCTTGTTAACACTCTAGAGGTGACAGTTTTGATTGAATCTTCACTAAGCCTTTTCAGAATTTTTGTCTTAAGAATACCTTGGACATGGGTCATTTGGGGTCAAAAACTAGGTCATCAGGGCAAATCAAATGAAAACATTTTAACCCTCTATATGTCACAGATTTGATTGGATCTTCACTAAACCTGGTCTGAATTCTTGTCTTAATAATATCTTGGATAAGTTCGAACATGGGTCATCTGGGGTCAAAAACTAGGTCACCAGGTCAAATCACTGGAAACCCTTGTTAACACTCTAGAGGTCACATGTTTGACTGGATCTTCACCAAATTTTGTCTGAATGCTTGATTTAATGATATCATGGACAATGTCGAACCATAAAAAACGCCAGTTATGTACTGATCGTGCTCTCTAAAATCACCGTAAATAATTGAAAATAAATTACCTCCCCTTGACCGCATGTGATAGTATTACACTGACTGATGTTATTAGCAGTTGCATGGCAGTTGTAACAAATCATGGCTATAATTTGAATAAAAAACAGGGGTAAAGTATCGTTCATTACTCATGATTTTTTTATTTAATAAATGTTATAATTACACGTATGTGTACATTCATCGTTTTCACATTAACTGAGTTCAAAATAATTTTTACCTTTTATAAATTATTTTCATTAATTACTTGCCGAATTGTTCTCGTGTTTCAAGAGGGATTATAAAATGGCATTCTAAATGAAGCAGAACATTAGACGTTGGATATTAAACAAAAACTAATTCTCCGTTTTTTGTAATTACGTTTATTTTGTTATGAATCCACGAATATGTCCAGTGAGATTTAAAAATATCTTAAACAAGCCGAATCTGGTTTATGAATTAGAGACAACTTATGGTGAAAGCGACTGAAATACCGCAGAGTAATACTAATGCTTCATTTACATTATGCTCATATACATGTATACATATTTTATTTTCACTGGTGTTTAACTTCCCGTCAACAGCCAGGGTCATTCAGGCGTGCACCTGGGTGGAATCACCAACCTTCAGGCTGGGCAGTTTTCTCACATGTGAAATTTGGTAACAGTCAAACTCAGAGCGGTGAGGGGTGGTTAATAATTATTATTCATGAGACCATAACCAATTGACCACGGAGGCTCCTGTACATTATAACATGAATTAACTTAATGAAACATAATTAGCTCATTATATCGAGGAAGAGTTTAAAGAGGAAAGGAGGTTGCCCTAAGGCAACATGGATATGAACAGTTGATTAATTTTGGGATGATTGAAAGTAAAGCTCAGGATATTGAAGGGTGGAAGCGACTAGTCCTTTGTCTATATACTTCTAGACACAACAAGGACTAAGCAAGTAGAGGTAGAAAGTAAGCGCACATACTTTGTAGGTATGACTGTAAATTACAATTTCTTCTTGTTTTTTGCTTTTATTTGACTTATTGTCACTGGGGTTTTACACCATTTTTCAACAATTTTTCAGTTATATACGGTGACCGGTTCACCAAACCAGTTTTCATGGACTGTATACGAACCAGTACTAACTAACCCTTTTACAAGGAGCTGGCAACTTCTTCACATATGGAGGAAAATCGACATTTTTGTCAAATTCTATAGAAGGGAATGCACCCTTCCATAGAAGGGTATGTATGACCTTCTGTGACAAGGATTCGAACCGGATCTCTGGGTTACAAGTCCAGCGCACTAACCACTGGACCACAGCTGTGGCCTACAATTTCTTAAAACACAAGTTTTTTTATACCAAAGTAGTTACATACACATTAATACATAATTACTTACGGCAATTAGAACAATATTGTGGACATACAGATGTTGCAAGAGTTTGATCAGTGCACATGCCAGGGTTCTGTGCTGCCATGGCAACACAGGCGCTATGATCAATGTCTTGGCATGAAGTACCTTCCACTTGCAAGAACGATGATACGCACATCAAAACCACCACTGTGATATATAAATTAATGATAATGTTGTTAATATCACAAACCTTATGATATATACTGAACAGATCTGGGATTCTTTGTTTCATAGCTTAAGATGGCACATTTTGAATTTATAATATACAGTAAAACAAAGTTATAGTGATTTCACAGGGACTTATATATTTATATCCATATTCCACTATAACATAACAATGACATAAAAGTGGGGAAAGTAAACACTTCACTATATCCATCTCTTTGCTATATCAAAGTTCACTACAATCATTATTTACTGCGTACGTTTTTCTTACATCCATAATACTGCGCTTTTCTCACATATCTGCATAAAGCTACACAAAAATGTTAATATTATAAAGTAGTATTGTTATTTCTTTAATAGTAACCCTAGATACTTCAATTTATTTTACAGTACATTCTGAAAAATTTGTAAGTGTTGTTCCCTTGTTGAAAAAATAGACAAATGTTAATTTATGTAGATATTGCATGGTGGCCTGGATTTTTTGTTTATCAATTAGATACTGTGTTTTTGCACCTTGTTACCACAAGTTTTTAATGAAATGGATCTTCTCTAATCTTAGAAAAATGAGAAGCTCTCATACACTTCAATGTAAATTTAAAGGGACAATTAATCAAAGGATTGTCATTGTTTTTGAAAAATCTCACAATAAATCATTTTCTGCCATGGAAACCTGTCTGTCCACTCAATTTTGAGATAATAATTTTGGCCATTAACAAATTTCACAAAAACTATTGAAAAAGTGTACTGTCTTCAACTTATAGGGACAGCTTATCTTTGAACACCTACTTTCTGGAAGACAAAAAAATATATTTATAATAATGATAACAACATACCTATATGTAACATCTCTTTCATGGCTGTGAACGTTACTTGATAGTGCGATAATTATCTAATGTTGTAATACACTAGTCAAACATGCGATAAAGAATTTCTTTTACATGTTTTACCATTTTCTTATCATAATGGCTATAGGGAACTGGGGCAAATTGAACATTTACTTTTACCAAATATGGATACAGGTGAACTCAAATACTTATTAGTGTCTCAGTTGATAAGTTGCCTGTAGTGTACAAAAAAAGTCACAAAAATATCAGGCATGGTTACTTGACCAAAAAAATTAGGGTGGGTAGGTGGCAAAACTTAAAATTTCTTTTTTTTCTAAATGTATCTTTCATATTCTGGATTTGCATAAATATTTTTGTCCATTGGATTTTGTTGTTAGAAACTGGAAACACAACTTCTTTGGCCTTATGATTGAAGGAAGTCATATTTTGTGTAATTTTTGTTCTTTTTATATGTTTGTACTAAAAACAAAAAACTGGAATAAAATAAGTTGTAAAAATTGCCAAACTTTGGTTACATTTTTTTAAGAGTTGGTTGCATAAACTGCAAACCACCTCAGAGTTGCTCTCAGCATACAGACATTGTTTTCTTAAACAGCATCCTATGAAAAAATGAATTGAGCACAAACGATTCACAAAGTTAATATAAGTAGCTATGAAAACAACATAGAAATGACAAAATTTTTTTTAGAAATAGCAGAAATAATCACTCAGTAATTGTGCAGAAAGATTACATTCCAATCAGTGTAGCAATTAAGATTTTTAGTTTGCAGTAACAATGGAAATGTCAACAAATTTTTGTTTGGTTGAGCTGTATTTACGTTTCAAAGTCAGTTCATAGTAAATTAAGATCAGACAAGGATTCCTAGTACAGAACACATACCAAACTCCTCACCTTCACTCAAACCCACACATCACATACAAACATAAAAAAATGGAGGATTCAATACATTCCTGCCCCCAAAACAATGATTAGAGTACTGACCTTATCATTCTGATACTATGCATTTGGAAATATCCAAGATAATATGAAGTCACAAATACATAAACTACATGTATTTATTTCTAAAGAAAGTGCAAAAAAGGACCAAGATATTCTTAATTCTTTAATTTCAGTTTCATATAATATTATACAACACAATCATCAGAGTTGATGAGAATATTCAATGAGATTAATTAACAAACTACTGGTGTGGTATTAATAGCATTTCATAAGACAGGGGTTTAGAAATGTTCTCATGTAGCTGGTAAGCTACTAAAAGTAGAAGGGGGGTCTGAGCATTCCCCCAGTAGGAAGCAAAGAGGCAACACCCCCATGGGAAGAACTACCCAGCAAGAATGCTCAAATAGCTGGTTGATTTTTTTTGGCTTCCGGCTCATTTCTACACCCCTGCATGATTTTTTTAATTATATCCACAATCACAAGCAAACCATGCTTGTGATTTCACACATAGCAGCAAGCAAAACTATTGCTAAGCTTGATGGCAGCATAGTGATGCAAGTGTGTATACATAACATAAACATGAGTGCCAGATTTTCACAAAATACGCCCGTCAGAAGTAATTTCTTCTAAAACTTACATTTCTGCAGTAATCAAACTTTGACTTAAAAATGATTATAAGTTATATGTGACCAAGTTTGATGAAGATCCAATAAAAACTGTTCCAGTAAGGGATAGACACCTTTCTTGACATTGCCCGCCATCACAAGTAATCCCATAATACGACCTGCTTTCACAGATGCATAAAAAGTCTATGTAACTTAAATATATATACACAAAGTAGCCATGTTGTTATGTAAATCTGTGATATACATGTATAATCACTGAAATAAAACTATCAATGTTCAACATTGTACTGAATAAAATATAACAAACAGCAAGAGTGATCACTTTTCTAAGATAAAATGATAAATTAATCATAATTTGTCAGAAGAAGAGAAAGAATCAGAGTTTTTAACCTTTTCAACATCATCAACATTTTCCCTGTTTTCCAAATTCTCACTTCCATTTATAACTTCAATTTGTGTTTTGTCATTCTCAGGTAACACTGCAGGTATCTTGTCATTCACAGCATCCACTTTAATACTATTAGCCTCATCTTCAAAATCAGTATTTCCAGTTTCTAGATCACAACTTTTCTCAACATCACAACTTTGGCTGTCTTCTTCACTTTCATTATCATTTTCATCAACTTCATCAACATCACACTCATTGTTTTCAATCACTTTTGGAACAGCCCCCTTTCTCGGAGGTAACACAGTATAAAAAGCTTTTTGCCAGTCTTTAGTTATAGTAAATTGCAGAAGAATCTCAAACACTGAAATGATATACACTATCAAATGTAAATAAAGTCTGATGACTGAGTGGGAGCCATGGAGCTAAAAATGGGGTTAATTCTAAAGTTTGATGATTGGATGAGAGCCGTGGAGCCCAGATTCTGACCCAATTCTCAAACCTGACCCAATGTCAGAACATAGTAGGAATATAAGATATTCTAAGTAATACTACTAGATCCATCAACTTCACACTCTCCACCCAGTAGGGATCAATATTTTCGGGTAGGACGAGAACAAAACCCCAGCCACTTCTCTGTAGACATTTTACTCCATCATATTAATTCTATTATTGTGGAAGGGAGAATGAAATATGCATACCTACACAAAATGAAACGACATGCAACTCACCATGTAAGAATATATTTTGTAATAAAGCTTTTATTTTGCAAAAAATAAAGCCATTCAATATGAAGTATTACTAACCATGATTGATGGTAAGAACTTTTCTGGTTTTCATGTCAATGTATTCTGAGATAGGTAACTGGGCATGTGCTATGCCTTTCTCTTCTGCAATATTATGACACAACCCCTGAAATACATGACAACATTTGAAAAATATAATACTGTATGAATCAATAACAAAAATGGCAATAACAGTTTTTTTTTTATTTTGTATTAAAATGGTAATGACCATAAAAGTGTGTACAATAGATTATGTTTATCAATATGTTCATGTTCAACTAAAACTAAGAAGTTAAGAAGCAGGTCTATGATATGTATAGGATGACATAAACAAACACAATCAATTATCAAGAAAACAGACTAAACAGAACAAAACCAGGTCACACTGATCATTTCTAAGAACATTGGAATGGCTGGATGTTAGATTTGTAGTATATTTAACCTTCTGACAAAATATTGGTATGATATGCCTGCAGATCAGGAATGGCTACCACAAACAACCAATGGGTTCATCTCTGTTCAACTTATTTGTATGAAATAGCCATCAACCTAATGCCGTTTCCCTTCATCTGATCCCAACAAAATTAGATCTGCAGATTAATGAATCAACAAACCTTATGATGGTTGTGGTCCACTAGACCTCCAATAATGTACACTTTATCTTCCTCTAATTGTTCTAGCATGTTTGGTGATTCACTAGATAGGTACACAACAGATGATTTGTCAAATATGTCAAGATAATTCTGTGATCTAAAATTGATCTGAAAGAAAACAAATCAATCACTTAAATATATTCATGTATTGCAACATACATCTACATCATATAAATATGTTCATTTAAATAATACTACACCAGGGTTGCCTATAACGCCATTTTCGACCTCCCCAATATACCATAACTTGATATGTGGTATGACATTGTTCTCATGAATAATCAGCCTTCTCGTACATTAGTTTCTGTATTTTTCTTTCATTCCGCTCAAATTGTAATGCTTGACATCACTAATTCTTCATAAGCACTCAAGTGATTTAAATCATTTTCTAAGTGATAAATACTTTTCCAGTAACAACAGCACTGATAATTTTTGACATCAGTATAAATCAGTCTACTATGTACAATGATGAAAACGGCTTCTCAACAAGATAGGGGTTGATCTGAAAGACCAAATGTCTGCCATATTTTGTGTTTATCCCCCAAAATAAAATGATATGGAGACATTGTGCCCCCAAATGAGAACTGCTTAGGAAAATCCTGTTATACAAACTGATTTAGACCTGGAACACTTGAACTGTAAGAGAAATGTTTTCTTTCAAGGCTATGACTCTTCTATCTTACGTTGAAGAAAACTGCATCCATATGACAAGAAAGGCTGGGTTGTAAAAGAAAATGGAAAACAGTTCATAGATCACATCAATAACTCACATCCCATCCTTTGTAATCCCCAAGGCTCTCAAGTCTTGCTTTCGTCTTTCCGTTCACACCACAACAATAGAATTGCATTGGGTTTTCAGCTCGTCTGTTTGCAGAGTAACTAAACTGTATCTGTTTCACAAGCATTTTTATGTCCTGAATAACAAATTATAACACTTAGAGGATGATATAAAATCAAGTTAACAGTAAAGATAATTTCTTCAACAGGGCATGAAAATGTTTTGTTGATATTTTAATAGAACAACTGGCTTCAATGAACAAACTATCAATCTACCAAAACTTGAAACTACATTATGTACATATTGGTGCCCATGGCTGTGACAATTCTAAGAAATTAATTCAATCAGTCTGCAATACATACATAGTAAAATGGATAATTTGGATTTAAACAAATTCAAATAATTTTTTACAAGTCTCCTAGGAGTTTTACTTTCCAATGTAAATGTCTGTGTCTAAAGAATAAGACAATCATAAGAGGATAACGCATAATAATTACTGATACCTTTTCAGCCATATAATCATCAAAATCACAGTCTATGGCAACTTTCATCTTACAAGTTGACTTTGACATTTTGTTGTGACGTAATTGTTTTCTAGATGGTCCAAGATCTTCCCCTCTTTCACGACAGGCACGTTTACGAGCTTTATATCGCTCCTTCTCTGCTTTTCTGCAAAATGGAACAACAAAATTGAGCATTACTTAATTGAAATTAAAAACTGATTTCATTCAGAGTTCAACACAGAAGTAATATTCACATCAATTATTAAATGTCCAAAGTTAATACAAGATCAAACTTAACATGTTATAGCTGACCCAACATTTATATCTTTTGCTCCACAAATCATAAACTCAATGAAAAACAGGGGGAATAGAAATTCAAACACAAAAAAAAATGAAAATAAATTTAAGCATGTTAGGTTTGTATCACCTTTTCTGTGCTTTCACCTGATTCCATTTTTCTTTTTTTCTAAGCTTCTTCAACTGAGATTTTGATAGAGTTGGTTCATTGCTGTGTTTACTGTTACTGGTGTCAACTTCTGATACTGAATCTTGTGCATTGCAGTCCTTCTCTATACCAACCTCAATGACCAATGATTCTTAAATTGATAAATTAATTCGTATATCAGGAATACGAACAGTACACTAGCAAACTATTACTGACAATGACAATATTATCGTGAAGTAATAAACAATAAAAGAATAATAATAAACATAATCAGAACACAATGGATCCATTGAACTTTGAAGAATACTAATATGAATATACATTAAACTATACTCCATCGCGAGTTTATAGTATAAAAACTATTGACATCTTTTATCCGAATATGTTCAATAACCGGTTACTGGAAGAGTTGCAGACTTTTCTCTGGCTCAATTTTTGTCGAACTTCAATACCTTTCGTCGCCATATATATTTCAGCAATATTGATAAGTATATGTGCTTCAAAAGAAACAAGCGAAAAGAACAAATTTAATAATTCATAAGGTGCGGAATTTACTTTACCGTCATTACTATTCATGGGCGCAGCCATCTTGAAAATCTCATCTCGATTTTCATCGCGAGATGTCGTCTGCAATATAGACGCACGAGACATTTCCCGTGGACTGTCACGCGGCCCCAGGGGGGCTGGCATGTAATAATAATGCGTAACTGACTACTCGATACTTATCAATATAAACCATGTAGAGAAATGATCGGACAGGAAGTAATTAGCAACACGTTTTTCTTCTCAGAACACTCGTTTTTTTCTGCTCGGGGTCTCCAGTGGGGAGTTTGAAAAGTTGATGATGTTGGCACACATTTCAATGTTTTGAAATTTTAAGTTTGTTTTATAATCGCTTTATATGAGTGTGTTTCATGTTGCATCAAGTATATATTGACCTTTCATTTACTGACACATCAGCGTTTGTGGTGTTGCGCGATAGGTTTATCACTTTATAAGTGGGGGCATCTGGACTCTGGACTTAGTACTAAGATACGTGGAGTGCAGTCACTACACACAAAGTTTCTTCAAGTTAACACAAAGTTGGATACACTGCTACAATACAACATGGCAGCTGGATACAAGTTTGTTGTGTACATTTGTATAATTTTGGCGCTTCTTGTTGTTCAAGGTATAGTTAAAATTTGTTATTATGTATTTCACATCTTATTGGAGTCATACACTTTACTTAAAAGTTGCACATTAATATGAAAAGTATGAGAATTTGAGGTGCCCATTCATACTGATTGACTGGTCCTTGTTAAAAATTAATATTATTTATATTATTTATAACTACATTATATATGACATAGTAACTAATTTATACTTCACTCAATAAATGAAATACTGATTTATTTATTAGTGTTTAAGCCCTAAAGACAACTATAAACATATGAGCTTTTGAAGCTACAAATATGGGACAATTATAGTATTAAAAAACTATTATATTCTTAAGATTATTGTCATGTAATCATAAGTTATCAATCATATTACCATAGATAGATCATAGACTATTGTAAATATATGCTATATGTTAGGCCTGTGGTTTTCTTGTCTGTTTTTACACAGATACAAGTATTATCATTTTTGTTTTAGTAATAATGTTGATTAAATATCTGTCTTTATGTATGGAAAATTAAATGTAAAACTGAATTGTTGACTGTCTAATTGAAGGAATAAGTAAGATTTGTACAAAACAATATTCAGTAAAACTTGTGATTTGTGTTTTAGGTTACTGCATACATTATGAGTTAGGAAAGACATATAAATATACCTATGAGTCCAATGTATTATTTAATGATGATTCACCAAAGAAGGACACACGAGCACAACAAGATGTTGGACTAAGAATCAGACTGGAGTTTGATTTGACTCCCATGTTTGAAGACTCTGAGTCTCAGATGATTCGACTAATGGTATACTATTTTCACTTGATCTGTAACCTTATTACAGTTTATATATCTTTCAGTACACATTTGCTTCATTGTTTGTTTAATCTTGATCAATCAAACAGGGCAGTACCCCCTATGGGTTTATCAACTAAAGTAAGATCGAAATATAGCTATTAATGGTGATGTACTCAATGTGAGTTTTGCTTAACAACAAACTTCCTGTACTTGGTGCATATTGTTAAGTGTATTAGGTCATGATACCGTTTATTTCAGCTTTCATTCCTCATTCAAGCGTAGAAAAAATGAAAGCATTGTTTTATATCACAATAATACTAAATGTATATGTTGAATTAATTCAGAACTTTGCTTTTTTGTCTACAAGTATTATTGTGATTGTTATTTAAAGACTAGGAAGACTAGTGAAGTGGTAGAAATATTTTGATTAGTGAAAATATCTATTTTAATCTGTAACCTTGTGATAAATGAAAACCAGTAAGATGTTATTTTCCAACTTATTGACGTGATTTTAATTAATGCTCAAAATATTTTTACCTAGGTAAGTCAGGCAGCATTAACCAGTCTTCATCGTGGAGGTATGGAAGGTCAGTTGATGGATATGATTAAATTCCCAATCTATTTTGAATACATGAATGGTGTTGTTGGACGTGTATATGCCATTGAACATGATTCAGTGTTCTGTACCAATGTCAAGAAAGGACTGGTTTCAATGTTCCAAGTGCAGTCTGAACCTGGTGAGAGAAATGAGGTATGTGTACATCTATCTCATAAAGATTATATACCACAATGCCTGATAAAGTTCTTTCCTCAATCAATATCCCCACATTTTTTTTAGAAAATGAAAAATCATATGTTTGGTTCCAAAAATAGTAACTTTGTAATAGGTCTTATACTTGACTTGATTTGACTAGAAGGAAACAATGCAGTAGTATTTATTAAAGGGAGGTTAATATCAAATTGCAAAAACTGGAAAAATACTGTTGAAATTGTCTGGTTGTCTTAGAGCCAGCCAACAAAAAATAGCTTTTTAGTATTTATACTATGTTAAGCTAACCAAGTAATAAGCTGCTGTGACTTTTTTTACAATGTACTAATAATTTTACACATTTGTAAATTATTTCTGCAATTGATAAATCATGACAATTAAGTTCATACCAAGAGATGGTTGATAAACTTACTACTGTATCACACAACTGATGGATTCCAAATAAGAAAATTCTTTTATTAAAGCCACAAAAGTCTATATTTCATACTTATCTGTAATATTTTTGTACTGAACTGTATGTGGATGATTATCTTGTTTATTTCAGTTGGATGTATCTGGAGAATGCAAAAATATCTATTCCATATCTGGTCCCACCATTGTGAAACAGAAACTAGATTGTGAAAATCTAGAAATAGCTGGACAACATGTGAATGAAAATGAGGTATGAGATATTCCAGTTCTTGAGTGAGATCTATTTTGCCTAATTGAATGTCAACCATCAGTATGTGAATGCGTCATAGCTTGTATTTTTATTTAAAACTTGTCATTTTCCATCCTATTCTGAAGCATAAAATGTCCTGTAATATTTCCAAATCATACTTACATTTAAATCAGTAAATATGATGTGAAAGAAATATGGTCATGACACATTTTAGATTGAACATGTATGCACTTTTTAGTTGCATGATTTTTAAGCTTTAACAGTTGACATATAAATTATAATGAGATATTTTTGCAAAGGTGTAATTTTCTCCATATTTAAGAAACCATGTATGTCACAAAAGTTGCTTTTTATTGAATTCTTATTCAATCTGATTGTTATATAAATTTAATAACATGAACCAACACATTAATTAATCAGCATGAATTTAAAAAACTGACCTTGCTAAAAATGAATCTAGTGTAATTTTGCCATACTTTAATTTCAAGATACAATATTGTTGACTCTTTTACGTAATTTACAACTTCGGAAGTGTCAGTACAATGATGCATATTTTCAGATTTTTGGTGTATCATCTAGTAGCAGTCAGACTTGGACTTATCAGCTCGAGAACAATGTTGTTCATAGTATGATGGGCTCTGATAGACATGTAGCTTCTCTTAATATCAAATCAGCATTTAATGCATTTGTTTCTGCTGTGTAAGTTGATCATTTATTTATTATTTTGATGCAGAAACAGCGGGTTTGCTGACACGATTATTTTGCATATGTGTAGTATTTAACTTTCAATTTACAGGGATGTGTTTCTTCATCCGTTAGAGAACTTCCTCTTTTCAGATTCAGATATTTAAAGAACTGTATAAATTTGAATAAGTCCAGACCTGCTCAAGCATGAGATATTTTTCACCCTTCCAAGTTTTTGTGTAATCACACCCATGAATTTAGCATTACAGTAGTTATGCACTTAGTGTATTTTACTTTTTTGCATGAAAATATGTAGAAGGGACTCATAAGTCTGTTTCAATGAAAACATACGTAATAATAGACAAATAAGTGCTCAATATGTAAGTGATTAGAGGTAAAATATCGAGAATTTTCTATTTTGGATTTTATGAATTTTGTGTCCCAGTTTGGCAAAAAGCTTAGGATTTATACAAGTGCATTATAATATAATATTATACTGAAATAGATTACTTGTACACTTCACCTAACCTTGTGATTTATGCTTAACAGACAAAAGTTGACACTATTGAGCACTGAACCAAGTGCTGATACAGACAGACTTCCTGCTAATGATTTCGAGGAAGCAGCAAAGATTATAAAGGAAGGTGAGACATTTAGTTAAATACATTTTGAGATGAACTGATTGAAGGTTTTATGTATACTGCTTGTCAGTTTCAATCTGACACTGCTACAAGATGCCCAAAAATTTTGAATTCCTGTTCAATTTTTTTCTCACTTTTTTATGGTCTAAGTATGTGAGGTGAGGTCTTGGTATTAAAACTGTTAAAATATTTCTGTATTAGAAATTCAGTATAGTTTGAGGCTGTATCGCTTTGATAAAGTCAGGAACTGTCTTCTAAAAAAAATGGTACTTCATGTGAATTAATTTGTTGGTTTTTGTCTTAAATTTCAGGTTCTAATTACCCAGTTATAGATACATTATTACCAAGTGCTCCAGAAACTCAGCAATGTAGACCAGACACCTGTAAGAAGGTAGTGTGACTATATATAGTATTACATGTATTATATAATTTTTTGTTCGTTACATTTTTATTTACCTTATAATACTTTTCTGATATGACAATGAACTTTCATTTGACAATTCTATGTCAAATGCTGTGTTTTAAGTTTATTTGTTGTTTAAATATTGCAGCAATGAACTATTTAATTTTCATAATACTAATATACTAAGTTTAACAATAAGGAATAACTGCATGATGTTCAATCAAGCGATGTAATTAATTTATGCAGGAAAATTATCATAAGAATTTGGATCACTTAAAAAAGAACAAGAGCTGGGCAGAGCAGCGCCAATGATCATCTGTTTTACATCATTCTATTTAATAAGCAATTTTGGCCAAATTCTTAGTCAAAAAGGGGCATGACTCCAGAAATATAGCTTTCAGAATAATGCTCCTTGTCTACTGCGCCTAGTCATGATAATCAAGCATTCCAAGTGTTGTGTTGATATCTTTAAAAGTGTGTGAGTAATGGGCTACATTAAGGTGTTTGCACGAATATTTCTTCAAGCTGTTAAGTTTTACTGGGATAATGAGATGATTTGTGTGTGATTTTTAGCCTCAAGATGTTGTGTCCAAGTTAAAAGATGATTTTGTAAGTGATAGAGTTGCTACAATGGATTCAGCAAAAGCATTTTTACAAGTTCTGAAAGCATTTAGAAATTCTGGGAAAGAATCTATATCAGAAGCTATGACAAGTCCAGATAGTGCTTATATTGTGTGAGTATTATCAAACCTCAAGGTATCTTTATTAATCAGAGTCAGTTAGTCTTTTTATGTACTTAATGTTTGAAATAAGTTCTATGATCAAAATATTAGGAGCATGTACTAAATCTCAACAATTTCCTCATTATGACTAAATTTTTCAAATAATGTTTTGTGTTTGTAAACATTCTTTGTGTTTTTTTTACTGTTTGTTGTATTTTATAGTAAAATTGTTCTTTGATTCTTCTGTTATTAGATAAATTTGCTCATACCTCCATGTACTAACTAATTTAATATATCCAGATTTTTTACTACAAATGCTTTTGTGTGTGAGAACAGGCTGTAGAAGTATCATGTATCCACTACAAATTAAGCTTAATGATTTTGAAAGCATGCTAAAAGTATGAATTAATTACTGATTTCGATTTGATGTTAGTTTGTTTACTTTTTAATGAACTTCCAAAAGTACTGACATTTTAGTTTTACCATTTTTTTTTCTATTAAAATTTATTTATATTGTTTTCAGAACCCAATTATTGGATGTAGGAGCAGCCACTCAAACACCATCAGCCCATAGAGCCATGATGGAATTGTTGAATTTTGAGGAAAGTCAAAATATTGTCTATCCACTTAGATATCTGTTAGGTGCTGCTTATACAACACATCCAGGAGAATATATGGTGAAAGATCTTGTGGTGAGATACTTTGCATTTAATGCTTTTTAACTATAATTTTGCGCCTCCTCATTGAAGGAACTTGAAATTCATAAACATAGAAAAAAATGCTGTCATATATTCGTACATTACTTTATTATTACATTACTTAGTAAAAAACATTGAATGTCTTTGTTAACATCTTTTTATCCATATTTTTCATATTTTATGAAACATAACATATAATAATGAAGTACATTCGGTTATAACTAGTCAGCACTTGTTCATCTGAGCTCATTGGTGCTGATGGTGTTGATGACTTACACGGATATTTCTTATGTCTTTCATTCTTTTATTCTACTAGGCTCTTTTCAAAAAGCGACTACCAAGTTCTGAGATAAAAGAAGGTGTGGCATTAGCTCTTGGTGCGGTTATATATAACTTCTGTAGAGATCCTGAACTGTGTCAGTCTGAGGTAGGCTACTAGTGTCAGCGAATAAAGTCATGAAGTGTTATAGAAGTTTACAGAAATCATTTGTCTTTACTTTTTATAGCAGTTGATATATGTATGTAACCTCTGTCAGTGATTGGTTTGTGATAATGAAACCATTACTTGCCTTTGATTTCATGTGCAATTATTTCTTTACTAACTTCTACATAAATCCAGTCGAATTTTACATAAGAACACTGAATTTGTAATATTAGAGTGAATGTGTTTCATACATTAGGTGTTTCACTGGCATGTAATTTAGTGTTATTGTTTTTCATTTTTTTAGATTGTAAAAGAGTATGAGACCTCACTGCTTGACATGTTCAGCAAATGCCCAGATGAAAAATGTAAACTATTATACATACGTTCCATGGGTAACTCTGGGTTACCACAGTTCAAGAAAGCTATATTTGAATCTATTGCTGATAAAGAAAGTACATCCATGATAGGTTTTTCTGCTGTTCAAGCAATAAGAAGAATTCCTGAACAGTTTATTGATGATGAAGTGAGTACTATGATCAATGTATGGTATAGTATAGGATGAATAAATGTAAGCTGCCTCTGTGGCTGAGTGGTTATGGACTCTGGGTAGTAATCATTGACCCCTCACCGCTGTGAGTTTGAATCCCACCTGGGACCAAATTTCACATGTGAGGGAGTTGTCCAGCTTGCTTACAAAAGGTTCTAACCAGGTGTATGCCTGCAGTCTTCCTCCACCTATAAAACTGGAAAGTTGCTAAATGACCCTTGCTGTTGGTGTGACATTAAACCCCAGAGGATATATATATGTGTTTGAAAGTGAATATTTTATCTTATATAAATAACATTCATTGTTACAAAATATAGATTGCTTGAATTGTGTTATTGCAATTAAATATCAGTTAAATGTATTTTGTGAATTTTTTTGTTTGAATAAAAAATTCCACATGTTTCATCTACATGTATTTATGTATAAGTGTAAATCTCTATGAATATACAATGTATATATTTATATTGACAAAGTAAGTTTTTTACTTTGTTATTGCAATTTGTTTTAATGTATCATTGATTTCATTTGTAGGATATCAAGTCTTTACTGAAAATATTTCATCAAACAGACAGAACATTTGACAGTTCTGTCAGGGCATCTGCTGCAGAAGTTTTACTCACTGTTCGACCATCTGTTTCTGTTGTTCGTAATTTGATGTTAGCTGCTATGCAAGATCAGGCAAACTTTGAACTTTCCACATTTATTCTCAGGAAACTGGTAGACATGACCAAATATAACTCAGCACTCAGGTACTTTGAACCAAATAATTGATTCCAAAAGGTTTCTATTTATACATAACGTTTCCTTCATTTTTAATGACTCTTCTATATTTTGTGCATGTTATTGTACATGTGATTATAACAAAATTAGTTTGTACTTATTTACATAACTCCAATTTTTTTTTGGTTATTCCTGTGTCTGAAGTCAATAAGCAAATTAATACTGTTGTTATTTTATTCATCTTTGTATATTTTTTAATACACTCATTGATGACGAGTGATTATTGATGATGCAATAGTTTTTTTGTCTACAGGATCTTATGATATTTTTATATTGAATTAAGAATGTTTCCTTTTTGTAGGAATGTCACAGATAAAGTGTTTGAGGATGCAACTGTACATAATTACAATGTTTGGGCTCAACTTGGTAAATCTAGTGCCTTTAGTAGTCTTTTAGCAAGTAAGTTGTCTTGTCTTATTTATGAAAAAAACATTTTCTTAATTACCAGTTAATTATCTTTCACAAAGTTGAAGTTAAGTATAACATTAAATGTTTTAATGGTACTGTAAGAAAGTATACCATGGTAATTGCTATTTAAATTATATCTCATATGCTTGACGGGTTGTGTTCGGGACATTTGTAGAACTTCGCACAGTGTAGAAATCATTATTTAGTTTATAATACAACCAGTAGCTTTGTTTGCTGTTTTATGGTTGGTTAATAAATATGTTTAAATGTTCAATTATATGATATTGAGGGGATGGAACTCTAGGTTTTTTTTTTAATCCGAAGACTTTATTTATATAATAGTAATTTGTTTAGAAGTAAAATCATGATGAGTTAAGATTTAAGTGTTGTATTATTTGCTCTTGCTCAGGTCTTCAGATTTATAGAAAAAAATTTTTAGTGTTAGTCATGGAATAGAAAAATTCTACATTTAAGTTTAAATTTAAGTTTTCCGTAGAATATGAATGAAATGAACGTATATGAATTACACTACACACTAAAAATTACTTTATATTTGTTTTTATCATTTAAATTTTCTGATGTCTATATGGAGTTGCGTCCCATTAAGACATAATTGAGGTTTGTATCTATGTACTGTGCAGTTCAATATACTGGGTGCTGTCTGATGGCATAGGTTTGTAGGTTTGTAATGATAACCAGCTATAAATGTGTCAATGAAAATACAATGACTAATTTGATATTTTTTCAGAAACTGAAGATGCTAATGCAACATATGGTTTATATATGGAGTTAGCTAAATCTGGGGTTATGAAGAAAAGTGCCATGGATGTTAACTTAGTGGGACAGAATACATTACAGAAAGTCCTGAGTGTAAGTATTTTAACAAAACTTGATTGTTTACTGAACCTTAGTATCTGGGATTTCAAATTCATTATTTTTTCACGTGTAAAACATTTTATGAATGGTGATATTACTAACATAGAAGTAAACTATATTAAATAGTTGCTTTATAAGATCTTATTAAAATAAAAGTATATGTTAAATTCACATAATAGCTCATCAAAGCAAACTGAAAATCCCCCCCTCTCCCATTAGCCTGTAACTCCATTGCCATTATTTCTGATATAGATTCATTATTAAATAAAAATGTTGTGCCACCTTGTATAGATAGTGCAAAGATTAAGAATTGCATGAACTTTTAAGACAATCAAAGATATATGAAATGTTACACTCACGCATATTGTATTACAGTTTGGAATATATGCATCTGGATTAGAATCATTGGTTGGTAAGGCACCAGATCCTGACGCAGGTGATGAGGAAGCTACTGCAGGTTTAGGATTAAAAATATTAGATGTGTTATTACCACCTGTAGAATTCTTCCGTGGATCAGGTGGACTTATGTCTGCTGTGTGGAATGCTCCATCTGAGCCTGTATCTGCTCTACAAGTATGTATGCTGTTGTATCATCTGGTTTAGATAGTCTTGTTTTGTCTGGTTAATTTACCTCTGAATTACCACTGAACATTTTTATGATTAATTTTTTTATTTAGGATTATTAATAATGTATGAAAGATAAATCAATAAATAATGAGGTTTTGAATTAATAAAGTTTTTATTTAATGAAATAGTAAGATGTACTGTTGTATATAAACAAATGGTTACCTATGAACAATGGCCACAGTTCAGCCTATAGACATTGATACTAGTATAATGTATGGCCATGTTTTTATTCTCTCCCTTTGTTCTTGCCTGATTTTATTTAAAGTATTAAAGTAATGTTTTGCAAATTTTAAGCTGACGTACTGAAAATTTTAAATTTCATTACCCTCTCTTTGCATTTTTCTGAACTGCATTAATTGTTAAAACTGTCATTTTCTCTTGTAATACTGACATGTAACTTGCTATATTGTAGGTAAGTTTCCTGTTACAAGATCACAGTGAGCGGTTCCATCTCGCTAATGGTTTAGTTGTTGAGCTTCAAGTATTTGGTGTTGTATCCATCGATCTCACTGGAATGGTCTCCATAAGTTTATGGAATAGAAATTCTGAATCTCTTATTAGAAATAGGTATGTGTTTTTACAATTTATGATGCATATTTATGAGACATACGTCTAGTGAATGAAAATGCTGTGCAATCATCCCAAGTTGTTTTTGAAATATAAATGTAGTTTGAGTTTGGGAAGTATGGTTAAATTGGAAAAAGAAATTGAGCTCTATGTTTTGATGCATTAACTTCTAGGTTACTGGCAAAATTCTGAATGAATAGGTTAAAATAAAGCCCTATTTGTAATGCGTATATCTTGAAGTAGAGATTTGGTTGTTTCCAAGATTCCTGAAATGATAAATAAGCTTAAAATTCAAGAATATGCCTATACACATGTAGTACTGTGCAATTTTACATATTTCAAGATTTGCACCAATTTGCTGAAAATCTCACTGTCTACCTTTACCATCCTATCTACCTTGTTTTAAAAGCTCCACATTTGATATCTTAACAAACCTGCTAATTGGTATGTAGTGTATTGCACCAAGTGCCATCATTTGTCTTTTTTTGTTCAGATATCTAAATGACTTTGTACGGATATTCTAGTTGTACAGTATGTTTCTATTTCTTATATTTTAGTGGCTCACTTGTGATAGAAGGTGCAATGCGTTTAGATTCAGATATTGGTGAGGCAGGTGCTATTTTCACAGCTGAAGCTGAAGCATATATTGATTTTGAAACTTATGTGGATTTTTATCAAGATCCATTTAAAATGTGTATGCAGATGAAACGTCCAAAACTCGGAATAAAGTAAGATTTTTTGTATATCATGTACACTGATTAGCAATGATAAATTCATTTTAAAATACCATACTTAGACCCTTTAATGATAAATGTAGTAATTCTTTTTTTGATTTATGAATTCTTCATAATAAAGAATTATTGTCAAATTCTTGTCAATGGATTAAGTCAGCAAATGTGTAACTTCTAGTCAGCTTGTTCATATGGTGCTATCCTTTAGAATGTATTAATTATTTAATGCAAAAAGTGAGTTTAAATTGGTTGAATAATTTTTTTAATGATTGACAGCATTGCTGAACATACAGGAAATCAGTTAATAAAATAAAGGGACAGATTTATTATTGTTGAGTAGAAATTAGCTTGGTGTACTTAAGTTATGATTTGATAAGTCACATCATTAAATGTATCAATAAGTGTTTTGCATTAAATGTCTTCAATTCCGGTTTGTTTATTCTACAGTTCATGTCCTGTGTGAACTTTTCAATTGTGTATTTATTTATTTCAGGCACACTCTAGACAAATACGAAAAAGCTAAAAAGTTTGACAGAAGATATAAATCCAAGGTTACAAAAATATCGTACATCGGTGGACTTTCATATTTCATTAGTGAGAAGAATTCTGAAGAATGTAAAGCATTATTATCAAAGAAATAATGTGACGTAAGTTGTAAAGCTTTGTTGCTTAGTTTCTATGGGGTTTTCTTTAGTGCACTTACTGTCCTTAACAATTTGACTGAAGGTGTTACAACCTAGGTCATTGTGCCCACTGTGGCTTTGCTGCAGACAATTCCAAGCATATACACCTTATTATGTTTTGATTATGTTTTGTCTCCCATTTTTAGCTCATCTGTTCTGAAGAAAAAGTTGAACTTTTATGATTGCTTGGTCATCTTTGTCATGCAAAAACTCTAATGTAGCCTTTTACTTAAACACTTTTAAAGATATTGACTCAACTCTTGGAATACTTGATTTTCATCACTAGGCACAGTTGCAAGACAAGGTGCATTTTTCTGAAAGCTGTATTTGTGGAGTTATGCCCCTTTTTAAGTTAGAATTTTAGTCAAGATTGCTTATTAATTAGAATGATGTAAAACAGATGAGCGCTAGCACCACTCTGTGGAGCTCTAGTTTGTGTGTTTCTATGTGTTAGATTCTGGGGCTGGTGGGTTTTGGGGTAGGTTGTATATTTGGCAAGGTGGGATTTTTTTATGCATTATTTTCTAGAACTCCGTTTCTTATCTGTATGCAGATGTTGTCAGATGTTACGTATTAGTATTCATAGGGGGCTAGCAGGTTGAAGCGATGGTGTATAAAGGTGTATTATACATACATATGTATATATATATGATATATGTGTTTTTGGTCTGTGTGGCAATTTTAAGCCTAATACACCTTAATACACCATCCCTTCAATGTGCTACCCCCCCTACGCTAGTATTGGTTGGTTAGTTAGGGATGCTTGCTGGGTGATTGCCTTTCCCTGAATGTTGTTGAGAAATTGTATCAAACAGAACTGGAAACAAACCAATATTGACTCTTGTCCCCCTGGATTATGATATAAAACCACTCCTGTTTAAGTAATTTATTGTGATTTTATTTTGTAATAGTGTATAATATGATATAAAATATTGTAACAATATTAGATGGAAATGACAAAATGGAAAGAGATTACCAAGTTTACATTTTTCATTTTGTACTAGTGCTTAAGTATGCATAAATGTTCTCTGAATTCACTTGGCATTTGGATTAAAACCCTCTAGGATTCTACAGTACAGTATAACCAGGGTTTTCACCAGATGTCAAAAGTTGAGGGTCAAAAATGACTCTTGACTGATGATAATTTGAAGAGTCAACAAAATTTCCTTCTAATTTTATTGTAAATTTGACTTTTTGGTACAAATTGTTAGGAGTCAAAAGCTTTATTTTACAGATTTTTAGAGTCAAAATGCTGTTTTAAGGGTCAAATGAAAGCCCTGATAACCCAAATTAAAATCCTCGACCATTGTGTTTGTTGAATGTTATGAAATTTTTCAAATAAGAGAGCTTTTGCTGTCTCCTTTTTGCCATGGCTTTCTGGTCATGTGATGTAATACCTCAGTAACTACTGCTTACTAGTCATTATTTTGCCTATTACTTGATATCTCGGTAAAATCTCAATAAAAACTGTTTACCAATTATTGTTTTGCATATAGCCTGCAATCCCAGTAACCATCTGGCTGTATACTTTACAAATATTTTCTAACATGCTTCAACAACTGCACTATCATATTATTTTGTTCAATATGACATCATTAGTGCGGTTCTATGAATCTGACTTTCAGTAAAAGTTTTGTCAGAATGAGATTATGCCAGTTTTTGACCTAGAAATCTGACAACATTTTTACATGTAAGTTTATTATATGTTTTAAACTTCACATAAGTGTATGTCATAATGAAATGACCTTTGTTGAATTCCATTAGTATGATTTGCGTTTTTTCGTACTTTCTAGTTAATACTTGACCATTTATGCCTTTTCAACTTTGATTCAGCAATTTTCATCGTTTATATAGTCAAGCTTGGGACAGCTCTTGTTTATCATATTATTTGATGAAAAATTGACCCAAACTATTTTCATACATCCCCAAATTTTACTTACTGATTATGGTAGTTAGGGTTTCAAAACTGAAGTGCACTTTTTTTAATGAAATAACTTGTACACTGTACCTGCTTGTGATTGTAATTGTTTTGAGAAGCTGTATGGTGAATATTTGTAGAATAGAAAATATCAGTGTTCTAACTGTTATACGGTAAAAAGTTGTACATTTATACATTTATTCAAGTCCAGTGGTTATCATCCTGACAAATTAATTTCTCATGGCTCTGTTTATGATTCAAGTTTTGTTATTTCAGCATTCAAATTGAGTCTGTAAAATGTCAAATGTTTGGCACTTGGCACTGGATTAAATCATTTATGTGTAGTGATGACTGAGTATTCATTCAGTACATTTATAACTATCATCAAGTTGTAGTAATTCACTTTTAGCTACATTCTGAAATTATTGCTAGATATCCTTGGCTGTTGTTAGGAGATACATTTAATGTTGTTCACTTACCTGAGCAGCAGCCTGACTTATACACTGTCCTGATAATTCTGTATCTGTTACACACAAGTCCTAGATTTGTACTGTTGTATTATGTATGGACATCTTGGTCTTTTCTTGTGTTAGTTTCTTTGGAGATTAATGTGTTTACCATATTGTATTAAATAAAATATATAAATGTATGGATGGATGATATGTTTTTCTTCATCTACATATATATTTATACAACCTTTCATGAACCATTTGCTAGTTTTTAAGTTCACTTTATATTATCACTATATGGTCCTTTTTCCAGTTTGTGCATATTTGTGGTCCTTTTGTTTGCTCTTGTGTGCAAATTAAGCACCAATTCTGTTATCCCATCAATTTGCATCAATGGAGAACCTGGACTGAAAGGTTTTCTGTTCTTCTTCATCAGATTTTCAGTCCTTATCATCAACCTAATCTGATTTCAACCAGGTCTCTTAACAAGAATCATGTTTTTCCGATCCAAATCCTACTAATTAGACTGTTTTTGATGGGGAGACATGTTTTGATTTGGTTTTGCATGGTTAAAAGTTTTCCGAACTTTTCCGGAACCTCAGGATTTTCCCAGATCCGAACCTTACTAGTTTTCATTGTTTCTGCAGCACCAAGATTAAGATTTCTGTTTCTTTTTTAAAATTTTCAACTTTCACCTATGGCCTTGTCAGAGAATGACTCCTCTGAATTCATTTACGAATTCAGCTAACCGAATAGCAAATTAGTTTAGTCCTGTCATGCCCTACAGTCAGTCGCTTGTCTGTTGTTTGTACTATTGACTGCAGTTTGTTTGTTGAAGCATGGGATAAAGCTTTTAAATATCAACCGCAAGAGCAATTATCTCAGCACTTGTTATTTTGTGCTTCGTATATTAAATGTAGAAATATATTAGAATGAGATATTTCTTCAGTTGTCATTCATTCATTTTTTTGGTGATCAAATACACACATGTTTGTATATGAGGTATATTTTGCCAGTCTACGGTATTAATAGACAGGTAACTGATAAGCCAAGCCTGATATAATCTCAGTTATATGTTGATTGTCCTTGCAGCCTACATATTCTGATCCAGCTGTTAAGAGAAAGTGAGACATAGTTGCCATGGAAACTTTACCGAATTTATCTTTTTTTTTGTTCTCTAGACTTTCTTTTTATTTCAGCGTGAATAGTATGACTTCTTCAAGAACTGTCCAAAATTTACCCACTTAGTTAAATTAATCTTTGAATGGAATTTTTTTGCAGAAAATGATATACTTGTTGAGTGCCTTAGATAATTAATTTAAAAATTTTGAGGTTTGTGGGAAGTGAGTCAAGCTTACATTGTAATGGTGTGATACAAAGTTCTTTAGGGAGCAATGACCCTAACTTCATTGTTTAAAGTTTCTGTGGTTGTTTGGTGTTTATCTGAACATACTTCAATCATTGGATAATTGTTTACCTAAATATTTGTTTCTGTTTTCATTTTTGATTACAAAATGATTATAGCAGGCATGTGTAGTGTTTTACTTCCTTGCCTCTGTGGATTGATAGATTGATATACTTAAGTTATTTAATCATTACCACTTTTGGTTTGTTGTAGTTTTACATCTTCTCTCGTTCTCCCACCATATTTTGTTTCTATAAAACTATGGGGGTTTAAATGGCTTTTTGAAAAGTGAACAGTACATTTTTGTAATCTTAAGGCATTGTATCTGGAGGAAATAAGTCCAGACTTATCTCAGATTTCTCTCATTATTTTTGACGATGTATTTATCAAAATACTTCCTTTAATGATCATTGCTTTTCAAGTGTGCTTGAATGTGTATAATTTATGAACCATATTAATTACTAAGGTGTGACATACTGCAGGTGGAGAGATAAGTACCCTACACAAAAATCTCTTATTCACTTGATAAGAACAGAGCAGAATAGATAAGGAATGGATACTGACGAGAGTGATACTGTCCATGTAAAGAAAATGAAGTGGTCATTATTGCTTAGTTGAGATTGAGGTTCTCACATTGTGACTGTTCAGTCTAGAAATTGTGGATAAACAACATAAATCATTGTTTCGGTATCAGTTTTTGTAAACATGTGGTTAAACTGGCTTTTCATTATCTATGTTGATCTTTATATTACATCAGGAATGAAAATCTTGATACATTGTTAATAACCACTAATTGTGAATGTAGCTGTGATCCAAGATCCCTGCTATGTAAACAACTTTTCCCTGCTGTAATCCATCCAGGAATTATGAGGTGATAATTTCTCTTTTGGGAGTCACCTTACTGACAGCTGTGGTACAATCAAGTCTTTGTCCAAGGGAACCAGCGGTTGGTGTCCAGATTTGTAATGTCTAAGTTTTCTGTGGGAAGGTTGTCTGGCTAGAGAAAAATTATAACACAGTTTAATTTTTTATTCAAAATTCTATTTTTTCTATTTTCAGATTAATAGACAACATTCCTGTTTGATGATCAATCCATTACCTGACTACAAGAATAAACTCATGCTGAACCCTACAGTTACTGAGACATTGCCACAATATATAAATTTATGTGACTCATTCACTTTCGCCTTATTTATTTCATTATCATGTTGTTTTGGTCCTTTAATTAGAGAACAATGTTCCAGATGTTTGTACTCTTTCAGTAAAACAACGATCTATCATACCGGCTCTTGATGTTGACCTCATTTGTGTGTAAGCGTAATCTACTTGTCACTACATATTGTTCTAGTCTGCAATGAGTTAATTACTAGTCAAAGAGTATTTATCTTGTGTATGCCTTTATACTTAATAGAAGGTTAATTGAAACTGTCAGATTGTGTTATAAGACTATTGTGTCTTTATAACCTGAATATTTGTGTTGTATGAAAGCGAATTTTAATCAAAATATGTTAGAAATGTCAGATATATCATTATCATTGCTCAAGCCTTAAGATTCTGTTACAAAGTTTATTGTTGCAATTTTCTTTTTGAAGGATGTTGATTAGATCATAGTTTGATATAAATGTTGCTAATGCTGCAATGTGATAGGAAAGCATTTTCATGTGCCAATGCATTTTCACGCGCCAATATACTTTTTAGTTATTTATCTTGCCTAACATTTTAATAGATGCTAGGAATTGTTGTCAGTATTAATTTTCATCTTTACATGCATTTTCTGCAGTGTTGTTGTTACTGTTGTCAGCTATGATTTGTTAATTTTTTCATCCATCTTTGTGCCAAAATCATGATAATTATGGTTTTATGTACACTATATTTTCTTTGAAGTTTTCCTGAACTGGATTTTTAGAGGAATGTACTAAAGTGGACTGTAGTTGCTTATTTTGTATTATTGTTAGTAGTTTAATGAAATTTTTTGGATGAACTTAGTTTTTCAAACTTATTCAGGGTGCTTAATATAAATCATTATTGTCTTTCTTACGATAAAAATGTATTTTACGAGCTGTATGTTATTATTCCAAGGATATACATGTACATGTACCAGCATCTTAGCTCTGTAATGTCTGAAATATTTTCAGCGAGTTTTCACATGACTGCTGATATAATAAATATGATATGAATAAATTAATATTTGTAAAACATGTGTTATCATTACTTCATATTTTATTGCTGTTCCTGTTTAACCCTTTGCCTTATAGGCAAATTTTGGACTCTTCCGAATTCAAAGCTAATATACAAAACATCAATTTATTTAAGAATTTTGGGTTATATCTCTCCGACAGAGTGGAAAATGTCATGGCAAAAGAAGCTATTACACATTACAAGCAAAAGCTTTTTTTGCCACAATGTTTTCAAAAGTCGTCTGCTTCAGATGTGGAGAAATGCGGTATTATTATGCAATGGGTTAACACGGATGATTGACATAAAATCTTGTGTCAGATTGTTCATGACATGTGAGATATTGAAATAGTGCAGTTATCAGCAGAGTATTAAAACTGGCAAGTTTCGTCAGACAGTTTTACATGTAAAATTGTATAACATGTATCTACATGCAAGCAAATAGCATCTCAATAGGATGAGAATGTGTATTTATACACATATTTCCAGGCTTGTCTGAAAACAAATGGTTTAGTATTTCCCATCGCTTGGTAAATGCTTAACCCTTTGCGTCATAACACCACATTTCCCACAATGGTTTCCACTCTGTCAGAGAGAAATAACCCAATTTTCATATATAAATTGATGCTTTGTATATTTGCAAGAGTCCAAAGTATACTAATGAGGTAAAGGGTTTAGTACTTGTTAAAAAAACAACACATTTTTATGGTTTGGTTAAAATCATTTTATTCTTTAAACTATCAAAATACAATTTATAGAAAAGCAGTACATATATCACATGGTATCATAAATAGTATACATGTCTACAATATAAGTAAATGAATGACTGAATTGTTCATTCAATTAGTTGTCATATCTTAATAATATCACTATTGAAGGCACGAAGGTGACTCAATGAAATAAACTGTACAATAAAATGTTCCTGGTATGTTTTGTAAGTCTATTTAAGATTTATATATCTTTAACTGATGCCAAGAACATGAAATTGGCTACATAACAATGATTCTGATTCTCCCAATACTGTTTGGTGAAAGTGGATTACATAACATAAATCACATCACATTGTGAATGAATAATAACAACATTTTCAGGATAACAAATTTTTAAACCAACAGTATACCCTTCACATTAAGACTGGTATTTCACTTCATGAAATATGATATTTATTCAATCTTTTATAGGGCAACCAGTTGTCAGAAATGCTGCAATTTATATTACCTTGAATTCCATAAATTACCAGTACAAAGTAACTGATATCATGGAAATGTGACTTACAATAATTCCTACGTTCCTAAAATGCATGAATAAATGTAAGCTTGTATTAATAAATTGTGTATTTTGAATGAAAAAGAATAAAGTTCGCCACATAAACATTACCACAAAGATTATAATGAACAAACAGAAAACAAGCAAGAACATATCAGAGCAAGTATACAAGACTAGATAGGAAGAATAACAGAGAAATACCACGTAAAACAACAAGAAAACAACACAAATAGAAATATGTATGTACATCATTTCCAAGAATATTGGTGAGTGCATCACAGAAATACTGTACTTACGTCAAATCTTAGGACAAGTTTTATTCATTATCAAACACATAAATGTGAAAACTCTTATCAAACTTGTGATCTTTGTGAAAAAGGATTTAAAGTATTCAATACCTATGTACAAGTGTCTTGATATCAAATCTTAAGCATCATGTTATTCAAAAGTTCAATTCTATTCAATAATTGGGTTACTCCAATAAAATGGAGACATTTTAAATTAAAACAAATTCGGTTATTTTATTAAGTTATGCTTTTAACGATTAAACAGTATGAATTCAGAAATATTGCTTTACTGTACAATATGTTCGTATGTTTTCCTAACCTCCTAACCCAATATCATTAAATTTGATTACCTGAAAATTTGAATTTGTATTATGAAACTTTGAGCATGAAGTGAAAGTATTCATTGATAACCACACCCCAACATACTGGAGATTCCATCTTTGTAAGAACAACAATAAACATATTGTGATCACAATACAGTAGATGGATATTTTAACATTTGGCAACTTTTGGCTGTACTTGTTTGAAATACATAACAAACATAGTAAAAATAAATACAACTTAAAATGATAAATTTAAATAAACACAATCTAAATATACTACAACCATCACTTTTTTACAACAAACATATATACACACATAGGCTGACTGGCCAGACGACACTTTCTAGCAACAAAATATTACCATAACAACATATTCACAACTGATTATTTACTCCGAATGATGTTTAAAGAAAGGTTACAATATACTGGAAATAAATTTGATTCAATGCCTACCCATTTAGTTTCAAATTACTATTGTGCGGTGACATTTCGTTCAAGTAGAAAGATCAATAAACACAGTCAACAGAGAAAGCCAACTATGACATATGTATCATTAGGCAAAACATCTGAGTTTAAACATCTACCAATCCACATCTGATCTTTTGAACAATCTATGTTATTTTTGTAACATTCTAAGTCATCATTAAGTTTAAAATGAAATACTTAGCTAGCCAAAATAGCTTGTCGTCGGCCAACAGTTGTCAACAATAAAAAGTAAGCAAAAGTTGGGATGACTGACCCAGGTATAAGTACACAGGACTTGGATCCAACAACAAAACCATCATGAAAATATGAAAAATATTCTTAAAAATATGGCTGAATAACATAACATTAGATATATAAGCATGCAAATTTTACATAAAACTACAATATATACATATATACATCCTTCATAATATAATCCAAAATAAAAAGATAGACTTGGAAATGTGTCATAATAGATTCCATCAGCATTTTTAAGCATGATATATACATTTCAAATTTATTAAAAAACAGAAAACTCTCCATATATCTACTATATATCCACTTAATACTAAAATGAATAAAAAACATTGCGACTGGTTTTTTAAAAATAGAATGTTGGAAGTTTTGAAATGTTGCTAAAACCATGATTTGGTACTACGTATTATACGTATATAAAAATTTCGTTCTCAAAAATTTACAGATACAATGTATATTTATTACTGAATATTCCACAAGTAACAGATGGGCAAACAAATGAGAAGACCATTTTCACATCCAAGGACGGATTAAAATAAGGCAAATTCTTCATATGCATTCTAGTTATACTAGAGAAGGTTCAAGTTGATTTACTTCGATTTATTTATTGAATTTCAACTCTACGTCTGATTACATGATTTTATACATTTAGATCACATGATTTCGTATCTGATCACATGACTTCATACGTTAGATCACATGATCTCATATGATGTATACCACGAAATATTTCTCCCACCCATGCAAGTTATCTGTATTACATTTAAACACGTCTGCTAAGGACATGATAAAATTTCAAAATATCAGACTCTGGTCCATTTATGTTACCATGACAACAACTTCTAACTTCATGGAATGCCAAAAACTATTACTTGATAGAATGCAAAAAAGAAAACACATAAATAGCACATAGCTAGGCAGTGCTAAAATTTTATGAATAAATCAAATGTTTAAGATTGCAAAATATAAAAAAAAACATACAAAAACCTTGTTCGTACAGATAATAATTTTTAATTTTGAAAAAATGATGTTAAAATATTTCAGTGAAAAATGTAGCAATGAAGACGTAACTTCATTTCTTCTGTGATGAAATACAATGAACGGGTAGTGTTTGACACCATGAACAACAAACGATGCTTTTATCATATGACTGAAAAATACACAGTAACCCCTGTATTCTAACTTACATCAAAAACACAAGCATTTCATGGAGAAACAATTCAAAGTGAACTCTGCATAAGTGAACACAGTAAAATCTTCAAGGTACAAATGTACAAATATTATACAGTAACACCTCATTCAGCAACAACCTCAGTGTTACCACCACCTTGCCAAAACGACCACTAATTTTCAGACCCGTTTTCCATAAGACCACCGAATTATTACGACCGTTTTTCTTGGGTCCTGAAGGTGGTCTAATTACTGAGATTTTACTGTACTGCTAGCATTCAGGTGACTGGAGTCTTTATTGAGGTTTTACTGTACTCCTAGCATTCAGGTAACTGGAGTCTGAACTGATATAAATGTGACGTAACATTAGCTCTTACTTTAATCTTTTCCACTGAAGTTGGAGAAATTATTTCAATTAATGATAACTGTTTTATCAATTGGATATAATTCAATTCTATGGACCACTTTGATAAAATTTATATTAGTAGCTACTACAAAAAAACAAGCCAAAAGAATCATTATCGTCTGATGAAAATAAACACAGCTGCAACTATATATCATAAATATATGCATTTTATAATAAATGCTGCAAAATGTACATCAACCTATGAATAATAGAAACAATACTGGTAATACTTTGTAACAATCTCAAAGTTGTTGTTTGTTATCTATCACATGCATCTCTGTCAACGTTTGGAAAGAAGTTCAAAGACATGTGTCTGAGTCTCCTTTAGTTTCCATCTGATACACAAAATCGCACTTTTGTTTTCTCTAAATGTACATTTGTTGTCATAATTTTACACAATTACCTTTCACTTATGTGTTTTGTTTCCATTGAAGTAATTTAACAATGTGATCCAATTACCGAATGTAAACAAATATTACCTCTGTTGGGAAATAGTGCACTTGATAAATAAAATAATTTCTATGATTTTTGCTAAATTACAACATCTTTTTTCTTGAATGTATTGTGCAAAAGAAATTGCTTCACATAGTTGTAAATTTTGTACCATTGGTGGCTTTATTTCTGGTTTTACAAGAATCTTGTAAAAAAGCAGAGACACTGACAGAGATGTGAGGTATAACGCACAACGAATGATAAAGATTGGTTTTGTAAATAAATTTAACAGATTTGAACAGATCCTTACGCTAACAAGAAGACAGCTGTGAAATTTGAGTCAATACCATGCAAATAAAGCTAGCAAGCTAGTGTAAGAAAGAATTATTTCAATTCCAAAAACCCTGTCATGTCCATAAAATCTATCATGTTCCTAATGTATTAATTACAGCACAATAACAATAACATATCTCATGCTATTTGATAATGCCTGCCATTGCATTGCCATTACTAATCCTTATAATGCCTGGGACCTATGTACTTCAACTTTCTTACAGACATAATTATCTGAGTTAATACTAATTTTTCAAACAATGTTGAATAATTATACACATTATCACATACTATCAGCCGTATTTTCTAGCAGGTGTAGTTAATTAAGTCAGTGTAACTTATATGACTAGGATAATGCCCCGAGCCTGATGTTTCTCCAGCGGAGCATAATTATTTGTAAAGACTTTAAGACTAATCATTCTTAATATATTAAAGAAAACCACAGATCACCAGCTTTTTCTATCACAGTCGATAAGTAAGGTACCAGAATAAACGAAATGTAAATCTTTATATCCTAGAAATATCATGTTTCCAAGTATATCCCGTAAACAGAATAATATAATTCACAAGAAAAAATAGGCCAAGATGTTTATCAGAAACAAATATCCCAAACTTGCCAGTTGAGAATTATTAACCAAGACAGTCAGACATACCTACAGTCTTAATATACCAGTATGCAGGTAACTAAAAATACCATTCATGTTTATCTCCAAAAATATTGGTAACACACATACTTAAACATGGTTTTTATTTCCATGAATACAAACACATTTTGGACGTTAATTATTAATACAAAGAGGGGAAGAAAACTTGAGATAATTGAGAATAAGTTGATCCAACTTGATTAACCTTGCATGTTGCTCGGGTTTACCATTAGACATAGGAGGTTTAGTGTAAAATAAATACTTTCTTCATTCCTGTAAGCAACCAATTAGCATTTTTATTTCAGAACAGTATCTTGTTAATCATTATACCTTCCCATGATTGTGACTACCAGCTTTTGTTTCAAAGAAATATGCATTTACAAGATAAGTGAATCACAATTTCTGTATTCTCATAATTTTCATCTGGCTGGAACACGTAAATCTTTATCATCTATTTTTGTACCAGCCTACACATTAAGAAGGTAAATTTTGAAACTTCTCTTACAGCAGACGTATTGTATTTTTTTTTTTACTTTATAGACGTCATCCCAGCAACGAAGCAAGTAAAGCATAAAACAAACAAAGAATTCTGGGTAATATTCAGATCTTATCAAGGCACGAAAGCAGGGTCGGAAACAATGTATCCACACAAAACGGTAGTCTTCGAAAAAAAAACACCATAGCAGAAAGTCTGCATACATTAGGAAACTTCATCACAAAGGATGAAGCATTCCTTCCAGACTTCCCATCTATAGGTTTCCAACACGATAAAAAACAATAATCTTCCAAAATAAGATCTAAGTGATGTATTATAGGGAAGTCAGTAGCAGGACTCAACAAATTCACTCGTCCACTCGTAACTGCGAGTATAAACTGACTCCGGACGAGTTAAAATTGCAGCAGATCTTGTTAAAATTCTTAGCTAATTGTCCTGCAGGACGAGTAGCCTGAGAAAATTGTCGAGCCCTAAATAGCTCATATAAATGCAGTGACCAAAGCATCAAACCCTGAAGGTTTTTAAAACAAACTGTTCAGTCAAAACATATTAAAAGAATCATTTTTGACCTTATGTGTAAGAAGCTCTATGGAGGTATATTTTCACAAATATGATCATACAATAATAATCAAAAAAATTTTGGTTCACATGAAAACAAACAAGATAAGCTCACATTTTGTAGAGTTCGGTCGTTGTCAATACTTATAGCACGTTGTAGTCCCATATTTTGAGTAATGTTTTAATCCATACTTAGTTGTGTTTCATTCGTATCTTCCTATTGAGTTTTAGTCCATTCTTCTACAGTAATATCCCAACATTTTACATTTACCACATAGATGTTGAGGATGAACTTTACTCTGATCAGAAACATCTAAACCATCAGGCTTTTCTAGTGGCCTCTGAAATATAAAACATTTCTTACACTAAGGTATAGGTAACAGGGTATTTTGGGAACATGACCCAAACCCCAGAATGGGAATTTTTGCGACATTTTGGTCCTTAGAAGAGGACAACAGCAACTTAGTAAAGACAACAGCAACTTAATTCAACTTACAGAACAAAGGCCCCTTTCAACCATGGATTAACAAGTGTTAAATAAATACTTAACTAACAGGTTCAAATTTACATAAGAGCGCATTTGGTCCATTCACACCTACCGGGTCCAGTAAAGTTACTTTTTTTGACTTACAGTGTCCCCATTCGGGTAAAATCTTGCGTAAATCCCGCAACAAAATCGGAAATCATGCAACATATTTTGGTCTGGGGCAAGGGACGAATTGCCAATTTTCTGGAAACATCCATTATGATGCCGGCTCATACCCCCCGAAATACTTCTATTACCCCCAGATTTCAGGCCTAAGGGGTATGCTTACCCCCAATTTTTTAAGAAGTGAGTGGGAACACTGACTTATCTAATGAAATGTGTTTAGGTAATGATCTGGTCAAAAACATACTCCCATAATAGTAGGGTCAATTACTGTGCTGACATGCACTTTGGTACTGCCTAAAGTGTCTGTAATTTTGGAATAGCAGGGCGTCCATATTCCTGAATCAGTTGTCAGTTGAAGAATGAGGACAATGTGTTTGCTCTTTCAAAACCTGTCCCTAATACTGGGGTGTCTGTAAAGTGGGGTTTTACTGAACATAAACATTTTGTACTTTCTTTAAATTTCAAACCCAGTAGTTGCTAAACATAAATTTCACTTTAAGTCAAAATTGTTCATCAATTTGTTCCTAGTAAGCGCAAAGTCGATTTTGCCAATTTCAATATACAAGTACTGTTGAAGGTGCAATTCATGGATTTTGTATTTTCCACCAATCTAGAAGCGTACTTACTTATAGAATAATTTTTATTTTTGAGACATAAATGTAGTTAATAATGATCAATTATTTGTCCATGAGCTTAATCAACCCAAAAAACAATGCTCATATATCATGCATTCATTTGAATATCTTAAAAACTCGATCAATTAAATGTGAAAGCATAAACCATAACAGAAATATACATCAGTACGGCAAGTACAAAGTCACGCATGTTATTCACTCACATTACACTGCTTTCAAATGCATTAACATCAGTTACTTTGCCAAAAATATACTTCAGAATAAGAAAACGTTCATTTGTTTCAATTCAAAAGTTGGGTATTGTTCTATTCATAATAAAACCCTGGCATCCATTCAATCTATTTTGTATTAAAATCAGACTTCAGAGATCTATTCCAAATCTATAAATGATGCACAAAAATAGAAATTAACAAGCATTTTATTTATGGTTTGTGTTTATTTTTCAATCAGAAACTGGTGACAAATTAACATTTTAACAGACAAGTTTTCATTAAAATGCCAGAATAAATGTTTTGTTAACAAATCATCTGACAAATGTGCCATTTTTGCTTTTCAAATGTCAATGAAAAATATGCACACTTTCCCCCCACAGCCTCCAAAGTATACGTTATTGCTGGAAACAAATCTTTCAATACCGAAAGAATCATAAAAATTAAAAATAAATGATAAATAATATGTACATATCCTAGTTGGTACTTGGATTTTTTTGGTGCTGACCATTAATTGCATGCAGCAAAATCCAAAGCACAAAATATTTGGAGATGAATCATGCCACAAAAGTGAGATTGATATGTTAATTAAGTAAAGTTTTCAGACCTAGCTGCCCAATATTTTGGTCAAGTCACTGGAAGCATGACTATTTTTTCCAGCCGTTTAACATAAAATCTTGTATTACAGAGATTAATCAGACATGATAAATAAGTAGCTAGGATTTGTAGGATACAGAGCATGCCTACAGGATAACTTTCAATTTCAACATGAAATAAATGCATTCTGAATCATTTCAGGGCATACATTTTAAAAGCAAATTCATTCGAGTAAAAGCAGACAAGAGCCTACAGTACCTAGACAAATTTTCAAAACTGCTCAGTGCTGAAATACTTGTCTGTCATTTGGTCAGGCAAAGATAGAATTTCTGTCTGACCAAATGAATATTTGTCTGACCGAACATATTATGAATATGTGATAAATGCTGTAAATTGTGCCCGATTGCCAGATTTCAATACTCCCCGAAAAGTTATTGGACCTGCTTGAAATTCGCCTGACATGTCCAACAGTCTGGTAACTTTCGGGAAGCCAGCCAAGAGGCAATTTCTAAGGATCCTACATAGTCCAAATTTTCAAAACCATCAAACTATCATTTTATGACAGACTTGTCCTTTGAATCTGTTCTGTTTGTATCAGAAATGACCAACAAAGATTGAAATACTACCAGTAAATTGATTTTTCTTTATTCTGTAAATTTTCCAATACTACTAACCTGTTTGTGTGGATACACATTGATGTGACATTTTATACACTCCTGCCCCATGTTAGCCCAGGAATTACCAGACATCCATTTACGTTTACATTTTGGACATTTGTACTCCCCAAAACAGCGTTTCTTTCCCTGGTATGGAGTCAGGCCTTCACCTTTTGGACGTGCCTGAACACAGATGATAAAATATCAGATACGCTAAACAAAATATTATTAATTTGTTAAAGTTGCAATAACAAAAGTCTGTTCTAATATCAAGTATGATAAATAATATCACATGTCTCACACACAGCAATGAATTATCAGCACACATATAATTTTTTCCTTTATAAAATACTGAATGGAACAGAATCAATTTTACACAGCTGTCTCTCTTGTGGGTTTCATATAAAATCTGAAGACATCTGACAATTAAACCAATGTTTATTATCATAATATATTAAATAACAAATCAAAAAGCATCTATATGAATGAGGCATTTGCATTTTAAATAAATATTTCATAGGAATCTCTGTATGATGAAGTCATGGTCCACGTGCTATAAGAAACATCCATTAAGACAGATCATGGAAGCAGTATTTAATTGCCCATATCTCATTACTTTGTAATTGATTTAATACTGGTATTTATAAATTAAGTACAGAGAAATGTGATATGTGTACAATAACTCACCTGAGGGCAGTCTTTAATGAAATGTCCTTTGGTGAAGCAAAGGTGACATAAATATGTGGAGGGTGGCCTCTTGCTAGGTTTTGGTAATGTCAAGCATAAATCACTGAATTGGTCAGCTAAGTCATTGTTTACAGTAAATGGGTTCTGAAAATACAAAATATAAAACTTACAATTTTCAGCCAATTAAAACCAGTGAAGAGATAAAATTACCATATACTGTATATTCCCTAGTAAACGCCATCGGGGGGGGGGGGGTGGTGTCACATTTTTGAAAATGTGTTTGTGTCATTCCTTGGATTTAAAAAGTCTACTTTTCTACTGATTTCTATTGTTCATCTCGGATTAACATAGCCTGTCATGGTAAGTCACTTTTGTTATCTCTTGTTCAAAAGGGGGGTATTAGGGGAGGGGTGTTTATAAGGGAATTTATGGTATTCAAAGTCCTAATCTAAGTCTTCAATATGAGTGCAAGAATGGCGCTTGGAGCACTTATAATAAATTGTTCATTGAATACTCATAGCAGAAAGTGAAATAATGACTAAATCAATTGCAAGAGGTAGAGCTGCTCTCAGACATCAGAGACAATACATCAACAATAGATGCTTTAGTTATAACACATGACTTAATCATGTGACTGCAGGCAACGCAAAGTACTTTCTTTTATGACAGTGGGAATATATACTCTCGTTTAGGTTCTGAATTAAAGTTTTAAAACTTTAAAAAGAATGCAAGAAGTAAGATAATACAAGAGTGGAGACTACAGACATCAACCATTTACCTAACCAGATTTATTTCTTTAAAATAGTTTATATGTTGGACATAAACATCTGAAACTTATATAATTCAGGCATGTATAATATATTAAATGCAAATATTTTCAAACAGAAGTTCCTGTTTACATTTGCATTTCAACATGTCAGACCTTTAAGCATTTAAGAGTAATTAGCTCACAAGCTGCATATACTGATAAGCCTTACATCATCAGCATCTGAGAGTTTTTTCCACATATTTGCATATTTTGAGACAAGAAGATAAGATCTATGTGTTATCATAGTTAGTACCTAATCTAAAAATGCAGCAGCATAGAGCTGTTAATGTTTAGTTATGTATGTATCTTTCTAATGAAAAACATCTGGCAAACATACAACACATGCTACAAGTTCATACTACATATATACATAAGATAACACAGTAACAGGGATTTTCTCAAAATATCACATCAGGAAAGGAAAAGAAAATAGTGTTAACTCAAGACAAACTGAATGTTGGTCTATATTCATTCTTTGCTCAATATACAATACTGTACTTTTTACAAGGGCTTAACCCAGAAATGTTACATACATATCCCTGTCATAAATATTATTCGCAGCTTATCAATCTAATTATAAGATTTTGAATCATGCAGTTATATATAATTATGTACACTGAGAATCTAATTAACTTTCTTTAACTTGTTGTAGCTAAGACTGAGGAAAATATAAAGTGATGGGACGAAAGGAAAAATTGTGGAATTTGTTAAATAACGTATCTTGTTATTCAACTTTGAGATGGTTATTAAGCAAACCACCCAGTAACAGGTAGTAATTCTAATTGTTAGTCAATTTAGAACTCCATGAAACATTATAAACATAAATTTATAATTTAATTTCTAATTAACAGCAATAACTCAGCCCTATGGGGTGATTCTGCCAGAATCCATGGCACTGTTAAAGATAATCAGTAACCATCAACAGGTCACATGATAGGGTGTTATCAGTAATTAAGTGTGAGAAATATAATCTATGGTTGATACCTCACATGTTGATAAATTATCTATAGACCATGATCCTATGTCTAAAAGGGGAAAGTATTTTGTACAACTGTCCTGGTTTATATGAATTAAAAGTATGTTGTTTTGGCGATTCTTCAGCCATTGCAAAAATACGTTTAGTAAAAAGAAACAAGCAATGCTACATGCATAATGTGAAAATCATAACAACTAATTCACCTGATCCATGATGACAAATTCAACATATTATCATGTGTTAATTTACCAATAACAGCAACATAAACATCAACTTTGCAAGTTAATTTTCAATGAGAATCAAAGCACTGGATGAAAGATATTAAAATAGCAATTGTGTATTATTTTCCAACTGACCACATCTGATGTATAGGAATTTCACTTATTTTATAGAAGAATAGAAAACACATTAAAGAAATGGTAAAAATAGTACTAACTGACAGATGCAAGCAAGGAAGTATTATGATATTTATAATATGCTTAGTATCAGCTTATACCTAATTCAAGGTATTACAGTACTATCTGAGGCATCTGCTCAATGCTCAATAGTATAAGAGTAGTATAGCCCAAATATCATTATTCCTTTGATTGCTACCCAAGAAATTACAATTCATTCTATGACACATTTTGAAAATTTTTTAAGAGTTGTTGTTTGTGTAGAAAAATAGAAAAATATTAATTAGATATTGCATGGTGACCTAAAATTTTCTTTAGGAAGTTAGATTGATATTGTGGGTTTTTTTCTTCGTATTTTGAGTTTTCTTTGAAATGAATCTTATTCTTTCTTTGATCTTTAAAAACTGGGCTACTCCGTAAGACTACAATGCAAATTTAAAGGGCAAATAACTCTAAAGATTTTGAAAAACCTCATGATGAAAACATTATCTATCATAGAAACTTATAAAAAATACAACATTTCCAAAATCTGAGAATAATTATGAACATTAAAGATGTAATACTGATTCACCCAAGAAATGTAAAATATCAACAGTAGTGAAATACAGAGTGATTCCAAATGAAAATGGCCAGCAATAGAATTTAATGCAATAATGTAACCCATAGTTCTTACGAATGAATCATTGTAAAGGTAAGAACCGGCGATTTCTCACCAATTATCTTTGTGTTATAAATTTCGTTGTGTTCACTGTCTATATCAACAACAGCCTCGTAAGCGATTGTTGTGAACTGTTAATTCACATCTATAGCTCTATAGATCCAGAATCAAGCATTACTGTTTACATCTTATAGAGAATATGCGCAAATACTTAGGCTAATTGTTGCATACTTTCAAGACCTAACGGATGTTCTACTTGACATTGTAGTAATACGCACCTACTCGAATCTTTAACATAATCTTATAATTGTTTTCGGTAAATGTACACATGTAAGCGAGCGTTTTTCATAATGAAAGTTCTTTCTTACTAGTTTAATAAACTTTTTTGTTATAATTTGCATTTTCTCCCAATGTAATCTTCGATTTCTTACTTTCCAAAATAAGGACAGAAACTAAGAGAAACACAACAATGGTAGACATCGAGCGATGACCACATGTACACACTTTCATTGACTGCTATAGTAAACAATTAATTTACTCAAAAATAAAAAAAGGAAAGACTTACCGGGGCTACGGCACTCAATGTATTCACAGTACTTGTCGCCCAAGGATCTGGCTGTCGTTGGTATTTGAACATGGAATTAACCGTATCCACATTAGCAGTGTTCACAGGTTGGTCACCAATGGTCATTCCCATGTATGTCCAGTTATTGGTCCAGTATTGAGCATTTTGGTACGGATTTTCCAACGCTAACGATGCCATATTTCCTTACCTAGCACCCTCCTACGGTGTGTTAACACAACTGAAATGTTGCGTTGAGGCTGAGTAAAGAATTTTTCGGCGATGCCAATCACAAAAGGTAACTCCTCCTCCTTCTTCATAGACTTGCCGCTGCCGCGGCATCTTTCATATCCCCTACAAAGTTTCCCGGTCAGAAACTTCCTTGGTGATTAGAAGACCTTAATTGTTTGATAACGCCCGAAAAGCGTTGCCCGACAACTTTTTTTGGAGATAAAGTTGTTGAAATAAAGCTTAGATAAATGTAAACAATACGTGATTTAAATGTTCCTGGTATCACTGACTTGAAAAAAATAATATCCTAAAGTACTAGTGCACGCGACATGCAATTGTTAGCATAATAATACTCAGTTTGAATCTTGCGTGTACATAACGGTTTGTTATCTTAACTTAATTAAGCTGAGACAGACCACTGCTATAAAATTGTAATCGTGAAAACACGGATATTTTATTGACAATTAGCGATGTGCTTAGATATGTCATTCAGGTTTTAAAACCAATAAGTCTATTGTTAAAGGTTGATCTAGTTGATATTCGTCACGAACTCATAGGCTATAATAGAACGCTTCATTTAAACGTTGTTGATTGCACACCGCGGTAAACGTCTAAACTGAACTACTGAACTGCACGCTGCATTTGGTGCATACTTGTGACAGCAGAGACCTCCCCCGTGTTTTTTGGCGGGAAACTCCAAGAAACTTCTTAAACCGATGTAGCTGCGCGTGCAATTTCGTTTGACTATGACTGGAGTCGTGATTCAGTTTTGCGAATCGGCGGAACAAATTTTTTACACGGTCATCATATGTTATATCAGCGTGTGATCATGATTTAATTGATAATGAATGTACAAAATAAAAGATTGTCCGGGATTAACACTTTATTCAAAGACTAATCATGTATATAGTATAGGTCTTTTTCCCGACTAAGATTGCTAGATAGCGTGTTCATAAAATGATAGCAATTTCCAGTTATATGTATTCATGTATACTTTAAAACAGGGACTATAAATGTGTTCTGTCGAATCCCTGGTTAAATATCAAAATGTAAACTGGTCGGATAGTTTTATTCTACAACAATTCTAACGTTTTACAAGGACTTAACATTACTAGTATAGTCCCTGACTTAATTGATTCATGTACATGAAACTTCGCGAAATATGGATGTCCTCGTTTCAAACAAACAACGACTAAAAGTTATTGTCCAATTCAATAAACAATGTTAGTCCGCCGAAATATCTGGTACGGGGCGAATAATATGGACGTGAATTACATGGTACGAAGCAGTGAACTGGTTCTCGTTGACTCTGTCAGCACTGGAGCATGGAACGGAAACCAGTTTAGTTATTGACGTGAAGGATCAGTTTGTAAATAAGTGATAGTATTAAATTCAGTATTGTTTTTGTAGAGGCATAAAGTTGTAAATTTTCTTAAATGCAATATCTATTCAAAACTGCATTAGTATAGTAATCATTTATTAAAGATAAATATTGATAAAAGACCATTAATTTAATTATACGTTAATATAATGAACGATCCCTACGCTAATGTATATCGACGAATGACGTCAATCATAACAAGACTTCGACATATGCCACAGAAATGATATTCTAGTAACAGCTTTTGGTCATACATTGCCTAAGACTTTGGCAAATTTATAGAATTTTATCACTGTTTAAAGACTTCATTGGTTACTTATAAAAATGTGGAAAGTTAGCACGTGCATTTTTCTCTTTTCTGTTATTTTTGGTTTGACAAGTTGTTTCAAATTGGACCAGCATCATGATTATGATGCTATGTTGTCGGTTATGCAAAGTGTCTCTGAAAAATGCCCTGATATAACAAGATTATACAGTTTACCTGAAGAAAATGAGGGAAATATTCCCGAGACTACCGTGCAAGGACGAAAATTGTGGGTACTGGAATTTTCTCGACAACCTGGAACACACATTGAAGGTAAATTACACTAAATAGAAATCAGTTAAATTAATTGTGTTAATTATTTTGAATGAACTATTTAGTTAACATGAACACCATGAAGAGAGTAAAAATTAAGCAAAGATTGAGCAACTACTCTCCATAACTTTACTATTGTGACCACCTTATAGCTTCCAAATCCGTAACCTTCTTTATTTGGCTTGCTGGTTGGCTGATTTCATAAATGAATTTGGAAGGGCATTCTGTCATTTCTGGGTAATGGATTTGCAGTCTGGATTTGGATGCTAGAAATACTCAAATCTTGTGTTCATAGATAATTGGTTATTTTAGGGTACATGTATAGGAGATTGTGTTGAGATATAGCACAGACTATTATATGCTTAAATACAATGTAATTAGGTATATTAATTGTTTTTCCACACTAGTAATTACACTTGGTCGGTGACTTTATTTTTAAATTTATCTTCTATACTCCATTATGGAAACTTGCTTGCCTATAGCCTAATTTTAGGGACAAATGCCAAAGGCACTTATCTATATTTGTAACCTTTACTTTTAGACCTGTCACATTTACTTCTATTTGTTAATGTTGACATGTCTTGGACTGAATGAAATGATTCTGTGTAAACAAATGTCGCAAAATTGTCAATCATTGTAAGGCGTAAATACTAGAAAAATGGCTGAAAATTTTCAGTGTCAGTAGCACATTTATAAATGTGCCTTCTTATGTGCAATTAAATTATAAGGCTACAAATATAACAAGCTTCCCAAAAGTTGCCGGACCATCGGATATATCAGTCAAATTTCAAGCAGGTCCAATAACTTTTTGGCGAGTACGGGACAAGATGTCAGGCAGTGTAGCACAATTTACAGTATTTATCTCATATTAATAATGTATTCGGTCAGACAAATTTTCATTTGTTCCGACAGACCAAATGTCTGCCAAGTATTTCAACAGTTTTGAGAAGTCTGATATAATGCTTCCAAATGTCTAATTTTCACTTTGTATCCACAATGGCAGTCAAGGCCAAGAAGTGAAAAGCTTAGAAATATCATAAATTTAAAAGTCATACTGTTTCAAGAAAAGACACCAAAATTTTGTTGAGTGTAGGATCTTGTATGTTTAAACGGTTACTCAACATTTATTGGCATTATTAGAAACAGGTTTGTTTGCACATGTAAACATGCAGAGATTTCCCTGACGCAGGTTTCTTGCATCCCGGATGCAATATTCAGCCGAGGGACTCGCATTAGTGACCACAGCATCTTCGGGACCCCTTCTGACTCAGAATGTGCCCGTGGCATTTTCTGTGTGGGACATCCAAAAATTCCAAGGGACACCTAAAATGTTAGAGATGGGAGTCCCAGGGACCCTCGGGTGAAAAATCTAAGGGAAACCCTGACATGACAGCCATACTAGTCTCTACCTAAGTTATATTGTTGTATATCCTTAGCTGTGAGTTATACTTGCCATTAATTTCATCCAAAGGGATAAAATTGAACTAAGCTTAAATTAATGCTTTAATAACAGAATATTCATGGATCAATTTTATGAACACTAGGTAATATTGAATTTGTCTCATCTTTCGTCATTGAATTGGTTTTATGGTTAAGGGCAAATTAATTTTCATTTTGAAGTAGACTACAGTTACAAATTCATTCATTTTGAAGTATTTTGTAATCAAATCTGGAATCAGATTTAAAATGATTGCCAAATGAATTAGAATAATATGTAATAATTAATTAAATAACAATATGTGTATGATTATAATAATAAATTATTAATTGATGCACACTTGCTTTTACTTAAATTTTGATTAACATTAATAATGGTTATAGTAGATTTGAGATCAATCTGTATTTAATGATTTCACCTGTAAGTGATTATGTCTGTTTAATTATATATTTGTTTATATATACCGTATATTCCCTTATAAATGCCCCTCCCCTAATAAATGCCCCCCCCTACATTTTTGGTCAAGAGAAAACAAAAGAAACTTACCATGACATGCTATTTTAATCCAAAGGGCATTTATTAGGGAATATACGGTAATTTATTCCTAGTTGATATAACTAATATACAGAACTATGATAATAAAATTGAAGTATAAACAACCAGCTACATATTTGTATATGTTAGGTATACCAGAGTTCAAGTACATAGGAAACATGCATGGTAATGAAGTTGTTGGCCGTGAGCTTCTCCTGAAGTTGATGGACTTAATGTGTGATGTGTACAATGTGATGACTGAAGGAACTGATGATGAGGACAAAAGCTGCTTGCATGATTTGGAGAAAGAATCCTCTGAATTTAGTGGGTCCGATATTGTCTGGCTTATACAAAACACCAGAATTCACATTATGCCATCAATGAATCCAGATGGATGGGAAATAGCAGCCGTAAGTCATTCATTAAATTAATGAATTAATTAATGATTAATTAGTTGTATTTGCTATTTTCAATTTAAGAGTGCCAAATCTTAGGAATGTCTATGTACAATTTCTTTCCCATGTTTCAATATTGAGATACACAAGTAGTCAGGATATTTGTAAACATTATTAAATAATTGATGTGATACTTTGTTTCTAACATTTTACATTCCTCACCGTTTTCTACAGTAATTTAATCAAAGATGTCATCAGTTTGGTTTGATTACCAGTAGATGTTTTTACACAGATTCGAATGGCCCCTAGTACATGTTAAACTTGATGTGGTCTCAATTTTTCTTCAATATTATCGATATGATTCTCAGTTTAATTTTTTTTGACGATAGTTGGAACTTGTGTACTATGTAAACCTTGAAATATAATCTTAACACAAATGCAGTTGCTGCATATGAAATATCTTCCATATGAACTATCCTATAATTAATTTACTGTGAGAGAATCACAAAATCAATATGTTGTGAGATGTATAGATGGTCAGTATCATATGTTTACTATCAGTATTGATCAATTCAATAGAAATTGTCTGGTTACATATATAGTTACTTCAGCTGGAGTCATTGTGTGTGACAGTTCTGTGATCTTCTGACAGATATTTGATTTTGCTGTTTGCTTGTACAGTAATGTTGTACACCTGGGAATAGACACTCATTTATTACAATTTAGACACATAACTTGTCACATCCTGTGTTTACCAATACAAGTCTGATATTTTACCACAGTTAAAATTTGATGCTGAAATACTCTGCAAATTTCATCAACTATTACCTAGTGTTAACAGTTTTGTCGCCAGCCATTTTGTCTATCATTTCAGTACTTGGGTAATTTTGTAAATTTTATTCGAAATTTGCTTAACTTCGTTCTTTCATTTGCCTGAATGAAGCATCCTTAACTTAGTCTGAAGTTAATTTTTTCAAGCTTCATGGAATCAATTACATTTATTTAATAAACTGGTAGTCTGTAATTCATTTAAAGTTGTACTGTTCAATGTTAATTATTTGTTTCTCTGAATTACCGATATTCTGACTGCAAACAACGTCATAGGCATGCTATTATTGTCATGATACTGCAATGAAATAATTCTCTGCTTAAGTATTTATCAGAAGTCTTAAAACTTGCGTTATTTTTGTGTATTGATTTATTTAAACCCAATGATTCTATCATATTGTAGTAATTTTACATCTAACTTTAACTAACATTATACTGTTTGTAAAGAGAATATCCTTTTCCATAAGAATACAACACAATAGCAGAAATTTCTCTTTTCAATACATCCATTTATGGAATTATTGGAAAATGTGTGGGAGTGAGTGAGAAATGTATGTGTGGATACACAAATTACTGTCTGTACATAATTTCTGTTTCACACTAACCAGCTTCTATCCATTTTCTGTTCTGGTCGGATGTTAAAAAATATACATCAACATGTAGTTGTTTACTACATACAAAACTACTTGTTATGCAATGTGATAGATTTTTACCTTTTTACTACATTAAATGTAATGTGATTATTTTCTTACCTTTGAATCTGAATATCAATGGAATTATCTGTTTGTATTGTATTTGAACCTCAATTTTATGACTTAAATTAGTTAAATAATCAGTTGAACTGCATGGTTTTAACCACAGATTGAATATACAAAGGGTATTAATTTAAATTTAGGGCTATACAATTTGTATCACATTGAGTTCTTTGTCCATTATATTGAAAAAAAAATCACTTTTTTGGTCTTTATCCTGTTAATGTCTTACTAATACACACATGATTTTTGCAGTGTGTTAAATGTATGCTTAGTTATGTATTTAAAGATTTGTTTAAGATAGTAATGGTGAAGATATCTCTAAATTGAATTCATCTTTAATTGATATTATATTTATTAATTTTTGAGTTGCCATGATTTATCATCAATCTGCATGTTTTTATTGGTAATTAATATGTGAATATTTACATAAGGATTGCTAAAATACCTTTATAAAGATAGCACACTGGTTGATGGTTAGTCTAAGGTTCATATTAATCCCTTGTATACACACCAATAGAATATTAAAATAATAATTGTAAAATATAATACTTTATAAAAGTTATCTCCCAAGATTGACCTAAAATTGTATCTTAACAATAACGAACTTATTAAAACAAGTTTACTACTATTTCGGACTTTGTTTATTTAATAGATTTACATTTTCATTTTCAACACACCGCAATAACATATGACACCAGTGCTTTGTTTCTTGGGTTGCAAATGAAATCATACACAAAGATGTCTGTGTTTTAAAACTATATGAACAGTGATTTCCCCTCTTTGTTTGGGTCCAGTAAACGAACCCTTCCCAATTGAAAATAAAGATATTTTTTCCCAATTTTGGCATCACACCATGCTTTTTTTCCCAATTCTTACTTAAAAATTTCCTATTATGGTATCAATCCATGCATTCTTTTCTCAATTGGGCCGGACCTAGAGTCTTTCCCAAAATTGCAAAAAAATCACTGAATTAAAGATGAGTTTATATCGATTCAGGCCTCAGCAAATGGTAGCTATCAGGATGGTGTTACTGACTGGTTGAAGGGTAGAGCTAACGCAAATGATGTTGACCTGAACAGAAATTTTCCAAACCTGGATGAAATTTACTACAAGCTTAAATCATTGCCACGTCATCCCAATAATCACCTGGAACATTTTGAAGCTGTTAATAAGATTAACAAGGTTGGTATTTTAATAAACACGTTTTCTCACTTGTTTTTTGGTTATAAATCTTATTTCATTGTGTCTGTTTAGAACAGTATTCCAGATTACATTGGATTATTGCACAGACATTGCATGATAGCAGTATTCTATTCTACGGCTCCTGTTACATCATATTCATACTGTCTAATACTTTGATGGCTAGAATTCCATCTCATATTTTATCACTGATTACTTTTTTTTCTCTGGGGTTTTACATCACACTGGTAGCCAGGGTCATTTGGCGTCATTTCCAGCTTTAGCTTCTCAACCATAGAGGTCTGCTTTGATAATGATTAGATCAAAGTTTTATAATTGTGACCACAGGGGGGCTATCATGTTAATGGTGTATTAGGCCTAAAATGGCCGCACGGACCAAAAAAACACATATATCATACATATATATATATATATATATACATGGTCCGTGTGGCCATTTTAGGCCTAATTAACCATCCCTTCAACATGCTAGCCCCCCGTGATTGTGACAGTGATTATACAAACTGTATCAGTTTCTCTTTATATCTGAGTAGTGTGTATGGTTTATAATGCAAAGACCACACATTATGTGACTGTTACATACTGGCTGTTTTATAATATTGCAGCAAGACAAAGACAAGGTATTGAACCTGCAACCAGAGACGAAGATTGTAATTTCCTGGCTACACAGCTATCCATTTGCTCTCTCCGCCAATATGCACAATGGTGATTTAGTGGCTAATTATCCATTTGATGAAACAATTAATGGTCTGCCACGAAAGTACACAAGAAGCCCTGATGATGAGACATTCAAGTGAGTACAAAATGACCACTGTCTAGCTATTTAATCAAAATGTGCTGTACATCAAACCTGTCTTTGCAGCCACCTCCAAGTAAAGGCCACCTTATGAATTAAGGCCATTCTTTGAAAAAACATCATTGATTATTTAGAACAAACTGACCTCAGAATAAAGACCATCTGTCAATAAAGGCCACATTTTGTCTTTACCAAGGGTGGCCTTTGTTTGCAGGTTTGACTGTACGTGTAATTAACACACGATAGCACATCTGCTAATCAAAAATGGTAATCAAAAGAAGTGATGTGTTTTAATGATGTTACTGGTATGTGATGATGTGGGCTATCATTTTTTGGCAGCAATTCTTGTGAAAGGCATTAATATTGATTACATGATGTTGTTGTATACAATTTGTTCATTTTTACCTTAAATACTGAAGTTTCATTTACAATGAATAAAATGTGATGTGAAATTGTCACCCATTGGTTAATTATGCTTAAGAAATAGTCATTTGAATAATGTATTTTATGTATACTCAGGTACTTAGCTAAAAGTTATGCAAGTGAACACCGTGTTATGGCTGATAAACATCACAAACCTTGTGACAAAATGAATGGACAATTTAAGGATGGTATTACAAATGGGGCTGCTTGGTATTCTGTTCCTGGTGGTAAGGGTTTTATATATAATGCTATATGAAAACTTCTAATTGGTTCCTTTTTTATATATTCATATTGTATGTTATTTAGTATGTATCTCTCTGTGTGTGGGTTACCTGATGTCTGGATTGATATTTCATCCGAAAAGATGGTCACAAAATGTTAGAATCACTTAAAAATTATCTTTGATTATTTTTTTTTAATTCTAATGGATTTTATTCAGTGGATAGGTTATGAGGCAGTATTGATGCATTCTTTAATCATTATCTCCTGACATGGTAATTTTTATGAATAATAGCAATGAAAATATTTTGAACATTAAAATACATGTTTTTTTATTCTGGTACTTTGGTGCAATATTTCTTTTCTGTTGACAATATTACTAGATTTTAATCATAACATTGATCAGCTGATGATTTATTCATGTCCTGTTGCTATATTTTAGGTATGCAAGACTATAACTATCTCAGTACAAACTGTATGGAGATAACCTTGGAACTTGGTTGTAAAAAGTTCCCACCAGCATCAGAATTATACGGATTGTGGTTGGATAACATCAATTCTCTGTTCAACTTTATGTTTCAGGTAATGTTAGAATATTTATACTGTAGAACCTCAAATAGCGACCATCTCAATATTGCAACCACCTTGTTATAAGAACCATTTACGTTTGGACTGGCTTTAAATATCTCCCTTACTTCAACTGGATAATGAGACCACCGCATTGTTCTGACCGATTTTGGGATCCCAAAAGTGGTCTCTTTATTGAAATTTTACTGTAATACATTTCTGGTTTGTAATGTGTAATTCATTCAGGGACTGTAGTTATTTATGAATAATACTCAAATAGTCAATAAGTGCCAAATAGAATGAGTGGCATATCAGTTTGAATGGAACTTTGAAGGAAATTAAAAATGTAATATTTGAATTAAAACATATATGTATCATGCTAAGTACTAGCATATTTTTTTTACATGATTTTCATTTGAACTTCATGTACCAAATTTTAGTGTTTGTACACTAAGTATATACATGTAAAAGAACTACAACTAATTCATATTTCTACATCTAATACTAAAATCATTGACCACATGATAACAGCTATACCATCATTATTTCATTTGAAAGTTGTCTAATGATCTTACTTACAGACTCACATTGGTATCAAAGGCAGAATAATATCTCCGCCTGGCTACAATCTGATTGCTACCATACATGTAAAAAATGATTTAACTGATGAACACATTGATCATAACATACTATCTAGTAAGTATATTGTAACCCACCCTCTCAGTTCCAAATGGACAGCGTTAGGTCTGTGGACATGCTCATAAATTTTGAGCCAAGAAAATGACTTGAACGGACAAATAAAATGAAAAAAATGCTACTTGGTTAGTTTTTGTGATTTATAGGAATTATAAAAAGGTGATAATGAGTCTTGTGGTATAAGACAACTTAATTTTTTCAGCTGCCAAGGTCTGCTTTTATGAACATTTTTTTTTCAAATTAGAAATAAAATTAGAAGTTATCCATTATTTTGAGCAAAAGCAATGCTAATTGAGTAGTATCATGATAAATCAGTCAGAAGAATGTTAAAGAGATGACAATTTTTCATCAAAATTGATGATTAGACCTGAGGTATTGTATCTGAAAACCTTTTGTATCTGCTGGCGTAAGATAAATCTGGTACAACTGTGTGACTTTCTTTCAGCTGAATATGGGGACTACTTCCGATTGTTAGCTAATGGTAGATACACCGTCACTGCTACTGCCACTGTTGGGAATGATGTTGTGAGGCGTGTAGTTTGCACGGAAGTGGTAAATGATCCTTTGGAAAAGACTGGAGCTCAGATCGTGGACTTTGATTTCTCTGACGCGAACACTAACTATGATGGCATGACTTGTGAGGTAATTTTGTTGTTTTTGGTCTGTTAAACTCTGAAGAATTAGTGATATCAATGAATAACAATTTTTGTATTTCAATATTTTATCTACCTTAGAAACAAATATGTTTATGTTTTAACATGTACTTACGTTTAGTCCGTTTTTATACATAGTTTTGCAATGTCATCAGGTTTTTCGAGAAAAGTATCTGTCACTGAAGATAATACATGTATTCTACTTTGCTCCTAAATCTAGGTATTGTATGAAAATCATCTTTAACAGTGTCGCCATTATTAATATACTAGTACAGTGCAACCTCTCCAAGGCAACACCGTTTTGGAGAAGCAAAATCATGTTGTTGTTGAGAGAATGTTGCTCTAGGGGGGATTAAATTAATAGTTAAATTGTGTAGTGGAAAAAATGCTGCTGTTGAAGGGTTGTTGGTGCCCAATAGAGGGCAGCTCTGGAGAGGCAGCACTGCATATACATTGAACTTTATTGAAAAATGTTTGTTGCTATTTATTTGCAGGATGAAGACAGGGAAGCATATTATAATTATATCATGAAAAATGGACGTCAAAAGATGACCTACTTGGATCTCATTGAATTACTCCAGCAGTATGCAATACAGGAACAGCCTGACTATTAGATTCATGGAGCCCCTCTCTACTGAAATCCTTATGAAGAAAGTAAAAGAAATAACTGTGTCATTTCTTAATACAATTTATATTCTTATTCTTTTCCTCCTCAAATTAGAGACACAGTTGTATACTATTGTTTCATTACTCAAAAATTTTGATGGGGGCATTATTGCGCAATTTTCTATACTGAATTAATCTTTTGCAATATGAATTTAGTATCATTTCAGGGTATTTTAAATGTAAATTGTTGCAAAGTGTATAATGCATTTGGGTTTTTATTTTTTTGTGTTGTTGGACAGTAATTAAGTTATAATTTTGTTCAATAAATCTGATATTACTTCATAGATGTAATCCTCACTGACATCATGTCTTTTTAAGATATAGATCTGATTTATGAACCTGTTGTTGCTGGCTTACATTCAGTAGTATTATGGTCAGTAATGTTCGTATGTGATATGTTTGTTCTTATGATTGTCTGCTGAATTTTATCTACAGTTAATGATAAAAAACTTGTTCATTTGATATCAATAAAAATGTGATTTATGATGTACAATCCTACTGATTTCATAATAATATGTAGGAGCTAGATTCTCTAACCTTTTTACTCTAAAGGTATTTCATATCTGTTCAACAATTACACTTATGTTATAATTTCTTGATGCATTTGGCCTATATTTATGTCTGTTTTCAATTCATTTAGGGTAAAAGCTTCTTATTTATTACTCCCTCCATGACGGTGAACATATGCACCAGTAATGTGTGTTCTGATCTTTACTTACCGGTATTTCGTGCAATTCTATTTATATATCCATAATACTTTGAAATCCATGTTTTATTTTATTAACATAGGTTTTACATTATTAAAAAATCCAACAGTGTGTGTTTGTTTGTTGAATTATGCCTGTACACATTTTATTTACTTGTTTTGTTGTAAAACATATTGTCACTGCATTCCATATCAAATTTGGGACCAGTTTCTTTTTAATTACACATATATATTTAAATATGCCCACCGAATTGATGAGTCCAAACTTTTTTCATTGTTTATATGTAAGACTGATATTAAAAAAAAACAAATATTATATGTATGAATCAATGTGATGAATTTATATTTTGTTAGATATATTTCTTATAATCAATTATTGATTTTTTGAAATTTTATGTTCTAAGAAGTCTTCAAAAATCTTGTTGTATTTATATTATTGTTATAGTAGTTATAAGAGAGTGTGGTTGTTATTTCATCTGTGACAAGTTATGTGTTTTATTGTATATTTCACATACTTCTTCAACCAGCTTAATAATAATAAAATTTCTTTGTTTATTCTATCGGCAAAACTCTAAAAAATTACTTCACTGAAATCGATACGTTTGTTTTAATAATGAAAAAAAATATTTGATTTTATCATTTTCTGAATGGGGGAAATTTCAGGTTGTTCATAACTTTATGAAGTTCTATGTTGCATTTATCAAATAGTGTGCAATACAAGATTGTTATTTTTGTTGATGTTGTTATTGTCACTCATGTGTTGTGATAAAAAAAATGTAAAAAAAACTCCATTAAATGCATGATCTGACTGGAGAAACCCTCAATTTTGATGAGTAATTGGAAATACTTGACAGAGACAGGAAACTAACGTTTGAAATTGTAGCCAGTACTGGCATTTCTGTAAATTGGTTTTAATTTTATCAGGGAAAGCATTGGCAAGTCCGCTTTAATATTTGTTTGAAAATAGATGTCAGCTTAACGTTAAGAGGAAGAGTTGACAACAATTAACGTTTCCTCAATCACAAATAACATCAAAATTGTGCCAAGCTACTCTCTCTTCCTCTATTATGTCTACTTATTATCTTTTTGAAGATGCTGTAACATATGTTTGCTTTAAAATTTTGTTATGAAGTTGTTGATTAACATTAATTCAGAATTTCTTATACAAATTGTTATAGTTGTACTGTTTGTTAAAAACTTATCCTGAACTGTTTTGTATCAATTCTTTGGCTTTTTTACTATTTCATTTGACTCTAGTCATGACACTGTATCACATACATCTACGCATCGTTAGGAAATGTTTTGTAACATTTAGATTATGAATGAAATCAGTGTCTGCTACAACCATTTAGCTTATTTTAGGAACTTGGTCCTGTTAATATATATGGCTGTAAAGTAATCTTGGTGTATTCAATTATTTAACAGCTTTTGATTCAAATCTATGGATCGCATGTTAACTATTGTAGTTTTTGAAGAATAAAAGTGCTTTGGAAGTCAATTAGTAAAAATAAAATAAACTAATCATTCAACTGCATAATTACTGCCTTCGTAAATAGCATTTCAAGTACTTTTTGGAAAATTGATATTTTAAAAACGAATTAAACTTGTTCATTTCAGTTCTTGTTTTCTTTATCTTTCTACATGTACCATGTCATAAGCTGATAACTTGTGGCAGCATTGGTGAATGTTTTTTAGTCTAAGATGGAATTGCCTTATATTAGTTAGTTCACCTAATCTGTGTTACTAGGTTATGATCGGTAGGAGACAAATGACTTTGAATGCAATCTCTGATGACAATTTGTCATAGAGGAACATTTGTGTCACCTGGATCTAAATCTTCAACCTGTTAGTCAACAGTTTTGTATAACACAAGCAGCCTGATGAGTGTTATACTTCATTTACTGTTTACGAGTTTCAATTGTTTTGAGTTCTTTATCACAGGCTGTTAACAATGGCCCCACCTCGAAGAGCCAGATAAATTACTAGATAACCTGAAACCTTGCAAATTACCTTTACTGGAATGCAAGCTAATATCATGTGAATTGATGGAGAGTGAATTATGAAATCCATTCAAAATTGACTTTCGACACCTCACATTTAATGGAGATAAACGTTGTCAATATTTCTCAGATATTGTATCAAAAATGATCAAAGGAGTATTTCATCACATAGTAGTTGATGTAGATTGTTTATAAATTCCAACAGTCAAAAGTTCTGAGGTAATTACAGCACAGTCAGTGTTAACGAGGTGATATTGAAAAAGTGACAACAGTGAAGCTGAAATAAATATCGATTTATCAAAAATGTTCCAGTGATATTTGTCTAAAGATGCGATTCATTCGAATTCATCAAATGTCTCACCATCTACTCAAAAGAAAATGTGCACAAAATAATGATCAGATGTAAAATGGAAACTAAGAAAATTATGATACACATGCATTTATTTCAATAAGTATTGCAGGGAAATGGTATTAAAAATAAGTAATAAAAATTCATAGTAAGATAAATCACCAATCATTGAACACGTTATTAAAATATAAACCTGAGTAGGTAAACACCCACTAATGAGATGTAAGCTAGTTTTTTGGTCACTGAGTACAGTAAGAGAATTCATTTCCACAAGATATTGATTTCATTGAACAGTATGAAATGATTCCTCCATGAGTTCATTAACACACAACTTAATAACCAGTTTTTATTTTTACATCAAGCAATAACCTTTTGACTGGAAAATTAGCAATCTAAGCTCATAATCATATACTAGTTTCTTCACTGTAAAAAATCCAGCAAGGAATTATGCATGGCATTTCTTAATGACACCACACTCTTGTGTAAAAACGTATGTTGTAGCACCTTTATACCTTCCCAGTTCACAGACTCTATTTGACACTAGAGATCAGGTAACAGCACAAACATTTAGCATTTAAGAAACCTTGATACTCAGAATCACTATTCATGAGAAGTGCATCGTTTGTCGTGAGAAGAGTTCTAATGTCACAGCACTAAGGAATGCTGGGATACTGTCATGTTGTATTAGGTACATGTCCATCAAATCATGCATTGTAGACGAAAAACTGGTACTAAACATTTCAATAGTGCCACTTGAGTTTTGCTGTAAAAAAAACAGAAACAAAATAAATGTAAGTTACTACATTTAACAAGATATTCTAAATAATAAAGAAATAAACATGTTTAACCACCTTGTCAAATTAATGAATATAATTTTTTTTTAAGTAAGCATGTATGCCATTAAACAGAAAACTGGTTATGTTTATCACAGCTTGACATCCATCACAGGAAAAATAAGACATAAGCACAAACTAGACATAAGCTTGCTCTGACCATGAAATGAGTTATGTACAAATAGACAAAAATATCACCTTAAACATTAGGAAGTCATTGGCTGAATCAGCATACATGCTTGTAAGTCTGTATTGATTTGTTGTAGGGATATCAATTTTATATCCAGTTAATTGATAGCAAACTTCACGTATCTCTTGACTTGTTTTAGTAAATGCCTCCATTAAACGTTTATTCTTTAACTCTGCAGTGGCTAACTGAGAGCGTATTTCTGAAATACAAATCACAAAACTCAGTGGTTATTGGAAACATGAACATTTTAATAGAATGCATCTTTAACAAATATTGAGTGTAATTAAGTAACGTAACAAATGAGAATTTACATTATATTCATAATAAGTTACACCACCTAAAAAGTTGAATACCAAAAGAGCAGCGAATGAAACGCAGTTCAATAAAATAATTCAAAATTCACAAGTGCTCCTACTTTTAAGTCATACCTTCAATATCTTTACTTGAGCCAGGTTCCTTTAATTTCTGTTCCACAGCAACAGTTAAATCTTCTATTTTTCCTTCATTTTCTTCCAACAGTTGTATTCTCTGCTTTAATCTGTCATTTTCTTCTTTTAGCTTAGTAATTTCAGCCTGCCGATCAGCAGTTCCCATATCAGCTGGATTCATTTTGAAATGAAGTACCTTTAATTTTGTTGGATCATAATCACCCTGAATGTGATGAAAAAAAACATGTAATCTTATCACAAGCAATGGTCAAAACACTAAATATTCTCAAGTAAACATTATCATACATGTAGCATTATACATAAACATTGTGATACAATTTACACAATAACAGAGATGCTGAAACTGGTTTATGTCAGATTTATCTTTTTATTTTCAACACTTGCGGGCAACAAACTCTTGGCTTGCTTCACAATTCATGACTATAGCCAATACAGCCACCAACCTGTAAGTGTCTTTGTTCTATCCTACATTCCAATGTATATTTTTCTGCTTCACATTTCTCGAGAGATTTTTCCAAGTCAGCAATCTTTTCTCTAAAACATCGATAAATGATTTTTATCATCACCACAATCAAAGAGTTAACAAGCATCAAAATAGCTGTCGCTGAGGGCATCCACTTAGACAAATAGTAAACAAAGTACATAAAAATCACTACACATGAATATACTGTAGTACATAACAACATTAGATGCTTGAAGGTAATTTGCAAACCCTTTACATGAGACTAACAGGCTATCTGCTACATAATCTCATCATAACAGTAATTTCAAAACCACAATAGATGACAAATTTATGGTCAGAAATAATCCAGTTGGATGGACACACACTGATCCATCATTGCATCGATTACATGCAGACTTCACCACAAAAGGGTTAAACAATCAAATCTAACTACTATGCGAAAAACATAGAACAAATATTTCGAACATAAATTCTCTAGCATTGCTAGAAATGACTATAACAACATTTGACCAGTATAAAAACTTTGACCTCAATATGTTACCTGAGATGTAGAACTGTCTGTTGATCAGTCTGTGAAGTTGATACACCATTAATGCTTGTATTTTGTTGTATCTGAGATAATCTTTGTTCAAGCTACAATAAATACATATAATATTTAAAATATATCATGGCAAGGTCAGACATAAAAAACCTGATGGTCATCTGGAGAACAGTCATTTCTGTCAAATACTTTTATTCACATGTACCTGACAGATTCCTAACTTGCTTACTAAATCTATCTAAAAGTGTTTCTACAGACAATGTGAAACACTACTGATTTAGATTTGCATGTATATTGTGCAGAATTACAGTTTACATAAATAAAATGACCCACAGGTAGGGGAAGGGGCTTTCTTAAATTTGGGGGAAAATGACACGGTATTTTTGCAAAAGGGAAAAATAAAATTGGATGTTAACTTAATTTTAGGTGAAAATTTTTAAAGATTTTTCCAGATGTAAAGACACCAATAAATGGCTTCTGCTACTGTATAGAAGGGAAAAGGCCTGCATTCTCACAGCATGGAGAAAAACTTAAATACTATAAGAGTCTGTAAATATAAGACTCTGAACCTACATAGAATAAAGTATTTAATTACCTGTCTAGCAAGAAGTTTGCTAGCAGTTAACTCCTCATTAACTTTATTAAGTTCAGATTCCAATAATTCAGTCTGTTTTTTATAGCCTTGAACATTTTCCTCAAGTTGATGAACACGACTCTTTGACCCCGCAGCATCCATAGAAATAGATGATTCTCCATCATAGGAGTCTAAAATTCTCTTAAAGCCATCTCTTTCCTATATAGAAACATGTAGCCAAATCACAATATACATAATAACGATGATAAACACAACAGAAATAGTAACTCATTATTGCTCAGGTGAAAATATGAAGTTTTATATTCAAATTCATATTTCAATCATGTAAAAAAGAACAAATATACAGCTGATGATATAACAGAAATCTTCAAATGTATTCAAATGAATGAATCTTAAATAAAAAGATTACATTGGTAAAATTTCAAACTTAAATGAATAAAATCATGTTTATCAAATGAATACAAATTGGTCGACCCTCCACCTTGGCGCTAATGAGTACAAACTTCTAAATACCTTAGTAACAAGAAGTAACTTCCTCTTTAATCTTTTAAGAAGTTCAGCATCTTGTTGTTGTTTAGTTTTCTCTACAGTAGCTTGTTGTTGTAAACTGCTGATCTGTTCCTGCATACTACGTATAGTGTTCTCCTTGATATGTACACTGAAAAAAAAGGTATTAACACTACTTCTTCTCCTTGTGCTTAATTCTCTTTATCTATGGTATTTCAGCTATGTATCTAGACAGTGCTCCTGCATTACATACCAGTACTGATCTGCTCCATTTATGTTCTGTAAACTTTGATGTGAAAATCAAAGGAAGGGAAACAAATCATTGGAAGCAAATATTGCAGATGAATTGTCTAAGAGAAATATTACTCACGTTGTAAGCCCAAAATTTTTAACCTTCAGACCTCTACAGACTGGGCTTACAAGGGGCTTTTTCAATGTATTGTAATTAAATTAATTTTGTATCTTCATAAATAGATGCATACAGCCAATTTCTAGCCAAATTTTGTTGCAAACTGACACTATACATAACATAGCAGCTAAAGTGTGAACTCTTAAAATATACAGAGGAAATCAACAAAAAAAAGCGCTTATATATACATAAATTCCTGCATTGCTCCCTTGAAATCTCTGAATTCAAATATAACATATGTAAATATACATTTACAGATACCTCATGAATAATGAATGTGGACACATCAAAATATTTATACATATAAAGAATGGGGTTTTCTTAATGCATTCCTTTGTGAAGATTAAACTTAGATACCTTGTTTGAAGTTCTCCCTGCTTTGACAACATTAATGCTTCAGAATTCTGCAACTCAAAAACTCTTTTTGAAAGATCCGAAGGTGACCTGAAATGAAGGATTCAATTTTAGAATATATTTATTATTACATATGCAGAATATATTTTAGAATATATTTATTATTATATATGCAGAATATATTTTAGAATATATTTATAAAGCATATCCAGTATCATCAAGTCAAGTAATTAGACATTAGCTTCCAAAATGTTGTATTTACAAGCTAATTAAAAGTTAATTATATAAAAATATGACAGAACTTTTAATAGTTTCAAACTATTCATAATGCCTGGAAACAAGTTACCTAAGACAGAAAGAACAAACAGTCAAGATAAATGTGTACGTCCAAAGTCAACACCAATTTACTTGCATGCATGTCAACATTTTTCAACATTTGTTTCATAAAAATCTGGTCAATAATGGGAAACCTTTACAATGTAAACAAATGTAGACAGCAGAAAAACAATCAAGCAAGTTCCATAAAATATCACCTGATTTTACTGCCTGATCTATCAACATTCTCCCACTGATCCAAACGTGTTTTCATTGACTGAAAATGAAAATATGACCTGTAATTCCACAAATAGATGTAACTTATATATTATTACAATAATAATGCCACACATAAAAAGATCAGTCATTAATTTCGAAAAGATCTTTGTTTTTATGAAACAGTAATTTCATTGCTTTTCATAAAAAACATATTATTATGGTACACACGCAAGTCACATTCCAGAATTCTGGGTCAGTCACTGAAAACCTTTCAGTTTGTCGTAATTTTCACTGGTTCAGATGACGTAATTTTCTGATTTGCAGCAAATCTTGAATATAATGCAAATGTAATTCATTTTTTAAAAAGCGAAGTCATATGCTTAAACAGCTGTAAATTGGAATTGTAGACAACAAATGAATTACAAATGAATAACAAGACAGATGAACAAGAAAGTTTGTCATGAAGTTGCTTATGTAACAAAAATGCAGCCATAGAAATATTACCTCATTATCAGCCACTAATTTGTTATAATTGTTTAGTTTGTCTTCTAATCTTTCTACCTTTTTCTTCATTGATTCATGTTGTTCTTTCAACAGCAAATTATTTTCTTGTATAGCTCTGTATACATAATTCACAGTGTATAAATATATGTTATTCAACATGTCATTGTCTACAAGTATCTTATTTACATCAATACCGTGTAATGAAACAACATTGCTTTTCAGTATCAGGGGTTTTTGGGGGCCATTTTGACGACTGATATTTGGTCGCGTTCCCAATGGCAACAAGTATATTTCTTTCCCTAATTGCAAGGCGAAAATTCCCAATTCAAATGCAAAAAACAAAACGAAACAAAAATTAATATTTCATCATTTTTACAACATGTTTGGGGATGAAAGTAGCGAGTGCAAATAATAAGAGGGAGACAATCGCTAATTACATATTTTTAGACTGGTACACTACTCTGGCATTTTATTTGATTATTTTAACTGTCATGAAAATTCCCAATTCTAGGGGTTGGGTCATGTTCCCAAAAATGCTGAAAAAAAACCTGAATACAACACTTTTTATCTTTAACAAAATCAAAAAGACCTCCTCCATTTTGCAATAATACAAATATATATACTCATTATGACTTTGAGACTTTAATGCTGTAAAAATCAATTGTATCAAATTTAAATGCATCAATATACTAATTCATAGCGCCTAAAAACTCACTTTAAATACTGATTTTCATCCTTCAATTTTCTATTTTCTTTTTCCATGTCTTGAAATGTAGACACTTGAGATTTCAAAGCTTTACCAACCATACTGTCTTCTTCCATTCTAGATATTTGCAATTCCAAATCCTGCAACATGAAACAAATTTTAACAGTGTAATTCTTATGGGTATCTTGTCTTAGTATAGAAATTTTGTACCAGCAAGTCAATTTAAAAATATTAACAGTATCTGGTCCTGTCAATGAAGTCAGCAACAAAATAATACAAAAGAACAAGAATAAATTTGTACCTTTATTTTTTGTTCAGCTTGTGTTTGTTTAAGTCTTAATTCCTCACAGTCTTTCATCTGATTACTTATATCTGAAGATCGTCTATAAAGGCAAACATAATAAAATCAATGTAATAGCAAACTTAATGTATACAAGATTTTATAAAATTTTTAAGCACAATTACCAAATATTACATCATACAGGCCCTACTTCTTGTTCATTCCCTTGTTATTTTTCGAGAAAATCAAATAATCTTGATACAACATAAATACTAAAACTAGAGCTCCGCAAAGCAGCACCAACACTTGCCTGTTTTATACCATTCTATTTAATTTTGATCAAAAAGTTACAAAGGGGCATAACTCCAAAAATACAGCTTTCAAAATAATGCCCCTTGTCTAGCAATTGCATCTTGTCATGGTGATCAAGTATTCCCAGTGTCATGTTGGTATCTTTACAGTGTGTTAGTAATGGGCTACATTAAATTTTTTGCATGACAATGACAATCATAATAGCTTGATTTTTTCTTCGAAACAGACGATCTAATAATCCTTCAAAATCGTAACTAATGTATCCTACAAAACATTCAAACAATAACTCAACAAACAGAGAAATTCAGTGAAATGTGACTCCCTTAAGGGACTTCAAAAGGAAATATTCGTCAAGTTCATTTACATGTATCATGTTGCATATTATCTTTTAACACGGTGGTAACTGGACTACAATATTTATCATTAAAAAAACAATCAAACATCTTTTTTGCAATCAAACAATTTATTATTAGATAAAGCATTTAACATTGCCTACTTGAGTTGTAATTTTAATTGAGCTTTCGTTTCTTCCAGTTCACACTGGCATATTTTCAGTTCGGAGTCATTTCTCATCATTTCACTCTTCAGTTGTGTTATCTTCTCCCAATTCTGTTCTTTCTCCTGTAATTATTTTATTAGTAACTAAGCCAATTGAATATAAAGAAATAAATACAGAAGTTATTACTACCATTTTTTTACATTTACGAGGTGAGATTTCTTAAAGGTAAAGATATATAACAAGTAAATTTGAAGGCTTTGCAATCAGGACCTACTTAAATGATAACTTAGTTACTTACTTAATTATATATTTAGGAAATAGATTGTTATTTTTCATGCAATATTGTCATATAGCATGATTTAAGTTCATATGTGTAATAATCTGATCACAAAAGCCAATTAGGCCTTTGTGATCAAATATTACGCGTATGAACGAAAAATCACGCCATATGACAATATTGCATGAAAAATAACGATCTATTTCCATTCTGACACATCTGCTTTTGATATAATGAAACAAATTCTACAAAAATTACTGATGGATCATCCAGTTATCAGAACAGCCAATGGAATGTGTCGCCATAGGTAACTACAGGTGTGTAGCAGGAAGTGCTTTTTTTTACTATGCATAAAAAGAACTAGATTTTGTTTCATTTACTAATGAAAGCGGACGTGTCAGAATGGAAATCTATGTCCTAAATGTACACAAGAGTAACACGGAACAGTAAAAAGTCAAAGCATGACATACTGTGTCATATAGCACGATTTTTGTCCTCTTTGTTTATATTGGAAAATTTTAGACAGTGTTAGAGTGGGCAATATATATTGCAATAAAAAAAAACAAATAATAAGAATACCTGTTGAATCTCATCTGACATCTGAATTCTCTCTTTCTGTAAAGAAAGAATCTGTTCTTCATATTTGTTTCTTTGTTTTTCCATGTCTTTCTGACATTCCGCCAACTTTTCACGAGCCTGGGTATCTTTATCTTCAAGGAATTTCAACTGAGTCAATAAATCTGAGACCTTATCCCCATTTTGCTAAAAAGGAATAAATCATGATAGATAAACTACTATAATTAAAGTTAACTGTTATTTGAAAATGACGATTCTATCAGAAATACTGTCAAGAAAGTCATTAGTAACCAATAGCAAGACTTTCAGTAAACTGGGACAGAATAACTACACATGCCATGTCTGCCAAACACTGGATCAACTTAGTACTCTCAACTCACTGTAAACTGTTCCGACTTTACTCGTTTCCAAAATATACTATTTCAACATGATTATACTACTTAGTCCCCTTTTATGATTTAAAATTTAATAAATATGATTTAAAAAATAATAACCACAACATAACATGGCTATATTATTGATTTCCAACATAGTCAGATGCAAAACAGTTCACCCAAGTCCATTCCATTGATAATAAGTTTATCCAAAATAAAATTATTAATCTGTAATGACATAAACTTACAGATTTCTCAGTATTCAGAGAGGATATCTTTTGCTCATATTCTAGTCTAGCTCTCTTGTGATTATTTTCAATCTGAGACAGTTTATGCTCCAAGCGGAATATTTGATTTCTGGCAGAAATATATTCAGATTCTTTGTTTTTAAGGAGCTTTTCTTTCTCTGCAAAAAAAGTCGAAAATAATATATTTTATTTCAATGCTTCATTTTTGTAAGTCATGGTACTAAGATAATACATGCATATCAAGAAATCAAACAGTACCTAATTACTACCTGATAACAAGTTAATAGGAATTTAACAGATAATCAAAATCAAATAGCAAGCTTTTTAGAATCACTAGAAAATGATTCATGTAATTAAAAATTCCTAAAGATTTTGAGTGACTTCACAAAAAAAAAACAGGTAACTGATTTTTGTCAAGCATGCTTGCGGTGACACAATCACCTTCGTAAGCTCTGATTTTAATCCTGTAACAAGTATTCTCAACTGGCAACCAAACAATTAAATTATATACAAACTTATAAACAACAAAAGTAGCAAGAACTTACTGCAAAAGATTACAAGATTATGCATATCAATTAACACAAAAACTACCACCCAGCACTTTGAATTTGAACTAGCACATTCTTATACTGCAATGTATATATAACATTTTCCAGGCAATATTTAGAACAAACCTTATTTTATCTTACCAAGAAGAGTTCTCACAGACAAGGCATCTGAATCACCAGATCTGCTATTAAAGCTGTCATTCCCAATATTGTCTAAACTAAATATTGGAACATCTCTGCCATCATTTTGATCTTGTACAAACTGATCAAAGTCTCTCTTCATACGAACAACACTTGTATTGTCATCTAAGAATGCCATGGCTATGTGTCAAGCATTCTGCCAATGAAAACATGATTTATTAATACCTGAATAAGGTTTCTACACCAATATACTGTAATCTGTATTCTTGCAGTGCTTGTTCAGATCAAAATTTAAAACAACCAAGATTAAAACTTATGTTCTGGACATTATTTCATCTGTTCTTTATGAATAGCTTGTAAAAATTTCTTAAAGTACTTAATAGCAACAGTGAGAGATTAAAAATGTTAATGGAGGGTAGCTATGCTTAAATATAATGGACCATCACTATTCTCACAGTACAGCACAGGGTTTTCCCTAAGATTTTTCACCCGAGGGTCCCTGGGACTCCCATCTCATCACATTTTAGTGGTCCCTTGGGATTTTCCGGGGCCCCACACAGAAAAAGCCAAGGGCAAATCCTGAGTTGGAAGGGGTCCAGAGGATGCAGTGGTCACTCACAATATGAGTCCCTCAGCTGAATATCGCGTCAGGGACGCAAGAAACCTGCATCAGGGAAATCCCTGCAGCAGTTAAAGCACTTTAAATTTGTTATAATTGCTTAAACATTTTAAATATCAGTACATATTGAAAAACAAATACATTGGTTGGAGTAAAAAAGATCAAGCAAACATATTTTGTTATAAAAACAGAAACTTTCCCATTATTAGGTCATATTTCAGTGTAAAATGATTTTTCGAAAAATAAACAGTTATATACATACAACAAAACCTATTTTCGACCAAAAATGTCTTTGTTTTCAGAAATTCTGAGAAAATAGTGGTGCTGTGGGAATAATTGTAAACTATACATATTTTGAATTACTTCATATCAGCACCAATCTATTTAATTTTATACCACCTCATCTGATTTGCTCAAGGACAATGACTTAACTGATAAAAAGTTGACTAATTTTGCAGGAAATTTGACCCTTGATGTATTCTGTTAACACAAAATATGATGCCGTGTTGACATAAAACTTAAAAGAGGTGCTGGTGTATAATAAAGTACGAAAGGTTAAAGTACGAATGAATATACCGTATGTAAAGCTAAAGAACGTATATGTGGAATTCTAAGATGGAAACTACAAGTAAAAATAACCATTATCAATGACAGAATGACGAAAATTACATGTCAATCACAAACAAAGCCGCTAAATTATTAAGATAGTGTTGATATTCGAAATGTATGATTTACCTGGACTGTGTGCGCTTAATGTAATATTTTGTCAACGTTCGTGAAGAAAATTTGTAACCCAGTCAATGAACTATGTCAAATTTGATTACAAATTTTCTGAATTTTGTTCTTTATTACTGAACTAATGTGTGCTGTCAGAGCGCGCTTTCAGATATTGCGGTCTGAGGTGGATAACATGATCAATATAATCTAAAATGTTTTTTTCCCGTTTATTGATTGCTTTATTCACATTTTCTGTTTTGTAATTAAATTTATTCACGATTCACTCGATTAGACAGGAAATGTTTGATAGTTGTTAAAACGAGTTGCACGTCTAGTCACGTGATCCATTATGGAGTCAGAAATTTCTGTTTTGGTTTAGCACACATTTCGCATCGCTAAGATACTTTGGGACTGCTAAGCTATGCCAGGACCCATTGAAAGATGGCTCGAATCATTCATGTATAGACAGTTCGCTGAAAACTTTGATAGATTTGGCTATAGAACACTGCAGTCGGTGAGTAAAATTGCGTTTTCGAAATACATTTGGATATGTTCTGCCTAAGACCTAAAGGATTATTGACGAAAATTGTTTACTACTTCAGGTATGTCAGCTACAGATTCCGCAGTTGATGTCTATGGGAATCCCACAGAATGACAGTGAAGTTATTTATCAGAATATTCAGTTGATGTGCCAATCATCAAATAGTAAGTTGTCAACCATGAAGAATTAATATGGATATATTCACTTTTATGCTACCCAACTACACAACATGTGGTTTTGTGTGATTATCTAGAAATCAGTTGTTTGGTAAAGCTGGTCTTTCTGTATGTTGAAAGCAATGTACAACTAGGGGATCGGGGAACAGGCGTACTTTTTATAATTTTCGTTAATTAAAATATTAAATGAACCTGTATATTCGTTAGTTATGTCCAAATGAACTGACATATATATATACATAAAGAAGCATGGCAGGTATTTGGCTGTTATTTTATAGTGGTTGTTGTGATTTTTCTCCCAAAAATTATAGGGACTCAAATGTTTGTCAGACACCAGGGTTTTTTTGGCTGTTTTGACTACCAATATTCGGTCACATTCCCAATGGCAAAAAGTATGTTTTTTTCATATTGCAAGGCGAAAATTCCCAATTCAAATGAGAAAAAAACATTTTGGCATTTTTACAACATGTTTGGGGTCAAGAGTAGCGAGTGCGAATAATATGAGGAAAAAAATCACTGATTACATATTTTTAGACTGGTACACTTCTCTGGCAGCATTTTTATACACTGTAACTTTTTCCTAATTTTGTCTAAAATTCGCAAATATTCCCAATTCTGGGGGCGGGTCATGTTCCCAAAATGCTGAGAAAAAACCCTGGGCACATTCAGTGCTTATCCTGAGAGCTGGTCTGCTCATGATAGGAATAAGAATGAAAAATACTGAGACAGTTGGGATATTGGCTTCTGCTGATAACATTGCTGTGGCTTTTAAGTTTTTAGTGAAGCAGGTCCATTCAGACCAGTTTCCTCTAGTAATGTAATTTATGAAGCTAACTGGTATTTGAATCTTTGTTTAAAAGCATTTTTCCAAGTTATTTTGTTTTCAACTACTTGTATTAGTGAGTATATAAATTGATGAATAAACAGTGTTAAAGCTGAATATTAAGACTTGAATGCCACTGATTTGATCATGCGTACAATTCATCTCTGCACAGCTGAGAAGAACTTGAATAATGAAATTACAGTGCTGATATTATATGTATTGCTGTTGTTTTGTTTCAGCACCCCATCAGCAAATGCAAATGAGGAACATTTATGGTAACAGAATGCCTCATGACTTGCATGGAATGCAATGCCAAAATAGAGATGGCAGTCAGTCACAAATGGTAAGTTTCATTGTGCACAGTCTTTTGACTGAGTTATCAAATCTATAATATTTTAGTTAGTACTAGTCACTATCTAGTTTTTGTTCAATTTCCCTAACAGATTCAGACATATGAGGTCTTAAAAAAATAGGTTTGTTTCTAATTACCCAACCGACACATCTTTTACCTGCCGACTAATAAGTTTTTATGGCATCCAAATCTTAGTGTTATATTGTAATTTTCACGACAGTGTTGCAGATATATGTAAAAAAAACATAAAAGAAAAAAATCCCTACTTACTGACCCATATTATTTGGGGCATGTAACCAGAAACAAACCTTTTTTTGGTTTAGGCCTGAACTTCAGTTGATTTTTATACCCCACGGCCATCAATAATGGGGGTTTGCAGGCATCTCGAACCTGCTGGAATACTTGTCTGACCAAATGAAAATTTGTCTGACTCAATATGTTATAAATAAGTGATAAATGCTGTAAATTGTGCCGACTGCTGGACATCTGGTCCAGTACTTGCCAAAAAGTTAATGGACCTGCTCAAAAATTTTCCTGATATTTCCGACAGTCCGGCAACTTTCGGGAAGCCTGCCTTGGAACTTTGCATATTCTTAATATTTAATCATGTCTGGTTCATATCTTAACTATCAGATATAGGATTCCATTTTTCCTTGATTTGTTATGATATTATTCATAAGAATGTTAGAACAGATGTAGATTTGTTTGTAATGTTTTTCATTTCATATGAATAAATTAACCTGTATGTAATCTTAAAATTAGGAAACTTTCAAACTTTACTATTACAAAATGTTATACATTACTACACATCAGTATAATGACACTTCCATCATATGGTTGTTTCCTTTAAAGATTTTATTTGGATTACACCTATGCTCAGAGTCAGAATTGTATTGTGCTTACTTAAATTTGTCATTCATGTGCTTTTTGTTTTACAGAACTGTATGCCTCAAGATAACAGCTGTTACAACTATGGGAACCAGAATGTTAACACAAGTGGTCATTTCTATAACCAAGGCATGCCCCAGCATTCAGATATGATGAGTTCTCAATACAGACAACCATACCAAGGCAGTGGATTTTCTAACCAGCATCAACAGCCTGAACGAACACCATTTCCTTGTATGGGCATGTCATCCTCAAACTCAGCTATGTCTTCTAGAAACAGCTATGCTGGACATGTTCCAGGCTCTCCATTAATAGGTCATTCTAATATGCGTCAGTCTCACCCACATTTGAGAAACTCCGGCCAAAACCCACAGGAAGTGGCGAATAACATTTTACATATGGCTGCATCATCTTATCCCACTAACCATACTGTGCAAGTTCCACTTTCTAAGAATAGGTCTGCTCCCTATCATTTGCCAAACAGATCTCCTAATTATAATGCCCAAGCACAGGAAAATCAGCAACAAATGGGACATGAGTATAATAATCAAGGTCATTTCATGTACCCCAGTCCTCCCCACCAATCTCAGCTACAGCAAGGTGTTCGTGACCCAAGAATGTCACCTGTCAGTCCTGGATCTGGAAATATGTGTAGTCCACTATCTCACCACAGTGGAAGAAGTATGCCTAGTTCCAGCCCTTGTTCAATGCATAGTCCAGGTATCGGAAATGTCAGGTCACCAGGTCCAAATTCTCAGATGATGAATTCTCCTCAAAGGAATCAATATCCAATGTCATCACCTATGACTGCTAATAATCAAAGAATGGTGTCTCCTGTACCAACCAGTCAACAACTTCAAGTCAATGTTCCATCTTCAGTTACTCAACAGATGTCACAATGTTATGGCAGCAATAATTCAAATTCATTACAGTTCCAGAACCATCCACCACAAGCTATGGCACAGTATTCACCTGGACTTTCTGTTTGCAATTCACCTAGCAATCATTCTGGTCATTTGGTTCAATCACCAAGTGCCCTAAGTGGAAATTTCTCACATTCACCTGGTGGGCAGAGTGGTTATTGTAGCAACATATCATCACCTTTTACTCCTAGCTCTAGAGCTTCATATCACAGTCCTTCTCAAACACATACTTCTCCGACTATTGAACAAACTGTACCTGAGACAAACTTTTCTAACATTTCATCAAAACAGTGTACCAGTCCTCTCCAGTCTTTACAAAAACTGTGTATGTTACCAGAATCCCAAGTTGTGGACCCTAAAAGTGTTGTGAAAGAAGCATGTGTTTCTCCTGTTGATGTTAATCAGAAAATGTCTGAAAATATAAGTGCTTGTGTGTTGGATAGTTCTCAATGTTCAAGTGCTGTTGATGATAAATTAAGTGACACTGAACTTAGTTTGCAATCCGAGCAACCATCAAGTAATACATCTGAGTCTGTGATAAGTCCTGATAAGTGTCAACCAAAGAAAATGATGCTATTGAGAGCTGCCAAAGATGACTTCACAACAAATGCCCCACTTGATTCTGACATTCCAGTTTCCAGTGAAACTTCTTTTACGAGCAATTGCAATGACTCTTTTACGTCAGCAGGTTCTGTTAAACAGCAAAGTGAAGGTAATACCATTTCAAGCAAGGATTGTACTGACATGAATGAGATTAAAGAAGATGTTGGATCAAATCAAAATTTTGATATAACTCCTGAACCAGTTATTGGTAGTACTGATTTGAACAGTGAAACTTCAAATTCAAAATTTGAAAGTGTTAAAACCTCTGATTTGGTCTCAGAAACTGAAATCTCACAACTTGCACTAGAGGAAAATAAGCAAGATAGTGCAGATTGTTCTGTGGAAATGAATGATTCTAGTCATGGTGAAAAATCTGTTTGTGATGATGATTCTGTTGCCTGTACTAAGGATAAAGGTGCTGAAAATGTGCAATTAAATGGCAATGATGTTCAAGCTGTAGCAAATAATGTGCAATCTGATGAGCTGCAAGCTTCAATTATCTCTGATTGTTCAGTTAGTGACAATGAATCTCCTCTTGTTGTACGAAAAGACATTCAAAACACCTATAGCAAGCAAGAGCGGTTGAAAAGTTTTGAGATCACTCCAAGACAAAGGGGTGATAGTACTGGATCACTAAGTGATGATCTGGTCAACAGTGACTTTGAATATGAGGATCATATTGGATGTGATGATATTGAAACAGGATTTAGTGATATTGATGAAAAAGCTAATGATATGGATGAATCAACAAATGAGAGAACTAAGACAGTAGATTCTAGTATTTCATCTAATGTTGTAGTGATAGACACAGTTAAAATCAGTCGCTCTCCATGGCAAAAGGGTAATATGAATGATCGGGTTGTTAAAAAAAACCGGAAGAATGGCCATTTAGGTGTTGTTAATGGTGTGACAAGTTTATCAGACTTTAGTATGGATAATATTCCCAGTCCCCTCGGTGCTGATGTTGTTGATGGCATTGATGAACCTGTAAGTTTAGATATGGGAGATGGAACTGTTTCAATAACCAGACCTTCTCGTATAAGGCAGCGAAAAACACCTGTGAAATATAAAGATACCTCATTTTTTCAGGGAGATTTTGTGTTTATTGAAGAAGAAGAAAGACAAGGTCACAGTTTGGCTAAGAAAAAAACACCTACCAAAAAAACTGATTTTAATTGTAATTCAAAGAAGCCAAGTGTTACTGATAAAAGTGATAATTTGAAGAATAAAACTGCAAAAAGTAGTGCAAAAAATGATGACATGCAGGAGAGTTTAGAACTTCCTAAAGCACCAAAGATTAAAGCAGTTGTAGAATTATCACCTAACCAAAATTTAGAGAAAACTTTGAAACTTCTTGCTGAACAGCAAATCAAGCTGAAGCAAGAAAATCCAAATTGTGAAGCAGGGAAAAATGTGAAAGTTTGTGTTATTACTAAAGGTAAAAATGGGCATTTAACTTCTGAATTTATCCAGAATATAGATGATGTGAAAAATGACAGTTGTGTAAAAGACAGTGTTTCCAATGCTGGCTCAAAGTCGTGTAGTCGAGTTACGAAATCTCAATCTAAACAGACTGCTGGTCGGAAAACCAAATCTCCTGTTACTAGGAATGCAACTAAAAGAACTAGAAGCAGTGATACTGTTACTGCTGTTAAGACCAAAAGAAATAAGCATGAAGTAAATGGCATTAAATCAGAAAGTCTTTGTGAAAACAAATTGTCAACAGTAACTAGATCAAGGAAAAATAATATGATTAATCATGAAAATATTGAAACAAAAGTAGAATCAAAACCAGTAAAAAATGAGAACATTTCAGATGCTGATTATGAAGTGATAGAAATAAATTCTGAAGATGACGAAGGTGGCGGTCTGAAGGATTCTGGTGCTAAGCTTAGCGAAGAAAGTTCTGAAAATTGTAAGGCACAAACAATTCGTATAAATTGTGATGGCACACAAAGTCGGGCTCCAGAAAGTGATGAATTCAAATTTTCTTTGGTTGAAGATGACATTTTTAATGATAAATTACAAGTTAAAGACAGTAAAGATGATCTCAAAGAATCCATGGACATTAGTGAAAAGAAAATTAATTCTGTGCCAAAAATTAGTGGCAGGGGACCTTCAGGAAAACAAACAAAATCTTCGAAGTCACATATAAAGAATGTTAAACCGAGAAAGAAGGTCAGAGGGTTGAAAAGGAAGACAATTGAATATGATGATCCAGATTTTGACCTTGGGCCAAGTTTAAAATTCTTGAAGTCCAGTGGTAGTAGTGAAAATTTCAATAATAAGAAAATAAAGAAAAAGACTGATAAATGGGCTGAATTCAAAGGTCCTAAAGTGGTTTTTGAAGGTGATAAAGAAACTCCAGATAAATGTGCTGTAATAAATGATCCTTATGAGCAGACTAGCTCAAAAAAAGCAAAGTTAATTACTCAAAATGTAACTAGAATAGAGATCTCACAACTTCCATCAGATAAATCTGTGCTGATTCCTAATAGTGATTCTATGGAGAGTGAAATTTGGAAATGTGCACTGTGTGGTAAGCATAGTAGTTACAAATTTCTTGGTGATCTTTTTGGGCCATACACTGTTGAAACAATGTCTGATGATATGCTGGACTTGAGTCCTAAAGTTAGACTTGGAAGTGGAAAAAAATGGGATGAGAATCAACCTGGTACAAGTAAAGGAGGTCGAGCAGGTAAAAGAAGTGATAGTGCATCACGGGATGTTAGTGAATGGAAGGAAGTTTGGATTCATGAGAGTTGTGCAGTGTACTCTGATGGTGTCTTTCTTCTTGGATCCAAAATTTATGGTTTACAGGAGGCTGTACGCATTGCTAGCCAAACAGTAAGTCATCAGGGCTTTAGCTTTACTTAGAGTAAGATATTGTATTTTTAATGATCCAGCACTGCAAATAGATCAGTGTAATGATTACTGATAGTATGATCAGTTTAAACCATAAACCAGTCTTAGCAGTAGCTGTGACTGGATATTTAAGGTTGCAAATGACAATGGACATCTATGAAAAATGACCTCATTAAATCTTTCCCAAGTTTGCAAATATTTTGTAGTTCAAAATCGTCTGAGCTCTCATTTCTTGTTTAGATTAAAAATGTTGTCAATCTCAAGTGGAGCTATGTTGTAATTATTCTCTTCACATTTTTGTTTGCATTTAATGATTTTGCACTTCCAAACACATGTATCCTAGATGTCTTGGTGTTTAAATATTGGAGTTGAAATGTGTGATCTTTTTCTCCATTATCTGTGTATACTTACATGGGACAATATTAATTTATTCATATACTAAGTACTCTGTTTATGTACTCATTGTATGAGCTAAGTTTTTTTTCTCTGGAATAATACTTTTTGACATCTTTTCAGCTTTGTTCAGTCTGTGATACACATGGAGCAATGATTGGCTGCTTAAACAAAGGTTGCCAACAAAAGTTTCACCATGCTTGTGCACAAGAAGCTGGTAAGTGTACTTCCTCCTTATTATCAGTAACTCTCTGTGTAAAAAAATTTGAAGCTTTTGAACTAAAAATATTGATTTCTGTTGTGATTGATTTAATTAATTCAATAATTAACTAATCTGTTGACATGTAATTATCCTACAATTGTAACTGTGTTTTTATTAGGATGTATTTATAAATATTGGCATTGTTGTTAATCATGTACATTTGAAATATCTGAGTGCATATTTGTTATTACAGATTGCTACCTTGATGAAGAAAATTTCTCTTTACTCTGTCCTAAGCATAAGGTATTTCTTATCCTATTTTTTATCAGTAAAGTTTTGTAAAAATGTTACGATTCATTTCATATTTTGCGTGATGTATATGTATACAAATCCTTTTATATATACGTATATATATATATATACACAAAAAATAACAAAAATAACTTTGGGGTATATTTTAGTCATTGAGCATGTGGTAGGTTTGCTGCTGGTTTGTGGGTGTAAGTTCCACAGCTGTAATGGATTTCTGTGAAAATTTAGACATACCATTTATTGATATGCATGATAAGAAGATGTGTTCACCTTTATTTTTTGTGGTTCGGTGCCAGTGTAATTGATTGCCCTTAATTTGTATGTTATACTTTTGTTATTCTTTGTAGTAAATTAGTTTCATAGTAAATTTTCATTTACCATTAGCTTAAGATTATTTTAGCAGTACAATTACGTTGGCTTAGTGTAACAACTCTAATTAGTAATGCATTTGATATGTACTGTGTATAAATGTATTTAATGTAAGTTTATTTATATAGGTGAAGAAACTAAAACAATTGGAAGCATCTTCTACAATGAATACCGGATGAAAATCACCATGGATTAAAGAATGGACTTCAACATCTCAGGGCTTTGCATAAAATCAGATCTGAATGAATAACATTTGAACATTTCATGTTTAAAGTTGTGTGCAACATGCTGTACATACTTACATGACATGCTGTATGTTGAGATGGTTGGTTACAGATACGGGTCTCTTTCACAATAGTGGAATTATTACAGAGTATCAAAATGGTCAATAAGTATTGAATACTAACTGTATTGGATCATTTATATTGAAGTAATAAGGTGCTACTTTTGCATTGCATTGGATATTTATGTATAAATGATAATATTTAAGAACAAAAGATACCTTTTTTTTAGTTAATGCATATTTCATGCTCTTTGGTAGAGATTTCATATTAATGTGTGCTTGTTCATACCCTATATATGTATGGTCATTGATTCTACTTTTTATATAGTCATCAGTTACACATTATTTGCCTGTATACATTATGGGATTAAATGTGCCATGGTAGAAATGTAACATAATGCACATAGACTTCAAGATTTTCAGATCTTTTTTTATGTGCTATTTGTCTAATGAACCAAATTTGATACAATTTTCCATCTTTTTTCTGTTATTATATTATTATTTTCTTATATTATTTATTTGTGAAGAAAAAAAGTTGAAATTACAAGAAAGTAATATTTCATACTGAAAGTTAAGAATACTGGACTCTTTCAGATGGGCTTTCAAAATTAGCATTGTTCGAGTATGAGGGAAGTGGAAAAAAGTATAAACAAGGATTTTATGCATCATTTATAGGTTATGAAGAGTACAGGCACCTGTTATTTTTTATTGTGTCCTTCCGTTTATGTCTTCCAGAAGTTAAATTTCCTGTCATAATGTGTTGAAGCAGCTATTGAGATCATGCATGGCTGTCAGTCTGTACACTGAACCATTTTTCTTGAACTACTTAATGGATTTTTACCAAATTTAGCATGTGATTGGCATTCAGTATGTTGCAAATGATTATCTGGGATGGGAAAGACTGAATCGGGCATTATTTTTAAATTGATTCTTCTTCAGAAGTATGGTACTCTGTGCAATTTAAATTTTGCTCTCATACATGGAATTCAAAGATGCAAAAATGATGTTGTTGAATCCTTCCAGATTGCACTGAGTGGTATGGTCAAATGATTATTATCTCCAAACATTTCTCTACAGGCCTACAAGATGCTATTTGATTCAAATTGCCTGGTAGCATTTTACAAGATACAAATATTCATTTATAGTAGGCACAGAGTATAACAATAAAGATTATGAATAGCTATTCACCAACAAGACAACATAGTAATGAAATAAATAAAACATAGACAATTGACATACATAATCCAGACAATAAAAGAGAATACATGTATTATAATATTTGATACTAAACATGAAGATTTATAAAAGTGCTAGCGTTAATAAATATTTAGTAAATGACAAACTTATTCAAAATATTTAACTGTTCACATTTGTAGGTTTGAATATGATAAAAGTAACTACAAAGGCATATAAATTATTAGTATAGGCATTATTATTTAGTTATAGCACTTTTAAGTCATGCATTTTTGCGATAGGATAAAAAATTTCTCTAATTGTGAACTTTCAAATCTGAATTATTGAAGTTGGTCCACTTGTTTGGAATGTTTTATCTAGCTTTGTATATGCAAGAAAAAGTCAGTATATTTTCAAGAATTAATTAATCCATTCCTATTTTCAATCAATTTTCATTCTATTTCGTTAATGTTATGGAAGTTTCCTCTGCTCCATGTCAAATGCAGTTAGTGTTCTATTTATGTAAGATCTGTTAAGACAATTACCAGATTAAAAAATTTCTGGAACCTCCAGTTTTTCCCAGGTCCAGACTCTACTGGTTTTTATTGTTTCCGCAGCACCGAGGTTTAGGTTTCCATTTTTTTTTTGAAACTGTTCAACTTTCACCCATGCAATTACTATATTAGCTAATTGATATTGTCTTCTTATATATATATATATATATGCATGAAGAGTATACTGACAATTAGGACATTACTAATTTTTATTTGTCAACTACTCTATCAAAATAAAGCATATTAGCTTAAAGAGCTTCTAATTCTCAGAGTTGCCAAAAACGAAAGGGGTATATTGATGCAATGAAATTTTATTGGGTAAAAGTGTTATATGCATGTGAAATGGTATGGCAATCATACTTGAACTTCATTCAGCTGTATTATATGTTTTATTTTGTTAAATCTTGCAGCAAAACCATTCCATACCTCGGTTATCTAGTTGTTACCCCCTTTTATACTGTGTACCACTTACATATGCTGATTTTAATTGCTTGCAAAAATTGCTTATTAAATGAAAGTTGACTTGTTTTGTATTGGAATCAAGTGTTGTTTACATCTTACCAAATGTTGCATTGTTTGTGAACATAGTTGGGAAACTCTTTGTTGGGAAACCCTGTTATCCTCCCTTTATCTTGTTTAAGGGCCTTGTGTGGTACAATTCTTGATTTTAATTGTGGCAGATATGTGCTATTAAAGCAGTAAGAATTATTTGGAAATGTTAAAACTAGATAACTTTTATTAATGTTGATGTATTTGTTGACTGGTTTTGTCATGTTAAATATTGTTGATGTTTCTCCATCTCTCTTCTCAAAGTCCTTCCCTCTCTCCTCTCGTCCTTGGTTATTCCGCTCACCCGATTAGCTTAATGGATTTTTGAAAATACTAGTATTTAAGATGGCCATCATGCATTTTTATAGTATCTAAAAATTATACATTTCTGTATTTATGTCACATTTGTGTAGTACAAAGATAGAAATCAAAATGGAATAGATTTATTATGCTATAACAGAACTGTTAAGCTGCTACATATGAAAATGCTAATGTGGTACTATATTTGCTTCTTAAGATTTGACATTCTGTGATACGTCTCACCTTCCTGAGTTGTGTGTACATTTACTGGTCATTGTTTTCTTTGTATATTTGATTTTTAAATGTAACATTTAGATAGTGCCTTTCATTGGTTAATTGTTGAAATTCTGTACTATTACTCATTTTGATTTGTGTTTGGCATTAATGTATAATTTAGCTTTTGCTCTTAGATTCCAATTGACAAATAATATCTGATATTTGTACATTTATCATTTTGTTAAACAGGAAATGTGTCTGTGATTCATGTTACATTGGTTGTGTTATTATTTTTTCATTTGTATATACTTCAGTGAGAATGCTTATGCATGTATGTATGTGTATTCTCTGTTGATACAACATGTTTTGAATAGAATTGAAACAAGACTTTCCCACATTTGATATGTTTCATACGAAGTAGTGGTGTGATATGATCTTAATATTGGAAACATTAGAAGTCTTAAAAGCTGCGAGTTAGTTTATTGGTGGAATAATCCTAAGTGGTAATATTTTCCAATGCTTTTCATTTAGTTGTGAGGCAATCATAAGACCAAGATATTTCAATGTATTACATCATGCTTCTAATTGTATGGCAATGCGGTGTGTTTGTATGTAGTTTTGTCTGCTGTTGACTGTTTAGTTAAAACATCTTTCACAGAAGTGGAATTGTGGATACAGTTTTCACAATGATTTTTTAATTCAATATGTTCAGTGTACATTATTGTAGCATATAGTAATGCTTCATGTACTGCAGTACTTCATTGTGTCCTGGTGGAACAAAATTTTATGTTTGTGTAAGAATTTATAATTTATAAATGTGTATAAAATTACCCACCATTTAGTTAGCAGCAGGTATGTTTAGATGTAAATGAAGATGTAAGCAGCTTGTTTTATGTTACATAAGCTGTTGTTCATTCCGAATAAACTGTACATCATTGTAAAATGTCTTAGAAATATTGCGTTAAAAATGTGTTCATAACCCATTTTGTTGATCACCTTGTTTGTCATTACTTTATGAATATTTTACTTGTATTATATAAGTTAAAATCTAAGTATTGTATCGCTGTGTGAAAATGTAACTTGTGCAAAATCAATTTTGTGTTATTTCAAACATTGAATGCCTTTGCTATTAATAAAAGGTTAAAACATGTGTAGTGTTCTTGTTTTCAGTTTGGACTATCCGCTATGAAGGGAGATAATTCCAGCAGGCTTATGCAAGTTGGCAATTGTTATGTATGCAGTAAATTTTTGGTGAAAGTATGCACAAAATATAACTATAACAAGACACGAAGCCATATACACCTCATTTAACAGAGTCAAACGCTTGTCAAAATATCATTGCCGTAATTGTGTTAAAATTAATAACCTGAGCCCTGTATTAATATATCTCTTTGGTATTGTGCTCAGCAAATTTGACAGAATCAGAAATGATTGAAATTAAACTTTTCTTGAATAGAATAATTTACTGACATTTTTGAATCAGAGTTCCGAAAAAATACTGCTACGAATCACTAGTGATTACATGTCTGCACAATCCCATATTTTATTTCCGGTACATTGAGTCACACATTTATCTCCCTTGATAACCTCTCCTAATCTGTCACGTGACTCACCACTATCAAATCATTCAAAGGCGGGCGTCGGCCCGGGTATACCTTGGAACTAATGAAAGTTTGACGAATAAGTAGTGAATATCTGTTACATTTAACGTATTTTCTAAATTACGGATACAGTTACTTTTTTATTACACGTGGATACGGTTTGCTTCATTTATTTTGTGCGTAGTTATTTTACTTCTAAATCTAGTTGACCAGTTTGGGTATTTTCAAAATGGCGGCTGACGATCCTTACGGTATGACGGGCGTGAGTGCTCAAGAAATGAAGTACTTGGCAGTTGACAGGAATGTCATCAACGACCCTATGATGCAGGCGGAATGGGCATCCAAGAAATTAATTTGGGTTCCTCACGAAACTCATGGCTTCGTTGCTGCATGTATAAAGGCGGAAGTTGGGGATGAAATAGAGGTTCAGGTGGAAGAATCGGGAAAAAGAATGAGATTTCACAGAGATGACTGCCAAAAGATGAATCCACCCAAATTTGCCAAAGTTGAAGACATGGCAGAATTGACCTGTTTAAATGAAGCATCAGTTCTTCATAATCTCAAGGACCGTTACTATTCTGGCCTTATCTATGTGAGTATTGTCAATGAGTCATGCTGTAACATTTTTAATACATACAGTATCCATTCTATATATTACCTATTAGGCCTTAACTTAAAATAAAAGAAGCAATTTAGCTTATACTGGTCTCCAAACTTTTTTCAGGGGAAATTCTGTCCCAATTCAATCATTCACATGCACTGTCATTGTTTTTTATCTTGAGTGGTTAGTCACAGTAGGATAAATTATGAGCTGTCATGTTGGTGACAATTCTTGTCCATGAAGATGGCATTGCCAAACTTTATGATATTTCATGAATGTAATTTGCCAATTTTGTAGGGGAAACTGTCTATTATGATCAGGGCTTTCATTTGACCCTTAAAACAGCATTTTTACTCATGAAGTCAGTAAAATAAAGCTTTTGACTCTTGAGAATTTGTACCAAACGGTCAAATTTAAAATAAAATTAGACGGAAATTTTGTTGACTCTTAGAATTATCATCGGCCAATGGTCATTCTTGACCCTCAACTTTTGAAGCCTAGTGAAAACCCTGATGATGTGTCTTGCCCCCTCCCCCCATCTATATTTGATTTAGTTTAGTGAGGGAGTAACATTTCCACATACATAAATTATATCATGACTAATAAGCTACTAAAATGTTGAACCCAATTTTGTCCTGGTCATAATTGCAGAACTTTTTTCTGGAGAATGGGAAGGGCCTCTCAAATTAGGATATTAAGCATGTGGTAATAACCATTTTGGGAAAAAAAAACATCATTCAAAAATGTTAATGATTTGTTGAATTAAACCAGCAAATTTTTTCCTTCTTTGTTTAGGTCTGGAAAACGGACCCTTCCCAATTGAAATAAAGACATTTTCCCAGTTCCTGACCTAAAAATTCCCTATTTTGCATCACACCATTAATTTTTTCCAATTGAACTGGACCTTGTCCCTTTCTCAAAATTGTAAAAAAATCACTGTAAACAGTATTCTACTGTGTCTTGCTTATCGCATGGCAATTTCAATCATGTATATATTGAAATGCCAAAAATAAAGCATATCTGAGGGCTTTTAAATAATTACAAATTCGAAATTTTACTAATTTTTTGGGAAGTTTTTGTGCCACTATTGGGAAAATTTTCAATTGGAACCTGTCATGGGAGTCTGGCATAGAAGGTAAAAAAGCCCTGAATTGTTTAATCATTACAAACATACCTTTTATGCTTCCAATTCACAGACATACTCAGGCTTGTTCTGTGTAGTTGTCAACCCCTACAAGAGGCTTCCAATATACACAGAGAAAGTAATTGAGCTGTACAAAGGCAAGAAACGCCATGAGGTGCCACCCCATGTGTTTGCTATCACTGACACAGCCTACAGGAGTATGCTTCAAGGTATGTTCATGTATATTCATTTTATAATTATTTGATATTGACAATGCCTTCCAGAAAGCAGTTTGTATGACCATGTATCTAATAAAGTGAATTCAGTCTGGTAATATCTACCCAAAAGTACTATATAACTGCAAATAAGACATGAATGATACTTCATTGTTTGATTTGAACAGTGTTTCATTATTGTAGCCAGGATCAGACTTAAATTGCGCCTTTGGTATGCAGGGTTTTTCCATTGCACACATTTGTAGACTGATGCACTTTTTTTTTCAAAATTAACAATGTCAAGAAATTCCCACAACATTGGTAACTGTCTCCTTACATGCTGTTAGGGTTATCCCTGCATACATATTTATAAATGTCTGGATAATCCCAGATATGTTGTGAATTATTTTATGCTCTCATTTGACTTCTTTAGGTAATTTGGGGCTTGTAAATCCTTGTTTTCAAATTGCCAAATACAATGATGGCATGGTTTGTATCAGTTCATTTACATTATATATTTAGGAATGAAAATGAACCAGTTTTGTTCCTATTTCTGTTATTTTTTAGGATAGATATGTTCTCTGTTATGATTCTCGCAAAATTTGGCAAAATGTCACTTGGTAGAAGTTGATTGTAATGACAGATGTAGCCTTGTTTACATTTGTTGTTACAATGCTATAGTAATATTAGATAAATTCAAGAACCACTTATGATACTGTTACTGTTGTCAAATGTTTTAATTGTGAAATTCCTTTTAAGAATTTAAAAAATTGTTACATAAATGGATATATAGGCAGTAAGACAAAGGATCAGTAATCAATACTTCACTGTATGGCTTATAAATATAAGTAATATATTTTGGTGAAATGAATGACATTCATTTAGTATTGGTATTCTGCCTTGCATTATTAGGTTATTTGATTTTTGCAGGCAAAAATGTAAATAAAAAATTCATAAAAATTTCTGTCACCTAGTGTCAGTAAAAAACATCAATTCAGCAGAATGGACTTTACTGTTAAAGGCATGATGAAATAATAACATAATTCTTATTTCTTCACAACTAAATCTTTATTTTGCTTGTTCAGCAGTGTGGTTCGTATTTTGAATATTTTATCGATTACCGTTTATTCATTGTTTACCTGTGTAGGATTGAAATTTGACCTCATATCAAGGTATTGAGCGTGGTTATTTTAATATCAGAGATATTTCTGCTCATTTAGTGGCTCTGTATTCTATATAGAAATACCTGCTTATAGTAATACATTGTGTAAACTATTTTAAAATGTTTATTATCATGAACTGAAAGGTGTCCTATTGTCATGTTGTATCTGTCTCACTTGATTCAAAGAGCACTTTTAACTTTGTAGGGGACTTCATAAGCAAAGCTCACACAAGTTTCACTTGCTCAGTCAGTGTTACAATTTAAGACTGGATGATGTTAATTTGTGTACACCCTTAATTTTGTAATACTTTCATTGGATGTGGAAAAGCTGCGGGGCATAAATAGGTCTTTGAATTCATCCTGACGATTTTGGTCTATTTTTGAAAAATAACAAAAAGAAATAAACTACTTTGAACTTTATGTTTATGATTGAAGTGGTTAACACTCTGCTATATGTTTACTGAACCATAGTTTGTTCCTTAAAATTGTTTTTAACTAAAGATGATATTAGACCAGACACTCATTTCATAAACATTGCTCTTACTTTTCATGTTAAGCTTGAAACGTTATCCACTCACAAAACATTTGAGATGTTTTTTATCTTCTGATTGTCTTGGTCATAATTAAGACGTTGGACTGTTAGTCTGAAACCATTGTTTTTACAAGCGAGCAAAAAAAGCACTTAGGGAATTTAAAGCTGATGAATTAAAGTTTTGTAAAATTGAATCAAGATCAAATTCGAGAACTTCCATAAAAATGTTTTTGATGACTGTTTAAAACATTCATGTATATAGATCTACTACAAAATATAGGATTGTGGTAAAAATGGCAAATTTAAATTATCTGCTTCCCAGTAGTGATCACACAGCTTATAATAGTGAGCCTGTATACATGTAATGATTTGTTGGGCTGGAAAAGTAAAGATAACTTAGGCATTTTGTATTCTTGTTTATTTACTTTATTTATAGGCTTATAAATCTGTGTATTTTATATCATGGAAATGTCTCTAGAAGTCAAGTTTTATTTTGATTTATATGTAGTGTCCATGTTGTAGGTTAATGTTTTTATGTGTGGGCTGATCTTTAATACCTTATACCTTGATATCTGATAACACTGTGCTGTTTTTGCTTGGTTGTTGTATTTCCTATAATTTTATCTTTGCATTTGGGATGGGCGTAATATGAAAGTTTAAATGCATGCATGTTTTGCTGAAATCATTGTGGTTTGAGCTGTTATATAGTATATTAATGAATATCTACCGGTATTGGTTGATATTATATATAAGCAAGGCTTTTTTTTTCCTTCTATAGCAAGGGCTGTTTATAGGTGTCTTCCCTTAGGAAAAATCCTCAAATTCATGCAGATTTCCCCTAATATTCAGTTTGCTTCAAGTTTTTTCTTCCCCTTTTGCAAAAATACTGTGTTATTTTTTCCCAAATTTAAGAAAGGCCCTTTCTCCTAACTGTGAAAAAAAGCCCTGATAAGAGTAGTTCTCAGAATATGGGCAATACAAATACCAACCACTGTACACTTATATACCATGTGTCCAGAATTAATTAATTGAAAAGGAAGACAACATGTTAAACATAGTCAAATTTTAAGAAGTCACTGAACTTCTGCAATAAATTATTATACCATATGTACAGCTGTCTCTTGGAAAATGCTGAGTTGAAATACATATTTTATATATTTTTATATTGAGTTGTCTGTTTAAACATGCATGTATATACATACTGTCCCATTTATATAATGAGTATTATGTATGGTGGTTGATTTTGTATATTATCTATTCTGTCCGTCATGCTTAGTGGTTTGTGATTGTATGAAGTGTCTGTGTTTGCATGGTGTAGAGGTGTGCGGTATGTCTACTGAAATCTATGATTTGCCAGTCACAAAACCTTTGCTGCATGTAATTTATGTATGTATGTATATAAGACTCATAATTGAAATCAACAGGGAATCTAAAAAATTGATGCAATAATGGGTGATGAATCATGCTTTACATGAATTGGTGTCACAAATCCTGTTGTTATTTTGAACCTCACACTTACAAATGCTATATAAAAATGAAAGCCTTGGTAGAGGGATGGATGGCTTGCTATAGCAGTTCTCTACTGATACAATCAATGCACTGTGTTAACTTGCATATGGAATATACATTCTGTAGAGTATGCCTCACTAAGCATTTGATAGTTCTGTTGATAGAGAAGTGCAATAGATGGTGTAGATTTTACTTACCTAAAACTTTATCAGTAAAATGGTTACATGTTGATGTGAATCTCAGTCTTCTGTCACTACAAACTTAACTCATAAAGTTACATGTACCTGAAGACACTTTACACATGGTATGGTTTTCATTATAGATTTTGACAGATTTCCAGGTGAAAACAAAATTAGCCAGGGGTCAAAGAGGCTGTCAAGGTCCCATTTGGATCCAGGGCAATGAACTGGTTGTTTTTTAACTATGTTTTGAATTTTCAATTAGTTTATACTGAACACTCTCGTACATGTTTCTGTATTTAACTGTTGACTCACTCCATGTAGACCTAGCCCTTTTCTCTGCATGATTAGCATCAGTACTTCAATTGCTGGTGTGGAACTTTCAATTTGTAACTCAGACTCGTGTAGATTCTTATAACTCCCCAAGCTTTGTCCAAGATATTGACATACTTTTGCATTAGTTTATGTTTTTTTTCTTTTACTGGATATTGGTAGTCATTTTTATTGTGCCTTTTCTTGTTTCAAATTATGTGAATAAAGGGATCTTATTCTTAATCATTGAATAACAGTGAATGACTGTATCAAAATTTAATGTATATCCCTATTTGATCAAGTTGCCAATCACAGGATTATTTGAATGTATTTTGGCATTGGAAATGTCAGTTAAGGCAGGTTGACTAATAGATTAGTAATTGATTAACTAGTACATTTCCTTAACCTTTGATCAGCATTAATACAACAAAAGGTTTTGTTTTTTTGCTGTAGAAAAAGCATAACTATGGGATAGGTTTATTTAGAATTCATATAAGTTATATGATTACCTGTTTTTAGCATTGTATGAAACATTCCTTGTCATTAGTTTTGTAAAAGGAAACTCATCGGAATTATATTCATGTTGGGCAGGATAATGAAGTAAAAACTAATCTGATAAAAAATTTGTGCAGTAAAGCATTATATGCATGTTTAAATGATGGACTGTATACAAGCAGCAAGCATACTTTAGAACCAGTCCCTAAAGTTAACAAAATCCCCTGTTCAAAATTCTGAAGTTTACGATCTAGATCCTTGTCCCCCCCATCCCCCCCCCCCGGGCGGCTTACTTTTGATAAAGCTTGGCTGCTTCAGCATTCACTTGTAGGTAATAGGTGATGAATGATAAAATGTCTTTGCTTCTTTGTAGATTTATTACAGCTTTATTTCTGCTACTCTGCATTTTTGTATGCCTGCTTTCTGCTTCTGGACACTTCTGTCATGGGGGTGCTTACTTTTGTCTGAAGTTTACCTTTGTCAGTAACCATATGATGTAGCTTTGGTTATGTTTCATATTGATGTGACCTTGTTCATTTTATTTACTGTTGAATTTTGCATTGGTTTCAAATGATTGAGTAGCAGTTGAATGCCGAGTTTAAGATAATATCACTAAAACTGAATTGTTTTGTGAGGAAGGTGAAAGGGACAGCTTTGTATTGTGCATATACACTTGTGATTAAATGAAAACTTGCCTCTAGTCATTTTCCCAAGCAAGTATTAAATCTTGTATTATCAGGTGATCTTGAGTGGGTTACGTAAGCAGAGGAGTTGTGGCGTCTTATATTGATTACAAAGAGGTATCAAAATATTTGGACAGGGTAGCTGGGAAGTAATTGATGCAGTCTCAATCCATATTTGGGCATTTCGTATGATCGGGGAAAGGATTAAAGCTGAATTTTCATGGTCAACTCATTTGATTTTTCATGTTTGCAAAACATTCGAGTGAGTGTTTATACATGATCAATTCAAAATTATACCATTTTAATGTCCTAACACTTAATTAAGGTGTATCTCAAGCAAAGGAGATAAAAGTTTTTGTACCTGTGCATTTTGCTTGTTGAAACCTTATCTGCAGTGTTTAGAAAAGTGAACATGCAAGTCATGATTGATACCGATTTATAAAACTTCACTCTGCCGTATATGTATGCATGTAGAAATGTCGGGCTTCTTTAAGGTTTATATCTGTTTTTATTGTACAAGAATGAAGTACTGATCTTATCTATGCAAGGAATGTTCGGCATGTCTTCTATACCATTCACTAGCTACAACTATATAATGAGCACCGGCTTCTTACATGTTTAAGTTATGTTACGACATTAAAATCAACCTATTCCATGCTGTGATCATTGTTATGGAAACTAATTACGGTCATCTTGTGTGATTAAAGTTGATCACTTTAATGACTAAGATGAATGATATTAAGTAAGATAGCTATGGTCTAGTAGGTATTCTAAAGGTCATTTGAAATTAAACGCTTTGGAAAGATTGGTTGGGGGGGGACATTGAAGGTTATAGATTTTGCCAAAAATAGAATTTTCAAGCTTGTAGTTTGTATTCACTATTGTGTATAGAGGTATGGCTTGTAATGTTATGCGAAGTGTTTTGTCTGAAGAATTTAATTTTTTCATTACACCAGGTGGGCGCCGCCTTGTGTTTAACACTTGTAAAGAAACCCAATATATCCTTAATAAAGCCATTTAATTTCATTACTTGGCAACAATTCTGAATTTATTTAAAAGACACAAGAAGTTACAGTATGGTTTAGGGAAGATGTAGGTACAGCAAATGTCTTGACTTTAGAAGCGTGTCTGTATTATATCTGTCTAATTGCTCTCACTTTTTTGTGGTAGAAGTTATCAATAATCAGTCTTAGAACAGTGTCTGCTAAACTACAAGCATATTTTGTGGTAGTTTTGAGACAAAGTTCAAGAAAATATAACTACCCCACACCTAACCAATATAATACATTTGTTAAACAATTTTAATGTATCGATTTATGAGATACACAAAGATGTTCTGATCTATCAAATTAATAAATGATGACACCAATTAATGGATGCTTGCCAGGCATATTTGAATGAAAGATATCAGGAGTTTCCAGATGTTTAAAAATTAGTGAAAAAAGTGAAAAGTAGATCCTTCCTTGAAGCATTCACTGTGAAAAAAGATCACCACGCTGATAAGAAGCCAGCCTGAAAATAGAAAATTGTGTATGATTCAGATATGTTACATTGGATCTAGACTGTGGTTGGTATGCTTGCCAAACATTACATCTGTTGTGAGTAATTTTGTGAATGAAATCCCTATAAAATAGAGTTGTTTGCATAAATCATGATTTATGTATGTTGATTATGCCTGTACAAAGAGTCTTTTTGTTCATTAAAAGTTTGCCACTTAATACCTGGGCTTGGCATTTTCACTTAAAAGTTCTGTCCTGAATATTTTTAAGGCATTATCCACATGTTCAGGAATTTTTATTTTTCTATGAACTTTGTTTGCACCTTTTCAATCATATATATGATTGTTGATTTTAAATAAATGTGAAATGACCCTTTTGTGGTATATAAATGATGAATGTGGTTTCTTTCAACTCAAATATTTTATATGGGAGAGAGGTTTTCAGTACGTGCAGTGATCTGTAAAATGTCAAATATCATAATAATAACTCTAAACCATCACCATGCTGAATTTATTGTAAGGTGTACATGTATTGACAGGGATTTCCCTGACGCAGGTAAATTCTTGCGTCCCTGACACGATATTCAGCTGAGGGACTTGCATTGAGAGTGACCACTGCATCATTGGGACCTTTTCTGACTCGGAATTTGCCCTTGGCATTTTCTGTGTGGGACCCCTAAAATTTTGGAGATGGGAGTCCCGCGGACGCTCGGGTGAAAAATGTTAGGGAAAACCCTGATAAAATTATACATGATTTAGTTATGAATATATGCCCTTGTTTCATCCTTGAATTGCCAACATAAGATCTTATGAAATTTGTCCTTAGGTTACTTTCTGTTGCAGGTGTAGGTTTTAAAATTCCAGATGCTGTAATGAATACTTTCAACTTCATTATTCACAGCCTCATTACACTAATCAAATGATTCTGTGTTTATTGTAGTGAGAAGTCCATTTTAATAAGTTCTTCTTGATGAATTAATTTCAAGTCAAATGTCATTTCATGGCAATGTAAGAACACAATTAACTATGCAAATTGCTTGATTAATTATAATTTAATTTCTAATGAATGGTTTTTCTTACGGTATGTATGCGCTGAGTTTTTGTCCACTTAAACAGATACAGGTGCTTGCTTTTAAGATAAAAATGGCCAGCGTTTATCTTAGTTACTTTTAAAACTTTCTTACATGATTTAAAGGTCTTTATGTGATATATATATGACTTGCTACTTGAGTGAAGTTTTGACTATGTTTACATAGTTGAAATATTTTTCGCCCCTCTGGTTGGTGATAAGTGGCTGGATGGATAAGAAGTGTCAGCAGGATACATGACTGTGTAGATAGATAACGCTTGGTTCATCCTGTGAATCCATGATAATTGGACCAGTAGATTTGAGAGGGTGATTAGTCCTATCATTGTATACATTGTTATTTAATAACACTAGGTTTTAAGATGCACTCAACCAGATAAGCAAAACATGATGACAGTATTTTGTTAAATATCATATGATGTGTTTTTCTTTAACAAATTTCATTGTTGTCATTCAATGTGCCCTGACCACTTAGAATGGTGAACTGTTCACCTTGTAAAGTTAGTGTGTCAAATCAGTATTTGAAGACATTGAAATGACATATCACTTGTAGCCGCTTGAAGAAATGATTTAAAAGATCTTTTAATGCCAACTTAGAATATTTTGGACTTACATGAAACGCCTACCTGTGTTTAAAGTGTATTTATTAAAACATCGGTCACAGATTATTTTTTGAGATCAATGCTTGATTTAATCTAAATATTGTCCCAGAAAGCAGCAGAGGTTGTAACAATTATTAGTTCTCATATTTTAACTGGTTTATTGATAGGACTCTTTGTGAGCTTTGTACAGTTAAGTTCAATTTAATATCCAGGTGTTCTTATCACAGAAACACCCTGTTCTAGTTGTGATGTTGCATAATAAAACAAACAGATAATTTGTTCCTTGTCATGTAGGCACTCACACTTAAATCTTTAATCTAGCTGAATAAATACCTCAATACAAATTACATGGTTGACTCATTTACATGTAAAATCAGCCTATAACTGAACTACTACATTTATGATACCGTACAATGATCAATAAATGCACCGAATCTTATCAGAGGATTTCAAAATTACAACATTACAGTTTGTTACCAGTGTAAGATTGCGCAGATTGCGTGGACATTTGAATTAATATCTGAATGTAGTGTTTTAAGGAACAAAAGTCAGGTAAAAAGGAGAAAAGAATAATTTTCGTGTTTAAAAAAAGCTTGCTGATAGGGCAGTTAAAAGGAACAGTATGTAGATGTTGGCATACTGTGATAAAATGAGCAGGTTCTTATATCCTCATCATTGGCAGGAAATAAATTGGATTGAATGTTTTTCTTGACAGGATATCTCTGTTTTATACCACAGAATCTTATTGTGTACACAGTAATTTGCAAGCCATTCTAAGGATATCCTGTCTACAGCTACAAGCCTTCACATCTACGCCATTAACAAATAATTCTGGAGATAAGCACTCATTATGTATAAGGAATCCAGTATACTAATTTACTTAATTGGGTGGTTTCAAACGTTGTTGAGTCTCAGAGTCACAAAATGGATTTATAATTTGTAAGAATTAGTATAATCCATGATTTTTGTACAAGGCATTGCGTAAATGGCAACAGTCAAGACCTAGGAATGGAGATGCGAGAAATTTTATGCTGTGTTTCCAAATTGCAACAAAAAGATGCATGTGAAATGCATGCACACATACTTAATCATGCATCAGTTTGTGTGTTCCTTTATCAAATAAACGGCTGAGTTAACCCAGAGGTTCATGGAGTTCTCTTTATCAGTTTGTTCGTTTTTGTTGCAATTTTGTGTATTGGTCTGTCATCTATTCATGTTGCATGGTTACTGCGTCACAACTAAATCATTTATTAGAACTAATTTCATATCTTGGCATGGGAAATAATTCATAAGAATTTAATAATGTATTATAAATTGCCTCAGAATTAAGTTACAGTTTATTTTGTGTGTTGAATCAAGCAATAAATAGTTACTTGGCTACTACGAAGTACCAGCATGTGTTAAGGCTTAAAATAACTGGTGGGATGAACTTGTATTACTAACCAATTGTTCAATCAGATATTTGATCGATCCAAAAATTGTTTGAAAGAACATTCTTGGCATAGTTGCAGAATCAATACCTGCTATGTATTATAAAGCTCCTAACCTTTGTTAATAATACCAGGTTCAGTGGTGTCATATGTCCAGGAAAGTATTTTATCTACATCGTAGATTTTTTCTCATGGGTGAAATAAGCACTTTCAGTAATCATTTATTCCATTGTTAGATAATGTCAGACATTGTATGGTACATTTACTGTTGCGAGGCTTTTATATAGGGTTTCCTGGTCCTGTAACTTGATCCATAGAATGAACTTGTACTGTATGTTCAATTTATAATTGGACTTTGTTGTTTTATTTATGCATCTTTCTTTCATACTGAAGATTTCTAAACCTGTTCAATGGTTCATTTAGTGCTGTGTTTCTAACACCTGATAAAGCACTTGATAAAAAATGCGAAAACTTACCATCAGCATGTATCAAATGTTGGGGATGTACATGTTGGAGGCATTTGTTGAGAAAGCCCCTCTATCTAAAGTGTCAAATGAGACTTTTTAATCGCTATACCTGTATCTATACTTATTTGTACATTAGTTGGAAAAAATTTTGATTGATTTTAGTAATTGTAAATTTGTGTTTTCTCCATTTCAGACAGAGAAGATCAGTCTATTCTTTGCACGTAAGTACTCTTCACTCATCCTATGGATATTATCTATTTTCCTGTTTTATTTAAACATGTATATTTACTGGACACTTTAGTTATAAAGTATGTACATTGACTTCAACATAGCAAGTCCCTAAGTTTTGCTGCTGTCATTTACGACTTTAGTAGATGAATTATGTGTCTTCCTTATGGAACTCTTTTAGGTAACTAAGGTTATCTAACTGTTTGTGAAGTTCTTAGCACATAGACACTTAACCTGGTTCCATCTTTTATCAAGTTGTCAGAACGGGTAATTCAAGTGTTTGCTTGTAGTAAGCAAAGGTGGTAAGCAGGAATGGGAACCAGATACTTACTTAGTTCAAGAATTGGACCATGCTGTCAGTGATTGATAGTGATCAATGATCAGTTAGGAATCAGTCACTCTATAAGATGATAGTTGTCACTTGTATGTATACTCACTTAGTGATCAGTGTGATTTGTGTAAAATGATTGTTATTTGCCTCAAGGTAGAAGCTTGTGTATACATGTATAATATGGTAGTTTTATAACTTGACTTATAATTTGCGTGATGTTTGTACTTCACATTCATTACCTTATTATATGTTCTGTTGACTGATAGGCTTGTCATAATGGTATAACATAGTGTATGCTTTTGATGAAAATCTGGTTTTTAGTGGTGGAAGGATTGTCTGACAGGTTGTTTAAGGTCATACAGAACGTAGCTTTGATTTCATGCGGTAGTGTTTATGTCTGGTGCCTTATGTCCCGCAGTTTGTCTGTTTTAGGCTTAGAAAATTCTACGTAGTTGATCCTCAATTATCTATGTGTATTGTTACTCACTCATTATAAATTATGCAGCATGCACTTAGGTTTGTCATGGGTGAGAAAACAGGAATGAGATAAAGCTTTGATCAGTATCTTTGTGAAGTAGTCGTGCATTACTTAGTTGATGCATTCTTTGCCGAGGTATTGAATTGATAAGTTACGTAATTCTGAGTCTTACCTACAGAGAAATGTTTTAAAGGTAGATACATTGTTCACATCACATTCTACATGCTATCTGAACACTGAGATCTAACAAATAATGAAGATACACCGTACATGTGGAGTTCTCTAAGGTTTCTGTTCCAATAAAGTCTCTGAAAGTATATAAACCTAAACAAGTCTTTGGTTGAAAATTATTTTTTAGTATATGTGGTTTGGAACATGTATTCACAGGTTTGTAGCTCGCAAGTTTGTTTGCAATATGTATTTGTATGTATATATTCTAAATATTGGGCCATTTGTACCTGTTTTTACTACCACTTGCTAATTAAATGCATTGTTTTGTGGCCATGAATATTACACAAAGTAAGATATAAAGATGTCTGTATGTCAATAAAAGCACATTGTTTTAGTGTTGCTCCAGGAAGGTTATGTTGATAAAATGTGATATGACCGGTGATTGAGTCATCAGTGTTGATTTCTTATCATCATTTATGATAAAATGATCAAATTCTTGGCAAAATCAGTTTGTTACACTTGTTAATAAGACATCTACCTATAAGTCTTTCACATTCTGCTTAGAGCTCTGAGAGCAATGGTGTTGTTCATGCATCTCTCAATTAATGTGATTTTTTGTCTTCATGTTAATCTCACATCTGATGCAATTGTCAATTCAATTTAGATATAGATACAGACTAATATTACTTGATAGTTTATTACTTATCAATTTACCATATTGATATACAATTTTGCTACATCAGCAATATTATCTATCCTGTCTAATTACATAGTTTTGTCCAAATATTTCTAGCAAAACAAACGACATGTATATATATATACTTCAGTAGCAAATACCATTTATATCCGGAGCACTTAACTCCATACAAGGATAGTTATTGTTGGTATTATCACTTGATTCAAGTATTTCAGCTACTAGTTTGTCACTTTGCAGGAAACTGTCGCTCTAAAACTATTTACGTCCATGAAGGAGCGCATGCCTCTCCAGTGCTTATCTGCATTATGCTTAAAGGGTCAACGCGCTCATTTCCTTGTTGTCTTAAGTTCTTTCATGCTTGAGATTGCTTTAGCAGAACATGTTCACAGTATTCAGCATCTGATGTAAGGCATTTATATCCCATGAAAATTTGTAATGAAAATGAAAATTTTCCTTATGATGATTAATTTGAAGTGCTTTTGTAGCTGATCATACGGGCAGGGTTTAAGTGTTGTCCCATTGACATCCATCAGTATACTTACGAGTTTATACAAACAACAAATGAAGAGATTTGCCTGAACAGTCAGGGGGTTTGTACATGGCTTATTTACATATCGGTATCATTAATCACTGAAAAATACAACAAATTTTGAATGTTTTATTTTCATAGGTCCCTTTTTTGAAAAGATTTACAAAGCCAGGTATTGTTTCCTCCTATTAGTCTGTCATTCTGCGTAGTTCGTTCATTCGTTCAAGGTGTGAACTCCTTTCAGTTGTTACCAGAGAAATTTTGCTTGTCATTGCTACATCAAGTAAACACATGTATCCTTGCTACTGGTACATGTAAAGTAACTTTCATTTGACATATTTGTGTGACTAGACACCTAACATTTTATCTTTGCATTCTTGGCGGGAAAACCTGGATGTGAATCATAACCATCTGTACTCTGAAGGTGATGTCTATTCTAAACTGAGTAAATTTCCTCTCACTTCATTTTGTAATACTGAGAACTAATGAATCATTTAACTAACTGAATTGACCCATTAATTGTAACGTTAATTGAAATTGACCCTGAGTGATCTGTGCCGTTGTTTTCAGAATCATACACGATGCTTTTTGATAATTTATTGTTATTTAACATAAGGAATGCAGTTGTATTAAATACATAACTTCTGGTCTGACTTGTGGTAACTTTTAATTTACATACATAGAAATGACACTTGTCTGACTCATGTATATGAAAATATGATGAAAATTATGTTTCAACATTATACTGTATAAAGTCAAAAGCCATATCACAAGTTTTAATCTTGCAAGGAAGATATTCACTCCATCGTCTTAATGTAAGGAAATGGTCTATTAGCTTTCGAGACAAATGATTATTACATGTTTACATATATATTTATGTACAAATTATTTTACAATCATTTGTTTCTTTTTCTGACTTCAGTATGTGTGTTCAGCGCTGACTGAAGTACTAGTATGTCCATCTATTTAGTTCAATATAACAATCTGCAGAGCTTTCATTTGACCCTTAAAACAGCATTTTGACTCTTGAAATCAGTTAACTAAAACATTCGACTTGTTAGAATTTGTACCAAAGGGTCAAATTTACGATAAAATTAGAATGAAATTTTGTTGACTCTTTGAATTATCATCAGCTGAGGATCATTTTTTACCCTTAACGTTTGACGTCCAGTGAAAGCCCTGAATCTAGTAGTTTCACCTTGACCATCATACTGTTTGTACATCATACTGTTTGTATCGTACTTGTCAAATAGGTAATTAAATCTATAGATGAACTTTGCGGAATGTGTTTCTATCTTTTGATGCTGATTAACAAATTTGCATTGTGTCTTAAATGATGATGAATGTGAAGTGTTTGTCTTGGTAGTTATGTTCATGTTATCAGAAGATGTCTAATAAAGTCCATTAAAAGTCTTTAAGTCTTTTCTACATTTGAGGGGCGTTCAGCGATAGCATATCTTAGTCTCAGTCTGGTTACCTAAACCTGAAATGGCCAATTATTTCCATTATTATACAAACTATACACACATGTAGTTACTGTAAGGTGTATTACATTGATTTAATGTTAAACAGGGTTTACAAGTTTATTTAAACCGTCTGCTTAAAGTATTTTGGACCATGTGTAAACAAGAGGACATTGTTTGCCCATATAAGGCAAGTTACGATAGTTTGCGGTTTTGTGGTTTTAATGACGACACTTAGACATATGCATATTTTTATTCATTGTAAATTCTTATGAACTTTGCACATACTTCTAGAATGACTACTACTATATACCACAGTATCATGAAAAATGAATATTTTGTGAAAGGTTACTAGTGTTTCATTGTTGAATAACATTTCTCACACCAGTGTCATAAATAGGTTTCCAATTTAGCCAGGCAATTTAGTTTAATGAGTTTAATAGTGGCCAAATAGCTTTGAATATAGGGCACCTGTTTTGATGTACAAATTTGATGTTACATACTTGTATGTATATAATGAAACTATACAACCTTGTTATCTTGATATCTTTGTAGGTCTCCTGGTCATTTTATTACTTGTTTTATAGCTGAATCAGTTTTATTTAATTTGGACATTTAGCTGGCTTCATTTGTTTCTTGTTTACATTGAAACGAAGCCTTCAGTTTACTTGAAAACTGAGATCCAGGCAATGGTCATGTTGTGGTTTTATTTTGTTAAATGACATTGAGCAAATTAATATGAGTATGGGCCTGAATTTTAGGATATACATGAAAACATTTTGTAACAGTTATTTGAAACAGCTGATACTAGAATTCAACCCATCTGTGTTTTGCAGAATAAAAGATAGTTAAGTTATTACCTAGAATATTAAGGGTCAGACACATCTGGCAAATTCTTTTGTGGAATGTGAAACTTGCTGTATGCTTTTGTGTATGTTGTAAAATAAAAACATAACTCTGAATTGAAAAATATGTATATCATATCAAGTAATGAATCTGTTTTCTGTAACTTCCTATTAACATTACAACTTTCTCATTGGTGTTAATGACAAAATGCATTATGTCACGCGTGTTAAGGAATGCTGTTGGGAGGATCCTGATCATGGTTGTGCTGTATCTTGTATTATAGTCAACTAGACAGATTAATTAGTACCAGGCATTTATCTGAATGTTCCTCATCATAATTCTACTGACGCTTTTTGTCTGCAAGAATTCCTGACAGAATACCTTGTGGCATGAAAAGAGGTCATACTGTTCCATTGTGGATATCGTTTGTATCAAATAATTCATTCTATTTCAATATATATGGCTTGCTAATTTGGTAAACTCCAGTTTGATACCTAAGTTATTTGCTGTTACATGAGTACATTTGCATTTAGTCAACTGACTTTGATACCATTGATCCATGTTTTCTGTTTTGTATGTATCAATTACATTGTTTGTGAAAATTTCTTAGACTGATTTCTTTTGTCAGGGCATCAGCACTCCTTACACACTGTTCACACATCTTAATGTACTACACCGTATAAATCTCTCAAGCATATGAACTGTATTATCAAATACCTTATTGCAATGTACTTTGTGATTCATGATAAAACTAACCACAAGGATGTACTTTGTTTACATGATGGAGGCCCCTTAATCTAGGTGTGCTGTTTACAGTGGTTTAATTAGAAACTGTTATTGTATGAATTAGCACCTGTTGAGTGAAACTTACTTCTTATTGTACGCAAGTCTGACCTAAGGTGAACTTTGCATGTACAAATAGTGTTAATAATATGAATTCCTATCAACCTAAAGTTGTATAGCTACCTGTATTTCCTGGTCAGGTTAATAAGCTTACACATGTGTTTTTTTCCTGGTTTGTTGATTAAAGATAGATCATTGTAATACTAGGTTGGGAAATGATTGACAGTTATCATGTTGTTATCACTCTCATCATCTGTCTGAATCAATAAATATTAATGGATAGTGGACAATATGTACGATATGATTACTTATTGAAGTTATTCAGTGGTGACAGACTGGGTGCTGCTTATATGTTTTAATATTATTTGGATAAATATTGTATTGTTCAATTCCTTTTAAAGTTTGCCAAATAGTATAATAAATATAAGATCTTTTGCACTTCCTTAAACTGCCAAAAATAATCAATATTTATAATTATTTTTTGAACAGACATTTTTTATGAATGTCATTTAAACAGTATGCATTCTTCATTCAGTATTATGTAATGCTGTGACATCTGATATTTTTTTTCTCAGTTGGCAAATCAAGACTACGCTGTATTTATTCTTTCATTTTAATTGCGTCACAACAAAAACCTATACATGAAACTGTTCTATTGTTGAATCCATTATGTAGATATACAACACTAAAAACCAACATGTGCTCTTTATTGCGGGTATGCTTGGGAAATTTCTCGGATCTCATAATGCACTCCACTGTTCATGTTTGTTAATTGCGATTCATGTACAAAATTCATGTTAAACAAAAACAGAGCATTTGGAAAACTGTTTTCCAACCGAACAAATTATACGCTCACAAAATAGAATTCAGTCATCCAGATTAGTAAGATTTATGTTTGTTCTCTCTGCAGGCTTTGGGTTGATTTAATTCATATATCCAAGCCACAACAAAAAAACAATACTGGGGTGTAGAAATGAGCTGGAAGCTGGAAAAATCAACGGGCTGTTTGCACATTCTTGCCGGCTACCTTTTTCACCACAGGGTGTGTTGCCCTGTCGACCACTACTGGGGAAACCCTCAGACCCCGCCCCCTACTACTTTTAGTTGCTTACTGGCTACATGAAAACATTTCTACGCCCCTGACAATACCACAAAACCTCAAGTTGAATATTATCTTCTTATTTCTATGACTAGTCAATCAGTATTATCTCAAATTTATAGATATGTAGTTATTTTTATAATCAGAGAAGGGTTTCATCAATCAACAAGTTCATATCTGACTGGAAGTTATCATGTTTATTAAGGTGTTGAAATATACAGTTCAAGGCAGACTTTTACTGACATGCCTTCAATATGCTGTAGATGATGAAAACTGTGTTCAGATAGCATATCTTTGACAGGTATACAATTTTTCTTCCCCTAAAAGTATTTTTTTTGCTCAGGTGTTGTTGAAATAAAAAATAGTATTTAAGTTTGTCAACTCCTTACCTAACAAATAAAACCAATATGTTTCACAAATAGTTCTACCTGGATGGCTGTGTTCAAATATCAATTTCAACATCGGCCCTATCAAAATTAGAAATTTTAATGACATTCCTAAACATTCATTTCTTTGTACAACCTTTTAGAAAGTACATATTAAACATTCTTTTCCTGATATACAGGAAATCATGCATTGAAACTTTGAAAACTGCTATAAATGAGGAAAGGTGTTGAGAATTTCATAAAAATCCCACTCCAGCATAAAAATGTGGAGGAATTTGTTCAAGAAATAATAACTGCCTGTCTGTGGAGGTAACCTATCAAGTTAATGCCAAGCTGTAGTTTGGATACAAGAGATTATTTGTCAAGATAAAAAAATACTTGTAGCTATAATAGTTTCATGCAGTTAAGGATTAGTGAATGATTAATTTATAAAGATAGATGTTAAAGGGGGTGGGGTAATTCTCTTAATTATCTCTGTGGTAAATATGTACACTGTCAGTTGGTATATAGCTAGTTATTGCAATGGTAGAACTAATGTAATTCTTGTAATAGGTCGAGGATTTATGTTTGTACATAAATCAGCTGTTGTTATCTTCACTTGTTCTCTAATAAAATCATGATAGTATCTATGATTTCTCTGTATGAATCTTAGTAGAGAAACTCTGGTATCTGTTGGGATGAGGAGTTTTGTTGGACAAATTGTTTAAAATGAATAATGATGTTATTTGTCCATGAATTATCTGTCTCGTTTTTTTTTTTATGATACTTGAACAATTGTTAAATCAGTGTTTGTAATAGTAGCCTGGTCTGCTGATTATGTATTCATGCTCGCTCTTTTGTGGCTAATTTGTGTACTGATTGGCGGTAAAGTGTAAAATAGGCCCTTTTGTGAAAATTTCTCCCCATTATTGATATGTTGTGTAGTTACCTCCCTTGTACATCCCTAGATGTAGTTAAATTTTATGCCCAGGTATCTCATATTGCTGTATTTTATGAAATAACTAATTGACCGCTATTCATGTGTATATAATCTGTTAATTTGTTGTTGTTTTTCTGTGGTTTAACACATCACACCAACAGATAGGGCCAGTTCAGATGACTTAACTTTCACAGTGGAGGAATACCCCAGGCGTACACCTGGGTAGAATTATCGACTTTCTGTAGGCTAGCTGGACAGCTACTTTCCATGCAAATTATTCTGGTCCTAGGTGGGATTCAAACTCACTGGGGTGAGGTGGCTAGTGATTACCAGTCAGAGACCATAACAACTTGAGCACTGAGACTCTCATAATTTGTAATAACATGGTCCATAATAATACATCATATAATGGTTTGTATGTTTGACTATTTCAGTGGTGAATCTGGTGCAGGTAAAACAGAAAATACGAAGAAAGTTATTCAATATTTAGCTTTTGTTGCTGCATCTTCCCGTACACAGAGGACATCAGTTTCAAATGTCCATGCTCAGGTATGTATCGGGGCGTGGTGTGTGTTACCCTACCCTTAGATCACACATCGTCATCATCACCATGTCACAATATCAGTGTATTGCCAGGCTGATCTGTTATGTTTTTGTCGACATATTTATATTGTTTGGTGATCTATATATATATAATCAAGGTTTGACTGACCATTGTAAATACATTCATTGTAATGAATATTTACAATATTTCAATAAGAAAGGATGAATGAAATATGAATTTGCTTGAGTGGGTGGGGCGGGGTTTCCAAAGCTTTTGAGCTAAAGTGTATCCTCAGCAAATTTCTACTTTGCTAGAACTTATTGTGGTTTTGATGTAAGAATTGCATGTTTAGAGCTAAGAGTGAAAAGCTAGTATTCAAAGATGCAGACTTTTAGGTATTGGTAAGGTACCTTAATATTTTGCTCTGCTTCTTAGAGTCTAGAAATAAAATGAACACAAATCTGTCAAAGTGATTGCACCAGTCTATTGATTATTAGGAAAAATAATGTTTACAGTTTAATTTGTTGGGAACGTTCCATACAAAGTTTCTGAGAGTTATTTCTTAATCTTAGGAATAATTTGAGTGATTTCTTAACAATAAAATGTGCAGTTTCTGGATAACCTGATTTGAAATTTGTTTACTTTTTGCTTGTCAGCTCAGTTCTAGATAGGAAAAGAAGGTTTTACCTTCTCTCAAATGTTTGTTTTTGAATAAATAAGTTAATACATATGTAAAAATGGTGGTGTTTTTATTATTGAATACCTGCCATATTGCATCATTAAACACTTGGAATGTTGATATCAATCTCTATGGCAGTTTTCAATTACATGAAATCAGCCTCCAAAATCCCAGCATTCAGTTCTACTGATACAGTAGATAACAAAGATAAATTTCCCAGTGTTTGACAGCTTTCGATTTAATGCCTACATTCTGTAATAAAGTTACATCTTATAGCCATTTGTCAAAAAGGGAAATTTATGAAATATTAAGAAGGTTTAGGCTGTTCATTTGATACACATCTAGTCAGTTACCTATGTACCAATCTACATAAAACTGCACATTTTACCTGAAATTACAAGAAGTTACTCTTTTCAAGCTGGGGTGTAGAAATATTTTCTAAGTCCAATGGATAGTGAATGTTCACTGTTTCATTCTTTCTCTATTGAATATTTGCTGTTAAAACAACCAAAGTGTGTCCTTGCTTGAACATGTAAGCTTTATATCATTAAGGCAGCAAAAAGGCTTCAAGAGAATTGTTTCTGTATATTATGTTGCACATACAATGACTTGTACCTATGTACTTGTATGTATGTATGTATGTATGTATGTTCATTTAGGGGGCGGATGATAGGAGCCATATTATGGTATGTACGATGCAAGGTTTGGTTTCGTACCTGTGATTGTTTTGTGTTTGATTTATTTTCTTGCTGTTAAGTTTTTAGTGGTTGCATCTCTTTCCTTGTTGCTGTTACAGATCAACTTTGAATTAGATGTTCAAATAATTCAAATAATGAATCACGTAAAGTCACTCTTGAACTGAATTTTATCACTGATATAAAAAAGTCTTGATGGCTCATGTTAACTGGAATATCCCACTCCCCACTCATAGAAAGATACTGTTTTGATATATTCACAAATTAAGCTGTTGAAAGTCTAAAATGAATCCCAGTTATGTCTAACTGCGTAGTTAATGTTTTGTTTTTAAAAATAAATATTATCAGCAGTCATTCTTTGTACTTCATTTCCAGACACTTTGGAGATTTTTTGCGGATTTTATTTGTAGAAAGTCTTGTGGTGTCTTGTAAAATTATCCAGAAAGACATTGTATTGTATCATAATGCTCCGCTTCCCAACTTATAATATTCAAGTATTTTATATTTTATGCACAACTAACAGCAGGTTTCATGCATATAATTATCTTACAATGTTCTTTTATTTCCTGTTTTATTTTATATCCATGATCAATGAAGGAAGGCAAATTTTCAAAAGTAAGATAACATAGAAATAACCACGTCTACACTCAATCTCCAACTCCAGTTTACAAGTAGCTATAACCTTGAAAGTTCAAAATCCTGAATTTTCATATCCTCAAATTAATACTTCAGTGACTCAACATTTACTCTCATTTACCCTTGAGTCAATATCCTGTCTAGCTCCTGTGTAATTTACAAGCAATCTGAAACTACATGTCGGCTGTTCACACACACACAGCCCCCTCCCGCCACCTTTGTTGAATTAAAGGCCAGAATTTTTTTTTGGTCAAATATTTTACATTGTTTTGAATTTTATAGCCACCTAAACTTGTAAGTACAGAGGCATGTTCTTTCCCAATCACTTTAAAAGGAATTTGATTTCACTGGAATGTTTTTTTTTTTCTGATAATGGATTCTTTTTTTTTTAGTTTTGTCCAGAACTCAATTTATTTATGTGTGTCTTCAGTTTGCAACACTCTCATAGTTATGAAAATAGTAGATTTTAACAAATAGTGAAATTTCTTTCTGTTAAAATGTAGGTGTGTAATGGAGTTGTCATTGATAAGAAAGATAGCATCATTGTCTCAGAACAAATCAATGACAGCTCTAGTGTATAAATTTAACATAGTATGCCCGTCAGGTTTGGGTTCCCTAATTGTAAATAACATAGAAATGTATAAACTATACAGCAACATCATAATTTATGCTGCATTCTTTCTTTTGTAATGAAGCCGAAGGTATGAAAGTTGTTTTCCCTACATTGAGTTGTTTCATGTCTTGCAGCAGTATTCTTACTTTCGTGGTTATTTTGTTGTTGTTTTTTTGTATGAATTAAATGTGCCAAAGTATTATTTTGTTCCCATTTCCCCTATTTTTTAAAGTCATTAAAATATACATTGTAATTCTAGTTAAGTTTCTCAACATAATAACTTGCTTTAATGCAGACATTGCAAGGGCAATGACTCTGTATTATCCTAGTTACCTCTGAATAACTGTGTTGCAGTTTTCTGCCCCTGTTTAAACCTGTCTGAACTTCTTAGGGTTGAATTCTGGATATCACATTCTATGCACTAAATAATAGTGTAGCTGTCATGATACTACAGGATGTAGTTTTCTTGTTCAAATGATGAACAAGGCACATGATTTAACCAGAAATTCACATTTAATCAGAGAAATTTTATTTTGCATGTTTATTGAATAGGATGTTAAACTTGTTATGTCACAGCAGTTAACGTTTGGCTTGTGTCAATGCGCTGTGTGAATGTTTATGTATATTGATTGCAGTTTTTATTATCAATATTGTGTGATGTGAAAGCATCAATCTTGTATTTTATTGTGTTAATCTTTTGTTTTAACAGCCTAGTTTTACCTTTGTGAGTACAAAATGTTAATTGAAAATGCATGACAGAATCATAAGCACAGTTTCTTTAAAAAGCATATTCTTGGTTTTTATAATTTGGTTATTTTTATATGTAGACCTCTAATGTCACTATTCCCATTTTAATAGTTATTATACTGTATCTAGTTACATAATTATTTCCCCTCTTAATATTCTACATAAGTATTATCTCCAGAATCCCATATACTGGTAATATAAATATAAGCATTTTTAGTGGTTGTGTACAATATTTCTAAGAATGTTTATATGAATATACACAATGTATGGAAAAAGATCATGTATGGAAATGTGTAGGATGATACTGAAATGAGTTGAATGTTAAATGTCCTTGGGGGGTGGGGTACATGCATGTCAGCTGTTTTCCATTTTTTTCTCATATATTGACCATTTCCTGGTGTCTTAATTTCAGACTTTTGTTAAATTCGCCCGTGTCTTGTTACGTTTCTACTTATTCAATGATTTTTCCATTGTCTTTAATTGGCTAGTGTATGTTTCTGTCCTGTATACTACAAATAATGTTACCACATATATTGAAGATGTCTGTGAACTTAACTACATGCATACATGGTGTTAGTTGATTATAAGAACTGTTCAATAATTACAGATGTTAGTCAGCGTTCTGTACGGCACATCAAACGTGTCTAAGCTTTTATCAATATCTTTTGACTTAAAATAGATTGGATCAAAATTTCCATATTCGAGCAATCAGCCTAGGGGAATAGAATATGGGAAAATAATGAAAATCGCATATTAAAGCCACGGTTTACTTTTAAATTTGTTTTGGACTGTTGTCATATTTCTCACTAAGTATATGTTTCACTTTGCTGATTAAATGCTCATAAACTTGTATTTATGTTGTAAAGATCACAGATATCACCCAGCCCTATAGTTATTGCCTGACAGGAGGGCGTGTCAATGCCATGGAAGTGGAATTTTATGCCATTTACTTGCTTTTATCGACTTTTATTTTACTATGAAAGCATGATTATAGATTTTTATATAAATGCTTGCATATAGCTTACTTCTATAGTCCATCATTCATCATCATCATCACCGTAGAACTTGTTGCCGGTTTAATTTTGTGATTTTGAGAATTTGCATCCAGTGACCAGTATTTATACTGTTTTGAATTGTTTTGCTAATATTGTCACATGATACTGTAAATTGTTCAAATTACTATAAAAAAGAGTCTGTCTGTGATTTTATATTTTGTCAGAAATGACAGATACTTGACACTAAACAATATGATATACACCTTACAAACCAAAAAACATTATTGACTTAAATTTCTCCAGCTTACTTTCTGTAGTTGAATGTTTTTGACATAGACAGTATGTCGTAAATTAACTTCCAAATTTGGATAATGCTTGGTGTTGTAGTACTGCCTGTCCATTGGACCACTGTCATGTGGTTTATCATACATGCTATAAATTTAATAGCATCATAATTATGAGCTATATCCTTGATGAACCAAACACTAGCCACCACAGTTAAATATTTCAATGATGATATATATTGCTCTGATTACTGGATGCATTTCTCCATTGTTTTTGTAAATTTTGATTAAATTATTTGTAAATACAACTATTGATAAGTTTTGATACACATTTTTAACATGACAGCTAATTACGAACTTATTTGATTTTTTATTAAAGAATGATTATTTGTAATTGTACTAATAAATAGAATTTCATCTCATTAATGTTTAATTATGTTTAAAACAGTAGTGACGGACAATATTTAAGTACATAGTGATTAAGATAATGATAGAAGTGGCATATGTTGAATATTTCTTGCATGTTAATATTCTCGTCAATATATGCAGTGTTTGAAATTTTTTTTGTTTTCATATTCATAGTTTCCCTCACCCTACCTGCACCATCTAAATGTGACAGTTTTCATAACAGCTTGTGTATAAAATAACACACACACACACGTACATTAGTGATGAATGATATAATGTTAACATGTACTGGTTTATCTCACGGCTATTCGTTCAATCGGTCTCACAACTGATCTAATAGTTGTCTGTTTTTATTCATGTTGTATAATTCTGATTACTCATTGATGTACCAGCCTGCCTTCAAAATATTGGGCAAAAATATTGTAATAAGATTTTTTTGTCGATATGGAAATTTCAAACACTGCGCAGTAGTATGTGTGTATATTGTGGCCAAGATAAGCATGACATTGTCTAATTCGGCTCTCCTTTCTTTCCTTGCTATGGGGAATATTTCACCGTTGTTGCGTTATATAGCACAGGGACATCAACCTCGTAAGTATTACCACAGGAATATTTGAATCTTGTCACATGTATTTGACAGTGTGTGTGTCCAATGATTTCAGTGATGGTCATGATTGTATTGCATTTTCTATAGAAATGATATATTTATATACGAGCTTATTAATTGAATTGGCTGAATAAAGCGAACTACTGGAAATGTTTGGCCTGTCTGATGGGTACATTTTTATTTTCAACAAATTTTATCACCAATACTGCTCAGTTGTAATGAAATAGTCCAATGGATTTTACCTTGGAAATATTTATCAATTAACATGCTGATATTACCTTTATAGTGATTAACTAATAAATGTTTTATCAAATTCTTATATGCAGCATATTGAATATTGTATAAAATAAGTAATAAAGCATTTGTCAGATGGTTGCAGTGAGATGGTAGTTGTATTTGGGTCACACGTGTGGCGATCAATATGTCTGAATGGTGATCAGTAATTAACACTGAAATTTTCAGGGTTACTGGACTCCTATCTATACAAGATGGATTTATTTCTTGACCTTTGTCTCGCGACAAAGAAATGTGACTTTATTAATTATTGGTGTCTTAGTGATATAGTTATACACATATTTTATGATGGGTGATGTATGGCCCAAATGCTGTGTAGAACAGTTAATGATATTATCTGTTTGAAGTGAATTATTTGCACTCAAAGATGGCTAAAATATATCCTGCATATATTTGTATAAGTTAGACACATGTACCAGTAAATAGATGGAAGATGCAGATACTTGTGGATCAGGATTGGGTGATAAGCTTTTAATGAAGTACATAAAATAATCCAGTACTGATAAGCAGCTATTAATGCAAATATAAGTCAACATGCACCTTTACTTTTACCCACACACTGAAATGGTATTTTGCACATTTTGTTGAGACTATATGTTGGCAAGTTTGACATTCTTGCATCTGTTTCTGGTTGCTAAGTAACATGAAAATAGGGAATTTGTTGTATCTGGGGTATATTTTAGGGGAGTAAGGGAGTTTCTGGGAGCAGTTGTAAGGAGAGAATGTTATTAATTGATTCAATTAATGCATGATTAATTAAACTATATTTTGCTTGGTCAAGTAATGTCAGACTTTCCAATTAAAGCACTATTGTTTGTTTTTGTGTTCTTAAATTGTTGTGATGTTTACATGCATTTTTTTTATTTTGTCCTTTGAATTTCCTCCTATTATCACTCAGTTATGTCATCATTTGATCATCCTATGTTTTATTCTTTATTAGTCATAATTTTATATCCTGTTTCATATTGAATTTGCGTTACTGTAATATTATAGTTTCGTTTAAGTATCAAATTAAATTGTCTGAAATTACACAAAGTGATTTTCAATACATGTCCTTGACAATAAGCAGTTATAAAACTTCATTGAAGTGCGTGTTTAATCAGAATGTTAGATTAAGATTTTAAACCTTAGTCATTTTGTATATGTTGTATTGTGTCGATGTTGTAAAACATGTTTGTATTCAACAGTCTGTGACATTAAATGATCTGATGTTTGAGAATCTGAAGAGATATAAATTCATACATTATTCAGTACAGACTTTCTTCATTTACAAATTTTACATTGTATTGTACTGTCATTCTGAATTGAAACAATCCCCTTGCCTCACAACTAATTTGGATCTAGATTAACATTATCACATGGTTGATCCTCACTAAATACCACCATACATTCCTCAGTATTTAATATCCCAGACTGTGTCAGTGTTGTCAGTCTGTTATTTGTAGTCCATATTTACAGTATCTTATTATTCTGCCACATATTTATTTCAGGGCGAACTTGAAAATCAGCTCCTTCAAGCCAACCCCATCCTGGAAGCATTTGGTAATGCCAAGACTATCAAGAATGACAATTCTTCAAGATTTGTAAGTATTCATTAGTACACATCTCATTGATAAAATTTCTCTCAGCCTTAACTTAATCTTATCCTTAAGAATGCTGAACATATAATAGAAATGTGAGTTGCGTGTATGACTGTTAAGTTGCTTTTGTGTGCCATCATATGACGTCACATACAACATAGATAGGTGTTTCCCACCTCTGCTGAAATTTAGGCTGGGATTTGTTATCATTTAAGCCTAAGTGTCATGCTATTGTTTTTTTTCTTGTGTGTAGCATTTGTAAATCTCTTAACTTATGTTAGTTCTAAAACATGAAAGTTCTGCTCATTGAGGACAGACAGGAGACGGCTGTTAATGAGTTGGTATGTTTTCATGTCTGGTTCATGTTCTTAGCACTTGCCTGTTATTTTTTGTTATGAACATGTTAAGAGATTGTTTTTGTGTTATCTACACTAGATTGTTTTATCACTAACCAGACTGTGGCATATAACTCAGAATGTTACACTCTCATTCACAATGTGAGCCACCCAGTCTGAGACAATGCTTTTCTCTTTGTGGTATTAAATGAGGCAATGGAAAAAAAACACAGTCTGCATATTAATCCAAGTGTTTTAACTGGATTAAGTGCATAAAAAGTGCATTTGTTTAAATGGTGGCCAGGGACATGCGTGCTTGTATTGACACAACTGAACTGTTGTTATAAATTTCTTTTCTTTTTCATCTTTTTTTTTGTAGCGTTTAAAAACAGAGTAATTTTCATCTTAAATAATTATATGCTATTTTTACATTTCAGGGTAAATTTATCAGAATCAATTTCGACACATCAGGATATATATCTGGGGCCAATATTGAAACCTGTATCCTTTCATGAATTATTCCTTCGTGCAGCTTGTATGATAGGTTTGTACGAGATAACAAAACCTATCACAGATTTTGCCATCAACAGATCGTTACCGGCATCTGTTGCTGCAAATTGGTGTTTATGGTGTATTAGTCATGCAATTAAACTCCAAAATAATTTGTTATTTATGCAGAATAACAAACAATTAAATGTTGAACTTAGAATTTCAATTTTCTTGTTATTACATTGGTGTTAAATAATTACATTTATAGGAGATTTGACTGAGACGCATTATTTAGGCCATTTTACTAAATCTGCTGAATGTGCTGTCTACGGGAGTCATAGGTATTATTAGTGTTTAATGACTTGCAACTTATTATGATAATCAGTTTGATGATTATTAAAATTTAGTTTTCAATTTCCAGGAAGTATATAAAATGCACATTTGTGATGTCTATCATAATTCATAACTGTGTTAATCAATACGAAGAGATTATTGGTGTTTTAATGTTTTCATTCTGTATATTTTTTATAGCTTCTAGTATCAGTGATAAACAGTCTGTTTTCATTTCAGAACAATCTAAGATGTCTGTTTTCTAGTAAAACATTGAACTGCATTGGTTAACCAGACTCTCTTGCTGATAAAATAATGTCAATATTATTTACAATCAGTCTCTATGAGTGTATAAATACTTGTTGGTTATGATCTGATGAAGAGATTGTGTTTGCAACAAAAACTTAACATTCCAGTCAGTGTTGTGTTGTTATTATGTCATAAAAAGTTTTTTTCTTGTAAACATAAGAATGCTACACTAGAATCTTAATCTTAAATCACATACTGGATTGTTCCTTTCCTGAAACAACAATTTTCAATGATTCTTGTTTTTATAACATTGTATTAACATTTAGAAAACAGGTACAAAAAAAATTCCAATGAATATGTTAAGCATTGTTAATGGCATTTATGACGACTTACTACAACTTTTTATTTGTAATGTGTGTAATAAATTTGTAACATTTTAACTTCTAGGAAATCGTACATGATGTTTTCATGTCAAACAATACTGAACATTCTTGTTAGTATTTTTTTTCTTTTTTTGGTTTTGTCTTTTTTTTTTTCAATTGTAAAATTTTGTGAACAATTTTAAAAGAGCAAGTTTATTGACAACAAAAAATGGTTTTTGTCTATTTCCATAGGATGTATAATGTAGCTTTCAGAGTGTAAATAGTTTGATTTATAACCAATTTACCTGCTTGATAGTAAAAAGTTGTACCTACTTGAAAGTCGGAGTTTTACCTGTCAAATATTCCCTATCCAAAGAGTTATCGAAGATAAAGTTGATAATATTTACCACTAAAAGTTATGACTGTACATTGTTTTGTCCATAATATTTAACTCGAAATGTGAATTACTTCTCTTAAGGTTCTCAAGTAGATTCGAAATTTAGCCTAGTATTAACTTTCTTCAATAGGGGCCAAGAAATGCACTTTAGAATGGAAAAAGTTTTTTTGCTTCTACAATTATGTGCTATTTACGAATATACTTGCACATTATAATGTCATTTTCATTCATGAAAATATTAATATGACTTATATTTTATATATTACTCTGTTTTAGCAGTAAATAATGAAAAAGCGAAGGTAGGGAATTATGTTTTTGTCCTTCATATACACCCTTAACTGTTCTATAGATTTACTGGAGAAATCTCGTGCTATCAGACAAGCTGATCAGGAGAGATGTTTTCATATATTTTACCAGTTCTTACAAGGAGCCACACCGCAACAGAGAAGTACATAATCTGTCTGTTATAGGGATTCTTATAAAGATTGAAATGCATTGATATCAATTATCTGTGCATATTTCTATTGTATCAAAATAAGTATTTGATACTTCAAAAATATCTCACATTATGGTTAGTTAAGAAAGTAGAGCAGTAACAAAACGAGGGCCTCCTTAGTCGAGTGGTTATGGTCGGACTAGTAATCACTAGTCCCTTACTGCTGTAAGTTCAAATCCCACCTAGGAACAGACAAATTTCACATGTTAAGCTAGCTTTCCAGCTAGCTTACGGAAGGTCACTGGTTTTACCCAGAAGTACACCTGGGGTCTTTCTCTGTTTTTAAAGCTGGAAAAGTTGCCAAATGACCATGACTGTTGGTGTGATGTTAAAAAAATTAAATAAAAGAATTACAAAGGAGCTATATAACCAGCTGTTCTGTACTATGATGTGAACTTGTTTGTCTCCTGCAACAGTGTAATGACAGCATGTAAGCCCTCATTTGTTGAGTACTTGTCTTGTTGCTGTGTCTTTGATAAGCTTCAATGTTTCATAAAACAAATATCATGGCTTGATTTACACATTACAGAGGAGTTCCTGATTGAAGATATCAACAATTATCGTTACCTGACTCACGGAGGTATCAGTGTAAATGGTGTTGATGATGCTGCCGAGTTTAGACTTACCATTGAGGCCATGAACATCATGGGTATTATGCCTGAGGATCAATCAGGTATGTGTCCTCCGTGACTTTTTTTGGTCATATTTTGAGTTAATATTATTTGTTGAATTTTTTGAAGGACAAAAATTGGGGGGAAAAGAAGACTAGGGTATAACATGTACATTGTTATGCCTTCATTAGATCCAGAATTCCTTCCTGAATAAGTGGCTAATGGGGGGATAAAACAGTTACCTAGTAATTATGATATTATTTTAAAATTAATACATCCATTAAGTGTTCAACAATTCTTACTTATTGTGGTGTGTATGTTTTATTTTAATTGCAGCTCTCCTTAGAGTAATATCCAGTGTACTGATGTGTGGTAATATGGTATTCCAACAAGATAGGAAGTCAGACCAGGCTACATTACCTGATAACACTGGTGGGCGATAACTTTCATCCCTATATTCCATCTTATACAAATGTAGCAGAAATCATTATACCTTCAATTGTTTGTTTCGGGTCCTATTTTGTTACGACTAACACTAAGTATTAGTGCATAAATTTGGAAGATATCGACTCAAACTTTTCATTATAGTGGTTGTTTAATTTCGGGCAAGACAGATTTCACTTGTATCATCAGTTCTTACATGTGCTGGTTCAGGATTTTCACTTTCACAAATTTCAAAAAGATTTATTGGATCTTAACATTTTCATAATTTCTACCCTCTGTCATATATGAAGAACTAATAGTGATTATAATGAACTTGTTCACTTACAGTTGCCCAGAAAGCATGTCATCTGTTAGGACTTCCAGTAACTGCTGTCACACAAGCTTTCCTACGTCCTAAGATTAAAGTCGGCAGAGACCAAGTAACCAAGGCCCAGACAAAGGAACAAGTAAGATTATTGTACTATGCTTGATTAGTACTGTTTAATTAACTGATCATATAACCAAATTTTGAAGTTTTTGCAATATTACCTAGAGTTTTAATTATGCACTAAATATGATGACTTTTCTGAAGTTTGCAAACTTATAATTATTCAAATCACATCTTCAACATCGCAGGTTGTTTATGCAATGTTTGATTTTAGATTCATTTAAGACATATGTGGTCAGTCAATTTCAAGATGATAATTCTTTTTCTTTTTGAATTTACGATCTACATTGAATGTTTATTTCAGGTGGAGTTTGCTGTAGAAGCCATCTCTAAGGCTTGTTATGAAAGACTGTTTAAGTGGCTTGTTACAAGAATTAATAAATCTCTTGATAGAACCAAGAGACAAGGAGCCTCGTTTATTGGTATCCTTGATATTGCTGGATTTGAAATCTTTAAGGTAAGAGACTACTTGTATGTCGTTATATTTTATTCATAGACATAACACTGATACCACCTGTCATTGCCTCTGACTTTGGACTCCAAATTTGTTGAGATAAATATGATTTGTATGAAGATTGCTTGGCAACAAATGAATTTGAATTATTCCGTAATATGTTGCTTAGTTAATTCTTAGAAAAATCAACATTATATTATCAGTATCGGATAATACAATGGGAGATTGTCTGGAATGCTTTCATGCCTGAGCAAGCATCAAAAATTGTAAATGCTTTTCTTTATATGCTGTATACTTTGTAATGTCAAGAGATTTCCTGTCGATGAGTCATACTTGTTAAAAAACATGTATATGTATGTATGTATGTTGTTAAAATGTTTCTTGACTCCAACCTCTCTTTTACAAACTGAAATCTTTATTCTACTATAAATGTTTCAGACAACCTGTGGCAAGGTAATACCTTGACCAATATGTCTAGTGATATCTGTTTAGATAAAACTTGTACAGCATGGCAGTGATGTTATCTGTCACACAATATTGTTTCGTAATTGTTATTTATGCCTGTTCCCTCAGAGTTCAGGGTCTGCATTAAATGTCATGTAGGGGACTCTCTAGACACAAGCATCTAATTGGTTGATTTTATGCTATGTTAGGTCTTAAAATTGACCTATGACTGGATTAGATTCTGAGGCTTATATACAAACACAGCTTTATAGTTTAAAGTCTTGCACTCTCTTCCATAAACTTGGTTCTCATTTTGGACAACAGTAGGTTAATATTTCTTACTCATTATTTAATCATGTTGACTTCTGAATGTCATGGTGATAGACTTTATCAACAGGTTGAAATTTATGATGTTCAGTCTGAAGTTATGAAAACACTATTTTGGACCCTATGCTAACTCTGACGGGTTTCAATATTTTAGGTGTAGTTTCGTCATTTTTGCATTGATGTTTTTTTTCACGTTTTCTAATCAATGTTCTAATAGAGATATGATAGTGTTTTTATTTTACTTGTCAATGTGTTCATCTAATTGTTGCAAGCTATTCTGTCTGTATGTTTTAATCTGCACTTTCTATCGACATCTGATTATCTTGTCTTGGGACTATCCAATTATCAGATTCTGATATTTTTTGTGTTTTACACAAAATACGGTGAATAATTCATGTTGTCTGAGAATTACTTCTCATGTGTTTTTTTATGTCTCCTACATTTTTGTAATTAATGATAGGTATTTCATACCTTCATTCTGATTGTATATACAGGACATTAATTATTATACCATTAATACCAGAGTGAGTGTATGTTAAAACATGTTCATTGTTCAATCAATGTTTTACTGATTTGAATTTACTTGTTATGTTAATGAAGATTTTGTTCCTATTGTTAATAATATCAAATCATGATACAGTGATATTTATGATGCTCAGATATGACATTACCTGCTGATTGGAATTTACGCATGCACAGTGTAAACTTGGCTGATTGGTTAATTTTAATCTTGCTTTGCATGTGATAAATGTTTTCCTCAAGTGACAAGTGTTTAGTTTCAATATTAGGTCTATAAAGCATGCAGAAAAAAAAACTAAGAAATGGTTCAATGAAATATGAGTGCTCCTCGAATTAGTCATGTATTAAATGTGTTCTCTTTACATTGAGTGGTATTTTACTGCTAAAATTCAGTTTGTTTTGTCTATGGAATATGAACCGTCTATTGTGCTGTGTTTATATCAATATGGTCTTTGGCGGCTTTGAACAAAAAGAAGAATGTCTGGATATGACTTTATTGTTCATTGCCTGTATTTGTTTCCTTATACACAAGTAGTTGCTGAAATCGGGATTAATTGTATTTCTTGTAAAATAATAGCAACTTATAAAACAGCATGCTGCCTTAATATACTATTTCATTGTTGCTGTTCATGTTTCATTTCAATTTTCCTCTTAAGTCATTTGTTTCCGTATTATGAGTGAATTAATCATTCTCTTATCTCAGTTTATCTTGATGTAATCGTAGCTACAGCTACTGTAAGTTACACAGCTGAACTTGTCAGCTCCTGTTCCCATTCTACTGTACTGATAATCACAATGTTTTAGTACTCTTATCCCTGTTTCCAATATCTGAACATTAAAATATAAACTCTCACCTTGTGTATTAACCCGTTACATTTTTTGATAATTCCCATTTATAATTATCATACTCATTATATATTGTGTTCTCTCATTAATTTTGCCCAATTAAAATCATTATTTGTGCTTAAAGCCTCGACTCATTGATTGTCCTATTTCAGATGAATTCATTTGAACAACTGTGTATTAACTACACCAATGAGAAGCTACAACAACTGTTTAATCATACTATGTTTATCTTGGAACAAGAGGAGTACCAGAGAGAGGGAATTGAATGGAAGTTCATAGACTTTGGACTTGATTTGCAGCCAACTATTGATTTACTAGAAAAGGTACTGTACTGATAGATAACTTGTATCAGCATACATTCACTGACAAAGATAAGAATGATCATAAATATTCTGCAAGTTTTGAAGTTATGGCACTGATAAACTCTTTATTTATTTGTATTCAGAACTTTTCTTGCCAAATCTTTTAACAATAGAAGTTGAGTAAACCTGTTATATCTGATTTTGGATTTCAGTTTGTTACTTTCATTGACCCAAGTCAATTAAGTTAAAATTACTGTGGTTGAATAGAAGATTACTTGATGGAATAAACGTTAGCATCATTTTTATTATGGTTGAAAGAGAAACAGTTCTAAATTTACACAGTATCATCAATTGGAAATTATTAGAATTAATCATGATCTTGTGATCCATTGAACTCTATTTTGATATGCATGGCTTTTTCTCTCTGTAATAAAAGTAAAAAATATAAGTTTTTAATGTGATATGAAATATATCAATATTATTACATTTCAGCCAATGGGTATCCTTGCATTGTTAGATGAGGAATGTTGGTTCCCTAAGGCGACAGATAAAACATTCGTAGATAAACTAATTGCTCAACATTCCACACATCCCAAATTTGAGAAGCCAGACTTTAGGGCTGAGGCTGATTTCTGTATGATCCACTATGCTGGCAAAGTAAGATAAAAACATCCTTATTGATTACAATAACTATCATTATTGAATGCTTTTTTATGTTTCGTTATAAAGCATTACGGACACAAGTGTTAGAAAGTCAGCATATTGTCCTACTAATTGCCTAATTCAGATTGTATGACTCTGTTTTACAGTTTATGTAAAGATGTGATGTTTAACATGTCTAAAATTTAGTTTGATATTAACACATGCTACTTAGACCACCTAGCTAATGTTACTTAGTAATTGCTTTGACGTCAGTCAGTTTCTGATATGAACTTAACTTACACATGAATAGATTTTCTGTATTGATTAAATTTAGCAGCATAAAAATCGTATGGCAGTGATGGAGATATGTATGAAATAAATATGTTTTTTAACCTAGGTGGATTACAGTGCAGCAAGATGGTTAATGAAGAATATGGATCCTCTCAATGAAAATGTTGTCTCACTCCTACAGAATTCATCTGATCCATTTGTTGCTGCTATATGGAAAGATGGTACATTTATTGTTTTTTTTTTATCTTGTTTAGATGTAGTGTAATAGCAGATTAATTAGAACTACACTTTCAGCTGTGAGAATCTTATTATTATTATTATTATTATTGGAGTTGTTGTACCATTGAATTATATTAACCTATATGTTTTACTAAAATAGTATTCGAATGAATTTCTACAAATTTCTTGTTACTCAATTTTTCAAAAATACTTGCTCTAGCTTTATCAAATCCACCATACGTCAATTTTTTAAATTTCTTGTTTGATATCCGAAAAACTCTGTAAAAGGTTTGCCTTTTTGAGTAAGATACCAGCCTGGCTTTGAAATGTTTCCGTTAAAGTATGCATGGAAAAAATCTAGCTCATATTTTACATTACAGCTGAGATTGTCGGTCTTGGTGCTGCTGATGGTGGTGATACCATGTTTGGTGCTCGTACCAGGAAGGGTATGTTCAGGACTGTCAGTCAGTTGTATAAAGAACAACTGGCTAAACTGATGGCCACTCTGAGAAACACCAATCCTAACTTTGTCAGATGTATCATTCCGAATCATGAAAAGAAGGTACGAGAATGTTTTAGCTTTCATAGCAGTAATGAAGTAGCATTTTTTAATCCGTTCATGTACACTTCGTCATTAAGCCTGAGGAAAATGTTTGCCCATTCATACAAAATAAATTTGCAGGTACCATTGTGCATAAGATAGTAAAACTTGATTGGGCTGGAAGTTCTTGCCTACTGAAGTATGTTTTCAACATTGGTACATGAACTTTATTTTGTGTGTTTATAAAAATGGTGATCTTGTTGCTTAATTTCAGGCTGGTAAAATAGATTCTCCTCTGGTTTTGGAACAGTTGAGATGTAACGGTGTGCTTGAGGGTATACGTATCTGTAGGCAAGGTTTCCCTAACAGAATACTCTTCCAAGAATTCAGACAGAGATATGAAATCCTCACACCTAATGCTATTCCTAGGGGCTTCATGGATGGCAAGAAAGCTGTTGAGAAAATGGTAAGAAATTCCTCAACTAATGAAGTGTTAGACAGGGTTGACAACAAGGACTTAAACAAGTTTATTGTTTTCCTGTTTACCATTTGTTTTAATGTTCTGTTATCTGGGACACATATATATTTTTCTTGAAAACGGTTTGTTCAGCAAGTTTGGGTCTGTTACAAAAGTTGAATACTTTTGGTTTCTTACTATTAATGTTATATAATACCACTTTCAGGCACATACCTGTCTACATGTAAGTCTGCAGCTGAGTCCGCATCATTTTAAAAAAATAAATAAATAAAAAAAAATTATAAGGTATAAATTATGTAGGAATGGTAAAATGGCTTTAATAAGAAATTAAAATCAATCAAATTCTTGACTGAGATGGGGATAAAGTAGCCTCTTCTAGAACCTATCATATTATTAAATCCACTTGAATTTAGCCTCGGTTCCCTCCTGATTTTTTTTAAAACTTGTTGTACATGTCTTTTCTCATGTTTACACAGATCAATGCTCTTGAACTGGACCCCAACTTGTACCGCGTTGGTCAGAGTAAGATATTTTTCCGTGCTGGAGTTCTAGCTCATCTTGAAGAGGAGAGAGATTTGAAGTTAACGGATATTATGATACAGTTCCAGGCTCTAGCTAGAGGAATGTTGGCTAGAAGGTAATTCATTAAAAAAAATTTATAAACCTGAAGTTTGGTGGCATTAGATATTGCTTTTTGACTGATTGAAGCTTTGGTTGCCATGGTTTTGGATTGTTCTGCAACTGCAATTTTTCCAAAGCCAGCTAGTTTTTCTCGATTCAACTATCTGATTTATTTGATATGTATATATTGTAAGTAATTGAATGCTTGTTTTCTAATCATTTATACGCTGTATATCTTAAAAAATGTGAAAAAAAAATGCTTGTTGCTTATTTATTTTAGTGAATTAAATTTTTTTCTGTTTATAGAGCTTTCTACCGTCGTACGCAACAGCAGAATGCTATCCGTGTCATACAGAGGAATTGTGCTGCATATCTTAAGCTTAGGAACTGGTCCTGGTGGAGACTGTTTACAAAGGTTTGTTGAAATTTTCATTGAGACTAATAAGATTGTCCATAAATGCCAAAAATATCTCTTATGGGTATAATTCTGCATTTTATTACTTTATTTTCACTTTGAGGTTTAAACCAGTAGAGAATTTCATATATTTCTTTTCTGCGTTGTTCCAGGTTAAACCATTGTTACAAGTAACTCGTCAGGAAGAACAAATGGACCAAATTAAGACTGAGATGATCAAGTTTAAAGACAGTTATGAAAGACAGAAACAAGAAACTGATGATATGGAACGTAAATATGCTCAGATTATTGAGGAAAAATCTATTCTTGCTGAACAACTACAAGCAGAAACTGAAATGTGTGCTGAAGCTGAGGAGGTATGTTTAAACGTCTATCGTTAAAGGATTTTTAGGGACTTAAAGTTTAGTATACAGTTGTTTCAAGCCTTGAGATCTGTCAGTGCCAGTAGCACTTAGTTTATTCCACGATGTTGAAGATGTAAGATATTCTAATGGTCAAAGCATTTGCTGAAGGCTGATGTGTCTCCCTGACATCAGAAGTGTTTGCATGAGTTGTTGAATTACTTGTGTGTGGTTTTCCTTTGGTTATTATGTTCTTTGATGTTATCTGTTGTAGGCGAGAATACGTCTTGGCCAGAAGAAAGATGAACTTGAAGATATATTGCATGACATGGAGCTTCGTATGGAAGAAGAAGAAGAAAAAGTTGCTAGCATGTTGGAAGAACGCAAGAAATGTAATCAAGCTATTCAAGACTTAGAAGAACAGTAAGTGTATTAAACTATGTGCTTTGTCTTAAGAGTACAAAATGGCCATCATTAAATTTAAGCAAATTAAGACTTGATATTTCTTTGCCTGTCTTTTCAATTAATGTTACCGTCAGTCAGTAAAGTGATTATTGTTAATAATGTATATATGGGATATATGTCAGTTTAAGATCAATTTTGAATGTTATTATTCAAAAAAGACCTAAAGTATTTGGTACCAGTTTATTGCTTTTGTACAATAATTTTTGTTTTCATTCTGTTACAATTTTAGTCAATAAATATTGCGTTTTTCTCAGACTTGAAGAAGAAGAATCAGCCAGACAGAAGTTACAATTAGAGAAAGTATCCGTTGATGCTAAGATTAAAAAGTTGGAGGAAGATGTGGCCATTCAGGAGGATTCAAATCAAAAGTTGATGAGGGAAAAGAGAAGTTTAGAAGAGAGATTTTCTGAAGTCAGCTCTTCTTTGGTTGAAGAAGAGGAAAAATGTAAACAATTAGGAAAATTGAAAAATAAATATGAATCAATTATTGCTGACTTGGAGGAAAGACTACGCAAAGAACAACAAGTAAGTTTGATTCATCAATACATGATTGTAAATAAGCATAAACATTGCACTCCATTAGTTGTGTCTTATTTGGTAAGCTATTCTCTGCTCTTGTTTAATCTTACAAAGATTTACTCATGGTGCTTGATATTACAAATATTAATTTTGAAAAAAACTCTTACATTTTATTCTTTGTTGAACATCATTATCATGGCTTTTAGGCTAGACAAGAACTAGAAAAGATTCGTCGTAGACTTGAATCAGAAATAGCTGATCTGAAGGATCAGTTGAGTGAAAAGAGACTTCAAGTCGAGGAACTTCAAGGGCAGTTAGCTCATAAAGAGGATGAAATACATAAGGCTCTACAGAGGTAAACATTGCTAGTTCTTTTCTGTTTGGGCGGGCTCCTTTATACAGGGCTGTGAATTTTCCATGGATTTTGAGGTCGCCTTGGCAGTTTCTGAGATTGATGCAAATCCATCGAGTTTTTCTTGTGTGTGGGGGGGGGGGGTTGGATGACAACGCTACATTGAGTCGTCATTGTTTTTGTAATGTCTTATATATATAGTTGTAAGTGTTGATATGTGTTACATAATGGTTGATTTATTGCTAGGCAAAGGGAATTTATCAGAACATCTGACTGTGTATTTCCTTTTTTCTGATCTAGAACTGTTGTAATTCTTACTGTATTTTCATCAAATTTTATTGCTTCATAATTTTAATATTTCATGTCATTTTTTATGAACCCTTAGTATGCCATTGGGTATTATATTTATCAAATTATGTTGTGAATTTGTTCATTAATTATGATGTTCGTATTTTTCTAGATGTGATGAGGAAGGAAGTGTTAAGTTTACAGTACAAAAACAAATGAGGGAGTTGCAGAATCAATTACAGGAATGTGCTGAAGATCTAGATGCAGAGAAAGAAGCTAGACAGAAGGCTGAAAAGCTTAAGAAAGACCTGAATGAGGTAATATATCTGTAATTGATGTAAGTGATTCATGCTATCCTACTTGAGATGATGATAGTCATGAAAGTTATGAGTGGATCATCTGTCTGAAGTCACTAAATTGTCAACCTAAAGGTCTCATTGGCGAGTTTCTAGCATAAGAACATCACTTGAAATACTGCCTAACGTTTGCCTTTATAGACATATAACACTTTTGATAAATAATACACAAATGTAGAGTAAAATTATGTTAAAATATTACATGTTTTATGTAGGAATTGGAAGCTCTCAAAACAGAGCTAGAAGATTCCCTGGATACAACAGCAGCTGTACAAGATTTGAGAGCCAAACGTGAAGATGAACTTAAGGACCTTAAACATACTATTGAAAAGAATCAGAAGAACTACGAGCATCAAGTTGCAGACATGCGCAGCAAACATCAGCATCAAATGGAACAGTTCAATGAAGAACTTGAAAGTGTTAGAAAGGTATGGATGTTGATTTTATACTTTCAGTTGATTTATTGTATCAAATATAAAAATGAGACCTTCTCATAGAAAATGACCATTTGGGTTTAAGTCAAGTTTTATTGCTATTTTCTAAAATATTTTGCCCTAACATTTATGTAGGTTATGTCTTGAAATCGTGATTTTAGTCATATGAAAACTTGAAATCAATGTCATTTATACTGTAGGTTTGATGATATATTTCATTATGATTGGAGCTTGCTCAATACAATATTTGGCTTAATATAATTAATCTGCTCATTACATATTTTCACGATTTTTTTGTCATTTCAGACAAGAGCTCAGTTGGAAAAAACAAAAGGTACTCTGGAGGCTGAGAACCAAGATTTAGCAAATGATCTTAAACAAGTTCAGATGGCTAAACAGGAATCTGAACGTAAACGAAAACAGGCTGATGCCCAACTTTCAGAACTAACAATGAAGAATGCTGAATTAGAAAGAATTAAAAGCGATCAATCAGAGCGAGTTTCTAAGAATCAAACTGAACTTGAGTCTCTGTCGTCTCAACTTGAAACTGCCGAAGCGAAGAATATTCAACTTGGACAAAGACTTTCGTCATATGAGGCACAACTGGCTGATGCACAGGTGTGAATTTTTGAAATACTGATGCTGTAAATAATTAGATATGGCAGTTACTTGTTTACATTACTATTGTTTTGTTTTGTCTAAGAGGATTTCCATTCTTTTAGAATTACTCTTGTAAGTCATTTTCAGGAAACCATTTCTTCATTTCTTCGTTTTAAGATCGTCAGCACAATGTAAATCCTGTGTAAATAAATGATGACTGTTTTATTATATGGTATACTTTTAACTTTATTTGCCAATAGATTTCTTGTTTTCAATGAGTACAAAAAATGTTGTTTTTTTGGCATTTAAGGAACTCGCACAAGAGGAAACTCGTTCCAAGTTGGCAACACAAGCCAAGTTACGTCAAGAATCTGATGAGAAGGAAATGTTGAAAGAGAAATTGGAAGAAGAAGAAGATAGCAAACACCAATTGGAGAAACAAGTGCAAGACCTCCAACAAAGGGTTTGTTTTCAGTTCTTGTTGCCTTGTCCTCATTCTGCTGTGGTTTAACTTTTGTGTATGTTCATATCTCCTGGGTTGAAACTTGTTAATTCTTGTTGAAATGCTGCTTGATAGCATATAGTTGTTAATTGCAATAATCTTATCTTGTTTCCATATCAGATATTCATTTCCCTTAGAGTTGAAAAGTTTTGTGCGCTAAATGAATTAGATTCTGACTTCTGACAAATTTCATAGATTGCTGAGGTTAAAAAGAAAGCTGAAGAAGATGCACGTAATAATGAAGCTCTTGATGAATACAAGAAGAAAGCATCTCGTGAGATGGAGACACTATACGCACAACTTGAAGAGTCTCGTGCTGCAGCCGACCGCCTTGATAAATCTCGTAAGAAGCTTCAGGCTGAAGTAGACGATAGTAATATGGAATTAGAGAAACAGAGGTCAAGTGTTCTAGCTTCAGAGAAGAAACAACGTAAATTTGATTCCTTATTGGCTGAAGAAAAGGCCCACTCTGAAAGGTAATTTCCTTTATGCTTATTATACAGCTTTTGTTGGATGTAGTTTGTCTTTAAATTCAGATGTAAATTTATATGTTATTTTACAAAAAAATTGGTTATGTTATGAACAACAAGCATAACATTTCATAAAAAAACTTCATTTTAGACTCCTTCAAGACAAGGACTCCGCTGAAAAAGAAAGTAGAGATAAGGAAACAAAAATTCTCAATCTACAGAGAGAACTTGAGGAGCTTACTGATCGATTTGACCAGCTTGAGAGACAAAAGGGTGCTCAACAAAGAGAACTTGAGGACCTCTACTCATCCAAGGATGATGTTGGCAAAAATGTAAGCTTTCGTAATTTTATGTGACTTTTGATGTATATAATTGATTTTGAGTTATCTCCCTTTGATATTAAATATTTACTGTTTGTAGCATCCTTATGTGCATATGTACTGTACCTGGAATCATTTGCATACCTGCATTTTTTTCTGACTTAATTCATTTATTAGAAATTTTGGACCACTCTTATTATTATTTAAACAGTTTGTCTTTAATACATAATAGTGGTTTTATGTACCCATGTGCACAGTGCACACTTACTAAAAGTCAAACCCTTTATTCACAGATTCATGAACTTGAGAAGGCCAAGCGTAATCTACTGGAGCAAGTGGAATCCCAGCGTTTACAGATTGAAGAACTGGAAGATGAAGTACAAGCTTCAGAAGATGCTAAACTTAGAATGGAAGTGAACATGCAAGCCATGAAAGCTCAGTTTGAACGCGACCTGGCTGGCCGGGATGATGCCGTGGAGGAGTCCAAGAAATCTCTAATCAGACAGGTAAGGTTTAAGACACAAAAGAACCTTTTTTGTATTTTGCTTAAATTTGATGGTGTGATATTTGAGATTTTCACTTCCAAAGTAAACTATTACAGTGGAGAGTTCATTCAAATATTGAAATGAAACTTGTTAGAGAAATTACTTGATGCAAAATTTCTATGTATATTGGGTCTTATAAGGCTAACTTCATTAATTATACAAATTATTTTAAATTGCACTATTAATGTATTTCAGCTTCGTGAAATGGAAGCTGAACTGGAAGATGAAAGAAAATTGAAAGGTTCTGCTGTGAATGCTCGTAAAAAGCTTGAGGGTGATATCAAGGACATGGAACAGCAAGTTGATGCTGCCAACAGAGTAAAAGAAGATGCACTGAAGCAATACAAGAAAATTCAAGCTCAGATGAAAGATTTCGCTCGTGAATTGGATGAAGCACGTATGGCGCGTGATGAAATGGCAGGAACATTCAAAGAGAATGAGAAGAGACTGAAGAATTTAGAAACAGATAATTTGAAACTACAGGAAGATCTTGCTGCTGCTGAACGAGCCAGAAGAAATGCTGAAGCTGAAAGAGATGAACTCCAGGATGAGATGAGTAGTAACACAACTGGAAAGTAAGTCAAAAGTCGAATCACTGCATTTTAGTACATATTATCGTTGGTGAATTAAGTTGAGAGATAATGGACGTTAAGATATTTTTCCTCACTATTTATGTTTTTAGGTATTTTGTGAAGGTTTACTGTCCATAATAAAGTGGTTATATAGCGCTTACCCTGAATATTCTTGTGTTGTGCGTACTGGTATTTTCTAAATATAACTTGACATTTGTACAGGTCAGCATTATTAGATGAAAAACGTCGTCTTGAAACACGTATCAGTCAGTTAGAAGATGAACTGGATGATGAACAGGCAGCTAATGCTGATCTTCTTGACAAAGCACGCAAAGCAACTATGCAGGTATGTGACATGGGATATACTGCTTCAGTTTCTGAGGGGATATTATTTAGTTACATAGTGAATCTAAGCAAACAGTTATTTTGGACCTGTCATTTTTGGATGATTGAGGTTCTACTGTTCCTTGTGTAGATACTTGTAGATACATATTAACACTTTGTAATAAATGGATAAAACATTATGTATTTAAAAGACAATAGATGTTACTGGTTGGTGTGATTAATGTATCAGAGGTTAAACTTGGATTTCTTTTATTACTGCTTTTTAGAGCCATATTGTACATCTATTTAATTGTATGAACTTGTTTCAGTATGAACAAACCCAGACAGATCTTCAATCAGAACGCTCTGTAACCCAGAAACTTGAATCCCAAAGAATTCAACTTGAGAGACAGAATAAGGATATGAAAGAGAAGCTTTCTGAACTTGAAGGACAAATCAGAACTAGAACCAAGGCAACCATTGCTGCCCTTGAAGGCAAAGTTTCCAACCTTGAAGAACAGCTCGATCTTGAAACTAAGTAAGTGGAAAAAATGGAAAAATGTAGCCTGCGTGTAAACTCTGTAATGATTTAATTACATAATTTGAAGCTTTAACTGTCATGATGGTTTCTAATCACGCTTGTATTAACATCACATCAACAGCCAGGGTCATTTGGCAACTTTTCACCTTAAGGCTGAAGTAAGACCCAAACATATATTTGGGTAGAATCACAGATCTTCGGTTAGCTAACTTGACAGCTCCTCTCGAAAGACTTTGTCTGGTTGCAGATGGTTTTCAAATTTGCAGCAGTGAGGGGCTAGTGCTAGTCAGATACTGTAACCACTGGACTGCTGAGGTCCCCATGAAGATTTTTGCTTTTAGAAATGTACACTTCAATACTGAAGAAGTCATTAATTTGTGTATTGAATTGTTTGCAATTTTTCTATTGTTTTATCCCTTGCTTACACTTTGTTCATTGTTGTAAGTAGTTCCTCGTTATATTTTTCACTCATTTATGTCTGAATATCCCTAATTGATATGTAAGAATTATTCATCATTCAAATTTGATGAGTGTTCCTTACCAATGTTTCTGTACATTTGATAAAAAAGTCACTAATTTTATTCTGTACACAGAGAGAGGAATACCCTACAGAGAGCCAATCGTCGTCTCGAAAAGAAACTCAAAGAAGTCCTGTTGCAAGCTGAAGATGAGAGACGCCATGCTGATCAATACAAGGAACAGGTAGTTAGTTATGTCAATAAATGCGCGTCAGGTTTATGTTGATTTGTTATTAATGCATCTGAATTGAATTTCTAATTATTTCTGATGCCAGAGCGATGCCAATGAGAATTACCTTCTTTTGAAATGTTTGTGTATTAACCTGTGATTAAAATTCTAAGTAAAGTAGAAATTGATCTACCAAAGTCTGTAATCTTCATTTTAATTAAGAATGTAATCATTGGGTTATGAGTGTTAATGAAGGTATACAGTACGGTTGTGAAATTGTTTGTGGACATACTGACATTGATGTAATCATTGTAGGTTGACAAGATGAATGCACGTGTGAAAGCTCTGAAACGACAAGTTGACGAAGCTGAGGAGGAGGTTACAAGAATGAATGCTCAGAAACGCAAGATTCAACGTGATCTTGATGATCAGATAGAAATCAATGAGTCTGCCTCCAGGGAAATCTCACAACTCAAAAAATACAGGTGAGTACAGGGTTATGAGGTGTACCTTGATGTTGTATAGATGTGATGAATTATTGGGGAGCTATTAAATTATTTCTTACCGATTTCAACTGCTGGAGAGCTTGCATGGCGGACTGGATGCCTAATTCTGGCATTTAGACTTTTGAAAACTTTCCATTCTTGCATACACAATGTACATATGCTAAAAGTATATAGCCATATTTACTGTCAAGTACTAATGGCTTTGTTGAATCATAAAATTTCACCAAAGTTGCATAATTTCTTATGCTTTGACTGACACATAGATATAACACTAAAAAGACCGCATGGATATATTTTTGTCTGATGTTACAGTGTAAGTGGAATAATTAGATTGATATCAAATTAAGCCAACACAGACAGTGTGGTATCTATGCAATATCAGTGTTACTATGTACTGTTTAAAACCTTGAAATTGTTGTTGTGGGGTTTTGTGGTGATGGAATTTTGGGATTTCTTGATGGCGTATTATTGTACATTTTATTTAGCTGTTGTAAAATATATATATAAAGTAGAATGTAATAGTCTTTAGTAGTTTTGATATTGTATAGACTCTTTATTTTAGAATATTTGACAGTAATATATAAGCTAAATATTGTCTTGTGCTTTGTCTGTGGCCTATAGATGTGTCATTATGGCTGCTTTTTGTGTCTTCATGGAGGAATGAGGATAAGTCAGATGAAATTTACTAATGTTTCAAAAGTTTAAAAGCAACATAACAATTGTGAACTCATTTAGAAAAGCATTCGTTTGAATTTTTCTATGATATAACACAGTTGTATGTAATGATGTATACAATATGTAACAATTCCTCACTATGAAGTATTTCGGGTTTATTTGAAGTAGCCTAGATACAGTATTGTTTCGTTAATATTTGTCACTGTCAACTTTGTGTTGTATCAACATATTACAAACTTCTTTATCACCTGCATACTCACCAAACTTTAATGCTGCTTTTTTATACAGAGACAGCAGGTAAGTCGTATTCCACCATGTTGTCATAGTTACCATGAACTTGTTACTGTGCACTTTAGCTTACATCCCCTCGATCGTGCTGATCTTGTTCTATGTCTTACTACATCGATTGTTTGAATTTTTGACATGTCTGATTAATACTAAGAATATCAATCAGTATTTGTTGATTTTTATCTTGCTGTGATTCAGTTCTTAATCTAAACATATAAAACTTCATGTTTAGGATTATAAGAAGTTTTCGTTAAAATTGCTTTGTTACAATAATGTTGAATTTTATTGTTTAACTTGTAGATCATAGAATCTTATTAGCGGTATATGCTCATGAGTAAAAAGTACTAGCCATCCCAGCGCACTTATGCTTATTTCACCTCAGCTTTTGTAATGAAAATCATATGATCTGCAATAATATGCGTAGAAATTCTCACATTTATCCTATTTATCAAAGCTTGTGCTTCAAAAATTTCTCATGACATAAGCAGTAACTGTATTACATTTTGAAATAAATAGCTGCTAAAGGTGTAAGCTTTTGTATGAATAAAGGGGAACAACTCATTGATTTGTTAACCATCCATTTAACATTGAATGGTTTCCAAACATCTTACTAAGCATGTTTTTTTTTTCTATGCATTCATCTGCATGTTATTATTACTGATATAAACAAATGTTATATCAATGTTGATTCATTTTGTATATTTAACATTATTGTACTGACTGGGAATATATGGATTTTTCTGTACTATAAAATTTATATGAATTATTTAATCTTGTACCTGATGCATATTGTACGTATCTATGCTACAAATGTATCTTAAGTTAAAAAAAAGAACACCTTCATTCTTAGGGCTTAAACTTAGGATTATATCTTGTAAATAATAATGCAAACTTCAAGTCCAAGAATTTTAGACCATATTTGGTTTTTAAAGCAAAATTTTGCACTGAGGGGTTTGGTGTAAATATCATTACATTAGAATAGAAACGCAACATGATTGAGGTTTGGGTGAAGATCACACAAAAGGAAAGCAAGGAAGGCAAAATTGTATTAAACACTTGACCACAAATGGGAGTTTTAATTCTTATATACCCGGTAATTACAATGTACATGAACTTACATGTTTTGAGATGAAGTCTGTTTGTTGTTAATGTTATTCTGATTAATATCCAAACAAAGTTTGGGTTGGAATGAGTTTTATTGCCATTTGAACAACATGATTTAAATATTTGATATTTTGTCGGTATAAACTAAGTACATTTTCACCTTTTTATTTGATCAGCGTCATTTCTAAAGATTTCTAAGCAAGGTAACCCTGAGTTTGCTTCATCTGGTATATACACACACTGTGCTCTGATGTGAATTTGCCAGTAAAACACTGTAGATTTGGCATAGATAATATTAATATGGGCATTACTTGCCTTTATAAAGTAACCAAGAGCATCTTAAGCTCGTAAGAGTCATTTTGCAGTATTTGGAAATGTTTTTCTAGTTTGTTATGTCGGGGTTTAAGACCTGAGTTCAGTTTTGTTAAGGAGCATTTCTGTTTATTTTAGAATTAGCTATTGATTTTCTGTGTGGTACTGTTCTCTGCACAAAATTACAGTTATTTGTGATAGAAAATTCCAAACAGTGCTGTGTTCAAACTTTTCTTTTTATAACTTCAGCCCTTTTGTATTCATGCCATCAGGTCTGAGAATCGGAGAATGAACTTTATTCACAAACTAATTTCTCAATTTTTTATAAAAAAGACTCTCATGAATGTAAAGGGCTTGTGTGTTTTGCAATTTGGAATGAAATAAATGTATCTAAATCTTTAGATTTTCTTCACTAGAAATGATCTCTTGGGAGTGGGGAGGTTGTGTGAAGATTATTTAAGGAGATTAAGCATTTAATTTGTACAGTTTGCATTTCTCTTACAACCTATTGTCATTGTGATGCTTGAATCATTTGCATGTAGGCCTTGTTTTAAGACAGAGATATCCTTACCCTAAGTACCGTACATGTTGACCTTAACATAATTTGTGTCTCCTCTGTCTATTTATCATGCAGCAAAATGTGATTACAGGTACTATGATGCTGCATGTGCTTCACAATTCTAATACACATGTAAATCGCATGGTTCTGTGATGTAGATGTGTGATATATTGCTCTTCCACACATGTGAATCACATGGTCCTGTGATATAGGTGTGCGATACATTGCTCCTCTACTTATGTGAATCACATGGTCCTGTGATATAGGTGTGCGATACATTGCTCCTCTACTTATGTGAATCACATGGTCCTGTGATGTAGATGTGCGATACATTGCTCCGCTACTTATGTGAATCACATGGTCCTGTGATGTAGATGTGCGATACATTGCTTCTCTACTTATGTGAATCACATGGTCCTGTGATGTAGATGTGCGATACATTGCTCCTCTACTTATGTGAATCACATGGTCCTGTGATGTAGATGTGTGATATATTGCTCTTCCACACATGTGAATCACATGGTCCTGTGATGTAGGTGTGCGATACATTGCTCCGCTACTTATGTGAATCACATGGTCCTGTGATGTAGGTGTGCGATACATTTCTCTGCTACTTATGTGGATCATATGGTCCTGTGATGTAGATGTGTGATATAATGCTCTACTACACATATGAATCACATGGTCCTGTGATGTAGATGTGCAATATTGCTCTACCCTACATTGATCACATGGGCTTGCGATGTAAATATGCCATGTTGCTATTCTTTCAGTGTTTGTCTGTAAAATATTGACATGTTTGTCCTGGATGTGTCTGCAAGTTATCAACCTGCTGCATTATCAAATTATTTTATTGTATGGATACTGAAATATGTAGAATGAGATTGAATTTGATTATTGAAGTTTTCATGCAGTAATAATTACTTATATGATTACGTCATTCACAAAATTCATTCTCACAGTTGTTAGTGGGCACAAATTGTTGATAAATACACTTTTTTGTTAATTGTTTCATTTGTTGGATTTACCATAATACTGAATCTAGGCAGATAAATAAGTGACTTACTCTGGGGTTATGTTGTGTTTACTGTGACTTACGGTTTTGTTTCAGGCTATTAATAAATTATTTTAATGTTTCCTGTGAAAAAAATAATGAGAATATTGTGTTATGAATGCATGGAATATTTCTATTCTGTGGTCTGTTTTACTGTAGGCAGTCACCTAATGTAATAGTTTATTTTTTCTGTACAGATCAAAGCTTGGAAATTAGCATTATTTTGTTAAAATATGTTACAATATATAGCAGGCTTCTGTCTCTTCAGAACTTTGAAGTTGTAACTGTATCATTTAGTGTATGTTGTTTGACCTTCTTGTACTGAGGCCATGCTTTGTAATTTTTATTATTTATAGGTAACGTAAAGATTGATTGCATGATATCACTTTTGCTGTTTTACTTGAAGCTGCTATTTTGTATCAATGAATGGCCCGGTGTATATATTTTATTGATGTTGGATTTTGAATCCATGTTTTACTGTGTTTTGGGTTTTTCTTAATTCTGCGTAATCTTGTCTGCAGAAATGTTCGTCTTGCCTTTTATACATGTAGTTTGAAGTCTGTGTTGGAAAATGTACTAAAACATAAATAACGTGTGGTTCCAAATGTTTCATCCCTAGAAAGGATATGTTATATGACATGATGTGCGCTTCTGATAACAATTTTACGAACTCCGCGACTTAGTTTTGTCTTCAGAGTTGCATGAGTATTCTTTGAAGTTACTCGAAAAATCTTTATGGCTTACTGTATATATATCAGTGCTAGAAAAGCCTTAAAAAACTGATTTTTTGATCAAGATAAGATGGGTATATTATGTATGGTTAAATTTTAGGATAGCGGAGGATGCTTAAAGAAGTAATGTGGTAATGTAGTTGTTTGTGAAACAATAATGTCTTCTCTAAGCTTTCAAACCAAGCTATTTAATATATGCGTTTGTTTCTCTTTTTACTAAAGGGTCTGTTACTTGAATAAACCCCTTAGTATAGAATCAGAGTAATGCAAAATAAAACATTACAAACTGGTTTACTATGACTGTCAGTCATGTTGTGGCTGTTATAGTTTTGCATATTATATATGTTATGTAAAAGTTACCATATACAGACCCTTTGTATCTACTTCATTCAGTAATTGATTCCCCTGCCAATTAATTACTGCTTTCATCCCTAATTGCAGAACTTGTTTAGATACATATAATAATAATGATAATATGTGCTTGCAATAATGTGATGCAGAATTGTTTGTCCCGTATTAGAATTCGCTGTGTCAACATTATCATAAGCAGCATTTTTATGCCCGCTTAGTGTGACATCACTAAAGGTGATGCTACAAATATTTACCCCAGCTTTGCCATTTCCCCGTAACAAAAGTCAGAAAGTCACATTTTTTAATTAGGATAATTTGTTCTGTAACCTACAACACTGCTCTCTATTATTCATGACAATGTGGATATGACCACAGGGGTCATGGTTCATTATCACAAATGTATTATAGTAGCTTAATGAAAATAAGAGAATTGAATGTCTTGAAATGATTGATTAGAGACCCTGTGTTTGCGTCATTCTTCAGGGTATACCTTCTCTGAATTATTATATATATATATATATTGGTATTTACGTACATAAATATGATTGATAACATACAGTTTTAATTCAGTGATAATCCACCATGTACTATTCATTATACATGTATATGTTTAGCATGGTTGATGGTTATTCATGTTAATCATATTTTATTGTTTTTTTTTCTCTGTATGTACAATGTAGAATACTACACTGTATTATTATTTTTTGTCCTTTAGAACAAAGATTGTAGTGTAGCATGATTTTAACATGTTTCCATCAGGCATGACTTCCAGTTTTAGCATGTACATTTTGTATTTCTTGAAAATTCCGAGTAGCCAAAGACTGCTGTAAAGATCAGTTTTTTGTTAATTTAAATTTAGTTCTGAGTTTGATATTGCGTGTTAGATTTTTGTTGAATGCTTCTTTATCAGTGTGTGACTGGGAAAGATGAAATAAATATGGAACTATATACTATTATAAGTCTTTATTCCATTGGGCTTACCTTAAAAAATGTCAGGGTGTCCCGCAAAAAAAAATATCTTTCAGCAATGTTCATTTTATGTTTCCAGTTGAATGAGCGTGATTTTTCTTAAATGTCACAAGATTTTAATGCTTTGTTGTGATTCTGAAAGTATAACAACTCACTTTGTCATCTTTCCTAGTCATTATAAGTTCTGTGAAAGGTCATTTTTCTGATTTATGATGAGGAAATGTAGTGTTTGTTATGTGTTGAAGGTTTTAAAACATTGAGTCATTATTTTTTTTTGTTAGTACCAACCTTATCTCCATGTTGTTTGCCTTGACTGAGGTATTGTTTCTACATATTGATTGCCAATGGCGGTGATAAAGTTTTTCATTTGATTCTGTTATTTGTTGATGTTATAAAAGCTTAATTTAATACATGAATTTGTGTGTTGTAAATACTATGAAAGACTTTGTATGGGAAACATTTAAATGCAGGTTCTTTGATATTTTATGTCAACTTATTTATATATTTGTATCATATAATTTCAGGCCATCTGCTAGAGCTAGTGCTACTAGAAGTGTACTATCTATGCGTGGAAATACAGCACTTGATGATGAAGATGATGATGATGAAGAGGTCAATAAAACAAATGATACCACTGCTTGATTACCATGACAACCACAATATTAGGACTTAAAGACAATTTTTTTGCAATTTTTGGTTAGCAATATGGCACTGAATTTTTACCTGATGGCACCTGGACACATGTTACTTAAGGAGACAGAATGTGGACACTTGATCAACCTCTGAATGATATTTGAATGATGATGACATAGAGGGATTTTTATATATTTGTGTTTTACAATTTAAAACAATTTTCAAGACTTCACATTTCAAAAGAATGGAACACTTTCGTATTTTTCGTATACATTAGTTGATGTGGGTATTCTGTTTGTCTGTCCATATTATTATATATATACCAGTGATAATGTACCTAGGTGCCTGTATAATTGTGATATAAGCTAATTAACTAATTGATTAATTAATATTATGAGTGAGGGGATCAACTTCATGTATGCTTGTATCTTTTTTTATGTGTCGGAAATTTAATTCCACTGTGTTGTTTTTCTCTATAACATTTACTGATATATATACAAGTGCTAATTATTAAACCCTATTTTTGTATTTGTTTAATTTGCATATCATATGCAAGCTAAGCTCTTTGATTAGTGTTGTAATGGCTGTAGGCTCTAATATACTCACTATACCAATTAATATCATAAAAAAGTGTATCTGATACATTGTGCATTCATTTTACTTTCATTTTTTGATCTTTTTTGCATTATTATAATGATAAATTAGCACTTTTGAGTTTACATTTGGCTTTTCATGATGTGTTTGATAATTATAAAGATATGTCAAATATGAAAATGATAATGGGTATTGAAAAAAATCAATTTTGTGGTCTCGATGTCCATTTTGTGTTTTTTTGTAAGGAGTTCTGTTAGTAGAAACCTTTCATATATTGGCACATTTGTCAGTTATATAAATACTAATTATATGTTTACTGTGTAGTTTTTGTACCCACTTAAATAGATGACTGGTTAATGGACATAGATAATTAGATAATTCATATGGTAGTTTTGATCTTGAGTGAAATTAAGTCAATATATGATATACTCCGGTACTTGAAGGTTATGCTTGATGGTAACAGACTGTTTGTGTATCCTGGTTGCAGAAGTTTTTGGTTGCTATTTGCTAATCAAGTTGTTTGGACTGACTTGTACTTTTGTTATTGAAAGAATATAGATCACAACTGTTGTAAACAAAGAAGAGAATAGATAACTATACTTCCTGCACCATTCCAATAACATTATATCTACTTACAATAAATTAGTGCTTCCATTATTTTAGTGCTTGCATTGTACATGTACACACTTTTGTTTCTCTGTTAATTTGTTAACGAGACTCTTACGTATATTTTGGGTCAACATCCCACGTTTTTTTTTTTGTTATATACATATGTATCATGTGCTTGGTTAGATTGTGTGTATTCTTGCTGCTCCCTGCGTAAAACAGTTGGATTAAGTCTCGGGTTTCTTGGATTCCTATCTAATGTCTGCACCAGATTCTTACCATGTTTAATTTATCAATTACTTATAAATTGGCACTACTGTTTCCTCTCAGTTGAATGATATAAATTTTATTCTTATTTCTTCATATTAAATGAGTTTTTGTGTTCACCGCATAATGTAAATATGCTCATAAAATTTACATGAGAAAAATCTCAGTACACTTAGTAGTTGTAGTTGAAACAACAGTAACTTGCCAGTCAATAGTTTCTAGTGCTTTTTGTTGCTAAATTTATCACCAATATTCTTATGTCTCGTATGCCAAGTTTGATTGCAATCTGTACAGTAATTACATTACGTTTCTGATAGATCAGTTACTACAGGTAATTGAATTATGACATATTTTTTTTGTCGTATGAAGGAAAAGTCTATGATATGGCTTTGAAATGAATGATTTGATTGGATCAGTAAATTTCACACGTATTTCACTGCTAGATAGATAGATAAATACGGTACCAATATATATATTACATCTACCTGTGCTGCTCCACGTTGCATGATTAAACACAGGCCATTAACCTCTCTTCAAGCATGTACCAGCTTGTGCTATGGCCAAGCTGTCAATATTTCATGCATTGTATTTCAATTTTGAACTGAGATTTGTGTAACCAACTGAGATAACTTGACAATAATTGAATATTCATGTCCTAAGTATGTCATTTTGGTCATGTGTTTATACATATTCATGTAGTTTTGTTTTAATGTGCATGCATTGATACATACTCATTTATGCATATCAATCCTTATATACATGTAGTATATACATCAATTATAATGTTACTTATGATTGTTTTGTTATGACATGATCTTTTCTGGTGTATGGTGTTATTTCTGATGTCTTCTCTTTATAAAAAAGTAAATAAAAAATGCTACTCTACACATTGAACTATATAATTGTCCTTTAAATAAATAGCAACATTCATACAGCTGTTATTATATCTGTATAAAACACTGTAGTAGTGTTCACTGGTAGACCATTTATTTCTATGTAATTGTATCTTTTCTTTCCTTATGCTGTAGCTACTATATACGTGTATGAACATTTTGTATTGGGAACAAAGTATTTTTATGATCTATCATTAAAACGTTTTGAGAGGAAAACAATATTCTGGTTATTGTTATTTTGGGTGTATAATTGTTAACATGAGATATATTAACACACTTGACACATAGCATTTATCTTTAATATGAGTAGAGCTTGCCACATCATTGCTAAATCAATCACAAAGAATTTAGACAATATATGGATATAAGCATTGAAGAAATACACATTAGCACTTCATTAGTTGTTTGGCTTGGTGTTAAGCACAGACAAGGAGCAGTAATTGAATCATGCCGCTTACAACCAGTACTTGGCTGATGCACAGTCATTGATTGCTTTCTTAAATGTAGTACAAATTCCAGAATGCTTAACTAATGATAAAATATTGCATATCATATCTTCCTTTTCCCATTTGGTTGCTTCAAATGCAAATCCAATATTTTAAATGGCATCTTGTAAATGATGACTTAAAACTGACAAACTCATATGTATTACACAGGATAATAGTGGCAACATGTACATACAATTTGACAAAACCAAATTGACGCTTTTATGTAATCATTGCTGCAAATAAGATACACTAAGTTCACAAATGTGTAATTTTGATGGAAAGAAACCTTTTTTTGATATGAGACAAGAACAACAACATGATTTCTTATGATATTTTAGTGTTTGATAAACAATTCTCCACTTCACATGGCACACCCGGCTGTATTTAACAAATGCACGCTTCATCCTCACAAACCTGGCTGTATCATGATAATACAATGTCACCATTGTCATTAGGTACATTAATGAGGATATATGATGCACACAAAGGCACTAATCTTCCTTCAACCAGTACTGCCATTCTGAAATGTGACAAAATGGTGACTCATTTCATAAAAATTGGTTAATTATAACGTGTACACAGTCAATTCATGATGACTAGTACAGAAATATTATGATTATTAAGTTTATATATGACTTACTTTAACACAAACACCAATGCGTGGATGACATATCATAATTTTCGCCATCTGCAGCTAGTATTTGATGTCTTATTTGAAATAAATCCTTTGATTCTTGCATCTAAAAGCTAAATATTATCTAAGAAGATTTTAAGCTTGTAATGAATGCACACAGTCCCAATATTTACTAACAACCTACCTTAAAATAATGGACTGGTTGCTGAAAACGTCTTGAAAAACAAACTGTATCAAGTGAGATCCAAAATGCACTCATAACCAAAGCAAATAAAAGTATATGGTTGGCTACGTTGCCCATCCGGGTGTGAGACGAACTGTCTCATGGGAACACAGGTTTCTATGACGACAGCGGAGGATGTCGGGTAATGGCTTTCTGATAGTTTCCGGAAAACCAAGAACTCCAACAGCTAATATACACATCATTACACCATAGGTAAGGAAAGGTACCGTGTAATGGAATGGTGCCTGAAAAATGAATGAGATGCCACTATATACCCGACCCAGGGTACATTTGTACAGATTTCCGACGTAATCATCTAAGTAGGCATACCTCCATTTTGAACTAATGGTATGACGTAATGATCAATCATTTGTATGACAGGGAATAGAGTCAAGCGAATAGTTTATTTTTTATATCGAACCAAAGTAGAAAATACAAAATGAAAATTAATGTTGTTCCCAAAAGAATGAAGAATGATTCGAACGTTCATTTCTCAGACCAAGCACTTCGTATTTTCCACATTGCATTGTTTGAGCAGAAAAAATGATCATTCAATCGGAAATACTCATAGACACCTGGGCATACAATGTCTCATAAACTGTATCAACAAATTGTATACAAGATTCTTATAAATGCCATGTAATTCTAGGCTGTCTCGACTTGCAGAGGTTTCTATCTCAAGGAATAAATGAAAAATCTCTGTATCTTTGTAATAAATTTGGCACTGCGTGACTAAACGCACTTAAATTCGACTTTTACCTACTGAACTTTCTGGTGTCATAATATACCAACAAATTTTGTTGAATTCTAGGACAAACAGTACACTAAGTTTTAGGCTTTACGCAATAATTACTAAAATTCCGTATTGAAGCTGCGATGAGTCGTAATACATTAGAATTCACACAAGAAAGTCTGAAACAATCCATACAATCAAACACAAAGCGAAAAATAATAAATATGTTCAAGCCATGGGAGTTTTTCTCTCGTGTTGTCGGGCCATAAATTCATGTTTGTCAAAGATATGACATACATACTCCATAGCAGCGTTAATGGAACAGTAATCACTGGGTCTTGTTGTTCAGAGGAGGAATATCGGTCAGACACCTATAAATCTCAGGTCCACGGTAATAAAAGCTTGACATAGAAAATTAACATGTTTCAGTTTTATAGGGAATAGAATATCTTACTGTCTAAATACGACCAAAACATGTCAGCAAACGTAAGTTTAAATTGTATACAGGACCATTTTTACCATAAAGAAAGTTACGAAAGAAATGGACCGCTATTAAGGCTTCGTTTACGAGTCATTGTTCTGTATTGCCTTTTTATTGTGATTGACCTACATTATGATTCTCATTCAGTAAATCCTTGGGAATAAATCTCAGAAATAAAAGATTACGGCTTTTAGATCTGTAAGCAATTTTGATAAACGTCAGAATTCATTGTTCGGATATGATAAAGACTTTATATAAAGATAAATCTATTATTCAATGGTGGATTTAGAATAAGCTTACACATCATGAACGCAATCTGTAAATATGATCCCAAGAATTATGTAGCATAATACGGTGGGTTTTGCTACTCAACATGTCATCTAGTTATTTTGTAATGATTAAATCAATGAACAGATACAACTTACTACCAATACAGTCTATGGTATAATGTTCCTATTGTATATTACAGCCTTACTTATGTGTATACATTTTCATGTGCAGGCTGCGGTCGTGGTCCAGTGGTAAGTGCGCTGGACTTGTAGCCCGTAGATCCGGGTTCGAATCCCAGTCGCGGCAGGTCATACTCTTTCATGAAAATTTGAAAAAATGTCGATTCTACTCCATATGTGGAGAAGTTGCCGGCTCATTGTGGAAGGGTAAGTTAGTACTGGTTAAAATACAGTCCAGGAAAACTGGTTAGGTCAACCGGTCGCTGTATATAACTGAAAAAAATGTTGAAATACGGCGCCCAACCTCAGTGACAATAAGTCACAAAAAAAAAAACAAGCAACGGAACCTGTTTATTGTGATACTTTCACTTGATAACTGATTCCTTCTATTTGTTTCGGATTTGTTACAGAAAATAATTGTTTCTGTTTCTGATATACCCATGTTGCATTCCATTGGTGTATAATCCAGTTTGTCATGCACCCTGATATATAACCAAGTATTGTAGGCATATCAATGGACGTACATGTATATACATGTATATATTACTTACCAAATAAATTATGAGTTTATCAGCCAGAACATAACCCAGAACACCAGACAAAAATCCAATACACAAACCCATTGTTCTGTAATAAATAGTATGAATAAATATTGTTTAATAATTATTAAAGCACGTTGTACGGATTCCGACCCTCAAGACCAATTCTCTCAAAATACGCACCAACAGAATTAATACATAACAAAAGTTGCGAATAAATCAGTATATAGTGTATCTATTCTTTGATCCATATTTTGAAATTCATACAATTTTGTGACTTATATGCTCTTCATGCTACACAATCTTCATAGTTCAGCAAGTCAGTAATTTTGTGTAAAATTTATGTAGAACAAGTCTACCACTTTGATGTCAGGAGGAACTTGTTATAATGAAATAAAAAACGTTCCTCGAAAAAAAACAGCTTAAACATACGAAGAAAAAAATGAGAGAAATTTCATCTCACAATAAAACTTGAACACATATTTAGCGACGTAATAAAATGAATCACCTGATAACTGTTGGATACGTTTCCATGGTAACAAGACTAATCAATGAAAGCGTTGTTGTAACTCCGAGTTTGGTGAAGAAAGCCAATAAATTAACCATGGTCATATCTAACGTTTCATTGGTCACGTGTAACACAAGAATACATAGAGACACCAAGCCAGACGACATGGCAAACAAAAACAAGCACCAACGTCTTCCAATACTGAAAATGTAAAACATTCATGCAGAACACCACACCTGGTAGTCGTTGAATACATAGTAATAATGCCCCACCCAAAAGTCATGACTTAGGCCATCCTTAAATGTTTTATTTTGCTGTAATGCAACCCAACATTTTTTTCAGTGGGCATGAAGGTAGGGATTTTGTTTTCTGGAAGCAGTTATTAAGCAGAAAGGTTATTTTTTCACTGGCAAGGTTACTATTACATATTATAGAATATTCAATATTTATAAAAACAGATGGTTTGGCTCGAAATTGCAAAATTCACCGCCGTAGCTACACTGAGGCGCGTGCCTCGGTTAAAATTGGGACAGATAATTGGGAAAAATGGCGGGTTTTTGCTTTAAAAAATCCGAGGAGCATGCCCCGAACCCCCTAGATTGCCTCGATTCAAATATGGGTCTGGCTACGGCACTGAAATTGTATGCAAGCGTCTAAGTGCTGACAACATTATGTATAATGTGTTAAAAATTCTCAGACGACAAATTACATTCAAATAAAACTATTTTAATGCCGCGTATAGAATAAGCTTCCTGTCAGTTTCATAAACCTTGTAAGCAGACGTCAAGACAAATGTATGACAAACGAGCTGAAATGAGAATATTCTGTAATAATCCTCCCCTTTCCAATACACAAGTGTTTATTTTTATTGATGTATTGCTGTAAGCCATTTCAAAGCTGAAAGAAGTTTAAATGTACAGCACCAGAAATAAGGAATTCTCTTTGAGCTATCATAAAAACATTTATAGCGTAATTTTGACACGAATGTTAGTGAAGCTACATTTATGGTCCCATTGTATCACTTCAACTTGTTTTTTTTTCTGGTGCCCAACATTGTATACAGCGAAGAGAAGTGACTGCCTCAGGTGATATTTCTGACGAATATTATTGTCTCAACTCGAACTGTGTTCCAATGAAGGGTGTTGGGTGATAAATGTTTAATCGGGATGAACTTGGAGAAGATGATGCCGACACAATTCTATGGCACGTACATGGCAACAGATAGAATTGAAAATGAAATTAGTGGTTACCAAAAATACGCGCTATCTCTGTTCTCAGATTATCAAGTCGCGTGGGAAATTAAGCACACAGATGTTATTATACCGCGATGACAGAAAATTCTAGAAGTTTTGTCTTCAAATAAGAAGGAAACAAAAGCGTACTTATTTAAGAAATGAAAGAGTGAAATAACTAAACATGAAAATTATTTGTATTTAAATACAGCAAAACCTCGGTATCTCGAAGATTCATTGGAACAGACTAACTGTTCGAGATAAACAGGCGCTCGTAATAACGAGATTTTTTGTTTGTTTGTTGAAAATTATACACATCTAAAAACAAAAATTGACGGGACTTTAAAAATTCCTCGAGATAAGTCGAGTGCTCGTGATATCGATGCTCGTAATAACGAAGTTTTACTGTATAATTGAATAAGCATAAGCATATTATTCATAATGCTTCAATCATAAACCGGGTATTTTTGTATCTAAGTTCATCGGCATGCTAATACATCTTACCATTTGTTGATGAGAATGGTGAAAATGATGACAACCACGGCAGCATTGTACAACAAGAAATTATTGAGGTATGGATTGGCTGTGAGCTGCCGAATACCACGAAATAAACCACTATACACCATAGAACCTAACGTCCTGAAATTTAAAATATATCAGTATAATTATCATGAGATATATATGAGGTAAGTCATTGTATTTTTCATTAAAAATCAATTCTCCTATCTCCAGATTATTCAAAAGATGTTTCTCTGCGCAATACATTAACGCAACAACTTCTTATGCAAGCAGTCTCCACTTCCATCTTCATTCAATTATCAAAATAAAATTTACAGGATTTTTTCCTTGTCTACAAAGTATGAACAATGACGTAAATTGAAGGGTTTGTTTAATCTTCAAGGATACTTTTAAATACCAGACACTAAACTGAAGAGCTTCGAGTCTTTGAACATCCAGTAAATTTTATTTTCTCTTGAACTCAAACCGTACACGCACACAACTGAACTTAAAATTACGGTGCAGTTGCTGTTTTCAAAATATGCCATGTTTAATTGATTGTAGCAATTTTGTGTAATGAGATAGTGTCGGAATCAATCAGTTCAGTAATTATTTGCGCGGACCAAATCTAAAACAACTGAAACATGAGCCAAAGATCGGATCTTCTTATTTCTAATTGATGACCATTGTTAAGCATGTTTCATTGTTAGTAATTAACTCCAATTATCTGCAATGAAATGCAGAAGTTATGACAGACGAACTTATTTGTTCCTTTGGTTAATATACTTCTAATCATTCTCATTAAAGGATAAAATGATAATTTGACATAATAACTCATACACCTTTGACTCTATTTTATGAGTTCGGTGAACTACTAGAAAAACTGTTTACCATTGTGTAAGACCTACCATGAAACAAAAATGATGCAAACGTTTTTATTGGTTTTGTATGTAAGGCATCAGGTGCATACAAAAGATATTGCACTGCTGAAAGCTTACAGTACAACGATTAAAGTATGCAAATTATGACAATTTTATGTAAAACGTTTTACAGTAACAATCCATCGATGGGTGTATCATTGTTGAGAAACTTACAGGTACAAACACTTATGTTTTAAGTCCCATTGAGGCCTAAAAAAGGTTTGTTTCCGGTTACCCGACCGACCCATCTTTTACCTGCCGACACACAAGTTTTTACGGCATCCAAATCTTAGTGCTATACTGTAATTTTCACAACATTGTTGCTAATATATGTAAAAAAAAATAAAAGAAAAAAATCCCTACCTATCGACCCCTATTTTTGGGGACATGTAACCGGAAACAAACCTTTTTTTGTTAAGGCCAGGGTGCTTGTAATATTTACCATGTAAATATCACAGCTAGTGTTCCTCTTCTCAGACAACTTGTTGTCAGTGTATCAAGGAAAGTATATGTCTTTTTATGCATAGTATTTAAAATACAAGCTTTTGATATGTCCAACCACGTGATTAATTCGGGTACTGGACGACAATTACAAGCAACTATCTCCTTTATGGTATGCTCCGCCTGGGCGAACTTGTGGTTACACATCAACCATCTTGGACTTTCCAAGACTAAACTGAAAGAGACACTACAATCGATATGTTTAATCATGATGATATAATGTAAACATGAATTCATACAAAAAAGATCATTACTGAAATATGTATTGGTCCAACTATTGGTTGATAGCTGAAGCAACAGGAGAACTTATTGTATATTATTTTCTAAAACCCTTTCATGGATTCGTTTGTTGTAACAATGGCACCTGACCAAATATTCTGTACGCGTGATTTAAGCATTTTTAAAGATGCCGTCTTGGGTTTTAGATAAAACATTTATCCACGATCAGCGATCATATTTGGAGATACGAATATACCCATTAACATGTGACATTTACGACTATGTTAAAACCAATTATTCGTTGTTCCTTAGAATGTACTCAACTATTTCACCGAGGACTTGAGACATGAAGATCTTTTTTCAAGTACTGTGGTGATCGACCCTCGATCATAAAATATTCTTTCTTAATACTGACTGTCAAGATTAATCGGTTTGTCAGAAACATTTTGGGAGATTTAGCTATAAAAACCCATTCGAAATTGGCGTCTTTATTATCTTCTATTATCTATTTCGTAAAATAAATAAAAATGTCTATCGTGTCACACAAATATCCAAATATGGTCATAAAAACATAAATGTTCAGTATACTTTCTGGGTTTGTTCTGTATGTATAGAATTTAGACATAGCTCGTGTCGTACACGTACATACTGTCGTTACGATATACTAATAGACGAATTAACTGATATAAATTGTTCAGAATTGCAGAATTATTAGTCTAGAATTTGCACATTGTGTGAGATAATTAATAGATGGATCTGATTGTTTTACTATAAAATTGAATCAGTCTGTGTTTTAGACAGGTCTTTCATCACGTTAGTGTTCATCTGAGCAAACAATCATTAATGGTAATACTGATTCAATATATTACCTCGTTAAAACACTGAAATACTTACAAATATGATCCTAACAGCGGCAGCCCCGCGGCTCCAGACAAGAAAGCCAGGTAACGCCAATGCCTTGTCGCTAATGCTTCAAGTGATAATAAACTGGGACCCAGCCACCATGGTAACAAACATATTAATATATCCCGCCAGTCATGTCCTACCAACTCCAGAACGAGAACCAGGCTTGATAACATAAAACCTCCTGAAAATCCACGCTAAAGGCGGTCAGAATTCCTCTTAAAGTTTTACCCAAATATTATGTTTAAAGGTAAAAGTATTAAATCAATATCTATGGTATGAATCTTTAAGATTGGAAATGGTATATCGCCTTAGTGTCAGATCTTGTACAAGTTTTTATCTGTCTAAAACCTATCATGTTTACCATCTGTTAAATAACCATATAACGCTGGAATAGACTTAAATTAACTTAAAGTGGGAGGAACATTTAACCAGACGCTTCTCGAGGAATATGCTGACCAAGCGGACATCTTTGAAGGGTTAGGATCTAAATACCTCCAACTTCAATATCAAAATACCCTTCCTTGGTTTGTCAAATGATGTATCAGTGATAGAAAAAGGACTTGGTGAGCTATTTAATACTCTTGGTGAAAGTTTGCACCATGTAACCACATTCCCTCTAAAAATGCATGCAAAAATGTGTTCAACGTATTCTTTTATTGCCATAACAACAAGGGCAAAGATGCCAAACTCGAATATTATGCTAACATCATTAGTCGATATAATTGATTTATAAACGAAATTGGCCACATTTCTTCATCATCCATACAACTCGCGATCATTCGGAGCGTATTTTCCCTTGCCAATCATTGTCTGAGATTGCTTAAGCACATCACAGGATGTGTTTAACAACTACATGACCTGTGACATTACAGTCTGAATGTAACTGACAGTGCAAACATTTTGACCAGAGAGCAATAGCTATCTCGACCCTATCCAATGAAAAATAGACAGAAATGTTAGTAAGAAAAAAAAAACAATTCATATACACAAACACGAATATAGAGTATTTGACGAATTAAGTAAGCACATTGCTAATTTTCTTCTAACACGATAGTCTGCTAAAACAGCATATTTCTGGGAAGCAGAACTAATGCTTCCCAGAGGAATTTAGGTATAATATGAAGTATCATAACTGCAGTATTATATGGAAAATGAGAAACACGCTGTTTTGAAAAAGAAACCAGCAGAGAAGAGCTTCACAACGTTGGGATTAATGTTGGCGTTTAACTCCATTTAAAAAATGAACAATTATTGAAACACTCGATTCAATCATTATATAATTATTAGACTCGCTCGTTTATAGTCATGTCATTCTGAGCCAGTAACCAAACTATTGACCACACCTACCTGCTCCCAAACCAACAATACCACGGCAAACAAGGAATGCTATATAATCTTGGGTGACACCAGAGGACACCTGAGCTACACAAAGTACTAAAAAAGAGGCATATGTTATTCTACGGCGTCCTATGTAGTCTGACAATGATGATCCAAGGATGCACCCAACAGCAAGCCCAGCACATTGGGCGTAATGTATTGCCATCCGAACATCTGTTTGTATTTCCGGAAATGCCCACTGAAATAGAGACAAAGGCCCGTTGGATACTAGAATCATGAAATAGTTTTCATCTTATGTCAGTACTAATTAAATCTACTTCTCACCACGCGATAAACTCATGGAAACAATTTGTACTAGGATCAAGACAATTTTAAGATAGCTGTACAAGAAAGTTATACTTAAAACAACACGACTAACGACAGACATCGTTCTTCATGAGTCGTAGTCCGATATTTCGAGGACTGAAATATGTGGACAAAGAATGACGAAGCAATATTTAATGTAGACTGTGAATTATTAATCATTAACAGTTATTTGTCTGTTTTATATTAGTTATTAGTTTCCAAATTCCTAGACTTACATTATTTTCACTGAGACTTTGTATATAATAAACTGACTCATTACTCATAAAAAGTACCGTACTTTATTTATCAAGCCATTCTCCTGATAGCGATTTGATGCCATTATTTGTAGTAGAAGCACAATATGAAAAATACCCCTGAACAATCATCAAGTTACACACAGTATCCACAGTTATTGCTTTTATGATCGTCTAATGTACGTTTGCCTCGCGGTCCTTTGACGACTAATCAAGGAAAATTCCATAATATCAAAGCACAAATTTATACAGTCTTCAACATGATAATGCGTTTTTAAAATAATGTGGTTCGTAAAATAAGTACAGTCATCGCAAAAGGTACCATTTAGACGAACATTTCCTACATTTCCGTAACAAAAACTGTGCGTAAAACAAGTAAATGGGCGTTAAATATCGTATTTACTACATGTATTTTCCAAAAGAATTGATGTACTAGTAAATCTTATATAAGGTTGTTAGAGAAACTTACAACGCAGTCTTTCATGTATGTATCATAACGAACATAACAATCTAAAGCGCTTTAAAGGATGTTTCAATTAGCTTTCGTGTTTTTGTGCTCTCTGTGTGATGCAGGAACATACATTTGTCTGCTGCTTGCGTATCGCTGAGATTGAGACATATTTCCACAACAAATCACGAGCAGTCCGTTGTCATAGGAACTGTGTAGACCTTGTTATCTCGTGAAAAAATAGGTTAACAGTTAATGCATCCTAGATTTTCCCAATCCTTTATTCTCATTAATTCTTGCTCAAACCTGTCGTTTTGACTCGCATGTTTTTATGCCGCTCCTTAGGGGCTACATGTATTGAGAGTGATCCATGATTGTCGTCTGTCATGTATTATATATTCTCAAATACTCAATCATATTATTGTTACCCATCAGTACAGGCAGATTAATCATCTTGGCTTTAATTAAGTATGACATTCAATATCACTTAGGCAATTCTTAAAAATATTGTTTTTCCGTTACTCGACCGACTCATTAAAAATCCACCGACCCAAAACAATGTTTAGTGATTTTGAAAAACAAAATTGTTTCGTTTCTTCTTCCGGTTTTTCGTTTTCAATACAAGAGTAAAACTTTTATTCAAAATGACTACCAACCTACCTACCTACCCATTGTTAAAAGTTTGGGTCGTTTGGGTCGTGTAACCGCATTGTAACAATTTTAAGTTGGCTCCTTAGAATGGATGAGACTTGGAAAAGATTCTTTTAGTCTGAAGAACATTTCATACCTTTGACATGAATCAAATTCTGACTATCTGTTTAAAGTCCCAACAACTGTTCAACAGCAATAGACAATAAGACAGGTAACACAATTTACAATATCCTCGCAGTGGAAGGCCAATTACTGACTAAACGTGCAAGCATCGTCTTATCAGTGTTACAAGTATTATTATAGACAGATGAATGAGCAACAACCCATAAAATCAATGTGTTTGTCGTTCTAAGACAATTTACAATTGGTATAACGTTCAGCCCTGGAGTCAGAGCTAAACATGAGAACTAGCCACCACAAAACACACAGACATGAAACAAAGAGGTTGTTCTCGTAAAACTGCGTTATAAACTGGTTACCGTATTGTTTAAAATAAATCAGATTAAATCTCCTTTGGTCCGCTCATGGTTCTAGTTGTAATTAACTTGTATCGATACGATTATGAAATATTGGAATACCCCTAGAGAAGTTAGATTGGCTTAGCAATGTTGTTTTGTATTTACTTACGATACAACAAGCGTAGAATAATACTTCACCAACATACTTTTGGTGGTGAAAATGCTTCAATGTATGAAGATGACAAGCACTCGGTCTAGCCGATGATCGCAATGACTTAAAAACAAATGCAAACAAGAAATTAATGCCCCGCGAGCACGTGTAAATGAACTCATCCATGACTGTTGGACCTCCTAGGGCCATAAAAGATATGTTACCTACTGAAGACTTAGATAGAGCCAACAACACTTTTTGCCAAAACATGTTGCAGTTGCTACAACATCACAAGCTGTTCAAGTCAACAAACATGACACTTTTACAAGCGGAAATTCATAAAAAGTGCTTTGTAGTTTCTGTAAATATGCATAAATCGTCAGACTGCAGGATAACAACGAAAAAAGAAATAAATGCCGGTCTATATCATTTCTAATCAAAAAGGTAAAAAGTTCTTTCAGTGCAACATACACCAGATGGTATTTAATGGACAAAGAATATTGACAGTGTAGCAACATAATTGGTGGCTGGTACAGAACATGAGAGAACTCCATTGCCTGTTATCAACAAACAGAACTGGAATTATAATGTAACCTAATACTAATCACACTTTCAAGCACAAATGTGCGCATTTCACGCAACAAAACAAAGACGAATTTCTCATGTCAATAGATATCATGCTTATGTAATAACAACCTGCAATTTCACCAGATATCATTAAATTGTTTAGAAAATTAACTTTAAAAGATTCATCTCAAGCTTAATTTTCTCCAAACCTTGGCGCATTTCAAAGAATACAAATTAAACGACAAAAATTGAAATTCAAATATTTTATACACCGTTAAAGACTTGCGTGTCTGAATTATGAGAAATCTTATTACAGTCGTAGAAATTACAACATACATGTGTGCATGTTTATTTTAGTATTGTCGAACTTAAACCTGTAAAATCATTAGAAATGAACAGAATTTCCACTGTATGTTGGAAAGGGTTTCCCGCACAATAATGCATATATACGATCATTTGGTATTATTCAACAAACTACACAATGTTCCAATTTAACCATTTTAAGTTTTATGACCATTATTACAGTAGAACCTCGTTATCTCGAGGAGTCATCGGAACAGTCTAAATGCTCGAGATAAACCTGGTGCTCGTAATAACGTGGTATTGGTTTGTTCGTTGAAAATTATACATAGTTAATAACCAAAAATCGACGAGACTTTAAAAGCTCCTCGAGATAAGCCTGGTGCTCGTGATATCGATGCTCGTAATAACGAAGTTTTACTGTATTTTGAATCTTTGTCGAATGTGTTAATCTTGATCGTTTTAATAGCTGAATCAAGATACACCGTTATTCCTTATGTATTTAGTATTTAGTATTTAGTATTGTTGGTTCATATCATCGATGTCATGGGGAAAACAAATTAAAATTGTGTTTTGAAATATACATTGCATGACTGATTGATGAATGCGATCACCGAATAATCTGGGCGAACTTGACCTTGAACTTCCTATTATCGTGTTTTTATACGTCAGAATACTTCACCGATGTCTAGAATGTATGTAGTGATTGATTGTTAATGTCTATGGCTCCGGTCACATGGTGGTTGTAACTTTGTCCAGATCCTAATGAATCAATTATGTCTTCTACTTAGAGAATTGGTGATTCTATTACCATGGTGACATAAGACAAATGCATCATCATGCATGCTTTCTTCCTCAATGGTGCCATTTCGTTTCTAACCAATACCTCTCATCAATCGTATGTTTAAAAATATCTTTGACCTCCATTTTATGCGTGAAAAATATTGAAACTTCACTTTTGTACCGAAATTCAACTTCTCGTGTATAAATGCAAGCCCACACTCTTCCCGAAATAAAATCCCTTGATGCAAAGAAGAAACAGAAATAATGACACTAAAAGTCAATTAACAAGAAGCAAGTACATGGAAAAAATATAATGTTTTAGAATGAATTAAACATTACCGCACCATCTCAAATACTGGTAACATTCTAAAATTACACACATGAACTTTAAAACAGACATAAGATGAGATGGGTTTCCTTCGCTGATAAGATTTGCGACATTTTCCGTCTCGGATTAAAATTCGTCCTAAGGCGTCTTGTCTGTATTATTTAACCGAGATAAAATTTATAGCTTTTACATAACAAAGTTAACAGTGTTACTTTCACTCCTATTTTGTGGGCAACAGTTACCATATAAGCAATGTCTACAGGACTTGCATCAAGTAATACACCTCTCGCCTAATATATCCATTGCTTTAGAATTGCCAACATATCCATATTACTGAAGTGTGAACCTCTAATTACATCATGTGGAACTTTTTTTCTGAATTATCTCATTATATGAACAAGGAAGACTAAAATACGACTCTGTTTTTTCTAGATGTCATATTAAAGACAGTAATCGTGTCGCCGTTTTAGACAATTTGCTAACCTCGTTTTGTGGTGTTATAAAAACAAGAAAGAAGAACAACCTTGAACATTTTGTGGAAAAGCTCAACCGTCGTAAAATACTGGTTAATATTTCGCATTTTACAGCGAGGCAACTGTCAAATCTATAAACCTTAAGTTAAACTGACACCAAACGTGTCTATCGTCTGTCACTGTGTTGGGCTAAACTATTTTTGTATGACGTTTTATTAAAGTTTGATAGATTCTGTCACACATATAGCACAAAATAAATAGATAATGAGACGTACATACGTGGTATCAGACGACGTGGTTTACAGTATTTGCTTACAGGAAACGGTATTTATTCATCTTAGGAATAGTTAAGTATGTTTTTGAAATAGAAGACTTAAAGTAACCGCACAAAATAGGCGTGAAGACTTTCTATTTTCACTAGAATCTAATGACGCACTGATGACGCACCATGATTAGATCAATCGATAACTTTTATGGAAAATGCACAGGCAAAACGCCCTCATTGAACACAACATCAATGAACGTCAACTAATTCCGAAAATAAGATAACCTTTTAGAACAAATTAAGATAAACATTGTCGACTAAAATGGCTAATGCAGACATATCGAGAACGAAATATCATGACCGGAAGCTGATTATGACAAAAATATAATCAGGTATTGATAAGTTATAATTTGTTTTCGGTACCACAAGATGTGACTAAAATAAATTGTTTGTTATGCTATCAGCATGAACTTACGACGGTATTTTACGCTGCCGACAAAGTTCAAGTATCTCACCTTTGTTTATCGGTCCAATATTTCAACACTATCACAAATACAGTGGAATGCGCCGAATCAAAATTAAAATTATGAAGCATTTTATTGCAAGCAGACGTTGAGAGCCAAATTTATGTTAATAAAACATTTTAATGGTCCTCTTGTTGTTTGTTTACATGATAAAAGTGTCAGAAGTCAGCTGTGGAACATTTTTCAGACAATGATTGTATCGGTGATATTGAACACAAAACTACAGTGTTGGGTAGATTTGATAGTTTTAGGACTTAAGCCCTCTACCAGAAAGAAGGAATTTGGTCCCTCTACCAGAAAGAAGGAATTTGGTCCCTCTACCAGAAAGAAGGAATTTGGTCCCACTACCAGAAAGAAGGAATTTGGTCCCTCTACCAGAAAGAAGGAATTTGGTCCCACTACCAGAAAGAAGGAATTTGGTCCCTCTACCAGAAAAAAGGAATTTGGTCCCTCTACCAGAAAGAAGGAATTTTGTCCCTCTACCAGAAAGAAGGAATTTGGTCCCTCTACCAGAAAGAAGGAATTTGGTCCCTCTACCAGAAAGAAGGAATTTGGTCCCTCTACCAGAAAGAAGGAATTTGGTTAAACACTGGATGAATATGTCTGGTTTATGGTATGTATCAGCAATGCCGTACCACGAAAAATGTTGGTACAAAACAGTCTTTGAACATAGAATAATTGGCCAATTCATAAAATACGCCGATAATGTGTACGGACGGAAGGAATGAAGCATAATGGTGTGTGTGCAGTATTCAGTATAGGAAAACAAAGATTGGAAATGTTGGCTAATTCTTATCATACTTCCATCCAGATGTGTTCCTATGTAATATCAATATTAAAAAACCCACAAATGATTATAGTTGTTGGCACAGAATTAACCTTATTATTGTCTGATCGGTCATTAGGCAGTTAAGAAGTTTGTTTGTTTTACAGTTAAGAGACATTTTATGCCAACTAGAATGTCGGGTACAAATCATCTTGTATCAACAAGAACAACATCCGAAATGTTTTCCGATTGGTTGGATGAAATAATTCGATGATCATGTTAACGCATAAATAGTTTGCACCTGGTAGAAAAAAAAGCTGAAATTCGTGGGTTTCTACGACTTAAAAATCTTAATGTACGGTTGGTGTTCTGAACGATATTGAAAGCCTGGCAGACGAAATTTTTCAACACTTCCGTAACAAGAGGATGGAAATTTCGTGAGAACGGAAAAACAAGGGTATTAACTTAAACCATTTTCGTACGCAACAACAAAATAGCAAAAGTAAACATAGCAAGCATTCCCAAAGCAATAAAACTCGACCGGCAATCAAAGTTACGTCGCAGTATCATAATTTTATTAACATGGCGTCGGTTCTGCTCCAGCGTCCAACTAGAAATGATTAGTATGCATAATTTGACTGCACTAAGCATAAATGTTTTATTGAACTCATGTGATGGACTTCCACTTAAATAAGAGAAACTAACAAAGCGTCCCTAATGTATGATGTTTATGTGTCCAAGGAATTATGACTAACAAAAGAACTCGCCAAGATGTATGTCCTTTTCGAAGCATCCCAACAAAAGTAAAAGTGAGATTAAAATAAAGTTTGTCTTGTTTTGTGTAATAAAATTGAGGTCATTGGGGAGTTTTCACATTTTTGCTGTTATTTCAGACATTCAGGCAATAACAGTTACTCAAAGTTTACTAATATCGTTCATATAAAAACAATTACAGCAAAACCTCGGTATCTCGAGGATTCATTGGAACAGACTAACTGCTCGAGATAAACAGGTGCTGATAATAACGCGGTGTTTTGTTTGTTTGTTGAAAATTATACACATCTACGACTTTAAAAATTCCTCGAGATAAGTCGAGTGCTCGTGATATCGATGCTCGTAATAACGAAGTTTTACTGTACATGTAAATCAAAATCACAGTCTTGTTGTTTGTTACGAATTTTCTTTCTTATGAATGAATGTACATTATTCAATCTCATTCATATATATACCTTATGACCTATTACATTATTTGGAAACATTTACACGTAACCCGCTCACGACGTGATATAAACATGAAGTCTACATACAGCCACCACATCATAATTATGTCATTTATGTTATTTCCCGCTTCGCGTAAGATAATTGGATTCTACTTGACATTTAACAAACCTTGCGAAACATCAGACTAACAACATAAAATCAGATAAAAATGATGGAAATCAATGGTAAAATTTATGTACAAGTATGCGTTGTGCCCAGACAAAAGGCTTTGCAGCTAATATTCACAGAGTACTATAATCGCCCGGAACGTGTACTAATTATTTTGTATTTTTATGCTTTAGTTAAGCACTTCCTCATGTTCGTAGTCTGTGGCAGCACCTCTGTTTGGAAAAAAGAGCCAATCATATATCCGAGGAGGCAAGAATGACCGGTAATAGTATCAATAATATAAGCAAAGACACGGGGTGAAATGTTTTTATTCCTTCACAATAAGTTGAAGGGATTGTTCCAGAACGGGCAATGCAATCCCAATCAATGATGATTAAACTGTTCGCTCCTTGGCTCTTTTTTCAATTCACCTCCGAAAAGAGGTGCGGTCATTGAGTAAAGGCTGTGTTCCTGTATGCTCCGAACGAAGGCGATAGAGAGGTCGTGAGTAGGTTAAAGACCCGCGTGGTACACATCCTTCGGTGAGCTAATTGGACTGGTAATATTATATTAATTCTCATTTGCCTCCCATTCCAAATTCATACTTTACATAGCACATGGCACCCATATATGGAATGAAGGTACACATGCCTGTTCTTGTAGGATCAAAAGTCCATCGTACACATTATAAATATTGCTGCATGAACTATGTTAAATCGATTTTGATGTTAACAGAATGTTAAAATCACTGTCATGACGGTTGTAAATTATTACATACAAATATATCATTGTTTCTAATAGGCCTTTACTTATGAATAAAGTACTTCGCAAAAGAAAAGTAACATACTGATATCGTTTTCAGAAAGTTAAATTACTGTCAGTTCACTGAACTTCTCTCTTCCGGAAAAATGTGCCAAAACAATCCGGCAATATGTTTATTTATTAATTCTTCCCCATAAAATGTATTTCAATATCTCAGTTCATCACAGTTCGTTGAACCATTACATCCAACTTAGAAAACATGGATGAATGATGTATTCCGGGTTTATATTTGCAACTTTCTTTGTCATTGTTTGAAATGATTTTACACTAATCGTTACAAATCTTTAATAATTTGCATTTTATCGCTAAAGTCATTCCAAAACTGGAAAACTGCTCAAATACTCACCAATTATCTTTTTTATGACAAACATCTGAAATACTCATCATGGTCCTAGTTGACCAATCAACTCAAATTCTGACCAGTGATCCATTTAGCAAATGAAAATTAGTAAATAGAACCCAATGGTGACACGGAAAACATGTTTGGGTTTTTGAAGAAATATACTCTTCCAATTATTTTTGTGACGAAAAATTAAATATGATGAATAGAAAGACAAATTAACCAATGACTTACAACAGAAACCGGCATCATAATGTAATATTACAAGGAGTATGAAGTACAACAGTTATTGTAAGTACAAAACATATATGCCTTAATTGACAACTTATACTGAACTATAATTCACATGATGTATAATGCCTCTTGTGTTACAACGACCAATATGATAAACACGCTAAGTACTTGTAGACAAAACATTGGCCGAGGTACGTCATGGTGAATTGTTTGATCATGGAGAAATGTTGGGTCATTATAAAAACAATACAAGATAATGAGTAGCTGTTTTACCTTTTGAAAGCCAGCTAAATGGTTACCAGATCAGAATATCAATTAACCAATGTTCAACAATTAACAACTAATGATAGACCAATCACAATTCACCACTACCTAAATTGACCATTACCTATCTGACGCTGTGTAACAGGCATTTTTTTCTCGTTCTTATTTATGGCTTTGATAAACCACGCAAAAATTGTCAAAAGCCAACCAACGAATTCACATTGTTATAATGCTTAATTTGCATTGATGAAAGATGACCAAGTCTCAAATATGATTCAAAACAAACAATAGAAAAACACTACCATAACTAATCTAAATAATACACAGAAAGGTGTTGATTTTTTTACAACAGTTGGAATTTCGTAAAAAATTCATATAAAATTTGAGCTACCAGTTTAAAGCATAGTCTTGAAAAATAACTTCCAAATTAAACAATGCCACATCATTTGTCAAAATGACTTGTTAATATTGAACAGGAAAATTCAAGGACATTAACAATATAATACAAAACAATGTTTGTACTTTTAAAGATACGTCGCTTAATCGATTCAAGATATGCGACATTAATGATGTTTAGCATCTCAAAGTACAGGAACAAGACATCGTAATGACTGAAGACAGAACAGAGGAAGATAATTCAATCACGATGGCTATGAGAACTAGGAAACAAATTTACTGGAGGGCAACCTATGTTTGATTTGCCATTAACATGAACGTTGATTTTCATGCAATCGAAAATTCACCAGATATAAAGACTTCTGTCGTGTCTAATATTTATTTTTGCAGTTTTTTTACTTAAGTAACTTCTTACGAGTCTTATAAGTCACCATTGCTTGAACAAAACCCTCTAATAAAACATATTTTCGGATAAAACATAGTATCGGATAAAAACTGTATTATCATTGTTAAGAAATAGACATATTAAACAGGACATAAAATCACGGTCGAATTTGAACACAAACTCTTAATTTCTTAAAATGCTTTACCTCAATATTTTAGATATTAGATAAAGGACCATGTTTCTTATTGTTATTTGTAAATATAGAATTCAAACTGGCATGCACTGACACACGAACAACACAAGTACCAATCACAGGAGCATCATTGCAAGCTTCAGCATCCGTCCGTTTATCGAATCATACGTTGATGAGCCTCAGTTATATCATATTCAATGCTTAATTGTTCCTCTTCTGTAACTTGTTCAATGGTTATGTTTTACAATAAACGATGAACATTTATCATTTATAATAATTTATTTTACAATATACTGAATGTAAAAATGACGAGTTAGCAAAAAAAAAAAAAAATAGAACAACCGAATGTGGAATAATATGGAAATGTTTGTTTTAAAAAATCATAAAGCAATACATTGCTTGCTTGAAACGGGCAATGTCTTGGTAGACAGACTGATGGCAAAAATACCACTCCTGAGAATACTTCTTACATGATTTCCAATTATTTATATGATTAACAAAGAAATGGACGTGATTGTGCTAAACTTTATGTTATCAGCACGTACAATACCCAGCATAGAATAATCTCCATTTTACAGGATTTTTATAACTTTGATAATAATTTCACGCATTTTTGATAATATCTTAACGCGCGTTTAATTGTTTTTTGAATTCCTACCTGCGCAGGTTCATGAACATATCAGCATTGTGGCACATTTTTAGTTCCAGGTAATGAAATATTTGTTTATCAATCAAGCATGAACCAAACCGAAAACGTACTAATCAGCAAGCAATTACACTTGTCTGTTTGGAGAATTTTAATATCTAAATTTGTATTTTTGACTTCGGGATTCGAGGAGTAATTATGTTCCCTGTTACTGAAATAGAGCTTTAAGTGGTTAACTTAACATTGATTGTATGCCCTGGGCGCCATTTTGTCAAGTTACGCGTAATCGTGTGCCTGACTGTCTCTTACACCAGGTTTAGAACCGCGGTATAAATACAGTCTAAATACGAGTCTATGTGTCTTTTAAAAACCGAACTTAATACAAACAGTACAATCAAACTGTCTGTGAGCATTAAAAGTTTGTTCTTATACAGATAAACTGATCATTACATCGTGTTTTATGGAATCCTTTGGTTATAAATATTATGGCGGAGTGAAATCTTTTTTCGTAGAGTTACTACTCTAAGACAGCAGTAACTAAAGTTGGATATCTAAGAATTACGGACTAAATTAACTACGGAACAAGTAATCAGTGATTAGCAGTGCAAAGTTGTTTAAACAAATTGACTGACATGTATACTTAACTTGACAATTTAAAATGTTATCTGAATAAAAAAATCTTTTGTTAATGGTTTAAAGCGATCTTTATGGATGTATTTTTAATGTTTTATAATCCACCACCGACATTTAATCACAAATTTAATGTTTAATGAATCTGGATCTTGTATTTCTTTAACATTTAGTATGACGTCGTTTCAAACAAAAAAAAAAACTGGTTCGGTTGAAATGTAAACATGTTAGATAATTTTGTAAACCATCGCTTTATGCGCTTCCAGCCAACCCCCTCCCACTGGTTCATCTCCATGCATGTTTACTCTGACCTGCCTGTACTGATCTGTGTTTAATTAAATACACTATTCCCAATTGTTTGTGCCATGTTTGATTACTTTATCATTCTTTCATATACGTGAAGTATTTTATCAAGAACGGTTTTTATCTGTGTATTTGTGTTATAGTTTAATTGCAAGATGTTATAAATGTTGAATAGGCGTGTCATGTATGTAGAATGTGATCAACAGAAAATTAAAGATGAAGTGGTACAATCAATAAAGAGTTATCATAATGAGAGAAGAAATATTATATAATTGGAAAAATGCACGTGGAAAGAATTTGTATACATGATTGACGTACGTGTCCCGGAAGTGAGAAATGCTCGCAGTTTATTGTTACTTTAATTTGCTGGTTGAATATAGTTTAAATATATTCATATTTCCCCTTTAGTGCATACTTAAATAGCACGTACAAAGTAAAGAAGTGCTAAAGGTTTGGGCCACAAATTCTATTCCACGTTAGTCACCACTCTCCCCGAGAGAATGTTTCATTAATTACGCTTAATATGTTGTTCAACTCAAATCCTCAAAAGGGTCACAGGAATGTTTAAATGTAAGGTTCCTTAAACTTTTTTTATAATTCGCACAATTTGAAATACTAAATAAGAGTAGAATACAATGAGCATTAATTCAAACACAGGTTACCTTTTTCATTGGATTTAACACCGTTTTTCAACATTTTTTTCAGTTATATACGGCGACTGGTTCACCTAACCAGTTTCCCTGGACTGTATACTAACCAGTACTACCTTACCCTTCCACAAGGAGCCAACAACTTCTCCACATGTGGAGGACAATCGACATTTTTGTCGAATTTTCATAGAAAGGTATGACCTGTCGTGACCCACAGGTTACCTACTCTGTTGAATTGTCTCGCATTGATTTCGTGCGGAGTATTTTTGTAATATCCGAGTTTCCTGATATTGACATTTAATTACACAAATATGTAACAATTATAATAAGAGGCTTCTTTTGTCAGACAATCGATAAAATATCGTCATAAATCAATCATGTGCGAACATCTGGGGAAAAATAACAGAAAAAAATACAACAAACGGTCTTCATTGTGTATAAATCTATATAAATATAAACTAGTATTCACAAAATTGCTTTATTCTCCGTGCCAGGGATCATTGTATTATAAACAAAGAATATGGCAGAAATTCATTGGAGATATAAAAATTCGTCCATCACAATTACGCTACATACTTTTTCTTTGATACAAATTGAGTCTCTAGTAAGAGATCGTAAGTGATTTAGATATTGTCAAACATTTTCTTAATCGGATATCAACAAATACGTAACATATGCGAAATAATTAACAACTGCCGAAGCATATTTTTTATACATGTATTTGATATATAGGTAGTGATAAAGTAACGTTTGTTCGAATCGCTTTACAGACTGGGATGTTAGATCTATATATAACCACGTGATACAATACATCTCTGATAATTAAATCCTAGAATGATACAATAATTTGCTCACTGTCCTAAATCTACCTTTAACTGCATTTCACGAAACGAGCAAGCTCAAACGGAGCCATAAATAAGTTTTAGTTCGGAATGAACGACAAAGTCCACATTTATATATAATTCATATAATTCATATATATCATATATAACATATATATCATATATGACAAAAGCAATGATAGTATTCAGTAATTGTCGTAATATCGAATAACTCGTTTTTTGTGTATGATGCTTTAATTTATACTGGTGTAATGGGTTCGGGTGAAAAGTTGTTTTTTAACTCTGTGAACAATTTAAATAGACGTCTTTTCTACATTAGTATACTGACACAATGGAAAGTTTTTCTTTAATCCAACGAATCTCTTGAGGAATCTTTTAAGTGAGTATCAATTATGTCTGCTGATAAGCAGGGCTTTCATTTGTCCCTTAAAACAGCATTTTGACACTTGAAATCAGTAAAATAAAAAATTTGACTCTTGAGAATTTGTACCAAAGGGTCAAATTTACATTAAAATTTGAAGAAAATTTTGTTGATTCAAATTCAAATTATCATCTGTTAGGGTTATTTTTGACCCTCAACTTTTGACAACTAGTGAAAATCCTGTGATGATAAGTGCAGCGACCAGATAAACTCGAAGCACAACCATAAAATAAATAACACCACTTCGATTTGATCAAGACAAGGATGAATCATTACATTGTTTAAATAACCCCTGAAGTACGAGTATATTGGTCGATGTCAGACAAAGCCCCGTAACGGAGCCAGAAATTTGCAGCGATAAAAGTGCAAATTACGGAAAATCAGCAAAAATGACAAGATATTGAATGATTGGCCAGCCACTGTTGCCGCATTAGCATAAAACATCACTAAAATGTTGTTGGTTTTCAACCAAAATAGATTTGATGGTCGTGTAAATTCAGGTTTAAATTTCATTATCAATGGTTAAAATATGTTATAAACTAATTCATTTATCATAAAATAAGCACAGTTGCGATAAACCCTCAATATAATGATCACCTTTAGAACCAAAAAAATCGGTCATAATATTGAAGTGGTCTCATAATCATGTTACAATGTAGCGGAAATATTGAAAACAAAAAGTGGACGTTATAATGAAGTGGTCTGGATGCTGCGGTTATCGTTAAGTTAGGTTTTACTGTATTTATAAATCCGACCGAAAACAAATTGGCATCGCCTTGGTAAGCGGATTTCAATCTCATTTCCGGCATCAGCCACAATATCTCTACAATTCTGTTTAATTAAGATTTTGTAAGAATGAAGATGTTTGGAATAATGAATTTCCGGGCTTTTATGATAAAAAGCGGATATTCATAGAATTAAGAAAAGAAAATAAATAAATTACGCGAAATACAAAAAGTAAATAGAAAAATAGAAAGCTAATAAGATATCCGCATCATTATCTATCTAGTAAAGAGTTTTAAACTAATTTCAATTTCATTATTCGGCACAACTATAATATTTAACTATTTTAACAAATTATAATTATTATCTATCATAAATTATATAATAGAAAAATAACAGCGCAGGTCAATACAGTGGCATTGTTTTTTGTGATAACAAATGAGTTGGTTGTTGGTTGTATTGGGGTTTAACGCCGTTTTTCAACAATTTTTCAGTTATATACGGCGACCGGTTCACCTAAATAGTTTTCCTGGACTATTTACTAACTAGTACTAACTTACCCTTCCACAAGGAGCCAGCAACTTCTCCACATATGGAGGAAAATCGACATTTTTGTCAAATCTTCATGGAAGGGTATGACCTGCCGCGACCGGGATTCGAACCCGGATCTCCGGGCTGCAAGTCCAGCGCACTAACCACTGGACCATGGCCGCGGCTTAATAAATGAGTAATAGCATGTAAAGAATACGAATTTGATTCTGTTAACAAATTGAGTTAATGACTGATAAAACTATATAAAATAAAATTTTATGTACCAGTCATGCATCTAATAACCCTAAATCTTAACTAACAAAGGAACTGAAAGGAGTTTCCATAGAAACTGAATAATTTCAATTCCTTCCGGTTGTGTTTTTAATGATATTTGCTTTTCTCAACAATGTACAGATAAAATAATTAAGACCCCTTTTTACAGAGTCTCATTTGACTGACTTTGAATGACTAGAATTAACATCTAAATCCACAAAACATGATATTTTTTTTATGCTAAATAATCATACCGTGGCTTTATATAAACTACAAAATCATTTTGCAAATAACAAGGCTATCGTGAGAAGTCCCGGTTTTATGGAGATTTATTTGTGAATTATAAACGTTTTTTTTCTCCAGACTTGATGGTCATCAGCCAGTATTAATATTGACATTGTGATAGTTGCCAACTTCTGGACGAAAGCAACACCCGCCGTTTGCATTTTTATTGAAGTTGAAAAATGTAGTACCATTGGAACGGAGTCTCAAAATCACTTCTAGAGAAATAAACACAGATTAGTGCGTTTTGTTGCTTGTATTGATGTCATCATTTCTATAAAATTGTGGAAATAATGTTAATAAAGCCACAGAAATGCAAAAAATACCAATGAAATTCAATCCGGGAACTAACGCACACAGCTATTCTCAAATGTAATAATGGAATTTTGAGAGAAAGTGGATTTTTGATGCTTAAGCAATTGCTGGAATCTGACTGCGGCAATTCCGTTCTTTCATGAAAATGTTGATTCAGAAGGAAAAACTAATTCCTCCAGTTTCCTGTACAGTCTAAACTTAAAAGATATTCCTCATTAGGTTTGTATCAAGAGCAAATTCAATTTGTCTGAATTACTGCCACTCGTTGCTTTTCCTGAAATCAAGATAGACAGCAATGCTTCGTGGGCTGTATGTGTAAGACTCGCAAGAGCATTTAATACGACAATTCATTGTTGTATCATCACAGTATTGTTTATTATTTCTATTTCTGAAACATCTCCGAATGCACCTGGCTAAAGACTCGTCATAATGCAAAGCATACAGTTATTGACAATGTCCAATTAGAGCGTATTAACCTCTGAGCTAACGCCTCATTAACGTAATGAGGTACTCTCTTGTTACTTCTATTCTATAAAAGTATCTGACGTTTGCCTGATCTAGAAGGCTTTCCTCACCTTACAACATCATTACGTGGTATTATTTCAGATACCATATCGATCATCTATCTCCCTGCGCTGTGTTACATTGAACTAATCAGCATTGTTACTCCGCTCGATGACTGATATTGTTTATACTCTGTGTGTGGCTTGATTTTACTTGTTAGTATAGAAACAATTACAGGTTGTAAGGTTTGCCAACGTCAATTATTTCTTGGAATTGTCGGAATGATAACAAAAATATAGGAGTTGCGTATCCGTGTCCATATCCGAATCCAGCTTGAATTTGAAGAGTTGCTCCTGAGAAAAGTGTCTATGGCAAGACTTCCAAATGCAACATAATCATGACTATTTATTCCCTTAGTTTTATTTATAGGGAACTATTGATTTTCTCAGGGTTTATATTTTTCATTGAGGAACTAGAATGTTATCAGAATAGAATACGCTATTTAGATACTTGTATATTGAATTTGTACAAATTGTTCCGACAAGTATATAATGTACAAAGAATTTATTCATTTTTTGTACAAAATCTACTTTGATAGATTCAGTAAGAATAATGGACAAAGACGCCTCAAAAAGAATGATATATAATATATTGTAAAACTTAAATGACTATTAATACCACAAGACTTTATTGGAGGTGGGTGTGTGGGTGGGGTATGAACATGTGAATAGCACGTGCTTAAGCATATACGTCCTACGTATTCATATACATACTGAGCAAAATTTCAAAGATGATTGTATGATATTAATCAAACAATGAAACTTGTGAATGCTTGAAAGTCGCTGTATATAATATAAATTCCTTCTTTTTTACCCGTTCTTGAATCTAGCATCATGTTTTACCTGAATCTTTTAACCCTTTGCCTCATAAGCATATTTTGGAATCTTCCAAATTCAAAGTTAAAACGTCAATTTATTTAAGAAGATTGGGTTATTTCTATCTGAAAGAGTGGAAAACATTGCGGCAAAAGAAGCCATTACTCATTACAAGCAATGACTTCTTTTGCCACAATGTTTTCAAAAGTCGTCTGTGTCAGATGCGGGGAAATGCGGTATTTTGAGGCAAAAGTTAAAGAACGTTCAAATATGTTCAAAACGTTGGTATTCTATCCGCACCAATCAATGGCAGCCAATCTAGCCTTTAATTGTTATAAAGTTCGTTTTCACAAACGTTGCATTGGTAGGTTTGCAGCAGTAACCCAGTAGTTTATGCTTAAATTACAAATTATCTAACAACGTAAACAATTCTAATTTCGCAGTAAAATCAGATTACTTTCCTTAAACAGTAGTAATGAACATAAAAAGCTATCCATTAAATACGCCATGTGGGAATAAAATGCAATTCAGAGTCTTAATCGTTTGAATGTGGGATGACTAGTAATTTTTGTTCCTAATCTGTGGCGTATGCTCTCACCATTCATTTTTATGTTAGCTAATTAAATCATCATATCAAATCATCATTTGGTCCTTTCAGAAAAAAACATGTAGAGCTATTAATTCTAACACTGTTATAATGACTAAACGTTGTTTTAAAACTAAGAGTTAATTTGAAATATAATGGATTATCAAAATCGGTATAATGAACTATTGATAACCGAATCTGCTTGCATTTATCATCGACCACAAATATTTCACTGCATAGATTTGGTGTTAATGAGCGTATAAAAGACTTACCTCGGGGAAAACCCAGTCTAGTTCCAATCCAATATCATTATCGTAATAGGCATAACACGTGACTGGATACGTCACAGACTCATTGAAACTTAAGAAAACATACGTCTTGTTACCAGCAGCTTCAATAATTTCATTGCAGTTTTGTTTAAACTCCAAAGTTGGAATGAATTTCATATAAGTCAAGATGGACGTACAAACGACATGCATCGCACTGACTAGTGCGTACACACGGCGTTGATAGGGTCCAAACTTTCCGCTATGGGAGAGAATGGTTTCAAATGCTTTTGAACAGTTGTCTACTTGAGTCATTTTGTGGCTTTGTTATTTCATATCAGCTGAAGTTCATTTCATTAACATTGCATTAAGTCGTTTTAACACTTTCCCAGTTTTTTTCCGTACGTCACATTCCATCTTGGATTACATTTTCCACGAATTTCTTATAGATTTCTCATCAAAATGTACACATTGATTCACTTCAGACTTGGTCTTAGCTGTGCTCGATTCTTTCATATATGTATATTTCACAATATGACTTCAATGGCGTATTATCGCTTCAATCAGGCTGGTCCAGAGAAATTTTAACATTCTGTATCCACTGTGGACGGTTCACTTACGATTCCTACAATGTTAGAAAGTGTTATAAGAATACAAGGTATATATATATGTCCATGTCCTTGATTAACTTTGTATTAACATATTGCCAATATCATAATACATATAATTTTATTGTACATGAAATAAATAAACTCTGGTTCTTTTATCTCCATAGCAAATAGGAACACTTATTAACAGTACATGTATTTGTTATATTTAAACATCTGTAACTCAGAGTGTATTACGTGTAAATCTGACTTCAAAATGTTTTATAGACAATTCACCTGTTTAATCTATATAATATCAAAGTGTATCGCCATTGATTAAATAGCTTAAGAAAAGTGTTTCTGTTGTGTGAAATATGGTATGAATGAATAACTTTGTTTTGAATGCATTTTTGCGTATCGCTCTTCTATTTCGTCTTACTGCTAGAGTACACAGTAAAACCGCGATAATGAGACCACCTCCAGCACCCAAAAAGTCGTAATAATAAGGTGGTCGCATTATCAAGTTGAAATATGGGGGAGTTCATGAAGCAGGTCCGAAAATAAGTGATTGTAATAACAAGGTGGTCGTAATATTGAGGTGATCACTATTTCAGGTTTTACTGTACGTTGTATACAATAAGACAATCAACTTTAAAAGTTATATTATAGTTATAGACTATGGAAGTAATATTTTGTCTGTATGGTATATTAGAGACGGTTTAGGACTAAAATGTCACATATGGATGTGGTCAATGGTTCATTACCATGATTTATTAGGAATAGACAATTACTTAAACACTACTCATGTCGTAATTTCGTGATATGAAGACAGTAGCCGTAATAACTTTATCAATAATTGATCACTATACGATTCATAGAATAAAATTAATGTGTTAGCAAATAATTAAGCAGATAATTCATAATACGCTTGATTTATTCCTTTACACAGTCAAACTTGTGTTTGCAACCACCTCCGAATAAAAGCCACCCTGTAAATAAAGGTCATTATTTGAAAAACCACAATGGAATACTTAGAACAGTCTGACCTCTGAGTGTAGGCCACCTGTCAATAAAAGCCAAATTTTGTGTTTCCTTATGGTGGTCTTTGTTCACAGGTTTGACAGTAACAGAATTTTATCCAAAAAGCTTTATTTGTAGATGCAGGTTGTTCTATAGACTATAGAAACATCCAAGATGGTACAAAACCTTTGCACAGAACGATAAAAACAGAGCAACTTGATCTAAACAAATTAACAAAATCTTAGAAGACAATTTTCCAAATTATAACATGGTATCTTAAACGAGAACAATTTTAAACACGACATGGATTTTGCATGCTATGGATAATAACGAGGTATATTGGCTCTCGCTGATAACTCTGATTTTATTTTAATTACTTAGGTGTGGTATACTGTATCTATTACATTTAATTTTAGATAAAATGAGTAATTTAGAGAATAACCACGGGACGTTTAAATGTGTCTTATGGCTCCATTACTATACAAAAACTTGGTATTAAATTGGACGATTAGAAAACAAACAGTACGGATTTTGAATAACATTTGGTATATATATATTTCTTAGTGAATAATACTTGGTATAGGTATATATGCTCTGTGAATAACTCTTTTTACCTATGCCCTGTGAATAACTGTTGGTATGTATGCTCTGTGAATAACTGTTAGTATATATGCACTGTGATTGTTAGTATATATGCACTATGACTGTTTGTATATATGCACTGTGAATAACTGTTAGTATATATGCTCTGTGAATAACTGTTAGTATATATGCTCTGTGAATAACTGTTAGTATATATGCACTGTGATTGTTAGTATATATGCACTATGACTGTTTGTATATATGCCCTGTGAATAACTGTTAGTATATATGCTCTGTAATTGTTAGTATATATGCACTGTGATTGTTAGTATATATGCACTGTGAATAACTGTTAGTATATATGCCCTGTGAATAACTGTTAGTATATATGCTCTGTGAATTAACTGTTAGTATATATGCTCTGTGAATAACTGTTAGTATATATGCACTGTGAATAACTGTTAGTATATATGCACTCTGACTGTTAGTATATATGCACTGTGAATAACTGTTAGTATATATGCACTCTGACTGTTAGTATATATGCTCTGTGAATAACACTTAGTACATATGTGAATAACTGTTAGTATATATGCACTGTGATTGTTAGTATATATGCACTATGACTGTTTGTATATATGCACTGTGAATAACTGTTAGTATATATGCACTGTGATTGTTAGTATATATGCACTATGACTGTTTGTATATATGCCCTGTGAATAACTGTTAGTATATATGCTCTGTGATTGTTAGTATATATGCACTGTGATTGTTAGTATATATGCACTGTGAATAACTGTTAGTATATATGCCCTGTGAATAACTGTTAGTATATATGCTCTGTGAATTAACTGTTAGTATATATGCTCTGTGAATAACTGTTAGTATATATGCACTGTGAATAACTGTTAGTATATATGCACTCTGACTGTTAGTATATATGCTCTGTGAATAACACTTAGTACATATGTTCTGTGAATAATTTTTAGTATACATAGTTGTACGTTGCATGTCGTCAGACCATAAAATAACGACATGAACACAGTTTTACCGTGTTTTCTTAAATCTGTCTTTAATAGAAGTTTTTCATGACATTTGGTTTTTATTGTACAAAACGCTACGATGAGATGTTGAATATAACTAGAAACTAGAGATCTATATTTCTGCGGAACAATTGTGATACTGTAAATATATGATGTATGCTTGCTTCTCTTTAGACAAATGTTAGCCCCCTGAGAGATGCCCGCAATAATCATACACCAAACAATGACCTCTGTTGTCACTTATATAAATTAGCCACCAATAAATATGTTGCTGTTGTTAAGCTATATCTGGACAGCGTGGATAGACCAATGGAGGGTCTGGTGATAAAAAAACATTCTGATATAAAGTACAGTGGGTTTTATGTCTATATGGACGCTAATAACAAAGAGTTTTGTGTTTGAACGGCTAAAAATATAGATTTAATGAAAGATGAACCTATGTTTGCAGTTTGTACGCCGCTGAGAATATATTCATTTACATTTATCTTCCACTTAATGGTTAAAACAAAACTTTAAGAATAATTCTGTTGTTCTGCGAATCATTTCGTAAAATTCAGCAAGACACATCAAAATTCTAAATCGTAATCTGAGCTTTACACTGCCAAGTATTTATGAGTATCAAACGCATTTAAAGTACTAATTTAGAGTAATTGCTTTTAAATACAATGTACAATACATATGAAAGTCGTGTATTAGATCTAAAACGGAATATAACCAAACGTTACTTACCCAACAAGAACAAATGAAATCGAGATGAACGGTATGGTTACCACGTTGACGGAATTCTTTGAATGCATTAAGTATGCACCTCCTTCTATTCTTTTAAAATAATCCATAAATTTTACATTTTACTATCTAATCTTGATGCACTGCTGTGTATAATTGCAATAAATATATTTATACAACACTTCGATCTACATCTAGTTAGCAAACAAAACAAAAAACACGATCTTTAATACCTTTAAAATAAATTCACCAACTCAGTATATAAACTTGTCTATCCTTTTAAATATATTGCAAAAAATATCATTTCTTCTATCGCGTTTTATAATTCACTTTGTTAAGTAAAATTTGTATTCCAACGGAACACTACATTGGGTGTTATCAACTGAGGCAGACGACAATTTGATCAAGATCCACAAGCGATCTATCGATAAGTTCGTGACGTTAAAACACTATCAGTTACAGCATCGCTGATCAGTTCTCATTCTCAACTGATCACTGGATTATTGAATGATAACTGACATAATCCGAATAGATGTATGACCTGTTTGACCCGTGATGTAACCATGGTAATTACGCAATAATACGTAATGCCCGTGCTCAACTAATGCAACAAACCAGATGATTGATAGCATCCGCAGATATTAAACAATAGTTATATCTATCATAATGTTATCTTAATACATACCATGTACTCAGAATGGAAATTCCTATTTTTAAGCAATCCCAATTTCTTCATTTCCATGGAAAACAGACGCCGATCCTTATTTCGGAACTTTGCGGTATTTAGTCTCTCAGAGAATGAATAATGTATATCATAAAATTCTACTAATCCAAGCTGATTAAGTAGACTAATTCTACCAGAGCGATGACAATTTGCTTATAGTTCCAATATTTCTTCTTCTTCGACTACGCATCAATATTAGTTTGGAGTGATGGCGCTAATGGTTAACCATATTACGCAAGAATTACGTGATGTCGGCAATAATCAACAACCCAATTATTTTATTTACCATCCATTTATTTCACAACATAGTCGTGACATGATTACATGGCTGCTTGGTAGCAATTTATTTTCAGTTCAAACAAATCGCTATCGTCTGTGTGAAAAATGTTCCCAGACTAAGGTAACGTACAATGGCTGTTTTTGTGAATCTAAATGAGCTCATCAAAGCTCCTGAAACATTTAGAGCAGCGCTCCATCAATTGGTACAGATAGAATATTTCAACAAAGATAAAAAATGGCACGACTCTTTCATCTCATGATAACATCAAAATACTCTTCGGTTCAATGGTTAATTTTCTCAAGCTAACGAATGTGTAGACAAAGATGTTATGTGCTCAATTTAATACATACCAAAATACCAAATTTCAGGCATTTAGGCCTATTATTAGAATCTGGAAATGTGTAAAAATTACTTCAAATATAAGAAAAAACTTGCGCATGTAGTTTGGCAAGCGGTTGGTAATATTGCCAAAATATGTAGGAATTCTTAGGTCCAAGGTTATAAAACTTGAGATTGGTCTCTGAGCTCAGATCTCATATCTTGTCGTTCAATGTTCAAAGTTAATCATGATCAGACAATAATGATATTATTGATACATTATACTGAAAGCATAATTAACTTGATTGTGTATTTAAACATAAGTCATCTTTATCTTTTCAACCATAATATTTTGAGAATGGAATTGAGATTTGAGCTCAGAGACTGTTCTCAAGTTTTATAACCTCAGGGCCTATTTTTATGAATGTCACATTTCAGACTCTTTCGGGTGGTTCGTGGTTTTGTTGTTATAAGAACGAGCATTCAGATATATAAGGGGAAAACTAAGATTGCAATTTGACCACACAAGACTGTAAATTAGAGAGAGATCAATAGAAAAAATGTATGATCAACTAATTCAACTCAATTTCTGTTTGTTTTCCAATGTATCTCCGTCACAGAAAGATATACACATAGATAAGGATTTCTAAACAAAAATACATAAAAAACCCTGCCTTCCCCAAAATACTACCTACTTTTCTAAACTTTAGACTTGATTAAAACCGATATTTTAGACATCTAAAATAGTCTGAGATTAAATAAGTGTTTCCGCCTATTCAACGGAATCATTTTAAAATCTGCATAAATAGCTTCTGGGTTGACTGCTTATCAAGTTTTATAATTTGTACGAACAGTTTGTGGTTAATAGATTTTTAAACACAATCATTACTGTAAACGCATGTTTGCTGGAACTAATTTTACGTATTGCCTGTAAAGCGGAGTAATTCACAATGAAAGAATAGATGATATTTTTTCGATGTCCATATAATCTTTGTCCGGATTCGAAAAATCATAAGAAAATGATTTATAACAATTCTAGTCTCATCCACGGAGTCTGAACGTAAATAAGCGTGATTCGGAGTACGGTACAACCTCTTCAGAGCGGCGCTCTCTTGAGCAACAACCTTCCTTTAACAACAGCGTGATTTTTCCCACTGTAAGATTTGACTTTAAATTTAACCTCTCTAAAGCAACAACCCCTCAACAACAACATAACTTTACTTCTCCCAAAGGGTGTTACTCCTCCCAAAGGGTGTCGTATATATCTTACAACTGGAACTAACTGGTACTGATAATCGCATGAAGTGCATTACGCATTGAAGAATATTCTGAGATAAAAATGACATTATATTATCGCTAATAATGAAGTTAAGACTATGGATTCAATAACTGCTTTGCCAAAATTGATCTAATCAGAAAAATGTCAGAACTAAAACTCGAGTACAGATAGTTGAACCATTTCTCTCAGAGGAGGAATGTAAGATCACGTAAATCTTTGTTTGAACCCATAAGGACGACAGTCTGATAGAAAACTAAACTAAATGGAAGATTGTTCGGACATGAACTCATTTGGCTCAAACTTTATAGCTGATTGTCTATCCGCAAATTTTGTGACCCGTCGTTTTCTGGGGAAAAGGACATATTTATTGTTAAGTGAATGAGATTATACCATAAGAATTAGTTACTTGTAATTTTTTTTCAACTATCATGAAATGCAAATCTATAAAGGCCGAAGGATTTGACTGAGTTACCGGCAAACGTAATTTACATCGACAAAGTAAAATGACATATATGTGCCACCATGCCCTTCTCTTCCGTTATTGATTAACTCACACTCAGTGCTTCGCCAGTCTAGCAAGAATTATTGACCCTGTTATCTACTGTTGATTTTGTTAGTGAGTTATACAATCCACTGGTGAATATTGACTTGGACAATGATGTATGGGAACTCACCAGCTATAGAATTACTCATAATTTACGTACGAAAGTAATCTAATTATTCTCAACTGACAGGTTCCTAATTAAAGTTCTCAGAATTTTACTCGAAAACCTTAAGATGCATTATTATCAAACCGCTTGAACCGCTCAGCAAATTTACCGGGTTAAGATTTCTCAATGGTTTTAACGAGAGGTGGATTCTGCAGTCTTTTTGCTTGATTTAAATTCAACGTATGGTGGCCTTTTTCTACCACCAGTTATCCACTTTAGGTTTTCGTGAAACATAATTATCTTGTATGTGAACACTAGAAAATGAGATAAATATTTTAACTTTAAATTTGAATATCATGAGTGAGTGAGTGAGTAAGGAAGTAAGTGAGTGAGTGAGTGAGTGAGTGAGTGAGTGAGTGAGTGAGTGAGTGAGTGAGTGAGTGAGTGAGTGAGTGAGTGAGTGAGTAAACTAGTACTTATTTCATTAAGATCTTTGCCGATCAAATATAAAAACGGAATAGCTGATGCATCCTAGGTGCAGATTGTCGGGCGTCTCTAGAGCTCGGTCCAAGGTCACATAAATCTTTAGAATGATTCATCCAAACATTTCCACACAAACCCTTTAAATTTCGCCAAAATCTTTAATCCTACAATTCTATTCTATGAAACGTAGTCAATGCTTGACTGCCCTTGGTATGCATCACCGAAATTCCATCATACAGGCAGCTGTATATTGCGAACAATAAAGCCTTCAGTTCTACGGTCTGCAAACACACGTACTGGAATGCCGTTCATTTCTTTCAAGCTATCAATATAAAACGTAGCCATACATTTAGGATTATTGTTTGTATCGAAATATTTCAACCGTAGAACACAACGAGAAAATCCATCCGCAACAACCCCAAGGATTGACTCACCATTTGGCAAATCGTAATAACCATCTAGATGAATGGCCGAATTCGAACCCCTGTTTGTATTAATTCGAAGCTGCGGTCGTATTGACTTCCCCACCACCCTGTGGATACTGATACTCAGAGTCAGTCTAACAATTTCGCATGAAACAAAAAAACGTCATAGAGCAATAGAAATCTTTGACGTATTGTCGATATCCTGCATTATGACCAGAAACTGAGAGTTCTAGTTGAATAGCTCGCACAATTTCTTATTCAAGCAGGACTGATTCTGTCTCCTAGTCAGATGGTGTTGTTGCATTTTCTCATTAGCAAGAAACTTCGCGAAACCTAAGTTGGTACAGAAACGTACAATATACGTAGATATATACATCGTTGGTTGGTAAGTGGTGACTGACATAAGTTTTTAATTTTCTTTTCATTCGAACTCATGGAAGTATCTAGTGATGAGAAATATCATCTGGAGGAGAATTTTTTATACTAGTCATAACGATAAGAAATGCCATTTCGTATTCTAAACATACGAGTTGGAAATCATTTCTAATTTTTAACACATTTAAAGTACCCATTCTATAAGTACATCAGCACCTAATGCCATGTAATAATCGATATTAAAACATTAAAAGTCTGTCAAATTCATCCTTCAATATTGATGCGATATATTCTCAATAGACACTACAACTCCCAGATTTATGAATAATGCCAGACAATCCAGGAAGTTCGAAGCTCGATAATCGTAAGCGAGGATAAAACAACATTTGTTTTAGATCACTTTTATCCAATAATTATTAAACATATTTTTCAGTGGACTTTGCTAGACTTTGCATGACTTTGATAGACTTTGCTTGACTTTGTTTGACTTTGCTAGACATTGTAGTGTATAGTAGGACCCCTTTAAATACATCTTATATGATCTCATATAGAAAGCACAGTTCGAGCCAACGCATCTTTTACCATCTCCCTGTTCGAATGTACAATGGTGAAAAGTCGAAAGGGCAATGGTGGAAATTCATAAGTACTGTGGTGAAAAATCATATGTACAATGGTGGGAAGTCAGATGCTTTCGTCATTGCACGTTCATTTTTTCCCCTTTGTACCTTTTAGGGTTGTGGTTTGGCAAAATAAATTGCACAAAGGAGGTAATAGTTATTTTTTTAATGATTTTGGCAATGCATTTGGTGCATCTGCATTTCCAACAAGTACGCATGTTCTTATACAAACAGATATTCGCTCATGATTGTACTGTTGACAGGTGTTTATGTTCTGCAAGTAAGTCTGTAAATATATCCTGATCACGTGTTGATTTAATGTTTTTTTCCAGATGTTTCATGCATGAATTATGTCCGAACAACAACAATGAGCTATTTTCATAAGGCATCAGTATATTCTGATTTCTTGCGTCATTGAATTTTTAGAAGAAAAAAGCGTTTGTGTTATTGACAAAGAGATGTTTATTGACCATGAGACGGTGCGTGGTTTGACTACCCTCAGGAATATGTCAGTTGGGCATAAAATCTGATATATTAATTTAATTCATTATAAAGATTAGTGATTTTTACGCAAATTTTGATAAAGTGTCCCGTTCCAGTCTAATTAGGAAAATGCGCAGAGTGATGCCAAAATTGGGATTTTTTAGGTCGGGAATTGGGAAAAACAGAGAAGGAAAAAAATCACTATTAGTACTGATCTGATATCAAGGACCTAGGAAGTTCATGTACTTTTATTGGATATATATATACATTGTATATTCTTGTATATTAGTATGGAGGATACTTATATTATCTAAATTCCTGACATCATACAAATTATCAAAACGAAATCAAATTTACGATGGAATAATCAATATAATAACGGCACATTCAAACATCCCGAGTGCATATCATCTCTTTGAATGTTCTGTGTGTGTTTATGATATGCCTGGCTAACAATTTTAATATATTGGTATATTCTACTTAAAAAACATAGCAATAACAATTCATACATTTATCTTATTTACGAAACAACAAAAATACATTTTATTTTCTTATTTACCTTATAAAGTGAAAATCAAGAGCATTAATATTTTTGTTAAGACTAATTATGGTGCATCATTCTATGTTGCATTCAGTAAATTAAACCATACACTGCCAGCTGTAAAAATTCAGTTTGAATGCTGCTTAAAGTTAATGACTGAGTGTTACAATACTGCAGTTGCTGCGGTAAAACATTAAAAGGGACCCCGGTGGTAAAGTGGTAATGGTCATTGACTAATAATCACAAGTTCTCCGCTACTGTGAGTTTGAATCCTCTTGATACAATTTTTCACATGTGAGGAAGCTGTCCAGCTAGCTTATTCATCACCATAGGCACTCGATTTCCGTGATTTATATACCCAAACAGATCTATCTTTTTTTAATCTAAACTCATCAAACAACGCGTATCTGCCAAGAAAAAACAAAACGTCATTTCGCTACTCTTCTTATCTGAAAAACTAAATTAGTAGCAGAGTAACGAAAAGACGTTTTTTCTTGGCAGATTTGCGTTGTTTGATGAGTTTAGATTAAAAAATTAGGTCTGTTCGGGTATATAAATCATGGAAATCGAGTGCCTATGTTCATCGCCATGATATGTATAGTTACTGCAGGTTTTGGTGAAACTTAGGTTTCTTGTGAATGAGTAGCAAGTCGACAGTAGTGATGTCATTCTGTAAATTGCTTTCTCATACAAGTCTGGGATGTATTCATTCCCTATGCATGGAAGACAAAATGAAGTTCTGTAGGAGTGTTGTGTTTCCGGGTTTAAAATGATATGATCTTCGTAAGACTGTGGGTAATATGTCCCGTGCTAAAAAGAAACTTTTGCATTGTGACAATAGATGTACAGTAAATGAGAAATGAATAGTGCTTTTAAGTTTTTAAGTATCTGAATAAAATAATTATACTTACATCAACAAAGAATGCAAACACATAAAATAAACATGTTTACATGATGTTGATATGAGAAAAAATAATTAGATTACAAGCTTATTGTGATATGGATGCCTCATATCAGCAGTTGCCGTAATTCAACAAAAGTTTTCGAGGAGGTGACGGATGATTCTCAAAAAATAACCAGAGGGCCATAACTCAGTGAAAAATTCCCTGTGAAAACGAGACATTATGTACTATTCAGTATAATATTGTTCTAGAAAAAAATCTACTTGGCAGTGTCAGACACTACGTTACAGGAATAAGGCATATAGTCTGATTCTTTTTTCGCTAGGTATAAAGTCACACCAACAGTCAAGGTCATTTAGAATCTTTTTCAGCTTTAATGGGGCAGAAAGATCCTCCCCCGGCATACACCTAGGTAGAACCATAGATCTTCATCTTCTGTAAGCTAACTGGACAGTGTCCTCACATACTAAATTTGGTCCTTGGTGGGGTTCGAATTCACAGCCATCAAAGACTATTGATTAGAATGGGACAATATGTATAGTCTAAAAACAAAGTTTTTTATTAATAAGTCAGCTCATGTATGCATGTACCTCAAAATATCAATTATGGGGTAAAAACACAAAATAAACATTATTTGGGAATACTCTATTTATCATTCACTACCATTCAGAGTAACAGTCTATACGTTCTAGGAAGTCACTACAAGTACCAGAATTCATACAATGAGAAGATTATATATCATACAGTTTATACAGAAACTAAGATTGTAAAAAAGTATCAAAATTATAATAATAAAACATACATTGCATGAATAAATCAAATTTAGGAATTATTGAAACAGATGAAGGCCATACAGTTTGTGTACCTCTATAAAAAAGACAATTGTAAATGTTCAGGTATCAGTTGGTAAAACTAGTAATAATATCGCACTTAACAAATGGCAACAAACACTAGTCTTTAACCCTTTGCCTCATAAGCGTATTTTGGACCCTTCCAAATTCAAAACAAATATACAAAACATTAATTTGTTTTAAGAAAATTGGGTTCTTTCTCTTTAACAGAATGGAAAACATTGTGGAAAGGGAAGCTATTGCTCATTAAAAGCAATGGCTTCTTTTGCCAAAATGTTTTCAAAAGTCGTCTGCTTCAGATGTGTGGGGGAATGCAGTATTATGAGGTAAAGAGTTAAATGCACTGAGCTTTGTTTACGTAAATATATAAGATGAATTAACCATGGAATAATTGCACAGAAAATAAATAATAATTAAACCACTGAATAATTGCACAGAAAATAAATAATAGTACATACATATGTTTATAACTTTGAATCATTACCTTACATCAATGCTTGGAAAAAAAAGAATTTCAGAAAACAAGTACCCATGTACTAGTACCTTATTTCATTTTCAATAACTTCTGATAATTTTTCAGTAACAGCAAAGTTATCGTAACTATTTTAAGGTAACTTTTTAACTTTCTAAGATGAGAAAACGGGATATCACCATATGAATGAACTCAGTTTTTTCTCCATATAAAAATTACCCTGGGTATAGTGCAAATATGTTCTCTGTAATTAGGTTATTCACCATTTCCGTTAAAAGTCACGAACAAGTTCAGCGGGTGTCAGCAACCTGACAATACCCTAAGACCAATTTTTCCATAGAATGACGAGTTAACACTTAATTGACAATAAACTAATAAAATTGTTCCCAATGGATGTATGCATAGATAAATATATCAGCACAAATGTGGCAAAGGTTACAAAAAACACAAGCATATACAAGATCATTGGACCATGCGTCACTAATTACCTATTGTTTATGAGGTCAAACACACTTAAATTAACTGTTAACCTTTCATTGACTGTAAATATAGTCTGTCCTCATTTATGACCCTTTCTGGTTGGTCAGTGATTTAGTTCAGATTTTAAATAATTCTGTGAAATATTGACCACAATTATTTTTTATCTTCTATAGAATCATGACATTCATAAAAAACCTCAGTTTTCAACCATTTTTACCTATAGTTAAAGTAACATTTTTTTTTAAAAAAAATTTAGTTCACATACAATGTAATACATTAAATTTAAACATAAAGTAAATTTAAAAGCAAAATAAACATCAAAATAAGAAAGTCAACATTATTTTATAACAAGAGAAAAAATAAGTAAAAATGTAATGACAAAAAAGACAAAAAAAATATATACAAAACAATCATCATAATATCATACAGCATTATACAAATATATTACACAAGTTACCCCACCCACGTTTCACTGAACAACTCATGTTAAAAACTTCAACAATTTACAGTCCTGTTCATCATTTAACATTACAAGATATTTAACTAATTCACCATGCTGTTGGTTTCCATCAGTCTGAGTTAAATTCAAGAATAATTCGAACCAAGATCTCACATAAAACAAGGGCTGAGGGGTTTATTCTACACGACACTTCCAAAAAAAGAGAGAAAAATCAAAACGAAGATGGATAGATAAACGTATGAAATGTATGTTTTTATCCTTAGCACAAAATAACATATTAATACAAATATCAACATTGCACTGCAATAAACACTATGAAAACTGTATATGGCATCTCATTAATAACATTAGCACCAATGTAAAATCATGTTTATTTTTCACTCGAAGGTATTGATATTTAGCAAAAGCTAATTACTTGTGTCAACTAGTCATGTTTTTTTTATAATTCTGAATCAAATAAATAATGTATATGAGATCACTGTCTTAGTTAAGTGAAAACATGTCACAGGCATAATTCAAAATGGTCCACTATTACAAATAACATATTTAAGTAATGCATATTTACTTCTGTACAACAAAATGATTGGTAATAATTGAGATTATACGTCGGCAGACATTGAACGTAAGCATTCAACAATAAAGGAGATTAAATTGTCACACATAACTTGTTCATTACCAACACTACAAAGATACAAACATATAACATTATACACCATGCGAGTTAATGTACACGATAGTAAACACACCAAAAACGCTCGTAAGATCCAAGAAACAACGGCAGATCAAAATTTCAACTAAAAAGCCGCCTCCGAAAAAACAACAAACATTAAAAACTAAATATTCATTTGATTGAACTCTTACCTTGACTTTGTAAGAGGTCAACATCTAGGTAATTATATCCAAGAATGGCTTTTATATACAGGTTTGGCATTATATCAAGGTATAAACACAATATCTTTACAACTTAACCTTGTTATATCATAACACATGTAACAAATTTTGTTCATTTTACCAGCAGTTCATATATAAGAATATCAACAACAGCCTTACAACAAAGTCATGGCTCTATCAACATTATCATCCCTGATCCAATCTTGTGGTAACTACAAATCTACAAATACAATAAAACCTTACTCAGCGACCACTTGGATAGTAAGACCACCTCATTATCAACAACAATTTATTTTTTTACCAGATTCCGATAAGTCCACTATCTTTCAATATTAGGAGCAAATTGTCAGGTCCAAAGGTGGCCTTAATATCGATGCTTTAGGGTATATACTAAAAACATATGTAATTGGTGGAACCATCTTTGGTTCAAGTGATGTTAACACACATCTAATGATCAACACTATGATACCACAAATTGAGTTTCCCGCAATTGAAACTTTCACAGTAAAAAGAATGTATGAGCACGATTAGAAATGATTAGAAAACATTACATTGAAAGTAAAGCAAAAAATTGTCAATAATTATCAAACACTCTTAAAACTTAAGATAAACCAGTAGCACCAGTTATTGAGCAGACATATTTATCCCTAACTCTCGCGCGCTGGGCATTAAATACACATCAAAGTGAAAAGTTCAACAAAATGTAAAGATAACTGAAATATGCCATAATACATATAAGCGGTATCTGACATCGTAAATATTAACTGAAAATATATTATAATAATGATGAATCTTTAATATTAAGGTCAGACTTAAAAAATTGTTGGTTTGCCATTTACATGACTGACTCATTAAAAAATCCCTGACCAAAAAATTTACTCAGCAATTTTGACAAAAGCTTTATCTCATTCTTTGTTGTGGCTTTTCATTTTCAGTACAAGCATACAATGTGAACGAAAATTATAAACAAATGCCTACCTACCAACCCATTGATAAAAATTTGGGTTGTGTGACCACAAACCAATATTTTTTTAAAGTTGGCCTAACCTTGATTTTCTAATAAAGAGCAGTCTTCTCGACAATGTGATGACATCCATTGTTGAATTCTAGTTACTAAGCACTAGACAATGCATTTATACAAAATAAAATGTCAATGACCAGCACAAGTACTCCTTGTTTAAAACACATTCAAATTATCTTATATGTAAAATACTGTAATCATTGTTAACAGATTACATCAACAACGTCAATGATAGAACAATATGGTTTGTTGAAATTGCAATAATGAGGAAATTGTTACCATGAATTTACATGTGAATTGATTCATAAGCAAACCATAAGTAACATTAATTAGCAAGTTTAAAAATGTCTCGCCTAACACACAGAAAACAAAGTTGACCAATTTCTCACATCAAAAAGACAACAAATAACTCAGAATAAGAATTGCATATTCACTGGAATGTTTAGAAATATAGACGTAAGCAAACATTATATATTCAAAAGGATAGCAAAGGAATTGCATCATATATTTTCTTTTTCAAACCTCATTAAAATGAACATACATGAATAGACAAATGTCTGCTTCAATAAATTGCATCAAATCATTACAGGAGCACAGTGTTAACAAACAAAACTTCTCTATCTCACTTTCCCCTCCCTCTCTATATATCCTCTCTCTATCTTTATATCCCCCACTCTCCCATCTCATTATCCCCCTCCCTCCCTCTCTCTCTCTCTCTCTCTATATATATATATATCCCCTTCTCCTGTATCTAAGTCTCCCCCTCTCTCTCACCATATAACCCTCTTGCTCCAATCTCTAAATCTCCTCTCTTCATCTATAAATCACCCCTCTCTCCCATCTCTAAATCTCCCCTCTCTATATATACATATATCCCCACTCTCTCCCGTCTCAAAATCTCCTCTCTATCTATAAATCCCCTTCCTCCCATCTCTAAATCTCCCCTCTTTATCCATATATCCCCTATCTCCCATCTCTAAATCTCCCATCTCTATCTATCTATAAATCCCGCTCTCTTTCCCATCTCTAAATCTGCCGTCTCTATCTGTATACCCCCCTCTCCAATCCATAAATCTCCCCTCTCTATCTCCCCCTGTCCCTCACTCACCCTCTTCCGTTTATCATTCTTTTTACAAAAAAATATCAAGTTCACTACTTTTATCACCAGCATTATGTTTCAATATGATTGGTCCTTTAAAAAAATCAAGACATTTTAGTGCAATGGAAAGAAAACGATGTTTAGCCTGGTAAAGTCATACTACCTATCATAAACAAAGAAGAAAATATTTCATCATTAGCCTTCACATGATAAAAATGTTATAATTTTTTCTATTCAGAATAGTCAGCATTAATTAGTATAAACAAATGCAAAATTACAAAATATCAAAATTGCATACGTAAAATACAAAAGAATTTATAAAACATGAAAAAAAGCAAGTAAGTACAATCTAATATATACATTTGTGAATTACAATTAGTAAGCAAAATCAATACTACTAAAATAATTTAAGACTATTTTGTATCAATTATTATGGCTATTATATATAGAAGACTTGAGTTCAATAGATTACAATGGTTTTAATCAAATATGATACACTAGAGACGCACCATCTACCACTCATCTGCTGTTCATCATTGTGTACACTGAAAAATGAAATCACAACAAGATATAAAACAACTCAACAACCTGTAAAGTATGTAAAATGTGTTATCAATATTATATTACATACAGTCGAACATGTAAACATAGGTCCACCCAAAGAACAGAGAGCTTGATAGGTCAAGCGCTAGACGGTTAGAGGTCACTCAATTTCTTACACCCATTTATCACCTATCTCTGATACATTCAGGAAGTTTTAAATGCTTGTAGTATGTGGTATGAAGGGGAATAGGTAAGTACTGGCAGATATCTAGGCTACATATAACTTTATAAATTTATAGATTTATAAATTGCATGATTCTCGAAAAAAGGAAACAATGAAGCATAAATCATATTCTAACAAATGGTATCAAAATAAATCTGACAGCCACTTACTTTTTATGTTCTGCATAGTGGGTGGGGTATCAAAATAAATCTGACAGTCACTTACTTTTTATGATCTGCATGGTGGGTGGGGTATCAAAATAAATCTGATAGCTATTTGTTTTTTATATCCTGCATAGTGGTCAGGGTATCAAAATAATTCTGACAGCCACTTACTTTTTATGTTCTGCATAGTGGGTGGGGTATCAAAATAAATCTGATAGCTATTTGTTTTTTATATCCTGCATAGTGGTCAGGGTATCAAAATAATTCTGATAGCTACTTACTTTTTATATCCTGCATAGTGGGTTGGGTATCCACATAAATCTGATAAATACTTACTTTTTATGTTCTGTACAGAGGGTGGGGTATCAAAATAAATCTGATAGCTACTTCCTTTTAATATCCTGCATAGTGGGTGGGGTATCAACATAAATCTGATAGCTACTTACTTTTTATGTCCTGTGTAGTGGGAGGGGTATTAATAACTGATATCAATGCTTTAACCCATTTGTCTTTTTCTTCCATACTTTCAGCTTTAAGCTCATAATCTCTGTCAGGTGTTTTCAGAACAAACTCCAAAGCATCAGATCTACTTCTTGTATTATTGCAAACAGAATACCCAGCATCCTTATGTCCTATGTAGATTTCACCTTTTGGCGTAGCAGACTGGAAAAATACAAAATATTAAATCACTAATCACAAGACAAAATTTGAAGGATTCAGCAATGTAAAAACTCTTAACAACACAGAGATACTCAGACAGTAACAACAAATACAACATGAGGATAACGATGTTGTTTAAACTTATAACACAATATCCTCAAGGACAGACTATTTCTTAGGCAAACATTAAGTAATATTACTCGTTAGCAGTCAACAGAAAAGACTTACAAGTGCATCTTGCAAATACATAAGCTTCCTTCTTTCTAACGTGAACCATCTTTGTCTGTAAGGTTCTTTCTTCGGTCCTTTCTTCCACAAATGACCCTCACACAGAAAATTGGATGTTAAATCCAAACATAGCTGAAATAATTCAAAATAAATTAATGAATAGTTTGAAGACAAAGTAATTAAAACATGAATGCTTCAACATCTTGAATTTCAATACATCTGTAGACAAAAGTCAAGGAAAATTAAATTTCAAGTACGACATTTCCAGCAGTGAAAGTCATAAATGTCAATGTCTGATGGTATGTGCAGTCAAACCTGTGAACAAAGGCCACCCTTGGGAAAGACAAAATGTGGCCTTTATTGACAGGTGGCCTTTATTCCGAGTTCAGTTTGTTCTAAATTATCATAAACAGTTTTTCAAAGAATGGCCTTTATTCACAGGGTGGTCTTTATTTAGAACACAGGTTTGACTGTACTAATATAATTGCCTTTTAACCTGTCAGGCCATTCTTTAAACATCTTGTGTCCCCAGTGAATAGTAGTTTTAAGATTTCAATCAGTATCAAAAAGGCATTATTTATTACTCTAAAACTGAGTACTGAACTTTACATTAACTTTTGTTGTTCTGAGATACATGTATAATTATAATAACACATTGTTTTCTAATTTCTTCAAAACTTTGAGTTAATAAATGAATGAAAAAGAATGTATATTTCAGGGGTTTTTTGACAATGGAAGATCAAAGAGTTCAAATTCAGTACAAATTCATTTAACTTCTAAATACAAAAAACAATTTCTTCACACAAGCCAAAAATATACATAAGCAGTTAGAGAGAATGCCCAGACTCTCTGTATATCAGATTTAATTGGTATTGTTACGTACAAACTGTCTGTGTGTTTGAATCACAAACAGCTCATTCTGAACACCAGTAAAAAGACATAATTAGATATCAATTTATACCACTTGTACACCTAATGACTCACACTTCAGTATATGAGTGTTAATTTATGTGTAACAGGAAGTGAAATATCCTTATTGTTATCTTAAAGACACTGAAATCCTCATTGAAGCCTGTTCACTTAAATACATAAATCGACAATATATCGGCCAGTACATAAAGTTTAAGTCAATCATTACCTCATCCTCATTACTGGCTGGGAATGCCAGTCTTTTCCTGTCCAACTTAGCACTACGTATGGCTGTGAACCAGTCAACTGCTTCCTGTAAGACAACAGAACATTAGAAATGGCATAAAATATGGAGAAATACAAATTTTAAGCCATTAATTAATTCTAAAATTATGATAACAACAATTAACAGCCCGACTTTCCAATTACAGAAATCAGGGGTTATGTCTACAAAAATTAGAAGCCCAGGGGCAACATGATAAGCCCACTATTGTCAGGAGGTGAAGAAGATGTATTATAATTCTATATCATTCTTCTATTGACACAGTCATAGTCTGAACAAGCTGTTGACATTTGACCTTACAGCATGACCTTGACCTTTGAGCTTTGCGTGTGGATCTTAGGCACGACATGCTAGCTCATCATGGTAAGCATTTGTGCCAAGTAATTTCAAAATCCCCTATCTAATGACAGAGTAATGGTCCAGGAAAGTATAATCCGAATGGATGAATGCACATACACCGGACCAGGTGCCATTGTTGCTACGACTATGTCAAGCTCACCACAAGCGGGCTTAACAACAACAGATCAGTCCAAAAATAAGTTCATAAATATCACATGATTAAATCTCTTACAGTATATGTATTTACCTTGAACTTAAGGACATTTATTTGTATTCTTTTGTAATATTAATTTACATATCTAATGGTGAGTAATAGCTATAACCCCATTAAGAGACACAAATCCATAATCCACAATCATAGAAATGTTCCGTCGATCATGTGCCACACAATGCGTCAAATCTGCATGAAATTTATTTCACTGATCTGAACTAGAATTTTTATTATAATAATTGATGTAATGTTGAATGTTCTGATGCCTCCATCCTGAAACTGGGAATGTTGTATCATTCAGACATCATAGGATCATTTTAGTATTGTCTAATCATACAACTATAGTTTTAGCGAAACCTGCAAATATCTGGTGTCTGGTAAACGGACCATTTCCAATAAAAAATAAAGACATTTTTTCCCAATTCATGAACTAAAAATTCCCAATTTTGACATCAAGTCATGTATTTTCCCAATTGGACCAGACCCTTTCCCAAATTGCAAAAAAAAATTGCTGTTTTTATATGAAATTTAAACAACAAACCTTAGCATCATCACAAAACAAGAACAAATTTCTTGTAACTCCATTCTTAAAGTATGTAATCTGGAATCCATTAGGATGTCCAACCTTGTCAGGTACAAACACAGCATTCACATCATCTAACCGTAAAGTATCTTTCAATCCTCTTGGCTAGAAGTGTCAAAGTAATACAAATTGGTACTAATTCATGATTTAACAGTCAATGAAATCATCTCAAAAACATACAGTATTATCTAGAATGGTTCATTTCAAGTTATTTTTTATATACATAAAATCTAATCATTGAGAATAAATATACTTCAGTTACATCAACCTACCGGTAACTGGCCTACATAAAGAAGGTCAGTTCTAAGACTGAAATGAAGAGATAGTATCATATTATTCCTAGCTGCTGAAAGTCTATTATTAAGTACATGCATGAATATTTCCTTCTTCCGTTCAATTAACGACATTCAATTTGTGTAGCATAAAGGAAAATGTGCAAACGCCTAGAATGATAATTATAACAATAAATTTCCCCTTTTAAATTTAACAACATTCTGTAAGCTTGCAGGACAGTTACCAAACATGTGAGATTTGTCCCAAGAGGGATTTGAGCTCACAGTGGTAAGGGGATAGTGATTACTTGTCAGAGGCCATAACCACATGACCACAGAGGCTCCTTATAGTTTTAATCTTACTAAGCTTATGTCAGTATATATAACTTTTGAAATCAGCTAAGCAGGGTTTCCGCTGCCATTCCCCAGTTTTGTAAATGATGAAAATAAATCTGCAAGTGGCAAAAAAAATCAAATTAAGCATACTTTTTTGTAGGCGTAGACCCTCCCCTCCGTACAAGTGGCGAAAAATATAATGTCCAGTGGAAACCCTGGTTAAGTTATTATATGTTTATGCAAAAAAAATCCTAATTTCCACTAATCCTAATGACCTGATGTTTTGCTGCCAAACCCTTGACGTGTTTCGGTCACCGTCATTTTTTTTCTTGCTCTTACTTTTATTTTCATATAAACTGTATCTACGAACTAAAAAACAATTTTGCTGACCCACAGACCCTGCCCTTTTTTTACAGATGTTTAAGGAATTTCTTTTTTTGTGCCTAATGTCAATGTTCAGGAGGCATCGTGGTCAATAGGTAAAGCGTCCGACCTCTGATCCGAAGGTCCTGAGTTTGAATCCTGGCTTTGATGGGTTTCGTTCATGAACTTCACAATCCCATTTTTCGGACGAAGTACTGGTGTACTGTCCAGGAAGCAGATTCAAGCGTGATTAATATAACAAAATTGCTTGTTTCACAATTAAGCTAAAAAGAAATTAGTATAAACTAAATGTCAATGTTGAAACTAATTCTTTTAAAGCACTTGCCTAAACTATAAGAGGGCTATTGAAAATATACAAAATACCACTAGACCAAAAACATAATTTAGAGAAAGTTCACAAACCCAAACTGACGTTTATGAGCCTTGAGCCATGGGCTGGTAAATTGGGTTAGCACAAAGACTGTTATGTACTTAACACATGCAACTATACTTACACCCTCTTTATTGAAGTATTGTATATGATTGTCTTGAGAATTGATAAGAAATCTTCTGGAGTTAAATCTTCCATCTTTTTTGCCTTTTTTCATGATACAGCCTTCCTTTCTGTTTGAACTGTACGGTGATTGCTTGTCTGGATAGACAAATTCTTTACGTTCATACTTTGCTCTTATAAACTGTGATCTTAATACCCTGAAAATACAATTACACTTCATATCAAAAACTATGTCATAATTTTGTAGCTGCAGTCGTAGTCCAGTGGATAGGGCGCTGGACCTGTAACCCAGAGATCCGGGTTCGAATCTCAGTCGCGGCAGGTCATACCCTTCTATGAAAATTAGACAAAAAATGTTGATTTTCCTCCATATGTGGAGAAGTCGCCAGCTCCTTGCGGATAGGTAAGTTATTACTGGTTAGTATACAGTCCAGGAAAACTGGTTAGGTGAACCGGTCGCAGTATATAACTGAAAAATTGTTGAAAAATGGCGTTAAACCCCAGTGACAATAAGTCACATAAAACAAAAACATCATAATACCGCCTTTCCCCACATCAGAAGCAAACAACTTTTGAAAACATAGTGGCAAAAGAAGCCAATGCTTGTAACGAGTAATGGCTTCTTTTTCCCAATTTTTTTAAAATAAATTGATGCTTTGTACATTAGCTTTGAATTTGGAAGAGTCAAAATATGTTTATGAGGCAAAGGGTTAAAAACAGAAATAGACTCAGTCTTCTTAAGACTTAAAATAACCAAGTATTAATAAATAAATTACCAAGCTTCTTGAAACTGCCGGAATACTGACCTGACATTCGGTCAGGCAAAGTTAGAATTTCTGTCTCACCAAACGGAAATTTGTCTGACTGAATATATTATAAAAAAGTGAAAAATGCTGTAAATCGTGCCTGACTGCCTGACATCTGGTCCAGTACTGGCCAAAAAGTTATTGGACCTGCTCAAAATTTCCTTGACAATTCTGACGGTCCGGCAACTTTCGGGAAGCCTGTAGAATTACTAAGAAGTGAATGCATGGGAGATTACTCCAAGAGCAGCTATAGGATGGAGTCATTCACAGTGACAGGCAGCTCATTTTAGCTCTTGTTTATTAAACAGAAATACAACCCACTGCTGATGGTATTTTAACCTTTGATCATTGGACCAGAAACCTGGGGTTCAGCACTTAAACCATAAAGCTTCCCATGTGAACACAATCATTACATATTGATAGTAAAGTAAAATGATTTTACATGTAGCCGAACACTTCAAAATAATTTTCCCTGTTATACAACTATAACACATGTACAAGTATATCATATAACATATTTCGTCTCAATTTACAGAAGTCACAGAACATTATGTATCAAGTACACACTAGTTTTTCATAAATAATAGACAGAATTACTCCTAAATGTCATCAGTCAAGTATGGCAAGTATGAATATGTATAATTGAGAAACAGAGAGCTATGAGGTTAAAACAAGGAAGCTTACATACAATTATACGCACAAAATGAATACAAATATTCACACAAACTCAGTTCTGATTTTCCAAAAATACATCTGCAATATAACGGAGTATATATTCTTACAGGGAAGTTTATTTTTGTCAATTTATTAGATTTAAGTATTATCTAGAAAATATGAAGTTAGAAGACTGTGGGTAATTAAATAGTGAGATTTATGACTGATCTCAGTTTATCTTCCTACTTTAAAAATCAAGACTGCAATAACAGACTGATCTCAAAGTACAAACAAATGAACGAGATTGCACACTGATCTCAAAGTAAAAAAATGAATGAGATTACACACTGATCTCAAGGTACGAATGAATGAATGAGATTGCACACTGATCACAAGGTACGAATGAATGAATGAGATTGCAGACTGATCTCAAGGTACAAATGAATGAATGAGATTGCAGACTGATCTTAAGTTAAAAATGAATGAATGAGATTTCTGCATGTACTCACTCTACATCTTTTTGTGAAGGTCGTTGGTAATACTTTGGTAAATGCTGTTCATATTTCTGGTTGACTGCATCATTTCCCAGTTCTGACATTTTCTGCAGTAAATAATGTGTAAATATATACTGTTGTCTGCTACACAGACTTAAACACACAAAACACACATTAAAATAAAGTATTATATGATCAGTGATGTTGGAGGACCAATGTGGTTCAAATTTGTAACTACAAGTTTAACACTACCATTAACAATTACACCACTGCAAAAATTCAATTTACTTCTATAAGCAAATAGTTCTGAAAAACAGTCAAAACAATGCTTGGAAGTCCTACAACATATGTACTGCAGTCTGTCCTGATTAAAAGGGATTTGGACTGACATTAGTGCCCAATATCAGAAACTTCTACATGCTTGTCAGTTTGCTAACTGACACATTTTCAACCTTTGAGTGCAGACTGGTTAAACTAATTCAAAATAATGAACTTACTTTAACCTGGTCATCTTCCCAATTATCTAACTTGATTGACTTCACGCGGCTGATGTCAACACCTAAACTTCTATGAATACCTGCACAGTCTTGACAGAGAAATATTCCTAAGTTACATGAAGCCCAGTCTACATTTTCTGAAAATAGAAATAAAACAAAATTTCAAAATTTCAATTTGTACATAATCAGGTCATCTTAAATATTTTGTTTGTTTGGCACAACTTTATAAAAACATGACTATATACCTTACCACTTTTAGTGACATAAGTTTTTATTGCACATATTAATGCTAAATTACAGTTGAACTTCCCTAATCCGAACCTTAGTAATTTGGAATCAACTATAAACCAAACACGTCAGCTGGTCCCATTTTTTGTTATGTATTTAATACTAAAAAGCCTTTGAAATCTGGAACCTCTGTATTCCGAAAACTAAACAAAATTTGGAGATTCCGAACGAATATTTCTATTTAATTTACCTTTCTAATCTGAACAGTAATTTTCGGATTACAGTTTGTTTTTACGACACATTGCTTTCAGCTGCAAATGTGTTGACATTCGCATGTTTAGGTGACAAATGATGTCAGTAATACAAAGGGAGGTGCCAACAATAATACACTGTGGGTATGTCATAATACTGAAACAATTGTAAAATTAACAAATCGGTTTGTCTGTCACAATATTTAATTTGATTGTAATTAACAGCATAGGATAAAAAACTTACAAAGACAACAAATAAAGAAAGAGCTCTAAATAATCTATCATTTCTATTTTAAATTTCAAATGCTAAACATGTCTCAACCTCTGTCTAAACGTTGGAGGGTCGAGCTTGCCCTAAAAAATGACATTAACAGGTAAAATTGACAAGTGCTTAGGTCACCAAGAGTAAAAACCTTCCTAATCCAAAGACCTCTCTAATCCGAACTTTTTTGTAAGTCTGGATTAGAGAAGCAGGGTTTCCACTGGACATTACATTTTTTCTGCCACATGTACGGAGGAAAGGGTCTGGGAGAGCATGACGTATGCTTAATTTGATTTTTTTTTCACCTTGCAATTTTTTTTCACCATTTGTGAAACTGGCGAATGGCAGCAGAACCTCTGGAGAAGTTCTACTTCAACCCTTGTAAAACAAATGCTACCAAGACTTCAGGCAGACAGCAGTTCCAAAGTTCCAGACAAACTGTACATCACCTTAACCTAATTTCCAGACAATTTTTACATCAGTACCCACTTTGTTGAACATCTAAACTAAGATCAGGCTAAAACTCAGTACCTCCAATAGTTAATAATGCCTAAAAAAAGGTTTATTTCCGGTTACCTGACCGACCCAATCTTTTACCTGCCGACTCACAAGTTAGAGCATCCAAATCTTAGTGCTATATTATAATTTTCACAACAGCGATGCCGATATATGTAAAAAAAAACATAAAAGAAAAAAATCCCTACCTACAGACCCATATTTTCTTGGGCATGTAACCGGAAACAAACTTTTTTTTGTTTAGGCCTAATAGAGAGCATATAGACAACCAAGATAGCAGATATATATTGAGATAATCAACTAATTTCTGCACAATCAATGGTTCAACAGGTGTAGAATCCTCTTCATTTTGAAGATAAAATTTTCATAGTGTTACCCACTTGGTTTCACATCAAACATATGTTAAACTTAGAAGTTCATTGTTCTGACTTGAAAAAGACTTAGCAAACATTAAGTCTGTGAATTAAATTGGAAAATACTAGTTTAGCTAAATTCAGAAAAAAAACATACCAGGGTTTCCACTAGACATCAATAGTTGAGGGTAAAAAATTACCCTTGACTGATGAAAATTCAAAAAGTCAACAAAATTTCCTTCTAATTACCTAATTATCTTCCTATCGTAAATTTGACCCTTTGGTACAAATTCTCAAGAGTCAGAAACTTTATTTTACTGATTTCTAGGGTCAAATGAAATCCTGCATACTCTGTAATACGTTGATAGTGTGACCATTTTTGGGACTGAGAAATCAGTTTGGATTTTAAGGCGGTCTTACAAGTTAAAATGAGAAAATTTTGAGAGCAGGTCCAAAAAAAAGTGGTCATTACAACGAGGAGGTCATTAAGTGGGATTTTAATGTATCACAAATATTGAAAAAAAGACTTAATATTGTACAAATATGTGGCAATGAATACATCAGGTGTTACATTACCTTCTTATATACAGTACTATCAGTTTCAGTCACATGCATTTGTCAGTCTTTACAAGCATATAAGAGTAACATTAAAACCTTAATTATGAGATAAAGTAACCACTTGAAATTATGTTCTTGTAAATTTTTTAAATAATACATAGGAGGCAGATGAATAAATACAATCTGTGATCTTTTTTTAATTTTCATAACTACAAGTGGCTTTCTGAAGGGGAAAACATAGCATAATAAATCAGGAAAAGGGGATAATTTGAAAAGCTACCACAATTAGCATTTTCAGGGGGAAAATATAACTTTTTGGGCTTGGGGAAACAGATCATATTTGGCTGTAAAATATGCGAAAAAAATATCACTGACAATTAATGTTTGGAGCATTGAATTCAAACATATTCTTTATATATTGGCGTAACATTATAAAATGATCAAGGCTGATTATTTCAATGCAGCTTTACAAGATGCAGAGTCTCAATATTATGACCAACTCTACAATAAGACTACTCCTGTCAGTCTGCCAAGAGGTCTTACTTGCAGAACTTAACAGTACCAAACCATTAATATACACAAATATGTACACATATTAAGGTAACAGAAATAAGACTCAAAATCTTACAACAAAACATCCACATATAAGCATCAAATATCAACATTTGAGATGAATCCGTATCAGTAAAAACAGCAGTATATAACAGAATACTATATACTACAGAGCATGTTACAATTCACATTAATTCATACACGAGAGTGTTTTTGTTGGTTCATGGCAATCCAGAGGTAATTCAGTTTTTTAGTACTCAAAGAACCAATGAAGAAGTTATCAAACAGTGTAGGAAGATGATTGGCCAATTATCTTTTTTCATCATCATTTATTCCTTGGGGGTCCTCATGGCAACCAGAGTTTCAGGCAGATAAAATGTTAAAATGTGATAAAATCTTCAGAATTTTCAATAAGAGATTTCATGAATTTTCCTGACTTGAGAAAATTTTTATATATCAACTTAGCACTAAATGATTTTCAGCCCATTATTTTTAATTGGACTTTTGACTGCACAATAATATGCATATGTAACTTAGAAGTATAACAATACACCACTGTCATAGGGTTTAATACCATTTTTCAACAATTTTTCAAAAATTTTCATACAAGGGTATGACCTGCCACGACCGGGATTTGAACACGGGTTGCCTGATTACAAGTCCAGTGCACTAACCACTTGACCACGGTCGTAGCCACTAAGGCACCAATGCAGACACATAAGTTTAAATACTCAACACAAATTTGATTGAAAAACAATACAGTGGTGGGGACTTTATCAATCTAAATTTGAACTACATTTATACAGGAAATATAAAACATTCCTTAAGAAAAGAATAAGACAGTGACAGTGAAGTAATGATTGCATATATTATACAAGAACATAAAAACAGGAAGTAAATATCCTAAAATGTTGAACTGGTTAACCAACAAATTATCACCATACTTTAGACACTGAGTAAAATTATCGCAGCAATCAAAAGGTTCAAGATGTGTTCCTGATTTCATTATTTGCTGAATCAGATAATTCATATCTGTAACAGTTTATATAAATAGAGAGAGAATAAATAGTATTCTTCAGAGTATCCTATTGGGTATTTTAGTAATAGTAACTTCCTGGTATAACAAAGAAGCATGCGTGAACAGTGAAGTCATGATGGCCACATCACAAACATTTATACCAGTATTTTAAAAAGTAACTGTATAAATAGCTTTGGTGAGTATGCGCAAGTTAATGTCCTTGACTGAGCTATATAATGTAAGGTACATAAACAGATCTAGATAAATAATTAAGATCAAATTAACTACCAATGAAATTTTCAAGTGAGAAGGATTAGAAAAGGGTAACTGCCCCTTATAAGGGTGGTAGAGGAGATCACCTAGAGGCCAATGAAGTGCTAAGAGAAAATATAAGTTTTGGATGTTCATGAAAAAGACATGTTTTATACAAACTCCTTAAATTCATTGGAGTTTACCATCACACCAACAGCCAGGGTCATTTAGCAACTTTCCAGCTCCAACAGTGGAAGAAGACTCCAGGTGAACATTTAGGTAGAATGTACGACCTTCCGTAAGCTAGCTGACAGCTTCATCACATGTGAAATTAAAGTGTGAATCTAACACTGAAAATGGCAATTTTTGAAAACTACTGAGGCAATTTTACTTATCCATGACAATTGGCAAAATGTGGCTATTGATCATTAAAACACTGCTCTTATTTTCTAACAATATAGTTACACAATACATATACATTTTTTATAAAAAGGGAGGCTATTTTTTTTAAATAACTAGGAATATGAAATCAGTAATAGCACAGCAACTTTGTCCTAAATAATTGTGCCTTTCTCATTCAATATGGAGGCTTGTAACATAAAACCAAGACAAAAAATTATCAGAAAGTGGAAGGAAGGACTTTTCCACTTGAAAGTACAAAACCTTATTTACAATTTAAACCTTAAAGTGGTAAGACATAGGCATACTTAATGTTGTTAGCTGTTTTCTTTTTTGTTCTTTTTTCTAACCGTTTTTCATACCGTTCACTTTTCCTGCCATTATTAGTTAGAAATTTCAATATGTCAGACATAATGTCGCAGACGATAGTGAACAACATCAACATTTAAAATGACAAATATCCTGAGAACAGTTCAAATAAATGCCAGTCTGAGGCCCTTTTACAGGTATTACGGTCCAGCTAATCGAGTTTTACATAAGCACCTCCATTTCTCAAAGGCTAACTACATATATTCCACATCTACTTTTTGTATAAAGTAAATATTAATTTTAAGTTAGATAAATATGTATATTTAATTGAGCCGACATTGTCTGCTCGCCAAGAGAATCAGATGATAAGCATGATACTCCAAACCAGTATCATGGCTGATTTTTTCTTCTATCAACCAAGAAATTTTGAATGGATATTTCGTATTTTTTATCAGTTATAATAGATTATTTGTTTTGACTTTTTGTTTTTGTTTTATTAGGGAAAAGCTACTCATTCGGTCAGACAACTGTGGCTGATTGTCTACTCGTCCGGACCCTAAATTTACTTGTCAATACAAGCGGACAATAGTGGATTTTTCATGCCCTGCTTCAAGATGGGACATTCGTATGACCATGCCAAAATGAAAAAATTCCTTTATTTACCATTTAAAGGAGTACCATATGAAAAGTGAAGTACAATTAAAGCTGGAAATCATATGTATGCATTGTTTTATGCCTCTTAATTTCATGGATCAATGGTTTAATAAAGAGAAAATGTACTAATAGAAAAATAATTTTCTTGTGTCTTGTAAGATATCACATTAACAGTAGTAATCATGACTTATTTATGACTTATACTAATTACGAGTATACATACAGATCTGATGAATCATAATTTTAACAAGTTAGTACAATATCCAGATGGTTTATAATCCACAATCCTCTGACAGAAAAAGCAATAAACTATTTGTCAATAAAATTTGCAATGTGAGCTGGACAGGCTAGAATGTCAGACAACAATCTCCACTGGGTTTATAAAAATAAAGTGTTGTACTATGAACATAGAAGGAAACAATTTTTGACAAGCATGATAAATGCTGGGCCTGTTTGGGTAACCTAATCTATAAGGCATGGTAACTAATCTACTTCAAAAAATTCTTTAGAAGACGCTGAAATCATGATACATGCCAGCCTTCATAATGTGATCAAATTTCTTTTTTAAATCTGTGTTATTTACATCACCCTACCCATAAATAATCAATTGTCAAGAGAAAGTCAAGTTAAAATACACAGACATCACCTTCTGACATACAATCTGCACAGCAACTATTTCCAGGTTTCTTCTGTAACTCGCCCAAAACTTGACGATTACGTTCTGACATTGTATCATTAGTGTATATGAACAACAAATTCTAATGCACCTAAACTGCGTTAGTAAGTCCAACTAAACTTCCGCATTAGTTTAGATAAATACAAAACATTTCCGAATATTTATGCGCTAATATTGCGAATAAACTTAACGATTGTTTAGCTTATATATTTTCTATTTGTCCTTACAAGTGGGGTCCTCGATAGTATAGTGGTAAGTATCCCCGCCTGTCACGCGGGAGACCGGGGTTCGATTCCCCGTCGGGGAGCAATTTTTTTTTCAAATTCAATGAATACATTTAATTGTTGAGTATGCTGCACAAACTTACATGTTATAAAGTATCTAGTAATATGATTTGAAGGATTTATAAGAAAAAAATGGATGAAAGTATTTCAATTGAATAAAAATAGGTTCGATTTAACAAAGAATTACGAAATGTAATTCTCAGTATCTTGAAAAGTATAGCTATGGGGTGGTATATTTTTTATTTTATTCTGGCAGTACAATGTAAACCAGTGTGTGACACAGATGGACTAACATTTTGCTCTCGTAGAAATTTGGATTTAAATTTGTTATTAAGGGACATTTTTAAGATTTTTGGTTTGACGGATTGGGAACTTACTTCCATGTGTAATATATATTTTACAAAATAATTTTTTACATTTCTATGTATACATTTCTTTTATTATTGTTTTATTATTTCTTGAGCTTTTTAGTAAAACATCTCGGCAATACCGACCTGTAACACCTTTGCCCTTCGGCACTGGAATTTGTACGGCTATACTATCATAAGAGGAGAATTTGCAATAAAGGACCTCCTTTGTGCTCATGGTCCTTTTGACAACTCCAGGCCTTCTACCGTGTTTGGTGAGCCATATTTTGTTTCCAATTTTTCTTACTGGTTCGATATAGTGAACCCATGTTTTGTCAGCAGTAACAATGTTTCAAATTGTCTTTGATTGAAGTTTGGAAACATTTTGAGCAACTGCTTAGCGGTTTGTACTTGGGGACCAGTTTATAGAGTACCACCAGAGTCAACGGGACACAAGTCAGAGTTCCAAATAAACTGGTTCCCGTTGACTCTGGTTGTACAGAGACTTTGGTGCACTGCATCATAGATAAGGGACCAGTTCAAGTTCGACAGTAAACTGGTAACCGTTCATGTCTCTGTACACCAAAGTCAACGGGTACCAGTTTAGTTCCACAGGGTAGTACAGTAACACCTCTGAAAACAGGACCCCTTCCGGGTCGGACCAAAAGTCCGGTTTTCTGATAATTCCGGTTTTCAGAGGACTATTGATAATCAAAGTGAAAAAAAATGACTTGAAAATCTCAGAATTCAGAAAATTAAGGTTTTCAGAGAGTCCAGTTTTCAGGGATTACACTGTATTTTAGACCCTTTACTGTTTTATGTCATATAAATCACAGGGGGCTAGCACGTTGAAGGGATGGAGTATAATGGTGTATTAGGCCTAAAATGGTCAAATTGACCAAAAACATGTATATCATATATATACATATACGTATATATATGATAAACGTGTTTTTGGTCCGTGTGGCCATTTTAAGCCTAATACACCATTATACACCATCCCTTCAACGTGCTAACTCCCTGTGATATAAATGACATGTGTTCCAGCTTCAGTGAAAAACGTTAATCCTGTATGCTGATGCCAGTGCCTTACTTTTCTCACATAAAGATCCATCCATTATTAGCATAGTTCTAAGTACTGAATTGAGAAACTGTAGCAAATGGTTAGTTGATAACAAATTATCACCACATCTTGGCAAAACAGAGTGTATTCTGTTTGGGCAAAAACGGAAAATTTATAAATTAATTCTAAATTAATAGCGGAAATTTTTATCGAGTTAATTTTCTTGCTCTCTGCGATAGCCAATGATTATTATATTCTTTCTAGCCCATCTTACAGACACGTACAACTTTACTCAGCTTAAATGGGAAGAGCAGGACAGGGCAGAGCAAGGGCCGGGTCGGGACATTTAAATTCGACCTATCATCATGTTTTATGTGTAAATGCACAATGATAAATATTCATAGCAGAGAAAGACCAGCTAGTATAATCGGTTAACTAAGTAATTTGTACATTTGAAGTCTATGAATTGTAATAGCATGGCTGTTAAGTATTATGCCAGGGGCTCTACGCAACATGTAAAATACTTAATCCCCACTCAAGCGCGGTAAAGTAATGGTCCATTTGAGTGGTGGATAAGCAGTTTTTCATTTTATTTGATCAGAGTCATATAGTTATAGAATCTAGGATTATTAAATCTTACAATATATGTAAAGACTCGTATTATATATAGATACATAATTATCTTATTTGTACAACCAGAGTCAACGGGAACCAGTTTACATTTAGAGAGTTAGTTTACAGTGACCGTTGTGTCGGGTTTTATAACGAACTCAAGCGCCTACAGATCTAGACCAATCAAAATGTCAGCCTTCACAAAAACGAAAAAGAAAAATATAAGAAAAAGGAAACAGTCTTCTGACAGTGAAATAGATTCTGACGACAATGATGAAACGAGGTGAATGAAATTGCTAGAAATTTAACAGTAGATTTAAATGTCATGTATTCTCTATTTATGATTTGCGTTTCATCAACGTTATTCATTGAAACATGGAATTGAATTTCTATCAGCATTGACTGATTGAGTCCCTGTTCTCGTACCACTTTACTGTCACCAAGACTCGTGCTAATTAATGGACTGATATAAACATGATTATGGTTCATATATTATAAACTACTTTTCTTAAACATTTCTTAAAAATTTATTGAAAGCGATCGATTCAAAATTACTTTTAAGTTTTCAAACTCTCTACAATATCACTAGTCCAACTAATTAGACTGTTTGTGACGGCAAGACATTTTTTGATTTGGCTCCAACCCTCACAGTCTAACATAGAACTGCATATTACAGTCACTGATATGCAGTTACTGATGCATTTTTTACGTAATTTGTTTTTCTGCACATAAATATGCAATTCTCCATAAGGCTGAGAGGATTGCCCTTCCGAATTCATTTATGAAATCGGCCTACTGGAAAGCCGAATAAGTAAGGCTACAATAACACTAGACTAAGTCAGAGAGACATGTAGAATTGGTCATTGGGAGCTGGTACATTGTTTGGATGATGCATATCATGTACAGTGCTTCTGCCATCTTCAAACTTTTGAGGGTAATTTGTGATCTATTTTTTGAGCACGAGTCTTGGTGACAGTAAAGTGGTACGAGAACAGGGAATTCATTTATGAAATCGGCCATTTTTTACGTAATTTGTGTTTCCGCTGTCTTTTCCTTCACTAATACATACATCACATGTCATTTTATCATACTCATACCAAAGCCAGGGAAATTTCGTCAACCCCGATTTGTTAAATGCATGTTTTACTACGTCTGATGCCTTTGACTTTCCCTAAATGATTTCACGGAATCGTTTTTATCAACTTGGCTTGGTGATGTCGATCTGGATTTCTTGGGATCATTTTTAGTAATGTTAACAGTGTCCTTACTGGTTGATTGGACTGCAAAAAAAAAGTCTGCAATTCTCTTTTGCTTTTTTCATTTAGGTTTGTCTGCCATTGTTTGGTAAGCACCTACGTTACACTTACCTATCCTATCTAAGACGTGGACGAATGTCAGATAGCCGAATCGCAATTTCAATCCACAGTTGTCATTCCTTTCTAACGTTAAACTGGTACCCGTTGACTCTGGTGTACAGACACCTTTGGTGCATTGCAACATGGAACGGGGACCAGTTTATAACAACGTATGTAAGACTAGGAACGACTACTCTGGAAACATCGCAAAGAAACAAGATTTTTTTAATTCGGACATTATTTTATTACAGAAATATAAACAAATGTTCAGACTAAACTGATATCTTGGTTGGGTCAGAAAAAAATGCACAAGACCAATTTTACCGGGTCATCAATGAAATTATTGTGTCAATGATGCAAGAAACACACCTTCACGGAAACACTGCATGTATATGTTTTTGTGCACTTGCAGCAATTTTAGGCACAAATTTACCATTATACACCATTGCAGCTACATACTAGCTCTACATTGTAGAGGTCTTTGCCCTAGACAACTTTCGCTGAAAAGATGGCATTTTTCAAACCTTGTCACAATAACATTGCAGTTCAGTTAACATGATCCAAAACAAATGGATGACAATGAAAGTGATTAACATATTCATCCTCAGAAACATTCATTTTCAATTCTTGGTAATTTTTAAATGGCATAATACAGTGTAAAACTTACAGAAAAAAAACAATCAAGTATCCAACCCTTTTTTGCTTGTTTGTCCAGTTTTTAAATACTTGAAATAACACCACTTTTGATATGTCTCATTCAGGAAATATCCATGGATTATTTGCTTTAAAACATAACTGAAATAGGTTTTAAATTTCTATTCAAGTTCCCAGAAAATTCAATTGTCTAACTAGACAACCAAGCAATGACCCATATTAATGAATGCTGGTCAATATTGGTCCTCAGATACATTCATTTTCAATTCTTGTTTCTACTTGTGTTATGAAGATTACATCTTAAAGATTTTGATGGACTCGTCATAACATGGGTGGAAACAAGAATTTTAGTGTTCAAAATATTGATACTTAACGTATTAGCATTCAGTTTTGGTTACTTGCAAGTAATTGTTAAATCTTATTTATCTAATTAGACTTCAGACTATAAAAGTTCCATCCGGACTACAATTTGTTTTGCGAAAATACTCCGAAACAATATTGATAAATTTTTCTTCTTACTTGAACACATCAAAAAATTAAAATGCACTATTGAAATGAAATATGTATTGTTTATTTTTATCACTAGGATTGTAATATCTTAAATCAAGTCACATGTGTCCAACCCCAAAAGTATGGGTCAGAAGTGGCAAACAAACAATTTTTAAGGATGGCTTGATAATTTTATGGAATTTTCACTCACTAAATGTAAGTTTTACTCGCATTACACGAGTATTTGAGCTTAGTGTGGAACTCTGTAATGGTGTTACTGAACTTATATTACAGTACCTTTTTAATATAATAGTTCATAGCACTTACATTCCATGGGTAATTGCTCTAAAATAGAAATCTTTTAATTTATGAAGATAGATAAAATATAAATAAAAGAAATCCCAACTTCCCCAAAATACCATGAAACCCAAAACCCGGCCAACACCCAGAAACCTACAAAAAATGGGGGACAAAACACAATCTCATCAAAGGATACCACCTCAAAAAGAGAAAGTATCAATGCATAGGCCTCATATACAAATATTCAGGGCTTTCATTTGACCCTTGATCAGCAGAATTTTGACTCTTTAATCAGTGAAATAAAGCTTTTAACTCTGGAGAATTTGTGCCAAAGAGTCCAATTTACTATAAAATTAGAAAGAAATTTAGTTGACTCTTCATCAGCCAAGGGTCATTTTTGACCCTCAACTTTTAACATCTTGTAAAAACTGTGTATATACCAATATGAAATAATTTGAAAATGTGATTTTATATTTGTCACTATTACTAAGAAAAGCATTCTTTGTCAAGTTAAACATTAACAGAAAGATTCTGTCCACATGCGACTAAGGACAGTTCCATTTAGTTTTAAAGTTTCAATCTGATAAGGTCCATGGTCAGTACGTTCGACAAATGGAAAATACTGATAAAGCCTATCACACGGTGTTAATATCACTGTGAAATTTCTCTTGTTTTTCCCACTGTGAGATTTGTGCGGTGATTCACAATCAGTCAATGAAAATGATTTATCCATTATCGCTTTCATATTACATGGCACAGGGTAAAGATCACCTAAAAAAGGTCGTCTTTGAAGTGGAAAGACATCAGTCTTTAGACAGGAAGTATGTTCATAACGAATTGGACTAACGTGGGTTTCATTCTCTGTGAAGAAGAAGATCTCAAGAAAAGGCCACCGTAACTTAAATTTATCTGACTGAATCCCATATTGGAATTTCCAACTGTGATTGTCAAAATCAAACAGCCTAAAATGTTGCAGATCTTTAAATGCTTCTTTGAGAACTGATGCTTGCGTGATGTTTACCAGTATATCAATGTCATCATCCCAGGGTGCTAGACCATGATGTCTGTAAGCTCCCACCATTGCTCCACTGTATAAGAAATATGTGATATTATTTCTATCACACACTGTAGCAAAAGCATGCCATACTTCGGATAAATTCTGGTATGTCTTTTCATATTTCTGTGACCTCAGTGGTATAATTGGTGCAAATTCTTTCAATGTATCGTCCACAGAATTCTTGTAGTTTTTCACGTCAAACGTCTCTAACCATGTGACCACATCAAAATGTTCACCCAGTATTTGTTCCTCATACAGTCTGTAATTCTCATTTCTGCTCTTGGTTCCATCTTTTTCATTCTGTGTCGTGTAAAGTTCAAGCATTATTCTCTCAGTTCTTTGTTCGTCGATGAAGTTGTCTTGGTGCGAGTTAAGTCCTTTGGAAATAGATGAAGTGTCAAATTTAATTCTAACTAATACGATGTAAATAAAAACTACCAACGATATAAGTATTGCCTTTTTATATTTGCGTGGTAGAATCAGGGTTAATCCACATACTCTGCACCTAGGCATTATTTCCTCTTCATGAAATTTTTCAGTAATTACAAATTTGGTTATCCCATCCAAACTGATAGAAGGTACACTGTGTGCAGATTGATGTTTGTGCTTGTTTGTAAAGACTATGTCACAGTTTTGTTCTCTGAATGTGGTGGATAGTAACAGTCTTCAGGGGTGTAGCAATGTTAAAACTCTTAGTCTGCTCTGCTTTATGAAATGATTGCTGTAAAAAGTTATCACTTACAATTGTAATATTGAAATATTTTCTCTGTTAATCCAATGTTAACTCCTTCCTTATTATCAACCTACAATTCAAGTTCAATGTAATGTACTTCCTTTAATTTTGCTTGATATTGTCCTTGGATATCGTAGAATACATGTTTATTTACTTAGTTACTTAGTAACTGTTTGAGCTTACTTACATTATCTTAATACACCCTTGCTTTCATGTGATTTTTTGTGGGTAATGTGTTATTGGTAACACATGTTTTTTTAATTAATTTCTTTTGATTTATAAGGCCAAGAAAAAAAAACTGTCTGATTTCAACTAACATCTAAAAAAAATTGGGTGGGTTGGTCATCAGAACTATTTTCCATTCATAATATGTTAGTTCAAAGATATAGTTCAAATGAAGAAATGAAAATATTGGCAAAAAACGTGAGAGACTGAAAAAGTCCAGGGTGAGCAGGACAAAAAAAAAGTTGGCCAGGTAAGGAAGAATTTTGTTAAGCCTGATGAAATAAGAATTTGTGCTTTCCCTATGATTTCTTTCAATTATCATAAATTGGATTTGATGAACTTTTATTAAAAAGGGCCAGATGTTGTGAAAGCTTTTGTGATATGTTGCCCCAGATGTTTTTATTATTGGACCTATTTTCTTCAAACTCTCACAGATGATAGCTATTGATGTTTAGTTGTGCATAAAGGGGAGATAATTCATGTTGCTGTTTTTTTACTGAGTTATTGGTCCATTTTATGTTTTTATAGCAAATTCTTGTGTAGACAACTCCTCCTCCATTATTTGACCTATTTTCTTCAAACTTTAAAAGGTAGCTGGCGAGAATGCTCTAATATGTGGTTGTTTTTACCGGCTTGCAGCCCATTTCTACAACCCTGATATCGTAGAAACCATTGTCCAGGGTGGCAAAATTATTTAGGAATGAGTGTCCGGGGATATCATTGTCATGTAGGAACCATTGTCCGCCTTGGTAAAAATTAGCATAGGAACAATTGTCCTGTTACGTGCATAGTCTTTAAAAGGTTGTTCCAGTTTACCACTAAACTGACGTGTCACTGTAATACTATGTTCATAGGGTAGATGGATTCTAAGAATAATTTTACCAATAATTAATATGACAAGATGTTGTGTCATGTAAAACTCCTAAATCTATAAAAATTTAAAACACAATTTTATTTTAGATTTTTTTTTTAAATACAGTTTTTTCTGTTCTATTTAAACCTGTATTCTTTATTGTTTCCTTTTAGCTCCTTTTATACCCCCCCCATTTTTTACCTGAGAAATTCTTACCTAAATGAATAATTGTCTGTAAAAGGTTAAACCATAAATTTTGATTTTAAATCACAAATTCACAAATTAAATTACAAATTAAATTTAAATTTTAAAGAAATATTATTAATGGTATATTACATGGTTCTGTAGTTTTTGTAAGTTATTGTGTGGATGATGGTATTAGCCGTGCCAATTAGGCCTAAATAAAAATTGGTTTGTTTCTGGATACCTGACCGACCCATCTTTTACCTTCCAACTCAAAAGTTTTTATGGCATCCAAATCTAGTGCTATATTGTAATTTTCACAAGTGTTCCCAATATATGTAAAAAAAAACATTAAGAAAAAAATCCCTAAGTACTGACCCATATTTTTTTTTTTAGCATGTAGCTGGAAACAAATTTTTTTTTTGTTTAGGCCTTACTTTGAAGACTGTGATATGTTTTATTTGTTTGGAGTATGTGGTGCTAGTCATGTTGGTGGATTTTTTGTTTGTTTGGAGTATGTGGTGTAAGTCATGTTGGTGGATTTTTTGTTTGTAGTTAAGTGTTTCTAGTTTATTGTACGTGTGGGTGTTTGTCATGATGGTATATTTGTAGCTGTGTAGTCTGTGTGGTAAGATGAATTTATTTGCATGTGACAATTCCTGGGAACTTGTTTTTGCTTTCTGTATTCATGACAATATCACATATGTATAAATCATGCATAAGAATATTTCTTTCTAAATTATTACTGATGATAAAATAAGGCTCATGTTCAAATATGGAAGTCAGTGTCAATGTTTAATAACTTTTTAAAAATCCTTATTTCAGATCTAAGTTAGATGATATTAAAGAATTGCAAAAGTCCAGAGAAAGACAAAAGGGGGTTGATATAGTTGGTCTTGCTCTTGGAAAGAAAATCCCGAAGACAGAGGATGTTGACAGCGTAAGTGCTCACACAGTCTTTTAAACTTGCTATTGAACTTTGTAAATAATTGAGATTAAATTGATCTACGTAAATGGTATTGTATTGGACTTCTATGAGAGAAAACTTGGCCTTGATTTTACTATTTCTATCTATGCTGGGATTAAGCTTATCTTTACCAAGCTACACTTAACTGTGGAGTAAGTTTAAGCTGGGTTTTAATGTGTAGTGTAGACTAGGTCAGTGTGAATATATATATGAAGAAATGCTGTATATATTAACTTATTGAAATAATTTTGATTTTTTTTACTTGTGAATGAAAAAGATCTAATTACATCTAACTTATGTGAACTGAATAGACCTTTCTCTGTCTTATGGGGGTGGTTTTCACATTGCTATAATGGATGAGCTCGGTGCTAGCTATTTGCGACAGAGGTCTTCTAATTGGTCTGAACGGGATAAATTATTAGCGATCCAACTCGTACTTGAAAAAGAGGAAGAGTTGTATGGACTGTGTAAGGGAAAGTATACAAATCGAATGAAACAAGATAGTTGGTTAAATGTAGCTGAGGAATTTAATTTGTAAGTATTTTTTAACTTATTGATTTTATATTTTATAAGAACTTAGTTAAATTGGTGTATTTGTATCATCTTTATAGATAATTGACAGTGATTTTTTTTTAATTTTCAAAACTACTTGTGGCTTTCTGAAGGTGGAAATATAGCACCATAAATCATAAAAAAGAGGAAAATTAAAAAAAAAAAACATCATTTATTTATATAGCACTTTTAGGAGAAACTTATAACATTTTTGGGCTAGGGAAGACAGCTGATATTTGGCTCTAAAATATATGAAAAAAAAATAACTGATAGATTATTGAGTACTGGTATGATAAATTGAGAGCTTGTTGACTCTCTCACTGAAAGGTTTATTATGAATGTATATCAAAAGTTTATGCTTGAATGTCAATATCTGATGAATAGTATGAGTTTATCTCCTTTTAGATATTTTATTCAGCCCTTTAAAAGTTGTTCTTCTATTATGTTTTCAAATAACATGATTAGTGTGTGAAAACCTATTTATGATTACATTTAACTCTGTGTGATTTTCGTGAAGTTTTTGTTTGAATAATATACCTCTAACGAATTCAGCTTGTGTTTTAAAAATGTAATTTCAAGCAATCATCTTCAATAAAGAGTTAAGAAAAGTTTCTGAACAAATTTAAGATGATCAGTCATCTCAATGCTCTTAATAAGTTCTTCTGACTTCTATGTAACTGTAATGACAGGTCAGGTCAGTGTAACTAGGCGTAGTATCACATTAGTTGTATACTGTTCTGTATCTCAGGTCAGGTCAGGTCAGTGTAACTACATGTGGTATCAAATTATATGTATACTGCTCTGTATTACATTTTGACAATGCTACATGCAAACCCTGTGCTACAATTAGAAATGGTCTATATGCAACTGATTTTTATGTTGGAAAATATGTTATTTATTTGGTGTGCAGTGACCTAACCTTTGCTTCATATCTTAACAACTATATCAGTCCACAAGTGAGAATATCTCTTTGATATTAATGTGCGAGTTAAAGTTAGTGTTTGTTAAAATGAAATTAAGGTACAGTTTGTTATAATGAAATAAAGGTATAGTTTGTTATAGTGTAATAAAGGTATAGTTTGTTATAATGAAATAAAGGTATAAATAATGAAATAAAGGTATAGTTTGTTTTAGTGTAATAAAGATATAATTTGTTATAATGAAATAAAGGTATAGTTTGTTATAGTGAAATAAAGGTAGAGTTTGTTTTAGTAAAATGAAGGTATCATTTGTTATAGTAAAATAAAAGGTTTAGTTTGTTATAGTGAAATAATGTGCTTATCTGTTTATTGTAGAAAAGCTGATGAAATTCGTACTGCCGACCAGCTGAAGAAATGTTTTGAGAACATTAGAAGTTCAGGTAAAGAAAAATACTTTTATTAAATTTCCAACTTGTGTAGAAAAGCTTATAACAATGTCAATGTTTTTAACCATTCAGTCTTACTTTAAGGGGGAGGGGCACACTTCAATACTATCTTGCTTAAAGGTTAAACTATCGTCTGAACTGAAATAGGAAAATCAACTGATTCTTTAAAACTTGGATTTAAATGTTTTATGTTTCAGTCATCTAGAATAATCCTTTTTCTGTTATATGATGATGTTCACATCCTTTCTTTACTGCAATAGCAGGGCTTTCATTTCACCCTTAAAAGGGCATAAGTATAGGAACTTAATTTTTTGAAACGAGGCAATGGTACTATAAAATACATTATTTGTGAATGTTTTTTTTTCTTTGAAAGCTAGGAAATATGTTGAGGATTTAAAACTTGCCGAGACAACTGGTGGATTGGGACCTAGGGAACCTAAACCGTCCATTAAACTGATCATAGACAAGATAAGAAGCAATCCCAACAACTCTCGTATAAATACAGATGGTAATTATTAAACCAATTAACCTATTTCCCAAATGGGTATATCAGTCAGCGAAAAGCTTTACATATTTGTCTAAATGACGGGTATACCCGTTTGGACTCCAAACTTTGGTGAATTGGTTAAAACGGTCATATTCTAAAATTCCTTGGCAATACAGTGTACAATTTTGGTAATACACGTCTGGTATAGAAAGGGTTAATAGCTTTTTAGTACATAATTATAATATTTCATCAAAATCGATTGACAACTTGATATGCTTCTTAAACATACGAATTCATTTTATTTAATATAAGTGAATAACTTATTGTAAAAATGCATCATTGTATTATTGGCATGTGAAAAGCTGAAAAAATTAACTCTGCCGTAAAAAATCTAATAATTGTGATATGTATTTTGTGATGAAGAATGAAAATATTTGAATGTGTTTGATTAATTATATGCTAAATAAGTCCTTGATATGTGGTGTAAATTAAAATGATGACACATCCACGTTCTGACCCATGTTCAAACTATTCATTTTCAATATGCACTTTATGTTGTTATACACAGATGCTGATTTTGATTCAAAGTGGAAGATAATGAAATTATCACCGGACTCTCTGCGTAACAATATTCCTGAATCAGATGGTATGTTTACTATTTGTAGCGGTATTTTACTGGTATTTAATACGTCACAGGTTATTCGGTATTACCAAGTTTCTATAAGAGCAGTCATACAGTCCATGATGAAAATAAGATAAGATTTATTTTGGCATATAGTACATACATGGTAATAAAACAACATGTAGTGATACATAACATAACTCAGGATGAGTATAAACACCATGACATGTGCACCAATACCAGGGATAACACAAGAAAGGGTAATTAATCCCTTATTTCCATAGTGGTCATATGAAGACTGTCAGACCTCAGTCCTCTGGCAAACATTTTGATGAAGTCTGGTGAATTTGAAAGTATGACTGGCCCTCGTGTCTTGTAAGATTCTTTGAATTTTAATTAAGATTTAAAGTCAGTCTATAATGTGCAGTAATACTTTGTCTGATCCAGTAATATTCACATGTTTGTCAGTCCACTGGTTCAGTAATTATTCATTATCTTTCAAGTACGCTGATCATGAGAGTTTTAAGTTTTGTTACTTTGTTTCAGTTTTTGGGCTGTAATTAATAATTGACGTAATGGTAGATTTCCAGTTGTTACCTTCGCTCTGAGTGGATTTTCTAAACGTCAAGTTCATTAAACTCAGTTCTTGGAAGAACCCAAATAAGTGAATTAATTTGTATGTTTTACAATACTCACTATTGATCAATACAAAAAATCAAGCATTCAAAGTAAATGCCGGATTGAATATATTAAAAGTCCACCTGGTATTCAACCAAGCTGTTCAGTGATTTTCTTCTTCAGGGCTTGAAAGATTGTTTTCAGGCTACCCGTCCTGCAGAACAACAAGCTAAAAATTTCAACTCATTCTTCAACAATTTCGTCCTGACTTCATTTTCACTCGTAATTATGAGCGGATGAGTGGATTTGTCGAGCCCTGTTCTAGTGATATAAAATACAAAGTTGACATTTAAAAATTTGGCACAGTTTATAATTATGTATATCATTATTTACAGAAAGTAATGGTGCTCATTCGAAAGATAGCAACGAACAAAGCAGTCACCACACAGCAGGTAAGACATTAAAATAGGATATGGTCACCGCAGGCTTCTCTTCATCATATATTAATGTTAGCTAGGTAGTGACAAGAAACCAGATTAAGGACAATTTTCTGCAAAGTAGAATTTTATTGAAGGAAGTCACTGAGTTATTGAATTTAATGTAATTTATCACTTGTTTGTGGAAGGTAACTCTTATAGTTGTATCAATAACTAAAAAGTCAGTTTGGTAGTGATGAGACAAGAAGAATTTACTTCAATTTAGACATTGCCTGCATATATTTACATACAACCATTAATGTGACAGAGATATGCTGTCATTTAGATCAATCATTATTGTAATGTGATGTTAGTATGTTGCTATTTGGTACCATGAATGCTTTCAATAATTCCATTATAAAATTGATGTCTTTTATATAATACAACTTTGTGTTGAAATGTACAGGCATATATCTTGTTCTTTTAAAATGTTCTTTAGGCCTAAAAAAGGTTTTTGTCTGGTTACATGCCCCCAAAAATATGGGTCGATAGTGATTTTTTATTTTTATGCATATCAGCAATACTGTATGGGAATATATGTGCTGTAATATGAATAAGTTATGAAAATTACAATATTGCTCTACGATTTTGACACCGTAAAAACTTATGAGTCAGCAGGTAAAAACTTATGAGTCAGCAGGTAAAATATTGGGTTGGTTGGGTAACCAGAAACAAGCCTTATTTTGGCCGTAGAGTGAGGTATCCTAAATATTTGACTGTTTGTAAGAAGTAGTTTTATTGTATTCTGTACGTATTTCAGGAGATCAAGGTTCACAAAATTCTACTTCACATCATCAGACTATACAAGCATCAAAACGAAAACAGACATTCCAAGAAATTCTGTTTCAATGTGAACTAGACAAAGCAAACCTTGAGAAACAAAAACTAAGCTTAGAGATAGAGATATTAGAAGAAAAAAGACTACAGGACAGGTCATTGTTTGAAGCAAAAATGGAAATATTAAGACTTAAAAAGCAGTGTATAAGAAATGATACCACATTGCCGTCATAATGATGGAATTTCTGTGAATAAGGAAAGTGATGATACTTTGCAGTGTTGATGAAAATGTGCTTGATATTATCACCCATGTTTTGTTATATACAGTTTATTATATGAAATATAGATTGTTTATATTTGTGTTCTTATGTTGTCTATACTTTTTTTTTGCTAAGTCCTTTTAAATTTCTTTTTTATTTTATATATGAGGAAGTTTGAATACATGAATGTAACTGTTATCTTACAATGGCTATTTTGTAATTTAATACTGGTGATTTGAAAAATATGATATTGCTATTTATACAATTTTTGTTCAGATATGATATGATTTTTGATAAAATCTTTGGATTAAAATACTGTATGCAATTCAGTACCAGTGTTTCATACCAATAAATAGAAAAATATTAATACATTTAAGCTATCAAGATTGCCTCTAACGACACAAAGCTGTGAAAAATCGTAATCTTCATTGCGTTTGATTTAAGTGACTCAGTAAACTATCCCCAGGTCCAAACAATGGATGTTAATGAGTCACCTTTTATTTACTTGTTTTTTAGTAATTATTAGTTATTCATTTTTAGAGACCATAGTCTCATTCTTAGATGTGAGTCCTAACGGCGCAGGGTTTTTCACCCGAGGGTCCTTGGGACTCCCGTCTCGAACATTTTAGGGGTCCCTTGGGATTTTTGGGGGTCCCACTCAGAAAATGCAGAGTCTGAAGAGGTCCCGAGGATGCGGTGGTCACTCTCAATGCAAGTCCCTCGGCTGAATATCGTGTCAGGGAACTAAGAAACCTGCATCAGGGAAATCCCTGCATCATTTTTAAATCCTGCCCAAACCAATGCCATAAAACATTTTAAATGAGCGGAAGTACCAACACCCACATGACTCGTGCTGGAACAAACAAATGGAGAATTAATTCCAGTTAAACAGCTTCACCTTCTTTATGCTTGACACTTGTCTTGTATACCGTTTTTCAATGATTGAATGAAGGATAGTTAACGGTAGATGTTCCTTTTTTCAGCATGATCCTTTCAAGATGAAGACAGGTGGATATGTGGACATGAAAGCTTTGAAGACTAAGTAGGTTTTATCACATAATGGAGACTGCGTATAATAATCTGTGTAAATCACAACTGGGATCTTTTGAAAAGTTATGTAATAATGATTTGAAGGGTTCATTAATAGATTAGATTTTTGTGGTCTTTGTACAACAGTTTAACATACTTCATAAAATAATATCAAATCATTTGTAAAAAAAAAACCAAAAAACATTGGTTGTTTCATACAAGAATAAAATCAGGATGTATTAGTACCAATGTAAGAAATATGATAATGTTGTACCTGATATTTAACTGCAAACCTTGAACCCACACAGACTGGTTCATCATCTTCCACTTCTCATATTAAACTCTGTTCTGTTATATTTCCTTATTGTTTATTGTAGAGGTACCATGTTGACCGAGGAAGAGAAAGATGCTATTGGTACTGCATTTGCTGCGGAAACTAACAGAAGAGATGAGGATGCTGAGATGTATGCTACGATTTACAATCACCATTTCAAACCTCACTTTATTACAAACCTTGTTGCAGGCACTTCTGTGATTTGTTTACATGTATACAATGCTAGGTATTCAGTGAAAACAATAGCACTGGTAAAATCATAAATGATCTTTTTTTCACGTGTAAGCATTATGATCTTAAAACTCAGGACAGTCGGGAAACATCTTTGAGTTCCACCAGTATTCTTGTTAAGATGGGTTTTACATCATTTGTCAACAGTTTTTGACATGGATGATGGTCAGTTGAACTACCCAGTGCTCCTTGGTTACAAACTCGTTCTAAATTGCATCTGCTGTGAACATGTTAAAAAATCTTTAGCGAGTCTGAATCAGAGATGGAGATCATTCGACTCAAATTTTTTCCTCGCTTAGGTTAGAATTTATTAATTACCTTCATCAGTATTGAAAAACCTAAGGGAGTACAGCATTGTGAAACAATTTTGTCCTGCCTATCATATTAGCACAGGTCAGTCATAAGCATCTAGCTAACAAGAAATTTTCCTGTCAAGATTGTTAGCCCTGTTGTCTCCTTAATTACATGTGTCAATTACAAGCATCTAGCTGATGGAAAATTCTTGTATGAATGGTTTGAATGGTTTGCCATGCATGTGAAAAAAATTGTTAATTTCTTAGTTATGAAGAAACTTTTCAAGGATATTTTGAGCTTCTTCAGCATTAAGAGGTTGGACAATATATAAAACAAGCAATCTGATTGGCTCAAAATGTAGAGCAAAACTAAAATCAGATTTTCATTTAGACTTATAAGGATCAGTTGTATATTTCAGGGCTAAATTTGTTGAGGATGAACTGAAGAGACGGAAAGGTGTTGTAACAGAAGAAAGGAGAAAATCTGGAGGGTATAGAAGTGTTTTTGTTGAAGAAATCAGATCATATTGTTTTGTTTTTTGACATTGTCAATGGTGTGTAACGCTGTTAACAATTTTTCAGTTATATACGTGGACTGGTTTACTAACAAGTTTTCCTGGAATGTATACTAACCAGTACTAACTTACCCTTCCCATGGAGCCGGCAAGTTCTCCACATGTGGAGGAAAATCAACTTTTTTGTTGAATTTTCATAGAAGGATATGACCTGTTGTGACTGGGATTTGAACCCAGATCTCCGGGTTACAAGTCCAGCACACAAAACGCTGGACCTCAGTCGCGGCTCCAGATCATGACGTCATTATCTGCAATTAAGAAAAAATCGTATCTCACTTGATGATCCGACTTAATCTTCAGTATTTATAGTCTACTTTTGATGATTCAGTCCATTGTCTTATGCTTAATTCAATTTTCATGAATTGTTGGTAAATTAAAGTTTGGGGAGACCTGAATATGTTTATAACAAGGGTTAAATTCTCAGCAATGGTCAACTTGTGTGATTGTGTTTGTACTTTATTTAAAGAGCATTTTGTATTTTTTGTAGTGCCGAAAAGTCTGATACATTGTATGAATTACCTGAACATCTTAAGTCTGTTACCTCAAAGTTCAAGAAATCTGAAGACATGTTGTCCAATCAAATGTTATCTGGTATTCCGGAAATTGATCTCGGCATTGAGTAAGTAAATTACAAAATTTTTGCAAAATCAGTCTGTAAAAAGTCTGATTCATAATGTTAAATTGCATCGTAGACTTGAAAATAATGCGTACCAGGAAGATCTTCCTTAGTGAATTTTTTGTCTGTTTCGAAGAAGAAGTCCAGCTATTTTTATCACTGCCCCATTGTTGTCGTTGTTGTGCAAAAACTGTTGCCCATTAGTCAAACACCTTTAGAGATATCTACACGACACTAAGAATACTAGTTTTTTTATCATGACAAGGTACAGTTTCAAGACAAGGGGCATCATTCTGAAAACAGTATTTTTGGTGTTATGCCCCTTTTTAACTTAGAAATTTAGTCACAATTGCTTATTAAATAGGATAATGTAAAACAAACGAGCGTTGGCACTGTTCAGCCAAGCTCTTGTTTATTGTCATTGAATTAGTCAGATCTATTGACTGTAAATAATGTCAATCTGAATTTTCCCGAAATTGTAACAAAATTTTATGTAACTTCTTATTTAATGTTAGATTCTATCACAAAGTCACTGTTTTCATTTACATTTCATCCAATGTTTTTCATTTATATGACATCATATTGCTGTTTTCAGCCAAATTTTATTAGCTTGTTGCTTTCAGTCACATCGTATCAAATAGTGTTAACATCTGCATTTCATAAAATGTTCTTTCATATTTATGGTCATAATTGTATCCTAATCTGTTGTGCTGTATAAGAAGAGTATATGCAAATAATTGATTTTTAGGGCAAAGATAAAGAATATTGAAGAAACAGAAGAAGCGAAACAGAAACTGATTCAGGAAAGAATGAAGAAGAAAGAGACTGTGTCTGAATTCGTTCCAACAAATATGGCTGTAAATTTTGTCCAGCACAACAGATGTGAGATATTTCTCTTTGCTTGGATTGATTTCATGCCAAGGATATTTTTAGTAATCAGCCCTTATAATCTGAGACTGTTTGACCCTTTGCGTCATAAGCATACTTTGGACTCTTTCAAATTCAAAGCAAATATACAAAACACTTTTTAAAGAAAATTGGGTAATTTCTCTCTGACACTGTGGAAAAGATAAAGTGAAATATATAGCTACATTTTTCTTTCTGATTTATATTTTCTTATTCCCAGGTTTAAAATTTTACCTCATGATATACATATATTTTAGTCAATATTGAAGACACTGCACCTATTCTAAAGAAAGATGAACCGGTACCTGCCAAACAAGCTAGAGTTGAAGATCCTGAGTTGAAAAAGAAAAGTGAGTTTTTGTCATTAAGAAGGAATCCTTTTACTTTATTATGATAAATGATACAGTTGATGTTCTCATTGGTTTTGCCAAACACAGTTTACAGGGGTAATTTAGGACTCTGTTTTGATATTTTTAATGCAAATATTGATTTTATGAATGTTATATACTAAATATTGTATACTTTATATAAATATTATTTTAGGTATTAAAAGTGGAATGTTTTGTAGCGTTAGATTAATACCATCTTTAGTTCATTGTTTAGTTATTATGGTCTACTTAGTATTGTTGCTGTATTTCAGATTCACGTCCATTGACAGTTCAACCTGATGAAAAAGCCACTGACAATTATCACTTTGACAAGTTTAAAAAACAGATGAGAAGATGATACTGTGTACTTAATGCTGGTGTTGAAAGAAACTGCTACAACTCATAATAAGGCATCAATTATATGTACATAACTGACTCTGATTTTGGAAACTCGGAATATGCAGAGATGATGATACCTCATCTGTTTGGTTTCTCTTTAACTGTGTAGTAGTAACAGAGATTGATTACTGTGATTGTCTTCAGACATGTTGTACAGGATGCTGTAGAAAACAGTGGATAACCCAATAGTGACTGTGTGTATCAGGAGATAAGCATTAATACTGGCAAATTGGAACATGAATAACTGTGTTATTATGACAGAAGTCACTGTAAATTTGGTTTCACAAAAACAGGAACAATCTTTTGTTTTTTGAAAGAAATGTTATGCATATTGAGAAAAATAAACTGGTTGCAATAACAACAATTTTTTTTTGATGTATTCTTTATATATGATAAAGGTAGTAAAAATATTTTAAATGCACAATACAACTGATTCTAAACAGAGGTAGTAATTTGGACAAAGTCCATGTTTGAAAAAGTACACCTACTAGAGAGCTATATTGCCTCATTAAATAATATACTTAAAATGATGCATTGATTGTCCATGTAAATCAAAACAATTTTGCACAAATAACCTATGGCTTCATTAAATATTGGGCTACTTAATAGAATTGTATGTGATAAAAGAGAGTTTATCAGCACTAACAAGAAATACAGTAAAACTTCGTTATTATGAGCATCGATATCACGAGCTCTAGGCTTATCTCGAGGAGATCTTGAAGTCCCGTCATTTTTTGTTCTTAGTTGTATATAAATTTCCATGTTTATTACAAGCATCGTTATCTCGAGCACAAATCATGGTCCCGTGACTTATTTTTAAGCGTTAATTACCTCGATTACCTCGAGGGGTGTCATTTTGGATATCTTTCGCACCTGCGCGCCAGCGATCGCCGTGTTTTCTACACATCGTTAAAGTTACGCAACAAAAAAGCAAATCTTAATCGAGTACTTTGTTTTTCACACGTCGTTAAAGCTGCACAATAAAAGAACGAATCTTAATCGGGTACTTTGTATTTCACATGTTGTGACATAAAATGACAATGAAACATGTACATGTATTTGTTTATTGTAAGTTTGCAGAAAAATTTTTAAAATCAAAGACTAATGTTATAAAAGTTAATAATTATTGAGAATTTAATCACGAGACCTTAATTACAGATATATTTTCCTCATTCATTACAAGTGCATCCAAAATCATTTCCCAGAGAAGACCCCAAAGAATTATGAGAACTTAATGACAAGTTTGAGAAGCAGATACTAATAAAATAAAATTGTAAATAAAAGTTCGAAAGTAAAAAAATAAAAACAGAGACTTGAAGCAAACTTCAATGAGGGACTAGAAATGACAACTCAAGTGAGAGAGTGTATTATAAACATTACCATAGTGACGTAAAAGTTGCTTATGAAATGTACATGTATTGGTGAATCATTTTCATTTTTCTGTTATCATGTATGCTATCATGCAAATAATAAAGTGTGTGTGTCATTGATTGCTTCTTTTTTGCTACAGACGTACATAACACATGTATCTTTCACGATGTGTCACTATGACGTTTCACTGCATGTCAGTGACACGATATTCGGACATGACATTGTACAATTGAAAACACGAAAAAATCGTGGATAAAGTACTTAGAAAAAATGATCAATATATATTTCAGCAATAAACTACATGTTTATTCACCTTAGACATCATAGAGAACAATTTACTTAAGCATTTCGTATTATTATAGTAAACACACCCATTTATGCGCATGATGCACAGTTTATTTTCAGTCAACAAACAAAAACCTCGTTATTACGAGCACTCGGTTTATCTCGAGCATTTCGTCTGTTCCGATGACTCCTAGAGATAACGAAGTTTTACTGTATTATACTTAAAGCCATCGTGATTAACATCAAAATGTTTAAAATAGACCTACAAAATGTAGCTGATTATTTAATAAGGTAATATTACTGGCCATTTTCTTCTACAATGGTGTTTTTTCATGCAAATGGGAATAGGGTCAGTCAGTAAATGATGAACAACTGTCTAAATGGCTTAAGATTAGTAAGCACACAATCTGAATAATTTGTACTGAATAAAACACAGCACAACCAAAAAATGTTAAATACATTGATAACTGGTCAGTCCTTCAATGAATCTTCTATAGCAGCTTGTTGGGCCTTTAATTCCTCCATTCTAAGACCTAGAGTAGATATAACTTGTTGTCTTTGAGCGTCAGAAAGTTTGCTAAGCAAGTCTTTATATTCTGTTAATGTTTCATTGACTGCTGCTTGTGCTTCCTCGATATCTTCAGAAAAATACACTGTGCCTTGACTTTCTCTCTGAAACATGCAAGATATTAAAAGTTATAGCCGGCAGTACATACGACAAAATTGGCAAACGAAACATGATCAGAATGGTTCAAAATATCAAAATTCAACATATTTATAAAAATTGTAACAAAATGCAACATTGATGGATTGGCAAATACACTATAGAAAAGCCTACAAACTCTCACTGGTAACTACAAATCGCCACTAAACACAAGATTCAGAGGGCATTATTTGGCTATTAGTGCACAAATCTAAAAAACACCAAGGTGGATATAGAAAATTATTTGTTAAGTCAGACCTGCAATAACACTCATCTTGTTCAAATTATTAACTACCAGTAGGGACGTATATATTACATCTACTTCTCTGCTACCAAAATCAAAACTATCACCCTGGCTGAATAAATTTCAGTCATATTTTCATATACATGTATAAAATTTGTGTACATTCAACATCTTCATTGACCCACAACAGGGGTGTAGAAATAAGCTGGAAAAATCAACCCGGCTATTTGAGCATTCTTGCCACTTACTTTTCTCAACAGGGAGGGTTGTCCCTTTGCCCCTTACTGGAGGGACTCCTTAGATCCCCCCACTTCTACTTTTAGTAGCTTACCAGCTACATGAAAAAAATTCTAGTAAAATATTTTCTAGCAATGGTCATTAATTAATTGACTTGTTAGAAGAACCAAGTAGAAGTACATATTCTCACTTTGGCTGATGTGAAACACTAAGATTTAAACATGTATCTTTCGTGTCTATAATAGTGTAGTAGGCATTATTATACTGGTGATACTAAATACCGGTGATGCTAAATTTAGACCGGAAATTGAAAAAAGAAAACAAATCACACCCCATAAATAAATATAGTGATTTATCAGTTCATATCTCTTTTGCAGATGTCAACAGCCAAATGTACAAAATCTCCATTAATCTAGTGCATGCAACCCAATAAGTACAAGCTGTAGAGTGACATCACTATTTCCTCGAATATACTAAATACCGGTGATCAAGTAAAAATCTCTCAATGTCACATGACGTGATCATGTAGCACCCATTTTACTGTACTGGGTTAAACTTCCAAACTATGCAAATGAGCTATATATAAGGTAACAGTTTCAAATGCGAAACTTTCAACTTTAAATGTTTCAAAAACAACAATGGGCACTTTTTATAGTGTTCTGTCAACTTCCTGTTTTGACTCCATGCATAGTTTTCTATTAAGTTACATTATGGATAGGAAAAACTATCGGCAGGAAGTTCAACATGGTATCTTTATAACGGAAGCGAGCACCTGCAGATGGCTGTGAAACAAATCCATTTTTTTTCTAAGAAAAACAACAAAATTTGAAATCTTTTGATTAAATCATGAATATTTATTATCATTTTCTTTAAATTAAACTAATTTTAATGCTTATTCACCCTCAAAAATGACATTATAACTCTGTTACGGCGCCGACAGATGGCGCAAACCAAGATAAACCAAGCGCAGCGTTTGTTGACAATGGTCAGTTTCGCATGCGTGTATGTTATGGCTATTTATAGAATCACCGGTATTTAGTATTCACCGATAATTGGGTTACAAGGGATATATAGATAGATCTAGTAGTTTGACTAATCTTAGCATGTGTTGGTACAAGTTGAAAACTCATTGTAAAGTAAAAAATATCAGAAAGCACCAGTATGAATAATCAGAATCAGATTCATGCATACATATCCAAACATAAAATGAAAAAAAAACTTACAGCATCATCTAACATTTCTCGAGCTTCGGCAAATCTATCTGTCAAACTTTCCATTAATTTCTTCAGATCCGAGGCTGGCAACATCTTGTCACTCATTAAACACGATTGACATGAAATAGTTCTTATTTCTACATGGCGTGTCAGTATTCTTCTTAACGAATTTGCATGTTTTACATTCCATTCTCTCTGCATTCGCGATATGTTCCTGCAATTACCGAGAAAAATCTTTGAAACTATGGAGGCTGCCATCTTAAAAAGTGAATCGTAATTTTAGCTAAGCGTTACATTTACAATATTGAAGTGGGTATAGGGACACTAAATGTTGTGAGTGTTTCTTGTGTAGATTGAAATATTGTTTTGTTAATTGCAAAAACAAATATGAAAATATGTGTATTTCATCAAAATGACCTTCCTCAGTACACAGTATTACAACATACAGACCTTAGTGTTTTGAAAATCTCAAACTCCTTATTTGTTGCTAAATGCACTTGTCCTTCTTAAGTACAGCAAAACCTTAAATAGAGACTACCTCAATATTACGACCACCTTGTTATAATGACCTCTTATTTTCTAACCAGCTTTTAATAACTCCACTGTAATTCAACTTGATAATGAGACCACTTCATTGTTATGAACGTTTCTTTTAATTCCTAGGGGTAGTCTCATTATCGAGGTGTTACAGTATATTGTGTCCTGTTATGTTATTTTTTCTTGACTGTGTCATCATACTTACTAAAGTCCCTCACAGATTGATTATATATGTGATTGCAGTAGAATGCATTGCAAGTATTATTCTACAGATCTTATAACTCATCCATGACCTTTTTGAAGTAAAGATATAGTGCTAAAACCAAACAGATAAAGCAGACTGGAATTTATAAAGATTTTATTTAATCAACAATTTTTTAGTTCATATGAACAATTCACAGCATGACATAATAAACATTCCCTAAAATCATACAAACATTACATCTAGAAATATTCATTGAATTGCACCAATAACAGGAGTAGAAGAACATTTTTTTTTGTCACTGATAAAGATGCAATAACATTTACTCCAAAAAGTTAACCTTCATTACATTCAAGCCAAGTAGTCAGCACTTTGTCAATTAGAACATAGCTGCCTGATTTGTGAATCTGACTCATGACACTCTATGAGAATACCACTACACACATGAATGTGAATTTACTAGCAGCATTATGAACAATGAAAGATAACATAATGTATAATTCAGTTTTTAACTTTTTGAATCATTTTAAAGCCTAGGTGTACTTTTAATATCAGATTCAGTAATAAACATAATTTCAGTAATATAAAAAAAACAAGTAAAACAGAATAGTAAAACAAGAACAGAGCATATTATTGACCAAAATGGACTCTGATAGTTCATAATGTCACACTTAAGATCAATTTATTTCTGCTGCTAAATTAATCATTCAAAAGTATCTAAGGCAGCTCTATGGACAAAATACAGTAAAACCCCGATTTTTCGACAGCAGATTATCCGAAAATCTATTGTAAATAAAACGTAAATTATAATGCATGCAGTTTGTTGTTTATAAATTTACATGTCGTCATAATTAATTTTAGAGTGCTCTCCCTTTATTTTCATATAAAACAGTCTAGATTTCCTTTTTTGGTCACGTCGATTTCCGATAATTAGGTTCTACTGTAAATAAAAACATTTATTTCAGACGAAGTAGCAGATAATGGAGAACATGTACGAGACTGCCGTATTGCTGTACAATATTGCATTTTGAAAACGTATAATAATGTACAAAGCCCATAATTATGAAATAATATCATTCAATAAAGTAATTATCACATGGAATGCTGCCTCGATGCTGATAATATATGTTTTTTATATTGGTCACTAAGTCCTCGCATCCAGTAACTAAGTAATGGTTTGTCATCATCAGTGGCACCAACTATTTTCAAGAGATTCTTTGTATCATCTTCGCTACGACCTCCTCCTGCCTTGGTGAATTTAAACATTACTTTCACTTTACTGGAAAAGAGATTTAAAAAACAAGTAAGTATTCGTACATAAGATATCGTCCAGGAACCATGATAGCAGGATGTCATCTTATAATAGGATTACTCATATATTGAATGAAAGAAATTATTTTTTTTACAATCATATGAATAGCATATTACAATATATTATAAATAACCTTAAATGTATCATACATGAGGTTCAACAGAAATTCTCTTTCATTAGGAGCTGAAAACATTATACAGACTAATTGCCTATACTTATTCTTTAGTTGTCATTAACTGTTGTCATATGAATATCACTGAAGAGACAGTACTAGACAGAGAAATGACAAAATGAGAGATGTACATTAAATTACTAATAATTTCTTATAAACACTTTGCACACATTCATTTGGTATACTAATTACACTGACTGAATGAAAAATCACACTTCAAGCATCAATTCAATTATGTGTGAGGAAGCTATCCAGCTAGCTTACGGAAGGTGGTTTGCTCTACCCAGGCGTACACCTTAGTTATTCCTCCGCCACTAAAGCTGAAAAAGTGCCTAAGTGGCCTTGGCTGTTGATGCAACATTAAACCCAAGAGAAAAAAGTCAATCATGTGGAGGATAAATGATTGTTGGTGTTTAACTTACTTCATCCATTCTTCCTTGAGACATATCAAACATTGATCTACAACTTCTATACTTAAACTATTATTTACAATAGCATGTTCCATTTTCTGTAGTACATTAGGTGCAGACACTGAAATATTAGTAGAATTCCTAATCCACTTTTGTACTTTACAGAAAAGGATTGCATTACATTGACTCTACATTATATTCTGGTCAGTTTATCTGACGGTTTATAACAGCAAATATTGTGAATCTGATTACGGTGCAACCTCTCCAGAGCAGCCATCTCTTGAGCAACAGCCTCCCTTCAACAACAGCATGATTTTTTCCCATCATACGATTTAACTATTAATTTAACCTCTCTAGAGCAACCTCTCAACAACATAATATTGCTTCTCCCAAAGTGTGTTGCTTTGGAGAGGTTGCACTGTATTATTAAATTAATAACGTCCTCACATTGACATAAGCAATATTACATATACATATTTATTAAAATATAAACATTCATCGGCATCATAGAACATTACTTATACCACTTGATAGAATTTAGTGAAGTCATTAAACAGACCACTAACATTCTGACTGGTTTACTATAATTCTTTGATACTTCAACTTAATAAAAACAGTCCAACTAAATATCGAAACAGTGTTTTAAGTCACAATGGTGATCTTCACAATGAAGTTTTACTGTATGTGTCTTTACCTTTATCCAAGTCATAGAAAGTGCTAAGTTTGAAGATGTATCCTTTAAAAGGATCAGGGCTATCAAAGTGGACATCTTCTGGTTCATAAATATCCACCAGTAAGAATGGTTCACTCGTGTTTACGTATGATGGGATTGATACAGCTGGGTTGAGACCAAGGAAGTTACATCTATAGGATTCCACATACTCATCACTGTATGGTACAGCTCTGTAACAACCCTTTGGTAGCAGGCACTGAAAGAAAAGCCAATGTCTCATGCAGGGCTCGACAAAGCCCCTCGTCCGATTGTAATTATGAGTAGTAATTGACTCAGGACAAGTCGAAATTGCTATAGAACTATTTAAAATTCTTAGCTGGTTGTCCTGCAGGATGAGTAGCCTGAAAGAAATTTTCGAGTCAAAGAAATCCTATCTCACCTTTACATACAACAATACCAAACTGAATTAATTTTGACTATAGTAAAGAAAAATTAAAAACATGATAATTATATTCTAAAATAAATAAGTAGTGTTTCACTTGAAGCATTACACACACTCTTCAAGTCCAATGATTAGTTTTGTTTAAAATTTGGTATGTGTTCATTGAAAAATTTAACACAAGCAATAAGCAACACAATAAATCATAGTTTAACAAAACAGAAATATTGTATTTACAGTGAGTGCATTCTGGAATGTTCTTATCAGTGTCTTTCCCTTGCCTCGTAAAATTACTTGGTTACCAATAATGACATGATGAGCCAATACATGGAATCTTCTTTGTCCAAGTAACTGTAAAATAATGATTCAAAAGTTTCAATTTGGTCAATGAAATAAAAAGACAGTTCAAAGTTGTACATAAAAACATTAAAGTTTAAAGACTTAAAGTACTCATTTAACAAAAAACACAATCATGATAGAAAAGGTATTTGTTTGCATGGAAGACTGCATAATATTTAAGTGAAAAACTATGAGTTCAAAAACAAGCATCATACAAAATGTAAATTACATTATTCTTATATTTGTATATATGCATCCACCAGTGATGTGGACGCATCCTAAAACGCATTGCTTGATATTTTATGTGTCCATCTGAGAAAATGGTGCATACAAATACACAGAATTAAGCGTTTCCGAGAATCCTGATAATGCTCCTAAACTTGCATACTTTAACAACATGTCGGATATCTTGTACTTCTGGACTCCCGTCATCTTCAACAACTTCCTCTGCGGGAGGATTTTCAGTAGATGGACAAGACAATACATCAAGTCCTTCTTCAAAATCGACATCAACACCAAGCTTCTTACTGAACAGTTTTACAAAGCCTTCTTCAGTCTCTGAAGAAACAAAAGACTTCTTCACAGTGATTCACAAATGAATGACATATGTGTAACATTAATTCTAAAAGCAAAACTTGAACATTCTTAGCAGTAAAATAAGGGTAATAGGAATGAAACCATTATATTCAAAAACACAAAGATTCAGAATTATCAATAGAATCAACAATAAATTGTTTGACACAAACTTGAAAGTGATTTGCATGACATAATACATGCATGACAAGCAAACCAGAGAGAAGCACTGACCAGCAAACCTAAGAGCTTGAAAAATAAGGTTAATCTATTTGTGATGTTTCAGGTTCCTTATATAATGAATAATGAAGAATATTCACCAACCTTCTTGTTTTTCCATATCAATAATGGAATCTTCAGTTGGAGGTCCTTCAAGTAATGTTTCAGACAGCCTGTTTCCACAAGCTTTTAGAATCCATACAAATGATGTATGTAAAACTTTAAACACATGCTTATCATCAGTCAGTTCAACTAATGACCTCGCTGGTTTGTTAACATTACCTCCCCTTTGCTGGAGGAAATTTTTTGGGTTGACACTTGTCGAGGTCAGTCTATATTGTCTTTGAGGAAACTTGACCTTTTCTTGTTCACAAACAACACTTGCTTTTGCTTTCAAATGTTCAACAACTGTTTCAATATGTGATACAAGAAAAGGCCAGGAGTTTAACAAATAAATTTTGTCCATCATCACAACAATAACACTGTACAATCTCTGAAAGCCACGAGCCTGATAGTCTTTTATGTAAAATGTGTAGCTAATTGCATGACCTTGTTGTTCATCTCCAAAAAATATGGGTCCTTCTCTCCCAGGACAGACCTACAAAAAATACAGATAATCTAAGTAGACTATGCATGAAACAAGCCAGAAAGGCATTATGTATAATGTGTTGGTAAATATATTCTAAGCAAACAGAAGTGTAGTGTATAAACAAAATATTCAATCTGTGGTAAGCAACTTATTGGACGTTTCCTAGTCTTGGCTAGTTAAGTTTTGAGTTACATTGTACTGACTACACACACATAATAATATTTAGAGTCATATTCACTTATTAGAATCAATAATATTATTGACCCTAATGATAATATAATTACTTAGAATATCTAAAATTAAAAATACATTTGTATATTTTGTTTTTAATAAGAGACAAATATTCAAACAATGAAACTGAACAAAAGAAACATGGCAGACAAAAACAGGAACAAAATGGTCTGAACTTATACCTCACAACTTAAACTTCTAATGCAACCCTGTCTAACCATAGCAAATACATCTCTATTCTGGGGTCTTTGAGAACTCATGTAGCTCACACCAGCATCTTCATCATGACTCACAAATCCCAAGTGAACTGAGGTACAACCCTATCAGAAAGAATCAAATTTACATCAATTTGAACAAATATGGTGAAAGTTATTTCCTGAATAATATACTAAAGGTCAATATATTAATAGCTATAAATCGATAACTTGATATATTGGTTGGTGATGCCTCAAAATTTAGATCTATAAAAGTATAGTATGAAAATAAACTGAACATGAAAATGTAGCCATTGGTATAAGAATTAGGATGGTGAAATTTTACATCACGTAATGTATTCTTATTTAATATTCAATAACTCCAACATTAATAATTTTAGCAATTTAAACAAGAGCAAGACCTATTTTCCTTTTAGTCCAATTTTCATATATCTTACCTCACACAGGTCATTTTTATAATTTGGCAAAGAATTGTGGGTAGGTGTTTGTGGTGTGATAGGGTCTGTAGATGATGTAACATGCCTTCTAGACAGCACTGTCCCATCAACACCATCAACTTCACTCTCCCCAGCACCAGTTTTCTCTTCAGGATGAAAGGGTTGAGTACAAAACAGAACTTTAGGCCCATGAAGTTCACAGAAATGACACAATGATATAATAGCATTCATTTTCTTCTTGTCACCACAGCATCACCTGTAATATGTTGTAATTGTCCCTAAGATCATGAACTGATGAAGTATTCAAATTAAGTTAGTAGTATTAAATCATGCATTTAAATGATACAAATATTGCTAGTTGTAAAAGCTCTTAGTGCTGATGTTGTCAGATTAGATTGTGATCACAATATGGTTTGTTATGTCAGTAGTACAAATATCTGATCAAACAATTGTAATAAAGAAACATCAAAATATATCTGAGTCTTCATAGCAAAGACGTTAAGACAATAACCAGTGCTTATAAGTTTTAACACTAGTACAGTTGGTTATGTAGTTCCGGGCCACAAATGATTAAAATAATACTCGATATGGAAGAGTTATCATTAGTTTTAGAACCATTAATCTCCAAGTGACCCGGAACTACCAATAATTTGGAATAACTGCAGAAATTCCAGACTCTAGTGCCAGTGGTAAGGAGTCTAACAAGCTTTAACATACTTCTTAATTCAGAATAATGATAAACTATTTCACTGTACCTGATCATAATAAAATCAACACCCTAGTGAGTAGAATTATATAAATTAGAAACGATATTCAAAATACAACCGACATTACAATGTTGACCATTTTAATATTTACGTTAAACCACCATGTTTTCATCATGTGATTCTGATAAACGTGATACTACACACGAATATTTTGATTGGCGAAGACGAATTAAGATTATCCAATGAAAATTGACGTTTTAAAATAAGTTAGGTCGTTTGATGTTGAAATATGGCGCCGGTGGTAGTCATTCGCAAGTATTTCAAAGTTTCCGCCTGGATTTTCTCTTTTAAAAGATCATGTCTATGTAGTCTTCAAGTTTAATATATAATCTAGATCAATATTTGTTACAAAAATCTGTAATAAATGGTACTTTGCTTTTGACAGCGGACGCTTGCAGTGAATATTCGTGTCTGGACCTGTCAAAATTTATCATGATGTCATTCAATAATGTGCCTCAAGTGAAAATAATCGCCAAATATGAATGACTCACTGGCATTAATCTGATTCACTTGGAATAATTTCATTCACAGACATGGCTGACAAAAATAAAATAGAAGAGCCAGTCAAGGTATTATGTGTATGTTTTGTATATTTTCTGGTTTGATTTGTTTTCTTTTCTGCATCACAATATATGCAAGTCATACAAAAATTAGCTCGTTAACAACTGTAGATAACCATTTACATTTTGCAAGCCAAGAAAATCTTACCATGTGTTGGATATCTTGAAATTTACTGTTAAAGAAGAATTGAAAAATCAGTTTTCTGGCACACTATACTTTTAACAAGTCAATTCCATTTTTATATCCTCAAACAGTGTTCCCACTCATGTAAAATCTTGTGTAAATCCCACTATAAAATCGGAAATCATGCAACATATTTTGATCTGGTGTGAGATCGCAAGCATACTGATATGTTTAGGACGAATCTCCGATTTTTCTGGAAACACCTATTATGATGTATGTGTATGCATGCGTATGTTTTTTTAAAAAATGTTCATACCCCAAACCACTTCTTTTACCCTTATATTTTAGACCTAAGGGGTAACCTTACTCCCTCCCCCCAATATCAGGTTGTGAACCTTTAACTGTGGCATAACAGTATCAGCCTATTGTTTTGCTGAATGTTTTGGGTACTGATCTCAGTTAATGGCAACTAAACTGAATTTGGCTTGTTTTATTAGTTCATAACATAGAATGTTTTTCTAGTCTTTAAAATCAGTTTCTTCTTAGTTTATGTGTTATAATATAACATCGGTGTTGTTCTATGTTTGGACCATCTAAAAGCAAACTTACCAATTCAAGGGTATTGGTCATGGTCCCAAAACATTGTGATAAATCATGAATGGCAACTTATTAAATGAAGTGTCATGACATTTGAGTCTTAGGGAGGGCAGTATTGTAAAGGATTTTTCCATGTTTACGTCAATATATTAATCATACTGTGGTGGAGTGACCTAGTTTTTTTATTCCAATTTGACATTACTACCTTCTTAGGTTTGGAAATAGATGCTCGTGGACTTTAGGAAGCCTCTAGGAAGTTGCCGCTTAGAAAATCCATCTTATGTTTAAAATATGTGTAATAAAAATATGCTTTAAAGTTTAAAGCATATTTTTATTACACATATTTTAAACATAATTAAACATGACCAGGGCTGTCTACATTATCCTTAGAAGGTGCAAATTTGTGTGTGTTTTTTAAGAAGGCAGGAACTTTTTATTACTTTTTCATTTGTCCTTATTCTCAATTATCATAGCTACAACCATGTGTTGTTTAATATTTTTTTCTATTTATTTTGGTGATTTTTTTCTTCATTTTGTGGGGAAAACATACTATCTAAAGGGGGAATGGGCCCTGATAATAAACATCTATTTAATCTGCATTGTTATACAGGTTAACTTATTTTGAATCATTTGAATTTCTCATTAACTGCTCCAGAGAATGTAAAGACATGTAGAATCTTATTATCAGACTTTGACATATTGCCCATAATATCTTTATGCCAATGCCCTTTGTCATGTGACATGAATCATAATAAATAACAACTGCTGCTGTAATAAGCCTGACATCTGGATTTCTTTTTGTATTAAAGTAGTAAAACTTCTATTGCTGCAGAGAAACATGTGAAACAGTGAAAATCTCTTGACCACTCCTAGATTCCTAATTTTTCAAGAAAATAGTGAAAACCATAGAAATATGGTAATAGCAGATCTATACTGATATTATTTACTAAAAGGTGTAATGAATATCTGACTTGAATTCTCCTGAAAACAATTTTAGAACTTGAAAAAATGATTGTTTTATTTTATTTATCTGCACTAAAATGCTTATGACTTAACTAAATGTTTTTTACTGGTAACCAAACCAGCAGAATATTTGTAAATCTGAAAGTATTGGAACACATTTACAACAGATGAAGAAAATCAGTGAAAAGATTTATATGTGAATGCATGTATTTCTGTCAGTTATGTATTTCTGTTTATTTGAAAGGATGATTGCATAAATGTTTGGCACATTATATGTCTAATTTATAACCATGATTGCGCAATTTCTAGTTCACATTACCGAACGTTCATTGTGTTTCACTTAAATGTGCCATTTCCTTATCATAATCTCTATTTTATGTGTGATTGATGTAAGACTTATTAACTGGTTTATATGTATACAACACATCATGCTTTGTGACTTCATTGATTTTTGCAAATTTTATTTCAACTACCTTTCAAATGTTATGTATTAGATATACAACTATGATTGATATTTTTGTAATATGAATAAGCTGGAATTAATCCAATAGTACTTTCAATGACAATGTTAAAAAAACTTGATTTTTATTGATCTTACTTTATTATTGGCAATTCATTGGAGAAATCAATTTTGAACATAGCAAGAAGCATAGACCAATGTCACCAAGTGTTCTGAAGTGTATTGAGTTAGAAGTTGTTGATAGCAGTTTTTGCATTTGTGATTAAATAGACTTTATGATATATACATTGTATAATTGTAACCTACTGTTAACATCACAATTTTAAGAGTCCTATTTAGGAAGTGGTACATGGTATTTCAACGTGCCTTACCAAACTCAAAGCCTTGCCACTTCCTAATGCAATATGTTACTTTACCAACAATACGTATGACTGAGTTTCTTTATTGAAAATTATTATTATAAAAATGTTGGCTGTTATCTAATTGTAGGTAACAGCTGATTGTACTCTGATTATACTTCAGTTATGCGAATATACTGTACTTTCAGTTAATCAATTATCCTCTGACAGGTCTCATTGTTTTTGTCTATTGAACTTAATGCCCACAGCTGTCATACTAGCATGACGTATTTGAGGTCTTGAAAGTTTACTTAGAACAATGGAACACATGTATCATACCTCGTTAATTATTTTGTGCTACCAATAGAGATAGTAAAATTGTTGTCCCCCCCTTTTTTTAATAAGGAACTAAACAGGAGCATTTGTTCTTAATTATGTGTATGTGATCCTCTCAATATTTTCACAGTAATATATTCATTTTTGGAGTTAGTTTTAATGAGTAAACAATCTTAAATTCTTGTTCAGAGTCGCTGGATGTTGAAACTGATTTTTAAAATTTCTATTTAATTCATTACAATACATGTGTTTGTAAAAAGTGATAGATTTAATTAATACTGTACAAGATTCTGGTGAATTCAAATAAATTATGGATGAACCCAAGATATTTCATACTTTTTGTGAGGTTCTTGAAGTAAATAATAGTGTTTGAAATGATCAAATTCATAATGTTTTGTTTGTGCAGAATGCTATGGCTAACTGTATTAAACAGATAATCATTTGAGGATAAATTGAATGAGTAGCTCATTTATAATCATTATACAAGATATTTCTGGATTATTATTTCACAAACTTTAAATAAAGAATTATGGTAAACAACGAAGGTCCAAGAATTACATTTAGGCACAGGAAACTTAAAGTAAGTAAAATTGTATCTTTAAATTACACATTTCAGGGTTTCTGCTGCCGTTTGCCAAATGACGAAAAAAAATCTGCAAGTGGTGAAAAAAAAATCAAATTAAGCATACTTTTTTGTAGGCATAGACCCTCCCCTCCATACATGTGGCGGAAAAAATATAATGTCCAGTGGAAACCCTGACGTGTCATATTTTCCATCAAGGTAGTCCGTTGAGGAGATTTTCTCAAATTATAAGAGCCAGTTCTTATAAGACAGACCATTACTCCATTGTTAATATTATTTTTATTGCTTATTATGTTTGAACTTCAACGGGCTATTGTTACATCACCTGGTATGAAAATATGACACTTTTGGCAAACTCTGGAACTTCTTGGTATAATTTTAAAGTAAATATTTTTCATATAGTACCAGCCAATGGCACTTTGATTGTTACTGGTATATGCAGAATTATAACATAAATGTCGAACTGTTTATATTTAAGATTTAGTGTACAATGTAAGGACTTGAATATTGAATCAGCTCAAAACATCTCACTGATCAGTTTGAATAAAATTTTGTGAATTTGCCAAGTTGATTGGGAATAACCGAGACTTCCTGTAATGATGTATTTTTGTATATAAGAATTACTGTCATGAAATGATGATTCAGTTTGTATTAATACACATCAAGGATTAGTAAGTAGGTTAGTAATATTGAATATTGATTAAATTCAAGGAATACAACTTCAAACTAAATGTAGGTGGAGTGAATGTAAATAAAATTATTGGTTTATCTGATTGTAAACAGGATATTGAATATCAGTCAGTATGTAAACAGTTGACTAAGAGGTACTGAACCGAAAGGAAAAAAACGATCAGTTATATCTAAAATGTACCTAGAAGGAAGGAATTATGCTGTAAGAATGATTGTTGTTAGAGAGTTTTTTGTTTATCACAAATACAGTGTAAATAAGTAGCATTATGTTCAATTGGTAACTAAAGTATTTTATCATATATTCAGTTTACTAAATTTTTGAAACCACTTGCAAGGTTTTCACTAGACCTCAAAAGTTGAGGGTCAAAAATGCCCCGTAGCTGATGAAAATTTGTGGAGTCAACAAAATTTCCTTCTAATTTTATTGTAAATTTGACCCTTTCGTACAAATTCTCAAGAGTCAGAAGCTTTATTTTACTGATTTCAAGAGTCAAAATCAGAGTTTTAAGGGTCAAATAAATGCCCTGTGCTCAGAATATTTGATTTGGAGGTTTATATTGTGAATTATTGTTCCTCTGTTTTATATATATATATATATATATATATATATATATATATATATATACACTATTGATTTGTGCTTTCCCTGGTATAATGCAATGTATTGAGTATTGTACAATATTTAATTAGTGTAAGATATTTCATTGATACTAATCAATGTTGGAGGCCAGCTGTTTGGATGAATAATTAAATACTTGATTACAGAAAGTACTGTCTTCTTGGTTCTATTGTGTCATTATATGCTTACATCTTATTCAGTGTACCTGTGTGTTTTTACTTATGGAGATAATTCCAGAGGTTGATTATACTGTGGATTTTACATTGTAGCGTTTTTGTGGATTTTTAATATATACTGTATATGTAATTTAATATACTGTACTAACAGTGGTAGGATTGAAGTTTTGATGTTGCATAAAATAGAGACATATATCCACGTATACTAGTGTTATATGATTGAAACTGAACTGGTTTGTTTCATTGTTAATGGTGTTTAGGTTACTGTATTGGTATTCTGTATTGAAATTAATCAGTAACTGACATTGAAATGAAAGCCTCTGAGTTGCAGACTTGTGTATAAAAGATGACATTATTGACAATGTGTCTTCAATACTAGTCTTAGTTTGCAGTTATTCTTCCCTACCATAGTGGTTACCATTAGTGTAATTTTGGTTTGGTAAAGTAATTATTTTTAGAGGTATAATATGGTATTTTCAATCATTTTCATGAAGTTCATGAAGTTAGTGGTTTTATGTGCTGAAAAATTGATCACATATAATTTTCATGGCAACCTGCCGTAGAGGTCTCATATATGTGTCAAAGTTTGAAATTTTTACTGAACTTCTTTATTTATATATTTATTTATTAGCAAATTGTTAATGTAAACACTTCTCTCTCATTTTATTCAGGCTCCTGACATGGCTGACTTGTTGGAGTACTTTGAAACAAGGAGTCGAGCATTGGACAAGGAAGGTCAACCAATGTTGGATCCTTCTACTCTACAGTTTATGTCTCTGATCAAATTTAATGGAGTCTCCATTCTCCCACCAGTGGTAAGTAAATGCTGAAATATGCATGGTGACAAAGAACACATCAGATACTACATACTGTCAAATCTATGAACATTGGCCACTATAGGATAAAAAGAAATATTACTTTATGCACAATTGGCTTTTCATTCAGAAGTTAATTTGATCATATACATCAATAAATGTGTGTTAAGGTGTGACCATTGTTCATGTGGTGGACTTTGTTTGCAGATGTAGTTTTCTCAGGATTATCAGTAATTGTGCTTCATTTTGTGTATGTTAAAGTCAAGTGCAGTGTGTACTGTTACATCATTTTATGATCTTGTTTATTTCTGTATTCATTAACTGCTACATGTGCTATAAAACAATATTCAACAATATTTTAATGATATTTCAGTCTTGGTATTAGTCATATAACTTTTATACAAGTATTTCTATGGCTGTGAATATTTAGATCTGTCATGTTTAGATCTGTCATAAGCTTCCATGTTGTATGCAGTTTAGAATTTTGTCGATTGAAGTGATTTTGTGTTTCATGTTCATGAATAGAATTATTATATCTTCCAGCTGAATGAGGGTCGTCGAGAAGAAATGCTGTCGTATAAACATGAAGCTTTGCGCCGAGAGAAAACATCCCGCGTCAAAAAAACGGAGGAATTGCATGCAAAAGTACAGTCCATAGTTGCAGGTGTTGAGGTATTAATTTAATTAATTATGATTTCCATGGCAACCATTTACATGCATGTCTGTTGTTAGCAAATATGCATCAGTGAAACAAATACAATGTACTTGAAAAATATTTAAACACATTATTTGTATATATGCAAAATGTGCTGACAAAATTAAGTCCAAAAATTGATTACAATGTTAGCCATTACAACTGTTGCATTGCTAAAAATGATTAAACATTTATATTTTCATGTAAAGGCACTTGGTGATCTGATTGTAGCCATATGAATTATAATCCTGCCATTATATTTGGTAACTGAAACCTCATTTATATTTTATTAACTTACACAAAACATAAGCTGTCATGTTGTTGAATAATTTTAATGGCCGGTACTTGACATTTTTGTTGACTCAGATCTCAGTGTAAATGGAATGTTTGTAAATTATGTATGCTAGTGAATGTAGAAATTATTGGTATCAAGAGTAGTTGAACATTGTAGATGATTGTTTATCTATGTAGAGAGAATAGAATAGAATCAGCAGCAATTTTTTATCCTTCTTTGTTTGGGTCTGGTAAAAGGACCCTTTCAAATCGAAAATACATGTAAAGACATTTTTCTCGATCTTCGACCTAAAAATTTCCAATTTTGCCTTCACACCCCGCATATTTTCCCAATTGGACCAGACTTGGACCCTTTCCCATAATTGCAAACGAAATCATTGGTCAATTTTTCCTTCATACTGTGCATATTTTCCCAATTGGACCGGACCCAGACCCTTTCCCAAAATTGCAAAAACAATCACTGATCAACATAGTCCACTTGTTTATTTGTTGTTGATAAATATTTCTCACTTATTTTCATTATCAAAACAAATAAATCCTTCAAATGAGTTTAACTTTTATCTCATTTAATTGAATTAATGGTAAAAAAATAAGAAACCATTTTGTTGAAAAAGTCTAAACTTACGATTTATGATTTATTCATGATTGATCTTACAGACAGCTTACTCGTTAAAAAGTCGTAGTCAGCTTCCAAGAACGAATGGAATGTACAGGCTACTAGTATGTTACACTGGACTGTATTCTGGTCTTGTGATATCGCACATGTCTACTGAAATAATACTTTTTGTTGATTTTATAATTGAGGGATAAAATTGGTGTTCTTGGTTCATTTATTTGTTCTGCGTATAAAAAACTTCATTTGTCTAACTTGTTTACTGGAGAGTCTCTGATGTTGGTTAAAAGTTCCACCTCTCACAAGTTTGATTTTCATTGAAAGTCTGACTTCATCTTCATTATACTTTATTATTCAATATTACGTACCGGTAATATCATTATTAGATAAATTTCTCATTCATCCCAGAACTTTAGTCTGTCACTTCCAACTATTCTTTGTCATTTTAACGTCATCATTGTACAATTCATTTTGTGTTTGTGTGTTTACACTTTGGTGAAGGAAGGGAACTCATGGTTTTTACTATTTTGCATATTTGTCTAAATTACATAATTGTGTTGTTTGAAATTTTCATGTTAACTTCATCATGGCGTAATGCAATAACTTGATTTATTTTGAAAGGAAATTCACAGGAATATCTGTTAGGAATCTCAATGACATTTGCGTACAATTTAGTTTTCAATTCATTTTTAATTGTCTGCTTAGCATGATTTGTATTTTCCTTATTGTTCTTAGTTTGATTTATTTATAACATTTGACATTCCAACAAATTTTATTACTGGCTTTAGTTCTTATTTCAACCCTCATAGTATATTGGCATACAAGCTGTACACCATGAATTAAACATCAAATTAGTAATAATTTGAGATTTGTTCAGTATTAAGTTGTACAATACATAAATGTGCTAAATTATGTTTTTTCATGACTTCAGGAAAGAAGAGCTGCCAAGCAAGCCAGTAAATCTTTGAAGACATCTGTCTCTTCATCTCGCAAATCTTCATCAGACAGACCAGCAACCGCAGAAACCGTCTCAAAAGTAACCACTAAATCCACTTCCAAATCTGGTGTTAGTGTGCCTTCGGAGATAGCTATCAGTGTGACTGGTTCTTCAAAGGATGTTACCTCATCACCCTCACGGAATTCAAGCAAGGCTTCACCTAAATCAATATCTTCAGGATCAACTAAGTCTTCAGTGTCTCCTTCTAGGTCAGCATCTCATAGCTCTAGTGATTCTAAGAAAAAAGACCATACAAACTATAAATCTTTAAGTAAACTTGGTGCTCTTTCAAAACAAAAGTCATTTTCATCTCAGCATTTGGATAAATCGGGCATTCAGCCAGATTCTTCTGTTTCAATGTCTAAAAATACTCTGTTACCACATCCTCCTGTTGGTCGTCCACCATCCAGAGGGTCCATGCGTCAGTCATCATCCACACCAGATTTGAGAACTATAGATATGGCTGTTAAAACTGAAGAATTGAAAAAACCTATTAAATCAGGCAGAAGTTTGTCTCCTAAAGGAGGAAGACCTCAAGCATCCGAACCTGAGAATGTTAAAGAGCCTAAAGAGAGGCCTGAAAGCAGAACTGGAAAACCTAGAGATAAAGAGACCATAAAACAAAATAAAATGAGAGAAAATAAAACCAAACAAGAAATTGTGAACAAAGCTCGAGAAGATTTAAGAGAACAAAAATCTAGAAAGAATGAAACCTCTGTGAAAAAAGGTAGTGATGTTAGGACATCAGGTAGTAAAAGTGTTAATAAGGCTGAAAGTGATGGAAGTATGGTAAGCAGAAGGAAGCCGGTAGATCAGCCAAATACTCAGATACATAATCCATTAGAAGTTCTGGAACAAGAGCTTACTAGAGAGGATGAACATGAGAGAAAAAAGAGATTTTCAGGATCTTCACAAGGGTCTACTGGTGAAGTTAGACCCAAAGTTTTTGAAGAAGTTCGACAAGAGCTTGATCCTATTCAAACTGCTACTGCTGAATTGTTTCCATTTCCTATATCTGAAGAGCAAGCAATGGCTACCTTGGATTCTTTGCAACCCGACTTTGCATCTTTGGAACAACAAGATTCACTACCTAAAGACTACAATGGAATTCCTTTAACATCTTTGAAACAACAGCAGATTATTCATATGCTGACTAAACTTTCAAAGGCATTGAATATGGAAGATACTTTATCATCAACAACAAGTACTGCTATGCCAGGAGAACATGTGAAACAGGAATATTTAAGAGGACCAACCTCTAGATCAGAGGGAGATTATAGGAATATTCAATATGGTGCTAGTGGTGGAAAGGGCTCTATGTACGGTGAATATGCTGAAGGGAATGATTTAGCTGATGAACTGTCTGTTAATATTACAGCTGATAGTGCAACAACTGGTAGTTCTTACCAGAATTCATCAAATACTAGTGCACATTCTAGAGCTAGGATGAGTCCCACTGGTTCATCCATTTTGAGTTCAGCTAGTTCTGTTAGTGGTTCCCGTCAACGAATGAGCCCAAAGTCTCTAAAAAACACTGTTCATTTTTCTACCCTTGTAACTGAAATCAGTACTAGTGCCAGTCAGTCATATGAAGACAAAATATCTTACAGGAAATTAGATATAACTCCAAAAAATAGTGAAAACTTTGAAGATCAGTTGGATGTAAGTAATCAGTCAAGAAACTCAGGAGGTGAAGAGGTAACGCCTGTCTCCTCATATTCCGTATCTGCAAGTGGTAGTAATTTACTAAGTAAAGTGGCACTGAGTCCAAGTGTTGACACATCTGCTGGCTCTCCTGGAGAATTTTCTAATCATAATCCTTTCGATAATAGCAACCAGGAGAGTGACTTGAATACATCAGATAAGGAAAATGAATATGTACCTGTTGATCATGATAGTTCAGATGAGAATTTTGATATGAATGTCAGATCTGGCAGAAATCAGCCTGTATTAAATGTGTATATGGCTAATATGCCAGCTGGACCTATAGGTGAAAACCATCCTGCAGTTGTTCATGTAAAGTCTAAGTCTGAAATGTCCGACGGTAGTGTTTTGAAAGAGACCTCTGAAAAAGTACTCCAGGAAAATGTATCTAGAACAAATTTGAAACTAGATCCTCAAAGTTACTATGGTAGTGATTTAGACAATTTGATTCAAGGCAAAATTACACCAAGTGATAGCATTACTTCTATGCAAGAGGAAATAACTAGGTCTTACATGTTGGCTCAAAACAAGTCTGAAAAAGAATCTATTGACTCTGAAGATAAGTTTGAGTTTAAGAAACCTAAGAAAGTTGTTAGAAAGCAACTTGATGTTGATGACTCTCTTGTAGTACTTCAGCCTGTGATATTTACTAATACTGGAAGTTCTTTGCAAGAAAATAGATCTATGTTGGAGGAAGAGGAAATTATTCGTAATAATTTAGAAAGAGTTCATCTTGAAGATTCTGAATCGGATGAAGACAATATAGAACATCCAGTTCAAATGGCTGATGAGTCAGACAATGAACTTGACACCAGAAGTGAAAATGTAAATGAAGAATGTATTGTTGAAAATGAAGGTAGTGATGAAGAAAATAATGAAGATGAGGATGAGAGTGATGAAGGAAGTGAATTGGAAAGTGATGTAGATGAAGAAGTTTCAGATGATGATGTGAATGATGCACAGCCTCTCAAGGTTGTTGAAGAGGATACGGATGATGTAAAAGTTCAAGAAGTTGATGATCAGTCTAATACTAATCAAGAAGTCGAAAAGGAGGAAGAGGCAAAAGCAGAACATATACAGAGATATTTGAATCAAGTTCATGAACAATCTTTACATCATGATGATAATGAGTCAGTTCATAGTGATGATGCTGAACCAACTAAATCTCAAAGTTTTGTTGATGTGATGGACAACATTGGAGCTTTAATTAGTTCATTCACTACCAATATCCAGACTATGAATCACTTGTCACAGGAAGAGCTATTCAAAATGCAGACACAACAATTTGAACTAATACAACAGAAATTAATTGAGCATCAAAGAGCACAGCTAGAAGAATTATTTGTAGCTCAGAGAAGAGAACAGATGAGTCTCGAGAAAGAAATTGAGGTGAGCTTAGTGCTTAGAATTAAAGATTAAAAAATGTATGGGTGTTTAATATGATTTTTAGGAATTGCTATGTAATTAACATTATTGATAGTTGTACTAGCTCTATCATTACATTAGAAGTATGCATTTGCATATAACGTAGTCATCTACTAATAGTGTTGCCAAATTCTCTTGCACCTAATGCAATAAGACATAAAAAAATCAATGATAGTGTTATTTTGTTAACACATGGTGACTTTTTAAATATAATTGTTTACCATTACAATCAGTTGTGTATTTGTATTGTTTTCTTTTTAGGAGTATCATAAGAAGATTGTGGATGTTGAATCACCTGCTTTATCAGAAATAAATATGGAACCAGTATTACACCGACAGACAGACATACCAGCTACTGGTCCGATGGTACCTGGCTTCAATAGTGTGATGAATCCATCACCAATGTGCTCTACAATGAATGGACCAATCAATAACGGACTACCTGGACCTGTGAATCCATTGAAACCTCGTATATCTAATTCTATGCCACAAGTGACTCAAGCATGGCAGGCCTACCCACAACCTATCCATGTATATATATTTTATTATCATTGATACTGAATTACTATCATCCTTAAGCTTTTAAATTTTTTTCTGATTGGAAATTGACAAAGTGTCTCTTGGTTAGTAAGCATAAGTTAGTTTGTGCTTTTTGTGAAATTTCTCTTTTCACTGCAACTACTTACATGTTTTGTACATTTAATTAATTAATATGTGACATTCACATGATTTAAAATTTCAGAGTTCTGCAAAAAGTCCTCCATTTGTAGTTCAGCCTGTGGCCTCTGCAGTTCCCATCCAGAACCCCAACATGTCATTTAATACAAGTTACAGCTCTATGGGCCCTTACCAAGATCCCAGATTAAACATGGCTATGGGAATGGACCCTAGATCCGGTGTCGGTGTGAATTACCCCATGGGTTATGTTCCGGACCCTAATATTAGCAGTATTAGCCACAACACAAGTTACAGTACCATACCACATCGAGACCCTGGCATGCTTCGTGGTAATATGAATCCACCACCCAATCTGGATGTCATACGGAGCCAAGATCCAGGTTCAAGTCATGCCAGTAATCCATTCATCTATCCATCCAGTCCAAGTCTCTACATTGATCCGAAGGATAGAGATAATGCATCAGAAGTTAGTGGTTTTGCGAAGGCCACACCGAAGCAGCTGATGTTCTCCAACCAGTCTACACCAGTACAAACTGTTAAACAGCACAAGTCCTACAAACCTTTACAACATTCTCCTGTGAAACCAACATCAACACAACGTGAAACTGGTCAATATGTGATTCCAGAAAAGGTTGGCATTTTTTTTTATCAAATTACTGTACTAAGCAAGTTGTATCATTATTTTTTTTACAAGACTTACTGTAATTGAATACTAACGTTTGGTTCAATTAATCAATTTTAGCTGATATTTTAAAGTGTTAATTATCAGCAAAACTATTACATAGTTGATATTTGATATCAGAAACGTCTTTTAAAAGTCCTGATGTTGTCAACAGATAGTCTGGTAACAGATGATGTCACTGTTTAATGGTATGCCTGCTTCTAATTTGATTTAATTTTCATCTTTTTTGTTGATGTTTTTTATGGCTTAGAATGATAGCTTTAAAAATTTATATTCATTATGCTATTCAGGTGTTTGATCCATCTATGCATCATAAATTCTCCAAGGTAACAGCTGCTGTACGAGGATATCTGACGCGTCGTCTGCTGCAAACACCAAAAGTACAAGAAATCATTAAAACAATCAATGTAAGTTTACACCTTATGTTAATCATTGAAATTATTACTCAAACTGTGTATTTACCTGGCATTAATGAATGCTATTAGTTGAAATCATGTTTGAATATTTTATTGCCAACTTTTTTGTACATGATATAATCATGAATATTGGTTTTTCAGTTATGGATTGCATTTAGATCAATGGTATAAAATGCTGTTTAAATCTATCAAAAATTACATTGACTATAGTGCTACTGCTGTGGATTAACATTCTGTGCGAAACATTCTGAAAATGTATCAGTTTCTTGACTTGCAGGCATGTAGAAGATGCTGAAATAAGCAAAATATTTCAGCTGAATCTTTGTTTGTCTAACCTACCAGGATATGCTGACTTGCTCTTTTTGCATAGACTTGATAAACCTTGGTATGTGTGGTCAGTGTTTCATCTTATAATATACACTGATATATTTGTAATGTATATGTCATTGTACATGTACTTATCTATTGTAGGACACAAGAAACTTTGCCTTTAGCTTTCAAGCTGAAACTCCTATCAAGAAAGGAACTTACTCCAGAGAAGATAGAACTCTACTTGAACGTATTGTTAATCAGGTAAACATAACAGTGGATAATTCTTACAACTTATTGAACATTCTAGGCAGTATAAGGCTCAATGTTTCTCATATGTTGGGGTCAATGAAATGCATTTTATTTAGACTGGATTTAGAAGTGTAATAGGAGGCAGAAAATATAGTTCCAAATGCGGGGCTCGAACCTGTGACCTTCTGCTTGCACGTCAGCTGCTCTACCAACTGAGCTATTTGGGCGGATGTTCATACAAACTACTATAAATACATAATATTATACATGCAATACTGTTATAGAGTATATTAATGTTTGCTGGTCATGTAAATATATTTCAACAAGTACATAGTATTTCTTTAGACTTACGAACATTTATTTTCATCTTATAGTGCAGCTTCCTTGTATGAGCATAAATTAAAACAATTCAAGAAATTGACTTCAGATTTCATTTATAGCTTGATAGTTAGCAAATGGGCTCTCAGTACTAGATCAATCACTCCGGCAACAACATTTTTTAGTTCATAAGTTTATACATATTTACTATGATCTCTTGTTACATGATATATTGGTTCTAAAAATTATCATTGTAGAAGATTCTTATGACTACATGCGTTTATATTTCAGCTTCAGGCCGCTCTGCTAGATATCCATGAGATTTTCTTCATTATCCCAACATCTGAAAGAATGTCAATAATTGCATCAGCTAGACATTTACAGGAAGAGAAAATGCTCAGGGAATCAGTATGTGTTCTACTGTTACAATATATACATAATATACAGTATAACCCCTGAAAACCAGTCTCCCTGAAAATTTGAATTCTCCGAAAATCTGACAATTTTTCAAGTCCCAATTTTTGGTTTTATAATCATCAATAGTTCTCTGAAAACTGGAATTCTCAGAAAAAATTGACTTTTGGCCTAGTCTGGAAGGGGTCTGGTTTCCAAGGCATATACTGTATAACTGTATTAGTATTTTCAAGAAAGAGGTATAATATATTTTGAAGTATATTTTATTAACCATCCATACTCTTGGTATCAGTGTTTAAGATATTAAATAATTACATTGTTTAAAAATTATTTCCACATATTTTAAAAAATGAAGCTGTAGAAAGTGATTTTGTGGAATTTGAATTTGAACCATCATTTTAAAGGTTTATTCTGTTTTTATTATTATGTATTTACTGTAAGACATGATAAATACATTTCAGCAAAGACGAAGTATGGACAGTGTATCCAGATCACAGCCAAAACTCAGCAAGGCTACCCTAAAAGCTATGGAGAGAAAGAAGAAAGCCCAGTATCCTTTTTTGAAACTTGAATTAATAGTGCTTTATTCCTTTTCTTCTTCATACATGACCATTCTGTTGAATATGTATACAAAGATGATTGTAATAATTATCTTAAACCCAGACTAAGGGTTATCAAAATTAGCTCTTGTCATAATTTATTGATGATTAGAAGTAAATTGCACATATATTCAGGCCAAAATCTTATAATCAGTACCTGGTTGGAATATGATTCTAAACAGGCTCTTCCTATAGTTATAAATGAATATTTGTATCAAGTGCTTTATGATATATCAGCCTCACTTTGAGTCATGTTGTTTGATAAATACAGTAGTGTTCACCATTCCAATCCATTCATTAATTTGGGCTTGGTACTGGCAGGTTTTGGACAAATTTCTAATGGCTTTCTGTGTGCTGAATATTATTATCAAATGATGTCATGGAATTTGAACCCAATACAGTGCAACCTCTCCAAAGCAACACCCTTTGGGAGACGCAAAATTATGTTGTTGTTGAGAGGTTGCCGCTCTACAGAGAGTAAATAAATATTCAAAATGTACAGTAGGGAAAAAGCATACTGTTGTTGAAGGGAGGTTGTCGCTCAAGAGAGGGCCACTCTGGAGAGGTTGCACTGTATTGGTATTTGATCTCTTGAGAAGAACATAATAATGTTCAGGAATGTGGGATACATTAGTCCCACACTAACTTTATTTACTGCCATCTTTAGGCTTTTTTATGCATTAAAAATTTCCTTGACTATTGAACAGACTTGCAGAGGAATCTGTATTTGGTAGTACAGAGTTACGTCCTAAATCTGCCCCACCCTCCACCAGCAGTCCACTTCCATCTACAGATATCAGGTAAAAATGTCTTAGTTTTTTCGTATATTTTATCTGGAAAGTACAATTTCTTACATATGTTTTATGTGCCAGAGCTCTTACCATTTGATTGTAACATGTGTCAGATGTTCATTTCATAATTGAGCATGAGGGATGATAGCTATATTTGGAGAATGATTCAGATAAGTCTTGAATGAATTTGCTTTATTTAATGATTTGAATGTTGAACAAAGTTAAAGAAACTTATTAATGTGACAATTTATTTGTTTAGGAAATATGCAAGGGAAATGATAGGTAATTAAAAGAAAAGATTTCTTACATAATTTTCTTTTATCATAGTGGGCCTTTACGTCGTCACTACCATTCTCTTTTTGTCAGGGCATTAAGACCTTTACAAGGACAGATATCACCAATAGTTACGGATAGACAGATCACTGTCAGGTACGTTATTTTTGTAATTCATGTGTTATGTGTTGAAATCTGGTAAGTCTGAGTTTGGTGTTTATCTTTGGTGTTAGGAATGTGCAATATTTTTTTTTGTTTGTCATTATTATAAGACTCAGTTATTGATGTTTGTAGTTTTATTTTTACTGTTGTAGTTTTGTACGGTATGAGATGCACTGAATGGATCGTTTGATTCCTTAATATTTAATTGGATATATGCTCGTTAATATGGGAAATATTATATTTGTTTCAAGGTTATTGTATAGTATAGTGTGATATTATTTTATTACAGAGAAATGAAAGAACGTCCTAAAACTGCTCCAGAAAAAAGAAAATCTGGAGATGGAAGCAGTAAGACAAAGAAATCTTCCAGTAAGTAATGCAATACACCATATAAGTAGATATCTGGATAGGCAAACTAGCTGTAATGTATTTTTAATTCATTCAATATAATTTTTGACTTTATCTTAACTGATTGAAGCATATTTGAGTACCGGTATTGTCTCTGAACATAGACTTATTAAGTTATTCCTAAGCAAGATAGAGGCTTGCTATTGAGGCTACATTGAGAAATAAGTTCCACTTGATTGTTTGAATTGAAATTTGAATATTTGTACATGTATATATGGATACATGGCATACATTTATTTCTTGCTGTACTGATTAATGGGGTTTCAAGCTGGGCTTAATTTAATGAACAATGTCAACCGTTCACTTATCCAATTGTATTTGGACGTTTTTATAAAATTATCAGTTTCGATATGTCAGCACACTGTGGTAGGAATGATTTCAGTATGTATAAGCTTGAATAAACTGTTTGTGGCTGGAATATTCCCAACCTTACTGTACTGTTCTGCTTATGTAAATAACATTTATGGTCATTTATTTCTAACATTTCAGATTCAAAGTCTTCTAAAACTTCTACAAACTCTGCTTCGGTCAAACAGAAATCTTCGAAAGAGAAATCACAGAATTCTGTTGCAGCTAAAGACAAAACACAAGGAACAAATGTTGCCTCTAGAACAAAAAAGATGGATAAAGCATGGAGATGATGAATGGTTTCATATACACTAGTTGCTGACTGATTATTGTTATAATAGATTTTGTACTGGAATTATTAATCAAGGTCACGACAATTACATTGGCATATTTGTACAATGTTAACATTCATCATAATGTAGAAGATTTTTCATTCTGGTTGATCTGCTATTCTCATTGATTGCTGTCAATATCCAACTTAGTCATTTTGGTTTCTCAAACATTGTGCAAAACATGTAAACCTATTCTTAAATGGACCATCAGTAATTCATTATGTTTGCAAGGTTGATATTAAATTTTAAGTAAATGAAAGAATGACGGTATTTTGCCATATTGTTGCAGTATATAGCTACTTGTATTCATGTCTTCACGCATATATATCTGTGATAAACCAGTATTATATTGGTATTAATAATAAAGGAGATGTGTATTTATGTCTGTTCAAACAAAAGACACTAAAGTTACGTTGATGTTGTGTGAACTTTGATAATTAAGAAGATTGACTAATTATGTGGCTGTTTATTGTATAATATTCTTGTGGCATTGTTCTAGATGTATTGTTTAACAATTTGTGGAGTAGACATGTGGTGAATTTATGCTGTATTTAGATGTATCAATATTATGTATGTAATTCACTGCTGTGTATCTGTGAAGATAAGCAGCCTAAATGAAAATACAGTTCTGTATTCTTAATACATGAATGTCAATGTGAGCCAAATTTGACCAGACTTTTCTTGCAATATTTGTGTATTTAAATGATTTTTTATTAATTGATTAATAATTCAATTAATTTGTGTTAAACTTCCTTGTCTTAAATTGATGTAATGATCAAAGTTAAGATTTATTGTGAGATAAGAGTGTGTATATGAACATATAGATGTGTGTTTATTTTTTGTATAAAGTTCTGGTTTGTTGTTTTTTTTGTTTCATGAAGTGTAAGTCCTACCATTCTGTGTTCTGTTTTATAATTTTCATTTTCACTCTTCCCCCGCCTCATTGAACCACTGTAATATTAATTAGATATAGACATTCTGATTCTATTACATTTGAATTATGACCAAATTAAATTAAATGGATTATTTCAAAAATGTATCACAATATCTTATGTACTGACTTTAGTATCATTCGTGTTCATCTAATGTCTGTAACTTTTAACTGCTTGATTCCTTTCTGTTGCAAGATTCAAGTATTCATTGACAATTGTCAGTTATCCCATTTTGACTGTGGCTATATTTCAAGATTTGTTCATGCTTGTAATGCTGTGTAAGTAGGAGACAATTTCAACTAAGTCTATACACTATTCACTGACATTATTTGAAGTCTGGTTTTATATCAGCAGAAAGCGACTTTTCAGTAGTATTTATATATTGTTTTTTTACGGTTTTGTTGAAGAGTGTGTGTAATGGATTTATTTTATTACACTGATACAGAAGTATTAATTTGATACATAAACATTAAAGTAATGTTACTGAAAATTGTGTGTTGTTATATGTTAAGTTTTATTTGAACCAGTAAAGTATAAGGGAAATTCACCATTTACACGTAAACACAATGATGTTGATTTTTACGAATCTTCTGTTCCGTAATGTAGTAGAACAGAACAGAACAGGAAATCTGTTTCAATTTGAGCTTTGTAGCTCATCATCAGAGCCAAATTGACATTTCAATGATCAAGTTATGTGTATATGAACATGTATTTATAAACATGTATAATGAACACAAAATGTGCTGTTTTTAGTTTCAATATCAGAGTAGAATGTCTAGATCTAGTGCTGTTACTATCTCAAAATTAATGTAACAGCACTGTATATAGTACTTATGTAAATATGTTGCTTGTGATAGTACCAGCCTGATTAGCTCGGTTGGTAGAGCATCTGACTTGCAAACAGGAGGTTACAAGTTCAAGCCCTGCATCTTTGCTTTTCCTCTTCCTGTTACATTAAATAGCATTTAGAATCTTCACTGAAATTCAAAGGAAATTTTCTGCACATGAGGGCAAGTAATTTATACTTTACCAGACCTCATCAAAATGTTTGTTGGGCGACTGAAGTCAAGACAGTCTTTATGTTAACTGTTTGGAATGCATAGAAATTATGCATATTTACACAGACATAATTCATTGCTGGAATGTTTCAAGTTGTAATAATCCAACCAATTTTAACCACCCTCATGTTTTGGAGTACACCACTGATTAATAAAAAGTTATTATATTAGTTCATTCATATATATTTATTGTCTAAACCAAATTTATGTATCAGTACGTACAAGTTGCATGGTTAATTATCTATAACATGCTTATACAACTGATGAATAACAGATATTATAATAATTTAGTCCTTAATCAAATGTAAACATGAAAATGATCATTCAATCAGCCAAATACTCCATTGTAAGTTGTATGAATGTCACAGTAAACCTCTGATCCAGCCAGATAGTTTTTATGATTCACATAACTACACATATTAACAATAATAACTCTAAAATCTACTTTCGCTTAAAACAGGCAAATATTCAAGTCTCCAATTGTAGTATTTTCTTATGCAGGGTCGATGGTAATGAGAACAGGCTTAATATCTTTGGGCGACCTGACATGATGAGGTGTCACAAAAGAAATGAGACATTTTTGTGCCCATATTTATACCCAGTTGTAAGTTACCTAGCAGCACAACATTAAATACTTTTCCTTAATAATCGCATAAGAAGCTCGGTAGATTGGCTGAGATTCAGGTAAATATTAAAGTCCCCTTTACTTCTGGTCTGGTTTAAGGAAATACAGGTGCATGATCCCTATCAACAAACAATAGTTTAAATATTGATATTAAATTTCAAATAAATTTGGAATCATTTGAAATCAACAAAAAAAATAAAAAAACAAAATCATATTTGCATCATTGAACCTGGAACAAATAATTAAATATAAAAATCAAACGACAGAATATAACAAACAGAACACTATATACAACCACAACAAAAAGTTGAATAAGATTCCGGGTCACAATATCTACTTTTAATGAAATGAGATGAATTTTAATCAATTTTGTTTTTGAGCTCTGGGAACACTTTTAATTTGATAGCAAATATAAAAAATAAAACTGGTAGCAAGAGTTTAAATGTGGTGATTATTTAACACAAAACTTTGTGATGTCTTCAAATACATAGAACAATACCCACAAGAGTTAATAGTTCAGTTCAAAAATGCTATAGTTACACTTGAATTTAGCTATACTATACTTTCATATTGATGAACAACACTAAACTCAAGGTGACTTTAAAAGTTTTCATGATGTTTTTCTGAGGTCATGCAGGCTTTGAGTGCCTGTATAATGACTCATCATTTTAGTCATTATAATTGTCTCATATACAGTATCAAAAATATGAAAAGACACACGGGTGATATCATCATTTTATGGTTCCATTCATAGAACAAGAAGTGACTAAAAATAAAATAAAACGTTCCTAATAAATTAAAGCAAAATAAAAGCAATATACACACCCTGATTACTTCAAATTGAACATACATGAAATTATGTACAGAAAATCAATACTCGCTAAAAATCATCATAATAAAAAAAGGTGAGCAAAAATAGACATGAAAATAAAACAAGTAATAGAAATCTAATAACAACCAGGTGGAAAAAATAACTGGGACAAAACCGAAGGAAATCAATGAATAAGTAGCAGACGTATTGCTAATAGATCCAAAAAATGAAATATTGTTGCCTTCTTAAAAGACATCTTAACTTAAAAGCAGAAATATTTGCCAAGAACAATCTTCACAAATTTTATCCCTTGTCATTTTATTCAAAACTAGGACAGTAGCAAGAAAATTCTTTTGACATCACATTAAATCAAACATAAACGCTAGATACAAAGTAGAATAAAGACAAACTAAATAAACAAAGGAGCCATTCAAAAAGTACTGTTAAAAAAAGAGAAATAGTTGAATTACAATAATGACTGGTTAATCATTCACAGCACACTACAAGAACTCAGTAAAATCATCTAAGAAGTTCTGGTACTGGTATTCAATGACTAATGTGTTATTTAAATAAAAATTTCAATATTAACGACCATAAATGAACTAATGTCCTTAATATGAAACAATACAACAAGAAACAGTGGACAAAATGCAAATAATTAAAACACTAGATTTTTTTCATATATATAAGACAAAATTTGTGATTATGACAAATCTAAAATGCCAAGTAAAGCAATAATTGTTTTGTTTAAATGTGAATATCACAAGATGACTATTGCACCATGAAATTTTTCAACACATACTAATAAAAACCAACCATTCATACAAATACAACCGTATAAGAAAAATTAGCTCACAGTAACAGCTATTATGTGACAGAATTTTCACTCAATTAGAAATTGACCTTTTAACAACAGAATGCATATGGACGTTATAACAAATAGTGTACCTGGACTATCAAAATCAAGATTTTCATATTTATTTACACAGATTAAAGCTTCATCAAATACGCCATTGATCAGTCAGTCCAGTACGTTCCTGATAAAAGCATTGTGGTTAATGTTCTTACAAAATGGGAGACAACTCCTACTAAATTCATAGTCAAAAAATCCAGGATAAACCAAAGATCATTTACTTACATCTCAATAGAAACACACAAGACATGTGATGAAATAAAAAGATAAATAGAGGGAAAAATGGCCTGTAAATACAGCCAGAAATAGATGCCAAACATGAAAATGAAACAATCACACACAAAAAAAATGAATAAAAGAATGTTTTCACATTATTGTGAATAAAAAAATAGAATTTGAGGAGTGTCAGAAAATAAACATACAATTTATTTTGGTAAGGATTTCTTTTCACTAAACACCTATCAGTAGACATGTACTTCAAAATTCAAAGGGGGGAACATTTTTTTTAATTCAGGTAGGCAATTTTCGAAATAAGTTCATAAAACTGGCCCCCTAACAAATGCCATAATATTATGTACATTGTGACACCAAAAAAGATGAATCCAATTTATCACTAATTTCACATACGTACTATTGCGCAATCATGACATTACATTACTTTAATATAATAAATACATCCACAAATGTAATAAACGCACATATACATACATAGGTTAACATACAGTCAGTGAGAGTGTAACTTAAAATAACAGATGAGTAGAATATGAAAATATCAATTATTTAGTGAGGCCATTTTCTCAATGATTTACTAGCAAATAATTCCTAATGCCTAGTATGGCACATCTTACATTTGAATGAAAATAATGGGACACAAAAAATGAATTTCAAATGATGACCAAACAAAACACTACAGCCAAATCACCTCAAACATAGGCCTTGATGTAAATAAATTAATTTGGATAATGTATGTATGAAAAAAAAAAACAGGCAAACACGCAACCAATACCTCTCACAAGAAACAGACATAATGATTATAACCCAGACATATCAGGTAATACTCACAGAAATGAAAGCTGCATTAAGTTAAAAGGGGAGGTAATCTAAGGAGGTGAATACTTTCATACTTAGTGAAATAAGATATAAATATATTACTAACAATATCATTAATAAATATTGTAAACAACCTCGATTATTTACAGCCTTAATTTTGACATATACTTCCCACCAACATACTGTTACAACAAAAACAGTGAACCAGAACAGAACTTGTATCAACAAAGAAATTATTAACATTATTAATAATCATTCTCAAAATGATTAGTATACTAAGGCTACAGCCAAGCAAAATTATATGCATCTTTTTAAAACAATAACAAACAAACAACCTAAATTGTGTGCTTTATGGCAAAATGGATCCTGATGTAAGTCTGCTAGTTTTTTCCAACTTGGATAAGGTATGCCTGCAAGACATTCATTTAAATCATAAACATTTCAAATAAATGACTCACTAAAAACAAAACAAAATCCACTGGTAACAGAAGAGTATCTAAACTCAAGAAACAATAATTTCCCACAATACAATACTTTCCAAGATAACTGAACGAGGTTTTATGTAACAATTAAAACATAAAACAGAAACAAATTTGGTTTGTGTAAAAACAGATATGGGACTCATCAAAGTAACTGATTTCAACGAATCAAAGAGATCAATTTGGAACGTAAGCAACCATCAGAGAGATTAATTTAGCAATTTATCCAATTGAACAAAATGAAGAGTACCTGCAAGCATATTAACATACCATTAAGGAAGGTATTCTGTACAAACCTGAAGTTCAAATTACGATTCTTACTTCAAACAGAAAAAAACTTGTAACACTTTTGCATAGAAGTATACATAAATACACACTAAAATGCTTACAGGCAATATACATATGTATATGTATAATTTTGAGAGAAACTTAAATTGTGCCATTGAATTGCAAATATGATTTTTAAGCAAGACTTAGCAAATATGGCCACTCCTCACTAAAAATTGACAAAAATCATGTGACAATTATGGTTTGAGTCTGTGGCATATACAAACACATACTATTATACTGTGGTATCACAAATTTTCATAGAACACCTAATTTCTTGGGTAAATTTATCCATAAATTAAGTAACCATGATTTAAAAATAGGTCAAGTTTTGAATATAATTGAAAATGCATTATCCGAAGTTACCACAAAATTAAGAACCCACAAAATTACCGATTATAATAAATCCACGAAATTTGATACCGACAAAATTAAATGAAACCACAGTATGTGACACATTTAGAACATGCTGGTACCCGACATACTTAGTTTTGTCATCTATGGAAATACTGACCTAAAGAACGCTTCCAAATATTGCACCAGATTTCAAGATGAAAATTAAACAAAAGCAATTTCTACAGATGGTGACGTAGTCAAATAAAACAAAGAAATATCTCTAGTAAATATCAAGTGAAAAGTTAAAATTCAAATTTCTACAAATTTTCTGTCACATTAATAACCCCACGAGCAGCTAATTTTTCTTGCAGAAGTAAGAAAACTTGTCTCTGTTGATCGACTGACATCAATAGAACACTCTGTATAACCTTAGATGGATTTGGCAATCTGAAATACAGTAAGGCACTTATTTTAGAGTTAGTTATATTAACATATGAAAAGATGAAATAGGAATGATGAGATGAGAAATATTCTGTAAGAGAACTGCATTTTTTTGTATAGGGTTTAATGTCACAGCAAGGTCACTAGGGGACTTTTCCAGCTTAAACAATTGAGGAAGGTAGATACCTGGATAGAGCCACCGACCTTCTATAAAGTTAGCTGAACTACGAGAATCGAAAGTGCATGAAGTCACTATTAACAGTTCATAATAATGTCAGACACTGACATAACACCAGTAAACTGTAGAGGACAAAATTTAATGCAAGAAGATGCTGTATTTTTTATCAAAGAATATTAAGCTAGGATAGTAGAAAATTGATCATTGCTTTTACAAAGACAATTTTAACCTAGAACAATCAAAATCATTATTTTAAAATCTTAAACTGATATTCAACAAGACTTTCAATAACTTTAAGACCAAGGACATAAAACTCCAAAATTTTGATATTTAACACCAGTATCCTGTTATACTGGAAAGCCATAGATCAACTAAGACTGACTGGGAATAAAATCTTCATATTATATGTATTGTTTTTTTTTTCACAAATGCATTAAGATAGATTGTACTATATTGTATCATATATTGGAATCAGGGGAAAATATCCTGTTTCCCCCGCAGAAAACATCTTCAATATAGTCTGGAAATTACCATAAGCCTATAAAGATGATTGACAGGTACATAATACAGCATGCTATGTTTTATCAATGATTCGGAGACTCTTACAAATACACAGAAGGTCACCATAGTACTGTCTCCACATTGACAAGTATAAACTAATCATCATAGAAATAAAATATTGTAAAAGCATACAAAATACATTCAATAAAGTAGAAATCTGATAGCAAAATAATTGTGTTCATGTCATTTAATATAAGCCTAATACTTTACTGAACCACTCCCAAAGATCGCTCTCTAGTCTAGACGGGCATCATGGTCTAGAGGTAGAACGTCCGATCTTTGATCCAAAGGTCTCAAGTTCAAATCCAGAACAGATTTCGTTCATCAACTTCACAATCCCATTTTTCTGATACAATACTGGTGTAGTGTCCAGGAAGCGGACTCGAACATAATTAATATTAGCAAAATTGTATGTTTCACAATCAAGCTAAAATAAATTAGTACAAACTATAAAGTATACTCCCTAGTCTGGTTCACCCGGGAACACACTGTTAAAGATATATCATGAAAACAATGAAAACAAGGGTGCTATTTCATATATTAATAGACATATCTTAAAATATGTCACTTTAAACTTCAAATACAAGCCAATACATGTTTGAAATAAAGATTTGTTTTGTTCTTGAAATTAGACTTAAGTCTCCTTGCTAGTTGTGAAAAATACAAGAAGTATAAATAATTAATAAGAATAGTCAGTAATTTGCTGACTTAGCTAAACTATGTCAATGAAATAACACCAAACTTTAAAACAGTATCTAATCTTGTACAGTACGTTGCTACAAAACTACGGATGACTTACTTGATAAAACTGGAATGGTATACGTTAACGAAGGTTGCCATGAGAAACTGACAATCAAACCTATCCATGATTCCACCATGACCAGGGATTGTGTCACCAAAATCCTGAAGCAATATTTATAATTACAATTAACAATATCAACAAATGAACACATCCTTTTGTTAATACCTTAATTATGAAAGAACAATAAATCAACAATTAGCTTGGTTGGTTTTAGCATTGAGAGAAGCATTATACCACTCATAACATATTCAAAAGTACATACAGTCAAACCTGTGAACAAAGGCCGCCCTTGGGAAAGACAAAATGTGGCCTTTATTGACAGGTGGAATTTATTCGGAGATCAGTTTGTTAAAAAAAATCCATGACGTTTTTTTGAAGAATGGTCTTTATTCACAGTGTGGCTTTTATTTGGAGGTGGTTGCAATCACAGGTTTGACGGTATATGTAACTTTTAAGTTGGTTTGCATATCCATGGAAGGTACGCCTCTCCTTATTAATGAAATATTACCAATGGAAGAATAAGTATAAAAAAAAATAAAATTATGTTTTCATACAGACCTTTATTTTGAATGCTCGTTTGAATCCACTGGCAAAGAAACCACCAAATGGCCCTATAACTGATGCAAATATAGACATAGACACTGAATGTAACATGAATGGATACATTGTAACAGTGTACCATGGGATACCGATCTGAAATAAGACCACATTATAACAATGTAAATGGTATGTTTTATACAACGGAATATGCATGAAATAATACAAACTATATCAATTTCATTTTAAATGTTCTCATTTTAAAGGCCCATTAATCATTGGCACGGTAATTTAAGTAATTACATTATCTAATACAAAGTCACAGCAATCACATTGAAATTTATTAGCAAAACAAAAACACGCAGTATCACACTAGAAGGGTGCAACTCTCTAAATTAACATCATCCAAATTAACAACCACGACAAAGTCACTCTAAGGGCTTTGTGTCATTGATACATGTTAACTATCTTGATTCAGCATTAATTAGGAAGAATATCATACAGATAAAATCATATTTCTAACGTATGACTAACACTATGGGTATTTTTTTACCTATCTTAAGACCTGAGCAAGTAAATTATTATACATAAAACCTGATTTTATTTATCATTACAGTTACTATCAAATGAAAGGAGATTCATTACTATCAAATGAAAGGAGATTCAACATTTTGTAAAACAAATCTTAAAGCTGGATCCTAGACACTTCTAAGTGGAATGTTAAAGCAGATATAAATAATTTCAATAGGATGGTCAAACTTAAGTTTCATATCTTACCAGCTTAAATAGAAGTTGTATTGTCTCTGGAAGACTATATTCTTCCATAACAAATACTGGATGTCTTATGCATTCCATAGATATACGGCCTTTATCATCGTCGTATGTGATTGGACAAACCATGAAATCAAACTGGATCAGGAAATAAGCCAACTGAAAAACAAGGACTAGATATGGAACAAAAGACTAGCATACATCGGCAGTTCTATTTGTATGTAAATTGTGTGATTATAGAACAGAATAATCAAAACAAATTTACTCCCACTGAAAACAAATCAATATGTAAATCATTCACAAACTGGTACTGGTTTATTGATAACAGCGCTATTTTTGTCACCTAGAAGTCAAACCATGATTTGTTAAACACATATTTGCAGGGGTGGAGAAATGTTTTCTTGTGGCCAGTAAGCTACAAAAAGTAGAATGGGGGTATGGGGGTTCAATGCAGTATTGTGTCCATTGTTTCAGAAAAAGTAGCAGGTGAGAATACTCAAATAGTCAGTTGATTTTTCCGGCTTCTGGCTCATTTCTACACCCCTGTACTTGTAGAAAATAAGTCAAGATTTATGAAACTGGACATATTTACCCCTAGTGTTGGATTGGACATAAATGATACACCAGTCTAATACTATGTAAATATAAAAGGCACAGTTTGAAAACCTGCTACGTCTAAAATTCATTTTCACAAGCATCACATCGTTTATGTGATAATGAGCAGACATAACAATTTTACAACTTACAGACATTCCAAACATGATTGTTGATATTCCACCACCAATAAAACCTTCCCATGTCTTCTTAGGTGACAATTTAATTAACGGTGTCTTCCCAAAGAAAAATCCAAACATGTAAGCCATGATATCATTACAGATTATCATTGATACTGGAAGCAAGAACCTGCGACAGAAACAGACATAAGAATTCTGTGAGCAGTAAATTGAGTGCAATTACATTAACACTAATATTAGCATATTGACATAACTAACATTAGTATCAGTAATCTGTAACATAAATATTATCAAGCATTAAGTCTCCTGAAAAATGAAGACTGTTGAAAAATCTGCAGTAATTTCTATGACATCAGAACATATCCACAGTCATTATGTAACATTGATTTTATCTAATGACTCCCTGAAATACCAGTATTCATTATTACGCACAGACGGAAATTTTTCTAAATACTGGAAAATACAAGTGTTTAGGTTTCCTACAAATAGCATTATTACATATAAATACAAATACATCATTGATTTCATGTGTTTATATATTAGCATGTCACATCACATGCAAGAATCCATCCATCTATTTAAACACATGTGAAACCTGAATCACAAGACTGTGTAATTATTGCGAGACTACAGTAACCATGATACTTATAATACAGCCTTTACAATGCTCATTTGTAAGCCAACATCAGACGGATTTTGCTGAGAACACTAAGACACATTTATCCCAGAAAACAACAGTTCTATTTAATTATCTGACAGATCTACGGTATAAGTAGAGATAACTCACTCAAAATTGTCACACAATCTAATAATGAGATATGTTTCGGAGGCAATGTTATTTTGATCTGATTTAGGATGATAACTGAAAACTTAATGCTTTGTCTTCCACAAACAACATCCACTTGTTGGAATGTCAAAATAAGTTAAAATAGTCCTTGGAGGCAGTATACGCAACTGTTTAAAATACAGAGCATGCTCCCATGACAACATCAAATAGAGTGCATCCTACCACAGAAATACTTCTCTAAAACATTACACTGCTTTGGAGTACAACATGAATTTCAATCCATAACAAATTTCAGATGTAATGTTTCCATTTAATTACAGGAAACTGCATACCAAGCAAAATGGAAGTCTCGTCCGTGTCTGGTAAGAGGAGCTGTAACTAATCTATCTCCTTATCGTGTGATTTAATATACATAAATAATGCTTACCAAATCAGGCCTTCGAATATATTCTGCATGATAAGATGGGATTGCGTGACAACTAGAAGTAATGTGACATGAGTCCAACCAAACTGAAAATAAGTTTATATAAGTAAATTTTCTATCTAAATACAGTCAAACCTGTGAACAAAAGTCACCGTTAGGAAAGACATAATGCGGCCTTTATTGACAGGTGGCCTTTATTTGGAGGGTGGTTTGTTATAAATAATCTGTGATAGTTTTTCAAAGAATGGCCTTTATTCACAGGATGGTCTTTATTTGGAGGGGACTTCAAACACAGGTTTGACTGTAGAATTAAATAAGTAAATGAAAGTGAATTAAACTAAATAAGTAATCAGCAGTGATACGCAGTAAATGGAAAACTTCAGGCACTAAAGTTAATATAGCTTCAATCACATTAACTTTCTATCTCTCTGATACTCTTTATAGAAATTTTCTCCAATGATGTTGCAAAACAAAAAACCGAAATCATCAATTCAATCATAAATCAACAGGACCAGGGGATTATCCACAGTATTTCACACATTAATCACAATACATAATAAAAATAATGAACAATGGTCACATTTAATTGATAATTAATTACTGTGAGGTATAAAGCTGTAGGGTTAGTGACTAAACCTAAAGTTTATTGAAAACACCTCAGTACATACAACCATGGATGAAGACATGTGTAACTTCAAAAAGAAAAAGATTTACATGAGATAAATTTGATCATAATTGCATAAAATTAGTAAAATAGCTTGAATTTCATTTAACTTTTCATAGGAGACTCATGACTGGATGACATGGGTTGACTTTAAATCTATAAAAATGTAAACTGTGTATGGAGACATACATTTTCACCCTTAATGAAAAGTGGTTTATTTACAATTAAGTCACATACACTACTCATTATAAATATAAATTAATCCGTTCAAGATTCAAAATCACAAGATTTTGAAAGTAAATGCTGTCAATTTCATATTTTACAATAAACTACCCAAAAATCTCATCATATTCATTAAAGTAAATCATCTTTAAGTTTTAATGTGATAACAAAATCACACTGTAGTTATCTTGCCATGTGATAACTAAATCACACTGCATTATCTAGTAATGTGATAACCATAGCACACTGCAGTTATCTGATCATGTGACAACTAAATCACACTGCAGTTATCTGATCATGTGACAACTAAATCACACTGCAGTTATCTGGTCATGTGACAACTATATCCCACTGCTGTTATCTGGTCATGTGATAACAAAATCTCACTGTAACTATCTGGTCAGGTGATAACAAAATCTCACTGTAACTATCTTGTCATGTGATAACTATATCATACTGTAGTTATCTGGTCATGTGATAACAAAATCTCACTGTAACTATCTTGTCATGTGACAACTATATCCCACTGCTGTTATCTGGTCATGTGATAACAAAATCTCACTGTAACTATCTTGTCATGTGATAACTATATCATACTGTAGTTATCTGATGAGAACTTAATAATGTCTTTTGGGTAATACAGAATATCTTAATATAATTGAAAGAACACAGCAATCACAAGTTATAATCCCCCTTTTCAATCAATTAATTAAAATGAGGAGAGCATGTCGACACAGGGATATTAAACATTAATCTGAATCATTGGAAAGCTCAGTTGATTTGATCCAAATCAGCAGAAAGCTTGATTCTCAAAAAAAATAAGGATTAAATCTAATGTAGAATGCGATCAAACGCAGCAAAAACTGAAAAATACATCAATACTAAACAAGCAGCTGGATATGAGACATTTCTATCAAAGATTTCAATAAATAGCAGTATAAACATTAAAGGTATAAAACACGAAGTTCTTGTAAGGCAAATTTAAATTCATAATTCTGCAAATTAACAAAAACCAAATCAAATTGATACAAGACACGAGAGAGAAAACCTAACTAATATTGATGTATATGTTTAGTTCGCTAAATGGAAATTCAAATTCTGACTGTATACAGGTAATACACATTGAAAGATTGTACTATTTATACATGGTCAGTTTATACACCTAATCTCAAGTGACATTTATCAGTAAAGCTTGTAGTTCAATATGACCCGCACAGTATAAGTTTGATGGTTCTTTTACAGATTAAGTTAAGTACTAAAGTTAAACTAAGTTGTTTACTCTTCATTATATAATTAAACAAAACATTTTCACATTCATTTTGCATTCTGAGACAACATAATCTAATCCTAATTATTGTCAATGCCAGTTGCCTCCCGAAGGAAACATGATTATAGTTCAGCAAAATAAAAGACTTTCAAACAGATACTGCTGGTACCAGTTTTGTTATCCTTGAACACAAAAAATATGATTCATTTCAGATACGAAAATAAACACATTTACCAGTTTTAACAAAACAATCTTCATACATTTCCAACTCTAAGTGTTGCCTAGCATAATGAAATATTGAAAATCACCATGGCAACCAAACCCATATTAAAGAACCACATTCTATGAACAGAGTAAAAGGGTTTAGGGTCACTCTCATTGTAAATTCACAAAAATATATTAAGATTATTCATATATATTCCAGCTAAAAACCTTTTGACAAGTACTTCTAGTAGCTTCAATCTAACAATAGATGGCGTATATTAATATTACTCAGAACGAAACAATACTCGAATAAAATGCACTTAGAATATTTAATGCAACATTATTCATTTGGATTCTTATACCATTATGTATGGTTTCCAATAAAACCATTATAAAAGATTTTCTCAGGAAGCAAAGAGAATTATCGAGCTTCCATTTATTACATTCAAGAATTCCAAAACAATATCTCAGTACTGTTTTACCTATCAGCTACTGATATATAGACCAACATCCATGAAAAACCAACAAAATTCCTTGTTCTTAGATACCTCTTCGGGGAAAACAAAAAGGATTAAAATGCGGTGATTAAAACTGTAAACTAATACTTACCATGGTGAATTGTTTAAGATAATGCTTCTTTCTGAGACTTACAACAAACGAGACAAAGCCAACAACATACAGGAAGAATGATATGATACGATGATAGTTCACAAATGGTCGCATGAACTCCTGAAAGAAACATAAAATATTACAGTAATACTACAATATCATAACATTAAAACAACAAAAAACATCGACAACATCATCAATGTATTTGAAACAACAGTTTTTTTTTCACATTTCATTGATATTTTGGGAGAAATTTTCATTTCAGAGACAATCAGACTTCACAGGCAAAACAGAAAAACTCAAATCTCTGATTGATTGGTTCCAAAATAAATGAATTGACCAAACAAAATTTGAAGCAGGTCTGAATCTATTCAATTAATTCAGCTTTATGAAATTTTGGTAATAATATAAATGTCAACAGACGTAAACATTTAATCATTTATGATTTGAATATTCATTTAAATTACAGGAGCGTTTTAAAAAAATGCAATATATTGAATATAATGGTAATGTATTGTATGACAAATTATACTGCTGTATATTGATTAGAAATATGTGAATGTCTTCCGTTTAGTTCAAATCTGGTTAATTAGTCCACATTAGCATGCACATTATCTTTCAATTAAGAAATAACTGATATTATAACCCGACACGCAATTCATCATGTCTACCAAGTAAACATGCAGTAACGGAACAGCATATTTGAATTAGCTAAATTAATATTTGTTCATGAAAAATATTCATGTGAAATACTGACTATATGGATCTGGAAACATAAATATTGTACATATTGATCAACGGTGAAGTCAAAGCTGTAAGTGAGAAGCTATGCAGCAAATATTGGTTTGTATAGAGTTATTGAATGGACAAACCCTTATCAGGTATGAAGGTCACATGATAATTGTACAAGTGTGTAAGGTATTGATGTGGGAGTATGTCAGAAGTGATATGACATCTAGTGACTACAACATTGATTAGATTAACTTGCTGGTAATTCTAAACAATATATACACTATACGAGGCAAATCCATTCAGTTTATATTGATATTTTTCAAAGCATGAACTCTATGCTACATAATCCCTGCCTTAGAATTGTTTGTTTGAATGGATCATCGACAAATTCTATTTCTTTCACTCGGTTTAACATTGTCTTTTTTAAACATTTTTCCATTGTACATGATGGCTAGTTCACCTAACCAGTTTTCCTGGACTGTATACTAACCAGTACTAAATTACCCTTTCATGAGGAGCTAGCAACTTCTCCACATATGAAAGAAAATCAATATTTTTGTCAAATTTTCATACAAGGGTATGACCTGCTGCAAAGAGGATTTGAACCCGGATTACTGGGTTTCAAGTCCTGCGCACTAACAATGGTTGTGGCTCCTATAAATTCTATAATAGGGCAATGAACAGCTAACATACAACTTAACAATCTGGCAAAAATTGAAAAACATGCTTGAAACATGATAGTGCATCAAATAAAAAATTGTTCATATTACAATGATAAAATTTCCACATTTGATGCAAACAGCTAAAGCTGGCATGGTCCAAGGTACTAAACAGCATTCAGTTCATACAAATAAACAAGTTTTTTTTTTAAATTTTGAGCTCAATTATCAACCCTATCACATACAGATAAATTGTAATCAGGGAATTTTATCAAACTCATTGAAGTGAATGGTTCATTAAATCATTCTGATATCATGACAAACTGGAGAGATACAGTTTGACATTACGATTAATGTCAAGCCAATCATGATGTTATAAACATCAAAAGTACATGTCAGAAAATAACCACACAACACATCATCAAAATCAAAGAAAGTCTAGTAACAAGTTGGTGATTTATAGTGGGTGTTTATGCAGAGTTTTTTTATATTGAAGGATAATCTTCATTTCAAATAACCCATGTGGGAAATAAACACAAATTATAGGGGAAAGCATGAAGATAATGTTTTGAAATAAAGATCAATAGATTGTAAATAAACCAGCAAGTTCTCAGATTGAACTGTTAATTAACATATAATCAGACTATAAAATAATTAAAATGTAATGAGATCCTTTCGGAGATCCGGGTTCAAATCCCAGTCACAGAAAAAACTGACAAAAATTTGTTGATTTTCCTCCATATGTGGAGAAGTTGTCGGCTCCCTGTGGAAAGGTAATTTAGTACTGGTTAGTATTCAGTTCCAAAAAAACTGGTTAGCTGAACCGGTCGCCGTATATAGCTGAAAAATTGTTGAAAAACGGTGTAAAACCCCAGTTTTAATGTCACATAAAAAAACCCAAATGAGATCTAATGATAACCCAAGGAAAGTCTGTTAGGAGACACATACATTCATTTGTTTAGATGAAAAGATGTCATGACGTCCAGTTCAGCATGCTGGTTAATCAATGAGATTAAGACCACAAGTTTTAAAGTAAAAAAATCAATATCAACTGATCTGAGACTATACATGACTTTTAAGCATAATCTTAGTTTTACTGTGACACTCCAAACATTAACCAAGAGTATCAGAGTTGGTTTATATGTTTGACAAAACAAACCCAACAAAAAATATACCAGGAAGTAAAAACAACATCAAGCAGCCCAATTTCGTAATAAGATGGTATTTTCATGATAAACATGTGAGTGTTCATTTATTTCAACTTCATTAAACCAAAAGGTCCATGTTGATATAACAATGTTACACATAGTCATGAAAATGCATAAACAACAATCAAAATTTTCCCTAAGAGTTTCTGTTTAAGGGTCCCAGGGAGACAAATTAAGGGTCCTAGGTATGTTATTTTCGGTGATGTGTGTTCTGGGGGATGCAAGGTTCGGGGAAAAAAGGGTCCCCACAGCCATTTTTATTCGTAAGGACACAGAAATCCCACGTAAGGGAAAAGCCTGAACAATGAATGTAATGTCTGAAGCTTAAATGTCAATTTTGTGAAGACATCATACTATTATCAACACTATCTGTTGCTGTGCTAATAGTAATGAGATGACATAATGTATCATTGCAGGCAATCATTGTCCCTAAAGTTGATTTTCAATTACAAAATGCGTCAGAAGCTCTTCAGTCGAATGAATTACATCAGACATAAAAACAGCATGCGAAATGTATTGAAGTTGCCTCTCAACAATGCATTACATTAGCAAGAATGCAAATAATTCTTTAAACAATGTAATAACCCACAAAAATGATACTGCACACACTTGAAAGAAAATTAAATTTTATAGATCAATGTTCTAAGGAAAATGATTAAGAACATAGAAATTTGCACATCAGCCCAAAGCAATCACAGTATTTTCTCAAAATCAATTCTCTGGAAAGATGAAAACAAAGGATACAAAAATGCTTAAAAGAAAAATTTTCCTTGTCAAGACAAACTTACATTACATACCTTTTCATGAACATATTTATACATAGATAAAACATCAATGACTGGTAAAATGTTTATTAAATTCAATATGATAATAACAATCCTGTATTAAATTTGCATGCAGAGTTTGCTATACATTGATTTTACTCCTGTAATTACAGATTCAACAGGGAAGTATGTATTAAATATGCAAACCAAATACTCAGTATATCCTGACAGTCTAGTATTAAATTGGAAACTGACCAAAATGGACCAAACTTAATCCATTCACTAATTGGAAGTTCTACTGATCTACAGTTGCATTTCCATTTAACAGTATCTATGAACCAGGATTTGGAATTTCATCCAAACTAAAACAGAGGGAAAGTTTTCATGAAGCCGAATTTACTTCGTCTTTGTAACAAAATTTTGTCGAAAGATTTTTTTTTTGAAAATAAACTTCATTTTTTACAAGTGTGACTGTATTTGGCGCAATATCCAGAAGCTTAGAAATGTCAGAGGAAATTTGAATCATGTCATGTGGGTGTAAACTGTGATAACAATATAATAACAAGCAAAACTACTGTTTCATTCGTATAAATTTGCTCATTATCAGATCATACAGCTAAGTGCTTATAATTTAATACAACTGATACTTGTATACAAGTGTTCTGGTGGATGGAATAAAACAAAGAATAAATCACTTACGATTTGCTCAGACTGTAAGCATGCCACAATAATCAAATAAAAATACGAACTTCTAATCTAACTAACAATCGATGAAGACAAACTATAATACATTTTCATTATTTTAATCATAATTACAATCTGTAACATTTAGTTAAAAAGTAAGTCATATTCTTATTAACTCATTGAGAAAAGTGAACTTATCGACAGGATTTGCTTGTAATAGTTCAATGGGATAAAAAAACTTCTTTCAAGTGAACATACATTATACAATGCTCTAAAGAAAAGTGTGAAGTAAATTTTAGATTTTATGACAAATAAACCTTTGTTACAGGACATAAATCATTTACTACTTACTGCCCTATGAAGGAGAAGACCAAAATGATCGATAAGACTCTCCCCATAAAAGTAATAGTTGGATGCAAACAGGAAGTACCAGCTGAGAGTACGAAACCATGGTAGATCATACGACCTGTACACAACATAACCAATAGTAATAATCTCGTGAAAGCATTTCACTTGTAGCAACATAATCTGAAATACAAAAATATTAATACATGAAACGCTAAAACAGCAATACAAAAGTGGGTGGTTGCAACCAGCCTGGTCTAGAAATTAGATATATCGCAAAACAATGATTTTTATCATACAGATTAATTTAGATATCAAAATTCAATTAGCATGGTAAGTTTCTTTAACAAACAAAGTGAGATGGAGTCTCACAAATGATGCCTTAAAATTGTACTTGATAAAGAAGAATACCTCTGAGAATTGAGAATTGAATTTTTAAGCAATGTTGTGCCTGTCTGAAGACTGATTTTTACTTCTCATGTGATTCACTCAAAATGGTTACTATACTTCAAAGGCTCTGCATATATAAATATGATAAGATATTAATTGTATTCTGTAACAGCATCTGTCTGTTTGGACAAAGAGTTCTGGTACCTTTTACTGTAAATGATGAACAAATTAATTGGCAAAACTTATGCAATAATTACCATAGTGACTAGAGCAAGTGGTCCAAGCCAGATTATTAATCCAAATCCGCCAATCATAACCAATGTGAAAATTCCCCGGATCACCCAGTTACGCCATCTATGAATTAGAATTTAATAATAAAATTTACAACAACTGTAACAAGCAGTGAGACCTATTTTCTCTTAGCCCTTTTGCTGCCAGGGATTCAATTGCATGGTTTACGCACATTTGCCAGGGATTATTCAGGTGAATTGCAGGGGTTGGTTGGAGGCAGTGGTGCTGTGTGGCGTTTCCCAAAATGGGTATACCCATCCTGTTGGCAAATATGCCAAAACTGGGACGGACGAGTGTGCTCGTCCTAGGAGGCCCTGTATGTTGTTCATTGTTCTCTGTCAGTTTCCATTGTTTTGTTGGAGGACAGGTGCATGCAAACTATGATGGGTATAACCATCCTGTAGGCAAACATGCTGAATCTGTGGCAGATGGGTATATTCGTCATTATGGCAGCAAAAGGTTAAGAAAAAAATCACTAGATTCATTACATATCAATTATCTTATTAAACTATTTGAAAATAAACCAACACAAGGAGTATAAATAATTGTCCAAGCAAACAAAAATTCATCAAAAACAAGAATTGAGCATTGAAAACAGTGTTGCAAAGCTACAAAAAAGTGATAAACAATTTATTGCTATTTTCTTCTTCAATGGTGAAGTCTGACACATTTATATTCCATTCATGTTGTACTTACCTAGGTGTGAGGTCCTTGAGAGCTGAATCTAAAACTTCGGCCGTTTGATCTGAGGCTTGTGGAAGCTCTTTGGAAGCATTTGGGTTGAATAAAGGTACTTCTTCCTCTTCTTCATCATCTTGTGATTTATCAGGACTTGGTTGTTCCTTCACTTCTTCTTTCTGAGGGTAGTGAAAAAACGCATTGTTAACATCTGAATCACTAGTGAACTAAATGATATATGGACATACAATAATAGTCATCAAAAGACACAGTCATTTCGAACACTGGTAACAATGATATATTTGAATTATTATTGTGTGGCAATGGCTCAAATATGACAAAATATTGTGGGCTTTTAACTACATTGTGCATTTTATGAATTACAAATAAGGAGTAAAAAATTAAAATAATTATATATTTGCACTATGTGCATAATGGCAATAACAAAACTAGACAACTGGAGTAAACTGTATATAAACAGCATACAAAAATGATAGCACTTCCTGAGCGCATAATTGATCTATATGGAACATAGTAATGGGAACATCAAATGAACTGTTTAGTTCAGAATGTCAGCACAATTAAGTAATTGTAACAAACTTTAAATGTCACTGATATATAACAAGCATAGAACAGAATATATTAATTTCATTACCAACAAAGTCAGACAATAAATATAATACACATGTGTTCAAAATGATATTCCAAGGAGTGGGTGTATATTTAGGGGGAGGTTCCAAGAAACCCTAAGATGTTCAATTCTCAGATTCACTGATTTTGAAGAAAAGTACATTTTTCATAAGTGCATGTAATAATATTATTTAGCTCCTGTTTTAGTAACAAGCAATTAGAATTCAAGGTGTAATCATTATTACACAATGTATTCACATATTAGGCTTCAATCTAAAACTGTATAGTACAGTTCATCAAATCAATAAATAGCCTAGAATTATACAAGCAAACAGCCAAAACTGTTCACCTACAGAAGTGTATGAAAAAAGAGTTAACAATAGTGTTGTTGTGAATAAATTATCATTTTTGGAATTTGCAATTTGCATTAAAAGACAGAGCATTCAGACAAGTGATACACCATTTGTTACTTCATAAAAGGGCTTTAAAATTGTTTTAATTTATATATATCACATTCAATTTACAAAATAAAACATTAAACAAAATGAGGTTATCAATATTCAGTGCTAAATACTGAATACAATCTTTCAAAGTATGTACTGCAGAAAATATGGTCTTGATAAAAAACTTGTTTGAAAGATTCTCAATGCATGAAGTGTGAAAGGATTAACAATAACAATACAAAGTTTTCAATAGTTTGACATGTCATTAAATAAGTGGATTTCTGAAATATTCCCTGTGTATAAAAGTTTATTTGGTACAAAATGCAAAATATATTTACATGAACATATATATTGTACTAAGCAAATCTTTAGATGATTAAACAGTACAACTAGTCTTAGATATTAATGGCTCTGATGTCAGATTACTGACATGCAAATATATGGAGTGGTTTAGCAGACGTTTAGCTTGGCTTTGATTCAAAAAAATGGTCAAAGCTATTTGTGTAACATGAGTCACAAAAACAGTTTATTCAACAATGATATCAACTCTGAATTAGGGCATATACAGAAATAGAAAAAAAAGACCCAATTTAGCCCATATCATAACTGTGCAGTCACATTACTTTATAGAGGTTAACTTTTTATAAAAAGCCAAGATAATGTTAAACACCACAAGATAACGTTTAATATACAAATATAAACAAGACCATTGATCCAATATCTTCTCATCAACTGGTCTCTAATAAAGCATCATGGTCATAATTAGTGGACAATTGAAAAGTAGTGCAATGTTAATGTAGGCACATTTAAATTCTTATTTCTAAACACATTCGAACTAAGATTACACGAGAACACCAACTTCAAGAAGCTGTTGCTGCGACATCAATTTCACGCAAGATGATGATATTGACAATAAATCAATCATGAGTGAACCTGAGAGTTCGAAAGATAAAAAGTCTCAATTATTTTCATTGAATCATTTATGCAAAATCGTCTGCGACATGTCTAAATTTCTATTTCAAGTTATGACAGGTGTCCCCTCCCCACCCACTTTCGTTTTACATTGGAGTGACACATTTTGGTGTTTTTTCCTGCCTTATGCATTTCCACTCATAAAATTTCTACATCTTACCTTTGGTTCATCATCTGCTCTTTCGCCAACGATTCTCTGCCGAACCTCAGACATCCTTGCAGACTAAAATCTCAAAATCTAACTGAATGTTTATGTTGATTAGTTGTGAGAAATAAATCTCGTATGATATCGTTCCGTACGCGACTTCCTCACTCCAGGAAAAATGGCTACCGGGGGAGTTTCGTGGGTTGTCAGGCAGACTTTCAACAAGTTTGTTCAACCACAGAGATCAATTTTCCTCTTTAAAAGGGTCCAGGTATGTGCAATTTATTTTTGTGCATTGTACCAGTATTTTTCTAATTACGCTATTGGAATTGACATCGAGATAAATATTTATCAAAGTTGTGGAAGTTTTTCGCAGAGAAAATAGTAAGTTTGTACAGGAATATTCCGAATAATGGTTATGCTAGATATCAGAAAGCAAGGACTACGGCAGTGCTTATGTTGCAGGAATTAAAATTCAGGATGAAAATGAAAAAAAATCGCAGTGAAATATCGTTCTTTGGCGTGTGGAATTATGAACTTTTTGAAATAGAAATGTATTTCAGAGAAGTAAAAGTTGGAAAAATATACATGTTGTTTTAGATTAGCAATAGATACGTGCTGATAACATGTTTTGGAAAATATTGCAGTGTATGTATGGACATTATTCTTTTATGCATTAATTTTTCCAAATATTGTGGATTCCAAATAGTCGATAATAATTAATATCTGAGTATGGCCATTATTTTTTTTATGACCTACTTACATGCTTTTACAAGTCCAAGTCATAGCATGCTTTACTTGCAACACTTGTAAGAGCACCTGAATATTGTGACATTTGCTATTGCAAAGCACTGATATTTCATTAATTAATTATGTATGTGGATTTATACTTAGTTGACAATATTTTTTGATCAGTATCAAGGTTGATTGACCTTAAATTATTTGTGAAATATTTGGCTGGTCTAGCTTTGATGTGATTATTTACTTTCAATATCAGGAATAAAATTTGTAGTATTTTCTTATCAATATCTTTTGTTATTTTTTGGGGTAAACTCTTAGATAGATCTATTATTTGTCTGGAATTGAAGTTGCAAACATTCAAATCACCTTGTGCAGGTTCACATCGTTTGAAATTGCTTATAGCCAATATGTATAAGCAAACAGCTATACAACTAAAGAGCAATGCAATTTATTGCAAAGTACATTAAGCTAGGTTTCAATTCTCAGTAATAAAAAGTACTTTTAAGTTTATTCCCTACAGTAACCATAAATATAGAACCATTCTGAAATTAAAGAAAAAGAATGGTATTGTCAGAAATTCCTGAAAATTCTCTGTGTATATACTCAATACTTGTTTGAATATGATATGGAGCAGAATTTCACTCCCTAAATAAATTAATGATATTCATTTAATCATTATATGCAGCATTCAATTTCTGAATTGTGTTTTAAAAATTCTCATTTGTTGAATATTAATTGAAATAGTGTTTCTCTATGTAGTTTGTCTGTTTTTGTAATCGTACCATTCTATCCTTTCCTGGGTTTAATCTTAGTCATTATTCAAGTTATTGACAATATTCTCACTCAAATGGAGATCAATAGAAATGACAGTACACTGTTGATTGGACTGTTTTACTGTCACAGGTATGGAATTACAGGGCTTTATGTTGTGCAAGTAGTAAATTTATCTGTTTTGAAGCCAGTGTAACTGAGTCTTTATTATCTTTTTAGTGCTGTTTATGTCTGATTCAGTCAATAAACAATAATTTTGTTGTGCATATATCAGTTAGACCTTGTCAGACAGTTAAATCTTACTTGGACCGGAATCATAGTTTTATTTCAGCTTAATTGAAGAAAAGGTTCAATTGACTACTTCCTTCAGAAATATTACAACTTGGCATTACTTATAGACTGACATCACTTCCCTTTGTTTAGGTCCTATTTGATCTTACAAATGGTATTTTGTCCTGCCTTTCCTTTGAAGACTGTTGTTTTGCATGTGCTAATGAAGTAACTGGGAGTATTAATAAAAGAAAAACATCCATATTGTTAAATAATTTATCTCATTGCCATTATGATAATAATTGCATACTTGAATGATCATTGTTCAATCTAGCCACCCAGTCAGAGATAATTAAACATATGGTCTTTCTTTACGTGAGAATGGCTACATTATTTCTTGAAAATGTCTTTCACGCAGTTCCCTAGAATGTTATCAATTTGGGAAAGCTGAACTGATCATGTTTAATGTACTGTCAATGATGAATTTGCAAACGGTCTGTTTTATTTCCCCATAGTTTTATAAATTTATATGTGTTGCTGATTAGTTCTGATGTGAATGAAATATTTTGTTATCTAAATAAATGGTAACGTTTATTTAGAAATATCATAATTTTGCATTGCCAAAAAATGTTTGTATTGGACACGTACAGGTGGTTCTATGTTGTCCCCTTTAAACAAGGTATTTAATGTTTTAAAACTGTACAATCCTCATATAATGTACTTGGATAGTTTCATAGTTTCATATGTTAATTTCTTTTTACTCTATTTGTACTATTAAATCAATCAAACATTCATTTTCATGTTTATATTATGTTAGTGTTATATGCCTGAAGAGTTGATTGTCTTGTTCTGTTTACATTAGTTTCCATCATTTCGACTTCTTGTGCTTGTTGTGTATTATCAATAGTTCAAAACAGCAAAGTGAATTATCTTGAAGCTGGCAGTAATTAGCAAGGCTACATATAGGTTGTTTATACATACATTGTGGATGAACTAGTTCTTTGTGAGTGTTTTTTGCTGAGTAATGTGTGTGTTTTTATTGTCACCTCAGCTGTAGATCGCTGTTTATTTTGTTTCATTTTCATTCTCATTAATATTTGTTACTATGTTGTGAATACAAAGTTTTCCAAATAATTCATTGCAGTTGATGCATTTATTTTCTTTAATTAGATGGCTGTATGCATCTTTGATGTGTGGTTCCTCGACTTGACTCGTTCTGTGTACATCAGTTTACATTTTCTGAATTCTCTTGACTTTCTGCCAACCGTTTGTTGGTATCTGACTTGTATTACCAGATGTTGACAGTGACATCGTCCTGAATAGAATTTGTATATCAGACAAATGTGCTGGGCCATGTAGATATACATGGTGATGTCTGTGGCTTATTCAATTTTAGCCTCTTAATGTTGGGAAATCCTGTGAAAGCTTTTTTCAGTGGATGTGTAAATTTATGGTAATTGTCTTCAGTTTGGTTTAATTGATAAAGAAAATAGAGACTCCCTCTAATATTTGGATATTTCAGCATGGAAGCCTATTTCAGTGTTGGTATGAAAAAAGCATCAAAGACATTATGTTGACAGGTTGATATCAAACTTTGTTGCTTTCAGGACATTTGATTGAGTTAAAAAATAATGTTAAGTAAATTGATTCAATCTAAAAATTGCACTTTCGCATGGTGGAATTTATCTAGGTCAGAACATTGTCAGACAGTCATATTCATCCTGAAGTTATGCGTATCTTAACTCTTTGGTGTATTGGTTTCGTGGCTTTTAGCATTCTATTTTATTGTACATAATACATCATTTCATTTTAGCTTTGAAGATATTGGTCCCTTGATGCTTTTATTATTGTATAATGCCACTTTTATTTTTGAATAGACACATATATGTTTGTATCTTGAAGTCAGCTGTATACAGTATTGTACTGTGACAATTATTGTATCTTGAAGTCAGCTGTATACAGTATTGTACTGTGAGAATTGTTGTATCTTGAAGTCAGCTGTATACAGTATTGTACTGTGACAATTATTGTATCTTGAAGTCAGCTTTATACAGTATTGTACTGTGACAATTATTGTATCTTGAAGTCAGCTTTATACAGTATTGTACTGTGACAATTATTGTATCTTGAAGTCAGCTGTATACAGTATTGTACTGTGACAATTATTGTATCTTGAAGTCAGCTGTATACAGTATTGTACTGTGACAATTGTTGCATTCCACATGCTCTTGTTTGACAATAGCTGTGTTAGTTTTGTGATATTGTGAAAATAAACAATACAGATTTTAGGGTATTTATTATGGTTCGTTTGTTTGTTTTTATGTGACTTATTGTCACTGCATTTAATGCCATTTTTCAACAATTTTCAGTTATTTATTGCAGAGTAATTAATCAATTAATTTACTGCCCTTTATGTATATGGTATGAGATTAGCACATTTGTACACCTGACTTTAATATTGCGCAATGGATCTTCAAATTGAGAGAATGTCTTACTCAGTTGAAAATAATTTTTAACTTAACTGTAACATGCTGATTGTTTCCACAGAAAACGTTGACAGCTGTACCACCAACTGTGTCATCAAGTCAAGGCAACACATTATTTAAACCTCTATATTAGTTATGGTAATGTTACTATATATCATGTTAGTGAATCTCTTGCCTTGTATTGCAAATGTAATCGTTGCTTCACACTTAGTATATTATGCAGAATTAGTCCGTAAATGATGGATGAAAGTAATATGTATGCTTGGTATAATGGAACAACTTGAGCTACAATTCCCTGATGTGTTATATATGTAACACCCAGTACAATGTTAGATAATGTCGGTGTTGTTATGTTCTATAATCTTAGTAATGACTGAACTGTTTATACACACAATAGTAATTGTCAGATGCAGGTAATACGTAACAGGTTTCTTACCTATGCTTGATACAAAACATGACAGCCTTGTTACCGCCCTGTATACAAATGTATCTTTGTGTTATTTGCAGGAATTTAGAATCTTCATGTTACAGACACAGTGTTTTAATTAGGAACCAGCCACTGACCCAAAAAGTCTGTTGAATGACTTATAGATCGGTTAAAACTGGCAAAATAATTTTGGGGAGGCATGCCCTGAACCCCCTTGAAAGCCTGTTACTTTTCTGTTTTAAGCCCATTCAACAAATTCCTAATGAGAATACTGCAGACGCTTAATTTGAAATTATTACCCAACTGGTTCAGAACAGGCGACACCTAGATGAGTTAACACATAATGACATTCTGACCAACCGCCAAAATAGCTAATGTCCATGACAGACTATAAATTTCCTGATCAGTATGACAAGTATTAATCATTGATTCTTGCGTTGTATTTGCTTTTGATGGAATATTGAGCCCCAAGTGAGGGTATTGTCTGACTTAGTGATGCTGGAGTATGAATTTGTTCTGTGTCCGTGATGTATCACGATGTATTGAAGGTGTTATAATTTAGGTTGAAGCTATTACAGGTTGTGATCTTTTGGATTGTCTCCAAGTTTGTTTTTTCTTGATATCTGAGAACACTTATGATTCAGTTATGCTTTTTTTGTTTGATGAGAAATGTATTTGTTATGCTGGTTGTACTTTTATGTTATCATGAATTTGATGGTGGAATTTTCATTCTAAAACCTTACCACTCTGTGTGTGTATGGCATGTACTAAAACTTTGAAAAACCTGCTCACTTACTGAATCAATTCTACTGACAGTGGTTTTATTTTGCTGTGTAAGCATCCAATAAACTTCCCTTATTATGACTGTGTAAATCTTTTTTTATCTTTCGTTTTAATTAATTGATAAGACTGAGTACTTGAACTCTAGCACTAGAAATTCGAAAATCTATTCTTATCAATATTCAGTGAAGAATATGTGAATAATACATATGAATTGCATGTTTTGGCTCTTTTCCCTGTCAAAGTAATCTAAATTTGGTAAACCTGATATTTATTTCTTGCTGAAGAAAGTGATGAATGCCTGAATCAGAGACTTCTAATTCTGTACCATTTGTTTTCTTAAGATTTCAACTTGTTTGATTAAATAGGCTGTATAAAGGCAAAGATTATAGGGCTTTATTGGGTTGAATTTTTTGTATAAATTTCCTTTTTTTGTTGTTTCTATGCATTAAAGTGGATGCACGTTTACCTCTTAACATAATGGATTCGTTATAAAACACAACAGGATACAAGGAGAGTAGATTTTGTAGAGTTACGAATCAGATTACTGTGCTCCATGCCAGTATTGAATTTGATATTTTTGGTTTCTATAATGATATATTCTGCAGGAAGCTGTGGGGAATCTTTTCGTGGTACTTCTATGTCGGTATATAGAGTAATTTCTGGATGCATCCATTAATCTTCCCTATGTCTGGCTCATGGAGATTTTATATACCAGTTTTTGATCACTGAAATAAAAGATATTTATATGGTTCATGACTGTCTGACAGGTTCAGCTTGCAGAGGAATGTTGGCCATTATTATTATACAGTTTTCTTAACACATTTTTTTGTATCTTTGAGGTCAAGTAATTAGACTCCTCTAATACCTCTGTATGTTGGTTTCCTGACAGTTGGTTTCCTGGTGGAACATTTCCTGACAATTGATATTCTGATGGTTGGTTTTCTGACAAGTTGGTTTCCTATGTGTTGGGTTCCTTGCAGATATTTTCCTGACCATTAGTTTTATTTATGGTTGGTTTCCTATCACTTGGTTTCCTGATGGTTGGTTTCTTGATGGTTAGTTTCCTGATGGTTGGTTTCCAGTTGTTTGGTTTCCTGTTACTCGGTTTCCTGATGGTTGGTTTCTAGTTGTTTGGTTTCCTGTTACTTGGTTTCCTGATGGTTGGTTATCTGTCAATTAATTTCCTGTCTGGTGGTTTCCTGTCACTTGGTTTCCTGATGGTTGGTTATCTGTCAATTAATTTCCTGTCTGGTGGTTTCCTGTCACTTGGTTTCCTGATGGTTGGTTATCTGTCAATTAATTTCCTGTCTGGTGGTTTCCTGTCACTTGGTTTCCTGATGGTTGGTTATCTGTCAATTAATTTCCTGTCTGGTTGTTCCCTGTCAGTCAATGGTTCCTCGATGGTCACAGTATGACTTAAGCTATTTAAGCTGTTGAAACTTATTTTATGTATAATTGTTACATTCAGCCATATTACTATAAAAGTTTATGAGAAAATGGCAGTTTAGTTCTCATCCAGGGCAACCATTTCTGTTTAGTTGCCTCACTTATTTCTCATTTAGAAATCAAAATTATCTTTAGTTTATTCTTTTGATCCAAAGCTTCAGTCAGGTTGCTTGTCATGAAAAGTAATTTTGTACTGTTGCTTTCTTTTTTTAAATGAATGAGGTTTTAGTTTACTTGGATTTGGGTAGGTAAACATATGTAGACTCACAGGTACTTTCAGTCCTTTGATTAACTCATCATAATATTATAGCCATTACCTGCATTCATAATTATCAGTTAAGAGTTCAAGTCTGTATTGAAAATTAGCTCACTGTCACACATGTTGCTGAACATCAAACGCTACCAGGTAATACGTACTTATGTGTAATTAGTTTAACTCTTGCTGATATGAATTATGTTTGATTCTTGAAGTACACAGCTGTATCATTACTTAGACACTTATCTAGGTATGGTAATTTATTGCCTTCTCTGATCATTAAAATAACTTATATAAAATTAATCAATACAGACTTAAAATAGATTTTAACCTGAAAATCGATAACAATGCTTTATAGATATTGGCTGCATTGTTTGCTGAAAATTGGTAAAAAATAATTAAGTACACTTAATAAAACTTCACTTTGTGACCCCCTCAGTTTTACAACCACCTTGTTTTCAGTCTGACTTTCAATTGCACCCCTATATTTCAACTTGATAATGGGACCACCTCATTATTAGGACCAATTTTTGGTCCTGAAGTGGTCTTAATATCAGGGTCTTACTGTAATTATTAAGTATTTGCTTAAGAGGAAATTAACAATAATTAAGCTACATTTCAATGCTATTTGGACTCCATGAAATAACTCAAGGAATGAAATGAAATTTCTGTAAGTGTGTATTCCTTGGCATTAAGTATATAATGAGAACTCACCTGGTTAAGAAGTTTGAGGATTCCAAACTTTCACCTGACATTGATGAGTTCCAGTGTGGTGTTTATCAATGGTATTTATAGTGAATGTGTTGAGAAATGATGGCAAAGGATCAGTTTCCTGCTAAACTAAAGATGATTCACTTTCACTTCGGCCTCGTGTCTGTGTTTCTTATACCTCAACCTTATTCTCAATTTTCGAATTTCATTTATGCATTACACACTCACTACACCTTAGTTTATTTGAGAGATAACATTCTTTTACAGAACTAGAAATATCTCAAATTAGATTCTATTGTCCAAATAACGCAAGAATGTTTGTTTAAAGCGGTCATTTTAAGCCAGCCCATTTAGTTTAATCCGAAGTTTGTGAGTTCAAAACCTGGGTGCAGCACATGTTGACTGAGACAATTTTGTTGAAGACAATGCTTTTAAGGCCATTTGTCCTTTAAATCCAAGTGATTCATAATTATGGAGAATTGAAAATTACTTGCAGAGAACAAGGTTATTATCAGTACTAAATCCAGGAAAACAGGCAAGGTTAACTGCCTGCTGGTATATGACTGAAATACTGTAGAAAACCCCCAAAATAATTTGCTTTGAAAATTTATACGAAATCCTCCCTTGATACTTGTACTCTGATACTTGTACTTGGTAAATCTGTGTGAATAACCTGTCTGATGTTGGATTCACATTGTAATTATCCTTATACTGAGTATTTTATAATATCATTTTGATCATCATTGTTGTAGCTGGTTCATTTTGTTGAAATCACAAGTTGAATTTGTAGATATACATTGGATATTGACTGTTGAATACATCCGTTGACAAATTGATAATGATGTGGCATTGAGTGGTTCAATACCTTGTCTCATCAGTAATAAATGTGTCTGACATCACCGGAAGTTCTTTCCTGTCAAATGGATGTAATCCTTAATCAAATATTCCTTCATTAGCTGTCATATGCCCAAGTGAGTTGTACATTCAGTGTGATGAGACGACTTATAAAAATACCATCATATGGTAGTAAAGAATCTTTACATATATACAGTATATACACTTCTTATTTAAGGGGCATCTGTGAATTTTGGCCCTTTTTGTCTATTCCTTAAGTTGCCTTTGTACTAAATATGTACTTTCGGGAGTTATAGGTCACACATTTGCTTGGTAAATATCTGTAGATGTATTGCTGGCTTTTTTTACCAGCCACACTACTTGACATTCTGCTAAAATGTATATATAATGAAGTTTTATTTGGCTTTCCACTTCAGTAAATGATTTCTCTTATATGAAAAAAGAAAGTCTGAGTATCTTGATGAATTGAATGAAAAAAAAGTGTCAGCCTAATAAGATATGACTGAATGCAGTGAAGCCTTGCAGTATAAAATTATTTCCATACATTATAAGTAGTTGCTCATTCAGGCTTCCAGAAAGGCCGTCCTCCGGAGTGAATTACTGAAGCTGTATTGAATTATCAAATATTTGTGTGAGATATCAATAGGTAGCTGTAAGTACAATAACCACATGTGATGGCTTATTCTTCTATGAGTGGTTGGCAATTTTTATACATTTGTCTATGTGTTATATCATTTTTAGAAACATCTTGCATTTATGTTAGTATTTCCCTCTTACCATCTGTTTAATGGCTGATGTCATTGTTCTGAAGTTAGTTGCTGCAAACTCTTCATATAACTTAAGGCCATCTGTAAAAAATTGTTCGCTGTAACACAATCCAACATTTTTTTCAATGAGTAGATAGGTAGGGATTTTTTTTCTTTTGAAAAATGCCGGAAAACAATTACTTAATAACGAAATGGTAAAACAATTTTTAACTGCAAGGGTTAAATTATTTTTTGAGTCGGTTGCATTACACCAAAAATAATTTTTTTAAGGATGGGCGTTTCTGAATATAAGATTGATAGATTCATGTTTTTTGTCTTTGTTGCATTTATTTAGTCCATGCTGCAATAAATTTTTAGCTTTTAATCACCAATCTTCTGTTCAGAATTGTCTGTTGCAGTAAATTCAATGAGATTGAGGGTAGAATACGGTATTTTTCATTAATAGGTTTCCCAGGTTTCTTGTAGTACAATAGAAATTGGATTCTGCGTTTGTCTGCATTCTGTTTTGCGTGATGATAAATAGCTAAATAGTATTAAATAATAACTCTTTTAGACATTAGAATTATGGGAGACTTGAAGAAATAATGTTTAACAATGCTAGCATCAAACTTGTGCTATGGTCTTGTTTTGTTAAAGTTGGGATGTTTTAATTGTTAATACCTACCTTCATACATGGTATGTTATTTCTAGAAAATAAGTGATGGCGGGAGACATACATGACACATGCATGGTTGCATTTTTTTTGTCAAGGCTATAATAACTGTCTGTTTCAACTTAGATAGATTTTCACTTCTCATTTGGCCATTTTGATCTGCGATTCTGGGCATTGGTTTGTAAAAGTGACCAAACTTCCCTCAATGTGATTATTTTCTATTTCCTGCATGTTATGTCATCTTTAAACATTATCATAGGCTAATAAAGTGTTTGTCCCTGGTATGATCTTTTTACTCTTCAACAGTAAGATGATATTTTGCGGGTCTGTATGATACTTGAAGAAATTTTTCACCCACATGTATGTCTATTACAACTCTGTGTGAAAGACACTCAACAGTTGTACTTGACCAGAGAACAGGCAAACTTGAAAAAACATTACTGGACCTGACAAAATATGACTGGCCCTCACTAAATTGTGTCTTAAATCTTCACTTATTAGCTCACCTGAGCATGTAGTGCTCAGTGAGTTATGGTCGGTCGGTCGGTCGGTCAGTCAGTCAGTCACACTTTAGAGTGAATCTTCGTCAGACCTGGTCAGAATGTTTATCTCAGTGATATCTTGGACAAGTTTGAACATGGGTCATCTGGGGTCACAAACTAGGTCACCAGGTAAGATCTCTGGAAAACCTTGTTAACACTCTAAGAGTCACAGTTTTGATTGGATCTTCACTGAACCTCGTCAGAATGTTTGTATTAATGATATCATTATCCATTATCCATTAAATTTCATTTGTTAAGTATTTTACTTGTAGTTTATATTATCAGATTTGGATATTGTGCAATACCAAATTATGAACATTATTTGGGTAAAAATAAATCTGTTTAATTCATCTAAGAAATATAAACACATTTTTTACTTGACATGATGGCCAATAATTCTTAAAATTTTACCAGACCTCTTCAAAATTTTGCCAGGGTCTGAGGCTTGTCAGTATTTCCCATTAAATGATATAATCTTTCCTATTTGCACCAAGATGTTTTAACTTCTACATGGTTGTGCACCCTTGTTTATCATTGTTTAGCTGATAGAATCCGTCTATTTCTCGTAAAACACTGGTGAATGTGTCAATTACTGTAGCAATGTGCTTCTATGGTTTTATTATTTTGTTGTTAAGCTTGAATTGATAGAGGTTTGATTTATAGTAATTCAGCTTCTGGAAATTATATATTATTATTGGTACTACAGTATACCTCTGGATATAAATGAAAATTTCACTCTTCAGTGATCTGCCAATGATATTAGGCTAACTAGATTTGTTATGCAATACTGTCCGCTAGATCCTCTTGTAATCGATCCTATCTTAGGCCATTCTTTAGTAATAATATGTTTTGTCGTTCATAATTCACTCTTGTTAGGACTGGGTGTAATTTATACCTTAATGTTTTATTTTTGGCACATGTTTTATTTTTGGCACAAAAATCGTACCTTGAAAATGTTTTGTTTAAATTAGCCTTCTGAATTTCTTATCTGAAACGAACCTGAACCTGCTATCTGTTGACATAAAAGTTATGTTCAGAGGGTAATAATAGATTCTTATCCATTTATTTTCATTGCAACTGTTTGAAAAAAAAATTGATACTGAATGTTAAAATGTGTCTGATATACAAGTTTGTTGAAAGATCTTTTTGAGTATTTGCATTTAAAAAGACCTCTGCAATTCAAGTTGTGCTGGTAATACAGAGTGTATATACTTATACCCATATATTGATTACATTGATCATTGTATCAGTGATGTAATGCATTGGATATACAATCTTATTGTATCAACTTATGGTACACATTAGTAATTACAGGAATTGTATTAATACTAAAACATTTGGTTAACCAATATTTAAAACTTACTTACTTGCTGTCACATGACTGACATGGAAAAGTACTTTATACTGTATTTATTGGACAATAGACTTGAGAACCTTTTTTACAAGTAGTTACCTACAGTATTTGATTCGGTAGGGGGGGATTTAATAGGCGCTTCATCTATACCCACTGTAATTTCATCTTCACCTACCGACTCATTTTCACAAACTGGTATCAAACTTAGGAGAGTTTTAATATGTCTTAATGATTAAATTGATAGGATTTGTATATATTATTTTAGACTCATTTTTTTTTCAGCATTTAAATTATTACCATGGCAACGGTAAATCCTTTATTTTAATTCTTCATAAAACATCTTATTATTCCAGGCTCTGAACTATTATTTGGCGCCGTGCAGATTCTTGAAAATGTAAAAGAGATGGAAAATTTATTTAATCAAGATAATGCATAATATGTCAAAAGTTGAATGAAGACCCGGGACAAGTTTGGAATTGTTTGCTGTAAAGGATGCTGATAAGACAATCAAACTATATTTTTATGGACAGAGCTGTTCATTCTAGCAGAATCAAGATAATAAAAAACATGTTTATTACATGTGTCACTGACACTTCATTATCATCATCAGTTTCTGCATACTGTACTATTATTGTTTCTACATTTCACCTAATTTATACCTATTTTTACCAAGTCTTGCACAGGCTGTCATTGAACTTATTCCATCAATCTTGCTTTGTATAATATGATTCAGAACATCTGACATTCAAAAAAGATTTTCGGTATAATGTTACTGGAGATATTCTGTTGGTGATTTTAAGTAGTATTACGTCATCTGTGTGAGCAAGTTTCCTGGTAAATTCTCTTTTATGTGACACATGAATTGATTGGTTACTTGTGTTTCTCTGTGATATGTTTAAGTCTTGCTGTATTAAGGGATATTCATTGTTAATGCTGGCTTATTCCAGACAGTTTTTTGTTAATTTCACTCTTTTCAAGTCTTGTTTTTACTGGGCTTAAAATGATATTGTTTGATACTTCCTGCTAATTGAAGAGTAATGCGGAGAAGATGAACCTGCCAGCATCATATTGGTTGATGCATGTAATAAACTTAGCATAATAGAAGCTGTAAGGAAAAGGGGTATCAGAGAAATATGAAACACAGCCTATTGGCTTTGAAGAATTCCTATGATTTATGGAATCTCTCAAATATCTGCTAAATTTTTAGAACAGGAAATTCCAGACTTTCATTGAAGTGAAAAATAACCGTAGATCTAGTTATTCAGTCATGATTAGCTTAAGGTGCTGGTATACAGTCGCTGCTTTCTTCAGTGTTTTTATCATAAGCTGTCAATCATACAACTTTGTTAATTAACATATCGGAGGGCTCAATTACTTTCTTAGATTTGTAAAACCAACACTGTTTTGTATTAGGCAATTATGGAAAGAATGGATGCTGATAAAACAATCCAACTATATTTTTATGGACAGTGCTGTTCATTCTAGCAGAATCAAGATAATAAATAACATGTTTATTACATGCCACTGACACTTCATTATCATCATCAGTTTCTGCATACTGTACTATTATTGTTTCTACATTTCACCTAATTTATAATTGTGACACAGATATGTCATACAATATATTTGTTTGAATACCATATTTAGAAAATGATTATCTTTGCATAAATGCTGTGGCAGAATGAGGTTTTAGGTGATTTCTGTGCTGGAAATTGGTCCAATCAGTCGACTATCTGAGCGTAATAGTATTATAGTTATCTATAAAATCATGACAAGTAAGTGATTTGAGTTCTTAATTCACTTGATCCCAGTGAAAGAAATGATTTATCATTTGCAACATTCTTGCATATAAAATCGAAAATTGTTTGTGTATTTATTTATGAGATTGCGTGATGTATTGCCTGTTTTTGAACCATGGCGAAGTTATGTCATTATCACAATATTTTCTCTATTTTCTTGATACATTACAGATTGTCTCTCCTGTGGCCTGCTATCATTACTGCTGACTGGTCTTTTTGCTTTTCTTGGTTAATAGATTCTTAGTCAATATAGAAAATCCCATGGTCAACTATTGTACTAGCAAATATCGTCTTATGTTTTATTTCATTTAACTGAATATAGAAGATAGAATGATAAAAGCATAAAATTTGTAAGTTGCCTGTAAGTGCTTTAATAACCAATATACAATATATGTTTTATCCCTACCTGCAGTTTCCTTGCCTTATAATGTCTGAATCCATTGCAAAAGAATCCTTTATTTGATTAAATAGCGTTAATATTTACAAAATTTTACAGTTTCCTTGCCTTATAATGTCTGAATCCATTGCAAAAGAATTCTTTATTTGATTAAATAGTGTTAATATTTGCAAAATTTTACAGTTTCCTTGCCTTACAATGTCTGAATCCATTGCAAAAGAATCCTTTATTTAATTAAATAGTGTTAATATTTACAAAATTTTACAGTTTCCTTGCCTTATAATGTCTGAATCCATTGCAAAAGAATCCTTTATTTGATTAAATAGTGTTAATATTTGCAAAATTTTACAGTTTCCTTGCCTTATAATGTCTGAATCCATTGCAAAAGAATCCTTTATTTAATTAAATAGTGTTAATATATACAAAATTTCACTTACCAATCCATGTCCTTTTTGTTATTCTAGTAACAGTTACTCATGGTTATACTGTTAAGGAAATGTTTATTTTAAAATGTCTGATGGCCTCAAGGTAGACAAATGTTACACTTGGAAGAATCTCTTTGCACTCCTGGTATCTGATACACGCTTCAGCTATAGTAATTGGTTTAACAGCTGCTGATTCTGTTCAAACATACAATATAGGGCAAGTTATGTTACTTACTATTGTTGCACGGATTTTGTACATTGTATTACTCTGTTGAAAGTGTTGAAGTTGTCTGAGAATGGCTTTTAACAACTGTGAGTGATACATCGTAATGGGTCATAGCAATGTGGACAGTCCACACCATAATTTTTATATCTCTGCAAAAATTGTTAACTGTAACCACTCCTTGACTTTATATAGTTTATTGATGATTAAGAAACTTTAACTGTTGAGATTAGGAATGGATATTGGTTTACATTGTTTACTAATATTATTGTCTTAAAAAACTGTGATTGCTACCAGTGTTTAAGCGACTTTGTTTATACCTTCTAGTGCTGTTTTGCAACATCTTGTCAAAGACATGTATAGTGATAATACATACACATGACTTTAGGCTATTCAATAGCATTACTGTCATACAACATGCAGGAGGCATGGCTTTGGGAAAACTGCATCCATGAGAAATTGTATGCCATTCTAAGTAGTAAAACTAATGAGGTGATTGGAGTCAGAAAAATGCATCCATGAGGCATTTCATGCCGTTCCAAGTGATAACATCATGCAATGAGGTGATTGGAGTCATATTCATGAGGTTTTGGTGTTGGAGTCCGAAATCCATCAGGCTTTTAGGAATTAAATCAATCAAGTTTTGCATTTGGAGTCAACATACAAGTGTCATGGTGATAGGAAACACGTCAATGTGGTATTGTAGTAGGGTACATGATCACAAGGTATGGCAGTGGGAGACACTTTCATGCTGCTTGGTGATTGTCAAGTATCCAATCCAAATATTGTGACTTCAGATTCAGCTGTGTATATCTGTATATACATAGCTGAATATATATACATAGAACAAAGAGTTGCATATAACTCCTTGTTTTAGCTTTTCCAATCATAGTCTTGTTGTGGCATATAAAAAAGAGGATTTATGACAGAGAGTATAAATATAATACAAAAAACTTGTTGTAACAATCTTTAAGTGGCTTTTCTGCGTAGTATGCATCTGTGATTTATGCAAATATTATGCATTGGAAAGATTGTTTGTAATCACCAGTGTCAGTACTTTGTCCTTGTTTTATGTCAGGCTTGCTTTGATTCCATTATTTTAATTTATTGTGCCAGGGAAGTTTTAAAGCTGCTCTGAAGATAGCGATTTTTGTGTCTACAAACAAAATATGATATCCCTTGTGGTTGTGCGACAAACTAGATATTAACTAAATCATTTTGTTTTCCATTGTCATGCAAACATTAGACTTATTTGTGACATTGTACTTGTATAATTTCCATTGTTTATGGTATGATATTGTTTGCTTTGTGTCTTTTAAGCTCAGTATGGCTCATTCATCTTGCACCAAAAATGACTCTGTCTAAATGTTCAAGTCTGTGACTATGCCTCATAAAGGAAGGTAGCTGTTGTGTTCTACACTCATTATCAACAGTATTTAAGTTGGAAGTGTCTCTTGATAGACTGTGCTTAGTCGAGCTTTAGGGTTATTGACCAGTTATTTCCCCATTATTACATAAACTCAACTCTCTTAGTACTTAGCAGTACCTTTAGAGTGTGAGAATTCGTGTTTAGAGAAGTCATGAAGAAATTTATGTCCCTCTTAGTTTTCTGTGAATTCTTAACCAACTGTCCTGCTGTCTCCCTACATGTCTGACTTCACGGCTTTGATTACCTGTAGATACTGATCTTAAACTACCATTGAATTTTATTTCTATTCTTGCTGTGCAACTGAAGTAAGCAATTTTTGGTCCAGTCTGGTCTGCATGTATTTCCCCGCTTAGGCCATACCAAATCGCGTCTATGTTTAGCGTAACTATCTAGCTATCCGGAAAAACAAACAAGTGCCTCAGGAAAAAACACAAATTTCCTGCTTAATTGCCGCAAAATATTAGCTTCTATCAAAAGTTCAAACAGTCACTCAGCGATAATAAATATGTTTTATTTCTTAAATCAAAACATAAGCATAATATTGATCGATTTTGACAACTGGAAGGCGTATTGATACAAAGCAAATTGTTCCATCATGTAATGATTCAATAAAGATATTTCAAATGATCAAATATTCAATATTACGATATGTTTTTTTGACTCAGGTGATCAAAACCTTTCCGTCCGCTGATGCTAAACATAGATATGATTTGGTATGGCCTTATTTTATTTCTTAAATTTACATCTGCACTTCATTATATATTCATTTCTTCAATATTTCCATAAATGACAATGAAATATTGTTTCAAATTTATCAAGCAGTATGTCCTTGATTACTTTTTTGCTTTCTTAATAATCATTATCCTTGACAATTAGAACATGCTCGTTTTTGTTTAAAGTTAACATTTTGTTAGATGGCAAAGTTTAGATTCAGGTTTCAACATGAACAAACATTGAACAAGCCAATAGTAACACTGTATGAATATTTTATGTGAATCAACATGGTTACGACGAAATTCTGTACATGTTTCATGTATTATGCATGTGACAATATCCTAATGTAACATTTATGACATAGATTTGTGAGTTGATTCCTAGTCATGACACAATGCTCTCTGATTTTTATGAGGAAAAATCGGCTAGAAACTGACACTGGTCATGCATTTGCAATAGTGTCAACTTACTTAGGTTTTATAGCTGATTTCGTGGCACCCTAAGACCTGAGGAATTAGACAGTTCATGAACTAAGTCGTAATAAAGCACAAATGATGCTGATCATGTTAATATCAGCCATTTTATAGAACTTTAGAAAATAAATGTATGGTAACAGATTACCTCAGCATTGAAAAAGTTCCTTAGAAGGCTTTCTCTCTTCCTATATTAAATCATTTCATTGAGTGTTCGTTGATTTGATTAAATGATAAGACAATTGGTTATCATGGTTTGTTGATTTTGACCAGTTTAGTATGGACCTTCATCAATCTACAAGATCGAAGGGCATGTCCATTTGAGTCTATCGTAGTATAACGCTTGAAGGCAGGTAGATTGGACACAAGTCTATTTCAGTCATGTGAAAATCAATTGATTTGTACAATACTTTCTCTGGAGAACTCTTGTGTTAAGAAACAATTTACTCAATTATGTAAACCCAACACCCAAAAAAACATTTTTGAATATTTGATTATTCCTGATATATTATTCTATCTACTTTCAGAAGTTGCCTCATATACAGACAGTTATTTGTCCATGTGCAAGCTATTGTACAACAGTTCTATTTAAAAACGGTAAGCATGTTATACCTATTCTAAACACCCATTTGTTTTTTTTACATGAAATATTTCATGTTCCATAGAATTTTATTTTGATTTTATGCTTATATTCATCTATATCTCAATTATATACTGGCAGGTAGTTAAACGAATGATATTTCTGGTTCAGTACTAACCTTGTTCTCCACAAGTAACTACCAATTTCACTACATGAAACATTCAAATCAGTGGTCAAGGACAAGAGTCCTTAGGAATAATAATCTAATCTAAATTAAATAAGTCAGCTCATAGAACTCGTGCTCGCACGGGGCTCGAACTCGAGAACCCAACGTTTGCAGACCTAACTCTCTTGCTATTAAGCTATGCAGGTGGGCTCTTGATACGTTTCAATTATGATTTTGCTTAATCCTTTCTTATTTGTTTCATACATATAGACTGTAATTAATTATGTTACATTTCTCATGATTTTAACTGTTACTATGGATAGCTATGGATTTATTATATGTGATCAAATCATTTCTCTCATCAAATTCCAATGCATTGTGATTTAATATTACCACATATAAAACTTCATGAAAACTGCACTAACATGTATGTATTTTTCCCAGACTTCTGCGCAAGTTTTGTATACTTAAGGTTTATCTTTTCCGTTATCTTGTATTTGTTGATAAAATGTAAATACGCCCACACTTATGTGTGACGTTCATGTGAATTCACTTGGTTTATTTAGTGAGGCCAGATCAAGCTCGAGGTACGGAATTACATGCTCTGATGTACACTTGAGATTTCATTTGAAAGATGTATTTAAGTTGGTTATAGATTAATAGTTGTGGAGAAAGATAGGGGCACAATATGTTTTCACTGAATGCTAGTATTACATTCAGTAAAACTGGATTAGTGACTTTGCTAGTGATTAAGTACAAGATGAGGGTTGATTGCAAATTTTTAGACATTTTGAATTTATTTTCTTCCATGCAGTCTTGTCTTTAACTATGTTAATTGTCTATTAACTTTTTCTTTACAATAATGGGCTTTTTAGCATTGGCTGTATTCTTTGTTAAATTATTGTTTCCATAGCAATGAATGTACTCGAGGTGCATTTTGTTGAAAAGTTAGACAGTTTTAAATTGTAAATAAGTACAAAGTATTAACACTTATTGCCTGAAACTTGTAAGAACTGATGTGAATAAGATGAAATAATCAACTTTGGGTGCCTGTGTAATTACAGTTATTATAACTGACTTAGTGTCTGGTATTAGTTACAGGTACACACCTGGCTAATTACACTCATATGCATGAATGATGCCTGGATACAAATTTAAGCAATTAGTTTTTGCAGGGTTTAGTGTAAAACTCATTAAAAGATAGATACAGATGTTATTATTGACTGTTAACACATCAGAGAAACTTTTTGATATGGTTGTTGACAAATGCCACGATTGTGATTGGAATAAATAATCAAAGTACATAAAAAGTGATGTCAACATATCCAAGCTAGAGGTAGAGTGGTTATAATTTCAGAAAAACCCATCATTGAATTGAATGTTGAAAATGGCCTAAATTTATCTGAATGTTTTTATTGTTCGCTTTTATCTGCAAACTTTTGGATCACCCCTCTGTCAGTAAAGTCTTAAAATAATGTTGGTATTTGTATTTAAAAGTTCATGATCTCAACCTGAGAGATTTGCTTACCCATTTAGATTAGAAAGAGAAAGTTTGAACCCTCGAGAATTATAAAATGGGCTGAATTTGGCTGAATTTGTGAAATGTTCTGATATTGGCCAATTCAGGGGGCATATCAAGATAATTCTTTTTGTTGAAATGAAGTCTGAACAATAATAGTAATGTTAGAATCCAATGTAAACTTATTTCACCTTCTTGTAGGTGCAATATGATTGCAAAAATGCCAAGAGCCTTGCAAAGGTTAATAGATCCTATTGAGTTAGAATGAATTTAAGGCTCAGAAAAAATCTATTTGTATGTTTGATTATTAGAAGAACTTTCACTTTTGCACTTTATTTTTGAATTGTTCGTGTTTCATTAAATTATTCTCTCTGTTTCAGATGTATCTGTACAGTACAAACATGGTTTATCAGTCTTCTCAGTGCCTTTACCATCACGGAGGGAGTCGTGTGAATTTGTGCTCAAACCAGTGTCTCACACCGTGCAGGATTTCATTTCATTTTTAAGGGAAGAAGATAAAGGCATTGATAGGGTTGCTGTATATAGAACTAGTAAGTCAACACTGCTTCTTAGATTTTAGACTTTCAGATTTTGTTTTGTATCAGAGTTGTCCATAATCCTGGCCTCTATACCAGTAACTTGCTCACCCATTATGTTCCATAGCATTGCTTGATACTCTGGCTGTTTAAGTATATAGGTTTCTTTGACGGATGGGTCTTTAAGTCTTGAAGTACTTACAGTCAAACCTGTGAACAAAGACCACCCTTGGGAAAGACAAAATGTGGCCTTATTGACAGATGGCCTTTATTTGGATGTTAGTTTGTTCTAAATATCATTGATGGTTTTCCAAAGAATGACCTTTATTAAGAGGCTGGTCTTTATTAGGAGGAGACTGCAAACGCAGGTTTAATTGTAGTTTATTTGTGACAAGCATTAAACTTGTCATCTACAAATCCATTGAACTGTCTTGTTGCTAAATCATGATTACAAAACACTGATGGTTATCTAAACACATGGTCAGTAATGAGTGAACTTAGGCATCCATCTGTAATTTTTGTCACTAGGGGATGACTGGTTTCAAATATGATCTTGATTTGAAATGTCTACAGTAAATGAAAGGATCTGGTGATAAATCTCTTACTTGCTGGCTTGACAATGGTCTGTATGATACTGGAATATTTTTCTGCTGAATAGGATTTTTTGTTCTTAATAAATTGTTTATGTTTTCTTCCACCAGGGTCCTGACAGTTCCTGGAAACTTTGTCTTATGTTATGTAAATATTATGATTGGATTGAACTTTCAATACTTCCGTCCTTAGACTTCCTGTCCTACGGTTCAGCAAATTTAATCCATAAATTTTACGTGATATTCAATTACTGTGTTGTCAAACAATTGACACTGTGAATATGTGCAGGAGCCTAGAACCTTGATACCATCTTAAAAATATTCTAGAGGATAAATTCAATTTACTTTACTAGAATTTGATATAAATATCTCCTGGGATGCTGGCTAGGATATTTGTTGGCGCTATTTGCTGACAGCTTATTGTACTTGAAATGCAAAGAATGGATTAAAACTAATTTGTAACTTGGTATCTTGTTACAAGTGCTGAATGAGGAAATTGTCAAGCCTTTAGCTAGACCAGAACTTTAACTGAAAATATGGTAGTAATACATTTGAGTGACTCTAATTTTATAAAAGAGAAAGAGGGAGTGAGAGTAAAGGGAAATCATGGAGGGGAGAGTGTGGAGAATTCAGGGAGGGAGGGAGGGAGGGAGAGTGAGGAGAAAGGAGGGAGGTAGGGAGAGTGAGGGGAAAGCTTGGTGGGGATGCAGGGGGAGACTATTACTCAGGAGAAGGGATGGAGGGAGAGTTAGGGGAGGGCAGGGAGGGAGAACGTCAGCGTCATAGACCCATATTTCTATATCTGACCCATAGCCTCTTCACCATACTAACTCGCCACTTTTTTCATCTCAGATTTCTGTGAAGTATATCGCAAATGGCAGGACAAATATAGTTTCTGATATATATATAGGGTACTAGTAATTGGAAAGCATTGTTACTGTTGGTGGCTATAAAACATGGTGTTTAAATATTAGTGACCTTCCAGTGTAGGTGTTTATTGGCCATTGTGTGTACCAGTGCTGTCTGGGTAATAACTATGTAATGCCAATATTGGTACTCATCAGTGGCTAGAATTTTTTGTGCAGACATTTACATTGCAATCGTTTCTTGTCATTTTGTCAATTCATTATAAGTCTTGTATAAGTGTTTGACCTCTGCAATAGCATTTACAAATCCTCTTGGAAGGATGTCAATATTTCATTTGTTCAGATTGTTTTTGTGCTAGCGGTTTGTCTGACTGCCATTATGTTGTCTTACTATCAGAAATTTGTTGCTTTATGTTGGAATGAAATTTTTTGTTCTTTCTGTCATTACAAGCCGGAGATAAAGAGATGAATGAAATCAGCTGGGATAGGTTGATGTTGTATTTCAAATGTTTTGTGTATCTGGATACTAAATGAGTGTCATGTTTTCCCCGACAAGTTGATTACTGGTATATCTGAATATTTGTATGGTAATGGTTCATGGTATTTTGGGATTGTCCTGTTTTCTGTTGGCCTTTTAACCATGGAGTATTTGGCCTTTTTTATTGAGAAATTAAAAACTTAAAACAAAATAAGCCATTCTTGGAATATCATTGCTGTCAACCTTTGTTAACCTACAAACAACTGGTAGTTGATAGCTAATTGCCTGCTAACAAAAGTAGTTAATTATAATTAAACTTGAAGGCCTGTTTGATTTACCTATCACAGAAAGATCAAACATGGTATGGTTGCATGGTGCATTTGTTGATATGTAAACCTATAAAGCTTTATGTATATTCCGATCCCTAAAAGACTTGATATGAAACAAACATTCCTAGAGAAATGTTTGTCTGACAATTTTGGCATCATGGATTTACAGGACCTGTAATTATTAAGAATTGATTGTCATTCAAACTGATGTGTTTAGTTCCATGGGAATATGGTTGACAATGTAAATCTTAAGTAAACCTGACTGTTATCAAATATGATTATGCAACAGTTTCTTCCTTGACAGATATCTGCCTACACCATATTGCGAAAATTTGCACACAAAATCCTTCGTACTTTTATATTTTAGCCTCCTGTGGCCAATTCATCATCTGTTTTTGGTCATTAAATGTAACAAAAGTATTGCATTCTGAGAAAATTGCTACACTTTCATTCACTGCTCTTTCTTTCGGTGACAATTAAATGAATGGTGAGGATTTTTGCTGACATGACAAGATGGATAATTTCTGAAACTTTGGTTTAAGCTTATTTTATTTGTATGTGGCGTTATTTCATGTATTTGAGCGTATTAGGAATTATATCCCTACCAGTCATATTTCATGTAGTGGATAAATTATATTTGATGTCAAAATATTATTCAAAATCAACAAGGAATTCACTTGAGCATCTTGGGTTCACCCATAATCTCTGGAAATTACATGAAAGCAATATCAAAACTCACCTTCGGTTTATGCTCCTTTAATTCCATACCCACCCCTTATTTCCTACAAATTAATTGTTAGATAATGAACCGATGATTGATATTTTTTTCTAATTATTAGATACTAGACAACTTGAACCATTTATTGATGTATATAGTCTAGCGCAATTAGTTAGGTCATGGCAGGTCATACCCTTCTATGAAAATTTGATAAAAAAATTGATTTTCCTCCATATATGGAGAAGTTGCTGGCTCCATGTGGAAGGGTAAGTTTGTACTAGTTAGAATAGAGTCCAGGAATACTGGTTAGGTGAACTGGCCATGGTATATAACTGAAAAATGTTTTTAAAAAGCCATTAAACCTGATAAGAAAATGAACAACAAAAAGTTACCAGGAATCATTTAATGTGCCAGCAAATGTCATGTTTGAATTAGTTGTGTTATGCATGTAACACAAGTTGGCTTCTGTGTCATTGAGTACATTATTGTAGATGTATTATTGTTTTGATATTGTAGTAATTCTTTTACTTCTACAAACTGTATAACAACCTCAACATCTGAGTCGATATTAAATACGATATTTTTTTCCTTAAAACCACTGATCATCAACATGGTGTTACATGAAATCCCAATTATTATACATCTCTTACAGAGCTTAGGCTTAAAGAGACTTCTATCTTCATGTGAGACGTTGATTGCATCGACCTCAAGTAATATTTTGCAAAATCGTAACTCTTCGAACGTAATTCATTATGAAAAATGTCTCACTGTAGTCTCAATTACTTTCATCATATCTCTGTGTCTGCTAGATTTTTTCCAATAATTTGTATGATTTATCCCTAATGTCATTACTCTTTTCATTCCATTCCAATCATATTAATGATAGTTTTCTCTCAATTTCTAATTTTTAAATTCTTATGGAATTTTTATACTAACTAGCAATGGTGTTTCAACTATATCTTCTTGAGGAAAGTTCATTATGAGGTATACTTTAAAAAAGTGAGCTTTACCATTGTTACATTTCTCCAGAAAATATGGTAAACTAGACAATTGTTATGATTTTCCTTTAAATATAGTAAGCTCTTCAAGGTTGAAACATGAAAAACAATTTAGATTTTACCATTATTCATTACTTTATTATTATGTGAAATAGTTCAAATTTCATAACCTTATTTAATGAGCAACATAATTTCAAAAGCAATATACTTGGTTTCAGTTTGTAATTCCAGTGTCATAAAATCAAATTATGTTTAATTGCGCAATAAAGCTTGTGCGTTGATTAGATTCAGCCATTTTTCAGCCTGTTGTAATAGGATATAAATCAAATTTTCGTTGCAATTTTGTAGTTATTTGTTTGAAACAGTTTGTCAATTCTGACAAATTAGCAGTTTTAAGTATTTCCTGGAGGTTGGATGAAATGATTAGAAAGACAACAAAGGCTGGTGTAGTGTTAGTTAACAAATCTCATAGGAATGAATTATTCAGCATGTTAGGTCGGAGGTTGAAATGGTGATATCCACTGTTGTGTTAAGTTAAATGTTCATGTATATAGTTTCCTCTATAATATGATGTATTGAGAAAGTAGCCATTATTCGTATAATTAGATCATTTTTGTCAAGCCCACATGCGGTGAGCTCGACTTAGTTGTCAAAATGGCGGTTCCATGTCCGTTCGACTTGACTTTGTCCGGACCATAACTTCCCTATGCATCAATGAATTTTAAAATGACCCCGGTCCATATTTCAAAGGTCAAGGCCACACTGCAGGCCGGACATGTTGCCATTTGGCAACTTCTAGTTAAAATAAAATGTTTTTAATGAGATGCAAGGTGAAAGGTCATAATTGCAAAAGTAATTTCAACTACCCATCTATATTACCCTGCTATTGTCTAGTAAGTTATCACTAAAATAGCTCTTGTTTATTGTTTTTCGCAACATGCAGAACATTACAATAAACATTCTTCTTGTTTTATTACGCAAATATTGTTTTTGGCAGTCCACTGTCTTGTTAGGTAATTTCCATTGGGAATTGCTGATCAATAAAAATTTGAATTTTTCCCAAGATTTTATCAATTATATGAGACGTACAGCAAACAATGTCTTGATTATACTGGTGTATCTGTAGTTTAAGTTTAATTACATTGATGAGTGCCAAAAATGAATGTTAGATTTTTCTTAGCATTCATAGCAAAAAATAAGCTCTAAAATAAGATGCAGTTATGTCTGGATCTGGTTGTGAAAAGCTGTTACTGGCTACGAATTTGATGAAACATGAGGAGTTGTGAAGCGTTAATTTTTCCATTTGTAAAAAATTTGTGTTTGTTCTATGAAGATGTGCTTCAACTTTGCCGCAAAGGGACTGGTAATAGTGAACATAGATAGGAAGCCCACTGTAATTCTTGTAGAATGTTTTCTTGTAATTTGGTTACTATGTTTGTGTATACCATGATGTGACTGTGTAGGGAATGGTGTGAATTTTACTCTCAATCTTGTTGCCAATTTGTTCTTATGACTGCTATGTGAGAGTCTTAATTACCTAATATGTCCCAAGATGAGCGTGATTTTGACCCAAAGGCATACTTAGACAAAACCGTGATTGAAGACAGGTACTTTTTAGTGAATATCTTCATTTCCAGTGTTCTGTCTAGGATTGAGATAATGAAATGAATGTAATTTTCTTGTCTGCAGATTTTAGTTACATAGTAAAACAATTTGCAAATCTTGTCTACAAATGGTTAATTTTACAGTGTTCCTGTTTTCTGTTTGTTCTGGACATTTTCCCCTAAGTTCCTTGGGTTTTTGAGACGGCTTAATGGTAAAATTGTTTCTACTTTTATATCCAGATGAATATTTCTAGTGAATCACATATTGCCTTATTTCATGACTTTCTTGCATACAGAACGAAACAATTTAGCTATTCCTGCCTTCTACTGGTGGCCAGTGTCAAAGCTATTGGACATGTTATTACTGAAGTGTGCACTTGACAGGGTATTAATGAATTCTGGAAGTGTCATGAAGTCACTTGAGAGGTTGAAATTGGTTTCATTACAACCCTAATGGGATATTAAGGAAGGCTCACATATGCTGAGGTTGTTAAGAACATGCTGTAATATGTTCATTTTAGTTATATCTGTCAGTTGTTGACAACCAACAGTAATAGAACATGTTGATGTCCTGTAAATATCACTCTCATAGTGTTAAAAGTATCTGTCTCATAAGAATCAGTTTTACAGTTCTTTCTACCAATGTTTATGGTACCCCTCACACCTGTAAATGCTTGAAACAGTGCAGGGGGAAATGGCTTGATATAATGATTGTTCATTATGAATTAGTATTCTGATGTGCTGGGAAACATAGCATCTATACAGTCAGCTGATGTATGTTTGTGTCAATCATGGAATGTACAGGTATCCTGAACCTTCGGTTGTGTGAACCATCAAGGTTATCTCCATGTTGCTTATCAAACTTTGTTACATGTCAGGCACAGACTGTGATTGTCTTAAGATAGTCTGTGTTTATGTTTAATGTGTTATTTATTAGCAAGTTGTGAAATGTGTTTATTTTCTATAAGCTTAACTATACTATGTCAACATGTGGTTGGTCACATAATTTATGATCTCTGAATCATACAACCTTTCAATACTTAAAGATTTGGTTGTAAGCTGGGACCAGACTTTTTTTGGCCTTGCTTTATTGTTTTATGGCAGTGTATCAGGTAATGAAGTATTATAGGAAAGTGTGTATACAGTAGACTCAACAGTTTACTGGTTTTGTGAAAGATTGCTTGTTATTGACAATCTCTGTCTGCTTCAATGTCTTAAGTATTATATGATGTAAAAACATCCTGCTGACTGATTTACAGAATTCCGTCATGTAGATGATACAGGTGTAGTTATATGTAGAATTCATTGTTATTTATTGTAAGATTTTTATGGAGTGCATTGCATTATGTCTAAGGCTCAATCAGCAGTTGGTTAATAATGTGTAGTAATTGTTTATTATAGGCGTGCTTGTATGATTGCCAGGTACTATTTGCAACAGTGCTAGTCTTGAAACATTTTGAAAAGTAGAAATGAGTTTTTGTGTTGTATATAGTTAGTGTAACTTATTTACATGACTTTAATGGCTTCGCTGGTTTGTTTTGATACGAGATGATACAAGGTGTATTAAGGGTGTCCTGTATACCAGCATATGGCTGTAAATTCTTGGAGCAGTAAGCCAGTTGTATTGGTGTGGGCTGCATTGTCAGACAGACGTTATGAAACAAGTTTCAGTGTTTAAAAATACATTTGGCAATGGTCATTGATAGTTGTTTTTATTCAAACTGTGGACTGCTGCTGTGGTGTTCATTTATAAATATGGCAGTAAATTCAATTTTGAGATGAACTCATATATTGGTTTTATATCAGATGTCATAGAATGTATGAATTATTTTGTGGATGGTAATGTACTCTCATAATATTGATTTTATTGTCACATTAAATGTCCTTCTGTAGTTATCTTGTAATCGCAGATTGTAGGTGGCTGCTATAGATCTAAAAATGATGACAGGTTGCATGAATAAACATAAATAAATAATTACTGGTAATATGAGCATACCTGTATTAGGGAAAAGTATTGTTGTTATACAATAACTTCAGGTTAACAACAGTAGATGCTTTAAATGTTGTTGTCAAAGTGAGTTTTGTATTCATACGAGTTTAATGTGGAAATCATTAAAGTTCACATTAAGCTCTTTTTGTGCTTTATTGAAATACCATGTTTTTCTGAAGGTTATGTGGCATGTTCAGGATCACTGTTTTAATAGAGAAATCAATGATTGTGTTTTTGGTACCTATTTTAGCTCATTTAATGAACTGCTGTCAAATCGATCTGTGACGTTAGGTTTATTTAAATCTTTTGTTATGTTATGATATTTTTTGTATGATTAATGGACTGTTTGTGTTTGCAGGTCTGTGCCAAATAGTCTTACATTGTGTCTGTCATCAGACAGGCAAGTATATAAAAGAAAACTACTGTCATCAGGCAAATTTTTACCAGTCTGAACCCTTTTTGACAGTCAGAACTGTAGACTGTTTTTTTTTCATATTGACTGGGTTACTGCTTCATCATCCTAAGGATGTATAGAATAAATGTACTGTATGTAGAATGAGAATAAAATGAAGCTTTGACACGAGATGTACTAGTGTTATATAGCCAATATATTACTTAAATGGTACAAGCCAATACATTACTTAAATGGTACAAGCCAATACATTACTTAAATGGTACAAACCAATACATTACTTAAATGGTACAAGCCAATACATTACTTAAATGGTACAAACCAATACATTACTTAAATGGTACTAGCCAATATATTACTTAAATGGTACAAACCAATACATTACTTAAATGGTACAAGCCAATACATTACTTAAATGGTACAAACCAATACATTACTTAAATGGTACAAACCAATACATTACTTAAATGGTACAAACCAATAGATTACTTAAATGGTACAAACCAATACATTACTTAAATGGTACAAGCCAATATATTACTTAAATGGTACAAGCCAATACATTACTTAAATGGTACAAGCCTATACATTACTTAAATGGTACAAGCCAATACATTACTTAAATTGTACAAGCCAATACATTACTTAAATGGTACAAACCAATACATAACTTAAATGGTACAAGCCAATATATTACTTATATGGTACAAGCCAATACATTACTTAAATAGTACAAGCCAATACATTACTTTAATGGTACAAGCCAATACATTACTTAAATGGTACTAGCCTATACATTACTTAAATGGTTCTAGCCTATACATTACTTAAATGGTACTAGCCAATACATTACTTAAATGGTACTAGCCTATACATTACTTAAATGGTACTAGCCTATACATTACTTAAATGGTTCTAGCCAATACATTACTTAAATGGTACTAGCCTATACATTACTTAAATGGTACTAGCCTATACATTACTTAAATGGTACTAGCCAATATATTACTTAAATGGTACTAGCCTATACATTACTTAAATGGTACTAGCCAATATATTACTTAAATGGTACTCTGCAAGGTCTACAGACATTTCTCGTTGTTATAAAACACACAACAATTGCTGCCAACACTTCCGAGAAATAATTCCTCATTTTCTGATGGAAGCAACACACAAGTTTGACCATATTCATTTTCTCTTTATTGAAAAAATCCAATGCATCTTCAGTCTAATAAAAAAGATTTAGCCTGGAGCTTGAGGTCTGTTTAAACAATACCAGTAATAGAAACCAAATGATTTGCCAATGTGCCAAAAAATCTGAAATACGAATTCCATACTTGTAATGCACTGTGCTTTCTGTATTGTTTTGTTCCTATCATTTACATTGTGAGTTTTTTAGAGTAAACTTCTCTGCTACCAAACACAGTACTGTAATTATTGCATGAGTAAAGATTTTCATTTTCTTCAGATAAGAACTGAGTCATGGTTCACAACATTCAATTAATATCTTTATAAAATTGGTTCAATTATTTGTATATCGAAAAATCTACTTTTTAAAAAATGCTTCGGATAGGTCTGTTATGAAGCACCGTTAACTTAATGTTGGGATTAACTTGCTCTCTCCATAGCAAGTAGTTTGTCACTTACCAGTAGCTAATGATGAAATCAAGTGTTGCTTGATGTATGAACTTATTGATTCTATGGTGGCATCGTATGTTTATCTTTTCTTGTAGTATTTGTCTCCTCACTACCCAAATACTGATTGTTGATTCTAGGGATTTGGTATGTAATTTGATATTTGGTTGCAGGAATGACTTGTCGTGCTCATTATCTTAACAAACATTGATGTGTAAGAATTGTTGTCTTGTTTATAATTTGTCTGTGGTCAAGCTTACCAAGGTCAATAGAAAATTTCCCAAATCTCTTCATAGGATGATCATTTCTTTTATCGTGTTTTATATTACAAGCGCCTCATGATTTTTGAATGTTCAACAATGTATTTTGCCTTGAAAGATCTAGATTTGTCGCTTAAAATGCACAAAATACAAGAATTCCATACCAGGCCTAAGGTATACAGGACCAAAAATGTATGTATAAAGGTGTACAGACCAAAGGTTTTCTGGACCTAAGGTTTACCAAACTTAAAGTAATGCAAGACCGATGGGGTACCAGACCTAAGGTTTACCAAACTTTAAGTATGCAAGACTGATGGGGTACCAGACCTAAGCTGAATTAAGTTTTGATTAAACATCAGTCCTGATTCTTTAACTAGAATTCTGAAATCTTTATAAAGATCAAAATCAAGTAATTGCACAAAAATGTTTATTTCTTCTCTATTCATTATCAGTCTGTGGTAATCATTTTTGTTCATTAATCTCTGATTTGTTAGGCAAGTTGTCAACTATGCATAGACTTGCACTATCCCCAGTCTGCTGTATAGTTTAATATGTCAGGTTGATTTATTATAACGTTAGTATTGAATGAATGGAATGAATCAATGTGACTGAATGTAATGACACTATTTTAGTACTGGAACATGTGTCTGCTGTAGAAGATTACTAGATGTTGGTGAACACTTAATGACAGTGATGATGCTTTGTGTCGTGTTTGTTGACAGTTACAGGTTTGGTCTACTAGGTACATAAAGCTAATGTTTACTTTGGGTCACAGTGACTTCATTCCATTGTGATTGGCTTTGCCAGAAGAAGACTAGTTTTGACAAACTATTATAGAGTCTGGTATGCTTCTTCTGATTAAATGCTAGATAAGGCCTCATTTAGTTTTCTTTATTTTGTTCTTGTCTGAAATTTGAGACTGTAGCACTGATTTTAGTCATTGACATGTTATCATCTGTGTTTGAGTTTCTTTATGGTAAAAGAATATCCTCTTGTGTTATTCAGCGTATTTTTACTATTTTGAATTAGAATGTTCAGTCAATCTTATGCCGCCAGAAAAGGTCTTAGTTCACCTTGCTATTAAAAGTTCATACCATGGTCTATAAAAAAAGTATGTTAATGTATTTGGTACAGGTGACCTCGTATAGTTGATTCTAGATCATTGATCTGTTTCACTGTGGCTAGTGTTGGTTGTTGTACTTTCATTACCATAATATTTCTATCAACTCTGATATTGATGAGAATCAATGGTAGCTTGGGAGAATTGCTCAGGAGTGACACGGAGATAAATATATGTTTTTTGCCAATTGATGCAAAAACTTGAGGAGTTTCATTGCATTATTGTCATTTATGAGCATTTTCCAGTCCGCTTGACAGCTCAATTTTACTGGAATTTTAATGAGTGTTATTTTGAAATAAAACATAGAAAACAGATTTAAAACTTACAGAAGCGATGTGTTCCATATAAGGACACATTTCGTGCATCTGGGTGATTGTGAAGTGTCAGCGATTCACGTCTTTTTGTTAATTGACATGAGAAGCCATATGAAACATGTCCTTTAGGAACTCATACTGGTTTGTGTAGTGTTTGTGTGCTGTTAATGAACCATGATCATTCACACTAGGGCATGTAATAGTTGAAGTTAATGCTTTAAAAATACTATACATTGTCACATTATCCCTGAGTCAAAGATTTAAAACCAATAATCGATAACACTTAGAGAACATTTTGCTTTTAGTAGTTATATTGACTTACTCGAAGTATTGGTAATTAGGTTTACTGAGAATTTCTACGTGTGAAATTATTTTGATGAATTGATATAACAAATGGCAACTGCTGTTAATTGTTGCAGCATATGATTCCCAGGGTAATTAATAAACTGTGAATATTATTTGTATGAATGTATCAAGTTGTGTTAGTTCATTTTCATCAGGGATCAGTTGTATAAGTTTATGTTATGACTTGTGATGCATACATTGTCGTCTGCCCAAACAGTATATGTTCAAATATGAGCAGCTACTTGCCAAATTTGTATTAACTGGTAATTGTAATAACCCTATGTTCATTTGGCTAAAATGTGTGGTTTTAGGATTGCCCAGATCATTGTCAGTTTAACCCTTTACCTCATAATACCGCTTTTCCCTGCATCTGAAGCAGATGACTTTTGAAAACATTGTGGCAAAAGAAGCCATGATAACATGCAATAAGTAATGGCTTCTTTTGTCCCAGTATTTTCCTCTGTGTCAGAGGGAAACAACCCGATTTTCTTAAACAAATTGATGTTTTGTATATTAGCTTTGAATTTGGAAGAGTCGTAAATATGGTTATGAGGCAAAGGGTTAAAATAACGTGAGGGAGTGTCACTTCTTGTCACATGTAAATTGCATGGACTTACAGTACGATCATTATGTCTGCTAGTTGGCAAAGTCCTTGCAAGTATTTGTTGAACATAAAACCCACCAATTATTTTTATATTCTGTTTTGCTAGGATAATGATCAATGATACAGAATAGAGTCACTTGATGCTGAAATGTTACAAATAAACGTATACAGTGGTATACAGGAATATTGATTAACAGATCGTTAGTTTTATGGTACTGAGTATATAGATGACTTTGGAGAATAGATTTAGTTTTTGTAATGATGAAGCAATATTGTTATTAATTGTCTGAATTTGTTATTTTAGATGGTGCCAAGGTAGCAGGGTCAACTACAATCGACATACTGCTGAGGACGCCATTCTCTGTCTCTATAAATGAGAACACATACAACATCAGCCCTCCAGAACCAGGTTTGTACTTTACTTAGGCTAGAAAAAAATAATCATGTTTACTGTCACTTGACTAAAAAAAGGGTGGGTAAGGTGACAAAATTGGTCTACTAGTATTTCTTTTTCTAAGCATACCTTAATTTTGTGCAATGCCTGATTGGAGGTAAGGTTCGTCTCCAAATGTGTTCATAGTTAGGATTTTGTCATCAGGAAATTTAGGGTCGGTCAGGTCTGGTCAGGCCAATCAATGGTAACAAACCTTTTTTCTGGCCTTATCTATGTCAGTATTCTCAATGCTGCTACAAGACTTAAGTGTCATAAATCAGAATCCTCTCCATGTTTTACCCAGCAGATACGTCAGCATTGTATTTTTAGTATTGCAGCCTCAATGTGGTACTTATAAAATTTGGTCTATAAACTTGATTCTGTGTGTGTGATATTATTCAGTGCAATAAAAGATATAAAATTGTCTGATGTAATAAATCATTCATATTTCCATGCCTAGAATCATATAATATGTATAAATAATAAAATAATACCTTTTTGGCAGCAGTCACTTTCACAGAATATAATACTTTTGAAGAGGACATTTTTGCTGTGTGAATATAGCAGTACATACATAACACAATCTCACCAGTAATTCCACTGTTTCCAACTTAGTGCCCATCTTTTAAGTAAAAATTTAAAGTTACATAATGTGTCTATTTGTTCTGAGGTTAGTATAACAATTACTGACATGTTACCCTGGCTTCCACTGTTCTGTATGATAAGAGATCACTATTTGTGAACTAAATGATGTATTAGTTGTGATGTGTCAGTTGAAACATTGAATTAGATCTTCATCTGAACTGAAAGTTCTCTCATAGATTTGCTTAAGGGCAGTTTTCTGGCTGTTGGGAAACTGACATCTGCTGGGGATTCTGTCACAGACAAATCTGATTATTTTACCCGCTCAAATTACTGCAGCAATTTGCACGATTCTTATTTGTACTCATACAAATTCTAAACAGTGCGCTTTCCCTTCCAGCATTTTGGAAATATCCATTATATCTATGTAAGCCATCACTGTATGTTTGTAATGGCTGTCAACAATCTATTACAATCTGGCTAATATACACATGGCCCCATCTGTGGTCAATTGTGTCAGGCTAATAAATAGAAAGCTTGTGTTTTATTTTGAATCCTTGATAATTACTCATGGTTATGTATACATGTTAGTTTCTGGTGACATTAATCTGTATGTCTACTTCGTGTTTAGCATCTCTGGTACCAGGATAGTATTACTAGTGTATGTAAATTATTGAAGCTGTACTGAAATCTTTAGGTGGGAATTCAGAAACAGTTTTTTTCCATTGTTCAAATATAACCAGACTCGAATAATAAGCATTAAGAAACCTTGTTAATGATTTTATTTGTATACAATTAATGTACTGAATCATGCTGTTGCATGTTTTGGTCATTAAGCAGACATGTGCCTTTAAGTTGGTTTATATATTGTTGTGTATCACTTAAGTATTCATCCTTAAGGCTTAGTATTCAGTTTTGTACCCCATACTAAAGTGTTAGTACAAGAAAGTCTACTGAAAATTCTCTTAACTAGGTTTAATTCACTTAAGTTTTTTTTTATTTACAGAAATTAATGTTCCTGCTGAAAGTTTTGATAAGATAACAGAAGTGAAGAGTCTGACTGCCAAATTGTACTCCCAGCTCAATGTAGAGGAATATCAGTTAAAACGTGAGACTGAAATTATAGAGAAGTTAGAAGATTACAAAGTCCAGATAGAACCATTTTTACAGGTAAAACATCATAGTTTAACAAAGTGAAGCTTTTATTGTTCCATGTATAAAATACAAATCTCTGAAAACATGGCTCTGTGACTGATACTAAAATAACCTTCAAAATCAATTCACTTAAATTTTATATTATGGATGAAAGTTTTCTGACATGTGATGGAATTTCCAGTTTAATCTGTACTTGCAGGTCACAACCCCTCCCCCCACCTCACCTGGTTTTATTGTTTTTGCGGCCCTGAGCTTATTATCAGGTTCTTCAAAATTTCCGACTTTCACCCATGTGTAATAACACTCATACCGTTTAATTTACATATGAGTCTGTACACTTAATGTTTACCACAATGATCACATCACAAAATTCGGTTTCACTCTTCTTCAGTTTCACTATGAATTGCATTGAATTATCCGCCTCAGTCAGCAATGAATTGATGGTTCTCTCAAATTTTCTTGTCTACTTTATCATTGGTATTTCATTATACGCTGCTTCAAGCCCTGTATCAAATGGATAAAAGTGTTATATTATAGTATTGAAAATAATAAAACGTTTTGATATACAGTTTATAGCTGGAGTCTTGGGCAACATCTAATTAAGTTATCTCCGTAAAATATAGTCCAGACAATTCTACTTGAAGCAGTGTTGCTGATTTTTACTGTTGTCACTTACAGTGTCTTGATCATTCCATGGCTTTGATAAAAGCTGCAGGATTTTCCAAGCCAGATATTTGAAACAAACAGGAAAAATCTATAAATTGAGTGGGTGTTTCAATGCATTTTTCATCGAAGCTAATCTGCCATGTATTTTGTATGACGAAAGGACATGAGATATTGCCTTACACAGATTGATTGCTCGTTATCTTCATATGATTGAATTTTTCCCTACATTAAGTCATTGATTGACTTTTTTCTCACTTAATTTAACGTTTGTAATATCAATATTTTGTTCATTATTAATGAGAATGCTGTTTGTTAGTTATCATATTGCACACAACTTAGTATTTATAAAATATTTCATACGTCCAACTGGTGAAGGTAACCATTGTTTAACTAATTTGAGATGTTGTGGTTTATTCTATGTCATTGTCCTCCGATTTTAACCAAATATCAATGCATTATGTTCACTTTTATGTTGATACATCAAAGGGTTGTAAAATGTATCCCAATACGATCTGTTACGGGAAATTTATTTGTCATTAAAAGTAAAAAAGGTTACCAAAAGGAGTTCAAGAACTACCAGTATCTATTATAACCCTTTGTCTCATAAGCATATTTTTGACTTCCAAATTCAAAGTTTAGATACAAAACATCAATTTATTTAAGAAAATTGGGTTATTTCTCTCAGACAGAGTGAAAAATGTTGTGGCAAAAGAAGCTATTACTCATTACAAGCAATGGCTTCTTTTGCCACAACATTTTCTAAAGTCGTCTGCTTCAGATGTGAGGAAATGCGGTATTATGAGGCATAGGGTGAAAAGTTTCGGTTTAATTCTATTTATTGTATTTGGGTCAGTGCCTGGATTGGTTTGAAAGTGTATTAAGTGACTTCAACAAACTAGAAATTTACAAAATTATCCTGAATGTACCATGTTAAAAATAGAACCGGAGAAACACATTACATACCAAAAAAATGTGCATTATTTCTGAACAGAAAAAATTGGTATTATTTGTTTTGAATTGTTCATACAATGTCAGGACATGAGTTGTTCTGATTGAAAAAAATACATATCAAGAGCATTGTTGAGAACATGATTATTGTCAGAGAAACCTGACTGGTATTGTAATTGTTTAAATACTAACTGAGGCTATGTAACAAATAGTTGTAAATTTAACCCTTTGCTTCATAATACAACATTTCCCAGCATCTGAAGCAGACAACTTTTTAAAACATTGTGACTAAAGAAGCCATTGCTTGTAATGAGTATGGCTTCTTTTGCCACAATGTTTTCCACTCTGTCAGAGAAATAACCCAGTTTTCTTAAATAAATTGATGTTTTATATATTATCTTTGAATTTGGAAGAGTGCAAAATAGGCTTAAATTGGAAAGGGTTAAACCAGACTTTGTATCATGACTCACAGCAATGAAAACTTTTGTTATTACTGATTACCCTTCTCTTTTTAATTTGCATGTTTATCAGGTTCTAGAGATCTCAATTTCTAAGTGATCAAAGTTAACGCAGAAAAATAAACATCATAAAGACAGTAGAATATTCAGGTCTCATGTTAGTTATTTGTCTTTATGTTGAAGAATTTCAAGTGGTGTTACACTGTATCAAATGTGATCATTTTTGTCATAGATTTCCTCCATAAAGTTCTGAAATTATTTTCTTCTGCTGTGGTTGAATTGTCTGTTTAACTTGTTGTTCTGCTGTTTAATAAATAGACGTGAAATATTGGAAACAGGCTGATACATCTATCATTGAATTCCCTGCATGGAGAGATCTGTCTTCTTTGGACAAAAAGCACATGTGATAGATGCAGCGGGGTCATAGGTTAAAACAAGTTGCACTTAGTTTAATAGAAGTAAAACCTCACCAACAGGCTTCAGATGTCATGTAGTTATTTATATATTCTTGCAGAAAAAGTTTGACATGGAACAGAAGATTGTATCAAAGAACAAAATTGCCATGTATTTGGGGTCCACATTGATGGGATTACAGTTTGGATTTTTCGCACGACTCACATGGTGGGAATATTCGTGGGACGTGATGGAACCTGTCACATACTTTGCAACTTATGGTGCTATTATAGCAATGTATGCATACTTTGTTGTATGTGCGCAGGTAATGTTGTTTGATATTTTGTTTATGCTTTGGAATTAAAACCAGCTTATGAATATAATTTGTTTATGTACTCTGAATTAGTGAGTATTGTTTTTGTGATAAACACGTAAAAATTAAGATTGAATCAAGGAAAAAGTTCTTCCTGTAAGTTTGAAAGTCACACTTAGTCCACCTCTGGAACGGATGAAAAGTACTTATTTCCAGTCAACTCAGTGACAGATGCCAATATTTACCTAACTGATACCTTGTTCAGACATATAATGTTACAAACAGTGCTAATGTATATTTACCCTGCACAAAACTTAAGTTTGGGAAAAAGTCACCACTAAGAATGGAAGCTTGAGTCCCTAAGCTTTGTGATTCAATTTACTAACCACTATATCACTGTCTCACTTTTAGATTTTTATCTGTCGAGCTCCCAGCACTCCTGTATTAACTTATACATCCATTAGTTAGTGTAGCAATGCTGCATTAGTTAAAATGCATACTAAGTAGATTAACCAATAATGTTCCTGTTAAATATTCAGCAATTTGTAGGGTTTGAAGTTTTGTCAGTTGTTTAGAGAAACCATAGAAACCATAGCTTACTGAAATGTATTCTATCTATTCCTTAAAATTTTTTAAGTGAGTTTCTGAGTTTTTGGTGTAAATTGTAATTTTCAGTATTAAATTAAGATGTTTGGGTTTTTTTGGTACTGTCCAATACTTCTTCAGTGTTAGAAATTTAATTACTTTGTCAGAGAAATTGTAATGAATGGAGGTTATTCACCCTCTAATCAGATTCTCTGGAAGTGTTTTGTTTCTGTTCTGTTTTGTAACAACTCTTTGCTTTTCCAATTTTCATGACTTTCTGTAATTTGTCTCTGTTTGGGATCTGAAATTTTTTATCTGAAATTGAATTAAATACTTAATTCTACTCCCGACAAACTGAAAATCAGACTAGAACTTACTGGCTCATTAGACATTTCTTATTAAAATTTTGTGATTCACGTGTCTTTTGCTTTTTCTCTATAACTGGATTGTTCAATTGATTTGACTGTGTCTGCCATTTCAGAAGCACAACCTAAAGTTTTGAAATCTAGATTAGATATAATTTATTGTCCACATTCTTTTGCCTGATATTTGAATGTTTTTATGAATTTTAACCATATTACAAAACACATGAATAAAATTTATGGTACCCATGAAGAATGGTATTGGTCATCAAGAAGATAAAATGAATATGATATGCCTTTGTATTCAAATAAATAAATAAAATACAACCTTTAGATGACATAACTGTATTTTCTACTCTTGCAATTGGAAATCATTGAATATTAGTTCAATAGTTTTCATTGTTCTGTCATTTTTAGCTTGCCTGTTTCAAAGAAAAAGTCGATGCATTATTATGATTGCTGCAGCATTGTCGTTGTAGCGCAAAAACTTTAATGTAGCCCATTACTCAATCTCTTTAAAGATATCAACAAGACGACGCTTGGAACACTTGATTTATCATGACAAGGCGCAGTTGCAAGACACGGGGCATTATTCTGAAAGCTATATTTTTGGAGTTATGCCCCTTTTTAGCTTTGAATTTTGGTCAAAATTACATCTGAACATGTTTGAACACAAAATCACTAACATATCCCCTTTTTCAACATATAAAACAGATGAGCAGCATTTGGGCCGCTCTGCAGAGCTCTAGTTTTCTATGTGGCAGCTCAATTTCTAGAATATTATATGTTTAACAGAAGATTTAATTAGTGGTCTGAAGTCTATCTTGGCTTAGAATTAACCAGAAATTTCTTCAAAGCAACCTTTTATTGTTTGAACGATAGCCATATGAAGATCTGCTTATATGGAAAGATATCGCTTAAATATTTTGATTGCACTAAAACAGCTATTTGTCTGCGTATAAATCCTGTGGGATTCAGATCAGATTATCACAGAAGTAATGTGATGTCTGGCAGTCAATTAGGTATTTGTGTACCAAAGCCATTACTTTATGACCTCATGTAACAATCGGTGGTGTTAATGATGCATTTGTGACTAAACACAAGGGATAATGGATAAATTTATCTCTTATGTCTCAGGTCATGTCCCTGACATAAAATCTGGATAAACTGTCTTATAGAGACTATGTACATGATAAAACACTGTACAATAATGATTAGCAGATCCTCATGATGTGGTATCATCCAATGTTCCAGTCAAGGGAGACCTATTCAATATTCTGAAAGTCAAAAAAAAAAACTGAAAGTATTATTATTAAAAAATTATTAACTAATCAGTTTTCAGAGAGAATATTATTCATGAAGCTTGGAAATTTAAGATGTAATCTGTGAAAATAATAATGATCTCACAGACAAGTACAGCTGATGAGAAAAAACAATATATTTTATTGTTAAGTATAACGAAGATCAATATTATGTGTGTGTTAAGAGTGTTTTATATTACCTCTTTGTATATGTTGAATAAAAAGAAAAGATTTTCAAAATTAATGTGCCAGCAATAATGTATTATGTGATATTTGATCCAAAATGGGTCTCAGGTGGAATTCCAGTACATGAAGTTGTATTAAACATAACAAATAGTTGATAACTGCTTATTTATATAAATACCTGAATGTATGTTGTAAAGAGACATGTGTTTCTGATAATGTTTCTCACATTACATTTTAAACCTTTCTTTTTCTAGGAATATAATTACGTTGATGCTTGGGATCGAGAATTTTTGAACAAGTTTCATAAAATGGCAAAAAAAGAAGGATTTGATATCGCTGAATTCAACCGATTAACCAATTTAATATCACAATGTGAGTCTGATCTACGCCGCCTCCGTGATCCACTACAAGTTCATCTACCAATACGAGAATTGTAATATCAACATTGAATGTGTGCTTCAAGGGATGTATATTATATAATTATATCATTATTTATATGTTTTATATATCTACTGTTAAATATTTAAATCATTCTGGTGATAGTATAAGTGATTACATATTTTCTTGTGATAATTGATGTACTGAGTTTTTTATATGTGTGTATGAATCCTCGACTATATTCATGTTAACAAACTAATCCTCGACTATATTCATGTTAACAAACTCTGCATTACTCTACTTATTGTTTTAAATCAGGGTTAGCATTACACGTTTCTCTTAGTTTTTTTTTAATTTGAGGTTAACCACAGTCTGCTTTTTGAAGGCTTACTTTAAAGAAATTATCTTAACCCTTTGCCTCATAATATCGTATTTTCCTGCATATGTAGCAGATGACTTCTGAAAAACATTGTGGCAAAAGAAGCCATTGCTTTTAATGAGTTATAGCTTCTATTGCCTCAATGTTTTCCTCTCTGACAGAGAGAAATAACCCAATTTTCTGAAATAAATTGATATTTTGTATATTAGCTTTGAATTTGGAAGAGTCCAAAATATGCATTGGAGGAAAAGGGTTAAGAACTTTAATTTGTTTGAATGTATTATGTCTGATGTGGCATACCTTATCATGAAACAAAACTTGTTATTTCTTCACACTTTGGTTTGTGGAAAATTATTTCCACTTCACAAATAACATTATTAACATAAATTGCACATTTTCCACTTAACAAATATTGTAACATAAATTGCGCATATTATTTTGATGAAGATTATTTTCTTTACTAGGGTAGATAACCCGATAACTTAAGTGGAAAATTCTGCGGCAGTAACCTTGAATATATTGTAAAGAATCACTTGTATACCACTATTGTTTGTTAACTGTTCCATCTGCAGTGTTTGCTAGGAGACGTTCTCTCATTGTTTATCACATTATGACATATTATCTCCTATACTCTTTTGTAAGGATTTTCTTTTATCATGTAAACATTTTTTTCATGCATATTTTACTTGAACAACTTGAGTAATTGAACCAGATTTCTTACTGGTATTCCTCTGATATTGTTTATCTCGGCTAATATTTGATGATAAAATTCTGATTTAAATGATATTTGTTGAATTGGAAGTAAATTTATGGCCATTGCATTGTGTTTTCATGGCTATATTTCATATTGTTTAGGACAAAGCTATTGCTTCAAATGAGCTTTTTTTTAAAATTTAGTTGCTGGCTTTATTTTCATTTTCCATTAATTGTAAATATTGTTACACATTAATAATGTCTGCATATCTTTGCTTATGATAGAGAAGTACTTCTTTGATTAAAAAATTTCGTCACTTATAAGATATTTCTGTATTTGTATGTCAAAACTACTCTTTATGCTTGCATATGAACAACTTCATAGGTCAGTGTGATATCAGTTATTATATTATCTACATGGTTAAAAGTTTTCCAGATTTTTCCAGAACTTCTGTTTTTTCTCTGGTCCGGACTTTAATGGTTTTTATTGTGTCCGTGGCACTGAGGTTAAGATTTCGTTTTTTTTTTAATTTTCAATTTTCACCCATGAATCTATCACATATAAACTTTACATATTTACAGGAGAATTTATCAGTATATATTTGTAGATATTATGTTGATGTAAGCATTTGTAATATCATAGGCACTTAATATTTACCATTTTTTGTTGTCACATTGTATGATAACAGCTTGTGTTTACGATGAATGTCGACACTGTTTGTCTCTAATTGTAATCTATATTTATGCCTTATATACATGTACATATGTACCACATTCTGTCTTGTAGCAATTTCTTCTTCGTTTGATGTAGATTTAGTTTAATAGTGTTTTGTTTTGGACATTGGTATACACATAGTTTAGGATAGGTTAGATTTATGTTTCATTTTTTTCCAATGAATGTACTTTAATAAATTGCATAAATCCTGTATGCTCTTCATATTAAGTCAAACAACATTCATTATTCTTTTTTTTGATCTTGTTAGGTTTTTTTTTTGTTATTTTTATATATTTAGATTTTTCTCTAAGTAAATCAGGAACATTTCGAACAATTTCAAGTTTTTTTTATTCTTAAACAGACATTTGTAATTCATTTCTATGCTTAACGCTATTGATCTTCAAAAATTAGTATATTGAGTTGACAGTCTTATTGAACAATGTGTGCTTGAAATCTAGTACTCAATTTTTAATTTTTAAATAAAGCTTTTTTGTGATGGTGTGAAGTTGTTGAAAACTTACTATTGAAGACTTTAACATTGTTTTATGTCTGGTCCGTCGTATTTCATTTTCTACCTCCTTTTAAGAACATCATATCTAGTTGAATTTGTATGTTGCTGACTTTTTTATCTTTTTTTTCTTACATCTTTTCTGTGCTTTTTTTTATTTTCTGTCTTTTATTTGTATTTTGTCAATCTTCAATGTTATACAAATGTTGATACAAAGAAGTTGTCAGAGCCACAAAAACGTTAATACTCTGTGTTCTATACTAATGTATTGGCATATTTTTTTTGTCTCATTTTTAGCTAATTCTGTCACTGTATGTTATCTTGTATTTCTTTTCTTGATGTATTAACTCTCCAATATGGCATTTGTTATGTTATGTTATGTCATTGATATGTAAAAATTTCCATTTTTTTCTACATGATATTTACAATACATTGTAAGTTTCCTTGTTTCTTTTCTTATGATTACCGTACTAGGTGTTCAAGAATTTGTTAAAACACAATTATGCCTTTTTCTCTGTTGCTTATGTTTACTGCCTCTTTGCATGCTTAAAGACCATCCTTATCTCACTGATTGTGAATATTGATGCTTTTTATGGAATCTTTACACGAATGGTTGAGATAAATCAAGTCTAAGTTTATAAATGTTATTCACCAATTTCTCAAATTTTATGTACTGATATAACAAAGTGATATATTTTTTGGGGTGCATAGAATGTTGTAACGAAGATAATTATTCAGTCACATATGTCTCGATCTGTCAGTGATGGGCATATTGTTGTATAACACTCATTCCTTCATAGTAGGAAGCGATATTTCATTACTATGAAGATCTAGGTTATATATACAAATATTTAGCTGACTGAATTCATGTAGTTTTCAATATGGAAGAAAGGGAATGTCTGTGAATTACTTTCGATATTTCGAACTCAACAGAATTCCTCTGTAAAGGTGTATAAAAGTTATACGAGTCCTGTCAAATTATGCACTCGAAGTTATGAGTGTTAGGGTTAGAATTAGTAGCTTACGTTCATTCTCAGATTACTGATAGTGAAATTTATTAGATGAAGGAGATTTGACAGTGTGAAAGCATATGTAGCCTTTAATGACTAAAACGTATCAAAAATATCAGTGTCATGATCATTGTTTCATTTTCTGTTGTTTTTTTTACATCGTCTGTTCCTTGTTAATGGTGTTGACCTTTATTCTTGTTGATCTGGAATTGATTGGCATTGTAAGAGATATCTCATGACATTTCTGTATGTAATGTTAGTGTGATACTGATTCTTGTATATAACATCCATACCTGGATGGTTGTACGATGTTTTAGACAAATTTGTGTATGTTATGATGGTAGCTCAAGAATGGACTGGTTGTCCTGCTTGCATTCTGTGATTTCTGCGCCACACTTGTGTATATTTTAACTATTACCCTATCTCACCATATCTCATGCTCGTATTGCTTATGCTTATAGTCTGTACTTTATGCTTTGTGTACAACTACTCTAATTTGATTGTAGAAAATGTGTACACTGATATAGTACAGTATAACCCTTCGAAAACCAACCTCCTCCAGACTGGGCTAAAAGCCCAGTTTTCTGAGAATTCTAGTTTTTAGAGAACTATTGATTATAGAAGAGAAAAAAATTGGAAAGGAAAAATTGTCTGATTTTCAGAGAATTCCAGTTTTCAGGGTTTATACTGTAGATATTTTTTCATTATGATTCTTTGTCAAGAGATAACAATTATGCCTCTTTCTGGCAGCATATTTCATAGTTTCTAATTTTATACTTGTTCGTTTTGGTCGTATTGTCTGAAGATTTGTTAATGCAGATTTTTTTTATTCAATTCGTATAATTTTGCACGAGATAATTTTACGTGTATAATAATTCACTCCAGAGTGTGTATGAAGCATACCTGAGTTGAGGAAAACTGTTCATTTATTGTCCATTCCTAGCATCAGTCAGGATAACAGGGTTGTACTGTATATTTAGTATATTTACCTAATAATTGATCTCCCACTTAATGTAGTGCATTGGGAATTTAAATTAACAAGTTTATGTCTTCAAATTTTCAAGCTTGAAGCATTGGGAAAGCATGTCTACATGAAAAATAAAAAAGAAAAAGTCATTGTTAAGATAAATAATATCTTAGGAAATGTGTGTGACCTACCAATTACCAAAACTATTCTATGTTAAGTGTTTTTGTCATATCACTATCACATGCAACATGAACTGTATGGAATTAAAGTTGATGATTATCATAGAACTTTATTAGAAATCTTTGATTATATATCGCGTCTAAACCCTACATGATCTTATACTCAAATATTTTAAGACCAGTATATATCCCTGGTGTACATTCACTCATTTGTGTATAATTCAACATATCAATATTTGACATCTGATACTGGATTATTGTTATAATAATAACAGTATATATGTTAACATAAGTATTATAGCTTTTGTTCCATAACTCGAGACATTATATTCAGAATGCTTTAATTCAGCAGACATTTGTGTATATTCATTCTACTTTCGGCTTTTTTACTCATACATACTAAATGTATATACGCAAATTAACAGAATTAGTACTTTTATGATATTTTGTATAAGACTTACTAATATTAGCTAACATCATTTTACTCGACATATTATCAAGCTTAGCTAAGTATATAATAATCTTTATATTTATCAAGATGTCTGGACTAAATTGAGAAGTAATACATTTCACTTACGTTTTCGGTGTTTTAATTTTTACTGATCAAATTTTTTTCTGTTTAGTGTTAATTGTATCATTTCAATGTTGTTTTTCTTTTGAAAATAAGAACAATTAGCATTGAGAATGGTGATTTTCCATGTTTTAAAAAAAATGCAGTTTACCAACCTAGTCAGAATCTCATTTTTAAATTGAATTGGTCATTTAATTACAGCTTCTTGGAGTAGATGTCATAATATAAGTTTTTGTCCAAGTCGCTCCAGGTTACATAACATCATAAACAGTTTGATAAATCTTTTAACTTTATCAACATGGGGGTACTACTTAGTTGTCACGTGGCATTGCAATCAGCATGTAGCTCATGATACGTGTGTTACAATCAACTACAATGATATAAACATTATATGGATTTCAACAATCTGTGTTGGCAAGATTCAGTACATATCAGAACTAGATTAACTTAATGAAATCTTTCTCATTTTCATGATTTCCTTTATTGCAAATATCAAAGTTTGTCAGTGTAATGTTTTACCATTGATGCTTACATCATGGTCTGTTACAGATAATGAATTGATTCTGTTCCAGCAATTTATCATTCCAAGATGAACCTGTCCATTACACACACACCACTTAGCTTACTATTCATGATAACTGACAGATATTTGCCTGTATGTTTTAGATAATGTATACCTCTTTTTACATGTATGACATATTTTATGCTTCACTTTACTTCAAGCCTCTAAAGATGTCTTAATGATGTAATTTACTAGTGTTTAGACATCGAATAAAATTGTAAAATGAAAAAAAAGACTTTGTGTTTATTTTGATAATTTATTTTAAGTGTATCCCATTTGCAAAACATTCTCAAAACTATCAACACACTTTTGGTCACATTTCAAACATTCAAATTATATTGAAAAGGAAGCAACCATGTGTAGTGGAATGGCTGTTACTCTAGACTTTACAAATCACTGCATTTATTAATGTATTGCTATGAGAAGTATTTTGTTTTATTCAGGCCTAAACAAAAAAGGTTTGTTTCCAGTTACATGCCCAAAAATATTTTGGCCAGTAGGTAGGGATTTTTTTCTTTTTTGTTTTTTTTACATGTATCGGCAACACTCATTTGAAAATTACAATTTGGCTCTAAGATTTGGATGCCGTAAAGTCGGCAGGTAAAAGATGGGTTGGTCAGGTAACCAGAAACAAACCTTTTTTAAGGCATTAGTCTCATATTCTAACAAACTGAATTATACAGATTACAATGTACTTAACATCAAGTATGAATTAATTGTTAACTGATCAACATTTCTTCAATTTCAGTTATTATCGACACAAAGATATCAAACTTCGTGTAAAATCAAAGATACTGTTATCATATAAACTCCATTTATAAGACAGCAGCATTTTGGCTCTACTAAAATTAATAAAAATCATCTTTCAGTTTCTGTTATCTTCAACAAAAAGAACATCAAACAATTAATGCTTTCGGGGGTTAGAATTAACCTGACAAAATGTTAAACAGAACGCTTAAATTTTGAATCTAATCATGTTAAGTTGAACCTAATCTTGTTTGAAAAGGTTAGGACAAGGGAACGAAGTCAACTACTAGAGGTAGTACCAAACACTACCTTGATAAAGTTCAGATTTAAAAAAAAAACAAGTGCTGAGCAATGTACTATAACATGAATGTACAAATAAATATTTGTCACACACACAAAAAAACAAATCAGACATGGACATTAACCCCAAATTTGCCTAATGGTTGACTTAATGCAGATTTCAAACAGGATAAAAATGTTGCACAAAGTCATATATCTAGTGCACAAACAGGTAATAAGAAAGAAAATAGTAAGATAAAAAATCATGGAGTACACGATGATGACGTATTGTATTCTAAGTGTATATAAAGTACTTAATCGCGGTTACAAACGTTTGACAAAAAGCTGCATAGACTACTTGGTGTACATCCAAACTTCAACACTGGATTTAACACTTCCTATCCACAGTTTTCCACCTGGACCGACAGCAACAGTGCTGATCTTCGATATTGGCTTGGAAATGGTGTACGTTTGTACCTGGTTGAACTCTTCGTCAAGAACCACAATGCCCGCAGAGGTTTCAATGAGAATATGGCCACTTTCGTCACACATAATTCCAAATACGTTAGTGTCTCCATAAGAATATTCATGCAATTTCTTCCCGAAGGTATTTATACAAAAGATCTTTTTTTCAACAAAATCAGAAACCAGCAATTCGCCAGTATATGTGCTGGAGATCTTTCCTGGGGAGGTGAAAATGCGCTTTCCGTCATAAAATTCAATTGTACGCATAATTTGACCTTGTATCGTAAGGACAAAAATTCTGTTCACACTTTGTGGTTGATTCTTGCGAAAGTCATTTGATTCGTTACTGCACACAAAAAGCTCTCTTCCTTGAACTGTCATAGCAACAGGTCGCCTCAGACTTGCTAGTTCGTACATATTGTTACCGCCTTCAATGACACAAATTCTATCATCAAATGGCAGAGACACGGCAATATTTTTGTCCGGAAGAAGGACAATTGAATTCACAAGCCCTGGAATGGTAATAAACATAATCTCATGCCCATGCCATTCTATCATTTTCATCAATGTGTTCTTGACACTGTCTTTTCGGCTTCTAATAGCCACCCAAGCCTTTCCATTACTAATTGGTAATATTGCGTTCACGAATTGATATTTATCGCAGACTTTGATTCCAACGGTAGATATCAACTCTAAATTCTCGCGCAGTTGCGTCTTGTATCTTTTTTGGATGACTTTCCCGAACATATTTTCATAAGAAGCTCCCATCTGATCCATCGACCTAACCATGGTAATACCGGAAAACAGTTCATCCGTGTTTAAATTCTTCTGTAGATTATCAAAGGATTCTCGGTTTTCTGGCATCTTATCCAGCAGGGCGATTGGATCTTTGGAAGTGATTGCTGAAGCAAGAGATTCTGAAATTGCTTCAGCCTTTTGTATCGATGTTGTTGTTGATTCTATCGTTTGCTTTACTGAATCAGTAGCAGCTTGAGCTACCTGAGTCAAATGATTTAAGGCTTCGATTGCACTCGCCTTAATAGTTGCCATAGCAGCGCGACTTCTTTGTTCTATTTGTTTTTTTATCCGTTCCCTCTCTTGTGCTACAAATTCAACTTTTTCTCTTAAGTTTTCATCCAGTGATTTTAAATTTTCAGCTTTACCATTTACAAGAGAGAGCAATTCCTTTGCTTCTGGTAAGAGGCGATTCGCGAACTCCTCAAGTTTCACTGACGTATGTCCATCATGTCGCTCTATCTTGCAATCGCGACAACATGGTACTTTGCAAACATCACAGAAAAAGCTTACTTTCTCGTCTGCGTGATGTTTACAAAATCCAGCTTTCAAGTCTGATATAACTTCTGATGTACTTGGTTCTTCTTTAGCAGTTTCTAGCTTCTTCAGTCTTACTGTCTCGTTCAAGTAAAAGTTTGTCTGAAAATCTTTAGCGCCATTCTTTGGAGTTTTGGTATTCGCACGACAAATTGGACATTTGAAATATCCATTTTTACCAACTGTGTCTATATATCTCTGCAGACATTCACAACAGAAACTATGAAAACATGGTATAATTTTTGGAGTAATAAACTTCTCAAAACAAATTGTGCAATAAAGTATATTATTTCCATTTGACTCCGCCATCTTCAACGTATCATTAATGTTTCATAGCTGAGGACTGTCGAATGTGTATCATGTCCAGTATGTATCTAACCTGATATAAATACCAACTTTTTATGATAGTGTATCTTACGACACTATTTTTTCTGCATACATATAGTATCATATACAATTGTTTTTTATCAAATTTGTCATTGTATACCTGATAACAGGTTCAATATGCCTCTCTTCTTGTTCCCCTCTTCCTGGTTCGTACATGTATGGTATACCAGTCCATTTTATTTGTAGTGTCCCACGTCATTTCATATTTAAACCATAAACATATTTTTAAAATGGGACTGATATAATGTAATATAATGATGTAATGCTATCCACCATTGTATAGATATGTTTCTGCTTTGATACGCGTGCATTAAAGCACCAAAGGACTTGTTGTATAAACATACATATATACAAGTTCACCATTTTAATTTCATCAATTTCTCACATCGAAGTAATACCGGTATTTAAGTATCTTATCCAAAAAAATAACTAAATAATACTTGAGTTTTGTTTGGGGACATAAAGTGTACATCGATCAGATGTACCTAACTGGTAGATTCGAGCAATGGTTAAGTAGAATAGCCTCTCCATTTTTTTCAAACAGTTATATGACGTATGAGAGGCGTTCAACTTATATTTGAAAACAAAAAAAACCCCATTTATTTCCTCGTGCAAAGGATCATGTTAACACGCTTACCGACAAATCATCAGGACAGTGTCTCAAGCCACACTGCCAAAAATGCATCAATTACCCCAAATCTAGGAAAGTTAACTTTATTACACCAGAGAAATGAATGCGAAAGTCGCCTGGCACAGCTCCTATGGACTATGGAATTTGGGATATTTTAAAACGAAAGTTTCAGAAGAGAAGCTTTAAAACAATAATTTGTCTTTAAAGGGTCCTGACGCAAAAGTGGGACATCTTGATCAAAATCTAATTAACAAAACATTAATTTCGTGGCACAAACGTTGCCGAGTGACCTTCTACTGTTCTGGTCCGCATATCGAACATTTATTGCAATAAAATACCATTACCACTAATAGTACGCTGGTGTTTATTATGTTCAAATATAAGTTGAACACCTCTTGTATGAAGCCAAAGCAATAGTGAATTAGGAAGCAAATTGTTGAAAAGACTTATGTCCAACATATCTTTTATTGATACAATACTTTGTTTTGATACATCACAAAGTACGTGCATAGAGTAAAAATTACTTACAGAAAATGAAATTAGAGTACATACATATCGTTCAATTATTAATTGGGGGCATATTTGGGGCCTCCGTAGTCCAGAAATTATAGTTTCTGACTAGTCTTCACTAGCCCCCCACCTCTGTGAGTTCGAATCTCATCCAGGACCAGAAAAAATAACATGGAGTTGAAGGTGTCCTGGTGGCTTGCGGAAGGTCGGTGGTTCTACTCAGGTGTACGCCTTTGGTCTTCCTCCACTGTTAAAGCTGAAAAGTCGCCGCCAAATAACTCTGGCTGCTGGTGCGTCGTTAAACTCCAGGGAAAAGTTGTAAATTTTTAGAGCTTCAGTATAAACGATACACTAGTATGTTATATCCTCAACACGTGGATGTACATTTACAAACTGTGTTGTAAACCCGCCCACAGTCGCCAAATAAAAACTTAAAACCTTTGAGGGATTTTTAAAAAAAAAATTCAATAAACAATCCATAGAAGTATATTCATAAATATTAGAACATGTACTACACAGGTTATGATATGGGTAATTTGTCACTCAAGAATACATATAACAATATTTATGTACAGTCTCTCTGAAACGTGACAAACCCAGGCGTATCATACACATATGCGTACAAAGGTACATCAATTAGAGCAGTCTCAAATAGTATACACTTCCATAGTGGGATATCCAGAACCGCCATTCGACATTGGAAGGTTATTTCCATCACACATGCAGCCTTACATTCATCCAAGGGGTCATTGGATACCATTGGCAGAGAAACCATGGAGGGGGCATCTACATGGAAGTCATTGATTGTCTGGAACGTGTGTGCGTTATTATCACAGACTGAAAATATGTTTTATTAGAAATGTTTTATCACTAACATTGGGTGTAATAAATAAACATTTAGCTTCATCAACCATATCGCAGAAAATGATTTCATGTATGGTTCCACGGCAAACGATTTCAATCAACATTCGTCGTGGCAATTGTTTTGAACTTTTTTCCTTATCCTCCTAAAATTGTAGTTTGCAAATTTATCACGTTATATACCTGTTGATTTACCGTCATTATACAATGTATTTTTACCAACAAAACACATTAAACAGTTAATAAAATATATTTACTGCAGACTACCGGAAGTACCACCGTAAATTGTAAGTACACGTGTACTAACCAATAAGCAAATGAACACAGTCATATAAATAATGAGGAACGATTAGAGCATTTTGAAGTTCAAACTTTACAAGTAGCATGATGCGTCAACTTACCAGCAATACACGTATTACTGAACTGATCGTAACTAAACCCAATTTTGCATTTACAAACTCCATCTCTACATTCGCTGTCTGGTACACTGCATCCACCGTAGTAACAATATGTGTTCTCTAACTCGGGTACCATACTCTCACAATCTTTCTGCAGCAGGTCAAACATAGGATCGCTTACAAAGGACATCGGCGGATATATCGCCAATGTCCGGTTGGACATAACGCAAATGTTCAAAATCTTATCTAGCATAGCACTAACACAGTTTATGTTAGTATTATTGTAGCAAGCGTCTCTACAATGTTCAGGTGTGTAGACGGGGTACTTCGCATCGTCTGCCACAAATCCAAGACTCCTCATCGCATTATGTCTTTGTAAATCAACGTTAGAATAAAGAGAACACGCTGGAATAAAATAACAAACAATAGAAAATTTAACTGATATACATGTAGGTGATTATGAAAGCGCACAGTAAAACTTCACATAGCCACCACCTCAATATTACAACCATCTCGGGATAACGACCACTTATGATCGGACTGGCTTTCTACAACTCTCGTATAATCCAACTTGATAATGAACGCCTCATTATTATGATTGATTTTTCTGGTCCGAAAGGTGGTCTCATTATTCAGGGTTTACTGTAGTTAATTTAGTTCAATTAAACAACCAGTATTTAAAGTATATATGTCATACGAACTACTTTCAACACATACAAGTTAAGACAAAGCTACGACAGAATTTATAGCGCTGTTTTTATTACCTTTCACACACATCCGTCGATCAGGGTCGTAACTAAAGCCTACTTGACAACCACATTTACCGAGAGTGCTATCACATTCTGAGAGTCTGTCCAGACAATCTGTGTCGTACGTACAAACATCGTGCATTGTTGATGCAGTGTTCGTACAGTCTCGTTGATACACAATGCTGTCTGCTTCGGGGTCGTATTTGTCTACAATTTCCTGCGTGGTGAATCCGATTAAGTCAAGAATTCCACATGTCTCTGTTTTTCTATCGTATGAGATCAGACGACATGTATAACTGGTGGCAGTCACACAGAGCGATATGCAGTTGCTTTCACTAATTTGTACTATCTCATCAACAAATGGTAGTCTGTGTTCTCGATCTGCGATGGTTTGAAACGTCGTACCTGGGAGGCCACAATCTGAAAGTCGGCGTATATAAAAGAACGTCAACTCAGCATATGAAGTCTTTTGTCATGTCGATACAGTTTTTTTTTTGTTTGAGCAACATGCATTACAGAACGTGAATGTTGTTTGTTATTCTGAAATACACCTATAAACACGGCAATACCGTAGACTCACTAGAGGGTCAGACCGCGAGTCCGGTGTTGAATCATGGTAAAAGAACGTGTTTCACAGCGACATGGTGTCTGGAAACATTGACACCCAAGGTCATTTGTCTCTCATATCAGGCATTCTTGTGATGGTCATGGTTAGTGCCAGTAGATAACATATTAAGAGTATAATGTAAACTAACTACAACCTTACACGGAACATAAAGTCGTTTATGGCTACATATAAACAAAATACGATTTAGTTTAGGACTGTTTGATAAATTGACGGGAGAGCTTCCTCTGTCAAGACACCACTTTAACAACATAATGACTTAGAATTTAAACGACGTTAGTGATCGTGATGAATGTAATGTTCTGTAGCTGTAATTGTAATGAACCAAAATATCAACACAAACACATTGATCGGTTCAACCAACCTGTAATGAAAACACAGGACTTAGTCCTGTATTTATAGACGTAAGACTCCAGACATTGGCATCTCCCATCTCTACATTCAGACAACGGTTCCACACAGTTTGAGGTTATATCACATGAATCACCGTTATATGAACCATACAAATGTGTAGGTGTAGTGTATGGTATGTTGGTAGTTGAAACAGGGGTTGTAGATATGGTCGACAATGGTTGATACCCCGAACCCTGATAAGCAATAAATATAAACATACATATCAAACAGTACAGAATAAAACGCCGTCTTACTGGATTCGTAGTTACCTCAATGACATTCCAAATTTCTTGTAAAATGTTTTCAATAAAAGGTTTCATTTTGTTGAATTCAAGATTTGTCAGTGAAGTAATGAATATAGTTTTGAATGGTTGTTTGTGGTACTCAACAACAACAACAGTTGGAATGTGTCGTCTGGTCGTATTGGGGTCGAATATGGACTGACCAGTAATAAAGTCTAGATATAATGAACGTTAGAAGTACAACTAAGTATTTAGATATTCACAACAAGTCATACATAAAGAATGAACAAGAACGTCATTGCAATGTTTGACAAAGGGCTATAACTCATGAGTATTTGATGCGATGAATCTAGTAATCGAATTCATTTAGAAATTATGCCCAAACCATCGTTGCTAAGTTCATCATTTTAAGAAGAAGAGATTGTCCATTTGGTAAATTAAGCGAACTCGGCTGAGATATTAACACAGCAAATAGTTTCTGAGAAAATGTCGTATCTCAAACATTTGTAAAACAACGCTCATTTAAGTAATTTCCAACATTTTAGTAAATGACAATGAGTTAAAAATACTCTCTTGTCGTATATTTCAAAGTTCCAGAAGTTTTTAAAAAAGTTATTGATTTTTTGTTCTTCCTGAAAGGTTACGATTTTCGACTTTTTTTTTTGCACGGTGCCACATAATATGTATTTTCATTCAGCACAATGACTGACAAAACTTGATCAAAAATTGATCAATAATCCGTTGAAAATTTATGCTACAATGGCAGAATTCTACGGGTGCTACGTGCGAACACTAGCTTTTAAAATGCGCGTTTCCTTTATATTGGGGCAAGCTGAAAAAACTTCTAAAAAACAAGTCTTCGTTATTCGCATACACCAAAATTAGCATATCAATAAAAATATTTCTGTTTCATTTATGTCATTCTGGACACAACATAACGCATTGTATTTTAACAATCATTTTAAAAGCAAGCGTTCGCGCGTAGCGAACGTGGAATTCTGCCGGCGTGGAGTTAAGCATTATTAAATAACTATTTCCGAAAACTTCATAGATACATGCGTTTAATTTCGTGTTTAACATAAACATTATACCAAGAACATACATTTGTATAAATATTCATAGAAAACATGCATAAGTATAATTCGTACTTACATATTTTACCAACATCGTGCAGTTTGAAAATGCTTGTGGGATTTCATTGTTGTTTGTGTTGCATTGGCTAGTCAGGGGGTTGTAGATAAAAGACAAACACGATACGTCCCTGGAGCATAATCCGGAACAAGCTATTGCATTCCGTTGTACGGCTGATTGCAAGATCGTACCATACGGTAAGTCACAGATATTCTGGATATTATACGTGTTTGATACCATAAGTCCAATAGATCCTTGTACGACGACAAGAAGTGACAGTACTGTGTAAAGACAATACAAAATATTATACGACATAAAATAGACAAGGATATAAGTCTTCAAAAGCGACTCTTGAAACTCTAAAAATACAAGTCGACTCATTGGACACAGAGCAATTGAACAATAAATCGACAACTTAAGTTATCAGCGAGCGAGAAAACAAAAGAAAAATATTAATATAAGCGTATGTATTCTTCGAGTATGTATAAGGAATGTATCACTGGTAAATTGTAACATTCAATCACATTTACAGTATTGCAAAAGCTCAAGTCTCGGTTTTTTTAGTTTTTGCCTTAAAAAATAACGAAACATCACTGGTACCTGTAAACACGTCCATTCTCCGAAGATCATCTGATGTCATGAAACATGTAGATCGATGTAAGAGAAAAGTTCAAACAGTAGTTTGTGCGTGGAAAACTTAGACTAAATATCTTAACTACTATAATACATACTAAATATTAACTTAACAGTTTCTTTAGACAAAATAGAATACCGCACGCTATTAGCGATTAATTACGCACACATTACCTTTGGAACACTGTTTATTTTCGATTGAATAATTCAATACGCAATACGTTTTTTAAATAATAGTGTTTATTTTCTCGCTACCAGTCATTTTGTTATATTTGTTCTGAAAAGTGAATTGTTGACTTTATTTCCTTTCACGTACGTCGAAAATACGACATTATTGACCATTATTCATAACTAAAAATGTTATATAACTTTACATTCTCATCAATTGAGTGAAGACCACAGTTTGTGAACTGCACAAAATGCTGAAATGTTTTTGGTGTAACGGTTACATAAAAAAACTAAAACATTCAATCGCCATGAAAAAAAATACTGAAATATGTTTCTACGCAGAATAAAGTCGTCCTTCGTTCTTTAGATTCTGGAGCGATTTTTTTGGGAACAGAAACATAGACATTCATGTCTTAATTGGACTACATGATTAGTTGACAACTAATCTAGAAATGCAATTCAATGAATATTGGAGCTGCAGATATATAGGATTGCACTATGCCAAACATCAAAGAAATAAGAAATGAAAGGTAAACGTGAATGTACGGAAACAAAAGCAAAACGAATGTTATCAGAACAAAAACAGAACAGAACATTCTATTGTGTATTCTCTGTTTCAGTCTAGTTGTCTAGGTGATACATTCAAGGCTTAATATACATTTAGTTAACGTATGTATTACATCACAACTCAATGACAGCATTTTGACTGAAGTTATAGGTCTATAGTAACTTATGTCTTAATGAAACTTTAGTTTTAGCTACGCACATTGTCGTCTGATAATTTAAAATGTAAATAATTCTTATCTGGAAAGCAATAAATGTATGTCAGGGCCAGTGAACAGTTAGACAATTCTTCCAAAACTACAAACGACAGTTACAACGTAATGAGTGCGTTTGTAATTATCTGTTTACTTCAGCTGGCGAATTGTAAGTATGTGCATTAATTATTACATACATGTATATTGTATTCCACATTTTAACTAGCTGACAAGTCAATTCTTTAACAACAACACTTGAAACACTTTTTGCGAGTTATCGCGCTGGATTTGTCTATGTTGCACATGTATGTGATTGTACATACTAACAGTAGGAATATATATATATATATACTGTTTATACATCACTCGTGTATGGAGTATTGCAAATGACACTCGTTCTCATATAATAAGATACCTGGCTTCATTAATCGAGCTGACTTTTTCTACTAATTTTAAGAAAGTTCTTTTTCTATTTCTACACGTGTTTCTTAATCATAAATAGCGAGACTATAGCAAATTATTAACTTTATGTGTTCATGAATCAACTAAAATGCATTTTAGACGGCCATGCAGAAAACACTTTATGCGGTAGCGACGTAGACTGCGTCCATGATTCGTGCAACTATCAACAAGCTTATTGTGACTCTGGTATTTGTCGATGTCTGCCGTGTACAACAGATCGGGAGTGTCCATTACCGTGCCCATACCCTTTGACAGGATATTGTGATAGCGGAAAGTGTACATGCAATCATACTGACCTCTTGCTACCAATGTCAAGGTCTGTTTGTTCGAATGATTCCGATTGCCATATTACATGCGCAGACAAATTCCGCGCACATTGCATCATGGGTAAATGTGGGTGTCGTATGCAGTGTGACACAGTCAAAGACTGCCATATTCCTTGTGCTGAAGGACAAACACCATATTGTAATGATGGCGCCTGTGAATGTTACTATAAGTGTAGATCTGATAGAAATTGCACTATACCATGTCCAGCCGGGGAAGTTGGATATTGCGATGGCGGAACCTGTGAATGTCATATACCATGCAAGTATGACCATGATTGCCCTCTTCCTTGTCCGGCAGGCGAGGTAGGGTACTGTGATAATGGAACCTGTGAATGTCATATACCATGCAAGTATGACCATGATTGCCCTCTTCCTTGTCCGGCAGGCGAGGTAGGGTACTGTGATAATGGAACCTGTAAATGTCATATACCATGCAAGTCTGACCATGATTGCCCTCTTCCTTGTCCGGCAGGCGAGGTAGGGTACTGTGATAATGGAACCTGTGAATGTCATATACCATGCAAGTATGACCATGATTGTCCTCTTCCTTGTCCGGCAGGCGAGGTAGGGTACTGTGATAATGGAACCTGTGAATGTCATATACCATGCAAGTATGACCATGATTGCCCTCTTCCTTGTCCTGTAAGTGAAGTAGGGTTCTGTGATGGCGGAACCTGTATATGTCATATACCATGCAAATCTGACCACGATTGTCCTCTACCTTGTCCACCAAGCCAGGTTGGGTATTGTGACGATGGAACCTGTAAATGTCATATACCATGCAAGTCTGACCATGATTGTCATATGTCATGTTCTTCACCATGGGAGGTTGGATTCTGTGATAGTGGTACATGTACATGTCATATAACATGCACTAAGGATCAAGATTGTCCATTATCTTGCCCCTATCCTAAGAGGGGATACTGTAACCATGGCTCTTGTAGCTGTCATTAGAACTGAAAACATTTATGTTGTAAAAACATGTACCACATTCATATTAGTTGATTTTGCTATGAATTCAGAGTAAGTGCGAAAATTACAATTTATTATTATTACTTATTTATTTACATTATTATTTATTTGGTACATTTTATTGAGATAACTATGGGCTAGGCTTTAACTAGGAACCATTGTTCCAACATTAAGTACATAATTTGACAAAGCCAATTTACAATCACGCTGAATGAACAGTGGTCATTTAAACAAGCAGTATCATTTAAGTTAAACCTGTAGTATACCCATGTACATTTGTATATGTTATACAGATTCAGCATCAACTTCAAAAATCTCAAATCAGAACTTAGGTGAAACTATGATAACATTTTTTGTAGTAAGGTGATCTACTGATGATAAATATCAACAGAAAATTGTATTAATACAGAGTGTCTGGAAAGAAAAGTATCTCTTTTGTACATGTTTAATGTCCCTTAAGATTTTAGATGAATGTATAATATATTTATAGATCAAACGCAAAAAAGATCCTGACAAACTTGCATCTTTGATCTACATATCTATACAGTATATTACTATATAGTAATATACATTCATCTGAAATTTCATGTTACATGTACAAAAGTGTTATCTTTCTTTCAAGACACCCTGTACTATGTGTATAAGGAAAAAACAAGACTTGGTCATACTTTACTTTCATGTATTTCATAACTGAACACAATTTATATACAATGATATCATTCATAATCAACTGTCATAAGTGCTTATGTCCTTGAAAACTGAAAATTGTCACATGTCATAACTATTAAAACATAATGACACAGAATCGGTCCCACATCAACATATAAGTAGTACAGACACATAAAGACGTTATCACAAACAGAAACAAAAATGTAGAGATACTATTACGTAAGGCGCCATTACTTAACAGTAAATAAAATGACACTTTAGACACAAACAAGGACTTCATCAATACCTAAAAAAGAAAATCAATTAACAACAAATTACATTGTCATTAAATATACATATCTATTGGATACTACCCAGACATTAAATAGTCTGATTAAACATAGATATTGCCTAATGAAATCTTGAATCTTTTGTCAAGAATTGAAGTTGTATCATAAAGCCATAAAATGCATACAATGTAAGATCCATGCCCATTGCTAAAAGGTTAATGTGACACATTTAATGTGAAAAATTCTCAGAGCACACAACTATAGTCCAGAACTGCTCATTTTTGTCCTTAACCTATGTGACCTTGACCTTTGAGTTATAGAGGTCTTGCATGCTGAAGATTTGCACAAAGTTGTTCCAAAATCCTACAACTAATGTAAGAGTAAGTAAGGCAACTTTTTAAAAAAGATCTATGTAGTCAAATAAATAATTGTCAAAGAACACAGACACATTCGTGATTATTGATCAGTGTTTCTTATTAACAAAAAACATGCAGTACTTGATTAGATATGAAACAAATCCAGTGCAATGAAAACAGATATAGATATGTCTCTTCAAAAATGCAATTTACAACTGATCAAATCTTACACTATGTACATTACAATCAAATCAGTGCACAAACACCATCAAATAGAAATAAGAGGCTTTTATAAACTGCTGGCCCTCATTCAGAGATTTACAGGTCTATTGCATCAATAATTGTGAGCTTAAATGCAGTCATTTTTCACACAAAGTGTCCACTGTTCACACAGTGTGGTTATTCCTTACTAAGTGTGGTCATTGTTCACATAGTATGGTCATTGTTTATACGGAGTGGTCACTATTAACACAATATGACCATTGTTTACAGGGTGGCTGTTAAGACAAGTTTGACTGTGACAACATCATTAAACCAAGAAACCATTGGTCAAACAATAAAACCCTGCTTAAATCTAGTATATATATACATAAACAGATCTCTGATGAAAATTGTGAGTATAAAATATAACATCAATGTTCAGTGAGATACGGATGTAAATTCTGACACCTTACAAATTCATTGACAATAGCAAAAAAAATCACAGCACTAACATGCAAGATGCTGATAAGCAAAATATAATCATTACCAATAAATATCTTATGTAACAATATTAACTATCAAAGGCCTGAAAGAAAGCTCACTTCCTGGACATTTATATGATCATAACCAATATCATGAAAATCGGGTTGAAAAATCAGGAGATTAATGTAACCACTGTAATTTAGATCTGCAATGCATGGAATCATTTTAAATTATGTTTATTACCAATTTATGCTGAAAAGGACTTATTACTCTAATTAAAATGCTTCTATGAATTTTGAAATTAAGAACACATATCTGAAAGATGAAATCAATACATCATTGGAATGAAATGGAATTCCTCATATCTAGTGCATTCACACTATTTTGATTAAATCAAGAATTAATGCAGTTAGTGCAGTTAGGGCCAATTGAAACACATATGTATTAAAACAGCAGCTAGCATGAAGTAAGAAGATAAGGTTATCTATGATTTTATCAGCTGTGAGAATTATTGTCCTATTCCATTTAGTAAGTTTAAAAACAGAAATGGCGTAAATCGCACAAGAAATAGAAATCAATATAATTACAGTTTTGGTCAATAAATATTTTGCACTTGCTCACATCAGTAAGAGAGGAAACATCAGTGGGAGTTTAAACTTTGTGCAATAACACTGTGTTAAATGCAGTCCGTAGTGAGTAGTAGAATAAACCAGGCACAATAACAGAAGTGTCCAAGAGTGTGTGTTTTATTGTCCCCACCTAAAGGTCCGAGGTAGAACAAATTACCGCCTAATAGAACAGTATGATAAAGTAGATAAAATGTATTGAACAAACTGATTCCTATATGAGAGCTTTGCTTACTAAAAAAGAAAAAAAAACACATTAACATGATTTTATACCAAACATTTCGTCATGATATATGAACCCCTTCACATAAGAGAATAAAATATAGACTCTTCACTCATAAAATGACTCACACAATGAATTTTCTATTCTGAGCTATAATTACACTTTCAGTTCAGAAATGTGTAGCACAGTATTAACTCCCTTGTATTAGTCAGTATATCAACAAAATGTAAGCTGGATGTCATTATGAATGTAAGTTGAGTTTTCATGGCAACAGAAAATGTAAGCCATGTTTTCATGGCAACAAAAAATGTAAGTTGAGTTTTCATGGCAACAAAAAATGTAAGTTGAGTTTTCATGGCAACAGAAAATCTAAGCCATGTTTTCATGGCAACAAAAAAAGTAAGTTGAGAGTCCATACAAAAAAAGAAAACATCTTTATAGTGATGATAAATGATAAAATACTATAACTATGAATGATGAACATGATTTCAAATATTAACAGTGAATGTAACAGGTTTAGATGGTCCAGTGGCCCCTGTTTTAAACAGAGCCTTGTGTAGAGTTGTTACATCAACATCTTCTTTCTGCGACGATCGAGGCTTTGTTGCCTTCTTATTGAATCTGAAATTAAAATGAAATGTTCACATATAAACAAGACATCACTTGTGACAATGTTTGTAACAATGATAATATTACTAATTTGTTAGTAGTAGAAACAACAAAAATTCTTTGTTTGCAATAGGATTTTTGGAATTCTTTAAATTTCATAAAAAATGACTTTTTAGAAGATAAGCCGATGTATAGGTGTATATGAAGTTCACATGCAAGAAGATAGGATGACACAAACATAACATTTAATTCAATAGATGCTGTTGTTTTTGGAAAATTTTACAAACTGAAGTGCCCGCATTGAGCAATAGTGCTTACTGTTGTTCAGAAGACAACTTCGAGAGAGATTAATCCAGTCACTTAGTTACATGATTCATAAGTCAAGAGAAAGGAAAATTCAGACTTACACTAGAGGTCCAGTAGTTGCAGGTTTCATCGAAGGGGGCAGTTTTTCTGGGGCTTCTTTAATTCTAGCAGACATTGAAGTCACCATCTTGACCACCATTGGTAAACCTATAAAAATATGAAAGATTATGAAAGGCAGACAAACCAAAAATCGACATTTTCACTAAATGTTGTTTACCCTTTAAAATGTACAGTGTTTGTAACAATCATGGAAATATGCTTTGGTTTAATTTAACTGGTGGAATAACATAGATATATTCTTTAGTTCTATCACAAATCAGTCCATCAAAATGACATGAGAGTAATGAGGCTCATAGATACAATAAATATTACTTTTAAAAATGAAATAAAATAATATCAGACATTGACAAAATACAATTACAGTAAAACTTTATTATTACGAGCATTGATATCACGAGCACCCAACTTATCTCGAGGATTTTTTCAAGTCCCGTCAATTTTTTAGTTATTAGTTGTGTATAATTTTCAACTAACAAACAAATACCTCGTTATTATAAGCAACACGTTTATCTCGAGCATCTAGTCTGTTCCAATGACCCTTGAGATAACGAGGATTTACAGTTATTAAATTTAAACATAAACAGAGAAATAGAAGTACAGAAACAGAAAAATTTAAGGTACACTACCGTCCAGTTCTCGGTCATGGTAAGTTTTGGTTGCATCAATAGCAGAGTCTTTCTTCACATACACCACTTCAGCTGTACCATTCTTAATCACCTTAACACTCTTGATGGCACCAACAGCACCAAACAATTCCTGTATTTAAAAAAGACTGTTGAATCAACACGACATAAGTACAGTAGAAACTCAGAATACCGAACCCCTGAGGGACCGGGTGAAAAGTTCGGTTTTCCTAGGTGTTCCTTTTTTTTGTGGTTTCTTTAGAAAAGAAGAAGGAAAATTGGGACCAGGTTGAATGTTCAGTTTTTGGAGGATTCTGGTTTTCTGGGTGTGCGATTTTCTTAGTTTCCACTGTACATGAATGAATACATTCAAATCCCATCATTTCATTATGCTTATCTTTATTAGCTGTGACTAAGTTCTTCCGGTGGTACAAAATATGATCAACTCAAACAGCCATAATACAAAACTGCTATAAAACTTGGGTGCAAAAGCATATTTGAGGATGCAAATCTCAGTACAATAGTATATATTTTGTACCACTCAAATAAATGATTGTTAACTTTCTGTTCATTTTCACAATCAGTATCACAGTTTAAAACTTTAATCATACTAAATGAAAAAAAATGAAAGACAATTGCACCAAGAATAATATCATACACTTGATGAAATGACATAATTAAATAGAGCTGAAATTTTTAAAGTAGAAACTTACAATGATATCATCTTGTGTGACTGTAGAAGCAAGGTTTGTAATTGAGACCTTGTAACCTTGAATGGGACTGATGACATTCTCATCATCCTGTAAAATTTAAATTGTCAAATAAATAGTAGAACATGAATACATGCAAAAGTCATTCTCTATCATATATACATTTACTTTACGTTTCTCATTTTTTTTCATCTATAGCAGGGGCTGTCCATAGGTGTCTTCCCCTCAGGAAAAATCTTTAAAATCATGCCATTTTCACCTAAAATTCAGTTTACATCAAGTTTTTTCTTTCCCTTTTTGCAAAAATACTGTGTTATATTTCCCCAAATTTAAGAAAAAGGCCCCTTCCCCTACATGTCAAAAAAAGCCCTGTTTCTACTATTTCTGACCAAGTGGGCTTAAAGCTCTAAGCGCCACATGGAAAACAAGTTCACAAAACCTGCTGTTTTGGAAGGTCTGCTTCAGCAGAAGAAAATTTAGTGACTACATATTATTCTGACTGGATACAGGAAAGCCCCCAAGTAAACATATTCTATAAATTTTAACAGTTATCACAGTTAAACATACAGTATAGGGGAGAATATCAAAGAATAATGGCACTTACATCTGCTTTTAGTCTTTTTATATCAGGTTCACCAGGGGCTGTTACTTTAGTCAGCTTTGGCTTCTGAGTTTTAGAACTTGAAGCACTTCCTGCAGTTTCAATCACTGGAATATAGTTTGTAGCAGAAGATCGTAATGGACCGCCAGTCATGGATGACTCATGAGAACTTCCAAATGATTTCCTTTTTAATGGTGATGATTCAGTGCTGGAATACCTTTCAGGTATAACATCGTTCTTTATAGTTTTTATGAAACCAGAACCACTGGAACTACTCTGAGATATGGCTTGCGGAGGTCTGTAAGTCTCCTGGGGAGGATTGTATCCTCCTTGTGGTGAACTGTATGGCTCCTGTGCTGGAGGTGGTTGATAGTATGAAGGTTGTTGTTGAGGCTGTGTGTACATGTATTGCTGAGGAGGTGGAGCATACTGCGACTGTGGTGGAGCAGTATATTGTGGGTACTGCGGTTCTGGAGGTCTGTATTGATCGTTCTGTACCTCTATCTTTGGAATCGCTTGAACTCTCTGAGGAAACTGAAAATATGTAGGGAGATTTAAGTCATTGTATAAAACTCATACAACAATATTAATATTCCCAAGGTAAGCATCAAGGTTAAAAAAAAATTGAAAATGAGTTCAAATAATAATGTTAGTCATAATCCAACCATTTTATGCGATAATTTTATATACATTTATGTAATTCCTTTATAACAAGAACAAGAAGATTGCTAATGGAGTCAATCAGGATGAATTATTACTATTACTAAAGACTAAAATAAACCCTTAAGTGTTCAACGTACCTCAGGATCCTGTGGTGGATAAGGAAGTGGTTGTTGAGCAGGAGGAGCATACTGAGAAGGTACAGGAGGAGGAGGATGCTGAGGTTGATGAACAGGATATGGAGGGACATTAGTAGGGGCAGGTTGAGAATACATTGTTTGTTGTTGTTGTTGCTGATAAGGAATGCTGGGATCCTGATGAGGAGCTGGTGGGTAAGGTAATGTGTGTGTTTGTGGAACAGGTCCTCTATATTCCTGACTAGTTTCATGTGGGTTGGATGGATTTTTGTGTGGATTAGAAATAGTCCTAGTAATATTTGGAATATTCGACTGTTTCCCAGCTGGGGTTCCTAGCCTTTTCATCACACCAGTTGTTCGTGTGGGATTTTGAGGCTTCGAAGTTTTAGTAGATGCTCCAAGAACATCATCATAACCAGGTGGCATGACTTTAGTCAACTGCATAAATAAAGAATATTGAATATTTTACTACAAACTTATGGTAGGAAAATCAAGTAAAAATAAATTTTCTAATGTGAAGACCCAATTCATTGTTAATATGTATTATATATTGGTGTTTTTTGTTCTTAAGTTATTTTTCATAGGAGAACATTTTCAATTGAGTACAAAGGCTACATCTCCATCTTCAATACACTGATTGAAAATTAAAGGTTACAGTAATGGTGCTAAGAAAATGACTCCATTAACAAACTTGTTACAGACAAATCAGATCAGAATCAATGTTTTACAAACATGGTACACAAATTTCTATTTAAAGAATTTTAATTTCACCACACTGGGAAGCAGTATATTCAAAATTACACCAGACTAGTGTCATACCACCTATCACTAAGTAAACTATAACAATTCATGCTTTTAACAATATACATGTATTACTTTTATTGACAATTGTTAGGACATATTTTCTCATTTTTAAACCAAATAACTTCAATGTTACAAAACATTTGTAAGAAATGTAATCATTTCTACACAAACATACCATTAACTTCAGAACAATCATATTGATCAAATTTATTGCAGTCAAAATGATAGTTCTTTATGAAGTTTAAATGACTAGAACTTACTGTCTTTGTTATGCTGACGTTGCCTTGTGAACCAGGAGTCACTTGTATATTGTTGCCTTTACTGTTATTGGCAACCTGAAGAATTTGAAAATAAATTTTTACTATTAGGATTACATACTTGATTTAAGACATGAAATAATCAACAACAATATAGAACATGCAAAATTATATATGAAGAAACCAATCAATACATTATTACATACATGTAATATCATAACATTACTTGATCTCTTTTTCTTTGTGCTTATCAAGATATTTTCTGATCAGCAGTGGAAATAATAAAAATATAATTTCAGAAATATCGAAGTCAAAATGAAATACAAGTACCAAAGTCCATTTCTTACGGGCATAAAAACATGAATTCATCCATGAGCATGTGTTACACTTATAAATTTATTACAATTAAATCAAGTAATATGGCAGCAGATATTCTAGGAAAGCTATAAAAGTCTGTATACCTAAGCTGAGTTTGACCTACAAGTATATTGATGAACATAGAGATTTCACAACTGGTAACAATGTATGTCTAAAAATCATGTTTAGAATTTACCAACATAAAATCTACTTACATAGAGATTTCACAACTGGAAACAATGTATGTCTAAAAATCATGTTTAGAATTTACCAACATAAAATCTACTTACTGTTCTAGTGAGAGTGAATGGTCCAGACTGTGAGTTGGTAACTCCAGTAGTTTGTGACTGCTTCTTAGCTTGTAACTTAGCACGTGCATCAATAGGTTCTTTATGTGCTCGCATTGTCATCAACTTCTGTCTCGCATCAGTATTTCTTGCTTTCTGATTTAATTTATTACGAGCATCCAAAGGTTTACCTTTGGAGACAAGTCTATCCCTGGCATCTCGAATTTGATTGGTAGAATTCTTATTCATAGCAGTTTTGCGTACAGCTGGTACTGTAATCGAGACATCAGTAACTTTGTTTGCTTGATATCCACCAAACTTCCTTTTACCTTGAAACCCTCCAGTATTAGAATTGTGTCCAACATTGCCTTTAAATCTTGGGTTTCTGTAAGTAATACTCACATTATTACTCACATCAAAATTTCAGACTTTAATGTACTGTATTACAAATAAATGAAAATTTAACTGAAAGGCTGAACAAATAATACTGAATTGAATGCAACAATTACATAATTTCAATAACTAGTATCAAATTCTATTTAGATACAATTTTCCCAGCTGTAATCCTACCACCATTTTTACACATAAGTACTAATATATTGCGCAGAAAGCTCAGGCGAAAATCTAATAAGTCATTTAGTGATGCTCATAGGTTTCTAACACTGTATTGAGTTGAATCATGATACAATTTTATGTCACTTAAATCATTAAACAGGCCACTCCCAACAATGTAAAGATGTGCAAAATGGATATGTTTTTACTACTTTTAGAATGTAACTGTGAGTCTGAAACCAGTCACAGCCTTCGATACATCTACATCTACATGATACTCCCGATCAATCAATACTGATTATAACTAGGAGGCGCTTGTCAGGATAAGGTTCCTTCCTGGGAGAAGGTCATAGAAATAGAAGTTAGGCTTTCAGAAAAATATAATAATGATAATAAGACCTTGTCTGAAGGCCTCAAGCAAGAGCATTTTCCAAACAATTCTTCGATTTTTATGAAACACACAAAGGGCAGCTGTCCAAGGCGATATGTAGAGCGGGTTATTAAACAATTAGAGTTTTCGACTTATTCGTCGGTAAATATATATGTCGAATGGAGCTCTAGCGCAAAATCGTGACAAAACTTGGCTTTTGCTCAGTGTCACATGTTTCCGCGATCTTTCAAGCCAATATAACTAGATAAACCCATTAATGTTTTATAGCGAAATAAGAAAAGAATCGGTAGATCCTGGTAATAAAACTCATATCAACTTACCCAACTTTCACTTTGAAATTCGCCTTTGAAATATAATTATCTAAAGATTCATCCATTTTCCGAAATTGTTAGATCTGGTATAAAACTTGTAGTGTTCAAATGTATTTCGCTGTCGTCACGTTGGTGACACGGAATACAAGTTGGATTATTAAGACGCGGAATCCAGTAATACTGCATAAGGTAATTTATTTGAATGTAATTATCATTGTGCAATGCGTTCAGTCAGGAGGGAACAAATCTGAACTTCCTGACCCCCCAGTCCCGTACCCAGTATCACCTTAGCTCCCATTTCCCCAGACCTATAAGGTATTGGAACAGTCTCCCATACCAGGTCAAATCCAGTCCCAGTCTAAATATATTCCACGAAAGGCTGTAGTCAGCTCCTTTCTAATTCCCTAGATGTTTTTTTTAATCTTAACCCTGCACTCTTTTATCTGTAAACTGTAACTGAGCACTTAATACTTTTAAACAGTTTTCCTGACAAGTGCCTCCCAGTTATAATCAATGTTGATTGATCAGGAGTATCATGTAGATGTAGATAATATCCACTAAAGATAAATAGATAGATTTATTTAGACAGTGGACAGGGTTATTTTCAATAAGGCTGTGAAAAGTAATAAAGCACCGAGCGGTTTGTTGTGTACAGGCTTAAAGTGCTCTAAATATTTCACTTGCCCAAAGCTTAGACCACTAATGTAAAACTTGCACTGTCTGTTGTACAAACTCTGTTAATCTGTGAAGACCAAGGTGTTTATAATATTTGTTAATTTGAAGAAAGGGTCAAAGCTTCTGGTCATGATCAGACGTCTTTTGGTGGCGGCAAATATTCTGTATTTTCAGGTTACATGCAATAGCAGAATTAGGTAACTGAATTCACTTGTAACTTACCATTCATTATTATGTTTTACATGATTAAAATAGTACTTAAGTTTGTCTTTTAAAAATCTTTAACTTCACATAAAAATAATTATTACACAATCCATGCAGTCAAATAAGATCACGTGATAAACTGTGATGTTTTCAGGGTGAAACAAGATTTAAGCCTGTAATTGACCGACTAACATACAAAGTTATCAAAATTTATTTTTTTAACATTATGAAACCTTGATTAGTGGTCACTTCAGTTAAACATGGCAGACTTCTTACCTTGATTGAAAATTATTCACCAATTATGTATATGTTAGCATTATGAATTGTTCATTGTTGGATCCAGCTTTCAGAATTATTGTTCAATGTGAACAGATGAATTGCTGTATTAACAAATTGAATAACTACCAAATGTTCCCTAGTTAGCATCCGATTTGTTTTGAGTGGGAGTGAAATTTGTGACTCAACAATATATTGAATAATTCTGTATAGTTTATGATGAATAGGGCATTCTGTTTGAGAATATTTGGCTGAATCATCCATGCACATATTTGTTTTTTTTCAGGTTTTATGCCTGTTTTCTACAGTATTTCAATTAAGTTCTAGCAGGGCAGTCAACTTAGAAATTTCCCAGATTCTGTATCAGTCATTCAGTACTAGCATTAACCTTGTCCTCCGCATGTAACAGCCAACTTTTTGACATGAATAATCAGCAGTGAAGGACAAGTGGCCTTAGACGCAGTTGTCAACCAAATTGTCGCGAAGAACCTGTGTCGTGCCTAGTGTTTGAACCAATGTACCTGATGTATATCAATTGACTGATACAGTATGAGTGTGTCCTCATTATCCTGTACAGTCTAACATTTGATAACATAATTATTTTAGTCATGAAGCAAACACAACAGAGACTGTAAAATATTTATTTTGATTTATTCCCAGAACATTAAACAGAAGTATCTATACAAAATGTACGAGAATGAATCCAACAAAAACTCATTTATAAGAAAACAAGACTTTGTATATTCATGAAATCAACTCAATTACAAGTTTTATTGAAATTACGTAAGACATACTGGCGAAATGCAATGTTTAGGCATAAGTACTCCATAAAAATTCATTCTAAACATGGATTTTTGTCTCCTGCTTTTAGAACTGCATTAAATAGCGTCGATTTCACCCATCTTTCTGTTACAGAACATACAGATCTAGTAATCCATCATATTTACACCAGTGACATAACATTTCTTTCATGATTACCTTTTCTTGCTGTTATTGATGGATTCCAAACAAAATTTCTAACAATTTTAAACGAGTTCATCAAGAGAAAATCAGGTTTCAGAAACAAGTTTAAACTTAGCATGCACAGGTGTAGGGTATATATTCCAGAATTTTTTATAAATAACCATTCCCTTTTGTACTCTTTCATAAAGTGGACTGTCAGGGTACGGATTTAACTTTTCACATGACACAACAACAATTCCATCTCTAAGTGCATACAAAGTGTTATTCTTTAAAATTCCAACCTGAAATTCATAATATATGTTTTTATATCATCTATGATCTAACATTCAAACATTAAAAATGTACCATAAACACTTAAACAGAGAGCCCCAGAATACATATTGATCAGTTTCATCTGCCAAACATTGATGCCATGATTTTTTTCTGCCGATACATTTTTCACAATAATTATTACTAGAGTTCAAAGCTGAAAAACAGCAACTATAACATGTAAAGTATCATACAACAGCTTTTAATTACTTAAGAGAGCAAACTATTTCTGGTCCCTGATAACACAAAAATGCTGAAAGCATGTACGAAACTTACCATGATAATAATTTCAATAAATTATACTACACTTATTAACAACAATGTCTCCTTAAAATAACCGATTATAGGGTAATATTTGTTTTAAAAATGCAATAAGTTATGATTAACAGTGAAAAAACTCTTTAAAATAGTATGTATGTATATATTGAACATCACAGTACCTGTTAATTTTGTTCGGAGAGCACAAATTGAGATGTTGTGAAGAAATGTTTGATTTGTCAAATGTAAGGAATGCTCGACCTTTGTAAATTCATTATTTGCACATGAATCTTAAATCTACTGGTAAGTATTGGGGAGAATTCAAACTTAATAGCATGGTTGTAATGTTAATTAGACTTACATTTTCTCCAGGATACAGGGTAAGTCCATACTGTTTAGCTAATACTTCTCCCTTGTAAGCAAACTCCCCTTCATGTTTCTTGGGTCCCCTACATTTTCCAGGAACAGGACCTTTAGGGTTTTTTGAGACCGCAGAGGCTTTTGTTTTTTTCCCGCAAGAAGGCTGGTATAAAGGAGTTTTGGCAGATAAGACTGAAAATAAAAAAAAATATTGTACCACATACACATCAATATTTTCTACCAATATATAAACATTGTACCAAATAGATGAATTTCTTTTTTTTTGACATATAATTATATCAGGGTCCAGCATCATTAACTAACACCAACCAGCCCCCTCCAAATTCAACAAGGAACCAGTGAAATATGTGATTATATCTTATATATACCATAACTTGGCAGACCAATGAATTAGACGTTGGATTTTACATAAACTGTAACGTAAGAAATACGCTTTTCCATGGTTACTGACATGAGAAATGCGATATTATCAAGACCTGTCCGAAATATCTCTATCCGAATAAACGTGTACAAAACGAAAGTTGCTTCCCTTGAATTATACATTAGAACAATTCCCGTATTATCAATTATGATCACTGCATTCAGGTACGATGAAACATAATTCAGTGAGAGAATACAAGAGCATGGAATAGATACAATTCTAATTATAGTTAACCTGATGATACTGGTAAGAAGGTTGATTTATTGAACGACTTTGAAACACCTGACAACAAGGGTGCCGCCATTTTAAAAGTAGTTCCAAAATGCATGAAGTAGTTATATACATGTATGCGAATCTCTAAATATCAGAGACCTACATAACGTTATTATACTCTCTTCTAGTATGATACTTCTGTGTGGCACATGGTAATTGTTAAAAATGACAAATCGCGCCAATTAAAAGCGATAGAAAAAAATGCTATAATTATGCGTAAGTATATTATTTTTGACAGTTGGCGGGAAATTCAAAGTGAAAGTAGAAGCTTAATTCTGCAGATCACAACAGTGAATTCAGAAGTTTTGCATTACAATTGGCGTTGATTAAATATAGTTAAATATAAATTAGACTGAAATCAAGCTATTTTCATTGTAGCCGTATGTCTTCATTCATGTTTTACTGTTTTGTATTTAGATAAAAATATCCGTTTGAACAAAAAACAGAGGCAATGAGTAAGCATGGTTGTAGAAATGATTTTATATCTGACGACTCATCCAGTGATGAAGACAGTCTACCGGACATGGGAAGCTTACGTGATAGACTTGCTCGAAAGAGGCAGCTTATCTCAATGAATAGAGGCAGCAATGGTAATAATCGTAAACCTGTATCCATAAGTACCCACAATGCGGACACTGAGTCTGTTGATGATTGTATTTCTTACACTGCTGCGTCATCAGTTCTGTCTAATGTAAACAGCTTCAGTGAAAATGTAAGTGACACAAAAGAGCAATCAGTTTACGAGAATAGTTTGAAGTGTCAAAATTCGGATGAAGCATTGACTGTATCTAAACCATCTGCGCCAAAAGTGAAGAAGAGATCAGCTGATGAAATTGAAGACAGGAAAAGATTGGCTCAGGTTGGTGTCTCATGTATTTAGATAGCATATCAGTACATTTACTTATCATTATCTCTATCAATTCCAACAGTATTAGATTTGAATCTGGTTTCTGATTTGTATAAATTACAATAAATAAATCTACAAATTAATTAACTGTTTATTCAGTTCTGTAGGGTTTCAAAATGCTCATTAAAGAGTAGAGAAATGAGTATATGTGTGTATCCATGTATTTTCTGATAAAACTCTATTTAATGTGGCAATGATTTCTTTTTTGGACTGACAGTGTTATCTCTAAATTCCATGCTCAGTTCTCTTTCATTGCTCTTCAAATTTCCTTTGTCTAGTCAGGTACTCTTACTGTAGAGTCCCTGGTCTAGTCAAGGACTATACACTGCATGTCATGTATATTCCCTGGTCTGGATTTCTACTTCTTGCAATGTCAGTTACCTTATCTTAAAACTTCCACACATCTTGTTTCACTCAGGAGAAGAAAGTACAGAGGGAGAAAGAAAAGCAAGCTAAAGAAGCAGAGAAGGAAATGAGGAAAGCGGAAAGAGAGTCAAAGAAACAGTTCAGTCTCGGTTCTTGCTTGAAGGTCTAATTTTCTTTACCTTATCCCTGTGGCTTGAAATTATGCATTATTTTTTAATTGGACCCGTATTATATTTGACCATTTCAGCTTGTGTTTTATAAGAGTAATGTCTGTCTTCTACATGTATTTTCTAAGAATTTATGCCAGATTTTTTTATTGTAGATGCAGTGTCTGGACTCAGTATTTGTAAAGTTAATATTTTCTTTGGATGAGGGACCTCAACCTCCAATTTCAACAAATGGAACAAAGTTCTTCGTTTGTGCATGTCCAAATGGCACCTCTAGACAACTCACTCATCACTTCTTCAGTCAAATACTAGTATACTAATATGTCTATAAAATCACAATTTTTATATTTTATCTTTGTTTGGCTGCTGTGGACAACACTTATATTGGCTTAAAATCTTTGTTGTTTATGATCTGACTAATATCCATCTAAACTTAATGAAAAGCTGTTGTTTTTGAACAATGTTTCCTTTACAGTATATACATGTCATGATTGACACTCATGTTGTGAACACATGTGGACTTGGTGCTCTGATTTTGAAAGCTTGTGAAGAACTGGGAGTTGTTTGTGAAACTAAAGAACTCGTGGTGCCATTTACAATCATGTGGAAGAGGCAGGTGACTGAGTGCAAGATGTCATCCGATATGAAGGTGTGATTTTTCAAGTGCATTAATTCCAATGATTGAAATTTATTTACTATATTGCAATTAAGACAATTGTGTTTTTGAAAAAAAAATATTGTTGTTTCAACTTAATTACAGTAGATTTAATTTTTATATTTGTAAACTAACTGCTCATAAAAACGGAAAGATTAATTATTCGAATACATGTATTTCCTGCGTGCTGTTTATAACTGTCTTTGTAAATATTTATCAATTCAAAAGAATAATTAAACTGCATGAAGTCATCTTAGATAAACAAGTTGTCAAAATTTTGAAGTCTAAACAAATGTTTCAAATTCTCATGATGTAAAAGCCAAACCATCTAAATAAATTCAGTCTGTGCTCAAATTGACTCAGTCAAATTATTGTATTTTATTTTGAATTTGTCTTTCATATTTTACTTATAATTAATATGGGTCATTGTCACTTGCTTACTGAAGAATTATGCAGGTTAAAAATTCATACATTTAAGTCCATTGCCCACCTATCTGCAGGTCAATGGCCAAAATACTTCATGTTAGAGTATATCTTTCAGGTTCAGACAACACACGGTAGCATTGATGAAGAGGAGCTTATAGTTGTAGTCCCAGTAAATGATTTTGTTCAGATGGTGAACACATACAAATTGGTATGACATACATGGATATAAAATGTGAACCTGGTTTTAAGAAATGCTTTGAAGTCACAGTAACTTACCTTGTTGTTCAGGCGGTAAATTTAGTCATAATGATGGCAATAATTTTTTGTCAATGATAAACATTTTGTTCAAAGTGCTTTGTTTGTACAGTAAATGCTTGTAACATTGAAGTTGTTTCAAGAATCAGGGTTTTCCTGTTTTTTTTTTTTGTTTTTTTTTTACCCTCTATTATTACCATTTCAGAAACAGAGAGGACAGTTGTTTGAAGGAATGACTTATCGTGATTATGTGAAGCAAATAAAATCTTGTTTACCTGATAAAACTATTACACTTATTGTTCCTGGATTAGAACAATACTTCAGGTAAAGGAATGTAAATTTTGAGTCTGTGAAAATGAATTACTTATATCATAGTTACATAAACATTTACTTACATAGACAGGTCAATATGAAACAATTCTCCTTAACATATCATCCAAATATATCTACTGTCATGATAACCCATATATATATATATCGAAAACTGATTTGTAAAATGTGTATGCAACATGCTTTAGTCCAAGCAATGTTTAGCTAAACAGAAAATTCGTGATATTAAAGACACTTACTTGTATCTAAGTGAAGTTAGCTTGGAAAGCATACAATACTTTGAAGCTTTTCACAAAACAACCGGTGGTAATTTTAACTATTACCAATAACTTGACACTGTAATTGACTAGGGATTTGAAATCCAACACTCAGAGGAAGTACAAACAGGCTGTCCAGGGAAATACCAACAATGCAAGGAAAACGAACAAAGAGAAGTCTGGAATGGTTTCTGTATCACGTGTGGACATTGAAGAAGTTGTGACTGATACATTATTACAGACTGGTTACACAACTTTTATGATAGAAAAACCTGAAGAAGTTGCCGACTTGATTAGGAGATTTTCCAAAGCTGTTGCAGAGCGTCCTGCTAAGTAAGTAATTTATTATTATAAATCAGCTTGTGGTATTGTTTGTCCCCTAATGGTCTATGATCTTTTGTAGGTTAAGTTTGCTTAATTCTATCCACAATCTATATCTGCTCGACAACATGTTTAAGGAGGACTGATTTACAAATGTCATTCACAATTGATAAGTATTAGTACAACAGAAAAATGTTTAGCTAACTGTCTGCAAGATTAAGGAAACACTTAGGCACTATATGTCTTTTTTTGTATTTCGTTACATTTCTATAAATATGTTCGGAGTCTTCTAAGTAACTATGTTAAACATCTCATTGTTGGAAATTTACCATTTATCTGACTGCTGATAGAAATTTGGTATCTTTCAGGAAAGACAGATTCGATCCAGTATTCTCTTTTCATGAAGAAGGGGTGGGTGGGGTCAAGGTTGATAAAAACGGTAATGGATTGCTCAAAGTCTGGAAACAACAACTTCTTCAGTTCAAGAATTGCAGTCCTGATGTTTCACAAGCAATTATTGCTGAATTTCCGAGTCCTCTCCTTTTAAGAAAGGTTTGATTCAATCTTCATGCACAAGTTTGTTTTATCTGCATGGTCTCTATCAAGTGAACTCAAAACATATTAAGCAGTGACCTGCTCTAGTTTCTTAAGTGCTTTTGCTAACTGCCAATGAATACCAGCATATATACTATGTATGTGTAATGATAAAACATCGCCTTAGGTCTTGATTCCTCTAGCTGTACAGATGATGCTCTGACTACATCTGATTTTTTCAGGCTTACCAAGGATGTACTTCTGAGAAAGAAGCTGTTAAACTTTTGGAAAATATTGTGGTATGAGTTATTTTCCAGCTTACATAGTTTTTCTGATAACCTTTATTTATCAAGAAGGAGGTTTTGATATATCGATATTAAATGGCAACCTAAGACTGTTATATGATACCATTTTTTAAATATAACTGAGTGCTCACTAGGCATCAAAAGTTGAGGGTAAAAAATGACCCTTGGCTGATAATAATTTGAAGAGTCAACAAAGTTTCATACTTTACCCTTTGGTACAAATTCTCAAGAATTAGAAGCTGTATTTTACTAATTTCAGAAGTCAAAATGCAATTTTAAGGGCTGAATGAGGGCCCTAATATAAGATGTTCAAGTTCTACATAAACTTACATGCATGTTGTTCATCGTTTTATGCTGAGTTTTAATTGATACTAAAAATTCAAAGAAAACGTATTAATCCACCTGTATATCAACATTGTATAAACAATAAGATCATGTTATACTATAAATTCAACTGTTGTTGTAGGTTCGACGTGGTGCTGGTGTTCTAGAAACAACAAGAAGAGTAGGAAAAGAATTATCTCGCAGAATCTTCTTGTTTTTTACGAGTGAAGATCCTGATTTAGTAATCAAATAAATATATAATAATATAATACATCCACTTAGGTATTAAACTATGTATCAAACTTGATTAAACTATGAAGTTACTTAAGCATGAGTTTTTGATTCTAAAGATTTTGAATATTGATTTTAATTTGCTGGAAAAAACACTTAATTTCTGTTAAATGTTGTTCAAGTACTGGTAGCTTGTCAGATCATGATGATGATGATGATCTGACAAGCTACCAGTACTTGAACAACATTTAACAGAAATTAAGTGTTTTTTTCAAGAACTGGTAGTTTGTCATGATGGGCATAATCTGATAAGGAAAAGAAGCAATTTCAGAAAACATCTAAAAATTTATTAACAATGTCAAATCATGTTGAAAATAACAAATACTTTAAAAAAAAAAGAACAGATCTAATATAAATCACATATACAATACTACTTCATACAAATATATTGTTCACAGGAATAAATTGCTGCTTGACTTCTTTCATTGCGTTGTGCACAAGCCATGGTTATAGTAAAACAAGCACAAGTGTAATTTCAAAAGCGAATATTACATTTTCATTTTGTATATAAATTAAGCAATTGTTTGGAACACAAAAAAATAAAAAAGTTGGTGTCTGATAATGATACATGATTACAATTAGTCTTTCATTCCTCTGAATATGAAAGATATATCATTAATGACTGATGGATAAAAACTACAACAAAACACAAAGTAAATGGTTACAAACTAATACTAAGGCACAATGAGTACATACATGAGTTAAATATTCATTTACCACAACCAATAATAATTGCCACATTTCTGTTGATAAAACATGCGTGCAAATGTGCTCTTAACCCTTCGCCTCATCAGCATATTTTGAACTCTTCCAAATTCAAATCAAATACACAAAACATTTATTTAAGGACATTGGGTTATTGCTCTGACAGAGTGAAAAACATTGTGACAAAAGAAACTATTACTCATTACAAGCACTTTTGCCACAATGTTTTCATAAGTCGTCTGTTTCAGATGCAGGGAAATATATTATGAGGCGATGGGTTAAATGTGAAATATATATGGGGGTCACTAACACTTTGTCTAGAATTTCTGTGATACTTGGCACAATCGTCATTCACATCATTTTGCCTATTTTTTATCATTTTGAACTATACAAGTAGGATTATTACATACCGGTAAGTTAGGTCACAGCAGTCTAACTCTCAAAGTGGACGGACAAGCAGACAGACAGACAGACAGACGTTTTCAATGTGCTACCATACTTTCTAATGAACACATTTGCAGTTGGTTCATTCATGTGCAATATTTAGAAAGAAATAATGTCCTCCCATCTCACTCCCATCATGAACGTTGGTATGGAATACCATTACTACTTGCACAAATACAATATTCACATGTGGCTACACAAAATTGCCTGGGCCCAAGGTGATTAATACAGTCAAAGTATCATAAAACAAGACAAAATGATAACTGGTATGAACCACATATTGGCATATTGAACAGGTGCAGTTAATACAAAATTGCCTTGCTGGCAGTTTGCTTAACAATAAACAAGTACATTGTACCAGTATATACAATTATCCAGGTAAACGAGTCTCACCTATTCAGCTACTTGTATCTAAAATCAATAAATACACACACGTTTAATGGTTCATAACAGTTGTCAGCTTGCAACAGAAACCTTTGTTCAACATGTTAGTGAGAACATTAGATAGCAAGATTGCAAGAAATATGGTTAATGAACTAGTTTGATGCAACACAACAAAGTTTTAAAAAGTAAAACAAGCAACTATAAAAAATATGTTACACACATTGTATAGCTAAAATCTAATTATTTACATAATTTCTACAAACCTTAAGAAGCAAGAACAAAACATTGTGAATGACATAGTGATAGTTCAAACATAAAGTGATTACCTCCAAATGTTATATTCATTCATTAAATCTACATAGTTTTCATTGATAAAATAGATCATTTGGCATTCATGATTCTGAAAAGACTACAGGGTTTTCACTAGACCTCAACAGGTGAGGGTCAAAAGTGACCCATGACTGATGATAATTTGATGAGTCAACAAACTTAACTTCTAATTTTATTGTAAATTTGACCCTTTGGTACAAATTCCAAGAGTCAATAGCTTTATTTTACTTATTTCAAGAGTCAAAATGCTGTTTTAGGGTCAAATGAAATCCCTGGACTAGATAACACAGTGAAGATTTAACTGACTAGAGTTACAAAAAGATGTATCTTTTAAAATATCTACATGAAACAAATGTGTGATTAACAACAACACAATAAATCTACACACAATACATACAGACAATAGATATCAACTGCTAGTAATAAACTGGAATGGACGCAGTATATATTAGCTGATGATGAGAAGAACAGTAGTAACACCAAAAAAAAAGAAATACAATACAATAATAACTCAGTAAATGTAAAATTGATCATTACATAGTTAAGATGTAACAAAAACAGCCTGATTGCCAAATTTTTTTCCAGAGCTAAGACAGATATAAACGCATTTTCCATAATGAAATAACTGAACAAAAGATGATCAGCTTAAAATAATCAAATGAATTTTCATAACCATGTCAGCAAAAATATTTTCAGTTTCAAACATAGCACAATAAAGTTCCAAACAAAATGCCATTAAGTGATAAACTCTAAGCGGAACATTACTGTGAATTTAGATTAAAATTGGTCCAATAGTAAAAAAAATAATGGAAAGAAAATGGCAGGTATAATCCCAATAGCTTATCAAGCATTACATACTTGTGTGAGTTATCAAGTAAATTATCACAAACATGATGTCCATATGATAATGCTACAATATGAAATTATATAGTGCAGTTTACATTGAGATAATAACTTTTTAAGACACGATGCAATGCATTAATAAAGTTTGTTACTGGTGAGTTTAATTGTGTATACATGTACATTAATAAAGTCAAATAGAAAATTTAAAGCTTACATTTAAATATTAGGTAATGATTGGTATAATCAAAACCTAATGTTGATTTTAATATTTTATGGCTTTTAGTGCGCTGTATTAATTTTTAAATATTAATTGTAAAACAGTATTATAACATACAGGTACAATGGTTGATGAATTTGTAAAACAAAAGACAATTCATCTTACAGCTAGCAAACTGTACAATAAAAAACTTGCACAATTTCAAACCCTATAGTTTGAAATGCTGAATACGCTGTACAAAACATTATAAAGTTGACAGATTAAGAATCTAACAGTTATTGAGCTAACAATAGTATCTATATTTTACAGCTAATTAAAATTCTCCACAAGCTCTTCAGATGAGTGTCAGTATTCATCTTGCAAAGTTCTATACTGAGATCAATATGGAAAATCAATACTATCTCCATTAAACTGATCAAAGGTGCAGCTCTTAGGTTTGGTAAACAGTAAATGTGATACTATCATGGGGGAATTGCATTATTAGCATGAGGCTTGGATAGTAAGTAAATTTGGTACAATTTTATATTAAGCTTATAAAAAGACCAAATTCTGAACAGCCTTCTGGTCAATCATTACTGGGTCCTTCAGAATCCAGCCATTTTTTTACACTAACGAATTAAACATTGAAAACCCTGAACAAACAAATCACTCCGATTGCAAAACAGCTCGGACTTAATCTTACACATATAGTCTCATTTGTTGGAGCATTTCTTCTTCACTAGTTACACCAAATTTTTCAGAATTTTGTTCCATCAATTTGAAAATGTCTTCGATTTGTTTTCTTTGTATTTCTCTTTCATTTTCTATCTCCTCAGCTGTTAAGTTTTGCTGAATTTCTTTAGTAGCAACTCTTTGTCGTGCTTTCTTCACTTGACTTTGAATATGTTCACAATATTGCACTGGATCAATTTCAGGTTCTGAAATTTACATCATTTAACATTTTTTTCATTCAAGTATTAACATCAAAACAAAAAGAAAAACAAATATTTGTGCTATTTTCACATCTTCATCAAAGACTAAAAGACAGTTTTCGGAAGCAGTTAATTTATAATCATAGTTGCCATTAAATTTATTAAAATTTGCTATTAATGATATTCTTGTACCTACCCAGGTGAAGTTTCAATGCAAAGATAGTAAAACATAAAACACCTTTTGATGCATAACACTAAGAAGATCATATCGAAGTTTTTAATTTTCCAAACATGAACATTGCATCTAGTTCTGAGGGATGAACAGAATATTAGACAACAACAAGTTAAAAGGATGCTACAAACAAAGTTTAGCGATGATACATCCATTGGTTCATGAGAAGATGTCCAAAGGTTTTTCAATTTTTAGCTCTGGTGAACCCAGGGGTAACTGGTATAATATGAGCATATTGCTATTAGAATTTCAGAAGGATTCTACACAGCAAATTTGAAGTAAATCTGACAAGTAATTTCAGAGAAGACCATTGTTGACACCAGACAATGGAGCATCCACCTACCAAGTACCCATCCTAACAGCTCACCCGAACCTTTGGTTCTGGAGGACTAAAACATAATCTTAGAATGTGTAGATAACAACATTTATGATAAGTACATAATAGACATTTATGACAAGAACATAATATAAAACCTTTCAAGCACCAGGGAATAAATCTTATTGCAAGAAAAAAAAATAATAGAAAAAACATTTTACTTATTGCTAAAAAGAATTTAAGACTAGGACAGTCACTAGACTCTTAACCTTCAAATCTGAGCAATGGATAGGAACTACTCAACACACCATATTTTAACTTATAGTAACAAATATAATTAGCATGAGAATTACAACAAACAGATTGTGTTCAAGTAATTTTAATTTTAAGGCATGTAGGTTGTATGTTCAAGTAATAGGTTTTTACGGTATTACAAATTTTTGTGGTGTTTTATGTATGCATTGTTTCCATTTGCGCATATTTTTTATGTGCATTATTCAAGAAAATTTGTAAACAGACAGTCAGACAGTTTTGTTTGTTGCCAACAATATGCCACAAACAGATAATTATGCAGTAATTTTGTCAATTTTGGGGGAAACATAGTTGGACACTTTAAAATATGAAATGAATTCTTATTCCATACATCGCTTTTCATTGTGTACTGAATATTCAGTAGATAGGCAAAGCTACTGACTGGTTCATTGCCAAGGTGACTACAAATGTATCAGGAAAAGCAGGTAATAAAACATTAAATTCAATGAGTGGTAGCATCAAGTTCAAGGTAGTCTGAAGCAACCATCAAAAACATGAGTCCAAACTTTTCATTAACTGATTAACACCTCGTTAACTTGAAATGCTCAAATGAATGCATTGGATAAAATTTGTTTTGCAAATCAGATAACATTTTAATGAAAATGAATTTGTATGATGATCATTTGCAAAATATTCTGAAATAATGAAATACAGCAATGTTATGTTAATACCATGAAAACTTGTTACGTCATCATACTTGTTTAACTCGGCAAATAAAAATTTGTATCTTTATGAGTTTCATCTGTAAATTTATTTTTGATATTATTACAACAAAAAAAATAGCAGCAATTTTACATAGTCTAAAAACATTTTTAATACCATATAGCAGGTTATTTCTGTGGTAAAGTCTTTCTGCGTTTTGCACACTAAAAAAATGGAGGAATTAATGTCTGCAGTTTTTATTTCTGTGCATCCAAACTCATGAGAGATAAATTTCTGCATTTCTAGTTCCGCAAGTGAATTGGACATTTGACGAGATATAAACTGCGTATATATTTTGTCAATTATCACGTTTTTTTTCTCAGATCGCTCGATTCAAGGGAATATTATCTGCTGGAATTATTTCTGTGGTTTTAATCAGAGAGTGCAGAATCACAGCAATATTACCTCAGCGGAAATAACCTGCTATATGGTAGTAACAAACAATATCGTACCAGTCATTTTTTTAGTCTGGACGTTTTCGTCGGGTTTTCTTTCGTCAGTTGATTCATCATCCGGCTGATCCACTGCATCATTTGTCGTCTCCTTATTCAGATTTGTTTTACCTGCGTTCCAAATATTTAAAACATTGCGCAATGTATAAAAGATTGATATAAGTATCACTATTACAGTAACTGGAATAACAACGCTCCAGAAATATTCGCCAATCGCTCCAAACAAACCCATAGTAACTAAAAGATTGATGTTTTCAAAATGTTTTATTTGCTTGGAATCAAGCTTGTCGGTGTCGTCATAAGAATAACACATTTGGCTGATTTAATTATGTATGCTGCTTAGGTAATTGAATAAATGAAGCAAATGTTCCATTTATTGTGCATAAAATTTCGTTTTATGCGTTCATGATTATATCAACGAAAAATCTTTATTATTCGGCAAATATGAATGTTGATTATTGAAATTATGTACAAATCCACATAATTATTTGTTTTAATGCCTTAAGCTTCATTCAAAATGGCGGCGCTTAGGAAAGTCAGTCGATTGTGTACTCGTAGAAACCTTTTTGCGGTCAAACAATGTTGGCAGAAGCAGACAAGACTTGTGTCATATTTTCCAATCGATGATGATATGTTAGGATTGACGGATGAGCAGAAGCAGGTATTAATGCATGACACATTACGCTTCAGTTAGACATAAGACTTACGCAACTGGTTTACATGTTATTGTTAAGGTCAAAGTCTAGTCCCTGTTGTTAATTCCAAATGCTAAAGAAGTGTATAGACTGCCTTTACTGTTCATTAAACTTGTAAAAGTTGACACTGTAATATAGGAAGATTTTGACATTTGTATTGAAACTCGAAATTCTGTATATCTACCCTTAGTGTCCTTACTGATACTGATAAACAGAAATGAGTTATTGAGCAAAATGAAATAACAGCATTTGAAATTTATTTTTTGGGGGCACATCCCCCGTTATAAGTCTTAAATGCATGATACTTCATTGCTACCAAAGAATTATTCAGCAATTATAATCAGATGGCTCTGTCAGATAGCACTAGAGAAAAGAATACACATTGTTGCAATTTAAACCTATGAAGACAGCATGCTTTAGTTAAAATATGAGTCAGAACAGTCTCATGTAATTACATTAGACCAGCACCAGCCTCTGGAAGTAATGGGTCTAGTTTTGTTATTTGTTGGATTGGAGCTCCAGGAAAATGTAAATACACAGTTGATTTTTCATATTTTGTTTCCATTATGTATTTCTGAAAGTATAAATTATATTGTACAATTTGTTTGAATTCATGCATTCAATTTTCAGCTGAGAGAAACAGTTTTCCAGTTTTCGCAAAAGGAATTAGCTCCACATGCAGATGAGATTGATAAAACCAATTCATTTCCTGGGATGAGAGTAAGTTGGATTATGCAAAGAGATTAACTTTGTGTCAACTTTATGAAGTTATTGTATTGACTTAATGACAATTAACACACCAATGATTAAAAAATGCGGGTTATATTTGTATTTTAGACTTCTAATTTGGTAATTTACTTCAATAAATGGTAAATATTAGATAGCTTCTGTTTGCAAAACAAAATCTGAATGATAGTTACAAAATTAACCTAATTTGTCCCCATTTGATTTGTGATATATACTTAAAATTAATTTATGGACTGCACCAAATATTTTTGTGTTTATTCAATCAAATCCTAAATAAATTTAACTTAACTGGAAGTAGTAATGGTGTTGCATGCCCACATTTGACCTTTAAATTGTTTCTTATGCAATTTGACCTGATGAATGAAAAAGTTAATCTTATATATTATTTTGCAGGATTTTTGGAAGAAAAGTGGTGAACTAGGTCTTCATGGCATAACTGCTCCAGGTATGTTTATTGTATACAGTTATTTTGGTTGTAACAATACTAATTATTCACTCAAAGAAAATAACTATTAACTTAATGCTAGGAAAATCTTATTGAGACATGGTTGAAGTCAGTTTATTGAGTGAGTTAAATGTCATAGTTAAGGTTGAATTTTATCTGTCTAATATCTAACCTGAATAACTGCATGTTAAACTTGTGGCTTTTCTGCCAAAGTAATGTTGGCATCGTATAAACAAGTGTGAGGTTCATTCCAGGGCACAATTTATGTACTGATTTTACATTCCTCTTTCGCTGGTTTTAGTAATTATTTTACATGTATGTATATATATGAATGAAAGTGCTTGTTATTTGAACAGCAAGTATTACTGGTCAGTGTTTAGCTGTTTCTGATTACATTGTGTTTATTTGATACCCATCTACTCACATTCAGACTTTGTGCTATAATGATGAAAGAAATGGGATATTTTGTAATTACTGGCTTTGGTCTTAACTGTTGTACAAGATGAATAATATGTACATACGATGTAAACAATTGAACATATGATGTGCCTTTTCTTTTATTGTATTGTCATAATATTTCAGCAAAGTATGGTGGATCAGAACTTGGGTATCTAGAACACTGTATAGTGATGGAGGAATTTTCTCGTGCATCCGGCAGCATTGCTCTTAGCTATGGAGCTCATTCTAATCTTTGTCTTAATCAAATTGTTAGAAATGGAAATGAGGAACAAAAAGAAAAATATCTTCCTGATGTATGTATGGCATCCATACCATAATGTTCTCTCTTATTTTTCCTAATGTATGTCATAATTTTAATAGTTCAAGTCCAAATATATTGGTATGTTAAAGTTGTTCAGTTGTAAGTAATATTGTCAAGTTTATTGATGAAAATCTTGTAAAGAAATATGTATTTGCTATAGAGCAACAGGTTAATATACTTGTGTACATAATTCAACAAAAAAAACATCTGCTATGCTTAGTTGTATGATTTGTGATTCTACTCATTGATTTAATTATTAATGCTAGTTGACTATTTGTAAGAAATTTTGGTAGCTGGATGGCATTACTGTCACAGGGAATTTCACATCATGATTTCTTAGTGAATTGTTTTTGTTTTGATATGCATTTGCTGTTACAATTTGCTTACAGCTAATTGCAGGAAACTCAGTTGGTGCATTAGCTATGAGTGAACCAAATGCTGGGTCAGATGTTGTCTCCATGAAATTACGAGCAGATAAACAAGGTGAGATTTCAGTTGCCCTGATTTAACAAGAATTCATCAGAAGCAATTTTTTTCTGTCAGTAACAAAATATTTATTTTATTAGCATTAATTAGCAAAAAATACAACATGGCTGCTTTCGCCTATTTTGATTTTTGTTTTGCTGCTACTTGTTGTGTGTTACACAGGTTTGTGAATACATAAAATACAAAATTTACGTAGAAGAATTCAAGCTGTGGATCAGATGATCATTTATCAGTACATGGTTGTGTATACAACTTATCTGTAATAAAAACCTACATCCTGATGTATTTCAGTCTTTTTTTTTAATTTGCAAGATTTCATCAGGACTTGTAATTGATTTTTATTTTTTTCTTAAACGTACAGGTGATTACTATGTTTTAAATGGCAGTAAATTTTGGATTACAAATGGACCAGATGCAGATGTTCTCGTTGTATATGCTAAAACAAACTTTGATACAGACAAACCTCAACATGGAATTACTGCATTTCTTATAGAGAAGGTAAGATTTAGGTATTATTTAATTTCATAATTATGTAAATGATTATGATCAGAATTACCATGTTCCACAAAAGTTTATTAATGGTTAAAAAATCTAGTCTGGAGCCCATAACAGTCTGGACCCAGTTGTATAAAAATTGGTTAAATTTAACCACTAGGCTAAATATGAGGTTAGGTGAAGAAGTTAACCAAAAGTTAGCCATAGACAAAATGGCTACCCCTGTTGTACCAAACACTAGACAACTACGACAATTCAGACCAGTAAGCAGACAAACTGATGATTTTGACAACTTCTTAACCAACGTTTGAAACTTGGGTTGAATCTGACCATCAATAATATCTGGTCAAATTTAACCAAAGTTTTATACAATTGCTTTACCAAACTGTAACCAAAAATTTAATCTTAACTCTGATTTAACCCAGTGCTTAATATTAACCAATGTTTATACACTTGGGCGCTGAACTGAAAAGTATTAAAATCGTGTTTGCTGGAGAATCCTTGCTCCAGTTTATTTCATTATCGATTTCTTCAAGCCTTTACTAGGATAACTATTTCATATAAATTAATGTTGGTCATGAAAATGTTCTGTTCACTTACTTTTTATCTGCATTTTATTTGTCTCATATTGCTATTTCTGCTCCATCAAAAGATGTATACAGAATGAAAGAAAATGTATGAATTACAGGTTAGTTATGTCTGTGTGTTTTTTGGTAATTATTTTATGTAATATTACAGGACATGGAAGGGTTTAGTACTGGTATAAAGTTGGACAAACTTGGTATGAGGGGATCAAACACCTCAGAATTAATATTCCAGGATTGTAAAGTACCAGGTGCTTGATAATGTTTTGTATATCTGAAGAGTTTGCCAATGCTTTCTTATATAAGCTCAGTTTCTTTTCAAGGTGTCTAATGCTTTCTTTCATAAGGATATCATTGTTATTGGATCCATATAAAATTGTATGCTTTTTAGAATGTTTGCTAATTATGTAATATCAAAAACATGTACAACAGTGCTGAAGTAGGATTTCTTGTTTGATAAATGTGCACTTCCATTGTTTGAAGTGGCAAAGCCTCTGCTGAGAAGCTCAGTTGTTGAGTTGAAGTCTGCTGACTAGAGGTCAGAGATTTGAAAACTGGATGAAGCAGATGTTCTGTCTTCTCAATCTGACAGTAAAATGCAGACATTTAAGGCAGTCATTTGTCTTCTTCCTCTGATTCACACTCTACTTGGTAAAAACTATGTATGAACTGGTTAATAACCCAGGATGGCTTGCTAGACCAACTGATCACCCTGACTGAATGTCTATTGTTGTCTATTGTCTGTCAAGAACTTAACCCAAGCAAACAAATGTGAAATACAGGTGAATGATGAAAGTTAGATATGTCTAATGCAATACAACATTCAGGTGATGTGTTATAGATGAACATGGTATTAAATCAATAAGTTGTAATTAGTTTTTCATATGCATTTTTAACCCAGCTTCTCAGGTGTTAGGATCAGAAAATCGAGGTGTTTATGTTTTGATGTCTGGTCTTGACATTGAGAGGGGTGTAGTTGCTTCTATGCCTGTAGGGTGAGCGCTACTATATGATCAGAGATAAATAGAACAGTTGATGTAGCATTATAAAAAAAAAATGGACAAGATTAATGCTTTACTTAAAAAACCTCATGTTGTAGTTTAACCCAGTGTCTGCATTGAACTTACCATGAGTTTATGCCGTAGCAGGTCTGCGGTCTTCCAACATTGTGACTTTTTTGATAGACCTGCTAGACTGATAATCTAATTCATATGATTTGTGTTTAATTACAAATATATTGAGCTTGATTGTTTGGTTTTCTCATGCCATTGAAATCTGCAATATTTATCCTTACAAATTTATTAATTGTTCATTATTGTTGGTTGAAAAGGCAAGACTGATTATATCCCTAACCTGTAGTAAATTTTTAAATTTCATTGCAGTAAGTCAAGTTTTAGGTGGCATTGGGCGTGGGGTCTATGTATTAATGTCAGGACTAGATGTTGAAAGAGGCTTAGGTGCATCAGGTCCTGTTGGGTGAGCATAATTTTTATGCTGTATATTTTACATTCTTGTAGATATATGTCTCTGGTCATCTGTATCCAAATGCCAGTTTATACATATGAAGATTACCTGTCCAATGTATGATTTCCTTATATACTCGATCATGATGTTACTAGTCCAATTGGAGTTATGCTGTACATATTTAATCACTTAAACTGACCAGTTGATTTTGATATCAGTCACTGTCATGACCTTTTGAACAAACAATTTTGAATGTAGCACACTAAACTTGTTGAACATAATGATTCTACTGTCATATAGCTTAATTAGCTTAGGATATTATAATTTTTAAAGCTTCGAAGTTCTCCAAGTCTGAGCCTCTGCTATATATACTTCTAAAATTGTATCAAGATTACTTGGGTGTTCTCATATTACGCTATGTCACAGTAATAGATGCTGTAAGACTTTGGTTAGTCAATGTGTTCAGCACGTGCCTTGAAACCTTGAAAGTCGGAATCATATTTTTATCAAAACATGTAACTTACACCTCTCTCATTGTGAAGTATCATACTGAATATCAAACATTTGTAATGCTGAGATGTTGAAACTGTCAAAAAAGCAAATATCATGACCCTATTGAAGTCCTACATCTAGTTCAGTTTTTAATCTTTTTAATTTCTTCAAATTTATGAATCACTTATTGGAACTTATTTGAGTACTAGTTATCAGTTAGCTCCTGTTAAATCATAATAACTTTGTTGTTCATTGATTATGTGCCAAATGTTTGATATTCAAAATGCCAGAATAGTTTGCTTTAATGTCAAACCAATGTTAAAGCATTCATGTTGTCCTACATGTTAACTCTGTTCCCTATTTCTGCTAGCTACCCAAATGCTGGGCACAATTAACCGAGGTGTATATGTGTTGATGAGTGGCCTAGATATAGAAAGATGCATTCTTGCATCTGGACCCCTTGGGTAAGTTAACTTGCCAAAATGATGTGCATTTGTTTCAGCAATATTTCAATAGAAACTCATGATTTTTCTGTTTATTGGTATCCTTTCATTTCCATCAAATTTATCATTCTGTTACTCATATACGAAGGTAACATATATGTTGTAGATATCTGCTCCTAAAACATAAACTAGACCACTCATCAGCCATTATCTAGATATTTACTGCAAATCAAACATAGGCTTATCCAACTGTCTACATACAGCGGATTTCTTATGCTTTTTCACATGAAATTTTATTTTTGCTGTAAATTTTCAGAGAAAATCTATGTTACTGACCAAACCAAATTTCTTTTGCAAAAATCTGTAATTGAAAAGTTCAAAGCTTTCTGTTCAATGTCTAGATAGTAGATTAGATACTTTAGGCTTACAGACTCATTTGGAATATGCATACCTATGCCATTTTGAGAAATGAATTCATTTTGGTTACTTTAGGACAGTATCCCCCCTAAGAAAATTCAGCTATACATCTTCACAAATTGGTGGTAATAGGAAACTATGTCATTGAATTGGATGATATAACATGATTTACGATTATTTCTGTTATTGACATATTATTATCTTTATATTAAATGTCAAGATTGTATTTACACAAACATAGCTTCTAACAAGCACTCTGTTATTCTTTCATAATCATAACATGCACATATGTAATATATATCTATTGACTTTTGTTCAAAATAATAACTTTGTATACTCAGTATATAAGTTTCGCATCATTTTTGCCTTTTCAGATTAATGCAGGCAAGTTGTGATGTAGCGTTCAAATATGCACATGATCGTGAAGCATTTGGTTCCAAGATTGGCCATTATCAGGTAAGCACCTTCTCTATTAGTTATCACATTTTGAGATTTAGCGCTTTGAAAATAAGACTATTTATTAAAACAAGTGAGTGAATGGGGCCGATTTCTCATAACAGTTGTATTCTTCTTTTTTTGATAATATTGAGATGGAAAAATTGAAGTCAATTCTTTCATACTTGGTCTAATGTTAAAATCCAGAACTTATTTTATTTATGAATTCTTTACAGATGATTCAGGCGAAGATGGCAGATATGTACACAACTTTATGTGCGAGTAGATCATATGTCTACAATGTTGCTAGGGCATTGGATGCTGGGAAGATAAATCCTAATGTTAGTACATGTGTTCAAGTCTTTAAGTACATGTAGCATAAATACATATTTTGGTATGCTTTTTAGGAATGCCTCTAAAAAAACATTAGGAATTTATAATACTGCTAGGCTTGTCACCTATTTGACCGTTTGCTTTTCAGTTAAACTTCTGTAAAGATATTCTTTTTGTTTGACTTTCTAATGGAAGACACTGGGAAACTCAATTTTTCATTTGGTATCAAATTATGGCATGTAATTACGGAAAAGTTATATTTATAATATAATTCTGACTTTGCTCTCCAGGATTGTGCTGCTGTGATATTATATACTGCAGAAAATGCTACACGGGTTGCATTGGATGCTATACAAATTCTTGGTATGTAGGCTTCTTTTATAATTATGTCTATGATCTAGTAATCTTCCCCATTTTGTTAATTACTTGTGACATTAGAAATTACTGAGGATTGATATTTAGATTCTAATGACAATTCTGTTGTTGAATGAGTATCTAGCTAGTTCAAATAATTAGTTCTGCAGTATTCTTCCATTTGTTCATAACTTAATCACACTTTTACAGGAGGAAATGGTTACATTAATGATTATCCTACCGGACGATTTTTACGGGATGCTAAACTTTATGAGATTGGAGCTGGAACAAGCGAAGTCAGGAAACTGGTGATAGCTCGTGCTATTAATGCATTCTACAAATAGTGACGTTAATTTTTCTATTAACATTTGCTGAACAATCATTTATATGTAATTCAGGAGTAGATAACTCCTGCTGGTGAAATAATGACTTTGTTTTCTCTATCACAAGTGTTGAATCTTGGCAGAATAAGTGCTACCTTAGTAAGGCTTTAATTTATATATAAGTTTTATATAATGGAATATTGATAATAGTTTTGCCGATTGCTTAATCATGATTGCTATTTTTTTTCAAATATTGGTTGAATAATAATGTTTCTCTCTAAGAAAATTAAAACAAGAAATGATTATAGTCAAACCTATGTTTGCGGCCACCTTTGAATACAGACTACCCAGTGAATAAAGGCCATTATTTGAAACACTGTCACTGATTATTGGCCTCCCAATAAAAGTCATTAAGGTCACATTTTGAATTTCCCAAGGGTGGCCTTGTTTACAGGTTTGACTGTATATGGTTGTATAGCTAATTACTGAATAGTTTGATTAAGGTCTCATGTCATTCTATACTCTCGCCACAAAGTATTATTATGTAATATTTATTTGTGCATGTTAATGTTCAGACATATCAACCTTGTCCAGAAATTGATTTATTAAAATGAAACACTCCAGCAAACATGTGTGACTGTAATTATTTCCCCGAGTGGTTCAGTAACAACTACATCTGCAATTTGGAGGATGAGGGAAATATAAATAAAACAAGTTTTTACTATGTATGATAAAATCCTGTGAACATAGGTTGATTTTTTTGTTATTTATAAATGGCAGAAAATGTTAAAAAATTATCAGATGAAGAATAAAGTGCTGTTGTACTACTGATCGTTGCTGCTTTGGTTTCTTCCAACTACTTAGGTATTATGATCATATATGTATTGAAACTGGTATGAATTTATATTCAATATCGACTTGAATCAATGGTGTCACATCTATATGTATGTATGCCCAACGAACCTAGAGTACGATTTATGCCCCACAGTAAAATTGAAGATTTGCATATTTTTACCATTTTTTCATTATCACATTTCACATCACATGCGTAGGTACAAATGTTCAACATCTTTTTAGGTGCTGTGTTATTATAAAACAGACAGGATCTACATACAGGATGCCACAGACTTTTGGAAAATGTTGAGAACAATCAAGTCAGTGCTAGCCCTAGATTTTAAGCTAATCAGATGGCTCCAATTTGCAAACTTGCCTATATTTATTCCATGAAATTTACCTATTCCTTAAGAATTTTCTAAAGTAATGTAGCACTTTTCGCTCACTTAAGTCAGTTGAGTTTATAAATAAAATTCTTTGGTATCGAGTAACAATATTCCCTATGCTCCATTCACCAGGTTATGTAAATTAGAAGAATGACCCGAGTAAACTAACAAAAATTGAGCAGGCATTTAATAACCTTAATTTGTTAACTTGGCATTAGCACAACAATGTTGGGTACCCAGAATATTACTAGCAATACATTATTTCCAAGTCAATCTGCTTTTCTATGTATTGAAGAACTGGTGAATTACTTTTATGTAATCAACCAAAACATACAAGATCACTTTCATTGTAGCAATGATTTTTTTCTCCCACCTCATAGTTAAGGACCATTCTTAGTGTGATAATCATGCAGTAAATTTGCTTTCCATGTCAAAGTTGCAACTATCATATATATCAAGGGGTGTTATTATTGAGTCTTTCCAACTGATCAATATATCATTGACAACTTCAATTGATCAGTATACGTTTTTCTTAATGGTAGCAGGATTTATCAGTCAGTATTTACTTATGCATACATGGCAGAAGCCGCTATTATAGAAATTACTTGATTGAATTTTATGTAATTTTGGACAAGGCTTAACTTTGAGTTTAATGTCCAGGGAACAATCTAGGCTTCAACAACTGAAAGCATGGATACTGCTAACCATCTGCAGCAAATAAAGAGTTTGCCTGAACACAAAAAAATTTTCATTGTCACCAATGTCTGAACACAAACCAACAAACATACAGTATTCAGCTAAACAAACAGTGCAAGATGAAACTGAATGAACTGTCAATATCAAAGGGATTTAAAAGTATATGCAGCGTACATTACCAAGTCCAAACACTTAACCAAGTTGATTAATTTGTCTGCAATACACTGAAAGCTCATGGGCTCTGTTCCTATTGAAGATATATCAAAGAATACATTTGTAACTAAGAAAAACATTGAAATATATTTACCATTGTTAAGTGCAAAGTGTTATACATTTGCATAATGGTTGAGCACTGCAACAACATCTTGACGATTTATCAAATACATACTTTGAAAACAAAAACATTCAAGATCCATGGTCATGGGCGAGAGTTGAAATTTTTCAAAAAAAAAAAAATGGAAATCTTAACCTCTGTGCCATGGAAGCAATAAAAACCAGTTGGTTCCGGACCTGAGAAAAACTGGAAGGTGCCGGGAAATTCCGGGTAGCTTTCAACCATGCATGGTGACCCAACTGCTACATACAAGTCCTAAATATTATACAGCTTAACGAATGAGTAGACATTGACCAAATAAAAATTAATGTCATGCACATTAAGTATGCTCATTAACCCCAATAGAGTCCAAATTTGCTGCCCTGAAAATAGTCCAAGATATTAATTTACCAACAAAACATGAGGTGACATGCAAAATCCAACAAAGAATTAAGGCAGCAAGCGTTCAAACCAGCAATCCATTTTTCAAGTAAACCATGTAAAACAGGCACAAAAAAGTCCATAAACCCTAGACAAACTGTTTGAAGCCTAGACTGCATGTAAATCAGAATTGAAAATAAAATATAACACAGACTTCATGGCCAATTCACACCTTAACAGTTGTGACAGCATATACAAAATATGCTGACAAATCCTTCTACCAAAGGAAACATCAATTGTGAGGCAATCTTTCTTGACAGTTTTCCAACTAAAAACATGTTCACCGCCAGAAAACTGAAAAAGACGTCAAAAGAAAAAGTGGCAATCCAGCATTGCCAGTAATATAACAAACAGATTATTAAATTTACATTCAATTTATTACATTTAAAAGTCGATAAATACATGTTTGCAAATAGAAGTGAACCACAATCAACAGAAACATGTACATGTATAAATACTGTGTCACCATCCACAATGCAGTACAGAGTATTATTGACACTAATATTTATGAATCAATCATGGTATTCAACATTGCAAGTAAGTCAGCGCAACAATATAATACAACTAATGCAACAAATGAAAGTCAATCTTCATAAAATCAACAAAAGGTATTAGTCATACAAAACTATATGTGAATTATGACATTAATAGCATGTATAGCAAATAGACTTGTGGTTAAACTCCTAGCTCATTTCTGTAATGAAATAACATGGCATGTACTAAATTAGGTAACCTTACAGAGCCCAAATTGCAGTAAGAACAAGCAATGTGTCAAGTTCTGTTCTGCGGCTCTACCACCTTACTATCATACTACCCTTCATTCCCCTTAAAATCTTGACTTTATACAGCTCCAGCATGGTGGACCACCTTTCTCAAGACTTGACAATTCTGTTGAACAAAATATATTTATTAAGTACATGCTGATCAAAAAGCATAACAAAATTAATTAACTATACTTTGGAAAATGTGTTTTCCTCAAAATGTAAAAAAATGCAACTTTTATAGGGTGAGCTTAATTACAGGGACTTCAGGAAATTAACAACCATTGATATTTCATGAATGAGAATGAAAAATACTAAGCCACAGCAGTGACAGAAGATAAACATGAATTCGTTCAAGTCATTTCAACTTATCATTGTTTTAGTTTTTTGCACTAAAAAACAATTATAGAAAGCTATGCATATCGAACAACAGCCATCAACATACAAGGGACCTTACCGAATTTAGGTAACACACACACTTGGTGCATGACCCCAGGGTCAGGTATGTGCAACGACCCTCTGACTAAGGTACAACCCAAGAAACGACCCACATCGCTTCAATTCTTCAGACACAGTCCATCAGCTCCATCTAAAATGTATAACTAAGATATTGAGATTAGAATGCGTAAAAATTTCTTATCAACTAACACAGAGTTGTGCAAACACTTAAATGAGAACCTCCATAACAATACTAAAAACTAGGCAATAAATGAGAGAATCATGCCAAAGATTTTGAACAGCGAAGTTATTTAATATTATTTCAGAAGCTCTCATTTTTACATGAACATGTATTTACATATTTTACAAAAGACTTGTCAACATGACTAGCACTTCTTACCATCCCTCGAACATCTCACTTTTAGTTTACATTGAGGTCAATGGAATGCTGCATATGTTTTGAAAGGATAAGACCTTCATTGTTTTACCAGTTTAATCCTCGACATACTACACCTCAAACATTCCCATTCTGCTCAGTACACTTAGCCATACTAGCACACTTTGAACAAAATTCAAGTGAAACTGTTCCCTGATCTACATGAAGACATACTCCGGCTGTTTTGCCTGCAGATGTTCTGGAACGCTTCGATGATCCATAATCATGGTCATGATTTGAACCTCTTTTACGATTAATGGAAGAGGTAAGTTTGACATTTTCTACATTACCAATGTTCTTTAGAAGTCCTGAAATAGCACTTTGATTTGCAAGCACACTTTTAAGATAAGCAACTTCTTCAGCCAGTTCCTGCCTTTCTTGTTCAGCTTTTGTGGCAGTTTGTTTCAGACAAACATTTTCACTTTTCAAATCATCTATTTGGTCCTCTAGGCTCTTCACATAAGCCTTTTTCTTCTCTCTGTTAATTTTAGCCTGAACAGCATTTTTCTTATTTCTTTCATCAAGAGCTTCTATTATTTGATTGTCAACATCTTGTTTTAGTTTTGCTGATGTTTTAACAACTTTCACAACTTTAATAGCAGGAGGGTTTTTTCCACTGGATTTAGAGATTTTAACACCTGATAATACTCTTAAACTGTCATTGGCTGATGTGGAACTTGCTGGAACTTTAATCACAGAAGCATTTGGATGGTTTACACGCTTAGTGGGAATTCGCGCCTTAGATTGGATAACTCTGCTTTCTGGCTGATAATCTGGATCATCATCTTCATCATCAACATTGATCTCAGGACTACTGCTTGCTCGGCTTGCTGTCGCAATTTCTTCACTCTTTGGTAACTCTGGTGTTAATAGATTTGAAAAACTACTAATATCAACATTTTTCACTGGGTTAGCTAAGTATGATTCCAATTCCTCACTGAATTCATCCATTTCTTGAACATTTTGTACCGAATCAAAATCAAACAAGCCTTCATCTACAGGAGATAAAAAACTTGCAGGAGATACTGACCTATCCTCACTCATGTCAGAACATCCACTGTCAGACTGATGACTTGGAGATTCTTTGAATGAGAACACTGGATCAGCCACTCCGAACGCAATGTCACACTTGAGGATTTCTTCGTCCATCAGCATATCTGAGAAACAAGGAGCATAATGAATATCAGCCATCATCAGCAAAATAATTTCAAATGAGTACAATAGTGTGAGTTACCTAGTTTAGCTTAGAACAGATTCCACGAATAGAAGACTAACTTCGTCACGATACTGTACGAAGTCCAACTGCCTACAAGTTGATTTATTAGCCTGAATAGACCCAATATCTCGATCCTTATACTGCTAGCTCAAATCTAACAGATGTCAATGAAAGAAAACAATAACTTTGTCACCAAATTGATTGATTAAAGCATACCAATTAGTAATCTTCGTTTAATAATAGTCCGTTCTGTTTCTTCTTTTCTGCCTTGGTTATGAGAAAAGAAGTGCGCGTGGTCAGCTTATATACGAGCCAAAACGTACCAGCAACGTTTCTCTCGTGTAATGGAACCTGATTGGTCACTTTAGCAGTTTCGCAGCAGTTTGATTGGTTGATTATATTAAGCGATTGCACCATCGGAAGTCGCCAAACGTCGACAGAACGTTCGACCTAATAACTAAAATAATGCGTACGCTATTGTAAAATAGTTTATCATGAATAAGGTAAACCTTGCCTCAGATGTGATATGAATCGAAATAATTTTATTACAATGAACAAGGAATTTATAAATATTATAGAATATGTTTCATTTTTGATATACCAATGTTTCTATTTTAAAATATAATCTGATATGAAATCGACGGAATCACTACGCATTCACTTCCACGAAGTGGTCCCCCTTTGACTATGAAGATGGAACGGAAACCAGTTTATCACTTCCGTATTTCTGTCTAATCACAATTCTTGTAAGTCGACCTGCGCATGTTACTTCGCCGGTGCAGATATGAGACTTCAAATAGACAATAGGGTTCGAATACCTATCCGTCGGTGAAAATGTCGAGAAACCACAGTATGTTTAGCAGGTATTGACTGGAACTATTTCAATATGAAGTCCTTAATTTGAATTAAGCAATTAAAGATTTCTAGTTAACTTTTCATGATCATTGGACTTATAGAAATGTTAAAGTTTGATTTCCACAATTATCTACGTATAGTATCTGAGACCATTAATTATGTATAATGTTCCCAGACGGAATATATATTATCTGGGACCAATGGTCCCAGATATTATACAATGTTCACTTAAATATACATAAATAGAGAATTAATTATGAACAAAGTTATTGTACTAATACGCATGAAACAAAAACAAGGATGGCACAAAAAGCGAATTAATATTCCTTTATTTCCATTGTGGTCCTTAAAAAGTTATTAGTACCAACACGAAATTCCTTATAAATGGTCTGATTGCGAAAATGATTTTTGTTGGTCTTTGATTATTCCAATTGAAGACCTATATTGTACAGAATTTCATTATAGTTATTTGTTTTATAATGATAGTTTGCCCTTTGTGTCCGACAATAGGTTCATTTAAAACTTACACAACTTTTGACAGTGTCAATTTATTACCATTTATAAAAGAGTGATCAGTCGCAATGAAACATCTAGGACAAGGTGCGTACATATAAGAATAAGACAGTGCAAGCATATTTTGGTTTCAGCTTGGATGACGGTCCCAGCTTCCAGGGAATATTAACAACTCGAAATAATGCGTCAGTATCGGAGCTAATCAACTCGTACTTCAATTGGTTAACTCGCACTCAAGTAAATTTCGATTCGAACAACTACCCGATTTTAAAATGTATATTTTATGACCATAATACACATGTGTATGATTTTTCTCAGATGATATATTATAAATTTATATTATGTATATAATTAAAGATATAATTATCACCCTGGATGACACTTAACCCATAATCAGCGGTGATGTGATAGACTATATTTATTAATCTATGATGATTGGATTAACCTTTTTAAAAATATATATATGATTCTCAGCCAGTAAAAAAAATAAATCCACAAAGAGGCTGCCGTGACTTGTTGGTGGCAATCAAGAAATTTAAATGACTGTAAAACAAAAAAGATATTATTTGTGTTCATTCATTTACTTTTTCCATTTACTTTATTTGGGCCTAAAATGACAGTATAATGAATAGATAGCAAGTGATATGTAAAAATTGAGTCGAATGCAATATTTTCATTTGATTTCATTTAGACCATTAATTTTCATACGAATTTCATGGTACTTTCATTCGTTACACATTAAACAACACAAAGTATTTATCATACAAATGCTTTTATTAGCTATATACTGCATTTTTTGTTGATGTTTTTTAGATCAAGTATTTTTCAGTGATTTTTGTCAATTCGTACGTACAAACAGGGACTCTACATTAATGTAGAGTCCCTGGTACAAAAAATTAAAAAAGTTGATGTGTCCGGATTTTTTTACATATTTTTATACTGCAATTTAGCACAAATTGCTGAAATAATCGTTAATTGACTTATGCAGGTCTATTCAATCGCCATTATATTTGTGATGATATGCTATGTGCAAATACCAAAATCTGACCTTTTTTCTGTTATAAACATTCCAACTAATTCGCACACTTTTAGTCAACCGGTGTTCACGTTTTTCTATCAATACCATGATAAACAAAACGGGTTAGAGGGTCACACTAAAAATCTAAAGAGTTTTAATCGGATATTTTGCGAAATACTCCAAAGAGTATTCCTGCGTAGGAAGAAACGGAAAACAAATGTTCGGACAAGTGAATAATTAAAATGTAATCAAATATGAAGCATATAGGTAATTTAGAAAAAAGAAAGAAAAAATGTGAACATAGTTGCTTATTTACATTCAACTTCTCTGCTAGAAAGTGTGGACTTATTTTTTACCGGTTCACATAAATAAAAGTGATAAAGCTCGAAACGGCGTTAATTTCACGAAATGGGAAAATATATTGGGATGAGTAATATTAAGAACTTATTTTAATTATAGTCTTGTGATTTATAATCGATTTCTACTGAACATTCGCATTTTAATTCACTTGCTAAGTCCAGTTTGGTTACTTCATTTTATATCCAAAGACTTTCTGTGTACTATTTGTATATTATCTATCCATTCCGAAGAGTTTCAGTCCAAAGAGTTTCTGTATACCATTTGTATGTTCTGTATAGAGTCCAAAGAGTTTCTGTATACCATTTTACTGTTATATATCGACTCCAAAGAGTTTCTGTATACTGTATGTATGTTATTTATCCAGTCCAAAGAGTTTCTGCATACCATTTGTATGTTCTGTATAGAGTCCAAAGAGTTTCTGTATTCCATTTTACTGTTATAGATCGACTCCAAAGAGTTTCTGTATACCATTTGTATGTTCTGTATAGAGTCCAAAGAGTTTCTGTATACCATTTTACTGTCATACTTCGACTCCAAAGAGTTTCTGTATACTGTATGTATGTTACTTATCCAGTCCAAAGAGTTTCCATATACAATTTGTATGTTCTATTTAGAGTCCAAAGAGTTTCTGTATACCATTTGTATGTTCTATATAGAGTCCAAAGAGTTTCTGTATACAATTTACTGTTATATATCGACTCCAAAGAGTTTCTGTATACTGTATGTATGTTTTGTATCCAGTCCAAAGAGTTTCTGTATACCATTTGTATGTTCTATATAGAGTCCAAAGAGTTTCTGTATACCATTTTACTGTTATAGATCGACTCCAAAGAGTTTCTGTATACTGTATGTATGTTATTTATCCACTCCAAATAGTTTCTGCATACCATTTGTATGTTCTGTATAGAGTCCAAAGAGTTTCTGTATTCCATTTTACTGTTATATATCGACTCCAAAGAGTTTCCTTATACCATTTTACTGTTATAGATCAACTCCAAAGAGTTTCTGTATACCATTCTTCCGTTCTACATAGAGTCCAAAGAGTTTCTGTATACCATTTTACTGTCATAGTTCGACTCCAAAGAGTTTCTGTATACTGTATGTATGTTACTTATCCAGTCCAAAGAGTTTCCATATACCATTTGTATGTTCTATTTAGAGTCCAAAGAGTTTCTGTATATCATTTGTATATTCTATTTAGAGTCCAAAAAGTTTCTGTATTCCATTTTACTGTTATATATCGACTCCAAAGAGTTTCCTTATACCATTTTACTGTTATAGATCAACTCCAAAGAGTTTCTGTATACCATTCTTCCGTTCTACATAGAGTCCAAAGAGTTTCTGTATACCATTTTACTGTCATAGTTCGACTCCAAAGAGTTTCTGTATACTGTATGTATGTTACTTATCCAGTCCAAAGAGTTTCCATATACCATTTGTATGTTCTATTTAGAGTCCAAAGAGTTTCTGTATATCATTTGTATATTCTATTTAGAGTCCAAAAAGTTTCTGTATATCATCTTACTGTTATAGATCGACTTCAAAGAGTTTCTGTATACTGTATGTATATTATTTATTCAGTCCAAAGAGTTTCTGCATACCATTCTACTGTTATATATAGAGTCCAAAGAGTTTCTGTTGTCCATTTTACTGTTATAGATCGACTCCAAAGAGTTTCTGTATATCATCTTACTGTTATAGATCGACTCCAAAGAGTTTCTGTATACTGTATGTATGTTATTTATTCAGTCCAAAGAGTTTCTGCATACCATTTGTATGTTCTATATAGAGTCCAAAGAGTTTCTGTATTCCATTTTACTGTTATATATCGACTCCAAAGAGTTTCTGTATACAATTTACTGTTATATATCGACTCCAAAGAGTTTCTGTATACTGTATGTATGTTTTGTATCCAGTCCAAAGTGTTTCTGTATACCATTTGTATGTTCTATATAGAGTCCAAAGAGTTTCTGTATTCCATTTTACTGTTATAGATCGACTCCAAAGAGTTTCTGTATACCATTTGTATGTTCTGTATAGAGTCCAAAGAATTTCTGTAAACCATTTTACTGTCATACTTCTACTCCAAAGAGTTTCTGTATACTGTATGTATGTTACTTATCCAGTCCAAAGAGTTGCCATGTACCATTTGTATGTTCTATTTAGAGTCCAAAGAGTTTCTGTATACCATTTGTATGTTCTGTATAGAGTCCAAAGAGTTTCTGTATTCCATTTTACTATTATAGATCGACTCCAAAGAGTTTCTGTATACTGTATGTATGTTATTTATCCAGTCCAAAGAGTTTCTGTATACTCTATGTAAGTTATATATCGACTTCAAAGAGTTTATGTATACTATATGTATGTTATTTATCCAGTCCAAAGAGTTTCTGTATACTCTATGTAAGTTATATATCGACTTCAAAGAGTTTATGTATACGTTATGTATGTTATTTATCCAGTCCAAAGAGTTTCTGTATACTCTATGTAAGTTATATATCGACTTCAAAGAGTTTATGTATACTATATGTATGTTATTTATCCAGTCAAAAGGGTTTATGTATATTATTTGTATATCATCTATCCAATCCGAATAGTTCCTGGAAACTATTTATGCCATTCGTCCTCCATCGCTGTTTCAAATGATTCATGCATTTCAGTTGGTAGATACTTGCAGAAAAACAAGAAAATGATTTTGTTGTCCAAAGTTTGTTGCTAGCTTTTTCTATCGCTGTTGCTCACATTCAACAGACTGAATGTTTTCCTGAATTATTATTTTCTAATGCAAGGTGTTTGTTGCTATATATTGAAACAATGTAGAAGAAATTTAGATAATCGATTTGATATGGATATTCAATATTCAGATATCTTCAACTGTCATCTATAAATAAAACTTCTAGTATCATGTTTAGGTGGTGTGTGTCATAATTATAGGAATCAACTACAAACAAGACTCAAAGTACAGAATTGATTTTATTGTCATGTTTACAAATAATTTGAAACATACCGCAATCACAAAATCTTTCATTGATATAGTTTGTATGCTATCATGAAAGCATGGAAGTCTGTCTGAACTCCATATTTTTCAATGAATTCCTTTTTCTTGGTAGCACCTGAAACATTAGTTTGAAACAAAATATAATAAAACACTGATGATCAGTTTAATTTAAATTTCATATAAACAATGTATATCTGAACTCTTAGCTTTAAATTTAATATGAAATAATTATAAGTGTGGTACTTACTGAAGAAGTCAATGAATTTGTATTTAGTCATTTGCATAGAATTACATCTTGTCCACAATTCTAATGTTACATCCTAGCCAAACGTTTATGTATTTAGGTACATACATTGTTTCAAATTTGAATTGAATCTATAAACATACATATAAGGAAGAGATTTTGAGTAAAAGACTATAATAACATCATATTCAGGATTATCTTTATATCTGCAATATATATCTGCTTTATATTTATTATCTGTATATTTGAGAAAACACAAGGCACAACAAAATTCATTACTCATTTTAATGCCATCTAGAATGGCTTTGTTTCTAGACTTTTGCTGAACCTCACTCAACTGTTTCAGACACACACCAAATGAGGCTCCAGTTACATGTTGAAAAATTGTAGCCATTGCCTCCCTTACCAACACTTCCTCATTATATATCTAATCAAGGCTGAAAATAGCAAAGAAATGTACCAATAATCACATATTATCTACTCAGTAAATGCCAGGGAGTTAAGAAAAAATGATAATTGTCAACAAGATGAGATAAACTGGAACTGCGTTGACAGGACATGTATTCCTCTACCTTCCCCAGTTATTTTTTCTAAATAAACATTTGTGAAAGGTTTTATATAATTTTCTGTCATTCACATAAGAAGCAGTGTATATAATTCCGGTACCTTAATTTTGACTAAGTCGAGGGCCTTGACTCTTGGGTTACTTATCAGTGATAAAACTTAAACCTATGTGCACAACATCTTATCCTGATAAACTAAAAAAATACCCTGGTACTAAATATGGAGTATCTGTAGCCCTACCACCATCTCTGAAACTATTGTGGTTCATCTTCCATGCTGAAACAATAATATCACTTCAATGTGAACATATATTGAACCTGGTAAATGACAGTGAAGAATGAAAATGGAAATGAAAAGTATCCGTGATTAAATCTCCCTAAATGCTAAACAGAGGCCCCTGTATTGATTACCTTTGTCACTTTTTCAATGGGATGGAGTAATAATTAACAATGGATCAGAATTTGAACATTCTTGAAAGATACCATCTAGGAGAAGCACTGCATTTGAGGAGTGAACATTGTTGATCTATTAACAACAATTCACTATGTACATGTAGGTATTTTCTCAAAGTAAGTGTTGGTATGATTTTTGTACATATTCCTGTTAGTTTTGCAGCTAACGCGTTTATATAGTGACTGAAATGCTGCGGTATTCAATGTTCTTAAACATATCTTCTTAACCTAAATCCTAGCTTTCAGTCATCATTTACTGCGCATGCATTGGCTGTCGAAGATAAATACTTCAACGATTTCAGTAATGGCTAAAGCCATTGTAAGTTTTGTAAGAATATTTTGCATATTAATGTTCATGTCCTATGTGTGGCACCAAATTTACCCAGGGGTAATTATTTAGAAATCTTTATAAAATTCATGCAATCATACAATAAGTTGCTAAACCATACTTCTAGGTTATGAAAACCAGATAGAACTGCATTCATTATAAATTCCAACACCAAATCCACAATTTGAACTTTACCATCTACACTGAGCTGAAATATTTAAAACCTTCAGAAAAATTACATGAACCAAACATAATGAATCAACATATACTACTGAACACATACCATGATGATCCACCGACTATACATCGTACTCATTGGATGGCTTTCTCCATCTGCAACAGATTATTATTCGTTATTAACCATTTGTCTCGTTTCGTGTATCATAGATGTCAGATAGGCATAGAAAAATTTATAAATCACAAACTTTATTCACTCATTTGATTAACGGACATATTAAATACCATATTAGACAACTTTTTTACAAGTGGGAGTGTACTAGTGTTAAAAGTTGACATGCTTAAAAAATAGTCTTAAATGAAGTCACTTCCATCTAAATGATAGCTTTCATTAATACTAACGAAATAGTCAAAATATATGTAAAAACCTTTGTAGTCATTTCTTATTTACTTAGGTTATCTAGGTATTGAAACAGCCAAACTCACAACAAGTGTCCAGTGAAAACCTCCTTCATTTACAGCCCCAATTAAGTGGTCATACTGATGAACTTTTTCCTGAAAAAGTACCCTTTTTGAATTTGGATTAAATATAATTTAAAGTGAAATAGTTCACCTCTTTTCTAAAGTATGATATTCTATCATAGGATCCTTGATTAGCAGCTTCAACAGATAATTTTCTATACAAGAACACTTATACATCAAATCCAGCAATTTAGAGCACATCTTAGTAAACAAAGCCATTTCAGCATGAAGAAAGAACAAATGGGTAATTTCAACATTAACCAAAACATTAACTTTAGGGGTGTTTCTGTACATAAGATAATTCACTGATTTCCCTCTGTCTTCACAAAATGTACATTTAGTTAAATGTATTTCCAAAGTTACACTTTAACCCTGTTGTTAACATAAGCAGAGGACATGTAGATTTCAAGCCTTTTTAGAAATGGTACTACTTGAAGGCTATCATTACTGATATTACACATGCAAACAAAGCAAACAATTCTATAAAAACTAAAGTTATAATTTTTTACTCTTCGCAGAAGACTATGGAGGTCACTAAGTCCAGTAAAAATTGCTGTCATCACCACTGATGACACACACTTGACATTCAGAACTGACTGTACCAGTAAATGAATACAGGCATCAATCACCTCAAACATACAGAAAATTTAATGAAGTATACATGGAATATTTAGTCACAAAGGGGTGTATCTTGATATTAACAAATACATGTATAATAAATACACTGTTAGTTAGTAGGTGAGAGAGAGAGAGAGAGAGAGAGAGAGAGAGAGAGAGTTTCTTCTACAAACTATTCAGTCCAATAGAGGAATCATAAAATGCATAAGACTTTCATTTAAAATCTGCACTATTTCTGAATCAATTGCATTCTGCAGTTTGCGGAATCTTAAATGTGGAATATATGCAGCATCTTCAATGCATTGTAAATATGTTTGTAGACTTTAGAATAGTTATTTTTCACCTCATCTGATAGGAACTCTTGGGAGGTCATAGAATGACTGATTCCTTAGAATGTAAGGCCCAACTTCTACCACTGGGTCATGAGAAGGTACTGATCTCAATATATCTGACAGAACTGCAAAATATAAAAATATTAACAATATTAACATGATCTAAAACTATTTCATTATAGTAAAAGGGCTGATCTTTCAAGTCATGCTAGAAATGCAATATCTTAAAAAGTAGACCGACCTTTTTTTGTCTATCAGTTTTGAACAGTATTTCCTGTCCATTGAGCAATAGAAATATCATATGCTGATCATAACATCATCATCAGAACAATATAATTATGTGTCAATAAGGCAATGATGCCCCTACAAGCAAATAATGCTCTTAAAGAATCTCATTTTACAAAATAACATTTTACAAAATACAAAATGTCCCCAGGTTCAAAATTGAAACCAATTTTCTTTATGATTACATTTCCGAAAGTTGAGAGCTTCAATTTTGATACGACATAAAAGTAATAAGAAAATGTCGATATATAAAAAATAAATCCATAGTACCTCCAAAAAATGATTCACTGATTGTATAAATGTATGTATGATTAAAGATAAATATGAAGCCATAGGACCGTGGAATTCGAACTCAAAAAATATTTGCGATATTTTTTTTATTAATCTTCGTGCTAATTATGAGTTCCAAAAACATATTTATGCTTAATCAATTTTAAAAATGTTCACATTTTATGAAAACCTAACTTACAGAGCTAGGTCTGCGGAATACGGTGGCTGAATTGACTTTTATCTTTTTATTTATGCAACTATTGTTAATATATTGTTAATAAGTATATTTATTTTCTACACACATATAATAAAATAAAGGTAATCTTCAATTTACATGTGTTTATTCAAATAGTCATTCCATTAGTGTAACCTGAGACCAGGTGTAACTAACATTAAATAGTCATTGGGGTGTCCAAGGTCTTTTAATTCACTAGATTACTTAAAATCACATTGTTACAATAATCAATTTTGTATTTCACTGCACATGTTAATTATAACCGTGTTTATTTGAAAAATAGTGTATAATGTGAATCATAAAATTCTCATGAATTTCCCTTCCAAACGGGTATATAAGGAGACAGAATTGGTCATTTCGATGTTGGCTCACCGACATTCATGAGGTAGATTTTACCTCTTGTTAGAGTCAACCACTTCCAGGCTTTAAACTAAGGGTTATTTTAATTTTGGCCAGGGTTCTAAATTCACAGATTAAATTGTTTCATTCATTTTATCCTAAATTTTGGTATTCATGATACGATTTACTAGTATTTAGCTATTTAGTTAATTCAGAATTGTGTCATTCCTATCATCTATTGTCTACTTTGATGTATAATTATATAATTCATTCCATTTTAAATATTGTGATGACTCTATATTAGTAACCTAAAGTAAAAACATCAGTAAACCCTGAAACTGTATCGTTATTTATTCATCTAGTTAACTAATCATACTCAATGTAATTAGTAACAGTAGAACCTGGGGAAGTTTGATCCAATGTTCGAGACTATAATAAGATTATAGACAAGTATACAAACCTTGTTCTGCTATAAGGTGTATCGATAAATAACTCTATCAGTGAAATAAATTCAAGATCAAAACATAAAAACAAAAACTGTTACAATACACATTCCCATTCAGCGAAATTGTTCATCTTCACCGAAACGGAACAGACGGACTACTTTCGTCACAAAACTCTTTACGGTCTTACATATTAACCGCTTTGGATTTTTAGGGCGACGACTCTAACGCCCTATTTCTCGACCGGTTTGTTTATCATGGTATTGATAGAAAAACGTGAACACCGGTTGACTAAAAGTGTGCGAATTAGTTGGAATGTTTATAACAGAAAAAAGGTGAGATTTTGGTATTTGCACATAGCATATCATCACAAATATAATGGCGATTGAATAGACCTGCATAAGTCAATTAACGATTATTTCAGCAATTTGTGCTAAATTGCAGTATAAAAATATGTAAAAAAAATACGGACACATCAACTTTTTTAATTTTTTGTACCAGGGACTCTACATTAATGTAGAGTCCCTGTTTGTACGTACGAATTGACAAAAATCACTGAAAAATACTTGATCTAAAAAACATCAACAAAAAATGCAGTATATAGCTAATAAAAGCATTTGTATGATAAATACTTTGTGTTGTTTAATGTGTAACGAATGAAAGTACCATGAAATTCGTATGAAAATTAATGGTCTAAATGAAATCAAATGAAAATATTGCATTCGACTCAATTTTTACATATCACTTGCTATCTATTCATTATACTGTCATTTTAGGCCCAAATAAAGTAAATGGAAAAAGTAAATGAATGAACACAAATAATATCTTTTTTGTTTTACAGTCATTTAAATTTCTTGATTGCCACCAACAAGTCACGGCAGCCTCTTTGTGGATTTATTTTTTTTACTGGCTGAGAATCATATATATATTTTTAAAAAGGTTAATCCAATCATCATAGATTAATAAATATAGTCTATCACATCACCGCTGATTATGGGTTAAGTGTCATCCAGGGTGATAATTATATCTTTAATTATATACATAATATAAATTTATAATATATCATCTGAGAAAAATCATACACATGTGTATTATGGTCATAAAATATACATTTTAAAATCGGGTAGTTGTTCGAATCAAAATTTACTTGAGTGCGAGTTAACCAATTGAAGTACGAGTTGATTAGCTCCGATACTGACGCATTATTTCGAGTTGTTAATATTCCCTGGAAGCTGGGACCGTCATCCAAGCTGAAACCAAAATATGCTTGCACTGTCTTATTATTATATGTACGCACCTTGTCCTAGATGTTTCATTGCGGCTGATCACTATTTTATAAATGGTAATAAATTGACACTGACAAAAGTTGTGTAAGTTTTAAATGAACCTATTGTCGGACACAAAGGGCAAACTATCATTATAAAACAAATAACTATAATGAAAATCTATACAGTATAGGTCTTCAATTAGAATAATCAATGACCAACAAAAATCATTCTCACAATCAGACCATTTATAAGGAATTTCGTGTTGGTACTAATAACTTTTTAAGGACCACAATGGAAATAAAGGAATATTAATTCGCTTTTTGTGTCATCCTTGTTTTTGTTTAGTAGTACAATAACTTTGTTCATAATTAATTCTCTAATTATGTATATTTTAGTGAACATTGTATAATATATATTCCGTCTGGGAACAATATACATAATTAATGATCTCAGATACTATACGTAGATAATTGTCGAAATCCAACTTTAACATTTTAATAAGTCCAATGATCATGAAAAGTAAATAGAAATCTTTAATTGCTTAATCCAAATTAAGGACTTCATATTGAAATAATTCCTGTCAAAACCTGCTAAATATATTGTGGTTTGTCGACATTTTCACTGACGGATAGGTATTCGAGCCCTATTGTCTATTTGAAGTCTCATATTTTCACCGGCGAAGTAACATGCGCAGGTCGACTTACAAGAATTGTGATTAGGCAGAAATACGGAAGTGATAGACTGGTTTCCGTTCCATCTTCATAGTCAAAGGGGACCAGTTCGTGGAAGTGAATGCATAGTGATTCCGTCGATTTCATATCAGATTATATTTTAAAATAGAAACATTGGTGTATCAAAAATAAAACATATTCTATTATATTTATAAATTCCTTGTTCATTGTAATAAAATTATTTCGATTCATATCACATTTAAGGCAAGGTTTACCTTATTCATGATAAACTATTTTACAATAGCGTACGCATTATTTTAGTTATTAGGTCGAACGTTCTGTCGACGTTTGGCGACTTCCGATGGTGCAATCGCTTAATATAATCAACCAATCAAACTGCTGCGAAACTGCTAATGTGACCAATCAGTTTCCAGTACACGAAGAAAACGTTGCTGGTACGTTTTGGCTCGTATATAAGCTGACTACGCGCACTGCTTTTCTCATAACCAAGGCAGACATAGAAGAAAGAGACGGAACACCTATCAATCGAAGATCACTAATTGGTATGCTTTAATCAATCAATTTGGTGACAAAGTTATTGTTTTCTTTCATTGACATCTGTTAGATTTGAACTAGCAGTATAAGGATCGAGATATTGAGTCTATTCAGGCTAATAAATCAACTTGTAGGCAGTTGGACTTCGTACAGTATCGTGACGAAGTTAGTCTACTATTCGTGGAATCTGTTCTAAGCTAGACTAGGTTACTCATACTATTGTACTCATTTGAAATTATTTTGCTGATGATGGCTGATATTCATTATGCTCCTTGTTTCTCAGATGTGCTGATGGACGAAGAAATCCTCAAGTGTGACATTGCGTTCGGAGTGGCTGATCCAGTGTTCTCATTCAAAGAATCTCCCAGTCATCAGTCTGACAGTGGATGTTCTGACATTAGTGAGGATAGGTCAGTATCTCCTGCAAGTTTTTTTATCTCCTGTAGATGAAGGCTTGTTTGATTTTGATTCGGTACAAAATGTTCAAGAAATGGATGAATTCAGTGAGGAATTGGAATCGTACTTAGCTAACCCAGTGAAAAATGTTGATATTAGCAGTTTTTCAAATCTGTTAACGCCATAGTTGCCAAAGAGTGAAGAAATTGCGACAGCAAGCCGAGCAAGCAGTAGTCCTGAGATCAATGTTGATGATGAAGATGATGATCCAGATTATCAGCCTGAAAGCAGAGTTATCCAATCTAAGGCACATATTCCCACTAAGCGTGTCAACCATCCAAATGCTTCTGTGATTAAAGTTCCAGCAAGTTCCACATCAGCCAATGACAGTTTAAGAGTATTATCAGGTGTTAAAACTTCTAAATCTAGTGGAAAAAACCCTCCTGCTATTAAAGTTGTGAAAGTTGTTAAAACATCAGCAAAACTAAAACAAGATGTTGACAATCAAATAATAGAAGCTCTTGATGAGAGAAATAAGAAAAATGCTGTTCAGGCAAAAATTAACAGAGAGAAGAAAAAGGCTTATGTGAAGAGCCTAGAGGACCAAATAGATGATTTGAAAAGTGAAGATGTTAGTCTGAAACAAACTGCCACAAAAGCTGAACAAGAAAGGCAGGAACTGGCTGAAGAAGTTGCTTATCTTAAAAGTGTGCTTGCAAATCAAAGTGCTATTTCAGGACTTCTAAAGAACATTGGTAATGTAGAAAATGTCAAACTTACCTCTTCCATTAATCGTAAAAGAAGTTCAAATCATGACCATGATCATGGATCATCGAAGCGTTCCAGATCATCTGCAGGCAAAACAGCCGGAGTATGTCTTCATGTAGATCAGGGAACAGTTTCACTTGAATTTTGTTCAAAGTGTGCTAGTATGGCTAAGTGTACAGAGCAGAATGGGAATGTTTGAGGTGTAGTATGGCGAGGATTAAACTGGTAAAACAATGAAGGTCTTATCCTTTCAAAACATATGCAGCATTCCATTGACCTCAATGTAAACTAAAACTGAGATGTTCGAGGGATGGTAAGAAGTGCTAGTCATGTTGACAAAAGTCTTTTGTAAAATATGTAAATACATGTTCATGTAAAAATGAGAGCTTCTGAAATAATATTAAATAACTTCGCTGTTTAAAATCTTTTGACATGATTCTCTCATTTATTGCCTAGTTTTTAGTATTGTTATGGAGGTTCTCATTTAAGTGTTTGCACAACTCTGTGTTAGTTGATAAGAAAATTTTACGCATTCTAATCTCAATATCTTAGTTATACATTTTAGATGGAGCTGATGAACGGTGTCTGAAGAATTGAAGCGATGTGGGTCGTTTCTTGGGTTGTACCTTAGTCAGAGGGTCGTTGCACATACCTGACCCTGGGGTCATGCACCAAGTGTGTGTGTTACCTAAATTCGGTAAGGTCCCTTGTATGTTGATGGCTGTTGTTCGATTTGCATAGCTTTCTATAATTGTTTTTTAGTGCAAAAAACTAAAACAAAGATAAGTTGAAATGACTTGAACTAATTCATGTTTATCTGCTTAGTATTTTTCATTCTCATTCATGAAATATCAATGGTTGTTAATTTCCTGAAGTCCCTGTAATTAAGCTCACCCTATAAAAGTTGCAGTTTTTTTACATTTTGAGGAAAACACATTTTCCAAAGTATAGTTAATTAATTTTGTTATGCTTTTTGATCAGCATGTACTTAATAAATATATTTTGTTCAACAGAATTGTCAAGTCTTGAGAAAGGTGGTCCACCATGCTGGAGCTGTATAAAGTCAGGATTTTAAGGGGAATGAAGGGTAGTATGATAGTAAGGTGGTAGAGCCGCAGAACGGAACTTGACACATTGCTTGTTCTTACTGCAATTTGGGCTCTGTAAGGTTACCTAATTTAGTACATGCCATGTTAATTCATTACAGAAATGAGCTAGGAGTTTAACCACAAGTCTATTTGCTATACATGCTATTAATGTCATAATTCACATATAGTTTTGTATGACTAATACCTTTTGTTGATTTTATGAAGATTGACTTTCATTTGTTGCATTAGTTGTATTATATTGTTGCGCTGACTTACTTGCAATGTTGAATACCATGATTGATTCATAAATATTAGTGTCAATAATACTCTGTACTGCATTGTGGATGGTGACACAGTATATATACATGTACATGTTTCTGTTGATTGTGGTTCACTTCTATTTGCAAACATGTATTTATCGACTTTTAAATGTAATAAATTGAATGTAAATTTAATAATCTGTTTATTGTTATATTACTGGCAATGCTGGATTGCCACTTTTTCTTTTGACGTCTTTTTCAGTTTTCTGGCGGTGAACATGAAAGATTGCCTCACAATTGATGTTTTCTTTGGTAGAAGGATTTGTCAGCATATTTTGTATATGCTGTCACAACTGTTAAGGTGTGAATTGGCCATGAAGTCTATGTTATATTTTATTTTCAATTCTGATTTACATGCAGTCTATGCTTCAAACAGTTTGTCTAGGGTTTATGGACTTTTTTGTGCCTGTTTTACATGATTTACTTAAAAAAGACAGATGTCTCTAAAATAATTTATTGATAGAATCTTCATAAACATTCATAATGCTTTTGATAATTGTGATTAAAAACAGCAGTTTAGTTACCTTCGTGGCACCAGGAGGAAACTTTACAAGTTATACAATAAAATGAATACATAAAGAAAGAATGTATGTATATGTTAAATGATATAAAATGGTATCCTATGATGATAAAATGAACACACAAAACATAAACCAGGTATGTATATCATTAATAAAAATTCACATAAAATACAAATGTATAAATAAGTCAAGAGGTACATAAAAGAATGAATTAATACTTAAATCATCAGTAGACAGAAACATTACAAAGTGGAGTGTAATAATTGGACAAACAGTTACAATATTATAAACTAACAAAATATCCATATGAAGTCACTAACATGTCATAAGCACCATGGTGCTGATACTCAAGTCAACAATGATTTTTTATGTCCCTGTTGCCTAAAAGGGACCAAGCAAATATAACAAAGTAAGATCAATCATACATTTTTGACAGAAATAAACACCCTCCTATCCCACCACCATATACAACTATTTGGGTTAAAATAACATGGTCTTTATAGGCAAACTGAACCACATGAATATGTTGCATGACAGAGCAATAACATATTTTTTACAAAATCCTACCTAATTACGTTGTATTGAATTCTTATGTATATCTATCAATAAAGACAATAAATTTGTTTTTGTTTATTTTTAGAAATAATCAAAATGTATTTAGTGGCTCTATTCAATGACAAAGACAAACCTTTATTTACTGATGGGTATATCTGCAATAAATATAACAAGATAACTACTATGATCAATGAGTATTGATGTATATTGTCTAATTTCACAAAACTTGTCATGGCAATTGTTGCTGATAAAATTAATCTCTCTCTCTCATCCACCAGAAATTAGCTTATTTCTTCTCCAACATAACAAACTTGTGTAAAACGTTGTTAAAATAGTATGGTAGCATAGTTGCTGAAATACCAATCGGACCTACATTTGGCTAGCTTTGTAAATTCAAGTCCAAACAGTCTAAATGTAAACGCAGCAATTTTTTCATAGACCAGAAACATAAGAAACATAAGAGCTGCAGTCAATACTGTTTGGAGTAATTTAGCCTCCATTCCTTTGTACAATCCTAACAAACCACTTTGTCTGAAATATAACCAAATGATAATCATTTATAAAACAGTGACCACTGACCAGTACTACCCACAGGAGGCTAGCACGTTGGGGTATGGTGTATAATGGTGTATTATGCCTAAAAAACGGCCACACGGACCAAAAACACATATATCATACGTATATATGTATATATTTTCAACATGCTAGCCCCCTGTGGTACTACCAGTACATGTTCACAGAGATGGTAAAATTCAGTGTTGGACTTAAGTTCAAGTTCCACATAAATTCACATAGCAGCTGCTGAAATCTGTAAACTGCAATACAGGAATTTACTGAACACTTTTGTGTAGATGAAAGCATTTTTCTGTATGCATGAAAAACTACAGTCATTAAATTTATGAGGACAGTCTGCATAGAAAACTATAATTGCATGACAAAAAAGACAATGGTCTGTGACAGTACATCAATGTCAATTAAATTGCAAACACTGACATGAGAAGAAATGCATTTTCATCATGTAAATGAAGCATGTAAATAAAAACATACTTGACAATGTCTTGGAAGCATGCATACATTGTAGATTGTTGGTGTTCTTTATTAAACCCCGCCTGAAACAAATTCCATTATTGCATGTTTACGTAAAAAAATAAATATCACAGCAATATACAAAAAGCTTCCTGAAGTTTTGCTTCCAAAGAAAACCTTATTAACTACAACATCCAATGTATAATATCATCCTCAAGTGAATCAGGCACAACCATATGTTCGTTTAGAAAACCACAAACACGTATTTGTTTAGAAAACCCCAATCATATACTTGTTTAGAAAATCTCAATCATATATTTGTTTAGAAAATTTCAATCATATATTTGTTTAGAAAACCTCAACCATATATTTGTTTAGAAAACCTCAGTCATATATTTGTTTAGAAAATTTCAACCATATATTTGTTTAGAAAATTTCAACCATATATTTGTTTAGAAAACATCTTCATCTCATTAAACAAGATCCTCAGATAGCAATACTTACACGTAATCTTGATTGGATTATCTGTAAAGGATAAGTAATAACGGTTGCCACTGATTTGGCTATAGCATCTATAATGAAATATAGAAAGCCACTCAGCTTCTGGAATATAAAACAGAGAACTTACCATGGGAATTTATCCTTGTATAAATCATAAATTTCTCAAACATAATATGAGTATAAATTTAAAAAAAAAACTGGTTGTCATCAGAATTACTGTACATTAATTTATACTGAAAGCTGTTAGTTTAAGGGAAATAATTGACTCAATATTACCATACATACTCCAAAATTCTATTTTTACAACATTATTTTTCAACCTGCAACAATTAAACATACTTGTGAATTTTCTTGACATGAAGTTTATGTAAAACAGTGAGTTGATTAATGGTGAAAAAGAGAGGATTTGAGACTTACCACAGTTTGAAACCTTCTTTGAAAGAATTCTTTGATGGTATCATATATCATAAACTGTACAGCTAGATTGAGAGCTAATATTACTGACGGTATTGTACCATCCCACAGGGCAGACAACCCTTCAAATTTCTTAATCTTTCTGAGGCAATCTGAAATTAATAAAAGGACTCCATGAATATTCATGTTCAATATCATGAAAACAAAGCAACTGGTTCAATTTGTAGATCCATTTTCAGAATCATCAAGGCCGCGACCAGTGGTTAGTGTGCTGGACTTGTAATGCGGTGATCCAGGTTTGAATCCCGGTTGCAGCAGGTCATACATATCAAAATTTGACAAAAATGCTGACTTTCTTTCATATGTGGAGAAGATGCTGACTCCTTGTGGAAGGGTAATTTAGTACTGGTCCAGTACAGTCCAGGAAAACCAGTTAGGTGAACCAGTTGCCGTATATAACAGAAAAATTGTTGAAAAATGGCGTTAAATCCTGCGACAATGTCACATAAAAACAAACAAACAATGAGAATCATCAAACACAATTGACTATAATTGAGACTAAAGATTAGATTATGCATGAATACATGTTATCATCCACAAGTACTCAGAGAACAGACATGTTCATACATCAAAACGTTTTTATGAAATGCAATTCAATTCAATCAGTCAATGTTAATGATAAGAATCATAACATTAATCATTCATAGTTTTATTTTTGAGGAAAAGTCAGTCTGCACGAAAAAACTTTTTTACCTAGAAAAACTTATAGTCTGAACCATATTTTCATAGTCCGAAATTTTTAATAAAAAAGTGACACAATTTCCCTATTTAGTTTAATTTGCTTATCCCTCTGAGAAAACGAAATAGGAAATTTACGTTGTCAAAATATTATAGCCTCTCGGACTACACTTTGCAATATTTTTATAGCCCAAGTCATTTTTTTATAGCCTCAGTATTGGACTGTTCGCATTTTTCACAGATTGAACAGTAAGTAAAACAAAGAAGCCAATGATTTCTACGGAACATTAACTGTAGAATTATAAACAAACATTCATAGTGTCCTTACCTAAAATGCCTTTATATCTTACTTCTTTGTCTGCTTTGTACTTCTGTGTCTCCAATTTAGCCCCCTGTAACTTCAGTCTAGTGTTCGCTACCCACAATGGTGTGGTCACTAACACATTAATCACACCTATGCACAAAAATAAAGATTTACATCCAAAGTTACTTAAGTAAATTCATGTTTTTTTTTATCTCCGAACAAAATTGTTTCCCTATTCAACTGCTCTCAAAGACTCAACAACTAACAAAATGTAAGCAGGCAACTGCTTAAATGATTGAAGTATTTTTTGGACTTAGTAAATATTAATATTATAGTACAATAAATAATGCAAAATTTGCTTATGTCCATATCCCATAACATATAAAGGTTTTCATGTTTAGTTTTAGATAAAGCTATTTTGAAAGTATAGCACAATATTATGTACCGGTGACACTAAAGAACATTTACTTGCCATTAACATTAACATGTAAACCAATCTGATAATTAATAGTATGATACAGATCAATGAAATTTTACACACCTGATACAAAAGCCAAGGTCAAATCAACCACAGGACTTAATGTAAACCCTTGCCCAGCTACAACAGCTTTAAGACTGTTGTATGCGTAAAAGTAGACAAAATTTGAACAACACAAAGATGTGACAACTGGAATAAGACCTAGATATAATGCAGAGCTGAAAAATATGACTGCACTTAGAGATAATTGTTTTCTGTTTTTGATAATTAGGTTCATAAATTTGATTTTATGCTAAAATCCATAGATTATGATAAGTGATGTTTTAAAATACTGTCTGTCTAGAACGAAAAATATGAAAGGATTCAGTTGTAAATTTTCTTAATATACCGTATATTCCCTAATAAATGCCCCCGGGGTGCTACATTTTTTAAAGAGGGGGCATTTAATTGAGAACAAAAAATAATAAAATTTGAAACAAGTTGCCAAATATATATTAATAAATTTAACCCACAGTTTAACCATTGAAAATTCTCCAAACGTCAGATTCCTTAAGCTTTTTTACTTAACAATTACACTCTTTACACTGGTCTTATAAGTGGAGCATATAAAGCAATGACTGCCAACTCTCATCTCTTTAAAGTCTCAAGTCCTTTGATGTCGGTAGAGAGCCGTACTGGATTTAAAATGTGTTTGTGTCATTCCTTGGATTTAAAAAGTGTTTTCTACTAATTTCTATTGTTTATCTCGGATTAAAAGAGCCTGTCATTGTAAGTCACTTTTGTTTCCTCTTGTCCAAAAGGGGAGGGGGCGTTTATTAGGGGAGGGGCATTTATAAGGGAATATGCGATAAATAAGGCCTCCATGTTGAGTCAAGCAGTTATAGTCTCTGACTGGTAATTACTAGTCCTTCACTGCTGTAAGTTTGAATCCAACCTGGGACCAAATCTCAAAATTGAGGCAGGGGTCCAGCTAGCTTACAGAAGAGAGTGTATACCTGGGATCTTATACAACCCCATAGAAAAATTCTCAATATATAATCAAAGATCAAAACTAGCTTTATATAAAAAAAAGATATCAATCATTTAAAATCAAAATATGATTTATGCTTACAATCCTTCCTGTTTTACTATATCTAATATCACAAATGGTGCAGATTTAGCCTCTCTATCATCATCAACTAGAATAAAAAAATGAATCACTGACATAACAATTCAACAGTAACTTAAACAAATTGAACTCAATAAACAGTAATGCAAACTAATGGACAAATGAACTTAACAATTTATTAATTATAGAATAATTAAGTATCACTACTCAAAATATAAGATGGACATGTACATATTACAAAAATATTTTATATTTTTAAACGTATCTAAATTAACAATACTATATGCATAATAATGTGGATAACCACAATTAATGTAACCTTGCAACCTGGTCTTAGCTGTATCCAATGGAAACAATACTGAGATTCCAACTGCACTGCCCTGAAATATATAGAGTGTATGCATCAAGTAAAATCTTAATTCATGGTTTTCACTAGACATCAAAAACTGAGAGAAAAAATGACCCTTGGCGGATAATAATTTGAAGAGTCAACAAAGTTTCCTTATCATGTTATAGTGAATTTGTCCCTTTAGTACAAACTCTCAAGAGTCAAAGCTGTCTATTTCTAATTTCAAGAGTCAAAATGCTGTTTAATGTTCAAATGAATGCTCTGTTAATTCATATGTCAGTCACTTTTCCTGACAATCACTCGCATGTAAATAGGACCAAAAATCCCATAGATGGCGACAAAAATATGACACAAGTAGGATTATTAACCATACATGAAATGATTCAATGTTAGTATTACGTATTAAAACATTATTACTTGGTGCTTTAGATTAAAAGGAAATAAAAATAATGAATATACTTGCAATGACTGCCATTTCTAAGTTATGAAGATTATAGAAAAATTAATTTCGCAGACATTTAACATAAAGAACTCACATAAAAGACATCCTCAGGAGAGTTTATTGATCATATAAATAACTTCAGTCTCGGTTCTGCGATGAGACATTTTACTTACCACTGCACCAGATACTGCATGCACTAAATTTGAGTAAGAAAATACATTCCATAGAGCGGAATGTTTCATATCGAGTTGTTGTGAATTTACTTTGATGAATTCCACTTCATTTTTGCTTATGAAACTTGCAAAACTGACGCGTTCCATTCTGAATTAGGAACCAAAACATCTGAGGACTCTAACGCCGTCGCTCTAAAAATCCAAAGCGGTTACTATGTAAGACCGTAAAGAGTTTTGTGACGAAAGTAGTCCGTCTGTTCCGTTTCGGTGAAGATGAACAATTTCGCTGAATGGGAATGTGTATTGTAACAGTTTTTGTTTTTATGTTTTGATCTTGAATTTATTTCACTGATAGAGTTATTTATCGATACACTTTATAGCAGAACAAGGTTTGTATACTTGTCTATAATCTTATTATGTGAAGATAGTCTCGAACATTGGATCAAACTTCCCCAGGTTCTACTGTTACTAATTACATTTGAGTATGATTAGTTAACTAGATGAATAAATAACGATACAGTTTCAGGGTTTACTGATGTTTTTACTTTAGGTTCCTAATATAGAGTCATCACAATATTTAAAATGGAATGAATTATATAATTATACATCAAAGTAGACAATAGATGATAGGAATGACACAATTCTGAATTAACTAAATAGCTAAATACTAGTAAATCGTATCATGAATACCAAAATTTAGGATAAAATGAATGAAACAATTTAATCTGTGAATTTAGGACCCTGGCCAAAATTAAAATAACTCTTAGTTTAAAGCCTGGAAGTGGTTGACTCTAACAAGAGGTAAAATCTACCTCATGAATGTCGGTGAGCCAACATCGAAATGACCAATTCTGTCTCCTTATATACCCTTTTGGAAGGGAAATTCATGAGAATTTTATGATTCACATTATACACTATTTTTCAAATAAACACGGTTATAATTAACATGTGCAGTACCCCAATGACTATTTAATGTTAGTTACACCTGGTCTCAGGTTACACTAATGGAATGACTATTTGAATAAACACATGTAAATTGAAGATTACCTTTATTTTATTATATGTGTGTAGAAAATAAATATACTTATTAACAATATATTAACAATAGTTGCATAAATAAAAAGATAAAAGTCAATTCAGCCACCGTATTCCGCAGACCTAGCTCTGTAAGTTAGGTTTTCATAAAATGTGAACATTTTTAAAATTGATTAAGCATAAATATGTTTTTGAAACTCATAATTAGCACGAAGATTAATAAAAAAATATCGCAAATATTTTTTGAGTTCGAATTCCACGGTCCTATGGCTTCATATTTATCTTTAATCATACATACATTTATACAATCAGTGAATCATTTTTTGGAGGTACTATGGATTTATTTTTTATATATCGACATTTTCTTATTACTTTTATGTCGTATCAAAATTGAAGCTCTCAACTTTCGGAAATGTAATCATAAAGAAAATTGGTTTCAATTTTGAACCTGGGGACATTTTGTATTTTGTAAAATGTTATTTTGTAAAATGAGATTCTTTAAGAGCATTATTTGCTTGTAGGGGCATCATTGCCTTATTGACACATAATTATATTGTTCTGATGATGATGTTATGATCAGCATATGATATTTCTATTGCTCAATGGACAGGAAATACTGTTCAAAACTGATAGACAAAATAAGGTCAGTCTACTTTTTAAGATATTGCATTTCTAGCATGACTTGAAAGATCAGCCCTTTTACTATAATGAAATAGTTTTAGATCATGTTAATATTGTTAATATTTTTATAGTTTGCAGTTCTGTCAGATATATTGAGATCAGTACCTTCTCATGACCCAGTGGTAGAAGTTGGGCCTTACATTCTAAGGAATCAGTCATTCTATGACCTCCCAAGAGTTCCTATCAGATGAGGTGAAAAATAACTATTCTAAAGTCTACAAACATATTTACAATGCATTGAAGATGCTGCATATATTCCACATTTAAGATTCCGCAAACTGCAGAATGCAATTGATTCAGAAATAGTGCAGATTTTAAATGAAATTCTTATGCATTTTATGATTCCTCTATTGGACTGAATAGTTTGTAGAAGAAACTCTCTCTATCTCTCTCTCTCTCTCTCTCTCTCTCTCTCTCTAACCTACTAACTAACAGTGTATTTATTATACATGTATTTGTTAATATCAAGATACACCCCTTTGTGACTAAATATTCCATGTATACTTCATTAAATTTTCTGTATGTTTGAGGTGATTGATGCCTGTATTCATTTACTGGTACAGTCAGTTCTGAATGTCAAGTGTGTGTCATCAGTGGTGATGACAGCAATTTTTACTGGACTTAGTGACCTCCATAGTCTTCTGCGAAGAGTAAAAAATTATAACTTTAGTTTTTATAGAATTGTTTGCTTTGTTTGCATGTGTAATATCAGTAATGATAGCCTTCAAGTAGTACCATTTCTAAAAAGGCTTGAAATCTACATGTCCTCTGCTTATGTTAACAACAGGGTTAAAGTGTAACTTTGGAAATACATTTAACTAAATGTACATTTTGTGAAGACAGAAGGAAATCAGTGAATTATCTTATGTACAGAAACACCCCTAAAGTTAATGTTTTGGTTAATGTTGAAATTACCCATTTGTTCTTTCTTCATGCTGAAATGGCTTTGTTTACTAAGATGTGCTCTAAATTGCTGGATTTGATGTATAAGTGTTCTTGTATAGAAAATTATCTGTTGAAGCTGCTAATCAAGGATCCTATGATAGAATATCATACTTTAGAAAAGAGGTGAACTATTTCACTTTAAATTATATATTAATCCAAATTCAAAAAGGGTACTTTTTCAGGAAACAGTTCATCAGTATGACCACTTAATTGGGGCTGTAAATGAAGGAGGTTTTCACTGGACACTTGTTGTGAGTTTGGCTGTTTCAATACCTAGATAACCTAAGTAAATAAGAAATGACTACAAAGGTTTTTACATATATTTTGACTATTTCGTTAGTATTAATGAAAGCTATCATTTAGATGGAAGTGACTTCATTTAAGACTATTTTTTAAGCATGTCAACTTTTAACACTAGTACACTCCTACTTGTGAAAAAGTTGTCTAAGGATGAAGAAAGTCGGCAGTCTTTATTGGCCTATTTTCACATTGTCCAATTTGGCATTCACAGATAACTTCACCTAAGGAGAAGAAGCTGTTTTACTTTAATCCACTTGGAGAAGTTCATCTTTCAGAGCAGCAGCTGCTGGTACATTGGTAGTAAGTATATATTATGCATAACATGAACAACAATGTCTTGAGCTATTTTCATGCCTACAGTTTCCTTTTGCAGAAAAATGACATAATTGCATTTTATTAGCAATGGTGGAAATACAATGTTCTTTGAAAAGATTTAATATAGATTCTGTTTGGATTGTACCATCAATAATGAAAAAGATAAATCAGGATGGAGTATGAATGACTGATGATGGTTCATATTCCCAAAAATAGTGTCTCAATGATACTGTGCCTGCATAACTCAGTGCTTACTGTGCCTTTACAGTTCAATATTGTGCCATTATCATTCAGTGGTAACAAGACAGAACAGAAGCGGGTGTGTGGTCCAGTGGTAACACTGTATGACTACAAATCCAGGGGTCATGAGTTGGATCCCTGTAACTCTAAGTAAAATTAGTCTTGGACAAGACTTTAAACTGAGGTCACAAAAATTGTTACTTTACATCTATGCACGTTAAAGAACCAGTGGTTGCGTCTGGAACACAGAAATTGTACTCTGCACTATCATTCAAAAACATTACATTAATTAAACTAATACCCATCTGGAGGAGTTGCTCTTAGAGTTTTCTATGGCTGACTATGAATAAAACATATGTACACACACAGATCGAAAAAAGACATGATCATGAACATAATAATAATGATCTAATTTTTATAATGACTTTAATGTAATCCCAAAGGTAATACATTTACAATGTTATGGTAAAAATCTGTGCAAAAAAAAACAGAAACAGAAAAACGATGCACTCCCTTGTGAATTGGTTATTAAAAATAGAGGTGTCAAAATTTTGAGTCTGTTTTCAGTCTGTGAAACTCTGAGAAGCCTGTCATTTGCTAAGGTGGATGAATTCTATTAAAATAATAGAAATAAGAGTCTCAACCCCCATACTTTATGAGGTAAGGGAAACCCGGATAACAGAAGTGGAAAGGTAGAAAAAAACAGGCTCAACACCTTTGTATATGATATTAACAGGCATTATATTCTTTGATTAGTTTCCACAAAATGTATGAATGAAGATCTTAAGACTTTTTATGATCCTTAAACAGTTATCTATACTTTTCTTAACAGGATACAAATGAGGAATCAGAAGATGATGAACATACATTCTATATTGATGCGGAAAGAGCTTGCAGAAATGTAAGTATACATGCATGAATTAGTGTGAGAGCTGGGTGTGTGAATCCGTTTCCTGTTTCTTGGGAGTATGATATTATTGTACATGATAATACCTTTTACATTAATTTTCTACATAATGAAATACAAATGTTGTTATGGTCTTTGAGTTTTATCACTTAATCATACCTCTGGAGTTAGGCTTATGTTTAATGAATTTCAAAATATTGAAAGTCATGAATGATATTGGTTTGATACTGGTCCTTCACATAAAATGATAATGCTTAATGGAACTTGTATTGTTCTAAATGAATTTTGTATACATGTAAAAATTAGATTAAACAAATGTAAGTTAAATGCAGACCATCACTACAGGTATTTAATATGTCCGTTAATCAAATGAGTGAATAAAGTTTGTGATTTATAAATTTTTCTATGCCTATCTGACATCTATGATACACGAAACGAGACAAATGGTTAATAACGAATAATAATCTGTTGCAGATGGAGAAAGCCATCCAATGAGTACGATGTATAGTCGGTGGATCATCATGGTATGTGTTCAGTAGTATATGTTGATTCATTATGTTTGGTTCATGTAATTTTTCTGAAGGTTTTAAATATTTCAGCTCAGTGTAGATGGTAAAGTTCAAATTGTGGATTTGCTGTTGGAATTTATAATGAATGCAGTTCTATCTGGTTTTCATAACCTAGAAGTATGGTTTAGCAACTTATTGTATGATTGCATGAATTTTATAAAGATTTCTAAATAATTACCCCTGGGTAAATTTGGTGCCACACATAGGACATGAACATTAATATGCAAAATATTCTTATAAAACTTGCAATGGCTTTAGCCATTACTGAAATCGTTGAAGTATTTATCTTTGACAGCCAATGCATGCGCAGTAAATGATGACTGAAAGCTAGGATTTAGGTTAAGAAGATATGTTTAAGAACATTGAATACCGCAGCATTTCAGTCACTATATAAACTCGTTAGCTGCAAAACTAACAGGAATATGTACAAAAATCATACCAACACTTACTTTGAGAAAATACCTACATGTACATAGTGAATTGTTGTTAATAGATCAACAATGTTCACTCCTCAAATGCAGTGCTTCTCCTAGATGGTATCTTTCAAGAATGTTCAAATTCTGATCCATTGTTAATTATTACTCCATCCCATTGAAAAAGTGACAAAGGTAATCAATACAGGGGCCTCTGTTTAGCATTTAGGGAGATTTAATCACGGATACTTTTTATTTCCATTTTCATTCTTCACTGTCATTTACCAGGTTCAATATATGTTCACATTGAAGTGATATTATTGTTTCAGCATGGAAGATGAACCACAATAGTTTCAGAGATGGTGGTAGGGCTACAGATACTCCATATTTAGTACCAGGGTAATTTTTTAGTTTATCAGGATAAGATGTTGTGCACATAGGTTTAAGTTTTATCACTGATAAGTAACCCAAGAGTCAAGGCCCTCGACTTAGTCAAAATTAAGGTACCGGAATTATATACACTGCTTCTTATGTGAATGACAGAAAATTATATAAAACCTTTCACAAATGTTTATTTAGAAAAAATAACTGGGGAAGGTGGAGGAATACATGTCCTGTCAACGCAGTTCCAGTTTATCTCATCTTGTTGACAATTATCATTTTTTCTTAACTCCCTGGCATTTACTGAGTAGATAATATGTGATTATTGGTACATTTTTTTGCTATTTTCAGCCTTGATTAGATATATAATGAGGAAGTGTTGGTAAGGGAGGCAATGGCTACAATTTTTCAACATGTAACTGGAGCCTCATTTGGTGTGTGTCTGAAACAGTTGAGTGAGGTTCAGCAAAAGTCTAGAAACAAAGCCATTCTAGATGGCATTAAAATGAGTAATGAATTTTGTTGTGCCCTGTGTTTTCTCAAATATACAGATAATAAATATAAAGCAGATTTATATTGCAGATATAAAGATAATCCTGAATATGATGTTATTATAGTCTTTTACTCAAAATCTCTTCCTTATATGTATGTTTATAGATTCAATTCAAATTTGAAACAATGTATGTACCTAAATACATAAACGTTTGGCTAGGATGTAACATTAGAATTGTGGACAAGATGTAATTCTATGCAAATGACTAAATACAAATTCATTGACTTCTTCAGTAAGTACCACACCTATAATTATTACATATTGAATTTAAAGCTAAGAGTTCAGATATACATTGTTTATATGACATTTAAATTAAACTGATCATCAGTGTTTTATTATATTTTGTTTCAAACTAATGTTTCAGGTGCTACCAAGAAAAAGGAATTCATTGAAAAATATTGAGTTCAGACAGACTTCCATGCTTTCATGATAGCATACAAACTATATCAATGAAAGATTTTGTGATTGCGGTATGTTTCAAATTATTTGTAAACATGACAATAAAATCAATTCTGTACTTTGAGTCTTGTTTGTAGTTGATTCCTATAATTATGACACACACCACCTAAACATGATACTAGAAGTTTTATTTATAGATGACAGTTGAAGATATCTGAATATTGAATATCCATATCAAATCGATTATCTAAATTTCTTCTACATTGTTTCAATATATAGCAACAAACACTTTGCATTAGAAAATAATAATTCAGGAAAACATTCAGTCTGTTGAATGTGAGCAACAGCGATAGAAAAAGCTAGCAACAAACTTTGGACAACAAAATTATTTTCTTGTTTTTCTGCAAGTATCTACCAACTGAAATGAATGAATCATTTGAAACAGCGATGGAGGACGAATGGCATAAATAGTTTCCAGGAACTATTCGGATTGGATAGATGATATACAAATAATATACATAAACCCTTTTGACTGGATAAATAACATACATATAGTATACATAAACTCTTTGAAGTCGATATATAACTTACATAGAGTATACAGAAACTCTTTGGACTGGATAAATAACATACATACAGTATACAGAAACTCTTTGGAGTCGATCTATAACAGTAAGATGATATACAGAAACTCTTTGGACTCTAAATAGAATATACAAATGGTATATGGAAACTCTTTGGACTGGATAAGTAACATACATACTGTATACAGAAACTCTTTGGAGTCAATCTATAATAGTAAAATGGAATACAGAAACTCTTTGGACTGTATATAGAACATACAAATGGTATACAGAAACACTTTGGACTGGATACAAAACATACATACAGTATACAGAAACTCTTTGGAGTCGATATATAACAGTAAATTGTATACAGAAACTCTTTGGAGTCGATATATAACAGTAAAATGGTATACAGAAACTCTTTGGACTCTATACAGAACATTCAAATGGTATACAGAAACTCTTTGGACTCTATATATAACTTATAAATGGTATACACAAACTCTTTGGAATGGATACAAAACATAAAAATTGTTTCCAGAAACTCTTTGGACTGAAACTCTTCGGAATGGATAGATAATATACAAATAGTACACAGAAAGTCTTTGGATATAAAATGAAGTAACCAAACTGGACTTAGCAAGTGAATTAAAATGCGAATGTTCAGTAGAAATCGATTATAAATCACAAGACTATAATTAAAATAAGTTCTTAATATTACTCATCCCAATATATTTTCCCATTTCGTGAAATTAACGCCGTTTCGGGCTTTATCACTTTTATTTATGTGAACCGGTAAAAAATAAGTCCACACTTTCTAGCAGAGAAGTTGAATGTAAATAAGCAACTATGTTCACATTTTTTCTTTCTTTTTTCTAAATTACCTATATGCTTCATATTTGATTACATTTTAATTATTCACTTGTCCGAAAATTTGTTTTCCGTTTCTTCCTACGCAGGGTCTGTAAACTCTTTGGAGTATTTCGCAAAATATCCGATTAAAACTCTTTAGATTTTTAGTGTGACCCGTTAGAGTCCTCAGATGTTTTGGTTCCTAATTCAGAATGGAACGCGTCAGTTTTGCAAGTTTCATAAGCAAAAATAAAGTGGAATTCATCAAAGTAAATTCACAACAACTCGATATGAAACATTCCGCTCTATGGAATGTATTTTCTTACTCAAATTTAGTGCATGCAGTATCTGGTGCAGTGGTAAGTAAAATGTCTCATCGCAGAACCGAGACTGAAGTTATTTATATGATCAATAAACTCTCCTGAGGATGTCTTTTATGTGAGTTCTTTATGTTAAATGTCTGCGAAAATAATTTTTCTATAATCTTCATAACTTAGAAATGGCAGTCATTGCAAGTATATTCATTATTTTTATTTCCTTTTAATCTAAAGCACCAAGTAATAATGTTTTAATACGTAATACTAACATTGAATCATTTCATGTATGGTTAATAATCCTACTTGTGTCATATTTTTGTCGCCATCTATGGGATTTTTGGTCCTATTTACATGCGAGTGATTGTCAGGAAAAGTGACTGACATATGAATTAACAGAGCATTCATTTGAACATTAAACAGCATTTTGACTCTTGAAATTAGAAATAGACAGCTTTGACTCTTGAGAGTTTGTACTAAAGGGACAAATTCACTATAACATGATAAGGAAACTTTGTTGACTCTTCAAATTATTATCCGCCAAGGGTCATTTTTTCTCTCAGTTTTTGATGTCTAGTGAAAACCATGAATTAAGATTTTACTTGATGCATACACTCTATATATTTCAGGGCAGTGCAGTTGGAATCTCAGTATTGTTTCCATTGGATACAGCTAAGACCAGGTTGCAAGGTTACATTAATTGTGGTTATCCACATTATTATGCATATAGTATTGTTAATTTAGATACGTTTAAAAATATAAAATATTTTTGTAATATGTACATGTCCATCTTATATTTTGAGTAGTGATACTTAATTATTCTATAATTAATAAATTGTTAAGTTCATTTGTCCATTAGTTTGCATTACTGTTTATTGAGTTCAATTTGTTTAAGTTACTGTTGAATTGTTATGTCAGTGATTCATTTTTTTATTCTAGTTGATGATGATAGAGAGGCTAAATCTGCACCATTTGTGATATTAGATATAGTAAAACAGGAAGGATTGTAAGCATAAATCATATTTTGATTTTAAATGATTGATATCTTTTTTTTATATAAAGCTAGTTTTGATCTTTGATTATATATTGAGAATTTTTCTATGGGGTTGTATAAGATCCCAGGTATACACTCTCTTCTGTAAGCTAGCTGGACCCCTGCCTCAATTTTGAGATTTGGTCCCAGGTTGGATTCAAACTTACAGCAGTGAAGGACTAGTAATTACCAGTCAGAGACTATAACTGCTTGACTCAACATGGAGGCCTTATTTATCGCATATTCCCTTATAAATGCCCCTCCCCTAATAAACGCCCCCTCCCCTTTTGGACAAGAGGAAACAAAAGTGACTTACAATGACAGGCTCTTTTAATCCGAGATAAACAATAGAAATTAGTAGAAAACACTTTTTAAATCCAAGGAATGACACAAACACATTTTAAATCCAGTACGGCTCTCTACCGACATCAAAGGACTTGAGACTTTAAAGAGATGAGAGTTGGCAGTCATTGCTTTATATGCTCCACTTATAAGACCAGTGTAAAGAGTGTAATTGTTAAGTAAAAAAGCTTAAGGAATCTGACGTTTGGAGAATTTTCAATGGTTAAACTGTGGGTTAAATTTATTAATATATATTTGGCAACTTGTTTCAAATTTTATTATTTTTTGTTCTCAATTAAATGCCCCCTCTTTAAAAAATGTAGCACCCCGGGGGCATTTATTAGGGAATATACGGTATATTAAGAAAATTTACAACTGAATCCTTTCATATTTTTCGTTCTAGACAGACAGTATTTTAAAACATCACTTATCATAATCTATGGATTTTAGCATAAAATCAAATTTATGAACCTAATTATCAAAAACAGAAAACAATTATCTCTAAGTGCAGTCATATTTTTCAGCTCTGCATTATATCTAGGTCTTATTCCAGTTGTCACATCTTTGTGTTGTTCAAATTTTGTCTACTTTTACGCATACAACAGTCTTAAAGCTGTTGTAGCTGGGCAAGGGTTTACATTAAGTCCTGTGGTTGATTTGACCTTGGCTTTTGTATCAGGTGTGTAAAATTTCATTGATCTGTATCATACTATTAATTATCAGATTGGTTTACATGTTAATGTTAATGGCAAGTAAATGTTCTTTAGTGTCACCGGTACATAATATTGTGCTATACTTTCAAAATAGCTTTATCTAAAACTAAACATGAAAACCTTTATATGTTATGGGATATGGACATAAGCAAATTTTGCATTATTTATTGTACTATAATATTAATATTTACTAAGTCCAAAAAATACTTCAATCATTTAAGCAGTTGCCTGCTTACATTTTGATAGTTGTTGAGTCTTAGGTGAACTGGTTCACCTAACTGGTTTTCCTGGACTGTACTGGACCAGTACTAAATTACCCTTCCACAAGGAGTCAGCATCTTCTCCACATATGAAAGAAAGTCAGCATTTTTGTCAAATTTTCATATGAAAAAAATCGTATGATCTGCTGCAACTGGGATTCAAACCTGGATCACCGCGTTACAAGTCAAGCAATCTAACCACTGGTCGCGGCCTTGATGATTCCGAAATAGATCTATAAATTGAACCAGTTGCTTTGTTTTCATGATATTGAATATGAATATTCATGGAATCCTTTTATTAATTTCAGATTGCCTCAGAAAGATTAAGAAATTTGAAGGGTTGTCTGCCCTGTGGGATAGTACAAAACCGTCAGTAATATTAGCTCTCAATCCAGCTGTACAGTTTATGATATATGATACCATCAAAGAATTCTTTCAAAGAAGGTTTCAAACTGTGGTAAGTCTCAAATCCTCTCTTTTTCACCATTAATCAACTCACTGTTTTACATAAACTTCATGTCAAGAAAATTCACAAGTATGTTTAATTGTTGCAGGTTGAAAAATAATTTTGTAAAAATAGAACTTTGGAGTATGTATGGTAATATTGAGTCAATTATTTCCCTTAAACTAACAGCTTTCAGTATAAATTAATGTACAGTAATTCTGATGACAACCAGTTTTTTTTAAAATTTATACTCATATTGTGTTTAAGAAATTTATGATTCTTACAAGGATAAATTCCCATGGTAAGTTCTCTGTTTTATATTCCAGGAGCTGAGTGGCTTTCTATATTTCATTATAGGTGCTATAGCCAAATCAGTGGCAACCGTTATTACTTATCCTTTACAGATAATCCAATCAAGATTACGTGTAAGTATTGCTATCTGAGGATCATGTTTAATGAGATGAAAATTTATAAGTATTTATTTATTTCACCTCATACAGTGATTTGGGTCTGTTTAACATATTCAGCTTATTCTTTATTTATAGTCAGTTTTCTTAACTAATAATAATGTTTTGGTTTTCTAAACAAATATATGGTTGAGTTTTTCTAAACAAATGTATGGTTGAGGTTTTCTCAACAAATATATGGTTGAGTTTTTCTAAACAAATGTATGGTTGAGGTTTTCTCAACAAATATATGGTTGAAATTTTCTAAACAAATATATGATTGAGGTTTTCTAAACAAATATATGATTGAGGTTTTCTAAACAAATATATGGTTGAGGTTTTCTAAACAAATATATGGTTGTGGTTTTCTAAACAAATATATGGTTGAGGTTTTCTAAACAAATATATGTTTGTGGTTTTCTAAACGAATATATGGTTGCGACTGATTCACTTGAGGATGATATTATATATTGGATGTTGTTGTTAATAAGGTTTTCTTAGGAAGCAAAACTTCAGGAAGCTTTTTGTATATTGCCGTGATATTTATTTTTATATGTAAACATGCAATAATGTGATTCGTTTCAGGCGGGGTTTAATAAAGAACACCAACAATCTACAATGTATGCATACTTCCAAGACATTGTCAAGTATGTTTTTAATTACTTGCTTCATTTACATGATGAAAATGCATTTCTTCTCATGTCAGTGTTTGCAATTTAATTGACATTGATGTACTGTCACAGACCATTGTCTTTTTTGTCATGCAGTTATAGTTTTCTATGAAGACTGTCCTCATAAATTTAAATTAATAACTGTAGTTTTTCATACATACAGAAAAATGCTTTCATCTACATAAAAGTGTTCAGTAAATTCCTGTATTGCAGTTTACAGATTTCAGCAGCTGCTATGTGAATTTAAGTGGAACTTGAACTTAAGTCCAACCCTGAATTTTACCATCTCTGTGAACATGTACTGGTAGTACCACAGGGGGCTAGCATGTTGAAAATATATACATATATACATATGATATATGTGTTTTTGGTCCGTGTGGCCGTTTATTAGGCATAATACACCATTATACACCATACCCCAACGTGCTAGCCCCCTGTGGGTAGTACTGGTCAGTGGTGACTGTTTTATAAATGATTATTATTTGGTTATATTTCAGACAAAGTGGTTTGTTAGGATTGTACAAAGGAATGGAGGCTAAATTACTACAAACAGTACTGACCGCAGCTCTTATGTTTCTGGTCTATGAAAAAATTGCTGCGTTTACATTTAGACTGTTTGGACTTGAATTTACAAAGCTAGCCAAATGATGGTCCGATTGGTATTTCAGCAACTATGCTACCATACTATTTTAACAACGTTTTACACAAGTTTGTTATGTTGGAGAAGAAATAAGCTGGATGTGAGAGAGATTAATTTTATCAGCAACAATTGCCAAGTTTTGTGAAATTAGACAATATGCATCAATACTCATTGATCATAGAAATTATCTTGTTATATTTATTGCAGATATACCCATCAGTAAATAAAGGTTTGTCTTTATCATTGAATAGAGCCACTAAATACATTTTGAGTATTTCTAAAAATAAACAAAAACAAATGTATTGTCTTTATTGATAGATATACATAAGAATTCAATACAACGTAATTAGGTAGGATTTTGTAAAAAATATGTTATTGCTCTGTCATGCAACATATTCATGTGGTTCAGTTTGCCTATAAAGACCATGTTATTTTAACCCAAATAGTTGTATATGGTGGTGGGATAGGAGGGTGTTTATTTCTATCAAAAATGTATAATTTATCTTACTTTGTTATATTTGCTTGGTCCCTTTTAGGCAACAGGGACATAAAAAATCATTGTTGCCTTGAGTATCAGCACCATGGTGCTTATGACATGTTAGTGACTTCATATGGATATTTTGTTAGTTTATAATATTGTAACTGTTTGTCCAATTATTACACTCCACTTTGTAATGTTTCTGTCTACTGATGATTTAAGTATTAATTCATTCTTTTATGTACCTCTTGACTTATTTATACATTTGTATTTTATGTGAATTTTTATTAATGATATACATACCTGGTTTATGTTTTGTGTGTTCATTTTATCATCATAGGATACCATTTTATATCATTTAACATATACATACATTCTTTCTTTATGTATTCATTTTATTGTATAACTTGTAAAGTTTCCTCCTGGTGCCACGAAGGTAACTAAACTGCTGTTTTTAATCACAATTATCAAAAGCATTATGAATGTTTATGAAGATTCTATCAATAAATTATTTTAGAGACATCTGTCTTTTTTAAGTAAATCATGTAAAACAGGCACAAAAAAGTCCATAAACCCTAGACAAACTGTTTGAAGCCTAGACTGCACGTAAATCAGAATTGAAAATAAAATATAACATAGACTTCATGGCCAATTCACACCTTAACAGTTGTGACAGCATATACAAAATATGCTGACAAATCCTTCTACCAAAGAAAACATCAATTGTGAGGCAATCTTTCATGCTCACCGCCAGAAAACTGAAAAAGACGTCAAAAGAAAAAGTGGCAATCCAGCATTGCCAGTAATATAACAATAAACAGATTATTAAATTTACATTCAATTTATTACATTTAAAAGTCGATAAATACATGTTTGCAAATAGAAGTGAACCACAATCAACAGAAACATGTACATGTATATATACTGTGTCACCATCCACAATGCAGTACAGAGTATTATTGACACTAATATTTATGAATCAATCATGGTATTCAACATTGCAAGTAAGTCAGCGCAACAATATAATACAACTAATGCAACAAATGAAAGTCAATCTTCATAAAATCAACAAAAGGTATTAGTCATACAGAACTATATGTGAATTATGACATTAATAGCATGTATAGCAAATAGACTTGTGGTTAAACTCCTAGCTCATTTCTGTAATGAAATAACATGGCATGTACTAAATTAGGTAACCTTACAGAGCCCAAATTGCAGTAAGAACAAGCAATGTGTCAAGTTCCGTTCTGCGGCTCTACCACCTTACTATCATACTACCCTTCATTCCCCTTAAAATCCTGACTTTATACAGCTCCAGCATGGTGGACCACCTTTCTCAAGACTTGACAATTCTGTTGAACAAAATATATTTATTAAGTACATGCTGATCAAAAAGCATAACAAAATTAATTAACTATACTTTGGAAAATGTGTTTTCCTCAAAATGTAAAAAAAAACCTGCAACTTTTATAGGGTGAGCTTAATTACAGGGACTTCAGGAAATTAACAACCATTGATATTTCATGAATGAGAATGAAAAATACTAAGCAGATAAACATGAATTGGTTCAAGTCATTTCAACTTATCTTCGTTTTAGTTTTTTGCACTAAAAAACAATTAAAGAAAGCTAAGCAAATCGAACAACAGCCATCAACATACAAGGGACCTTACCGAATTTAGGTAACACACACACTTGGTGCATGACCCCAGGGTCAGGTATGTGCAACGACCCTCTGACTAAGGTACAACCCAAGAAACGACCCACATCGCTTCAATTCTCCAGACACTGTTCATCAGCTCCATCTAAAATGTATAACTAAGATATTGAAATTAGAATGCGTAAAATTTTCTAATCAACTAACACAGAGTTGTGCAAACACTTAAATGAGAACCTCCATAACAATACTAAAAACTAGGCAATAAATGAGAGAATCATGTCAAAAGATTTTAAACAGCGAAGTTATTTAATATTATTTCAGAAGCTCTCATTTTTACATGAACATGTATTTACATATTTTACAAAAGACTTTTGTCAACATGACTAGCACTTCTTACCATCCCTCGAACATCTCAGTTTTAGTTTACATTGAGGTCAATGGAATGCTGCATATGTTTTGAAAGGATAAGACCTTCATTGTTTTACCAGTTTAATCCTCGCCATACTACACCTCAAACATTCCCATTCTGCTCTGTACACTTAGCCATACTAGCACACTTTGAACAAAATTCAAGTGAAACTGTTCCCTAATTTACATGAAGACATACTCCGGCTGTTTTGCCTGCAGATGATCTGGAACGCTTCGATGATCCATAATCATGGTCATGATTTGAACCTCTTTTACGATTAATGGAAGAGGTAAGTTTGACATTTTCTACATTACCAATGTTCTTTAGAAGTCCTGAAATAGCACTTTGATTTGCAAGCACACTTTTAAGATAAGCAACTTCTTCAGCCAGTTCCTGCCTTTCTTGTTCAGCTTTTGTGGCAGTTTGTTTCAGACTAACATTTTCACTTTTCAAATCATCTATTTGGTCCTCTAGGCTCTTCACATAAGCCTTTTTCTTCTCTCTGTTAATTTTTGCCTGAACAGCATTTTTCTTATTTCTCTCATCAAGAGCTTCTATTATTTGATTGTCAACATCTTGTTTTAGTTTTGCTGATGTTTTAACAACTTTCACAACTTTAATAGCAGGAGGGTTTTTTCCGCTAGATTTAGAAGTTTTAACACCTGATAATACTCTTAAACTGTCATTGGCTGATGTGGAACTTGCTGGAACTTTAATCACAGAAGCATTTGGATGGTTGACACGCTTAGTGGGAATATGTGCCTTAGATTGGATAACTCTGCTTTCTGGCTGATAATCTGGATCATCATCTTCATCATCAACATCGATCTCAGGACTACTGCTTGCTCGGCTTGCTGTGGCAATTTCTTCACTCTTTGGTAACTCTGGTGTTAACAAATTTGAAAAACTGCTAATATCAACATTTTTCACTGGGTTAGCTAAGTACGATTCCAATTCCTCACTAAATTCATCCATTTCTTGAACATTTTGTACCGAATCAAAATCAAACAAGCCTTCATCTACAGGAGATAAAAAACTTGCAGGAGATACTGACCTATCCTCACTCATGTCAGAACATCCACTGTCAGACTGATGACTTGGAGATTCTTTGAATGAGAACACTGGATCAGCCACTCCGAACGCAATGTCACACTTGAGGATTTCTTCGTCCATCAGCATATCTGAGAAACAAGGAGCATAATGAATATCAGCCATCATCAGCAAAATAATTTCAAATGAGTACAATAGTGTGAGTTACCTAGTCTAGCTTAGAACAGATTCCACGAATAGTAGTCTAACTTCGTCACGATACTGTACGAAGTCCAACTGCTTACAAGTTGATTTATTAGCCTGAATAGACCCAATAATATCTCGATCCTTATACTGCTAGCTCAAATCTAACAGATGTCAATGAAAGAAAACAATAACTTTGTCACCAAATTGATTGATTAAAGCATACCAATTAGTGATCTTCGATTGATAAGTGTTCCGTCCCGTTATTCTATGTCTGCCTTGGTTATGAAACAAGAAGTGCGCGTAGTCAGCTTATATACGAGCCAAAACGTACCAGCAACGTTTTCCTCGTGTACTGGAACCTGATTGGTCACTTTAGCAGTTTCGCAGCAGTTTGATTGGTTGATTATATTAAGCCATTGCACCATCGGAAGTCGCCAAACGTCGTCAGAACGTTCGACCTAATAACTAAAATACGCTATTGTAAAATAGTTTATCATGAATAAGGTAAACCTTGCCTCAGATGTGATATGAATCGAAATAATTTTATTACAATGAACAAATATATTATAAATATGATAGAATATGTTTCATTTTTGATATACCAATGTTTCTATTTTAAAATATAATCTGATATGAAATCGACGGAATCACTACGCATTCACTTCCACGAAGTGGTCCCCTTTGACTATGAAGATGGAACGGAAACCAGTTATCACTTCCGTATTTCTGTCTAATCACAATTGTTGTAAGTCGACCTGCGCATGTTACTTCGCCGGCGCAGATATGAGACTTCAAATAGACAATAAGGTTCGAATATCTATCCGTCGGTGAAAATGTCGACAAACCACAGTATATTTAGCAGGTTTTGACAGGAACTATTTCAATATGAAGTCCTTAATTTGGATTAAGCAATTAAAGATTTCTAGTTAACTTTTCATGATCATTGAACTTATAGAAATGTTAAGGTTTGATTTCGACAATTATCTACGTGTAGTATCTGAGACCATTAATTATGTATAATGTTCCCAGACGGAATATATATTATCTGGGACCAATGGTCCCAGATATTATACAATGTTCACTAAAATATACATAAATAGAGAATTAATTATGAACAAAGTTATTGTACTAATACGCATGAAACAAAAACAAGGATGACACAAAAAGCGAATTAATATTCCTTTATTTCCATTGTGGTCCTTAAAAGTTATTAGCACCAACACGAAATTCCTTACTGTGCTAAATGGTCTGATTGCGAGAATGATTTTGTTGGTCATTGATTATTCTAATCGAAGACCTATACTGTACAAATTTTCATTATAGTTATTTGTTTTATAATGATAGTTTGCCCTTTGTGTCCGACAATAGGTTCATTTAAAACTTACACAACTTTTGCCAGTGTCAATTTATTACCATTTATAAAACAGTGATCAGTCGCAATGAAACATCTAGGACAAGGTGCGTTCATATAAGAATAAGAGAGTGCAAGCATATTTTGGTTTCAGCTGGGATGACGGTCCCAGGGAATATTAACAACTCAGTATCTGAGCTAATCAACTCGTACCGCAATTGGTTAACTCGCATTCCAGTAAATTTTGATTTGATCAACCACCCGATTTTAAAATATATATGACCATTATACATATGTGTATAATGGTCTCAGATGATATATTGTAAATTTATATTATGTATATGATTAAAGATATAATTATCACCATGGATGACACTTAACCCATCAGCGGACAAACTCGCCAACAACTATATTTATTAATCTGCGATGATTGGATTAACCTTTTTTAAAAAAATATATATGATTCTCAACCAGTAAAAAAAATAAATACACAAAGAGGCTGCCGTGACTTGTTGGTGGCAATCAATAAATTTAAATGACTGTAAAACAAAAAAGATATTATTTGTGTTCATTCATTTATTTTTTTTCATTTATTTTATTTGGGCCTAAAATGACAGTATAATGAATAGAAAGCACATTATATGTAAAAATTGAGTCAAATGATTTTTTTTACATATTTTTAAGCTGTATTTTAGCACAAATTGCCGAAATAATCATTAATTGACTTATGCAGATCTATTCAATCGCCATTACATTTACGATGATATGCTATGTGCAAATACCAAAATCTCACCCTTTTTCTGTTATAAATATTCCAACTAATTCGCACACTTTTAGGTCAACCGGTGTTCACGTTTTTCTATCGATGCCATGATAAACAAACCGGTCGAGAAATAGGGCGTTAGAAGTCCCCAGATGTTTTGGTTCCTAATTCAGAATGGAACGCGTCAGTTTTGCAAGTTTCATAAACAAAAATAAAGTGGAATTCATCAAAGTAAATTCACAACAACTCGATATGAAACATTCCGCTCTATGGAATGTATTTTCTTACTCAAATTTAGTGCATGCAGTATCTGGTGCAGTGGTAAGTAAAATGTCTCATCGCAGAACCGAGACTGAAGTTATTTATATGATCAATAAACTCTCCTGAGGATGTCTTTTATGTGAGTTCTTAATGTTAAATGTCTGCGAAATTAATTTTTCTATAATCTTCATAACTTAGAAATGGCAGTCATTGCAAGTATATTCATTATTTTTATTTCCTTTTAATCTAAAGCACCAAGTAATAATGTTTTAATACGTAATACTAACATTGAATCATTTCATGTATGGTTAATAATCCTACTTGTTTTATACCTGTGTCACTATCTATGGGATTTTTGGTCCTATGTACACGTGAGCGATTGTCATAAAAAGTGGCTGACATGATCAAATGAATTAACAGAGCATTCATTTGACCAATAAACAGCATTTTGACTCTTGAAATTAGTAATAGAAAGCTTCTGACTATTGAGAATTTGTACCAAAGGGACAAATTTACAATAAAATTAGAACGAAACTTTGTTGACTCTTCAAATTATTATCCGCCAAGGGTCATTTTTTCTCTCAGCTTTTTATGTCTAGTGAAAACCATGAATTAAGATTTCACTTGATGCATACACTTTATATATTTCAGGGCAGTGCAGTTGGAATCTCAGTATTTTTTCCATTAGATACAGCCAGGACCAGGTTGCAAGGTTACATTAATTGTGGTTATCCTCATTTTAATGCATATAGTATTGTTAATTTAGATACATTTAAAACTATAAAATATTTTTGTAAAATGAACATATCTGTCTTTTTGTTTTATTCTGAATAGTGATACTTAATTATTCTATAATTAATAAATTGTTAAGTTCATTTGTCCATTAGTTTGCATTACTGTTATTGAGTTCAATTTGTTTAAGTTACTGTTGAATTGTTATGTCAGTGATTCATTTTTTTATTCTAGTTGATGATGATAGAGAGGCTAAATCTTCACCATTTGTGATATTAGATATAGTAAAACAGGAAGGATTGTAAGCATAGATCATATTTTGATTTTAAATGATCAATATCTTTTTTCTATAAAGCTAGTTTTGATCTTTGATTATATATTGAGAATTTTTTCTATGGGGTTGTATAAGATCCCAGGTATACACTCTCTTCTGTAAGCTAGCTGGACACTTGCCTCAATTTTGAGATTTGGCCCCAGGTTGGATTAAAACTTACAGCAGTGAAGGACTAGTAATTACCAGTCAGAGACTATAACTGCTTGACTCAACATGGAGGCCTTATTTATTGCATATTCCCTTATAAATGCCCCTCCCCTAATAAACGCCCCCTCCCCTTTTGGACAAGAGGAAACAAAAGTGACTTACAATGACAGGCTCTTTTAATCCGAGATAAACAATAGAAATTAGTAGAAAACACTTTTTAAATCCAAGGAATGACACAAACACATTTTAAATCCAGTACGGCTCTCTACCGACATCAAAGGACTTGAGACTTTAAAGAGATGAGAGTTGGCAGTCATTGCTTTATATGCTCCACTTACAAGACCAGTGTAAAGAGTGTAATTGTTAAGTAAAAAAGCTTAAGGAATCTGACGTTTGGAGAATTTTCAATGGTTAAACTGTGGGTTAAATTTATTAATATATATTTGGCAACTTGTTTCAAATTTTATTATTTTTTTGTTCTCAATTAAATGCCCCCTCTTTAAAAAATGTAGCACCCCGGGGGCATTTATTAGGGAATATACGGTATATTAAGAAAATTTACAACTGAATCCTTTCATATTTTTCATTCTAGACAGACAGTATTTTAAAACATCACTTATCATAATCTATGGATTTTAGCATAAAATCAAATTTATGAACCTAATTATCAAAAACAGAAAACAATATCTCTAAGTGCAGTCATATTTTTCAGCTCTGCATTATATCGAGGTCTTATTCCAGTTGTCACATCTTTGTGTTGTTCAAATTTTGTCTACTTTTACGCATACAACAGTCTTAAAGCTGTTGTAGCTGGGCAAGGGTTTACATTAAGTCCTGTGGTTGATTTGACCTTGGCTTTTGTATCAGGTGTGTAAAATTTCATTGATCTGTATCATACTATTAATTATCAGATTGGTTTACATGTTAATGTTAATGGCAAGTAAATGTTCTTTAGTGTCACCGGTACATAATATTGTGCTATACTTTCAAAATAGCTTTATCTAAAACTAAACATGAAAACCTTTATATGTTATGGAATATGGACATAAGCAAATTTTGCATTATTTATTGTACTATAATATTAATATTTACTAAGTCCAAAAAATACTTCAATCATTTAAGCAGTTGCCTGCTTACATTTTGTTAGTTGTTGAGTTTTTGAGAGCAGTTGAATAGGGAAACAATTTTGTTCGGAGATAAAAAAAAAACATGAATTTACTTAAGTAACTTTGGATGTAAATCTTTATTTTTGTGCATAGGTGTGATTAATGTGTTAGTGACCACACCATTGTGGGTAGCGAACACTAGACTGAAGTTACAGGGGGCTAAATTGGAGACACAGAAATACAAAGCAGACAAAGAAGTAAGATATAAAGGCATTTTAGGTAAGGACACTATGAATGTTTGTTTATAATTCTACAGTTAATGTTCCGTAGAAATCATTGGCTTCTTTGTTTTACTTACTGTTCAATCTGTGAAAAATGCGAACAGTCCAATACTGAGGCTATAAAAAAATGACTTGGGCTATAAAAATATTGCAAAGTGTAGTCCGAGAGGCTATAATATTTTGACAACGTAAATTTCCTATTTCGTTTTCTCAGAGGGATAAGCAAATTAAACTAAATAGGGAAATTGTGTCACTTTTTTATTAAAAATTTCGGACTATGAAAATATGGTTCAGACTATAAGTTTTTCTAGGTAAAAAAGTTTTTTCGTGCAGACTGACTTTTCCTCAAAAATAAAACTATGAATAATTAATGTTATGATTCTTATCATTAACATTGACTGATTGAATTGAATTGCATTTCATAAAAACGTTTTGATGTATGAAAATGTCTGTTCTCTGAGTACTTGTGGATGATAACATGTATTCATGCATAATCTAATCTTTAGTCTCAATTATAGTCAATTGTGTTTGATGATTCTCATTGTTTGTTTGTTTTTATGTGACATTGTCGCAGGATTTAACGCCATTTTTCAACAATTTTTCTGTTATATACGGCAACTGGTTCACCTAACTGGTTTTCCTGGACTGTACTGGACCAGTACTAAATTACCCTTCCACAAGGAGTCAGCATCTTCTCCTCATATGAAAGAAAGTCAGCATTTTTGTCAAATTTTGATATGTATGACCTGCTGCAACCGGGATTCAAACCTGGATCACCGCATTACAAGTCCAGCACACTAACCACTGGTCGTGGCCTTGATGATTCTGAAAATGGATCTACAAATTGAACCAGTTGCTTTGTTTTTATGATATTGAACATGAATGTTCATGGAGTCCTTTTATTAATTTCAGATTGCCTCAGAAAGATTAAGAAATTTGAAGGGTTGTCTGCCCTGTGGGATGGTACAAAACCGTCAGTAATATTAGCTCTCAATCCAGCTGTACAGTTTATGATATATGATACCATCAAAGAATTCTTTCAAAGAAGGTTTCAAACTGTGGTAAGTCTCAAATCCTCTCTTTTTCACCATTAATCAACTCACTGTTTTACATAAACTTCATGTCAAGAAAATTCACAAATATGTTTTAATTGTTGCGGGTTGAAAAATAATGTTGTAAAAATAGAACTTTGGAGTATGTATGATAATATTGAGTCAGTTATTTCCCTTAAACTAACAGCTTTCAGTATAAATTAATGTACAGTAATTCTGATGACAACCAGTTTTTTTTAAAATTTATACTCATATTGTGTTTAAGAAATTTATGATTCATACAAGGATAAATTCCCATGGTAAGTTCTCTGTTTTATATTCCAGGAGCTGAGTGGCTTTCTATATTTCATTATAGGTGCTATAGCCAAATCAGTGGCAACCGTTATTACTTATCCTTTACAGATAATCCAATCAAGATTACGTGTAAGTATTGCTATCTGAGGATCATGTTTAATGAGATGAAGATTTATAAGTATTTATTTATTTCACTTCATACAGTGATTTGGGTCTGTTTAACATATCCAGCTTATTCTTTATTTATAGTCAGTTTTCTTAACTAATAATAATGTTGTGGTTTTCTAAACAAATATATGGTTGAGTTTTTCTAAACAAATGTATGGTTGAGGTTTTCTCAACAAATATATGGTTGAGTTTTTCTAAACAAATGTATGGTTGAGGTTTTCTCAACAAATATATGGTTGAAATTTTCTAAACAAATATATGATTGAGGTTTTCTAAACAAATATATGATTGAGGTTTTCTAAACAAATATATGGTTGAGGTTTTCTAAACAAATATATGGTTGTGGTTTTCTAAACAAATATATGGTTGTGGTTTTCTAAACAAATATATGGTTGAGGTTTTCTAAACAAATATATGGTTGTGGTTTTCTAAACGAACATATGGTTGTGACTGATTCACTTGAGGATGATATTATATATTGGATGTTGTAGTTAATAAGGTTTTCTTAGGAAGCAAAACTTCAGGAAGCTTTTTGTATATTGCTGTGATATTTATTTTTATATGTAAACATGCAATAATGTAATTCGTTTCAGGCGGGGTTTAATAAAGAACACCAACAATCTACAATGTATGCATGCTTCCAAGACATTGTCAAGTATGTTTTTATTTACTTGCTTCATTTACATGATGAAAATGCATTTCTTCTCATGTCAGTGTTTGCAATTTAATTGACATTGATGTACTGTCACAGACCATTGTCTTTTTTGTCATGCAGTTATAGTTTTCTATGAAGACTGTCCTCATAAATTTAAATTGATAACTGTAGTTTTTCATACATACAGAAAAATGCTTTCATCTACATAAAAGTGTTCAGTAAATTCCTGTATAGCAGTTTACAGATTTCAGCAGCTGCTATGTGAATTTAAGTGGAACTTGAACTTAAGTCCAACCCTGAATTTTACCATCTCTGTGAACATGTACTGGTAGTACCACAGGGGGCTAGCATGTTGAAAATATATACATATATACATATGATATATGTGTTCTTGGTCCGTGTGGCCGTTTATTAGGCATAATACAACATTATACACCATCTCCCCAACGTGCTAGCCCCCTGTGGGTAGTACTGGTCAGTGGTGACTGTTTTATAAATGATTATTATTTGGTTATATTTCAGACAAAGCGGTTTGTTAGGATTGTACAAAGGAATGGAGGCTAAATTACTACAAACAGTACTGACCGCAGCTCTTATGTTTCTGGTGTATGAAAAAATTGCTGCGTTTACATTTAGACTGTTTGGACTTGAATTTACAAAGCTAGCCAAATGATGGTCCGATTGGTATTTCAGCAACTATGCTACCATACTATTTTAACAACGTTTTACACAAGTTTGTTATGTTGGAGGAGAAATAAGCTAATTTCTGGTGGATGTGAGAGAGATTAATTTTATCAGCAACAATTGCCATGACAAGTTTTGTGAAATTAGACAATATACAATGTGTTCATTATACATCAATACTCATTGATCATAGAAGTTATCTTGTTATATTTATTGCAGATATACCCATCAGTAAATAAAGGTTTGTCTTTATCATTGAATAGAGCCACTAAATACATTTTGAGTATTTCTAAAAATAAACAAATACAAATTTATTGTCTTTATTGATAGATGTACATAAGAATTCAATACAACGTAATTAGATAGGATTTTGTAAAAAATATGTTATTGCTCTGTCATGCAACATATTCATGTGGTTCAGTTTGCCTATAAAGACCATGTTATTTTAACCCAAATAGTTGTATTTGGTGGTGGGATAGGAGGGTGTTTATTTCTATCAAAAATGTATGATTGATCTTACTTTGTTATATTTGCTTGGTCCCTTTTAGGCAACAGGGACATAAAAAATCATTGTTGCCTTGAGTATCAGCACCATGGTGCTTATGACATGTTAGTGACTTCATATGGATATTTTGTTAGTTTATAATATCGTAACTGTTTGTCCAATTATTACACTCCACTTTGTAATGTTTCTGTCTACTGATGATTTAAGTATTAATTCATTCTTTTATGTACCTCTTGACTTATTTATACATTTGTATTTTATGTGTATTTTTATTAATGATATACATACCTGGTTTATGTTTTGTGTGTTCATTTTATCATCATAGGATACCATTTTATATCATTTAACATATACATACATTCTTTCTTTATGTATTCATTTTATTGTATAACTTGTAAAGTTTCCTCCTGGTGCCATGAAGGTAACTAAACTGCTGTTTTTAATCACAATTATCAAAAGCATTATAAATGTTTATGAAGATTCTATCAATAAATTATTTTAGAGACATCTGTCTTTTTTATTATTGTGACAAAATTGAAATGCTGTATTATGCATTCTCATTTGTATTGTGTATGCCTAAACATGTTTACTGTACAGTGCCTATTGAAGTTTGTTACATTTCTCTGAGACCATTATATACATGTATATAATGGTCTCAGCATTTCTCCTATGTTCAGTAATGTACCTGGGAAATCCTTATTCTGAGAATTTTCAGTCTCTTGGCTTTAAGTCTCAACTCTTGATGGACATAAGAAAATAATACCTCACAAAATTTACATAAGTTGTCAAATGTTGTTCATGAATGTTGTTCTTTTTAGTGCAAAATATGGGCATGTTTATTTCTAAATTAATGATAGCCTGGGACTACATGTGGACTTCAAATTACATGTTCTGTTGGGTTCCTGGTATAGAATACTTACATGGAGCAACAAATGCTATTGCCATCTCTCAAACATTCACCCATTTTGGAATATATATGCACTGTATTTATGGTCTAGATACACCTTGAATTTACTTCCTATTATCATCAATATAATTCAAATGATGGATGATTCCAGATTTCAAAAAATAAATCATAAGTCTGGAGTCACTTTAGCATGAATGCTCTGTTCTGACTAGCTGTGCTACATCTTAAACAATTTAAATTAGGCACGTATCTATATAAAACACCAGAAATAATTAAACTTTGAGGCGTATATAGGGGCCCGTCATTTATGTCCGTAAATTTATTGGCCTCATGCCTAGTAAGGGAGGTAAACCATTTCCGGTGTGTTTTTGTGTGTGATCAGACGCCATTTTGTAATTTGTTTTCCGAAAACTGCTAAAATTAGTTAAAATGATGACATTTAGAAGCACAAATTCTTCATAAAGGTATAACGAAATTTATCAATGTTGTGAAAAATAGCGATCAATATTTACCACATTCACAAAAGTCTCCTTCTAGTCATTAATCTTGCGAGGTGTGGGTGGGGAATGGTAAACTTGTCGCGTCCCGTTTTTATTTGCTTCTTTGTTCGCAAATATTGATATTTAAATGCTGGACTATTATGCTGTTTGTCGTTTAACATGCAAATTTATTAAAATATTGCATAAATCGTTCAAGTGGTTTTGGATTCGACCTCTTAGTGAAACACCTATTGTCCGGCTAACACAGTAGCTGATAGTTCTCTCACCGAATACATTGTTAATTTCTCATCAGAGATCTGGATGTTTTTATTTCGATTCTGTAATTAATGATGTTAGTGAAAGAGATGGCTTACATTGAATATTTAGGCCAACTTTAGTAGTTGTAATTGATTCATACTTAAATGTATTATTTCATCAAAATATTGTTAGGTGGTGAGATGTAATTGATATCCTATTCTTAATTTCACTGTACATTAATCAGAATTAATGTAAGTTTTTTTAAGATAACAGGGACAACTTACTATTGTTTTGATTAGGAAATATTCTTTCTTCAGTTACTAACTATGTTGTATTAATTTCATGTCTGAAATTCTGAATTAAAGTTGTTACATTTTAGATCGTGTACTGGAGCAAGTAGGTTCATCTCTGAATTGTGTAAATGACTTGTAATGTGCAATTTAGTCTGAAACAACTTCAAAGATATTTTAAGTTTACTTTTTCTTGCAGATTTAAAAAAAAAGTAAAATGAATCCTCATCATCCAGCGGGTTTGGTGCCCATGATGATGCCACAACAAATAGGTGGTCAACAATATATGATGGCAGTGAGATTACCGGGTGGAGGTATTCCTTCTGCTGCTCAGCCGTATATGACAGCTGGAGTTCCTGGTATTCCAGGTGTACCTGGTGTTCCAGGCGTTCCTGGTGTACCAGGTGTTCCAGGGGTACCTGGTGTCCAAGGTTTACAGGTATAGACTGGTTGGCTCTTGTCTATAAATTTATTTTGCTTTGGTCTTTTTTAATATTATGTCTTGTTATGTATGTCTAGAAAACAGTTATTACTCTGAATAAGGTAAAGAAAATGTTTTTAGTACTGATAAAATTTTTTGATTGTGTGTTTGACAAAGTTATTGCATGTTCTAATGTATGCTTATTGATAATTAAATGTTTGCTTACCAATTAGGGATTGCCAGTGGCAGCACAACCTCAGATGTTTCCAGGAGGACATCTAACGGCATCACCTTCACCACAGGCTGCGGCACTAGCTGCTGTACAATCGCCTACTCCAGCTACTTCATCTGCTGCTACTAGTGCTCCGTCTGTTGCTCCAACATTAGTTTCCATGGCAACCTCTTTACCACAAGTTGCTGGTGCGACAGCTGCTGGTTTGTATTTTATTATTATTATTTCTACTTCTGATGTTTTATATTGTTAACATTGTTGTATATCATTTTCCATTTGTCAGATTACAGTTGTTTGTTAGTCTCCTTGCTAAAAGTTACTGAAATCTTTAAATTTGTTGTTGTCATAGATCATGTACTTGCTTCAGAAACACTGTAAAGCAATGTTAAAGACCTTTTTAAAGTTTGCATGTATCGTTTCAGGTATTCCAGGAGGTTATTTAGCATTACCTGGCATGCCTGGATTGGCTGGTATGTCCATAGCTGGTGGCGCAATGTCAGGTCTTGTCTCTAGTGCTAGTCCATTAACTGGTAGTCAGTTAGCTGTAGCTGGAGCTCAATATCCTGGATTGTCAGGTAATGATGGTCCAATGGTATTCTTTGTTCAGAAATAAGATTTTCTGTATTTATTTAATTCATTTTGCTTGTTTACTTCTATGTCGATTTTGTAGACAATAAGAAATTAAACCTTTGGTAATAAACCATTTTGATCTTTTGTTTCTGATTTTTTTGTATATTGTTTTATGAATTGGTATTGTGTTGTATGTATATTGATAGCTCCTACTGTTTTCTTAGAGTGGTCAAATTCTCATGCAGGGGCCCAAGTTGCAACAGTTGGTGGAGCTCAGGCACATTTAGCCACAGGAATCACTCCGAGTGCATACAGTCAACAGGTTGCAAATCTTGCCAATGCTCAATTAGCTGGACTACAAGCACAACAAATGGCTGCTGGTATTCCAGCATCTCATCTTGCACAGTATGGAAGTCAACTACAGGCAGCAGGTATTGCTGGATTACAGGTGGCTGGAATACAACAAGCTATCCCAGCACAAGCTACACCTCCTCCTGCATCATCTTCTCCTGACAACAAGAAGAAATTACAGCAAGAATTAGCAGCTCAAATGGCGCAGCAAGGATTACACTTGTCTGGGTAAGAATTTAATCTTAAATCTCGATGATGTTAGTACATAATACTTATATATCATTTTCTTCATTAAGCACACAAATATATTTCAGAGTTATAATAATTTCACATTACCTTATAGGTATGGAGCCTATGCAGTAGAACAACAACATGTTCAGCAAGCACAGTTTGCAGAACCAGACACTAGTGGTGAAGATAGTGTTGTTATGTTGGATGATTATAACTCTGATTTGAATCTTGTTATTGATGAAAATGGATATGATGCTCAACCTCTTGTAGAACCACCTGGATTCTGCTTTTGTTGGTCTGGTGTCCGATGTACCCATGGTGTAACCAGAGGAAAGGTAAGATAAAAGTTTTGGTGTTAATGAATAAGATATATAAGATATGTTTGTATGTAATGTTATAGCATTGTTAATGCTAAGTATTCTTATTACTTACTGTTTATGATATTGATACATCTGTAATGGATATGTGTTCTTCTTAATTTGAGAAAATTGCATTTTTTATTTATGATACAGTTTCAAATTGATACTGTTAAATAGTATTACTTGAAATTTCTTCCTTTTAATTTTGGTTTAATCATTAAATATACTTGGTACAAAACTTGGATGAGAAGTCTTTGTATGAAACATGTCATTAGTTTTTGAACAAACGTTTTTGAATGCTTCTGATGTTTGTTAACATAAGCTATACCTTTTATTTCAGGCTTATTACGAATGCAAACTTACTGAAGCTTTAACTGTAGATTTTGGTGAAGATCATCATGAACAGGATCCACATGTTGTTAGAGTTGGTTGGTCTATGGACACAACAGCATTTCAACTAGGTATGTTTATTATTAGTTTCTGATCTACCATACTTTCTTCATTAAAGTAAAGTTTTGAAGTATTGAAAAAGAGGCAAATTTTTGACAGTGATAAAATTGGATTATTTTTTTCACTTATATATTGTCAATGTTCATTGAAGCTATATTTTAGTGGATTATGCTACTGTCTCATTGCAGGTGAAGAGCCAAATTCATTTGGTTTTGGAGCAACTGGAAAATTTGCTACCAACAACAAATTTGTCAATTATGGTGAGAAATTTGGCATTGGAGATGTTATAGGTTGTTTGTTGGACTTAGACTCAAGACCTCCAAACATGTCCTATGCCAAAAATGGTACCTGGCTTGGTGTGGCTCAACCATTGCCTGGTTTTCAAGTTGGAAAGAAAGAAACTGCATTGTTTCCACATATACTCACAAAAAATATCAGGTATTTTTGCTGTTATATCATTTTTATTTCTCATTATTCTAATGTGATTATTTTAGATATTTTTTTAAAATTTTTGCTTATAAACAGTTAAAAATATCCTGCTTCTTGTAATCCGTTGAGCTTAATTGTAGTCTTCCATACTGTGTTTATCATATATCATCATACTTCCTGAATTACAGTAAATAGTAATTTATTTAATAAGTTATGCACAGAAGAAGGTATGCAAATGTTCTGTCCTGTTACCATTTAGAAGTCATGTTGCCTTGAGTTAAATGTTTGAAATTATGTTGTTAGGTTTGAAGTAAATTTTGGGCAGCAAGGTCCTTGGTTCCCTCCTGCTCCAGGGTTCATGTACATCATGCAATATCCTGTTCAGGAACGTGTTAGAGGTTTGAAACCCCCTTCATCAAAGAATTCATGTGAGGTAAGATTCAGTGATATAGGGTTGAATATTTTTACACACTTTTACAGTCTGCATTGCTTGAGAGACAAATCCATTAAAGGGATGTGACTTTTCTGCTGATTGGATAATCATACTGGTCATTTTCTTGAAATGCATAAATCCATTGAGATAATCTGAGAGATATGGGGGGATAAGCCCATTCTCCTTGAACCCTTTTTAAACAAACTTTGACACTCTTCAATTGCCTGTGAAATTTACTCATACTTGTTCTGTCCAAATTTATCTGTTTCAGAAAGCTGTCTGGTCATATTCTACCAAAATTCCTTCCTCTGATCAATGACTTATCACACTTAAGATATTAGATTATTGAAAATTATTTATGCTTGTGATTGAAACATTGATTTTATGCATGCTGTATTCAAAAGTGTTGCCAAATAAGTGTTTTCAAACTGTCCAATAAATTAGGTTTAATAGAATGTCTTATTAAGTGAAAAAAGTAAACATTCTTGACTTTTTCCTACATATCCTGAAAATTTGAATGTCAATCTTGCTTCAGATGATCATGATAATTGGATTGCCAGGTTCAGGGAAGACTACATGGGGTATCAATAAAGCTAAAACAAATCCAGAGATGAGATATAATATTATAGGTACAGATACATTAATTGACAAAATGAAAGTGATGGGCCTACCTCGAAAGAATAATTACAACGGAAGATGGGATGTTCTGATTGACAAAGCATCAAAATGCCTCAATAAGCTGTTTGAGATCGGTTAGTTGATTCTAGATTCTATTGTTTTATCTCTCCTCCATATTTTTGTATGTTTTTATTGTTGTTGTATAATAATTGGCAACAACCTCATTCTGTATGAGTATTAGCTGATAATTTTGATACTTGAAGTATCAATTTGATAAAATGTTCATGTTGACAAGCTAAGTAATGAAGATTGCGAAACAATTCATTAATTGTGGAATTAGGTGTTTTATACTTGCTTTCATTAGTTATAATTATGCAATTTGTTGGATATTGCAGCTAGTAAGAAGAAACGGAATCTAATACTTGATCAGACAAATGTGTATCCCTCTGCTAGAAGAAGGAAAATGAGGAACTTTAAAGGATTTATACGTCGTGCAGCTATCATAGTCCCAGATGATAATGAATTGAAGAAGAGATCAGATAAACGCACATATGAGGATGGTATGAATCTCTGTTTTATTTTTTATCTATTTCTGTACTGAATAGATGAGGCCATTGATTTTATTGATCACATTTGTCTTTTATTATTGTCATGCAAATTTAATTTTTTTAATCCTGGAATTAACATATTGAGGCATCAGTTTAATGATGCTGTGTTTAAAATCTAACATAATTTTAGGAGAAATAATATTGCTAGTAGCAAAGAAATGAATTTGATGCATTCTGTTGTTAAAATTAATGTAAAAAGATAATTAAATATTATTATTTGTTGTTGTAGGAAAATATGTTCCAGAAGAGGCAGTGTTGGACATGAAGGCAAATTTCAAACTTCCAGCAGAAAATGATGATAACTTTGACTACATTGAGTTTGTAGAACTGCCTAGGGAGAAGGCTGGTCCTCTTGTTGAACAGTAAGATCTTAGAATTGTTTGTATTTTGAAACATGTATCTAGTATAGAAAAACTTACTTTAGACTTGGAATATGTTTGTCTGTTGATAAGTCAAAATGCGTATTTGTTGTTCCATGTGTACCTCATGGATCTCTTGGAACCATTTACATGGTATTTCAAATTTATTGGTCTATGATCATTTCAATTTGTGAATTTATAATGGTCCATTATACCTACCTATGATTGTATTATAATTTATCCTCTTACTGAAACTGATTTGAACTTTCAGGTATAATTTAGAGGGTCAGACTAAGAGACCTCAGGCAGTTAAGAGTAGTAGTTTCCGTAACAGTCAGAATGATAACAGATTTAAGCCACCAGCTGATATGAAACAGGTAAGTCCTCCAGGGTAAGATTTAGGGGTCTCATGCTGACAGAGTTGCTCTATGGGGATTGGCTGCACTACCAACTGAATGATAGAAAATTGTTTAGCGTGAAAACTGCGCCGTAATTTTATAGTATTTGGTGTATAAAAATGAATGTGAATTGAATGAAGTTGTTATAGTAATTTGATTTTACTGAAAGAACTTCCGTTTGTGACTGTCAAAAATACATATGTATCAAAAATACATTCAAGAAATTCTGCTAAAACTTAAAGATGATTAAAAGTGTAAATTACATACATTGATTAATATTATGATGTTTTACTTCAAGTGCCAAAAAAACTGTTAATAGGGTGTAAGATAAATGAACATCAATACAATTAAAATGACTTATGAAAGCATCTCTTGGAACTATCAATGATATTGTGCATTACCTTGAGGAAATCTGAGTCTCTATTTATTAAATATTGTTCTTTAACTGTCTTATTTGTTGCTATGTTGTTGTTTCCAAGATTACCATTTTAATCCTTCCTCTGATCTATATTCTATATATACTTGTAACTTACATATAGCATTTTGCAAAGACTTGCATATTTGTTCTTTTACATAGATCAGTTATTTCTCCTTCCTATTTAAATTAGAACAATCAAAGAGATTTGATTTGAATGTTGAATATTTAAATCTTACCAACAAAAGAGGAATTTCTCCATCTGTTGTTAAACCTTAGCTCCACTGAGGCTATCTCACATGAGCTTGAATTTAAAACACTAACTTCTTTCTTGTATCTTACTTAAAATATTATCTTGGCTATTAGTATGATTTGGAACTTCATGCATATCTACGAATTCTTTTCTAATTGTCAGTTCAATAAGATGCTATTTGACATATTTCTTGTTCACTCTTTTGATGTTACAATTATTATATAAGAAAATATCTTCAGTTAATTTATTGAAAGTAAAGTTATTTACTGAAAATAAAATAAGTATAACATTGAACATACTTTGCTGTAAGTGAAACTAACTGGCTATTTAATAAAAGGTTTGGTTTAATCTGTTTCAAAACATTTGCAAAAATCTGTTAAATTGATTTGTGTTGTTTGTTAAACATCGTTACTGATTAAATATTTGATGTTTTATGTTGTAGAATGTTTTTCACTTTGTTCTTAAAAAATTAGCGTGTCATTAAATAGCAATATGTTATCAACTGATTTCTTGTCATAAGGATTGTTAAAAAATCATTTTATCTTGAATTTTTCCCATTAGGTTTGCATTCAGCAGGGTTTCCCATGTGTCGTTATTTAATTAATGGATGTCTTTCTAGATTTTGAAGTATTTAAATTTCCATGACGACTGGCCAAATTTTATCTGACTTTATTATTATTGTGTATTATTTATAATACATATGGTTGTTTGGAGAAAATTATTTCATTTTCATGACTAGCTTTTTATGCATGAATTCTAAATAACTCTCTTTCACTGTAATTTATGATATGAAGTTTGGAGCCTACTTTAATATTCTAGGCCTTGAAGGATTTCCAGTGTCTATCATACTTTTTACTGTTTGCCGTTCCATGTACAATATTTTCAGCTTCTGCATGTGTGTATCCTATATAGGTTAGGATGAGATTTGTGGTGGGATGCTTGCGATACAAATACAATATTGACAGTGCACACTTAGTGTTATTTATTTATGTGTTGTACATTTATATCTATGAAAATTTGTACTTCATACTAGCAACACCTACAGTTTACTAACTTAAAATTTGCTCTCTGGTTCAGTACAATTTACTTTATATTACTCTGACAGCTTCTTCTTTTGAGCTAGAATTATTTCTGTTCATTTCTCCGAATATAACATGACAGCCTTCTTAATCAAAGGTGCTCTTTAGAGTTAAGTATAAGATTGTGTACCAGTTAATTATTGAATCTTGTTGTACATTATTTGTCGAAGTAATAGAGAATCCATGAGATGCTTTCAAAATGGTGAACACTTTTTTAGGGAATTACAAAATGCAACTCTGTTGGTATGGGTCCCAATGTTACTTTTTCAATATCAACTGCAATTGAGACATACTTCGTTATCAAGTAAAATTGAATAGTTTTTAGTTAACATTTGTAAATATTAACATAATTATTTATAAACTTATGAATGTATATCTGTGTTTGTACCTTTGTGTTGGTGATAATGATCGAACAGCAAAAAATACATATTTTCCACAACTTTAAACAAGTAAAACGGGAACAAGAAATTCATATTTATATTGATACTGGTAGTATAGTGCCATTTACAAGAAGGATTATAATGCTCAAATAACTGGATAGTACAGTTTAAATTCAGTTTTATACTGTTGTGAAGGGAAAGATAATAGATGGAATTAATTCATAAGTGCCTTATCTGAGGAGAGAATTTAAAAAAGATAATTTTGTTTAAATTTAACTCGTTCTAGAGAGATTGTAGAATATTAGATTTTGCCTGGGTTAGGCTCAGCATGTGTTATATCGAAGATGGTTCATAATGCAATATATTTACATTTATCGATGCTGTTATTGTTACAACATTCAATAGATTATCAAGCTTTTAGTAGTAGTGATTGTTATCATATTTTCTCTACATTGTTCTTTCATTTATGACATTTTCATGTTTTTCCTGCCATTTTAACTATGCATGTTTATTACATAATGAAAGACGAAGATACCATTGTTATTCGATTTAATAAATTCATCTGAAGATTAAGTGTAGAGGTTAAATATCTGTTAAAAAAGAAGATTTTACAGAGACGTTTATGCGTGTGAATGGTGTAAATCACTATAAGCTTTCAGCATGTTGTATAAGAAACCATGTCATGATGAATAACACACTTTATGCTGTGCTATCTCCCAATGTCAATGATTAAAGTTAAAAAATTTAATATGCAGCATTTTGCTGCCTTGTGAAACTTTTACACTGTGTTTTCCTTTGTCTTATCCTTGTGTGAACTAAGTTAACCTAAGTTAATAAAATCAAACTTTTATGTCAGACTTCTGATCAAAATTATAGGATTTTCTGGATTGCTTACATGTATAATTATAATATGATAATAAGTAGAGCTCATTAAGTAGTGGTGTTGGGATTGCTTTGGTCAGTCAAGGCTGATAAGTTTTTAAAGAACAATAGCCATGAGTATTCAAATATACAAACTGTTGCTATGGACAAAATTTCACAAGTTTGTTTAACACTGACACCTGTTGATATTGAATTGCAATTACTGAACTTCTATTTGTTCACTTACAGAATTTTTATTCATGTTTCATTGCAACACTTGCAGTTTTACTATCAAGTTCCACTCATTTTGCTATTTTTTACTTTTTCATCATGTTTCATGTTCCATGTACATGTTTTATTTATTTTGCTAATTAATTTTTATAATGTCATATACTCATGTCATCAGATCAAATGGTACACCATTTTTTGTCATTTAGTATTGGCTTAAAGATTCATCCTTGTGTTATAAGAAATTTCTTCAGTTATTAGGGATTCCAGTGTATTCATGTTTTCTTTACTATGATGCATGTTCAGTTTAATGTTGTTATTACAAGTGAAATCAGGGCAATAATTGCAGTTGTATGTCTTATTCAGATACTTACAAAACTGTTGTGTCTTGTATTGTTTTATCAATAATGCGATAGAATAGAATACTGAACTTTCACACATCTCTTATTGTCTTCATATACCAGTAACTACTATTTAATATGTTGTAAAATAATTATCTAGAAAATAAGTTGATGCTGGCTAATTTCTCGCCCCATGCAGCGTTTTCAAAGTATTTTTCTTACGACTTTGGGTGATAAATGTTGGTGAACATAAATGCGTTATATCTAAGAATAAATTTGGTGAGAAATTTCATGATATCTCAGTGACATACACATTAATCTTAAGACACAGCATACCAGTACTACTGGTAAAGATGAAAATTGCCTTAAGATACTAATAAAAAAGTTTCAGTAGATCTGGCTATTCACTTCCTGTTCTGCTCTTCATTGATTTATCTCTAAAAAAGGTAATAAAATGATACTAGATTTTGTGATGAGTTTTAACTATTTCTGTATAACTTACCATCCACCACGTAGGTATCCAGATTAGTAATAAAATGTGTACAGCTTGAAGTTAGTCTGCTGTCAGATAGATAAACCTGTTAAATGTTTAATTGAAGTATAGGGGTTGCATGAGACATATATGTTACTTGACAGCTTGTTTGCTGTGAATGTAGCTTTCGTTATATGCAGTTATACTCATCAGTGCAATGAATAAACTAAGACGTATTTATCATGTATTTTCTGTCATTCTAAGACTACTAAACAACCATCAGCAGTTATTATAGATAGTCAGATGTATATTATTTTTGCATTCCTTGTTTTTATCTTTTGTGTTTCACATGTAACCCCAATGCACATGGTATGTTAACCTGGCTTACAACATCCTCAATATGGGCCATAGGTTTGCATGCTAGAAATTCCTGGATAAGTGGTGAAATATTCTGTTTTGATTGTAGATAACTTGCGTAGTATTCATGTCTTATTTTGATAAGTCCCTGTTACAATGGATCATAAGTAAATATGATAATATCTTTTTTCACTTTTAGAATCATTGTACCAGCATGGATGAATCCATATAATATACATGTATATTTAGTTTGGATTTTTTTGTTCATGTTTTGATTTGCTGTATAGCCCCCTCTTAATATTCACTCAAATGTAAAACAAATCCAATGTTTTATTTACTGGCTTCTGTAGGCATCAGTTAATCCCAGCTTTTTATGCATTGATGTACAAAATTTGGGCTAGAGGATGGCACATTCTGTCTGAATAAATACATTGTAAGTTCACTTTAAGACAGCAAAATGGCATCTCCTCTGATAGACTTATAATTATTTTAGCTCAGCAGTCAGTTATTTTCAGTTTTCATCTACTTTTAAGCCAATTATGTACTGATTATTGTAGCTTAATTTCTTACAAAAGCTACAATATTCTACAAATGTCTTAGTAATACTTCTTCAAGAGAAGGTACCTGTTTTATGTAATTTTCTGTTACTAAAACCCACCTTTTTGTATTTTGTTTCCAGTTTTAAGCTTGATAAATTTGACAGTGATTAAGCATTTATGTTCGTAGTTAAAGTTTACGAAGAGTTAATGAACATGATATTTGAATTATTAATTATTCTGGTCTATAAGATGACTTCTGTTAATGGGATGAAAGGCTTTAATTTTTTATTTCCGGAATGGTGTATGTTAAACATTTTAACTTTAAGTTAGTATTTGGTTTATGATTATGTAGGTAGTTCTGGTTTCTTGCAGCACTGATGATTGTTATATAATTGTTCCATTACAAGTTTATGAATTCGTGTGGAAAGTGAATGTTGACATAAAATCACGAAATTTCTTTTTATCATTTTCATGAGAACATTATTACTTACACAACATAAAGATATCTTATTTGGACCTTTCCTACACTGCTTCTTTAAGATTAACTGACAAAGCTCATGTACTTTTTGTGATGTCGTGTAATTAAACATGTTCACAGTTCTGGTATTTTTATGTTTCTTGCCATATATGTTGCAACACTTGCTCGCTGCATATTGTGCAATATAGTCTATGAGATTTTTTTAAAACAAAAAACTTCATTTGACCTAAGTTTGTTCTACTGTATCTGATACACCATATCACTTTTGGATTGTGACGTTGATTACATATATGTTACGGTACAAATATTGACTTGTTGTTGTTAGTTTTATTGTAGAGATTAGATTATTGTGTGTGTGTTTGCTGCCCGTGATTGATATATCCTTCACTAATTTATTCAACATTTAGTATTTCTTGATAGAAATACCGTCCTCTGCTTGCATGATAGTTTTATTTTATTTCTTCACTGATTCCTACAGAAGTTAATGATGGTCATAAGTGGATATGTATCTGATCTTATAAAAACTCATTTCTTATTCTTTTAATTACCGATTGCTTTAATTTTGAAATTGGTTCACTGTTTATTTGTTGTGCTCACTATTACTGATAATTTTTCCATCCTTAAGTGCCCTTTGATGCTAAGTTTTAGTAAATAGTACTGGGGGTCAATAATTAACATCTAATTTGATATCATAATTTCTGAAATTGCGCCATTTACAATGTGTGACATACCTTAATTTTTTTACTTCTGATTATGTAATTTTAATTTTCTCTATCCTGCCTCTTTGTGTGTATGTTTGATGTTTTAAGTTTCAATTTAAAACTAATAACTATATTTAACAGTCAAACTATAAGCAAAAGTATGGTAATAGAAAAAATGTGTATTACTTCAAGTGATAAAGGTTTCAATCATTTGGTTTGAGAAAAATATACTAATTTCAACATTGATTAGTCATAGTCCATATTATTGTGTATACTAATATTGACACTGAGATTTCGCTTCTTCGCTTTGTAACATACAATTCATTCTTGTTTGTTTGTTTTTTGACAGTTAAACTGTTGCTTTATCATTCAGTACATTAAAGAAATGTTTAGGATGGATAGTAAGATAATCAGGAATTATTATGATTGATAATATAAGATTGTATCTGATTGATACTATAAACAGTGATGGGCATTCGAATATTTTTTTCAAATAATGTAATCCTCAGGTGATTTATATAGAATTGGAATGAACACATTCGGACTGTTGAAGTAGTTGTACTAGTAGGTTCTCAGACTTAAACCAGTTTTTTAAACTAACCAATGTTGATGGATAAGTTTATGTACAATTGCAATACATGGCTAGACTATGGGAATTTGAAGTGTGAAACATTGTGTGTTGATAAAATGAGCATGAACCATGTCAGTATTGTGATAGGTCTAAGTGTTTCTTGTTAATATTTCCATTATGATTTTCTCTTCTACCATTCAGTGTATATGAAATCACTTCTTACCTCATCACCATTTTTTGTATAATTTTACTTCATTGGATTTCATTTTCTTTTACAATTTATGGAATGTAATATTGAAGATAAAGTTACATATGTTTGTTTATGTTACGACTCAATGATGAATAGTTTAAGGGTATTATTGATTAGAAATAAGGAAATAGATTAAGATATGGAAGTTGACGTAGATAGTTTTAATTAATGGAAGAAACTTGCCTTTCAACAGTATTTAAATTAGTAATTTGATATCAGAACCAAGAAGTTGCTTGACTTAGCTATTTTTACTCCTACCAAACATTTACAGTAATTATATTCCTTTTTAATTGCTATGAAAACAGCAGCGACTAACCAGTATAAAACATGCATCATTTATACTAAAATTAAGTTTTGCTCGTTCATGGAAAAGCTGATTTGTACATGTTTTAAGTTTTCACTATTTGCTAATTGTTGTGATACTTTTTTTGTATTCATGAGTGAGGCCTCTCCATACACTATGTTCATTTGTTATATTGCATATATTTCAATTCCATGCATAATATTGTGACTATTTTATTATTGTAAAACAGCTAGTATAGATTAATTACTTACAAAAACCTGCACTATCTTGTGTATAGATATCCAAAATTCTGAGTATACTTGTATCTCTTAACCCTTGTATATACAATGGTTCCAGTATTTTTCTAGGATGAATACAATACCTAACTATGACATTGCTAGGATGGTTGACTTCAAATATATTTAAATCTTCTATTATTTAAGTCTTTGATAACTTTTTCAATACATTTCAATTTGTACTTAAGATAAATAAGTGGCTAGTCACATTGCGAGTGGCTTTTTGATAGACATGTCATGTTTTATTTTGTTTTTACTATGCAATGATTAACTTCATTGCTTCCCTATCTGGCTAATATTTCATACACTGCTTTCTCTCTGATTTGATTCTATGTCAAAATGTAATTTGGACGAAAATTTAATTCACCCAAATACCATTAGCATTGCGTATGTGTGTACTCTTTTGTATTCTATATGTAGATTTTAACTCACCTGAGCACATGGTGTTCAAGATGAGCTGTTGAGATCACCATTGATCTGTATTCTGTTGTGCAATAGTGTGTGAAATCCATGTTTGATTATGGTCTCAGTATGTTGGGCAATTTTTGTAATTGGTCAGATTTTTTGAAAAATGTATTCGAACTTTCCTTGAAATTACACAATTGTTAATGTTACTTGAGATTCCCACGTACAGACTCTGAAATTTAGCACTTTGGTTTACAACAAATCAATCTCTGATAGCGTTCACCCATTTTGCAAGATCTGTCAGAAAAGGCAGTAAAAAATGTTGAATGTGAAATCTTGTTTAACATAAGCCTTTCCACTGACATTCAGGTGAGCGATGCAAGGCCATCACAATGGCTTTCTTGTAATGACATCATTCTTTTACTAATAGTCATATGAAATGTTTGTTTTGTGAAAGACTTTCACTTAATATTTTGATACAAATTGCATTTTAAAGAAAACTGATAATGCTATTATTAGATTAAGAGCAGTTGATGTGTTAAAGTCTTTCAGTTTTATGTAGTTATAAAATTTACTATAACAATCTGTATATACACACCTAGTATGTAACACATGATGTGGGATTAAACTATAATTCAAGGGTGCACCAGATAATGTGCCAGCTGTTCATATCTTAATTTATTTGGAACTGTTGGTATAACAGTATAAATAGTCACTGTAAACTTTAATAAATGGACTTTTTTCCTAATCAAAGATATAACATTCAACTTTGTAATAAAATATTAAAAGTAAGGACAAAATATAAATCTGATTTAATCGTTGTTGTCTGTTTTGAGCACAATATTTGAAATAGGAATTTAGGGAGTTTTAGCAACTTTCATCAATATAGGTTAGGTTCTGGAGACGAATCCAGGTCAGTCGCCCACTGTAAGTTACTGTTTCATTATGAAATTACTTAATAATGATACTTGATAGTTGTTGATTTTCAAGTTCCTGTCTCATACTACAGTACTGAATGAGTTATACATTATCAGTAATTTCATGTGTTGAAATTTCACCAATAATGGATTTCCATGTGATCTGCATTAGCAGCAAAACATTTGATGCACATGATCATTGAACTGAAACTTTAGCAAACAAATGATTTGAAATGTGTGAGGAAGCCTCTAACATGTTTTATTTTGGAATAAGAAAATATTTTTTGGTGTCCACATTTTAATCAATAAAAGTTCAAATTGTCCAGTCTGAGGCAGTTTTGATTATTCCCTGAAATCACATGGAGATTCATCTTTGTTGTTGATGTTAATTTAATATTAACTTGATTTTTCTTTCTATTTCAGCCTCCACTTCCACCAGGAACCATGCTCGGTTCACAGAATTCCCAAAATTCCTCTCAAAGGGGTTCCCAACCTCCCCCTCCCCCACCCCCTGATCAATTTGGCGCTCAGCGCCATGACCGCCATAGAGATAGAGATCGAAGTAGTGAACCACCAGAAAAAAGAGGGCGCTATGATCAATCTGGTGGTAGTGCTCTTGATTTCATTAAACAAGAGTACAGTGCAGAGGCAGAATCTTCACAAGAGAAAGTTGAAGCTGCTTGGCAAGGCTTTGGTGGAGAGCAGTTTGGTGCTGCTCATCAGGCTCCAACATCATCTCAGTTACAAGAGCAATTTGCTGGCCGAGGTCTGATTGCTGTTGGAGCTCAGCATTTTATAGGGCAGTTGCAACCAGGTCAAGGACTTTTGGGTGAATATGGCAGTCAGCAAAATGAACAGTTGGCAGCTATTGCCTATGGGGCACAAACTGCCTTTGTTGGAGGGTTCAATCCACCAGTAGCCACTATTAAACAGGAAGCAACAAGTCAGGGTCAGTCTTGGCAGGGACAGAACAGGGTCCAGAATCTCCAAGCTACCCAAGCAGATGCAAGTAGGGGTCAACAAAATCAGCCAAGTCAAAATTTTAATCAAGATCAAAATAGAAATCAGGGTCAAGGAAATAGGCCTGGTTCTGGGTTTGGGGGTCCAAGAAATCCAACTCCTCCAAATTCAAGGGCTAATCAGTTTGGGTCACAGCCCTCTGGAACATTTCAACATAGAAATGTTGGAAGCCCTGGTATGGGAAATAGGAATCAGAACTTCCCTGGTAAGGGAAATCAACCCGCTCAAGGAGGTCCTAATAGATTTGCTGGTAACCAAAATCATTTTAACAATAATGATCAGAACCAAGACCAACAGAACTCTGAGTCACAAGATGACAAACAAATTAAACGTGAAAGAAGAAGACCAAGCAAATGGGATAATCCTGATGAAAAAGAGAGTGACACTGCCTCATCTGAATCTGGTCAACAAGATTTCCAAAATGCTTTGTCTAACTTAAGAAATAAAATTGCAGAGCAGGAGGCCAACAACAATTCAAATCAGAACCAAGATCATAATGACCACAAGCCACCTCGTACGAATGAACCAAACAACCAAGGATTTAATCACAGTGGTCCCCCTAAAGGTGGTCCTGGTATGCCTGGGATGATGGGTCCAGGCCCTGGTGGTCCAAGAGGTCCTCCTCGTGGTATGAATCCTAGAGGACCTCCTCCTGGTAATTTTAATGGCCCACCTCCCCCATTTGGTCAGCCTGGACCACCAAGGGGTCCTAGGGGGCCTGGTATGGATGGCCCACCTCCCTTTGGTAGAGGAAGGGGTGGATTTCAGGAAAGAGGTCCACCTGGAAATAGGGGTCCTCCACCTCGACCACCATTTGGGCCAAGGGGTGATGGAGATGGTCCAAGAGGACCTGGGGGTCCTGGTCCTGGATGGAATCCAAGACCTGGTGGTCCAGGGGGTCCTGGGCCTCGTTTCAATCCTAGAATGGGGGGACCTGGTCCTAGGGGTCCATTCCCACCTCATGGTCCTCCTGGTAGATTTAATAGACCTCCTCCACCAATGGGACAGCAGCGTTGGCAAAGGCCACCGCATTAAATGTTGAATGAAGATACTAGTTTTGTGGAATCTTGGTAGTAGTGAAAAAGTATAAGCAGACATTATTTTCAATTGTTAATGTTATAATGTTGCTGGATGAGGATTAAGTTCTTAGGTATTGCATTTTTGGATTAGTACCAACTCTAATAAGAATAGTCTTTGTTTAATTGTATTTTGTAGCATGCTTGTCCATTTTGTATATATTATAGTGGTGCACTTTTCTTATTTTAAGTGAGTTCGAAACTGATTTAATTGAAATAAATAACAGCATAATGTAATTATGCCAACATTTAATAATTACTGTCTTTACAATATGTTTTCTGTCCAATCTTTTTGATACAAGTGGAGTGTGCATTCGTATTTTAAGCAGTTATTTCATTAACAGTGTTCATTAATTCTTTTCCTGGTAGAATTCATAGCTAATGAATTTAGTGTTTTTGTTTTGCTTGTTTATCCAGGGTTGATGAATATTGCTCAACTATTCCTAGTTTTATGTCTCTACCTTACCTGCACTTTATGTACACATTTTCAGCTTTAACTATGGAGTCTTTACCCTAACCTTCCTGTTTAGTATTCAGATTTATGTGTTTAATCAATTCGAAATGCATTCAAAAATAGTTCCTAGTTTCTAATCTGAATAACCACTCTACAAAGTAAATGGAGAGAGAGATAATATTTACAATACTTTAAACAGGTAGCTTAAACAAAAACCTTTGTATAACTATTTTTTCAGCATTTATGGGATTTTCCTTTCTTAAAGTCATTTCCTTTAATTTTGATACCTGAAATTTTAGTTTTGTGTTTATGTTAATTATTTAAGACATACACTTTTAACATGTACTTGCATGAAAAATTTATTTTTCATAAGTTTATTTACAGTGTACCTTATTATATGTATATTACTTAGATTTAAGTAACCTAACTTTGGTATAAAGTACAGCTAACTAATGGAAACTCCTACAGTCTTTGTTTATAAGTTTAGACTTCTGATTTACTTAGTACAAGCATGCATGGAATAGGGTGTAAGATTTCAAAAAAGCAAAGTGTCAAATCCCTTCATACAAATTACTTCTCTGAAAACATGTAATTTTGTTTAATTTGTATTTATAATTTTCTTATTTTAAACAACACTCAAACTTGATTACATATTCTTAATAAATTTCTAAATTGTCATATATTTTATCTCGGAACAAGCTTGAATGAATGAAATTAAGTGAATAAAAAAATATTTTCATGGTAATAATCTATTCTGATCGTCTTTTAAAAATAATTAAAATATACACTCATGATTGTATAGATATTTGTAGTTAGTCTCCTTGCATGAATATTAATATACGTATATAATGCTTTCGTTTCATTGTTTGTGTCGTTGGAATATTGTGTTGGTTGGTAGTGTCATCTTTTTTTATTTCAGCAGAATTACATAATTTAAAATTGAGCTTCGAAACTAATACATATATTTAAGTGTCTTTTGATTACATTAGATGTAATAATTTGTGTTCACAGACTTGTGTGTGTACTTAGCATCTTCGTTTTACTAATAAAACTAATTAATTTATGATTTAATAAGTAGCTAAATATATAAGTTATATATATATATAGTAAGCTTACCTATGTATCAGTAATTAAAGCATCGCCGGTATCTGTTACATGCATTGTGTTTCTTTCAGATAGACACTTTTGAAGATTTGTTTTTGTTCATCGGATCATTTCTTGTTAAATCATATGTACAATAAATCATGAGACAGACCATTTAATTGTTTGTCATTTATTTCTGTGTTTCTTTTTATCCAATTGACAAAGATTCTGGTATTTGTGATAAGTAAAAATTGTCAAGCGTATAGAGTAACTGTTTTCATTATTATAATGTTAACTTGAGTTCCATTAAGCCTCCTGTAAGTTTTTTGTGTGTTGTGTGAGTTTGGTAGACTAAGGTCCTATTGGCAATGTGGACTTATTACACAACATGACTGTATCTTAGTGATTTACTTCCTGATTACCCACAATCCACCATTATCTTGTGTAACACTGACAGTTATACATGAGCTTGTACATACACTTGAATTAAATGCTTTTTATGCTGTATATAGTACCTCTGTCCAAATAACCTCTATACCTGAAAATAAGATTTCTCTTGGAACTTTCTATTTCTGCTTGACTACTCTCTGGTGTGAAACTTAAATTTTGTTGTGGACTTGTTTTATGCACATTCAAGTATATGTAGTTAAAAGCATAAGTAAAGCATATTTGATAACTTTTGTATGTAACTGTTATTAATATTGTAATATTGTATTAGTCTACATTGTTGAATCTTTTGCAACTAAATCATCATGAGATCTTCTAAAACACCAGGGTAGATTTGCTAATGATAATCCCTCACCATTGCTAAGGAATTTGAAAGAATTTTTAAAGACACAACTGAATATCAATACACATACCACTGTTATGATGGAACCAGATTCAAAACATTGGTACTCCTGCATTAAACAACAGTGTAGAGAAACCAATACAACTGCTGGTGCTTTTTAATACACGTATCACACGGGGAGAAATGATGAAGACGAACTTATTTTGTCATGTTATCAGCAAATAAGTATTATATTTGCAATTTATAACAATGTTTAATAAGCTGTTGGAAGGTCCTTCTGGATATAGATTTAAAAATCCAGTTTATGAATGGTATCAGGCCTAAATAAAGGTTTGTTTCAGGTCACCCGACCAACCCAATATTTTACTCACAAGTTTTTATAGCATCCAAATCGTAGTGCTATATTGTAATTTTCACAACTCACTAATATTACAGCGCACATATACTCATACATTGTTGCCAATGTATGAAAAAAATCCCTACCTACTGACTCATATTTATTTGGGCATGTAACTGGAAACAAAACCCTTCTTCAGGCCTTATGAGTTTAGATAGTAATTTTTTCGTACTACTTGAGTTTGTTAACTGATGGGGATATATAAATGGAAAAAAAATGAAACAAACTTTTGATGAATTATTGTCTAACATACTATAAAAATTGAAATCAATTGCACTTGTTACGTGTAATCTTTTATGTAAAATGTGCATTGTTTACATCGTTTGTCTTTATATAGTTGATGTTACATGTATGAGATTTTAGGACGTTTTAACAGGTTTATAAGTCAGATGGTATGAATGAATCAAGGTCTTACAAGAAAGTATTGTATCACTGTGTATATTATATTAATAGAACGGAGTTTCTAACGCCAGTCCAAGTCAAAGATTGATCAGTTATTGGAGAATGCTTTGGTCGAGCTGCCTGATACGTCGAGGTTAATTTCTTGGGAGTATGTCAAAAACCAGGAATGCAAATCGGGATATTAACTCTGTTGCTTTCTAATGGGTGTCTCATTGACACATGTACATGCATAATGAATAATGTGTAAGAACACTACAAAAGAAACTGTACATTGTAGTAGCATACATGTTACTATAGTAATAATGCAAAATAATACTTAATTTTCAGTTGCAAATAAGTCACGAGGAACAAGCCACTGATGGAAGTTGCAATACAGATGCAACAACGACTAAACAGGAAGCCACTTATCGTGGACGGTTTGAACAGACACAGAATCGTGCACAAACTGATAAATATGATGCCTACAGTGATAAACGATATGAAACAAGCAAAAATTTCAATCAAAATAAAGGTCGAGTTCCACAACGGATCAGGCCAAGTTCAGGGTTTGGGGGCTTTCGAAATCCAACACCCTCTAATTTTAGAGCTAACCAGTACCAACCAGTTGTTCGACCTGAGTCATCATGGGGACCAAACATGGATTGTCCACCTCCTTTTAGTCTATCTAGTTACAGAGGTCCTGTAAGGAATCCAAGACCTGAAGTTCCTGGGCTTCGTTTCAATCCTAGAATGGAGGGTCCTGGGCCTTGGGACCTTTTTCCACCTCATGGTCCTCCAGGTAGATTTAATAGACCACCAGTGGGACAGCAGCGTTGGCAAAGGCCACCATATTGAAGAAACAAATTTCATTCAAGGAATGCGAGCGAGTGGACGTGAACAAAATCGTTGTAAATTTCTTATGGTGACACTATTGTGAATACTTTTTGGATTAATTATTATGTCGAATCATTTATATTTCTATATGAGCATATCTATAGAATCTACTGCAATCTTCTAATCACGAGTTCTTAAATGATTGAAGTAGGCCCTGTCATAATTTAATGATAAAGGTTTTTTTATCAATACACGTAATTCAATTTCGCTTTTCAATCTGCATGGTTATGTATGCATTTAATGTGTGCCAAATATTTATTACAAACGGTAGTATGTTATACAATAGTATATTTCTAATGTATTTCTTTTTTAATCTCAGCGTATGAAATATTTTACGTTTCAATTATTTGTTGCCTCGTTTTGTCAAAGAGCCAGCTGTTAGATTGTAGGAAAGTATTTTTTATCATCATCTAGAATCTTTTGTCCATATTATATATACTTATTTATATGGACAAAGTTTGTTTTATTTTTTCTCAAAACTTGTACTTGCCTCTTTTTAAGCAAATTTTATTATTATCTTATCAATTCAATTTATTCATTATATTGTTACTGTGATGTTAAGTCTGAGGTCCTGTGATTGCAGTATTAATGACATTATGGATCTCCTTTTTACCCAAATCATTGACATGTTATAATTATCCTGTTTTTGGTTGTAATTTTTTTTTACCTTTTAACTGTTATATACTTTTATTCGTGTGCCATATTTTTGTACAACTTACAGTGCCTTTATTAGAAATCAAAATTTTTATTGTTGATTTTTTTTCAAAGCATATTATCTTAAACATACTTGTATCTAATTACATCTTTTGTTGCCATAATTTTCGCTTGTCTTAGTTTTATATGTCTTCATAGCATTTCTTCTTATTGTTAGTAAATGAAATGAGCATTAGTGAAATAGATTTTTATTCATTATAATCATGCATAATAATTGAAATGATCTCAAAAATGAGGAAGTATTAACCTTGTTGCTTTAGTCTTGTGTTAATTTGTCCATGTCATTCCATGTATTGTGTAACTTATTAACATATGAAGCGCCTTTGAATGTGTGCTGATATTTTGTTTACAAACATATATTGTTTCAAATGATCTCGTATACATTGCCAACGTAACTGACAACTTTGATTACACAAACTGATAATATTTAAACAATAGTATATCAGTTGATTATTGCTTGCTAATCGTGACGAGTATTTGATTGTGTTAAGAGATATGTTAAATAATTGTTATGTATGTAATTATACGATGATTTGAACTGTGTTCTGTTGTTGGTCTTTTGTAAACAATAGATATAAGTTTGAGTGCATGAAAAAAATGGATCACAGCCTCCACACATCATGTGACATAACTTGTTCGGTGTGTAATCCGAGATTTGAAAATTCAGACAAAACATCCTTAGTCTGTTTTAAATAATGTCCTCAACTTCGATATTTTCTGGATTTTTCTAGGCCAAATATAAAACCTCAGTTGAGTTACCTGAGTTGTCATTGAGCATTTTTCTAGGCCAAATATAAAACCTCAGTTGAGTTACCTGGGTTGTTATTGAGCATTTTTCTAGGTCAAATATAAAACCTCAGTTGAGTTACCTGGGTTGTTATTGAGCATTTTTCTAGGTCAAATATAAAACCTCAGTTGAGTTACCTGAGTTGTCATTGAGCATTTTTCTAAGCCAAATGCTAGTATTCAAAAAATTATCAAATCACCATTGACCACGCGTGTAGGAGATTAACCTCAGTTGAGTTGCATAAGTTATCATGGAGTCCCAATGAACGCATATATAACGGATTTCGAACCAGCAGATGGATTATTGAAGCGCTCGATCGTTGCAATCAAACGACCAAAAGAGGTGTAGCACATGCGATCACCAATTCACTTAGATATCGTTCTTTTTGTTTATTTAACGGTATTTAAAGAGTTTTAAACATGTCTTGTGTATCAAATACAAATAAGGCCATATTTGTGAACGCGGCGTGTAGAATATATACATACGCAATAAGTTGTTTTTGTAGTTAATGATAATCAGTATCATTATTATTATAAAAATGACATAACTGTGTACACAAACTGAGTTGCTAAACCACATGCTGCGGTTCCGTTGCCCCTGTACTCGTAGATGACTATACTGATCTACTGTCTGTGTCTACTGTAGTGATTGTAAGAATATGGGCCTGTCGATGTTTACTTCACTGTACAAGTCATTGTACTTGCCTGATCGATGTTAATCATCTCCTGGAACTATATATTGTGGATTAGATAAGGATACAACTCTATACTAATATCCAGGTAATGTTGAATTCTGTATACCTTTTGAAAGTTCTACAAGATCCACGATCCACAAAAAACACAGCTACAGTACTAAAGGTATTTACGTACAGCCATAATACTGTATTTTCTTGACGTATCTGCTCAATGCTAATAAAAAAGTCAGTACTATAAAAATAGTATAGCCCAAATTTCGTTATTTCGGTGATAATTACCCTATATTCTTCAATTTAGGTTACCACACAATATGAAAATTTTGAGAGTTGTTACCGTTGTTGAAAATAGAAAAATATTAATTTCTGCAGATATTGCACTGTGACCTTTATTCTTCTTTATCAAATTTGACAAAGTGACAAGAAAAAGTGGTCTTATTATGTGAACGATCGTATTATCGGGACTGTCGTATGATGGAACGTTGTACCTACAATGTACATTGTACTTAGAAGTTGATGCGAGGTCGAATTCGTCGTCACTCGATTCTAAGACTTTGTGCCTAAAGTAATTAAACCTTGGTGTTATATATATGCGTGTATATTGGTCCCGTGCACGGGTTAATTTTATAGCGACTGACCATTTTATAATGCGCACAGCTGATTAAATTTTATTCTTGTCAATTGCGCTTTTGTGTGTTATAATGTGCCCTGATTTTAAAACAGCACGTTTGAATGCAAACGTTTTCTCTGCTTTCCTACCTGGTACGCACGTTTTGGGTGTACTGTATACAGTGGAAACCGTCTAAACCGATTCCTCTATAAACCAGTTTCCCCTCTAAATCGACCAAATGTTTTGGTCCCGCCTTCGTTACTATATAGTTGAAAAATCCCCTCTAAATTGGTATCCCCTCTAAACAGGCGAAATGACCTGGTCCCTGGGTCGGCCGGTTTAGAGGGGTTCCACTGTAAACATACACTGCATGATATACATTTGTATTTTTAGTCGAGGATTCTGATTGTTTATTGTCAATCATAGACAGCATAAATGTTTAATTGTATTTTGAAACAAAGTGCACCTTATTCGCGATATAGAATTTCGAAGATTGTATTGGCCCTTCAACTTTGGCGATTACCAGAATCCAAATAGTAATAGTGTCGTCTGACCTTATTGACGAACCAGTCGTCACAAAAGTGTTAATATAATACCGCCGTGAAGTAGTAAACAAATTTGTTTGGGATTTATTTCATGCCGGGTAATTTATTCAACATATATCTGAAGATTTAGCTTTGAAACAACAATGGACGGCCACAGTGTGAAAGTCTACATCTATGACCTCTCACAGGGTATGGCCAGAGCTATGTCTCAAGCATTTTTAGGTATGCACTGCAATATTTTATCTTCTTTGTAATTGGTATTCGCGATCATGATTTGGCAATTTTTGTTGATACCACCAACTCTGTATTAATGAGGTTAGGTCAATTTTTCAACTATAACAAATGTATACATATCATACACCATTGGAAAGGTATTTTTAAGAGAAACAAAATTCACTTTATTTCATTACAATATTCAACCTAGTTTTGGAGTTATGACACTTTGAAGTTGATAGGGGTTTGCCAAAGTATGGTACCAAATTCGAACTTGGAACGCTGAATTATAATACATACAGTTTTCACAGATTTGCACTTTATTTAAGCTTGTAAACACATTACAATTTACATTATATATTATTATCTTCAAATTTCCACTCTTGTAGTCTTGTAACAACTAGTATGAATAGACTGCCACATCATTTTTGTACACAATGTTGTACCAGTCGGAATACCCAGGGACCTGAAATTGAAGTACAATTTTTCTGAGATTATTGTATTGCCTTGACTTTAAATTGCCTGAATTCAATTAAATATTAAATCTCAAGTCAAACCTTTAATTTATTGTTACATGGTTCTGAACATTCACTAATCAAAAGTAAAGATTACATTGCAGACTGGTCAACATAAGCCATTATCAAAATGCAATAAAAACAATAATAAAAATAAATCATGGAAATACCCCAGCAGTGGATTATTGTTAACAGTATTAAACTCATACATACTATGGTATGACTTGGTTCATAATTTAGCAATTACCTTAGGGGAAGAATTCACTTCTGTGTTTTAATCAAAGTCTATATCTGGCTTTGAGTCTGAGAACGGTAATGATAAGTCCTGGAATATCAAGTAAGGCAAACATGACATACTAATAATAAAATACTCTTCTACCTAAACAATCTAAAAATCAAACAAACATATGATTTTAATGCAAACAAAGGGACATGTTCATGTTTCAAATTAGCAACTGACTAGTTCCTAGAAGAAAATTCAATCTACATAATGAACATTTTGTATGCGAACAAATTTCTAGTGACCATAACAATTTACCTCCATAATTCAGATAATCTATGGTACCTTATAGCATTGTTCAACCAAAGATGGGGGAGTCTGTCTAACCCCCAGGGTTCTGTCTCACTCTGGCAAGATACGTCACTCTCTGACTATGGACAACTCTCATTTATTGGTGCCCACTCGTGGTTCTCATGGCCACCAAATCTACAAAACTTTAGGCTGAAAGTGGACAAGATGATGTAATAGACAAATAAACTATAAAAAGCACATTAAAATACAGGCATGGTGCGATTATCAAATTTGCACAGTTGCTAAATCAGTAATGAGTAAATGCAGTATGCAATTATAATAATGTATTCGAAATATGCTATCCGAAAACTGTGACACTCTATGCTAGTTATGTTTAATTACTTCAGTTCCAAATTGATAATAATTATTATCCATAAAAAACATTAATTTCACAATTTGATAACCCACAAATCGTCAAACGCTGGCAATATATCCGAAGAAATGGATATCCGATAACTATGACACTTTTAACAAGGGAGGTAATTAACATGAAAGAAAAATGGCAGCTCGTCCTCTGCCGATTTTCGATCGTCCGCGCATCATTGCGCAGCAAAATTTCATTATAAAATCAAGTTAAGTGCATACATCAGACATGAAACTTATATAAAAACGCGAAGGAATTTATATGCAGGACGTTGTCTACATTATGCAACCAATAAAAGATCATGGACTGTCTTCGCTAATAAAACTACCGCAAAATTTATAAAACCTACCTTGAAATGTCTTAAGATCCTTCTACAGACATGGCGCTCTCGAAGTTTGACCCCTTCACCTCATTAGCATGTAGAATAGTGACGCAGGACACGCTTTTGGCATGTGAAAATAAACCGGTCCAAAATGGCGAACGTCAAAAAATACGGGAAAACCCAAAACATGGTATCGTTCAATGTCGATCTATTTTATTACGGTGGCCAAATGATATAGGTAAGGTATTTCAATCGAATGCAGAATGTTTTTCCTTCCCATGTAAGCCGAAATTTCAATGAATATTGGTGGGGAAAAGCATAGACAGAATGGACTTTTTTACCCGATTTTGCATTAGGCACATAGGGGAAGACTCGGTTAGAGATCTCGCTGACCTCGTTATCTGTATAAGATGTAGAGATTGAAATGTATAAACTTCTTGTGTATTGCCATTAATTAATTTCTGCCACTTCATTGATCAATTGTATGGTTAGATTGTTTAAATGTTTTTACTTATTGTTCTAGAATATTCCATACGCAATTGACCTTAACTTTACTGTTTAGTTCATTATTTTTGTATTATTTTCTCATATTTGTTCTATTAACAGGTAAACAACTTGATGGAATATGGCATACTGGTATTGTGGTTTATGGGCAAGAATACTTCTATGGAGGGACAGGAGGCATTGAATGTTGCCCTCCTGTAAGTATGATGGTGTAACAAGTTTTTGTGGTATTAACAAAATATTGCCATATTTTATGTAAAGTTTTCGTTATTTCAGGATATTTTGCAAATGATCATCATAGAAATCCATTATTATTAAAATCTCATCTGTTTTTTAAAACAAAATTTCCTCCCAATACATTCATTTGAGTGTGTTAAGTTAACTAGGTCAACGGTGTAGATTTAAAAAGTTTGGACTTATGTTTTTGTGGGTCTTATTGACAAGCGAATGTATGCCAGAAATTATAGCACAGTATATTAGAGGTGAAACGATTCAAAAAATTTCGATTCGATTCGATTTCGATTTTTCATCCCACGATTCAATTTTTCGATTCGATTTTCGATTTTAAAAGGAATTAAATAGGACAAGAATAAAATAGCTATCCCACTAGTTTACGATGGAATGTATTTTCTTAAATACAGTAAACAATGGAACAAACGAAACATAAAACTTGTGAATAGGAAAAACTGAAACAGTAAAGTGGTGAGCACTGAGCAGTGTACTGTTCTGACTAGATCTAGTCCACAGAGAATAATTCACAGAATCACAGTCATTTTGACTCGCATGCTACGGAAAATGAAAGTAGGTATTACCACAAAAAAAATCGAATCGAATCATTGAATCGAATCGAATCGAATCGAGCATGAAAAATCGCGGTTCGCAATGGATCGCGATTAATCGTTTCACCTCTACAGTATATTAAACAATACACAAATTGACAAATAAGAGATATGTTAAAGTAACATTATTATCAAGAGTGCTTATCTTGATATGTTTGACTTTGAAACAGTTCCTTAGGCAAGGAACCAGTCGATATCTCCTCCTGTCTACTTAATATTCAGTACACAATTAAAAGCGTTGCCTAAGAATAAAAATTCATTGATTACATTTACTTTCAATTTGTAAATATATTGTTGATTGTTTTATTATTTTGTCTGATACGGCTTCGTTTGTCAAACTTATGCTGGTTTTGTCAATAGATACTGTGCTATGATTTCTAGCCTACATTTGCATATCAAGCACCTTCTCTAAATACTTAATACACCAATGGTGACACAATGGTGACTAACCTGTTGAAAATTATTTTAAGAATATAAACATTTTTCAGGGTGGTACAATATTAGGACAACCAACCCGCATCCATGACCTTGGACAGACTCACATACCTGAAGATATGTTCCTTGGATATTTACAGGATCTTTCTCAGTCTACTTTTGGGTAATTTAGATGACTTGATAAGTCACAGTTGATTCTTGCACCAGTTGATTATCTCATTATAAGTTATTACTTATATATCTCAAACTTTCATGGTGACGTTACAATTTTGTCTAAATTTTGTTAATTCAGTTTATTGGAAAAAAGTTTTCACTCACTTTTAAAATTCATGGGTCTGTACATTTCTGGAGTCATTTATTCAGCATCTTATGGTATTCTTTGTGTCTTTTAATATGGTTAATTAATTCTTAGATTTGATTCCATATTTTGCTTTCAACTGATTGACTTTGTATATTTATTCTAGACCTGGGAGTTACCATCTTTTAGATCACAACTGTAACACATTCAGCTCTGAAATTGCACAATTTTTAACTGGGAATGATATCCCAGCTGAGATAACTGGACTTCCAGCTGAAGTGTTGAGCACGTAAGTAAATGTATTCTTGATGATGTCAGATGTTACTTTTATATATATCTCTTTTGTAAATTTGTGTATTGTTTAAATCATATAATAAATCATAGTTTATACTTTTACATGAAAGAAAAAGTTTATTAATTCATTGTATATGACTTTGAATACATTCTTGTGTGGATGTGTTATCTTTGCTATCTATCTATTGCTGCATAAACAAATCTTAATACAACCACACCAGTGCCTATCATGTCATGATTTACAATATGATGGGACTATGTTCTTAAAAAGATTATCTGTAATCGAACTTATATTATATGCAGGTTTGTTAAATATGGGTACTAATTAATAGTGTTATGTATTTCAGTCCTTTTGGGCAGATGATTCGACCTTTTATTGATGCTATGTCTGTACAACCAAGTGGTGGCCATGCCATTTTTCCACAGAGCTCTGTCCAAACCCCACCAGTACATTCATCTCAAAACCAAAGTTCCAGCGCACCTAAAGTTAACAATCCACCACAGAATACTGCTACCACCTCCAGTGTATCAGACAAAAAACAGGATTCTTCTGCTGATTCAAAAATGATTCCGTTTGTTCATAAACTAGTGAGTGTATTTTGAATGATTTATTTATACAAGTGGAAGTCATCAACTTGTACGTACATGATTGATATCATGTGTCTGCTGAGTCGTAATGGTCATGACTTAATGTTGTTTTTCAACATTATTTTAGTTATGTATGGCCAACGGTTCACCTAACCAGTTTTCCTGGACTGTATACAAACGACTACTAACTTACCCTTCCACAAGAAGCTGGCAACTTCTTTCCACATATGGAGGAAAATTGACATTTTTGTCAAATTTTCATAGAAGGGTATGATCTGCTGTGACTGGGATTCAAACCCAGATCTCCGGGTTACAAGTCCAGCGCACTAAATCACCGGACCTCGGCCATGGCTGAAATGATCATGATGTAATACTTACTTGTTGTAGCAAGTTTGAAGTCTTTGTCTTGTCTGCATACAGGTTTTTTCTATTTATAGTTGTCTTCCCCTCAGGAAAAATCTTTAAAATCATGCGATGTTCCCTAAAATTCAGTTTACATCAAGTTTTTTCTTCCCCTTTTTACAAAAAACTGTGTCGTTTTTCCCCAAGTTTAAGAAAAAGGCCCTTCCCCTACCTGTGAAAAAAAATCTATTTTGATTGTTTATATGAAATGTTTTACTTGTTTATTTAGGACGTTCCAGATGTGTCATATTGGAAATCTTCAGAGGTAAACCTCTCACCACAGGAACAGAACCATATAGCAGAGGTGTACGAGTTCTTATCTCAATGTGATGGTACCTGGTCTTTAGGTCGTGATCATATTGCAACATTACAGAAACTAGCACTAGACTGTGATACACCTATAGCTAAATGCGCTTTACAAATATTCTCAAATGTTATACTTAAAGAAGGTATTGTTGAAATGTTGTCACATGACCCAAAATCCAAGTTTCCTGAAATACTACACAAGTTTGATGGTTTAACTGAAGATATAAAAGATCAAGTGATTAGAATGGTATGTTATCCTTATATTTCCGTGGGTTTTTTTTGCTTTGATCATTTTTTTGTTGAATTATGGCCCTTTGTTTATTTTGTACGCACAAAATATTCTGTGTGCAACTTCTCATGAAAAGCTGGTTTTGTGACAGTTCCTGTCATCTTGATGCTTATTCTTTTTGATATTTTCAATTTGCAGCCATGAAATTACTCAGCTGTTGCCACATAAAATTTATTAAAAGATATGTGCTCATGGTTGTCACTGATTTGTCAGTGGTGTATTATGTTTCCACATTGAACTACACTTTGCTAAAGTATCCCATTATACAACAAATGAATTTATATGCACTTACAGTGGAGTGATCCTTGAATTCTGCATCAATTTATATTCAGAATTATTCCCATACATTGATTGTGTATATTGTTATTTGTTCTTTCAGCTTACAAACTGCTGTAGTTTAGAGTGCGGTCATAAATTATTAACAGACAAACATCCCGAACTAACAGCCATTATATGTGTATCTAGTCTTCTATCAGACAATACAAGTCTTACAGAATCAGCTGTAACTTTCACCTATAACCTCTCTCTTAGAAAGGTGAGTCATTCTTGTTACATACCTTTTTGGTTTCATTTTACTCAGTTCTCAAAGAGATTTGATCAATTTTGACTGTTGCAGATAATAAAATGTGGTATTTTTTATTAGGTCAGATTTTTAACAAAAGTAATTCTTGTAAGCACTTCCTGTTTTAATCTACAACAGGAAATGGACACATTCTTGGTGTTCCAGCTATATATTGGGACTTGATAAGCGAGGGACATTAGTTCCAATGAAAGGTTATTTCTGATTTACTAGTTTATAAATTTACCAACTGTCTAAGGTAGAAAAGATCATGTTTAACAGATATTTTATAATGTAATCTGACCTGTATTTTAGATTTCGGATGATTCAGCCTTGGAGTTAGGTAGTGCAATATTAAACTGTGCTGGAAAAAACTTCAGCGAAGAAACTAGTAAGTTATGTTGATATTACATCATAGATTATGTTTTTCAACTTTGAATTTTACTCATTTTGTCAATCAGTGTCCTATACCTATCTTTATTTGATACATTAAAATTTGTGAGATTATTTGTATGTCTACTAAGTTTTTTTTTAAATAAAGGCTGGTAAATTAGAATTTATTTTTATAGTTCTATCATTATTCTGGTAAAGTTAAATGGTAAATGAAATAGCTAACATGTGGTCCAGGTGTTCTAATTCAAAAAGAAGGTCATTAAATGTTCTAATTTCTGTTTACATCATTTTCAGCATATCACTTGCTTGGTGCAGTACTGCAGCTGATGAAAGCCAGTGAAGAGGTAAGCCTTCATGTTTGATTTCATTATATATACACTTATCTTTTTTCTCCGCAAATCTTGTGAGATGTTTATCATCACATAAACCATTAGTATGGAAAATAGGCTTAAAGGGAATTCTGGAAGGTTTAAGGGGCTGAATTGAAGCTCCGGGAATATGAAAAAGCTCATGATTTAGAACATATTTATTGGTATCTTACCTTACTTGAACCAATGCTTTCTTGATTTAGGAATTGATTCATTAAATAGATTTACTGCCAATTCTACAAATTTTGTGTCTGATACACCATTAGAATTTTCTTTTTGGAAAATCATCACATGACTAGCATGGATGGGGGGATTGAGCTGGTGTGCACCCTCTCTAAAATCTTGCAAGCATAAGTAAAAAACGTCAATTATGCACTGATTGTGTCTATATTCTACATAACATCTAGACTTTATATCCCTCCTAACCAAAACTCCTGTATCTGCGCCCACATGAGAATACTCCAATTTAACTAGTTATAGTATGCTATTTTTGTTAGGTCATATCATTAGTTCCTTTCTTTATTATTTCCGTTGATTTCCCATGTGCTTAAAACTGATTTAATGAGTAATCTCCACATGGATAGTTAAAGCTTGCATGATTGGTTTACTTGTTTCCTTTCTTAGAATTTTGGATTTGTTACAGGTATATTTAGATTCTACTTTCGTATCTTGTTTTTCAGGTGAAGGGATTAGCAGCTGTTTTAGGGGTAGATTTTAACCATTTTCGTGGAAAAACGACCAGAGTTGATGAGTTGTGTGACAATATAGCAAAATTATTGTAAAACCAGCTTAATTTTACATTATGTATACATTAACACACATTTTACTCTGTGCATATTTTTGTCATTCAGAAATCATTGATCTAAGTATGTAATCTCAAATTGCAGTATATCCAAATTGATTTAATTTTGACCATGTTTAAGGTGATGTTATGTGAGGCCTAAAAAATAGTTTGTTTCCGCTACCCCGACCGACCCTATTTTTTGTCGCTGACCCTTTGATTTTTTTCGGTCATATTATAGTTTTGCAAAATAAAAATAATCTCACTCATATTCTGGAATAATAAAATAGAAATAAAAATAAATCCCTACCTACCGACCCTGTTTTTTCAGAGTGGTAGTAGAAATAAGCTGTTTTTAGGCCTAATGTAGAGCTTCATATCTATTGTGTATGTGCATCTGTGTTCTATGGATCCATTCTTTATCTCATTATGTAACATGTGACATTGAGTTGTCAATAGGGAGCTTATATCTTCACATTCTGTGCAGTTTTTGGATTTCTGGCTTATTAAGATAATTAAATAAAAGAATGCGGAGAAACATTTACACAATAGAGAATTTCATCTCAGATTTTACTGACTGATGTTAGTTGCTTGAATGAAAGCCTCTTTGCACACTTTTTTGAAATTACTACAACAGTATACCCCAGTTTATGAAATATTATATCATAAAATATTCAACCAAATCTATTACTAAGAATAGATTTATTTATTGATTCATATTACGTTGTTAAGTAGTGCAATCCGGAAATGAAAAAAAGTGGTGTACTGAAATGATAGCTTATAAGTCTGTGTAAGCTAAGTAAAAGTTGGAGCATTTTCATGTAGTTGTTAATGGTTACTAAACAAAACTAAATGCTACACTATCTCTTAATATCCTACAAAACTTTAATGTAAGTGTATCGTCTGTTCACTCCACAACATCCTTCGAGTCATCATCTCGGTACTATTCTCTGTATTGTTCACTATTTACTAAGTAATTGTATAACTATCAAGCCATAATAAAAATATTCATACTAATTGGGTTATCTCCCTTGAATATGGGATTCTGTGCTACGTAATTAAAATGACACTGAATGGAAAGTGGCTGAATATTGGGTTTTACTTATACTTAAAATGCCCATGTATACGTTTAGTTTCTTTTGAAGCATTTTATAATGACTGTACTGCTTTTTGTAAGGCCGCAGCCGTGGTCCAGTGGTTAGTGCGCTGGACTTGTAACCCGGAGATCCGGGTTCGAATCCCGGTGGCGGCAGGTCATACACTTCTACGAAAATTAGACAAAAATGTCGATTTTCCTCCATGTGGAGAAGTTGCTGGCTTCTTATGGAAGGGTAAGTAAGTACTTGTTAGTATACAGTCTTGGAAAACTTATGAGGTGAACTGGTCGCCGTGTATAACTGAAAAATTGTTGGAAAACGGCGTTAAACCTCAGTGAAAATAAGTCACATAAAAACATAAAAAACAAAAAACTGCTTTTTGTAACATGACTTAAAAAATATACAAAACAGGTACTCTGTTTGTGTTTGTCTGTGTGATTTATTATTTAATGAAATATGAGTGACAGGTATCTATTTTCTATGTTAAGGATTTTAAAACTGTGATATACTTTCTTTTTCTATTTTTTCAAATTTTTAATAGTAAAAAATGGTGTTTTATATTATTTCTTCACTTGTAATTATACTGATGTATTATACATGTACACTCTATGTGTTGTGTCTGTACAGTAAGAAAAATAAAATATAAAATTTCTTGTGTTTGTTTCTTAAATTGTTTTTTTGAAATGTTGCATAGTTGCTCTTTGATCTTTGACTACAGGTAGATGGTAAATACAGGGAATAACAAACTTTGGTATGTTTTCATTTTTAACCCTTTGCCTCATAAGCATACTTTGAACTCTGCCAAATTCAAAGCTAATGTAAAAACATCAATTTATTTAAGAAAATTGGGTTATTTCTCTCTGACAGAATGGAAAACATTGTGACAAAAGAAGCCATTACTTATTACAAGTAATGGCTTCTATGCCACAATGTTTTCACAGGTCGTCTGCTTCAGATGCGGGGAAATGTGGTATTATGAGGCAAACGGCTAAAGTATGGTTTATTTCATGATAACACATTTCGTGTGTAAGCATTTACATTCGTAATCATAACCATTTTTCAAAATAAAGCCTTTATTGACAGATGGCCTTTTTTGAGGTCGGTTTGGTGTTAAATAATCAAGGGTGTTTTTCAAAGAATGGCCTTTATTCACAGGGTGGCCTTTATACGGATGTGGCTGCAAACACAAACTTGACTGTTTATCTAAAATTTACCATGGCTTTGATCAGATATTCTACAGTGTTAATGACAAAATGTTATAGTGATAGACAAATACATTTTGTCATTTAAAAAAACGAATGTCTAATAATTGCCTCAGTTCTGGGTCCAAGATTATAAAACTTATTAGATTAATCCCAACAAACTCTAATCTCATATTTTCCTTTTAATGTTTCTTTGTTAATTTTGATAAAACAATAATGAAATTACTAATGCATTATTCCATTAGTGTAATTGGTATAAATACGTATTAAACATTTATCAGTGATATTGTTTTAATCAAAATACTTAGATAATTGAGTAGAGATTTGAGCTTGGAGGCTGTTCTCTGGTTTTATAACTTCAGGGCCTTCACATAGTCACAATATGGTATCTTGGAATACGGGCAATATTGAGAAAATGTATTTCGGGTGAAAGTTGAAAATTTTCAAAAAAAAAACCCGGAAATTTTAACCTCTGTGCCGCGGAAACAATATAAACCAGTAGGTTTAGGTCCGGACCTGGGAAAAAACGGGATGTTCCGGAAAATTCGGGAAACTTAATCTTGCAATTTAATCATGCAAGGTAGTGGACAGATTTCTCTGTAAAGGAGTGCAGTACACACGGGAGCAACAAACTTTCCTCACAACTGCTAATCATTTTCAGCATGATGACATACATGTAGATGCGTCTCATGTTTTCTTATATCGTTAAGTCTGTTCAAACTTGCCCAGAATTTTGCTCATGTTGTGTCGTGTGTTTTGCTGTCTTCTCTACAAACACTGACTGAAGTCTATTTACTTTTAAAACTTTTCTTTAAAGATCAGTCAAGTTTTACCGAACAGTAAACAAAGCTTACTGTAACCTTGTCTGAGCATATCTTCCCAAAAACGAATTTTACGCCTTGTTGCCTAGTCTAATGACCATTCATAAAACAAACCGTATGGCACGACTTTACCGTTATAACTGAGTTTCAATCAAACGCTTTGACACAAATATACATTGTAATTAAATATGGTCAATGTAATTCATCACTTTAGTTTACATTGTAGGGTACAGTAAGGTATATTAAACATTTTCGTGCTCGCATGAATATGGATTACAAGGACACAAACGTACTAGGGGCGTAAACTATAATAATTAGTTACGTCCATAGCAATATCTTCTCTGTCACGAAAGGAACGCGAGTGTTTAGCAACTAACAGCATAAACTATTTACAAAATGCTGGATTAAAGAAAAGAGGTGCAACATTCACAATAACCAGGAACTGCCATCACAGAGAGTATCGTTCTAACTGCGTATGCTATCTGCTGATGTCCTCGTATTGCGTGCCAGCATGAAGCTGATCTAATGGAGCCATTGTTGGATTTAGAAATTCATAACAAATGAACATTATTGATGCGGAGAAACACTTCATCGATCCAGTAGTAGATTGCCCAAACTTGACAGATTGAGCGGACCTGTGCTTGAACAGTATATACGATGGGAGAAAAATCAATGCTACCGTAGAGTCTGAATTTCTATTGCCAGGAAATATTGGTAAATTCAATGTGTTTTTAGACGCGATGTTATGGTGGTGACTTACTGTATACTGTAAAAATGCTATTGATTCCATGCAAAAATAATGCACATTGTGATCAAATGTGTTGGGAATAATTTGGGTGAATGGTTCTTCAAGAATTGATTTATTTCATTCAGTAATTGGAATTCATATCTTTGCCTTGATATTTCTTTATAAGTGAATCAGAGTCTAAAACTTACTCAGTTTTGGATTTACTTAAGTGTAATTGCTGCGTTCTTTGAGCAGGACAGTGGTACTCTACTTTTTAAACTCGTGAAAAAATGTGTCAAAATCGTGCTAACGAAGGATTGATCATAGACTCGTATCTCAGATTCGTGGTCTGAATTCGTGTGAAATTCTTCCGAAGTGTGTATTGATTGAAAAAAAGAGATTAAGTGTGCGTGTTTGGAATTGAGTAATGTCAAATTTGAATATGGCAGCGCCCATGGAAAGACAACAAAATGGTGGCAAATCGAACCTAGAGGGACAGATGGGGGATGCTTATGATGAAACAACTATACATAAGGTATACTTACAAGAAGCACGTATTTACACTAACGTACCTGATGTTTGATCCCTTTGTTAGTTAACCTCGGTGTCACTTTAAAGAAATCATTGTACGCAAAAACATCATCGCATCTTTCTGTTTGGTTTGCATTACGAACAACCGGGTTACGGCCCTGTCCGAGGGGAACTGTGTACACGTATGTACGATACTTGTGTAATTATTTTGAGGGTTACCCCTGTGCACTATTGTGACAGAGTATAACTTTATGGGCTTTTCCTGTCTTAATTCCATGATACTGAAATTTAATAAGTAGAAAAAAATTCCTGATGAAGAAATCAATGCAAACATTTAGAAATATTTAATATCATCAGGTTTTCATGTGGTCCTTTTGAAATTTCCATAGTCAGTTTCCATAGTGATAGTTTCTTGTTCGATGTTCTGTTTTATTGGAAAGTACATTGTAAATCATATTTATGCGCGACCAAGTTTATGCATAACAGATCCTGCTACATAATTTTATCTCAATATAACCATAGGCTGATTTATTATTGTAACACCATAACCCTGCGATATTGAGATATTTTTATCGGTTGTACATCGTGTTCACGAGGCTATTGTTTTCTTTTTTTTTTTTTGCTTGAACTTCACTATCTTATACACTGACTGTTACCATTAAAATATTTTCATGGATTTCATTTCTTGATAAATATTAAGTAAGACCTTTCGTGTATTTAACTAACAGACAATGGTACCTGATATACACACAATGAAACAGTTCAGAATATGGATTTTTGCGTTACCAACCTATAGGAACTTCTTTGCCATCATCTTACATAGATTTTTGATCACGTTAAAACTATTCTATATCAAACGACAAAGTACTTTACATCAATAGCTCTTTGAACACTACATGCAATTATAATCAATGTTCCATTCATTATAGCAATCAGTACAATAAAGTTATTGATTGGCTGACTCGTGATGAGAAAAGTCAGTTATTTATATCACATAACACAGAACACAATGACTACAAGCAAATAAATTGCCAAAGTTATAAGAGATGCCTTTCATTCATCAGTCTATGAATGGATGAGTGATCATTTATCTATGATACTATAAAAACACTAATCTGAATAAAAGGATTGCAGTTATATGATAAGGACGATATACTGATGTATTTGTAGAACTTTAATTTATTATTAATTTGTCATTGTTCCGGTGTGTATTGATTTGATCTGCATGGAATAATTGAGCAAATAAAACTTAACAATAAATGACTCATTTCGTCGAGTGTGTAAATAACTAAATATCACCTGTAATGGGGCTGTATGTCTGTTGTTATTAACAATATTGTGGTTTAATAATAACAAATGTTGTCTAATTAACCTAAAACAATTAGTGTAATAATGTAATGAGTTTTGCTGAATACGGTATGAAGAAGGTTATACAGATAATACAATACATTGATTATTCATTGTTTTTGTTCCGTTAGTTAAATAGTACATGCTTGTTTGGGTCACTATTTCTGTACTCCAGCGTAGAACTCTTCAGGAATACGCTTCCTATGCCAAGATATTCACTCAATCATCGATTCCCGTTCTAACCTCGTCTCTTGGCGGAATTGGATGTCATTAAGTCTGTAATTTACTGATTAATTAATTGATGAAGTCAATATCGATGTCATCACGTGGTTAAATGGAGATACTTAAGTGTGTAGAACTAGATTTGTTTGATTGAGGACAAGGCTGTTTAGCATAATTGTAATTATTTGTTCTATATAAAGAAATGCATTACAGAATGCAGATTGAATGCAAGCAGACATTTTCTCTGGTGTAAATAAGAAGTAATATTAACGCATTCTCAAACATCGACAAGAGTTCAGAGCTACTTACACATATCGTATTATTAAATGACAGAATAAGCTGAGAAGGCACACATTCTTGGCGTGAGAAGCGATTAAGCTGTAAAAAAATATTTTCTTTGTTGATACTCGTGAGATCGTTTACACACTTCTACAACATCCGAACCGTATTTTTTCTATACAATGGACCGTTCATAGACAAATGGCAATGTAAGAATTGATTTCTTTCAAAAGATTCACGGAGTTTGATAAGCTTGCGTGATAGAATTATGAATAATAAATATCTTTTCATAGAAATTACAGGAATCAATGTTTTTGAACATTTCTCAACTTTGTCTGAAGTTTTGTCGTCCTGAGATCAATGGTGTTCTTTCATTTCACGATATTATTTTACCATCAAATGAAATGTTATTATGCAGAATGTTTTTATTCTGTACTTTTATGCCATAAATTGGTTCCTTCTTGCTTCGTCACACCAGTCAAGTATTATGAGACTTTCGATTACTCTTACAGTCTCAAAAACTATAACAAAAATCAGAATTCTATGTGTTGTCAAGACAAAAGCTACGTTATCAGATACCAACATATTTTTAATTGTTCGGTTGAATACAACAATGTCTGAATAGCCAACCTCTTTTTTGATTTTCGATATGCCATCAGCAAAGTCAATGAAACAGAGACCTCACTTTTTTCCTTTATAAACAACGTTCATGCAAACGTAAACAGTGCGTACTAAGTATGAACCAATTTGATAAACAATTACATTGTACATGTACATCATGTTCTATAGTTAGACTGTGGTGTAAATCAATGCCATTAGTGATGGATAAAATTATCACTCTCCCCGCTGACTCGTTAATTTCTGTCTTTCTCAAACCACTCCTATAAATCATGTACAGGGGATAAATACAACAGATCGGTATTATAATGTACAGTTCTAAAAATTGATCTTTAGTATCTGCCTTGATTGGTGGACTGAACGCAAGGCAGTTATAAAAAATTATCATACCAGTGCTTTTGACCCTTTTGGCTCTTGAGAATTTGTACCAAAGGGTCAAATCATTTTTGACCCTCAGTTTTGACGTTTAATGAAAACCCTGGAAACATATTAAGTAAAATACTTGTTTAGTCAAACTTTTGTTAAAGGTTTAATTTATTGTTGATTTTTCCAATTATCTACTTATGGTAAAGCCGATTTCATTCTGTTAAGCATGTATCTATAGATTATGCGGGCATGCGTGATGCAATGTCTTGTTGAACGCCCCCGTTGTGTGGCTCTGTTAAAACAAGCTCGTTTTGATTACAAATTCCCTGATCATAATATTAACAAGAATTTTGCAGATTTTGTTGAATTTTTTGTGTGTTTTATTTCATCGATCAGTTTCTTCAGAGAAAATTCTTGAGAACACCGTTTTAGTAGATTTGAAAACCGCAGATCGTTTCGTGAACTTTTTATTTATAAGCATCACGTAATATTGTAGAACCAGTAATTGTCATATACAAATTTTACTGACGATGACATATACAGTCAAACCTTAAAACAAAGACCACCCTTGGGAAAGACAAAAAGTGGCCTTTATTGACAGGTGATATTTAATCGGAGGTCAGTTTGTTCTAAATAAACAATTATATTTTTTAAGAATGATCCTTATTCACAGGGTGGCCTGGTTTCGGAGGTGGCCACAAAAAGCTCTGTCGTCAAGAACATTAGTGAAAAAGCGTTACCCTTGAGAACTAACTCTATAAGAAACATGGTGTTATGGCGTTAGAGACATCAAAGAAAGTATTTCAGTTGAAATATCTGAAGTCAGTTATAATGGCGGATTTACTGGGTATTGTAATGAGATTTTCTATAATGTAGACTCATCAATCAAAGGGCGGAAAGCTTTGACAGTTTATCGTTGAATGTCAGAATTATAGTCTTCGTGTAAATATACGTAGTGTTAATGTCACACGGTTTCTGGTTTCATGCATTCTGTGTTGGGTTTTTTATTGCAGCACAAATGTATTCTCGAATGTTATGCCTCTCTCTTCATGCCTCAGCGTTATTATTTGTATAAAATTGACTACATTTTGTACTCTCAATGATCTAATTAATTCTTGCATTTGGATAGAAATATCGCCTTCAAAACTGCGTAAAACATCAACTTTAGGCAATGGATAAGCACTGAAAATTTTTGAAAGTAAATGAATTGGAAGGCATAATTAAACTACATGCAATTCGTTTGTCGACAAAAATGCTACATGCCACAATGAAATCCGGTTGCTATATACATGTACAATTATCATGTCACGCATATAAAATTACTGCTATCAATAAAATAATATTTGACCATTAATAAGACGACAGTCTTATTCAGATATCCAGGATGATATATTTACAATACTTTGATATATATATTCTGTATAAATTTTTACTGCGCTCCTTTAGTCATGCGCTGATTAGCATACTACATGCATTTACAGATATACCAATGTACAGTGATTCCTGATTTCGCATGAACCCGTATGTGGGCTGTTTGTTAATTAATATCCTTGCAGTCTTCAGTTTCATAGATTTACTTTTCACGACATATCGTATGTTAAGTCGTACATCGGTATTTTCTGGAAACAACCACTGGTAATAAAACTATGTATGCATAATTCAGGACCACTAGTTTCTGTTCCGGAATGTCGTTATTAGACTTATCTCATTATCATGTACGAGAAAAAGACCCCTCTGTGATTCTTTAGGCATTTCACCGCGGACATACCTATATATGTATCTTAACCGTCATTAAATTGAAAATTTAGATAGCACACACACACACTTCTCTACGTATTATAAGGTCGTTATCGCACATGTACACGATATGTACATGTGTTCTGAGAACGACTGTATACCAGACACAGAGACATATACAGTGCATCCCGCTTAGAACGAGAACGGTTTTAGCGAGATAACGCATACAACGAGGTGTTTTCAAAGTCCCGACCATTTTCCTTCTTTGTCCGTATGTTATTTCCAAATGTATATGTTTACATGTATATGTTTAAATGTATATGTTTACATGTATATGTTTACATGTATATGTTTAAATGTATATGTTTACATGTATATGTTTAGATGTATATGTTTAAATGTATATGTTTACATGTATATGTTTAAATGTATATGTTTAAATGTATATGATTAAATGCATATGTTTAAATGTATATGTTTAAATGTATATGTTTAAATGCATATGTTTAAATGTATATGTTTAAATGTATATGTTTAAATGTATGTGTTTGAATGTATATGTTTAAATGTATATGTTTAAATGTATATGTTTAAATGTATGTGTTTAAATGTATATGTTTAAATGTATGTGTTTAAATGTATATGTTTAAATGTATATGTTTAAATGTATGTGTTTACATGTACATGTTTAAATGTTTGTGTTTAAATGCATATGTTTAAATGTATATGTTTAAATGCACATGTTTAAATGTATGTGTTTACATGTACATGTTTACATGTACATGTTTAAATGTACATGTTTAAATGTATATGTTTGAATGTATATGTTTGAATGTATATGTTTACATTATGAATGAAACCTTTCATTTGATGATGACTTATCTGTATGCTCTTATTGGAAGAGTGGCATTTGAAAATCGATACATTTTTAGTTTATTTACACACTGCTAATCGGGGTAAGAAATCTAAATATTTGAATCCGCATAAACAGCGGAGGAAAGACCTCTTTGGCCCTTCTACCTATCTTGAAATGTTCGTGTTTGCAGAAATATATTCATATACAGTCTAATCTGTGGCAAAGGGTACCAACAAGAGAGAAGATGCATATCAGTCAAACCTGTGTTTGCGGCCACCACCGAATAAAGATCACCCTGTGAATAAAAGCCATTCTTTGAAAACCCGTCACTGATTATTTAGAATATACTGACCGCCGAATAAAGGCCACCTGTCAATAAAGGCCACAATTTGTATATCCCAAGGGTGACCTTTGTTCACAGGTTTATCTGCATATGCACAGTTTATACACAGTTGATCTGTATCCAGAAGTGTATTGAGTTCACTAAATCTCGTAATGCGCGCTAAAAAGTGACCGTTGTTCACAGGTGACTTTTATTCACTAGCAGCTGTTTTGTCAGGTTTACATATACAGTAAACACCCTATAGTAAGACCACCTGTGGGACTAAACAAATCGACCGTAGTATAGAGGTGGCCTTATTATCGAGTAGAACTATAGGGGTAATATTATAAACTAGTTTGAATATAAGTGGTCGTTACAATGAGGTGGTCGTAATATTGAGGTGATTACTTAGTTAGGTTTCACCATACTTGCATTTTGTAATACTGTGTAAAATGTAGCCGCAAATGTCTCAGATCGGATAAGTTCCACAATGCGACAGCTTGGTCGAGGTTTTAAATGCCGCTCTCTTGATGTTAGATTCAAATAAATGCTTTATATAAGAATGCTATTTGCGGAGTTGTTTGCAGTGATCCGTCCAGACAGTGAACTATTCTACAATAATCCACTTAGATATCAAACTGATGTCTCCATGTTCATAAACATTTATTTCAACTTTCTGCTTTGAGGCATTAAACGAGCGACGGCATTCGAGGGAATGTCGACATAATTTATGACCAATTCAGTTCTCCGGAATATTTCTGAGACTTATTACAATCGATGACTGTAATTTCGCTCACGTTTTGTGCTGTTAAAGTTCCTGTATAATTTAATTCTAATTAGAAACAGGAATTGTTTGTTCGTACATAAGCGTTCAGATTTCAAATTTCTTCCCATGATATTTAGGAAATGGATCATGGCGTTGCGTGCATTATTGCTTCATATAACACGCTTTTAAGTTCAGGCGCGTAGCAATCTACTCACAAAGGCCGATTGGCTTGAGTGATTTATTGCATGCGCCTGAACGAAAAATCGTGCCATATGAAACAATATTGCACAAAACGTCAATATATACTTCCATTATAACACGTTATTAACATGCAAGTGAAAATACACCGGTGTTACTTGTTTACACGGTGACGTCACGTAACAATAAACAGTATCACGCAATATCTGAAAAGTCGACGTCAGTGTTAGAATTAAATATTTAGTAAAGCTGTTTGAAAAAAGATTATTCAAAGGACACGATGAAGATGTTAAATGAATTATGTTGGCTTATCTGCAAATTTTGGCTATACCTTATTTGTTATTGTTTCTCTTTAGGGTCTATCCGATTTTGTTATTTTTAGATAAATGCTCTATACAATTAATGTATTCGTATCGTTGCTACTAATTGAAGACTTACTCTTAGTAAAGAATTTCAAGATATCTATTTTCCAGTAGATGTACGGTCTCATGTATGAATTCTATTTCAGCGTCGTGGAAGGAAATTTTATTTATATTATTGAAGGAGTGCGAACCAAACATAATTTTGATTCTTCTTTATATAAATAAACACCCACTTCACAGTTCCCTTTTGGGCCGCGGCCGTGGTCCAGTGGTTAGTACTCTGGACTTGTAACCCGGAGATCAGGGTTCGAATCCCAATCGCGGCTCGCCATACCCTTCTATGAAAATTTGACAAAATATGTCGATTTTCCTCCATATGTGGAGAAGTTGCCGGGTCCTTGTGAAAGGGTAAGTTAGTACTGGTTAGTATATAGTCCAGGAAACCTGGTTAGGTGAACCGGTCGCCGTATATAACTGAATAATTGTTGAAAAACGGCGTTAAACCCCAATGACAATAAGTCACATACAAACACTTCTCTTTTTCTCCATTTAACTCTACAATGGCCCCTTCAATGGTACAGTAAAAATAACGAAATAAAAAAATCTAGGCTGATTTGTCAATATCTTTTTCCTCCATGATGTGTATGTTTAATTCAATCAATATGGCGGAAGAATACTTCGAATAAATTCCTATCAAACAATTCAGTAGTCAGGAAATGACAGATAATTGCCAGCGTAAATCACTCGCATGGACAGTGTACATGTTAACGTCTCATTTATACATGTAGTTTGCTGTTCAGTTAAACCATCGTGATTTGCCTATGTGTTTGCCTATGCTTGTGGAAACGCCAGATATGGCTTTATTGAAAAAAAAACTTTTTTTGTCAATGAATACAAAAGGCAATTCAATTCACTATTCACATTTTTTTTTGGCTACACGCTAAGCACTTTTTCTCTGAAACATATGAACAGGTATATATATATCTATGACAAATGGTTTTTGCGGGAATTTTTCGCGTGTTTAGTTCTTTATTGTGTGAGGTTTCGCTTTTATTAGCTTTCTTCCGAGTCACATTTCTTTAAGACGTACATGTATGTTCCTACATACCTTTAGCAATGATTCAACTGTTTACTCTCTTCATTTGATTCGTTCTAGGATTGTTCGGCTGGTATTCCATGACAGAACATTCTTCAATGTCATGTATCAGGTTCTACATATTTGATTTCACGCGAGTATGATAGAAAACTCCCAAAATTTAACAACCCTCCAGGATCAATGAAATATTTGCTTCCTACATTGTCATCTGCAGTTTGTTTTACATCAATCGTTGTAATCAATACCAAAGCCTCGTTTTGAATACCAGTTGAGCAATCGTGCAACTTTTGAAGAAGCATAATACAATACAAGGATACGATTTAATTAAAAATAGGTTGATATTATTACGCCCATTTACGACCTCGCTTAAAGTAGATATTACATGGTAACAAAGCTAATTCTTCTTGCAAAACAATTTATTTATCATTTGAATATTTTAAGGATCGTTCCGAAAACGCGCGTCATCTGTAAAATGAGAACATCATGCATCATTCACTATGATTAGTAAAACACACACGGATGTTGTTATATAATGACTTCTCACCTAAAACTTTACCTCCTGTTTACTGATAAATTATTTCATGATAACGCCGAAATTTTGGCTTTCACCTTTGGTTGTCCTGTTGATGATTTCAATGTTAGTATCAGTCAACTATATAAAATATTTCTTCGTAAAGTGTTTCTTTTAATTCAGTATAATAAAACGTTTTTCTTCTTATTCAACAGTGGAAACTGTCTAGATCCGTGTCATGGTCATATAAACATTCAATCAAAGTCTTCAGTCTAATGCTTTGATTCAATAGACTTTTTTTCTTGGTAGAATAATTTCAAAAATTGACCACTGATATAATAAGATCATTCTATATAATTGTTCTTTTCTGCGACACTCTAATGTGCTGCTTATTCAAAATGAACTGTTGACCGCAATTATTGATCATAAGTTCATAAACCGATGTGTTTATAACAACTTCATTTTACATGCTAATTAGCTTCCTAAAAACTGCTAAGCCACTAAGACATCTTATTAGAGAAAACGAAATACCACTGTGTTGTTGTAAACAACTAAAGCCATGTTGACTGACCGTATTATGATTATCAGAACTTCAGACACATGCTGTCAGTATGTGACACGTTGTCATCTTGCCTTAATTACGACCAGTTTGTACTGCTGTCCACCAGGATGGTCAGACATTATTTGCACGAGACAAATGCCAAACCGCCAATATTTTCGAGCCTCCAATTCAATACGCTAACTCTGATATTTATTGCGATTAGCAAAATGTCTTCAAAATTCCCGTCATCTATCGATTCTGTGGAGTCACTAATTTGACATACTGTTTGTCTTTTGTATTAAAACCCAAGACAGTAATTACACCATGAATAATTTGCGACTGCAATTAAGATTTGAACAATAAATTGATCAGAAAATCTTCTCTGTATAAACTGGGGTGTAAGATTTATGTTACTGATGTGTGGTTGGGGATTCACAATGTCGTCACGTGGCCACCCTGCCACTTCAGATACTTCATATGGCGAGTAGAGGCGTTATCACACCTTCAATGAATATATAGTTAGAATAGAGAGATAGAAAACGTGTGAAATGAATTTGTTTCTAGACGGGAAATTCCTTTATGAATAAGAATATGTATGAATCCTCAATGGGAATTAATTATACAATACATAAACGGGTTTTAGTGTTGTCGAGCTTGTTTGAAGAATAGTAGAATATTGTCTTGTATTTAATATTGTTTGTATGTGTTGTCACTCGTTCCAGTCGCATTCTTAATGACATGCCCGGAGCTTCTATTGTATGATAATGCACATGGTAAAATATAAACACATGTTTTTCTTTTGATGTGATACGATTAAAATGCAATACGTGCATACATTCTAATGGTGCATCTATCACAGATACGTATAATGGAAATTCACCAAACCCAAAATCAATCATTCTGTATTACAGCGTACTTGCCTGAAGTCATTTCAAGTCCTGAGTGGTATGGCTTCATAATGTTCTTCTTGCCTTTTATCAAACTATGCTTTGACAAGAAGACACCAAATACACCATCAAATAAATTAAGTGTAAAATTGTTTGTTTACATTGATATTGTATAGAAAAACAACCGGCTGCGTACAGTCAAACCTGCATTTGCAGTCACCTCAGAATAAAGGCCACTCTGTGAATAAAGGTCATTCTTCAAAATTTAAAAAAGTCATTGCTTATTTAGGACAAACCGACCTCCAAATAAAGGCCATCTGTCAATAAAGGCCACATTTTGTTATTCCTAAGGGCGGCATTTGTTCACAGGTTTGACTAGTTTTTGGGTTATTAATTGTGATAATGACGTACCAACTGTGGTTATCAGTATCAAATAAACAACTAGAGAATTTATATACGAAATTTAGAAAAAAAACACATTTAAATCAAGATGACGATTCTGTCTAGATTTCAGGAAATTCTCAGTCTTAACACGTGACACAGGACCCCCTAAGGGACCTGTAACACATAAGTAGCATCGGCTCGGAGCCGCATCATAAAAACAGCTCTAAAATCTTTCTATATTTCGTCGTGTGGGGGTTCATTAATCGATATTACTATAAGCATTGAGTAGCAAAGCCATCAGCCATTAACATGGTAAAAACTTGTCATGTTATTAAGATACAAGTAATGCTTTACCTAACACTAGGCACGTAAAATATATTCATCCATGTATTGATATTATACACGTTCAAGCTTATAACGGTCCACAATGTTTCGTATATTTTAATCATTGAATAACCATTCACTAATTACTTGCCATGGACTTTAATAAGGCAAATAACCCTTTTTAATACATGTACAAAATGTTGAAAAAAATGTTAAACTGTGATTGTTTTAACGACTGCAAACGAATTGTTATAATGGATTGTTTATGATGAGTTTCCTGGTTAACATGGTAGTCTAGAGTTAATATTTGTGCACATTTTTCAAAATCAGCTCATATTGTAAATTTCATAACATGTTCACCGCATGTGTAGGCAAAACGCCTTTGTAAAAACACGATAAGCTAAGTCAATCCCGTTTTAATTAATATAATTTACTGTTATGTCCGTTCATTCTTTTCAAACTTCTTTCACTAACATATATTAGAATAAAATGGTGCTAATATTTGCATGTGATTTTGATGGATAAAAAAGATGCCGTGTGAAGAACAATGACAAAACACGGTTACACTATTATGTCACTGCGCACGGCGAAATTGTCCATTGTAATGGCGACTATGTATCTGCATAATTCAAAATTTGATCCCAGAAGTTGAGTCTCCATTGATGTTACCAAGAAAAAAGATGATAAAATCATTACTCGGTGGTTGAACGGAAACTGTCCATCATTTAAAGACGGAAAAGTACGGTCGATAGCGTCTCTCTAATTCATCGTCGAAGCTTCTTGTAATGTCATTAGTGATAATATCGACGCATGTCTAACACATTTACTATACGCTCAGGACACACTGATGGAACATTTAATCTAGTAGTATTGGTTTTTGTCCACATTTAGTCTTAAAAAACCTCAGCAGTCCTTGCCAACTTTATTGTAATATTATACCACATGCGACTATAAATCAAAACCACCCAGAATGCTGTAAGCCAAATAATAACAGAAAAAAATGAATGTTATATTTATTTACACTAAATTATTAATATGTTCTCACAATATTCTGTTTTATTTCAGGTTTAATCAATATTTAATGTAAGTGCAAATATTTGATCAGAAACTGTTTTAAAAAACTCCAAATCACCAAACAAGGCCGTGTTGGAGTTTCACAAATGCTGTTTGCATGATCGTATCTTTTGAGATGCCGTAATCCGTGACGTAAAAAAGAGTCTTCCGCAATTACAATCTCTATCCAGAGTGGTCGTTCGTTATCCATCACATACATCTCTGTCAACGTCTGGAAAATAGTTCAAAAACATGTGTCCGAGTCTCTTTTAGTTTCAATCTGATACACAGAATCACGCTTTTGTTTTCTCTAAATGCATATTTGTTGTCATAATTTTACACGATTACCTTGGACTTCTGTGTTTCGTTTCTATTTACACGATTTAACTTTGTGACCTAATTACCAAAAGTAAACAAACACTCTCCGTCGGGAAATAGTCCGCTTGATAAATAAAATAATTTCTCTGTTTTTCTGGTAAATTATTGCATCTTTTTTCTCGAATGTTTTGTGCGAAAGAAATTGTTTCATTTAGTTTTAAATTTTGCACCATTTGTGACTTTATTTCTCGTTTACAAGAATCTTGTAAAAAGCTGAGACGTTGAGATGTATGTGAGGGATAACGAACGACAACTCTGGAAAGAGATTGCCGCAATTAGTGTCCTATGAGGCTTTTACGACATTCTGATTGTATACATTTTCGTGCCAAGGCATTGGTAGATTAAATATTAAAATCAATGTTATATTGTTAAATTGTATATATTCTAACGATGCGAATGTTTTGATGTCAGGAATCGTGTAAACATATCTTCTAATGGTAAGTTTGTCCCTAACATATTTGAGAACATGGTTTGAGAACGACCTGGGATAGTCCAATTCATAAACATAGAATAGAACGAAAGTAGCAACATTATTAACTTAACTGTCTTAAATATAGCCGATGGTAATGAATAATTTACGTTTCTTTTTATCACTTTCTTTAAGGACGATTTCTGCATTTTGTTTTATTCAAGGAAAAGTGATCATTTTTTTCATATTTTATAGAAAAAAGTATAACAAATCCAAAAATGGAAAGAAAAACAGGGGTCACCGAACTCGTTTTCGAGATAACAGCTCATACTTTGTGTAGGTGTGCAGCTGTTTTTTAAGATTTGCTGTGTACAAAGAGCTTATCGCTAAACACATACTATTACTGTTATATCATGATAAAATCATGCTCAAACACACTGTTTTTACATGTAAGTATTCATTTGGCATATAATGTGTTAATTTAACACAATGTATACCAAAAATGATTTAATTCTGTCATACTATGTCTTTATTTTCAACTGCATGCATGAAAAAATGGGTTGCAATTTCGACAAAAAAAAATATTATTTTTCATCTTTTATTCCCCCTTTTCCAATATTCTTCCAACAAAACATTCTAATTTTGATATATATCTTAGAACAATGTCTAATAAACATATTTCAGTAATAAAAACATGAGGTTACCGAGCTAATTTCAGTCTCAACTCTGAAATTCAGTTATATTGTCAAAAATAGTCGACAAATACGATTAATATCAAAAATATGCATATCAAGTTAATAAAGATTTTGCCTATTTTCCAATAAAACTTTCCTTTCTAATTTATATATATATCGTAGAACAATGTCTAATAAACACATTTCAGAGAAAAAAACATGGGGTTACTGAGCTAATTTTACCTCCAACTTCTAAATTCTGTTGCATCGTCAACAAATATTTGCCAATTTCAGTTAAATTTTGTAATGTGTATATGAAGTTAATAAAGTGTAGTTTTCTGTTTATCATCCAATAAAACGTTTTAGTTTTGATATATATCTTAGAACAATTTCGTACCACATATTTCACTTTAAAAGAACACTTGAGTCTTTGAGGTAATGTTAGCTCAGAGTCCTAATATCAGCTACATCATCAACAAATATTTGCAATAAATGATGAACCTCCATTACAGTCATATGAAGTAATTCAATTTTGAACTGTACATGTAGTGTTTCACATAAATTAGTCACTATTAAAAAAATAGAGCACACATTATAGGTTGCGTATTTAGCGCGCTCGCGGATACGTTAGTTGTCCGAAAACTATACAAGTGTTTCTTCCGTGAAGAGCTGTATTGTCTCCCTTATGTGCAGAAATGTTGCGCGTTACGAACTACCGAAATCGTCCTTAAAAAGAACTGATGCACATAATTTGGCGAAGTCTAATTGCTTCTTTCTTTCTGTTTTTGTTGCTAGGTAATATACGGAGATTTGTTTTTCACACCTCGACATGTAATGCTAGGGTTGTAATATAAATTATGTATATTTCTGAATGGGAAACCGACTATCTCCACGCAACTAAATTTGCTATTTTACTTAATTGGAAGCAAAAATTGCATGAAATGATGTTTTATTCATCTGTTTGTGTGTAAAATATTGTCTCAAATGTAAGCTTTTCTTTAGTTTTTGTCAAATAAATGTTGTGTGAGCATGAACGGCTGTGCTCTTAACGGTTATTAGTTTATCACTTCTTTTGATAGTTCGCCCTTAACTATGTTTTTATACGAATAAACATCAAACGTGAGTGTCTGCGTGGGAGGGTGCATGCGTGCGCATGTGTTCAGAGTGGGCGGGACGTAATTACAGAGTGGGCGGTACATAATTATAATTTCAGACCGTTTAATTGAATGATACAAGATACTTATTGCAGTGTCTTTGTTACTTTGAAACTATTGACTTACTGTGAATGATTTCCAATATCTGAGTTATTTACAGAACGCTTCCGCAGACGGGAATGCATTTATCTTTAGTCTACCGAGAATACTGCGGAGGACAATTTCAGCGACTTCAGTAATATAATTTTTTATTTTCAAGATTCTACAAGCAAGAATAAAAATGAAAAGCGCGATCAATGAATGCATTCAATCAGAAATTGAAGCCCGTTATAGAAATCACTATTATGTCTTCACTCATACAATCGATTGGTCCCTTGTCTGTGATGTTCTAAATGCCGTTGACTTTTCGCCGTCTTTATCAATTTGACATTAGTTCGGTAGCAATAGAAACGCGATATAAGAACAAAAAATAACGTTTATATAAACATATAACATAATTATCATTCTTCAATGCGAGAATGTATTGAGCCCTCACAACCACATTAGTATAATCCACTTAGTCTTTTGAATTTTATGTTTGTTTAGAAGTTTAGAGTTTAATGTTGTCTTAGACGATATTTCAGGTTTGCATAGCGGTTTGTAAGCCATTATAAGGAATGCAGCTTACTTGTTCTAAACAGCCCTTATCTCAAATGCGCGGATCTAATAGAATCTCCTCACGCATATTATCCCAGATAACACGTGGAACACAGCTACACGTACAGTTATAGCAATTTTCAGACAAATTGTTCCCGAGTAACATATGCTTCGTCCGCGGTTTTCAAACCTGTAGTCCTGGATCAACTCTTGTTTCTCTGCCGATTTTGCTGACGTGTCAAGCTTGTACCCTTGGAGAGAATGTGAGAATGTGATTAAAACAATCCAGTTCGTATGATGTAACTTCAAGTTGTAATTCTCAATTTTAGTTATGCTTCACTTCTCTTTAAAGGAACGAGTTTGTACTCATATAAAGCTGAGTTTACAACGAACATTATAGATTATTGTACAGTAAAACCTCATATTGCAACCATCACAATATAACGACCACCTTGTTATAACGACTACTCATTTTTGAACTGCCCTATAATTGAATTTGATGCTGAGACCACCTCATTATTATGACCGATTTTACGGATACCAATGGTGATTTCATTATCAAGGTTTTACCGTACATATATACCATACCATAGAAAAATGCATTTTGTTTTCTATATTTTATTACTGGTTAATAATAAGTACGTATATTTCAATTTATTAGTTGTCTGATTTGGATGAAATTTTATTGATATTTTCTTAAATGTATTTCCACGTGGAATCAATTTGACGGTATTTTCTCAGGGAAGCTAAATAGCCTACTAGATAGTCTCCCTTGTGAGCACAAATTGCCATCCTGTAGATAACTAATATCAACAATATTTATCTAGTAATTTGTCTCCAACGGTATGACATCTTCATCTTGTAAATTGTCTTCTATGAATGCAATCAGTCAAATTGTTAGTCTGTCTAGATCAATTATTCGTCTGAATATGAAGCTCTTCTTGCTTAAATGTCATAAACTATAAATTGTAGTTCCAGACGGTTCAACGACTGACACCTTTAGGAATTTTATTTTGTATTCGCATGTTCTGTTCTTGGCTGTCTGTGTTCATGTGCGACAAACGGTGATTTCCGTGTGTATGATCTGGTCTACTAGGGAAGGTCAGATATTTATATGGCGCTTCCAGGAAAATGGCAGTCTCATCGATAATATTATCACAGTCATTCCCGGAAATCTCCACTTTTAGATACACAGATATCTAAGCAGAAAGTCACGTGATCAAATTGCAAGTAAAACAATAAAACTATGACGTAACAGAAAATTGACATGTCAATTGTCTGTTTAATTTGTTTACAGAAAAAATGAATACGAACGGACTATTGTTTAATTTGCGTTCAATATGAAATATACTTCTATATACTTTATTCTAAATAAAATGCGTTTCCCCTTGGTCGGAAAACAACCAATCTTCTAATTTGAATGTCCAAGGATATCATGCAACTTGAATAGTTACTCGATGATAAGACCAGTATTTTTGTTAGCTCTTTTTATTTTCCGTCTTTTGTGTTAAATGGTATTTTACTCAGATTTTATGGATGTGTTCAACTGAGTGATGATGTGTTCGCTATGATTTACCGAAATAACTTCACGAACGGAGCATGTGGTTTTGACATTTTGACTGAATATATTTTGACCAAAAGTATAAGTCGCAGCCCCCCCCCCCCCCCCTTATACACACATCTCGTATGAAAGAAAACAGGCGTTAAAGAAATAAATGGTATGGATTAGTGATGGTAGGAAACTTAGGATAACGCACTGGTTTGTGCCCCGCCTCAAACAAAACAGTGTAAAAACAAGGCGTTTAATGTAATGCTGGAGAACAACTCTATGTTATGGATTTATCTTATCATGGTCTACATTGAATACGTGCTCTTAAGGAAAGTCATATTTGAGTTATTCTTGTCTTCTAGCTATGGGGGAAGATTATATCAATAACCAGCAACACAAAGAGTAAACAGATAGGACGTGTATATTAATCATAATCATCTAGTAACCCTATAGGTACTTTAACAATCATTCATGTTGTGTTAGATATAGCGAATCGATCTCAGTTTGTGTTTATTCTAGTGATGAATCATTTTCGTTCAAGTTTCAAACAATATTCCATCATATCGTTTCGTTTGGTGAAGGCGAGTGAATGTATGAAGTTTATAACACATTGAAACTGTAGGACTGGGAATATAATCACACGCAGGACAATGTATTCTTACAGTCCAGTCGAAATTCACAGTCATAATTGAAATCTACAATCTAATTGTACAAATACTGGCAATAGATAAAGTATGGTGCTAAACGAACCCAACTCGAACCTAAAACACTTACATTCAACTCAACAATATGATAAAATTTGCTTTTTTATATGTTGCGTTTTATGCCATACTACAATGTGAGCAATCAATTATTGGTGAATAAAGTATCTTTTATACACAATAAGCATAGTTATAGTAAACTCGGATATAGTGAAAAAGCGGATATGGTAAATCATTTTACCCCTGAATACGTCCTTTATTTCATTGTAATGGATATAGTGAAATATGGATGTAATATGACGTAATTTTTCGAGTCCCCAGGAATTCACTCTAACCGTGTACTACTGTTTAAGCTCTTCGCACACATTTAGTCAACACATTTGTCTCTCCAGTCAGTCCTTTCTATTAAAACCACTTATCCGTAGTAGAAAGCATAATAATATTGTTTGAAGAGCGTAAAAATTAACACTTTGGTGGAGACAAATCTATCTACTGTCTGCATTTGACTCCAATAACCCCATCAATGCTTGAAGACAGATTCTACGGGGATTATTCTGATGGTTGATACTCCGGTATTAAGTGACAACAAATCAGTCTTTATGCTTGATCCTGTCTACAAAAGTCACAACGCAAATATGTCTATCATTGATATTGATTGTAGATACGATAATTTACTTCCACTGAGTTATCGAAGGCTGTTACGGCGTCACAATCAGTTACAACAGCACTAAAACTGTCTCCAAGTCTCACAAATGATATTAATGTGATCACATTGTAACTAATGGGGATGAAATAGTTGCTTCTGTTATTGGTGTCGTCAAAAAAGATTTTTAACAAAACCTTTTTTGCTCTAATTAAGACTTTATGTGCTAAACCATTCAATTTTGTATGGCTGATATCAAAAGTGTGAACGGGTGTTTGAATGCTCTATGGACAATAAATGATGGGCCAACATAGGAAGACACCATTAATAAACCTACATCATGTACGTGGACGTGGCTGTGGTCCAGTGGTTAGTGCGCTGGGCCAGTAACCGGAGATCAGGGTTCGAATCCCTGTCGCGGCAGGTCATACCCTTCTATGAAAATTTGTCAAAATGTAAATGTTTCTCCATATGTGGAGAAGTTGCCGGCTCTTGTGGAAGGGTAAGTTAGTACTGGTTAGTGTACAGTCCTGGAAAATTGGTTAGGTGAACCGGTCGCCGTATATAACTGAGAAACATCGTAACAATAACAGCGTAAAACCCCAGTAACAATATGTCATATAAAACAAAGAAACAAAACTAACATCATGTACGTACGATAAGATAATATAAACTTAATTAGAAACCATGTGGTTCACGGCATCACCAATTTCTAACATCTTTTAGCATGATCATTTCTGTACGCGGATGATTTTTTTTATTTTAAAGTGACTTGACAAAACATGCAACAACCAAAGATGAAAGAGAATATTGCAATAAATTATTATTCAGCACGCGAATATGTCTTTGACATCAATATCAACAATGTCTATGATATCATTAGCCTCTGCTATTAATGTTAGGTCGGATGCTGAGTCTTTTAAGCGTAGGACAAGCATCATTAATTTGCTGACTATCAAAGTGATATGAAACTGAATAAATATCAAGTCTTTGGAACTATTGAGTTACTATGTATCATTTCCTTAATTAAGTTATGGTCTATTTTATGAGTACTTGACCAATTTTAGCTTCAAACCAAGGTATATCCAATAAATTAGACTAAAATACAACACAAATAATGTGGATTAAAACAGACATTGATCTGGCAACTGAAAAACTGGATAGATTTCTTACAAATTAATGTTAATGCATCCGAAACTTCCATGATCGTAATTTTCAGATAGAAAGTCTTCATGTTATGAAAAAATGCCGTAATAATGCTATGCACCGTGATATCGCTATATACCGTAATATCGCCATATGTATATATGGTAACATCGCTATATACCGTAATATCGCCATATGTATATATGGTAACATCGCCATATATCGTAATATCGTCATGTACCGTAATATTGCTATATACCATAATGTCGGCATATTCCCTAATATTGTCATAATTTATATCGCAATATCGCCATGTACCCTGATATTGCCATGTACCCTGATATTGCCATATACCCTTTTATCGCCATATACCCTTACATCGCCATATACCCAAGACGTGTGCTCTAGTTTTGTATTATCTTCTTTCAAGTTTACTTGTCATTAGAGCCTTTTCGTATCAAGTGACAAAATTGATAGGAACAAAATTTAGCAAAACATCTATCAAGTTTATTTCAAGCCGCATTTATAGATTTAACTGTCATAATTTCCAAAACAGTTACTAGTACTTCAGTAAGGCATGAACCACAAACAATCAAAAAGTTAATACCTAAATACTAGATTGGAGCTGATTGTTACTTTTTGCGTCAGAATTGTCTACATTATAACAGGATACGCCCATAAATCGTATTGTAAATTATATCTTACACCCGAATATGTCGAAAACATGTTTGTTCATTTGTCCTTCGTGTTTCTTTTGTTAGATATTTTTTTAAAAAATCGCGTTTGCATACTAGAATATTACATTCTGTTTCAATTATTGTCTTGTCTAGACTCCACGTCCGTCGTCCGTAAAACCTTTCAAATAAAATACCATATAAATGCCCTTGTTGTTTGTTTGGTTTGGTTTGAAGGAATCCTTACAAATTGGTGTATTTAATTTAATTTATACGCATCTGTCAACGAGAGATAACAATATTTACTTGAACGGAACAAACGTGGACACAGATGCAAAAATGTTGATTGACATACCAAGAAGCTCCTTAAAAGATAGTCAATTTGTTGTCATCCTAACCGTATAATCAAACATAGCTAATAAAATGACATATTGTTTAACACACAAAATTAATGTTAGGCTGATAAGAAGCATGATGCAATAATGTATTTTCATACACAAGGTACAGCATCAATACGTCAACATTGTACGCATTTTGAAGCACAGAAATCCCAACAATGTGGTTATGAAACAAATTATCTTGCCAAATCTTCGTTTGATACGTCTCAACTGTAACGGTAGTTTCGGAACTTTAAAGGCTTCATAATGAAGTTTCTTGAACATCGTTTTAACAAACGTTATCTTTATCGGCTTGTTTAAATTGAGCGACCTAGGTTGTCATATTTTTGGGGAAATATTCTGTTGTGTAACAATGGAGATGTTTATGTCAATACGCGGTAATCTTCTCAGATAACAACCCGGACGTCAGTATTACCTTGTATCCATATGATATCGTCTACAGTATTATCTATTGCATTAACCGATTCCTTATCAGACAATACAAAGACAGTTCATTAATGAATAGGATATAATGCTGACACGTTCAGAATTACCTCTGATGAGAACAGAATCTCCCAGGATATTTGTTTTCGTGCAAGATTTATGCTTATGGTTTTAATTGGCACTCAAGTGCTGCGCAATATCATCGACCCAATGATTATGCTGTATTGCGCCCGTCTCAGCTGAAAAGGTAAGGTCATGGATTGCAATCCTGAACACAATTGCAAGAGAAGCTTCGTGTCCTGCATTTGGCATTCTTTCAACAGTGCCTGGTTAACTTGATAGATGTAGTTTTATGTTGTGTCTATGACATTGTATCACATTGTTGCGCGACTAATACGCTACAAGTAGACACTGTAGGGAATACAGTGCAACCTCTCCAAAACAGCACTCTTTGAAAGAAGCAAAATTATGTTGTTGGTGAGAGGTTGTCGCTCTTGAGAGGTTAAATCGTACAGTGGGAAAATCATGCTGCTGTTGAATGAATGGAAGATGTTGCTCAAGTGAGGGTCGTTTGGAAGAAGTTGCTCTGTACAACCTTATGCTTTGTAGGACATAGAAACCAGTATATCCAAAGTCACTATCACTTATTCTTTGTACACTCAGCTATGTTAATGTAATTGCCTTCAAATTTCTATTTAACGAAATTGCCGGAAACACAAGAGAGCTATACATTATTTGACTGGACAATTCAATTAGAAATACCATATAAATGCCCTTGCCGTTTGTTTGGTTTGGTTTGAAGGAATCCTTACAAATTGGTGTATTTAATGATATGCGCGTCTGCCGACGAGAGGTCACCATGTTTACTTGAACGGAACAAACGTGGACACAGATGCAAAAATTTTGATTAACATACAATGAAGCTCCTTAAAAGATAGCCAATTTGTTGTCATCCTAACCGTATAATCAAACATAGCAAGGTTGTTTCACTACAATAATCAAATTAACCAGATAAATGAAATATGCATCTGTTACTATTAAAACGACTCTACATGTGAGTTCACGTTTTAATGTAACCTCTATGACTGATAGAGATACTCATGTATCCCGCGTATGTTTATTTTGTTGACGTTTCTTTCATGAATGTGTCAGCCATTTGCCGGGGCGACGCCGAGTTTCGTCGATGAATAAAAAGCGTTATATTCCCATTCATTATTTCACTATATAGAATACTACATGTACATTTCAAAAACTGTATTGGGCTTCGTTACAGTGACTTACTCATTCAGACCTCCCAGACATTGATCTACTGTCACTGTATTTATGTTATATTCAATCTTGTAGATATACGGCTGTTATATGATAGAACAAAACGTTAAATGTTGTTACAATATCTTTTTTTCACGGCTTTTCACTCAGTGTCTGTGTTTGTCTATGTTATCTATCAGATGTCGGGAGCTTGGGATGGACATTTTCATTATGTGCTCTTGAATTTTATAGTCGTAGTTGGATGTTAATGATCCTGAATTCTGCCCCAAACTTACAGTATTTGCAATCTTCAATGCTGTTCTTGCTTGTCTGTTCTAAGACATTACATAGACTTTTTATATAATATAAACTAACAATTTGTCTCATGATATACTCTTTTGTGCCGCGCATAGGTCAATTATGTTGTACAAATGCCTGTATAAATGTACGTCTTCAGACATTGATTTGATACTATATTATGTAATATGACGAATAACAGACTAATAATGGGTACAAAGGTCTGTACCATTACATAGCAGCCATATTATAGGAAATGTTCCGGGACAACACAGGAAGAGAAGACGATTGCAGTTGAATTACGTTCATGCATCGCTTTATTATCCGTAACGGTGAGGTTTGGTTATGGCTTTCATCCGTTAGGCAGTAGATTTTTTTGTCCACAGCATGAGGCCAAAAAATTACATATTTTATGTTAACAATAGAATGATAAATTCTATGATATTTGATAATTTCATGAAACTCTGGTGTTATTTTACAAAAGAAGCCGCGAATGTAGCTGATTTTATGTACAGTGTTAGAAATATTTCACGGGTTTCACGCTTTGAAACAATATTTTATCAGTATACAAATATGGAAATTAAACACTACTCGTTACAATTGTTAAAATTAGACCGTCAGATAACTGAGCTAATTGTACTTAGAGATTTTGAAAACGCAATAGGTGGAGCAAGTCAGTTTTTAACAGAAAAGCCAAGTCTTTGCATATATTGTGATACATGTACATAGTTTTAAAGGTCACACTCATGCCGCCATGTTGATACTAAACTACATGTATGTTATAACCATCTATATTTAATGAGAAACAGTCTAACATTCTGTAGCGTATTGATGTATCTAAAATCAAATAAAACGATTGTTTAAATTATTCAAAAAAGTACGTTTTTATCGTTTAATGGCCTAAATGTGAAAGAACCACATATGGAATTTATCTGTTTTGTTTTATTATTGTGTGTTTTGGATGGCATTTTAAACGAATCTTTAACATTTAGTTCTTGGCAACGAATGATCAGAAAGCTTTCCAAGTGAGTCAACGCCGCTTATATTAATGACAAAATAAATACAGCCAGACTGGCGCACCTTTATCTTTTTCCCTAGTTCAATTATCTACTGGAAGGGAAAGAAAATATACAAATATCAGACTGTTTAAATGGTATTATAAACGAGAAAACTACGTTAGGAATAAATTATAATGTGAATTTATGTCTGAACCACGGACGTTTAACATGATTTTATAATAACAATGTGCTGTGAACATTATTTGGAAGAATTCATCACGAAACATGTTCTTGAAAAAGATGTCTTTGAATTAGTGCAATCATCTAAGGTGACTAATCTTAACACGATGATATTTAAGAACATATGGTATCGTACCAGTGCTAATTGATCAGTTCTTATCATATACTGCCATATCTTATTTAATACATATGCTACGATATGAAACAAAATCCTATCAATTGTTACAATAATATCAAATGTGGTTTAATTTTGAGCTCAATCATATGTTTTTACAACCGTGATGTGACCACGCTCATGTTTAGATTCTTAATTGATTCTGTTTGTCATGTACAGTAAACCCCCTCAAAACCGGACTTCCTGAAAACCGGAATTCTCTGAAAATCGGACAATTTTTCAAGTTCCATTTTTTCTCTTCTATGATCAATATTTTCTGAAAACCGTAATTCTCAGAATACTGGACTTTTGAGTCTTGACCCAGATTCCGACGGGTCCAGTTTTTAGGCGTTCTACTGTACATACCAGTACCTATGACTACGTATATTGCAATTATGGTCACAATATTATGCGCATATGAACGTCTGACTTATCCATAGTCTCATGTGAATATTTATACTAATGAATTACATGTAATTGTCGACGGACTGCAGACTGAGTTGATGACAGCGCTAGCTGAATCTAATTAATTTCTGGAATTGAACAATTTGTCTCTGGATGTTCGCCAATTATCAGCGGCATTTAGCTACATGCTGACCTTGATTACCTGTTAGTGTATGGATGTAAAATGAATAATATTATGCATCAGTCTCATGAATTTTAAACATTAATTTAATACAGCATATACAGCTATTCAAACATATTACTTGGCGCATATTAATTTATGTTGCGTGTGAAAAATTACGTAATAATATAAACAATTACAAAAATAAATCATAACACTAAATACATTATACATGTATATAAGTTTATTTAAAAACAAGTCAAAACAATTCATTGTTGAATATTTCAAAACGAAAAAAAAATATATTGGGGCTTACTTATGTCATAGTCAATATGTAATCATGAAAGCAGATCACTCTACGATGTATTCATTTCTTAATATAATCAATACATGAAAGGGAATGATTTATATTCCCAGGAACATTTTTTATATATACATGTTTTATTGTTAAAACCAATCATTCCTGTCGATGCATTGATTTCACAAATAAATACATAAGAAATATTTTCACTTATTGAGGGGGTCAGTGCAAGAAGTTTCCTATCTCATTCTTTGTAAAAATGGTGATAGACCCTTATTTCATTCGCCCCTTTAATTGTTGTACGACGGACATATTGATAAAACGTGATATTCATCTTCAAATATATCACAAAGATTACATTTTTCATTCATTTCTTTATTTCTTATGTGCCATTATTGTTTCCATATGGAGTTGAATCTGTACCATCAATTATTTACATAACGTGCAGTGCATGGAGACAGCGGGTTTTAACTATACTACAGATTTCATAGATAAATTTCCAATTACGACAATTCTCGTTCCTTGCGTGTAAATTTTAAACAATACAGGTCATTACATTGCTTATAGCTGTGCGATAAACGCCCCCCCCCCAAAAAAATAGGAGAGTAATAATTTCTCTTGTTTTATACGTCCGGACATTTCGCCTTGATAACTGTATCCTTTTCTTCATACAGTTTTTTAAACGCACAAGACATGACTCTTAATGACATAATCGCAGTAATACGACTGGATAGCATTGGGAGTCTTAATTTATCAACGTTTGCAAAACGTGATGACTAATACGAGTATATTCAGACTGATCGTAAATGGTAAAAAATAAGTCTTATAGGGCTGAGAACCTTACATGAATGAAACGTTTATTAGTTATGAGTATGGTTAGTCCTTAATACTAGTATATTATGAGCTGTTACCCCTTATGTCTTATGTTATCTCAAAGTTGTTATCTTTAAAACACTTTATCCATAGTTTATTCAAGTTTATCTTGAATTTTTCAAAAAAATATCCCAGAGACATTTTTATACTATGGTTTCTACATGTTGAGGTTGGCAAAACGTAGTGGAAACAGGGATGTTTATTCTACATCTAGATAAGGTTCGTTCTCATCTCTTGTAATGTGTTCCAGATTTAATTATGGTGTCTGGAATATTTCAAACAAACTTTCCAAATGGATTGTGGCTCTTATACTCAATAGACTACAGTCTGAGTTTGCTGATTAGGTTGTCATAAACCGGGACATCGCCCGCATTTTAAATTATTCTATAAAAATATCCAGTATTGATTAAACAAATGAATTAAACATACCCATCACTATCATAGTTTGTAGAATAAAAAAGAAAGGTATATTTTGCTTGCGCCAAAATGATCCTCATATTGATACAGTCGTTTGATTGATAAACGATATTATTTTTATTACCGCGCGTTTGTTCCTGAGCAAAACTCTGAAAATATCAGATGCATGCTTGTCTTTATAACGCTACATGGAGCTCGAGTAGGTTTTTATTGTATAATCATACAAAGCATTATTTCATTATACTTTTTAGTACATCTTTTTTTATTCAATCATCGTATAATGTGTCCCTGTAGAGATTCTTTTGATTGCTAATCTAAGTACGCTTTGAACAATAAAGATTTTGTGTGCACATTTGGGAACGATTTTTACTTCAATATCCTCATTCTACAAAAGTACCAATATCTGTGTTGTATTACCAGCAGGAGAACCCAGTGACAATAACTATGTTGTTTGTGGTGTTTCACTTTTATTTCTAATGAACTTGATATTAGGTAATATTAGCTCTAGAGCGATGCAATAATTATTTGATCATTTATGGAGAGAAATTCAGCTTCTGACTTTTTGATGACACTAAAATATATTACAGTCAAACATATCCATAAAGGCAGTCTTTAGAAACGTACAAACTGGTCTTTATTTGGGGGGGTTAGATGTTAAATTATGCTGCAATTACTTCAGTTGGTATGAAACGACTGGTATTTGATTTATTGGTCTAGAATTACTGGTTTTACTATATATACATATTATTGCTTGGTATTTTTATCATAAATGTTATAGAAATGACCAGATATAAGAGTTTTTACTACTTTTTTCACACGCGTTTCTAAGATTTAATCAAGCACTTCACCCATCGAAAGATGGTCCGACCACTAGCTTTGTAGTCAAAATGGTGATATCAGAGACAGATATATACCTACATTCATTATTGTCTTGTCATTTGACTTAAAATACTGATAAAAATTATGACCGTGACCAAATTAAGAAATGTGTATGTTTCAATCAATCAATCAATCAATCAATCAATCAATCAATCAATCAATCAATCAATCAATCAATCGATCGATCGATCAATCGATCGATCAATCGATCAATCGATCGATCGATCGATCGATCAATTGTAATCAATCGCTCACAAAAGGATCACAGTAAAAGATACACTTGCGATGGCAGAAAATGCATTATTTTGGCGACTGGCAAATACACTTACAATTACGTTATCTCATTTATCACAATATTTAAGTTGTATATTATTGTACTCGGAAAGGGTTTGAATATTCATTCACTTAATGTCACTTTTCCGTCCTGTGAGATTTGTTATGTAATATATATGCAAATGTCATAACTGAATTATACCCATCTATCCGGATCTTCAGTCCGTACGTATCTATATAAGCATATAAAATACATATTTCCGTATATTGATAGTACATTACGTCACATAATGGGTCCTTATGCTGTCTCCTCTTGAAATGTATCTAAAGTTAACGCAAAATTACCAAGCTTTAGGTATAAACTAGGTTGATGTGTACTGGAAAGAATGAAGCCCATTAAAGCCAAGGAAAAAAGGCTACAGCCATACCATGCTCATTAAGCGAAGGCTTCTATAAAAGGCTCAGACAGATTTATATGAGCTATTTATTTGTGTCTCTGTGGATTTGTGTACAGTGCAGGGATAATAGATTAAAAAAGAGACTTACTGAATGTGTGCAGCGCAGTGAACAAGATGGAACCATCCCTGAAGCCACTTAACAGATGGGACTTCATGTTCTGCGTGTAATTTAATGACGTTCCATTCTACCGATTGAGCATGTTGTCTGAGAATGTATTTAACAAGAAATGATAATTTATTGACTTTTGATCGACTTTTGAATGGCCAACTATTTAACAGCGTATTTTAAACTGAGTGTTAGTTATGAATAGAATAAAATTCCACTCGTACATACAATTACAGAACTAGATATAACTGTTTTGGTTGTGAGTTCTGCGGTATACTAATCATTGAATGCAGGCTTGTGAGAAACAGACACACTACATAAGTACGTACTAACTCCGAACATTTCATTTTCCTGCATTAAATTCATTGGTCTGATAATTTGAAACATCACCAATCTTGTATCATTTGCATTTTGTTTGATATTTTAAGGAAAATAAGGAATATGTTCGTTCTTTTTTCAGACAATACTTGTCGGGGACTCGGGTGTCGGGAAGACTTCACTCCTGGTACAATTCGATCAAGGAAAGTTTCAAGTGGGATCTTTTTCAGCGACCGTTGGTATAGGATTTACGGTAAGTGCTCCACACATGTATACTTAGTAACCATGGCAACAGAACAACCCAATACAATTCGAGGTAAGCCCTTCATGTTTTCAGTGACATTGACAAACATTTTCCAAGTTTCGATTTGTCACCCAGTTGATCCAAGGTAAGTGAATTATTCAATGAGTATACGGCCAGTGGCATTTTTGTAACTCAGTCATGTACAAAAGTGCACTTAGAGATAGTCTTAATGAGCGTGGATATGTGGGGGACAAACTATTTAATGAACCTCGCGGTCAATAATCGCGGTTTCCCAGCAACTTATCCAGAAACATGCTTGGAGCTTTCATATAGAATACAACAGCGTAAGTACCGTCACAGTGTTACGTGTTTAATGCTAATGTCTATACCCCAATAATCCGATACTTATCTAAATACGTGCATTTTAGAACGAGGAGTTAAGAACATACTCTGAGGGACTGCCGTGGTCCAGTAGTTGTGGTCTCTGACTAATAATCACTAGCCCCTCAACGCGGTTGGACTAATTTCACATGCCAGGAAGCTGTCCGGATGGCTAAATGATTATGTATGGCTCTATCCAAGGGTATGCCTTGGTTTTTCCTCAACCGTTTAAAGCTGGAAAAGTCGTCACATGACCCTGGTTGTTGGTGCGAGGTTAAACCACCATGAAAGAAAAAAAGCAGATTCGACTGAACGAACGTTTGTTCGTTTCTTTAGGAATATTCAAAAGAAAATATTCTTTAGACAAATCTTTTTTCTATATTAATGCATATAAAAAAGTGTATTATAAACCTAAAACAAAAAAAACTTGATACCGTATTACTATGGGTATTTTCACGTAAGAACCGCAACTGTGTCTTACTTTAGATATAGAACGATGCATGAATCGCCTCCCTTCAAAAGCGTTCTTTTGAAATTAGCGAGAAGAAATAACATCAGCTATTATTTACCTTATCAAACATTTTCCGCAAGTAAATAGAATCCAATTTTCACAAATGGAGAAAATTCAGAAAATTGGATCTCATTTGATTGTTTTTCAAGTTCTTCATACAATATTCGTATCTTCTAAATTGTGAATTCCCGCGGATACGACAATGAACTTTCATAATCTTAATGGACAGAAACATTAATTTGATAAATATGGTTGTTTTTAAATGTAGTCATGCTAGAATCTTTGCTTGCTAAATAAGGGTCTAAGTGGGAAGTGCTAGACTTCCCTGTCTTCCACGTGCAGGTAATTATAATGTCATAAATCAGACGCGTCATGAAACTGGCATCCCGTATTTAAAAGCTTCTTTCAGAATGATCACGTAATAATATTAAAATAGTTTGGGTAACGCTTGATCACGTAAGATATGTTTATTACTAGAACTTGATGTACGGGTTTTCTGTTTGAATTTGACATGAGACGTGAAATCAAATAATTATTACGCAAACGGAGCGGTGGAGTGTCTGTCGCTCATTCCAGGTACTGTGAGTTCGAAATCGAACAATACAACACCAAGCATCACTTCTATGGAAGCTTTCATTTTTCTCAGAACACAAACATATAGGGGTTGTTCTAACGTGCAAGCATGCTGGGATAAAAGTATGGCTTTGTTATTCTACTACTGTAGAAATATGTTTGATAGACCGGTACCAAATAATCACGTGGATTTTTATTCATCGCATTTCAAACTAAATACACCACAAATAACGTTACTTTTATCCTGAATTCCGGCATACGTCTGAATGCTTTTATAATACTTATTAAAGTAAAAGTTTCTAGAAATTTATCATCTGAAGAATATTATGTTTTTGATACAGAGCCACCGTATGACGCAACTTTTTGGTAATAACCCAAAGTTGAACATGATACTTTTACTGCACAGTGCTTCCATGACACGCAATCAAAAATATATGTACAATATAACGCCTGAAAACCGGTCCCCCTTCGGACTGGGCAAATGTCCAGTTATCTGAAAATTCCAGTTTTCAGAGAACTATTGATTACGGGAGAGAAAAAAAAATGGGACTTGAAAAATCGTCCGATTTTCAGAGGATTCTGGTTTTCAGGGAGCCCGGTTTTCGGGTGTTATATTGTACATGTATTATATGGTGGAATCATGTTTATAAGATATTAAAATTACATCTATATATAATATCATACACAATGATGCTGGGAAAAGCACATATTGTTTTGTGATTTGAATTAGGAAAATTTATAAATTCCAGTTATTTTCACGTTCTTTGGGATATGAGTGTGTCGCGAAATTTCATAACGAGTCTGAGATCAGAAAGCGCTTAAAATGTTCGAGTGCTAAATGTAACAATGGAGCAATATCAGGTACATTTATTGCTTCCAGACAAACAACAGATGCACACAAGAATTTCGATAGCAATAAATAACAAAGAATGATTACCGATGAAATGAAATAGCAATCCACGATGCAGAGATTTAAGTTCTGTTTGCATTTTTGGCCTCGTGTTGTCTTGTTACCACGATTACTTTTATATAATAAACAAATTAATTGTCTGCATCGATGTTTGTGACATGATTAAATTAGGTGCTTCAGTTAAAACAATTATGATGTTTAACCACGTTGACAGGTCAGTAAATAGCGCTGTTTGTATTGGAAACAAATTGTATAACCATGTTCATGGAACAGGACACTTACAATAGCTCATTCAGCATGATAGGGTGAAGCTTTAAGTATTGGCGTGCCCTGTATTAAGTTAACCTGACCTTCAGCGCCACGTTTTGTTTAGAAGCATCTTTGTAGCGTATAATTAGGTGATTTGAGCTGTCAAGGCATTTAGGAAATGATCCTAAATTTAATGCAGTGGGTTTCATTAACCGCAATGTTTATGGCACTGTTAATGACTGCCGATAAAGTTGAATGTGCATTATCCAAATAGGATACTTAATTTGAAAATGTTATGCCGCTAATAAATATTTATTTAAGTGACAAGCGGAACTATTGTTCCTTAGCTTACACGCCAAATTGTTCAAATGATTCCATTAACGTACGATACATTATTTTGGTACATGTCACGTGACTCTTATCACATGTATCATGATTTACGTGTTATAACTTCAATGGGCAGCGGCTCTCATTTTCCCGTAGGTCCAAACAATGTCACCAGTTATTTGAGAATTTTTATCTTGGCGTTTATTTTCATCCATCAAAAGTACATATGGTCATGCTGCTATTTTCCTTAAATATTTACACAATTCCACTTCTTACATAATACTATTGTGTTAGATAATCACAAAATTATGAACAGATTCATTCAACAGATGCTTGTCTATGCTTATGTCTATGCTTATGTCTATGCTTATGTCTATGCTTATGTCTATGCTTGTTATTTAATCAGGAATGTCTTATAAAAAGTAGTTACTGACTCGATAGAACCCGAATTTCTTTAACCAGCAAAACCGACAATTAATCATTTTCTGTGTGTAGAAATCATGACTGGCTTCTTGGCACACAGTGGCGTGATGGTCACTTCGGTTATCCGGTATACCAAGATATCTACTTCCTGTCTATGAACCCCTTGCCTCTAGGTTCAAGAGTCAAATCTCAACTTTGATTGAAACTTGTTTTACTTCAGCAGTTGGTGTTAATACGTTAATTATTTATAGATATTATTATTATTATTAAGTATTAAATACGTGTGATCAAGTTTTTTCTCTATTCGCACCAATTTTATTATCATTCGACATCTGGCTTTCGTCATTAGTATTCTGTTTCATATTGGGCCGATTTTTTGCTTGCGTGTTTCATATGAGATGCCATTTTGTTCATTCTCTTATTTCCTGAAGAGACTAATGCCAAATAAGATCCGGAAATATATAACGTTGTACTAAGGATGTGAGTATTTATTATGGACGTTATTTCAAAGCTAGAACTGGTTTCTCTTGTGTTCAGAGGCGTGTGTCAGTTTATGAGTGAATGAAACATTAAATCCGTTACACTACGAGCGAGAAGTGAATTTATATTTAGCAGTGTGGGTTCAAAGCAAAAGAAGTTCTTTTCATATTCAAGCCAAGCGGGATTCTAAGAATATGTTTTTTATATAACTGATAATAATGCATGGAATTTAAAGTTTAAATGTCACGTATATATGTCCCTTATCGTCTAAGCACTTCCGTAATAAAAAAAAACTACAATTGCGTAGGGTCATTCTATCAGTCCATTTATTACGCCCCCATTTTTTGTTCAGAGTTAGTTTACAATTCAGGCTGATCCTAGAAAACACACAGAAGCCGCGGGAATCATAAAAATCCAATTTTCGTCCGCCATTCCCAGATAAATCTGCGACAGTCTCTGTAATATAAATGTCGTCAGTGAGCCATGGAAATTATCGTGTGCTTGCTGTCCTGTGACAATATCATAATAAATTTCATCGAAGTATGAAATATTTATACTGAGACAGTAAGTCGTTCGGACACATACTAATTATACGGAAGACATAAAGTATAAACAATCAGGTGGAATATGTCTGTCAGTGTTTAGCAATCTTTAAGACAGACTGGCTACTTAGAACTTTAATGTCAGATGGACGGTGGACCAGCTCGGAATTATTTATCCTGAAGATATCGACTGGAACGCTGTTTTCTTGAATTAATTGACTTTAAGACTTAACTTCTTGCAGCTTGTTAATTACAGGACGGGTTCCACATCGATTATGAATAGCTCATTGTTCAGGTTTAAAATTAATCTGCGTAACTGAAATGCGACATGCGTTTTGCGCTTTCTATTTTTACGATTTTTGAAGTCTGTTAAATTGTTAACTTAAACATATGGTTGTGTCGGGGCAAATAGATGAAACAGAACTGGATGTGTGTACTGTGTCAACATTTGATGACTATGTATACTCTGGGGATGTGTCACATGCTGATGAAGCAGATGTTGGCAAGCAATACAAGGTATGCAATGCATTCATCTTGTTTAATGTTTTTTTTTTTTACTTTTCACGTAGATTTGATAGACGCGGGAGTACACCCAATTTTATCAATTATTTAAATTTTTCTTTCGTCGTAAATCGTCTTAAAGCTGCTGAAAAATATACTTTTTTTCTGAATTTCACGTCTTTTATGAAAACAAACAAAAAATGTTCAGACTGTATATTGAATATACAAAAACTCTTGACTATTATTATTCCCTTGTTATTTTTTGAGTATTTTTTCTGGAATGAATAATGTCATCTACAAACATATGCTGCAATAATGAAGTTTTTTCCGTGTTGATTTTTCTGTCACGGCACGTTTAATGTCTGTCGTATTACTACTAGGACCAGCCGGTTTGAATTTCAATAACGTCTTTCTCTCCGATACCCCTTCGGGTTTTACTTCAAGTGCCTACCAGACTGTTCACGGAAAATGATGATTAAAGGAATCACGAACGTCAAGAGATTATTTTGATAAAGTCTGTTCGTGCAGTTGTTCGTACTGAAGTGATATTGTAGTGTGTACATTCTCGCAAGAATTTTGCGTCCTTAACGTGAAATATTTTGGGAACTTAATGTATTTCAGGCGTGTTAAGTCTTATGATTTGTGGGGTCAGCATACCGCAGTCTGTTGGACTTTTTAGAAATTATTTTAAATGCATTACCGTGCGAGGGGGTGTTTTTTTGAAAGTTTGTTGATAAAATAGATTTTAGGAAGAAAGATTAATCTGGACTAGAAACTTACATTTTGTATTTTATCCACGCCGCTACTTGTAGCATTTGAGTTAGAGAGAAATTCAACACTTTCCATTAATATTTAATAATTTTGTTGCAAATAATACCTTTGAGAATTTCAAATATAAATCAACAATTTAGAATTCTTTCTCGATCGATATTTCTGCGTAATGATCCATACTCATGAAATTTGATCTACGCGAATTATCTGTGTATAGTGTCACGAAACAGTGTTCCATAAATGGCTTGATGTCATTGTATTAAAATTCTATTTATTAACATTGTTAACTATTCTTCTTGGAAAAGGTTTTCAAGCTGAATGACAAATTGACAGGAGACTTTCTCTGTTGTAGTTTTAACTCTTATGAATTGTTAATTAAGTTATTGTCTCTGCATGATAATATTTGTTTCTTTGTGGACAAGACGTGAATGAAAACTTATGACACGTGGACATTCAGGATCTCTCCTGAACTGTATTATAATTATCACAGATGACAGAATGATAGCGGACATAATTTTGAGTGTTTCATTTAACACTGACAATGACATCGTACAGTGAATAGCGGGTACCATTTGTGGTTACAAAAATGTTATAGGCAATTTTAGATTCAAATCGGTACATGCAATATTTAAAAGTATACCCTACGTGGGCAGCTATTTCTGATGATTGGATAGTCGATTAGCTAATGTATTAAGCGTTGACACCTTTGATTAACATAATGATGTATTCATGTATACATCAGGCGTCAATGATAAACATATGCACGTGTCCCTAGCTTGAATGTTTCAGAGCGCTACACCACTCCATTGCGCTAGCACTACCCGCATCAGTCATTGATTTTTTTTAATTTCGTATGGAATGCTATTACCCCACACCAAGATATTAAAACTCGTTCCTTTAGTAGCGCCGCTTTCTCTTTATTGAATGAAAACTTCTTTTTTTCTTGTGATATTTGATAGTATGAAAATACTTGACAAATACTGAACGTATAATATTTTATTGGTTTCTTTTATGAGCCAATAAAGGTACGTTCTTTATTGCTTGATGCATCTTGCCGGAAATAGATGACATCAGGTATAATTGCTGGAACAATAACAAATACATAAAATATAAATATAGGGGTCCTTGGGAACGTTCCGCCTTTCTACGCTGATTATCATTAGCCCAAAGTAGAAAGATTCGCAAATAAATTGTATTCTAGCGAAATATAAAAAAAGTTAATGTATTTCTGGAAACATATGAAGACTCGTGTTCTGTGAAACTAGCAAAGTCTACTTTTTTGCTAAATTATTTTAATTTTAGTTGATAGGGCAAGATAATCAATTACAAAAATAGAAAAAAAAACAGTAAATACGAGAAATAATACAAAAGGTCTATACAAGCTGGTTAATCAAGTTTATGCAACATTTAGGAAAATATAATCTTCTGTTTTTGTTTTGTAAATTATTTTCTTGGAAATTATCGTAAAACATCACGTTTTTATTTCCTCGGATATCTGAGAGCCAACTTAACTTGTACAAATTCTCTTGTTGAACAATGTCATGCTATTCTGGATATCCGAGAGCCAACTTAACGTGTACTAATTCTCTTGTTGAACAATGTTATGTTACTGTGGCTTTCGACTATAAGTCAGAACTCTCGCATTGTTCTCAAATTCACGCTGGAATTCGAATATCTGTACATTTTAAAATGCTTTTGTATCATAGAATATTTAGACGCTGATATAAAATGATAAAAACAATATCCGTTAATACGTTATTTTCTGAGTTTACACCATATGAAAATACAACCGTAAAAGTCTGTACTGTATTTTCGCTTTAAGTTTGCTGCATGAAATTAAATTCACGAAATTTATGAGAAAAAATCGTCTTATCGATGATTGGTTGTCAAGCTAATATGTCAGCCAACGACTGTTTTGGTCCTTGGTGAGTAACCTCGCCAGTCTCATTTATGTTTTCCTGCATTTAAAAATTTTCACCGTTGTTTTTGCTTCAACTGTTAGACCTTGTCTCAAGAGCAACAAAAACATGTGAACACGTGAATACCAACAATTCGACGATTGTCTTGATTTATTAATTAACTCTATTTCTAATTCAAGTGAAGTTTCGATGAAAATTACATAAAAAAGTGCTTGACCATTATAATGGGCAATTATATAACGCCCTTTTCATTCTTTGAAAATACTACATGATGTTGGTGATAATAATAAATTTGTCCTTAGTTATTAGCACGCATCTTGCTCAGATGATAGGATGGCGTGGGTGACACGGATAATGTAAAAAAAAACACAGCTAGCACGAAATGTCTTTATGAAAGTGATTTGTTAAATAGCACGGGTAAAACAAATAATTTAGACCAACATTATTTTGTAATTTTAGATAAGAGATGCATTGTAAATAAACAGGAAAATATAAATATGTATAATATACTAGTAAGGCAAATCAAAGATTCTATGTTGAGATTATGAATAAGTGTATGATATAGCATGTAATGATCTTACCTCCGTTTTTATAATAATAATGATACAGTGCAACCTCTCCAAAGCAACACCCTTTGGGAGAAGCTATAGTATGTTGTTGTGAAGAAGTTGTTGCTTTGGAGAGGTTAAATTAATAGTTGAATCGTACAGTGGGGAAAATCATGCTGCTGTTGAATGAAGTTTGTTGTTCAAGAGATGGCCGCTCTGGGAAGGTTGCACTGTAATACTTATGACGATGACTGTCTTGAATCGATCAAATACCACTGTAATGTTGGTATCATTAAATGACCAGGAAATCCTCTTCCCGATGGTGACCTAGAGACTGACAAACATTTCATATCCTGCGTGTACGCATAAAATTTGGAATTACAGGAGGAACACTGCCTAAAGCTAACCAGAAACAATCGTCGTCATCTTAATGAAAGATTATATTGATCCGTTGTAAATAAGAATTACAAGCATGTCCTTGTGTGCGCATTATAATATATATATATATACATATACAATAAAGGCGATATTACAAAAGCAGTAATCTTATTCACGCTATTTCTTTCCCTTTTCAGTCGATTTGGTTGTTAGTGGTTAAATGCATGTGGGGAAGTTAAAAACTTTAATTGTATTTCGTTAATTCAATTTAAGCCATCAAAGTATTGAGCATTGCATTTTGTCACGACTTCGGATACTCAGAATTAGTTCAATTTAATGTCAGGAGTGGGATTTAATTTTTACACAATAAGGAACAATGATATGATTTGACTGCATCATGGAAATAATTTGTAGTTTGTTAAACCCAAGAGAGTCTTCTGTCAAATAACGTATTTCGATAAATTGTTGGCACATCTATTGAAATGAAATATTAAATGCCAGAGGACAAACTACAATGTATACAATCCGCCATAAGAAAGTATCCATCATAAAAATTCTTCTATTTTGGCCTAATATACTGGGCATGAATTTTTAATGGTGTACAACAATTTTATGGTCAATAATGGATAACAATAAACCACGTCATGAAATGTTTCAGCTATTCCCAGAATTAAATTCATCTCGATTACATGCGCTTTGTCTATTTTATACCAACATCACTTACTGGTTACTTTTTATGACGGCCAATATACATATTACGACATACTGCTTCAATACTTAGTCATTTTTAAAATGGACAAAAAACCCATTTGTGAATGGACATTTCTTCTATTAAAACATTAAAAGGGGTCTCCTTGTTCGAGTGTTTATGGTCTCTGGTTAGTAATTTTTGTGAGGTCGTGTCCCATCCGGGACCAGGCAAAACTCACACGTGAGGAAGCTATTCAGCTGGCTCATGAAAAGTCGGTAGGTCTACCAAGGTGCCTACCGCGGGGTCTTCCACGACCGTTAAAGCGGAAAAAGTCGCCAAATTGTAATGAACTCGGCAGTTGGTGCGACGTTAATCCAAAGAGAAGAAGCGCGTTAAAGTTTGTCTACCATTACTTAAATGTGGATTGTTTGAACTGTTTTTGTGTAATTATTTCAGAAGTGATTACATTTCATGCTGGGTTGCTTAAACAATATTTCATGTATTTATTCATTAAGATACAAATCTCAGAGGTGATTAGAATATCATCAGATTTAACGTAATGATAACAGAAATTATACCTTTAAATTAATAGCAAATAGGACATAAAAATGTCGTTAAGTGCGCTTGGGATTTGCAAGTGTTAAATAATTCACTTATTTCGCGATATTTCACTACGTACAACATAAAGATTTACGCAGATTGGTTCATTTTTTGTGATAAAACGTCTATCAATGTCATAAAAGATGTGTTTGGTTTATGTCACAATGGCTTCCTGTCTCAGCAATGTTTTGTATGGGGTCAGAATTTTGTTTGATTCTGTCTGTATAATCTGATCTGGTTTGTATATAAACGATGAATACTGTCGCTACTTCATAGTTGACTGTCGTAGACGTTCGTTTGCTGTTTTGTTTGGGACCAGTTGTCAAAAACGTAATTAGGGTTTTTTATTGGGACGAATATCCCTAAGGTCATTTTGTTGAATTTTGTTTCTGGTGTTCATACTCTTATGAATTAAATATGTTTGTTGCAAACAACATGTACTGCTTATTTAATAACTTTATTGGTAATATTACAAAGTATTATAAATTATGTGCGGTATGTAGCTTTCATACTTCGTTGATGACAAGCAAACTTATGATTAATTGTGTTCTATCGTGTTTGGTGACCCTGTTATCGTCATATGTTGTTAATGATTTATATGGAACGCTGAGTTATTTAAAATTTATATTTTTAGTTTATTTTTAGTTTGCGCGTAATGCGCGTAAATAATCCATTTTTTACATTAAATCTCTCCACCAGTTGCCCCGAATTGATTGTAAATTACGCATTACGAGTTCAGACACAGTCGATAGCATTTCCAGTTTTTTTCATGTTCTAATACGACAAACAAATAATTTTATCAAGAAGACAATTAACAACACTGTTATTCATTGACTTTGATGCAAATTATTGGCATATGTTGGTATTACTTCTAAGAGTAAAGACTGGAAACTCTTCAATATTATGATGGGGATTTCGTATCGCACAAACTGTAAAACTCCAGACAACTCCAGTTGTATCGCATTGTGACTAGCAGACACGAATGAACAAGTTTGAAATTAATCGGAATGACATACATATAGTTGAAATATAGTTGTGACATTAGTTTTATTTTCAAGTATAAATGTAATGTAACATTATTGAGTGCGTTACTTGCAACTTTAAACTGATTGCATAAAGAACAAAATGAAGTACCAACGAAATGACTGTACTGATACAAGTCGGATCACAGTTTATATTCTGAACGAGTTAAGATGTGCGTTAAAACGTGGTGCTTGTTCCTCTGTTATTCATATGATAGCCAAACTGAGTGATAAAATTGAAAATTGTCGTGCTCTCCTGTTTAGGTATTGGTGATAGTGAAACGTGATTTCATTTGCTTGCGAGTATTTCATAAAAACGAAGATGCGGTCTCACGATTGTTTTATTTGCTTCGAAAACAAATAAAGCCGTGAAATATGCGCATTGAAAGTACCATCTTGAAAACGAGTTCTGGACAATTTTCATGAAGCCAGACAATTATGCGTCATTGATCAAAAGGCGTTTTTTTTCTTTAGATTCTTCAGATATTCTTCATTAATACGAATCTTCAATTGATTAATGTTGCAACGATGTTATACTGCTTTTAATAGGATTACTGATTATTGAATATCTGAGCTTCGTAGATCATCCCTCTTATTTATACGTTGTCTTTATTTTACATCAATCTTCAAACAAGTCTTCACAACACGAGTATGCTAATTGATCAGGTCCAGTTACCTTGGGTACCACTGTTCATCGTGTAAAATACAAGGATCGTAAAAGGCACAATACGAATCGAATCCATGACCCATTGCTCATGTTCGGCCATTTGTTTAAGGGCCGCCATGAATCATTTGTAGTATTAATAATGAGGATTACTTTACATTCAGGTATTTCATAGTTCTATGTTTCTGGTTCTTATTCTTCGATTTAGCACCATATGGAATTGACTGACAAAGTTGGTATATGCCATAGCTGATAAGGCCAGAAAAATGGTTTTGTTTACGGTCACCCGACCGATCCTATTTTTGGCGCCGTTCCTATAAAGTTTCTAATGGCAAAATCCAAAGAACGAAATATAGACGGGAAAAGTTTTCCGATCTACCTACCCTACTTATTGTTAAATAATCCTAGATATGATCATTTATCTAACGTAAACAAAACGCTGTGACAAACAATATCTCAGTAAAAGAGTACATATACATGTATATTATCTGGAATCTGGATAAATACAACTGTTTTATTTTGTTCTACAGATATCAGGAAACTGTTTGAAGTTTTCCCGAGGCCCTCGTTGGAGAACATGAGCCGCGTTGTCGGTATTCGTAGAAGAGTAATTGAGTTTCGGTTATAGTACAGGATGAAAGTAATTTTGTCTACAGTCGTGATCTTAACGACTTTAATGTCGTTGTCAGAGCACTGTGTAATTCACGCAGATGTACATCTAACTTGTTTAAGTGCTTTAGTCAGATTGTTCACGACTCTGCTGGGGCTGAGATAAAATTGTTTGACATGGGGGTATTAAATGTCAGAAAAAATGATTAAACACGTATGTACTTTTACTTGTATGTCTTGAAAATCATCAGATAGCTGCCAGTAAGAATAATGTTGGTATTTTCTTCTTATTCACGCGGTTGGCTTTTCTGTATATTAAGTAAGTTGTCCACATTTTGAGTCTTTACCGGAGAAATCGGCATTGTTAACTTTGCTGTTTTACGCGATGTTGCCTTCTCGAGCAACTCAATTCATTCACGTTTCTCTTCTTTGTATTATTATATTCAGAATTATTGTGTTGGTGTAGCTAGTATGTAGATAAAACAAACCGACATAAAAGTGTCCATTTTAAGTTGCATACTTCAAGTTTCGTACGTCGGATTTTCCCATTAGAAACTTTATAGGAACGGCGCCAAATATTGAGTCTGTCGGGTGGCCGTAAGCACGACTATTTTCTTGGCCTTATCAACTATGGAATGTACCAACTTTGTCAGTAATTCTTTATGGTGCTTAGATTTTTCTGTATCAAGGATTGGGTATACCTTTAGGAGTGGCTATGTGGGAAGGATTTTTTTTTACAGAATTTGATTATCACGAATCATAAAGAGTTGTTCCTATCGTGAAGTCAGTAAAATCAAGTAATCATGTATATATGCATGGTATAGTAAATGTTAAAAGTGCCAGAGTATCAAAGGTGGGCTATATTTTAAAACACCGCCGACAGATGAAAGGTAATGAAACGTACATTAGCGTATAGGTGTGGGTGGGGAATGTTTTACAAAACGGTACCAAATTAAGACATACCATAACTGGTCCAAATAGCGTATCCTGTTTTATGTCATCGTGGCATATGACAGATTACTGCTAACTGTAAACAGAATCAATAATTATAACACATGGACATAGTGTGCAACCTCTCCAAAGCATACCCTTTGGAAGAAGCAAAATTATGTCGTTGTTGAGAGGTTGTTGCTATAGAGAGGTTAAATTAATAGTTAAATTGTACAGTGGAAAAAACATGCTGTTGTTGAAGAGAAGTTGTTGCTCAAGAGAGGGCCGCTCTGGAAATGTTGCACTGTATGTGCTTGATAGGTGGTAGATTTAAAATTACTTCGTTTTACCTGGAGATTATTATATTAGAACATAAGTCTAAATGACTCTTATGAACTTTTCTGACAATCTTTATTTCTTGTTTCTATCGGCGGCATAGGATGCATGGTTTCCAATATGTACTGTTAATGTATGTATGCGTGTTTCATAATGCGTTTTAAGCTTGTACCAAAGTAGTGCAGTATCCAGTTGTTCATTGGCCGCGGCCGTGGTCCAGTGGTTAGTGCGGAGATCCAGGTTCAAATCCCAATCATACCCTTCTATGAAAATTTAACAAAAATGTCGATTTTCCTCCGTATGTGGAGAAGTTGCCGACTACTTGTGGAAGGGTAAGCCTAAGTTAGTACTGGTTAGTATACATTCCAGGAAAACTGGTTAGGGGAACCGGTCGTCGTATATAACTGAAAAATTGTTGAAAAAACGGCGTTTAACCTCGTGACAAATGTCACATAAAAACAAACAAAAACAAAACTTGTTTCATTCTGTTATCTAAAGGTTTGCAAAACATTAAAACATTTTGTTATTACCTTAAGATTATAAACGTGGGATGTAAGTGTCTACTTGTCATCGTAAATTTACCATCGTGGTACCGGCATCGTCTATGTTCAGATCAATATGAAACTACAGGTGCAACTGTCGACGACAACCCTAATTTATCTAAAGATTACATCATTTGATAATTTGTCTCTAAGATAAGGACTTTTAAAACAAATTTATGGAGCATTTAATAGACCGTAAATCAGTAGCGGCGCCTGAAGGGAGGTAATAAATGCATTCACTGTAGTGCGGAAAGGTAATGAAACGTATAAAGTATCTAGATTTTTCCACTAAAAAGTAAATCTGAGCATTAAAATGGGTAAAAATGAGTCCCTGGTGTTTTGGCACACACCATTTATGATACTTGAATTACAAATTACTGAATTAATTGTGCTTAATGTCACGATTTTTGTGCGGAGAAACACCTTATGGTTAGTTTGTGAATGTTTCATTTCTTGTGCTATTCCGTTCATATAATTACATAAACAAAGGTGTTGCCTACGTGTACAGTTAAATCCGTTGTCTATGTCTTGACTTCGGTTCGCAGCATAAATTTGAATGAAGTTTTGACCATCCGGCAATAAAGTCACCTTTTCTGCGTTAAGAATTAATGCGTCCTAATTCTCTTACATATATTTCATTTTCACGGCGTGCTGGGAAGTTAGATTCTGTGACACTTTCCGATACTTATGTTCGTTAAAATATTATTTCCAGTGTGCCATACCACGTGACTGTGACGTCTTTTTATAGTAATACGTGCTTGCCGTATTACCAAAGGGTTACGTGGTATGGGTACATTGATTTCAATGAGACGTCATGGTGACGTCGCCATTTTGTTTATGATAATATGATCCGCTGCTGGAGATATCACATTATGTTGACCGTTCATGAATTTCTATTCAATGCCATCTTTGTAGTACTGTTTTCAATCCTTGTTCCCGTCACCAGATTCATTACAAATCTCATCTCTTTAAATGTGCGAAGTTCTCTTCCTTTGCGTTAGAAAGTCACGATTGTATTTTGTACAGATGATGATTAAAGCATTAAATGCGTGTCTCCAACTGTTGAATGGTTCATACTTTAAAGATATATAGCGCTTGGATGTAAAATCCTCCTGAATATTGTAAGCAACAACTAATACACTACAAGTGTTAGTTATTTGTTTTTTTCTCTGTGTTAAAGGGACTCAACACCTCATTGGCAACGAAACCTATTCATTTTGATATTATGGAGACTGTGCGTGTTTTGAATCATTCAGTTATGATGTTTTGTCGATTTAAATTGCATTTGAAAATGCATTAAAGCAAAATTAGAACTTGTGTTAGATGTGATTTGTCACATGATCAGATATCTGTTATCGACATTTGTTCAAATTTCTAGGCTAATAATTGGCCTGATCAGCGTTTCTGCTTTACTTTCCAAAGTCAACCAGTTCCTTCGCATTTTACCATCAACATCCAACTAACATAGCGTTTTGATAAAAAAATGGAGATGTATGACATTGAATGTAATATATCCAGTCTCCACAAGGTACCATTTCTTTTGCTGTTCAGTCGATAAACCAAACTCTTCCGAAATAAGCATCCGGCTGAGCTTTTGCAAATTCAATAACAATGTATAATCATATTATATTAGATACCCGATGTTTGGCTCTTTAATATGACTATTGGACGTACATGCTATCGTTAAAATATAAACGAAATGTTTGAGCAATATGGAGAGTGATAAATATAATTTCTGGTACTTTCTAAATGCTTATACAGGACATCGATGTTGATCTTTTACGCATGCAGAAATACGTGAATTATGTACCATCAGTATAGACTGATTATACTAATACCATACAGTGAGGATATATATTAGTATAATAATAAACCAGTCTAGATCTAATTTAAATCGACGACGCTAAAAGTAGTAATTATGGAAAATATATAGTAATTTCGCGAATGGATGGGGAATAATTCGATCGTATTAATTCCTATAAATTGATACGGTCTCGCGATTCTAGTAATTTGATTGGCAAATAAAGTGGACAAGATTATGCCCCATGGATGATCAGGTCACTGCAATGCCGTTCTGGTTGTGCAGATTTTCCTATTACGTAATATTCATGTACTTAAAAGCCACAGAAGTTATTTTTCTCCTTCGCTGATGACAATATTATAACCCTAGGCGACCACAAATGAACTTTTTCCTATGCCATTTGTAGTCAATATCACTTCTCAAACTGAAAGATACGCTGCTTATTTAAAAATTGATCAGATAATCGAAATTCTTTAAGAGCATATTCGTTTAAAATTATATATCTCTAAAAATTGAAATTTGTGAATGAAAAAAGTCCCGTCCTTAAGAATTCCCCAACTGGTGAATTATAGAATCAAATTTAATATGAAGGTGCATGAATCTCATGAAAAAAACACATACAAACAAGTTTTTAATACAACTACGTGTAATTACCAAACAAAAGTTAGTACATGTGTACTAAAACATCTGACATTGGTCCAGATGTCTGACTTAGCCAATCCATACTCGTTTTGCGTAATTATAGCATATGTGTAATATTAACGAGCTGCATTGTAAGGGAGGGGTACAAGTATAAAGTAGATTCTTAAACAAAATTTTACCATTTGGAATGCATCGGAAAATTCGGGATGCATTTAATGGTGTAAACAATAAAATGTATCTCATTACTGTTTAATCATTGTGGTACTAATTAACAAATCATTTAATCACACCTCCGCCGTGTTGCCGCTCAAAGAGGCGCTCGGATTGCTGAGAAATCCTGTTAAGGAGTACAATAAAACCACACCTGCGAGCTTCTCGACAGTGAGACTACTTTAATATAAAAATAACATATTGTCAAACCGGTTTTCAATTAGTATTTTCTCTGTATCTCAAGCTGACAATGAGACTACTTTAATATAAAAATAACATATTTTCAAACCGGTTTTCAATTTGTATTTTCTCTGTATCTCAAGCTGACAATGAGACTACTTTAATATAAAAATAACATATTTTCAAACCGGTTTTCAATTAGTATTTTCTCTGTATTTCAAACTGTCAGTGAGACTACTTTAATATAAAAATAACATATTTTCAAACTGGTTTTCAATTAGTATTTTCTCTGTATCTCAAGCTGACAGTGAGACTACTTTAATATAAAAATAACATATTTTCACACCGGTTTTCAATAAGTATTTTCTCTGTATTTCAAGTTGACAATGAGACCACTTCAATGTTAAGACTGACTTTTTGCTTCCAAAGACGGTCTTGATATTGAGAATTTACTTTTTTTTCAAAAGTTGTATCCATTGTGATAATTCATCTGAACTTTGCACCCTCCGTAATTAAGCACCTTGAAAAGAAACAAGCAGAAATAAATTAATATATTTGGAATTTGAATAAATGTGTGATTTGGTGTACAATTGAAACATCAAAATTATTGTACAAACAATAATGCACTGTACTTATATCAAAGTACTTGTGTTAACAGATTGTGGAGAGCTCTGTTACTGTTTTTTTTCTCATGTACAGCAACAACAATGATAGAAAAGCCTTGTTGTTTCTCTGTCGTTTTGTTTTCGCAAAATAAGTATTTTTGAGATGAACTAATTTCAAACTTGAACTCTATTCTCTAGAGAAATATATGATGCGTGGTGTCCAATATGTACTGTTCATGTATGAATGCGTGTTTCATAATGCGTTTTAAGCATGTATCAAAGAAGTGCAGTTATTCATTGGCCGCGGCCGTGGTCCAGTGTTCAGTGCGCTAGACTTGTAACCAGAAGATCCGGGTAAGAGTTCCGGTCGCAGCACCTCATACCTTTCTATGAAAATTGACAAAAATGTCGATTTACCTTCATATGTGCAGAAGTTGGCGACTCCTTGTGGAAGAGTAAGTTAGCACTGGCTAGAATACAGTCCAGCAAAACTGGTTTCGTGAACCAGTCGCCGTATATAACTGAAAAATTGTTGAAAAACGACGTTAAACCCTAGTGACAATAAGTCACATAAAAAAACAAGTAATTCATCACTGATGTCAGGCCAATGTGCATTTAACTAATTTAACATGAAGCAGTTTTTCCGCTAAACTATATATATATACATGTACATCTATTGTACGGATCGTGAAATTTGACAACTATGAACAAGTACTATGTATATGGTTATTTCCAATGAATGGTCACTGTATACAATGTCTTGTTAATTAAACGTACGTATGTTGCTGTGGTAACGAGAAAATGTTCGCAAGATTGGAGACAATTCTGTTTTTATCAATAAGTATGATAAAAACATGATAAGCACTTCGCTACTTTTTATGTCTGTTGTGATTTGGTAGACTTAATATACTGTCACAAACTGTCGGACATAACGTACTAAGGCAAATATTTCGTGTTTGACAATATGTGACAGACAATCAGCGTTGAAAGATCGGGTACCAACCGTATCACTTTATGATTATAGTACGTACTGGTTGAAATAAAACAAATCAATGACGAGTGATTTATTTCTTGTAATTTAAAGTAGTGTTCAAGACAAGAAATGGCGGAAATGACGTCACTTCCGTTACATATTCAGGATGAAATTGAATTAAGGGTAAGAGTTGTATATTTCCTTATATGTCATCATTGGTCTTTTTTTAATTGACACCGTGTATGAATGTACGTACTTTATATGAATATCATTTTTGTCCATATTATATTAAATCGAAAAATTCAATATATTACATCTGAAATATTGTTAGATCTACCGCATCATAGGCTACATTTAATGTTATCATGTTCGTGTAAAATGTATGTCTTAAATATATCTGAAGACACAAAAACACTTCTTTATTCATTTTGAGGTATTTAAGGATTTTCACGCTTGATATTTTGATGTTACATCGTAGTTTAAACAATATTTGTTTTAGACGGTTTATTCGGTCTTTAAGTAGCAATCGTTTGTATACGTACATTAAATCATTGAAATTTTGGTAAATTATTGAGCTCTAAATAGTACACGTAAACTTATTCTTCTGAAACCGGGTATAGCCATCAAGTTATCAAATATATGATTATATGTGTTTTTTTTGTAATAAATGCTAAGTTATCATATCATATCATACAGTGTTAGAAAATGATGATAAATACATTACATACATTCATCGGATTATGGTTCAACTTTTTCTGTTTATTTTATGGAAATGTTTTTTATTCATTCGTTCTATAAGTTTATAATGCTGTGGTAAAGTGCTAAGGCCGAAAGTACAAATCATCGGGCGCGTACTTAGGCTAACGTGAAGTGGGTTCAAGAATATATATAATACGTTCTGAAAGTAGTTAGTTTAACCCCATTTCTGTCAAGAATTTGATTGATTTTAATCCCTGTATAATTTATACCACACGTTATTATTGTTTATTATTTTAATACATATGGGATGAATGATGTTGACTCAGCTGCGTACTTGTGTAGGCAGGTACGCACCTGATAATATTGCATACAGTGGAACCTCTCAACAACGACCCTCCATTAAGCGACATCCTCCCTAAAACAACACCTTTCCTGTTATATTCTACATCCGAACAACAACAACAACCTCTTTACAACAGACACTTTTGTTGTTTCCAAAAGCATGTTGCTCAAGAGAGGTTACACTGTATACTATCAATGTCTATAATTAAAGATTTGCGCATTAATATGTAATCATGCTGACCTGAATAGCTCATATTCCAGTTAGAATTTCCGCCTAATTTAGGCAGAATGTTGATGACTAGTTACATAAGAATAACCAATAAATTTACACTTAGGTCGCTCAAAAGTAAACCACTTTTGTAGTTTATTGGTCCCAGCTTAGACCAATATAGATCTACGTCATCATTTATTTATGATATATCTAGAAGACATATTTATCCTAGCAACCACGACTATAATCTGCTCGCTAGAAAAATAACAAATCCATAATTAAATCTGTTTTCAGAATGGTCTAGAATCTAGTCAATATTTTTGAAAAATTACTATTTTCTGTAGGAAAGATTTCGTGCTTTGTTGGCCCCGATACCAATATATATATGTATATTGATATTTGAATTACATTCTTAAGGAAAGATTTCGTACAAGAAGTGTTTATCTTTAGTTTTTCGTATACTATTTTAAGATTAATTTATGTATCCAGTCGAACTAGACTAGCTTCCTACGAAGTTAATAGATTGTACAACAATTAACAATTTCATCTTCTGTAAATTCGATATCTAATTATTTCCTCAAATAGATCTACATGCTTATTTATGCAGAACTTCAGTAATCACTGGTCGACTTAACGAGGACAATCCTTGAATCCTAATTATACGTGAAATTCCGCTTAGATGGCGTAGGTGAAAAATCCGCGATTTTATTCGATACGAATTTACCGCGCTGCTGAAACCGGAAGTAGTATATTGTGTACATGTGGAAATGTTTACAAACGCGGAGGGATGACATTACATGATGGAACGACATAGTCCTCAATATAATGGTCAAGATATTACCAGAAATGGTAATCAAAATGACACGAGAACTAATAACAATCGTAAGGCATCTCGGAAAACCAGTGTTATTGACCAGTTTGATGTTTCCTGCAAGGTTGGATTTTTTTCTTTAAAGTGTTATAATACTCGTTTGTGCTAATTAATTCGGATAGAGATGCAATTATTTACTTTATGGTTCTCGAACCTGGCACTTGCAGAGTACGTATTTTTGTATCACAAGTGTCAACCCTTGTCTTTCATTTTCATTTCTGTCAAGGCCTCAGGAATGTTCAGGGTAAAAAGTATTGAATTGTGATGGGACGTGTCATTGATGATCGAGCATACTTGAACATATTAGATTTTTAAGTGTCTTTGATAAATTCTGTGTAAATTATATCTCTGTTATAAGCATGAATTGAATGAAAGTCTAGTAGTGGTAATTGACTATTGATCTGTATTCTCACAGTGAGAAAAAAATCTGTATAAAATGTAAACTTATGTGGCTGCAATCCCCTCCTTCAAAATTGGAATAAAATCATAGTTAATCTGTGATTCTAAGACAAAATGCACGAGACTGACAGATAAACAGAAAGACTTGGTAGGTTTGCATTCACCTTGAATTTGCAGAAGTTTTCTACTTGATGTAAATTATTACTGAATAAAATACATTTAATCAACTACTACCTTCCCATTCTTGTTGAGTTTTTGCTAACATTTGATTTTGAAACTTTATGTGCTATTCAGTAATTATATGTTTCAATGGTTGTCAGGTATGCATTTGAACTGCTTGGTGACTATTTCAGTGTTCAACCTTCAGTAATTCTGAATTGCAGATGTCCAAAGCTTGAATTTTCAATTTTCTTTTCCATTGAAAGTCAGCATTTTTACCATTGGTCAAATTTGGTTTATATACATATTATTGAAAAGATGTATTCTGCATGCACAGTTCTACATCTTGCAGTCATTGGACAGCAGCCTTCTGCTGTCTGTATTTTAAGTTGGCATGTACTTGAGTTGTAGAGTTGTTGATAAGTCTTGTACAAGTGGTTGTTATTAATTTGATTAATTGAATTAAAACAGGAAAACAGGGCCATTTTATCAAATATTAAAGAGTTTAACAGCATTATTTATTGAATTTATTTAAATGTAAGAGTTGGCGTTACATTTTTTGTGATGCTTTCTCAGCTCAGCTGAAGAACTGTTGTTCAATTAAAATTCTAAGCTGAACCTTAGTATGAAAAATAGAAATATATTAGATCATAGATGACAGATACACTAAGAAAGCAAACTTGACATAGTTGTCATACTTAATCCTCAGCCAGACTGGTAGTCCCAAGAAATTTAATATTATTTTCTGTGTTATACATGCATTATGTTGGCCATAGGGTCTTCATGTCAGTCTGGTCATAAATTTTAATTCATCAATTGTATGATACAGTGCAAGTCCACTGGTTTCTGTTATTTCTGCATTTATTTGGGGTTGTTGAAATAGCTTGGTTGGCAAAGTGGTTGGAACTTGGATTTGTAATTGCTTTGCGCTGTTTCTGCTGCAGCACCAGTTTAATCCTCATAGCATCTTATAAAATTAAAACTTTGTCAATTTTTTAGTACATATTGTTAAAAAATTATAACTGATTAGTCCTCTGATAGAGTGTTATACTTCAACTTTATTGAACATAATTAGTTAATCCTGAGAATTAATAGTCCAAATATTCTTATTCACTTATTTGATCTACAAAAGCAGGTAAGATTACATTGTTTTATAATTTCATTCGAGAACCCAAAGGTAATTACTGACAGTGCATTGTAGGTAATGCTGTTAGGTGACAGTGGAGTTGGTAAGACATGTCTTCTAGTACGCTTCAAAGATGGTGCATTCCTCTCTGGCAGTTTTATATCAACAGTTGGTATAGACTTTCGGGTAAAGTGTTTCCATTATTTTAATATATTTTTTCTTTCATATACATGATCTTCATTATTGTATGTACCGTATGTGTAAATTTAATGTAATTATTTATATAATTATATCTTCATAAATGATCTTTGACTATTGCTGGTACTTACGCAGGAGCTCTATTAACTATTAATCATAATAGAGCATATTTTGCTTTCCCAGTTTGTTACATGCATATTGTGTTTCAATCATTGTAATTTAGTTGCTGAAAGATAATGCATTTTAGATGTGATTGCTTATTGTGGAAGTGAATTCAACAAGTTACCACTTAGTTAATTAGCTCATATCTCAATGCTTTACAAATAACCTTTTGCATTATGCATCACTGCTGTAAACAAATCTTTAAACAGCCAGTTTAATCATTATGTATCCATCCACATTGTGTTTCTTAGTATAACCAGCTTCGTACATTCCTAATTGCTCACTAATTGCCTAGTACAAAGGTAATTATGTTACAATAAGCTGGTGTCAGCATGTTCTGAACAAAACATTAGTTACTGAACATAAAGAAAACTTCCAATCCAAATTTCTGGAGTGGTTTACTCAAATTACTGTAGTTTTAATTGTAAGTTTGGGTTGGCACAGTGTGCAGATTTTGTACTGAGTACACTAGTCTATTCAACCCTTAATGTACAGTAGCAGGAATCGTCCTTGGGGGCGACGTGGGCGAAGTGGACGCCCAACTTCCGTTGACTTCGCCATTCATTAATGAATTACTGTAGTCTTCCTTATTGTGTCTGACCAATTGAAACACTGTCAATCTGTATAAGGCATAGGGTGCTGGGGTGAAGGGATGTTGTATAATGGTGTGTTAGGCCTAAAATGGCTATACAGACCAAAAACACACACATATATATATGTATATATGTCATGTTATAACATATAATATGAAGTATGATTCTTAAAAAAAAAACAGAATCCTTAAAAAATGCAATACTTCATTCTAATTACGTCACAATATATATGTATATTACATGACTAGCCTTCTAAATACTGGTATGTGTAGGACTATGAATTAAATCACACATTCTTTCATAACATGGAGAAAATACAAATAATCTGGTATGATTGTCAGCTAAAGCTTGTCTTATTTATGTAATTAAAGCTTATGGTAATTAAGTCTTTGTGATATTTCATGTATTGTATGGATTATCTAGTAGACTTGTTGTACACTATGTACAGGTATTATTTTTTTCTCATTTCCACCTAAATGTGTCAAATTTCTATTGATGGATCATTAATTAAGTAATTAATGCACCAGTTGAACATGTATATATATTTTAATGAATATTATGCGCTATGATTTTTCAGAATAAAGTTGTGGAAGTTGATGGCACAAAAGTAAAATTGCAGGTGAGTACATTCTACTCTGGCGAATACCCTGTGATTATATATCATATGTTGTAGAAGGGATTTTCTTCCACTTCTTCCACAAAGTTGGGGAAAATATTGTATGTAATATTTGACCATTTCAGTAAATATTATGTCTTTCTTTGGAATTTTTTCACGTCATTGGGAAAAATGGTTACAATTTGATCGGATGAGAAGGAGTCCATTTGCTGGTACATATTATTTGAGAAAAATATCCACGTGTAGAGACGAATACTGTTTGCATTTCAGATACAGACATCTTTATTCTAATCTTAAATCGAGATAAAACTTCAAACAACAGACATCTGATTGTAATTAGTCTGGATTTCTTAGACAGTCAACTCAAAGCATAATGTAATAATTAATGATAAGAATTGCGTGTTTCTTGGATATTACAGACTTGGAAGACAATATGCATCCTTCATGTGAACTTTATCAAATTACTTGTTGCAGTTGGAGTAGACATCTATTTATATTTGATAGAAAATTACTTTATGTGTGTCCCTATGATATAGGTGATATCCATTTTTAGCTTGTCTGTTTCAAAGAAAAAGTTGCTGTCGTTGTTGTCGTCATTGTCATGCAAAAAAGCTCAGTACTCAACCACTTTTAAAGATATCAACACAACACTCGGAATACTTTGATTATCATGACAAGATACATATGCAAGACAAGGGGAATTTTTCTGAAAGCTATATTTTTGGAGTTTGGTCCCTTTGTAGCTTAGTATTTTGGTCAAAATTGCTTATTAAATAGAATAATGTTAATGTCAATGATGTGTATTCTTATAATGTTGCATGTATTGTTGTTAGAACACTGGGATGATAGTTGTGTTAACAGTGTTGATATTAATTATTATTATCCCTTATTGATCCTTAATTCCCATGTTGCTTTAAATCTACTCATAGTTTGTCATACCCCACCCAGCCCCGATATCATTTTCATAACACTATTAACACTGTGATTCTTGCAAGACAATTATGGATGTAATTCTATCCAGTATGATTGATGTAATATAACTAATTAATATCATAATTACTATAAATTCTGTGTATTTACAGATTTGGGACACAGCTGGCCAGGAAAGATTCCGTAGTGTTACACATGCTTATTACAGAGATGCTAATGGTATGTACTGTGCACATTAAGTTCATGTTCCCTAAACCAAAACCAAAAAAACATGGATATTATTATATCATGTGTCTGTTTTAATGCCAAGATCCCCCTAATCTTTGCGTAAACTTTTCGTACTGTTATACAAGATATTATTCATGTATTTAAGGTTTTAAGTAATTGTTCCAAGAAACCAATGTTGCCTTGGAAACAGTTTCTTTTTTTTACCTTATCATGATCTATTAATGCAGAAAAAGCAGAGCTTTAGTACATTTTTTTTCATGAATTCTCAAATTTCTGCTCCATATTGAAAATATGGATTAAGAAATAAAACTGAAATGTAAATCATACAATCTGTCTTGTCAGTCATAAATAATAACATTTTCTGGGGTGGTTTGGTATCAGAATGAAGCCACTTGTGAAAAAAGCAAGTTCTAAAGCTTCTTTAAAGCACCAACTTTGATGTTTGTTTGTTCACTGTTGTTTACCAGTAAACTTTTGAATATATTATATCCAATCTTTAGTGAGTAGTCTACTCTTAATGTGCATATTGACTGGTACGTGTGTGGTATAATATTGTGGTAGTATTAGAATTGTCACAATATTAATGCCTCAGAGAGCTGAAATTATCTGTGAAGTTGTCGTGAAATGTCATCTTTGATTACTACCCTCTACACATGATGAAGTACAGAGTCGTGTTAGTGAACAGCTTATGTCTTCTAAATAAAGACTTACATATTTGCTTTATTGTCAGTTGGGTTGAGAGTACAATTGTAAACTTATATACTATATGACACCATCAGTAGCATATTAGATGATTTTTTCCTTTTTTAACTTTGTTTAATATGATGGTTACAAGTTATTTATACAAAACAAAAAAATGTTGATTTTTGCCTTATACAGAATTATTATGATAGTTTGACATCTAAAATCCAATGATGTTTTGTGTGGTCTGTAGTATGTATGTGCTAAATGTGCTTATGTATCATTGGATATGGCTAACAAAATCCAATTGAAACAAGCTTTATGTCTGTCAGACTATCTCTGTAAGGCCAGAAAAAAAACAGTCATGTTTATGGTTACCTATTTAACCCTATTTTTTGGCACATTTTGCTTAAGTCTGTGATGGCGAAATTTGAAAATATAATATTTGGGGATGAATTGTATCTCTAAGATACTATTGGCTTGTTTTGGGAAAAAATAGAAAAGATTTTCAAGACCTTCCTACCCAAATTTTGTTGCTCGAGTAATTGTAAATGTGACTATTTTTTTCTAGCTTAAGCGATATGCTCTTCAGTTACTTTCACCTAATGTCTGTGCTTATTGTGTCACTATAACATGATTAAAACTGATAAGATCTGCAATATTGCAGTGACCCATTATTGCACCTTGTATTAATTTCACCCTTTTCCGCTATATTTCTACTAATTAAGTGTTAAAACAAATTCAGTGTACACTTCATATAAAAGTTCCCAATCACTGGAACTTCTGTATTAAGCAAATGGCTTTTTTGATAGTACTCCTTTGGGAGATGCAAAATTATGTTGTTGTTGTGAGGTTGCCACTCTAGAGAGGTTAAATTAATAATTAAATCGTACAGTGGGGAAAAAGCATGCTGTTGTTGAAGGGAGGTTGTTACTCAAGAGAGGGCTGTTCTTGAGAGGTAGCATTGTATAATACTTTAATTCATTGCATTTTCTTCCTTCAGTATTACAGATATTTGCGTAATTATTTGTTTGTCTAACATACTGGAAGGAGATGTTTGTTACTTATGCTTAAGACATTAAGTATAATTTCTATTATATTGTTCTTTTATTTCAGCATTGTTACTGCTGTATGACGTCACTAACAAGGCTAGCTTTGACAATATCAGGGTAATGTATCTTCACATGTAACATACTCATCTGTTATACATCAGTATTAGACTCCGATGTAACGTGGTATACTTACAGTAAAATGATCTGGTTCTCTCTAAGCATGTCTCGTATAATTGAGTTTTAGCATGAGATGTTTCAAGACACACCTTGTATTCTGTTTCAAGTTGCCTTGAAATAGACATTTAATGTAATGAATATTTGAAAATGGGCTTTTGATGGTTTATTGAAGAGATATTTAGTGTTCTTGATTGGGCTCATTTTTAAAGCATGTTCAGAGAATATAAACAAAATGGCATTGAATGCACCGTGATTATTGTGTAATATAATGCATTATGCAACTTAAAAGCCTCTGAACTGTCAGTTGTCAGTTTTTGCTAAGGTTATGATACATATTTCCGCCATTAAACTTGTTTTGATGTCCATTGATGAACTTTATATTTGTAGGCTTGGCTTACAGAAATAAATGAATATGCTCAAGAGGATGTTGTCATTATGTTGCTAGGCAACAAAGCAGATATGGCAGGGGAGAGAATTATAAAACAAGAAGATGGGGAGAAGTTGGCTAAGGTTGGTACGATATAGAAATATGTACTTTGTCATACATGATCTGATTGTTTGTATTTGTAAAAGGTAGGAATGTCTGTAAGGGTACATGTTTGTGTGTAATTTAAGGGGGAGGGGCAGTTATGGTGCATGTTAGGGTGTATGTTAGGATGCCAGATGCCGGAAAAATCAACGTTCTATTTGAGCATTCCTACCAGCTACTGTTTCCAAAACAACGGACACAATTCTGCATTGAACCCCCAGATCCCCCTTCTACTTTTAGTAGCTTACATGAAAACATTTCTATACCCCTGCAGTTTGGGTGCATACTGTATTCAGTTATCTTGAATGCATGAGAATTTCATGAATGCATGAGATATTTCTCCTGGTGTATAAGCGTTTCATTATTGTATTATCAAGTCACATGATCTTTTTAGTATGGTAACTCGGCATAAATTTTGTAAACTATTTCAAAGTGCATTCTCAAGGGTAAACCATACCTTATTTAGTGCTTCTTTGAAGTCCTAAGATAGTGTTAACATAAATGTTCTGGAGGTATGATCTTATAATTATAGATATGCACCATTACATCACTCACTCCTCCAGTGTGCTGACTACTCTCCACTATAGAAGATTCCTTCTTTCATTCTATTGTTATACCTTATGGAAGTCAGATTGCATATGACCTGATTTGTCAAACCATCCAGCTAAGGTTTAGATCTTATGCTGATTACACTTTAGTGAAGCCTCTGAGATGTGTGAACTTTAAATGTGTAACTGTAGAAAATCTCAGTGAAGTGTTACCTTAACTTACTTTCTTGTACTGTACAACCTCATCAATGCAACATCCTTTGGGAGAAGCCAAATGATGTTGTTGTTTAGAGATTGTTGCTCTAGAGGGGTTAAATTAATAGTTAAAAGGTACAGTGGGAAAAATCATGCTGTTGTTGAAAGGAGGTTGTTGCTCAAGAGAGGGCCACTCTGGAGAGGTTTCACTGTACATTGTGACCTATTTATACTTAAGTTGAGCTTGATTTGTTGAAGAAGCTGGCTGTATACGAAAGTGAATTTATTTGAGTGACTCTCTCTGGATTCATTTTTTGTGTAACTTAATACTGTATAAATCCTTGCAAAGGAATAGTAGCTATAAGAAATTTGATTACTTTTCTTATATCGATGAGTGTTGTACTGAGCGCAAGGAGAATAGCACACTTACTTCTATCCCTGAGGTCTTTACTGTCTCATTTACACTGATTCCAGTACATTAAAATTCTGCTAATCTCAAATGTACTTCTCAGCAATTTCATTTATGTTTGAACAATTTTCTAAATATTATACTGGATTCACATTTTGATGCTGCTATTATACAAAGTGCTCGGTTAGTTAAACCGAATTAAGCTTGAAAAAAAACTTGTCTGCTTCCTGCAGTCACTTTGATTATAATCTATCCGTCTCCTGGCAAAATTGTCTTCAGTGTAAATGTTTTATCCAGGAGGGAAAATGAACCTCAATCTGCCGTATTAATGTTTCGTTCTAGGAAGGAAAGTGAACCATTCTTGTTAAGTGCATTTTGAAGTATATCCTGAAGGGTCTCTGTTAGTGACTAGTTGCTTGTACTGTTAGTGTATATTGGTCACTGAGAAGAGTTATGCTTTCTTGGATATTTAGTTTCTTCTGTCTCTCATTGTCCGCTTCATTAAACTGTCTCTCACTGTGACAGGACATCTTTTGGAATTTGCTTTAGAGCAAATAGATTTCTGGTTTCCGTCCTGGTTTGTAGTACAAATTCTCTGGATTATGTCATATGGTTGGTATAAAATATGTCAGATGTACGCACTGTTGGAAATAGTCAGTTTATAAATCACCAGTATTTGTTCATAAAAATGGCACCTAAATTCCTTCCTAAACATGCCATGAGGTATGTTTGTCTGAAGGAAGATTGCTTTTCCAGATGTAATATTGCTTCATGAATATGACTTTTAGAAATAGGTTGATCTATAAATGAAGCTACTGATAAGTTGCCAAAATTTTTTAACATTGAACTAAACAAATTTCATGTTATGGTTTAACACCTCTTGAGACTTGTAAAATGATAAACAGTTTTTCGTATAAATTTTTGATAAACACATGTGCATATACTGACCACCTGTCTATTATGGTCACATACAAGTGGCTATTTCAATGCATGCAGATATTTGTGTGCTTGAAATTACATGTTGAAGACATTTTTTTCAAGATGATAAAGAATGTATTGTTAAAGTTGGGCAAATTGTTCGTATATGATATGTTAAGCTAAAGGAAAACCTAATAGTGCATAAATAGATCTGTCATGCTGATGAATTTTTTTTGTAATTTTAGCAAATAATTTATGCTAAGTTTACATCAGTTTTGGCATGATGCAGTGTGTATCAAAGTCTATAACTCAGTATCATCGTCAGGTATCTCGTATGATGCATTTCCTTATTCTCTGCTTAGAATTGAATACTAATGGATATTGAATCATGTTAATTTCCGGCTGGTTGTGTTTTTAACCATTCTTTGTTTACTTTCTGATCTTCGTGCTGTTCTACTCTCTAAATTGTCTCTCCAATATTGATTGCTGGATTCAGTTGTGGACAGATTTATACGGAGGTATACGCAATAAGATGCTGATTTGTTTTTGCCTTAGTCGCCCATATTTATTTTTATATTGTTGTAATTTACATATAATTATAGGATTATGGATTATATTGAAATGAGACAAGTTCTGAAATCATATTGTGTTAAATATTAGACTTCTTGGATTTGCTTCTATTGTTATTATGGCAGTATTGTCATTTGTACTTTTTTAGGTGACAGACCCCTTTTTTGTTTTCTTGATTTAATTGTTGAATTATAGTTTAGGTCTATTTTTATTGAGTGAACACTGTAGAAGTGTTGATAATTGCACCTTGAGATGGTTGATTTTGTGATTTTTTAAAATAATAAATACACTTGAGATGTGCCAGGTTTTTTTGCCCCTTCTATTGCAGGGGCAATTTATAGGTGTCTTCCCCTCAGAAAAAATCTTTAAAATCATACAGTTTTCCCCTAAAATTCAGTTAACATCAAGTTTTTCTTTCCCTTTTGCAAAAGTACCATGTAATTTTCCCCAAATTTAAGAAAAAAGCTCCTTCCTCTACCTGTGAAAAAAGTCCTGTGCATAAGTTGGAATAAATATTTACACGACTCTGACCTCAGTGATCCTTGAGCATTGTTTTACTGTGTATCTAATAAGGTTTCCTAAATTTGGTAATAAAGTTTTTCTTGGAATCTAATACTTACACTATAAAGACTTGGGCCTTGAACCTGCTGATTGATAAATTCTTGAAGAGTGTACTTAATAGATTAAGGACAACGCGATAAGTTCCTGGGATTGTCAAAGACGTTTACCTATTTTTATACTTCAAGTGCGGAGAGTTGCCGACCTAAGATATACTGGTACATTAGTTATTGACTTTTACAGTATATTTGAGACAATTGAATTACACTGTGTGATTTCCTGCTGATAGTATAATATATTAGTAATGTCAGTACAGTTTAGGAATTTTATCATAATTTTATTTGATGTGTACACCGTACAGACTAACATAATGTTGGTTGTAAATTCAGTGTGGTTAGCATCTGGTTGTCTACACACTGCAATAATTGTTCTTGATTCCCTACGGGTAATTAATGGGAAAAGGTCCTATACATTTGATGGCTTAGGAAATTATGGATGTTAATCTATGGTCTATAAATCCTTTGATTTGTGTCTTTTTTGTGTGTTTCTGATTATCTAGAGCTGCAGAAACATGGCATAATATTCAGCTGTGCATTCTGGCTTATTTGCATAATTTTAATATCAATATTGAATTGTATTCGTTCATTGTATTTTATACCATCAACTGTTTGTTATCAGAATCATGCTGATGAATTATTCATGTTATTTAGATATTCATGAATCATTTAAATGATGGATGTTGTAATATAGTCCAATTATGGATAATCCATTTCTTAATTAGTGAGCTACGATCAATCAAGTACCCTGTCAACTCATTTTTTCTAGCCTTACTTATAAATGATACTATGAACTTATGAAGGGTAAAATTGTATTGTTTTATTTTGAGGAGGTTACAGATACAGTATAACCTCAGATAGCTACCACCTCAATATTATGACAACTTTGTTATAAAGACCGCATATTTTCAGCCCACCTTCCAATAACTCTCTTATAATTAACCTTAATAATGAGACCACTCATTATTATGACTGATTTTCAGGTCCTGAAGGCGGTCTCATTATAGAGATTTTACTGTAGACTATATTAATTAAAGCATAATGACTTGAATATGATACATTTTATGAGTAAGTTGTCATGGCTTGTTGAATGCATAGAAGAGTGTACAGGTTATCAGGAGTTATTGGGGAGAACTGGGTATTTCATACATAATTGGAATTCTGTTGAAAAATATTGTAATCAGTGCTAATGGAAAATTTATATAGGCTTGAATAGTTTGTTTTCCTGATTCATTTTCATGTGTAAAATTGTACATGTGTATGCATTGTGTTGATATTTATTGATATTTATTGAATAAAACATAGTTTAAACGAAACAGTATGAAACCCACAATAAACATTCAAGAAAATAAAAATCAATGAAACCCACAATAAACATTCAAGAAAATGAAAATCAATGAAACCCACAATAAACATTCAAGAAAATAAAAATCAATGAAACCCACAATAAACATTCAAGAAAATGAAAATCAATGAAACCCACAATAAACATTCAAGAAAATGAAAATCAATGAAACCCACAATAAACATTCAAGAAAATGAAAATCAATGAAACCCACAATAAACATTCAAGAAAATGAAAATCATCTCTTTGTGAAATTTTACTACCTTTGTGAACTGATCTCTGATCAAGGTTAGATGCATTAGTAACAGCAAATAATCATAGAATAATTGATTCTGTCATCAAATTTGAATCCCAGTTGTCATCTGTGTGATTAAAGTCTGTTTATACTGCATGGCTCACATGGCTTACTGATGAAATTACTATTAGTTTGATAGTGTATGATTTGATGCATTTGTTCTGATGTTTAATGTCTGTGTTGTGATGTTACACCTGTGTGATGCGCTGATTCAAGAATTCCAGGTTCATTTCATTTATTGAAATGTAACCTTCTGAGATATCGTGTGTCAATATTAAATTATTTAAGAGTGAATATTATTCATATACAGTTGTAATACCATTGGTATTGATTAGAGTTATACTTCATTGTGTTCGGCAGAGTGTTTAATGTGGTATGACTATGAAGTTTGGTTATATCCAGTTCACTATTTTAGTACTTCCCTTTCAGAAATGCTGCAATATTAAATACGATACTTGATCAGTCAAGCATGGTTGCAAGTCACTTATATCTCTGGACCATACCAATTGTATAATGTGCGGCCAATGTTATATGGCGTGCAAACAAGCGAATAGTTTATGACCATAGATACAATTAGTGAACAGTTATATGATGTATATATTTGTGTCTTTTGTCTTTAATAGGATCACGGTGTAGCATTTATGGAGACTAGCGCTAAAACAGGGATGAATGTAGAACTAGCATTTATGGCAATTGCAAGGTAAGGGGAATACAAGAAAACTTACCCCCTGGATGGATACTGATGTTAAGTCTTTGTAATTAAACAATAAAGGTTTTCATTGGACATAAAAATGATTTCTTCTCAATGATTGCACAAACTCTTTGTTTAAAAATGAAAAGAAATTTGTTTTTAGGTAATCTTACTTTCATTCTTTCATGTCTAGTGAAGCTTAAGGGCTGTTTAGAAGTCTAGGTAAGAAGGCAGAAGGTTTTGAACTATCCCAGTCTTGCATAAATTGAAACCAATTCCTTGACTGAAATTCAATGAACTTGATTTCTTTTTTATCTTCCCAAAGTATGATGTTTCATAAATCATTTACATTCGTATGCGGCATCACTTGATTTCTTCTGACACCTGTTTCATCACTAATTAATTTTATGTCTAAATGATGTTTATTGTCTGCCTCCAAACTGACAGATCTATGGTATGCCCCCAGTCTGTGAATTTTATAACTGCATTAATATTATGTGAATCTTGCCATTATCTATCTTCAATGAATGGAGACATATTGCTTTTGTCAGTATATGTTCATTCTATTTCTTTCTTTTCTCTTAATATTGTCTGTAGCATATTTTAAGAACTCTTTTGTACTTTGTTGTTAAACTTTGAATAAGTTATAAGTAATTGTCCAGGTGTACGTCTCTAAACATTTGACCATGACCTAAGTCCTTGGGATTCAAAATCATATCACTCAAAATCCCATTTCTTGCATTTTTTGTACACAATAATCTATTCTTGAAAGAGACTTATCTGTTTTTCATATGTACAATACACGATACATGCTTGCCTCCCTTGCATTCGACAGTATGCAGATTTTTTCATATGTGGACATTTTATTTTATCATGTTATGAAGTACTAAGACTTCCTTGTATAGGAATAGTCTGATTGTCTGAAAGCTTGTCAGAATTGTTATTTTCATTATGTGCTCTCAATTAATGTGTCTAGTCTTTTTAGCTTTGTACTTTTCCCATTTCAACATTTTTTTGTTTTCATAACTTTCATTACTTGGATACTTCGTATCATTCTCTTTGTTGCTACTTTTATCAAAGTATACTTACAGAATTACACCTGTCTATATAATAAAATTGTCATTATATTTTATGCTTTCGGCAAGCAAATTCGGATTGAATTATTTGATACAATGTGATTTTTACGTGATTGCAGGGATTTGAAAATGAAGAAGACACGTCAGCCTACAGATCCAAAGTTCAATGTTGCAGAATATGTGGACAAAGAGAAGAAAACACCAGGATGTTGTAGCTAGCAACATGTGCTAAATATTGACACTAATATTGTCTTGTTACGATGTTATTATATGACAGATATGTTACACTGTTCTTGCATGAATGTCCCTCCTATAAAACTTCACTTCATACCGGATCATCTTTCTAAATTAATGATAATACTCAATATATATTTAACTCTAAATAAATAGATAGTGTGCCCTAATTATACATATTCTTGTACAGTTAATTACTATAAAGTAAGTGCTCTGAACTTCCTGTATTGAGCAGTCATTGATTATTCTTGAATTCTCAATTCAAAATAGAAAAAGCACTACTCCTTAATATACCAGTTGATCTTTGAAAATCTGTAGAAAGTGAATATCGAAATGATTCTGCTAGTATTTCATACCACCACAGAACATTTTCCCTCTTTCCTTTATTCCGCCTTAGTTATGCCCCATGGCACATTTGGGAAACTTGTGTTTTCTGTACTTTTGGGCCCTTTACAGTGTTTCACTTAATTTTGTTGCATACCTTTAATTTTGTTGCATACCTTTATTTAAAGATAACTTAAGTGTTTTGGATTTGAACAGTGGTCTGTTTCTGGTACTCTTGCAGTAAGGAGGATACATGTTAGTTACAAAAATGTTTTTTAATGTTTCACTTTTTGTGTTCATTGTAATTGTTACCATGGTAATGTTGTTACATGTGCAAGTCCTTGAACCGCAGTGCTGTTAGTTCTTTTATGTTGGTTTGTACGAGTTTTGTTAAAATTGTATCTGATGATTTGTTCAATGGCATTAATGACTGTCTTTCTGTATGTTCTGACGTTTGTTACAGATTTACAAGAATTTGCAGACTTTGTGTAAATGAAATAAAAAGTACTGGCCAAAATTCAGTCGTGTGAAAGGACCAATAACTAAGTTCGTGATCAGAAATCATTTTAGCAATTCTTTCTGTGAATTTCTTGATAACAATATAACGATGATTTTCCCCATTTTCCCGTTAATGGCTCAAATTTCCTTATGAATAAATTTGATTTGGTGCTGCCTGAAATTTTTCTTGAGAAATCCGATGAATATTTTGTTTGTTCGTCAACTTAAGGCCTTCATGTGATTCATTTGATTTCATGTATGGTTTCACACCTTATTAATTCTTTACGAGTACATGCGTATGATTGGCATCACTTTTCGGTCAACATTAGTATAATCATGTTTACTGTACACTATTATTCCATTAAGTAAGTTCTTTGTATGGCTTCTGGTAAAAGCAAGTGATTGTTAGAATGTTGGTGAGTTTTATACACATGGTCAACTTTTATCAGAAAAACTCTGGTTACTTTGTAATGTATTTTAATTGAAAATTGGGGGTATTACTTATGTATAGATTTAATGATATCATTAACAATTTTAAGTTATGACATAGAAGTTTAAAATTTGACTTCAAAACTTGGTAAGACTGCACTAAATCCATGTAACTATCAGTAAACATGGATACTTTTTGCGTTTTTTATAGGAAAGTATTCACCGTAATTAGAGCAAAAACATGTAAAATTGAGTCCCTTCTTTGTTCAATCCTTAACTTCTGTTTCTTACTATAATGCTTCATATAACAAATTTCAGATGTGTGAATTATTATCCATTTGTGTGGAGTAGTATTTAGTTTGAATAATTTCAATAAAAAAAGATTGAGTTAGGATAAAGTATTGCTGTAGAAGTCCATATAATATTTGAATGGTTGCCTTTTATACAACAGCAATAAAAGGAAGATTCACAATGATAGTTTATACATGTATTGTGATTACAAAATACGTCTTTTTATATTTTTTTGTAAATGTTGTGTTATTTTTTCTTCTAGATCTGGAAAATATCTGTTATTGCTACATTGATTCCAGTAATTTTCAGCTGCTAGGAATTGTCACTAACCCAAAAAGTGTATAAATGACAAAAAGTTCTAATTGTTTGCCTATCACAGGGAACTATTTTTTCTTTTACTCGAGGCTTGGAATTATTGGAAAGGTTGTAATGAAACATTTCTAAATGGAAGTCTGCTGTAATCATGCATAGTTTAATTTTATTTTCAAGTAACCGTTGTAATTATTTGGTGCTGATTTGCATGAAGTTTAAATTGTTTACCCTTGAGACAGTTTATGGGAAGCCAGGGGCTGTGTGGGCATGATTTTCATGGAAATATTTGTCAAAATGATTCTAAATCCCTTCATTAAATTGGACCATATCCACCTCTACTGACAAACTTGATTGCTGTTAAATATTCACTGCTGTTAAATATAACATAATTGTTCATTCATATTTGAATACATCATGTCTGTGGTTTGTATCTATCCAGGCTAGTTGTTGAGGATGAGGTAGATTGTAGATGCACTGCTCTTTTCCCCTGTTCGTTAAACTTTTATTATGTTTGTCAAGTACACACTTGTGTCAAGTTTGTGCAATCAATTTCCTATCATTGAAATCTTTAATACAATTCCAACAAGTCTATGAAATCCGTTACCATTTGTAAAAAATGTGAGATCCTTGTGTATTCAAGTTGCCTTTTTCGGAAATCCTAATTTGATTCTAATAGTCAATTTTGTGAAATCCTAAGTTATATAATTATACCCATTTAATACAATAATTGTGCTTTCATTCTTAAATATTTTGTATAAGATCATTAATGGAAGCTGGTTATATATTTGTATGATCAATTTTCATACCTGTATTCAAGTTTGTTTTTATGACATTTAGTGCGCGGTGGAGTTCGATCTTTAGCGCAGGACTTTTCATTAGTATGGGGATGTAAGAATCTTACGTTAATGTTGTTTGTAGACGGTATGGTAATTTCTGTATCATACAAGCTGTTTTATTGAATACATAATACGTGTATGATTATTTTTATAAATACCAGTTTATATCTGAATGATATGTTCACATTCCAGAAGTGAAACATTCTATTCATCAGTCATTCCACTTCCGTTCTTTCAATTAACGATTTTATTTATTGTTAAATAGTTCCAATACTTATTATATCGTGCATTTTATTGGATGGTGCGTTTTTTATGTGTTCTATTTCAGTCTTTGACATACTTACCATGCCTAGATTTCATCTTTTTTTCTATTGCAAAATTTGTCGCATTATTTTCGGTTTTATTTAGTTATAAAACATTCCGTGTAGTTATTATGTATTGTTACACATAATATATCTATCTACATAATTGATTGTTTCAAACTACTTTTGGCAGTTTGAATGATTTTATTTGCATGTTATCATGGACAAAATTATTAACTGAATGAGTTCATAGAAACGTATCACCGGATGGTCTTCAGAAATTGTAGCAATAGAAACATTCAACAGTCACTTGTAATTAGGCATGTAATATCATTCATGTACATGTATGGTGTTTTTGTTGATGTCTTATGAATATTAAAAATGTGGGACAGTTATTGCTACTTTAGTTACACCATTTCTTTACCATGTTACTAATGCAAAGCTTTTTTTTTACAAATCTGTGGACTTAATTTTCTGATTTAAATAAAAAAAGCATCAGTAGGCTTTAAACACCATTGTTTTACTTATTTTGAATGACTGTTGAATGAAAAAGTTCCTGGATAAAAAAACTCCAGAAAAAATCAGGAATTTGGTCTCTTTAAGGAAGTAATATACAGTGAAACCCCTGAAAACCGGACTCTCTGAAAATCAGACAATTTTTCAATTCCCATTTTTTTCTTTTCTATAATCAATAGTTTTCTGAAAATGGGCTTCTCAGAAAACTGGACTTTTGAATCAATCCGGTTTTGAATATGTCCGGAAGGGGTCCGCTTTTCAGGGTTATACTGCGCATGTATTGTGTTTTATGTATAAGACTCTGTTCAAAGGTTGTGCTTACTGATTTATTTATTATTTTGTTATTCAAGTTATTTATTTATTTTTTGCTAGTCTAGAAAATATTGTGCTAAAGAAACTAATGAATCTCTTGTATAATTTCATCATTTATGTCAATGTAGTTCAGATGTTGACTGTGGATTCGCTGTCGAATTAATATAATTCTGTCTATAAGATATAGGTACATATGAACAAATCGTTTCCATGGTTACGGTATAGCAGACTGTTAAGACCATAATCTTATTCAGATTTATAGTTTGAATTTATTTCTTTACAATATTTATAGTTGTGCTCAACATATATTGTTCAACTTATAATCTAGAAGATTTGAATATATATTGACGATATGTTATATCTTAACAATTCATAGCAAATATTAAGCCTTTAACGAATAATAATTTATTTAATTGTTGTATATAAATAACTTGAATCTCATTGTGTTGCTTGCCTTACAAAGACACTTATCTCCCTTATTTTATTTTCTTTATTAACATACCGTGTTTGCATTTTGTTTGACAAGCTTTTTATTGCTTGTTTATACTATGTGTGAATACAGAATTTTGCCTGATTCGTGTAGGCATTCACAAGTACGCAAAAAATAATGTAATATAAATCGACTCTTATCATTTTTTGTCTCTAATTAACAGGTTGCCACAGTTCATACTTCATTCTGAACATTTATTTAACAAGCAGTTAATTTCAAAACAGGAATTCAGCACAACTATTGTCCTGTGTTAGATTAATCTTTTGTCATTGTACGGGGCATTCTATCGTGACAGAGGTCAGGATATACTTAGTGGTGTTGAATATTACAGAGAAACGTCCATACTTCTAGTCTTCTTTGATAAGTTATTGTTAAGTGTTTATCTTTTTTCTTGTTACTTAATGTTCACTTTTTTTATTGGTTCAAAAGTTTATCTATTTATTCATAATTTGTCTGTAATTTGCGTCTTTCAGCAAATAGTTGTGAATTCATTTATATGCATCCATATATTGTGTAAGGAAATCCATAATATTGTTTTTCGTTTATATCGAGCTAATGAATTCTTTATATTAATCATTATTTTTTCCAATTCGTCTTCCTTCACTGTTTAATGTAATTAATTATCTTTTAAGTTGCTTAAGACCTGGGTTCATTTAAATAAACATTTATCAAGTCAATTTAAGCTAGGAAGTTTCATTTGAGACTATTTTATAAGGAAATATTTAATGTAAAACATATTCTAGTCAATATTCTTTCAAGGAGATTCGATTGAAAAAATTTCATTTTTAAGTTAGTAATACCAGGCCTTGTAACAAAAAAGTCAGAGTTTTAAAGTCAACTTCAAAAAACAGATAAGATTGGAATACCTTTTGAATTATTAATACTCGTAGTAATTGATCTATGAACAAAGCTTTGTGCTTCTAGAATTCCTGAACTTGTACTTATATGAGTAGTTGTAGTAGTATTTTCTTGAGTATATATTTATTCGTGTGCAATTATTCCATCTTATTTGCTCTTACTTATCTACCTGTAGAAATTTGTAATATTGCATTCATATAAACTATGTGACATATATTCATAGATCTAGGTCATTAAATTATAATTGTACATGGTGATTGGGATTTTCTATGGTAGATGTACATTCATATATATAAGGCGTCTTTTTTATGATTTTCTCATGTAAAGTTCCATACGATGTCATACCATATTGCATTTGATATTATTCCCTTCAAGTGTTCAATTCTCATGATTCATCTACATCACATTTTTCGGTCAGTTATTCAACATAAGACGAACCAAATGTTTTATCTTTATTTACAGGAATGCATTTGTTTTATTTAATTTGTCAGCAGAGTATTTAAATTTTCATGACTTATCAACTATATGATGGCATCATAAGCTTTATGTAACATTTTGATTAAATTTTAATAAATTGCAGTATGTGCAAGGTTTAGGTATAATTAAAAGTTTTTAGCTAGCCTGAGCATGTAGTGCCCGGTGAACTATAGTGATCAGTCAGTCTTCTCCGGCATCTGTCGTCCACACCTGGGGGTTGTTAAAAATCTAGTGGTAACACTTTTGAACGAATCTTCATCAGACCTTGTCAGAATGTTCGTCTCAATGATATCGTTGACAAGTTCGAACATGGGTTATCTGGGGTCAAAAACTAGGTCATCAGGTCAAATAGAATAGAAAATTTGTGAACACTCTAGAAATTACAGATTTGATTGGATCTTCATGAAAATTTGTCAGAATGTTTGTATTAATGATTTTGTAAAATTAGGCGAATATGGGTCAAAAACTAGGTTACTAGGTCAGCACACTAGAAAACCTTGTTAATGCTCTAGAGGTGGCAATTTTGATTGAATCTTCATCAAACTTTGTCAGAAGGTTTGTTTTAAAAACTAGGTCACCAGGTCAAAGAAAAACCATGTTAACGCTGTAGGGGTCACTGTTATGATTGGATCTTCACCTTGTCAAAATGCTTGTCTTAATGATTTCTTGATTAAGATCGATCATGGGTCATCTGGAGTCAAAAACTAGGTCACTAGGTCAGTGCACCAGAAAACCTTGTAAATGCTCTAGAGGTTGCAATTTTGATTGGAGGTTCACCAAACGTTGTCAAAATACTTAATGATATCTTGGTTATGATCGAACATGGGTCAGCTGGGGTCAAAAACTAGGTCACCAGGTCAAATCATAGATAAACCTTGTTAGTGGTTTAGGGATCACAGGTTTGATTGGATCTTTACCAAACCTTGTCAAAATGATTGTTTTAATAACATCTTGGTTAATGTCAAACATGGGTCATCTGGGGTCAAAAACTAGGTCACCAGGTCAAATAATAGAAAAACCTTGTTAGCACTCTAGGAGTCACAGTTCTGATTGTAGGTTCACCAATCCTATTCAAATGCTTGTCTTAATGATATCTTGGACAGGTTCGAATAGGGGTCATCTGGGGTCAAAAACTAGGTCACCAGGTCAAATCTTTGGAAAACCTTGTTAACCCTTTAAAGGTCACAGGTTTGGTTGGAGGTTCACCAAACCTTGTCAAAATGAATGTCTTAATGATATCTTGGTTAAGTTGGATCATGGGTCACCTGGGATAAAAAACTAGGTCACCAGGTCAAATCACTGGAAAACCTTGTTAACCTTCTAGAGGTCGCAGATTTGATTGGATCTTTGTTTAACTGTGTCATAATGTTTGTATTAATGATATCATGAACAGGTTTGAACATGGGTCAATTCATGTAAAAAACTAGGTCACCAGGTCAAATCACAGGAAAACCATATAAGTTGCAATCTTTACTCAGATGTGTGAAAAAGGGATATCTTGGCCAATTTGTTTTTAATTGCATAACTGGTACTAATTGACCTTTCCTGCCTCTTCCACACTAAATCAACATCAACATGAAGTTATTAATAAGAATTAATATCTGTTTATTTCATATCAAAATAACAAGTTTGGTTTAGTACCAATACAAATGGGTGCCCGGTCTATATTGTCGGTGTTGGACTGTACAAATGTATACATAGATTGTACTTGTTAACATGATGTAACTGTATCTTCTTGTTAGATGTTAATTAATCCTAGACTTTCTGTGTTATGACTGTGAGCTTTATAACAAAATGTGTGGTATAGGTTGTTGTGGCTCATAGATGAAGTTAAATAAATTGTACTTATTTTATTAATGAAAGATTAAATGTTTGGTATATCATAAAATTGTACACCGCTGTTGAAATAAACAATTGTATTTAATTGAAATGTTCACTTGTTCTTAATATACACATGTTCTAAATAAAATTATTGAATAATCTTGCTTCTAACTAACTTCAATATGTTGTGGATTGGTATTAAAAATGGCATTTTTAATTAAAAAATTTCAGACTTTCAAAAACTTGCAAAATAGCAGTCAAAATGATAAGCATTTTTCAATCCTTGTAATATTCACATCAAGACTTTTAATATTCAGCAAATTTGCACAAGAAATACTGAGCTTTCTGAAGTATGTCCAAATGACAGACATGGATAAACAAATTGCCCCTCTTGAAACAAGAACAGTGGTGATGCAATATAAATATAGTCAACAGAACAGCGTTATCTTTGAATCAAATCAGCAATGGACTCGTACAGAACAGATCATCGATAAACATTCAAGTAAATTTTGTACCTTCTTTCACATTTCAGCAACATTAAAATTCGGAACAATTTTATAATAAATACTAAATAATAAAACACCAAAATCGGTCTTAAATAAGATTATAATTTTTATATCAACCTAAATATTACAAAGAAATACGAAACACAAAACACCTGAAGACAATGAGCAGTGTTGGTACAAACGTCATAACAAAATGACTGATGAGTTACGATACAAAATACAAGAAGTAATACAATTATTTCACATAAAACATGGTCCACAAAGCAAATGCCCTTATTATGTTACATCTAGAAAGGTGAAGCACTACCAGAAAAACAATCATTCTGAGTATTGCATTTTAAGAAAAACATGAATGACACACATAAGCTTGACATAGTAAATAATTATTTCTAACAATTCTATAAAAATTTTGAATCTTTTCATATATATTATAAATATTCTTCTCTTAGTGAGGTTTTTCAAGCTTAAACAATAATAGTCAGTGTAAAAATATGAACAAAATACGACTACTGATATACAGAAACATGCATCTGTCTATCAACAAGGGAAACAACTCTTTCTGCAACATTCATTCCATAACTTAGAGTTGTCTACCTTTGTTGCTTAATCTAAAATGTAAGCACTAACGTGGCTAACAGACTAATTTATACACACATCCAAGTATAACAATATAAATACTAAACAACATTACAAACTATTAATTTGTACTCTTCATAACATGTCTTAAATATATCTATTAACTACATGTATGTATATGAGTTAAAATCCTAATAATCATCATAGTGGGTTTGATCTAATAATTAACTTTCCAACATCATTTAATCCATATATATAATTTAGATGTAGAAATAATTACAATCTATATTTCGAATCTTTACTACACCTTAATGTAACACACCAGACTGTAAAGAAAACATGTGCCATTCAAGTGTCAAGTTTCCATGGGAACTCAAACAGGAAGCCATCGCTCAGTAGAATTCCTCATCATCAACCGCCTTGGATTTCTCTTTATTTTGATTCTGTATTTGTGACTGACTCCTATACATGTCAGCAACCTGAAAGATAAATGTAAATATGTAAGAAATACATAAAACAAGAAATTAATATGTAATTCGATCAAATTACATAGATAATAAGTAAAAGCTATGAAAAGGAATCAATAATATTACATGTGTGATGAACATTTGAAGAATTCACTAAAAATAGTATTCAGTTTGTTCTAGGAACTTCTTATTATACCTCCGCAAATGAAGTTTTCGGGGGTATACTGGAACCAGTCTGGTTGTTGGTCAGTTGAGCAGTCTGTCCCAATTTTGCAGGGGTATTTAATCATAATTCAGTGATTGGTCTAGTATGCATAATGGCAAGATTATCTTTACATACAGTTCACAATTTGAAGTCATAGCTCTATTGTACAAATAACTCTAATACATTTGACCTCTAAAAATACCCATCACCCAATAAAAACAGGACTTTTCTTGTAACTTTCTAAAATGATGTATAACATTCCTGCTACGGACGGTCAATTTACAAGCAATGTGATATTATCCAGCACCCCCAACAATTTCATGTCTCATTGTAACACTAGATTATAGAAGGAGTAAAAAGCCCCTGTAGCAAAGCTTGCTGGGTATTATTGAATGATTATGGGTGATGCAATGTCCTATTATGTTACGTGTATTTGACATTTTCAAAGAAAAGGCCAATTGCTTTCCTCTATGCGTGAGTGAAGCAAGAATACGGTTTATTTATATACAAAAGAGATATTTGCAAAATTCTCATTAATTCTTGGACAAACTTCGTGCACCTCTGACAGTAGCTTTAACAGTAATGAGAAACAATACATCAATTCTAAGAACATTAAGTTCTTAAAAGAAGGATTACATGTGTCTTCTTTCATTACTGGTAAACTTGTCATAATCAAACCGAACGACAGCAATACTTAGGTTTCAATGCAAATATGGTGTGCCTGATAATATGTCTGATTCTTACATCTACAATGATAAATAATGGATCATGTTTTCAACTAATTCATCAGGATTTCTTAGAACTCCACAGAATTACAAATAATTCTGGGAATACAGTCAACTTTATGCATATCTTACGTAGATATGCGGCTAAGTTTTAGCTGAGATCGTGAATATTAACAAATAAAAAACAAAAGCACATATGGATATCAGTTTGTGAAATCACGGAGAACTTCACTATCACCGATTCAAACAATTTTGATAAACCTCAGTAACTTTTTGCTGCCCATTTAGTTAGCATAAACATTTCAAAGCGTGATATCTAGGTACAAAGTAAATGATAAAAACTTTGCTCAAACTTATCTGCACGAAACATCTGCAGGGAAAAAAATTGGTACAGTATAAAACTTTCCCAACTACATGTGGCATAGCAGTGCTCAGTAGTTAGAAGGCTCGTAAATATTTCTCAAGTGGACAACACATTCCAAACGTCAAGTTATAAATAAAACATGAAGCTAAAATTATACTTAATTATTGCTGTTGTTAGAAATATACCAAATTCTTGCACTAACTACTTTTGGTAAAGAAAAACTAGTGAATGGCGATCAATGGGCAGAGATGGAAAATATGATGTTGATATTTAAATTTATTTGATGTACTTAAAATTTCTTATTTAAAAATCTCTTACATAAAGAGACTAATTTTGGTCAAAGTTCTGCTAATGAAAATATTGAAAAATAGATTATTTTTACTACGTATTCCTCATGAAATACACAGAACAACATCATTTCAGTTATAATTACCTACTGAAATATACTAAACATGAGAAAATAAGGCTTCAGTAGCCAGTTCATTTCAAAAGTGTGAATGTTTTAATATATTGCTGATAATGACTATCTCATAAAAAAAACTAAATCAATAGACAGTCCTAAATTTACCCACACTAAAAATCTTAGCGGATCAGTTAATTGAACCATGTTTAATGACTACGTTCCTATTTACAAGCTATTGACACAGTACATAATTAACAGCAATTAAAATAGCACAAAAAATGGACAGCAGAATAATTGAAAGATTGAAGCATTGACTAAAATCGCATTAAGCGGTATGCTTACAGCTAGTCATTTGACAATTGTGTGGAAGCTTGCCACTGTTTATATCATAATAATAAGCAATGGAACAAAAAACATCAGAAAATCACCACAGCTGTTAAAACTAGTCCCCATTAACACTATCACAGGTTATTTGTAACAACAGGAAAAACCGTGCAACTTGGAGAGCAAGATGGTATGATTTGATTACAGTCTTGTATTTGATCCTTACAGGAAACATTTTCTCGTGAGAAAACGTAACTTAATTCCTTCATACCATTATTTACAAGTAAAAATGACAGAACACAATGAATACTACCAACATTATTTCATTAACAGCTTGAGAAATAGCGTAAAATAATGTCATAAAGATGATGACAAGCTATGCTACAATACTCTGTCTGAATTTGTCTGGTTTTGTTTTTTACTGTTTTGAAAACATTTAAGTGGCAGACGTAGCGTGATTTCTGAATCACATACAAACATACAAATGTATCAACATAAGACCAGCATTACAGAGGCACAATATACAGATGTGTTTATTATACTCATAAGATTTGTGGCACACCGGTAAGTCAGGCGCAACTCAAAATAGCTGTCTAAGATTTATTGACAACTTGCTATAAATTAAAGTAAAATTTTGTCTTTTCAAGAAGTCTTGACAGAAAATACAGTAATATTACCCAATACACAAATGTTGTGTCTCAGTAAAAGACTCTGATATGACAAATTATCTCACAATCAATATGGTGGTAATTTGATACTGAGACATTCATTTTCACATTTAAATTAGTCGTGAATTCAACAGTCTTCATCGAGAAAAAAGGTTATAGCCCTGCCAAAATATCACCTAATAACAAACAAACGACATGTTTATAAAAGTCAACTTTACTGAGTACCTGTCTGCACAAATGCTTTTAATATAAATAAAATTGTCCAGTTACTATGGTAACCAAGGCAAACATTTCATGAAACCAGCAAAACTGGCGAATTAGAAATATTTACAAACCAGTCAATAAGCTTACCTACTGTCTACACTGTGTGCAAAATAACCAGTAAGATATTCAAAAACCAGTCTATGAGCATACCTAATATCTATACAGTGTGTAAAAATAGCCAGTAAGATAGTCACAAACCAGTCTATAAGCATACTTACTATCTATACTGAGCATAAAAATAGCCAGTATGATACTCAAAAACCTGTCTATGAGCATACTTTCTGTATTTACTGTGTAAAATAACTGGTAAGATATTCACAAACCAGTTTATCAGCATACCTACTGTCTATACTGTGTGTAAAAATAACCAGCAAGATATTTACAAACCAGCCTATGAGTACATCCACTGTCTATACTTCACCTTACCTGTTATTATCTCCTGAAAACATCTTTATGAATCTACTGCAGATAATCACATTTACATTTACAAAGATTGAGTAGAAAATGCTCAAATTAAGTTTACATTTTCCGCAGATAAATCATCAGTTGCACATCTCGCTGACATCTCCTTGGAGATATTTCTATCACATCTTTACATTCAAAAAATGTAACATCAAGTCTAAGAAGAAATGAATTTCAGTGGCCTGGTATCAACAAAAAATAACTGACCTGTGATGCCCCTGTGGCCTCTTCTGGTTTCTTGTCGTCACGGATACGTAAAAATCGAGGAAATCGAAGTGAAATACCTTTCTCAGGATCAACCTAAACAAAGTGTAAACAAGGATTATTATCAGTAAATAGATATTTATTAATTAAAAAACTAGGGGTGTAAAAAACTAGGAAAGACAAAAAGACGGCAAAACACAGAATCAGAAGCAAATTAAACTTTTAAATTTCTCTCTTGAATACAAAAATTGTGGTTGCATGTATTTTATCAAACAAAGGCGTAAGCCATCAACTGCCGGTACTTCTGTGCAGTAATATCTGTCCATTTGTTTCTGTCAAGAGGTTTCCCAAAAGTATTAAGCAATTCAATATAACAATATAAATCAGAGAACAATTTATTATCAGAACTGGGCACTGCTTTTTAAAACAAAAAATATGTCCCTGTTGAAAAATGGATAACTTTTGTCAGCAAAACGTAAAAGAGCGTTTTACGAGATCAATGTTCTTGAACATCTGGGACAAAGGTCAAGGTCAAATAGTTACATTCCAGACAATGTTTGGACAAAGAAGAAATAAGAAGCAACTGGAAAACTCACAAAAACAGAATGTCTGCTTTCACTGAAGGGAAGACATATTTACAGGGTCATTTATCAGGCGTACTTAACCAGCTAGAAGAAAATATTAAAGGTACCAACCATTCCTGCTGCAGCTTTATGGACAGGAGATATTGACAAGTCTGCAGCTTTTATCTCCCATACTTGGACTGGTTCAAACCAATGATCACATTCTACAGATTTATCCCATTTATAATACGACTTTGGTTTATCTATAACGTGCTCCTTGAAAAAGGTCGTATGATTTTCTAAATCTTCATCCTTAAAACCTGTACCAATCTGAAACCATTCAAGACGCTAATTACTTCGTGAATTCTGAGAATCAACAAAACTTGATAAAGTTGTCAAACATGACAAGAATATTGCTTTAAAGACTTTATCGTAAGATTTCATACCCTCCAAGGTTGTATAAATTATGGCTAAAAGTATAAATTCAGTTGCACTTTTGACACTAAAAAACATACTTCATCCTTGAAACTGCTAGATCAACTTTCTTTATCAATGTATGACATTAAAGTTTTACTAACAAGGCTGCATATTGCATTTAGCAAGTAGTCTCAATTTGTCAGCATCTAACCATTTTATTAACATTTTCATACAGAAAATTAACTTTGCATGATTTTGTGACAACAAAAATATGAATTCTAAGTTTTTGATGCAGTGGGATGTTTTAAAACTTCAAGAAAAAAAATCTTCATCAGATACTAACCTTACATATAGACTGATATTCTTCATTCTCCTCATCATAACAAGCCAGTAAGAATCCACCGTATCTACCAGTCCTCTTACCAGTACCAATATAACCACCTATTACAACAACATCTAACGTGTCCCCCATACCTTCTAAATAATCCTTCTTCACCTATGGACATACACATATACAATATAGCTAGAATTTTATAGGTAATGTGACATAGGAAGAACACGTAACTATATTTACAGCTCTTACTAGTAGAAAATCCTTATAATTTATACCTATAATTATTTTCTCGCAATTGAAAAAAATAATATAACAAGAGGGCCCAAGGGCCCTAGATTGCTCACCCGAGGAACATTGCATACACTGAAAGTGTTTATGAAACAAGAAATGTTTGTTAAACTTGTATGCTCCCTTAATGGCAACTAAGGACAATTAAGTGATGAGACATACCAAATATAGAAGTTCTTGGCCTTGCGGTTTTGGACATGAAGATTTTTTAAGATTTCAAACCAGGAAAATAAAGGGAACATGTACATTGTATATGAACAAATATGAATAGAAGTCATTGTACAATAATTTGCATAAAGTTACAGAACCAAAATACTATTATGAGACTGTATAGGAATGAAGGTAATATTACAGTCACAGCAATAAAAAGCCATCTTATGCCTGATGTCATATGAAGTGCAAGAATTAATTAAACTGCTTACTTTAAGCCAATTATGGGATCTTTTAGCAATCTCATATGTAGCATCAACATCTAGAGTTTTAACCATCAATCCTTCACAGTTACCTGAAATACATGTTTACAAGATGATAATACAAGTACAAACTTTTTCTTCATGCACTGTAACCTCTCCAAAGCAACACCCTTTGGGAGAAGCAAAATTAAGTTGTTGCGGAGAATTTGTTGCTCTAGAGAGGTTAAATTAAGAGTTAAATCGTACAGTGGGAAAAAATCATGCTGTTGTTATAGGGAGATTGTTGCTTAAGAGATGGCCGCTCTGGAGAGGCTGCACTGTATACAAAAACAACACACTAGAGATCTGATTAATATTTTTTTATCATTCTAAACAACAGAACATGAATAAATGAATTACATCAGTGAGAGATATTAAATCTTGCTTCAATCATCAATTACTGAATTATGAAGATTATTTCAATAAAAATCATCAAGTTTATTTTTTTAACCAATTACTTCAGTATCCAGATTCATTTACAACAATTTATTATTAGAGATGGAACCTTCGGTGATCTAAACAATACGGGTGAGCACATAAATAGTGACTTTTGACATTTCATGACTTGAGGGAACCAGTCTATACATGTACTGGTTGGAGATAGGGACTGGTGTATATTCCTCACTGTCTTTCCTAATTTGCCGTCCACAGAGTAACTGCAAAGCCCACCCTCCACTAACTTTATTTAAATATTGCAATTGTTAATCTTAACATACGCAAACATTGAACTATGCTCTTCGCTGCTGTTGTTTTTGTATTATTTCAGTGTACTGGCATGAAGACACAGCATTGTGAAGATGATCTTCAGGCATACATACTGGCATGAAGACACAGCATTGTGGAGATGATCTTCAGGCATACATACTGACATGAAGTGTTTTGTAGATGACTTCTAACAACTGACTAAAAGTATCCAATTTTAGACGTCACCCATCTTCAAGCGAAGCTCATTGAAGAAGTTTAATTATTGCGAAGTTAGCATACATGTGAGATACATTGATAGGTATCAAAAGTCAATCTAATTAAAGGCAGAACAACTTATTTGTGCTGATGTATAATTGAATTTGAATTTGATTATTAACTGTCACTATGGGGAAAAATTTAGTTTTCAGACAGTCGACATGTAATGCGCATTCCATATAACCATGATACTGTAAGGTAACACGTACATGGTTAGCAAATACTTTAACTATTATTAGTATCTTGTACTCATTAAAACGCAATCTTGTGGTGGCAACCTTTCGAAGTCTACAAATAAAGATGTATTATGTTAGGGAGCTTGTTGTAATTCATTTCATCTTTTCATACATATTTTTTGTCCAGTAATTAGAAAAAAGTAAAATAAAGCATTGTGGACGTGTTATCATTAATAGGTATACTCTACAATAAAGCTACAACCTTTGATAGATTCTTCCAAAAATTCTGAAATTTCTTCTGTATTAGACGAAATCATTGATGTGGCGAAAGTGAATTCTCCGTCAACTTCTTGAAATGACGATCTTAGTAAGTCTCTGCGTTTACGGAACGGTTGTTTCACGAGAGATTCGCCGTTTAGATAGAGTAAATCAAACGCATAAACACAAACTTGTACTTTGATATCTGACGCACTGGCATCCTGTGAAATAATAGAGAGGACTTATGACTAACACAGACCAACCATGTAGTATAATAAAATGTAATAACCCAATATTAAAGGCAAAATAGTCATACATGTATATGGCTTCTTTAAATGGACATGGCTATTAGTAATGGACATTCCTCTAAGACTAATATACCCATGTTAAAATGTTTTAGAGATACAACTTGTAAATGAATATACTGACTACACATCAGGCAGGTATTGAAGTGCTAATACTTCATAGCAACTGAGCAACATTGAAGAAAATCAAATGTCATTGACTTACAAAACAAACAAATAAGAGGAACTGATAAGTTACTATATAAAGCCAGACAACCTTGATACTAAAATCTATCAATAAGATGAATACATCACCTTCCTTTTTCTTGTTGTCAGAACTTGGAAGGGAAGAATTTGTTTTTTCTCAGGGTCCCAAGCTACAGCTTCTGTATCTAATACACACGATTTTACGTTCTCTTTGAGACATTTTGGCAAACGTGTGATAATATCAGGATATTTGCTGGTATTGTCTTCAGAATTTCTGCTGTATATGTGAATCTTGCCATTTTCTAACAAATGTATCTGAAATCGCAACAGAGTGAAAAACATCTGTTGATGTAACATACAGCATGATCTCATGCTAATACGTAACTAGTTTAAAGGCATATTTCTATTTTAATGCACTTGTCAAATTTGTGACTATAACGGATTGCAGTCTGCTGAGGGAGAAGTGTTGAATTATGGAGAGACTCCACAAGCGTTCACAGCTAATATCACTGTTAGTAAATATAATCTAATTTTATTCCAGAAAATTAAACTAAACCAAACAAAGAAACATTACACTAAGTGAATATCTTTTTTCACTGAAATTTCATGTCACAGCAGCCAGGGTCAATAGGTAACTTTCAACCTTTAACAGTGGAGGAACACCCCAGGGTTACACCTGGGTACAACCACTGACCTTCCATTAATTAACATAACAACTTCCTCACATGTGAAATTTAGTCCTGTGTGGGATTCGAACTCACAGAGGTAAGGGGCTGGTGATTACAACTCAGTGTCTATAACCACTCAACCACAGTCCCCTCAATAGAATGCCACTGAAAAAAAAGCACTTGTATAAAACAAATTCATGTCATATAAGGCACAAATATATGGACAAACATACCTGGGCTCTCTCACCATCATATTTATATTCACAGGTAAAATGATTGTTCTCAAATCTAGATAATACTTCACTGATACCTTTGGTAGGGTGAGCTAACATAGGCTTTAAAGGTATGCCTGAAAAAATATATAATATACCAACGTGTCACAAAAACTTCAATCACATGACGAAATCTTATATAGAAAAAAACTTGATATCAAGGCTTCAATTTTAAAGCATCCATTGCAACCAAATAAAACAGCGGTAAACCCTTTGCCTCATAATACCACATTTCCTCCCATCTGAAGAAGACGACTTTTGAAAACATAGCGGCAAAAGAAGTCATTGCTTGTAATGAGTAATGGCTTCTTTTGCCACAATGTTTTCCACTCCGTCAGGGAAAAATAACTCAGTTTTCTTAAATAAATTGATGTTTTGTATATTAGCTTTGAATTTGGAAGAGTCCAGATAATGCTTACGAGGTGAAGGGTTAATATTAAGGTCGGCTCAATACAAATTTGAAATATAAGATAAATATTGGAGACCTGTAGAAAATGGTTGCTAAATTAAGGTCTTAATATAAAAGTGGTCATATATTGAGGTTATATCATGCATATAAGCTACTAGTATACAAAGTTAAATGGGTTCAATTATAACAAGTTCTAACATTACTTTGAAAATATAAATGAAGCTAGTACTACCACCCTAAGCCTTCAATACTATAGCCTTGTAAATTATCAGACATGTACGTCCATCATGATAAAGTGACCTTCAACTAAAACAAGAATATACAACCATCTATGAATAAAGCCAACATTTGAATACCAGCCATTTTTAGCACATATTTACTTATACGATAGTCCATTCAAAACTCAGAATAAACACTTACTGAGCATAAAAGCCTTTAAAGCCATTTCTCTAGTATATACTTTCTTAAGACAGTTAATTTAAGATACCAGTTGGTTATTTTTAATTTAGGATACCAGTTGGTTATCTTTAATTTAAGATACCAGTTGGTTATTTTTAATTTAAGATACCAGTTGGTTATTTTTGCTAAGATATCATCCGTTCAAAAATATTCAAAATCAGATTAGTCAGCAAACAAAACAAATCACAACATAAAAATAACCAGTAATCCTACATCAAGTCACATGTTTTATTAACCCATTTTTCCATCTGACCATTTCATGATAACAATACAAAAATAGACAGATAAACTGCAGACAGGTCAACATAATCTTCACACAGCATCTAAATTATATCATTTGTCTGTTGTCAGTGTCATATGGCTCTGAGTTATTTGTCTTGTATTGAAAGTTCAAAACTGAACATATAAGTCTAAGGTCTTAACTACCTTTGTTACATATCTGATATCATCCTATTACAGGAAATAACTATTTCAGAAAGACAAAATCCACAATTATAGAGGAAATTTTACACTAAGATTATTCTAGTACAAAACCAATCCAGACTTCCGTCAAAGTTCTAATGAAACTTGTGGTACATGCGTCAATGAACTAAATGACAATGCTGGAAAATACTTAATTAAAACAGTACCTGTTTTTTTTAACAAATATCACGGACAAGCATTATGACGTAACATCATCAAACGCTTCACGCATAAATAATGAGATCAGTATATCTAATCTTCCCAATAAAATCAAATATTCTTCATAAAGATTGACTTGTTATAATGCAGACATGCACAGTAAAACATGAAAAAACAGTCATCTGTAATCACAGCCCATCCTTTTACAAACCTGTTTTGAAAGAATAGAACAAATAAACCTCTAAATAAAGACTGAGCCAACTGAGCATGAAGGCCAACTGAGCATGAAGGCCGACTAAGCATGAAGGCCGACTGAGCATGAAGGCCGACTGAGCATGAAGGCCAACTGAGCATGAAGGCCAACTGAGCATGAAGGCCAACTGAGCATGGAGGCCGACTGAGCATGGAGGCCGATTGAGCATGGAGGCCAACTGAGCATGGAGGCCAACTGAGCATGAAGGCCAACTGAGCATGATGGCCGACTGAGCATGAAGGCCAACTGAACATGACGGCCGACTGAGCATGAAGACCGATTCAGCATGGAGGCCAACTGAGCATGAAGGCCACCTGAGCATGAAGGCCAACTGAACAAACAGGCCAACAGTGCATAAAGCCATCTGAACATGAAATCTGACTGAGCATAAAGCCGTCTGAACAAGCAGGGTGAGCATGAAATCTGACTGAGCATATATAACACAGACATGCACAGTAAAACATGAAAAAACAGTCATCTGTTATCACAGCCCATCCTTTTACAAACCTGTTTTGAAAGAATAGAACAAATAAACCTCTGAATAAAGACTGAGCCAACTGAGCATAAAGGCAAACTAGGCATGAAGGCCAACTGAGCATGAAGGCCGACTGAGCATGAAGGCCAACTGAGCATGAAGATCGACTGAGCATGAAGGCCAACTGAACATGACGGCTGACTGAGCATGAAGACCGATTCAGCATGAAGACCGATTGAGCATGAAGGCTGACTGAACATGAAGGCCGACTGAGCATGAAGGCTGACTGAACAAACAGGCCAACTGTGCATAAAGCCGTCTGTACATGAAATCTGACTGAGCATAAAGCCGTCTGAACAAGCAGGGTGAGCATGTATTCTGACTGAGCATCAAGGCTGACTGAACCTGAAGACTGACTGAGCATTAAGGCCAACTTAGCATGAAAGCCATCTGAACAAACATTCCTACTCAGCATAAAAGCCAACTAAATAAAAAGCCCAACTGAGCATAAAAGTGAACTCAGCATAAAGGTCATACACATACATAAGGTACATACCTGGAGTCAGTTTACATCGTGTAGGTAATTCTTGCACACCATATTTCAGTAAACATGGCACTATAGCACCGTAATTAGGACATTCACTGTAAACGGAAAACTTGTACTATTAATGGTTTAATTTATATGCACATAATAATATAAGATAATTAGATAGGTTCAACAAACAGACATGAGATAGAAAGATGAGGAGGTGATCATTCTGTGACATTTAAAACGACAGAAAATTCAGAATTTACTCCTGTACTCTAGTAATCACAGGGATTACATAGCGCATACTGATATACTACAACCTTCAATATCTGTCAATCAGCACAAATAGAAATAGGGAAATGTAAGATCTTTTCATATCAAAGCACTGAAAGAACTTATAGAAGGATTCATTTTAAATGAAGAATTAAATAGAAATTTACACCTCTTAACCAGAGTCGAGCTTTGCAGAGCAACTGATACGACTCCAGACAATTCTTTTTTCACTGGGGATTAAAGTCACATCATCAACAAAAGTCATTTGGTGACTTTTTTTTTAGTTTTAATGGCGGAGAAAGACCTTGCGTGTACATGCGGTAAAACCACTGCCCTTCCATATGCTAACTTTCTTGCATGGTATTTTTTTTTCTAGTCCCAGGTGGATTTGAACTTAAGTGTTGAGGGGCTAGTGATTATAGTCTGAGACCATAAACAATGGAAGCCCATAAAATCAGTAATAGATGTCAACAATAAAACAATGTATGAATAACCGGCACTTTCATCTAATATTGAAATTTCAGGGGGGGGGGGGGGGGAGTTTAAAATTTTCCAAAAAAAAACCAGAAATCTTAACCTCGATGCTGTGGGAACAATAAAAACCAGTAAGGTCCGGACCTGGAAAAAAATGAAGGTTCCGGAAAATTCCTGAAGACTTTTAACCACGCATTTTGCTCTGGAGTAATCAAGAATTATAGTCAAAAGTTGATGGAGATCAATGTCATACAAATAATATAATTTTCTTTACAAAATATAAATATTAAGAACCCTGCACTAACACATCAAGAAGAGATAATCGTTATTAAACCTGTAATGTTGATGTCATTCACAGTGTGAGCAAGATTATTTAACAATATTTTAGAAATTAAAATTGAAAATTGGATTATAGAAGAGCGTTTCTTTCATTTTTAACGCAGACTCAAGAGACATTTGTGATCAAATTCATAAGATCAGCATAGAAAACCTCCGTTATTACAGTAGCACACATTGTTCAACCATTTTTAGTCTGCAACGTAAATTAACAAATAATTTTTACACATAAAACTTAGGTGATTAACTAAGGTTTAGTTAAAGTCAATTATACATGTAATCAATGAGGGGCGGTACAAAACCATTAACAGCAGAGTAACTGCAAAAAATGCCGCAATACAGGAGGATTTATAACAGCAATTCTTGATGCAAAACGCAGCCAGAACCCTTATACAGACAATCTTATTCTATTTTCCACATAATTTTTTTTTTTTTGAGTCTATACTTTAAGTTGACCTACCAGTAAGTTGTCTTAATGATGAGAGAGAGATGTCGCCTCCATTTTAAATCATATTTTAATCTTATTTTATTTTACACATAATGTTTTTTTGGAGTTTTAAAGGTGACTTACCAGTAAGTAGTCTTAATGATCAGAGATGTCTCCTCCATTTTCTGTTTTAACGTATCAGCACTCATCCCTTTACCAGCGTTGATGACATCAGGTGGATAATCTGTAATATAACATACAGTGTAACCTCACTAAGAGGGCACCTCAAACATACAACCACCTCATTACAACATTACAGTCACCTAATTGTAACAACTACATACTTATGGACTGGTCTTTAATATTTCCTCTATATTTCAACTTGATAATAAGACAACCTTGATATTAAGACAAAAGTAAAACTTTGATATTAAGACCACATTAGGGGCCTGAAAAAAATGGCCTTAATATCTTAAGTTTTACTTCATATACATCTACTTAGATCATACACTAGTGACCAAGAACTGTAGTGAGCAGACATGGATGACCCAAAACCATGATGGATATTTCTAATTTGTAAATGCATTATGCTAGGTTAGTACTGAACATGATCAAGAGAGTAAGATTCTCTACTAACCACTGATTTACATTATAACATAATTACCACTGATTTACATTATAACATAATAAGCACTGATTTACATTATAACATAACAACCACTGATTTACATTACAACATAACAACCACTGATTTAAATTATAACATAACAACCACTGATTTACATTACAACATAACAACCACTGATTTACATTACAACATAATAACCACTGATTTACATTACAACATAATAACAGCTGCTTTACATTATAACATAATAACCACTGATTTACATTATAACACAATAAGCAAATGACATTTTCTGTACAATGTCTATGCATCAGAAGTGGGAAACATACAACCTGATTTCTATTCTAATCTCAATTCATCACTGAGAAACAAGCCATGTGCCTTGCTTAGGTTTTGAACATGTGACCTCTACACTGATTATTCGGCACATTACCAGATGAAATAAGGGCAAAAGTAGGCTGATTAGTTGGATCTAGGTAAATTTCACAGTAACTCCTACCTTGTCCAGGTGGGGTAAGATATATAGCATTTCCTAATGCAGTAAGCACACTTTGTTCAGCGAGTCCAATCCTCAGTTTACCTCCCAATGATCTGATAAGGTATCTCGCCTCAGACTGTCGGCATGCCACAAACATACCTTTAATCTTATCTATCTTTTTTGACATCACCTGAAAACGATGAGATCATCTAACACTGTGCTAATAACCATTAACGGTAACAAGATAGCAAACTCTAGACAGAAAACCAGGAAATTAAGAATGATGGTAAAATCATTTTAGGAATAAACCTCTAATTAAGTTGACATCTTATCAGGCTTTGTTTGCAACCAATAATTTAGTTCGAGTGAGAATTTTAAACAGCAGTAAGTACTTTAAAAAGAGTAAACAGACTGTGAACCACACAGTTCTCTGCAGCAAATATGAAATATCTATTTATTCTAAGGAGGCAGTCATACAGTCTAACCTGTGTTTGCGGCCACCTCTGAATAAAGGCCACCCTGTGAATAAAGACCAGTCTTTGAAAAGACATTATTGATTATTTAGAACAAACTGACCTCCAAATAATGGCCATCTGTCAATAAAGGCCACATTTTGTCTTTCCCAAGGGTGGCCTTTGTTCACAGGTTTGACTGTAATTCACATTAGGATAAGATAGAAGTACTTACTGAATTCCCTGTCATTGTAGCTATCTCTTTTAGTTTGGTGAATACTGCCGGTATAGTTAACTTCTGCGGTGTAAACATGGTTCTCTGCGTACTTCTACTGTTCTGGAAACATAATCAAGACAACAGTATAGTAAATTACCACACAAAGTATAAGTCTATGCAGCCAACGAGGAACTTCATAAATATAACTTCAAGTACTGAATTTTTACAAGCATTTTGGACACATTGATGATCACAATAATTCGATAAAAAATGCATTGAACCACTTCCCCATAACGATTAAATTAAGAAACAAAATTCAACAAAAATGTTACCATAAAAGTTAAGAATTAATGAGCTTTTTAAAACATCATTATTTTCATTCACGTAAAAAAAATGCAGTAAACAAGACACAACTTTAATCACAATCATGATGGAATATCATACAGCCAACATCGCACCTACAAAATATATCCTGCTAGTGTGTGGGTTAATTGTTCATCGAAGTTTACATCAAACATCAATTAATACAGCAGGTGCTTGCGCCATAACAGGAAAAAGTAACAATTAGTAATCAAGATTTTGATCATCAAATCCCCAAGCAGTACATGAGTACTTACAGCAGGAATGTTTCGTCTTATAAAAGTAATACACATAGAAAAAACAACTTAACAATATTGATGACACAATACATGCATTCTAAGGGACAACAACAACGTCTACCTCTGCAACAATACCCAGATCTCCTTTCTCTTGTGCGTCTGCTTTGATTTTATCCATGCTTCGTCCTGAAATTTAAGAGTAGGATAATGTTCACAATTTCACCAAACGCTGAACGTCTTGAATAGGATTCATCATTAGCATGTTTTACATTAATGCTGTCATTGTTTGACATCAATGTAGTCATTGTTTTACTTTAATGTTGTCATTGTTTGACATCACACCATTGTTTAACATTAATGTTGAATAGGACGTCTTGAATAGGATTCATCATTAGCATGTTTTACATTAATGCTGTCATTGTTTGACATCAATGTTATCATTGTTTAACATCAATGTAGTCATTGTTTTACTTTAATGTTGTCATTGTTCAACATCAATGTAGTCATTGTTTTATTTTAATGTTGTCATTGTTTGACATCAAACCATTGCTTAACATTAATGTTGAATAGGACGTCTTGAATAGGATTCATCATTAGCATCAATGTAGACATTGTTTAACATTAATGTTGTCATTGTTTGACATCAATGTAGTCATTGTTTTACATTAATGCTGTCATTGTTTGACATCAATGTAGTCATTGTTTTACATTAATGTTGTCATTGCTTGACATCACACCATTGTTTAACATTAATGTTGTCATTGTTTGATATCAATGTAGTCATTGTTTTACATTAATGTTGTCATTGTTTGACATCAATGTAGTCATTGTTTTACATTAATGTTGTCATTGTTTGACATCAATGTAGTCATTGTTTTACTTTAATGTTGTCATTGTTTGACATCACACCACTGTTTAACATTAATGTTGTCATTGTTTGACATCAATGTAGTCATTGTTTTACATTAATGTTGTCATTGTTTGACATCAATGTAGTCATTGTTTTACTTTAATGTTGTCATTGTTTAACAGCGATGTAGTCATTGTTTTACATTAATGTTGTCATTGTTTAACAGCAATGTAGTCATTGTTTAACAGCAATGTAGTCATTGTTTGATTTCTTTGATATAGACATAATATATATGTTCATTCACTAGGTTGAAAACTGCTTTTTCAACAAAATTACATATATACACAGCGGCTGGTTCACCTACTCAGTTTTCCTGGACTGTATTCAAACCAGTACTAACTTACCCTTCCACAAGGACATAATATATGTAAGAGAGAACTTTTTAAACCTAAGACAAAACAACATGAGTATTATAAAAATGGAGTTATAATGCTTAAAACCTAATCAATGTTATAATATGATTAATTTAAACATAATCACTGAACTGGTGTTGTGTACTGAAGGACCACTAGCCCCGCCTGAGTTCGAATCCCACCCATTTTCTCATGTGAGGAAGCTGTCCAGCTAGCTTACAGAAGGTTGATGGTTATGTCCATGTGTAAAACTAGGGTCTTATTCCTAAGTAAAACTTGGAGTCACCAAATGACCCTGGCTATTGGTGCTATGTTGAACTCCAGTAAAAATTAAATATATTGAAGGACGCAAATTAAAACAGTCAATTTTCATAATAAATAAATAAACCAGACCCCGGACGCCGGATCATCCACCCACCCATCCTAACAGCTCACCCTGAACCTTCAGTTCTACTGAGCTAACAAGATACAAATCAGTTGATTCTGTCAAGAGAAATAGTTGTTAAAGATGCAGAAACAAACACAAAGCCCTCACCAGTGCTCTGAGCAATAGCTTTCATTAGAACAGTTTCCCCAATACCCAGTTCTACACCCTCATACGCTGGTGCTAGTTTATTCAAACATAGATACACACAGGGTAAGAGTTCATCAGGAGACAACACAATCACCGACCGAAAGAAATTGCACAGAATTTCAATAATTTTTAACCTGCAACAAATAAAATAGACAGACTGAACAGATGTAATTTTTCGCATATAATCAACGAGAAATAAAAATATAAAAACTATACGTCAATGCATATCTGTCGACTGTTTATAAACACTGAGAGACTGATTGAAACTTTTTTGGTGAGAGAAAAATGTTCCAATTATGACTTGATGAATGATTCTTTAGATATATGACATACAAAATAGATACACACAAACTGAAATGAAGGAGAAATGAAATTACCGTAAGTTCCCTAAAAAGCACCTAAGGGGCATTACATTGTACAGATTTTTTTCCAGTTGTCAAGTTAAGTGATTGCTACTTTTTTTGGAAATATTGGATCTAATTAGCAGTAGTATTGAACAATGTATGGCATGTCACAATTTTTCATTTTCCTAAAAAAGGGATCAGGGGGCATAATTTAGGGGTGAGGAATTTATTTGGCAATATTCAAAAGCCTAAATAGAGATGGGAATAAGATTGGAGTCCATTTATTTAACATAATAAGAACATCAGAATTATATCTAATTATCCCAAGATGAATGTCAGGGTGCTGGCTGCATTTGAAAACTGAATTAAAGGAAATGTCAGCGCTAATTAATTCAATTTAGCAAATCCTGAAACTTTTATCAAATATGATCATTTACAAAAATGAGACAGATGTCCTTAATTGTATCTTGTTTGTCTCCAGCAAGGATTATCTAGCACAAAATCCTCTGGATCAGATCTACAAATCTAGTCAATAAAGTCTAAGTCCATTTTAGCCTATAATGCACTAGTTTCAATCGTAACAGGTATATTGTCAGTGCATTTGCACTCTCTGTTCAATTCTTCATCAACAAATCCTTTTAACTTCATGTAGTTCGTAGGCTCTGTCAAAAAAGCTCATCAATGTCATAAAAGCAAGTGAATGCAGACGTCAAACCATGGATGTGCAGACGTCAAACCATGGATGTGCAGACATCAAACCATGGATGTGCAGACATTAAACCATGAATGTGCAGACGTCAAACCATGGATGTGCAGACATTAAACCATGAATGTGCAGACGTCAAACCATGAATGTGCAGACATTAAACCATGGATGTGCAGACGTCAAACCATGGATGCGCAGGCAGACTGGGAAGCGCTCACAGAGGATCAGTTGAAAGATTTCTCAATGAGCAACCTTTGTACAGCTTCATTTTGATAATCAAGTGAACGCTGGTAGTATTAATCTCATGCATGGTAAAATAATGTATTTATCAGCCACACTATGTACATGGTTATAAAAAAATCTTTTAGGTTGGAAACCACGTCAGGGATAGACAATGACAAAATTTGTAAAATAATCTTTAATCCCTTCCAATTTGAACATAAAGTGCTACGGATTATCAATCATATTGTAGACAAAATATTTCATCTAAATCTACTGAAACTGTCACAATTTACCTGGCAGATACATTTTCTATACTTTCAAATGTCTTTGCTAATGCAAGATATGGCACCCTGAAAAATAATTACGTTTTTGTTACATACTAAAATTGATCAACAATATGTAATGTAAACTTTTTTCCAGCCCCCCCCCATATGATGTAAACTTAGTTAGGGGGGTGCGTCACTGAGATCCTTTTTATAATGGATTTCAATTCAATTTCAGAGAATCAAACAATACCAGAATGTGAACGTAGGTGAATAGATCCAATCTGAATACAGGGAAATTGATTGAAAATCAACCTCAACCTTTTGAAATCTTGTTTCCAAGGTTTTCTGCTAATTTTTTTCTATCGAAATTCTATAGGGATCATCAAGACAGATTTAAATTTAATTTATGAGAACAGACTGCTAAAAAGCATGAAATGCATGCTGAAATCATGAAGTCCTTGCAGCTTAAATCTGTAACAGTTCAAAACTTAGAGAAAAGGTCTGATCAAGACTGAGTTAATAGCAGAAAACTGTTACTGACTTTACTCAATATTAAAACCTGATGTCATAATGACCTTGGTGCAAGGTACCCATACAAAATTTCAAATTTAAAAATGCAGCTGCTGTATATAAAATACATGGGTGAGAGTTGAAAATTTAAAAAAACAAATAGAAATCTTAGCCCAACTCCAATGGAAACAATGACAAGAGGGCCATGATGGCCCTACATCGCTCACCAGAATAAATGTTAATTAACTTGTTACTAAAAAGGTAATAAAGGTACACTTGTGGGCAAATAAATGTGAACAATAATAAACTCGATAAAGGACCATCAAAGGATACTACAAAGGAATATTTGTGATGACTGAAGGTTGCCACAGACCAAGTTTGGTGATGATCCATCTATTGGTTCATGAAAAGAAGTTATTTTAAGGTATTTCTATGTTTAGCTCTAGAAGCCCCTAATTGGGGCCAACCATTTTTATTTCAGCAAATCTGATAGAACACTATCTAAAGATGCTAAAAACCAAGCTTGATAATAATCCATCCATAGAAACATGAGAAAAAGTCATTTTAAGGTATTTCTATTTTCAGCTCAGGCGGCCCATAAAAGGCGCTGACCGAATTTATTTGAGCAAACCTGAGAGAGGACCATCTAAGGATGCTACAAACCATCCATCCATTAGTTCATGAGAAGATGATTAAAGTTTTTTCTATTTTTAGCTCTAGTGACCCCTAAAAGGGGCCAACTGGTATAATATGAGCAAATTGCCGTTAGAACGTCAAATGGCTTCTACCCAGCAAATTTGAAGTAAATCCAACTGGTAGTTTCTGAGGAGAAGACCATTGTTGATGCCAGACGTCGGACACCAGAGCATCCACCTACCCATCCTAACAGCTCATCCTGAACCTTCAGTTCTGGTGAGCTAAAAACCAGTCAGATCCGGACCTGGGAAAAAACCAAAGGTTCCAGAAAATTACAGAAAACATTTAACCATGAAAATACAACATTTTAACTTTATTAACAGAATCCTATATTTGTATTAAAAACTTAATTTACACAAGAAAAAATGATAAATGCCATACTTTTCTCCATGTTTCCAACAAGCATCATCTATAGGGTGGTAGTTTGACTTGGTGGGGTTATAACTTGTACTTGTAGATTCATCCTTCTTTCCCATCATGGCAGCAAATGGATTCGTACTACTGAAAAAACATACAAATCTCATTTTGTTAATATGTTTCGATGAATTAATCTTTGTTTCTTCATCTGGAACTTGGGACATTACACTATGGTGATGTTTTTCTAGGAAATAGACACAGAACATCCCCTTTTTATCCTCATTGTGCTAAATGAGTCAATGTCACTTATTTCCGCAAAACCATGTTTTTTTTCAAAACTAAAATAAAAACTGATGTAATTACAACCATCAGATAATTAGATGTAAGAGTTTTTATCTGTATAATTGAATACTATAGAGTATTCAGTAACTGTGGAAACATACAGCAATATTAAATACCAGATATCAGCAATGTTTCCAGAATAGAACAATTAAGTAGTTCAAAAGGGGACAAAGAGATGAGCATCTTCGGAAAAGCTTTTAAAAATTCTGCCATATTATTGTTTGTAAATGTAATTTTAAGAGCTAATGTACAAAAACTACCAGTTAGAAAAGTAGAAACATGCATAAAATAGATGTCAAGTTTGACAGAAATTGTTGACCTTTTATTCCTCCATTAGAGGAGAGTACTTGTCTCCCTAATGAAGAGACAAAGAAATTCTTTTACAAGGATCAATAGTTTTTGACATTTCAGATTTCTCTAAGTGACATGGTACACACAAATTACTTCCATTAATCACCAGCCTAGTTCCCTAACGACAATTTAACAGCCGACAAAATTAATAAGCAACAAACATGGATATATTTGTCTAACTCCATTACAGACAGTTCTGACTCTCATCTCCTGTCATGCTACCGCTTGTCACATTTTGCTAAATAAAGCCAGACTTCAACAGACCTAGAAAAATATCTCTTCCTTGCTTTTTTCATTAAAAAATGATCTTTTAACAAACTTGTCAGATAGCTAGACATAACACTGGTATTAATCAAGAATTCTTTTTCTGCCTAAATTATGCAATGTAATTTATCCAGATAACACTTATTCTTACCGGGGGGGGGGGGGGGTTAATGTTGCACTAACAGACAGGGTAGTTTGGCGACTATCCAGTTATAACAGTAGAGGAAGACCCCTGGAGGAGTAAACCTGGGTTGAACCATCAACCTTCCATAAGCGAGCTGGACAGCTTCCTCACTTGTGAAATTTGGTCCAAGGTGGGATTTGAACTCACAGAGGTGAGGGGCTAGTCAGAGACCATAATCACAAGACCACCAAAGCTCCCTCTCAAGACCACCAAAGCTCCCTCTCAAGACCACAAATGCCAAAATTAAATGCAAATAATACTATACGTATTGACTAATAACATAGATAATCCACAGGGATTTCCCTGATGGAGGTTTCTTGCATCCCTGACGCAATATTAGGCCGAGGAACTCGCACTGAGTGTTACCACCGCATCCTCGGGACCCCTCCCGACTTGGAATTCGCCCTTGGCATTTTCTGGGTGGGACCCCCATAAATCCCAAGGGACTCCTAAAATGTTGGAGATGGGGGTCCTGGGGACCCTCGGGTGAAAAATCTTAGGGAAAACCCTACTCCACAATCTAGTAATTGAACCACTGACCAAAGAGCAGGTATTTGGCTCCCTGTCTTTGGACATTAACTGGTTTGTTATCAACTTAAAAAAATGCAATCAATGAATTATGACTATTAGAAATAGACATCAATCTAATTCACGTTTTACGGGGATAAATATAACCAGTAGTCATGACTGAATCCTTGTTTTCACAATCAGAATAAAGCAATTAGAAGAACGAAACATTTTTACAGACAAAACTGAAGATTTAGTATCCGAAATCTGTCACCAGCATTTTACAAAACTGGCACGTGTAAAAACATACTGTACTGGAATAATTACTCTTATACAAATAATCCAGAAATAAGAAACCTTATCTGAATAACCTGTCTAGATATCTAATTTGCTAACATACCAGCATGAAATTGAAAATATTCATTTTTTTGGTAATTAATAAGTTCTAACATTAAAATCAAAGACTGATATTGGCATGCTGTATTATGAGACGTGAATGTAACTGTAAGCCTCGTAATATAGAACTGGAAATACAGTCAAACCTGTGTTTGTGGCCACCTCCAAATAAAGACCACCCTGTGAATAAAAGTAATTCTATGGAAACACCGTCATCGAATTTTTCAAACAAACTGACTTCCAAATAAGGGCTACCTGTGGATAAAGGCCACATTTTGTTTATCTCAAGGGTGGCCTCTGTTCACAGCTTTGACTGTATTCTTACATACTAGTTTATAATATATAATCTAGTTGAATAATTCAAATATCAAATTTTCCAATGCTTGGCTACTGAATAGTATAATTCATCTAATTCAGGACAGACATAGGACTTCACACTCACAGACAGTTTCTATCATACCAATACCAATCATTTTTTAAAGGACAGAAAATGAAGTTTTTTTTCAATCTGGCGCATATAATACAGTACAACAATCTACAAAAAGTATACAATCCACAACATATACAATCTCAATTATATCTCAATAAAGGCACGAGTATAAGAGAAAGTCCTCCATATAAAATATAACACTGCGTGAACAGCTTAAATAACACTAAATCCAATTACAGTGTTTTATATCATACTTAAAATGTAAGACCATGCACCAGACATGTCAGTCATGACAACACATCAAGATAAGTTTCCATATATCTCTATACATCTATATAGACAGAACAAATTACCAGGAAATGTTCTGGGATCTGTGTACTGGTGGCCGAGGGTAATACAAAATTAAAGGGACTTAACTCATGGTTGACACAAGAAAATTGTAGTTTTAGTAAAACTTAAAAAAAAAAAAAAAAATTAAAAGGACTTAATGTCATTTGAAAATTTATTTTACTAAGGTTCTATGTCGCACCAATAGCCATTGTCAAATTTGGCAATGTGGCACTGTTTTCTGCATTGCTTGGTCCCAGGTAAGATTTAAACTCACAGCAGGGAGGGGCTAGTGATTACTAGTCAGAGACCATAACATCCAGACTACTGAGGGCCCCTTAAAAATGTTAATTTTATAATTTATCAATAATTCTACTATATATGAAAAGATAGTAAAAGCTTTATTCCAACTTGTTTAATGTATACTTCTATGAGGTAACAACTTTTTAGATATTCTCCTACACAACAGAAAACCTAAACAAGTGCTTAAAAAATATTCACAGCATAAAAAACTCAAGTACACTTTGATTTTTTCTTATCATCTTGATTTCCATCATAAGGAAGAAATTTCCAGATTTCAAGAATTAAACCATTCATCTGGAGTCTAGGCCCTTTAATACGGAATTATGTTCGATCTACGTTGTCCCAAGTTTACATAGAATTAAGAAACAATGTGTTGTAAGGGGGAGTACTGTAACTTATTATAGAACCAGATTATAGGCAAACAAGAAATCTCCATGACAAAATGTTAACTAGTTTTGTTACGGAGAACATTACAAAAGTGTCAATAAAAGATCAGTTACAATAGGAAACATGCCAGTCTTTGATAGCTTCAACTTGTGCTAAGTTATTACGTATGTCCAATCCTTTTCCTTTAATATATCGTAATTAAAAAATTAGGCCATATCTCTCACAGAATGCACAAGAGAATTACAATACTCAGCATAATTATTGAACATCCAACAAAAACAACAACAACTGTAACACTTTCAACAGCCCCATTTGTCACAGTTTTCATTTTTTACGAGAACAAAAAGGCAGAAATTGGGATGAATTGAAAGAACTAATTGTAGCTTTAATTCCCTGGAGTAAAATGTTGTAAAGAAATACTCAAATAGCATTCAATAATTTCAGATGAAAACATCTTAATTTTTAGTATAAAAAATAGGCAAAAATTCTTAGAATAAAAGTACAATCAGTCAGTGTCAGGGTGTCTGGATGACCCTGGCTGTTTGATGTGACATTAAACACCAGAGAAAAAAAGAAAATGATTATGTTCCAAGTTTCAAAACTGTTTCTCCTGTTTCAAGACCAGGGATTGTGTGACAACAAAATCTCAAATCAGTCCTGATAAATAAGACAGTCAGCTGATGTTCCAGTGCCCATGGCAACCCACCAGAACTGACCTTAATCTTTTACAATATAAAAACTCGGTGAATGATTAAACACTGTGTCAAATTACAAAAAAGAATTTTGGATATGTACTGAAAGGATGAATTCAATTTTACAAATATTCAAAGACATCTCAGAGTTTGTGTTAGCAAGGCCATTCTTAAAAAACACAACTTTTAACAGTGGGTAGGTAGATAGGCACTTTTTTGTTAACATTACACGATAGTACTGAAAACAATAAACTTGAATACTGCAATATGGAATATCGGTCGTCAAAACAGTCCAAAAAACCCTGGGGTCGGTGGATTTTTGAATGAGTCAACTGCATAACTGTAAACAAACAATTCTCTAAGGATGGCCAAATGCAAGGCATTATCATCAAGTGAGACATAATACTCAACAACACTTCCCAATTAAACAGTGAAGTAGAAATATGGGTACCCCCATTAGACAACAAAATATGTCTCCAAGATGCGACTTTAATTTCTCCCAACATAATTATACTCAAAATGCACCTTCTAAGGTATTTTTGAAACCAACTTATATTACATTTCACATACCATCATGATTAACAAATGAATCTCATACTTTCAAAAAATTATCCAGAAACTGTTATTAGTGTCCGTAAGCATTTACAGTTAAGTCAGCCTAACTTTTTGCTCAAATAGAGGGTTTGGGGGCATAAAACAGAGGAAAGCATTTAGCAATGCCACCTGAAAAAGATGAATCCATCAGAATTTCCTTTTCTTTCCTTCTGCCATGTGTTGCAAATATTTATACAATGAATTAGATGAGTGATTTTTAATAATTTGCTGCAGTACTTTAATGCCTTAATAAATGAAAGAAAAGAGTTTTCACGTGAGTCCACTGTATCTGTAAGCCAGTGTCTATCACTGGAACATGGTTCATCACTTTCGTTAAAGCAGTACACTGTTAAAGCTTGTACACAGCATTAATCAACAGTTTTATTATGTTGTACCCTTGTAAGAAGATTAAGAAGGGAAAACAGTCCTAGAGCCAATAAATAGCAACAATAAGGGTAATTTAATGTCTGTGAAAAGAATATTACTTGATCATTACCTATTGTATACACAGACACATAAAACTTACTTCCATGTATGTATAAGTATTTGGCTTTGCATTATAAATCTCTTGCAAAGGTTAATTTAAAATGGTTGTTACAAAATTAAATCACAAATATTTTTGTCACATGTGTTCAAATTTATAAAATAAATCATAGTCCTGATAAGAATTTATTTAAACTATAAAAACAAATCTAATTACTACTACAAGTCAAGGGCTCTTGATCTCTCGAATTTAGGGGCCGAAATTTGGCCCCATTCCCCCACCTCTGGAATATACCTATTGTAAGGTTTTTTCCCCCTACTTTTGGTAAAAATTTCCCCATCTATTACATGTATATTAATTAGGCATTTGAAATTTCCCCTTGTACTGAAAATGACGCAAAATTCCCCTCTCCCAGGGCCCTGGCCCCAGTCCCCCATAAGAGAGAGAGAGAGAGCCCTGATGTCTTTATGTCTCTCTGATCATGAACTCACTCTACATCCAGGAGTTTTTTTTAGGTATGAAAATAAGACAAAGAAGTAATTACAAAACGAAGTATTACTAGATGTACGTGACAATATGTTGAGCCAGCAAATGGTAAAAAAGAAAATAGACTACCAAATGAATAGAATTATATAATGCTATACAGAGCATAAAACCCTTGTGCATGCCTTGAAGTTCCATGTCAAACTAAGAGGTAAACAGTCAAAATTAAGAACAAAGATTTCATCTGAACTACTTCACATTTATCTATAAGAGAACTTTGATAACATTTGCCACAAATGTTAAAATCTGTATCAAAAACATACAGAGGTACTTTTATCGTTGACCTCAGAGTGGCCTTGACCTTCATCCAATGGTTTGAGTCTTGGAAACAACTATCAACCTTTTAGTCTAGGCCTTGCACACAACATAACTTAAGTTTAATCTAGACAAGATCACAAACACTTATCATTTCACTTATTTTTACCTTTGGTCTTATGCAACCTTGACCTTCTGTCACAGGTCATGCGCTTGACCCAATTTCTAGTCATATTAAACAATACTACGGGAAAATTCAAAATTTCCTAATGAATAAGTAATCATCCGAACAAGATGTTCTATATCTGCTATGAACATTTGACCTTTTTGTATGACCTTGACCTTAGAGTTAAAGACAAGGGTCTAGTGCATGACAACTCAGCATTAACATATTGAACATACAGCAGTGGACCAGAAAAAATGCACATTGAAAATAAAAGACAAAGAATGCTGAACAAATAAATCCTTAAATTTTTACATTTTCATATCAACAATACAATTAGTAATTATTAGTCAATATGAATTCAGTAGCAATAATTCTCATGTAAGAAATCAGCCAACATGTTATTTAAGAATAATACACTTAGGAGTGACGGATACTTTTCTTCATTTAGACAGTTAACATTTTTTCAATCAAAATCTCCAACTTAACATAGATGGAAACTTGTCTTCCAGAGAAATACAACAGATAGGGCAAGACAGGAGCTGTACGAGACAGTTGTTAGTTGATTATTGGATGAGAGGACACAGGTCTAATTGAAACGAGTTAAATACCCCAGGAATCTGTGGCAGTGTTTATCACAAGATGTCAGCTGGCTACAAATATATACTGTTTCAGTATGGACTTGTTGGAGAATAGGATTGAACAATTGTCATGGAATACTGGACTTATCTATAACAAATAAAAAGGTAAGAATATTCAGCATCTCTCTGTGCTTTTATTATAGTTTATTAATTTAAAAATTTTTTTAAATAAGAAAATGAAATTTATGAACACAAATTTTATAAAATTTATTTTTTTTTATTCATTTGGAATTTTAAAACATATTTATTTCATCAGTCTGTATGAAGTGACCATTTTTATTTAACATCTTAATGCCAAATGTATTTAATTTTAAAATGATTTTTATCATCAAATTTAACAGAAATTCATTTGATCTATATTACACAAAACCCAATCATAAAAATATCACAAAAATACAGCATCAATGTAATTACCGAGAATTTCTCTGTGATAAATATTATTAATAGCATTATTTCCATGACTACGTTATTTTAACATTCAAAATGACTATATATATTATATGACTATAATATTACAAAAAAGAAACAGGCATTGACTTAAAACAAAAACAGATGACAACCAATATCATAGAAATTTCATTAAATTGATTCAACATATTCCACATTATTAAGTAATACAAATTCATTCAAATAGAATTCATTCAAATAGAAAATGCTACAAATAATTTTGACAAACTGACCTAATCCAGACCCCGCATGAAATCTTGGTTTAAATCAAACATTTAATCTTAAAAGGGAAGCTGGACAGACAGACGTACAGACACACAGGAAATAATCAATATGTAAGTCACCTCCGTAACAATAATTTCTTAGGAAGTAATTCCCAAAGCCCAAATTGTTACTGTCACAGAAATGTCATGAACAAAGTAGGTCACAAAAATGGTGATTGCACAGTTCTAAATACATCCATTGTAAGACTCCTATCATCTTACAATTAGACAAAAAACGTGTATGACTTTCCTACACCTAAGTACTAATAGTAACATAGTCACAAAAATATGAAAAAAGCCAAATAAATTTCATTGTTTGAATATACGTTTAAATGTTCAAATGCCCCCCCCCCCCCTATCTGAAATAAACTTCTTGTATCCTATAAAAATCTATCTTAACAAAGTCTTAATTTCTTAAATTCTGAGCATAAAATGTCAATGAAATCTTGATATGGAGTTCCACCTTACAAAGGTCCTATACATGAGAGCCATTTAAATGGTATGGTAACATGACTGACAACTGCTAAGACTTGAATATCAAACCAAACGTCATAAAATGGTCATACTTTACAAGCATAAAAACTATTAATGAACAAGTATTAAGCAATGCATATTTGCTTGTCTGATGAAACTGATAATCAAAACTAGATCCTTGTCTTTTCATTAAAGATGAAAAACATGCAGCTAACTTAATTAGTAACATTGAAAAACATATATATCAAGACTGAATCAGATCCTGGAAACTGATAGCATTATATGATATTTTTAAACAACACTGATACTTTTTAAACAACAATGATTTCATTGTTTCAACTTTAGATAGTTTAAGTTTAAATTTCTATGATAAATTAACATAAACCAACAATAATATAATAAATCAGCATCCCAATGATAAACCAATAAAAATATGATAAACGAACATCACTATAATAAACATCCCAATGATAAACCAAAATCAATATAATAAACATCCCAATGATAAACTAAAATCAATATAACAAACATCCCAATGATAGACCAAAATCAATATAACAAACATCCCCATGATAGACCAAAATCAATATAACAAACATCCCAATGATAGACCAAAATCAATAAACATCCAATGATAAACCAATATCAATATAATAAACATCATAATTATAAACCAGCATTAGTATGATAAACCAATATCAGCATAATACACAAACATCTATATGATAACACAACATTAATATGATAAACATCCTTATGATAAACCAACATTTTTGTGATAAACCAACACATAGAATGATAAGCCAACATATATAAAATACACCAATATATATATGATAAGCAAACATCTTTCTGATAAACCATCATATACAAGATAAACCAGCATCACTTTGATAAACTGACATCTCTATGATAAACCAAGATCTCTATGAGAGAGTTGACATAAAACATGTCTATGTCATGATACCAAGGTATTAACAAATCTGATGACAACACAATATATAACAAGTTAAGTCAGATACAATTGTCCCAGGGGTAAATCCCAGACAATATAATACCTACATCATTATTTAACAGTTAAACAACTTTCATTCATGTCTAAACACACACATACACAAATATATCATACTTCACAGATGTACAAACTATCCCATAATTGTTAGACCAGTTAGCAATTCCAGATTTTTCATGCTGTTTTATGGACAACAGAAATAACCATTGAACTCGGAAATAATTATTCCTTCATCAATTTCTCGGAAATGACAATAAAATGTTTTGCTAAGCAATACAAAGTTCTACAGAAATTGCTCGAAAAAAGAACAATTTCCGTAAAGTAACAGCCATAACTGTAGTCCCCTGACCAATATGTTACACACCAATTTGTTTCAAACATACAACTCCAAATCCCTCTATAGTTGCCAAGTATACTATGATTGACTACAATGCTTTTTGAAAGACCCAAGTGTAACCTTGTTTTATCAAACTGCAGTGAAGCCTGTGTTAGTATACAAAGACATGGACACATTCTGTAAATGATCACTTCCCGTTAAGTGTAAAAAATTAGTGCCCTGGTAGCAATTCACAGTGTAAAGTATTTCTACTGATTACCAGAACATCATTTCCAAATCATCATTTAAACAATTCAGTAGATTTTTACTTATTTATCAGGTCTGCTCTGTTGAAATTGTTCAGTGGCACTAACTTCTGGGCATACTGGTCCCTAGTTAGGAAGATCTTGTTGATAAAACAAAGTTGTGGCTCACCATACTTGCTTAAAGAATCCTTCAAATTGCATCCAAAGCCTCTAGAAATTGTTCAAAACAACCATTCAGCATATTAGTAATAAAAGTCTGTAAAATGTAACACCCCTTGGTGTGTTTATTAGATAAAGTTTGGTATTATTAATATTGTTATTATAATTGCTTTCAATTTGAGGGAATTTAGCAGAAAATGCAAATTGCATCATCAATGTAGGTGTTTTTTTTTTTTTACTGAAGTTTGGTAAAGATAACCATATGATCATTAGGATGGGAGAATTAGCTAACTTAACTGACTGATACTTCACAAAGCATCAGGGAAGTCGACAAGTTCCTTTCAATTAGCACTCTACAGCATTCTGTGAATTATCCGTTTAATTGCTGTAATTAGCGGGCTTTGTGATATAAATCTATGTTGCTTCCGGAGGCAAAATCCTTGATGACCTTAATAGACATTTTGTACATAATCACGATGTTCATTTTGTATGCGCTATCTTGTGAGATAACCATTCAATGGTTAGGTCTTTATGTACTTTTCTATCATGTCAGTGAGTATGCAGACTTAGAGAGAAACATTATGGTGTTGCTTGTTTCCACCATGTGTCAATCAGCTGTCTTCGTAATACCTTAAAGCTGGCTTACAAAGCGTTGAACATTACCCTGACAATTTTACCACACTCATTGAACTGCAATTGAAAGATTCGTTCAAAGCCAGTGTTACTTGTTTATGATTAAAATGCAGTTCCCTCGAAATAATGGAAGATGTTATCTCATACAAACCTATCGTATTATTACTTCAAAATACTCCATAGAGCATACAGTTTGCATTGAATTAAGTCAGTGATATTTCAGAGTTCGGGATTACGTTTTATACTTATTTCCTATGTCAAATGATTTGTTAAGATATTGACTAGCATTTATATATCTTGTCTACCAACCTCTGGGAAATGTGTTTAAGTAATTGACAATATCTCCAGTCTGGAATCACACCTTAATATCATTTCACATTTATTACTTCAAAACCAAGTACTCGTACTCTTTTAATTACTTGTTGTCATAGTGACATAATCAACCTCTGAAAACCAGTTAAGGGAACTTTGGAGGTTTGTGCTTGGTTCGTCGTTTTTACGCTATTTGATAAATGCAGGAATAGGAGCCTGCATGGCTCAATAGAGTGTCTATGTTAGATCGACAGACCAAAGGTTGGTGAGTTCAAGCACTGGGCACAGCACATGTTTTCTGTGACAATTTGAAGACATTATGTCTTTGGCCATTCATCTTCCAACACATGTTTGAATGATTCATGGGGAGAAGTTGGCAGTTATTTGTGGAGTACAAGGTAAGTATTGGCACAGAGTCCAGGAAAACTGATATGGTTAACTGTCTGCCAGTATATAACTGAAATAGTTTTTAAAATAGGCAATAAAACACAAGGTTTATTTACATATGCTTAGGGAACATCAGCATTCCAAGGGTATACATATGACTCATGTAGAAGTTTCACGCCCACGGGCATAATCTTACACTTGATTATTAAAGTATAAACCACTTTTTACTATACCAATTGCATGCAGTTCGAAAATTTTCACCAGTACAGTCACACTGAAGCAATTTTAAAATCAGTCAACAAATTTGTTGCTAATGGTGTAAAAGTAACAATTTAACGATTTGTATGCAAACTGCAAACTCAAGAATGTCATAAACAAAGCATATTATATTCCTTTCTCAAAGAAATCCCTTTTCGGTTAAAACTGAGACTTCATAGAACTTAAAAAGCATTACCTAGCAAAAATAAGCATTTTTTCTGCCCATCTTTTTGCTAAGAAATATGATATTTAACAGCAAATTTAGTATTTTAATGTACACTAAGCAGTGTAAGCACTATAATGTAATAACAATTATCTGATAGCACTTTTTTGTTCATGTAAGTTCCTTTAAACAAAGAAATGTTGGGCTGTGTGTATGGAAACAAGAGGGCCAAGTATATCATGGCCCCATACATCACTCACCTGAATAACCCATTGAAGTGATAACTTGGTAAACAAGTGACTCTAGGGATTGAACCAATTTCTATCACAGGAGCATAATTTGATCAATCTTAGAAGAGAACAATTTAACAATGCTACACACTAAATATCTAAGCTCTAGGCCAAGCGCATTAGGCCAAAATGGTATTTAAATGCTTCTAAATCAGTCTAAGTAATACAAGTGACTCCTGGAGCAAGACCAATTTTAACCAAAGGGGCATAATTTGTAAATTCTTGATAGAGGATCATTCCTGTGAAGTTTGACTGAATTTGGCTCAGTGATTTCAGAATAGAATTTATTTGGAACAATTCTTGATACCAAGTTAACAGACAGGGTGATCACTGTAGCTCTCCATGAGCACTTTGCGCTCAGAAGAGCTAATGGCATAGAATAGAATCGGTTTCATTTTCTGGTAACAAAATATGTTTAGAATATGCGTTGTCACAATAAAATTCCATTTTCACAAGTACAAGTACACTGACATAACTGCTAGCATTTGACAAAAATCTGGTCATTTTTATTGAAAAAAATCCAAATATTGTGGATATAAGGTCCAACTGGAAGAAAATGCTATTTTCAGCTAATATTATACACTTTCTAGCAGAGATATAAGAATATCAAATTATCAAGTTGTACTGAGTAGCAGACAGTTCCTTGATGCATGAGGAATTCTCATATTAACTCTATATGCCATCAGATTTAACAATAAATTTCTTCCATTGAAGGCAGTAGATCAGATTACAACATAAATATATCAATTCTTTCAAACTGTAAAGAAATAGGGGAGCATAATTCAATTTCATTTCATTTAAAACCGAGTTATCTACAAATCCAGGGATTTCTGTTGTTTTCAATGTAATAGAACTATTAACATCAAGACAATTTATGACCCATCACATGCAACAGTACAAACTTAAATTAAAGACAAAATCTTCCAAGAAAAGATTGATAATAATAATACGACATTCACAAACAGATTGTAACTTTAAAATCTGATTGACAAAAATTCCCATAACAATCTAAGGATAGAAAGAATTTAAACAGAAGCACATTAGGGGAAATTATACCTCACTTGAGGGACGGGCAACCAGATATCACACAACATGTAGTCATTTTAAGTTCGATGCAGGCAAACAGCTTTTAATGAACACATGCTCTCCAGACATGTACAATACAATTCTGAAGCTTTCGGGGTCAGAACTGCGGCTTTCCTAAATATTCCAGCCCATAGATGACAGGCAATAATTGTAGGACTGTGGTCTATTCAATAAACACACATATACCAGACTTGAAGAAGAAAATGAAAGAATAGATAACAGTTTAAAGTATATCATACAAACTCATATAGTTGGACACTCTATGTCCATCACTGGTTAATATGCACAATACGTGTGCATGGGGACACAAGCACACATTATGTTTAACAACAATGAAATAAACTTGATTTACCAACATGCAGCCACCATAATTATGATCAAGTGTATGCCCAGCATGGATATTTTACAGTATTTGGGTGCAGACCAAATTTTCAAACCATATCTGTGATGAATATGATGGTTTAAACAAGCCAGTAAAAGGTTAGCATTGTAAATTAGAAGAAGCCATCTATAAGGATGTTTCTAACACATTAGACGCGCAAAAAGTTACAAAGAATATTGATTCTGACGTCTTTTAGCTGGCATCAGTTTAGCTCCTAGGATAAACAGTCATTATTTGATAATGTCATAAAGATACTCTCCCAACAAGACCTGAAGCCTGGATACAGTAATGAGTTTATTTAGGTAGAAATCGGAGTACAAACACATTATTTCGTTGAGTAAACCTGATGACGGTTCCCATCACAGCCAATGATGCTACATTAGTTTGCTATTTACTTGCTTAATAAAACACAGATGAATGATTTTTACGAGTAATAGAAAAATAAATTGAATTTTTTTCTAAATTCACTTTATAAAATGTTTACTTAAAATCACTTTTGTTAAGAATGCTATAAAAACTCAACTGTTACATTATAGAAAAAAATGACTATTAAGTAATAACTACAAGCCAAATAGATCAACAATTAAATCTTAACAAAATATTGATTACTCGGACCCAATCATAAGGATCCAAAGTTTCTTTTAAACTGCGTACTTGATTTAAACAAATAACAAAGTCCAGGTACTTTTTATTATACTAAGGTATATTTGAACATTTATAATCTGACAATACGATCAATTCATTCCACTGCCAACCAAGCTATTTTACAAACAGGTAATTTGAACAACACAGGCCATTGACATTATGGCCATAACTCTTTGAAGGCAATAGTGTCAACTTAATAGGACAAACATAAAAATCATTAGACAAAGAGTCAGCAATCTCCTCTAGCAATCTAGCCACTCCATTACCAGGCAATCCAACTAACTAACCAGTCACTAGCAATAGGTCAACAAACCAGGTATCAATAGGACCCAAAATAGCCATCAGAAAGCATCCACACACGTATCAGCATATGAACACTCAGGCCAAAGAAAGTCAATCAAATACAGATCAGAAGCAAAAAGTTCATTATTCATGTCACAAGTGAGATGGTTCCAAAACAAAACATTGACAACCCAACAAACACTGTCACAGGTAACAATTCCAGACCACAGGACAGAAACTAAAAACTGGTGATAAACAAACACTCAAAGAACAAATATGTCCCCACAGAAGAAGCATCATTATTAGTGATAGAACAGACATCAGAGTAGAAGCAACATTGTTGTTAGTGATAGAAAAAACATTCAAGTAGAAGCAACACTGTTGTTAGTGATAGAACAAACATTAGAGAAGAAGCAACACTGTTGTTAGTGATAGAACAAACATTAGAGAAGAAGCAACATTGTTGTTAGTGATAGAACAAACATCAGAGTAGAAACAACATTGTTGTTAGTGTTAGAACAAACATCAGAGTAGAAACAACATTGTTGTTAGAGATAGAACAAACATCAGAGTAGAAACAACACTGTTGTTAGAGATAGAACAAACATCAGAGTAGAAGCATCATTGGTGTTTGGGATAGATTAAACTCCAGAGGCAATAGAAATCAAGTGAATAAACCAATACCCTCAAATGTAAGATAAATACAACCACTGGGGTATGACCAGTGCATGTCAGGGATGATAGCGCCAAATTCAGGCAATATCATATTCACAACCAGTTTCCTAAGATGCATGATAGTTTCTTCATTTGCTGTCAGTAGCAAAAAAGTTCCTAATAAAGAGCTAGATGGAAATGTTTTCAATAGACATTAAAACACTGCTCCAGTGTGAATAGCAATCAGATACCATTTTTTAACAATAACTTATTTTATATAATACTTCTTTTCTGGGAAAATATCTCATATATCAAAACTTTATTCAAAACGAACAAATCAAAATACCAGTAGCCTGAATTTGGTGGCAAGAAAATATACATGTAGCAGAAAATCGCGTCCTGCACATGCTGTAGATATTTTTACAGTGAAAACTCGATAATAGAAACAATGAATGACAGATTTCCTTATTGGTCCTATTACATCTATTCTCAGGAGGGAGGTCTATCTCTGAATATAATCATCCATTACTATGCGGTAATTAAATTTTCAAAATTAGAAAAAAATATGGTAGAATTAGATTTCATGAGCTAACGATGTAGTAGACAATCTACTCTGGAAATCTAGCAGGCCCTGAAGCGTTCCTCATCACATGTTGGTATAATATTGGGTGAATTTTGGAGCTTATTTGAGGATATATCATTTTGTCATGCGGAGAAGTTGACAGTTTCTTGCGATGAACAGGGTTAGTACTAGTACAGACAGCAGAAACGCAAGTTAAGTTAACAACCAGTCAATAATATACAGCTGGAATACTGTTGAAAACAGCCCCCCCCCCCCAAAAAAAAACCCCAAAAGCATGTAAAATTTGATACCACTTTTTCATTTCATTCAATCCTTAGTATTTTGTTACACAGCAAAGATTGATTGATAATTATATCATCATAAACCATAGTAAAAACGATCAAACCAAATACCAATGGTTGGAACTGAACTATCAAATTTTGGTAGAAAATTTCAAATTTTATAAAAGTTGTTAGTATCAAATAAATTGATTCACAAATATCTGTTCTTTATATCCCAGAATGTGGTAAGCAACATGAATAGGATCTATCAAAATTGGTCTCTAAAATATCGTAATTATAAGTCGAAATTTTCCACTGAATTAGAGAATAAAAAAAATGTATTCTGATTTGATCGAAGTTCTAGGCAACCTTTGTTTATACTTTGATTAATCATGCACAGTCTGTGACCAGCAGACTAAAACATCTCTAAGGATTCATACTTCAATCACACGACACAAAGTTGGGATAGAAACGCTGATATATACATCTAACTTTGTCATGCAAGAAAACACCAAAGACTTATCACACTAGATACAAAACATCGAAAAGAACCAGTATATAACATCACAGGTTTTAAGCATTAGTGGAACATTATGTAAAATACTGGTGGTATAATTAGCCAGAAATTTAGCAAATTTAAGGGTTAACGTAGAAAATTTGGGAAAAAAACAGAAAAGTTAAGCTTGGTACTGTGAAATTAAACCAATCTGGTCGGGAGCAGCGACAAAACAGAAATTCCGGCACATGTCAGAAAATCATCCCCCATGGAAATGATCCAACTTTATAACTGTCTGGTGTGATAAAATGTTCAGGTTAATGCAATCAGTTATCATTTATTTCTGTATATTAGGAGTGATGTCATAAAAATTGTGATCCAACAGAATAACTGACAGAATAACATAGAGATAAACACTTTGATCGCAAGAAATCCCTGCTTCCAAATTTGTAGGCACTTAGATCTAAACCTACAAGAATCAGGTAACTATTTTAAGAGAGCACAAATCCCATGAAGCCTTATCTCTCAATCTCTGAACCATATTGCATATATATATATTTGCCAGTATTTTTTTTGCACTTTTGGGAAAGGGTCAAGTCCAGTCCAATTGGGAAAAATGCATGGTGTGATGCCAAAATTGGGAATTTTGTATGGGGAATTGGGAAAAATGTCTTTATTTTCAATTGGGAAGGGTCCATTTACTGGATTCAAACTAAAAAGGAAAGAATCGGTTGTGTTTATGGAAAACTATTCAATATGAGAGGAGATCCATAGTTTCCCCTGATACAGGAGTTAGATATGTAGGATAATGTAATCAGAAGACTGTACAAGAATTATTCATGCAACATTAGTACTGGGAGTGTAGACAAAGATGGCAATCGTGTCAGTACATATATACCTAATGAAATCTCTGGTTGATAATCTAGTTGTCATTAGTTCCAATTATGAGGGACACAAGAGGAGGGAGATTGGTATCTTGTAGGTGAGAACCGTACATGACTGGGTCCAGACAAATACAATATATTGGATTAATTCAGATTTATATATCCTGTAATAATACATTAACCTCTAAATGACCCTCAAGTAAGAAGTGAAATAAGTTGCTCCAGTATTTTCATGTGTGACTGACAACTTGTCGTGATAGCAGCATTAATAAATATAAAAATAACCTTCAACAGCTTCAACAAGTTAGAACAAGTCCTCACAACAATGTCAGCAGACAAAATACTTATCTTTTTTACAGAAAACAGTAGTTGAGCTTTTCAGCAATGCCAACAAAAAGTTGACTTAACTGTAAAGTATTTTCATTTACTTAAGAAACCAATTAGTACATGTATAACTGTGTACTTGTAACACATGATGCACTGTACTTGTAACACATGATACAGTATACTTGTAACGCATGATACAGTGTACTTGTAACGCATGATACAGTGTACTTGTAACGCATGATACAGTGTACTTGTAACACATGATACAGTGTACTTGTAACACATGATACAATGCACTTCCTACAGTGCACAATGTATTCGTAACACATGATACAGTGTACTTGTAACACATGATACAGTCTACTTGTAACACATGATACAGTATACTTGTAATACATGATACAGTGTACTTGTAACACATGATACAGTATACTTGTAACACATTATACAATATACTTGTAACACATGATACAGTGTACTTGTAATACATGATACAATGTACTTGTAACACATGATACTGTATACTTGTAACACATGATACAATGCACTTCCTACAGTGCACAATGTATTCGTAACACATGATACAGTGTACTTATAACACATGATACAGTCTACTTGTAACACATGATACAGTATACTTGTAAGACATGATACAGTGTACTTGTAAGACATGATACAGTCTACTTGTAACATGTGATACAGTCTACTTGTAACAGCGCACAATGTACTTTTTACACACGATACAAAGTACTTTGTAACACATGACTCATTACAACCCTTGCAACAATATGTTCCACCCACAGCAAAACTATTATTAAATTGAACATGCTAAACAATAAGCTTCTGCTCTTATACAAAACATAAAACAACAGATCATATACATAAATATTACCACACAAAACAAATAAATCTTTTAATTGAAAACAATAAAGTTAAGTCCCATATGAAATGATTACGGTTACAAACACACAAAACAATATTGTTCAAATTAAATCAATGGTATTTTGTAGGGCAAAGCAAAAGTAGGTATAATATCTACCACATGTTCGTAGCATTAGAACAAAATAAAGAACCTTAATATCGTTGAATTTACAGCTGAAATTGGACAGATACCAAAGGAAGCAATTATTAAAAAGAAATCCAAGTATCAACTTTCAGTAGATTTGTTCAAATTTATGAAAATCCAGTAGATAGTGCGCAACTAGATCTCAAAGATGAAATAATTGACGTACCAAGACACAACAAGACACCACACTGATCTTAATTTGCAGACAACAATACAATTATTCCGCAAGATTAGATAGATAATTGTTTGATGTAATAGGTACTTTAATTCGGAGTGCTTGAACCTAGTGAAGAGGAAAAGGTTATTTGAAATTCCAATTCAGACACAGAATGACTCCTAGAATATCAACTCTATCTTTTACTGTACTGTACTTTTTCAACTTTTATTTCAATTCACCCAGTAGAAAATGAGTACCACAGCTATTTCAGACGAAGTCAGACAAAAAAAAAACCCTGGTAATATGAAACTTCATGTTACTATAGTGCAAATTTTGTCATTATTTACTAAAATTTTAATTTATTTTTTTACCAAATTTCAGTAATCATAAGTCCCATGTGTTTATTTTTGTCCCAGGGATATGCTTGGAGAGAGATTCATTTAAGAGACTGACCTTTCCAGTACTGCTTAGTTCAGCAGTGCCAATTTATAATAAGACACATACATGTATAATATACAATAACATAATGTAGTTGGATCAATACTGACCACACAGCATGTAACTGACTATATGGTTTTCTCTTAACATGTCCTGGAAACGATTCTATAAACTAACAACAAGATTAATTTCATACTGAGAGACTTCTGAACATGAAAAATAGTTTGAAATAACTGAGTAAAACCAGACTTGATCTGTCTCCCATACATCAAGACAAAGCAATTTGATTCCAATCCAAAGTTGTCCATCAAGAGCTTAAAACTGACCAGGGAAGCTGTGGGTTGTACTTGGCATTTAAACTGACCAACAAGAACGAAGCTCAACAGACACTCAACCATTAAATCAGTAACAGATGACCATTATAGAGATGGTTTACAGGGGTAATGGGGCGGGGCATAAACTGAACATGCATTTGCATCTGATGCATTTTGTATCATTTTTGCAGTCTCAATACATTTCTTCAGTATATATATTTGCTTTATACAGATAAACAACATAATTGAAATGCTAAGATGGTTTCATTTTAAGTTATTCTGATTGTTCTACTAAATGTTATCAGTCATATAATTTCAAACATTACTTCATACTTATGATAATATTCTTAAGATGAAAAACACTAAATTGAAGCTGTCTGCATTCTCACCTTCGTCTGTGATAGAGATTTTCACACAATTTATATTTCACAGGTATTCATTCGTTACCTATAAATTTATATATGCACATTATAGAAGTACAAGCACTGAATGTACTATCTATAATTCCATATTACCACATGCGCATACATTGCGCAATAATTTAGTATCGTCTTGGCATTCAGTTACAATCCCCACACCAGTACAGAATGAAAGAATACGGTTAATTTTTACATACACATAAACAACAAAGCCAGTCTATTAGGCAGAAATAATGGTTAACAAAAAGTAGACAGTGGGTAATTTAACTGAAATGGTACAATTAAAGGTGACATCTGAAAGTCAGGCACTGTCTTATCATTTATAGACCATCTTGTGTTAATGGTGTTTAAAAGCACAAGTGTATGTACCAGTCTACATTTCATGATGTGGTGATACTCGGGTGATTCTCAAGGGTGTATGAGCTTCAGATAATTTTAATGGATGATTAAAATAAAAATCGGAAGCAGTTTATTTGTACATTGTTCTGTTGACAACATTAATGATAGTGTTGTAAGATATCAGGATCAGTCACTGGAAATTGTGAAGAGAAAATGGGTGACAAGGTTGACATTGCTACACAACCAAATGAGCATTCCACACTTATATCATTCGAAAGTAGTAAGCACTAAGAATATTGTTGATCATTAACTGTGTCACCTAATATATGCTATATCAATGGTAAGACATGAATTTTGGTCTCCATTGTAGTTGTTGATCATTTTTTATGTTCATTTATACAATAGTCATTTTTACTGTTTCTTGACCCCTAAAATAGGGTAAGTAGGTTGCAAAACATTTCTATTTTTTTTTTCTAAACAGTAATCTTTCATACTTCGAAGGTCTGGTTCATGCACAAATATTTTCGTACTTTAGACTTTACCATTACAAATTTAGGGTTAGAATCCAAAAATAGGATCAGTTGGGTACATGTAAACGAGACTACCTGAAATTTTTAGAGGCCTCATTTGTCAATGATCACTGACACTCTGCATTCATCATCTACTACCCACATATCTGGACACAAAAGACAAAAACACTTCTGTTTCCCTGTTTTTAAAATCTAAAACTGGCCATAACTCCACTGGTGTAGTCAATATCCACGAACTAACCACGTCTTATGAAATATGTCTCATTAGTGTCATTTCATACATAGACATTGGACATTAACGATAAGAAATCTCTGATATTTCTCATACACTGGGGGTCTTCTACAAATTAATGTTCATAAAACACCATCCTCAACCACATTAAACATACCATAAGAAATATAATGATAATCTAGTACAGATCTTTATAAATAGCGTAAGAAGGTGAGGCAATTCTCTATATACAAAAAAACTGGCATTTTTCAAACAATTCTTTATTGTGAAAAAATGAGACTATATTATCAATAAAAATCCACCTGGTAATCGACTGTGTTCAATGATCAGCTTACAGTGCTATAAAATACAAGGTGGGCGATCAGAAAATTAGCACAAAGTAGTCTAGATTTCAGACTCATGATTCTATCCATGCCCCGCGATGATAAAACTTGAGAACAGTCTCAAATTATGATTCCATTCTCTAAGTATTATTGTTAAAACAATAGAGCTGATTATTGTTAAATTTACACTCAGGTCAATAATACTGTCACAATATTGTGTCAATAATATCATTATATCATTATTGTATGATCATAATTAACTTTGAAACATTAAAAGACAAGATATGAGATTTGAGCTCAGAGACCAATCTCTAGTTATATAACCTCCAGCCCGGATCCCTTGTTTCATAATGTGCTGTATTGCTGTTTACAGCTACAAGAAAGCAGCAAGGAATAAGGTCTTAAATTTACTGAAGACATAAAACCTGGAGTTATTTGTCTTGTACCTCTAGTTGGTAATCTTTATGTTCAACTAAGACTAACAATGTGTATTCAATACAGAAGTAACAAATATAGAATGGCAAATAACTTACCCAGAACAATCTTAGGAAACAATATCAGAAGGTTCTGCTTAATACAGAATTTAACGTAGCTCAAGAGACATTATAAACTATACTTATACAGTTTCATTAAGATCTTTTGGACAACACTTATCCAGGAAATGCAAAAACTGTCAAGCGTTTACTGTAAGATATGTTTTTGTACTACAGTAATTATGTTCGAATTATAGAACTCAATAGTGGTTTGGTTTGGTTTAAGCATCTGTATTATTTTGAATATGTAGATACACAGTAAATAATTCATTGGGTCACATGATCAGGCTTCCCAAATGTTGCTAGACCATCGGACAGGTCAGGAAGACTTCGAGCAGGTCCAATAACTTTTGGCGAGTACTAGACTAGATGTCCAGCAGTCGGGCACGATTTACAGCATTTATCACTTATTTATAACATATTCAGTCAGACAAATTTTCATTTGGTCCGACAGAAATTTTAACATTGCCTGACCAAATGTCAGGCAAGTATTCCAGCAGTTTCAAGAGTCTGCATGATATAAGTTGTTGACAGTTAAATAGATTGCTTAAGACAAATACAAATGTCCTTCAATAATTATTGCTGTGTCTATGCTTCATTGTTTCATAAAACATAAATCATCATTCTGTGAATGTACAAACATGAGAAATAAGCAACCTTATACAAACATACAGTCAAATTTGTGTTTGCAACCACCTCTGGAAAAAGGCCTCCCAGTGAATAAAGGCCAATCTTTGAAAAATCTTCAGAGATCATTTCAAATTGATCTCCAAATAAAGGCCACCTGACAATAAAGACTATATCTTGTCTTTCTCAAGGGTGGCCTTTGTTCAAAGTTTGACTGAAGATAAAAGAAGGATTCCTAGACAAAAATATGACAAACATCCCATTTTCCCCAAAATTCCCCATCCTTGAGCCTCGATTTGCTGCAAAATGGAACAATTTTAATATATGTAGGTATATCTTGTATTACAAAAGTCATATACATGCACAAGTAATTGTTCTCACATCAAAACAGCTGACAATATAGAAACCATAAAGCAATAAAAACAGGCTGTAATATTAAGCCCACAGTATATTAGTTTCTGGTGAATGAATGAAAAAATAAAACTAATATAAACTGAACTACGGCGTGTGTACCGCTTTTGTAATCAAAATTTCTATTTCATGCTAGGTAAGAATGAAGAAAACTTAAAATCTACTAAAGTACTTGAAAATCTAATATCTACACTGAATCCTGAAAATTCTACATTAAAGATTTTGTATCAGATATTTTTTAACTGCATTGTTCTAGAGCCTGTATAAAAACATTTTTAATCATCCGCCCTCTGGACGTATTGTAGAAAGTTGTAGCCCAAAACGAAATTTTGTAGTTTGTATGGCACAAATAATAATTAAAAAAAAGCTGAAACCAAAGATTAAACAAAAAGTTTATTGTTTAAATTCCAATGATCAAGTTCAAACTCAAACACTTCAGCCACTTCAATAGTATCTTGTTCAAAGAACAGAAAGTTGGCACATTCTTTGACCAAAAATGCAAAAATCTAATATTAGATCAGTCATTATGTCCATTTTGCTTTACCATTCAGTGTAACCTAATTTTAGAAATTGGAAAACAAAAGTTAAGTCTAAAATCATGCAGTCCAGACAACACAGATTCGATTTTTTTCGCAGCCCAATTTTTTTGTAGCCTCAGCCGCAAGACTTTTCATGCAGACTGATTCCAGGTTGCCAAATATGGTATCGACGATAAAATCTTTGTAAAAGTAACTATTCAGGAAAGATTCTGTATTTAAGCTGATAGAGACAGCATTGCGTTTTATATATGATGACAGGCAGCTTCTTGTGGCTGATTCCTTGTCTTGACTTTAACTGTATTAGTTCACTAAATGGGACATCTCTCACTGTCTTAAGTGTTCAATAACAGTTCCTACTAAACCTTTAATTACATAACTGCTAATTACTGATACACCAATTTTCAATGATTTATATGGTACAGTAGAAGTGTCAACAATCATTTCTGAACTATCTGAGGGGTAAATATCTGAACATCAAGCATAGTGTAACAGTGTTGTATATATAATATGTGTGTTTACAGTAGTTTGTATGCCTGTCAGCCTGATTAGTTCAGTTGGTAGAGCAGCTGACATGCAAGAAGAAGGTCATGGGTTCAAGACCCACATTGGGAACTTTATTTTCTGCCTCCTATTACAAAACTAGTCTCTATTCTAAGATTACAATATTTACTAAATAATGTTTTTATACATAAAAAGAACATCCATTCCTAAATAAACAGAAAAATATTGACAACCAGACAAGTTTATGAAGACTTTTGGCCTTATAGTCTGGTCATTGTCCATCATACAACACACTGTGACAGAATCATTAAATGTGCAATATCAGGAGATTTTAATGATGAGGGAGATGATAATCGATCAACCATGAATGTGTCAATAAATCTTGTATATTCTGGGTATATAAAAACTTCTGTCCATCTACATGTTAAGAAAATTTCTTAAACCAACCAAATTATTTCATAGTGAAAGTTACCTAATTATTTCATAGTGAATGTTACCTAATTATTTCATAGTGAATGTTACCTAATTATTTCATAGTGAATGTTACCTAATAATTTTAGAGTGAATGTTACCTAATAATTTTAGAGTGAAAGTTACCTAATTATTTCATAGTGAATGTTACCTAATAATTTTAGAGTGAATGTTACCTAATTATTTCAGAGTGAAAGTTACCAAATTATTTTGGAGAAAAAGTTACCTAATTATTTCTGGGTGAAAGTTACCAAATAATTATACCGAAAAAGATACCTAATTAGTTTAGAGTGAAAGTTACCTAATAATTTTAGAGTGAAAGTAACCTAATTATTTTAGAGTGAAAGTTACCAAATTATTTTAGAGTGAAAGTTACCTTATTATTTTGGAGAAAAAGTTACCTAATAATTTTAGAGTGAAAGTAACCTAATTATTTTAGAGTGAAAGTTACCAAATTATTTTAGAGTGAAAGTTACCTTATTATTTTGGAGAAAAAGTTACCTAATAATTTTAGAGTGAAAGTTACCAAATTATTTTAGAGTGAAAGTTACCAAATTATTTTGGAGAAAAAGTTACCTAATGATTTTAGAGTGAAAGTTACCAAATTATTTTAGAGTGAAAGTTACCAAATTATTTTGGAGAAAAAGTTACCTAATTATTTCTGGGTGAAAGTTACCAAATCATTATACAGAAAAAGATACCTAATTAGTTTAGAGTGAAAGTTACCTAATAATTTTAGAGTGAAAGTAACCTAATTATTTTAGAGTGAAAGTTACCTAATTATTTTAGAGTGAAAGTTACCTTATTATTTCAGAGAGAAAGTTACCTAATTATTTTAGAGTGAAAGTTACCTAATTATTTCAGGGTGAAAGTTACCTTATTATATCAGAGTGAGTTTGCCATTAAGACCTTAAATCATTCACAAGCAGGCCTTTATTATCTGATTATCAATAAAAATCAGAGCTGAAAAAGGGGAATGACTTGACTTTTTCATATCATCTTCAGAAAGCCAACTTCTGAAATACACCAGACTCTTCAGACATGAATTCAAGACATCATTTAATAAGCACTCTACAGCACATTATTACTTTATTATTTGCAAGACGAGATTTTTGAGAATAAAGAGCACAGTGTTTCAAGTATGCTGGACATCAATCATCATACTGTAGATCAGTCCCATTCTTAAAAGTCATAACATTATAACTAAATTTGAATAAATGATTATGAGGCCAATTCTGGTAAAAACAAGATATTGTATTCCAGCTATAAATATCTGTCTTAATTAAACCATGAAAACTACTCACACATGACCAAAAAAACTGTTACAAAAATCAATAATGTAATAATCAGATTAGCGAGTGATTACTATCCAATGCATAGGATGATGTCAAGATCGACTATATGACAAATAACACGATCCTCTTCAAAAAACAGCTTGATGAAAACACATCAGGGGGAAGAATCACAATAGACTCATTCACGGCCAGACAAATCCAAGTTTTCCTAATTAGTTTTTAATTGTCAGATGATAAATTAGAAACATGCGTGCTAGTGTGATTTTTATTTTCAATTACAAAAAGCACTTTCGCCTAAACCGATTAACTATGTAGCTAATATGGCAGTCACATGCAAAACCTGCTTTCAGTGAATGATAGTTGAAATCATTTGCATATACAATGGATTATTTTAAAAATCATTATCCAAAGCAATTGAAGATCGTATGATCAAGTGTTACGGAGGCATTTAACCATACACTGATATCAATCACATTTCCATTATTAGTCGAACTTCAAATATCAGTTTTACCAAATTAAAACAGGACACAAAGAGAGCTGAAGATTCTACAATACAGAAAACAACTTAATCAAATAACAGTAGAGATTATCGTGTACAGTAACCCTATCCATCATGCCTAAATGAGCTAATGGGATTTGAGAATTCCAATTTTCCGTCTATATTTAGCAGTTTGACAAACTGAAGATAATTACAGGATTGGAATGCATTCTCATAACTGCTGTATTTGATTCATGGTAAATTTGCCCGATATGCGTAAGAAAATGCAGTAGATTTCATCTTTTAAGCCCGTATGTGCAGATATAAACACACAATAGGTCTACATGGAAATAAACAAGTGACTTAAATTCAATTTTAAATAAGTGAAGAAGATTAATCAGGTATGCTATAATTTCACAAATAATCATTAATTTCTAAGTCAGTATTTAATTAAATAGGTAATTAACCTTTAGATACTTTTAAATAGATTGCATCAATGTTTCTTTCGAAACCAGCATTTAACGTTCTTCTTGAAAGAGGCGAAATATTAGTTTCAGTATTTTCAAGTAAACTTCTCCATATTTTCTCATTTTAAAGTTGCAATTCACTTTTCACCACTTTTGTTTAAATAACAAAAACTGACACAAGCTAAAACAATTACTTTTAAGTTGTCATCTCTGAGATGATGATACCTTTGTATTCTTTACAGTTTTTATCTGAACTAGGTCATGTTACACAAAATTTTCTCAGTAGCCAATGTTTGGTAACACCAATATTAGTATAAATGACTTATTCCCAGACAAGTTCAAGGTAATTGGTTTATTAACCTCTCCAGGAAGCGCCCAACCTAGTTGATATTTCTAAACAGTGTATAATTTAATGCTATCTATCAGTATAGAATATTAAGAAGGAAACTGTTATCGACCTGAATTCCAACCTGGGTTACCAGCATTGTGGCTCAACCTGCATACCACAAGGACTAAGCTACTGTTTTTAACCCTTTGCCTCATAATACAACAATTCCCCGCATCTGAAGCAGAAGACTTTTGAAAACATTGTGGCAAAAGAAACCATTGCTTGTAATGAGTAATGGCTTCTTTTGCCACAATGTTTTCAACTCTGTCAGAGAGAAATACATAACACAACTTAAATAAATTGATGCTTTGAATAACTGCTTTGAATTTGTAAAAGTCCAAAATATGCTTATGAGGCAAAGAGTTAAATCAAATCTTCTACCAGAACATACATCAAATGTTTCAGCATCAACAGAATATTGATCACAAATATCTCATTTCAGGCCCAATAACGGCTTAAAGATGTCTACAAAGATAACAATTACCTGCCTTGCTTTTTCACTGCTGATTACTCAAGTTATCTCCATTACAAATTATCGTAGCAAGGGAGAGCACTGTAGCCAATGTTGTATGGGACCGCCAGGACCTCCAGGAATACATGGCAGTCATGGGTTGCCCGGGGCAACAGGCGTCGAAGGGCAAAAGGGTGTAAGAGGTGAAAAGGGATATACAGGTGAAAAGGGTAAGTCAGATTCCCTACAATTCATACAAATCTTGTATTGCAGGTAGATATAATAATCTCTTGCATTTTGTTAGATCAATGCTTTCTTTAAAACACTACCAGGTAATTGTTTTTTTTAAAAAACAAAACCATAATTTTAATTTCAGTTAAATTTAAAGCATAATAAAGTTCCAAAGATAATTTGATAGCTTCATTACTCAACTATGAATTACGTAAAAACGACTTATGAACATTTACTATCAATTAGGGGCAGTTGGACCAGAAGGAAGCATGGGAACTAAGGGGTCAAGGGGCAAGAAAGGAAATAAGGGTCAGTGTGGAAACACTGGAAATGATGGTGAGAAAGGAATGCAAGGGCCAATGGGGCCATTTGGACCAAAGGGAGATAAAGGTCTCAAAGGTACAGTATGTTTTTGACTTAAAAAATAACGACTGATAATACAACAGCGCCCAATTGTATAAACACTGGTTAACATTAACCGAATGGATAATTTAACCCAAGGTTAAATTTAACCATTTTGGTTTTCTGATCATTAAAAAAATCATTTAAACATTTAAAAAAGGCTGCCATTTTGGTACTGGTTACCGTTTATGTTAAGATTTAACCAGCATCTTAGACTTGCATTAGATTTATTTGAGCTTTAACAAAAAACAAAATTTGGTTAAACTTAAACAAAATTTTCTACAACAGCTAACCGACAATTTAACCAAAGTTTTAACCGAAACTCTGATTTAACCCAGTGGTTAAAGTTAACCAATGTTTATACAATTGGGTGCTGAAAAATAAAAATTAATCACAAAGCACACACATACAGTAGAACACCGTTATAGTGATTTCCCTGGGACCTGATTAATTACTTCATAAAATCCATATTTCAGTACAGTCAGAACAATGAAATAAATACTTCACTGTACCCATACTTCTTTATATCTAGGTTCAATAATATCATGCTTTACTGAATCCATATGTATTACACATGGCAACTCCGGCTATCTTTTTTTAAATTTCTGAACAAAAAGTAAAATTTTACATACACTACATTCATTCATTCAATTCAGAAATTGCTTATTTTATAGGTATATGTTTATGCAGTACAGGTAAAAAATAAGGGTAAAAAAGTTTTAATACACAGTGTCAGAGACTAGTCAATTGCACATACATTTAATGAGATTAAAAACTAATCATCACAGAATACGCAACTACTTTCAGTATAAGACTTTAAGGTTAACCTTACAACATTATTATTTTCAGGAGAACAATGTATTCCTACACCAAGGATTGCATTTTTTGTGACAAGAAGGTCTAAATTTGGTCCTGTACATCAAGACACAACAATCGAGTTCGACAAAGTATTTCTTAATCAGGGTAACGCCTTTGATTCACTAACTTCACATTTTGTATGCAATATCAATGGAACATACCTCTTTAACATTCACATTTTGAGTCAAGAAGAAAAAGACGCATTTGTTATGATCATGTTGAACGAACAGCCACAGGTTCCAATGCATGGAGATCACAGGTCCGGGTACGGTGTGGCAAGTAATACCGCCATATTTCATCTCTTGAAAGGTGACCACATATGGTTACGACTGAAGAAAGACTCCGCAATATCTAATGATTCTTCAACATTCTCTGGATATCTTTTGTATGCAGATTAATAAGCATGAGAAATATTTATCAATAAGTGTTTGCACATAGGGCAAAAATTTTTCTGTTATGTACATCTGAAGCAAAATATATTTTTTGAACTATTTGACATCTTAGAGACAAGATGTCTACTTTGATGTTTGCTTCATCAAAATCAAATATCTCTTCAATAATTAAACCCATTTTTCATATATAATTTAGTGATCTTGCTTAAAATCAAGGGAGACAATGTTGTTTTGATATAGAGACATGACTGGTTCATGTCAAATGCCTGGTTCATGTCACATGGCTTGATCTTGTTACATAACTGGTTCAAGTCACATGACCTGTTCATGTCAAATGACTGGTTCTTGTCACATGACAGGTTTGTGCAATTTCTAATTGAAAATTAATCAAGGACATAAGATTTATTATGTCTAGACAATGTAAACACGGCATCAAAGTTGCAAGTACATTAACTTTATCTGAATACAGCTATTATTGTTTGTTTCAAATTTTAAGAAATAAGAAAGAAATTGAAACTGTGAGCCATTTTGCAAATGGGCCAGTATTGATATTAAAATTACCAATGAACATTGTGTATAGACTTAAAAGTTTGAATATGTAATCTACTATTGGTAATGGTCATTTTATTCTGTTGCCAATACTACTTTTTCTTTTGAAATACTACTATACATTATAATCATGCTTTTAAAAAGATTTGCAAGATTTATAGATAATTGAGCAAAAATACTAGTTTTAAAATTTCAGTATAATTCATTAAATCATACTTAAAATATGGTTTCTTTTTAACCACTCATTTAAAAAGTAAGACTACATAATAATATCTACACAAAAATAGTATATTTTACATCTATTCAATATTTCCTCCAGTCAGAAAAATAAAATAAATATGAAGCATAATTTCTTCTAACAAGACAACCTGTCATTGTCATTTCAAATTTCCTCCTCATTAAAAATTGATATCAGAAAATCATAAAAAAAGATCAAACATACATAAATAAATCTTATCTGTAATACATCAATTAAGCTCCAGTTGAAGTACAGTCAACTCTCGTTATGTCGATTTTTTCGGGCCTGAAAAAATACTTTGTCTCAACGAAAATTCGACATAAACATCGGACGAATACTGGTATTGAATTAGACATTTCGGCCGTTGTTAAAATCACTAGTTCATGATAACTGGTGTGTATGCTGTAAGAAATACTTATTTGTGATATTTCATTTTTATTTACAAGTAAATAAATAAATAAATGATATTTACTTCATGTATGACGATTTGTATAAAAATATACTAAACTAAATATATCTTTCACTATGACATGTTTTACAAATCCAAGCATTTTGTTCGCTATTAAGTTACACATGATGATATGTTTGCATTTAAGAGTAAACAATAATAATCTCCCTATTGTTATAGACTAAAAATTAAATTGAACTCGTTGTAGGCTCAGCAAGGTGTGAAAAAAAAACATTAGGGGCAAGTGCATAATGTTATCTGACATCGTAATAAGCAATGCAAATTAGGCGCAAAATTGTTCATTTGAACTTCAAAATTAGTTCGACATAACATTATATACTTTTAGAAGGAAAAAATCGGGACTTAAAAAATACTTTACTATAACGAAAAATTTGTGTTTACCGACTTCGCCATAACGATAGTCGACTGTACATGGAAAATAATTCAAGACAAATTCAAATAAAAGATTTTCAAAATTAGACAACATATGCATTAGGCCATCCTTAAAAAATGTTGGTTAGCGGTTATGCAACCCAAACTTCTGACGTTGGGTAGGTAAGTGAGTAGGCATTTTTTTGTAGATAACATTATATACTTGTTTTGAAATGAAAAGCTGAACAAAGGACAAAGAAAGAATTTTTTTTCCAAAATCCCTAAAAAGAAGTTTTGTCAAAATCACAAAAACATTTTGGGGTCAAGGATGTTTTAATGACTCTATCACATTCTTGGAAACCAGCAAAAAAATTAAGTTACATTAAATGAAAAAAATATAAAGCGGATCATAATTAGAATTTTTATTTATCAATTAGTGATCATATGAGTGGGCCAAATAAAGATATAAGTCATACTCTTGATTACTGTAGCTGTAGACACATTTTAACGAAGCTGACAGATGCTCATTCCTAACATGACCTGATTGATTATATACAGGCTGAAAAGCTGGACTCTTCTATCATGTCAAACATATTTGTACATTTTGAGAAACTGTACGGTTTAAATATTTTATTTATTATGTTTGGGTAGAAATTGTACAAGTATTATTGTTATTACATGTGTTATATTTTGTATCGTGTACGTTACATAATAAATACAGAAAATGCATCAGCTAACATTCCTGAGGACTTGTGTACACTAGTGTCTATATTCAGTGATTTTTTTGCAACTTTGAGAAAGGGTCCAGGTCTGGTCCAATTGGGAAAAAATGCATGGTGTGATGCCAAAGTTGGGAATTTTTAGATTGGGTTTTGGGAAAAAATGTCTTTATTTTCAAATGGGAAGGGTCTATTTACCAGCCCAAACAAAGGGAAGAAAAAAATCGTTGACATTACTAGCATATGTTATAGAAACACAGGTTGTAACCATTGCACAGACTCACCAAGGTTGTGATAGGGATTAGTTTACTTTATAGAAATATTATTTCAATTCTGCAAAGGCATATAAGACAGCTACAATTTACATGAAGAGAGCTTGTTTTACACCTCCTGACTGGTAAAAACTGATAAGGACTGGTAATAAAAAAATTTAATGTGAACAAAGAAGGAATTCATCATTTTAAATTGGTAAAACTGGACTGTATTCTGCACAGTCTGAAACTAATATCAAATACATGGTGAACACAGAGGAAAAGTTGAGTGTAAAAGCGATGAAATCAAATAGGAGGATTATAACTACAGTCTAATTACAGTCACCTCCGTATAAAGGCCACCCTGTGAATAAATGTCATTCTTTGAAAAACCATCATCGAATATTTAGAACAAACTGATGTCTGAATTTAGGCCATCTGTCTATAAAGGCCACATTTTGTCTTTCCAAAGGATGGCCTTTGTTCACAAGTTTGCATGTATTTGTCTTAGTATGCCCTAAACTGGAGAACTTCATAGAAAAAAATTATTTTTGTACATAATTATTGTTGTAGTCAGTGTTATATGATGTATGTAATAAGGACTAGAGTTAATGTTACTATCTGTTGTTTTAGTTGTTGATTATGTCCTGCAAAGAATGTAATATGTATATATAACAATGAGAATCGTGTCAACTGTTGAAATATTCTAAGACAAAATGCCCCTGCAGTAACTTTTGTTTATAATGTTCTCTTTAAAATCATAACTCAAATTTGGAGAAAGAACAGTCTAAAGTATATTTCACACATATTATAGGCATTTTAGAAAATGCCATTTTGACATTGTGATAACAACCAAAAATGCATGATGGGTTTTTTATCATAAAGTTGTCTGAAGTTATAGCGCATAACTTATCAGACAACACAGTTATAATTGACAATATGAGATAATGAACGGTACTCATTTTGACAATTTTGACTAGTAATAAATTGAAATGTTGACAAGCTTCAAGAATTTAGTGAAATAAAAATGTAAGAAGTACTGACATTATGTCTGTATGTTGTAAAATAAATGTCCAAAATACATTAACTGCCTTGTTGTTAGTATTCTCCATGCTATTTTACATGTCTGTCATTTTAGAACTAAGCAATAAGACTTGACAGTTTCTGCACCGGCTGACTTAAGGTTAAAGAATTTATAAAGCAAACTATTTCAGAATGCAAACTATACTTGTAGAAATTAGCGAGTGAGCAACAACCACCCAGTAAGTGGGGATAGGCGAAGACAACACGATACTACAACAACATTTTTGTTGTAAACACATCCTGTTGCCATGGCAATAATGTTGTGATGAAGTTTTGAGGAGTGAGAATGAAATTAAAACTCCCAAGTAGATTCAAGGCAATAACATAAACAAACCGACTCATATGGAGGATAGGCTTTCATTTTTTTAAATCAACTTCAAAGCAGGAAGCAGAACTAAACTTCTGATTCTTCAAATCAACAACAACAGACAACACATCCTACCTTTTCTTTTCATTGGTATCAGTTTCTTGTTTGACAGACTTTTCATCCTTCGTATCTGATACTTCCTTGACTTCATCTTTGTCTTTAATCTCATCTTTAGGTTCCTGTTTAACTTTTGAACTACTTTTAGGAGCTAAAAGTATAAATACAAACAACAAATATAATGAAGGTCATTGCCAAGGATTATAATTCATCATTATAAAAAACAGAACTGTAGGAATGTCACAGGGGTGAAAATGCAGTTTATCAAAGATACATTAACTATTTGAGGTAAATCTTGTGGTAACGTATTTATCTATTGTCTCAGTTTCATGAAGTCTTATTAAGACTGAACCTGGTTCCTCCTGTACCAACCTTCCATACAACACAATGTTACCCTAAGCTATGGACCACCAGCAGTGGTATAAGAAGGCTCCAGCCACACCAGTCTGCAACTTAAACCACTTGATCAATATTTGGACAAATAAATATTGTCCAGCAAAGCACTAAATTACCATTGTTTGAATGGAAAATAATAGACTTTTTGCCATACTATGCAATAAGGCACAAGAAGACACTACATACTACTAGTATAAATTAATATAATAATGTTCTGCATAACAGGAGAAGAGAAACATTTACATTAGGTTTCAAATAAATCAAATTAATGATAGCTAGTGTAAGCAAGTGATAAATGACTTATATCCTACAATACAGGAAAATATCAATACTCGTAGGAACAGAGAGTTATAAACAGAAACCTTTAAAAGTACCTGAGGGATGAGAATATGTTTTACCACCTTAATGTATTATAATACAAACAGCATTACTGCCTCTAATAACTGCATTACGTCCCGCCTTTAATTACCCTTTTTTGTAGGGATTCCCTTTTTTCTACATAAAAATTAGTGATATGATGTTCACCTTACAAGGCCCTCACACTTACCAAATTTAGACCATTTGGCAACCACAATTCAAAGAACATAAAAAAACAATAAAAATTATTAACTGTTCATCAAATGTATTAAACAGTAAAAACTCTGACATCTGATCATGAAAATCATGGTATGCTGTACCATATGGATGTTTTATAATGGTCAACACTGTTTATAAATCTACAAGGAGTTCCAAAAATAAGTAATATACTAACATGGTAAGTAAGTGATATTACTAACAGAGCATGTCTCTTAATATTTATAATCCTTCTAGGTAAAATAGGAGAAAAAAACCTGACTTAAATTATTCTATTACCTCGTATCATTGCACATTCAAACATTGCTTTTCCACAACAGTCTGCAAACTTAGGCCACTTGCCCAATGCCCAGGATATGTAAAAAGTTACTCAGACAAGCAGAAAAATGGCATCTTTCACATTAGGTTTATAGTAAAATGACAGACATTTACATTTTCAGACAGACAGTTTGAAAAGCATACTGGCAAAATAACTTCAGTCAATATCACTCATAAAAATATGTATATTCACATATGCAACGTGACAGCTAGTGCTTCCAAACCAAAATTTGTGTGGACAAATCCTCATTAAATTTCATGGAAACCTGAATACCATACGACAGTACACGTTTAGCTTAAGTTCATGCTCTGGACATCTGATCAGACACAGTACATATACAAAACATTTTAACTAAATACAAGTATTTTCACATGATCCTATCAAAGAGACAAAAGCAACAGCAGAGACTAAGTTTCAAACAGGAAGTGAGCATTGAGGCTTTGGTAGGAATTCTTAGCTAAGGCATATATTGCCTTTGGAAAACCTGAGTGAAATCATGATGCATTTCAAGGTAAGTAACTCTGTACTTACAAAAGAAACTGTGCATAGGTTGCTTCCCTTTCTCTGAAGATTTAGATTCTTCTTTTATGCTTGCATTATTTCCCTTCTCTGAAAAAAATAATTATAAACATTGTATAATAAATAAGCTAAAGCCTAATTCATCAGCAACAAATCATTCAGAAGCATACATAACACCAATACAGAGCAGTTTATTTAAAATAGCTTAGTTGTAGTTCTGATAGATATAACACATGCACCTTTAAATACAAAAAATCCCTAGAAACAAACCTCAACATTCTGGTTTAATACGACAGATTAACAAACAACATCACAGCCATTCTTCATAAATTACTTACCAAATAAAACACGAAATTACAAGGTTTAGAAGATATCTTCATATCAACGTTTAAATGTTAGGATGATAAGGACAAAGCTTAACCTTTCTTAACTGATTTCGGAGATACAACTTTACTTTTCTTTTCACTCGGACTTTCATTCTTATTTGTTTTTCTTTTTGTTCCTTTTGGAGTAGAACTCTTCTTTGACCAAGTTTTCTTTACGTGACCCTTAGCAACACCCTCACTCTCATTTCCAGAGTCATCTTTCACATCATCTGATTTTGTATCTTGTTTATCATCTTTTTCCAAGCATTCCGTTTCTTCTTTTTTCTTATCAATTTCCAAATCAGATTCAGCCGTGGAACTTTCTTTCTGTTGTTTTTCAATCTGCAAAAGAATTACAAGACAATGGCAATGTACTTAAAGGCTGATTGCTTCTGTGACATTGACACACAAATTCTCATATGACAGAGGTTTGACATGATGTTAATTGTTCAGACATATTGTTCTAAAAAAACAACAACATAACTTTTACGCAACCGAATTAATGTTCAGAATATTTTGCTACATGTTTACCTCACTGGAATTATTTCTCTCTTCATTTTCAACAACCATGTCTTCTTCAACTTTCTCTTTGATAGTACATGGAATTCTTTTTCTGGCACTACCACCAATGCTTTTACGAGCTACAACAAAAATTGAACACAAGAGTTAGGCCAGAAAAATAAATAGTTGTGTATAAATCCAACCGTTCTTTTAGTATGTGACCCTAAAGTTTGTTTTAGGTCAAGTAACTATAAACATGATAATTATTTTTGAAGCCTTAGTCATTCATTGGTGAACTGCCTAGCAGATATCTCATACTTATGAGAATTAGATTTGAGAAATTTGAATATTGCAGCACACTGAATTGAACCTTATAATACGATATAATAAGACCTGACATAAAATTAATCATACAAATATATCCCATTAAAGAAATAGTTACCGGTATGAAAATCTTTAACTGATTTGAAAACATGTCTGGCACAGATCATTTTAAATGAAATGAAAATTATGTATAGAGGGGAAAAAATTGAAATTCTAAATCAAAATCATTGTTTTTTGACAAGTTACTGGCAACTGGCCTTGAGAGAAGAAATATGAAAACTGGGGTCCATGGGGTAAAGTCTACCTGTTTTTCTGGCTGGAAAAGGTGATTTTACAGGTGTCTTAATGGGTGTGTCCTCCTTAGGGGTTTGAGAATCTACTCCAGAATCTTGACTGCTTTTTTCTGAAGCCTGTAAAATATTCAGAAAATTTTTCAGAAAACAAAATAATTCAAATATGAAAAATAGGCCACTTTATTGCACTAAAATGAAACGTGAAAAGATAGATTGATATTTATTTGACATGTACATACTGCACATAATCATAAACATACATAAACAATTAGATATATCACATGGTATTTACAAGACAGAACAACATTGCAGATTAAGTTACAGCCTTTTTAAATCATAAAGTTTACTATTTTTTTTATGAGTGCATACAACACAGAGTTATAAACAAACACTGTACAATGAAGTCTAATACTTGATATAGTACACAGTGAAAGCAATGAAAAATAATGAAGACTTATTGACCATTTTAAATCTGTAACTCCGTTTGGAAGCAGGACTTTTGTACTACTAGCAGTTCAAGAAAATGTATGCATAATAATTCAATTAAAACACAGATGAAATCAGATGTAATAACACTGAAATATAGATAAAAATATTTACTCCTGGACTTTTCTTCTGTTCCAAAATTTTCTCGAGTCTTTGTTCACTTTGTTGAAGTGGGGATGCAGGCGACTTGACATTGGTTTCTTCCTCATCATCACTTTCTATGACCCGCGCTCGTTTTCTGGCAGGTGCTTTGATTGGAGAATCATCGATGTTGGAGGGAAACACATTCTTTTGTTTCAATGGAGATTTCTCAGTTTTCACTGGAGATTTTCTGAAAATGTGAACACATATTTACAGCTCAACAAGGATCCAGTTTGGTGCCAGTTCTTGTGTTATGAATAAAAATTAATCATCTGGTTTGAAGCATTTAAACACGTAGAGGAATAAATATCAGAGCTTGACAAATGAACTTACAAGTTCATAATTACAAGTAGAAATTGACGCAAGACGAGTTGAAATTGCTGTAGAACTAGTTAAAATTCTTAGCTGGTTGTCCTGCAGGACAAGTAGCATGAGAAACATTTGTCGAGCCCTGAATATGCTTTATAAGAGAGAATATAAGCTTTTGGTAACAAGGCCATTTGAGAGGACAAAATGTTTTGTGCATTAATTCAACTCACACTTTTTCTCCTAACATTTACTTGTAGGATGATCTAAAACAACATTCTTACAAAGGAATTAACATGATGCATTATCATGCATATGTGCAGTTTTTCATCTAATGGGAAAATATTGCAGGCCCTTAGAAAGGGAAAATAGCATCTTGAAGGGAAATATGAGCTACCCAATAAATAAAAAAAAATCAATTCAACTGAAGGAGATTTTCTAATGAATTAAAAAAACATACTTTTCTCACAAATGGATGGTGCTGAATTTTGGCCCCAAATCACTCCCCCCAAAAAACACTTAAATTTCAAAAAAAAAACAATTCTTCTCGGGTAAAAAAATTCATATTTGAATTAGCAATAAGTGCTAAGAATAAACTAGGTTTTTTATGTGACTTATTGTCACTCCGGTTTAACACCTTTTTTCAACAATTTTTCAGTTATATACGGCCACCAGTTCACCTAACCAGTTTTCCTGGACTGTTTGCAAACCAGTACTAACTTACCCTTCCACAAAGAGCTGGCAACTTCTCCACATATGGAGGAAAATCGACATATTTGTCAAATTTTCAAAGAAGGGTATGACCTGCCGCAACCAGGATTCGAACCCAGATCTTCGGGTTGCAAGTCCAGCGCACTTACCACTAGACCATGGCTGTGGCCTAGGTTTTTTTCCATGCTATGCTTAAGTGAATAGAAATAAAATGTAAAAGAACCAACATACTTCAAATCATCTTTGCCACTACTGGCTGAACTTTTCTTCACAGGTGCAGAGAAAAATGACCTGAAAATAAAGAACATACTTCATGACCAGAGAGTAAGGAAATTTATCAACAATGCATAACTAACGATAATGAAAATAACAAAATCTAACACGGCTATATATATATATATATATGTGTGTGTTTGTAGTAGTTTGTACGCCTGTCAGCCCGATTAGCTCAGTTGGTAGAGCAGATGACTTGCAAGCAGGTCGCGGGTTCAGGCCCCACAACAGGAACTTCATTTTCTGCCTCTTATTACATTGGTGCCATGTGTGGCTAGCAGCGCCATAGAATCCTAGAGCAAGGGTGAAACAAAGGCAGGGTTAGCTGAAAGAACTTGTGGTGGTTGCTTTATTAATTAAAGGAAGGAGAGTAACAGGGATGTATATATACTAATGCAATTTAGTATATTATACACAGCCGGACATTTGTTTTGACCCATATGTTGCTAAACCCATCCGAATTCTCATGAAATACTCAATGAATTCTTTACCAGTTACTGATGCATTTTTACGTAATTTGTGTTTCCGCACATAAATATGCAGTTCTCTGTAAGGCTGAGAGGATGGCCCTTCTGAATTCATTTATGAAATTGACCAACCGGAAAGCCGAATAAGTATTATTCGATTGAGTATAGCTTACTCAAATCGATAAAAAAAACAATAATCCTTAACAATGAGCCATAGATTCTCAGTATCTAATGCCAAAATTCAAATATTTGACTTAAAATTGTATGTAGCATGTCGCATTCAAGCGGCCATGCCATACCATATATTTTACCATATCGTGACGTTTCACAACTTCCACTCTGTACAACATCTGCGATATATGCGCACACCACATACAAAATTTAAATCAGCTGAGTAAATACTACTTCCAGAATGTACCCGTAATGGGTTAAATACAGTGGATAGGAAGTCTTTACCATGACACCCGTAGATATCTACCTCGACATCGGCAGATGTCCACCAGTTTCGTTTCCTATAGAGAAATAGTGGAGGGAAACAAACGTTAGTGCACTTTCCAGAGAAGGTATTGTGGAATAATTTCTGCTTGTATGAGTTTAGAAACGTGTTTCCTATCTACCAAACAGTTCAAATTGTTCATAGATATTGTAGTTATTGTGACCAACGGGTTTTAATTGGGAATTTTCCACACACAAATATGCAGTTCTATGTTAGACTGTGAGGGTCTGGGCCAAATAAAAAAATGTCTCCCCATCACTAACAGTCTAATTAGTAGCACTACAGTGACCCCTAAAAGGGGCCAACTGGTATAATATGAGTAAATTGCACTTAGCACCTCAAAAGGCTTCTGCATAGCAAATTTGAAGTAAATCCGGCAGGTAGTTTCTGAGGAGAAGGCCATTGTTGACGCCAGACAACGGAGCATCCACTTACCCATCCTGATAGCTCACCCTGAACCTTCGGTTCTGGTGAGCTAAAAAAAAGTCTCGCCGACACAAACAGTCTAATTAGTTGGACTATACTCCGGGACGACCCGAGGCAATATTAGTAGAAAACAGTTGCTCGTAAATAACAACTGAACATGTGAACTAGGCAGAGTTTAGAAGCGTCTCATATTTGAAACATGGAAAGAGACTGTTTAAAAAATCTACGGTTGCCACCCGCTAATCGAAAAAATGATCAATGTCATCCGAAAGGAAAGGTGAACACAGTTGTATTTGTTCAATTTAAACAATTTTAAGTGAACCACTCACGCTATTGAACGCTGCATGACTCCTTCAGCTGCAAAACGAGTGGCAATGTTTTGGCCGATAAATTTCCCGCTACGTAGGAAGTGAAGCATTTGCTCACATCACTTCAAAATGAAGAGTCACGAGTAATGAATAAAGATTCTGCACCGTTCTACGAGAATCCAATCGTATTTTCACTCTATTTTAAAACGCAATGCGTTTCAGACCGTTCACGCGAATTTACTAATAATATGTCTCGCTTATAGCGTCCATAAGTCGTCTGACAGTATAAATATATATACATCAGATTCCAACCAGGGACCATATAAACGCTATAAGTATAAATCCCTGATTGATTCTAATGTAATATTTATGTCGAAATTTAATTCAGTGCTATAATATTGATTTTATCTTGAAGTGAAACAAAATCTTTGGCTTAAAACTACAATAAATATCTGAATCGCAAAGCGATATACATGTGGTTGTACTGGTTCTCTCTTTCGGTTCCGAGTTCAGTAAACCCCTAAAGCACTTGTACATATGCTATTGAAACTAAAATTCTTTAGCTTTCCAACATATAACCCGACACATGACATCACTAGTTTGCTTCTAATCTTGCTGCTTCTGTTATAAATTTACGAGCAATCATGCAACTTGTTTGCTGATGATAGTGCTGTTTTTTTTATTTTTGTATCTATCTAGCATTTTATGTACCTTTTAGATTTTGTTTCCTCAGGATAGTTAAAACACTATGCAGCTTGGCTCCAAGGCGGTACCCCCTCCTGTGTTTGTCTTCTATTTTCTGTATCGTATATTTCTATGTGTTTGCTTGGTGTAGGTTGGTGGGTTTTGGGAAAGCGAGATTTTTTGGCGAGCGACATCACCATTTTCTCGCATTTCCAGTCTAAGACTGTGATAGTTGTTGTTTTAATAGCAATATTTTGTTTTCACACAATTATTTCCAGTTCACAGTCGTATGCTGTTTCTAATTTTCGTTCATTTGTGTTTTTTTTTCATTGTGTTTATCACGCATTCCATGGCTTTAAATATGTATTGCTTTATCTTTTGAACCAAATAATGGAAAATATGTTTACATTCGACCATAAGCCATCCTAGTGATTCGATTTACGGAAGTTTCGTCAAATCGTAAGTTCGACAGACTAAGCCTTGATCCACATACCGTCCATATAGTGTACAAGTCTCAGAAGTGGTCGTTAGACTTCATCTAGCATCTGCAGTCTATCGGAAGCAAGGACAAATTATTCAAGTGGGAGATAGGGGAGAGACATTCGTTTTCCTAGATATTCATCTGCTGTTTACAGGGAAACACAGTGTCTTTTACAATTGTTCCGGGAAACACGGTCCTGAAATTTTACAAAACAGTCATGAATTGGTTGATCAATTCAGAAAATAAAGTTCCCGATGCGGGGCTCGAACCCACGACCATCTGCTTGCAAGTCAGCTGCTCTACCAACAGAGCGAATCGGGCAGACAGGCATACAAACTACTATAAACACATATATTATATATACAACACTGTTACATTCCTCCTTCCTTTAATCAATTATTAAGCGACAACCACAGGTTCTTTAGGCTAACCCAGGCTTTGCTTCACCCTAGCTCTAGGATTCCATGGCTAGCCACACACTCACGGCACCAATGTAATAGGAGGCAGAAAATAAAGTTCCCGATGCGGGGCTCGAACCCACGACCTTCTCCTTGCAAGTCAGCTGCTCTACCAACTGAGCTAATCGGGCAGACAGGCATACAAACTACTGTAAACACATATATATACAACACTGTTACAAGTGTAATAATTAAAAAATAAATAATTTTCGACACCCAAAAATTCAACTAGCACTAAATTAACTATCAAAATACCACCAAAACCTTGATTTCCATTTATTTAAAATTCGCGAGGTTAGTGCCCTAGATCTCCGATCTATGTTGCATTGTCAACGGGGACCAGTTTATCTTATTGTTCTGGTATGCTAAGGGAGATCATCAATACGAAAACCCGGTTTTTTGTCTTAAACTTTAAACACAACCACTATTTATAATGCTAATGATTATTTTTTTATTAAACCTTCCTAACTTGTTCACTGTCTTGAATTATAGTGACCCTAAAAAATAGTGCTTAGTTGTGTGTTTAACTGTTAAGGACACTCGAATCTGACTAGTCAGTAAAACGTTCGTCAACCCGAAATAATTTATCCATGACGCGAGCCTGGTGATTATTCGTCACTTCCGGTTTGTGCTCATAACATATTCGTATATTGACATACTGAATTGTGTTTGTCAAAATGTGATGCTGTGTTCTGAGAAAAATCTGTGATAATTACACATCTCGTGCTAATTTGGATATTAATTTGATATTCAAGGTGAATATTTGTCACTGATTGAATGAAAGTGTCATTTTATTTATGTTTTCATGGTTGAAACATCTTGAACAGGTGGTTATTTATCGTGATTTTTGCATCCTGTATATTAGTCGTAATTCTTACCACTTGAGTTCTATTTACTGATTATGACACGTGATTTTTTTCAAATTATTAACTTTATACTAATACGCTATTTTGGTTGTATAATTAACTATCAAATGATAAAGTCTTGCTTTATGAAAAAATATTAAATTGGCTAAGACCCCATTGACCAAGTAATTATAAGACATGGTGATGTAAACATGTATGTATAAAATTTGTCATGTTTTACAAATTTGCTTATTCAACTTATTATCAAGACATTTCAAATTGGCTTGTACGTGCCTGGTTATTATGAGATAATGAAGAAACTTGATAAAAATTGATAATGAGTCATTTTATTGGTATTTTTTGTCAACAAGTTGAATTCAAATAATTTTTTTATATTATTTATCATTCAAGGAAAACCAGATATTGGTAGTTGTACATAAATTTGATAAGGAAACATTGACTAAGTATCCATACTGGTAATGAATGCATACTCTGCTTAAAATATCCCTGGTAGTTTCTGATCATAAATCTTATTATAAATGTTCTGCAGTGAAATGTTCTAACTACTTCAATTTTCTAGTGGATATTTAGTCTGAATATTTAATTCTGAAAGTTACTATTTGTCTAATTTTGTGGGAAAATGTAATTGTTGTCCTCATAAAGTTTTATTGAAACATTCAAAATTTAGTAGTATGAATTTGTGATTGTGAATTTGTTAATTTTTTCATTCAATCTTCGTGAAGTTCATGAACATAAATTGATACTCAAGAATCTCCATCATGTTTGTCACCGACAGTTGATGGATGCTAACTTAAAAATGCCTGGTAGAAGCCCCATTTATGTAGTAGTTAAGTAAATTATTACTTACTTTTAAAATTTTGTCAGCTCACTGCTCATGTATATTGTTCAATACCTATCTTAATAATTTTTCAAGGCCTGGCTATACTGATTATCTGACAAGGGCCATCATATCTGTTGATTACAAATCATGTAGTGACTCAGGGCCCACGTTTGCTGATTTTTGGGGCTAAAATTAGTATCCCCCATTCTCTTTAAAAATTAAGTAAAAATCCCCCATAGCAAAAATTGGAGAAACGAAAAAAACTATCTTGTCACACATGTGGTTGTAGCTACACAGCCTAATCTCGCCTCTGATGACTGAGAATAAGGACCGAAGAAAAAGTAACAATGAATTAGCTTTATGGTTGTAGTAAAAATAAACAAGTCACACAGTTCTAAATCAGCTGAGTTTCTGTATTGCTTAAATTGTAATAAAACAACATTGATTCCCCTTTCTTCGAAAAATGCTCTCTCCTCTAAGGCCTCTGGCCCCTCCCCCACAGTGTAGAGAGAGAACCCTGTGACTGAAAATGCAATGGATATGTCATTTTTATTACATTCCTGAAAGTCCCTAGGAAAAGTCAAAGTACAGCTTCAAATAATTTGTTGCCACTCTTGCTTACATTAGTCTGGTGCCCATACTGACTTTCTTATGAATTGGCATCATTTTTTCTGGTCAATTCATGTCTCTATTTTTAAGAAAATCTCTCCGTAGTCTTGACATTTCAGAGTACAATCTGGCACATAATTATTTCTAGTTTTTACCTAGAAACTCGATTGCTTAAAAGTCATTACTGCTTATAGTTAGAAGGGATTTTGCATATAATAATTTCTTTCTTGTGGAAGAATTTCTATGTGCTCGTTCATTTTTAAGGATTTAATATTGTATCTGATGTCACAAGAAAACAATATCTGGCACAATTCTGTTTATAATGATTTTTTATGGTGTTTGCTTTTATCATTTTGTTTACTTTTTAGATGGTTAATGCTACAGGTAATCTCTCTACCACAATTGTGTCACCAAAGAATGGTAGTGTTTTGTCAACCACACAATTACCAGTACACCCAGCTTCTAATGGAACCATTCCCATCAATGATAATGCAACAGAGTTACAACCCTTGATTTTCCTTCAGACTAAGGCTGCACAAGGAATTGCTGGAACTTTTGCATTTGCTGCAATTTTAATTACATGTCACCAGGTTTGTATATATGTATCTATAAATTATTTTTCTTTGATTTCTTTGTATAAATAAATGTGTGAAGAATTACAGAAGAACTGTATAATTATTTGTGTGGTCCTTCAAGTATTATGCTAGTTTACATCTAACATTGTACTGAGTTGCTTGTATTAAGATTTTTCATTCATTTATGATTATAAGTTTATCCACCAATTGAGAATTGTTTGTTTACAGGCTGTCCTAAGTTCCTAGACCAATTTTGGCTTATATCATTCTGGAAGATTATAGTTTATGCTTACTTGTTATCCATCTATAGTGCTTTATTATTTTCCCATATTTAAGTAATACTGACAAAATCGCAGGGTTTCCACTGCCATTCACCAGTTTCACAAAAATCTGCATGTGGAGAAAAACAAAAATCGCATGTAAGCAGTACCAAAGTAACTAATGACTCTCCCCTCGGTACATGTGGCGGAAAAAATGTAATGTCCAATGGAACCCTGAAATTGGAATACATTTACTTCTGTGTTGTTTATCTATCTTCCTCAATTTGCTTATTGACATGTTCAACTATATATATGTATATTATCATTTTTTGGAACTCTTTTTTAAAACCTATTTTGGATATGGTGTAGGAATACATGTTAACTGAAAGTTCTTCTTTTGCAAATTATTTAATTTGATGTTAGTAATTTGCAACTTTCAACTTAATTTTTGTTCCCTGGCTTTTAGAATTACTTCTGGTTTAGAATCTTGAAAATTGATATTTGAACACTAGTCTTGACTTAATCATAGAAATATTTTATTTAAAAAAATCTATGATAAATTAATGTACTGGTAATAGCCAGACAAGAACGGAATTATTTGTGATAATATGTTGACTTACAGTTGTTAATATTTGTGTTTGAACTGATATATAAATTTGTGCAAGTATAAACAAACTGCTGTACTACTTAAGTGTAATACTGAACCATTAACCCTGATTTCAGTTGTAAATTTGAATTGTTTACTCTGCTAATCACTGGATAAGCTCTGTTTTATTCAGTATTCTATAAACTTTGATACAGTAAGACTATCGACTAAAGTTTAAATTAGTACTTTTACTGCTCGGTATTTGAAAGGATTGAAAGTTTTACTCCCATTTAGGTTTGTTTCACTTGTATAGGTCTGAACCAAGCATTAATGAGATTTTTTGTATGAGAATAATTGATCTTCTTTGAGACCAGTGTGAATGAAACATGATCTGAATGGTATAGTCAGTAAAACTTCAATATTGAGACCACCTTCAGGACATGAAAAATCTGTCATACGAATGAAATAGTCTTGTTACCGAGTCGAAAAATAGGGAATTATTGATTTCTGGTCTGAAAATAAGTGGTCGTTATAACAAGATGGTCATAAGATTGAGATGGTTGCAATGTGAGGTTGTACTGTACAGTAGACTTTTTTACTGTTGTGTTAAAATTGGGGATACGTCTCATTGTTTTAGAAACATCTCTTAAGGAATTAGATAATCTTGTGTGAAAATGTGGAATACAAACTATTGTTTTATTGCAGCAAATCCTCGCTGAATAGGTACAATTTTGAATTAGATGCTGGAAAATTTATGGCTTAGTCTGTATAATTTATTGTTCAGTATTGATGTATATATCACATTGACTGAGAAATCAGATATTCACAAGTACAGTATGGTGGTTAATTTTTTATTACTAGATGCAATCATAAAATGGTTTACCTAATTAGTAGATCTCTTGTTGTGTCTTCTTTGGAGTACCAGACAAGACTATATATTTCTATATTCTCATATTGTGATAATTTGCACTGTGAATATGCAATTTATTACAAATTACTCAGTGCACACAAAAACCTTTGACACAATCCCTTTGAGAAAGTGGACGTGTCCATACATCACTGTTCTTTGTTTGTTGTTTTTTTAACCTGGAAGTTTTCTGTGCAATCTAAGCATTACAGTAGTGCACACCATCTATGCTGGATACCTACTCAATGAAGATCAATGTTTCTTTATTTAATACATGAAAAACTTCATCTGCTTTATATTCCATCATTCCATCCTTGCATATCAATCATACTCATCATGGAAAATTGGCTTGAAAATTACTTGTTTAATTAGTCAATTTGATTACTAGAAGAGTGTCTTGGGACATGATAATTATGTAAATCTACCATTATTTCTACCCAGAGATTAATTTGCTTGGTGTAGTTACTAGATATCTCTTACATTTTCTATTGAGCGTTGGTCAATACCAATTCTGAAAATTTTTGGTACCCATGTAATGATATTATAGGAGTGAACAGAAAGTTGAGTTCAACATTATCACTAAGGCGTGCGTTCAGGTCTGGCTTAACTTGAAATTATTGATCTATGTTTGTTGCTGTTGTTTATTGAAGTTTATTGGAAAGTAATCTGTGTGTTAAATTTGTTGATGTATGAAGTTCTGTGTTATGAAGTTTGTTTGGTTGGGTATTCTGGTGCATTTTGACATCTTTCCCCTTGTGACTTAAGCTTTCTGTCGATTTTTTTTCTCTGTTTCTTTTCTCTATTAATCTGATTTCCTCAAAGAAAGTTTATTTGTGACTTTTTGTCTACATACAGCATACTTATATTTGATACTAAGAGAAAAATTAACACCAGTATATTGCCTGTCAGCCTGGATTTACTTGCTGATACATTCATGTGATTTTCTGCAATTTGCCTTTCATTGGAGTCTACAAAACTATTTTTCTATTGATTTTGTCATCTTGCAACTTTCCAGGAGAGCTCCATAACTGACGGTCATTGATTTTGTTACTGGTCAGCAGTTTTCCCCCCCCCTCCCTCAGCAGAGTTGACACTATTTAACATGAAGTTCTATTGTAGTCGTGGTTACAGAATTCTATGAAAATTATCATTGATCTTGATTGGAAAGCTAGAAACGTTCAGAAAGTTATTATGTCATGTGCCACTGTCAGAATGTTGACTGGCAATTCCATAGAGATTACATGCAAGTTCAATATGGAAATAGTTATGCATAAGATACTGAATGGATACAATACTGCTGTATTTCTTCAGATTGAAATTAGTCTGAAAACTTCAGCATAACCCTACACACAGTTCCAGGACTTGATTCTACTTAACTTAATGATCCCTTTAAAGTTTTAAAGTCCTGATTTATGTAACTGTGTAATACCTTTCAGTACAGGCACTGCTCTTAAAAAATTGTGACTTGATTAGTGTGTAACCCATTGTGGGGCTCAGCTCTTTGATGTGTTTTGCCATAAACATATTTAGTAATTAGAACTCATATTTTGTAAGGTTTGCATAAATCATATTACTTTTACTTTACTGAAAGTGGAGATATTGTGTCTGGTATTGGCCAAAGGTATATACTGATACATTAACTTGTACAGCTGGTTTTTCATGTACCATATATTCCCTAATAAACGCTCCCCCGGGGGCATTACATTTTTGAAAATGTTTTGTGTCATTCCTTGGATTTAAAAATTCTACTTTTCTACTAATTTCTATTGTTCATCTCAGATTGAAATAGCCTGACATGGTAAGTCACATTTGTTTTCTCTTGTCCGAAAGGGGGGGGGTATTAGGGGAGGGGCGTTTATAAGGGATTATACGGTACATGTTTCAGTATAATTGTATTAGTTGCAATACTGTTCATTCTTGCTAGTACTGTACTTTACCAACCATTCTGGCTCTCATTAGAACCATTGAGATACCCATTTCTCTACTTTTCTTAATTGGTTGTTTTTCTCTTGAGGTTATTTCGTGTCATTTGAGTACATGACCAAGCAGGAAAATTATTTTCACCATTGCACAAGCAAAATTTCCCTCGTTTTACTGGAATAAATCCATTATCGAAGAGTTGGATGCATTAAACAATATGGTGATGTCTAAATATTGGTGATAGTAGATTAAAATAAGTGTGCAGTCATACGTGTTATTGAAGTGTCTGTACTTGTACAGCTTTTTTTGTATTCTCTTGAGAATAAAAAATCTCTTACTCATAATATCCACTTAGTAATAGGCTTTGAAGAACAAACATTATGATACACTTATTCATATGCCTAATGTTTTTATTTACTCAATATGATATACCACTTAGTACTGTCTGACATTTTATCCGATATAAATGAGACATGTACATGTACAGTTATAACAGTTATAATGACTGAGAATGTTTGTAACAATATCATAAATCATTTACTTAACAGGTATATTGAGTGAGTAATTATCATGACACCACATTTCTTTATATCTTACGTATTGTTTTGTAGGTGTTCAAAATATTTATTATGAATAATTAGTGGTTACTAAAGTATATGCTTGATCCCTGTTAACTCATTTGTGTTGATATTTTGTGTTTTTACAAGTCTGAATTGCATAGATTCTTACTTTCACAGGAGGCTAGCACATTGAATGGTGCATAATGGTGTATTGGGCCTTTCTTAAAAAGTTAAGTAGTGTTAAACAAACTTGGTGCAGAAGCTGTCCTTTCGGAAGTTGTAACCCTTGTATATGTATATATATATGATAAATGTGTTTTTGGTCCGAGTGGCTATTTTAGGCCTAATACACCATTATACACCCATCCCTTCAACGTGCTAGCCCCCTGTGCTTACTTTACTTGGGAATTCATTCATGAATGTTGTATAACATGTAAGATCATACTGTTCTCATGTGTAACTATTGATGATTCAATTCAAAGATGTTCTGAAATTGCCTGAATTTCTGCATTTAGTGCCATTGTCTCTTGTTCTAGCATTAAGTTTCTGAGATTATTTAATTAATGGAAATTGATCTTAGCTTTTTTTTACTGAGGTTTTAAGTATTGGGAATTAATCTAATAAAATTAATGTAATGTCTGTAAGAATTGAGATTTACTATTCTGGATAATTCTTATACCTTTAATTACAAGTCAGTCGTTTCTGTTAAAAGTTGTTTTCTGTTGTTTTATTTGATGTTACTGCAAAAGCTTCTTCTAATCAACCAAGAAATAAATAAACGTATCCCGAAAAAATATCTTCCACATGGTTGAATCATTAGATGGAAAAAAACAGTCATCGCATGACCTGGTACATTCGTAAGATGAATGTGGCAGGATTTTCCTCACCTGTTGGGATAATTTATTCCAATTATCCTCGGAAATGTTACCCTGCTTGTGGATTTTATACTTCTTGTAACAATGTACGGAACAACCTGTATATTGAGGTTACAAAAAATAACACTAATTCACATATAGATTATAAGATGATGCCTGGTGTCTTTACAATTCATAAATGAATTTTTTATTTAACTCAAGGTTGTGTGGTCACTTCAGAGATTAAAGAAGTTTCGCTGTAGTCACACTGTACATGAATATATTTTCCTAAGTGTATTCATTTTATCAGTAATGTAGTGGTAAGATTCATAGAAATTTTTTTAGGGACAGATAAAAGATTGGTTGAAAAATTTCACATCATTTCTGACAGATTAAATCCAAATACTTTCTTAATTAGATTGTACTAATGATTTGTAATGGATTAATTGATGTGATTTAAATGTGATTAACAATCTTGTCTTGTTGGATGTATGCTTGTTTTCTATTGTTCGTTTACTGTGACACTAAATGGTAGAGTTACTGTTCTGATTATCACATCCCTGTCACAGCAGGTCATACCCTTCTATGAAATTTGACAAAAAATGTTGATTTTCCTCCGTATGTGTAGAAGTTGCTGGCTCCATGTGGAAGGGTAAGTTTAGTACTGGTTAGTATACAGTCCAGGAAAACTAGTCTAATAGGTGAAACATTCGTCATATATAACTGAAAAATGGCATTAAAAATCCAGTGACAATGTCACATAAAAACAAAACAATCATTTTATCACTCAGATCTGGTGGGTCTGATATCTACCTTTCTATCAGGAAAATCAAAAGATCATTTTTGACAATTACATGATTGTGTTATGAACTAAGATAATGTCAGATACGTTATGTGTAATGACCATGACCTTAGGGTAATTTGAATCTTTTGAAACATACCAGTCCTATGTATGCTCAATACTGTCACATACTTTCAAGATAAGGCTACTTAGTCTTGTTTTAGTTGATTGACCTATTTAAGAACCCTATATTTTACCAATACTCTTGTTCCTTGTTAGTAATGGTCTGTACTAGTAAGTTCTGATCCTTCGTTTAGACCAGTTTCTTATAATTAATCCAAATATTTAAGTTCATGTTGAACTTTTAGACACAAACAACAGTTCTTTGTATAAAGTATGGACCAACCTTGATAGTGTATCAATCCATATGCTCTTGTTTAATGTGTTCCCGTAAAATTTTGTGTTCTTGAAAGGTCACATTTTTAAGCCTTTGACTGTGTTTGCATTGTGAACCTTTGGAGTTTCCTGCTATTTTTATTGTGTGTTACTTTGTTATCAGTTGCTGTTGAGGCTCCTATTTATTCTGTAATGAAGTCTCCTTCAGAATTATCTCAATTAAAACAAATATGACATTGAACGCATAGTTCTCTTGTTAAAATTTTATGTCAAATCTATGGTTATACCTATTAGTAGTGTTTTGAGGCAATTAACTCTCATGTTTGTCTTCAAGGAGTTTCTTCATTATTTTCATTTAAGTCGTAAGTCATTGAAAGGATGATAAATAACTTTACTGACAAACAGTACAAATATAGACACCATTATCTGAAGTCATTAATTGGCTCTAGGAACAGAAATGTCTTAATGTTAGCGCTATAAAATGAATGATATTGATCTTTAAAGAACACTGTTCTGCTGAAGCTTTGGCGAGGAAACAAGACTTAAGTGAAATTTTAGATGAGGTGTGTCTAATGTGGGTGTTCCGTTTTTTGTGATTTAGTACTTATTGAGACTGATATGTCTTTGTATTTCTGTTGCTTTTTCTCTTCAGAATTTGTCCACCTTCGGTTGTTTCTGTCAGTTAACAATATGTACTTTCCTTATTAACTAAATTTATGATGGAACACTAGGGAATGGTTATTGTCTGCAAGTTTCAATGTCATTCAATGTTGTTGATTATATATACAAAATATGTCAGTGCTATCTTGTTTGTATATCATCATTTTCTCAGGAAATTAGATTTCAGATACTGGCTTTCTTTTCTTCTATTTGAGAAAGGTTTTTTTAATATCACCAGTTCTTTGAACTCTGAAATTTAACCACATATGAATAATAAAGTAACAAACAGTTACGTTTGAAGGTTTTCAATAACATCTAAATATACACATGTTTCAAAGTTTTCTGGAATTTTCCGGTACCTCCAGTTTTACCCAGGTCCAGACCCCACTGGTTTTTATTATTTATGAGGCACCTAGGTTAAGATTTCCTTTTTTTTGATGTTTTCAACTTTCACCCATGTATACATAAACGATATTGTATTGCGAGCAACTTTTCAACTTTTTCCAAATATCATCCATTTTCTGATAGACTGAATAACTGATGGCAGTTTCAGAAATAAATGTTCAGATATTGTTGTTTCATATCTATCGTAATTAAATTTAATGAAAATATTTTCTATCTTTCAGATATATCTACACTTACGATATTACACATGTCCTAATGAGCAACGTTGGATTATACGTATATTGTTCATTGTACCCATCTATAGCTTTACATCATTCCTGAGTCTCATGTTCTTCAGTAATGACAATTACTATGTGTACTTCGATAGTGTTAGGGATTGCTATGAAGGTAAGATTTAGGACACGCTTTTTATTATTTGTTGGAATTCTTGTTAATTGCATCTTAATTTGTTCTTAATTGGGGCGGATTTATGATTTCGATGAATGTTAGTTTTCAATAGCATGGTTTTTATGTTTTTCAATATTTATCATTATACATTTGGAAATTTTAACTAGAAGTATGTTTTATAAATAATTACATCTTTGATGAATCATAATCTAAATTTGAATCTTTTAATGTTCATATGCTTTGTCTCATCACTGCATCAAGGTTTGCTCCTGTTTATCATAAATTTCAGCGTTTAACTTGTGGCACGGTGGGGATACCATGTCGTGCTGTATAATTTTTTGTCAAAAACTTGTGATATCTGAATTAAGGTTTCTTCATTCTTTTTGTCTACAATTTTATTAATACATATTTCATATACATAGAGAGCTGCCTACATTTATAGTTTAATTGGTGACATCTCGTTGACACAAGTATCTGACCTATTTTTTATCAGCATTCTCTCGTTGCCACCAATATATTCTATTGTTGACTTCCTAATGAAGTTATAATTAGTACCATTTGTTCGTTACTGTTTATTTACACTGCTTAAATGTTAAAGTAACTCAATAATTATTCTGGTTGAAGAGGCTTTCAGTTACTGGCTTAAAACATCCATGTGTTACATGTGTATATGTACTTAAAAACCCAAACAGGATGCTAATAATCCTGCTATGGTGACAATACTGTTCATTAACAATTTATTTTACTTCTGGGATGAGCCAGTTCCAATTTCACATTGTTTCGTCCATTTCCAAAATTTAGGCTTTAATTTGTCACGTAAAGTAAGCATGTGTCGTCGGCGGCAGTTGCATGTACTTTGCTGATGCTAATGACTGACTTTAACAGTTACGTTTGAAATGATGCGATTATTCAAATTTGTATCTAGATTGATAAGTTGTGCAGACTGCTTGTTACAATTTAATTATAATGGTATTGATTCACTGCTGGTTGTCAAAGTGGTTTGTATGAACTGAATGATTATGTCTGTAATACCAATGGATAAAATTTGGTATGACAGTAATTAAAATATCTGACTCATTTAAGAGTATAGCTTACCAAGCTGTCCCCTTTAATTAACAAACATTCTTAAGTGAATGTCTGGTGATGATAGTTTTGAATTCATGCATTCAGTCATACATACAACAATATCAATATGACTGTGGAACTGCATCATTGTTATGCATTGTTTTTGTATTTAAAAAATGTTCTGAAACATCTCAAGATGGTGTAAAGATGTTGTTTAGCACCTTATAATTAGCTTCTGTATATTTAGGAGTGTTGTGTGATCAATCTTGCCACTTTTAGTGCTTTGTCATGTCCTACGAAAATTAGACAAATGTACAGGATACCCTGAGGATCTCAGAGTGTATTAATGTCTGTAATTGTTTCATTTCAGCCTTTGTCATTTATAATTTCCTCAGTTTGTGCTACGAATATCTTGGAGGAGAAAGTTCCATTATGTCTGAAATTAGAGGCAAACCTATCAAGTAAGTAGTTGTTACAAACTAGAGACTTGCTCTCTTTGTTTGTCTGAATTCTGTCCTTACAATATGTAGATTAGCTGAATGTAGGAATAATGTGTCTGATGTAGACTTAGGATAAAGAAAATTTTATTTTCTTTGTCCATATTGCTGTCTGTAAAACAATATTTTGATGATAACGATGTACAGTTAAATGGTTGAATGAGGAAATTATGTGTAATAGTCATTTTTAATTGTGGCATTGATATTTATAACACCAGGCATGCAAACTGAGATTATTTTGGATAATTAATGGTAATTCCATACAAGCATGCCTGTATCAAATCATGTAAATTATCTGTCATCCACCATACAACCAACTTTCCTTTTATTTGTTAAACATGAAAACTGAAAGTTGATATGTGCACGAAATTAATACATTGGGAGGGTAAGTGATCAAACAGTTAGCACCTTTTAGGGTTTAATTTGTGTGCAATTTAGCCCTGGCAAGTTGATACATGGTTTTGAAGAAAATGTTTTTTATTCATGAATTTTGCATAAATAGCAAACGATTTCATACCATAACATGTATTATACATTCAAGTTCATGTGTGATTATGTGTATTTTTTCTTTGAAAAATACAAAACATTTTTCCTTCAGGCAATGTTAATACAAAAATTTGAATATTCACGCATATCAGTACATTAATTGTTTCATAATTATTGCCTTAGTTTTTTGTCAAGATTTAAAAGGTTGTACTAAAGATATTCTGCTTATGTATTAGTGAACAAATTCATATCTTGTCATAATTTATGGCATGTCTGCATATACATGAACAAAAGTTTTCCAACATATGTCAGAATTTCCAGTTTTTCCTGTCCTGATCTGTATTCGCAGGTCCAGACCAGACAGGCTTTATTGTCTCTACAGTGCCAAGCTTAAGTTTTTTAAGTTTTTCAAAATATTCAACTTTCACCCACGCATATAGATTCGTGTTTACCAGTGTAGTGCATTTCTTATAAGATTTAGATTTATCTATTGATCTGTGCTTCATTTAATGCCTGGTAAATTAAAGCAGAGGATAATCAAACGTTGATACGATGTTATAAAATAACATGCTGTGTAATCACACCGTTATGAGAATAATTAATGAGAATAATAAGTCTAGACTGTCTCAGGGGACAAGTATAAACAATACGATTTTACTGGATTGAGAAATAAATAAATGTTGCTACTTTTAAGCTCAGCATGGTTGTGAACAGTTGTGGAAATTCGGATAAATCCGGATTCTGGTGATAGAATCTAAATTGAATGATTAGCAGGGTTAATTTCTATTTTTTTGCCATTCTGAGCTTATGATGTTTTCATTCAGTACACGGAGTTGATAAAATCACTGTTTTCCTAATGGATCTGTCCAGTGTATTACCGGAGGGAGGGGGACAATTTCTCTGTGTAGTGATTGATGCTGACAAGTTAATCTTACGGAAAACTTGCTGAGAACTTCTGTGACAGAATCCATTGTGACCAGTTTTTGTTACAGTATTGTTTGAAGCAATCATTAGATAGCATTAGTTTGTGGAACATATGTTGTCTGACACTAGTTTTTTTTTTTGACAGTTTATATTCATTACAAGTTTGTACAAACTGCTTATTGTAGGTTATAGTATGCATCTCTGAAATAATCAAAATCTATGTTGGTACTAAATTCATATTTCTATAAAATTTTAAAATAATTTTGCGTCTTTCCATACCATAATGAAGTAATTAATGATACATTCTACTAGTAATCCATTGAAATTTTTCCTGATAAGTACAACTTGTGACGTTGTTAGATAACTGTAGTTGAATAACAACATGAAATTCTTCTTCGCCTACTGTTGTTGCGGGCGTACAATACCTTGTAATTACAAAGTAAACTCCACATTGTCTAAGAGATTTTTTTTGGGATAAAATGTGATTACCATGAATTCATGGTATTGACGGTAGAAATACATTGACACAAACCATATGCTTAATAAAACTCCCACATGACACGCTGTATCATGAATGTCATGGAAGCTTGTGAACTGTGCCTTAGCCTACATTTTGTGTACATGCAATCAGGTAATTCCTGTACAGGTTTGAATCAATTCAGAAATTAAATAAATTTTGCAGTGCTCATTTTCAGCTTTGGTTATATTCAGATCTTATTAGCTTATTAATTCATCTGACTTGCCAAGTTGGCTCAGTCTCTAGAATGGAGAATGTTTAGCTGTTGTAGATGCTGTTGCCAGTCATTGTGCATGTCTCACTACTATGATATGACTGGAGATCTCATCTATGATACACACACCATATTTGGGAAAGATGCTTGCAGAAAGAGGGGGAATCGGTTCATAACACTTTGGTCATTTGACTGCTTCACTTAACTAAAATAATGCAAAACACCATAATTTCAAAATAAAAGTAGATTAACTAACAATTAGACTAATAGTATTGACAGACAATGTTCTGACTGTTGTAGGAAAGATATCCTTTTCTTAGTTAGGCCTTTTACCAGTAAATGGATATATGACGATATAAAAAGAATATTATGGATTATCTATTTTTAACAAAATCCAGTTTTTATTGACAATTGTAATGTTTGCTACAATCTATTCTGAAAATGTTTTGTCATAAACCAAGAGAATAAGTTTGTAGAATCATGTCCCTAGTGATTTATATTAGGAAAATTACTGCTGACGTTTCCCATTCTGAGAATTTGTTGACTGAAGATTCAATCCTGAGCAAAATTCAACCAATTTTCAGAGCTTGTTCAGTTTGAATAAATATTGGTATCCATTAAATTTGAGGTGATAGAAAAATAACTTCCTGAATCCATTGAGAATTCTCTTTATGTGACAGATTTGATGCATCGCCATGTCTAACATATAATGGTTCTGTCTCATTTCATCAACTACGTAATTGTCACCTTGTAGACAATGAATTACAGCAATGTATTTTGTTGTATCATTTCGATGACAATTTCGTTTGAATCCTTCACTGTTCACTGTCGATAAAACATTTTCTGTCATTTTCAAAGTGTCTGCAGAATTGAATTACCTTGGTAAGTGATAGACTCCTATTGCAGGGTTGTTCAATCAGTTCTATGCTGTTTATGATTATGCTGTGCTATTTAATATTGATTTAGGATTTAAACCCTGTAGGTCTTAGCTTTTATCAGAATATTTACTTTTCCTGTGCAAAAGTCCTGTTGCTGTTGTATTAAGGATGTATTCTCCACTGACCTGCCACTGTTGCATTTAGGGTCAACCACCACTGATCAGCCACTATGACATTAAACATTCATACCCCATTGATCTGTCCCTTTACCACTCAGGGTTCATACCTCACTGATTTCTTAAATCAGTTGTAAATGTATTTAATTGGCTTCCTTTTTTAAATTTAAAATAAAAGTCTGTATTCTGTTTGAACATACTAATAGTTACTGGGTATATTTCTGTTACAGATCAAGCTGGTTGTGGTGTACATGTTGTCTCGCTGGAAGACAATATACCATTGGATTTTTGAGGTTTTGTAAGCAGGTATGATTTTATGAAATTTGTTGCTTTGAAATTTTTTTTTATAATTTTTTTCTCCTTGAAGAATAAACATTCTTTGACAAAATCCATATACATCTGTCTCTGTTGGGTTACACTGTTTTGAAAATGCAATTTATTGTAAGACTCCCCTATCTGCCTGCTGTATTTGTACGTGGCAAGCACCAGCTGTTGTTGACGATAAATTTCCTTTCTTGTTGCCTGGAAATATAAAATTGTGTGTCTAGTAATTTCTAATGTACAAATACGTAGGAGCAAAGCTATGATATTTTGTATTTCTCTGAAGCAACCAAATATTCAATTCTCCAATGTAATATTTACTGACTAAAAGGACATATCTGTAAGAACTATAGAAACGATAACACATAATCATTGTAATGTGAAAACTTAATGTTTATTTCTTGCATTATTTATAAGATACTGTAATAAGTATCATGTAATAAGGATGGTATAATCGTGCAAAGACATATTTTTGAAGTTTAGGTATATTCTAGGATTGGAAAATCAATGGTTTTGTAAAAATCAGTGTTTTCGTGTCAATGTTTCTTACTTTTCATTTTATCATGCACTGTCACATGTGTTATGAGAGATGATAAAGCTTTAGGTCGGCCTACACACATTCATGTTCAGTGATGAATGATAATATTTATGAATTAATTATGAAGTATTTCGTATTGGAAGAAATAAATCAGAATGTTCTCAGAAATACAATAAAATTATTTTCTTCAATCAAAATATATGAATGAGATGTTGATATAAGTGCGATGATTGCTCTCAAATGTTTAACCTTGAACAATGTTTTTATGGGACGGTATATAGGGTTGCCCATGCCCGTGTGCATATATGTTGAAAAATTGTGTCTGGCTTGTAACTTTTCTGTCAATAATTGGATTAAGAAAATATGTAGTGCAGATGATCAAAATGATGAAATGTGTCAAGTTTAAGAACTATAATTAAAATGCTAAGGTCAGAGTCACAGTTACCCTTTGGACTTTGCACATATTCACTATATGAGTTAAGACGTGGCATTAAATCATATCTATCTCATAACTTTTCCGTCTGTATTTGAATTAAGAAAATATTTGGAACAAGGGATCAAATGATATAACATCGTGTTGCCCCTAAGAACAATGTCGCTAGTGCTAACGATGTATGTGCACATTTCTAGTTTTTACCATATCTAAGATGTAGTGGTTGTCAACCTTTGTGACATTCACAAAGTATTTCTGAAAGCTCAAATTCACAGGAGGCATATTCTTGTCACATTGTTTGATTGTTGATAGTGGGAATAAATTGATATAAAAATACCCTGTAGGATAATCAAGCATAGTTGTAAGAGTTTCATGTAAATTATTGCGGCGTTTTTCAGACATATTTTGTGACACAATCAGATCTAATGGTCCTCCAAAATAAATTGTCTACCAACATGATGTATGTGATTTCTGTCCTAAGATTCTCTTTGATGGACATAGAATAATTCATTAATGGACTGAATCTGAGATGTTTTATGGTGTCTTGGAACCCATTCATGTTCATTAAGTGAGCTGAGTAATAACGTAAAGTCCTGTAATGAGCAGTTGATGGATTTGTTTGGATATACAATGTACAATGAATAATTGGCTTGAGAACCCTTTTTTATGAATGTAAAGGTTATAAATCACTTGTGTAGGGATAGTTCGTTGCTCGTGTACAGCTTCTCTTTAATAAAAGGCATTGTTTTTATATGTTTAAGGTTTGTGAAATTGGAAAATGATATCAATATTTACTTATATTTGCTTACACCGATCATGATGCTGAATATTCATTATGCTCAGTGTTGTTTGTTTAATGATACATAAGTTGTGTCAGTTTGAATGTGTTTTTTTTGCTTCCATTCCTATTGAAAGAGTTTGATTTTCTTTGTTGCATGTCAGTAAAATGACATTAATTGAATTAATTCTTGTGGTGTTTGGAACTGTGTAAATTTTTATTTCTAGATAATTACTGTCATTGACTGGTGAATGAATTGTTGTATTAATATGTGTTTATTTTGTATCTACAGGCTACTCTACAATTCTGCCTAATCAAGCCAGTGATGGCTCTCATAACATTGATACTCCAAGCATTCAACTTGTACAAGGATGGAAACTTTGCGTGAGTATAGTTATCTTAATTAGGTTTTTGTTTTTTTACTTTTTGATCAATGCATTTTTTTTCTTATTTCTTTTAGGGGTTTGATGCCCTAGTTCATATGTATTGTTGAAATGTCACTTTTTTTACTTAGCCAATTTTATTGCAACTATGCACTTTTTGGCGCCATTTTTATAATGTTCTCGTAGCCAATTTGTATTACTGCAACTATGCACATATTGGAACCATTTTTTATAATGCTCTTGAAAGATTTCTTTCTTTTCCCATTTTATTTCGTTGCATTAGTTTTTGTCTGGGTTTTACACGGTGAATGTTATCCTTGAATTTGCATATTTACATATTGCCAGCTATTTGTCATGGGAGATTATCAAAATAGCTGCACACGAACATATTTCGATGTATTATTGTGTCTTGTTATTCTAATGCTTACTGTAAGTAATTTTTTGTGGTGTACTCGGAAAATATTCTTACTAAAGTTCCTGGCTCTAAATGTCAATATTGATGTCAAATTGTTGAATCAACTGCTCTCATTGTTAACATACTGTATAGCTAATTTATTAATATATATATATGTATTGATCGAGCAGGTTACTGAGATACCCTATTATGCCTGTATCAGAGAGTACAGTTTAAATAAGAGCAATAGAAGATAATTTACAAATGTCTGTATGAATCATATCAATATACAGTAAAACCTAATGTGGAGACCTCCTCTTTACGGTGACCACTTGTTACTGTTGGACTGATTTTAGTGTTTTGTCTATATTTCAACTTGATAATGAGACCACTTTGATATTAAGGCTGTTTCTTGTGTTCCCTAAGGGGGTGTTAATATCTTAGATGTAGAATTAAGTACAGAACTGATAGAAAACTTGTACCCAGGCTACGTGGTAGTTTCACACACCTGTAAATGTATGCTTATCATAGATTATTTATACATCTACATGTTATTTAAATTGAAAGTTATTCAGCATAGTGACGTGTTAAATGAATAATCAACTTACCTGTTTACTGATGTAATGGTAAATGCTCAGATTTCTTTTGAAAGTGTTAAACGCACACTAAGTTATACAGTAAATTATTTTATTCAGTAAATTATTTATGTCAATGATTTTGTCCCCTGCGTGTTTTCCTCTCGTTATTGTATCAGCTTTATATGAACATTATAGTCAGATATTAGACATTAGAATTTTATTGTTTATAGTGGTTCCAGTTTAAAGTCATATCATTTTCATACATTTATTCTGTCTAGTTCGCCTTTTTGAAAGCAGTTCTAGACTCTTGCTGTATGCTTTAAGCAAATTTAAAAAAAATTTTTTAAATCAACATTACTTTAATAATACATGGTAAAATACTCATTTATTGTTTCAGTTATTAGATTCAGTTACAATAAAAGACAAAGTTATTTTAGGAATTAGTTTTGCCCTCAAACAATGTTTAAAATATGTGGATGTTATTGCAAAACATAAGTTTGTTGTTCTTTGTTCTACTTTCGTTTGTTTTCATCTTAAGTTTTGCTATTGTAAGTACATTTCCCATCTAAATATTTTCTTATAATCCTTTGAGATTCTACCTAGGACAATTCAATATATTATAACGAGTTTTGGATTCTATGATCTTTCTCAGTTGCCCAAAAACTTCCGCTGTGAATATTGGATTGGCACTTTGTAAATGGATTCTACGTTGAATTATTTCTTTAAGAAATGAAGGTGTATTTTACATAGATACAATCTTTTGGGTTGATGGGAGTTACTGTATATAGAACTTAGTTTTCACATTCCATAAAACGCATAATTTACATCCTAGTGAAGAATCGATCAAAAGTATTTTATTTATATTTTGATTTAGGTTGTGTGATTAATTGTCAAGGGTGACATATTTTCTAATCTCAAATTTTGAAGGATAGTTTCTGTATAGTGTGGCCTATAAAATGAAACTTTTGTTGTGTAGGTGAAGGATGTTCATTTGAATGTATTAGTGGCTTGAAGTCTTATGGTTTAAATGAAAGTCTGAAGTTGACTTTGTTTTACGAACTGATTAGTGCTAGTTCCAAGTAATATATGACTGTCCTACTCTATTTTTATTTTCAAAGAATTAGACAAAGAATTAATTCTTATTGACCGATGAATTTCAGTTTTTTATATTTTGTGTTGAACTGAAATCAAGATTTTATGAGAATTGCTTAAAATGTGAGTATCTATAAAACAGAATATCTAAATATTGATTGTTGATTTAGATATGCTTATATGGACTTATAGGAGTTGTTCGGATGAAAACAATACAACTTAAATTTAACTTGATCAATACAGTATACTGAATCACCCTCATTATAGGAAGGGATAAAAATATTTGTACTTTTCTGGCATTTACCATCCAATGACAGTATATATCAACTAATGTGAAGAGGTCGACCGAAATATCATTTTTTTCTGATTAAGATTTTAAAATCCTGATTTGTTCAGTAAATTTTCATGCTTTCTGTCGTTAATTTACGAAATAATTTATATCTCTGTGCTGTAATTTTGCAATTAATTTTCTAATGCATTGAATATGGATTTCTGTATAAAATTTATGAGACAACTGTGATGAAGATTGCAATTATTAATATTCATGTAATGTTATCTGAATATTGTCACACTGTGGTATCAGTCTGTGGGATGGAAACTACTGAAAATCCAGAATTAAATCAATTTTATAACTCTGATAAAATATGAATTATAACAACTCTCACGATCCAGTCCATTGCAAAATTATTGTAAGAATTCATTTAGAGGTAGTAAGTTAGCTGTACATACATTTGTATTTAGATATGTTTCTTGCATGCAAGATTTAATTTGTGATCAACCTTAAATATATACGCAATAAGTATTTTGTTGTTGATATTTGTAAGGTAAACACAAACACTGTATATTTGCTGTTATATACTTATTTTTTACATTTCCATGTCATGATCTTAGGGCAGTACTTTGATTCTGATATCGCAATTCCATTTATGTTATTAACTTACTTAGAATAAACATCTTAAGCTTGTTAAGGAAATAACTTATATGACTGTGGCTGTGATTCAAATAATGTCTTGACTGTCACATTTTTTTTTTGAAATTTTGTTTAATTTTTTTTTAATAGGAATGTTCAGTACTGTATATTTTGTAATGTGTGTTAACTTGTACATATTTCAGACGAGAGAATGGGTACTGTATCAGTTATGAAGCATTTATTGTTTAATGGTTCCTACATGCTTGTCTCCACAAACCTTGAAATAACCCTATACCGTTTTCCTGGTAACGTCCCTCTGTTACACAGGATGCTATGAGTGCCTTGTAAATGAAGTGCATTTTGTAGTTCAGTTCTGTTCATATATCATTCTAGCATCATGGAGAGATAATGTTTGCTGTTTCCAGATTTCAGGAATTAATTGTCTCCCAAAGTGCATGATTTTATTCCTTTTTTTGTTTCACTTTATTTTGATGCTATTTATAGATACAAAGAGAATATAATATTGCCTGTGAAGTACATCTCACTCATTGTAGGGCATTTAAAACTGCACTTTTTCCTTATTTGGATGGGTTTGTAAAGGGACGCTTTCCTAATTCATGGTCTAACGGTCGTAAGCTGGAATTTCCCCAAACTTCCTTCCTATTTACCTGAGTAAGACCAGGTTCTTGGTACTAGTTTACTGCTTTATTTGCATAATCAAGATCTGAGGTCTGGTATTTTGTCTGGTACTCAAATTGGTGGGAAAAGTTCTGTTAATGTGCTGAGTGCGATAACCAAAGCCTTTTCTTCTGGAGCATAAAATTAAATCTAGTACCTAGTGCCTGTTTTAACGTACTGGTAGTTATTTATATAAGTATAATATGTATACGTCATGAAACTTCACATGGCATTGCGTACTCATTGCAACTACTGAATACTGCACTAAATGATTGTAATGTTAACATCGCCTGCAGCATGAACATGGTTATACTTGATAGAAGCATGCTATTTTTCTGAATATGGGTAATAGACTAATATGTGTCAAATATTAGTGATGAGAATATTTATGCGCCTTACAAGTATTGAATGTATAGGTGTGTGGGTTGCACATATTTGTATTTTCCTGCGAGAGTTTCTGTCTGTTAGATACAATTATCCTGAAAGTGCTCTTGGTTTTTATTCTATTGGAGGGAATTGAATGAAAAAGTTTTATGGGGAAAGTCGGAGATACTTCATGTTCGGAGATTGAAAATCTATGGCTCAATCATGTTATTCTATTTAGGTTAAGACTGTGCATGGACCTGTTGAGATTTTTTGCTTATATGTCATTTGTGTGGAAGATTTCATCTCCTATTCCAAGTTTCTCTGAGATACTGGGAACCAGACGGATCATTGATTCACTGATGCAGCACAATGCAAGCCTGGTCAATAGTTTGATATGTTCTTAAAAAGATTTGTGTATTGATTCTATATGATTATTTATTGACAACATTGTAATAACCATTGCAAATTCTTTCTTCTCTGTAAATATCCTGCTTCCTGAATATGATTTGGTCTCCAAATTTTAGTTAATCTAATCATTTGTGTCCAAGCCATTGAGATATGGTTGTGAATAGGGGTAAATAATGATAAAATTTTAAATGTTTCACTTCTATTAAAGATAACAAGTTATATTTGAATGGATGCGAGTCAGTTTGTATCTTGTTTCATTATCTGTGGAATGTCAAAATACCTGTATGACAATGTGTGAAAGCTGTCTGGCCAGTACTGGAATTTTGGACCAATCTGGTTTTTATTGTTTCCAATGCACCAAGTTTTTTCAGATTTTCAGAATTTTCAACTTTCACCAATGATGAAGTAATATGTATCTGTCATGACTAACCAATACTGTGACATCCATAGATTGCCTTAATACTTAACATTAGTGTTTAGCAGCCTGGGATAAATGAAGATACGTGTACGTGTAGGATGCATACAAATGAACATAGTAATGTCTGTATTCTATCCAACTTTTATGTCCCAGATTTGGGTAAAAAACTCATTTGTATAATGTGGTAGAAATCTGATTTATTTTCTACTTTGTGGTGAAATGATCAGTTTTTCCCTGGAATGCTCAGTTATAAAAATTTATACCTGCGAGCTGGAAATTAAATTTACCAGTTTATGGCTGTGGAAAGACTTGTTTTATTTACATAGGAGAGCGAGATAAAGATTTTACAACTTCGGAGGTCGGAACAATCTAAACTTGTGAAATGAGGATGCTCTGTGTAACACTGTAGTTGATAATTATAATCTATTATGTCTGTACGTGGTTTGTCTCCTCTTTGTCCATTTAAGATGATACGGTATTCTGTTACACTGTCATTATAAAGATGAATGGGTGGAAATGGCGTGTACATTACAAGATATTCTGTAATTAACGGTATAAATGTTGCTTTAGAACCTACTATACATATGTTTACAGTCTATGCAATGATTATGGATTGTAAATTCAATGTCAGATTATATCAATACCCTGTGGAATTGATCTGTCTTGAATTTGTTTCCTGGTTGTGTGAGAAGTCACTAGAGTTTGAGTGTACGTACGTAAAACTCGACCTAAGTCAAAGTGTCTCCAATTATATGTCTCCGTATATGTTAAGTTTATCATAATTGTAATCCCTCAGGATTGTTTGTTTGCCTATTATTATTAATTTCAGTCTTGCACTTATAATAATGTATGAGTCAGCCATCATTCGAAGCATGGTGTAAGGTTCTTGCATCTTTCTGACTAAAGCCACAAGTCTTAACTTGTAGCTACTTGCATGCTACTTCATAGGTTGGAAATTGATCAAAGTTGTTTGCTGGAATGAAATTAATGAACTAATATTGCTCTTGCTTGTTGAAGCTAGACTTTGATATTTCATTTACTAATATCAAAATACATTTGTATGATTATGTCTGTGTTAGAATGAGAAATGAGCTGCTGCAGGATTATTGGTTAGAAAATAAATGTTGATCATATAACTTAATTATTATATTTCTATGACAGGGCATACAAAGTTAGGGATTTCTTGTTTTCCAGTAAACAATAATTCCTCTTCAAAGTTAAAATGCCACAACAGCTAAATTAATGTTCTTCAAATTTTGTGCTTTCTGTGAATGTCACAAAATGGAGACATAGCAAAACTAAGGCATTGATTTCCATATTATTTTTATATTATTAAGTATTACACTGCTTGTACGCTGCTATATGATAGGTTAAATTGTCCAATAGTCAGCAGGAAAGAAGAATACATTTTGTCACCATACCTTTTTGCTTCTTGTGACATCAATATTTCCATTGAGACATTTATGTCATGATTAAAGCTGACAGCAGTCTTACATTGGCTACCATATATCGGTATTACATACTGTGGTATAATGTGTGTACATAAATTTATATTGAACTACTTTGATGCCTATTCATGTATATGGATAATTCAAATTTACATCGAATATTTAGAGCTTTTATACCATTTAATATTGAATATTTGACCAGAGGCATGTTCTGATCATACTAATGTATGTACTTGTATAATATTATATGTCCCAGGCTACTGGTTATACCAATGATCCACTGATTTTAGTGAAACATCCTATAAGTAAGATTTTCAAAGTGGAAATTTATACATTATGTATGTGATTAAAAACTGATTTAATAAACTGCAAAGTTTGTGGGGTTTTTTTTCTATAAGATAATTGGTTGAATATATCTGTTGTTTAAAGTGTATTGGGATGCTGTGCAGTTTAATTTCGTTGATTCCCTTACAACTTTGTTTTCTTCATTTTTTTATTACAATTCATTGTACAAAAAATTCAGCATGGGGTGGTTGTATTAGTCTGAACAAACAACAATCCTGTTATATAAACTGCTAGGGTCTTACAAGCTGGACATCACATGAGTGACCAGTTCTGACATGTACAATTTGTCTGACCCTAACAAGATATGAATCACTGTATAGATTTAGCCTGGAACTTGTAGATGTGGTGTATCAGTGATCACATGTTATATACCATGTCTGGGATAACAATACATCATCCAGTATTATCTGGAGAACTGAATTCTCTCATATAATATTTTAGATTTCCTCCAAATCATCAGGTCATGAAACAACATTTACATTTCTCCGGGAACATTATTCTTACTGATTTGATCATTGGATGAGAATTTTTTTATTCTTAGTATGAATAATTGAATATATAATTATGACCTACAGATTCCATAGAAATTGAAGTTTAAATTTCTTACTGAAACCAAGATGTTATATTGGGGGATATGGACAAAATTCCTGTCGCTCACATTTGTCCGAAGTCATGGAAGAAATTTCCTTTTTACGAAAGTTTTCCAAATGGGATTTTGTCTGCCTTGCAAAAGAAACTTAAAGAATATTTTGTCACCGATGCAAATTTGTGCAGATGGGATTTTGTCCTACACTCATTATATTGGAACATGTTGAACTCTTCCAACTGCTTGATTTTGTTGTTGATTTCATTATGTAAATGAAATAAGGGCACGAAGATAAAAGGATGCCAACTTGAGATGTAATTTTGGAATTTTTATCACATTGACTGGTATATACACAGGTTCACTCTTGGTACAAATAGATGATGTATTACTTTAGCAGAACATGTATCATAATAAATTCACCCTTAAATGATATTTCAGCTTTTTTTCAGGCTTCATCAAGAAAAAGAATCTTCATATAACATGCTTACTTTCTGTATCTTCCATAGTGTTAAATCAATCATTTTCATATGTTTTCAAATCCTTGTGGAATATTTCTTTTGGAATTTTAAATTGAATTGTTTTCTTGAATTTTCAGGAGCAGTTTTTGTTAGGCATTAAAATGTGCCTGGTTTCCACTAACCAAACAGATCCTATTTTTTCCTGATGATATAAGACTTTTTTCTCCCTCAGTCAATTTGTATCTTGATGATATTTTCATTCCCATTTGAACTACATCTCTGAACTATGAAAATAATGCTTGGAAATAAAAGTTCTTCTGACCTTTTGGGCAAAGTTAGTGGAAACTTGGTATTTATTTTTTGGCCTTACATAAAATTTCAGAAACTTCTACACTATGTTCAGTGACATGTCTAATGTTTGTATTTTCAGACCTGCCAGTGGTTATTTGTATATCACAATTATCTACAATGTATCCGTCAGTCTGGCATTGTACGCTCTATTCTTGTTCTACTTTGCTACACGTGAACTTCTCAGTGCTTACGATCCAGTGTGGAAATTCTGTACAGTCAAGTCTGTTATTTTCTTGTCATTTTGGCAAGGTACGTATCTCTACCATGTTCCACCTCGTCTTGTCATAATCAACCTCTGAAGCATATAGAAATTCATATTCTAGCTTATGTATATTTATTAATTTTAGATTTACAAAATTGAATATTTTTTTCTTTTGACTTATAAAATTTGGTACATGTAATATTATGGTTAGTTACCATACAGATGTAATTTTTCACTGCATATATTCTCTGTTTGTCTGGTATATAATTTATAGTTAACATTTAGTCACAGGATATGCGTTTGTTGGTTTAGGCGATTTCTAGTCTTGTGTAGTCAATCTTTTATTCTTATTTTCTGATGAAACAGTGTAGTATTATTCTAATGAAGTAGTAGCAACAATTTAGGCTAAACAAACCATTCCACTTTGATGATGATAGTTGTAAGCTATTTACATAGAAGATTGTAAAAAATTCCTTGTACCGGGTATTCCTTTTATATCCTTCTGCTACTCTGTGTACTAAGATTTATTGTATTACTTGGTAGTTAAATCTCTGAAGTAAAACTAGTTCCTCATTTCATATTATTGTTCACATTTTAGGTGTTCTGCTGGCTATTCTTGAGCATGCTGGGGCCATCAGTCCTATTTACTCAAAAGAAGGGGAACAAACCGCTGGTGTGGGTACGGTATCTGCCGGGTACCAGAATTTGTTCATTTGCATCGAGATGTTCTTTGCCTCCATTGCCCTGAGATTTGCTTTCCCACATTCGGTGTACAGTTCAAGCCCTACTAACACTACGGGCAGGACGGTGTCTCTACAGAGTATCTCCAGCAGTTTGAAAGAGACAATGAATCCTAGAGATATGATGCAGGATGCCATTCATAACTTCCACCCTCAGTATCAACAGTATACTCAACAAGGTATGAAGGTACCGCACGAGGAGGAGCATTACGACACCGGATGGTCATATGACCAGTATCAGCAACGTGGTGGGCGTGAACCCCAACAAAATGGGCAAATGGCAAATTCTGATTCATCTCACAGAGATCATCGGCACACAGGGTCTAGCGGAGACCATACTTCTTCAGGGGCTGCTACTCATCCCTCTACTGGTGGTCAACAAAGACAAATGGGACCAAGGGGGGCCACTCCTAGTAGACGTTTTAATGAGAAGACTACTCTTCTTAGTTCTGACGACGAGTTTCAGTGAACAGAGAAAGTGATGCATGACTGATTATGACCTCATGAATATTTACGCTTTTTTGGCTGAAATATATCTGGAGAAGACTGTGTGAATTAACTGCATTGCTGGGTCAATAATGATATGTCATATTGAATGGAAAGTTTTGAGATACATTCATGTTAATTACTTAATCATGACATGATTGCAATCATATAGATCTGAAGGGACCATATTTTAGTTAAAACATTACCTTTTCCGCAGCATGACAGAAAAAAAACCAGACCAAAATTTAATGAGCTAAAGCATCATAGATTAAAGAAATATTTATCATTGTCACCACAGTTTTAAACTTTCCAAGATGATTTTTTGTTAATCCTTTTTATGTGCAATTGGTATCATAAATCTTGATCATATAACAACTGAATGATTACAATACTTACTTTTTGTGTGATTTGCTACTTATAAGTATAAATTGGTGTTGTAGGTGAAGATTATGATTATTTATTAATAGTCTTGCTTGTCCCTCTGTGATCACCTTCCTGTACCCGTGTTTATATTCCCTAACCTACCAGATACCTGTCACAATTGTTTGATGAGATTTAGGATTTAATGTTTTCTTTCATGACAGTGTTAAATCTTTTATACAGTAGGAAGTTCTTGTTTAAGATTTACATACACATAATTTTAAGACTCACATAGTTAAGATTCGAGCGTGACTCTGTACCCTTCGTTTAATTAAACGAGATGTAAGATTTCAGAGGACAACACCATATGATACACTGCTTGTATTGATGTGTTTTATTTTATGTTTCACTATGTCTGTCTCTTATCTGAATTCTAAAACCATGTACGACATTCTTTTATACAAAACTCACTCATTCTGTGAGATCATATGATCAATGAACATTTTATTCTTGATGTTGTCTAATGTATCCAAGGATCAATAGTTGTAGTTAAATCATGAACATTGTTTAGGTACTACATTTGTAAACTTATCCATTCCATCGCTGTATGATTTTGTTCTGTGATTTTATCTAACGATATAGAGGTGATTTATGGGTAAAGACTTTTAATGTAAAGCCTAGACCTGTTGCTTATTGTTTCTCCATATTGCCTTGGTTGCGCATCTGAAAATGACATGTTTTATCCAAACCTATTCATTTACATAGTAACCATTAGTTGACTTTGTACTTTTTCTTACGGATTTACATGAAAAATGCAGATATTACACTAAAAATGATTTCTGCAACTTGTACTTTAAATACTCATCAGATCTATAATTAATACTTAGCACCACAAAATTTTATAGGATTGTTTAGGTTGATCAGAATTCAACTCCACTCAATGTCTAGTAAACTTCCACCTACATGCTGACATTCTTTTACTGTTAATGCCTGCCAAGAGATCACTACTAGCATTATCATGCTATCTATGTTTTCATCCCTCCAGACACAAACTTCGAATTCTGGCACGAGTTTTTCCATGACTTCCAATAGATTGTGTGTATCACCAAGTACATTGTCCTACTGCATCCAGTAATTGTTAGTAGTGGCAATTATATCATAACTACCTGCTACGAAGTAAATAATATTTGTAAAATGAAGGAGTTTCTACCATGTTTCTAGCTAAAATACTGCATCTGAACAAATGAAGGTCTACTGAAATAATGTATTTTTATATGATCAAACACTAAGTACTGTTTTCAGTTCTAATTCGACAGCAGTACTTGATTAACTTATTTTTTATGTATAAATTCATAACCAGGTCGGTGATTTGGGATTGGACCCCTTATAAACTGAACTTGTATTATCTTATTAGTCTGCCCCTTGTGTTAGCTGTACAACTTTGGTTTAGAAATTCTGCCACTGTCGGTTCTAGTAAAAAATATTACTATGTATTAAACTTGGATTTTTATTATTTTGTACATAAAGAATATATTTAACTTTACTATCATGTGATAGTCTCGTTCACTTTGTGTCATGAAGTCATTTTTTTTTTATTTATTAAACCTAACGTTTTTCATGTACCTAAAGTTAGCTACATCTATATTTTTGTGAACCCTTTATGAACCCTATGTACTTGTACATATCATTGTATGTATCATATTCACTGTATTGATAAGTGTTTGTGTTCATGGCTAGATTTATATGGGTATCAGTCCACTCGAGAAAAATTAGTGTGCAATGTTGAAGATTTGATTTTTATATTTAAGATATTATATGTTTATGACATGGAAAATCCATCATCGAATGGGTCAAACATCAGTTCACACGCAAAAACTTGGTGGAACTAAATTACCGTCAGAAATTTAAATTCTGACCATCTAAAAACCATCTGATGCTAAATTTAATGTCAATGTTTTGTTAGAACCATTAGTGGTTTTTGTTGGCAAAATGTTGTGGTATAACAGTATTGTGATTTCACTTTAAAGGGATGTATGTTTATATCTTTTACATACTTGGGAAGAGTTTTTTGTACCTTCACCTTTTGCTTAATGCAGCATTTGTTGGTTTTTATTCTACCATATATTTTTTTCAATGCGGCTGATTTTCGATCATTCTGTATGTTGTCACCTCGTGTTGTGAAATCATATTGCAGTTTCTTTTCTAGTTCTCTAGTTTACTTTGAAATATCTTAGGTTGTAGAAAATGCTGTTCAATAAAAGATCTATGTTTCAAACATGTTATTACTGTGTGCTTTAATTCAGAAATTTCGACTAAGATAGAAATATGCTGACTCTTGTTGTTTTCTGTTTCAAGATGTTATCGCTTAGTTATGTTCACTAATGCAAACTTGCTTAATTTGTTACGTCTGTCACAAAATACAAATGTTTCTGAAAAGCAAATAATATTGAGCTTTAAATCCAATTGGTGACACTCTTGCTCGTTTCTCCAGTCTGTTTAATTCGAATAAACGCTACTTCTGCTTTTATGCTGATGTGTAGCTCTATTTTCCAAAGATGTGTATACTTCATGAAGTACCCACCATGTTATTGTTTGTATTTCGTCGAGCTTGCATGATTTACCTCCCTTTGTTGTTCTTCTCTTCCTCGTTAGTCTTCGTTATCTATATTAGTTGTTTCGTATAGTGTAAATCTTGAATCTAGTCTTGCATATTTGAAAATATGACAGTGTTGAAACTTTGTCATATTATAATATACTGGGAATTCATCTTAAGTGATTCATGTTATTTTGTTGTCTATGTAAAACTTAGTTCTTTACTTAATTGTGGTTTTATAGTTAAAATTGAAATTCTGGTTGTTACCATGAAAAAAAATCAGCATTCATGTATTAAGTTATCCAGTGAAGTGTTATCAAGTATTACGTGTTTGTGACTCTGTGGTAATTGATTGAATCTTTTCCATCGTGGATAAGCACATACATACACTCCTTGCTTTTCATATCGCCACAACAGACATTTTGTTTTCTATAGCTGTATCATTCTGTTAATGCTACTTGATCTACTAACAAGACAAAACAATCCTAAATTAAATTTGTGACAATTTTAAGTTTTCATATGTTGAAATAACCATTGGTCAGTAAAAATAACCAGCTACCTGCCAAAAACAAATTATTACAAGTTCTTCTTATGTAAATATTGCAATTTAATGATCATTTTATGGTTGACAATATCGCTCATAATATAAAAATAACACTTTATGGTTGTCATCGAAATTATAAAAAAGTTACTAAAGGAGACCCAAGGAAATAAAAAAAACATGTGTTTATCATTATGTGGTGTTCTGATTACATACACATTCTGGTGAAGGTTTATGATTTTGTATAAAATGGTTCATATATAATCATGATAAGATATTTTGAAAGATGAAATTAATATACTCTTGACCAGTTAGAAAACAGAAAGTTAGTCGAGTATGTAAATTTTGTGTACAAGCTTGGAATTAGTTTTCTACTGCGGCGTAAAACGACAGATTAATCACTATCTCACATATTATGTATTTTTGCAAAATAGAAACAGATCAACCAATTGAACTTTCAAGTATGGTAATTTCAAATTTTCATCTAACATCATATTTTTGGTCTTTTGGTCCATTCAATGTAAAAATAATATCTTTATGATTCACATACTAAAATGAAAACAGGGTCAGACATTTTAACTGTGTCAATATTGTGTATAAGGAAGCTTAGTTTTTCTGATTTCATTGTCAATAACAAAAAATTGCTTATCAAACTACTTCAATAGATATGATATTGATTATTTTGATTTGTTGCTAGAAATTATATTTTTCATAGAGCCCAATGGAAAAATGAGTGAGAACTTTGTGATATTCATGTATAAAGCCGTGGTTGTTGTGTATATGTATTATTTGTAAATGTATCAATGGATAAACATGTTGACTGTGAATAAAATTATTTCTCTTAATTCTATGTTGTGATCTTGATTTTTAAACATGCATGACTTGACTGATTTTATTTCAGGCCACTCATCCTGCAGGACAACCAGCTAATAATTTTAACTAGTTATGCAGCAAATTCAAATCATCCTTAGTCAATTTCTACTCATAATTAAGAGCGGACAAGTTGATTCGTCAAACCCTGACATGATAAGTTTATGGTATAAGTGTGTGAGTGTTCAAATACAATCTGTTGGTGTTTTTCCTCAAGGAATATACCAGTAAAAGCAGAAAATCTTTCAATTTTAATTGATATTTAATTGATATTTTAGATAAACATTGTAAGTGCCATTTTGTATCTAAAATGTAAATGTTTCCTGAATTAATTATCACATTATTACATTACACACATTGTATAATACTGGTAACATGTTTGAACTTGAAAATCGTGATTTATGAAATGGGATAGCATTTCTATACTTTTATACATGTATGTTCACATGTCTGCTAGTTTTACCTTAAGCACACACATCAAATATTTTTACAATATGTAGAAATAACTTCGTATCTAGAACCAACATGATACAGTATAGTTTAACGCCATTTCTTTCAAACTTGAAATGAAAAAGAAACATAAAAGTTTATGTATAAGACGAACAGAAGAGCTAATAAAATTCTGAGGTAACCCAGATATAATAATGAATGCATAACAATTGAATAAATATAAATGTATTAAGATTTGTGTAAATTTACATCAACACTTATAAAGGTTTATTGCATAAATCAAAATGTATGACATCACACATAGTCAATAACTTAAGCATTTTAGTATAATTACCTGTCTTTTGCTAATATAAGTGATTCAGCATGTAAGCATCTTCAATGTTTGATTATTTAAATGTTGTGTATCTGCTCAAGTCAATATCTTCAGGTTACTAGTGTCAGAATTTTAATTCAGGGGTTGATCGGAAATTTGTAAATATATGTTACTGTTGCCATCAAAATATATAAATATTTGACCCAACAATCATCGTAAAGTCTATTCATATTCTCAACAAAAGTAAAACGATCTCATAACATAAAAAAAATGAACAAATATAAAAAGAGTAAGGAGTATGGAGCAAGGCAAAATTAAAGATAAAAGAGGAGCCAGCCCCATGTACGAATGGATGTATAACACGATAAAGTGGAGTATAAGTACTTAAAATTATAATTATTACGATGTAATATAAAATGTATCACAGACTTACATGGTTAAAAAAGAGAATTACAGGAAAAGTAATATAAATTAAATACAAAAAACATAAACAGATACAATAATTATGATAAAATATCAATAATTCACATCTAATTTCAATTTTCAGACATCGCAAATTGCAAGGTTTTATCATTACAAGAATTAAACACTGAAACAAAAAAAAAAATAAGACATCACAGTATGCTATAAAAATAAGCATATAACCACAGGTTAACCAAGATGAAGGTTTGCGGTAGATCCTTGTATGATCTCCAGCATTGCTTCTTGCGACAGTTGTGTAAAACTTGGAGTTTTCACAATCACAGAGAGGTTACTGGACATATACAACAAGCAATTGGTCTTCACTTCCTCTGAAAAATAAAATGAAATTTTATAGCATTATGGAGTGACAAAATTCTTCATCATCTACAAATTACTTCAAAATTTGAATGTTCATTTGATATTGGTACATTGTTTCAATTAGTGTCGAAATACAGTCAAACCTGTATTTGCGGCCACCTCAGAGTAAAGACCACCCTGTGAATCTTCGAAAAACCGTCACTGATCATTTAGGACAAACTGACCTCTGAATAAAGGCCATCTGTCAATAAAGGTCACATTTTGTCTTTCCTAAGGGTGGCCTTTGTTCACAGGTTTGACTATATTGTATACTAACCTATGATGGGTAGAGAGTCAGCTACATCTGTCAATAAAGGCCACATTTTGTCTTTCACAAGGGTGGCCTTTATTCACAGGTTTGACTGTATTGTATACTAACCTATGATGGGTAAAGAGTCAGCTGCAGCCACATACGTATCCACAACATTGGAGTCATTTATCTGTAAACTAATCAGATTCAACGATAATTTCTTTAATCCTTCAATACTTAATCTGTCAGCAACTGAAATTGAAAATTATGAATTAAACATGTATTTGTAAATGATCGTCAGTTTGTTCTTCGATGAATTTATGTAATCAGCAGCATTTGGGATCTTTTGGGATACCGGTATACATTTCTCTGCTCATACAAGCTCATGTTGTGAAGTTGAAGAACTTAGAAGGTTATCAAGTCTGAATGAAGATATTATTAATGCTAGCATATCAATAATGTAAAATACAGTATTTTTTTTAAATATTTAGACCACCTGCAGGACTAAATAAATTGATCACAATACTGAGGTGGTCTTATCATCAAGTTGAAATATGAAGGAAATACTGTAAACCAGCCTGACAAAAAGTGGCCTGACATAATGAGGTGGTCGTAATATTGAGGTGGTCACATTGTGAGGTTTTGTTGTAGGTGAATAATAATAATCTCAGACGCAAAGCGTCTTTCCTTCAGATATCCATAATGGGAATGTAAATTGGTGATCTGGTCCTTCATACCTCTTACCTTGCAATTGTCCCCTCCATTGCTCTGGCTTTAAGTTATGCAGGGTGTATGTGTGTCAAATTGATAAGATCTTGTGTACTTTTGATACATGACCATTTCAGTGGCATAGCCCGATGCCACCTTTGCACCCATTATACAATGTACAGTCATTTTACTGGCATATGTACACACATTTTGAAATCTACCTGGGCTGCTCCAAAACTTGCATGTAAATATATGATCCTCATTTATGAAATAGAATGTTTATCATTGACTGGCTTTACTAAATATTTTCTTTAAATTGTAAGTTATTTAAGTAAAAACGCAAACTTTTTCCAGTCCTTGGACAAAAAAGGACATTTGAGTTAATTTATCTAAGCCTTCATCTAACTAACCTCTCCACACATCAGTCAGTTGCACACAGCTGTAGGCAGGAGTATCTACCAATTTGTTAGTGTACAGAAAATGTAGAACAGCCATAAAACTATCTCGTGATACATCGGGGATTGCTATAGGTTCCTAAAAGTGAACATATGAACATCAAACAAAGATAACTCAATCCTGTTAGCCATTTGCTCCATAAGCATATTTTGGACTCTTCCAAATTCAAAGCTAATGTACAAAACATCAATTTATTTAAGAAAATTGGGTTATTTCTCTCAGACAGAATGGAAAACATTGTGACTAAAAAGTCATTACTTATTCCAAGCAATGGCTTCTTTTAATACAATATTTTCAAAATTCATCTGCTTCAGATGTGGGGAAGAGCAGTATTATAAAGCGAAGGGATAAAAACATGTAGGCCGCTGCCATGGTCCAGTGGTTAGAGCGCTGGACTTGTAACCTGGAGATCCGGGTAAGAATCTCAGTCGTGGCAAGTCATACCCTTCTAGAAAAATTTGACAAAAATGTTGATTTTCCAACATATAAAAAGAAGTTACCGGCTCCTTGTGGAAGGGTAAGTTAGTACTGGTTAGAACACAGTCCAGGAAAACTGGTTAGGTGAACCGGTCACCATAGATAACTGAAAAATTGTTGAAAAATGGCATTAAACCCCACTGACAATAAGTCACAAACAAACAAACAAAACAAATAAGAACATGTGTGAGTGTAACTCAGTGTTCAGTATTTATTCACTTTAACAATAAAACCACGAACTGATGTATCATAGTTAAACAGCCATTTTTACATAAATAATATAAATTAAATAAAAGATGCATACTCAACAATTTTGAATTTCTGATGTCTTTGTTGCTTGTATTGGTCATAAAAATGTGAAACAGACCACAGTCGAGTTAGTTTACAGTGATGCACATTTCCGCACTTGGGATTATCAAACAATTAAACCGTGCTGTTTGTGTCATCCCATTGAACATACCAAAGCAAGCTAAACATATTAGTATTTATTTTGTCATAGTTGTGTAATGAAAAAACTATGAGTGAGAAAAGTGCGGGTTTCTGACTTGTATGAATCCCACTTTTCAATATAAATGGATCAAAGACATGTTGCCAGTAAACAAACACAAGATAAAGAAACAGAAGCAAGTCAAATTTGCCCCAAGTCAATCGGCCCCCAAAAAATAAAATTGGCCCCATGGATTTTTTGTAATAGTTAAATCAGCCCCAAAAAAGTCAAATCGACCCAATTGTATTTTTGTAATAGTCAAATCAGCTCCCAAAAAAGTCAAATTGGCCCTATTGTTCCATATTTGGAAATTAATCAACATTAATGCTTAGTACTTGTAATTCTAAAGAAACATGCCCTGAGATTAAAAGTACACTTACTGTGCTCATTGATTCCTTAGTAGCGTCACTAAACATAGCTTTGAAATAATCCGACCTTGAACAGATGATGACCTTGTGTGCATAAAATGTATACTTTCCTTCTATTAGGAATTTGCAGTCACTAAATGCAGGATTGTTCACCATCAGTCTGAGGTCATTAACTAGGTCATCCATTGAGGGTGGAGGATCTTAAAGTAAATAAGTAATCAATAACAAATTAATTCATTTTATATTAAAATTTTCACAAATTCGTTTTTATGCCGGGCTTAAATGCTGAATAAAAATAACCAGTAATCATAAATATAAATGTAGTTTACCCATATACAGAGTCCAAAGTACAGACAACTGTTTCAGAAGAAACAAATAAATAATACTTGATTTCAACTCTGATATTAGCATCTTACCACCAAAATAGATCACAACAAAAAACTGTACCACATGACATACCAGACATGAACTTTTTTCCATGTAACTGTATCGCATCAAGTTCTACCCAAGTACCGCAACCAGTACAGTCAACTTCGATACGTAAATGCCTACTTCTATAATACTGAGGCTGAAAATATAGATGTATATATATATATATACATTTTGTATATAATACTATACAAATAATCTGTAAAAAAAGATGTAAACTCCAGGATAGTGAAAATGCTATACAAGAGAAAAAAGGCCGGGGATCATTACAGAAAGGTCCATATCCAACATTATTTGGTAAACATAACCCTTTGCCTCATAAGCATATTTTTGACTCTTCCAAATTCAAAGCTAATATGCAAACATCGATTTATTTAAGAAAATTGGGTTATTTCTCTCTGACAGAGTGGAAAACAGTGTAGCGAAAGAAGCTATTACTCATTAAAAGCAATGGCTTTTATTGCCACAATGTCTTCAAAAGTCGTCTGCTTCAGATGCAGGGGGAAAAGCGGTATTACGAGGCAAAGGGTATGTAATGTAATGTTATGTAAGTTATAGATAATGCTAGCTGCAATATTCGATGATGCTTTTTAAGTAATATGTTGTATATAAACATAAAGTCTAACTTTGGATATTAAATTGTTAAAATGATTCACAAAGCAGGTAGAGGTAAATTCATTACAGAAAAGTCTGCTTGATTGGGAGTTTTAGAAAATTAATTGAACTTCTTACTGGTGTGGCTTGATTACAGTGATTTAATAAAATAAAGTTTACATACCAGTAAGATTAACCACCCCATTTAGTAAGTAAATTGCATTTTTTTTAAAATATAATAATAAAAATGAAACGTCATTAAATATCATGTTTATCATTTACTCATTTCGTTTCATTATGCAAGAAAATGATACTGAGTTTGTGATGTGTTCGTAAAGTTTGTATTTATCATGATTGTGCTAAATATACATGATGGGCTGGGGCCCTATTCAGTAAACCAGTAATTAGTATACCAAGAATATTGATAGCGAGATCTGAGAACTTAAGCTACATTAATAATAAAACAATAGTATGATGATTAAAATTTGAAAGTTCCTATAATGAAGAACTTAAGCATGAACTGATCACCTTTTTCGTATTCTAAGCATTTGTTAAACCAAATGGTACAAGTGCATGAAACATGTCATTTATATTGTCAGGGTAAAACAGTTAACAAAAAGTTTATTTTCATGGTGTTAGTCCCTATGTTTCAATATTAAAGTATTAACTCACAGTTATGAGAGGTTTAAAGATTCTTGAAGATTTTATAACTTGTGGCGGCCTTGCTGACCATATAACAGTCCATTGTTTATTTTCATCAAGAGCTTTCACGGCCACCACTCCCCCAGCATGATAGGTCTCATATATGTCAATACCTGTTATATAAACTGCTTCTTGAAATTCAACCTGGAAGATATTGAATAAATATTGAACATTGAAAATTATATTGAAGTTATTTCAAATTTCACCCAAAAGGATTCTTTTACATGAATTCTGTACTAGTCTCATTATACAACTGGATAGAATGGTGTAATATCTCTTCACTGATAAGACAATTCATAGAAAGTATAACTGGATTCCAAAGAAATACCATATGCAAAAACAAAACTCAAAATCACAAACCTACAAACAAAGCTTACAACACACCTACAAACAAACCTTACATCACACCTACAAACAAAGCTTACAACACACCTACAAACAAAGCTTACAACACACCTACAAACAAACCTTACATCACACCTACAAACAAACCTTACATCACACCTACAAACAAAACTTACATCACACCTACAAACAAAGCTTACAACACACCTACAAACAAACCTTACATCACACCTACAAACAAAGCTTACATCACACCTACAAACAAAGCTTACAACACACCTACAAACAAAGCTTACATCACACCTACAAACAAAGCTTACAACACACCTACAAACAAACCTTACATCACACCTACCAACATAGCTTACATCAAACTTGACAACAAGCCATACAACACACCTACTAACAAACCTTACAACACACCTTCCAACAAACCTTACAACACACCTACCAACAAACCTTACAACACACCTACCAACAAACCTTACAACACACCTACCAACAAACCTTACAACACACCTACCAACAAACCTTACAACACACCTACTAACAAACCTTACAACAAACATAAAAATAATCCACAAAGCTTTAAACTACTCCCCTAGAACCCACAAACAAATCTTCAAGACACTTCTCACAGCAATAGCCACATAATGACAGAAGAAGAGACAGAACAAAACAATAATTAAAAACTTTTAAACTTTTTTTTAAATTTCCCATAGCTTTATAGTACAGAAGGCATTAATTTATTCAGCAGACCAAACTCAATCTAGTCCAGGGTTATTTAAAATATAAACACTTTGACAACAAATAAGTTGATCACCTCTTTTCTCCCTACAATCGCCATATAAAAATATATTTAAATGATGTTGACAAGCACACACTTAAATCTTTTTCATTAGCTGTCTTTTGGCGTCAATTTGTTAAATTTTGTGAATATCTAATAATGAATATCTAAAGTCACTTCCAAAACAACACAATCACAGACCAATTAATACATCTGGTGAATTTCATTTCACTCAATAGGAGACACATATTGGTTTTACATTACTGTCTACCCTAATTAAGATACCAGTACATACTTCTAAAAACTGGTGAGCGTCTTTATTTCTAGGAGCCCAGGCTCCAGCTATGTCACCGTATTTGGGATACACTCTGGGTTCACCTACAACACATCTAGCTGGCCAGCTGAAGAATACAATATTATCACATTATTTACATGTAACTTTTTAATGACATTGAAACATACAATAAAAGCGAGCAAAACTTACTGAACATGTTGAAAAAGTTCATCTTTATAACAGGTAGTCATAGTCTAACCAGGTCATCTGACAGCTCATGCTTTCTCGCCTATGCCTTGTCATAGTTTAACCAGGGGCTAAGTCAGACAAACTCACAATGATATATCAAGTTAGTTTAATCAGGGGACTTTCAGGAGGTTTATCTAGTTTACATTCTTTGGGGTAATTATCAACAGTAATCTTAATGATTAATGATTGATTTATATATTCCAGTAATCAGGTTTAATCATTCAGTTGATCTAGAAGGCTGTACTCTGTCATTTGTAAGAATTCAGAAAGTTTAGAGTCAGAATCAAAGTTGTCCTTCCTAAGACATTATAAAATGATAAAATTTGGCTGAATACTTTACCTACTGTCATCATACTGAGAAGAATATGAATTTACTTTCTTAACCCATTGTGATACTATGCCCTTGTTAAAGGTTTGCCCGCTGCCAGTTTTGGAAGCCATTTTATTTATTCTCTTTATCAAATCCTCACGATCAAAATTCTTGCCATGCGAGGGTCTGAAACAAACCATAAAAAAATACCTGATATCAATATACCGACAAATATAAAATACATTGAAATAAATGATAATGAATAGTTACAATATTTTAGAAATACAGAAAAACGCATTTTAGAACAGTAACAGCTGTGTTGTCATTTCTTCATGTCATCAAATCGGCTAGCAGTTTGAACATTTGTATCAATAACCTCACAGACTTCATAGAACATTAAAGAAGTTTTAATACCGCCAAATTTAAAAGCAAAAAAGAACAAACATTAGATAATGTGTACCCGTATATATATTCTTCATTTATTTTAACAAAGTTCAATCAATTCAATAAAACTTTGAACAAATGTTTAATCAACTAACAATTCTGTATACAGTTTTTTTCAGGGCTAAACATGTATTTAATGATTTATGTATAATTAATAACAGTAAAGTAGGTCTAAATGAAAGATCGCAAGTAACACATGTCATGTTGACTTTCATCACTGGTAGGCTACGGATAAATGTGTGAAACTACCGCGTACATGTACATGTCTAAAAAAACTGTGTTTATAACCCTAATTATAATCCATTGTGATTCATGGAATTGTGCATAATAGTAATAATGCATGTATTTGCATGAATTCAAAACATTTGAAAAGATTTTTGCTCATTCAATATTTACATCTTAAAGTCATTTCAAGAAGGTTACTAGGTTAAAGAAGGTTACATGGGGCAGAGAGCTGAAATCCTGATACAAGCACCATAGGTTTAAATCTCGCCGTGGTTTAGGCATGATGGTTCTATAGTGTTCACATAATTTTGATTTCGTGTAAGTAGCGGTAATGGCAAATGAGCTGGAAACACATATTGAATATGACTCAAGTACAAAACTTGTGATTTCTGAAATACAACTATTGATGTTAATGAAAAATATCATATTCATCTCTTCATTGTTAACAGATTACATACACGCACAACAAACACACGCTGAGCGGATATAGCCATATAACTGCAACCTCTGAAGTTAGTATTGCCACTGTTAAATAGTAAAACATACACAGAAATGTTCATGTAACCTAGTTAGTATCCCAAATAGTAAAGGAAAAATTGTTTTTTTTTGTCAGAGTACTCACTAGATTTTGAAAGTCAAGTCAAACTGAATTTCTCAAGGGTCAAACTGAAATTCTCAAGGGTCAAACTGAAATTCTCAAGAGTCAAGTCATATTAGTTTATACTAATTTATATTAGCTCGATTTTGAAACAATTTTGCTTATATTAATCCCGCTCGAGTCTGCTTCCTGGGCACTTCACCAGTACTGTATCCGAAAAATGGGATTGTGAAGTTCATGGATGAAACCTGTCAAAGCTGGGATTCGAACTCAGGACCTTCGGATCAAAGGTCGGACGCTCTACCTCTAGACCACAACGCCTCCCACAATGATACATTTTAAATCTGATAGTGGCAATATCTATTGTTAAAATTTCAGCTTCTGCAGACAAAATTGCAGACCCATAAATATGGCTATATCCATTATTAAAACAAAGTATTATATTGTATTTCTAACCGGTTGCCCATGGAGTCACTTGATATAATCAGACTTCAATGCTGAATTTCAACCAGGAAATACAAGTCAGTCTCTTTGGTCTAGAATTCTGTAGTAAAAAGCACTATCATACACAATATGCCACATCATTAGAAAAGCACAAATCAAAGATCCATTATAAAACGAGTTGTTAAATTAAGCGTATGTCAGTCACAAACATTCGCAGAGATATGTAAGATGTCAAGAAGCTAGGTAAATACTCCATTTGTTAATGACAGAAAATGCAAAAACGTATAATAAAATTACTCAAAATAATCCATCCATCAATCTATAGATTCACTCTTCGCTATTTAAAACTAGCATTTACGCATTTTATGGCAATTGACAAAGTATATTATTGTACGGCATTAGATTTATTGCTAGTATAATATATACCAGTTACACATTAATTACTGTAATACCATATGAAATTTTAACCCATTGACTCCTAAGCATATTTTGGACTCTTTCAAATTCTATGCCAATATACAAACATCAATTTATTTAAGAAAATTGTGTTATTTCTCTCTGACAGAATGGAAAACATTGTGGCAAAAGTAGCCATTACTCATTACAACCAATGGCTTCTTTTGCCACGTTTTCAAAAGTCGTCTGCTCCAGATGCACGGGGAGGGAAAAGCGGTATTATGAGGCAAAGGGTTAAAATAAGGTAAGATCTGATTTAAAACAATATCAAAAAATTAAGTAAATTATGTAATAAACAATGAATGCTTAATAAAAATAATCAGTATATATACAGAGCAAGGGAATTAAGAAGATAGTGATTTATATATTTTTATATGCATTGAGTTAAATGTAAGATAAATTGTTTTACTACTTAATCCTTTTCGGTGAGAAGTTTTATAATACCTGAACAAATATATAACGTTGTATTTACATCATGTGTAGGATACACAAAGTAAATTTATTACCGTAGACGACATGTATAAGAAATATCAAGTATATACATGTAATGTATTTCGTTAATCCTATAGTATTCAATATATTAACCATACAAGCATGTAAATATTAAATAAGCTGTCTAGAAACCATTTCAAAATTACATCCAAAGAGGTACCACCAATAAACTACTAAACCTATATTAAACATTAGATATTTCCGTATAGTTTTATTTTGAGTCAGTCATATAATATTTAAGAACACAAAAGATCTATCGGTAATTGAAGTCGAACACATATATGCCTATTTATACTATGCAGGATAATTTACTTACATAGAAGCCTTGCTTTATTGTCCAGTATAAGAAGGTTAAATCCACTGCCTGTCAGTAAATGTTTGTAATAATAATATCCACATGACCTAAATACGGGTATTTACCAACATTAATCAATACATGTTTCTATACATAGGTATTACAAATGTATAATAATACTGTTCTCACATGATGACCAGACAGGCACCTACCAACCAGTCAATACAATGTCTCTCAGAACAGCTGCATATCGTCTGCTATATTTGTATCTCTCCATATCTTTGTTGTCTGTGTTTTCCCTCTAATTCTATTTTGTTAGTGGTGCATCAGCATTTTTTAGCCACTCCAGAATTGACCATTATGTTCAGAATTTATCAAAGTAGATAAGAATTAAATTCTTTTTTGAGTACGATTTAACACACACATCGTCATCACCGCACCTTCCAGGATTTCATAACATACAGAACTAGTCAGCATCTCTCACAATCATGTACTGAAATCCAAAATACAGTAAAGCCTCAACAATGAGACCACATTCAGGACCAGAAAAATTGGTTGTTATAATGAGGTGGTCTCATTATCAAGTGAGTTTTAGTGGAGTATGTTTTCAGCATATTTGATGCTTTAGTCTTGTATCATGCTTGTATTCAAGTTTTATCAAGTTTTTCATGTTGCTATACTGTTGTTTTTATGTATGCTATTATGTTGTTTGTAAAGCACTTTTGAGAGAATATTTTTTCGGAAAGAGTGCTATATAAATATGGTAAATAATAATAATAAAATTATTGAAGGCTGATCCAAAAATAAGTGGTCATTACATAACAAGGTGGTTATAATATTGAGGTGGTTGCTATTTGAGGTTTTACTGCACATCAATTGATTGTTGTGTGTTTGTTTTGCATTAAATTTTCAGATACATTTAGATAATTACAAGTTTTTGTTGGCAGTCCTTTAGTGTCAGTCAACAATGGCATGACCAGAAATTTGTCTCAGTACAATGTTTTGCTAACACACCTGTAAAAAGTAACACCCGAAAAATATGTATTGCGCAGACTTGATATTATTTTAATCTAAGTATATTGTGGGTTACAATGATTTCTTTTGAGGAATCAGGGACTCCGTATTAAGCTAGTATAGACTCCCTGGTGAAATATAGCTTTTTATGGGGATATAGTAAATTCCCTAAATAATTATAATGGGACTTAATACACGGTAATTATGCATAAATTCAATACATTTTACCAGCTATCAATTTACTGTTGTTCGGTGTTTTATTTAATAACAAACTACGGCATCAACGTATGTCCAACAAGTCTTCTCTGTCTTTGATGTTCACTCAATCTCTGTTTCAACCTGAAGAATAGTTGGTTATTGACTCACTATGATTTGTTGCTAGATATTTTTCACAGAGCCTAACGGAAAAATGAGTGAGAACTTTGTGATATTCATGTATAAAGATGTGGTTGTTGTGTATATGTATTATTTGTAAATGTATCAATGGATAAACATGTTGACTGTGAATAAAATTATTTCTCTTAATTCTATGTTCCGTTCATGATTTTTAAACATGATTAGTTTATGGTACAAGTATATTTGGATGGGTGTCCATTGCCCAATACATGTGAGCGTTTGTACAATTATAAAAGGTATAAATACATGTATAAACAAATTATACTTGCAATTTGTAATGTCAATGAAGGAACATCATTTAAATTGTTATGGGAAATAATAAAGAATGCACATATTTGTTTGTTGTTAATATTTAATTCATATTTTAAATACACTTAGCAAGTGACAAGTTTTAAGAATCTCTGTGCTTATTAAGTACCACACCGATTATACATAACATTACAAGCCTAATTATGTTAGGAATCAAGACTTCAACAGGGTGAAGTAGAAAGGTTTAACATAACCACAGGGATTGCAGTTTATCACGACTGTTTAAACACACACATACATGAATCAGATTTACCTTAAGGAATCCACTGCAAATGCATTTTATTTTGAAATAATGACATACTTGAATCATTTACGGAGCCTACATACAAAATAAATCAGAATGTTAATATCAGTAAAAAGCATAACAAATGTAAACTGTTATAAGTTAAGAAAATAAAAAAGTTAAATACTGGGACAGACAAGAAATTAAACTAAACACAAAACTACTGAATAAAACCTGTTGCACCTAGATTACCTGGTAGATTTCTTTTATATTAACATGATGTAAAGAATAGCTTCACAAATCATAAGCTTTAACAGCCAATATACCAGTAAGTCTTGGGTGACAGCATTTTGGCAACAAAGTTTAATCAGAGTTTAAATCACAAGTTACCAACTGATAGACCAATTTAACAATATTAAATATTGTACAATTAGTTTTTTCTGCAGACACTTTGTAACTGCTATTTCTACTGTTGCCGCAGATATTAATTCCACGGAACTAAATCCTCACATTGATCTCACTGATGGGAAGTTACCGTTACCTGAATATACCACTTACTTATTGACAATCAACACCATAAAGTAGCAAATCAAATAAACACAGAGAGTGAGCCAAATTCATAACATCGAGAGTAAACACCAAAGTCAATTATCAAAATAAGTTATTAACAAGTCATTAACAAGTTATTAATAAGTTATTAACAAAATAAAAGATCAAAGTGAAGGAGCCAGCTCCTTACAGGATTGGACAACAATAAGGTTGAGTACAACTAGCTAGGAAATAAAGATAAAACATCACAGCAATGCATGTATAGTATAAATTGTAAGAAAAGCTGTACAGATACAATATACTTATGACAAAAAGTTCAATCATTCAGTTACTTCTAATACTGAATTATATGCCAGTATCAGATATCACAAATTTCATGGTTTTATCTTTACGGGAATTAAAAACTGAAATAAAAAATAAGACATCACAGAATGCTATAAACATAAGTGTACAACCATAGGGGCCTACCATGTTGACGGGATGGTGTATTAGGCTTAAAACATCCACATGGATAGACTAAAAACACATGTATCACATATATACAAACGCCTATGTGTTTTGGTCTGCGAGGCCATTTTACGCCTAATACACCATTATACACCATCCCTTCAATGTGCCAGCCCCCTATGCATATAACCACAGGTTAACTGAGATGGAGGTTTGCAGTAGTTTCTTGTATGATCTCCAGCATTACATCTTGAGGTAGTTGTTTAAATCTTGAACTATTCACAATCTTAGGGAGATTACAGGACATGTACAACATACACACTTTCTTAACTTCCTCTGAAAAAGAAATATTGTAGCATTATGAAGTGAAGAATGCCAACTTCATACAGTTTAAATGTACACATGTTATTAGAATATTGTTTCAATCAATCTATAAATGAGCCCTAATGACAAGATATGTTTCTTCAGCATTTCAAACTTAAGTTATTATTTAAATAGCTGGTACATGTCTCTCATTCCCAACACTAGATATTTAATGTCAATTTGTGTGACTTCAAACTTGACCACTCAGTTATTGACATGGCTGACATAATCATTTCGAAAGCTTTTATAGCCTTCAAAAATTTAATTCTTATAAAATAAAGCATCACAACAAAGGTATATACTATACATTATTATATAATATAGGTCTTTGATCTACACTATAAATGACATACTGTATATTTGAAAGGAAACTGGCAACTTAACACATTGATATTTAAACGTGTATATTAATCCATGATTGGTAGAATTTCAAAAATCCAGTATAACTATATAAGAAAATATTCCCATACTAACCTATGACAGGTTTAGAGTCAGCAGCAGCCACATATGTATCCACAACATTGGTCACGTTTATCTGTAAACTGATCAGATTCAATGATAATTTCTTTAAACCTTCCATCTGTATTCTGTCAGCAACTGAAATTGAAGTGTACACACACATACATACTGCCTCAAATTTAACCCTATGCCTCACAAGCATATTTTGGACTCTTCCAAATTCAAGGCAAATATACAAAAATATCAATTTATTTCAGAAAATTGGGTTATTTTCTCTGACAGAGTGGAAAACAATGTGGCAAAAGAAGCCATTACTCATTACGAGCAATGGCTTCTTTTGCCACAAAGTTTTCAAAAGTCGTCTGCTTCAGATACGGGGGAGGGGAATGCAGTATTATGAGGTAAAGGCTTAAATAACCAATCATCTAATGAGAACAAAATGTTTTCTTCCTGTCCTTGAACACTTGAATGTTTTTATCTGACTAACCTCTCCATACGTCAATCAGCTGTACACAGCTGTAAGCAGGAGTATCTACCAATTTGTTAGTGTACAGAAAATGTAGAACAGCCATAAAACTATCCCGTGATACATCCTTAACTGCCACAGGTTCCTGAAAGTGGACAATACATGTGACTTTAATGCGCAAATATAGAAAACTGAATGAATGTCTTTTCCATTTCCTGTAATGACCATCATGTTTTTATCGCAATACCTAGAAATCCGATGTTTTTTTATTCACCGATTGAAGTATTGATATGCGCATGCAGGACAGCAATTGGCAACAACTTTAAATTACAGAGGGTCGTAAAATATCAACTCAAACAAATTGAAGATAAAACCATGTGAAATATGTCAGAATCAAAAATTCATCGATTTATCTTTCTTTGGATTGAAGATATAATGTAATTAAAATAACGTTAAATAGTCCTGACTGATTGAAATACATTTAACCATTTAGTTGAAAAGTTGTGGATTAAAATAGCTGTGCAGGAAAATAGAGCTGACTTTTCATTTGCTAAAATCCCTTACACTAAATGGATGATGATGATGATGATGATGATGATAATCTCCATAAAACAAACTCTGGATGTAGATGCACAACATATATAGATAGATATAATTTATTTAGAAAATAAGTCAACATGTCCAACATTTCACATATTTCAAAAAACATAATTAAATTAACATTTCAAATTATATGGCTACATCAAATACATTTCTTTACTAATACATGTGTGTTTTTATCATCATTAAACATGATTGAAACATATGTTGTAATTATGTCATAATATTATTTATTATATCATACATAAGTATTATTATTTAATAGCACAAAATATTGAGTTACAAATATATAAACTTACTGAACTCATTGATTCCTTAGTTGTGTCACTAAACATAGCTTTGAAATAATCCGACCTTGAACAGATGATGACCTTGTGTGCATAAAATGTATACTTTCCTTCTATTAGGAATTTGCAGTCACTAAATGCAGGATTGTTCACCATCAGTCTGAGGTCATTAACTAGGTCATCCATTGAGGGTGGAGGATCTTAAAGTAAATATAAGGACCACTTGTAATCAATAACAAATTAATTAACTTTATATCAACATTTTCAGAAATGAATTTTCTAAGCATGATTAAAAGTTAAGTAAATATCACTGGTGATCATAAATTCATAGTTCATGAATATACAACATTTAGGCTACTGTTTCAATTGCATTCTTTTATTATACATGCAAATGAAACATTGAAACAGGTACAAAATATATTTTACTGATACACATTCACCTAAACAATCTGCATTTCAACAAAAAAAATATCAATTCTGTGAATAAAATTTTTCTGTTGGTGGCAATTAAAACCAACAATAATACTTGTAGACACCCAGTATTTTCTGTATCTAAACATGAAACTGTGTCACATGACATACCACACATGTATTTTTTTCCATGTAATTGTATCGCATCAATTTCTACCCATGTACCACAACCAGTACAATCAACTTCGATACGTAAATGCTTACTTCTATAACACTGTGGCTGAAAACATATATATTGTAACGTCTGAATACCGGAACTCTCGGAAAACCAGACTTTTGACCCAGTCTGGACAGGGTCCGGTATTCAGAGGTTACACTGTATCATGATACAATAGAAATAATTTTGATTCAGGATGTATTTATCTTAAGGACAGGGAAAATGCTATACATGTATATCAGGAAAATGTTTGAAGAGCTTGACTGGAACATCCAAATTCAATAGAAAAAATTTGCCTAGCGTCAATACATGTACAGTCAAACCTGTGTATAAAGACCACACAGTGATTAAAGGCCATTCTATGAAAAACTGTCACTGATTATTTAGAACAAACTCACCTAAGAATAAAGGTCATATGTCAATACAGCTAAAAAGCTAGTCAACTGACTAGAATTAACTGTAACTTGCCTGCTGCTTGTACAGTCAAACCTGTGAACAAAACCACCCTTGGGAAAGACAAAATGTAGCCTAGTTACAGTTAATTCTAGACAGTGACTTGCTTTTTTTGTTTTCAAAATGTAATGATTACCTTTTTTGTTTTCAAAGTATTAGTTTAACCAGAAGGTTCAACACACAAAGCATACCATTTATATTGTCAGCACAAAACAATCAAAGTCCAGAAAAAATAAATATTTTCACTATCTGTATCCGTATGGTTCAAAATTAAAGTATTAGCTCACAGTTATGGGAGGCTTAAAGATTCTTGATGATTCTATAACTTCCGCCTTTTCTGCATTCCATAAAACAGTCCATTGTTTATTTTCATCGAGAGCTTTCACAGCTACTACTCCACCAGCATGATAGGTCTCATATATGTCAATACCTGTTATATAAACTGCTTCTTGAAATTCAACCTGGAAGATATTGAATAAATATTGAACATTGAAAATTATATTGAAGTTGTTTCGAATTACATTCAGAATAATTTAAGCATCACATGAAATCTGTAGTGTTCCTGTGAGAAATGATAAGTATTTGTCCATTGAAATAAGTCAATACAGTTGTTGATTCAGAACTTATTTACACCAAGCAAGCTAAGACACGTTTAAGTCTGCTTTATAGACTGTCATACAACCTTTTTTGTTAGACTGTATCGGTACACAAAAAATGATGATGAATACATTGCATGTTTCACTAAGCACAGCCCGATGTTCAACAGACCGATAAACATTTCTAGAGCACTTTATTTTCTCAGGAGCAAACAATATTGACTTCAACAAACAGCAAAAAACATACTTCTAAAAACTGGTGAGCATCCGTGTCCTCAGGGGCCCAGGCTCCAGCCATGTCTCCATATTGAGGATACACTTTAGGTGCACCAGCAACACAATTAGCACACCAGCTGAATGAGAGAATTCAAAAATATCATTTAGCTATGTTTATAGAAGTAGAGGCAATTGTGAGTACAAATTATGAGTTAAATGAATAGATTTCCTATAACTGCTGGGATGAGACCAAAATTGTTCCATCAAAGTTCAATGATGTTATCAGTAGGACCATTTTTCCATGCCTGAAGTCACAGTTCAAGCAGGCAGGACAATGCATACACACTTGCTGTCTGGCATAGTTCAACCAGATCATCTGTTAGACCATTCTATCAAACCTGAAGCCCGTAATTATTCAACCAATTAGGGAAGTAGTAAGGAATATTTTTTGTATGTTAAACCTTGTTTTACATAATATTCTGTCAGAATTCTGATAAACTGAGACATGAAATTGAAGTCCACAGGTACCTGATACAAAACCAAATTTTAGCTCCATAGGGTTCTTATATCCAACAATAAGAGTTTTGTGTCCAGTATCTGTGTTATATTCCAATTATTGTCACTAAAAACATGTGATATTGAATTCTTTACCTGCAGTCATCATACTGAGAAGAATAGTTGTTTATTTTCATCACCCATTGTGATACAGTAATATCCTTGTTAAATGATTGTCCACTGTCATCTTTGGAAGCCATTTCTTTTATACTTTTTATCAAATCTAGCTCACAGTCAGAAAAATTCTAGTCAGAATGGAGTCTGCAATGAAAGATACAATTTACAATCCTGGCACTAGTCATCATGCTAGTACTTGCAATAATTTTTTTCCTTCTTTGTTTGGGTCTGGACACTTCCCAATCAAAACTTGAGACATTTTTCCCAATTCCTGACCTAAAAATTCCCAATTTTGGCATCACACCATACATTTTTCCCAATTGAACTGGACCCAGACCCTTTCCGAAATTGCCAAATAAATCACTGACTTGTAAAACTGAGCATTGGACATTTTACACATAGTCAGAACTAATTGTGCAAATATTCTAGAAATATGCAAAGAAATATTTTGGAAATCAACATCAGTGACGTCATTCCTCCATTTTGTCTTTTTTGCTCCTATATTTGATCAATTTATACATCAACATGGGCATTTTAGAAAGAAGTTTAATGCAAAATTTAAGGAAAGAACTCACCAATCAAATGGTATTATAGTTGTTGTAAATTATACAGATATACCTCATTTTACATCCATTTGTTCTAAAAAGATTCAATGATAAATTTGATTTTTTTTAGAATTCTAAAATGCTTTAACATAATAATTACTACTGTACCATAGGCCATTCCGGGGGAGGGGGTTAGCTAGCCATCTGCCTTCGCGGTAACCTTTGACTAGCAAAAATCAGTTTATTAATTTATAATTTTATTATGAATGTATTATCGTTATTAAAATGTTTAAATTTCATTATGCTAAACTGTTCCAACATTACATATATGTATTACAGGTACTTAATATTATATCTATACATGTATGTATTCATAACATAAGGAACACCGTTTTAAATCAAAGCCCGAGTTCCAAAATATTTGAAAACCTTATTGATCCCTTGTAAAGACAAGAGTGTATGACTGTCACAAAATATGTTCATCTAAAGCTGGAGCTAGAAATGCTTATTTGGTGAATATGAAATAAAACATACTGGTCTGGGCAGTGAAAGTGTGGACGAGGCTTATTTGGTAACTGATGGATAATTCAAGGGCAGCAAGTCCAAACTGTTTGAAGGGTAACCTGGTTCCCATTGACTGTGTCTGTACAGTGACTTTGGTGCACTGTAACATGGAACGGGGACCAGTTACTAGTAATCTGAAGGGAGTTGGCTGGTTGTTGTACTTGAGCAAGACGGTACGCCCTATATACATAATGACTAAATTTTACAAAGATCCAATTATTGAATAAGAACTGTTCCTGTTGAAGAATGAACAAGACTTACTTCGTCAATTCTGGAAAATGCAAAGGCAATAACACTAGACCCTCTGAAGTGAATCGGCTGGTTATCGAACTTGAGCAAGATATTATGTCTCTCTCTCTCCCTCTCTCTCTCTCTCTATATATATATATATATTGTAACCAAGACTGATGAAGACCCAACAAGAACTGCACCTGTAAGAGAGCGGACAAGGCTTTTTTGGCTCAAATTTAGACAATGAAAAGGCAATAAATCCAAGGATGTCTGAAGTGAATTGGCTGGTTATCTAAATTGAACGAGGTTTATGTATGCTTTTTTTGTGACCACATTTGATCCAGATCTAATAAAAAGTGTGCATGTACGAGAATGGACAACTTTAAGGATGGCGCCCTTCGCCCGCTGCCGTCGTTGATCATAATACGACCCAAATTCACATAATATGACTTAAGTGTAATTTTATGATACACCATAATATACTATAAATTTCATATTTTATCATAAAATTTATTAAAATGCTACAAAATAAATGTCTTTGTATGTTTTTTTTATAAGAAAAACATGCATGTCTTTGTCAGATGTTTCACTGTCTTTGCATGTCTTTGTCGTAATGTAATTATAGCCGCGGCCGTGGTCCAGTGGTTAGTGCTGTGGACTTGGAACCGGGAGATCCTGGTTCGAATCCCGGCTGCGGCAGGTCATACCCCTCTATGAAAATTTGACAAAAATGTCGATTTTCCTCCACATGTGGAGAAGTTGCCGGCTCCTTGTGGAAGGGTAAGTAAGCACTGGTTGGTATACAGTCCAGGAAAACTGGTTAGGTGAACCGGTCGCCGTATATAACAGAAAAATTGTTGAAAAACGGCGTTAAACCCCAGTGAAACCAACGTAATGTATTTTTTAGTTTTTGCATGTCTTTGTCACATGGTTTACTGTCTTTGCATGTGTTTTGCAGCGTTTAGTAGGACTCGTTTTCATGGGCGTATGTAGCTGGACTAACTAGAGCGTATAGAAGTATTGGCAACAATGATCGAGTCTTTATTTCTTCTATCAAAATTATTGAACACATGATCTCACCTATTTGACGGTAATATGTACATTATATATACATGTATATGTATATGTCACCTATTGACGATATCACTGATCGGAATAATTAATACACTAATGGACAGGTAATGACGAATATATTATATTTTATTTAAAAGGTGATATAAAAAATAAATTGACCTTTGATCACAAATAAAACATACCTTTGATAACTGCTAAACATTTTTAATCCGCATTATTCATAACATTTTAAATGTTAAACTACAGTAATGCTAGATCGACATTCAAGATCTTTACATATATTTTAAATAAAATATACTCCTAAGTCTATTTATTTATGTTAAATCGTAGACCTGTAAATAATTTACTTACATAGAAACCTTGAATTGTTAGAGCAAAAGAATTTGTAATTCACCACTAACGAGTTAGTTAACTAGTACAAAATCATAGCATTAACTTCGATTAACTTTACCCGAATACAATGCCAATAAAATAGGGAATACGGGCCCTATAACTCCACAAAATTATGAACCAATGAACGAATCTATTTACAGATTGTACGAATGTACCGTATGCGCACGATGGTCTGACAATTATAAACCATCTACTCGCTTTAAGGTCAATATTTTTTCACGGAACTTAAACTTGGTAAGTTTCAACTCCAAAGAATGTTTGATAATAGTACGATGCACGTATTGACATCCTAGCTTTATGATCTGTGTAATTCATTAATATAATGCAATTAGTCATTACTTAAATATCAAGTACTATCATATTATCATTGATATAAATCCCATAGGCGGATCCAGGATTTCTAGTTAGGGGGGGGGGTCGGAAACTGAACAAGTAGGCTGGAGATCAAAAAATGAGGATGAATTGTTTGTAAATTGTATGTTATGTCATTGTGTTACTGTACTTGTAACTTATTGCACGCGTAGTTTGCAAAAATGTTTCGACATTCATATATTTTTTCATGTAAATATCACATTTCATGATAGAAAAAACCCTTTGCTTGGGCAATTTTGGGGGGGGGGGGGCGTACGCCAGGTCTGCCCCCCACTGGATCTGCCAATGAATCCAAATCAATCATTTTATTATTAACAGAAATATTCTCGTCCAGTTAAATGGAAACGATGCACAAATCTGAACTCTAAAAGGCAAGCAAACTTGTTCCATGACTGAATAAGCATCATGATTTTGTCTTTTGATCACTCACCAGGCGAACACAGCTACAGTGAAATATAAGTGGTATAGGTTGACTAGATAGTGTAACTCGCACCTGCGCATGGAACTTATTGCGTAAATAGAAGTCTTAAGGCTTCACTCCGTGAATGTCACTCAGAGAATATTTCTTCATCATTAGACAAGATGGCTGATTTTGTAAAAACAGATGTCAGTATTGAACAAGTCATTTTTTGCAGTTGGCGTTTTGATCAAAATTTTAATGGAGCCCAAAGTTTGTGACTGACATGTAGAACTTGGAACTCATTCCAGTGAAAGCATGGAATTTTGCCACCAGTTCCGTTGCTAATACATGTACTCGTATGAATTTGCATTGTATGAAGATTTTAGTAACGTATGATACATGTACCTACAAGCGGTGCTGTTGAATGTGTCATGTGCGTTTCAAAGTAAACATAACTCTGGTTTTCTTTATTCCTTTAGCAGCTCCTACATCTTCGTGATAATTATGTGATACAATAAATATATCAGATGTTCTGATCTACAAGTGTAATGTAATGTACTCGATTGTACGCAGAACATCAAAGAGAAGCCAAAACAAGTAATAATATGAGCATACAAGTTTTATTTAATAGACACATGATACAAAGACAGTGATAATGATTAAATTGTTGCATACATACATATGAAACTCAGAAACAAGAAGATAATAGCACATCATAAACAAATAAATGCTGAATGTCAAATACATTGCACAGCAAATACTTCTTAAGAACATTTTTTTCAAGACTGTATTTTATGATGGTACCAAAATCACCACCGACAATACAACTGAATACTAGTACAAAGAAGGGAGGCAACTCTTTACTAACCAATAGGAAGCAAAAAAAATATGAAAAACCATCCAGATGGTATTCTTATTGGCAAGATACTTAACACTGAAATAAAATTGCATAGACACAGCACCTTTTATTGCTAAACATAACACAATATATGACTAAGACAGACAATAATCACAAGTGCTTGACGTTATAATAAAAGGGAGAAGGCGTGTGTGTGTGTGTGAAGTGTAGGCACAATACAGAAAAATATATCAGATCCAACATTTAAAACATTCACTAAATATTTCACAGTACATTTGTACATCATAAACCCCATGGCACATCTAAAAGCAACATGAAAGTCTACGGACTTTAGTGCATAATAATATATCTGACATTTTCACAAGCATTTTTAATATAAACATTGAGTAAAGATGACACAAACTTTATGATTAGTTAAGAAAGTAAAAGATTGGCTAAATGTAACAATTATGTGAGCCATATTAATAAATACAACTGCAGTAAATTTAAGTGAGCCACATAAAGAGACATATCATTTCACATCAATGTATATTATTGATAATAAAAATCCTACCCAATAGCAGTGTACAAAATAAGATAGACTAATAATAAATTTACATAATACAAATTAAGACCACTGTGTAAGTTTGAGACAAACCAAGGCTGATGCAGAATACATAAAACATGATCAATATTGTACACACAACAATCAACAAAATTGCACTATTATGCACCTTTGATTTTAACTATTACAGTCAGCAATGAGAAACGAAATTTCCGAGACATGGTCTGGCTTGAACATCACACAACAGTTAGGAACAGAACTGTGGAATTTAAAGGTTACTATTTAGAGCATTCTCGTGTAACTACCGGTATGCAATAAATGCTGATATTTCTATGTCTGATATGGTACTTTATTCAATACATTTTAATGGCATAAAAAATCTGTTTTTGTACAAGCAAATTATGAAATTGTCAACATTGTACAAAAAGGTTGTTCAAATTTTCAGAATGTATAAAATACTGCTTAGCAAAATAATGGTCATTATAAAAAGTAACACAGACTATAGATCATAATTCTTCAATTAAGAAATTTTGATCAACAAATATATGTATAACACTATGTAAAATTAATAAAAAATGAATGCCTGTCCAGAGTAGTTACTTAAGCACCTATTCTGTCTGATTATAAACTAAAGCACGAGGGGACTATACAAAGGTCAAAACAAACAGATCAGTTCATTCTTGTGTCACTTACATACATATTCTGGCAATGTTCGAGGTAATTTTTATAAAATTAATCATAAAAACAAATGTACTATATATATGGTGATAACTGAACAGGTATGATTAATGTTTATACATGTATATATATATATGTATGTGTGTGTGCTTGTTCAAATACACACTATGAATAATCAATTAGTCTAATTTAACCTAATTTTATGAGCAAAACGGAATGCTGCAATTAGGAACTTTAGATATCCACATACAAGCAATTAACTTTATTCAAACATCAATAAAATACATGAACTGATTATCAGAAAAAAATGATGCAACCATTCATTTAGCATCTGATCAATCACCAAGTCAATGGCAATACTAAAGACTACAAGCAACTAGAAATCATTGAATACTGTTTGCCCCACAAAAAAGCTAGTCTTTAATAACTACATCAATTCTGAAATTTTTGATCAACAAAGAAGACATGGATTTTACACATAATTAATTTACTGGTATTAAAACAGCAGACTAAGGAATATGGAACAAAATTAAAACAATATTAGAGTGGAACATTAGATTACAGAACGTACAGATGCAAACTGTTCACAAACACTAAACAGTCTTCCATTGTTGAAAACTCAACTTTTATCACATACAGTATCCAGATATTAATCTTTCCAATCCTTTTTTAGGGCAAAACTCCATTCCCATGAGAGAATTTCATTTTTATCATCATCAGTAAACAAACTTTTCACTTTGTATTCTCCTCTTCCAAGCATACCTTTAGGGAACTCATCTAACGGTGATTTATACTCATAAACCTCTTCACGTGGTCCATAACTTCCAACCATGTATGTTTCTTTTGCTGCAAAAGATAATTAGACCTTTTCAAAACAGAACAATGCAGTATAAACGAAATTCAAATCAAAAGACTGCACCAAAACAATCTGAGTAGAAAACGGAAAGCATTCAAAGATATTTTACTTAAAAGTTGTTTAAAAAATCATAGGGTATAAACGTTTGAATAATTTCACTTCAAGTTCATACATACATGCTTATCATGCTCAATGACAACCCAAAACAGAGCTCACAGCCTCTGGGATTAATGTGGCCCTGAATAATCTCCCTAAGGTTGCATACAAACCCACAACCTTTAGAAAAAAATTCAGCACTCTTCCAACACCTAAATTTTACTACTAAAGCCCCCCCCTTAGGAGATCTTTGAAATTACTTACTTGAAACAGCCAATCGAGATACTGTATTCATAAATTTCAACCCTGAGACAATTTCAGACTGTACATTAAAGGTAATCATGATTTGATATTGTGTTCCTTCTTTTATAGGAAACTTCATGTTTTTAAGCTGACTTTTATCTGAAAAAAAAAATCACAAATAAAAAATTAAAACAAAACATGACTAATGAGGTACAAGTTTTTATTGATCCCCCAAAAACATTAAAAGATATCCAGAATGGAATTTTCATGTGAAATTTTCACATCGAAGTGTGCTGGAATATTACCACATTTACCATTTTTCAACTATGTGAAGCTTGGTTTCTTACATGCGCTATTTTGTTAGTCACAAAAACCAGCCAACCCTTTCCATCACCAAGAGGGAACAAGACTAGGGATATAAATGACTTTGGATGTAATATCCTCTATTACATCATCACAGAGAAAAAAACACATGTGCCTCTATGAGGTATTAAACAAGAGACCTACAGATTTACAGTCCTCAACAAATGGCAGCAAACATCACCCAAATACTAAGATAAGCAAATAAGAATCCATTATAGAAGACATTCAGTTGTTTCAACTGAAATGTTGAAGTGAAAATAGAGCAGTCAGACAAAAGGGGTATGCAGTATGGGTCATCTACATAAACTATATCTCTTAAATGTGAAAATCTACGCAATGTGCCAGCAAAAATGGCAATGGCTAGTATTTGTTATTACATAATTACATACAAGATCATAGAACTGGACTAAATTGCAAAATTCATCCCCTCCCAAAAACAAACAGCAATTTACTCATTTCTCAAATTGAAACACCAAATCTATAAATGACATAGAATTAAAGTATACCTTCAAGGTTGATCTCTATAGGATTTTCTTCACGCTCTTTAATAAGAACAGTCATCTTTCTCAGTATCACTTTTGGTTTGCCTGGCCCTGAAGTTAAACAGTAAGCAAACTGAAGCAGTTCATAAATTGATCGTTGAGTGAAGCATTTACATGATCAACATATGTGTTTACTGATATGCATATTTTATCATACAATCTCTATCCCTATTAGTATCATATTTAACCCATTGCCTCATAATACCGTGTTTCCCTGCGTCTGAAGCAGACAACCCTTGAAAACATTGCGGCAAAAGAAACCATTGCATGTAATGAGTAATGGCTCCTTTTGTCACAATGTTTTCCACTCTGTCAGAGAGAAATATTATAACTCAATTTTCTTACATAAATTGATGTTTTGTATATTAGCTTTGAATTTGGATGAGTCTAAAATATGCTTATGACTATAATAATGAGGTAAAGGGTTAAAGCTGTTGCTGCATACCAGTATACTGGTATACAGCAGTAAGCTGCTGAAGTAAACATACTGAACTGGAAGGGTCTGAATTGGCAGTAAGCACAATGGTCAGACATTTTTATGCCAAAATAATATAGGAGGAAGCATCAATTTAATAACATCACTTTGAAGCATATTTTATAGTGGATTAACTTAAATAATCAGTCAATGATTATTATGTAGAGATATACTGTATTTTTAAATTAATGTTTTTCAGAATCAGAATGTGAACTTTAATGTACTGTAAACACTCATGTATAGGTTGCACCTATGTATAAGATGTGTAAAAAATCAGTAGAAATCCCAGAAAAAATATTAATGTGAAAATAATTCTTTTTTTCATCAAAGACAATGACCAAAACAAATGAAAACGTAAAGGGCAGCAAACAGCACTATTTTGTTTGTTTCTGCAATATACAAGTATTACAAAAACATTTGTAGTAAAATGCCACTTAATTTCTCAACCTGCAAACAAGTACTCTGATTTCTCAACACCTTGAGGTTCTCATAATTAATGGCATGATCGGCAAATATTGTTGATACTGAAACTTTTGTACATGTCAAGACACAACAAAAAAAATAAAAATAAGGATTTTTAGATATATGTTATGTTAGTAGTTACAATGTGCCATCTGGTTACAGATATCATCTCAGGTAAACAAATGAATTAAATTTGTCCCAATTTCTTTGGTTTTAGTCATGAGACAAACTGGATCAAGTTCTACACCTACGTATAAGACATACTTGATTTTTGGAACTGATTTTGTGAGTGAAAACATGTCTTACAGAAGATTGTTTACAGTATCTTTTCTTATGCTTCTTCTTGTGCTACAATATGTATAAGGCAAGAAAAAAGGCTAGGGTCACTTGATAAAAAGGGTAAGCAGGTGGAATACACTTCTCTTTTTCTAAACATACCTTTTGTATTTTTGTCCCCAAACACTGACATAGTTTGAATTTTGTTGCAAGAAATTTTAGGGTTGGAACAAAAAACAGGTTCGTCAGGTAACCGTGAGCATCATTTTTCCTGGCCTTATACAGTAAATGCCGCAGGATACACAGCCCTATATAACTTATTCTTTCAAAACATACATTAATATCATAGGCACTCTGTTTCTGAGATTTTCTATACCTGCAGAGACGTTATTTTTCAATTTAAACTCATCAAACAACACAAACCTGTCAAACAAAAAAATCTTCATATCGCTGTGTATTTTCTGTGCACATCAGAGAAATGTAATGGTGAGTCACTCGCCATTTTTTCGATTGACAGAAGTGATGGTATCCAGCCTGGGTCCTGGCATTCCTTCTGAAATGCTAGCTCTATTCGGGAGCCTCGCTCTTGTTGTAGTGCAACAAGTTTAATAGCGAGGTTTTTGAAAAGCATGTGCATTTCAGAAGGAAAGCCAGGAACCATGCTGGATATCATCACTTCCATCAATCAAAAAAATGGCCAGTAATGGCATGAAGATTTCTTTGTTCGCCTGATTTGTGTAGTTTGATGAGTTTATATTAAAAAATAACATCTTTACGGGTATAAAAACCACGGAAACCGAGTGCCTGTGATTAAAATTAATGGAATTAAACATACAATATGTTTTATCAGCAGAATCTCCTAGGAGTTTGGCTTTGTACTTTTGTAAGCTTTCATCATCTTGATCTGTCTGCATGATTTCATTAATTGACTTCTCGGCAGGAGCCTTATAAGCTACTTTGGGTTCTTCAGTCTCATCCTCAACATTCTGAACTTGTTCTTCACATTCGGCCATTTTGACCTTCTACTTGACTGCACACCTGAATTGAGAAAGTATATGCAACAGGTGCATATATTTGTTTTGAAGTTCATTCCTTGTTGTTAATGCACACAAAATGTTAAGAGACAAATTCAATTCAATGAATAGGTTTTAATTGTATGATGCGTTGGAAATAATCATAGGTAGAAGTCATAAGTTACAATAAAACTTCGTTATTACAGGCATCAGTATCATGAACACCCGACTTATCTCAAGGAGTTTTAAAGTACCGTCTATTTTTTTTTCTTAATTGCGTATTATTTTCGACCAACAAATACCTTATTATTACGAGCACCACGCTTATCTCAACTGTTTAGTTTGTTCCAATGACCCCTCGAGATAAGGAGATTTTACCGAACTAAGGATTGATTATTGGAACTTGAGTGCTGTACACTTTCATCATTTTTATTTTAGGTCTGAGTAAATTTTAGATATGCTCATGAGGATGAAGTGATATGGAGATAGTCTGACAAGGTATTGTAACTAAATGTGCTTACTTGAGACAGAAAATCACTTTCCAAAAGATCAAAGCAAGTAATCATCTGTGCTTCATAAGTAAATGGATGGCAGACAGCTAAGTGAAAAGGTTTCTTTTACATAGCTGTCTAAGGTTAACTGGGCATAAGGACTAAAAAAGAAAAGATTTGTTTCCCGTAACATGCCCCCAAAAATATGGGTCGGAAGGGATTTTTCTTTATTTTATTTTTTTAAATATATCGGCAACACTGTATGGGAATATGTGCGCTGTATTATTAATGATAACAATATAGCACTACAATTTGGATGCCGAAAAACTTACAAGTCGGCAGGTGACATACTGGGTCATTCAGGTAACCCGAAACAAATCTTTTCTTTTCTTAGGCCTGAGAGTGAGATAAAAGACTGTACAAGGGGGGATCTGGGTGAGAGACCCTGAATAGAACCTATTCACGGTAGTTTGTTTATAATGACGACAGAAAAGTAAGCCAATGAAAATCTGTATTCTGTCCCTGCTGAAATTTCATTGGTTATGCAATGTTTATATCAATCTGCACTTGGTTTATGCCAGTCAATCGATTGCACAGCTCAGAATTTTAGACAAAATAAAAACCAAAACTTCCTAAAAAACTGGAGATGTGTTATGAGTGAGATTTGAGTGTTAAAGTGTGATTTGAGGTTCAAAAGCATGGCTCTCACACTGAAAGCTTGAGACTTGACAGCTATGCTTTTATTTTCAAAAAACTTTTTGATCAAATATATGCTGTGATATGTTACAGTATAACATCTGCAGTCTGATCCAGTAGAGGAATAACATAATATACTTAGGAACATATAAAATGTATGTTTTATACAAATGAACTTTACATCCATGTGAAATCAAACAAGAGGGACATCATAGCCAATACTGCTCACCTGATGAATAGACATCTAGGAAAATAAGTGACTAAAAGGGCACAACCAATTTCAACACAAGGAGCATAATAAGAGAACAACTAGACATTGCTATGCAACAAACAGATGAGATATAATTAAAAACAGTTGTGGTTGACAAACAATGGTTAGAGCAGTTCATGATCAAGTATTGAAGTAAACTAATACACAAACAAAAAATGTGTATCTATCATCATTATTCTTCCTTTATTATCCATATCAACCCAACAACAATACAATTTGTCTGTGATATAAAAACTTAACTTCCTACATTGTAACATCATTGCCTATTTATAGTGTACTTCTTATAATTCCAATTAGGCTACACCAAATCGATAAGTTGTTCATCAGATTGTTCGAACGTTATATACAAGAGACATTCTTCTAATAACCTACAGTTGTTCTGTGGCTAGAATAAATTTCAAATCCAAACAAATACAAACTGATGAAATTCATCTAAAGACCTTTGGAAAGCATACTTGAAATTTAGTAGAAATTTTCATATTTTCTGTAATTAAATACACATTATGTTTAATTGCACAATCATTCACCATTTGACAAATGTAGTCACTGAGATACAACACAATGCCAAACAATTTAATGCATGATTAAATCAGGGGCCTCTGTGGTCTAGTTATGGTCTGTGACTAGTAATCACTAACCCCTCACCACTGTGCATTCTTATCCCACCTGGAACTAGACAGATTTCAATGTGAGGAAGCTTATGCAGTCTATAAGAAAGACGTCGGTATGCGCCAATAAAATTCATGAAGGACGGTAAATTTTGCACAAATACAAGTCCTATTGATTGGCAACAAATTGCTGTATCCAACGATGCATTTTCTACTACAACATTAAAATTTGCAAGAGAGATGATCGGAAATGACCATAAAAAACTTCAATCAGCTTGCAATCATATTGCACTATGATTCGGACACAGAAAAACTTATGAGTTGGCAGGTAAAATATTGGGCCGGTCAGGTAACCATAAACAAACCTCTTCTTTTTTGGGGCCTTATTGGTGTATTTGTTTTACTACCACACAGGTAGTGTCACATGCAACATCACATTTTATTCACGCAGGGATTAAATGCAACATAACATTTTTATATGGGGATGTTAAAGAGTTCTTGTTCCTATTACAATGGTAGGCATAAAAAATACAGCTGAAACCTATTTGTAGCAATTTCATAATACAGTGGAAACTCAGAAAACCGGACACTCAGAAAACCGGGATCCTCGAAAAAAAACTGGTCCTGAATTTCCTTTTTTTTCTATTGCATAAAAGTTCTGAAAACCGGAACCAAAGAAAACAAAAAAAAAATGAAATATAATCATTTGTTAGCATTGAAGATGATATAGTCATCCTCGCTGGTACTGCATCCAGCTTACCCCATCTTATGTAGTTTTATATTATTATTTAAGAAACAAAAGCCGAAGTAAAGAAAGCAAGAAGAAGTATGGCAGGACTAATCTGTTGAGAGCTTTTGAAAGTGAATTTATTTTTAATTATGTGCCAACATGGCCACCATTTTCTATTAAACAAGTTACCGCAGTACCACAGTGGTCTCCCTGGGAAGCGCCTGTTGTAAACATGGCAGCTCAAGTAACATATTTTTTTGAAAATGTTGACTTAAAAATTTGATGGCTACATGTAATGATAAGATGCTACAGTTCATCTCAGCATATGAAATTAATACAGGAAATTTCTTTCAATTATCGTAATTTATCGTCAAAATTATGTGCCGCGGTACCAGCGAGGACCATCCTACAACAAAGGGATGTTGGGTTGAAAATAAATTTCTACATGACAATCACCATGTATAATAAATTTATGCCTAGTAGAACACCGTAATATCAATTATGAAAATCAGAAAGTAATGTGGAAAATTTTATCATATATCTCGTTTTCTTGACCGCAAAGGCAATGCACGAAGAACCTCGTGCTCGGAATGAAGTAGGCCTACTGTGGTAAAGACGGAAGTGAAAATGACTAAGAAATAAATTTTTCCTTGATTTTGACATAAACAGCGTGAGTTAATACGTCATAGAAACATATGTTAAATCTATTCTAAAGGTGAACGTAAACAGCATAAACAAAAATGAAAAAAAACATGAATTGCTTTCATCAGAGCAAATACTTACGTTACAAGTTACTTCACACCAATTGTTACCGAAAATGGCGGCGAGTGGTATATTTCACTTCCGGTGTAAGAATATATTTGAAAGTTATCATTTCTCGAGAATATTTTATCACTATCGAATCAAATACATCATTTACATTCAATTGTGTAATTTAATTTATGATTTTTGTTTTATATGTAAATTAAACAAAAGTTAATATAAGAACTATTTCGACCGCAGCACGCACCTTAACCGAAAGTAACCGGCGTCGAATGTAATTTCTACGTGCTCATTTAGTCCCAATGAGCCGAACTGAGGTTCCATGCTGATATTTTCAGCAATTTTTTTATCTTGCCATTATTGTTGTGAATTTGAATGTTTTTTCTTGTTCAGGGATAAAGAGAGTTATGTTAGCATTATTGATTAAATTTAGGCCTGATTAAATATGCTGTATTCCTGTGCCAGTAATTTATATGTGAGTCATGTATGACTGTCAAAGGAGGCTGTATTTAAGTTGTTGTCTGTGTCTGTGTAAAATTACCGAGACATCAACTTAAGCAATTCAGCAGTTTCATATGTTCAGTTTTGTTAATTTTTACTCCTGAATATTTACTTATGTTGAAACAAATGAATGATGTATACAGTCAACAGTTTTGTGCCACAAGAAGTTCAAACAGTCTGATAATGTCCTCAAAGTTACATGCATGACCAATCTTTGGTGCCTTATTGTTTGCAGATGTGCTGTATTTTATCACTTAAATGCCTTTTGAATGCCTTTCAGTATCACATTTAGTTTAAATTACAGGGAGAGAAATTTGCGAATTAGCGTGCCTTTTTTTATAGTTGACATAAAATGCAGTGTAGTACATAGGAACCTCTTTGTTGAACGGATATTGAAAATTTGTGAAACATCCATCATTTATGTTCAATTTTCTATGACATTAATAATGCTTTTTGTTGTTGTTGTTTTCAATAATTTTTGTTTTCAAGTCATGGTGTTACATTTATTGAGTAGTAAAGTTGGTAGCCATTTGTAATTCACCAGTATTACTCATATAGCAATAAATGAATGGTTTTCAGATATAGTCATACCTGTGAACAAAGGCCACCCTATGGAAAGACAAAATATGGCCTTTATTGACTGGTGGTCTTTATTCTTAGGTCAGTTTGTTCTATGTAATCAGTGACAGTGTTATAAAAAATGGCCTTTATGCACAGGGTGGTCTTTATTCAGAGGTGACTGCAAATACAGGTTTGACTGTAATTCAAATGTCATTAATGAAAGTTATTCTCTGTGCTCTGTCACTAACAAGACATTGTGCTTCCCACATGCAAATTGCACTGTGCAAAATTAACTTTCCAATGTTGGGATGGAATACAAACAGTTTTGCTTATTGAGTAAAATGCATCAACCATGTCAGTCAGCGTAGTTCAATTATTGTTAAGGGTTGCTACTATATTTAGTCAACTATTGCTGTTTTTAATTTTTGTGTGCATTTTGCTTTTTCTCCCAATCTATAGAAGATTATTATATGGGCCTTTATTGCCAGTAACATCATGTTTCTCAATATTTTGTTCTTTATTTTCAGATATGTAATCATGTACCCACAAAGGCTTTGTTTGCATCATTTGAAACAAGTATTAAAATCTATTGTTCGTAATCAAAGTGGTTGTACCAGCTCTCCTCATGTATGTGTGGTTGGTAGCGGTCCAGCTGGATTTTACACTGCTCAACAACTCCTGAAGGTAGGTAATTTACAGTAGCATACACATTGGACATAACATTAAAAACAAATTTTGTAAGTTAATCTTTTGATGTGGTAAAATTTTGTATTAGTATTTTGTCACTTGTTTTATTATTATATACATATTTAAGGCCTAAACAAAAAAAAAGATTTGTTTTTGGTTACCTGCCAAAAAATTATGGGTCGGTAGGTTGGGATTTTTTTATTTTATTTTTTACATATATCAGCAACACTGTTGTGAAAATTACAATATAGCAATAAGATTTGGATGCCATATAACTTATGAGTCAGCAGGTAAAAGATTGGGTCAGGCGGGTAACCAGAAACAAACCTTTTTTGGGGGCCTTATCACATTTTATTGTAAAATATCTTGGCCAATTTCCATGTTTCTGATCATTTTACTGAATATATATTGTCCCTTTATTCTTATATGATAAGTTGTGGTATTATTCACATTTTTAGGGTAATGACAAGTTACATGTTGATATATATGAAAAGTTACCCGTACCATTTGGATTAGTGAGGTATGGAGTTGCGCCAGATCATCCGGAGGTTAAGGTTTGTAACGTTTGTATTTGTTGAATGCTTCAGGGCTGCCATTGTTTTCCAAAATATTTGCTTCTCGCTAATTTCACCTACTGTTAAATTCAATGAGAATACTAATGAAAGAATACTTAATATGAAAGTATAAGTTCATATAATATCTATGTCCTTAATCCTGACTGCTCACTGTAAAGTTGATCACTTTGATTATTTTCAATTTTAGTATCATTGACCCAGATGATAAGAAAAGTAATTTTACTGTTGCATACTTTACAGAGTTTCATTCTGTGTGAAATAATTATAATTATTGTTTATACCAGTCTCAGTAAATTTAGATTTACAGAGTTTGCTGTGTTAAGTGTGTATGTGTATAGGCATCATTTCATTCACTGCATACTTATGTAGAGAGCTGTCTCAGTATGATCCATCAAAACAGAAAAAATTAAAAAAAGGCCGGTGACTATGGAAAAATATTAAAAAGTAATGCCCAAGTCTAATAATTCATAAATGATGTATACTTTGTTTTACTTGCATTCTTTTCATTTTTGAAGTATGTTTGCCAGGCTTGTAGCTTCTATTAGGCAGCACTAGGCAATTGCCTTTACTCAATTTCCAAAAATGAAAAAATATCATCGAAAAATGATATCTTTGACCATTTATATAACTAATACTATGATTTTTTCATTTCTAATGGTCATGAAATACCACAGAATAGCTGTAAAATACACCTACGACGTTTTAGAATTTCAATTTTTTGGGGGGGGAGGCATGCCGAACCCCCCTAGAATTTTTGCCTAGGCTCTCGTTTTAGACAGGCTACGCCCCTGTTTGCCTGGTAAAAGGAGAACAAGACACACCGTTAAACAAAAACTGAGAATCTCTTAAGTAAAAATGCATTAAATTAGTCCTGAGCTATTTGAATTGCCAATTTAATGCTTATAAAATATTCTTAAAGAAAGGTCATCTTAACTTGACCTCTAGTACCAGTACTGTATTCTCAGATCCACTAGGTGAGGTGCATGTTGTGAATCTGAATTAATTGAGATTGAATGTGCATCTGTTAAATTACATCTTTGTGTTAGAGTCTTCACTCTTCTGGTTAGAGTGGTTAGCGCACTGGACTTGTAACCCAGAGATTCGTGTTCAAATCCTGGCTGCGGCAGGTCATACCCTTCTATGAAAATTTGACAAAAATGTCATTTTCCTCCATTTGTGGAGAAGTTGCTGGCTCCTTGTGGAAGGGTAAGTTAGTACTGGTTAGTATGCAGTCCAGGAAAACTGGTTAGGTGAACCGGTTGCCATATATAACTGAAAAATTGTTGAGAAATGGCATTAAACCCTAGTGACAGTAAGTCACATGAAAACAAACAAACAATCTTGTTAGAGCCTGTTACAACATTATCTTATATAATAATTCATTTACTGGTTTATTTGTTGATTAGGAATTGTAATGGTATAGTCATTGAATGCTTTATGCTTACCTTCAGAATGTGATAAACACATTTACACAGACTGCTAGTAATGAACGCTGTTCTTTCATTGGAAATGTTTGTGTTGGTAGAGATATAACAGTGTCAGAGTTACAGAAACACTACACTGCTGTTATATTGGTTAGTATTATATTTTTAATTGGTTACAATCTTTTTATCAGTTTTTATTTTTTAGTTGGTTACAATTTTTTTATCTGTTTTTATATAGCATTACCAATATAAAATTACATATTTGCCTGTTTTTTTTTCAAATGCTGTATTATAGTTATGTGTTTAATCCTTTGCACATTTCCCTGCATTTTCCTGCATCTGAAGCAGACGACTATTGAAAACATTGTGGCAAAAGAAGTTATTGCTTGCATTAAATAATGGTTTCTTTCTCCACAAAGTTTACCACTCTGTCAAAGAGAAATTACCCAATTTTCTGTAATAAATTGATGTTTTGTATATTAGCTTTGAATTTGGAAGTATCCAGAATATGTTTATGAGGCAAAAGGTTAAGGTATTTTGTCTTTATTTGCAATTTTTATTATTGTCAGCAATAAAGTAATGTTCGAATCATTGTGGCAGTAATTTTATTTCTAAGAACATGTATATCTCTACGCACAAATTGTTCTGATCTAACTTATATTACATGATTCTCTCAGTCATATGGAGCTGAAGATGACCGCAAGCTTGGAATACCTGGAGAGGTAATTATTTTAGTTAGGTTATTAAGTTTCAGTTACACTCTTAGTATAGTCTGGCTTTATTGTATATATAATAAAAATAATATCAAAATCTAATTTATTCTTTTTAGTTTGAAAAACTATAGTAACGCTATATATCACTATTGTAACATTTACAGAATGTTTCATTCAACTTACATGATATAACATTGTAAGATGCTGTAACCATGTTTGAAAGTACAGGACTGGTTCTTGTTTTATATATGTTTGCCTTTCTCCATTTAAGGACTTACCCAATGTTGTGTCTGCAAGAAATTTTGTTGGATGGTACAATGGTTTGCCAGAAGATAAAAATGTAAGACACGCAGTCCAGATTTTGTACCTTTTATAAAATGTCTTGGTGCTTATTATATGAAGTTACTCATGATATATTGGAAGTGTTTGATTTTCTGTGTCTGAATAGTTGATGTAACTTGTCATTTCAAACATCACATATGATACATGTATTTGGTTGAACATATGTAATTCTGTATTGTACTAATAGGGCCATCCTTTGAAAAATGTGGTCATGTGACCCAAACTTTAAAAGTGGGTAGGTTGGCAGGCACTTTTATTTTTTTGTTAACATTATATGCCTGTACTGAAAAACAAAAGTTGGAATAATGAGTGAAGAAAAAATTCAGTCACAATTGCTTAAAGAATTGGTGGATTGGTGGATTTTTTAATGAGTCTGTCTTGTAGTGGGAAACCTACCATTTTTTTAATAATGGGCTATAGGGTCTTAAATGAAGTAGAGATACACAATGATTTCTTTGTTTAAAATGACTATTGTGCAGAACTTGAACAACTTGTTCAGCAGAGTAAAATTATTACATTGTTATGTTATATTCACAGTTACAAGTTGATTTGGACACTGACATGGCTGTTGTTTTAGGACTAGGAAATGTTGCCCTTGATGTTGCTAGGATATTACTAACACCTGTGGACATACTTGCTGCAAGTTATTATTGTTTTGCTTTTATGTGACATATTGTCACTGGGGTTTAATGCCATTTTTCAACAATTTTCCAGGTATATACAGCGACTGGTTCACCTAACCAGTTTTCCTTGACTGTATACTAACCAGTACTAACTTACCCTTCCACATTGAGCCGGCAACTTCTCCACATATGGAGGAAAATCGGCATTTTTGTCAAATTTTTCTAGAAGGGTATGACCTGCTGCAACCTGGATTAGAACCTGAATCTCCGGGTTACAAGTCCAGCACACTAACCACTGGACCATGGCCGCAGTCCTAAGTTATTATAACTAGTATGATTGAGTTCCATTCTGAAACCTGCATTTATTGATAAGGTTTGGACTGTGAATGTACACAATTAACAAACTTTCTTCCTTTAATTATGTGTTTGTTTATCTTTTTCTTAGATTAAATTAAATTATTTTCCCAGTGATAAATTCAATTATTTTTTATTAGTATTTTAAGGTTAAATTTCTTATACGAATCTTTATGATATTTGAAATTCAAAGAGTTACTTGAAAGTTCAATCATAATCTAGCGTTTGAATTCATAATTGCAATTTTTTAATTGCAGAAGACTGACATTACAGAATACAGCCTTGAACAACTGAGGAAAAGTCGTATCAAACGTGTAGTTTTGGTTGGAAGGAGAGGGCCTCTACAGGTAGCTTTTACCATAAAAGAGTTGAGGGAAATGATAAAACTGCCTGGTTCCAGACCTGTACTACATCCACAGGATTACATTGGCCTTGACGATATTGCCAAAGGTCTTGTATATACTAGTTTTTGTTTGGCATTCTATGATCGTTATAGTGATATTACTATTTATTCATCATCATGTGGTCATATATTCTCTTATCTGTTTTCAGCTTATCTATTTTATTTGGTAATTTGTTGATTAATTAATTTCAAATGTCTATGTTTGTCATAGCCTGCCCACTTAAATCAAAAGGTGGGTATATGGATCTCAGGTTCATGAGTTCAAACTGAGACGTGGCAAATGTTCTTTGTGAAATTATGTCCAAGGCCATCTGTCCTCCATCAGTGTCGAAACTTGTTAAAAATCTTGAACTTAAATCTTAGTACTGGTATAGAATCAAGGATCACTGGTTTATCTAACTAATTGGTTTTACTAAATTCTTTAGTGTTATGATACCCAAACTTACCTTTCTACTGTTCTTCATCAGTTGTTCTCTTAGATTTAAAGGTTGCATAATGCGTGTGTATCAGTCCGTTTGGAATTATAAGTAAAATTTCATTGTGTTGAACCATATGTATGTTTCTCTTGAACGAATTATTATAAAACTTCTTACAGATTTACCTCGACCAAGAAAACGACTGACTGAGTTAATGCATAAAACAGCTCTACAACCGACTGAGACTGACCACAAACTGTGGAAGTCTGCAACCAGGGAGTGGGAATTGAGGTTTAGGCTCAGTCCTTTAGAAATATTGAGTGATGGGGTCAAGGCATCAGGTGTTAGATTTGGGGTCAATAAACTAGAGGTATTCACAAAAACATGTTGTTTGTTCAGGCTTTGTGAAAAAATTTTCAGTTTTGTGAATGTCTTTATTCATGTTTGTTTTTTCTATCCTTGTCATAGCTCACTTAAATCAAAAGGATCTCCGGGTTACAAGTCCAGCGCACTAACCACTGGACCATGGCCGCAGCCGTCTTTATACATAAAGATCTTATGCATATCATTAAAATTTATTTGTCAATTTTATTTGCATTGATGTATGTAATTATATATATTTGTGTATTTAGTTGTTATTTCTAAGTATGCAATTGTTTCTTTTATTTTTAGGGGTCTGATATGGTGAAACAGAATTGTGTATTGACAAGTGAAGTTGAAGATATATCTTGTGGTTTAGTGCTGAGAAGTATTGGCTACAGAAGTCACCAAATTGATCCAAACATACCATTCAATGGAAAACATGGTGTTGTTGAAAATGTGAAAGGTCGGGTTAATGGAGTGCCTGGTATGTGCTGAATTGTTTTTGTGAAAACATATGGCATAACTTAACAATGGACTTGTAATAATTTGCATGTCCACCTCTGTAGTTGTAAAATTCATTTTATTATAGGATAAGCAGGATAGCTGGGCAAGAATGATTGGTAAATCTCTAGTGTGAAGGTCACTTCATGTTATTGCTTAGTTGATTTTTACGAGTCAATAGGACAAGTAAGGCAAGAAAAAAAATGTCATATTTTTGTTTTTTACCTAACCAACCCTATTTTTTGGCACCAGCCCTAAAGTTTCAGATGGTAAAATCCAAAGTATTAAGATATTTTAGATTTAATTGTACCTTGCATTCTTGCAAAAGTTATGTTTAGTAAAAAATTAGGAAAGAGGAGTTTTTTTACCTACTTACTCTAATCTTTCTGGTCCAGTTAACCTAAACATAATCAGTCTTATTTCTTAATACAAATGCATAAATGTTTGTATGAAAAATGTAATTATTTCTTGCTATGATTATACTGTCTGATGTTTTAATCTAGGTTTGTACTGTAGTGGATGGGTGGGTCTAGGTCCTGTTGGCGTTATTCTAAGCACTATGACCAATGGTTTTGATGTTGGTAAGACGGTACTGAAAGATTTGGAATCTGGAACCTTGAATGTTGTCTCAAACAGAAAGGATGCTCTTCAACTCATAAAAGAAAGAGGTGATTTGTAAAACAACTCCTTCTCAAATATATTATTAAGTTAGTGGATATTACGTTACTTTTTGTTTAGGAGTTTATGTGAAAATCAGACAGGGTTCTGTACTAGAAAGCAAGTTTGGACCTCTGTGGTTGAGTGGTTATGGTCTTTGACTGGTAATTACCAGCCATTCACCACTGTGAGTATGAATCCCAACCTGAGACTAGATTTTTCATGAGGAAGCTGTGCAGCTAGCTTACACAAAGCCAGTGGTTCTACCAGGTGGAAGCCTTTGGTTGTCCTCTTACTGTTAAAGCTGGAAGAAGGGCGAAATGACTCCAGCTGTTAGTGCGAAATTAATCCCCATGGAAAAAAAAACAAACTATAGAGCAAAGCAAATTATCTGTCTAAAAAATTTCTTCACTTTGTTTTGTAACTTTATTCTAGTATATCAAATATTCTGCCTGTTTTAATGAAAAATCATTTATCCATTGGGTTTAGTTATTAATATTGTGTGATTTATTAAATTTTGTATGTGAGATTTATTTTATAGAAATGATCAGAGATTATACTGTTAGTTAAAGAGATGGTAATATAAATATATACTCATACTCAGATGTAATCCGTGGTTAAAACTTGCTGTTGCTTTCCTGTATATATTTGATATTATATTTAGAATACAATATCAAATACAACTTTATTTCTAATTAAAGGTGTAAACACTGTGTCATTCAAAGATTGGAATAAAATAGATGTTGTTGAAACTACAGATGGTGAAAGGATTGGAAAACCTCGAGAAAAGATTGCTGATGTCAACCGCTTGCTCAACATTGCTCATAATTAATTTTTCAACTCCTAAGTGTTCATCAATTAAGATTGTATGTGATTTAATGGGAAAGTAAATACGATGGCAGAATAATATCTTAAACATTTTACTGAGGAAAAAAATAAATGAAGAATCTTTTGGAAATTTTGGGAAATATGATCGTAAATGTAATTCTGTTGATAATTGTTCCTGTATTAATGCATTTGATCAAAACGTGGACAGAAATGAATGAGAGAACAACATTTGTATATTTTATTCTGATTTCCAATTTATTCTGTAGTAATGCTCCCAACTTGTAAGATTGTGTGAAGAATAAAAAGCAATCTGTTACTTATTGCTATTGTCTGGTAAGTTGGAACTTTGATGTTGTGGTATTCGTATACATGTACGCTATATATTTTTTCAAATGTAGAACAAAAGGTTACTTTGTCGGTGATAAAGCTGACATATTGATTACAAAAGAATGTTTAATGATATGACAATTCAACCTTGACATTTAATATCTTAGCTTTTAGACCTAAAAGCTTATGAATTATCTGTAATTGTGTATTTAAGTGTTGTATGACTTGCTTTTATACTTCACCAACTTTCAACCAAATTAAACACAGGTATATTTAGTTCTGTATAGCACTTTAATATGCTTGTCTCATAGGATGGATTTTGGTACATAATACGGGTTATCTACCGCACTAATTTCCTACAAATTCATTCAATGTCCGTAAACCAGGTGTTTACACTTTCATTCAAGATTTCTTATATAAATTTATGGTTCTAAGTAATTTATATTCATATTTCATAGATAAGGAATGACAAAAGAGTGTTCTAAAATGTGATTTATAAATTAATGGTTATTTACTATTCATTTGTAGTAAGTAAACATTTACTTATATTGTTATTTAAAAATGCTGGATTGATAATCAGCACCTGGAAAACCCAAATTAGCTGATAGAAAATTAGTCAGAATGATTATTCATGTATTTATTTTTTTATCTTGTTGACATCATTTAAAATATATATTGTGTTGAAAAAAACGTTCAAAGAAATAAAAAAAAATTATATCTGTAAATTTGTTTATTTTTCTTACATTTCACAGGGACTCTATATTAATGTAATGTAGAGTCCCTGCATTGTGTTTATTATTAATTTGAATATTGAAAATTATAAAATTGTTTGTAAACGAAATTTTACTTACTTGCACCTTATATTCATGTGTATGCCTCATACAATATATTAAACATAATTCATATCATATGGATCTTGTACATGGTGTCTGTGAATTGAATCCTAAAACACAGTTGTCTTCACCTCTGATTGAAATTTTTAAGAGTAAAGAGAAAAAAAATTAAAGTATTGTCATGATCTCTTTGGGAAATTCGACTTACGTCACGCTATTTTCTTTTATAAAAATGAATGATTTTGACCTACATGGTGTATTTCATTATGTCTAAAAATATTCGCACCTATTTATGCCTATGTACGAAATAATTCAGGACGAAGCTGGTGCCAATCGTCTGGGTGATACAGACCGTGTGACATCATTCGTCTGCACTATTCACGTCATTTTATGGTGAGTTAATGAACTATCATTTTCGTTTTTTGAAATGATTCAAATAGACGAACTCTAAGTAATTACATTATAAATAAAGCAACTGTGTAAGATTTTCGGACTTTTACTTTTGGCTGAACTTCGACATGTTCTAGAGCATTTTGACCTCCCAAGACAAGAGCTAATGTCTGAACATCTCCATTGAGATCAGAGTATTTCTAATGTGGAGAACTAAAATCTTCTCACCATTTTGATAGCTTTATTTATCTTCTGATTCCAATAAGTGATTCTTGGTCTATGTCAAAGGAGTCATCACGATGTTACAACCTCTCAATCAAAGTACTGAGAGACTTGTACAAACATAAGCCTCATGAACGTTAGCACTCTCAGACAGCAATTTGAGTATGATCAAACTACACGACCAAAATTGCTATAGAACATATTGAAGACATTCATAACTTATACTAAAAAACTTTAAATGATCTAGTTAAATTGTTCAGTTGAAACTTACCTTGTGGATTTTTTATGTACCTGCACTCAGTTTCAACTGCCCTTTTCCCTAGGACTTGTCTACCTAAAATCTAACTGCTAAAAGCACCTCATTGAAATTAGTACCACCAACTTCACAATTTGTAATGTTAAATATGGTATACAGCTGTAAGAACCTAAGATTTAGAAAACAAAAACATCTGGCTGTTTAATATTTTATTCATATATATTTTGACAGCTGGTCAAAGCTTAAAACTGGCATAGTTGCTGAACATGTAGATATTCTATTTAACATTATTGTGTTTCACTTAGGCTAATAGACTTATCTTACCCATCTGTGCAACTTATGAACAGATGTTAAATTCTATCAGTAAACTGTATAACTTGAGTGACTGCTATGAATAATGAAGAAGTCAAAAATAAAATTAGTAGTTTGGATAGATGGTCTGAAATGGACTGTTGTCTCGAGATGTTGGTGATTTATATTGTTTAAATTTGGACTCTTTAGGATAAATAATTGACAGTTATGGTATAGTATAATAAGGCAGGTGTAATAATATTACACTTTATTAGATTTATGTTGAGATTTTCACCTCATCGACAAAAACTAAAATAGATTTTTATCATATACCCACAATGATTTAGGTATATAAGACATTGAGACTGAGACATTAAAAAAAAAATACATGCATTAGCATACAATGCTAAACTTCAAATATGTATATTTAATCAAGGTTTAAATATATGTAGTAGTTAAAAATGCAGCATCATTGGTTTTTAATGAAAAATAGATATATAAATCGTCAATTTTCTCCTGAATCATCTGTCATAATTTGTACTGGTGACTTGCACACATGTTTTTTTTTATTCTTTTCCACATTTGTGTCAGTTGTTGATGCCTGGTTTTGCAGTTTTCATAATTTAGTAATGACAAATACTTAGTTGTTGATTTACTAACAGCAGTTGGAAAGTTGTTACAGTCACACTGTTTTTATATATCCAAGCTATCATCAACAATATGCCAAACCAAAGTGGAAGCAGAATGATCTATGTTCTTGCTAAAAAATATGAACATTACAGAATTTCTTTCGCGCTCTGTAGAACATGTGTGAAAGTTATACCCAATGGCTATAGTAGTATTAAATCAAGTCATTCATGCATTCGTACAGTGTAAAAATTGGATACAGTTTGTTTTGAAAGGATTAGTTCAAGTTGACTTATTACACATATGATCATGAATGATGTGCAATTATGGGTAACACTTTGGGAGCCTAGGTCACCCATGAGTTTTTTGACTCTCTTCTTCCACTTTTTTTTACATGTTTTGAACTGTAATCTTTGATAATGGATTATCTATAGTCAGGTGAGTATTGTCATCATTGAATTATTAATTAATTTCTGCATGTCTGCCTTTTTTGTATGATTCTTTTATTACTTTCTCATGTTTGGCTTAAATTAAGTTATTATTTGTTTCTGTTTCTACCCACCTAAACTGACATTTCATAGTTTGTTTCCAAAAAAGTATAACAATTTTATTTCTTTTTATCTAGATATATATTTTTAGCAAAGTCTGGAAAATGAACTTGTCAGTCTGTACACCATTTTTAAGATGGTCAAGGGACCTCTTAAGTTGAGTGGATATGGTCTCAGACTGGTAATTACTAAACCTTAACCACTTTTAGTTTGAATCCCACCTGTAACAAAATTTCATAAGTGAGGAAGCTATCCAGCTGGCTTATGAAAGGTTGGTGTTTCTACCCAGATGTAAACCTGGGCTCTTCCTCCACTGTTAAAGCTGAAAAAGTCACCTAGTAACCCCTAGGCTGTTGGTGTGACATTTAAACTCCCGTGAAAAAAAAAACTACGGTAACAGAGACCATTGAACAATATTTTGCATCTAGTTATAGGATGTCTTATAAATTCTTGAAATTATATGCCAAACATGAACAATGTTTGATAATCAGCTGGAAAAAGTCATCCCAAATTTGTAGGGGTTGCAGTCCCTAGCTTGATGAACGTACATAGTGCACTTTTTTGTTGCCTGCATTTATTTATTCAATCAAATAGAAAGACCCTGATTTACTCAATCACTTTGGAGCCTCATTTGTTTATCTTCTTTTCCCCATTTTATGCTTGGTTTGCTTGATTACATTATCACGTATGGTTTGCTCTGTTGGCAAAGTGCAGAACATGGAGAGGTAACAGGTTTGCAAACTGTGCATTGTACATTCCTCTGTGACAATTCGACTTAAGAAAATATATTTCCAATATTTTACTTTTGGTCAGTTTGTCTGCCTCCTTGATTCACTTTATATCTCATTTTTACCTCAAACACTCAAAAATATAGTATCAAAATATTTCAAGTGGATCCAGTAAAAATTACAAATATGCATTTTTACCAAATGAACTAAGGATGCTAGGTACAGTAATAATTATACTAAAATTTGATACATTCAGGGGCTAAAAATAACAATAAAACCCTTAAAATAACAATTAGGGATTTTATGTTACACAATCTCAGATTCCATAGGCCTTTGCTGACAACAATATAAAGTTCTGGAAATGTTTGACATAAAACGCAGTTTGGCTCAATTCATACAATGTATCATCAATATGAACAAGGCAAATTTCAAAGCTGTAAAATACGCGTGTGACATGGTGGTTAGAGGCATTTATTTTGACCATCCGTCGTTTATCTTTTACCCAAGTTTTTTTGACATATGGTTTATAGACTGGCTAGCTGACACGTGCTTTTGTTTACAAGCTGACTAACTGGAGCGATGTTATATAGAGCGTGCGATGGGTAATTATATCGTCCAATCAAAACGCTTGACTGACAATTTCCTTTTTGACAGCTTAGGAGGAATTCCCAATAAAATCAATGTTTACATTCACTAAACCTGCGTGTTTTGGAAAGTAAATGAAGCTTCATAATTTTGTTGGACTATGTAGTGTTTATTTCCAAGATGCGTCGGAAATCTTCGAAAAGAAGGCGGAGTAAAACTGTAACCGATTCGTTGAATGGAAAACGAGAGTAAGTGCAAGCTTCCGAATCATCTTGATTAGTTGATGATAAAAACGCGTGTTAATCTACTTTATGTCATTGTTGACCGACTTAATTTCTACAACTAAACACTTCAACAACTTCATTTGGTACAATACCATTCTTTCCATTCAGATGCCACTATCATGTTAGTTTAAATCGCCACGAAACCATGATTTATGATGGAAAGGTACGGTAAAAGATGTGGGTGGGGTGCATACAAATGAAATGAATTTGTTAATCTGACTGACGTATCAGTATGAGGCCTGATAGTTGACCCAGATATCTTAAAATTATTTCATCTCTTGCCTTTTAATTTATTCTTCTATTCTTTCTAATCTTGATTTGAAATGGCATTCAGCATTGGTTAGCATTTTCCTGGTGAATAGTGCCCCATCCACTTAACTCACCTATACTGATAAATCAGTGATAAATTGCAGCAGCAATTGGGACAGTTTTAGGTTAGGGCTGATCTATACTTGATTTTAAAGTTGGTCTATACTTAAATTCAAATGCAATATTGCAATCATCAGCTAAAAGGTTGGCACATGGCTAGTAGTAGTCCTGGTGTTTTTGATGAAAATGATATAATAATTTCATAATGCCATGTTTTAAATTCTTACATCCAATCTTACTCTATGTAAAAGGGATCAATCGTTGCAAAACTGATGAAATTACAGAGAATTCGTCAATGGTTGCAGGCTTCTCGAAACTGCTGAATTACTTGACTGACATTTGGTCAGGCAAAGTTAGAATTGCTGTGTGACCAAATAAAAGTTTGTCTGACCAAATATATTATAAATATGTGATAAATGCTAAAAATCGTGCCCGACTGCTGGTCATCTGGTCCGGTACTCGCTGAAAAGTTATTGGACCTGCTTGAAATTTGACTGACATGTCCGGCGGTCTGGCAACTTTTGGGAGGCTTGTGTTTATGTTTCAAAGGTCTGACCTCCAATATATTCAGAAAAACATAAATAATTGTCTCAGGGATTCTTAGATTCCTTTGCTGTGATCTGTGTAATATCTGAATTCTTATGCTGTAATTGATCAGTATTTTGTTGCACCAACTGATGCCATGATATGCACAAATGCTTGTTTTATAAAATACACTAATATCATAGTAAATGTAAACTAGACAATCTTGTCAGACAGTAGAGAACTAACTTAGTCAATGATTCATCTGAGCTATGTTTCATCTAATCCTTGATACATTAAATCTCTATTACCTTTTGAATTCTCTGTAAACATGGTTACGATATGCAAACAACTATGGCCTTATTGTCAAAGTTAGACAAACAATTAACTTTCAACCAAGTGCATAATCATACAAATTATGTTGCCTGTCCTGATTCAGGTATATATTTTATTCATGTTGGAGATAACAAAAAATTATGGAATTTTTCATCAATTTCAATGCAAAAAAAGCTTATGACAGATCAAATGTGTATAAGTTGCACTTTTTCTTTTGTGACCACAATACAAATTTATGATTCTTTTATTACATTACATTTTATATATGACAGTCTTTGTTGTTACCTGCTAGTGCTGATAATATGTTTTCATATCCATGAGGCATGACAAATGTTAATTCTTCTTGGCTGTTAAAGAAATATAAAAGACATGTATAGTAAATATTCATGTGATTGTGTGAATTACTAGATAATGTAAATATTACTCTTCCGTGCACCTCTTTATTATCCTTATAAGAAGTGAAAGTGTGATTTTCCTCGATGAAACAGAATGCAGTTATTTCCTTGTTGATACATCCTGTTCCCTATTGCTAAGAATAAAGTGTTTTATTAATTTTTCATTCAATGACACAAGATCTTTTGAATGGAAATATTTCTGACTATGTTTGTTTAACATATTTACTTAAAGCTATAATGTTGATAATATTTTTCATCATGATTTACTTGGGTATGAATGTCATAGTTTTGGTTGGATAATCAGAATCAAAGTTTCAAAATTTAACCCTTACCTTTTAATTTAAGCATTAGAATAATTTTAAATAAGTCTGAGTCAGTTGAAATGAATTTCTATTTTTCTGTCTATCCATAATTTTTTCTTCAATGTACTGGTGCTTGTACAAACTCTCATAGAAAGTGAAACAATGCTATCAGAATGGAAAAAATCCAGATTAACTGGTATAATATTTAATTTAAATGGACATAATCATTGACAGTTAACTTGTATGAAGTTTGATAGGCTTAAGTTTGTCATTCTTCTTATGAATTATTGTTTTGTGCGATATTTCAGTGCGACAAAAGTTGTAGAGAAGATTGTGCAAATCTTTCATAGAACTCCGAAGAAGTCTTCAGATTATGAGCGTTATTTACAAGACGAAAAGTGGGATATGTAAGTTCTTTGTTTGTAACATACAGTATGTGCGCAAGTGGAATTTCACCATATTTTATTTGAAAGACGTTGATTGTAAATAACAATAAATCATTGTATTCCAATCCTAAAGAATGTAAGAATGGACATTTTAAAGGAGAAATTGTAATCACTGGCAATAATCATTAATGGTTCATTAGATTCAACAGTTTTGTAAATGTAGTAGTTTTACACTACTAGTGTTAAAAAACTGATTTTTTAAGGCATTAGTCCAAACTATAACCATAGTATAAGTGGGCTTTAAAAATTTATGAGCAATTAATTCACTGCTAGTCCAAATACATGATTTTAGGAATATTCACTTGCACAAATAGAAATTTTCTAGACTAGGACGTTGGGACTAGTGGATTACCTATATTTGCTGTGACAGTTAATATTGGTATGCGTATGAAAGATAAATGATGTTTTCATGCTTGTATTGTATTTTTAACACTGATGGTATTGATTTCTTTCATTTACCGTGAAGTTAATTATTGATCAATACATTATTCTCAGTTTCAGTGTTACCATTACAATGATTACATTGATTGAAAGTTTGATTTATTGTTTCTTTTAATATTGTAAATAACTGACCCTGGTGAATAAAAAATAGTTATCATAATTATGTTTGTCTTGTGCATAAAATGTGTGCGAAAAGTATACAACTACCTTTTTAAATTCAATTTTACATGCGTTTATTTTTGTTTGTAATTATTTGTTTATTATTTCTGTTTGTATATTATTGAATTATATGCATTGTGCTTCCAAGCCAAAACTGAACAAATTTACAGTCAGGCATTTTCAACATTGGAATATATTTGAGTGCTCATCTATTGGTTAATGGTGTCATCAGAATGAAGGAACAGATACTTATATTTCCTCCAATTAAGACAAAGCATTACATAAGTAACACCCAGCATATAAATCTGTATAAATGCTTCTGCAACATTTAGTTTCTGTAGCTAATAAGCATGTAGCATTTCTTTATTAACCACTTAGCTATCAGGGGTGTAGAAATGTTTTCATGTAGGTGGTAAGCTACTAAAAGTGGATGGGGGTCTGGTGGTTCAATGCGGTATTGTGTCTGTGGTTTTGGAAAAAGTAGTCAGCTTGAAGGCTCTAATATCCAGTTAATTTTAGAGCTTTTGCAAATGTACTAGGTAATTATTTTTTGATGAGGAAGATTTATCTGATTTATAATTTCTAAATACGAGGTACAGGTTTAACCGTGTAGTCATAGCCAGTTTTATCTAAACATCTTACTTCAGTTAAAGACAACAATTTTAAGGACGATTTCTGCATTTTGTTTTATTCAAGGAAAAGTGATCATTTTTTCATATTTTATAGAAAAAAGTATAACAAATCCAAAAATGGAAAGAAAAACAGGGGTCACCGAACTCGTTTTCGAGATAACAGCTCATACTTTGTGTAGGTGTGCAGCTGTTTTTTAAGATTTGCTGTGTACAAAGAGCTTATCGCTAAACACATACTATCACTGTTATATCATGATAAAATCATGCTCAAACATACTGTTTTTACATGTAAGTATTCATTTGGCATATATTGTGTTAATTTAACACAATTCATACCATAAATGATTTAATTCTGTCATACTATGTTTTTATTTTCAACTGCATGCATGAAAAAATGGGTTGCAATTTCGACAAAAAAAATATTATTTTTCATCTTTTATTCCCCCTTATCCGATATTCTTTCAACAAAACTTTCTAATTTTGATATATATCTTAGAACAATGTCTAATAAACATATTTCAGTGATAAAAACATGAGGTTACCGAGTTAATTTCAGTCTCAACTCTGAAATTCAAGTATATTGTCAAAAATAGTCGACAAATATGATTAATATCAAAAATATGCACATCAAGTTAATAAAGATTTTGCCTATTTTCCAATAAAACTTTCTAATTTAGATATATATATCGTAGAACAATGTCTAATAAACACATTTCAGAGATAAAAACATGGGGTTACTGAGCTAATTTTACCGCCAACTTCTAAATTCTGTTGCATCGTCAACAAATATTTGCCAATTTCAGTTAAATTTTGTAATGTGTATATGAAGTTAATAAAGTGTAGTTTTCTGTTTATCATCCAATAAAACTTTTTAGTTTTGATATATATCTTAGAACAATTTTGTACCACATATTTCGCTTTAAAAAACATTTGAGTCTTTGAGGTAATGTTAGCTCAGAGTCCTAATATCTGCTACATCATCAACAAATATTTGCAATAAATGATGAACCTCCATTACAGTCATATGAAGTAATTCAATTATGAACTGTACATGAAGTGTTTCACATAAATTAGTCACTATTAAAAAATAGAGCACGCATTATAGGTTGCGTTTTTAGCGCGCTCGCGGATACGTTAGTTGTCCGAAAACTATGCAAGTGTTTCTTCCGTGAAGAGATTTATTGTCTCCCTTATGTGCAGAAATGTTGCGCGTCACGAACTACCGAAATCGTCTTTAATAAGCATTCAATCCAGCGTGATATCAGACAGTTAATTCAATAATTGTATTGCTTTTTGTGTGAATCAATCGTCTCAGTTGTTTGTCTGCTTAAATTTTATATATTCTGTTATTAAGTAAACAATGTTAAATTCCATGTAACATAGGTATAAATAGTTTAACACATACTGTAATTAAACACAAGTTAAAAGCTTACACTCTGTCTCTAGCTCTGGAAAGTCATTAATTTAATTTGAAGCCTGTGGGGAAATGAATTTGTAAAGCCCGCCACCAACTTGATACATTCATCAAAGTCAGTCAGTTGTGCAACCTGGTTTATTACTACTTGAGCACCTCTTGTTTATGTGGAGGACATATTTAAGCTGAAATATATTGAGACATATAGCCTTAGGGATTTACATATTGTAAATAATCCATGGTATAAAAGATAGACTGGACTTAAGTGAACAAGGGTGTGTTTTAACTATTTCAGTCTGGCTTAAGTCTAAATTATCTCAGTTTAACAATATTGAAAATAAATGTTTCAACTGATCATGAATCGAAGCGTGAACTGGTAAGGTTGATTATGTATTCTGTTGTTATGTTTCAGGTAACTTGTTTGATTTAGATACACATATAGGTTTCATGCACTAGTGTTCTATTAATCTATAAGATGTACAGCTCTGTATGATATTAAATAGTATAAATACTTCTATATTTTACTTATATACTGCTAGTGATTCTGTCTGATACTTCTAGTCCTTGTTGCATAAGCAATCCTTGAATTTTTATAAGAACATGTAATCCTTATTTGTTTTTTTTACAACCTCTCTATAAAGACAAGGAAGCAAGTGTAATTAAGTCAAGTCAGGATCTGAAAATTTCTGCTGGTTTTACAGTCTTGTATGTTGGCATATCAACTGCTGTATTTCAGCATATTCATTCATTTGTCTATCACCATCTTTAATTAACTGCCTCAAAGATATTCTATTATATCTGAAAGATTTGAGTTCAAGAGATTTGTATTTAGATATATCACATATACTTGTTGAATAAAGATGTTAGGTTGTTGATGGTGGCAAAATTGAAATCATTTAGTGGTACTCATAGTTGTGTAAAAATCTATGTATTATGCACATAAGTTGTAACACCATTCAGGTATTCAGCCCTGTTTCAGTCTAATGAACACCATATATGTAAATGATTCATCTTAACCGTAGGTTAGCCCGGTAAATTCAAACCTGTACTTGTATTATATTTGAATTTAGTGACTGGTGACATGGTGGTAACTGCTGAATCAAACTTACTTGTTTGACTGTAGAAATATATTACTGGGCATTAATTCGGGTCTTGAAATTTTTATTTTTAATGACTGATGGAAAGTGAATATTCCAGGTGAGGTTTATTTTTGAGTTTTGAGGTTATAAATAATATTTTATGCAAAACTGGTAAGATGATGTTTGATTTTGGTTCAGATGCTTATTTTATATAATTTATTTTCAGATTACCAAAAACTGACTACACTTACGCCAGAACGTGAGTAATTTACTGTTCTTTATGCTTTGTGTATTGAGGTAAAAATTGATTTTTGATTAGGCCTAATATCATTAGTTACTTTAACTTAGAACTAAGCCAGTTAGTACTGTTCTTTTGATAGTTGAAATTTGATGTTGGATTTTTATTTTTTTAGAATTTTAAAACTTTTGTTATTTTTTCTCATTCACTGACACACACTAGCAATTCTGTATTTATTTAGTAATCCTGATTCAATGAATCTAATCTTGGCTATAGCATACCTCCAGATTAGATGTAAATTAATGGTGAAATATGCATTTTCCTACAGCAGGCTGGCTTTGGTGTTACCATGAATCTGTGTGGCTGAGTGAACATGCAAGTTGATTAAGATTTCTCCTTGAATGTCATCTATTAATTAATCTTATTTGATGCATAGACTGGCTTACTTAATATTTTTCTAACAATGGCATCCATGCCACTCTGGTAAATGTCAGTGCTTTATTATGGTTTTAATTAAGTTGCCAGATTTTTTATTGTATTGATCAACCATGTTTATGACCACCACAGATGGAGATTTGTGGCCATTGTATGTTAATCCTAAAATGAGTTTGTTAATGATTTCCTGTTTTATATTTTGCTAGTCTTAAAGAAATGTAGTTTGAACTGCAGCTATATTCATTTAGAAATTATTCTTTGCATGGTCAGTGTAAGAGCTGACTTTAAAATTCAGACAGAACAAACATCTAAATTAGTCTGAAAATTCAGGTTTGAATGCTATATTGCAAGGATTGTAATTGTATGCATGGCATGATGCTTGCGTACCTTGGTATTCAGGTTATGTATGTATTGATCACAAAGAGATGGAATGAATACATAAGGTGTAGCACGTGATCTTAGCCTTACTGTCATACGTGTCTGCCATATTGTGCATTAATGACTTAGTGCTGTCTGCTGTGTGCATCAATGCATGGACTGTTCTCAGTGAAGCGTAGGAATACAATCTGGCGTAAATTGACTGGATATTCTGGCATTTCATTGTAATTCTGTATAATGCTTGTGTACTTTTTTCTCACTAATAATACACTCAAATGAAATATTTTGGTTATGTTCTGTCCAGTATCTAAATTATTGATTCAGTCATGTTTATCTAACAAATTAATAAAAGAAAAAAAAATATGTAAATTTAATTACCATAGGTTCTCTTTTAACACAATTTGCATAAGTCATCTTAGTGGATTATCTTTGAATAGATGTCTCAGTGCTTTATCCTCATACCACAGCCAAACTCTTGATCACTTGTTAACTGTTTAACATAAGCTTTAAATTCATTGTGTTATTTATAGCAATGTATTCTTTTGTGAGTGAAGTGTTTATTTTCATTACAAATCTTAGGTCAATTCACGTACACCTTGCGTATAAAATCATTTTAACATATATGAAGATATAATCTGATCATGATTGATCAGTTATTTAACATAAACTGAAAGCTGTCCACCTAACCTGCTGCCAGTACTTAAATAGACTTACCCAGTATTCATATTGTCAGATTTGGTCTAATGACCAAAGTTCAGTATAATTTGTAACATATTGGATTCTTATCTTACCCTTTATTTCTAAAGTCAAATAGTTGGGTTTTAAGTTGTAATTTACAGTCTTCAGTATCTACTGTGCTTCACTGACTTCCAATTTATTCATTCTGGCTGTTGTATTATCAGCTGTTTTCTACACAAATCTGAAATGCTTGTACCCTGACCCTTTGACGTTTTTTGATAATATCTTAATCAGATCTTGCTTGCTACATGTTTGGAGAAGAACTTAAGAAAATAAGACCACATTTTTGTACTGGATTGTGTTCTTTCAAACATATATCTGTTCAGTCTCTGCATGTAACTAGGCTGAAGGGTTAATCTGTGAAACATTTGAAACTTACATTTTGTGCTTTATGTTAAAATTTTATTTACGCAATGAAGAGTATTTATTTGCATGTTGATGTAAATTAAATAGGAAACTCAATCAGTGTGAATTAAAATTTCGCCATAAAACCTCATAACTGTGTATGCTTGAGTGACTCATGCATAATTACAAGCGGTGAAGTAGGAGTGCTGGTGTATTTTCTACATTGTGTAATTATTTAAACCCATTACATGTTGTGTATTTCTTGTGGAAAGGGGGAAATACTGTTGTTTTGAATACTTTATCATCAGTAAAAAACAGTTATTGATTATATTGTTTGACTGTGTTATATATTGGTATGTTGTGATGTATTTAAACTTGACATGCATGCAATGTTTATTGACATACATGGATATAGCTTTATACAGTATGAATTCATACATTAAATATGGCTGGGGGTTTCAAATTTCTGAAAGAGAATATTTGAATGTTTGTTTTGTTATATGCTTGTTATGTAATCAGGAACGCATTGCAAATTTCATCTTTTGAAATTGTTAAAAGATATTTATGTTTATGTCATTGACTAAATAGGGAATAAGTATTTTAATTGCATGGAATTGACTTTCAGAGGTAGTTACAGTCCAAGATTCCTTGGTAGGAAGTGGGTAGATCCAAACATGTCTAGATATCGTATAAGATATAAAGGTGGTGCTAGGTCAGACGTTGACTATGATGGTTACCTGTCTAGTGAGTATAGTGAAGATGACAGGCTAGCTTCTGAAGATATACAGGACTCTGATTCAGATGTTTCATATGAAAGAGGTACTTATTTCAATTTCTTATTGAGTTTTGTTTTGTAATAAAACCATGTTAAAGACACCTTGTTAATCAAGCTGTTGTAGACCAGGGCACAGTATTTAATACAACTTTGAATCAGTAAAATTGAATGTAAAGACCAGCTAATGACGTTAATCTTAACAGCATTGGTTGGAAATGTGTTTTTAACTGAGTCTGGACTAGACAACTTTGTAAATATTTTTACTTGGGACTCCACTTCCCATTTCTCAATATCATACATACATTTGTAGGCTGTTGTTTATGAAATGATTATGTGACTGTAATTAACATACTTGGGGGGGAATTTGATGTAACAACTTACTGATATTATGAGTAGTTACAATGGTCTTGCTGTAAATATGTGAACTTTATATGCATGCAAGTGACAGCATTGCATAAAACAACTTATATGGTATAGATCTGGTCATAAAAATCTTAAGCAAGTATGTCTAGTATGTCGATAGGTTTATTTTAGTCATGTTATCAACATATTCAGTACTGTGTGTCAGTGAAACTATTTGTCAATGGGTTTTATGTTTGTTTATTGAAATGATGATCATTATACTTGGAAAAGTTCTCCTAAATGTCTTAATCTTTACTTGGATGACTGTTTTTTTCAATGCTCACATTTTTATTGATTATTTTAGTGATTATTTTGGCTAAAGTTAGTTATGAAGATGTTTTTTATTTTCATTTTGCAGTCTTAGTAGATGGAATTGAGTTAAGATCCGGTAAAAACTTGAAGACAATGAGAGAAATTCTTCATGAACATGATGCAAAACTCCAACAGTCTGAAATTATGCAGAGCACAAACAGGCATGCTTATACCACTTCCAAGTTAGAAACAAAGACGAGGGCAAGGAGAGATGGATATAATGAAAATACAAATGCCCGCACACGGTCTACTAGTAAAAAACTTGCAAAGCAACAGGGAAATCAGAATCGAGTTTCACAGTCAGAACAAAAGCATGGCCGTTATTCTGATGCAGGATACTATCGACATGGTGACTTTGAATATGGAAATGTTGATTACAGTGGAGTACGTTCTAGAAGAAATTTGAGTACTGACTTTTATAACAGTGCTAATAGAGTGCAAAACAAAAGTAATGGTTTGGATATGAATGTACATAAATCCAATTCAGATCATGACGAAGTAGATAATAGACTGTCACGTTCTGGATATTCATTGAGAACTGTGACTACAAAAACATTGACTGAAGAGTTCTTTGATTCTGATAGAGATGTTACAGAGAAAGGATCTGTTGAAGCATCAGAGAAAGCAACCAGGGCTGGTAGAACTTCAAAAGTTCACAATGTAAACCTGTATGGTACGTAATTAATCATAAATATTCTTTGAAAAACTAAAATACGTTCTTTGTTAACTTTGATATTGTAGTTATCACATTTTTTGCTTTCAATAATTTCATTTCTATGTTTTAACCAACTTCCTTTTTTTCTGATGTTAAATGTACTTATTAAAGTGAATTTTTGTGTGATTTTTAGGTCTAGATCCTGATGGTGAATTTTCAGACACAGACACAGTATCAACAAAGCAATCATCAATCGGTACAAGTTCTAATAGTAGATATGGTGAATACAGTGATCATTCTACTGGCTCTACATCTACTGTTACCACTGTGGTTACTACTATAACTGGTAATTGGTTTAGACTTAACTAGAAAAATTTTCATGAACTTTCATGAGTTTCCAAATTATTCTAGTATATGGGAGATTTCTGGATTAGCTCAGTCAGAAGTTCCTGGAACCATTGATTTCATCACAATGAATTCAAGAATTAGGTCTTTTGTTGGAAGACATAACAATGATAACATGACACATCACTTGTCTCCAAGGTCTGATTCATATTTCACTTCTAAAACTTGCTTGTTCGGAGGAACATGTTAACTTAGGTGTGGTTAGTATTTCAGGAGCGCTGACAAGATCTATTGCCTGTCATGTAAAATAGTGATCAAAATTTGTACATGTGGATGAATGGCCTAAAACTCTAAAGAAACAAGCTTAGCAGTAAATGTACCATGTTTTTCTGTTTGATTATATATGCACATGTTTTACCTATATTAATTGTTTTTATTCACTAATATATAAATTAATGGTATATTTTGCTTTGTAGAAACTGTATCCATATTTACAAATCCAGTGTGGAATCATGTTGGAAAACCAGTTAGGGATCATGTTGTTCGACCATTTACATCAACTGTCATGTCAGTACTTTTCTTCACTTGGTTGTTACTGACTAGACCAGTTATTTACATCGTGGAATCTGTTTGTCAGCTATGGTCATGGTTGTGGTCTTCAAAGTTTGAGGAAATTATTGGAGGTGTTGCTAGATCACCTTTTTATTTTTTAAGGAAGATAAAACAATTGTCTTGGCAGCTGATTTTGATGGATTCTTGGTTATTTAAAAGGTAGATATCATATTTCTTATATAAATCTTTAATCAAATAGGGCAATTTAAAGATATATATATATATGCGCAATCTTATACTTACAAATGAAATGATTAGCAAATTTACTTATAATTTTGGAATATTGAACATTCACTTAACATTCAATTTTTGTGAATTTTATTCATATGTGTTATGATTGATTTTTTCAGGAGGAATGGTCGTAGATGCTGTTTATGTTTGCCTTTATTGTTATTATTGCCATTCCTACTGATGTTTTTAACAGGTAAATACCATGTCTTGTTATGGCATTGTCATTGTAACACAAGCTAAAACAATTACACTGATGCTCAAATCCACTAGTTTGTAGGAGCTTATCACGTACTTTGTATAGTTACTGATTACAAGTTGTGAAATCATCAACTGATGTTGAAGTTGAATTTTGTTAATCATAAGATAATTAATTAACTGTGTTCAATTTTGGGTCAGATGATTATTACTCATTTGCATATATAACATTAATGTTGAACTTCTACTGTAATTAAATTCTAAGATTTATTATTGATAGTAAGATTTGTAATATTAATTTATTATTTGTATTCATTCTAGGGTATGATATGTGGTCTGATAGAACTTCTTTGCTGAATTTCTTCAAGCAAGATAAAGCATTTGTGCCTGTTGTTCCTCTGGCTGACAGTGTGAGTATATATATATTTGTTGTTATAAATTTCATGTTATGAAAGTTTGAACAAAGCATGGAGTTTGATTATACATTATCAGAGTAACAGATAAGCTTTCTCAGTGAATTGGGTATTGCTCCATCATTTCGTTTTGAATTGGGTATTTGCTGAATATAATTGGGTTTCCTGAAACCTGTTAGTCTATGATTTTTATATCAATTGGGAATTCATGCTCTTACTTATCAAGTCTAAACTGTACACATTTGGTTGTTTTTGAACCGCATCGCTACCTGTAGACGTTTGTTCAAGACTATGAGGAACGACTGACAAACGAAAATGACTATATGCATGTATATTCATGAAAATTGATATCGATACGCATCATAAATATTTTAATTGGGTATTTTGCTTTTGTAATTGCTTCTTGATACGCATCTAAAATAGTTTCAATTGCGTATTTTGTAAATTTAATTGAGTAAATACGCAAATACACAGCTTATCTGTTGCTCTGCACTATATTGCTGTTAAGATAAATAACCTTTACAGTGTCTTTGGTTTTATTGTTTTATATCTTAACCAACTAGCCTCCTTCTGTTGCGGTACCCTTACAGTTCACATAGAAATTTTCAAGTAATTAAAAGTAAATTGTATTTACAATTTGGGAACATTAACTAAAAAGTTCATAGAACAGCATAATGGTACAATTTTCTGCCACAACCATGCTGGTGAAATCAATTGGCTGTGAATGAGTTGACAGCAAACAGCATGAATTATGTTATTTCAAAGATTTTCAGAGACTCTCTATTTTACAGGAAAAGCATGACTATTTTACTCAATTGAATACAGAAGTCAAGAATATGATTCTACAGTTACAAACAAACCAGCAGAGAGAACAACTGACAGCAGCTGATGTAGAGGCTATTGTTTATAGAATAGTTGCAAAAGAAAATGCTGATTTGAAATCCAACTTACAAGGTTCCCGTAATGAAGCATTGGTCAATCAGGTTTGTTTTTCATTATAACATTATATTGTGCTTCTGTACAGTCTTTATTTCTGATGTCAAATGCTTGACCTATTTATTTTCTAGTTGTATTAAAAGAGTAGCGAAAATTTTGTGTCTGTATCTTTGTCCCTACCAATATTTCTGATGTAAGTATTGCAGTATAGTTATGATCTGATCTTATTATTCAGGCACAATGGAAGCTTGAACAAGATGCCAAACTTGAGGATATGCAGCAGAGACACGATATGTTGATAGCATCAATACATGTTAGTAACATGGATTAATTATTGCTGTAAATTTTACCAAAACTATTTATATAATATCAAGTAGCAATATTTAGTATCCTTGAAATTGATTTATTTGGTAGTGATTCAAATATATTTTCAAAAATGAATTTACTAAGTTTTTAGGTTTGTATCTTTATTTTTTTATATTCACAGATGAATCACAGGTAATTTAAACATAAGAAGTTAAATTCTTATCAGGTTTATGTGTAAGAAGCTAGTTTTATTTGTTTCCCTATGTAGAATGTGAGGTATATGGAATTTATATTATTATCTGTTAATTGTCGATGTTTCAGGATTTAGAGAATTCTATAGCAAAACAGAAGGTCCTGATTGCAGAAAAAGACTCTACTATGAATGAAGATGCTGCACAAAATCTAGCTGCATTAGAAGAGAAGTTAGCTGCATTACATGTTGAGTTACAGGACCTGGAAAAAGCTCATGCAGCTTTGCTGACTCGTGTTAATGCATGTTGTCATAATGAGACATACTATGCTGCTGCTGTTAAGGAGAATGTCAATATTATTTTAGCTCAGGTAGGTTTCAAGTACTGAATGAATGTTTTTTGCTAATTCTGTGAATTTTCAATTCAATTATATTTACTTTTAATGGCCTGGTGATGCATTATATGAAATATGACCATTCATAGTTTGTTAGGTAGTGTACATGCTTCTTAGAAAATAGGACTGTGTTTATCATGGCTCTTTGGAAAAAGTCTCTCCCTTGTTTGATGTATACAACCAGTATTATCTTTTGCATCATGTCTCTTATCAGGCTGTTTTTCTTAAGAAGGCATGTTGAGATTCTAAAATAAGAACTGTTACTCTTGTTGGAACAATTTGACATATACATGAAGAGTTAGCTCCCTTTTTGATTAGCCTGAAAGGCAAACTTACTTCGTAGTACTGTTATCGCTTTAATCTTGCAATATGTCGTTTTAGTTTTATCTCGGTTAAAGGTTTATATTTGGCAGTGGGTTCAAAGATACGTATGATGTTATTTACAAAGCTGGGACTCTATCAATTCTTATTATATATCAAATGGTTCACTCTACCTGGAAAGTCAGTCAGATGTGTTTTGTGTGTGAATGCCTGGGTTAGATTATTGTCACCTTCTTTACAATTGCTTTAAAAAACGACTTTGTCTGTGATATGATTGTTGTCAATAGTTAGAGGATGGGGATACTTATGAATATGTGGAAATCTACAGAAAAGTATGTTTGTAATTGCTTTAAAAATACACGTACTAGTATGTAATATGTACTCATCATTCTAACCAAGTAACTTGAGAAAAAAACAGTCCTATTGAAGTAGAATCGTTTTATTCTTAAAGATGATGTCTGGTCACATGAGTGGTAATCCATCACAGGATGCCTTCACAGAATGGTTACATTCTAACTATGTCAGTCGTGAAGTGTTGGATGAGCGCTTGAAGGATTTAGCATCAGATCTTACTACTAATGTTCTCGCTATGATAAAAGAATTACAAGATGCTCAACTGAAACAGTATCAACATTTGGAAGAACAACAACTGCAGTTACAGAATTCACAACAGACAGTTCATCTCTCTGCTAGTGGAGCTGGTGTTGGGGAACAGGTTCATGTCAGTTGTTTACTATGAGTTCATGTATTTTTGGGTCAAATCTTTTACAGTCTAATGTTTTCATTTGTTGTCAATTTGCAATTGTTGCATGTTTAAGTTTGTTGATTACAAGTCACATAGTTTTTGTTGTTGTGCAGTTATTTGGTACATTTGCAACACGTTATTGAAATTTTTCTTAATATAAATTACAGCAAGTGAGACAAATGATTGAAGATGCTTTGTTCAGATATAGTGCTGATAAAACTGGTATTGCTGACTATGCCCTTGAATCTGCAGGTAAATGTCTTGTTACTAGATGAGTGAAATACCATTTTACTGTTTGAATATTGTTCTTATTTCATCAGTGTGTAACCTTGTAACTTTAAACACAGTGTTATTTGTTTTACAACAATATCATAGACAAAATACTATATGGATTAGACTTACAGTTTTACATAGAATGAGCTTTTTAATTAAATTTTCTGTAGAATTGTTAATTGTACAGTGTCACAATGTATGAATAATGAAGCCGATAGTTAACTCATTGAAATGATACTATTTTGCTCTTTAATGCAGTATTATTTGATCTTGTTGGTACTACTACAGACTGTTTTTTTTTAAGGTGGTGTTGTAATAAGTACAAGATGTTCTGAGAGTTACTACAGAAAGACAGCACTGGTTAGTGTATTTGGTGTACCCCTCTGGTACACTTCAAATTCACCCAGAACAGTTATTCAGGTAATAATCTTCACATTTATTGCTCTTCCTAGAAATGGAGTCTTCTTCATATCTACATTGAAGGGAATTTGTTTCTTTTCTTTGTTTTGTTTAAAGTTTTGAATGTTTTGTGTCTGATTTAGGATACCTTATGTGTGTAGCTGAGTATAGCAATTTGTTGTAGTTTATAAAAGATTTCTTGAAAGGACTCTCTTAGTAGGGTTATTGGCTTTGTAGAAAAATCTCAATACAAACATACAGAAAATATTTTGAATTTATAGTTATATAAACTACAGTAATTGGAACTAAAATCAGTGTTCTTTAATGCATTTGACCACTAATGAAGTTAATTCATAAATATTCTTTATCATTCTAGGTATTTTCTTATAAAAAGATTGTACAGGTGCTATCATTTAGTTTTTTATACAGATTTCAAAGTTGAGAGCTATGCTTGTAAATGGTGCTTACACTTACTTGAATTGATTTTGTTGTTACAGCCTGAGGTATATCCAGGTCAGTGTTGGGCGTTTAAAGGTGTTGAAGGTTATCTGGTTATTAAGACATCCACAACAATAACACCATCAGGATTTACATTAGAACATATACCGAAGTCACTTGCACCTTCTGGAGAGATTGAAAGTGCTCCAAAAGATTTTACTGTCTTAGTGAGTTAAACCTTCCTTCTGCTAAAATTAAATGCATTATTATAAGAATTTATGTGATCACCAGTCTGTTCCAGCTTCGTCTTTGCTCTAATTTTGTATTAATTTTGTGGATACTTGAAGAACTGAATTAATAAAATCTCCAAACTTAAATTATTTGGTGTACATGATCCAAAACTGAATTTTTTGTGTAAAAGCAAGACTGGTCTGTAGGCAGTAATGATTGGCATTATCCATCAAACAACTTATTCTGAATCAGCTCCAATGATGATGATTAAAAAAAACTTGTTGACATTTTTTCGCTAACTACCTTCAATTTTGTCGAACAAATTTGATTCATCTGTTTGATTGTCTGGGAAAGATTTTTGTCTTATATTGCATACAAAACAGGAATTTCTGTGTTACTGTAGTCAATTGAGTGAGATATAAATATCATGTTCCAATATTGTGATTTCAATTCTAAGCGCTCTGTACCTTTCCTGCATTATGTCATAATTCTTGTATTTCTCCATCCTTGACAGTTTACATTATGAATTGTGACAGTTATCAGAATTATAATTTTACTCATTCTGCAATGTTAGGCTTCCTTTTGCTTCTTTTCCTCACATGATGTCAAAAACATTGTGTGACAAAATATTACACAATACTTTTAAATTGTGAAAGAAACATTATTTAAATGTCAGGAAGTGTTTCATATTTTTGTGCTTTGAAATCCTATTTCCTCAACAGTACGCTTATTTTTATTCTGCAGGGTTTGCAGTCCGAGTATGATGACAATGGTGTATATCTGGGTAACTACACTTACGATGATAATGGAAAACCTATGCAGTTCTTTCCTGTTCAGGTAATGTTGTCTTGTTTAGTGTTTAACAAGCTGAATATTATATTTTTATTTGTTCTTCTTTGTTCAATAATTGAATGAGTTAAACTGTGACTTATTGCACTTGGTTACATATCATTTCTGATTTTCATGTTACAGTTTTAAGTATGGAAATGAAGTCAGAATATTGAATTTGATTTACTTTGCCATTTTAAAATCAAATTAGTATAGGTTATGATGAGTTTTTTGTAAAGTACTGTTTTGACAGCAAAATTATCATCTGTTAATAAAATGGGACATCAATTTTTATTGTTGTTGAAACTAGTAAAGTTCTTTTACTTCCAGAAAATAAGTTATTAAACTTAAAAGAAATGAACACTGAATAAATTGCCTGAATTACAGAGATAAAGCTTCTGTTATTTTCTGGTAATTGGTGAAACCACATATTTGTTCTCGACATGGTCTTCATTAACATAATTTGGAATTTAATTAGATGTTTGTTTTAATTTTAGATAAAGGAAGATTTAAAACCATTTAACTTATATGAGTTGAAGATTCGAAGCAATTACGGGAATGTGGAGTATACGTGTCTATACAGATTTAGAATACATGGAAAGCCATATAGAAGATGAAAAGACTTTAGCATAGTATCTTCATGTTTGTACAAGCTGCAGTTTTTCTTCATGAATATTCCAAGAAGGTGTTTTATGTAGTTCTGAGTCCTATATTTGCTTCCTTAGTCACATTATACAAAATGAGTTATTATTGCCTTTCATGAAATATGTTATTGCTTAGCATAAAATATCTTATTAACATAAGGAATTTCTCTCTCCAGTTATGACAATATTGGTTAATTTTTTCCCTTAACTCAATATAAAAATGTTACTTTTCAGTGTTTTCCCATTTTATTCTGTATCAAAAGAAAATGTTTTACTAGATATTCACATGGTGTATTTCTCCATTATGTTGAGAAGGCTATCCAGTCCAGATAAATGGATTCCCTCTATAAATTTACTGCTTGTACTAAAATCTGTTTTCTGCTGACAAATTGGCAAAGTTTTCACATGTATCATTGATTTACCTGTATTTTCTCACCCTTTGAAATTGACATCCTTTATGCTATCAATCAATTCTTTCTTTGTTTTTTCATTGACTCAAACAGGCTGGAGTTCACATTTATTTACTTGTATTCATCAATTGTATGAACACAATCGCTGAAGTATAACGACAAGTCTATGATACTGATACACCAAATATCACACTGCAGATCTTATGGCAGGTGTCAAAATAAAACACAGATTTCTGTTGGCCACTTTGTGTTGATGTTCTGTTATCTCGAAGTGAGTTTCAGGTCCCACCAGTATCTGCATAACGAAGCTTGACTGTATATATGTTACCTTTAAGCAATTATATTTATTCATTATTGCTTTGTGTTAATTATAGTAAATTTTTAACTTATGTATATTTATTTGGTTGTGAATATTAACTATTTATTTGGACAAGGTTTTACATTCTATTGTTGTAAATATTGCTGTGGTATCATTTACTACCATAAGTGTTCAGATCATGAAATCTCTCCTTTAACAGGTATAAATATGTTTTCTTGTATAAAACGTTTGTTGATTTTAAATAGGTTATCATGTTAACAATAGATGCTATTGGGTACATAAATAATTGAGATTTTATGTGTGTTCAAACTTACGCAGTTTATGACATTCTTGTGTCATTTCAGGGAATGTTTTTGAATTCAAGATATGTCTTATGTCGTTAAAGTTCTGTTCTAAAGAATAGTATTTTTATTCTTTAGTGAATGAAATTATCGTATGATATACATTTCTTGAATTACAGATTGTCCTGTTTTAAGTATGGAGTTGAAAGTTATTATTTTTGTAAACCAAAGATATTAATGTTATGTATAAGTGACAAAATTATATACTAATGTACTTCTCCGATTGTACTACATAAGTACATAGGAAACCTGCTTTCTAAGCAGCTTTCTAACAGCTTTTTGTGTTATATATTTTTGTTGTATTAGTCTGGTATTTACTGATATTAATGTTAACTATTAATATTGTCAAATGTTATGTGTTAAATGTTGTGTTAATTTCTAGTCTTATTTGGTTCAGGTGCTGCCTCTTTCTGTTGTTCATTATCAAAACTGATATTAATATTTTTATTTTCTATGTTACAATTTTCTAGACTTTATTGTATTTTGTTACTGTTTAAAGATGGGTTTTTAATAAATATTGACCTGATATTCAGATTATGTTGAACGATTTACCCAGATATTCAATGTGCCTCTCAATCTCAGCTGCAGCAAACTGTTTTATTATAGCTCCTTAAATGGGTTCATTTAGATATTTAATCTATTTAATTTTTTACTGGATGAATTTCAATATGGATAGTTCTTGTTTTACAAAAACTCAATTTAATGTTATTGCTAATATTAAATTTGCAAAATGTTTCAATATAAGGACTTTAATTCATAATTTTATATAACAATTAACTTGGAAATTTAAGATGATTTTATTTGCATGAATTCATACTTTCTCCAAAATCATATTATTTCTTATTGCAATTTAAAGTTATTTAACTAGCGCTTTTAAAATGTGCCATTTCCCTATCGAGGTTTCTTTAATTTTGGTTGTTAATTAAGTGTTGATTTGAATATCGTTGACAATGTTTCAGATAATTGTTGTTATTTTTCTCTAAAAAAAAATGATTGAACCAATTTCCATAAGACAGTTTTTTTCACTTCCTCGTTTAAGTCCAAAGATTTAATGTACTTTAATGAATAGTGGATACTCTTTGCACTAGTAAGAATGTATACGCTTGATGTTGTTGCATATCTGCTTAGTTTGATAATGAATTACAGAAACTATTGTGTTTACTTATCAGTCTGTTTGCTGTTATTCTGTGAACACAGTGATATAATGCACCGTTTATATCAGTGTGAATCTATGTAAGTTGAGTCTAGGATGTTACATTTATGAGTGACGGAAACTGAATGATATCATGTCTTCTTATATATCTATATTAAGTTTTGAACCAAATTGTAAAAGGCAGCAGTCATCATGCACATATCCCTACACCATTTATAAATTGTAAGTGCTTAAAGTGCTGAAGGATATCCTCTTGTGTTTTTTATTCTGTGTAAACTAGCTATGCTTCATAGTTCTACCTTGATAGTAGTGTCAGCTTAATTGTTTTTTAATTGTAGCACATTCTTTCAAAATCATGATTTTGTTATTATAATATTTATCTAGTGCTTTTCAGTGTGATTTAGCTTTTTGTGTAGTTTCATTTATTATTCCAGATCTGATATTTTTTTAATGACAGAAATCTCATTTATGAATAAATTGAACTGATCACTGTTACGTTTTGTTTTAAATATGTTTAATATTTCTAGCAGTTGTAATTACAGTGAATTTCATACTTACAGAATAATGAAATTTGGCGTTGATCTATTATTGTCTCTTATTTACTTTGATGGAATTGTTGTGCCTTCATATACATTCATGTATGCAGTTTTGAAACTAACAATACGACTATTAGTATTTATTCGCATTTTTTACCTTCATAATCATTATATAGTGAAATAAAGAACGAGATATTATAATTTTTTGTTTATTGTCTTTTCATTAGTGCTTGAATTATTGTGCCTTTATTTGTCTATTTCGGCCATATTGAATTTCTATTATAATGCAGACAATTCACTGAATGCAATAAATTTCTACATTTAATTTTTCATCTGGCCTGTAAATTTCAAACTAATTATGGAATACATGTTTTATCAAATGATACCCACTTGTTTATATTGATTGTCAGTAATTTGGCCCAATATTATGTGGTATACATAGCTGACATCTCATCAAAGGGTTGTCAGTTGTAAGAATACGGTGGATCATAAAGCGGAGTACAAACTGTTCAATCACAGTCTAGAAGATAAGTATTTGGTGAAATATTTGGACAACTGTGTTCCAGCATTGAATGAAACTGTCAGTTGCTATTTTAGGCGCCATGAATACTTTAGTTTGAAGGAAAGAAGTGAAATAGCCTCAGCTAGGCTGATAGTTCTGCCAGGTAATTGTTCATGTGTCCAGATATCATCATCTTGACAGGGCTTTTCCACTGGTCAGTTGGAAATAATTGTCTGTCTTTCATGCACTCACACACACACACGTCCATTCAATGAGGCTAAGTCTTATAAAATCTGTCTGAGAGATGAGTCAATCAATCAAGATCACATATATGGCTTCTGTTAAAATCTGACTACGTTTTTCCATCAGAAAGACCTTCTACAGAGAACAATGATTCAATTGAGTTCTACAGAAAGCCATATAAAGATGAGACTTAATATCTTAATGGCTTAAGATATGTCCCAAGTAATTATCATCAAGAATTATGCTTTTAGCTAGTGTACACTTGATGCAATAGCATCATTGTCTTATTTCTGACAGCTGTTGTTTGACAACAGTTGCTGAAAGTTTTCACGTACATTTTAATTTACTTGTAGCTAAGAAGTGTGTACTGTAAAATAGAGAATCAAGATTGTGAAATATTAGAAAGTTCTTGTGTAATGAAATGCCCTTAGCTTACAGACACACACGCAGAAAGCGATTACAAACATAATAATGTACTTTTCTATATTGTCTCATAATACCAAATGGTCATAAAAGCAATAATATTAAATGTTATTTCATTAAATACTAGTATTGAAAGAATTCTGAAAAAAAAAACGCTGTGAAGTAATTTGTTTTATATGTATATACATATATGTGACATTAAAATTATAATGTCACATTATGCGTATGTGACTTACAGTAATATTACATTTTACTGTGAAATAATCAAATATAGAGATCAATACATTCGGCAGTACTCACAGTCTCAATGTTTTATACTTATCATATTTTCACTATTTTATCAAATACTAACTTAGCAATTATAAAACGTAGATAGAAAAATTACTGTTTGAAGTAAGTCTTTATTTGCCTGAAAAATTGCAGAACTTAATATTGGTAATACTATGCTGTCAGCTCTCTGGTTAGAATTCTTGTCTTTTTTAGTCTTCATCAACATTGGACAATGATTGTAGATATATCATGGATAAGTTTGATAACAAGCTAGATTGACCGAATTCTTTATGATTTGCGAGTTTTCAGTTTTTGGAAATGGTGCAGTATATGACCTCGTGAGCTGCAGCCTTTTGCCCGTGAGACTTTGTATACATGTAGTGACCACAGAATGTACAATATACCAATAATACTATTACCACGATATCTAGGAAATATTAAATGCTTGAGTTATTATATGATTTAAATATTCTAGTTGTTAATAAATAAATATTCTGAGTAAACAAGATTAGCTGGATGTCTGCGATAAATCATTACTGGGTGTTAATCTCAAAATTAGGCTACACTCCTGTAAGAGGACAAACTAATGCAGCTTGTAACAAATATTCATTTGCAAACATATTGTGGGGCTTGATCAGGACTAGTATTTTTGCATTTCTGTCACAAATACAAGTTAAATTTGTATGAAGATATTGTCAAGAATATTTTGCCATGGAATAAATTCCTGTTCCATTGACTATTCTTTTGACGGTTTTACGCCGTACAGTATGGAGTAAAATCTTTTATGGTGTTGTTTACGGGAGGAACGGCAAAATGATTTGATCATCAGGTAATAAAGTCCGATAATGGCTCACAAAAAACCCTATTGTTTTCCATTGCATCTTAGACATTCGTTTCTTTGCGTTTCTCTTTTTACAAATTGCGTCGTTCTTTCTATATACGTCCGTAAAGCACGGAAAACATGCTAGCTTGGAGATTAAACTAATTGAAATTTGTGACGAACTCTCATTAACTTACGTGTCCATTTCACGCGTCTTTCAATTTCCATACATTAACAGACGCAAGTTGATATAAAGCATTCCCTGGATAACATTGAAACCGTCTGAGCCATATCTGATTTCCATCAACATGTACATTGTGTTATTCTACGGGCAACAATTAGATCTGGGCGTCAGTAGCCTCCGTTCACATCCGCGTTTGAGTCATTTGATAGATTTGGGAATAAAAAAAATGTCATTTGAGGTATTAAATATACCAAGATTTACTTCACAATTGTGTTATGATAATCACAGAACAGGGAGTTACAGTTTGGTAGAGTGCTCGCTTTACAAGAGAAATACCGAAATTCTACACAGTTATTTAAAGTAAATCTGGGGTGTAAAAATGTCATCGTGTTTTCCATTAATGATGTTCATGTGATCACCTTCGGACTAAATTAAACTCAAATCTGACACTTGTTTTGCTTTGTGTTTTTAGTTCTTGGGTAAATGAACGAGAGACAGCATTACAAAATAAATCTCAATTTACGACTTACAATTCACTCGCTTTACGAGAGAAATACGTAAATTCTACGCAATTATTTTCCTCTAAACATTAAAAAATCCTATACCTTTTGCACGTTTTTCTGTTACAGTGCGACCTCTCTGGTGCGGCCCTCTTTTGAGCAACAACCTCCCTTCAACAACGGCATGATTTTTCCCCACTGTACGATTAAACTATGAATTTTAACTCTCTAGAGCAACAACCTCTCAACAACAACATAATTTTGCTTCTCCCAAAGGGTGTTGCTTTAGAGAGGTTGCACTGTATTAACTGGGGGCAGTTGTATTCACCAGTACAAGCATGTTTCTATGTTTCTCCTACCTCAAGCAGTTGCCTAGTTACCGATTTGGTAAATAAATCTAGGATGTGATACTAATGGCATCGTGTATTCTATTAATGATACTTATGTGAACACCTTCGGGCGAAAATATACCCAAATTTGACAATTTTGTTTTTTTTTGTTCGTAGGTAAATGAACATTACAAATAAATCTCAATTTACGACTATGATAAAATCAACCATGTCTATCTTAGGTACTGTAATCATTGACTCTGTTCACTTGTAGGGCTATTCATTTCCAAGACTGCAATTATAAAACAGTAAAATGACATTTCCCTTTTGTAGAAAGCCAAGTAATTTGCACTGTTAGATGAATGTAACATCGAATAAGACTATAATAGAACCAATAAATTCTATTTATTGAAACTAGTTCATTCAGCATTAACATCAATCAGTGTTTTAATGCTGTAATAGATGACCTTATTGTGTTCCCGAACTTTGTGACATTTCAGCCTTGATGTGTATCACTATTATTAAAGGATCCGTAATCAAGCTAATTTCACTCAAAATGGCGTTCTTCTTTGCACCCAAAGCTCTTGTGTTGAATCAAGTTTGCTAAACACATTTTCTTAAGACTATACTGCCTATGAATTGTGTGAGCACATAGTTGAAGCCGCGACCGTGGTCCAGTGGTTCGTGCGTTGGACTTGTAACCCGGAGATCTGGGTTCGAATCCCGGTCGCAGCAGGTCATGCCCTTTTATGAAAATTTGTCAAGAATGTCGATTTCCTTCCAAATGCGAAGAAGTGTCGGCTCCTTGTAAAAGGGTAAGTTAATACTGGTCAGAATACAATCCAGGAAAACTGGTTATTTGAACCGGTCGCCATATATATAACTAAAAATTGTTGAAAACGGCGTTAAACACCAGTGACAATAAGTCACATAAAACAAAACAAACAAACAAACAGACAAAACGAACAAGCACATAGTTTAGGATTTTGCGGAGGTAAGAGTCGTGTTAGCGTTTTTGTTCTTTTGTATTTCGTGTGAGGTTCTTCTTATCTTGTTGCGTGCGTACGAGTATGCGTGAGTGTGTGACGTGGTGGTTGATTTGTGGCTATGTACTGATCAAGTGGATATTTTCCTGTCGGATTTCCCGAGAAATCGTTGTCACTTGCCTTTGGAATTAGGCTTCAGCTCCAGTGCACAGGCACTTGGTTTCCGTGGTTTTTAGACGTTATTGATAATATAAACTCATCAAACAACACGAATCTTTCAAACAAAAAAATCATGTCGCTACTGTGAATGCCGGAACACAGGCCAGATACCGTTACTTCCGTCAATCGAAAAAAAATGGCGAGTGACTTACCTTTACGTTTTTCATATATGCACAGTAGCGGCATGAAGATTTTTTCGTTTTTGACGTCTTTACGGGTATAAAAGCCACGGAGACCGAGTTCTTGTGCTCCAGTGTTAAATCATACAACAAAGGTCTTACAGTCTGACACCATCCGGGTGATGGATAAACATATTTTACATACGCACTTCAGGCTAGGCACGTACATGTATTATCGACTTCGTCGCCTTAATTCCAGAAGCGTATAACTTCATTTTTGACAAAAATGAAGTTTTGGTATCGTTGGATTCGTCTCAAAACGTTCTACAATATGCACTAACTTATGTACTTGTAGCTCTAACATGAAGAGTCTAAATAGCTGTGCCACAAACGTCTAACTATTCATTTTCTATTGACCTCACAATCTTTAAACGCGATTTTCTTAAAACGAAAAAAATGAAGTTATATGTTTCTGGAATTAAGGTCACAAGTCATCAATAGTATTTTTTCATTTAAAGTTATGAGAAATTATCTTGATTTTGAAAGTTGAATCCAGCAAAGAAAGGCATGAACACTGTTTAGATAATACTGTGCGACCATTTCATACTACATGTATTTGTTTTTATAATTCTTCCATTACAGCTGAAATACATGTAGTTATACAACATCATCGGACGTCGTAAACAAGGCACTATGCCCACGTTCTACAAATTGCTACGAAAACGAGCGTATAAGACATTAAGGCTTACGTAAAATCAAACGCGAATAACAAACTGAAATTTAATGGGATTGTTCACAATCAGAGTGCAGCATAATGCCCATATGCACGAACTCTATAGATATTGACTTAAATGGAAAAGACGTTAGTGTTGATAGACAATGTAGTGCAGCAGAGAATGTTATACCTCATATATGTTTATAGAGCACAACCATGCCATTTTAGAATTGAATGGCATGTAATCCAGCATTATCAGCCAGATAAACAACTCGTAATTAAAACTTTGCCTAAAGACACGAGTGTCAAACCTGAGAATTGTTTTTTTATGTGACTTATTGTCACTTGGGTTTAACGCCGTTTGTCAACAATTTTTCAGTTATATACGGCGACCTGACCAGTTTTCCTGGACTGTACACTAACACGTACTAACTTACCCTTCCACAAGGAGCCGGCAACTTCTCCACACATGGAGGAAAATCGACATTCTTGTCAAATTTTCATAGAAGGGTATGACCTGCCGCGACCAGGATTCGAACCCGGATCTCCGGGTTACAAGTCCAGCTCACTAATCACTAGACCATGGCTGCGGCCAAACATGAGAAGATAAATTAAACCTCATAACTGTTAGCTATGATACGGATAAACAATATTTTTCTGCGTTTTTATACTTCCATGGTTTTGCCTTCACATTGAATCACAATATATTTCCTTTCAATATTAATGGAGATTGAGCCTAGAATGAAATCAGAAAGAAATAATGATGAATCCATACAACATTCATATTAATTCATATACGTTAATATTGATGATACCTTACGAATTCTTTAACATAATACAGCTAAACTTAATTTCGGGACTGAAGATGTAATCATATTTTTCAACCTACATAGTAGCATGTACCGAAATACATTAACACGTGTTTTTGTGAGTAAACAAATCATTTCAATAATTGATACAAGATTTTTGATTTTGCATATTCTCGGTCTGGAAATGGGCATCGTGTTAAGTATTCTGAGTGTAGGTGAATGTGTAGCCGCGACCATGGTCCAGTAGTAAGTGCGCTGAACTTGTAACCCGGTAATCCGGGTTAAAATCCCCTTTGCGGTAGGTCATAACCGTCTATGAAAATTTGACAAAAATGTCTTTTTCCTTCATATGTGGGGAAATTGCCGGCTCCTTGTGGGAGGGTAAGTTAGTACTGGTTAGAATATAGTCCTTGAAAACTGGTTATTTGAACCGGCCGTCGTATATAACCGAAACATTGTTGAAAAACGGCGTTGAACCCAATAATCAGTATTTTCATGGAAAACTTCTTGACAGGAAACTATTTGTTCATCTCGATAACGACCGTATCATGTACACCAAATCAATACTGTACCAAAAATTATTAGATATTGAAGATAACTAAGATGATTTATGTTTTGAATTATCAACTTAAAGGTAACAATTTTATCCAGCAGAAAGGTTTAATCTAGAACATTTACATCTTAAAACATTTTTTTTGAAACTGAAAAAAAAATGGAGAATCCGGGTATCGATCCCGGTACCTCTCACATGCTAAGCGAGCGCTCTACCACTTGAGCTAATTCCCCGGTGCACGATGGAACAGTACTCAATACTTGATTTTGAATTTTCATTTGTACTAGCTAATAATTGTAACAAGACCATCACAAAACTTAAATATGTTCGTACCGCTGGGGTAGTCTTCATGAAAAGTAAAGAATTCAAAAGTACATTGTATTGGTGTCTTACTGAAAATTGTAAAAATACACAAAAAATCAACCGTATTGTAATACAACATGATATAATACGTAATACAGTATATTTTTTTCTGCCGAAACCATTGTCCAGTAGTTGTACGCTGGACTTGTAGCCCGGAGATCCGGGTTCAAATACCGGTCGTGGCAGGTCATACCCTTCTATGAAAAATTGACATAAGTGTCGATTTTCCTCAATATGTGGAGAAGTTGCCGGCTCCTTGTGGAAGGGTAAGTTAGCATTGGTTAGAATATAGTCCTGGAAAACTGGTTTGGGGACCGGCCGCCGTACATACCTGAAAAAAAAATCGAAAAACGGCGTTAAACCCAGCGAAAAAAGATCAAAGATTAATACTTGCTGCAATAAAAGACAGTATTTCTAGAACCATTTAGTGATATCAGTCTCCTTTACTTCTCCAGCAAAAAAAAATCACTGGTCACGGACAAGCTCGTATCCAGTCAAGGAATTATTGATATTACGCGCAAACTTATATTACATACGTGTATTTTAATTTCTAATAACTTTCACGTTGAATTGCTGTTATATTAAACCTTATTTTACTCGTTTCAGCGATTATAGTTTTCTCAGATTTTATATTAACTACATAAATGATGAGTATTAAATGTAGTAAAATAATTATTATGTTGTTGTTAAATATGTTTTGTACAAACTATGAATTATGACTTTTAATAATCAATTTGAAAAATCTCTGAGAATGTTATTAGAGAAATCTGTACCCACAGAAAATATAAATGTTTATAATTAATTCTGCGCCTCAGTAATACACTTCTGTCTCATAATATTTCTGATTGTGATTTTCAGTCACGAACATGTTATCATTGTATTAATTAAATCTCGATTCTGATTGGTTATACGGCTTACTTTCAGTTTACGTACATTTCGTCCGCATTCGGAAATTTATCACGTCTACATTTGTACCGTTTTCAGGAACCAACTTTAATGACCGAATGCTCGTGTTTTTCCTCCGCGCGGTCTTCAAAATGACAATTAAAAGGATTCCTGATATTTTTAGACAAGAAATGGAAAGTGGGTTGAATATTATCAGGAGTCTTAAGAGTTTCCATTTTCACACTACGTAAAATTCAGTGTTTCGAAATGTTAGCAAATTATACTTATATGTAGTAAGTGTGTGTTTGAATAATCTGGTACATCAATGTAGGCATACTAATCGTACATGAGCGCTGCTGTTTTATTTGTGTTAGTTGTTCGTATTCACTGTAAATGTATACACATGTCAATTGTTTGTTGTACATGTATTTGTTGATATTATGTACGTTTGTATTCACTGTGCATGTATGTACGTGTCAATTGTTTGTTGTACATGTATTTGTTGATATTATGTATGTTTGTATTCACTGTGCATGTATGTACGTGTCAATTGTTTGTTGTACATGTATTTGTTGATATTATGTACGTTTGTATTTACTGCGCATGTATATACGTGTCAATTTTTTGCTGTATTTGTAGATGTTATGTATGTTTTGTTTTCATTGTACCTGTATATATGTTTTTCTCTCCAAATATGGGGGAATAAAGAATCTACTACTACTATTTTAGTTAATTTGTGCAAAAGTCAAGAAACTAAGTTTATATCGTCCTACATGCCAGACGGCGGGAAACTTCAAAATGTCTTTGGATGGTTATTTCATTTAAATATCGCGTAAATTATCAAGTAGTCTAGAAAAATATTTCAAAATTTAATCTCTGTTTAAATGAAAATTTCCGGAGAATCCGGGTATCGATCTCGGTATTTCTCACGTGCTAAGCGAGCGCTCTACCACTTGGGAGCTAATTCCTCGTTATATATGTAAGGAAGAACGTAATTAATTAATTAGATATTTAAACATGCGCATAAAATTTGTTCGAACTACATATTTTGTTAAACATTCAACTAGCATATTGTAATAAATTGCAAGGATACTTTTTCAGAACATTTGGTTGATTTATACGATGCGCTTTATAAAAATGTCAGCATCCCCAAACAGTAAACTGAATATTACATGTAATTTATTATATGTGAATTTAAATTTATACTCTCGAAGATTAGGTGATTGTCATAAATTGGAACAAATAGTAGAAACTTGCTTGCAATAGTTTTAAAGCGCATTGTACGTATTTAAAAATGGCAGTTGTTTTATTTAAACATGCAGGTAGTGTGGCCGAGCGGTCTAAGGCGCTGGTTTTAGGCACCAGTCTCTTCGGAGGCGTGGGTTCGAATCCCACCACTGCCATAATTTTTTTAACTATTTACCAGCTATACACTAAGTTCACTAAGTGTATTATCAAATCAACAATTGCACTGTTAACAGTATACCAAACGAAGTGCATATAGATTACAGAAATTGACTCATGCGCGTAAACCTTATTTCTAAGTAAACTAGAACACTGATAAATAGTAGTAAATTCTCAGTGGTCGATCACTCATTATGACGACCTCTTACTTTCATTGTACATATTTGGACTGGTTTTCAACATTTCCATTTTATTGCAACTTGATAATCAGACCATATGTATACTAGTATTAAGATCGATCATTTTGTTTAGGAAATTTTGCTGCATGTATAACATTACATTTCATACTGAAAATCAAATGCAATTTTCAAACACATGTCCTATCAATGAGACATATTTTAATTAAGAAAAAAATATAAATACTAAAAAGATTATATTTTGAAATTATTGATCACGCGTGATACAATATTTGTTGACTGTCCTCCTGCAAATTATTCTCCTTATTAAGCTGTCTGACGTCACAAAAATCTCCCCATAGAAAGAAAGCATTATCGAGTTCCTGTTTGGCTTCAACAAATTACCAAGTCTAAAAATATTTTGCAGTGTAGTGAACTTTTGGAGTCATTCATTTTTTAAAGCTCGTGTCTGTTTTATTATACTACTTGACAAATAAAAGGATTGCGAACAAAATTTTCAAGGTTTCACCATTAGTAAGAAAAAATGTGTTCAATGTCTAGTATTGTTTTTTCTGCTTTGTATTTCATATTTATCTAAATACTTGTGAAATGGCCGGCTTTAGGGATTATTCATATCGGGTACAAAGACTTTCATCTTTCTATTGTGGCTAGCAAGAATGAACAGACGCACTGGATTGAATGGAGTACTTAACCTTTGTTTCACTCGCCTCTCTAACAGTCCTCATGTGAAAAGCGAATCATGGATTGACGACAAATAACTTTGGAGTCAATGTCATAATTAACGCACACATTATCACAGAAAAACCCGTTATGCTTCTCATGGATCATAACAACACATCGGACTCCAGTTTTGTAAAATTTCCATTACAAAGCTCCTTTACGTTTTCTGAATAAAATGCACGACGTCCGGTTGGTCATTGGTGTCTCTATATTTGCAAAAAATATCAGTGATAAACACAAAAGCTGTCACATGCTGACAAGCACACAGTTTCGCACTTTTTCATTTTCATATATTCACATTTTCGCACTTTCACACTTTTATTATATCCACTGTCACATTTTCACTCTTTCACACATTCACAGTTTCGCACTTGCGTACATTCACATTTTCGCACTTCCACACTTTTATATACCCACTGTCGCATTTTTACTCTTTCACACATTCACATTTTCGCACTTTCACACTTTTATATACCCACTGTCGCATTTTTACTCTTTCACACATTCACATTTTCGCATTTTCACACATTTATATATCCACTGTCACATTTTCACTCTTTCACACATTCACAGTTTCGCACTTGCATATATTCGCATTTTCGCACCTTCATATATTCACCTTTTCCCATTCGCTTAGAGTAAGTATTAACTCATTCAAGTATATAACAAGAGTGAATTCTTCACCCGCATCAGCTTATTACTTGTTAAGTGCATGTAACTTAATAGTGTCAGTCATATTCGCGTCAGAACCTAATGAATAAAACAACTTTAAGCGACCTTTTGACATAATATTTCCAGATTGTTTAAATTGCAAAATTTATTCCCTCACTAGTGTAACACACTAATTACGTAATCTTCTTCTAGTTTGACGATAATTTATGCAATGTAACTTCACATAAGTTTCTAACAAATTAATTTTTATCGCTATAGAGATGTTGGGTTAGGCTATTTTTGTATAGCAAAATTCATATCTCGCAGGAATAAATTATGAATTAATAATAAAGTGTGTGGATTGGATGTAGAGATGTTGGGTGATGCTATTTTTGTATAGCAAAATTCATACCTCGCAGGAATAAATTATGAATTAATAATAAAGTGTATGGATTGGTTGTTACAATCAAACATTTATGTGCATTATCACTTAACATATAATCGTTTTGATTGTTTTCCTGACATTTCTGTCCTTGCAGGTAGCGTGGCCGAGCGGTCTAAGGCGCTGGTTTAAGGCACCAGTCTCTTCGGAGGCGTGGGTTCGAATCCCACCGCTGCCATAGTTTTGATACATGAAATTTACTAGCCAATTTTATTTTAAAAAACACGTAGATTTTACTTCCAACGCAAATTAAATTCAGCCGATTTAAAAAACGTGATCATTTATGCATTTAATCTCGCGATCATTTATCACTATTTGTTAAGAACAATTTGTTTGAGGTGGGTGGTAACCAGAAACGAACAATTATTTTATGCCTTAGGTTGATTCCCTTTTATTATGCTCAGTTACGTTTTTAGAGCGTTGATCTAGAATTGGTATTCAATACTTTTAATTAGAAATTGTTGGATTTACTTCACGTTGTTAACAAATTTATATGTATTGTATATGTATACTGTTAGGCGTCGTGACTTACGTTGAAAGAAATATCTTATTTCTCTACATGTATATTGACCTGATATTCATCACGTCCATAACTTTTATCTACACTCCTTACTGACAAGTATTTTATTTCAACCATTCATTAACCTTGTATGTGACTCGACCTTCCAGCACTTTGATTTGATGTCATCTCTGGTTATTTTAACCTGGTACTTTGATTTAATACAATAATTCTAAAGATTTACCATGGCCATATCGAAGATTGGTGAGTTGGAGCATAGTCAGCATAATTTAGCACAACAACATCAGTAACAACAACAGCAGCAGCAACAACAACATGTTCTGATGACAATCTGTTGGATGTATCATTAAAAAGTTCAGTTTTAAGATTTAAAATTTCGCCGGCCAGATTGATTAGTATAAACATACGTGGTAGCGTGGCCGAGCGGTCTAAGGCGCTGGTTTTAGGCACCAGTCTCTTCGGAGGCGTGGGTTCGAATCCCACCGCTGCCAGTTCTTTTTATTATACATGATTATAAAAGTTTCTTCATCAAATAAAACAAAAATCGATGTCTACGCCCGTTTTCATTAGTACTTCAAATAAACCGAGAGGAACATGACCCCGAAAACACTTTCTTGCTTGAATAAAGGTTGTATGAAAGTATATACAGTGTAAAAAGAATAAATGTAAAAAAATGGAAAGAAAAATATGTCCGAGACCGAGAAATAGTCTGGTTAATGAAAACCATAGGAGGCTAGTACGTTGAAGGGAGTGTATTAGGCCTAAAATGGCCACACAGACCAAAACACGTATATCATATTTATACATATACTATGATGAAAACCAGGAACTTTTTGTATTTTATGCACAATTTACTAGCATTTAGCATTCGATATCATAGATAGGCCTAAGCATGCCATCTTGCCTGTGTTTTAAACGTTCATTAACGACGTGTGTGGCTCTTGAAAAGCTTCATCACGATATTCCGATATAATACAGTGTGTGATAAAAAATATTTATTTCACATTCACATAACGCGAAGTACGGTAGACTGGCAAACAAAACCGCTGCAGATTTGATATATCTCATGGCACTAGTATATACATTTACTTTCATTTCAACGGTCCATTCAACACTGTACATAAGATCTTAAAATACAGCTCTGTATACACAGTTGTAATCCTCTGTTTTCATTTAATTCATTTTAACCATGTACACGTATTAACATGTTGTAATAAGATATCAATAGTGACTTTGGACTCTTAACTAACAAACCGGAAATGTGAATCGATATAAACATAGCGACTAACGGATCATTGTTACACAGGGATAATACGATAATCGATAAGCGCTTGTGTTTTGTGAATATCTCAACGTGTAGAAAATGTGTCCTATGTTAATTGTTTTACCTATTATCATAATAGTGATAGCAGCATTTGGAATAAATTGGTATATTCGTCGTAAGGTTGTTAAATCGGATGGCCGAGCAGTATTTATAACAGGCAAGTTGAAATAAGTGTATTTCTTATACATGGTCCATTTTAAGGTTCCAGTACGTAAGTTTACCTCTTTTACGCAATACTTATTGTATGTCGAGGCTATAAATAACACATTTGAGCCGTTGAAAAATGTATAACAATGTGAAACTTGGTTTTATTTTTATAAGGTTAATAACAGTCTATTTATTGCATTCTTGTCGCTAAGCGGGCTAAAGTGAAAATAGAAATGTGATCGATAAAATCCGTACTGTACCGTTCCCTACTGCGCGTTATTTGAAAGAGGAATCGTATAATAAATGCGTCCGAATAAAAATGAACTCCATTGTTTTTTAAAGAACTTAAGAAATCTAAATATTCTGTAAATTGGAAAAGAACATCAAGTTTACTTCGAGCGTTATTTGGGATTGTTCGTGTAATTTAGATTGATTTGACTTCATATATAAAAACCCTCTATGTAATAAAAATGAACTTAAATTTGTAACGATGAAGAATCATGATTCAGGTTCACGCACACTTATCCTACATTGTTACCTCAAACAAATGCATGCTCTTGTTACAATTTTTGAAAGAGTGTTTCTTTTTCTGATGATGTTCAACAGTCACAGCTCTACGTCCTTTGTTATACAAGCATGCTAGTTATAAAAAAAGTATCCTTAATGTCTAAAGGACAAAAATGGGTAAAAAAGCTGACAATTTTAATATATTTAGTATTTTAAGTAAATATTTTAGAGTTCCCCTTCACATATTAATTACTAGTACTGGTCACAATATTTCACAATATTTACTTATTGTAAAGTGATTGAACCAACGACAAAATATTGACCACTTTACTTAAAATATACCGTCGATTTGATCATGTGATCGACTCAGGAGCAGGCCCCATTACCACTATATTAAAACAGGTTCAATACAAATAAAACACAAACAATAAGATCTTAATACCATTATTGTTATATGTTAATTATTATATATATATATTAATACTTACAAAACCAATCATTATTGATGATGGAATTTTGTGATGTAAATAATTATTGCCTTCTTCGATGAATATATTTATTATTATTATCTATTATGTACGTATGTTCATGTATTTTTTTTGTATTTATTTTGTTTTGTTCATAAATATATATATTGTATATATGTATATGTCCTCATGGGCTGCAAGGCTTAATGGACATACTGAAATAAAATTTGTTATCTGGTAATCAGGATGTGATCGAGGTTTTGGTGAGACTTTGGCGTGCAAGTTAGCTCTCAATGGTTTTAATGTGTTCGCCGGTTGCCTTGATGCTAAAAGTGAGGGCGCCGAACGCTTGAAGTCTTATTCCAAGGCTACAGTACTTCAAATAGATGTCACTGATGATGAATCTGTTGCTAGTGCCGTTAAAATACTCAATCACCATCTCTCTGACACGGGTAAGTTCAATTCTAACCTTCACGTTGACAATACCCTGTCAAAATACATGTATTATCAAATTCGCTCTTGGATTTTATATACTAATTTATTTGTTTCTAATGAACAACTCTAGATATTAAGCCTCGTTAATTCCTAACTTGTGTAATGAATAGGGGTGTAACAGTTAACCGATATACCGGTTAATATTGCAATACGAATTCTGACGGTTTTTTACCGGTTAGTTTTTCTCTGAACCGGTTTTTGTAGTCATGGCGACGCCACAGATGAAAAGATCTCAAAAATTAATACGATGTATAATATATATCAGCATTTTCTCTCCATTCTGCATCCATCGTCAACTTTTAAACGTTAACTTGCGTATTTGATTTGCTCATCAATTAAACACTATTTTACTTTGAAACTACATATGAATTTCATATATATAAATATATATATTATTGATCCATTTAATGTGATGCATGTGCATCAATTCCTTCTTTGCTTTTCTGCGCGAAAAACAATACGTATTGAAATACGGTTTTTACCGTATTGTTACACCCCTTGTAATGAATGGCATATTGTATAATAACTCCAGCTACATTCTCAAATGGAGAACTATATACTTGTACTTCTGGAAGTAAATGAGGAAAATATTCACTGGAAATTTGGAAAAACTTCTGAACGCTGCCCGCTTTGTACTCTCGAACTGTAATAATGCAACTGAACAGTGTGAAATCAACAATCAAACGCGATCATATAAGTCAATACACTGACAATAAATGTCAAAATTATAAATGCAAAATCACTCAAAACATCCGAATTCGTAGAATTAGAATTAAGATTGTGATGAATTTTGTATTTTCGATTACAAAAATTGCTACAATTAGAGCACAATGAACTTTAAAATCAAGCTTAATTTTGCATAGTTCTTCTTTTTACATGAAATCATGCTCGTCTTTTGTCCGCTTTTCGTAACAAGTCTGTCCGACGACACCAGTTTTCGATATTCGACGTATTCTATAGAAATTCTGATCTTGAGTCTAATGGTTCTTCGAGCTCTTCGAGATTTCTTACTAATGATTTGCAATAGCTACGTGTCTTTCGTGTCTTTCGGTAAATACTCGTCTATAATCGTCAAGTACCATTATTCTTGCCGACTTTTCTACCAGTGTCATATAAATGAATATTGAATGTTTTCTTTTTTGCTTGTGACCACAGTTAAAAAATTGGCAAGAATGTTCCTGCAGCCCGCAGGATGAAACTTGACCTGTTTGCTTACTTCTTGTGTCATTTGAAAAGGTTCAAAATGTTTATAATAATTGAAATCTATTCTTGTTACAATTTAGGTCTATGGGCTGTAGTAAACAACGCAGGTGTCGCGGTATTTGCCGAGACTGAGTGGTGTAGTATGGCTTCCTATAACAAGGTGTTAGGTGTGAATCTGTTAGGTACGATCCGGGTTACCAAGGCATGCTTACCACTGGTTCGAAAAGCTAAGGGACGTGTTATAAGCATATCTAGTCTTGCAGGTAATTGAATCATCATTTATTTATGCCTTTGTTCACCCTTTTGGTTAGCTGTGAAAGAGTAAGACTGCTAAACGTTAGTAGTTACTAGTTATTGAAACACAAACGCAGTGTTAATTTGATCTCTTTTGTTTGCACAAATACTTGTTCTTTCTCCCGGGGCAGGGCTTTTCCTTCTATAGCAGGAACCGTTTATAGGCGTCTTCCCCTGAAGAAAAATCTTTAAAATCATTCAGATTTTCCATTATATATAATACAGTTCAATCAAACTCTTTTTACCTTTTTGCAAAAATCAAAAAAATCAGCATCCCTGTACTTTTGCTGCAGATCATTTAAAGGCCGTACCCATCCCGGAGACCGTGTTTTGTCCTCCAGTTTTGTATATTTTTATGTTTTAGGGGAATGTAGTATTTTTTGGACAGTGAAATTTTTGTATGTGAATTTTTCTTGGAATTCTTATCTACATTAGCAGTGGCCGTGGTCCAATGGTTAGTGCGCTGGACTTGTAATCTGGAGATCCGGGTTAGAATCCCACTCGCGGCAGGTCATACCCTTCTATGAAAATTTGACAAAATGTCGATCTTCCTCTATAAGTGGAGAAGTTGCCAGCTCCTTGTAGAGGGGTAAGTTAGTACTGGTTAGTATACAGTCCAGGAAAACTAGTTAGGTGAACCGGTCGCCGCATGTAACTGAAAAATTGTTGAGAAACGTTAAACCCCAGTGACAATAAGTCACATAAAACAAAACACTATCTACATTAGTTTAAAAGTTGTGGATCTAAACGGGCCTCATGTCTCACAGTAACAATTTGACTAAAGATGTTTATCTAACTGTTCGTATGTCTCTCATCGGGGTTTCATGGAACATAGTGTGGTTTCTTTATATTTCTGATCCCATGTATTATTTTCAGTGACCATTCTTATTGTTGTACGCTGAAATAAAAAGATTTGTAGCAAATATTCAATAATAATCATCTTCACAAGTTGTATTCAGATGTATCGCCTATACTTATTTTTTAAACATTTAATTCAGCCCTGTATCATTTATGATCTTATATGAATTCATTTAATGATATAAATGCCATTATTACAATGTTATATACGGATAAAAATACAGACAAACTTTTATTATACTTCAATGTAATAATTACGTACATACTCTGCAATAATTTCGTATCGTAAGGGACACGTTTCTGAGTTGTCGCATTGTCTGTGAACTAGTGCTCCAGAAACAAGACAGGCTGTACTTAAATGTAGCGTTACCGGGTTTCAATTCCAATCGTAATATAACTTGAACATTAGTCTGGAAAATGATAAGAAACATGGGGAAGTCAATTGTCAGAAATCTACCATCGTAGTTACCTCTCAGTCATTCCGGTTGGTATACTATTACATTTTCCATTCAACTGAACTGCGACGGAATTCAATAAAAAATCCGTATTGTACCAGTATTTTATCCATGATTCATAGTAAATTTCGTATGATGATGTATATTCGTATTTCCAAACCTTGATATAGTTACTCGCTATAATGATTTTACAAAGGGTCGATTGCTAAATGATATTATGCTTCGTTGGATATGTTTGATAATATTTATGTATTAGAAATTGTGAACTAAAAAAACTAATTAACCACAAGTGTGTAAAATTTAACGTAAGAGTTGTCTCCAATAATGATGGTATTGTTTAGAGATAGAAAACTGTTGTTGGCTGGTTATTATGGAGTCTACTTATTATACCATATATAAAATGCGAGACCTTTCTTGGAATTTATTGTTAAAGCGTGAACTATTGGGAACAATCTACGTTGTTGTCAATGTTCCAGTGTTGGAAATAGGGACAGAGCCATACGAAGCAATTATGTTGCGGTGCTCTCTTGTACTTCTGAATTTGTACTTCTGTACTCCTCACAGGTTTTTTATGTCCCTCTTGTTCAGTGTCAAAGTCCATCAACCATGTGGTTTCTTATTTCATTTTAGTTTTATATTCTGCACATTCCACGTGTCTAATTTGTATAACTTGTTCAGGATTTGTGTGAGGATGGCCTTGTTTGGTAATTATGACGTTCCTATGTGATACACTCTTCACTTCATACTTCTTTGGTGAGGCTAATTATTGAATTATATTTCCGAACGAGTGTCCGGACGTATGCGCAATATTCCAGAATTTGTGTGAATAAAAAGTACATGTAGTTTTTAATGATGTACGTGTCTTTGTTTTTATTTCATTACCAGGTCGTCTGGCACTGCCAGGTTTTACCGCATATTCTGCCTCCAAATTTGGACTGATAGGATTCACAGATAGTCTAAGACGAGAGATGTGGAAGTTTGGAGTTAAAGTGATCAGTATTGAACCCAAACTATACAGGTAGAAGTATTTTTGTTAATTTGTTTCTGGTTATAGTCCAGGGATCAGTATGAAAAGCTTCTGTTACATATGTGTCATAATTCCTGCACTACTTCTTTTACATTTGCAACAAACTTGCAATAAAAAAATCTTGCTGCAGAAGTTCATTTCCAAATTTATGTATTTCAGTATAAGGATGTTTCATTTAATTGTTATCATATGAAATGTATATGAATGCAAGCTAATACCATCACAAAACTCTTGAGAATGTAAGAGTATTATATCTTAGATAGGGCATTAACTTCTGTGTCAAAGAATTAAGTATTGTTTGTGTGAGATTTCTTGATTATTCGTTTTGTATTCTGTTAAATTCTTGCATTTGCTTTTCTAGGACTGCCATATCAGACGCTGATTTTCATGTTCATGTAAATCAGAACTTATGGTCTGAAGCAGACGAGAATGTCAAACTAGACTATGGGGACACTTATTTCCGTGCATTTTTGGATTCCATGCTAAAAAATTTAAAAAGGTCCAGTAGAAAAACATACCAGGTGATTGATGACCTTATTCATGCGGTTAATTCTAAATACCCGTACACACGGTACGTTCCGGGTATCAAAATGCAAATTCTGAGTGATATGTGCGTTGTTCAGCCTAACAGCTTACAGGACCAATTTGTTGATAGAAATTTGACAGTGCCGTGTGTACCTTTCTCGATGAGAACAAAGAAAAGTGTATGACTCCACATTTCATAGAAACTCTGAAATAAATTAATAAAAAACAAAATTTTGTAGTTACGCCCTTCTGGATTAACTTTCTCAATTATACTCCAAGGTGGCGTAAGATGTTTTACAAACGCACGTATATCAGAAATTATTGTGATCTTAACGCAGCTCTCTTGTTTGTTACATGTTGTCATACGCAGGATATCCTTTAATGTATTTATTCAGTGTTGTCATTGAATATTGCATGCGATTATTACATTTAGTTCGCTTGGATTTGTATGCATGTGACACTTCATTACGTATTTAAATTAACGATATTTGTAATCAAAAATAATTTTCTACAATCATTTTTGTACTGTTTATTTTTAGAAGGTTTACAATTAATTAAATTTGTCTATTTATTCTCAGGCTTAATTTTGTTTATTCACAGGCCCATTTATCTCTAATGGGTCATGACGGGTATCTGTAAAGTTGTCGTCCATCTGAATTATTGTTGGTAAAAAACTCAGATGACATTTACCTGTTCGACTTGGGAATCCAGACGGCTGAGTGTAGTCCAGCGTTGTCAATCTGAAACAACGTAACACCATGGTGATCTTGGTGAATGAACGCAACGTAACATTTCAAGGTTTCGCCAACGCATTGCCGAACCGTCAGATGGCCTCCAATACTGGCAGGGTGTTTTAGGTGCCATGATATTACGGCTTACGTCTCATTACACTTGTTTTTTGTTTTTATGTGACTTATTGTCACTGGGGTTTAACGCCGTTTTTCAACAATTTTTCAGTTATATACGGCGACCAGTTCACCTAACCAGTTTTCCTGGACTGTATTAATTTACCCTTCCACAAATAGCCGGCAACTTCTCTACATATGGAGAAAAAAACGACATTTTTGACAAATTTTCATAGAAGAGTATGACCCACCGCGACCGGGATTCGAACCCAGATCTCCGGTTTACAAGTCCAGCACACTAACCACTGGACCACGGCCGCGGCCCCATCATTACACTACCCCTACATACCATGCATGGTGTCTGAAGCAATAATCAATTGATTGCTATGGATTGCCATTCTTTTAGACTGCATGATTGTGTCCATTACCTTCGCAAATTGTATTTGTCTCTAAAAAATTATCAAAAGCCGTATTCCAATATGATATTGAATAAAAAAACAGTGGCCATAATAAATGCTCATTGCATTTGAATGAGATAACAAATATTACTTTAACACGAACCGCTAAGATCACCATTTTATCTTGAAAATTTATTTCAACAAGACTCGAAGAGAATCGTGATTTTTACTTCAATTTGTTCTTCAATTACATCATTAAATGGAAGCTGGGGGAAATTAATTTTAAAAATCATAAATCATCAAGGTAATTTTCATCCAATAAAGAATGTTCAAACAAATATGATCATGTTCTAACCTAATGAAAATAATTTTTATTTGTTTCAAATTATTTATTGGCAATTTGTCATATGTTTTGTGGCTTATTCAAAGCGATCAACGGTGAAACTTTTGAGAACGAAATTGAAAAAAAATGTCAAATGATTATACTAGAAAAAAAACGACAACGATTTCTGACTCTTTCAATGTGGAAAACCCATGACAAACCAGTTAAATGATCAATCAAGATTAGCTCTCGTGACAAACCAGCTAATGATCAATCAAGATTAGCTATGGTGACAAACCAGGTAATGATTAATCAAGATTAGCTATCGTGACAAACCAGGTAATGATCAATCAATATTAGCTATCGTGACAAACCAGCTAAATAAACATGATTGATCATCGTGACAAGCCAACTAAATAAGCAATATTGATTATAGTGACAAGCCAACTAAATAAGCAAGATTGACTATCGTGACAAACCAGCTAAATAAGCAAGATTGACTATCGTGACAAACCAGCTAAAATGCAAGATTGACTATCGTGACAAACAAGCTAAATAAGCAAGATCGACTATCGTGACAAGCCAGCTAAATAACCGAGATTGACTATCGTGACAAGCCAACTGAATAAGCTAGATTGACTATCGTGACAAACCGGCTAAATAAGCAAAATTAGCTATCATTACAAGCTAGCTGAATTATCAAGCAAAATTAAATATATTGACAAATCAGCTAAATTATCCAGCAAGATTAGCTATAATTATTGTCGTGTGTTGTACATTAGCGATACAAGCGATATTCTTCAACATTGAGCATGACGGTTTAATAAATTCATTTAATACGTTATCATTTGCTTACCTCATGTATGTTTAAGTCTGTCTGAAACGGAGCTCCATTTATAAACGGAACATTTATGGAATGATTGGATTGCTCGGAACTGTTTGTATTGCTTCGTTAAGATTTGTAATCATTAACTAAACAAAGTTAATAACATTACAGTTAGGTGAATGATTAATATATGTAATACATATGATGAACATTTTCTAGACGACGTTAAGTGAATACTGCGGGACTTTGGTTGTCGAAAGTTTTCCACGTCAGCATTGTAGATTCCTATTCCGCAATGTAGTAGACATTGACTGTGTTTATGAAGTCTAGATTTCCAATACAGCGATATGAAATTTGGCTAAAGATAATTGCTCGACAAATGTGAGATTTTTATAAGAAACTAATAGGGACCTATCCTATCAAGTATAAATCGAATTATCAGCCTCAGTTTTCACTCCAAACAAACCTGTTGGTGTAATATATTCCATACAAATATCATAATATTTCGAAAGGTCATTTCAATTATTTGTTGTTATATGTTATATATTTCGCTTAAATTAAACGACTTCGATAAATTTGTACTCTAATAACTGAATGTTATTCAGCTGAACCAGTCCGATTTTAATAAGTCATATTTATGATACAAGAAAATATTGCGTTGTATAAGTAGACAACGTGATACACCAGCAGCAACATTTTGTTAATACATATGTATGACAAATTATGTCTTCGATCGCCGTGAACTAATAACTCATGAAAAGCGGCGTAAACTATATAGATATCTTTTTTTATTTATCTACCGTTTGATATATGTTACCAGGTGGGTATACAAACATCCGTGGAATTGTGTTCGTGGGTTTATTGACGGGATGGTTAACCACTGCCAAAAATATATTTTCAATACATTTTATTAATTGTATGCGAAGCATTAAAACAACCAGTCTTCAGCTGGACAACAAAGAAACTACTTTTATACATGATAATAAAATACATATTAATTACAAAATGCTATGAATATGCGTAAGACAATGAGTTATAAATTATTAAACAATCAAACACAATTATTATTTAATACAATTATTAAACGTTTCAAATCATAATAAGCTACAGAATCCATTTGATTAATCGTAACAAAAGGTGTTTTTTGCTGAAAATTACAAATTCTACGTTAACAACATTCACCAACAATTCAAAAACATTCAAGTACGAAAAAAAATATAGCAATAGCCCCATATTTTCGTTTCCTGTGTCTAAACATACTTGCTTTGTCATAGGACATTTTTTTCAGACGCGCTAACCTAACAATAACCTGTTCTAGAACGGCCGCCAAGTAGCAATTGCCACATAGGGCGCACAAAATGACTGCTAGTTACTAATGAAAATTGTATGTTGACAAATGTTGACATCTCCATAGACACTTAATAGCAATGAAGAAACTGCAAGATGAAAAAAGTTCTACGATTGATAGCTTAAACATGCACAACTTATAGGTTCTAGATAAGTACCACCTGAATAATATGCATCGTTTAACACTATTCAAATCGTGAAAAGTAAATACATAAAGATTAGATTTAAGGGATGAAGTAGAATAGTTATAATCTCCGGCGTGACACAGGCTGTCAGTCCGTTTGGCTTTAAATGTGACGGGTTCAACGGCACGGCTCATGTGGAACTATCAGACAAATGCTACATAAATTCTCAAATTGGAATAAAATCAATGTATCAAGTGGTAGAAGTATACTGGTTATGTAAGTAAAATTTATGTTAAATTGTGGACACCTAAGGTGTTACAATATTAGGTATAGGAAAAGTCGTATATCAATACATTTTAGATTTATTCAGACAAAGCCTATTTGATACTAGCTACGTCTAGGAGATTCGTCTATAGCTTTATCCTATAGGGAAATAATAACTTTTGTTTTTCAATTCCTTCTCAGATGTGTGAATATCCCTAAATTTAGAATTACAATGTCTCGATTGATAGTTGCATCACATAACCTATGTAACCTTGGAAACAGGCAGATGACAAAGACCAAGACTGAACCCCGAAAATAGCTTATGTAAAATTTGCTCAAAGATTGACGACGAATATCATTTTGAATGCATTTGAATGTCAGGAAATCCGCAGATTATTCACAAATAGATTATATTTGACAAGACCTGGCATGCTCAAGCTTAAACTGCTCCAAAAATCTTTCCAAGTAGGAAAGCAAAAAAAGGAAAAAGAACCAGAGTCCGTATATTTTCAAAGTATTCAAAATGAAACAAAATGAAAATTGAAATATATGAGTTCTACAAATCCCATGTAGTACGCGCTTATTTACATCATACTTATTCATATGGATGTTTACTATCAACGTAAGTTGTGTGAGAAGAAGAGGTGTCAGCATTTTCTACTTTAAACAACACTATATTAAGTAACAACGCCATCATGATGTCTCAACATCTTTGTCGCTAACAGATGTGCTTTCTCCAGCATTTAATACTACTTGTTTATAGTGATCGCAAATCTTAGAATGTTACAACAAGCCGTATAATGGCTGCTATAAAATCTGTGATTTGTACGTAACAGAATTCATTCCCAGTATTTGCTGCTTAAATTATAGTTCATTTAGAAATTTTAACTCGTTTAAGCATTGTTGCCATCGATCACCTTCATCTGATACGCTGTTCTTTTACGCATGTTTTGTTTCCAGATTCAAACGTGTCAATTAAGAGAGCTTATTAATGCATCTTAAGAAACTTTTTCCCGTAGTCACAAAACCCCACTGAATGATGTAATGAAACAAAAAAAAAATGTTTTCTTCAACATAAAATGCAGAAAATGCGTTCAAGATAACACGAGTCATTGATTAACGCGTTCGCCCACGAAACGTCAATTTTGTATGTTTCCCATAACTCGAAAAGTAGCTCGTTAAAGAAACCTCCTCACTAATATGAAAGTCACCACATCCATTAATTCAATTTTGAACTAATCGCATTGTTTTAACGTAGTTAATTCAACCAAGGACATGATCTCATTTTTTATTTACAGTTACATATTGCGGTCTTGTAGAGAAAGATTCTTTATAATTATTATTCCAATGTGAGGGCTACGCAGTTGTATCAAACGAGTAAAATAAATCTTAATAACAATTTAATGACTTATTCTGACATAATCAAGTTTTGTCAATAACTGATTCATTCATCGTTGATAAAATTTTTCGCAAATTGATTGAATTTTGGTCATAGCATTTGTATGAATATAGATAAGGAAATAATTCCTAGGAAAAAACAACAACACAATATTATACATTTATACAAAAAATCCCACCTTTACAAAAAAGCTTCACCAGAACCTATCAACCCAAAACCACCTGACACATAAATGCCACATAAAAAGTCTACAGAACATGGAAACCATTTTCTTAGAATCATGCAGATGTGATCCCACTAATTGTACAGCGATAAAGGTTTGATAATTTCTGATATGGAACTTACTTAAACAAGACTGGTACCTACTTTCAACGGCTTGTTCACAAATAATACTGTTATCCAATACTTTTAAATATCATGTATCCAGAACTTCGCAGAAGCACCAAATATTTTCATTTTGTTGTGGAAACCATCGTTGACCGCACCACCGCTGGAATATATGTGGTGTCACGTAACACTGACTGACATTCCAGAATCTTGGCATTGTGAGGTAACTTTGGTAAAATTAATTTTCAGTGAAGGTAAAGTAAAGACAGTTCCAATAGGCGGTGGACAACTTCATTATTAAACATAATCGGCTGTTTGAGCAAATTATTTGAGAAATACTGTTGAGAAATTATGTCAACTGTTACCGCTGTAATAAAACTTTCTGATTGATAGTGACTGTCACAAAATTAACCTCTAATTGAAGTAAAAATCTCATCAGTGTGGTTGCCTTTAATACATGCCACAATATCCGAAATACGGTAAATAATAAATGGTTTATATGCACTAGTTTTATGAGAAAGCGATATATAGGACAATTCATAAATACTGCCAGGCATATCCGAGGTAGAATTTATCCCTCTGATTTTATATCATTCGGAAATACGTTTTTTTCAGGACTTTACTATTCATCCTATGAGAGTTGACTGAAAAATATCCGCCTTAATATTGTTCATGCATCGATGAGATGTTTATTGTTGTTGAGTAATTGAAAAAGGAGATAGAAACTCAGGTATTGTCATGGAACGCCTTGCACGGAAATAAAGTACGTTTTAGTTTATACATACAAATGTAATGTTTGTGTGGTGTTTTTTTACATTCAAGTTCATTTATAACTATTTAGTTAGGCTATATCAAGACTCAGTTGGAGTTAATACACGCCAAAATGAGTTTTTCGTCTGAAATTCTAACAGCACATATGCTATAAGCAAGCTTATTATTCAAGCATCACCCTTGTTTTATTAAGTGATGGGAATTGAGACTTTTATCTTTGCCGAGTTTTTCATTTTTAATGGAGAATAATTTAAAAACAACTAAGTTGAGCGCTAAATAGTTGCTGAGTAATTGATGTTCATGTACATTGTCTTTTTAACATTTAAAACTACTGACACTGGTTGCCTTACCATGATCAAGTCTGATTGATCCATTGATGTAGACTCTTACTTATACCCATTACAACAAACAATTGGTCTTCTTAACCCGTTCTTATCTATCTGGTGTGTCAGTTGGTATTCGGTATTCTTAACCCGTTCTTATCTATTTGGTGTGTCAGTTGGTATTCGGTATTCTTAACCCGTTTGTATCTATCTGGTGTGTCAGTTGGTATTCGGTATTCTTAACCCGTTCTTATCTATTTGGTTTGTCAGTTGGTATTCGGTATTCTTAACTCGTTCTCATGTATTGGTTTGGCAGTTGGTATTCGGTATTCTTAACTCGTTCTCATGTATTGGTGTGTCAGTTGGTATTCGGTATTCTTAACTCGTTCTCATGTATTAGTGTGTCAGTTGGTATTCTTAACTCGTTCTCATGTATTGGTGTGTCAGTTGGTATTCTTAACTCGTTCTCATGTATTGGTGTGTCTGTTGGTATTCTTAACTCGTTCTCATGTATTGGTGTGTCAGTTGGTATTCTTAACTCGTTCTCATGTATTGGTGTGTCAGTCGGTATTCGGTATTCTTAACTCGTTCTCATGTATTGGTGTGTCAGTTGGTATTCTTAACTCGTTCTCATGTATTGGTGTGTCAGTTGGTATTCTGTATTCTTAACTCGTTCTCATGTATTGGTGTGTCAGTTGGTATTCTTAACTCGTTCTCATGTGCTTTGTGTAAGTGTCAGTTGGTATTCCGTATTCTTAACTCGTTCTTATCTCTTTGTCGTATCTGTCATTTATTACTGGAGTATTTTCTAACTATCATTTCTAATCAAATAACGAGGAATATAACAAACAAGGCTGGACAATTCAATTGATTCATTCATAGCCCATAAACTTGAGGATATCGTATTAAGATAAGCTGCTAACGTTTGGGTTGCCTTTAAAGCGCCTCCTTAGTAACACAAATCTTAGGCTTAAGAACAATAAATAGGGCTAGTATTGCGTTGTAAGTAGATGCTATCATGTTTTATGACTGTTGGTGACCTGCTTTATGTTTAAAGACATAATCGGAAATGACGTGATTTTTTACAGTGAATATTCACCAGCTTTGGCTTCTATAACACGCAGTGCTTCATTTTCTGTGCATGAAGTGACATTTCCTGTTTCTCTACTTTCTCTATGTTTGGTTTTGTTATTAACATGTTATTACTTTATATAAAGGACATCAATGACGCATATAGACGTGGTTTTCTGAAAAGAAGCGTTGATAAATGGATATTATTTACACCGTGGCTGTCTTGATAGACGAGTAAAGGGGTCAAAACGTGTGGGTAAAATTAGTCAAAACGTTCGGGGAAAATAACAAATCTACACCAATGAGCTTCATTAAGTTGGCGCTCTATTAAATAAATTTGACAATTATTTAGGCAGTCCACTTTATATGGAATACTGGTTATCAAGAGTTCAAAGGAACTACATCACATGTACTATTCTGTTTATATTATGTACCTCAAGTTACAACATGTTCATGCTTCCTCCCAAACAACATTTTCACCAGCCAACAAAGCTCGCACCAATCCACACACACTCAGCAACAATCACTTTCCAACAACCTACAGAAAATCGTGCGTCTTGATCGAATCTTTCAAAACCTTGAGAAAAGACGTCCGAATCATTTCTAAATTAGTTACACTATACATGGTCCTTGAATAACATAATGATGTATAAAACAATGACTTCAGAACTTGGTTTGTTTGCCAAATAAGACATAATGGAAAACGACGCCTTCTTTTTCAATAAATATATTTTTAATAGGCTAGATTAGAGAAATTCTAAGCGGAATGTTTGCCAACCTATTCTGAGAACTGGTCTTCAAGCGTTACCTCTACAAGAATTTCAGAAATAACGGCACACAAAATTGTAAGAATTATTTCTGAATGACACTTAACGGTATTAGGTCTACCCTTTGGCATAAAGTGAGTATGTATAACAACTACTGCGACTTTTCAGTAACAGTTTTACAACTTCTGTAGAAGTTAGGGACCAGCTCGTCACCAGACTCCACTGTCATGGACACAATTTGGTGATCTAGGACCACTACGTCCTATATTCTTAATGAGAATAAAAAATATCTATCAATTGTACAGCAAGCTTCATTTCGTTCCTTCGTCTGTGTTCATGATGATAAAGTCATGGAAAATAATGAGCTTGAATAAAGTAGTTGGCGAGACATTACAAATATTTATTCCACTCTTTTCCCGTCAGTTTCTCGGGCTACATTAAATGGTTTACATGGTTTTGGTTCTAAAATGTTGAAATATTGTCAGAATGCTAGGAAATATTGATTCTTAGAGCCTTCGTTTGATATGGATATTTGATATTTTATTGTCTCAGAGAATTGATATGTCGCCATGGAGTCTCTGCAGAATTTAATGCTTCAATACGAATACTTAAGTTCATCATAATATCAGTAGGATATAGAAATCAAGGAATTTACAAGCAGCGGAGATATTTTGTTGATATTTTGTTAAATGTCACTCAAGTCAGTGTACAGAAACGCAGATTACTGAATATAAAACAAAACGAAGCAAAACGCAGAAAAAACAACACAAGAACAAGAACAAACAAACAACATTTTATAAACAGGGAATCAATTTATTTGGGTATGGATTTGTAGATTTATGAAGCTACAAATGTCGATCGTCAAATATTCACGTTGGTGTGTAGGACCAATGATCTCTTGTTTGTTTTGCACTCTGCACGCTGAACTAAACCAGCGCGTTTGTGCAAAGAATTGGATTATCGACACATATGCTATTGTTTTGACGCCCTTTATCAACAGTCAGCTCTGCGAACAAACTACTTTCCCAGTATCTTATATAACTTTTATATAATTCGTTATAAGTATTATACTTTTATTACTTTTTCATCCTCCGAAAGTACGATCGGGAAGCTTGGTCACAATGGCACTGGTGTATCGTTGGCCAACGTGTTCAAGATCTGGTGTAGACACAAGTTTCTCCTATAGTCATTCTGATGGAGGATAATTTTACCAAAAGCCACATATTTTCCACCTGATCGACACATCACGCTGGAATGAGATTGAATTAGTAAGAAGCAGCAATTCATGAAAAGCTGATCAGACTACCTGTCCACCAAAATTACTTGTAATAGTTGGTAATCAACGTTTTTTTTATAGATTCAAACAAACATCGCGTATCTTGGTATGGAGACCTTAATTAGAGACCTGTTTTTTCCGAATGGCTTAATTCCTGTTTATGTACGGATTAACGAGGCATTTATTCATGGAATTTCACAAACTTGACATAGCAGAACCCTTCTGAGACGACCTATGAGACGTTACTTCAGAATTATGTCAAGCAAGTAATGACTTGGTAACAGACCGAAAGACAATTCAAACATTATTGGAACATAAATAATATTTCTACAACATTTGTATAGAAATTGCATCATTGTTTTGGAAAGGAAGACAGCATAATCAAATGCTGACATCTCGGGGGACAAACAAATCTGACAAAATTGAGAAACCAGACTGTACACAACGGCGTTTATATACAGTTCTCGATAGTGCGACAGCGTACGTAACGTAGACGGACACAAAATGAAAAAAAATATGTTACGATAAATCACTTTAAAGAAAGTAGAACCCAGTTTCTTTGGAATGTAACAAGCAATATTTTACCTATTTACACCGACTGCATTTCTTGCACCAACACAGACTCTCAAATTACTAAAACATTTCAGAATATGTAATTCCAATCCCGCCAACTTGGCTAACACCAATTCTCACACGGCAACCTGGTTCACAAGTCCTAAGACAAAGAACTAATACGTGATCATTCTGTGATTCATTTTATCAACTAAAATTCCGAGCAAGTCAAGCCAGTAAGAAAATTCTATGAGAAGAACGGCAAGTTTTCAATGGAGGCTAATGTTCATTTCCGTCTCTTTAATACATAATAATGTAATTTTTGTTGTAGATTTGCGCGATTAAATATTAATAGATCTCTCAAGTATGCGCAAATATGCGTCTCATGCAACATAGGTAAATGTGAGTGACGAATATAATTTCATATAAGAGAAATGAAGTATATAACATACAGACATTCCTAAGATGGTATCACTGGTGGGTGATGTAATTATCTAAACAGTATTAAGTTCTTCATTCAACTTAAATCTGGTTTTATTGCCGCTTGCATTAAAAGTACAAAAGATCCTTGGCAAATATTGAATACAACCTCACTATACCTGCTTTTATCTTGGTTGATATTCAAACTCGTCCATGATATTCTTACATAATCACAACATCGAATGTATTTGTTGCTTGGCCGTCCCTATAATAAATATATATTTTATAAATTTATCGACAGCAACAATATAACGAAATATTGAAAAGAGCTCATTATAACTTACTTTTCCTGGACGGAACAGGAATTTTCAGCCAGTATGAACTAAACCACATGTATATAATAAATATTTTTATCCAACTTTAAGTATATATCATTCAAACTAGCTTGAAAAAAAAATTGAAACTACATCGAATACAAAAAAGAAAATGCTAACTAGACAAGCCAACTCAATTTTAAACTTATTTTTGTCCAAATATAATCTTGAATTGTTGAATTAACGAAAACATTATAAGAACAATCAATAATAAGCATAGACGTTGAACAAGCTGATACCTTTAATATTGTCAGATGCCAAACATTCGGACAAATATAATGTATTATTTAATAAAAAATCGATTTGCGTAATAATTCTTAATAAATACTATTTCTATGGTAACAAAACAAGCTCGTTAGGCGCAATCCTCTATCTATATATTGATGTAGTATCTGTATTTAGAATAACTTTCGATGTGTAATTTGGAATAATCGACGGTTTAGTTAAAAGGTCAGACTTACCAACCATTATGGTATTACATGACGTTTGTAAACGACCAAGGAGTACCTGGTAGCTGTTTATTAATTTTGCTCAATTTCTATTGCATCATTATTTTTTCATTTGTGTTCCAAAATTGTGTATATACAGTGAACAACATTTTACATAATTTCTGATTGTGATTTTAAGGAAATAATTAAACAATTAAATGTAATTTTACTAATTCAAAGAATAAGTAACCTTGGTTGGCACATTTCAATACTAGTAATTTGGTTATTCCAACACGACAAACACCTGGTAGATATTTTTGTTGATGTTACAGACTTCTGTAATAATTCTTCTGGTCTAGACTTGCACTATGTAGTTGTTATCGGAACAAATAATTAGCAGAGGATAAATTTGATAGCTGGGCAGAGGACAGGAACAAACGACGTAATTATATGTTCGTTGTTGATTGTATTGTATGTCTTTTATTTATTATGTTGTACTTTTTTATTTTGTGTTGCCGAGAAAAGTGTGAGAATGGACCCATTAATATAGTTAAACAACATCAGCGCTTTGGTGCATATTGTTTCAGGGCAGTTTCCCACTAGTACAGTCCCTGGGGACCTCCCGTGTGCAAAAAAGGTCCATGGACAAGTTTTATGTCAGTTTAAAAGCTACATGTTTGAAGTTTTCAAAACATTTGGGTGGACATGTGTAATTATGGTACGTTTTGAGAAACCCAAGATCGCCGCCAAATAATTGAAAAAAAATCACCTATTTTTATTTTCCTGGATAATATAATTTTTTTACAGTCAGGTAATTCAAGCATTTTCATTTATTGTATATTTTCTGGATAGGAAAATCCTACTCAAAGTCTATATAAGTATATTTAATCAGCTTAATTACATGGTCTTTAAAAGAATGAATCATTTTATAAAAGCCAGTGTATACGATTTCTTTATTTAAGTTGTTTTCCCAATAATTATGTATGTAAGGTTTTGCAAATTGTTTCAATGTTTGTTTCACGTTCTGATTCTTTATCCATGTATATCTTTGATTCTGTCCTGACGTTCGCTGAACAATTGTTTAATACTGATTTCACGTTCTGATTCTTTATCCATGTATATCTTTAATTCTGTCCTGACGTTCGCTGAACAATAGTTCAATATTGGTTTCACGCTCTGAATCTTTATCTATGTATTTCTTTAATTGTATCCTGGCGTTCGGTGAACAATAGTTAAATATTGGTTTCACGTTCTGATTCTTTATGTATATCTTTAATTCTGTCCTGGCGTTCGCTGAACAGTAGCTCAGCATGAATTATGTGAAAAGGTTCGAATAAGTTGACTTTACAAATAAAAGACATGCTGTACACCACATATTTCGAGAACAAAACATTTCATTTTGGTGTATTGAAAAATAAAAGTTATTTTCTATTAATGATGTCTTACTATTTAGACTCTATGCTCGAACGCTGGTGGTAACATTTTCATGTCTTCAGTTGTGAAATGATCGATTAACGAATTCAATAAACACATTTCAAATATTCTAATCAACGTCGCACAGGCATTATATCTGTATGCTATTATAACAACTTGAACTTTTATTATTTTATTTAGTTGTCATTACATCAATAATTTATTATATTCGGCCAGTTTTATATCATATAACGTCATATTCAGTTTCCATCATATGCTGTAATCTTCTACACTGTGTGCATCTTTAATCATATTATGTCGTTCATAATTCTTACTTCATTCAATCAATATTGCCTTATACTTTGTCTGTACGTTATTATATCTTGCACATACCAAGTTATGAAGTGGTAACTTCATTATAATAATGCGAGTCTTAGCATCGTTTTGCTGTCTTTGCACTGAAAATGCGAGTGCGCGTGTGACATAGATTGAAAGCTCCTTATGAAGTATATTTAGGGAGTTTATAAATGATTCTATGAAATAAAACACGAATATATTTGATTCTGCTAACTATTTGTTTGTAAGACATTGTTCAAGCAAAGAATGATACAATGTTGTTTGTTGTTTTTATATAAAGCTTTCACCTAGAAGTTTTGGATTTATTATCGCTAACTGTATGTATTAGGAAAGTGTTTACTAACTGATTGAGACTGGACACAAAAAACTCGAGTTTTTTAATGATAACATGGAAAATATTAATGAATTTATATTTATTGAGTACTGGCTTTCTTAAATGTTTCCAATCAGCTTTGAAATGTGTTTGCCGATCATTTGAACGCTACAACTGAAGGCATTTGTATATCAAACGTTTGGAATCAAATATTCGGTAAGACACGATGTTTACTTATTCTATGTCGATTCAGTAAACACGTGTATTTTTCTTGCCTCTCTGTTGCTTGCTTGAAGTAAAACGGGCTAACCTTGATTTGCATAGGTCGTAAATCCTAGCAATGCATGCTTACGCCACAGCGGTGAAATTCCGATGAGAAATGGATTGCATTGGGTAAACAAGCAGTTAATTTAGTCTTGTTTTCTTGTAAATGTACGTACTGCATGTTTATGCATTCTTCGCATACAAAAGTAGCATTTTCAAAATTACTAACGAATAATTATTTTCACTTGATCATATAATTTATCAATTTTAGAAACCGTCACAGTCCTAATTATGACAAATTGGCACTCTTGTGATGTCTGCAATCAAAATGCTTGATGTTTTGTATTAGAATTTCAAATTGTCTGCAACGGTAACCATTAATACAAGATATCTTTGGCATTTGACATTCACCATCTTCATCTCCGTATAATACACGCCACCTTTCAAAAAAAACCACATTGTGTCTGACCGTATATAGAAACCTATACATTTCATTCTATGATGATAACCAAACACAACATCGATATAATTTTCTTAAGAGTCCTAATTTTTGAAGAATCAGCTTCGAATTTTATGATTATTTAAAGGCACGGCATGTTATGGATTTTGCACACGGTAATAAAGTAGATTTTTGTCCCTTCAACCGACAATTCATAATTGCCAGAAAACTGAATGATGTCGCATCCCACGATTGGGATTGATAAAATGATTGTCACACACTTTCCACGTCTCTGAAACAGGTAACAATGTTGACTGATGTATTCATTAATTAATATGTTATAGTTTTGATGCTTCACATCTATATTCTCTATTGATGTAAAATAAAGAATAGAAAAGAAACAAATGTGAATTCTAAGAGATGTCTCAAGCAATAAATGAGATGTACGACAAACATCACGTAATTCTAACGAATGAAAAACTTGGGAAGAAAGTTCATAATTGTATTCCATGTAATAGAATGCAGAAGTACATAATTTCCTTGAGGACTCTTCAGAGAAATAAGGCGACTGGACAAATGGTCTTTTCGCCACGTAATCGGGAAACAATCAAGTGTTAGAAGGCAAATGACAGGATCGGTTTCCACTATAGTTCGATAAAAGTAAAAAAATATCTAATTGTCTGTGTGGTAAGATGTTTATTTTTGCATGTGACAATATCCAATAATCCGTCTTTATTGGTGATCGGAATGGTCGCGTTACCAGTTGTTTTCAGATAGAGACAGTCTGAAATAATTGATTATATATATAATTATATTTTTCTTGCTTCTCGCGCACTGTAGTAGCTAACATATTTGCATTATATTTTACAGAATGATAGAAACTATTGAGAAGAAATCTCTATCTGGCGTACTTTTTAATCAACACTTTAATTACGATTTCTTGTAAAGATCATTACTTTTCAAAGGTTTGGTTCAATTTGCAAACAACGACTGGGAACATTGAAAAGAAGAGCACGATTGAACCGTTACTTTGTCGTTTTTATTTTTTCATCTCCATTGATTGTGCTTGTTTGTACGGGCCCTATACGCAAAAAAACTTTCAGTACATTTTGTCTTACCTGTACACAATGATTCTGAGAATTGAAACCGTGTTAGAAACCGTGAGTGCATTTCTTTATTACTATGCAATTTGTTTAAGCCATCTAAAAAGTAAATACATTTAAGTTGTCCCCAAATATAGAAAACATCTGTAATGTAGTGTAGTGTAATGTTACGATATTTAAAAGCAGGGTACCATTTATGTATACGAACTATCATTTTTCAAATAACATGCGCATCTTTATTCTATTGTGTGGTTGTCACATGTAACACCACTGGTTCCTTTTACAAATTTCTACAGTATCCTATGATATTTTCCCTCTCACATGTCCACTCCCTCCCAGCCACCCACGCACAAATGCTTCGGCGGGGGATTTGCCACGCCACGGCTGCGGTCATTTTTACTGATTCAGTTTGTTTGCAGTTCTGTCTATTTAATGGATTTTGTGTCCTGTTTTGAGGATTCGAGGAGCAATTTTTTTTTGGATTTGTAGCCTTTTTGTCACACTCCTTTCTCTTAAGTGTTATTACATCACTATAAAAACGTGAACACCAAACGTTCTACGTTTTGTTGTTTCGTTATTTCTTTCAGGATTATTCTCTTTCTCCGAATAATAAAGCAAACAAAACGATGTTATAGAAATATTAGCTTGACGTCAATATCGTGTTTTGTTGCCATTCCTGAAACCTTTTGTGGTAATGAAAACCAAATTTGATAATTGCATAAAAAAACAAAATCACCCTTAGAGCATTTTTTTTCCATGTGTCTTTATTAAAGACAGAAGACATAGTCAGTTTCAATTAGAGGTAATTCATTAAAATGCATCTGGGGTTACAAGAAACACTATACTTTTAAGGGGGATGTTACAACTTCTGATTGCTTGCGGGTACCCTGTACTGTAAGAACGAATAATCTAGCAGTTGTATGAAATGATTTGACATCGGTACTAGAAAGAATATACTTTATAAATGAATACTTACCTGGAGACTATGAGAGAAAATTGGATGCCATTTGGATAATTGTGTCACCCACAAAAGATTAAGATAAGATAGATGTCTTGTAAGAATTAATAAACTTTGAACCAAAGATATTACTTTTAAGTTTTAATGGCTATTTTGATAAAATAACTGCACATTTTGTTTTTTGTATAATTTTGTAAAATATATCTAAACAAATAAATAAATATAAGTAGAATAATTTGGACATTTATCATGTAATAAATGCTTCATTGTGTGGAATAACGAAGAAATAAATGAGACTTAATGTGGTGATTAATGTGGCGTTCAGGGAGACGTTTAGCGCTGAGTTACGATATTCTTCTTCAAGTTTTTATTTCAACATCGACATGTCTTCCATGATGTTTATGTTATACAGCGGAGGCCAACACATTCTGTTTATCGGATCTTTCGGAAATTATTAACCAACTGCATCGTTCATTTATTTTTGCACGCCCGAACACCAAGTCCTTGTTAAGGTATTAAAACCACCCATCGTAATTTATTTATTGTGACATTTTGAGGGAAACCGTTTTTACTTTCTTGTTGTTCTTTAATCGTGACGAGTCTCTAATTTAATCACGTGGGGGTTGTTGGAGCTATAGCATGCGCAGGATCATGAACACCGAAGGCAAAAACGTGATATAACGAAATACTAGGAGTGACTTAATCAAAATTTCATTCACGACGATAAATTATCTACGTCTAGGTATGATATTATAAAATTCTACTTCCAGACAATCAGCTGCTCTATTAGGCTAGGTACAGACTATATTCGTAATTTCGTCTTCTAAATTAGGTTTATCACACTCATCGTTACAGTCATCAATATTCACTGACATTTGTATCTAGACAATCCTTTTTCAAAGATCATATAGCAAATCAAATGTTTGCAAAGTATTCGCAAAGTTGTCGTCATTTTAATGATGTCCACGTATGAATCAGGATGGCGGGGTTTTAGTGCATTTTAATCACAGTGTTTTGTTTTCTTTTACGAAATATTTATCATGTGGCGAAACGTGACTGGGAATCGAAATTTCGTGAATGAAGTTGTGGACAGTCAATTTGAAAGGAAAGTTACATGTATTGCCCGTGCAATTTCATGGGAATCCACTGCCAATCTAAAAGTTTCCGTTCGTTATTATGAACACATTACAGCAGCCTACTGCGGCAACTTTGGTTTCAAAGTTTGATTTGCATTGGAATATTTAGATAATGCACATCATTTATTTTTACTGTGTAATAAGACAAAGGTGGGGGCACGTCAGGGCCATTATAAGAGCGCCCATTTGTGACTAGGTCTGGGTGAAGCTGATAACATTTGACTTTTAAAATAAAATTGAAGATAAAACTCATGCAGTCATTATTAAAATCATTATCCAATTCTCTACATTGAAAGGGCGTATTAGCGTTTTCAATTAATACAAGCTAGAATATAAATATTTATATATGTAAAAGGGATGCGCAAGAATGGAAATGACATTCTTACTTAAGTACTATTCTTGATTTCTCCGTAACTCATAAATAAGATTTATTCATTTATTTGAAACATTAGCATTGCATCAATGTGCCTATAACACCAGGAAATTTGCTTCCATCACTTGATGTATGTGCCACCACACACAGTACAGAAGATGAAACTTATTTGGAGAGCCTCATTACTTTATAATATATCTTTATTCTTCAAACATCAAAAATATTTTATGACAAACAATTGAATTTGCATTATATTTACAGAAATGCAGATCTTTTATGATATTTGAGCTGCCCGTTTCTCAAAATAGAAACACTAAGCAGATATCATTTCGAGAAATGGAATTCATTTTATATAAGTTTTGGACCGTATGATAATAATGCTATCGGCGAAAGGTAAATAAATGCTAAAGATTTAGAAACAGATGGTATTGATATTCAATATATACTTTAAATACATACAGAATCAAAGTAAATGACGCTTGCTATACGAATCTTCATTGAAAGTAGCTTATTTCATTTAAGAACAATGGGTATGCGATAATCACGCGAGTGCTCAGTTCGTCATTCAGAGACTGAGCAGCGGCTTCTTGAAACCTGAGCCACAATTAACTTTTTAGATAGCGTCCCCGTAAAACACCCAGACAAAATGATATGCCAAGTGTAATCTGATCTGACATGTTTGAAAATGCGTTTGCTTAAATCGCATTCACACGACCTAAGTCACGTACTCGTTTGATGTATACTTACAGATGTGGCAACTTGAACTAAAAAGTACGGGCTGAGAACACAATGCTTGTTTTGAGAAGCCCGATTAATGACGATAAGCAATGCTACCCTAACCAACCGCATACAAGTCTTTGATATATCAACCGAAATACACACAGACATGAAGAAATTTAAGAAATGCTAATCTGCCAATAAACAAAAAACGCTGACCATTCAAACATAAAACATGAACAAGACTGCAGTAGAAGGATGGTTCAACAAAACTGGTTAAGACGTCAACATTTTCGTGAGAAATATTTCGACCACTTATCTCCGACGTTACGATGCGTGTGAAGTGAAATTCGATAAACTGCATTAAAATTTATACAAGTAATTCCATCGTATAATTGAAAATTATTGGCCATTCTGGATAACAAAGTAACGCTTTGCAGACACATTTATTATTCTCTGTAATAAAATCAAGTGTACGCGGAGAAATGATTTGCAAAAAATAGTGCATTGTTTACTTAGAAGAAAGCAATATTCAATGCATGACAGCATGAAAATGACAGTGTTCTCTTGTTCTGGTACTCGGCAGCGTATGTTGTACACAACAAAAGATGTTTACCTTTCTGAATTCTGTTGCGACAAACGTCTGTTGAATACATGAATTTATGGAGTTGTCTGCAAATAATAATCAAGATTTTGAACCTACCTGTGGGTAGTGTATATGTATTTGGCAAATTGAAAATACCAAGAATTATACGACAGCCTTTGTTTAAATAAATAAGAATAATAATACCATAATTATATCGAAGGAATATGGTTTATTAGGTTTTTAGTATTTAGTTCTCCGATATATATATATGAGATAAAACATGTGGCATTGTGCCCACAGAAATTTAGGGCTTGCCATTTGTGAGAAAAATAAGTCAGATTAATGCGCAATACTTTTGAATGAGCTGCCAGAACGCGATACAACGTGCAATTTAGAGAGGACTTCTCCGGAATTAATATCAAGTTATGATGAAGGAATGTTTGTGTGGTGTACATATCTGGCAATGGCAATGCTTCGTACCAACAATTGTCCGAAATTTAATAAACCGCGGTGAAAAATGAGCTGAAGATCGTCTCAATTTACGATTACTCGTTGTTGTATGCAAGTCCACCCAATAAGATCAGCCAGTAGAAGGCGAGTTTGATCATCAAGCAGTTACCTCTATATGACAACTTGGTGGAGGATGATATTCAAGTTCATTTATCTATCTTACATTCTTTACTTCAGTTTAACGTCACACCAACAGACAGCGTCATGTGGCGACTTTCCAGTTATAATAGTAGGGGGAGACCTTAGGTTTACACCTGAGCTTAACCATCGACCTTTCGCAAGCTTGCTAGACAGCTTATTCACTTGTAAAATTTGATCTCGGGCGGGATTCGAACTCACAGCAGTAAGGGACTGGTGATTAAATGTCAAAGAACATTACCACTCTACCACTGGTCCCCTTTACCTACCATATCTGATTCACACGTTGGTTTCTCAAGCTAAGTAAAGGGAAACTAAGTAAGTAAGTATATTTGCGTTTTTAAAGAACACTGGCAAAGTCAGATGTGGAGGTTTATAGGTATGAAATGCATACCTTCATACGTCTTTTCTCTGCAATCGCGACTCCATAGTGAAATTGGTATATTGTGTTGTAGGAACTCACATTCTTACTTTCAAATAGGTTGTAATGCTTATTGATTGCCTTTGGACTTTCCGTATTATGATATGTTTTACTCTACAATTTGCTTAACATCCCCACGGAACAACGGAAAAGAAGACGGACACAAACAAAATGTGATTTTATTCTACCTAACAATTTTCATGGTAGGTGATTCTCGTGTAAACTGGGTGCATCAGTTTCATGACATGTTTGAAAATCTTGCTTTATATGGTCATAAAATCCACATCTTTGATGGCTTTGATTTGCTACCTTTAGATTTTAGACCTGAGACCGATATAGCTATCTTTTTAGGAACAGACCCTGAAGTAAAAAGAACGTCATTTAATATTCTGTGTGCTGTTATAAACAAAATAAAACAGAAGTTCTCTTTTGTTTTGTACTTTGTTATAGCTATAAAATAAACACATTAATGACTCTTTTTGAACAAAACACACGAATGAAGAAGAAGTGTTCTAGCAGATTCGCTTCAGTTGAAATTGTATTTATTAAAACCCAAACCAATGACATTCTTCTGTTTGAAGGAGAGTACTAACAGTTCCTAAATCAACTCATCCTATGACATAATGTAAATAATGATCATAAGACAATTTTAGATGACCATTGGTGATCATCAGTCCAAAAAGCTCAAGGACCACGGACTAGTTCGGGCCTTTAGTCCACGATCTGAGACCCTTTTTATGACGACCAAGACTTGTATGAATGCTGTATTTTATGGATGGAGCAAACAAATTGTTGGGTTTTTTTATGAAACATGAACATTTGAATGTCGTAAAAATTCTCCAAGAGCTTTGTTTGTGCCGATCAGAATGCCATTAATCTGTCAATGCAAATGAATAATTGCCAGTGTTGCCAGTGCATTTCCCTGATAAAATGGTCACATCCTTTGATAGTAATTTCTTTTGACATCTAAACAACATAGAATTAATTCAAAGTAATTTATTTCACGATAATTCATAAAATTTCCGTTCTTATGCATGTATATTTAGTTCGTTCATCTTATGGGACATAAATAGATAAAGATAGGACTCCTAGAAAAAAAAACATATAAAATACTACCTTCCACCCCTCAATGCATAAGACCATACAAAAAGGAGGACAAAACACAGTCTCTAAGAGGTTAACCTCTTGGAACAGTCTGCAGCAAAATACAGGGGATTTATTATTGGTTTTGAGGGCCCCTCCCCTAACACTTACCCCAGAGAAAACAAAACAATATAATTACGTAAACGAATAATCAAAAGATACAAAAATATAACACATTACAAATCAACATATAAAACCAATTAGTTGAATTTCAAGGTATATAAATACATGAAATGGAATAAATATCAGATGTCTAAAATACAAAAATAACCATACTGGTAAAGGCAGCATCTTGCAAATTAATTTTGTCTTTCAAATATGTAGCCAGTGTATTTTCTAAAAATTCTATGGCATATGTTAAACCCTTCATTGCTTCGTAAAATGATTAATTCGCCTTGATAAGCAGTAAAAATAGACAAACTTTTTATATTTTAATATTTCTTTGTCGCGAGATGACAAATCTTGCCAGGAAAGATTAAAAGGATGTTTTTAATAAGAAAACTGATCTCATGGATTAATTTTATCAGTATATTCTGCTCCATTCGAATGGTTGTTATCTTGTTTTGTTCATTAATTGTCAGCAATTTAGTTTGATGCACTATTCAGTAAAAAGAATGTATGGTACGCTTAGTTCATATAAATGTTAGCGTTATCTCGTAACTGTGTCTTTGGATTGAATTTTTCTGTTACATTCTCACGACATGGACTATATCTCATACGAAAAGAATCAAATTATGTTTTGGACCATAGAAAATGAAGGCTAAATGTTTTGCACGATAAAGAAGAATAATGATATTGCTACGTTACACGCACCGTTTCTGAAAATTGTGGTATTAGCTGAAAAGGAATTCTTTTATCTCAAAGAAAATGTTTTCTAGACATAAGAACTGTCTTTGTATTGTACCGACGTAGTGAATAATTGAATCGGAGGATTTGCAGTTTTGTAAAAACATTGAACTGCAATGTGTGATTTTAATATAGAATCTTTCGGAGAACATTAATTTTCTTAGCCCGCCCGCTTTGCTCAATAGATGGAGCGTAAGGTGCATATATCATAGGTTCGTGAGTACGAATCATTGTCGCGGCTCATGTTATCTGTGACAATTTGGTTAAAGACATTGTTTCTAGGGCAATTAACGCCGCCGCTGATCATCTAAGCGGAGAACTTCCCGAGAACATGGTTAGCACTAGTACGGATATCCAGGAACATTAGGTTAATTGTCCACCAGTGTATGAGTGAAATCTAGCTTCTAATATGTTCGTATAAGATCAACAGTCACGTAGAAAAAGAGGATAGTTCGAATGGTGTAATTGATTTATAAATTCATTATATTACCGCATCAGACTAAATGCTTTGGGATAAAACACCCTTTTTCAGATTGAAAATGAAATTTAAAAAGAAAAAAAGGTTACCTGATCGAATTGTTTATAAAGGGGACGACAAACGTAGTGCAGAATCTACTCCCTTTTGGCATTTCTTCAGGATCCGTTTGTTCTTCCTGTCTGAACGGTTTGAAAACTGGATCAATCGCCGAATGTATTATGACTGTGTAAAAATCACCAGGTCGGAAGCTTTTAACATTGAATTGAAAACTGAACTTACTATGGCTTCATACGAAAAAATACTCAAATCATTAATGGCACTAAATATGTCTAGAAGAAACACGTTGCTTCCAAACAATGTATAGAACCGTTGTTATGTTACAACTCGTAAAGAGCTAAAAGGTACAACGCAAATGAGATCTATTTCACGAAGTGGATCGAATTTTTGTATGGTGCTTTTTTTATTTCCAAATCGCAGATATGGTCAACTTTGTAACACTTCTAGTCTTGTCAATTGTCAATAATAAGGCATTTCGTGGTGAACATTCGGACATCGTTATTGTACATGTGTTCATAGATAAACTGACCGCACATAATCATACCACTGGTACGATACAAACATTTATAAATGAAATAGATGAAGTGTTTAATAGCAATATAACAATAAGTCTGAAGCAGGCATATGATATCCGTTATGTGATTCTATGGAGGAAATCTTATTCCTTTAATAACATTTAGTCGTACAACATCGAAACTGAGAAAGTATAATCTGATTGCTTTTGGATTACGTGAAAAAATAAGCTCTTGGCGTGTTTTAACCGTACTCGTGCCTTGAAGAATGTAATGTTATCTGCAAGAATGAATATAATACAAAAAACGTTTGAGCCTCTGCTGTTCAAACATTCAGCTGAAGGTGAAGTATGTTCAGAATAGTGTCTTACTCATTTATGCTCTAAAATCAACACTCGTTAGGCGCAATGATCCGAAGTTATTATCAACGTGAATATAAATTTTAAAGCCAAATTTATACCTGTTCATATCAATCACAAGTTTTTACTTGTGTATGATCTTTTGTTTAAACAGGATTATGTCGTTCTTATATAACACAAACACATATTTTTGGAAGCGTGATAAACGTACACTACAATTTAAATCGTCATTAAAAGATTATATTCAATTAAGTGAACAAGTGCTCACAATTAGCTTCTCAAACGTTCGAAATGCGAAATCGTTAATCACCATAAATTAAACTAGTCACTAATTAATAGAGGATAAAAACTGTGACAAATTACAAGAAATGGCATAAAAGCGAGGGTTAGCAAGATAACACAACAATATTCCAACAACGTCACGGACTAATTGACAACGCATCAACCAGCAAAACGTTCGTAACATCACTGAAATGGAAATACATAATTTGATATAGCATCTTAGCGGATCAGGCAAAATAATGTGTTTATAACTTTGAATCGTTTATTTCATAAAAAAGGTAAATATTTGCATAAGGGGAGGCGTTAATTATGAAATACCTCTCTTAATCTTTACTTTATTTGTATAAGTAAATAGATATATGTTAAACGACTGTCGAACCGGGCGCCTTTTAACCGCGTATTTCTTTCTGTAATCAGGAGGCTTTAGTCCTATATTCGTTCCGTAAGCCTATTGTCTGTATAGAACTTATTTTGGCTTCTTGTTACTGGAGCTCTTCCATATAAATCACATTCCCTTCCAGATTACTGTCAAGTTACGTGGTATGTGTGTTTATCCATTGTGAGCACATCATTGTGTCCCAATAAAGTTTGTAATTCGTAACATCGAGGTTTTCATGTATCGTTTCAGAAGAAATGAAATTTGTCTAGACTTGGTTGATAGAATGTGGTATAAAAGTATTCGGATGATCATATATCGACTGAAATTAACTTATAAAACTTACTTCATACTAGGAATGTGGTAATTTTTTTCTTCAACACATTTGGAACTTCCTTTTCAGAGGGCAGTGCAGACAGACGGTGTACAGACTAAGAGAGTGTTGATTTTTACAACCCTTCTTAAACATATCTTTACATCTTTAGATCCACAATTTCTATTTGAATGTCTATTTATCTATATTTAAACACATTAATAGAAATACCCATTATATCAACAAATTTATATGAACAACTCATGCAATGAAAACTTTCTATGGACTATAGTACAACAACGCCTGCAGTTTCGGTAATAATATTTGGATTGTTTTATCAAACTTTTGTCGTCTTGTTTTTTTTTTATCTCAGACGAGTTGGTGTCGTACAAAGTAATATCAATAAATTACTGATTTTGATTTCCCACTTGATCTAAACGCGCTCAATTTTATTACCCAAATCATCGTAAAATGATTGTAGGATGTTAGTTTGAGAATTGTTTTTCTACCAGTTCTCTAATGTACAAACATTTATTGTCGTCTTGAAAATTGTAAATTGGACTTTCGTTCAAATGGTATAAACGAACACCAGAACACTCATTGTAATTGAACAAAGCGTCCAACTTGTTAATTTTTCAGCAATATTGAAACGCGCTAACAAGAAGGGTCGCATTGAGATAATGTCACCACACACAAATTGTTGAAATATTGGAATCCTGGAGAGAAATCAAACCAATAAAACACAAAAAATATTGAAACATGAACCAAAATCCAAGAAAAAAATGTTATATGAGGATTGTAATAGACTTATGCGAATTTTATGTAACCACATATATTTAAGTGATTTGCAAACACTTTCAATTGGTGCTTTGGTTCTGACATCTAAAATGGACACAAGTGCCGTCGGTCTGATTTGATTACATTTTAGAAGAAAGGGAAGTCAAGCAACGCAGCACGTATACATTATAGAGTATATCTTTGCACAATTGTATGAAACATTAACGCATGTGGTATACAAAATTAAGCTTGCGATACTGTAAATAAGAGTTTACTATCCATGGAATAGCATTATGGCAAGTCTCGTTTGTCTGTTTTCAATCAAAGCACAAATATTTTGTCAAAGCTTTATTGTCGCGGACTGTCAATCGCACAAAATAAGAACTTGTTATTTCGTCTTGTTTCATACAAATTTTAAAACATTAAATGCTCTTTACTATATATCCGTAACATATTTTGTTGTTGTTGTTATTGTTGTTGTTATTGTTGTTGTTATTATTATTATTGTTGTTGTTGTTATTATTATTGTTGTTGTTATAGTCTTGTATAATGCTTAATTTCAAGCACTGACAGAGATATTCGGTTTGGGACAAAATTGGTCCATTGGACGGATTTTGTAAAGCCGTTCTTCCACCATTGTCATTATATGTTTCGGTTGTTATGCAAAACATAAAATAAGATATGATAAAAACGTCATTTCAATTAACAAATCACATTTTCATCGTATATGTAGTAAATTGTATTTATGATTCTCAGCAAATAGAACCAAGACCATTGGTATGTGCAAATAAATTATCATTAACCTGACGACAATATAATTAATGATAGTCAAGTAATGACAAAAGCCTATTGTTTGGTTTTTCAAAAAAAAAAAAGAAACACAAGACAATGCAACCGATATCTCACTGTTTGTTGAGCTTGAATCACATTCCTCAAGCAAATTGATAAAGTCAATTGATGTATCGTTTTTCATCTCCCACTAATTTTCTAGAAACCCTTTTGTAATATTATTTAAATAAGGGATAAAAAACGTATCCTAAGTCGTGAAACTAAATTATATTCATTTAAAATGATAGGAGTATATCTGGATTTCTTCATGTTCCGTAGACACATTTATCACAAATAATTTTTAAGAAAGTTAAAAGTTTTCTCTTAGGACTGGTAAATTACATCAAACAATTTATCAGAATATTTCATGTTAATTCTGCTGTCATCCAACACCAAGCGATTTCATTACTGCAGCCTGATTTATAATGGTTAATATAACTGCAAAGTTGTGTTCTTGTTTTGATTAGAATATATAATATTATTTTTATGAACATTTAACGTCATGTCAAAAATAATAAAACAGTATTAAATAAAATGGAATAAAATGGACTTTCTGAAACAAAGGAATGGTCTGAAATACTTTGTTAATCAATGTCTCCTCTGAAAATGATAGTGTAATTTGAAACGTAGTTTGGCTGAAATCTACAGCCTTTGTTTAAGATCATTTTTTTGTTGGCTTGTTTAATCCAAATGAAAATTTTATCAAAAACTTTATTTTTTTGACATTTGCCGATTTCGAATACATATACATATTTCTACGTATTGTTTGAGTAATGCTGGTAATTTCGAATGAAATGTTTTCAGGATAGAAATTTTAGTCACGACATTAAAATGATTTTAGCGGCAACCCTCTTTCAGCCTTTTATCTATAACATTTGCTGTTTAATTTCTCTATTTCTCAAGGTTTGTATTTTTTGAGAAAAGGTATATTATCGATCTTTATCTGTTACCATATTAAGACAGGAAAGCAGAAGAATCACGAGACAATAATGTAAAATACGAGCTCAATTATGTCGGTGATATTAACACAAAAAATAATATCAAATCTAATTTTCCAGCTGTTCCTAGTCACGAAATTTAGTGCATTGTTAATAAAATTCAATAAAACGTTCCCTCAAACTGTTTGGTTTAATAAACTAAAAGCAGTTAAATTGAATATGATCAATGATACATCTTTTAAGAGAGTAATTTGACGCATATAAGTCGTGAGAATTAAAAGTCACCGATTAATGCATGATTATATGTAAGATGCGTTTTAATGTATTTTTTGCAATGTTCTCGGTTTTCATCTATGAAGCTATAGAAATTGATCAAAACTGAAGAATTCTCATCGATTGGTTATACAACTACTACTATTGGATATATTTTCAAAAAAATAATAAATAGACCAAACTGAATATAAATACTTATCCCGTCGATTGACACACGAAATATATTGCTTTCGCCAACACTGCTGGCAGCCAACAACTAATGATTCCTAAATCCTAAAATCTTTTCGGAGCTATTCAATAAATTGTACATTTTGAAACATTTATCGAGACGTATTCATTCTAAGAAAAATTAAACAGTTATATCTACTCAAAAAGCTGCTCTGAACGGTAGTTGTTCAAGGAAATGTGGAATTATTTGCATGCTGCAATTCCTCTGGTCCGTTTTTATTGTTTGGTTAAGCTAATGCTTTATCCATTAAAAGGACGTAAAATTTTGTCTTAACAAAACAAAAGGAATAAATCAATGGCTTCTTACTCCGCAATGTAATACGAATATCACAGTTACGTGAAACTAAATTCATATTTACAATAGCTTTACTTGTACCTGTAGCGTTTAAATGTTAACACAACACGCTTACAACGTTTTTCACATCATACGTATCAAGTTATTGGCTACAAATGATAAATAAACAGAAAATTGATCTTCTTCTATTAACGCAGTTCTTGTGTTTCGAAGTGTTCATATTACATTAAAGAACAAAACATTAATCAGCTCTCATTAGAAAATTCTGCCGATACTGACAATATTTCATATTGAAAAAAAGAGAGAATATCAATTTGGCTTCAATTAGTAAAAAAACACATTTTTTAAACCAGACATTGTAAATTGTTAAAGGAAAGTGATTTAGTTGCGAAAGAGCAAAATGGTGATCATATAATGCATAATAATGATAATTATCATCATTAACCTTGAAAAATTGCACATCATTTGAATGTCAATATTTGCTGTGTTAAAACAAGACATTAACTTTGGTAATTTATAGCACGTGCAAGCAATACAAATGTTAGAAAATAAGATATTCTCACTTAAGACTCTGAACTGATCAAAATGTGAATGGCAGAACGTTTTGAACTGAGTTCTATGTAATAAAATACGTAATGATGTATCATAGTGACGCCCGGTTGCCGTTTTTAGATTTTCAATTTCTAATTTTCAAGAAAAATGATGAAGTGTTACTTTTAAAGACTTGACACTGATGTTATTAGTATACCTAAGGGATAAAACAGATGATTATCCACACGGATAAGTTGGCATTCAATTAAAAAATTCAAAGTCGGCCCCCAAAATAAAGCGAAAACGGAAAACATGTCCGGATCACATGGAAGAGGGAGAGACAAAAAGTCTATACAATTATCGAGTCGTGGTTCCTTGTGGTATATATTTAAGTACTAAAAGTATAACTTTAAAGTTGCCATACGCGCGTCGAGTATAATAATCACCAACTGGCGAGGGCATATTGTTACAAAATGAATAAAAAAATTGCAGCACTAGATAACTACCATTCAATCAATATAAAAATAAAACAACAGTTATACTCATGAGGACAGGATACTGCACAGAATTAGTTGGGTATTAATGACTCGCAACATGATCAGTACAAAAAAGCCTTAAATGATTATGTGATTTTTATTTGTCTAGTCTTGTCCTTAATACAACTTGGAAGAAAATTTCCTGTAGCAATCACTGGTTTATGTGTTAGCTCGAGAAACATTTTATGATAGTGTGACAATAAACGACTGGACAAGAAAACCACATAAACGAACAAAGGGTTAATTAAATTAGAACCCTCTGACATACTTCAAAGACGGGAATTCATCAGGCATGTACATCACGTCACTTGGCCAATCGAATAACTGTTAATAAGAACGATATATTTACAAAGACATGTTTTTACACCTGCAGTTCTATAGAATCAAACAATGTATTTATTGAAGTATTCACAAAATATGCTTGTTATGATACGCACACGCTTTGCAACTCAGTAAGATGAACTTGAATAACAATTAATTACAATATTTTTGTTAGAAGTAATCTACGTTAGTGCTTTACAAGTGTGGCTGGTCGATATAGGAAGGAAGGTTTATGAAGTAATGATTAGTTCAATTAATTTTAAGAATATGTAAGTTATTGCATCATAGCATACGCGAATCACGTAGCTTTGGTGTGTTTTTCGTTGGACGTACCAACTTGACTCAAAGTGGCAGTATTTCTAACCTTGTCTGGAACATGACAGACGGCAAAATAGAATTCGCACTCACACCTTCTTACACTACAAATTGTAATGTACATATTTTATTGCTGTGATAAGAGTATGCCCATGTATGACCACACAGTGTCACTGTTACAACTAAATTTGTTTTTAGAGATACACCCCAGTCCTTTTATTATTGTTGTTTCCCATAACGTTATTTATTTGTTTCAATACGGCCCCGTTCACACAGAGCTACGATCTCACCACGATCATGCCGCTCATCCCGAACTGAAAAAATTACCAGATCGGGGCGAGAACGGCGTCAAAATCTTGAAAATCGATGAGCATCGTCCGCGGATCGCCTGATCTACACTTGCACTACGATTTCTCCACGGACACCGCTTGGTATAAACGTATTTCAATTATTCGCCGATTGCACTACGATGTTATTACGATTATGAAGATCTTGCCACGATCCTTCAACGATGCTTCTACGGTTATGCCGATCTTACTACGTTCTTACACCTCTTTAACCCCGATTCATTTTAGCCACGCTCCTGTTAAGCTTCTTTTGAACGTGTTCAAAATAATCGTGGCGGGTGCGTGGAGCTTCACGATCTTCACGATTCTACTACGACCCTATCACGTTTATGAAGACCCTCTCTCGATCTGCCACGATGATACCACGATTGGTCACGATTCGGTACCAAGTTTAGAGCGCGGTAGAAGCGGAGCCCTGTGTGAACGGGGTATAAATGATACATTTCACAATTTTAAACACTAAAGTGTTCCCATTGTTGTCATTTTGTTTTATCTTTATTATGTAAAACAAGAACAAAGACAGGGAAGACATTACAATTGATAACGATAGTTGTAAAAAGGATAGGGTAGTATCTTCAAATATCGCCCACTTTGACAAAAGTACTATTAGCAAAACTACCTGAAACGTGTCTCCTCACCTACAATCCTAATGTTCATATGACATGCTATGTACAATCATCATTTCTACGTTATCACCAAAAAGAAGTAAATAATGTATGTTTTAGGTCCTAAATGAAGTCGTGCGTCTGATTGTAAATAACATACATTTATGTTAATTAATTTATTGAATTTTAAAATATAGATCTTACTGATATGAATGCCATTCTTTCAAACTGAAGTTTACATCAGAACTGACTTTTTTTGCAAAGTCCTATTTTATTTTTCTATTTTTATACAGTTCTGTTAAAGTTTTTTTCCAATAAGATTTGACACTCAAACTGCCGCTGCAGACAATTTTATTGTCTTGCAACTATATTTACTCGTGACATTACAAAAATCTAACTTACAAGGTAGAAACAGCAGACAGAAACTACGAAGAAGTACACCATGCTTACAAGTCCCATTCTAACGATTTTTTTATGTTGCATTTTATGTATCAAACATACCATTCTAATAAGATTAACGGAATCAATGTTCCATTAAAAAGTAATTTTGAAATGGATGTTGTCTAGTTTTCATTCTATTCCCGATGTCGTCTAATCCGTAAGAATTCACGAAGCAAAATGTTTCTCTTTATAATCAGACACAGCTCTTATATGTCTGCCCATTTAGATATTCTTCATAACCGGACTAACTGGACAATATACCTGTTATTCCAAATATTCCATTAAGCTTAAATTGGACAACAACAATATTTATCTTCTATTCCAGCTTCAAATTTGTAATCACTTTTATCTGAAGAGCGGTTTTCTGCAGATTTTAATGTTAACGCAAAACCAACAACTAAGACTAGATCTAGAATGTGCGGAAGCGATTTATTGTCTCAACTATTTGCACAATGGCAACGTTACATGTTTAAGTTAAAAAATCCGGAATTAGAAATATTTTTTGTATTATGTTCCTCATTTCAAATGATGTCAATACGTAATCTATGTGAGTCAGTTTTGTTAAAGAAAGTAATAAAATGCTGAATGTATAAAAAACACATTACAAATGAAATACAGTTTTTTTTTTATATTTTGTTTAGCCTTCTAATCCTTTGAGTTGGCAGGCGACTAAGCATTCGTTTTCCCTCTACATCAAAACAATGGGGTTATTGTCATTTGTTCCAGTTTTACGTTGATCAATGCTGTACCTATTTGGTGACATGGACACTTTGGAAACTATGTATTATCCTAGCGCATGAGTAAAAGACGTTTTGTGATTGCATTTTGTCCATGTCACGCTGTAGTGAGCTTTGACTTTGTTGTTTGAAGTTTAATCACGTACGTTTGCTGCTTACAGACTCATTCCGCAATGTCTGCCGCTTTTCAAAATCTAATGCCTCTCCAGAGATTGTCTCAAATATAACATAGCCTGAGATAAAATGAAGTTTTCTAAAACCACCGAGCATCATGCTCCCCGGTATCCATATTGTTTCAGCTAACAATTTTATGATAAGTTGTGAAAGGAATCTGATTGAATATTCCAGACAATGAGATACAAGAGATTTTTATTGAGGTTATCAAATTTAAGTTAGATGAGAGAAATTATCTGTCATAAAAATGTAATACTTGCATCTCAACTATCTTCAATTTCGACGAGACAGAAGAGTAATGCTCAATGAAAAAAACTTGATCTTATTTACATTTGCTACGACACAATTCAAATCCCAAGTGAATAGCATGAGTTTTATAAATTCGTTATTTTTATTCAATAAAGCACTAAACACTTACATGGACAAGAAATAAGCGTTAACTACACATCAGAATAGGTTTTAATTAAAGTGACGTATGTGCTACTAAATAAGGAACGAACCAGATAACAATTGGGATATGTTCGAATTATGTTTCCAAGTGATTTTTCTGTACTGTTCAGTTGTAGTTTTCTTATTTCAAGCGAACAAGAAAATGCACCGCGTAATGATTTGATAGTTATCACGCATCAACACAACCGATATTGGTCTACCCCCCACCTCCACACAAAAATACAGGCAAAAATAGCAGACTGTTGAATGAGTACACAAAACATCATCATTCAATTGAACAGCATAAGAGTAGTAGCAAAACCATATATTCTAATGCGGGTTCTTATTGTGGAGACTGCAAACAAACAGCTGACCAAAATTAGAGTGCACAAGTTACGAGGGTTGTTCGATATGTAATATGTATCGAACCACATCGCAATAACGCTTTGCACGATTTCAACGATTTTGATACCTTTCAATACCTTCCCAACGATATGAACTCGAGGCTTCAGCCCTTCGCAGCATTAAACTTATAGTCATTACAATAGAGCCAGTCGCTGACCACTGTTGTGAAACTGGTTGAGAACGTTGAAGAAATTAGAGCTTCTATAAAAGTTCGCACAAAACTCGGTTGTTTGGTAAAGCAGAATTTTACTGAATTGGGGGAAGTTTATGGGTGTGATAAGGTATCTTATGAGACAGTTCGTAGATGGAGAAAGAAATTTCTCACGGGCACAAAGTCCGTCAAAGATGTAGCAAAATCTGGCCGACCTGTAATTGTAACAGGCAAGACAAATGTCTCAAAAGTCAGGGGAATGATTGGAAGTGATGGCAGGTACACGATTCGTGATATTGCTAAAGCTGTTGGCATATCGCTATCGCGAGTGCTTTTCATTTTGAAGCGTATTTTAGTACGGAAGTTTTCTGCCAGATGAATGCCCCTTACATTGACAGATGACCGAAAAAGGATACGAATACAAACCGCTACGTAATTGCTCAAAAGGTCTCCAATCTTCAATCAAAGACAATTTGCAAACATTGTTACTGGTGACGAAGCATGGGTTCACTATTTCGAACCAGTAAGAAAATTTGGAAACAAAATATGGCTCACCAAACACGGTAGAAGGCCTGTAGTTGCCAAAATGACCATGAGCTCAAATGTCCTTTATTGCATATTCTTCTCTTGAGATGGTATAACCGTACAAATTCCAATGTCGAATGGGCAAGTGTTACAGGTCGGTATTACCGAGATGTAATACTAAAAAACTCCAGAAATATTATCAGAAACGACGCGCTGTGTCAGGATTTAGGCATGTTCGTCTACTACATGATAATGCTCCATCACATTCGTCTGAGCTTGTGAAGCAATTTTTGAAGTCGGAGAAGGCTACCGTCTTGCCACACCCACCATACTCTCCAGACCTAGCCCCCATGCGACTTTTTCCTTTTTGTAAAACTTCTTATCTGGACGTCGATACAAGTCCCGACAGGCCCTTGGCTCAGCCATCAGTCAGTGTCTCAGAGGTATACTTAATCAGCGTAATGTGAGGCATTTCAGAAATAGATTCAGTGATTGAAATTATGTATTTCAAACCAAAGAAAATACTTTGAAGTGATGTAATGTTCATTTCACTATTTTAGTCAAATGCTTTTGAAATATCGTAAAATAAACACTACATATCGAACAGCCCTCGTATGATGCCTTGAAATAATGATTTCTACAGTAAATGTCTTTCCTATTCATGTTTACAATGATATTTTGGGTATTTAATTTTGCCACTAATAAACATAGTGTGTCTAATGAAGATAAATTAGACCGTTGTACAGATAAGAAATTGATGGTCAAAATTTCCAGCAGTTGTGGACAATCATTTATGTTGCGATGACGTGCATTTATGCAATAAATCAGAAATACAGACGTAATACTTGCATGTATGAGGTCAGTTTGTTTCATAAGGTAACCCACCATTTTCCTGAATATTTATACTACATCTCAAGATAAAATAAGACTCACTAGTATATCTAATATCATTGATTAACCCTTAAGGATTGGCATCCCTAATACCCGATCTGTAATGCCGTGCGATGTCGTCATTTTCCGTACATGTTCGGCACTTGTGCTGCGAACCACTTTGATATCTAGTTTGTTTCATATTTAATTGTATTGTGGTAATAATTTTGCTCTAAACATATAATCTCGATCAAACATGCTAGTATAAATATATATATAACGACTGGATGATACAGATAAATTTTATGTCCGATTTAAGTCAGATCGCGTCTGGGATATTTCCTTATAATTTCAATTTACGGTAAATTGTTATCTAAAACATGGTTTCTTTGTTATACTTGTGAGAAATAGCGTTTGATTTGTTAGCATTACATAATGACGCAATGGTACTTTTCGTACTAGCAAGTTTTAGCAAATGAAATTAGTGATTTTCTATTATGTTTTCTCACTTTTGTTCATGTTTACAAGAAACTCAAAATGTTAATTTGTATTAAATTGCAATCATTGGTAACAAATTGGAAAAAGCTAAATGGGAAATGCATTTCAATCTATTTTAACAATTCCAACAAAACCCATTCTAAGAAATGACAAGAGTACATCTAAACTTAAAACAAAAACGTTGCAAAGCTGCAGTAAAGTTACAAGGCTGCATCAGTTACTTACTGTTTCTGATAGTCAGAAAAGTGTTCACCATAATTTCACTTTTGGCACGTTTGAAAATATTGTTTAATTTTATTCGTTTTAACACTTAAATCGACTTTTCCGTACAGTCCATTTCATGAACAACGAGCACATTAACAAACAACAACACGAAGTGACAATGGCGACCGGGAAACATAACTGGAAACTATTTGAATGGGACCAAATACAACTGCGGATCAATTAAACACGGCGTGCCACAACGCTCTTGGTAACAGAACCGTTGCACTAATAACTTTGCAAACCACTGTAAAATTACCATTTCCAATATAAATTTACTAGCATCACTCATATCTTCATATTGTCTTACATGTTAACAGCAGAACATTTCGTTTGACACAAAACGTAACAAAATTATATTGCATGCAAAGTCACTTCACAAGAGCCCACGATAACACTCCTAAAATCTTGTAACAAAGAAAACCTAGCATATATCTTATTAAGAATTACGTAATCATTATACAAACAGTGTTGCGTATTAATTGATAGATCGTCATATTGCTTGCGTACATTTTTAGACGCCAGATCGCTTCTAAACTATATTCGATAACATTCTTTACGTAAAATTCCATTACTTTATCTTCCTCTCACTGGATGGATGTTGCCACGCGACGATTACAATTTGATTCGCTATCAATATCCAACTTTTGACTTTTATAGATATATTTTCTAGAAACAAAACCAATGAATACCTCGGGGATTTTGAGAGAAAGTGTTGTGTTCTATCTTCTTTAGACAAAACACATATCTTTTCATATGATCATTTTCAGAAAGCAATCTTATTCTTGTATGTTAATTTCATAGGAGACACAAAATATAGTGTTTCAATGACTCAAGAGAACATGTAATTTTTATTTCATTTTGTTTTGCTCTCGGTGTTCGCTGTTTCTAGACTGCACACAGCAGTTTGTTATTTCAACGGACACAATGTTTGAAAGAATCTATTCTATAAGTCTATCCCACTGGTATTATTATCTTATTATAGACCAAATTATAAACATTATGACTTTGTATTTAACGAATGCCTCAAATACCATGTTGATCATTCTGCCTACAAAATGTACGCATATTTCATTGGATGGTTGTTTCCCATTGGAAGACCGGCAATCAAGATTAATTAGCGGAACAGAGTAACCACCACCGTTTGCACACTTTTTAAAGATTCCCTTAATGCCAATGATAGTTTTAAAAAAACTAAAAGTTTTTAAAATTTCTCCGGCTATTATTGGATGACGCATGGCGAAAATGCTTTGTGTTATTAAGATCTCAGATTCGCCTTATTATCATAATCAGATTAAGTAGGCAGAAAAAGAAAATGTATTTCAAGGAAAATCACGTGTAACACGCATTATTTCGTGCGTACTCTGACAATATCGCATGTTGCTGTTTGCGGTACGATGTGGTCTCATGTCAAACGTGGAATGGTTAATGTAGGTCTTCTAATCGTTGAACTGGTCAAAAATTCAGTTATTGAATGAATAGCTCGTGTAATAACTTCTTAAATAGACGAAAAATGAAATAAATAATCTATAATGACAGAACAAGCCAATCAGTGAAGGACACAAAAGTCATTGCATGTGCTACATATTTGTTTAAAAGTTGCTGTACTATCATTTTCATATTAGGTAAAATGCAACACACAGACACAATATGATTCATAGGTTGGGAAAAGAGCATTGCCTGTTGTGTTACTCTCGAGTAAGGTCAACATACCACCGTTCATAATTGAAAAAATATCATTTACAGCATACAAAATTCAGATAAAACCATACAAATCATAAGTACACAGTCGCGTTTCTGTGTTAAGAAGTCTCTCACCATATGCTCGGGTTATTCGTAGTCTTCGACCGAAGACAAAAATATTTAATGAGGTTTGTTGGAGGCGAAACTAATCTCACGGTCAGTTTTAAAAACTTATAACGATAATTACTTTTTTGTGATCTTGTAATTTGTGATTTCTAGGCAGTAATGAAGAATTTAATTTCATTGAAACGAAGTAAAAAATAATAAAACACTTGAGTTTTTTCAATTAATTAATGGTAGGAATCATAAGCGCGAATATGAGGATAAAACGGTCTTCAGGGAAATGCTTTTTGAAACACAAATGCATTTATTGATTAATAATCACATTACAATAGTATGTAACAAAACAATACAGGTTAATTGTAAAACGTACATGTTAGCATTTATAGAAGATTCATATTGTTTTTAGGTTATGTTAAGTTCGACAGTGAACATATCCAGTTTGACTTAGTATTTATGTTAAATATCATTTAGGGTATTCAAAATAGATAAAGGCTGTCGTTTCCAGACTTAAAGAAATTTTGTGTTGGTCGATCTCTTTAGTTGCTCCATATTTGTGGAATGTTTATTCAAATGATCTAATATATATTATAAAAGATCATTTCAAAATGATTCAAAGTGCTCCCTTGGTCGAGTGGTTAGGGTACCTGACTAATAATCACCGACGTCTCACCACGGTGAGTTCGCATCCAACCTAGGACTTCACATGTTTCACATGTTAGGAGTCTGTGCGGCTAGTTTCAGAAAAGTCCGTTATTCTACCCAGGTGTACGTCTGGCGTCTTCCTCCACCGCTAATTGTGGAAATTGCCAAATGAATCCGATTGGTGCAACGTTACACAGCCCCCAAAATATATTGGACAGACCAACACTGATGTAACGATATAAAATACGAACTATTCAGCTTTTCAAGTTCGCATTATATTACTTATGTAACTAATGATTATTTACAAATTCTACATTTTATTTTCTCCGTACATGGATACTGAAACAACACTATTCACACTTAATTTATTCGCTCTATGATATTGCCAATGATTGAGAGGGGTCAAAGGACCGTTGGTTGCACAATTAAAAAACTTCATGTTCTCTTAAAATTGAGGGAGTACCGAAGAGTAATTCTAAAATAACTTGCTCCCAATGATTCACAAGTGATAATATTAAATTGAACAACAGTACAAATAAACTACGTAACAATCATGTTCATAGAACCAATTGTGCGATAAAATGACATTCATCTTCCACATCTAAGCGCGTTAATAAGTATCCTTACATAGCTGTATTTCAACGAATCGAGAAATGACTATTATTACAGTAGAATGGTTTCAAAATGGAACAATTTAGGCAAAATGCATTGTATTTCATTGAACTTTAATCCGTAGAAATTGTTTTATGATATTTACTTACTGAATACATGAATTATAGTTATTGCAAGAATCGGGTACAATACTGGTTGAATACATATGTGACTTTTTATGTCTAACGCATCAATGTCAGATCGCCATTTATGGAGCTGCATCAACAGACAAAATACCTGAAACGAGTCATTACAAGATTGTAAAATAGTTTATGTAACCTAAATCTTATAGAAAAATCTTCTCCGAATGTCTATCATTTGATGGTAACGAATACAAAATTTCTTTAAAATGGTATTAACTTGATTGTGAATTAGTTTTGCAACCATGACATTCGTTTCTGGTGTATAAAATAATAGTTACGCAATTCTAGTTACATATTTCCGTCTTCAAATTATAGCGATAAATATGTTCCTTTGCAGATGACATTATAAAATAAAATATAAAAATGTCTTGAAAATATCACTATCAGCTTTTATAAGCATTAAACTGTTACCACTGCTTAAATTGTTCGTTAAAAGATACAGATAAAAAAGTAAAAACGTTACACTTTTATTTAGTGTAGCTTTGTGTAATTATATTGCAAAAAAAACGACTTTTCTGAAAGGGAGCGAAAAAAGGCATTTTGCACGCACAAATCGTGATTCCTTCTAAACATTATCAAATGCTCGAGTTATTGGAAAACACGCGCCAGTTAGGCGTTAGATGTTTGAATTCGTAAAGAACTTTTCATTTTATTATCTACAAGTTAATACATATGCGTGACAAATACCGTTGTCTCTAAATGATAAAATATGACGTGACGGTGCAGTAGACTGAAATAAATACATTCTACATGTATTAAAATATAATAGCGGCGGTTTGTCTCGATTGAATTTATTTCTCTTAACCCCATAAAATCCGCTCTTATTCCCTGCAGTATTAGATATGCATGTAGTACTCACCCAAGATTGTTTCTTGACAACAAGTCGGCGATTATATACTAAAAACAACAGTGTTTTGTTTTACCTATACTAGCAGCTAAACACTGCTAAACCATGTGCACTAATTTACTTAATGGATGTTCTAATATGTCGTTGTATTACTGTATTGATATCGGTGAGCAATTTGACGATTATAATCTTGTTGCAGAGAAATCACCTGATAGAGTTTTGGAGATCGCGGACGATTACTTCAGGAAAATATTAGACTAAGTTAATGAATTCTGAATGTACGCACTTTGTAATCGTATGAAATATTCCGTTGAATAATTACAAATGAAAACTCGAATCAACCTATCTTGTTTATAAGGATAAATGCTTCATTTCTCTGCATTTATTGTGGAAGAGTCGAAATGGAATTGCATTTTGTCTCCTGCGGACTATATTCTCTCAAACAAACAGTCTGTTCAATCGAACGATGAATGAACAAAAATTGCGAAATAACTGTTAAGAATTCTGTTTATTTTCTTGTACTTTTGAACTTGACTGAGACTTTCTAATAAACAAACACCAAATTGCATTCCAATCTTCAGAAACAAAAGCTAATTTCACAGATATATGGAATACAATTCTCCGCAACAGTCAGAAAGTACACACAACCTGAATGGAGAAATATGTATGGAATATCTTGTGAAATTATGATGCATTATTTCACACGATCCGTAGTTCAGAACAATTATTTGAATTTGAATCTCAAGTGACTAAAAACGCTTAACTAAAATATTTGACTGGTTATATTGTACGGTTGTTGTTGTTGAAGCCATAATTTATCACTTGTTTGGTATCTTTTTGGCATTCATCGCAATTTGATTCCAAGGCTAGAAAAAATGGTCATGTTTACAGATACTTTACCTAAAATATAGTAGGTTGCAAAACAGCTCTTTTCTGACTTTTTTTTTACTAAACGTACCTTCCTTACGATTCATCACCAATAGTTTCGTAGTATATATATTATAGGATTCTGCTGTAAGAAACAGTAAAGTCGACGCTAGAAAAGGGTCGGTTAACCGTAAACACGACTATATAACAGCGTATTTGTTTTCTTGCTTTCTTACCTCTGTAACTGTGCACCCATACAGCAGGACTTAAGTGGTACCAAAATAGTACGCACATGTTCCATACGCTAAAGTTTATATTTGAAAAAAATCAGTACGTACCCACACATTTTAACTGATAAAATAAGGGTACATATAAATTACATATAAAATAATCACAAAAACTGCTTGCTTATACGCACACTTATTACCTGAAAAGTACATTTTCATTCGGCACTTAGATTTTACTCCCTTGTATTATAAGTATAGATGAATAAAGGATTCCTAAAAATACAAATTTCTTAAAAAATACTGTTTTCCCAAAACACGCCAAAACAAGACCCACACAACACAGAGTACCATACAAAAATGGAGGATAAAACGCAATCCTCCGCAGGATATCGTCTTTCAACGGGCTCTAACAAAACTACAGGCGTTTTAAATTAGCCATTTGTAATCAAGCTGAAATACATATTCAAAAACTGTATGCATGTTTTAGTCTGATTTTGACTGAGTTGAGGTGCAGAAGCTCAGTGATTGTTCCAGCAGATTCCTGGTTTGGTTTCCCCCTCTTTGTTGGGTACCTCTCTGTGATGAGGGGGAGTAACACGTACCCCTCAGACATGTACACTTTTGTGCTTTTGCGATGGGTACATGGCTAAAACCAAACCTGCCTGTTTGCCGTATGCAGCGCCCCGTATACTGAAAAGGGGGATACTGGAGTTGAGGAGGACCCAGGGATCTCCAGTCCCTCCAACACACTGCTTTGGCCTCTGCTTCAGGGTAGACGGGTGGCCAGGTGGGCCCGGCCTGGTCAATCGGCTAGTCATGCCTTGCCCTTGGATAGGCAGTACAAATTAGTTTAGAGCGTTTTACCATATGTACATAATGGCGATGGGTCGATTTCTCTGTTACTTCCCTCTACCTCACTCTCCCTATTCTGTCATCTTCCTTCTCTATCTATCCTTCTCTAACTCTGACCTGTTATCTCGTCTCTTTACTTACCCTCTTCTCATATTGATCCATTTTTAGATATCGTAAAATATATATCTCACATTCTTAACATATCTATCCAAGAAGGCGGTGGCCTATGGGCTAATCGTCTGGAATCGTCTTTAATCATACTGATTTTGTACGAGTATATCCTTCAAGTAACCTCGTGGCTTGAGGACTGGATATCCGTCCCCTTTAAGCTTACCCGTGTTGGAGTCCGTGGTGGCTGAGGAACTTGGTGGATGAATCAAAACTTCTCAAATATGGATACCTCAAACCTAAACTCGAATGACCCCAAAAAACGTAAACTGACCCACGCTTCCACAAACGACAATGCGAGTGCCACATTCCCGTGTTTCCTCGTCATCGAGTCACTTGACGAGGGCACAAAATATCAAATCTGAGCCCGTTTGTGATCGAGAAACAAATCAATGGCCTTATCGGATCCGCGAAGTCGGTAAAAAATCTTCGTGGCGGATGTTTGCTTGTGGAGGTTGCGAGACCAACGCAGGTGGACGCCCTGATGAACATCTAATAACTACCCTACTAATTACCACCCTATTTCTCTCACTAGTTGTATTTGCAAAACTTTCGAGCGAATTATTAACACTCGTCTTGTTTGGTACTTGGAATCTAAACGATAACTAATTTTCGATCAGGTTTCCGTAAACAGCGAAGCACTAATGATCATCTTGTCCGACTTGAATCTTTCATTAGAGAAGCCTTCATTAATATACAACATTTAGTATCAATCTTCTTTGACCTTGAAAAGGCTTATGATACGACGTGGAAGTATGGCATCCTCAAAGATCTTAAAGATGCTGGTTTAAATGGGAGACTACCCTTGTTTGTTTCAAATTTTCTATCAAACCGTAATTTCCATGTTCAGGTTGGTTCCTCTTTCCACTGTTTGGTCTTAAAATTAATAATATAACCAAAATTCTTAACCCCGGAGTTGATTGTTCATTATACGTCGACGATTTTTTGATATGTTAACGTTCGAAAAGCATGCGTACCACTGAGCACCAACTACAACAGAACCTTGATAAGATCCAAAAATGGGCCTCAGAAAATGGTTTTAAATTTTCAAAATCCCAAACGCAATGTGTACACTTTTGTCGTCTGCGAAACGCACACAACGATCCTGAATTATACATATCCAGCTCGAAAATCCCTGTTGTACCTGATGTAAAATTCCTTGGTGTCATTTTTGATAAAAAATGTCTTTCATACCCCATATTAAAAATCTAAAACAAAAATGTCTTAAAGCTCTAAATCTACTGAAAGTCCTTTCTAATACTGAGTGGGGGTCAGATACCTCAACGTTACTAAAACTGTACAGAAGCCTTATCCGTTCCAAATTAGACTACGGATCAATTGTTTACGCCTCTGCCCGCAAGTCATACTTAATGATGCTTGACAGTATACACCACCAAGGCTTGCGTTTGGCTCTTGGTGCTTTCCGCACATCACCAATAGAAAGTTTATATACGGAGGCCGGTGAACCGCCACTAAAGCTACGTCGAAAGAAGCTATCGCTTCAGTATGCAAAGTCTTTTTCATCTAGAGACAAAACCCCTACTAGAGACGTTATATTCAACCCTAATAGCAAAGATCACTTTCAAAACAAAGAAAAAAAATTAAAACCAATTGGTTTACGATTGGAAGGCGACCTAGAAGCTCTCAAACTTGACCCACATAGCGTAGCACAAAACCTTACACAAAATATAGCTCTATGGACAAAATCATGTCCAGAGGTAAATACTGATCTATCCAAAACAAAAATATCTCCTGATGTGAGTTATATAAAGATGAATTTTCCAAAATTGTAGAAACACATCATGATTTTATCCATATCTAAACTGACGGCTCAAAAGACGGCAACAAGGTTGGTTGTGCTGCCTTCGCATACAACTATATTTCTCGGATGGGCCTCCCAGAGAGGACATCAATTTTTACAGCAGAAACAAAATCCATCGACTTGGCATTATCATACATTTTCTCAGATTTTCTTTCTGTTCTTCAAGCAATTAAAAAATTCGCAAAACCAATAATGTCTTGATTCAACATTTACTCATTCGCTTATATGATACTTTACAATCAAAATGTGTAAAATTTTGCTGGATACCCAGCCACATAGGTATTCGAGGAAATGAAACAGTTGATACTTTGGCAAAAAGAAGCTCTTAATATTCAACCAGTTGCAATCACGTTTCCCAACAGCGATTTTCAGCCATCTATTAATTTACTAATCAAATCCAAAAGGCAATCTCAATGGGATGAAAAGACAAATATCAAACTCCATGCCATCCTGTCTCATGTCCAATTATCAAGATCTTTCCCTCTTTTATCTCGCCGCGACCAAGTCGTTATTACAAGGTGCCGTATTGGACACACTCGAATTACTCATTCAAACATATTTAACCGAGAAGATCAACCATTTTGCATATCATGCAACGAACCTTTCATTGTAAAACATTTTCTTCTAGACTAGCACGAATATACCTTAACCCGGAAACAGTATTTCAACGCAAGTTCACTCAAAGACCTGTTCACTCCATCTATGCTTATTATTCAGTTTTTAAAGGCAATTAATCTGTACCGTAAAATATAATTAACACAATTAATTAATTAATAATTTACAAATTCTGCTGTAGGTGCGATATAGCCTAGTTAGTGTTAAATATATCACCAATCAATCAATCAATCAATCAATCAATCAATCAATCAATCAATCAATCAATCAATCAATCAATCAATCAATCAATCAATCAATCAATCAACCAACCAACCAACCAACCAACCAACCAACCAACCAATCTATATATCAATCAATCAATCAATCAATCAATCAATCAATATATCAATCAATCAATCAATCAATCAATCAATCAACCAACCAACCAATCAACCAACCAACCAACCAACCAACCAATCTATATATCAACCAATCAATCAATCAATCAATCAATCAATCAATCAATCAATCAATCAATCAATTAACCTGGTTTGGTTCCAATAATTCATTCTTGACATCAAGATCAAATTGAAATCGTTGCCATTGATATTATCTACATCAGTTTTACTGAAACCAGTCTCTTCATTTAATGATTCTCAGTCCACTATCTATCCCAAAGGAAACTGAGGAATCTCTTTGTTTGATGGTTTTGGATAAATCATTTCCAAACCGTTTGAAGTTATTTTGGCATAGATAAATTACACAAACCGTGATGCTATCTCTCAATCTGAGGTTTGATCAAATATGATCTTCTAACAGGCATTAACTAAAAGCGATATTTTCTCTACTTCAGGACCGACTTGCTTGCATTTCTTACTATTTTCATGATTTGAGATGTTACGAAAAACATTAATCCTTAGATGACAATCTATATATATATATATCCTGGTCATGGGTAGTTTCGTTCAAAGTTTACAAAATCCTATGAATCATATTGGAGATACATTCAATGTAGTTATTATCATATAAACCTAGTATATATACATTAAATTCTCGATTAGCTTTTCCTTTTCAGAAATCTTACACGGGTATAGATTAGAATAGGGAAAAACTCAGCTAGGACACAACAATACATCATGTAAATTTGTATTGATGTTATGTTGTTTCATTTAATATTTCTTATTCGAATATACAGGTTAAAGTTAATCATAATTAATGAAATAATTACATACTGTGTGTAGTTACTGTATAGAAACAAATTCATCGTCAAGAAAATGATCACCAAAAATACGCAGCAAGATGATAAAAGGGAACTAAAGTCCGGGGGGGCATTTCATAACTTGTAACCAAGACAGCAGTTATTAAACTTAAAAATCTTGTCTGTGGTATGCTGGTATATTTCTGACATTAATCTTTAACAACTCACAAAACATCCCCAAAACAATCAATAGAATAGTACACTTTTATTTAAAAAAGAGGAGTAGCAAGATGCTTAGTTTAAAAAGCTGCTAAATTATCTGAGAAGATTCTATGGAGGGCCCTTGCTGTGTAAGCTGCTTGCAAATATCAAAATTTTGACTATACAAACAAGCTGTCTTGACCGTATTACCATTTAACCATTTGCCATTTAACCATTCTAGTCTTTCATAGGTTGATAATACCATGCAAATATCATCATAGAATTTGTCAATAATTTGATTTACGTCCGTAAGAGAATGGCGTACTACATCGAGTCAAATGAATGTAACTCCCAACTGACTTGTATATGTCCCGACATTTTGGCTTTAACATTGTGATTATTTAGTTATTGCAATAATTTCATGATGACGATGCCATAATTTCTTTAAAGATACAAGGAAGTATATTCAGGATTGCATCTTACTTATGTTCTTCAGATGCAAGGGTCAGTTTTTGTTTATTTAGTGATTTGATTGTGTTTATGGTTTTGTATGGTGTTTTTGTTGTTTTCTCTTCGTGTGATTGTTGTTTTCTTCTAGTTTTGTATGTTTCTGCGTGTTAGGTGCGCTTTAGGTGGGTGGGTGGACTTTTGGGAAGGTAATATTTATAGGAAGGTGGAATATTTTTGTCTGCTGTTTTCTAGATGTTCTTGTTTTTGTCATCTATATCACAACAGAACCGTGGTTTGTTCGTGGGCATATATTGTTGTATGAATATTTGTACCCTGTATGAGCCTTTTGGGTTGGTTTGCAACAAACTGCACAGTGCGTGGAAAGTACAAATTAATGGCAAGTTGTCTTTTCATGGGAATCTGTTTTGCATATTACCCATTACCTTTCAATGAAATGTATTTTGAGACAGAGATAATCATTCTCTCTATGAAATTGTATTATTAACAATACGGTGGAACTGAGCCCGAGAGGTCGTTTTTGACGCCTATTTTGACATTTTTCAAACGAGAAGGTTTTCAAACGAGATTTCCTCGTCTTGTGGATTTTGTTGTGCTTCTAGTGTTGGTTTTGTGACTTTCATATGCGCAGTGTCTGCTCGCTTGCGCATATAATGATAGAAATGGATAGGTAGAGATTTATTGCTTGTGGCTTTTCTGAGGAATTATACTTTGTTTTATATATATTGTTCACTTCAATAATCCTTTTACAAATAAGTACACATCACAAATTATATATCTGATGTCCCATTCTGAAACATCGTAAGACAATTTGAACATGCTGTGTCACGAAGTACGTTCGCTTAGGGCTGCTGAGGAAAATTGACTTTAGCGTAAGGTTTGTACGTTCTTTACTTGATGAATCTTGAATCTAATTGGAAAACGCAACAGCATTTGATGAAAAACATGTTTTCGTACACAATTTGTAGCCAAAGGGATGAAATAACACAATCTTCCCCGCCTGAGATATCATGAATCCGTTAACAATTATACTTGAATCGAGAAATCAAAATATACGAGAAACGTTTGCAAAGATTAGTTTGAGCATATTTGCATTCGTTAGTATATTTGATGCTTGATTACCATGTAATGCTTTGTCACGCTTAGCACCAGCAAGGTGTATACAGGAACGATGTAATAATTTCTGCTTAAACTCCTGTCATAATTCGGCACTTAGTCCGCTTTTAAACTTTTCTCATTTATCTCAAGTTCCTACGATTTCAGTTTCATGCGATTAATATAACATGCGACATACATTATCTTAACAGAACAATAACTTTATAGACTTTGGAGTGTGGTTTGTAGACATACGCGGGTTAGATTTCCAATCTAGCAATAAAACTGAAAGAAATTGCGATGAAAACAGTCGTTAACAGTCTCGTTCTGTTATTATACTGAATACCATTAAATAAACGAGAATCGACTTTACCATGTCGTTTAAAAAACAGTTCACTGAATTACGACTTTTGAAGCGAAATTTGAAATCCGCCCGATTTATTTAGGAGTCGAATGAATATGAATTTCTTCATTTGAAACGTTCTTTTCAAAATTTAGTGCATTGTAAGATGTTCCCGATATGATACAGGTTTTTGTATAGACCGACCGATTAATACATATGACTTAGACGTCCCATGATTGCTATTTTTAGCGACCAAATTAGATTCTTTGGTGATCGTAATCTCCGAATAAGACGCGAAATCGGTTGCAATGACCAGCGTGAATGCATAGCGAGTATTAATGTGGTTTGCTATTACCGTGCTTTTTATAAAAGAGCACAACATGTTTTATTGAGACTTGTACAAAAATGTACATCATGAAAAATATGACAATCTAAATATAAATTGAATCATAATGCCATATAACAATAAGTATACGAATAATTTTATTGTTGTTTATGACGGATGTTTCATTGTTGCTTTGGTATTTTAAAAGTAAATGTCAGTTTAGTGAGGTCGTAAGTGTGCTAGTATATTGTCAAAATGCATTTTCTTGTGGTCCGGACCTATTCCTCTTGCGCAATTCTTTTCGTATATTAACAAAATACCTGAATACCAATATTTAATTTAAGACATAAAACATCGAAAACATATATGTTGATGTTTAATTAGTTACTTCTGAATATGAAAGACACTTGCTATTGTTGTTTTTATCCCATTGGAAGTATGATGCATATTAATGTCATAAAAATGAGATTGTGTGGAGCTACTCATTTTTTTGTAACAAAGTGTTTTTTTTACGTAAATGAACGAATAGAGTTTCGATTTTTGTTACAGAATACAATGATAACGTATATTTTATCAGACTCATTAGCCAAAATTGTGACACATATTCGTGGTGCAAAAAGATTCCTTTTTCATGATATAAATATTTCACGTCTGGCCAATGAAAACAATTTGACGCCTAATACCATTATGAATGTCGGCACAAACAATATACTCTGTTGAATACATTTTGTTGAATCCTGTTGCAATTACATACTCCTGCACTATGTACTTTTGTACGAAGTTGTTTCTATTTTTGTAACAATGCGGGTTGGTATAACATTTTAAAGAATGTATTTTATTTCTTTGAAGTTTGGAATCTCCTTAGTGTTAACTGTTGACTTCTTTTAGAAATTCTTGGTGGTTGACAGTGGTCACTCTGGAACACCAGAGGGAAGCAAGGTGTTATACTGGGAATGCAACATTCAATTTCATAAAATATGTTGTTAAATGTCACATAGTTAAATAATATAATGTTTAGAAATCGTCCTTGTAAGTCACTTGTTGTTTACATCGGCATGCAATGTCATTTACATATTTATTTCATCGTTATACTTGATTGCTGTTCTTTGTTGCTATGTATTGTCATGTTGCAGTGACTGTGTTATTGCTTTGCACGACCTTGATTGTATCACTGTAATACAGTTTGATGCCTTGTTTTCATGTCAGGACGAAATGTGTCAATGCTTTGTCTGGCTTTATTGCTATCTTATGTTTTAATTGGACTGGGAGTTGGCGGTTAAGAAGCATACAATGTCTAATGGACTATACAAATCAAGCTTACAATTTGTCTAATGGTAATCAACTTCGAATTCTGAATCCTTTTAGTGTTGCAAATTGTATCAGGGATAAGAGAATATTTGCCAATTACCAATTCGCAGACTCTTATGTTGATAAAAAATATATTAGGAAAATGTACTATGCGCACAAACAAAACTGTATTACAAAAGAGACACTAGAATAGCAGTATAAACGTAATTTTTCCGCGAGGGACATTTTACGCCATATCTCTTATGTAGCCAAGTTTTCTAGATGATTCATAAACAAATTGATCCGATCATTCGTTCTACGCCAAATCTGATATAACAATAATAAATAGAATGTTTCAGATCTTATGGTGATACGGGGGGGGGTCTTTGGTACATGATCCAAATTTAATTCAGTAATGGAAAATGAAAACGAATAATTGGTACTGTCTAATAATGCAAGTTTTGGTATGTCCCAATCTTTTATGCAATACGTCCATATGCAAGAAGTTATCCGAACAGGGAGCAGTTGAAATAATCAGAATGAATTGAAAGCCTGTTAGTGTTAATATCATACTTGCTCATATCTTATTAAGACCTTCGATCTTTTGTTGTATAAAGGAGATATTTAGATATACACCATGTTCTCAATCAACGCTGAACGAAACCATTCACAAAAACAATCCGTGAAGAGGTGCACAGCATTCATTGCACACCTATCTTTAACATGTACAAGGAACATATGTTACACACTGTGTATATTTATTCCCCGCTTCATGATCAGAAAGAAAACTAGGATTCCAAGGAAATGTATCAATTATGTCGACCTTCATTGATAGTCTACAAAATTTGCAAAACAACAATATGACAGTAGATACAAGCATTAATTACGACCGTCTTCAAGCAAACAAACATACCAGCGCCCAATTGTATAAACATTGGTTAACTTTAACCAAATGGTTAATTTAACCCAAGGTAAAATTCAACCATTTTGGTTTACTAACCATTAAGAAATCATTTAAACATTTAAAAAGGCTTGCTATTTTGGCACTGGTTACCGTTTGTGTTAGGATTGAACCAGCATCTTAGATTTGGGTTAGATTTATTTGAGTTTTAATAAAAACAAAATTTGATTAAATTTAAACAGAATTTTCTACAACACCTAACCGAACATTTAACCAAAATTTTAACCAAAACTCTGATTTAACCCAGTGATTAAAGTTAACCAATGTTAATACAATTGGGTGATTTTTTTACTAAGGTCACAATCAGGACTGCGTAACTACGTACACCTACGGAATCCTATAGCGCCCACATTAAATTTCGCTAGTACCACGCAATAATTATAGTTTTAAAGGCGGTAATTATCACCTGATGGGTTAGGGTTAGGGCAGGTATAAGTTTATCTGATTTCTAAATCAGGCGATAAGTATCGCATGTTACTAGCGAAATTTAATGTGGACGTTAAAGGATTCCGTATACACCAGAGTACTGGTAGTCTGTGAATTCGGGTATGTTAAATAGACCAATAAATATTTAGTATTATAGTATCGATCATTTGATACTTCAGTCACATAACCTACTTATAACCTACCTCGTCCTTCGCCATAGACGGCTGAAACCATATAAATTATCACTCAATGGTGTGAAGCATTATCTGAGGTGTAAATTCTTAATGTCATAGAAAGTCGAACTCCGCCTGTTTCCCGGATCGCTGCTTAGAGTACAAGTCCCGCACTCCTGCAATTTACTTAACCCATTTTTGCAGTAGTTTGAATTACCAGTACAATTCTATCCGAACAACTAAATTTCAGGATAAGGGTGTCACAAGTATTAGATCTACAACCGGTATTTGATTCCCTAATCTAATCATTAATGATACGAACGTAGCCATGCGTGTATGCTGTCGACTACTCAAATGTATTTATTACCGGCTTATAATACGCGATTTCACGTCGAAATATATAAATATAAATAAGCGATGCGATGAGAAACATGAATTCTTCCATCGACTTTGGGCGATATCAACAGGTATTAAAAAAAATAGTATTCGAAAGTCGCAACATTTTAAATTCGGATTGTACATTTTGCAACGTTTATAAACGCATTGTACAAGATGCCGATATTAAATATGTTACGTTTTTATAAGTTTTTATAATGGAACAAGAAGTTGTACATTTTTTTGGTAGAAGCCACAAAAAGTCAGTTTATCAAAGCATTCAAAAGTAATCGTGTGATATTTATTTAAACGTATTAAACGTTAGAATGAAGACGTTGTTGCTTAGGTCCTTTATTGGAATGCTTTTACTGACGTTTACAGAAGGCGAACATAAAAAACAAACAACAAAATTACACACAAAATGCAGCACTAGCAACTATACAAAAAATACTATGAAAATGTTTTTTGTCTGATTTCGTTTTAAATCAGTTATAAATGAATTTCAACGAGTGTGGAACGTAATGTATATGTTCAAAATAAAAACAATAAACATTTGTGTATAATCAAATGAGACGAAGTACAGTGTATATCAATATGAATTCATAATAACAATCTAACAATAAGCAGTTGTATTGACTTTTAAAACAAACTTGAATGTTTAATTCAGTTAAATTATATCAAAAACTCAATATAATAATGCACTGGTTTTTATACAATGAGAAGTTTTAAAATCAATCGAGACCTAGCATAAAGTATACTTTTTTACATTCTAAAACATCCCTTACATGTCGTTATAATCACTCTCTCCCTTATGCAAGAATGACATTTTTACAATCCTCGTTTCGTCGATGCTATTCCTTGGGCTGAACCTGCTGCTAGAGCCACTGTTGGTACGTTGTGGCATGCGCATCCTCCTTCCATTCACAATGGTATGTCCAAACCGCTTCTTACAACGTCTACAGCAGAAAAAGATACTTTTGAATCCGGCACGAAATCTTTTATTCATCCAGAAATATACGATAGGGTTATAACAAGCATACGACATAGCCAGCCAATGGGCGGCCGTCCAAATATACTGGAACTGTTCAAAATCGTAGATTGCTGTCCACGCTTCTTCAACCAATTTGATAGCGTGCAGAGGCAGCCAACACACGGCGTAGGTAATAACCATGACAATCATCATTTTCACCATCTGTAGGATAAAAAAAACATCTAGAACTAAAAGCTCTAAGGATATAAATTAATATCTTTCTCTAAATTACAAAGTGATTTTATGACAGTGGGAATTGCTTAACGACGTAAGCTTCAAATATACGCTTTGAAATATAATTTACCGATTGAAACGAGAAATTGATATATTAAACGATAGTTGAAATTCCCATCGGTTTTGTATGATATGATGAAATATGTCAAAGAAGTATCGGTATAAAACACTGTTGCGTACAGAATAGTTCATAATATTGGCGCATATTTAGGTTTGAATATTTCGACGATCGGCATTTAATCCGCCAACCCTACATGTAGATCCCGCCAAATAAATAATCACCAATAACAAACTCTTGAAAACATTTGGGAAAATAAACTTTTTTTAAACTGTAGGTCACCAACAACTTGATCGTAATACCAGGTAAATATTGTACAGTGCAACCTCTCCAGAGCGGCCATCTCAACAACCACATAATTTTGCTCCTCCCAAAGGGTGTTGCTTTGGAGAGGTTGTACTGTATATACATCTCAATAGCTATCAGGAGCATTTTGATTAGTTATATTTGTTAAGTTCTATTTACAGTATTTTATTTCTATTTAAATTAATTTGTGTGTAATTCTTTTTTTCACTTTCATCATCAAATATATAATAAATATACTCTGAGTTTTTCACACCCCAAATAATCCTGTTCGAGAAGTATATGAATCTACGGAGCCCCTAAAGTGACATTCTACCCTTAACTTGCAGCGCTATTTGTTTTTCGTTTTTACGAAATACTAATTCCTAATTACGAAATGTTATTTCGTAAAAAACGAAATAAAAAAGAATGCTACAAGTTAAAATATAAGTGTAGACTGTCACTTTAGGGGCTCCGTATGAATCTGTATTTTTGCAATTTCTGCATTCAATTTGCATTAGCTGGGGATAGTTGCTCATTAAAATTTGTGGACGTACCATGATAAGTATTCGCGTGAATTCTGTTTGTTAACAGTTGTATACAATCAGTTTATAAAAAATATTGAGCATTAATTTAGCAATATCTATGCAAAATTTGAATTCCATCCAAGTTTAATGTACATCGTCATGCAAAGTATAACGTATCCTTCATTTTGGCAAACCCGTCATTTTTTGTCGAGGAGCTATAATTTGGTGATAATATTTTAGTAGTTGACCAAGACATAAACAATTCTAACATCAGCAAATTGGAAAACGGCATAAAAGCGCCCAAATTTTGCAATAAGAACTAACAAGAGCGCTGACTCTTGCAAAATACGCGCGTATACAATTTGCTATGGCAAGTAGAATATAGATATATGTAGATTGAATTCAAGCTATTAAATTTAACCAAAGTTGAGATCTATGAGTTATGTGAAAATGACTGAATTTTTACCTGAATTTTTACATAAAATTGGACGTTATTAGTATCATAATAAAACAATTATGGCCATGTGACAAGGACTAACAACAGTGGACTATAGAGGTTCTACAACTGATAGTGGACAATGAAAGTCATCAGCTGACGGATGAATCTTCAAAGTGAAATTCGAAAAACAACGGCAAATAGCGGCATATTGATAATCAATCTCGATAAATACATTATGCTAATGGGATATATGAGCTCTGTCCATTACAAACTGCCCCAAACTAACTGGAATGAAGAGACCCCAGTCAGGCAGCATGGTGTCACATTCCACACATACTAATCTTCCATTGTCTTCAATTAGAGAGCAAACAAGGTTAATTTGAGGAAATTTTGACAAATAAGGGAGAGTAACTCCAAATTGACCGGTGAGCAGGCTATCACATAGGCAAAATATCATGTCTGTGTACAACCTTCCCCCGTTTGGCGCTGATTGGATTAAAATTGTATTAATTAGAGAGCGGAGAAGGCCAATATTTCAAAATTTTGGCAATTACAGGGCATATAAAATGCATAGATAATACAAGCATAGACTCATAAACTTTTTATGAAATTTACTGTAAAATTATATGTCTTGCGTCCGCAAAGGGCCACATACACAAAGTACTATGTCTTTTACGCAGCTTGGCTCTTGGGTTAATTTTAATCCAAATATTTTTCTATGAAATTAAATTTCAAAAGCGTGCTTTTTTCTTCGCTTTAAATTTCCTGAGCCTGATGTCAAATCTGCGGAAATTTGGAATCCACATGGTAATTGATTGCGACAACACAGTCAATATTAGAGCAGTCTTGTCAGCACAAGAATATATAACCAAATTACGAACGCACAACTTGTCTTATTCCTAATATTTTGGTTCAATTTTCCAGAAAAAGTTAATCATCTCATGTAATGCCACAAATAATTTCCTCAACCGGTGTTAATTTAAAATAACTGCGTTTTCTTCGAGGCTAAATACGTTAGGCGCTTTGTAGTCGATTATTATTGTAAATTCGAGGAATTCTAAAGGCAATTTGTTTCTTCAACCGACAACACTATGCATCATTTGACTGACCATCAATTTGTTAACACTACTTCTAATTTGTTCTTGAAGTATTTCGTTTTGCGTCATACGTTAACAGAGAAATAGAACAGTAATAGAACTGTGAATTAAATTTCGAGATCTTTACACTGAATAGACGCGTTAATATGAAATTGGAGTGGCTTAGTAATACCATTGGGCGTTACAACATCTCTTGTATTTCATATAATATAATTTTAGAGGGAAAACGTGACCAATTCCATCAGAATCCGGAAAGAAATAACACGTATCGTGACTTTAATAGACGATTAAGCATTTATTTCATACGTTCGTGATATAAGACTAATGTTAAAAGTTCTGACGATTTAGTCAACAATATGGAATTGTTAAGAGTTAAGAAACCCTAACAGGTTTCGCGAATCATTGATTATGTCTATCTATGATTTAATAATATGCTGTTCATTGACCATGTTTTAACACATTAACATATTTAAGTACATCTTCCAGCCTCGCTTTGCTTTGTAGAATATTGATACAATTTTTGAGTATTTCAATGAATGAAAACAATATATGAATTATTTCGCTTCACACAAAGCACATTAAATTCATTCAACTATAATAGTGACCACACGGTTACCCCCGCCAAGTGGTTGATGGGAAACCGACATGGGCTTTCTTTCAAATCACCATGTGTCACATTAGAGTGTAGTTTCAAGTATACATGCGTGAATGGTTGATTTATCAAAATAAATATTTCTATGACTTCATGATCATTCGAAGACTCATGCACGTAACCTTATCTTAAAACACAACGTGGAAAGTGAAGGTACGACCAACATTCGCAATCATTAAAGCCACGCAATAAACGTGCACATCTGTTAGGCATGTCAAGTGATACTTGGCGAGTTGCTATGTTTCTATAGACAACATCTATAGATTGGTAGTCCTTTATGCTAAAATATGAGAAAACGTTTTTATTGGTAAAATGCATAAACGGCAAATACCAATTCACAGTGAAAAAAAAGAATATAAAAAATAGCGTGATAACATGTTTCAATACGAAAACATCAGCATTCGTTATTTCTTAAATTCTGCAAAAAGTACCATACAATTTTAATAGTAATAATATAGTTGATATCAAAGTAAAGCAACAAATGATAAGAAACAATTAAAATATTTCTTAGATAACAGACGAACAAACAACATGGCAAACCCATACCCTTACAAGCTACCACTGATAAACGCATACAAGAAAGACAAAAACTAAAAACTACAGTTACTCTTGAAAGTATAGAAACCTGGATTTTCTCAGAATAGAATATGGATTTATATTCATAATTCAATCAAGAAAAATCACTGCTCTAAATAATAAATCTGAATTTTGTCGTAATTAGATAAAAATACGATCGAGGTTAAAGGGTCTCGTAAATTGACAATAAAGGGCCATGTTTTGAACGTGATACAGATAACTTGTTAGATGTTTGTGACATATATGATCCAATTTGCATTAATTATACGAGTGTCACTTCCTTATCATCTGTCACTGTCAGTTTCTCCAACACACGTTAATGCAATCTTTTCTACGTATTTTGCTTACTTCCAAATTCTTTTCGTCAGTAGCTGCGTAATTTGATTAACTAAATTCAGTTCTTCAAGCAGTTGCTCAAATGTTTGGTCAATCCATTTTGTCAGATTTGCGGATTATCTGTACTTCGAAACAAAACCCTTTTCTCGTCTATCAGGCATTAACCACAATTACTCACGTTGATACCAAAGTAATGCGTTTTATGATATTTCACCAGCCTTTCATGTTCATTATTTATGAATAATACAATTATAAAAAAACACCGGGAATCACTCGTTTATAGCTAGCTCCCTATTTAAAACAATGTAATTTATTACTGTGATTAAACTAGAACTTCAGTTCGAAAGGAGATTGCGATGAAAATATATGCACTAAGTCAGAAAAAAGAAATGAAACAAATTTTACGAATACTTTAGAGAAAGTGTTATACCGGTATTCCCAATACGGTATCATTTACTTCAACTGTGTAGAGAACTCTTAATTTGAACTTCTAACGGGCAATTGTCTTGATAAAAAGGAGAGCATCAATTCCCTTGTTACATCAAATGAGTTCTCCATTTCATTTCATTTAAATTGATTCTGTCTGTCGTTATTTGAAAGCTGCTTGTTACAAGTCAAGTGAAGTAGTTGTTGTCACGAAATATGATTTAGTACATAAAGATGACTTAGATCTGCGCGTACGTGCCTGGATGGCACAACTGTATCTGATGATGAATCTAAAGAGTTATCACTGTTATAGATCTGTACCAGAAAATATAAATTATCAAATTATACGTAATTGCGTTTTTTTCATCGATGAAATCATTTGTGACAATCATATTTTAGCGTGAACTTTTCATTAATCAGTATTGTATATTTTAAGAATTGCTGTGCCTTTCAATATATTTACCAAACAGTCTACTCTGATCCAGAGGCTTTAAATAAGCAACTAAGTTCTTATAATTCAAAAGACCTCTCACTGATATCTTCTTTAAAGGAATTCAATTTTACAATTTCAGAACATAGAGTATGCATTGACAAACTTCTAACTTGATACTAGTTTTCCCTTGATAAATATGAGATAGCGAATGTAGATATTTGCGCCGATGTCTTGTTTTCTGTTTTTTTATATTATCTAGCAATTTGTCACTGAATAATGCAGTAATAGCGTGGAGACTGAAAATGTCTTATGTTTTCGTACACTTAGCTTTCATAGTGCGCTTACTGTCCACCATTACTTATGAAATTATTGATTACTAACAACCAAACCCAAGCAATGTAATTCATCAAGTGATTAAACCGTTTGTCATTTATTTTTTGGGGTGTTTTGGTTCATAAAATTGTTATTATTCGACTATACTATCACCCAATCACCAAAATTGCATGCATCATACCATGATCACACAGTCTTACCGAGTTTTGATTTTCGATATTTGAGGGTTTTTTTCAAAATGAGCAAATTGCCAATGCTACGAACAAGGGAACAGTTTCCTGTACAGAGAACTAAATCTTAAAACCCCATTAGAATGATTTGTCTTGAAGCGCCTTTCAATAAACGCATTGACCTTAGACGTATCAAAGACAAAAACTGACATTGGTTGGACGAAAAAGCATTTTCAGTAGCAATGACAGCATCATCTCTGATAACAACAGGAGAAATAACAAAATAACGACAATTGAATAAAGACCTAAAATTAATATTGATTGCAACAGATTTGAACAAGAAATTATCACTAAAAGTGTTCCTGAATGACAAATTGCATTTTGTGTTTAATTTTTCTCTTGCTTCTGATGTGTGTCTTAAGTGCTAAAAGTCAGTGTTCAATAACCCATACTGCATTATGTCCTAATGCACAGAGTCATTTTGGCAATTGTTCCGACGCAATTTCTCTCAGAAGTTCCTCTTTGATAATTGACAGAAATTTGATGTTATTATTCACAATAACGTAGGATAATACACTTATAGACGCAGAAAACAGCGGAAATAATCCTTTCATCGATTTGGAGTGGGTATGGAAATCTTATTTTCACGTTTAGTTTTATTAAAATATTGCTGTACTACTCTTCAAATGAATGGTACAGCGAAGATTTTCTTCCTGCAGAAAACAAGCAAACAAACAAACAAACAAACAAAAACAAACAAACAAACAAACAAACAAATATTTCAATTTAAAACTGACGGACTTATATTTGAATATGTAACTGATTTAGCACAATAACGATGTTTCAATAGACACTCGCCATGCGTTGACTGTTCTAAATATACATCCATGTCCTTTACGCTCTAAGCTGTTATCATCAAAGTGATGATAGTGTCAAAGATCTGCACGTGCACAGAGATGCACGAATATATGCGCGTAAGATGCGAATACTTGATTCAAACAATATAATATTTCTACTTATTTTATGTATGTGTATTTCATTTCGTACCAATAGTTTCATTATTGCATCCACTATACATTTGCTTTTAAAACAAACCATTTTATATTTACCACTGTATAAATTCATGCGTGATATAAGACCTACTCGTTTTTTGCCAAAAGTTCACAATAAAATTTGACCAGATATACCATATGTTCTCAAGACCTATGATTTCTGATTGTAGATCGCGTTACATAAGTGGTATTACCAATTATTGCGAAAGAAGTTGATTTATGGTTGTAAGAGAGTTCCCACCAAAATATGTCCAGCCACGCAATTTTGTAGAAAATCTTACGAAATATTAGAAAAAAAAGACATTTATCACGTAACTCTTTGGACTGGAGGATAATACTAAGGCATTCCTTTTTTGGCACTTTTTTCCAAAGAGAAAAAAACAACATAAAATTGCATTTATTTTCCTCGGGCTATGTTGTGTCGTATATATAACATCTCTGTGTTCCAAACCCAAATCGTAATAAGAACTTAATGCCGATATCATAATTAATGACTGAGTAAATGAACATCTGAGTAAATGAACAACTGAGTAAATGAACATCTGAGTAAATGAACAACTGAGTAAATGAACAACTGAGTAAATGAACAACTGAGTAAATGAACAACTGAGTAAATAAAATACTGAGTAAATGAACAACTGAGTAAATGAAATACTGAGTAAATGAACAACTGAGTAAATGAACAACTGAGTAAATGAACAACTGAGTAAATGAAATACTGAGTAAATGAACAACTGAGTAAATGAACAACTGAGTAAATGAACAACTGAGTAAATGAACAACTGAGTAAATGAAATACTGAGTAAATGAACAACTGAGTAAATGAACATATGAATAAATGAACAACTGAGTAATTGAACAACTGAGTAAATGAACAACTGAGTAAATGAACATCTGAGTAAATGAACAACTGAGTAAATGAACATCGCACTTGCGCACTTAGCAATTCTCATTACCATATTCGCTTAAAGTGGCAACTAGTATTCCTGTGAAAAAAAAAAACCCTCAGTTTTTATGCAACCAAGAGCACAAAGTATGACTACAAGAAAGTCATCGTCCTGTTTTACGAGCGCACACAACGCATGATTGATTAGTTATATAACTAATTAACATAATCGATATTGCTTCACGTCGAGAGGGATCAATTAATTACTCTGTTGTCTTCTGTGCAACCAGTATTTAATAACTCAAATAAAATGACTTACTGTGAGCAATGTTGCTTCGTTCCTTTATTTGGATATTAAAAAACAATGTCTAGCACCTACTGTGTCAATAAGCACAGTTTTGTAGCGTTTTCAATTTGAATTACATTCTTTCTGCTTCAAAACATGAGCGTGATTTTCCGCTTTAAATTACTTTGTCGAAAGAACACGGCTGTGGGCTTCGTGTAAAAGTATTGCATAAAAAATAAAACAGTAATTTGTCCTTCTATATAATGTATTGGACGGATTACTAAATACCAAAGATTAACTGAATGCAATGGCTAGTTCATGAATAAACTGTCGCCAAATTTAGTCCAAACATGGATACAAAATTCAGTTTCGTTGGTATACAGATTATGAAAAGATATGACTTTGTTACTACTCAAAGAAACTGCCGGGAAATCAAATTTCATCGAATCATCCATATGTACACATTAAAAATCTCTCTTTTTTACGGTAGACGCTGGGAAAAGCGTAAAAAAATATGACAAAACTAGTTCTCTAGCAAATTGAATGGATAACCAATATTGGGAAGAGGAAAAAGTAAAAAGCAGAGATAAATAAATGAAATAAATGTCAATAAATGTCTGATTTTGCCGTGATTACCTTCATCAGATGCTTAACATGTTTTCAGCGATTTGAACACGGTGTTCGTCTACTGAAATATTGCTGAGAACTAGTCTTTTTAATGATGTGCTTAAGAGTGATGAGGCCGGAAAAAATGACAAGCCTGTTCGTGAACAACCGTGAAAAATAATGAACATAAGTTGATGGTAAATTCCGAAGTTGAAAAAGGAAACGGGAATAAATAATGAAAGCTAATCAAGCTGTATTGTCCCAACCATTAGCTTGCTGAAGACGTTCTTGATGTAGATTCTTTAGTAAAAATCACCCCGCCCTCTCAGAAATTGGACAGAAATCGCGAAAACACTGAATAAGAGAATTTTAGCCGAACATCCATATTTGTGTATCCACATTGTCTGCCATATAAATTCTTTATCCCTTTAATTATCAAAGTGTTATTTTTTTACGAGCCAAAGCTCTATTTCTTACAGAAATTATGTACAGAATTAATCATATTTGTTTAATGATTATTTTTTATATCGTGGAGAAATGATAATTATTTTGCAGGGTAAAGTTACTTCAAAGTTTGCTGGTAAATGACGATTTCGATTTAATATTATTATTACACCATAGGCATAAAATGAAATGAATGTTTTGTAAAGCTTATTTAGTATTGATGAGAAATGTGATTAAATTTACCATAAGGTCAGTCAATACTTTCGCAGATTGGAGGTAAAATGCATAACATTTTGAATGTCAAATATTCTCTAAGTTGAACATAAATTTGTTAATGAGCTATTCTTGGTTGTCTTAATGGAAACCATTACAGTGGTAATTAGAAGTAACGTTTGTCAGTCAGATATATATTAATTACTCGGGGACAATAGAGTTAAAATTACGTATCACGCAGTCAGAGCGCTTTCGGGCAATTAATGTCATAAGGATTCTGCTGTCGTCTATTATATAGTGTAAGTGTTTACCTTTCGTTTGGAAGACGCAATCCTTTCGTCTCTACGCCTCTCTGCTTCACCAGGTGTTCTTTTGATCCATATGATATAACCTATCCTAGAATAGGTGAATGTAAGAACGGCCAGAGGTACAAAATATTGTATACACATGATGGCCATGGAATATACGTATGCAATGTGTCTATCTTCAATCACTTCCTGACACAGGCCTCTTTGACATTCCTTTGTGTCGTTAATGTATGGATTTGTTACACGAGATTTCAACACGCTTGGTAAGGGAACGGCCAATGCCAAAATCCAAACAAAACATATGGCAAGTAGAGCCTTTTTCGATGTCAATTTTGGTCGTAGCGGATGGATAATGGCGATATAACGATCAAAGCTCATAGCAACCAGTGTAAAGGCACTTAGAAACACGACAACAGCTTGAGTGTATGAAACGAAAGGACACATAAAGTCTCCGAATGGCCAATACGGCACAATAACATTCACTACAAAGGTAAATGGAATACAAATCAAACCCTTCGCCATGTCCCCTATGGCCAAATTCAGCAAGAAGAAGTTGGTCACAGTTCGCATACGTTCCTGTCCGAGAATTACGCAACACACGAGAAAGTTACCGCCGACTGCAACAACAAACAACACAGAGTACATTACCATCCATATTATGTTGGCAATTGTGAACACAACGTCACATGGGTCGTATAAACTGCCACTTCCATTGAGTACAGACTCCATACTTTGTTTATTACTCAGTTACGTAAATTAATTGATGCGCTTGGTGTTTAGAATTCCCATTTTCATACTTAAAATGAACTTAGTACTTCTTTCATGCCTGGCATTGAAGACGTTTAAATATAGGTATAAGCTTAAGAAAATATTACAATTGAACTGTTTCTATTTTCTAATAAACATCAATATACCATTGTAAAACTCGTTGACATTTAAAAGTCTCTTCAATATCTCTTTAGATCATAATGAATATCCTTATATTACGAAACGTTTCTCTCCTAGAATTATATTTAACAAAGGCATCAACGCCTCTTTCTAATCTGTTTAAGGTCGATTGTACTTATTTACTGGATAAGTTATACAAAAACGTCGCGGTGATTTCTTCCCATCTCTTATAAATTGACGAATCAATGTCTTTCTAAAAACTATATATATTTAAAGTCCTTTGAATTCACAATAAATTAAAAAATGTCCTCTCATTTTCAACAGTGGAAATTCGCACAAAGAACCTATCATTTCCGCATCAATCATATCTTCTTCTTCAATTGTTGAACGATCTATCAAATGATTTATCATGTTTTTATATTATTGTATTCATATCAATCTTTTATCTTCACGATTGTAGAATTTCTATTTCTGTTTCTATCAAAGCTTAACCAATTTAAATATTCTCGGTATAATATGTGTGATGGCGACGTAGATACAGTCTGAATGATTCTGTAGTCCATAAAACGATTCAATTTTTTTAAACACCCTGTTTCCATAAGGGTGTTAAATGTTTAATATTTTTTATATTCCAACAAAGTTTTATGCAACACGAAGACGCAGCAACGCTCGAGTTGACTTCACTCCACGCATGTTTATAATACAAGAATGGAGCTGTGCTTTTCCTTGAACGTATTCGAATTCTATGAATCGCAAAGTGGTATCGAAAATGTTGATATTACAGGGAAGACTTCTTATTTTCTAGTATGAAACACGCTACGAGCAAATAAATAGTCGTGTCTGCTCCGTCACTCGCTACTGTATATGTCTACTTCCAATAACGCAGCGGCACGACTATCCAATGCTACTTTAGTAACTACCAAAGAGATTTACTAATCATGATTTTATCCCTAATAGAATTCAAACTTATTTTTAGACCTATACACTATGATAATATTTCATATAAATATTTTTATATACATTGTATAGTAAGATAATTGTACATTACTTTTTGTGTACATCAATTAATGTTCAATTATTATATTACCATACGACCCTAAACACGCGGAAATTACATTATTTTAAGCGATTGGCAATCTTCTTTATAATCGCTGAAAGCCGAAGTAATTTGATCAGAATAGCATACTGAACGTTCTTGCGGTAATCGCTGGTAGATATGTGAACAACATAATTTCAAAATTAACAAAAAAATGTTCTTTTCACCGATAAGTACATTTGTCCTCAAAAGCAGGGCAAGAAGAATTTCAATTGTTCCAACTTAATATGAACAATATTCACTATTCCTAACATTACTTAATTCATGACAATCCCTAAGTTACCACCGTAGAAGGGCTGCAACCATTATCAACCCCGGAGAGATGGCAAATCGAATTAGTGTGCCCATGTTAACTATTCCTCCCGTTCTGCTAAAGCATTAACAACAATTTCTATACGTATCCATCATTAAAAACCGACATACAAAATATATACGTTTTAAAAATGTATGCTCGGCATAAGAAGAAACAACTGAACTTCTAAAGGATGCATATGCTCATATGTACAACATATTGTATGCGATGTTATTTCTGCGAGGTCTGTGTGATCATTATTTATTTTTCCGTGTACTTCTTTTCTTTTTCTTTGGTAATTGTATGTATATCATTCATTAGATTTTTGTGTTTCTTTCATTTTAATTATTTTCAGAGATTTGTACTCGTATTGTTGATGTATTATTTTATATTACAAAAAAAACTGTCAAGTTTACGTACCTGAATTTCAGCTTTTTCTTGTAGCTCAAAATTAGATTCCACAAAAATAGCCGCTAATGTTCTTTTCATGACTATAGTTAACGATATGACAAAACACGCAACGCAGAAAATGATTCTTATACGCAATAAAACACGAAAATAAAAAAAAACGCATCTAAGAAAAACCGATTCAAATCGATAAATAATTAAATTTGAATAATGATTCAAAACTGACATTCTATAGCGATTCATGCAGTAGGACCATATTGTTTCAGATCATTTGGTTACGGAATCGAGTTATATACGACAGAAATATTATTCTTGGTGGTGTGTGTATTGTCTAGGATAAATCATTCGCAAATACTATGGCCTTTTTTATACACCACCTTTATGTAAATGTTAATTTATGTTAAAATGTTTATGTCATGGCTGGGATAATGGCACCCTTCTTATCAAATTACAAGATTGTTTCAGTAAATGGATAAAGTGTAATTACACCCGCCATTATAATTTAAGGCCTTTTGTATTGATCTTTGATGTTTTTCCGTCATTTATTATATACTAAATAAATGACATTTACGCATAATTTGGGCTTATTGTTGTGTTTTTTTTTATGTTTTAAGTAAATTTCCAATTACATAAAGAGCTAGCATAGGAAATGACACAATTGAATCATAACTAGTTGTTGATATAAATATTGTTCATGTACAATCTAAACATGTTATTACACCAAACAAATATATTCTCTGCCGTAACAAGTTTGGTTTTCGATCTTTTATTTATGGGCGTTTTAAGCATAACCAACATGAAATGTAAGATAACATCAGTTTCTATACCACAATACTAAGGGTGTCTAATCATATTTTATCTGTGACAGACTAGAGGTTTATCCGTGCAGAAAAATAAATCCAGTGACACGAGAGGAAGATTGCACATTTCTAAACTTTTTGTAAAAGAATTCGGAAATGCCAGTCTAGTAATGAAAACATATTTTATTATAGACAAAAAATGTGTGAAATTGGATGAAAATTACGTTTGTAACATATGACTATATTTTCCATGTTCAAATTCTAAAGCCTTCTTTCAAGTGCGAATACACGTAATAAGACAATATGGTTACTAGCGTATTGTACGTGAAATCTTAGAAATTCAAGGACATATGCCAGAAGTTTTAATTTATTTTTAGTAAACAATAATTTCAAAACATGAACACTACATAAGAACGCTCGAATACGAAATATTGCATGTGTATGTAACATCGAAACGGGCATATTGAATGCGTATGTTTACAAAAGGAAGAAGTGTAGTGAAATGGCTTTTGTTGGCTGGCTCTAAGAGAGTCGGGTTACATAGCTGTCACATTTGAATAATACTTTTCTGTTTTACTCCAATTTAATATTAGCTTCTCTTTGTATATACAACACGTGTATAATATAGTATATCAATATTTACTACTGGATTGCTTCCCTATAGTCAAAACAAGTCAGGTATAAGACCCATTTCAAAGTTACTGTTTTTAGGAACAAATGCTATCATTAACTTACCACTGGTACAGCTGGGGGCATAACATTCACTTATAAGCCTGCAGTCTTCATACATACCGTGTGTGAATTGATGTAAACAGTGTCCATTAATTGCTGACAAATGGCTGAAATGAAAGAAATTGACTTATTTAAGTCAGTGGATATGATTAAGCTGTAGAAACAAACCATATATATTTTTATCTGATCCTTACAACGTGCTAACTTATATGATATCTATGGAAAAGCAATTTGAAAACTTTGCCTGATCTTACACATCCAAACATATAATACATACTGTTCAGTTCGCAATTATGATATTGAGAAGCAGGAACATTAAACAAGGAGGATTGAAGGTAGAAATGTCATGTTCTTACAGCTCACATTGAGATATACTATTCAATATGTCCACCTGCGTGCTTTTATCGGCCGACGTTAGCATTGCAGGGATTTGAGAAAAACATGTGTATTAATAAACTTCAGCAAGAACTTGCAATATTGCAAAGCCAGCCAAGAAAATTATTTGATTGAGATTTTTTGATTTTCACCTGCGCCCAATTGTATAAACATTGGTTAACTTTAACCAAATGGTCAATTTAACTCAAAGTTAAATTTAACCATTTTGGTGTACTAATCATTAAAACAATCATTTAAACATTTAAAAAGGACTGCCATTTTGGTACTGGTTACCGTTTATGTTAAGATTTAACCAGCATCTTAGACTTGGGTTAGATATATTTGAGCTTTAACAAAAACAAATTTTGGTTAAACTTAAAATTTTCTACAACAGCTAACCGAACATTTAACCAAAATTTTAACCAAAACTCTGATTTAACCCAGTGGTTAAAGTTAACCAATGTTTATACAATTGGGTGCTGATGTTACTGATTTTAGGAAACATTACACAGCTTTACCATTTGATTCCTTCTAAACGTCGAAAAGCATTTCCCGCTAACAATTCAATAAACAGAGATATCATTGACACTCTGAATGTTCCATTGATTTTAACCCGCCACTCACAGACCGTACATCTAATAAACAACACAAAACGCGCCCATTACTCCATAATACGTATTTTTGTATAATTTATCGTTTTATCCTGACAAATGGTATGTCCAATAAATAGACAATGACGAATGGTTATCTAAAGTTTACACCATTATTTATGTGCCTCAGTAGTTACGCGATATTTGTCTAAAATCGCGCCCAATTACTATATATATCAAGATACAATTGGGTTATATTGAAATATATAAGAATCATTTTTTCCTAGAATGTCTTTTGCATTACGGTTGTTTGTCTCTGGGATGAGTGCCGCTCTTATTGTCGAGAGTGTGTTAGAATGGTAAAATAATTGGCGAAATTGCCAATCAGACAACAGCGACAGTTTATATACCTAATGTGGTTTCCTAAATGTGTTTCTCTATTCTATCAGCCATTATCGTTCGTGTTATTTTGAAATTACAGAAATATTGTCAGTTTGGGACAGTCTTCTGTAAAAACATCTATCAGGTACACCAAGCGTTTCATGCTTAATACATGTCAGTGATCACGAAGGGGCTGGTATATGCTTATTCTAAATACGGGCAAAGAGTGCGCTAAACAATCAGTAATATCTAAATTAAACATCTTTTATAACAACTAAGTTCTGTGAATACGCACGTAGGCATTGATTAAATAAAAATGAAATAGTTAATTTCAAAGTGCATAAATAATAATGACGTGTTGTATTATTTATTCCACAAAAATAATATATTACAATTAACGCGGAATGCAATTCCTTTTAATGAGATGCAGCACGGTAGATCTAATTTTACAGAGCGCTATCATCGGCTTCACACTTCCGTTTCTGTATTCAAGCAATAAAACAAACATTAAATTTATTACTAATATTGTTTCTGCATATTAATAACGTGGGGTATCTAGTCTATCTAATTGTTTGTCATGTTTATGTGAGAAATTCATAAGCTAGTGAAATTATTAAATACCCAATGTATTGATATCATTATTTCGTACAATATCAATCGTTTTGTTTTATTACACTCGTATCGTTGATTGCAATAAAATTTACCAAATTGAATCAATTCGGGAAGATACGCACCAAGTCCACTTTAGGCCATATCATATCGTATCTATCTTTAGCATACGCGGATGGAAATGTTTTGATCACCTGAGTCAAATAAAAAAACTTATAGTAATATTCAATATTTAATCATTTGAAATATCTTTATTTGACCATTACATGCTGGAACGATTTTCTTTGTATCAATATGACTTCCAGTCGTCAAAATCGATCAATATTATGCTTATGTTTTGATTTAAGAAATGAAACATATTTATTCTCTCTGAGTGACTGTTTGAACTTTTGATGGAAGCTATCATTTTGCGGCAATTCAGTAGGAAAGTTGTGTTTCTTCCGGAGGCACTTGTTTTTTTTTCCGAATAGTTAGATAGGTTTTTGAACCTCGATGTTACGCTAAACATAGACGCGATTTGGTATGGCCTTATTTAGTATGTCGTTCAGAGGCAAACCATTTACTTTGAGGAAATTCATTGCTTGCAGCAGCAACAATTTTATTCATCTAGTAATTAGAAATTGTCACAAAAGCAATTAAAGGCCGCGACCGTGGTTCAGTGGTTGGTGTGCTGGACTTCTAAAACGGCGACCCAGGTTCAAATCCCGGCGGCGGCAGGTCATACCCTTTCATGAAAATTAGACAAGAATGTCGATTTTCCTCCATATGTGGAGAAGTTGCCGGCTCCTTGTGGAAGGGTAAGTTAGTACTGCTAAGTATACAGCCAAGACAGACTGGTCAGGTGAACCAGACATATATATCTGTACAATTGTTGAAAAACCGCGTTAAACACTATGCAATACAATAACAATTAAGATAAGCATGCCATTGGTATTGGGATAGTTTGCCGCCGAGAACCATCGTTATTTTAAAGATTCACTTAGTCTAACGCCTTCCTTAATCACGATTTTGTGACGGTAATGATCGACAGTAATCCCATTCATTATTCTCAGTATAAATGACTATATTCGTTTCACGGTGTTTGATTAAATAAGAACACGGTCACCGAGTTCGCGTTTTTTGTTTGTCATGAATCCTTGTAACTCCACTATGAAGCAAACGTGTCTATGGGTTAATGTTCTAATGTAAAGTTTAAACACAACGTTATATAATGCATTTAATATAATACATCATACACATTAGTAGAGTAAAAAAACAACAACATGCAAACATTAATGTATTTGAAAACGATACATATAAAAGATAAATAAAATATTTTCAAAGAAGCGGATAGAAATGGGAATTTCTTCTTCTAAGGCCATTCCTCATTCCGGTTGTAACCATTGGAAACAAAAAAGTGTGAGGTAAACAAATGTATTATAAATCATAACTTGGTGATATATTTTGATTGAATTATTTGCAATCGTTACCGTATTCTGAATTTGTTCACATGTTTTACTGATTCGTAGATATACCCCGACATGGTCGTAAATTAGCCTTAAAATTGATAACTAAAGCAATAATTCCCGTATTGCCATTCATCACTCATTTTGCATTTATGCATCAGAAATTGAGTAAACGAAACTTAGTACGTACTTAAGTTATTATAGCGCCCCAGTGTCTGCCTCGCAAGACTGCTCGACAAAAACTATTAATCACGAGGACAATTGTCTCCCATCTCTAATTTACACATCTCAACTAGGAGTGGCGTAGGTAATGAGGTTTTGTACTTCTTAATAATTGCCATCCATTGTTCGTGATCATCACAGCGGTACCCTCGAAATGTCGATATTAAAATCACATGTCAGTGTACAAATAAGTTCAGTACGTCATGCCACTAAACGTGGTTATACGTTTGCGTATTATATTCCATTGACATACAGATTATTGGTTGGGGTCTTATTTATATTTTATTTCTTTTTCGGATCAATCAGACATTCTGTTTTATTAAGTAATGTCTTTGACGTTTCCCGTGACTGTGGGATCAAAGAGCTTGTATGTTTTTGTATGGTTTATGTGACTTATTGTCACTGGGGTTTACCGCTGATTTTCAACAATTTTTCAGTTATATATGGCGACCGGTTCACCTAACCAGTTTTATTGGACTGTATACTAACCAGTACTAACTTACCCTTCCACAAGGAGCCGGCAACTTCTCCACATATGGAGGAAAATCGCCATTATCGTCAAATTTTCATAGAAGGGTATGACGTGCCGTGACCGGGATTCTAACCCTGATCTCCGGGTTACAAGTCTAGCTCACTAACCACTGGACCACGGCCGCGGCAAAGAGTTTGTATACTTCGTTACTTCCTAGATTTTAGGTTATTTCATTTTTATTCATACGTTCGTATCGTTAATATTGTAAACATCGGAAAAGTGAATACGAAAACAATTCATACAATACTTCATAATGAATATAAAGTGACATATACAGTCAACACTGTGAACAAAAGCCAGCCTTGGGAAAGACAAAAATGTGTCCTCTTACTGACAGGTGGCCTTCATTCGGAGGTTAGTTTGTTCTAAATAATCAGTGTTGTTTTTTTCAAAGGATGACCTTTACTCACAGTGTGGTTTTTTATTCAGATGTGGTGGAAAACACAGGTTTTACTATGAATGTTGATTAAATGCTTGCGACGTGTTTACGTTACGAATTAATTCGTTATATCACTTCTTTTCTATTTATTACAAAATGATTGTATTGAAAATATATAATAAATAAAATTGAATATGTGTATGATATGTCATTCCCAGTCTTATCATGTACATGTACAATCAGAAAAGTTATTGACTTATTGATATATGTCTGCAGGGCCTGAGATAAAAGAAAATGCCGGCAAACTTCCGTATCAATAGTACGAAACTCTCCTAGATCTGTCAAACATAGTTTTCACCCCAAACTAGGCAAGTCTGAAGGTGAAAGTCATTTCCACCCGGTATGCTGTTCACGTTAATGGTTGTTGCAGCTGTTGCTTCTTATGATGAATCATCACTCTCCAAAACAAACCTCACATTCTGGACATGCTATGACTTTTCTTTTTCGTTATATATTTCTCTGAAGAGTTTTGACAAATAAATAAATGTCATACGTTCTGTTTAAGCAATAAACGGATATAGATAAATCAATATGACAAAAAGTATGAATACAAAACAAGGCGTAATTCGTTTAAAGAGGCGGTACTTAAAGGTAATTTCCCCGAATATTTAAGTGGAAAATATAGCATGGAGACCGATTGACGGAACAAACAAATGCTACTACCCACGCAGTAATAGCAAAATGTTTAAACTGAGAATTTATAATCTACGTTCGTTGTAATATTTCATTATCACTGATCCTAATTCAGTAATATTAATGTTGTAAAACAGCTGATAAAATAAATTATCAACCAACTATTCTTATAGATCTGTCTATAAAACAACTAACCAACTGATTTATCTTACGGTATGTTTCCAAGCTTCCAAGGAGAATATTTTAAGGGGTATTTTATAGAGAAGAACTATACAGCCTGTGATGTATTCTAAATAAGTTAAACCTGATACACTACCATAAAAAACGATTTTTAGGTTCTTAGATCACCAAAACACAATAGAGAATCAAATTTATCATTTTCATTTGTCGGCTATTCGAGGTATATCAATGTCAGAGCAATGACTTCTTTCCGTGGAATATGTGTAGCGATATAAATAATAATTCAGCATGCAGTTACTAAAGACATATCATCTGTTGTTGGTCATACTGAGCCTGTAGTGACAGGATTGCTATCAAAAAGCATAATGCGGCATTTTTGTTCCAAGTTAGTTATCATAGACGAAATGCAAATCATTTCTGTGGAAATAAATTTATCATTTTTACGTTCCACAAAACGCTATAATACCAAATTCATTCATTCATTAGTCAGTAGGCGGTGTGCCAAAACGAATGCATAATTTGTGTTGTGCCAGACAGATCCATATCATTGTAGTCGGATTTGTTTATTTCTCGTGGCGAGGTATTTACTGTCATCCTTTAGGGTGTCAAAAAAGAACAGGAACATGTCGGAAAGACAATGATTTCTTCTGCGATGTTACCGTTATGCAATAAGTACGTGTTAGCCAGAATTAAACTGGCAACATGATCCCCATACGGGGGACATTGTCTAGACGCAATGTCTGCTTTTGTTACATACATCTTACCATTCAATTAATAAAAAGGATGCAATTTACTTTCCTGAATTCATGAGTTGACCTTTATACGCTTTGACCTAGTAGGTGCCTTACGTGCACGTATCTACGCGATACAGAGGCCGCATAGTATCACATGTCATATTCACTTGGACTGTCTGACTCAAAGGCATTTGGGTTTAAATTGCTTCGACAGATCCAACGTATCCAACGTTACTAAGTGGATTTTGAGTTTGTTTGTTTTTGGGAAGGGTAGTATTTTGGGGAATATGGTATTTTTGGAAGGTGTTTTCTTCTAGAAATTCGTTTTTTTATACTCACTCTTGTCATTAAGATTGCAATAGGAACGTTTCTTAGAAGAGCACTATTTACTGAATGCGTCTTGAATTAAAAAATTACAATATTAAGTATGAATGTTTTACGAGTACGGTCCATGCATATTTTTGCATGCATACACAACCTCTTAGTCTTACCTGCTTTAGCACTTTGCTTTGTAATAAACCAAATTATGTTAAATGTTAAAAGAGTTTTTAATGCTGGTAATCTCACTTGATTAATTCCGTTACTATCATGTTCGCGGTGACTATACTAGACACTATAATTAGAAGTAATTGGTATTTTGATGTACCCTCAGATCAGAATTTATATTGGCACGCGAGATGTGCGCAGAAATAATTGATAATATTAGAACTTTTAGACGCCACATAATTAACATGAAAGAAAATATAATCGTATGCATTATGTGTAATATACGAATCAATACAAAACAAAGGTTACCATAAGATTTCATTAGTCGTAAATTAAATCATGGATAAGCTGACAGCAGTTGTTGCAAAAATACATTAATATTTTAATTACCTTTTTATGTCAATAAATTGTTCACCGGAATTGCATTTTTCTTTAGAAACCCTTGTGTGGCAACTATAGCTGAGCGTAAATAAGACCGCCCTTAAACAAGTTTACTCCCCTCCCCGCTGTTGCTTCGCTACAGACCGTTTCTAAGGCGGTACCTTCCGGTGGACTGTGTTTGTCCTCTATTGTGTGTATTGTATCATCTATTGGATGGGTTTTGGGTTGGGAGGTTTTAAGGAAGATGGAATTTTTGGTATGTCATTTTTGCTAGGAATCATTTTTTATCTATATTTATAAAGATATACAGTTAAATGTATTGCTTGAGCGATAGTTTAACATGAATGCTCGTTTATATACCCGTTGCGCCAATGTTTTCGCTCATGTATGTTATAAATATGGAGTGAGTGCATGTAGAATCGAACAAGCAATCGGAAATAAATTCTCGACGGCTAAAAATCCTTCATGAATACCAAATGATGGCTCCGAGGATTTCACTATACTGTTTGTATTTCATTATACACGTATCAACTACATTTGAAAGATTGTAAATACTTCATCAAGCCATTACAGCTCTTTAAAAAACAACTGTGTTAACAATGATAATATCAAAAACACTTGTTGGCCTAGTTACTAGAGCAAGGATGAAATTAAGACAACTAACAAATCTAAACGACACTTTGAAAGTTACTCAAAGTATATAATAGGATTCTTGAAATACTAGTGTATTTGATGCGTCGATAACATTTGTTCTTACTTTGTCTAAATAAAGATTGAGGTCCATTTGTAGAAGTGTCGAACGTAATAAATAGTGACAGCGCACGCTTTTTTGATTTTCACTGTTACATTGATTTGTTATGCGGAAGCGCAAAATATCAAATGATATTTACAGTGTGAAATGGCTGAACGCAGATTTCGTGGGAATTTGAATTTAGACGCAAGCATTTGATATTCATTTAATATATAGAATTCTTATTGCAAAAAGTAGCTATTACCAAAACAAAATATATTTTTGTTTTGACTTTGATTGGATTCTTATCTAAAAAAAAGCTCAAACTATATTGTTACTTCAGAACAACCGCTACGCAATTGTTAACGATTGGATTGGACATGGAAATTCATTAGACAAATCAATTTTGTAATCCGTCATGTTATATATACAATGAACAGGGCAAAGATAAATCTTGCTTCATCAGTTATCTGTTACATTGCCACAACATGATAAACAAAACAATATTTGGAAAATTATGGCATGGCTGTACAAAATTTTGTCTCAAAGGATATATGCTAATCATACTACTTGTCTGTGAAAGGGCTTTCGGGAATTAAATGTTTAATAACCAGATTTCGGAGACAAAATTGTGCTCTGACGGGAATGGTAAACATGGACGTAACGACAATCAACTAGTTGATTCTTTGGTTCCATCTGATATGAAGATATAAATATTAAAATGTATACGTACAGAGGAGAAAACTCAGTAAATCCATCAACCATACACAAATGTTTTACATAGTATTTCTTTAGAGGAAAACCTTTTAAAACATTTTGGTTGTGTTCGGGAAGATGAACATATGGCAACATCATTTCATCATTCATATCAAGTTACGAAGTTCAGTCATATTGTCTGTTGCGTTTACAGTAATGAAATGCCGAATACAATTGAACAAACAGAAAATAATTATGAAACAGAATCAAATAGTATGATGTCAGATAAGGGCAACATTTTCATATAATGCAAATTTTATGCTATTTCTAAATTATATTCTGCTATATAATAACATGAATGCACATACGTATTTTAAGCATGTTTTTTTTTCAAGAGATTTAGACATCAATTAGTCCCCATATTGCGCATGATCATGTGCTAGCAAATATTAACTAATTCTCCAAACTGGTATAACACGAACATTGACAAGACATAAATAGATCGCCGACAAACATTAATAATCTAATGTCCATTACAGTTTGACAAAGAATATTACTCCCATTGTCATTTTTTTCTCCCACTAATGATTTCCAAATCATGTCAAGCAAAAGATATGTGACCACCGCCTTGGGAAGCAAAGGTATGCACAGTAGAGTTTGGAGAGGCCTGGTTGGGCCCACTGCCCGTCATACATAATAAAATACTGATGATAAAATATACCGTTTTGATCTGATGAATATAGATAATAATAGAACCTATCCCCCCAGAAAACCTTCCCTCCCAGAAATCTCCAACCCGTACTGGACCATACTAATAATGGAGGACAAAACATAGTATACCCTTAGTGTTAACGTCGCTATAATATTGCTTTCTAAGATAACACTGTTGTCTTAATACATATCTAAATGATCTTGCACGGCGTTTATTTACTGGAAATTGGAGCCGTATAAGAACATAATTATCCTAAATAATTGTACCACTACAGTTGCCGAATATCACATTACATCATATTTATTAACCCCACCCCCTATGTCGTCCACATTCAAAAGTTTAAAAGTTTCATTGGATAAAACAGCACCCTGGAAAGGCATACAAAGAAATAAAATTGATAAGCTTTCCGAAGGCATCTGCTGTTTAGTAGATTATAAAAATTCTTACAAACAATAAACACACAACTAGATATTAAAAATAATGACCAATAATCATTTTACAAACTTAACATTTGAACGCGATATTCATCTGATGAAAAACTGTTCTGAAATATTAATTTGGTATTGCATGCAATATGCGTCGGGAAGATATCAAAACAAAAACTAGATGATTTATGGCGCCCAGTTACAACTGTTTTTAAATCTTTACACGAACTGAACAAATTTCACGCACCTACTTTTTACAAAGTCCTAGATATGACAAAAGAGAATATTGGGCTTTATGACATTTAATTACTGTCGGCATGTTACATGTTCCTAGGAGATGGAGCAGCATTTGAAAACAGACAATGCTCCTAAAATACGCATTAAAATAAATTTATGAAAATGACATTGATAAAATAATATTTTAACTTAAAGTACTTAATGTACTTAATGAAACATTCTAATAATCCATTACTGCTTATGCAAAATCATTTTTTCTCTCTGTTTTAAGTCTTGGGATTGCAAAGTTTAATGTTTAATGTCAAAATCGAATGTTGTGCTTATGAATAAAATATGAAATATCAAAATGCACTTATGTTTGTCCCGATTGTTTTGTCGCAATATATGTTATGTATATATATAGCTTGGTAACGTCGGGTTTATGGACTGATGAAACGAAAGTATGATCGAATGAAACGACTACACATCTAAGATGTTATAAATCTTTTGTATTAAGTCAATGAATGAGAGACGTTAAAAATTTACTTTCAAACAAATCAATATCTAGTAGATTTCTAATAAAATGTTCGAATTGTTCCTTTTATATAAACATACCATCATTTGCTATGGATTGATGCTTTTTATTTTTCAATATGACACAATTGATGGAGACTAAGCCGCTCATCTTATCTCATACTCCGTAATACAGCAGAATTTCGGATAAAATTCAAACTACAATACCGGAAGACATAAGTCATCAGAGGAATATATCTATTGCATAATAACACAGTTATTCAGACTGAACTTTATAACTCATTTACCTGTCAAATAGGGTTATCTTTAAATAATAAAACACGTTATTATACTGGTGTCTCATGTAACGTCGTTTGTTCGTGGCATTGTGTAGCGTGATAAGACTTAAGCTGTTTGATCATCAGTTTCCTATGAAAAAAATTAGATTCTTTGTACAAAACAGTATTGACTGCATCAGAATAAATACGGCAATATTACGAATAAATATCTCAAGGAATAATATTATCATTGACTTTTATTGTACCAAACCTTAACAGCTCTGTGGATCCAGTAACTGGTTGATTACCCAAACCTAAAAATGACTAAAAATACAAAAAAGTTTGGACCTTCACTTATATCTGTTTCATCCCTCCATCACATGACTCGTTTTGTAGTGAGGAGGCCACAATGGTACTTTCGCATCGTAGAAATCAAAGCTTACGTTGTACAAGTTAAAAGAAATGGAGTACTCTTTAAGTACAGTTGATAAAGTGTTTCAGAGAAGAACTGATACTTATTATTAACTCATAATGAAATGAAAAGACTGCTAAAATCTGTGATAGGATTCTTCTCACGAATGCTGTGTTGATAATTGAAACAACATTAGTTATTTCTCACATTCATATTTTATTTTATTCCCGCTGGAGACTTTTTATCATATTTTCCCACAGACTACGACTGCATTGTTAAACTACTTCTTGTATCGTTCCTCTCAATACGTTACCATTGCTTTCTCTTTGATATGAAATTAAGATACCACCACGATGCAATGGTGTTGCTAACAACTAACACCTGACTGAACTTCATTACGCTAATGTATAGGGGTGTAATCTCTAAACTATATAAAAGATTTATGTTACCGAGAAGTGAGATTAAACTTGATTTAATACTAATCTGGTATCGTTTTTTTGCATTATGCATTGGTAGAAAGGAACCAAAATCTAGCTAATTACAAATAGAAACAAAATTACGAACTCCTATTGGTGCAGACAAAAAGATACGCGAATATGTATCAGATCATCAATAAAACTATTGCAATGCTGAGGGTTAGAGCCACGTATGCTGCACAGATCGACGAGCCAATGAAGCTTAAAAATATTCCACCCAATCTCACATTGTTTCATAACATTATGTAAGATGTTGCCAATTGCTCTTAGAACACTTAGAGACGATTTGTGCGGGCACAGCGGTTAGATCAATTAACAACTTTACGTGACGGAAAAATAGTTGATGACGCTAAACCCGTTCCAAATATACACATTCCATAACATTTAACTTATTTAGAGCAAAATTGTGGCATGTTTTACATTCAAAAACGAGTTTCATACTCGTAAAAATTAAATTACTGCAAATCTACGAGCGCCTTTTAGACATAGTGTTTCGCAACAACAAATAATTTGTAAAACTGTAATGTCTTTGTTCTCTTACCATTAGAAGTTACGACAAGGTAAAAACTAACAACATTGGTTTTTATTCATTCTCTTCTTGTTCTTCATATCAATTCTGTGTAAATTAATTTCGACTAAAATCGATTAACCGAGGACAGAACTTGATATTGTAAACAAGCTATTAATTTTAAGTTCTATAGTAAGATTAATAATTACCATTATGGTATTTTATGTTGTGTTTTTGCTCCAATAATTTACAGCTGGGTTTGCAAGTCGTGAAATCGTTTTTAACCACTTTTTTTTATTCAAAATGACATCACTTGTGTAATCATATTTGCACAAGTGATACATATTGTTTATGTTTAGGAACAAGAAAAATGAAGAAACCTCAATATAAAATTTAACAATCGCAATATTAATTACAACTTTATAACATTTAGAAGATATGTTTTTTATATTTTTAAATTTCTAGGCCAATTACAGGTACGTATTCGTATTTTTAAGAATTTTAAACTTAGATGGCTGCACTTAAAACGAACGTTGTATTTTACGCATTTGATCGTATTATACATAGATTTTACAGCAGATAAGTACAAATTCTGTACTGTCTTAGCATAAGTAAGCCTTTATAATATATAATGTAATACTATATTATTTATGTTTCGAATTTAAAATTTGTTGATATAACAAAATGTAGAAGAAGAATACCATCAGACTTGAAAATGAAAGATGATACTTTGTCAAATGAGGTTTTATATATTTCGGCAAATTTTTTATTGAGCCCGCTTCTTTAATTATTTTCTGAGAAAACTGCTTTCTTACGTTCGTCTAAGGTTAATTCATGATCCAAACAGTCATCATTGATAATTGCGTCATTAAGGATAAAGTTTGAGTTAAAAGGTAACTAAAGTTTTAAAATGATTGGAGTTTTTCAACTGTTAGAGCAGTTGCACTATTTGACGACTTTTTGTATTGTTGTCTGATATTTGACCAGCGTTTTCTAGGGTCGCTCTTTGCCAATCCTGATAGGTACTGTTCTTTTTTGTTTATTGTACTTGCAGTTAACTTTTCTTTTCATTTTATTTCATGAAATTTAATCTATTTCATTCGTTTTAGACCAATGGTATAGGTTTTGTTTTCATGAATGTACATCTGGCTTTTGAAACATTCGGCATTGAACCATTCCCGTCCTTGTTTATATTATTTTTATGTGTTTTGTATTTTTTGCCACACACACCAGTAGCTGATTTGTGTATTACATAATTAAAGCTCGGTAATGTGTCATCGATCCTATTTTTTCGTTAGAATCTATATCTAATGACATTTGTCTGAGGACAGGTGCTTTGTCATTTAATTTTGATTAAAAATATTCAGCCTTGGTTGGATCATACTTAATAGATACTGATAGACTCATTGACTTCATCTTAGTGTCTGTATATGTAGTTCGCAATGTCTTATACAGTGTTCCCACTCTCTTCTGACAGTGGGGGTACGCTTACCCTTTAGGTCTGAAATCTGGGGGTAAGAGAAGTATTTTGGGGGTATGAACAAATATATGTATACGCATACATCGTAATGGATGTTTCCAGAAAATCGGCGATTCGTCCCTAAACGTATTCGTACGCGTACGATCTCGTACCAGATCAAAATGAGTTGCGTGATATCCGATTTTATTGCGTGATTTACGCAAGATTTACGTGAGTGGGAACACTGTTATAACGAAAAAGGTAGACTTCAATGGTCAGAAAATTCGGTAGTATTATTCATAAAAATTAACGACAAGATTCTCCGGAGTAAATGTAAGGATTCTAAGAGTAAATGTAATTAGTAAATGTTGTCAATCGTATGTAATAAATATACCTGTACAGTTCACAGAATCTTTCAATTTTAGAATGTTTATCATTGTCTGGAAATCATGGCGGTTTATCTGCGGAGTGGGAATGTGATCGCTGAGTGCAAAAGCGCTCAATAACAAATTGTCCATTTATATAAATCCTTATCATTCGTCCTTGTTCTGTCAGTTCCAGTCAGGAACAATTAATTGTTATAAGAATTGATACATATATTTGTACGTCATCGTCATGTTCAAGTTCAGGTCATGCAAAGAAGCGCTGTTTTTTTCACTTTTGCGATACCATTGTCCAGCACTGATAACAAAATAGGATTTGACAGGACGGAAATGAAATACTATACTTACTTGCAGAACAAGTTGAGAAATATCAAGAAATATGATGACGACTTATCACATTGTCTAAATCAATGCGTGTGATGTCGTTTTGAATAAAAAGTGGTTAAAACGATTTCACGACTTGCAAACACAGCTGTAAATCATTGGAACAAAAACACAACATAAAAATTCATAATGGTAATTATTAATCGTACTATAGAACTTAAAATTAATAGCTGGTTTAAAATATCAAGTTCTGTCCACGGAAAATCGATTTTGGTCGAAATTAATTTACACAAAATTGATATGAAGAACAAGAAGAGAATGAATAAAAACCAGACAGAAAAAATAGTAATTACTGACTATAATTCTTAAATGGAAAATGAACTTAATGTGGTCTTGTGGCGATATTTCAAGCAGACAAAGACACCTGCTCGGAAGTAACTATTTTCCCCAATGTTGTTAGTTTTTACTTTATCGTAACTTCTAATGGTAAGAGAACCAAGACATTACAGTTTTACAAATTATCTGTTGTTGCGAAACACTATGTTTAAAAGGCGCTCGTAGATTTGCAGTAATTTAATTTTCACCAGAAAATTATGTACTAGCATAAAGAGTGTAAGAAACTCATTTTTGATTGTGAAACATGCCATAATTTTGTACAAATTAAGTTACATGTTATGGAATGTGTATATTTTAGCGTCATCAACTATTTTTCCGTCACGTAAAGTTGTTAATTAACCGATGTGCCTATGCAAGATACCCGCAAAAATCGTCTCTGAGTGTTCTAAGAGTAATTGGCAACATCTTAAATAATGTTATGAAACAATGTGAGATTCAGTGGAATATCTTTTTGCCTCATTGGATCGTCGATCGGTGCAGCATACGTGGCTCTTGCCCTCAGCTTTGCAACAGTTCTATTGATAATCTTATACGTATTCCAGTATCTTTTTGTCTGCACCAGTAGGAGTTCGTAATTTTGTTTCTATTTGTAATTAGCAAGATTTTGGTTCCTTTCTATCAATGCATAATGCAAAAAAAGATACCACAATAGTATTGAATCAATACAAACATCCAAGTTTAATATAATTTCTTCTCAGTAATATAAATCTTTTACATTAGCGTAATGAATACATTTAAAATTCATTCAGGTGTTAGTTATTAGCAACAACAACATTGCATCGTGGTGGTATCTTAATTTCTGTATCTTAATTTCATATCAAAGAGAAAACAGTGGTAACTTATTGAAAGGAACGATACAAGACGTATTTTAACAATGCATTCGTAGTCTGTGGGAAAAGATGATAAAAAGTCCCCAGCGGGAATAAAATAAAATATGAATGTGAGAAATAACTAATGTTATTTCAATTACCAACACAGCATTCGTGAGAAGGATATTATGGCAGATTTTAGCAGTTTTTCATTTCATTATGAGTTAATAATAAGTATCAGTTCTACTCGGAAACACTTCATCAACTGTACTCGGAGTGTACTCGATTTCTTTTTACTCGTACAACGTAAGCTTTGATTTTTATGATGCTAAAGCACCATTGTAGTCCCCCGCACTACAAAACGAGTCATGTGATGGAGGGTTTGACTGAAATAGATACTTTGAGTGAAAGTCCAAACTTTTTTGTATATGCTTAGTCAGTTTTAGGTTTGGGTAATCAAACAGTTACTTTATCCACTGAGCTGATAAGGTTTGGTACAATAAAGGTCAATGATAATAATTTTATTATTCCTTGCGATATTTGTTTGTAATATTGCCGTATCTATTTTGATGTAGTCAATACTGTTTTTACAAAGCATCTAAGGTTTTTTCATAGGAAGCTGATGATCGAAAAGTTTACATCTTATCACGCTACACAATGACACGAACGAACGATGTTACATAAGACACCAGTCTAATTACGCGTTTTATTTTTTTTAAAGATAACCCTATTTGACAGGTAAATCAGGTATATAGTTCAGTCTGAATAACTGTGTTATTACGCAATAGATATATTCCCCTGATTACTTATGTAATTCATTATTGTAGTGTAAACTAGAGCGGGTTTTGTCCGAAATTCTGCTGAATTACGCAGAATAAGATAAGATGAGCGGCTTAGTCTTCATCAATTGTGTCATATTGAAAAATAAAAAGCATCAATCCATTACAAATGATGGTGTGCTTATATGAATGGAACAAATTCGAAAATTTTATCAGTAATCTACTTGATATTGATTCGTTTAAAAGTAAATTATTAACATGACCCTTCATTGACTTAATACAAAAGATGAATAACGTCTTAGATGTGAAGTCGTTTCATTCGATCATACTTTCGTTTAATTACAGTCCATAAACCCGACGTTACCAAACTAACACACACACACACACACACATATATATATATATACATAACATATATTGCGACAAACAATCGGAACAAATAATCACTGCATTTTGATATTTCACATATTATTCATAAGCACAACATTCGATATTGACATTAAACATTAAACCTTGCAATCCCAAGTCTTAAAACAGAGAGAAAAAATGAATTTTATTAGAAAGTTTCATTAAGTACAGTAAGTAAGTACTTTAAGTAAGAATATTATTTAATCAATGCCATTTTCATAAATTTATTTTAATGCGTATTTGAGGAGCATTGTCTGTTTACCAATACTGCTCCATCTCCCAGGAACATGTAACATGCCGACAATAATTAAATGTCATAAAGCCCAATATTCTCTTTTGTCATATCTAGGACTTTGTAAAAAGTAGGTGCGTGAAATTTGTTCAGTTCGTGTAAAGATTTAAAGAACAGTTGTAACTGGGCGCCATAAATCATCTAGTTTTTGTTTTGATATCTTCCCGACGCATATTGCATGCAATACCAAATTAATATTTCAGAACAGTTTTTCATCAGATGAATATCGCGTTCAAATGTTAAGTTTGTAAAACGATTATTGGTCATACTTTTAATATCTAGTTGTATGTTTATTGTTTGTAAGAATTTTTATAATCTACCAAACAGCAATTGTCTTTGGAAAGCTTATCAATTTTATTTGTTCGTATGCCTTTCCAGGGTGTTGCTTTATCGAATGAAACTTTTAAACTTTTGAATTGTGGACGGCATAGGGGGTGGGGTTAATAAATATGGTGTAATGTGATATTCGGCAACTGTAGTGGTACAATTATTTAGGATAATTATGTTCTTACACGGCTCCAATTTCCAGAAAATAAACGCCGTGCAAGATCATTTAGATATGTATTAAGACAACAGTGTTATCTTAGAAAGCAATATTATAGCGACGTTAACACTGAAGGTAGACTATGTTTTGTCTTCCATAATTTGTATAGTCCAGTACGGGTTGGAGATTCCTAGGAAGGAAGGGTGTTTTTTTTTTGGAGGGGGGGGGGTAGATTCTATTCTTGTCTATATTCATCAGATCAAAACGGTATATTTTATCATAAGTATTTTATCATGTATGACGGGCAGTGGACCCAACCAGGCCTCTCCAAACAAACTCTACTGTCCATACCTTTGCTTCCCAAGGCGGTGGGCAACTGTCTTTTGCTTGACATGACTTGGAAATCATTAATGGGAGAAAAAAATGACAATGGGAGTAATATTCTTTGTCAAACTGTAATGGACATTAGATTATTAATTTTCGTCGGCGTTCTATTTATGTCTTGTCAATGTTCGTGTTATGCCAGTGTGGAGAATTAGTAAATATTTGCTAGAACATGATCATGCGCAATATGGGGACTAATTGATGTCTAAATCCGGTGACAAAAAACATGCTTAAAACACATATGTGCATTCATGTTATTTTATAGTAGAATATAATTTAGAAATAGCATAAAAATTTCATTATATGAAAATGTTGCCCTTGTCTGACATCATACTATTTTGATTCTGTTTGATAATTATTTTCTATGTTTGTCCAATTGTTTTCGGCATTTCATAACTGTAAACGCAAAGGACAATATGACTGAACCTCGTAACTTGATATGAATAATGAAACGATGTTGCCCTGTGTTCATCTTCCCGAATACAACCAAAATGTTTTGAGAGGTTTTCCTCCAAAGAAATACTATGTAAAATATTTGTATATGGTTGATGGATTAACTGAGTTTTCTCCTCTGTACGTATACATTTAATATTTATATCTTCATGTCAGATAGAACCAAAGTATCAACTGGTCGTTACGTACATGTTTACCAGTCCCGTCTGAGCACAATTTCGTCTCCGCAATCTTGTTACAAAACATTTAATTCCCGAAAGCCCTTTCACAGACAAGTAATATGATTAGCATATATATCCTTTGAGATAAAAGTTTGTACAGCCATGCCATAATTTTCCAAATATTGTTTTGTCTATCATGTTGTGGCAATGTAACAGATAAATGATGAAGCAAGATTTATCTTTGCCTGTTCATTGTATGTATAACATGACGGATTGCAAAAATTTATTTGTCTAATGAATTTCCATGTCCAATCCAATAGTTAACAATTGCGTAGCGGTTGTTCTAAACTAACAATATAGTTTGAGCCTTTTTTTGTTTTGTTTTGGTAATAGCTACTTTTTGCAATAAGAATTATATATATTAAATGAAATATCTAACGCTTAAGTCTAAATTCAAATTCCCACGAAATCCGCGTTCAGCCATTTCACACTGTCACTATCATTTTGATATTCTGCACTTCCGCATAACAAATCAATGTAACAATGAAAATCAAATTGTGCAAAGGCGTGCGCTGTCACTATTTATTACGTTCGTCGCTTCTACAAATGGACCTCAATCTTTATTTAGACAAAGTAAGAACAATTGTTATCGGTGCATCAAAAACACCAGTATTTAAAGAATCCTATTCCATACTTTGAGTGACTTTCAATGTCGTTTAGATTTGTTAGTTGTCTTAATTTCATCCTTGCTCTAGTAAATAGGCCAACAAGTGTTTTTTTGATATAATCAGTGTTAAAAAAGTTGTTTTGTAAAGAGCTGAAATGGCTTGATTGAGTACGTACAATCTTTCAAATGTAGTCTATACGTGTATAATAAAATACAGACAGTATAGTGGTATCTTCGGAGCCATCATTTGGTATTCATGAAGGATTTTTAGCCGTCGAGAATGTATTTCAGATTGTTTGCTCGGTTCTATTTTTATGATATACATGAGCGATAACATTGGCGCAACGGGTATATAAACGAGCGTTCATGTTAAACTATTGCTCGAGCAATACATTTCACCCTACATCTTTATAAATATTGATAAAAAATGATTCACAGAAAAAATGACATACCCAAAATTCCATCTCCCCTAAAACCTCCCAACCCAGAACCCATCCAACAGATAATACAATACACACAATAGAGGACGAAACACAGTCCCACGGAAGGTACCGCCTTAGTACGGTATGTAGCAAAGCAACAGGGAGGTTAAACTTGTTTAAAGGCGTTCTTATTTACGCTTAGCTATAGATGCCACACAATGGTTTTCTAAAGAAAAATACAATTCCGGTGAACAATATTTGAAATAAAAGGTAATTAAAATATTAATGTATTTTTGCAACAACTGCTGTCAGCTTATCCATGATTTAATAAACGACTAATGAAATTTTATGGTAACCTTTGTTTTATATTGCTTCGTATATTACACGTAATTATGTAATTACATGTTAATTATGTGGAGTCTAAAAGTTCTAATATTATCTATTATTTCTGCGCACATCTCGCGTGCCAATATAAATTCTGATCTGAAGGTACATCAAAATACCAATTACTTCTAATTATAGTGTCTGGTATAGTCACCACGAACATGATAGAAACGGAATTAATCAAGTAAGATTATCAGCATTAAAAACTCTTTTAACATTTAACATAATTTGGTTTATTACAAAGCAAAGTGTTAAAACAGGTAAGACCAAGAGGTTGTGTATTGTCGTCAAAATTATGCATGGACCATACTCGTAAAAGTGACATTCATACTTTAAATTGTAATTTTTGAATTCAAGACGCATTCAGTAAATAGTGCTCTTCTGAGAAACCTTCCTATTGCAATCTTAATGACAAGAGTGAGTATAAACCAAAAACGAATTTCTAGAAGAAAACACCTTCCAAAAATACCACATTCCCAAAAATACTACCCCTCCCAAAAACAAACACACTCAAAGCCCACTTAGTAACGTTGGATACGTTGGATCTGTCGAAGCAATTTAAACCCAAATGTTTTGCTTTTGAGTCAGACAGTCCAAGTGAATATGACATGTGATACTATGCGGCCACTGTATCGTGAGGTTACGTGCACGTAAGAAGCCTATTTGGTCAAAGCGTCTAAAGGTCAACTTTGGAATTCAGGAAAGTAAATTGCATCCTTTTTATTCATTGAATGGTAAGATATATGTAACGAAAGCAGACATTGCGTCTAGGCAATATGTCCCGTATGGGAATCATGTTGCCAGTTTAATTCCGGCTAACACGTACTTATTGTATAACGGTAACACCGCAGAAGAACTCATTGTCTTTCCGACATGCTTCTGTTCTTTTTTGACACCCTAAAAGATGACAGTAAATACCTCACCACGAGAAATAAACAAATCCGACTACAATGATATGGATCTGTCTGGCATAACACAAATTATGCAATCATTTTGGCACACCGCCTACTGTCTAATGAATGAATGAATTAGGTATCATTGGTTTTGTGGAATGTAAAAAAATAATAAATTTATTTCCACAGAAATGATTCGCATTTCGTCTATGATAGCTGACTTGGAACAAAAATGCCGCATTATGCTTTTTGATAGCAATCCTGTCACTACAGGCTCAGTATGACCAACAACAGATGATATGTCTTTAGTAACTGCATGCTGAATTATTATTTATATCGCTACACATATTCCACGGAAAGAAGTCATTGCTCTGACATTGATATACCTCGAATAGCCGACAAATGAAAATGATAAATTTGATTCTCTATTGTGTTTTGGTGATCTAAGAACGTAAAAGTCGTTTTTTATGGTAGTGTATCAGGTTTAACTTATTTAGAATACATCACAGGCTGTATAGTTCTTCTCTATAAAATACGCCGTGAAATATTCTACTGGTTGATGAAATCTGGGGAAGCTTGGAAACATACCGTAAGATATTTCAATTGGTTAGTTGTTTCATAGACGGATCTATAAGGATAGTTGGTTGAAAATTTATTCTATCAGCTGTTTTACTATATTAGTAGGCCTATTACTGAATTAGGATCAGTGATAATGAAATATTACAACCAACATAGATTATAATTTTTCAGTTTAAACATTTTGCTATTACTGCTTGGGTAGTAGCATTTGTTTGTTCCGTCAATCGGTCTCCATGCTATATTTTCCACTTAAATATTCGGGGAAATTACCTTTAAGTACCGCCTCTTTAAACGAATTACGCCTTGTTTTGTATTCATACTTTTTGTCATATTGATTTAACTACATTCGTTTATTGCTTAAACAGAACGTATGACATTTATTTATTTGTGAAAACTCTCCAGAGATATGTCGGACGAAGAAAAATAGTCATATAATGTCCAGAACGTGAGGTCTGTTTTGGAAAGTGATGATTAATCATAAGACGTAACAACTGCCACAACCATTAACGTGAACATCATACAGGATGGAAATGACTTTCGCCTTTAGACTTGCCTAGTTTGGGGTGAAAACTGTATTTAACAAATCTAGGAGATTCGTACTACTGACACGGAAGTTTGTCGGCATTTTCTTTTAAATAATTTTTCTGGTTGTACATGTACACGATAAGACTAGGAATTTTATATCATACATAGACTCATGTTATTTATTATATATTTTAATACAATCTTTTTGTAATAAATATAAAAGAAGTGATATTACGAATTAATCCGTAACGTAAACACGTAGCAAGCATTTAATTAACATGTAGAGTCAACTCCGTGTTTCAGGCCACGTCTGAATAAAGACCACCCTCTGAGTAAGGGCCATTCTTTGAAAAACCGTCACCGATTATTTGGAACAAACTGACCCCCGAATGAAGGCCAACTGTCAATAAAAGGCCGCATTTTGTCTTTCCCAAGGCTGGCCTTTGTTCATAGGTTTGACTGTATATAAGACTTATATTCATTATGAAGTATTGCATGAAGTGTTTTCGTATTCACTTTTCCGATTTTAACAACATTAACGTTACGAACGTATGAATCAAAGTGAGATAACCTAAAATCTAGGAGGTAACGAAGTATATAAACTCTTTGCCGCAGCAATGGTCCTGTGGTTAGTGAGCTAGACTTGTAATTAGACTTTAGAATCCCGGTCACGGCAAGTCATACCCTTCTATGAAAATTTGACAATAATGTTGATTTTCCTTCATTGCCGGCTCCTTGTTTAAAGGGTAAGTTAGCATTGGTTAGTATATAGCCCAGGAAAACTGGTTAGGTGAACCGGTCGACGTTTATAACTGAAAAAATTTTGAAAAGGCGTTAAACCCCAATAACAATAAGTCACATAAAACAAAAAAAAACATAGAAACACATTGATCCCACAGTCAAAGTCGGGAAACGTCAAAGACATTACTTAGTAAAACGGCATGTCTGATTGATCCGAAAAAGAAATGAAATATAAAATAAGACTCCAACCAATAATCTGTATGTCAATGGAATATAATACGCAAACGTATAACCACTTTTAGTGACAAAACATACTGAATATATCTGTACACTGACATGTGATTTTAATATCGACATTTCGAGGGTACCGCTGTGACGATCACGAACAATGGATGGCAATTATTAAGAAGTACAAAACCTCATTACCTACGCCGCTCCTAGTTGAGATGTGTAAATTAGAGATGGGAGACAATTGTCCTCGTGATTAATAGTTTTTGTCGAGCAGTCCTGCGAGGCAGACACTGGGGCGCTATAATAACTAAAGTACGTACTAAAGTTTCATTTACTCAATTTCTGATGCATAAATGCAAAATGAGTGATGAATGGCAATGTATTTGTAGACAATTTGAGACATATTGCTTTAGTTATCAATTTTAAGCTAATGTACGACCATGTCGGGGTATATCTACGAATAAGTAAAACATGTGAACAACTTCAGAATGCGGCAATGATTGCAAATAATTCAATCAAAATATATCACCAAGTTATGATTTATAATACATTTGTTTACCTCACACTTATTTGTTTCCAATGGTTACAATCAGAATGAGGAATGGCATCAGAAGAAGAAATTTCCATTTATGTTCACTCACCAGATCTTCGAAAATGCTCAATTTATCTTTTATATTTATCATTTTTAAATACAGGCAATCGTTTACAATGTATGAGCAAGTCGTCGCCTTAATTCCAGAAGCGTATAACTTCATTTTTGACAAAAATGAAGTTTTGGTATCGTTGGATTCGTCTCAAAACGTTCTACAATATGCACTAACTTATATACTTGTAGCTCTAACATGAAGAGGCTAAATCGCTGTGCCACAAACGTCTAACTATTCATTTTCTATTGACCTCACAATCTTTAAACGCGATTCTCTTAAAACGAAAAAAATGAAGTTATATGTTTCTGGAATTAAGGTCACGAAGTGTTTACGCACAAAGGTAATAAATAAGCCTATTCGGGAGAGGTGTTTGTCGAGATGCTGTAGGTTTGAAACCTATGCTTGAAGGGCGATTGTTTTTTCAGCGATAAATTAATTAAGAAATAGTGCTTTCATAGTTCCCATTCATAAAACCCACGTTAGGACGCTAATACTTAATTGTGTATTCTACCTTAGGAACTATTACAGTATTAGGCGATTAAAGGGCGTTTGTTTCATATGACAATGGACCGCGTCACTAGTTAAAAACTGACGATGAACAGCACATCATTACATTGTATATATAATATATACATATTATGTACTAAATATACAAATCAATCAATGCGTTATCAACTTTCAACTAATCTCTATATGTCATCTAGAATTACAAGCATATTCAATTCTTAATAAAAGTATGTATCATCAAAATGAATGATTGTCGCCGATTAAGAAAAATCTGCCTGTATTCAGTTACGGAAGCCACAACCGCTTACACCTACAGTCAGATATCTTGGAACCTTGAGGTAACAGAAATTTGTTATATCTAACTATTGTATTGTATTGTACGAATAGTATACAGGGATAATAAATATACCCATGCGGCGATGTCTTCTATCTATTTGTCTACATAATTACATAACGTATCCATATGTTCGTATGGACTTATTTTCCTGTCTAGGTAATACGTCTTATGTCGCTGATTCTCCTTTGGATATATAGATAAACCAAGAAAATAACTCATCGATTCATTTTCCATATGTTTCTGACGACTTGTACGGACATATATTCATACAACAGAGTAATCAAATGACAGGTCTTAGTGGATTTGTTCGTTCATTTATGTAGAATTCAACCTGCCGAGCAAATCTGTCACCATCTCCTCCTTTACTTGAAAACATAATCGTTTATGGACAAAACCTAATTTTAATTTCATCATAATATTCTCTGCAATACTGTATTTAACCAATGTAATATTTCGCTTACATCATCTTTCTGGACTTATCTTCGCTGCAATCCATTGTCTAGACTAGGAAACTGGCTTTCTCCAACATTTGCAATTGTGGATAATTATCTATAAGCCAGGCAAAGTCTGTGCAATATATGTAAAACCTTAAATGTATGAAATTTCCAAAGAGTTGCAATAAGAGAAGAAAATGTAATTACGTATATTTTAGATGTCGCCTGATTTAGTTCAAATACAATCGTATCATATATACCTCTACAACGCAAGAGTTGAAATTTACACAACCTATAATGAAAGTCAGAATTGAAGCTCTCACTTAATGGTAAATGACAATATATATGGATTCATCATTAATTGTGTCATACAAAATTCCCGGCTTGTACTGAGTACTAAGCTTTTCTTTGAAGATGGATAAACGAAACACTGAAGTTATTTTGTGTTATCGTGTTTACTTAGTGCTAAACAATACAAATTAATCTTAATTAAGTATTTAATTGGAATTAAACATTGCCCCGGTTGCCTAACATCAGTCATATTTATTTCCAGTTCTGTTTGACTTTAGAATTGGTTATTTCGTAACAAAAAAGTTGCGTTAAAGCATTGGACAGCGTCATCTGCAGAGGTTTGGTTAGGTTAAATTAATTATATGGCTGTGTTTATATATTAAATGAAAATGACACATTAATAATACGGTCTTCAAATAGCTTTACTGCTCATAAAGTAATACCAACTATCGGTTTAGATTGCCTTTCTATCTTGCAATGACAACAACTGTTGGACAGTTCTAGGCGATAATGTAACTACTGTTACATAATTAAATAGAGGGTTAGTTTCGATCTGCATAAATGAGACAGGTTATTTATTCTCTAGCTATAGAATTGGTGCCGTGTAAGATACGTAATGTTAGTTTCATCTTTCATATTTAGATAAGAAAGAGATTCTAAAAAACACATACAAAAACAACCTTACCAAAATATTATCTCCCCTGAATACCCAACCCCTAAACCAACCATTACATAAGACCAAACAAAAAATGGAGGACTAAAGTCTTTCGGGGCGTAATCCTTGGTACGGTCTGCAATGGGTTCAAACTAGTTTTGAGGGATAGCGATCACTGTTTTCAGATTTGGAAACACATCTTTTTAAATTGAGTTTTAAATTGTATTATGTCAAAACATTTTAAAATTGTTCATGTTGCCTTTTACTTTTTTAACTATTTCCCAGTCGTTGGTTTTAAACTGTCCATTTAATAAAAACGTGACCCGCGAGTACTTGTGCGGCGAGTGGGAGAGCGGTTCTAATTAATGTGTTACTCCATCACTACTCGACAGACAAGAAACTCGAACTATATGGAAAATTTACTCATTTATTCTCCACGAAACATACAAAGTTGTACTCAATGCCCCAGCTTGTTAGTTTCTGAGGCGTAGTCATACACACTGATCAAATTAGTCTTTTGAGAACTAGGGACTTGTTTATTAACACTTATAATAAGTAAGAAAGTTACAAATGCTATATTTGAATAGAGATTTCCTGAATCAAGTCCTGTATGCGGAATTGTACTGCTGTGTAATTTATTGGTTTCCATCCACTCAGGTTCACTTTCCGGAGCTCGATTTGAAAGGGTAACAATTTCAGATTGAACTTTGAACTATCACTGAAAGTGATAAAATACCTTCCGCAGAGCCCTTTTAAAAAGCTTAATAACTCCTTGAAAATAAATCCGATTACTTTTTACAGCTAGCAAAATTTGCGCAAGTAGATCTAATGCGTTTATATAGTTTTACAAAAATTCCAACAAGCCGTTTAAGAGAAGCAGCGTTCACATTTTTTTTCAACAGGCAAATAAATATCTGGCATAACTCCGAGAATAGAAATCCCAATCATCTTTTACAATATGCTCAAGTAGACCTAACACATACGAGCGTAATGTTTTTGTAAAGATTTATAAAAATCCAACAAGTTGTTTTGGGAAGAAGCGCACGCAAGATTTTGTCTACAGACAAAAAAAGGTTTAACTCCGAGAAATACGAATAATTTTATGCAGCAATATGTACAAGCAGACCTAATGCCTAATGTGTTGGTTAAGTTTTATAAAATCCAACAATCTGCTTAGAGAAGAAGCGCACACAAGATTTTGTCTACAGACAAAAAAGGGTTTAACTCCGAGAAATACGAATAATTTTATGCTGCGATATGTACAAGTAGACCTAATGCCTAATGTCTTGACTAAGTTTTATAAAAATCCAACCAACCGTTTAGGAGAAGAAGCGCACATAAGATTTGTCTACAGACTACTTACGAAAGCGACAGTATGGGGTTATACTTTTGATCTTCTTTTGATGTTTTTAACCCCAATATCTACATTTTCTAACTCCTGAATGCAAACATTAACTCCACGATGGCGATTTGTATGGAATGAACATCATAATGTCAATTTATACACTAACCCTACCCCCCTACTTTCAGAAACAGACTTACATCAAACATGCTACAAGAAGTTTGACTGTGAACATTGCTAAGCAGACCACAGATAAAAAGACTTAGCACATATATTGACGTACCAAGACAAACCTGCAGATGCAAGTATGTTGTTCATTTCTGCAGACCTTTAGCAAATACAGACATCATAAATACTTAATGGGTATCTTTAGGAAGTGCAATATAACGTAAACATGCAATAGACATCCAGTCGCCACAATGTTTAATGAGCCTAAGCAAATATTTTACCACTACAGAATGTTTAAATGCATTTTGGGCGCCGCTGTTACAGTGAGTTATACAGATTTGAATTATCCATGCATGCGTTTGAATCGTCATCATAAAATACACAATATGTTAAAGCAGTATTGTTTCGTTTTTTTTTTATTTGGTCCAGTACGCAATGTTCAGGTTTGTCACTATTTGAGATTTGTTCAATACTCTACGCGTTACCCAGAACCCGAGATGCAAGGTCGTTAATCAACGATAGTTCAGCTACTTACGGCATACATTTCACCCGCGTATCCAGTCTACCAGTTCTAACTTGTTCGTATATGACTTATTATCACTGGGGTTCAACGCCATTTTTCAGTTATATACGGCGACCGGTTCACCTAACCAGTTTTCCTGGATTGTATACTAACCAGTACTAATTTACCCTTCCACAAGGAGCCGGCAACTTCTCCACATATGGAGGAAAATCGACATTTTTGTCAAATTTTCATAGAAGGGTATGACCTGCCGCGACCGGGATTCGAACCCGCATCTCCGGGTTGCAAGTCCAACGCACTAACCACTGGACCACGGCCGCGGCCCTAGTTCTAACCTGTTCATTTACATATCTTAGTTTGTGACACGTCTATATCAGTCGTGTCGGATATATGAATATAGATAAGAAAAGGATTCATAGAGAAAAACATACAAAACATCTCACCTTTCCACAAATACAATTTTCCCAACAATTTGCATAAATGTCTTGTGGGTTTGAGACCGTAAAATTAAGGTTTATTACAGACAAAAGATGGCAAGACTGACTTTTGTTAATTTTTACGCGGTATAGAGTATTGACTGCTTGATGATATAACACATTGAAGTATAATCTATGTAAGCCCAGAACGATTTTGATGATAAATGAGTTGAGATAGTCTAGCTAGCATTGTCTCATACATAATGGAAAGTTGACGTGTAATGTCTACTCAATACCCATTTTTTGACCGCAAGGCTTACTTTGAGTCCTAGACCTAAACAAATATTGAGCGCTGCAAATTATTCAAACACACTATTTCCATTTTGCAAATATTTGGACATTAGATCATGTTTTTTTTGTTAATTGGCAATAAGGTTATATACATAGGGGGGCTAGCACGTTAAGGGATGGTGTATAATGGTATATTATGTCTAAACTGGCCACACGGACCCAAAACAAATTTACCATATACATGTATATACATATATAAGGGTTACAACATCCGAAATGACAGTTTCTATACTAAGTTGGTTCAACACTACGTAACTTTTTCAGAAATCACTCAAATTTCAAATATCTGGTGTCAACAGATAGCTAATACACCATACTACACATAACCGAGAAGTACTTAGTCCAATTCAAAACAATGAAGCAGATATTTGATATTTTTTCTTCCGAAAAAAATCGCCTATTTCGTATAGTCGAACGCGACCTAACAACACCAAATCAATCAGAATTACTATACTAAATACATATTAAAACAATCGGTAGAGGAAGTACAACGTAGGCTAGCAATAAATATCATTAAAAATACACTGATCCAGCTCAAAAATATATTCCAGAAATGTTCTACGACAGTAAAAACCCTGTAAGAATTACGTAAAATGAAATTGTGTTAAAAATTAAACAATTCGTTTAAAAATGGGATACACACCATGTTTTTGTTTCCATCGATTGATTGAATCTCACCGCAGTATCACATTGATGAACAATATATCGCTGGTAAGGCAAGTGTGTCAAAATCATACCGTTAATTCATTCAAGGAATCTGATCAAAGTTTGTTCAACAGATGTGATTCGTGTGACAAAGATAAACTATAATTGTCAGGAACTGCATCGGATAGTTCGTCAACATTGCTTTAAATTTGATGAAGCTCTTTCACTATTTTATAGTATATATTTTTTATATTTACTATATTTAGTAATATATTTTTATTCGGAATATAATTTTGTACAGACGAAACCGTTTAACACAATTCAATACACGAAGGCGTCTTATTTCTAGAGAAGAACATATCTTAGCTGTTTCAGACGAATTCAAAACTTTGTTACCGATTTCGAAAACAAAAACGCGTCTAATGATTCTGAAACAAATATTCGGAATTAGGTTAAAGTTTAAACCAAATCCCACCAGCGGAGGTATTTACAATTCTTTGGCTTTCAGATTCAGAAATTTAAAAAAGTTTCATAATTATGTGTTGCGATAGTATCAAAATTAACGTTCTAATCCCACGTGAAATCTTAAAAAACGCATGCTGCATTAGTTTAACAGAATGCGTTTGACGTGTTATTTCTCTAAAAATAACTTCAAGTTTGAAGTTGTACCAGAATATCGTACCCTTAAATTTATACCCCACAGACTTATTTTTGAAACAATTTACCTTCTTCGTGATAGGTTATTTCCATTGCTTTGTGTCTGGAAAAGTGCATTCACTTATAACACAAGATTTGTCTTAACGAACTATGTTGATAGAACGTGTCTGTTGATGACATATTTTCCTTGAAAAGCTTTCTTGTCTGAACTTAAGCCCTTTCATGCAGATTGCGTCTCTATCTTTCATCTTGAAACCCATTAGCGTGGAAAACAAGAGCTGAAACGAAATCAAGAAATATTGAAATTTTCCATAAACGTGAAGCGCGATTTGACAAAGCCGCTCAGAGATTTGAATCGGAATGAATAGCTTTGTTTAATGTGTTATTATTAAGCACGTAAATGACACACTGCTTAGGTTCGTAAATATGTGTTAAATATCAAAGGATAGAGACGCAAAAAAGACAGAAATATATGAATCATTTAATTCGACACCATTATGTGGTGTAAAAGAACCAGAAGAACTAGTTGTAACACACATTGGAAAACGTGGAACAAAATACCTACCATATTGGTAGTAAATCAGTAAATCAGTTCATATATGGTATTATTACGCATACGAGCCGTAATTATTTATACTTACTAATATGAACGCATGACTGGCTAATATCAAAATAACAGCTTAACTATGAAGGAGTAACTCAGTGACCTTTGAAGCAACCACCAAAATAGTCGAATTGTTCTTTATTTACTTGCTATAATTCTGTTAAACATCATATGTAAGAGCATCAGATCTACCCTCTGCTAACTTGATCTTAATCAGCAGAATTAATGTTTTTCCTTTTTTTGACCCAAATCCATATAAGATGATGTTTCTGACATTTGATGTATACAGCTTTGATACATTTTCGAACCGAAAGTCATATCTTTTATTTTATACACTGGATCTAAAATTCGGACAACATCGAAGATTTCTTAGATTTCTTCAAAGAATAAAGCTCTTCATTACCCTGAGTGTAATTCGAACTTTGCAGCATGAAACTGTTTTCATTGGTTGGAGTGGTTAATTTGAAGAATAAGAAAAAACTCATTTTCAGTTTCAATTTGAAAAAAACCCGATTTTTTCACCTTTACTTGATATGAAGTATAACATTATGTTATGCTATTAATTTGCTTTAATTGGTAAACTGCCAGTACTTACGGAATAGTTTGGGAAATCTTAGAATCACAGGAATGTTACCGTCAAATACCAAAAGTAAGTATAAGATAAATACAGATAAGAAAAGGGTTGCTAGAGGAAATAATAATGTATAATTCCACCGTTTCCAAAAATTTACCTTCCCTTACCCTTAATACTGGGGTGGGGGCAATCTTTTGGAAAGCTTGCTGTGGGGTATTTGACTGTATTTGTCCCACCTATGTGTGGGGGTATTTGACTGTATTTGTCCCACCTATGCGTGGGGGGGATTTGACTGTATTTGTCCCACCTATGTGTGTGGTGTATTTGACTGTATTTGTCCCACCTATGTATGTGTGGGGTATTTGACTGTATTTGTCCAACCTATGTGTGTAGTATATGACTGTATTTGTTCCACCTATGTGTGTAGTATATGACTGTATTTGTTCCACCTATGTGTGGGGGTATTTGACTGTATTTGTCCCTACTATGTGTGGGGGTATTTGACTGTATTTGTCCCACCTATGTGTGTGGAGGTATTTAACAGTATTTGTCCCACCTATGTGTGTGGAGGTATTTGACTGTATTTGTTCCACCTATGTGTGTGGAGGTATTTGACAGTATTTGTCCAACCTATGTGTGTGGGGTATTTGACAGTATTTGTCCCACCTATGTGTGGGGGGTATTTGACTGTATTTGTCCCACCTATGTGTGTGGGGTATTTGACTGTATTTGTCCCACCTATGTGTGTGGGGTATTTGACAGTATTTGTCCCACCTATGTGTGTGGGGTATTTGACTGTATTTGTTCCACCTATGTGTGTGGAGGTATTTGACAGTATTTGTCCCACCTATGTGTGTGGGGTATATGACAGTATTTGTCCCACCTATGTGTGTGGGGTATTTGACTGTATTTGTTCTACCTAGGTGTGTGGGGTATATGACAGTATTTGTCCCACCTATGTGTGTGGGGTATTTGACTGTATTTGTTCTACCTATGTGTGTGGGGTATATGACAGTATTTGTCCCACCTATGTGTGTGGGGTATTTGACTGTATTTGTTCTACCTATGTGTGTGGGGTATATGACAGTATTTGTCCCACCTATGTGTGTGGGATATTTGACTGTATTTGTTCTACCCTATGTGTGTGGGGTATATGACAGTATTTGTCCCACCTATGTATGTGGGGTATTTGACTGTATTTGTTCTACCTATGCGTGTGGGGTATATGACAGTATTTGTCCCACCTATGTATGTGGGGTATTTGACAGTATTTGTCCCACCTATGTGTGGAGTGATGTAGGAATAGATGCTTTTGATATATTTACGTCGTCATTTAAAATAAATGACATATGCACATAGTCAGTGTCTTATTGCCATTACTTCACACATATGAACCAGCACTAGCCTATATCATAGTAGGGGTGGTGACTAGGAGGATTCAAAGATATATAATTCCACCGATCCCAAAAAAATACCTTCCCATACCCTAACACACCGGAGCTTAAAAAGGAGGATGATACACAGTCTCCATGAAGTAACCGTGGGAGGTCTGCAGCCAAGCAACAGGGGCTTTAAACTAGTATAAACTATCCAACCCATTATTACCCCCCCCGGGAAACAAAACTACAAAAAAAGTTATTAAAAATGAGCGTTCTATGTATTGAAAGACTTACTTATACCACACAATATAAACTGATGCTGCCAAAACCAGCTAATTTAACATTTATACCAATGAACATCGAACACTTAATATTCTTATCGAAGATTTCTGATTGATGATCCTGTCTGCATTTAGAAATACATTAGCAAATAGCAATTAGACCCGGCGTTGTTCCTTTGAGTGATGAAGCAGACGGCTTCAATGGTCCTTCGACTAGAGTAAATTAAACGACATCTTTGACAACCTTGCAATCATCAGCAGAAACTATAGTTAACGATTCCTCTTGTTTAAAAATTCTGCTTGAATCTTGAACAGGCGAAAATCGAAGAAGATGGAAGTACGTTCCTTCATCGTCTTTTAACGCTGCACGATTTAATTGACCATTTCCACGTTCTGTATTTAGCGTGCCAACTTTCTTTGTATAAACCTGTTTGGTTTTCTCCGGTTTTGTAATGTAAAAGGAGTTCCAGAGCTGCAGATTTGTTAGCCGTACATCAAAGCATGTATTTTTCTACAGTAATTTGAATGACAAGTCCATAATTTCGGGCAAAATGACCTGCACAACTCAATACATCAGAAATGTATAAACGAAATACTTTCAGTTCCATTTCCTCAATTTATCTCTAATCACCGATCCTATTTGGAAATAATTTATTGTGAAGTCCCTAAACCACAGTATTAAGAGGAATATTCATCATGTGTATTTGTAATTACAGCATCACACAGAATGCATTTTTGTTCGATCTTGGAGATGAAAGTATAGTACTGGTACCACATTAACTCGGTAGCTTGCGTCGAAAACAACTACTTTATCGAGTCTTTTTTCCCATCACTTGAGAACAGCAGAAGGCCAATTAAGTTTTCAGTACTGTTTAAAAGTGCAATGTGAAATTGTTTATTCTGGAAACCAAAAATTTATAATTCCGTCAGACTGGTTTTGAAGCCCCTTGGGTAAACGGTGCTGATGTATAGATATTTCAACGAAAAGTTTCCCTAACGGCCGTTTACATGGTATTTATTCCATTCGATTGTCAGCATCAATGCCATACGAAAGAAGAATTCAATGACTGTGACATAAATCTACTGTCAACTATAAAATTTAAACATCGAGCAATTATTTTTGTGTTTTGCAGCGCACCAAATAGTATACCTTGCGAACGTGTACTTTCAAAATGAATGACATGAATCGTTTGATCAAACTAGGTTTAGTTGCAATGATAATTGCAAGTGACAAGATTCTTCGTCAGTCCAATATCGAATTATATCAGCGGAAATCTTACAAAAGTTCCAGGGGTGGTGGCATATTTATTAACAGCCGGGTGATAAAAATGTACCCCCTTGCGTCATTTCAACCGGTAGGATAATGCTCATTAATTACCAAATAGCGTGCCAACAAACTTTATAACCTAACTAGACCTAAATTAAAAATGAATTGATACTGTTTGAGTAGACATATTTAAATGTATACCTAAGTGTGAAAACGTCAGCGTTTAATTGGTCAGTTTATAACTATGCATTCAATAAACTGGCTGATGTATGTCAACACTTAATCTATCCAATAATGGCTAAACCCAGACTCTGTCCTGAATAATTCGACAAGTTCGTAGATAAGCTTGAAGTGTTTTTCCGTCGACCCAATTTCTAGTGACTCATTTACCATTATTGGTTATATTTCCATGTCAGAAATTTGTTGAAAGAGAAATGTCTTAACCATTTCGTCTGAAGTAGAGATTTGTCAATCATAGCTGATAACATTTCCAGATTGCTAATTGCTTGTAAGACATTCAGTACGTAACTTTCTGTTGTGATAATGTCACACACATGACAATGTTTCAGTTAATTATTTAACAGGATGAGTGTCCAGTCTCTGTGATAACTAAGTTTCTATTTGAAGTTAGTCATTGGTAAATTACTTGAGTTCTAAATACATGGTATGTCATATATCGCACCTTTTCTTGCTTCGGAGACACTGTCGACAATTTATTAGGAAGTTATACGTTAACCTCAAGCAGAATATCTTCTATCTTAGGCAGTTGTTTACGTTAATTTAAATCATACATATCTCATTAATGGAGTATGGAAGTTTGGAATGGTCATTTGAAATAAACAAATACGAGGGTTGTTCTATATGTAATATGTATTGAACCTGAATAGCTCTATTCAATACCTTTCCATTGGTATAAACTCGAACCTTCAGCTCTTCGCAGTTTTAAACTTATAGTTGTTGACCACTGTTGTAAAAATGGTTGGGAAACGGGTTGAGAACATTGACGAAATTAGAGCTTATATAAAAGTTCGCACATAACTCGGTCGTACGGTAAAGCAGACTTTTACTGAATTGGGGGGAAGTTTATGGGTGTGATAAGGTATCTTATGAGTCAGTTCGTAGGCGGAGAAAGAAATTTCTCACCGGCACAGAGTCCGTCAAAGATGCAGCAAAATCTGGCCGACATTTGACTGTAACAGGCAAGACAAATGTCTCAAAAGTCAGGGAAATGATTGAAGATGGCAGGTACACGATTCGTGATATTGTAAAGCTGTTGGCACATCGCTATCGCGGGTGCTTTTCATTTTGAAGCGTATTTTAAAAGTACGGAAGATTTCTGCCAGATGGATACCCCATATATTGACAGATGACCAAAAAAGGATACGAGTACAAACCGCTAGTTAATTGCTCAAAATGCTTCCAAACTTCAAACAAAGACAATTTGCAAACATTGCTACTGGTGTCAAAACATGAGTTCACTATTTCGAACCAGTAAGAAAAATTTGAAACAAAATATGGCTCACCAAACACGGTATTAGGCCTGAAGTTGCCAAAAGGACCATGAGCACAAAGAAGGTCCTATATTGCGTATTCCTCTCTTGTGATGGTATACCCGTTCAAATTCCGGTGCCGAAGGGCAAAAGTGTAACAGGTCGGTATTACCGAGATGTTATACTAAAAAAGCTCAAGAAATATTATCAGAAACGACACCCTGTGTCAGGATTTAGGCTAAGTTCGTGTACTACATGATAATGCTCCATCACATACATCTAAGCTTGTGAAGCAATTTTTGAAGTCGCAGAAGTCTACCGTATTGCCACACCCACCATACTCTCAAGATCTAGCCCCATGCGACTTTATCCTTTTTCTAAACCTTAAAAAGTTCTTATCTGGTCGTCGATACAAGTCCCGACGGGCCCTTGGCTCAGCCATCAATCAGTGTCTCAGAGGTATACCTTTGTCAGCGTACCATGACGCATTTCAGAAATAGATTCAGAGATTGAAATTATGTATTTCAAACCGCGGAGAATACTTTGAAGGGATGTAATGTTCATTTCACTATTTGAGTCGAATGCTTTTGAAATATCGTACAATACACATTACGTATAGAACAACCCTCGTACATGTATAGAAGTTAATAACCAAGTAACAAAGCCTTTGTTGCGCGTTCTTTTCATTCAATATTACAGATTTCACTGAATTGTGAACGTGCGAAAGCTTGTTAGATATCACTTACGTAAGATACTATCTAGAGTCATACATGCGGTTAAGATAAGAGCTGGTGGGGCTACCATCACAAATACAGCACTTGCTGAATACATTCTACTATTTACTGTGGCACAAATCTAATCAGTTCAAGTATCTAAAATGTAGGTCAAGGAGGTAAGACGGACAAAAATGTCTGACAACATCTATCTTGACTCATTTAGCGCCTCGAATCAACGTATATACTCTAGTTAAATGACTATTTGACTAAGTGTAGACAATGTATCCGGTACTCTTTAAAAATGTTGGTTCGATGCTACACTTCTAGCAGAAGTTAGGAACAGAGGCAAACAGTTTATACTCGCGCAGAAAACGTAACGTAGGGCTGTGAACCAATAATTTCTTGCATTTTTGTTATTCAATTGTCAAGTCTCATTTAAGGCATGTGCGTCAAAATTAAGAATATTTTAACTGAACGAGATTATCCCTGTCTGTTTTAGAATCCGATAAAAGATTATGTTATGTGAATGGAATAAATTCTCCATTATTTTAGAATAGTTTGATTTAAACCATGTAATAATCAAGTTCAGCGGAAGAGGACATGTTTTAACATTTTGCTATGGTTCAACTACGTATATCAGTAAGTCAGTTACATGTATACACTGAGGTTAGCTGGTAAAACTATCATTCTAGTGTTACAGTACAAAAGCATACCTCCACAGCCGTGGCCGTGGTCCAGTGGTTAGTGAGTTGGACTTGTAACCCGGAGATCCAGGTTCGAATCCAGGTCGCGGCAGGTCATACCCTTCTGTGAAAACTTGACAAAAATGTCGATTATCCTCCATATGTGGAGAAGTTGCTGGCTCCTTGTGGAGGGTAGGTTAGTACTAGTTAGTATACAGACCAGGAAAACTGGTTAGGTGAACCGGTCGCCGCATATAACTGAAAACATTGTTGAAAAACGGCGTTAAACCCCAGTGACAATAAGTCACATAAAAACATAAAATAACCCCATAAAACGTACCTCCACATTTTGTTGGCAACTTACACCACCAAACGTGATATGTGTTACATCAGAAGTACATCAGTAACACATATCACATTTGTTGGTGAGAGTTGTATTAGTTATGTTAACACATATACGTCTGAGGCTCTTTGGACAAAGATAATTCGGATCGGCCTTATCAAAGCCTTAGTACCAATGTCCATATCAAACTAGAAAATAAAATGATCGAAAAGCTACATGCGGCAAACTAGATATATGCACACAAATGCGCTTTCTCTGAAGACGAACATATTCATAATGCTACCGAACTATCGCATACCAATGATCATGTAAATACAAAAACAAATATTAATACACATTTAATTTTGCCCATTATTTGAAGTGAAGTAAGAACAGGCCAAGACAATACGACGTGAATATTTTCTCCATTACAGATTCTGTATTTTTGTTTATTACAAGGTATGAGGTGCATTTCTAGAAATCTCTTTTATCATTTCATTTTTAAAAGTAATACTCATATTACCTTCATTTCTTCAAAGTAATTATTAATTTCCCCGGAGATAGTCACACAGTAAGATGATAAGATTTTTGTAAAACAGACAACACGACGACAACGTTCGGGTCTCCAAGGTCGCATTTTTTGTTATATTTTGCTTTAGGTTGCTTTAGATGTTGACAAATTAATGTTACACGTTTCGATTTTCGACCAGCAGCAAAAGATTCTATTCCAGGAGAATTTAAGAGACATTCCCGCCTAATTCATACTGTTGCAACGTTATGTTGTAAGACCTTATTGAACCCTTGAAATGCTCATACAGTGTTGAATCTATGAGCAAGCTGGCAAATAGCAGGAGAATTTAAGAGACATTCCCGCCTGATTCATACTGTTGCAACGTTATGTTGTAAGACCTTATTGAACCCTTGAAATGCTCATACAGTGTTGAATCTATGAGCAAGCTGGCAAATAGCAGGAGAATTTAAGAGACATTCCCGCCTGATTCATACTGTTGCAACGTTATGTTGTAAGACCTTATTGAACCCTTGAAATGCTCATACAGTGTTGAATCTATGAGCAAGCTGGCAAATAGCTCAGTTGATGAACATTTCGTAATTTCTTTTGTGTTTTTGGTCTATTTTGACTTTCGTCTGCTTTTATTTCTCGATTCTTTTTATTTTATTTGTAATGAAGTGTATTGTAGAATATATCAAAGCTTTTATCTACGACAAAAGGGCCAAAATGACCCTTTTTCGCTCACCTGAGTAAAGATTGCAACTGATTTGACCTAATGACCTGCTTTTTTGAAACCAGACAACCCATGTTCAAACTTGTCCAAGATGTCATTAAGATGCCTATGTTAAAAGAAATTCTAGATATTTCTAAGACGAAAATTCTGACGAGGTTTGGTGAATATCCAATCAAAATAGTGACCTTTAGAGTGTTAACAAGGTCTTCTAGTGATTTGACCTGGTGACATAGTTTTTCGATCTGATCTTGTCCAAGTTATCATTAAGACAAACATTCTGGTATTCTGACAAGATATGGTGAATATGCAATCAAAACTGTGACCTATAGGGTGTTAACAAGGTTTTGTTCGATCTTGTTCAATATATCATTAACAAAAGCATTCTGACAAGGTTGGATGAAGACAAAGATTCTGACAATCTTTGATGAAGATTTCATCAAAACTGTGACCTCTGAAGTGTTAACAAGGTTTTCCAGTGATTTGAACCGAGATACCATCAAGACTAAGCCACTGACCAATTTTCATAACCCTTTGACCATAAATGTGACCTCTAGAGTGTTCACATGGCGAATACCTACAACGCACAACGACGAACGCCAGACATAGACCTATCAATACAGCTCAGGTGAGATAAAAATAAATAGCAATTTATTTTAGATTACATACGTATACATATTTTTATGGTTATTTTGCACTACCATTCATGTTTTAACTTAAAACATTTGAAGTCGCTGTGAAGTCGCTGTTATAGAGACTTCACTTCACAGGAGAAGTAAAAATCAATTAATTGATTTAATACCATTCATAAATGTTAATTTTATTGATATTTAAAGAATATGGAAATGATTACAGTCAATTTCAAGCTTTGATTATAGCATATTTATAATGCGTTATTACGTTAATACTGCGTGTTTAGGCAGATCTGAACACTTAGCCAGTGCTTTGTAAATAACTACAACATCCATTGCATGACACGCATTCTATTTATCATAACAGTTGCCAATGATAAGGGATTTTAAATTTCAAAACAATTCACATCTTTTACTAACAAGATCTACGCTGCGAACAAAGTATTGGATTTTTTTTGTAGCAAGGCAATACTTTCGAAATGTAGTCCTTTCTTTGGGGGTATATGTAACATTAGCTTGGAAAGAATTCAAACGTTCTATAAGCTATATTGATTTTCAACACCGTAGAAAAGTTTACAGAACAATGTAAATTAAATGCTCAACAGATGTGGTTTTAACCAGAATGCGGGAAGAATAACTCACCTTGCAAGTATTATTAAATGATCAACAGATATATTCAAATTTTTACTTTTGTTATTACGCACATATGATTATTCTCATTTTAAATATACGTTATTGTGAATTGTGTGTTTTTTACCCATAAGCAATTTAAATTACCGAAGTGTGATGAAAAAACATTGTAATTGACATTTGTTGTACAAGAAGGATGTTTGTTTATATTATATTTTAGTTCTTTGCTGTTTGTTTATTGATTCTCACGAATAACTACATTGAAAAAAAAAACTGTCAGGAAATGTTATACGCAATGGATTATCTTTGCAACACGGACAACATTACCATTAACTGACCAACACTCACACAAGGACACAATCCACGAAGGTTTTCGCATGACACACAACAACAAGAACAACAACAACACGCTGGCAACAGAGCATTGCAAACACAAAAAAAGAAGTAACTTAAGAATGGTTTAATTATTTTCTCAATTTATTTGTCATCTTCAATTGCTTGTTCTGTATTACGTTTGAAACATGTACTAGTTGCATAATTATGTCTAGAATGACTTATGGTCTTTGCTATACGTAACCTCACTGGACTTGTAGCCCGGAGGTCCGCGTTCGAATCCAGGTCGCGGCAGGTCTTACCCTTGTGTGAAAATGTGACGAAAATGTCCATTATCCTCCATATGTGGAGAAAATGCCGGCTCCTTGTGGAAGGGTAAGTTTGTACTGGTTAGTATACAGCCAAGGAAAACTGGTTAGGTGAACCGGTCGCCGTATATAAACGAAAAATTGTTGAAAAACGGCGTTAAACCCCAGTGACAATGTCACATAAAGACAAACAAACTATCCTCAAATGCTTTTAGTTCCAGATTTTTTCAGCTTAAATCCGTTGTGAAATTTCCTTGTAAAGATGTGATGGCATTTTGTATGTCTAGAATAATGATGAAGGTTCAATTAAAATGCATTGCATTGAATTTAGGCACCAGTATTTTCCCAGTGGACTAATATCACAATAGAAGGTTTCAATTACATTAAAATAGTGCTTTACAAAGCATGAATGCCATTATCGAAAAATTCTTAATTAACAGCAATTAACTTTTTTTATTTTTACCGTACTGCAATTAACTTTTTTATTTTTATCGTACTGCAATCAGCTTTTTAATGGAATTAAACATTGAATTCGAATGGATGCAAAAACGATCTTACGGCTGTAGTTACAGTATGTCGGCCATGGTAGCTAGAAGACAACGTTTGGAAGCCGTATCTGAAATTTTGTCAGCTATACTAATTTATCCTTGAAAGATTTCCGTATACCAACAGATGTTCACACATCATATTGGGAAGAAAAAAGTAGTTTATAGAATATTGGATGTATATAAGAAAAGGATTCATAGTAAAAAAAAAACATGTAAAACAAATACAGAACATCCAACTTTCCCCAAAATACCGCCCTCCCTAAAATCCCCAGTATCTGGTAAGGACTGGTAGGTAGCACTTGTTCAGTACACTGTTTGCCGTAAAAAACTAAAACAAAACAACACTCGGAATAATCCAGACCCACAATTCAAAGAAGTTCAAAATAAAGGTCACAAAACAACACAGAATAACATGTGAAACACGTCCGTGAAATCTGAATTTATGCTAGACGTTAGAATGTCTAGAATGCATTAGTACATTGTGTAATAGAAATACTAATGATATATAATGGAACCAAAGAACGGCCCAGTAATTGATTGTGTGGTTTTAGCACATTAAATTGTTTGCAGAAATGACAACAAAGTTCTAAATGTAAAAACGGATTCTGGAAATTTCTGTATGTAAAACTTCACCATGCAACATACACAGTCATTAATTAATCACTAGTAGACGAGCTATTTCATTAACAAGACCAGACCAGAAAAAAATCTTAAGTAAACCCATCTGCTTACAATTGATGAAAAACGATGTAATAGTGTGTACAAATAAATTACATTTTAGTAAGGGGCAAAGCTATTATAACATTTTTGTTCTAATCATAAAAATGTAAACTGAATACTTCTTTCGCGTCATTTCTTTTCCATAAGACACTCAATCAAACTGCCTAACAGTGGAAAGAAACAATTAGGGAAGAAAATAAATGGCATAGGATGTTCTGGTTTAAAAAGAATCGCGCTGATTCCTGCAGCAAAAACAACGAACACAAGCGGGATCAAATACAAATTACTCAAGTTTAATCAACAAAAATATAACAGATCAAATGACTGAAAAACGTCTTATACGGAAACGCTTGAGATAAATACAAACGTGAACGGAAATATCGACAAAGATGGAAATAAATACTGCCGTTTGTCCAGAGAGCAATTTATCATTGTCATACAAACAGAAGAATGAAGCTCTTGGTAATACAAATGGAAAACAATCATATTTGATTTAAGAACTAAATAATCATGTGTAAATGCTCTTCGGGGGTATATGATACTCTTAATCTTGTATTTATACGATCTATCATTACATCCCACAAGTTAAAATGGTCAAAAGGCAACGAAAGTTTGCTTTATGTGTTGAATAAATCTAATTTGATGAGTCTTCATAATGATTTGTACAAAATGACTCGAGAATACAGTAAAGGGAAAGATAAAATAATAAAATGATTATAAATGATAAATAATTTGCTGTTTTACAGCAGGGATTGTGTGAATGAATGAATGAATGAATGAATGAATGAATTATAAAATGTCATTGCTCAAGAACAGATAACTAGATACTAGATTCAAATGGATTAGAAAGCATAAAATAATAACAAACAATGCGAATAAGATTAGAATGGAATTAAATGTTAGTACAAGTAATTAAAATATATTTTCTCTTTTCTTACGATGTACCATTGTTTTTTTAGTAAAATTAAGAGCGGGATGCCCAGAAACAACCACATATAAGCATCCTACATCCCCCAAAGAAAACAACAGATAGAAAACCCTTCAATCTAACTCATAGATTATACAAAACAATAGGGACAAAACAAACTGCGAGAGGTTTAAACAGTTTTAACGGACCTAGCCTCACACATCCTGTTAGGGAAATTACATAAATAAAATACAGATAATACAATTAAGCTAACAATAAACATACGACAGCACTGTCCCACAACTGTACATAGATATATCTTTTATATTTTGCAAGACACATTTCCTGGGAATATGTTTTTTAAATTTCTGTATGCATTCGCCATTATCTACGATCCGAAGTCGGCGCGAGTTCACGAAACATTACATTATTTGAGAAATTTTAAGAAAATGCGGTGATGCATATTCCCCACATACAAGCACATCATCTGCTTAAGACATTTCTCCTTGCAGAAACGTCTTGTCTGATGTTATTCCTCTTGTTATGTCTTTGTCTCCGCTTTTCAATTTTTAAATCATTAGCGAAACAAACAAGATTATATAAAATCCAGAACAACAGCCATTGATTTTCTGTAAGCAATGAACAGGATTTGTCAAAGCCGCTTTGAGGTTTGAAAATTAAACTGAAGTGTTTCTGTATGTTGTTCTAGCGATCGAATGAAATGTCGAGATTATACATAAATAGATAAGAAAATACTCCTTGAAAAAGAAATACAGAAATCACCTTCTTAAAAAAACTGCCGTCCACAAAACCAACAAACCAAAACCCAAAACAAAACCCAAAACAAAAACTAGAGAAATAGAGGACAAAACACCGCCATGGAACAGTATGTAGCAGAGGTACTTGGGGGGCGTGAACTGGTTGTTCATAATACTATCTATTATAGTGGTGAAAAGTGAAAAGATCAAAGGAAAAAACATTGGCGGGTTCAATTGTGGACTTAATGTGAGCATCATCAAGCTGACGTTGTACTAGTGTTCTAGTCTATAGCATACACCATTGGAGCGTAGAAGCCTTAATTAATATTAATAAAAACACAATGTCGGTATTCCAATGTGTTTGTATACATTCAATTATCAGCGAGTATTTATTGCGGTATTGTGAGCTTCCTGTTCCGTCATGAGTGAGATGACTTACATTGGAAGATCGCACTTGATGTACGTATTTGACTTTTTATCTTGTCCAGTTTTTTTAAAATCGATTTATGGATTCAGTTATAACACTTTTTTCAGATGTAGTGAAGTAAGCTATTGAAAGCTATACTTTAAAGTAACAATACGCTTTATTACAACGAAAGAACTTTCCCGGTCAGATAATTTAGTCTCTAAGGGTTACATTCCTAATTGCCTTTTCTCTCATAATGATCTTTGTACACAAATTGGATACATTAAATACCACCCCGTTTGACCTCGATGATACTAACGAACATAGTAAACATGTATTATTTTTAAATGCAAACACTAATTATTCATGAATATCCAGGGTTAGTTGATATAAAAGGTTAATAAAAAATGCGTATTGTTCGTCCACTGCAATGCAAGTTGCAGAACTGTATAATTTTGTGAGAATGGCTGTGTAAGGCGGGTAAATATATTTGTGTAAGCGTCGTATATAAAGATTACTAATATACTATGGATTATTGTAAAATTTTTAAAATGATAAAAATGTTTTCTCTCGCTTGAAGCGTGAATAAGGAACTGGTTACATCATGATCTAAAGCAGAATGATAGCCCAAAAAATGGAAATTTTGTAGTTAGTTATCATTATATCACGATTCAGCTGGTCATTAAGTCTGTACACCAATGATTGCCTTACAAACTGGCTGAACAAACATGTTTGGCGTCAATGTAAAGAATTAAGAACATTTAATACGGTTCTTATTGCTTAAAGGAATAAACGATATACAGTTTTGTGAATATTTCTTTGTAAAATTCGCTAAATAAGACTTAATATATATGAAACAACTTCTGGACTTTATTGGCATATTCTGATGAGTTGACTGTTTTAGGGTCAGTCGGAAACCCGTTAACACGACTTTTTTCTGGCCTTATTCCAGTTCCTGAAAAGAAAGTTCTTGGAAATGTTTTGTACGTAATGTTCCGCTTAAATAGTATAAGTATTGGAAGGATCAATTCACAAATAAGGTAACACATACGAAAACAAATTGTTTGAAAGTAAAATAAGTATAGTACTAGAAAATGTTTCGTCTACAAAACGCGACTTTCAGGTACCAAGGAGACTTTATTAGATAAGATTATAAACAGAAGACAATCAAAATTAAATGAAACAGGAGGTAAGCGTAAAACTCTACATGAATTTTCACCAAGACAGCACTGACGTATTTTTGAACTACCGAGAATATAACTGCAAATATGCTGGAAATTACCTGACAAACCATATTGGTATTTTTTTCTAATTACAAAACTGGAAGAGTAATCAATCGACTTAGTCAGAAAGTAGGCCGCGGCCGTGGTCCAGTGGTGAGTGTGCTGGACTTGTAACTCGGAGATCCGGGTTCGAATCCTGGTCGAGGCAGGTCATATCCTTCTATGAAAAGTTGACAAAAAAGTCGATTTTCCTCCATATGTGGAGAAGTTGCCGGCTCCTTGTACAAGGATAAGGTAGTACTGGTTAGTATACAGTCCAGGAAAACTGGTTACGACATAACTGAAAAATTAATGAAAAAAAACGGCGCTGAACCCTAGTGACAATAAGTCACATAAAAACAAAACAAATAGTCAGACAGTCAGAAATTAAATCCACGAAGTAAACTCCCAATATTTATTCAGTACGAGATCGATTCCTTTCAATTTACTTTAACGGGTGTAAGTTTAATCAAAAAATAAAAATCACAAAGAAAACGCCACAGAATTACGCAAAGTTGATAATAAATCCTGCAATTAACAGTTAATATAAATTTGAATGATAAATACACGGAATCGGGATATTAATAACATTAGCGCGAGTAATGAAGCTAAACATATTCTATCGCAATGGAAGATTAAGACCAAGAAATAAATAATTTACGTGTGAAATATTGTTTAGAAATATAATTGGTAATAATGAGCAGACTGCATCCTGTGTATATTTGTTATGTCATGCAGAGCGCGTTCCAAACAATTTGAAAGTATTAGTATGCCAGTTGGGTATACAAACTGGTTTGGGAAGAGCTACACAAATCGATTCCAGTAATAATCAATCCACCGACCCTGAGCAGATTGTACAACGGACTTACTAGTGTGCAAAACCGACAGTAAGCTTAAGTTTTAATATCTCATCAAAGTAATCAGGTAGGCACTAAATAAACTATTCATCAATAGTTTATGCAAGTCTATTTCTTTTTATACGTGCTTCAAAATGCCTGAAACCTTTATTTATGATGTCTCTACACCATTTTCAGGCCAGTTATCCGGGGGAAATGAAATTGCTCAGATCCAGACCTACACAACATTTACGCTACGAATAACGATTACACACACCACAAACTTGGTATCACCCGTGATTACATAGTTAATTTACAATGAGGGAAATATTAAATCTCATGCAACAGACGATTAAATTTAAACATCTAGTTAAAAAAATTTTAATGAAAGTTGGTGAATGAAGCATGAGGCTTAGGCTCTTAGGTCATTTATTACGCTATTTCTCTTCTGTTTTATAATTGTTTGGTGCTCATAAAACTAAATCTTTAGTTCCTTTAATTTTGTTCCAATATCCTTTTTCCCATCTTTTGGTTCTCTGGGTTGATATTACTGTATAAATGTACAACCACAAATAATTTCTGTTATGATGTCCTTAGGTAATAGTACAAGTGTTAACAAAACATTGTTACGAACAGTCATTCATTTCACAGACATTTTGTCAAATTATTAAAATGCACATCAACGTTAAGTGTTCATTTAAAACAAACACCAATATTTTTTGCTTAAAAACTCGTTAAAAATAATCATTCCAGTTCATTCACAATACCTGATAATTAATTATCATAGGGAATAATGTTATATTGGAGTCATAAATCGTTATTATTCCAGACAATGTTCTGCATTAATTAATATCTAACATCCAAATTAGAACAATCTTCTACCTATTATTATTATTATCGTTGTTATTTTGGGACGTGCATTGCTGGTACTTGTCCGTGACGCTGTCATACTGTTGCATTTCTCAATTAATACTTTAGAATTAATTATAAAAATGCCCCATTCCGCTGCTTACTGGTTTCTTTCATCTAACTGATCCGTTTCCTAATTTGCACGGGTTATCATACTGATACCATCGCTATGAAGGATTTAATAATTTGAAATCACATTCCGTTACATTAATAAAGTGCCGGTAGTTAATAGCCCGATCAGAAATACCTCTTGTGTCATTGTTCCTACATAATGGAATGCAAAAAAATAGGACACACCACTTGCAAAAGTAACACGTACACATTTTTGTCATTTATTATCTTTTTCTTTAATATCACGTCCGTGTCTGTTGGAAACTTAGGAAGCGCAATGGGGTATACAATAAATCTACATTAACATCAAAGCTAAAAGCAGAATCTTCAAGAAATTGATTTCCTTTAACAACTACCAAGAAATCGAAAACATGTGTATTGCTTTTTATGCCCTGCTTCATGTTACATTGAAGAACAAAAAAAAAAGAATTGATACTAATTCATTTATTTTATTAAGTCTTCTTATTAACTGAATGTTTCACAGATGGAAGCAGGGGAGGAGCTTAATTAAATCACATTTCAGGATTTCTTGCAAGACACACACAGTAATCTACGTCATCCCTATCAGTCAAATGCAATGCCTACAGAACACCAAACTTTGAAGACATTTCAATTTTTCCATTCATATGTATTGCCTCTGTACGAACACACGTTTCTTACACGTTGCGATCCAGCGCTACTAATTGATATACGAGTTGCGCAATTGTTAAATCTGATTACAAATATCAAAGCCGTTCTGTTTGATATTCCAGCGTCCTCAAAGACTCATTATGCATCCGAAAGTAAACCAGAGCTTGAATTGACTGAGTGCGAATATGCAAATCGAAAGTGCGGAAAATGTTTTATTTGAGAATCGAATATCCTGCTATTCAAAATCTGAGCTCATTGTCATTGAATAAAATTTCCTGAGTTTTTATTGGAATCACGATGTTACCACGTGCGTTTGAAAATGCATTATCGAAGGCACTTCTGTATGTGTCAGATCTTTAAATCTAATTACTGCGACAGTACAATTTAATGCGAACATTTCATGAACAAGGTTTTTTATTCTATTTTCCCTAAATCAAAGCAACGAAGTATGCGTTTAAACATCCGCTACATGTTACTACAGATGAAATCGCTGAATTGCGAAATCATGAAATTCGTTGTCAGTATATTTCTGTATGAAGAGTTCAGCAATGAAGGTAATGATATTCATCTTAACGGTCAAATCGATGTGTTCTTTATCGTCATATACAATCTCCCGGCCAATCATTTTAACAATCAAACACGCCTCTTGTTTATATACTAATACATAAATTGAAGCAACAAGTATCTTCACGAAAGCTAGTTTTGTTTAAACTATTTCTAAATAAACACTTTATCTATGTTGATTTGGCCTAAACAAAAAATGGCTTATTTCCGGTTACACGCCCAAAAATATGGGTCGGTAGGTTGGGATTTTTTCTTTTACGTTTTTTTTTACATATATCGGCAACACTGTTGTGAAATTTACAATAAAACACTAAGATTTGGATGCCGTAAAAACTTTTCAGTCGGCAGGTAAAAGATGGGTCAGTCGGGTAACCGTAAACAAACCTATTTTCTACGCCTTATGAGACCCTTCTAAGACATATAAAATGGTTTCTTAATGGAAAAGACAAATGATCGCATGTAAATTGATTTTGTCAAGGTCAAGGTCAAAGATGGACTCTTTGTATGTCTCCGATACCCCATATAACATCAAAAGTAGGCCTATAGGCTTCTTATTCTTGACAAAATTGTTAAATTACTATACAATGAAGTCTTTTGCAATTCTTTATGTCTGCTATGAGACGATGACTTCGATAAATCAAAGTACCTGTTGATTGGTCAATCTAATAATTGATTTTAGAGTTTATGAAACCACTAAGCGTCTTCAGCAAATCGAATAAGCAATAAGCGGTATTGAAGAATTAGACTTGTTTCACAAACAACAACTTCTGACACTCAGAATTTTAAGGAGTAACCATAATTCCGATTTGGAGCAGCAGTTTGTCAAGAAATAGTTGAAGGTTGGTTAATACCGCATTTACCACCTCGAGGAAATAGAAGATATATATTTAAGACATTGAAATGTCATGTGTAATTAAAAGCCTGATTGATTATTCCATTCTGCACTTAACATCAAACTCAAAATCAACATTTTAAAGAAATTGCATCCTCGCTAAATTGTTTTAAAGTCGCATTACAAGATGTAATATAAAAATAATTTGATTTACTTCCAATTACCAGGACTAGGGGAAAAATTGACATGCAAGGTGTGCATGCATTGTATTTATGTGAGGTGAATATCGGTCCTGCTACTAGAAAGAGGCCGTGTATGTATGAATGAATGAACATTTTGTGCCTGACTTAAAACGTCGTTGTGAGACATTAATTACAATTACTTGTAATAATATAGTACATTATACACTAAACAATTTTTTTAAGTTAATATATTGCTGCCATTTCAGTAATACGTACGTGACTTTAATGGAATTTTTAAGGGAAGGAGGTTCCGACATACACGTCATTCTTTGATTAGATCTAAATTTCGATCATCCAAAAGTAATGCAATGTTTATGACGAATGAATACGATTCTCCCTTTCACAACAGCACGCTTTTCCCCACTGTACGATTTGATTATCATTTTAACCTCCTTAGAGCGGCAACCTCTCAACAACAACATAATTTTAAGTCTCTGAAAGGGTGTTGCTTTAGAGAGGTTGCACTGTATGATTCGCTGTTTGAGATTGTTTGCACTAATGGTACTGGACATCATATCCTGAAGGTGCAATTTGTATTGCTTTGAATGCATTTTATGTACATCGTGTCAGTTGGTTGTCTGTCGGGGGAAATTTAGATGTAATCTATATGACAGTTCCATCTTTCTTGCTTTGATGTGACCTGTTATATTCTGTAGCACTTCGGGCTTGAAGAGCCTGCACGAATTTTAGACAGCTTGCCTCAATGTAGACCCGAATGAATTTTAAAATGACCTGACAGGAAAAGGGCTGATATATCTCATAAAATGATCGTGAACTAAAATATTTCCTTCACAAAAGAACAACAGTAAGAAAAATCACGTAAACCTTATGTAGAGGTGATGGTATACGGACATTTCCTGAATTCCAAAATTTTGAATTAATCAGAAATAGAACATGATTTTTTTTATATTTTGATAACGCGCATTTACGAAATAGGTTATTACCATATTTAGATAAAGGATCTTCTTAAGGATTGATATAGAGGAATTAAATATTTAGAATTAAGTTTATCTGTAGTTGACTTTTTTTAAAAAGAATATTCGTCCGTAAAACTAAGTGTTATCGTGAATTGGCCTTATATACAGTAATATGTAATTGTAGGTGATTTTTTCTGTTTGTTTTTATAATCATTCTTGGTAATTGTAAAGTTTGTCATTCAAAATCATCGACCAAAAATGAGGTAAAATACTCGTACTTTATGCTGAATTATTTCTGTCGTGACATTTAATTCCCTAAGACCTTAGTTCAAATATCTTAATCAAACAAACAGTGTTGACATTTTTTGATCAGTTGAATACATATGCAAATTATGCTCAAAGATTTGTGCATGCAATTCAAATCATCGATATTACAAGTTCATATATGATTGATACGTGCCAACAACAGGAAGACACGAACAATTTATACGGCAAGCTGACACAAATTAGTTATTTTTGTGCGCGTATATTAGCTGCAACTTTTGTTATGCAAAGCGTTCTCGAGCAAATGTGATGGTTTTGACTTCGTGGATGAACGATGAACAATCACTGATAAAAAGGTGCACGCGTATTTTGCAGTAAAGGTTTTAACAACTTGTAAATCGAAGTTATAGAGATAAACCATTCGAAAACATTTGCAAAATTATTCATGTGTTTGTAAAGACGTTATTGCAAACTGTTTGAATTTACATCAAAAGGCATACTTAGAATCTGTTACGCACAGCAAATCAATTCAATTGGACGGCTGGTGTCAGATATCTGTATTACACAAATGTTTTGTTTTTCGTTTATGCGCGAAAAGTAAATAAGATTAATCTTTCACCCACTAGCTCCTCCTATACACCAATGAACGCGATTATGTATTTATACACACAATGAGATAATATGTATGTATTTCTCTTTTTAGTTTAATTCTGACGTTCCGTTTTCTGCTGATTGATGTGTAGACTGTTTGATGGTAGGGTGCAAGCCGTGTTTGTGGGTTTCTGGATTTCTTGCGATGTTCGGGTTTGTGTATCTTATTTTGTGCGTCCATCAGAGAGAGGCGGAATGGTCAGTCTGTTGATATGATAGTCTGCAGACTGGTTGAACTTTTATATTGCTGTATTTTTATGAGTTTATTTTCTATTCTACCTTTTCATATACTTCATGGGTTTTCGATTGGGCAGCCAATCAAGAATAGAATAAGGATGTATTCTTGCGGTTGGCTGCCCAATCGAAAATCCGTGAAGTATATGAAAACGTAGAATATAATTTTTGATATATATATATATATATGGTATTGTCCTGATAGTTTTATCATGTCTAATAATTTGACTTTTCCTGATTGGTATAAAATGTAATCTAGCGTTCAATGAATAAATACGCTCCAATCGACTACATTTCCATGAGAACAATGTAATGTTTTGTAGAACGCAAAAACGACTTCGATATTAGTAAATGTTTAAGAGATTGTATCTGGACAAAATCATCGAAAAGAGTACAAACATTAAGACTACCAGAGTTAATAATAATCATTTTCTTAAATGCTCCAGATGGCAGTAAAAACATACTTGAAACGCACCTCGTATGATCAAACAAGCGTGTTCCTTTTGATTTTGTCCCTTCAGTATAGTCTTATGTATGAAATATGATTTTGTATTTGATCGTTTTCTTTAGTTTTGCCTGAGCTGAACCTACTCACATTGATTATATCCTTAAAGAAGTAAGAGTTTGAAATCAATGTACGTAAATGAATGCAATCAATAGATGCAAACAGCTGATTACGACCTTGACGTTTAAAAGAAAAAAAACACCAAAGTAACTTCAAATATTCTCGATATCAGCTACTGAAATACATGACATGTACATCAGATTCTCAATAGATATTGGTAGAATTTGACAGAAACATCATTAAAAAGAAATCAGTTGTCCACAGAGAATCAACAATGGCATACGTAATTAATGGTTATCTTCCGTATACAATAGAAACGCCTTATATCGAACTTGCTTTCATCGAATTCCCGCTTATATCGAAAGAATTATGAAATCCCGAATCTGATCCTTTTTACATATCAAAAACGCACTTATTTCGAATGCGTTGTTCTCGATTATTTTTGCACATCAAAGTAGATTTTCGGTCCAAAACATCTATTTTCAACTATACAGTGACTCAGTGACCATCTATGTCGAACCAATTAAATCGCCGATTAACTAAATATTTTTTCGCACCATTTACCTACTAATCTCTCTCCTGATCGGATATTTTAGTATGAACTCCGACATCGATGTTTAATTAATGACCATTATGTAAGCATGCTAGTGTCCACGGTCGTGATTATAAAATCAGTTCGTGTAAATATGTTTGTATTTTTTAAGCAAACTTAACAAGTTTTGCAGCAATAAATACACGGAAAGTATGAATGCTGTGTGTCAGTTAAGTGATCATTACAACACACTCTTTAAAATGTAAGCACAGTCATCGAATTCCTCCACAATTTATGTATTGAAGATCGTTCATATTAAACAATTTTGCGAAGTCCTTGGACCTCGAAATAAAGAGTTTCGACAGTGTTTATATACTCGTATATGGCTAGCACTAAAGCGTAACTTTCAGCAATAAGCAATATCAAACGTTTATGTTCCATTAGATATTAACTATATGTATATGCACTCGTAATATATGTAAAAAAAGAAGAACAGAGTCCCAGACAACTTCCCATAAAAATATTATACCTTACTACGTAAACTAAAAACCTCAATTAAACCCATGGCAAACACAAACAAACTACATACAAACACACAACCAAGTAAGAAAAAAACGCTAACATGGTTCTTCCCAGATCCATTAACCGCTCAGCCCACAATGACCACAGCTCACTTAACAAATGACAACAGTATACAATAATTAGTGCATAAAAAGACATACAAGAGAGCTAAACTGCAACAAAATATGCCCGTCATTTTCAAAACATATTTTAGCAAGCGTATTGTTTACAGAGTATAATTATACTAAATATATCCAGTCCTTTAACTGGTTCTGACATGAATATAAAACAAATTACAGGGAAAACTAATACAGAAAAACTTAATTATTTACAACATGAGGAAGAGCACTGATGTCAAATTGCTCATAATTTAGTGAATATCGGCTGAAATATCTTCAATCGTCAGCATTGCTAAATTTAGTGATTGTAATACGGTAATTCATATTACATACACATTAATTAAATAAGGATGTGCTGAAATTAGTTAAACAACCTGACAAGTTCCAACGAGCAAATAAACACAAAGGGAAACATATAAAATCCCGCATAGGAACGCACATATCAAGTTAATGTTCTTAGCGGAAATATTTTCATTTATTTGAATTATTTCCGTAGTTAGAGTCATTTGTCTCATGTTTACCCATAGAAGAAATAACTTCATGTTATTATCAGTCGTCATTATATTCATTGAATGCAAATATATTTTAATTTTCTGTTGATGTTATCAACAATCATTGTTATGGAAATTTTGTTCTACTATAGCAGTACTTTAATGGAAGAATTCAACGCTGGATTTCATTCATTCCAGTACATCGAGACGTCATACTCATAGAATACAAAATAACTCATGTTATAGTACCCATAATGTATGAGACTATTAAATCCCGCCATACAAAAAGAAATGTGTTGCCTTTTACATGCTTTACAGAATGATTCAGGCAAGATAAAACTCATTCGGGGGTCTACAATCCAGGCTGATACGATACATGAATATAATATTCCTGACGGCGTACCTCTGTAGTGCAAGCTTTGGATCTCCGTGAAATTTGCATGAGATGTTTTCATATTTCTCACGGCAGTCTAACACGCAATATACTTGGTCATTTTCAGGATGTTGAAACACGAGTTAGCCATTCCTGTTTTATCTGAGAATCGACTCATTTTGTAACCGAACAATTTTAAACTTTAACAATAACAAATTGACCACAGGACTATTGAATTACTGTGCAGGACTATCGCATGGCAACAACAACAAAAACACGTCACGTTCATTCATATTCATAAGTGATATAAATGTACAGGAGCAATAAACGTTAGTAACAATAAAATCAAAACAAATATTATTATAATGGCAATTCCGTTATAGATTTTTATATTATTATTATACATATGAGGTGCTTAGATACAATCAAGCATGGTTTTAACACTGAATAACTAGTTTCTGGATAGTATTAAACTAAATTAGAAATTAGATATTGGTATTTACACGCTGGCAATAATTCGGAAAGACTATCATTTTAATTAATCTGCTCAAAAAGCACATTGTTTACAACGGACGGCAAGCATTTAATTCTGTGGATGCGAAAAGTTATTTAAAAAGACTTCCCACAGATCTACTTCGTAATGGTTAAAATGCCCAGACATGGACAGTCCCAACATATCTATTTCCAGATGTGTAAGTCAGTTCCCAGTACATCATATAGAGATATCGAGGAACGAATATAACTCCAACAGATCTGCTGAGGTTTGAATACCGTTACTCGTGAGTCATATATATTTCAAATTAACTGTTTTTGGAATCAATTAGTAAGAGTATAAAGTACTATGGATGATTTGAAAAGAACACTAAATACATGTATATCATGTAATGTCCGTGTTTTTTTCTGTTTGAAAAACAATCCAAACGATTTCAATTAAAGAACAATTATCACACGAATGGTGATTAGTCTCCATTCTTTGAATACTTAAAATAATCCAAGATGACATTGTAGCGCAACTTCTAATTACTTTTTGCCGAAGTACAAATGGAATTGATCAGTCTGTTGTCTATTCGTATGTCTACGTCATTTGTCCAGATATGAAATTTCTATTTTCAGATTTGTGAACGTGCGTATTTCCGAACCATGTTGCTGTAGGGTTGCGGTGTTATTGAAGTAACGAAAACGTGTAAATTTGAACTAAAATGTGGTCGGTCGTGCAGAATGCGAATGCATATAAATTTCGTATCCAAAGAATATAGGAGGCACTCCAAAAACTGCTCCTGGATTGTTGTCAAGAAATTCTACTGATGAAGTTTAATTACAGCAATTTGAAAAGTGAACATCCTTTACAATCGTCCGTTTTGAATAATTCAACGCGTGAAATTTGAATCTATTTGAATCATATGAACAAATTAATAGTATTTAAAAAAATAAACGAAATTATGAATATGCAACACAAATATGGATATTGCACAGAAATTGTTCCCATTGTCAGTAAAATATTACAGCTTACAGAAATGATCTGAGAATTATTACTAGTTTCAAATTAAATATTTACAAGTAGTGTTTACTAGTTTTACAAAGATTGCGTTTTGTTTAATCGAAATATTTGACAAATATTATGAACCTAATGAATTTATTTAGTATAACTTCGTGTGATTTTTATCTGGGAAAGACTCATTTGGTTTAATGAGAGTCTTTGTTCTGTTTAACACATTAATGAGACATTCTGAGTATATCGCAACAGGAGACTAACTTCTCAACAATATAATCGATAAACGTAGTCTGAAAGTGTCTCTGTACTTTCTTAAGAATGTGTTGAATTATCAAATATGAAAGTAAACAGTTCGTAATTAAAAATGTGTACATTTTCGTATTTTAAATGCTAATAAACAAAGTACAACAGTATCTAGTAGGTCGGTACCCATAGAAAATATTTTACTGTCAAGAGCAATTTTCAAAAGCAAAAAAAATCACAAAAGTAAAACTAGACAAATTGCCCAGTAAAGTGGTATAAATGAGAAAATCTGTCATTTCCAAATACCATACGTTCTACTTCCATGTTAATGTTTCCGTCTAGTTTTCACTATATTCTCTCATATTTTACAGTGATTTATACTGATATGTAATAAATAATTCATTCTGAAGTTATACGTAGGATTAGATTCATACACTCGTTTAGTTTTTTATGATTCCAATTAATCATCGTTTGTTGCAGAACTCACTAGTAACTCTACTACATTTTGATTCATATTTAGCGATATTAGAAGTTCACTTAAAAGTCGAGGACGGTTTTATTTTTGTAAGCCTTTAATGGTTAGACATAATTAACACAAAATGTAGCTTATGATAAATCTGATGGACGAATGGTTTCGATGCCTCTTTTTGATCCCAGATGCCATGCGGTATTTTGTAAGGTTCTCTAAAGTTATTCTTATTTTTGCACGCGACATTGTTTCTATGTATTTAAGTATAACATATTGTTTTGAGCGTTTAATAGTACTCCGTAACAATTCCAATCTATCTACGTAGCTCCTAAAGTGAATTCGAGGCATTATTTTATTTCGAATACGGGAGGCATTATTTGTAAATTATAGCTTATTATTTCTTTTTCATAAAATAACAAAAAGATGTAACAATTCAAATAAAATGTTGTGTGTTACCTTGGGGATTTCGTACTAATTTCGTTTGCCCAAACTGTCATAATATAATACATTTAATCCTGTTTAGAAATCGAATTATTAAAACTTTCGTTCTTGAAGCTTAATCTGATTTTCCGCAAGCTATATATAATATTGGTGCATTTAGTAGAAAGTTTAAAGATTAAAGACAAATATGGTGATACGCGATAAATCAACAGGGATACGATTTCTATAGCATTTTAATGATGGAATGTGTTTCATATGATGATTGTTTTGACTAATGTATCTGTATCTGACAATGAGTTAAATATTTCTTTGTTAGGAGTCATATAAAGTGTTAAATATTTCTTTGTTAGGAGTCATATAAAGTGTTAAATATTTCTATGTTAAGAGTCTTATTTATAATTTATATACGTCAAGGTTTGTTGTTTTTATACTCATGTAATTAAAGAGCCACCGAAATATGAGCATGACTGCATTGAATAATAAATTCCATTATTTATACTTATCCATGTTTGCTAATCCTTTATGGATGAACGTATGTTTTGACGTTGAATTACCGTTTGCTTTATCAATTACAGCAGTACTAGACCATTCTTCATCATTTGTAAAACACATTAATGTCAAATTGACTGTCTCTCTACCCAAGAGAATGATATTTAGTGACATTCTAGAATGTCGTTAGTTTCCATGCTGGATTCTAAATCCATGTGGTATGATTTGTTATTAATTTTGATTCGTAAATGTGGAAAGCAGTTTGCAATTGCTATTATCAAGTAAATCGCAAAATACGTCGTTTTGCTATTACTTTTAAAGGATTTTTTAAAATTTGTTCTTTCTTTCTCATTTACGCGCTTAATTTTAGTCCCTATTAAAATAGCAGGTACCAGCAAGCCGACATTCCTGTTCAACGTTTTAGTCCACGATTAACAAATAAAAACAGCATCAGTTTATACAATAACAAGATTTGGAGCGCAACATTATTGAAAATAAAACGTCGGGGTTATTGTGGAATACGCAACAGAATTTATTCGACCGTATTTAATTAATTTACAATATTACTGATGCAAGCTATCTAGACTTGAGTTTCAAAGAGACGTTTTTCTCAAATTGAATGAACTTAATATTTCAAATGGGAGGAAAACCTTAATAAATACGCAAGCCAACTGCATAAAATAAATTAATACAAGCAGTCTAAATTCTTCTTAACATAGATAACAATAAAAAAGAACTGATTTATCATCTTAGGGAAGAAAAAATGCACGCAATATTTTCCCTCTCGTATATTAGCTTGTCTTGTTTTAATTCAATAAAGATATTCGTGACCTTATATCGTTACATGACGGTATACTTTACTGACTATACTGTGAGCTACAGCAGAGACAAATTGCAAGAACAATATACAGACAACACGTACCACTAATCGAATATTTGCCATCGGATAATTTAATAATCCTTGCAAGTTCTTGCACGATACCAGCCAAATATTAAACTCATACAATACTGGTGATACATACAAAATAACATACATGTTCGACTGAAGAGTCCAAAGTAAAATATGAAGCGAGCCCTGAAAAGCAACAGTCAGTCATCCAGACATTCTGTCAACAAAAGGTCGTTACTAAGTGGATTGTTTACCTAACATCAATCTAATTTAACAAATTTCTTTTTAAAGAGGACAATAACCAATTTATTTGTAAATGTAAATGGCTAAATTTTCTGTTTATGTTCGTTTAAATCGATGTAACACTGTATTGAATGAAAATGCATACAACATAATTACACTCTTGTTTATAGACGTATAATTGTAAACATATGATAAAATGTATCGGAATGAATGTCACGATAAAACACATTCATTTGAGAATTTATCCACAACGCCCATGCGTCATTTGTTGGGATAATCTTGATTCCAAATGTAATAAAGAGGCATTACTATTCCAAATAGGCATGAATAATTAGTCATAAACAATAAACAATTGATAAAAGAACAACCGAACTTTTGTTTTAAATCAATGATTAATAAAAGCTCTTGTCTGTTATGATTTTCACACATTATGTGACCGATAGATTCACGATCAGTAAAATGAGAAGGAAGGGCTGCACATTCTTCACACATAACTTATCCTTCTAGAATTCATTGTTTTGTTTTGGTTTTATGTGACATATTGTCACTGGGGTTTAACGCCGTTTTTCAACAATTTTTTCAGTTATATACGGCGACCGGTTCACTTAACCAGTTTTCCTTGACTAAATACTAACCAATACTAACTTACCCTCTCCAAGGAGCCGGCAACTTCTTCACATATAGAGAAAAAAACGACATTTTGTTAGAATTTATTACACATATGTACCTCTTAGATACAATATGAAATAGTCATCATTTTCTTTGTATTCCTACGACGACTGTCAGTATTTGAATACATGGTTCATACATAAAATTTATAGATGAAATACATAGAATTGTGGAAAGTCTAATGGCTAAACAATAGAAGTGAATATTAAAGTAATACAAGTGTGTGATTTAAACCCGATCAGTGCTAGTGAATGTGAGACTGGAATTGAAATATCCGTTATTTACCAAATGAGTTAATTATGATTCTAATATTATGCTATTCAAGATTTGAGCTGATCGATAATGAATGAAATTTCCTGATTTATTTCCTTGATTTCATTCACGTAATCGCAGATGTTGAAATCAACGCTCATTGTTTAAAGAACATGCTTCTATTCTATGCTGTTGTCATTTGAACGACAGCTGCATGTGTAAATATTCCCTTCATTATAAAGCAGATGAAATAATTAAATTGCATGTAGAATCGTGGTGAAATTAGTTTGAATTCAGTTTTTTTTGCAAGAATCCTTGCACAATGCAGGTAATGATATTGATCTCAACAGCGAGTGGACAAATCGATATTTTTCTCCATCATCATGAATAATTTTCTTCAGCTGTTATTCCAGCAATCACTAAAATTTCATATTCATGTACATGTATAGCAACTAAAAAAGCAAGTATCGCTACGAAAAGTGTCGCGTCCCGACAAACGATTTACCAAATATTCTACATAAATGACAAAAGAAAATATTTTAGCTATGATGATTTTTAAGTTGAAAACGAATTCCAGATTAAATATCTCCTGATGTAGTTTAGCGGAATGGAAAAAACCAGACACACGCTCATTTTTTAATAATGTGAAGTTGCATGTACACGTATAATCAAAGCCTACTTTTGACATTTCAGTGTTAAGAAAATTAAGTGAAAGACAACATTCATAAGAAATAATAGTCTTGTCAAATTGTTTTTAACGTCTCATTAAACGCAAGATGAAAGTAATTCGATACACATTTCGACATGAGAGAAATATTGGAACTCGCGGGGAACATGCCTTGTTGTATGTGAGAGCTGTTGAGTCCTGAACATTGTATATATTAAACGATGCAACAGATTCCTCTACGGTCAGTTTTTGCAAAACGAAATCTAATGTTTTTCCTGGTGTAACATTTTCGATGTATGACGTGATAATGAGAACTACGGATTTCATAAGTAGAAGTTTTATGGCAGCAGACAGACTTGAAACGTAAATAATTACACTTGTGGTTGTTATTATCTTTGATATCTATGTGAAGTTAAGCCATTGCAACATGTGAAACATTTTGATAACCACAGTTGTTAACGCCAAGGGACGTGTCTAGTTTTATTGCTTGTAATGATGGTATGAAATTGTATTTCCTGTGAATGGCCTATGCATTGTTTTGTGCATATTTTATATTTATAGTGTCCGTGGGTTGTAACTCAGGGAGGATTGGATATTATGCATATAATACATTGTATATTCAATTAATTTCATGTCCAAAATGTTTTAAAATAAATTAAATATGAAACATGCTACGTTAGCTGTGTTAAGTACCGTACTATTAGGAGGTAACAAAATGTTGATTATATTACGAATTGATGGAGGAGGAAAGGTAGAACATAAATTACCACTTCATAGATCACCGGAATGAGTCTGTCTGGACAATGATGACAATGAGTGTTTATGATGTCAAATATCAATGTATACATAGCAAAACAATCCTATTCTGTTGATTACTTTTACGAATCCCATTACTCTTGGTCGTTCAGCAGTTACGAGTACTACGAATGTAGATAGATACAAATATATTGTGGACGTAACATTTGCGACTTTCTATCGACTTCAACAGTTCCCTTTCAAGAGAGGCGCTTATGTCTCCCAGACTATGCAGGCGTTTGATTAATCACTTTGGTGGCCTGTTCTTACGCTCCTGTTGCTGATATTAGTTAAAACAATTACCATCTTTAGCAATTGCCTTCTTGAAATCTTTCTCTTAAAACATTTTCTAAAGCAAGGAATTTCTCAATCAGAATAGTACGGAGTGGTTGTTTACAAAACTTTAATCCCTTATCGGGATGGGGATGTAGGATTGTTTCTGCTTTGTCTTTGGTCGTGATTACTCTGGTTCTCATTTGTTCCAGCTTTTGTTAAGTTGTCAAATACTTGTTTACTGTATCAAAAATATTCTTAAAATTAGTTTAATCCCTGATGCATTACTACAAACCGTTCCAAGGCGGTACCCTCTATCTGTGTTTTCTTTTTTTGTATGGTCCTGCGTGTTTGATGGGTTTTGGGTTGGGAATCTGGGGGGTACTATTTTTGGAGAAGGTAGGATGTTTCGTATGTATTTTATCTAGAATATTTTTTATTCATATCTAGTATTTCGCAGCACTTATGATGAATAGTCTTTAAAATAATTACAGTCGGTGTACACATAACGTTTGATAATAGTTCTTCAAGCTATGCAATCGTTTTACTTTCTACGATACCCAGTGTACAACAAGAAACAGTTTGTTACTAAAATGAACTTGACAGGCATTCTATTATTATGGAGGCAGTCGTATTTGTCAGCTTGTATCCGGGGATTCTAAGTAGTTCTAATGTCGACTTACCAGGTACAGTCGGGTAAGTCCGAATAACATCTGGTCCGAAAAGTGATTGACTAATGACAGAAATTTTCCCGAAAAAAAAAACAGATGGGTAAAAAGTTTTTTTTCAGATGCACAGGTTAATTTTGTACATAATGAACTTCGTGAGGCAGGTAACGCGTATGTGATAAAAAGTAGTTTATTATTCATTGTACCTGTCTTTGCCATACGACATTTATCTCAATGACTTCGACAATTTATCGACGCAATATGTTTTGAATTTGATTTCTTAATGTCGCACGTTAAAGTGATCTTCGAAATTAGAAATAGAGGTTATCAAGTAATGCAGAAGCAACAATAACAACCACATTAAAAGATGACAAAAAATGCAGCAGCTTTAGAAAGACATCAGGAAGAGACCACACAATGCAGCGGCTGAATTGAGTTCAACACACAAGATCCATTTATTCAAATGTTTTTGTGGTCAATACATTCCCTTTTATACAAAAGTTTTTTCCATATTGGCCCCGATTATTAGAATAAATAACTTCAACAGACCTTAATATCAATATTAAATGCGAATATACATGTTCAAGTCCTCTGCTGATGTTATCAACAAACAATATTGTGGATATTTACTCCTACTGTTACATCGAGATGTGATACTGAGAGAATGCAAATAAATCACTCCATATTTCGTACGCCTCATTTAAGAAATGATAATACCGCAAACTGATTGATCACTCCGACTTTTGTCTTCAGTATCTATAAACTCGGATTCAGGAAAATATCATAGAGTACTCAATTATGTCGTGCAACATAATAACTAGTCCAATTTGTATGCTTTATCAAAAAGTACATTGTTGTTAAAATAATGAAATCTAAATGAATGTTTCGTATAACTATATCCATTATTGAAAATAATGTCACAGGTGCAATTGAAACATCTTAGCATTAAAACATGGAATAATCTACTGTTACACACTGTAGACTAACACGAAACCAACTGCTTAGTGTTAAGATATGTCCCAAGGCCGTTCTATATTTTAATTATCGTGCGTGATTTCCATAGATAAGGAAAGGAGTTCCCGGAAATGTCGCATGCACTTTTCAATTTTGCAAGAAAATTCTGAATAATTGACCACGCAATAACATTTCTAGACTAAACAAAACATTATGAAACACTGGAATACAAACTCTCATAGAAATGGTTGGTATCACTTGAAATTCATCATAAATGCAATAAACTTGCAATCTACATTCACACAACCTTGCGCATGTATAACTTACAACGTGTGTATTAAACAGGTTCTAAAACAAGGATAACAATAATCGCAGAGTTGCAGGATTTGTGTTTACAATTATTTTGTGTAATATACAGTGTATGTATTTGTTCCGTTCATTGCATTTGCTTTTGACCAGACAAAAACAGATTTGAAATATTTATTTCCAAACGTTTGTTCGTGACAGCTCCGTAGTCATGTTGTTCTAGATGTCATGAGCAGACCCGCAATTTACCTACTAAATATAGTTTTAGGTCAAAGGCATATTACATTAAAGTCTTGATTATTAATTATAACAATTAGTATTTTTGAATAGCAAAAATGTTATTTAAGACTTGAAGCTTATCAAATGTGTCCGACCTAATCACAAGTGAACTCAGTTTAGGAGAAGCAAGTCTGCTCCGGTATCACGTTATATTCTTTAAAAGGCATACATGGTCAACGTATATTACCAATACTATTAACGAACAGGACTACTCGTGTGAAATTTAACAAAACATCCATGCTCGGATTCAATGAACTTCTTGGACCAAATGTAAGTTACGTGTTTACTAGGATCTATGAAGGAAAAATTGTTGGATGTGTAATAGGTAATGCTATTTGTTCTCTGTGAGATCCAATACCTAGCGCACAAAACTGAACAGAAATTGTGTGGCTTTAGGAAAGATGTACTTTAATGGAGATTGTCAGTACAAATAGATACATTCAAGTATAACAAGAATTCGCTCGACTTATTTTACCCAACTTGATATAAGGAACTTTGTGATGTCTCATCGAAATTCACTCGGGACTAAAGAGATATTGTCTTGCTTATACCAGAGATGTTGTTGGACAGATCATTTCTATTCAATTTGGTTAAAATTATTTTTCTTCAATAGTGGTCAGTGTTCAGTAGAATACGTTGATAAGAAATGTGTCAAAGCAGAAAACTTATTCTCACTATAATCAATAGCTTTCATTTAAACGCAGTCTGAAAGCGATGTTTGTGTTTAACCGTTAAGCGTTAGTGAGTTTGTTTTCTGATTTAATTATATAATAAGGGTATTCGAAAGAAAGGGATTATTGTCGTGGCAGTAATTTTTTAAGAATGTTTGACACATGTTAGTGTACTTAGCGTTGCATTTGTATTTTTTAAACAATACGCGTTACTATTTTTATGAACTTATATAACGGTACCTATGTGAAATATTTTGTTCTATAGGATAAATTTAGATAATTCAATAATTGACGATAGTAAATTGTTAATGTTCTCTTTGTTCTATTGAAGTAGTAATACACTATACATTTATCAAGTGTTACGTAAAGAAATATATTATAATTCCTGGTTAATGATACTTTAAGAATTCGTTTAAAATATACAGTAATTTAACACGACTGATAGTATCAGATTCATTCGAAAACATAAATATTTGGGCAAAGCAATTAATATTTAGGTTTATATTTGTAAAATAATGCACATACACCATTGTCTGTTGTGAAAAGTGTATTTTATTTTTGAGAAGGCGGGTTGTTTGTTGAATGTTTTTTTTTCAAGGAATTCCTTTATCTGTATTCATATCCAGATACAGTGAAATTATTTCTGATAGCAGATATTTTTAATTTCAAAGCTTTAAATGGTTAGATATGACTATAATAGCACAAATCTACAAGGTAACCTGTGGAAAAATTAGACAATTGGTACCGAAGGTCATTTTGATTAATATGATAGATTTCATGTATGAAGCTTTTTGTAAAGTGATACAAACTACCCTATAATACAACAACGATGAGTTTTAAGATGACGATCTTATAAAGCAGTTATTTGTGCCCCGAAAGATGCATGAATTTTTGTTTTCCCAGAAATTCTGTGATAAGATTGATGATGCATCATATATAATCGTCATTCCAGAATTTGAATCCTTGAAATCCTCGATTTTGCCGTTTGACCTGAATTTTCCCCCCCTTTCATTTAATATTGTCTAAATATCCTTGTGGTACATGACCAACATATATAATGATCATTTGGATTCATGTAACCTGTATCTGAAATATCAGACCTGACGAGTGCCATTTTTTAAGTTATGTAATGTCTTGTCATAAATGTTAAATCCATTATTTTGTGTCTCTTATAGTTCGTATTATGAATGATTTTTGTTTGATTGTGGTATGTATATAATCGAATGTTGGTATGGCTGCTGTGTACAACAGAACCTCGTTTAAAGTTCCCTGATAATGTATACTTTGAACTCTCTTCTGCAATATATCCGAGCTCACTTTAACTTTTACATTGTCTTAATAAGGAATTACTGTATAGCGCAATATATCTGCGGCGTCAAATGTTAGCGTTTTTTGACGAATTTTTAATTGACGGGTCATAAATTGGCGCAAATGCTCTCAGACCGCCAAATTTAACCTGTCGTTGACTATGACATGGGGTCAAGTAATATATACAGAATAGCAATAATAATATATACATTAGAAGCTAGTTTGCTATGAGTTGTCTATCTTTCAAATAATAATGGCGGTAATCTAAAATGGCGGTGCTTTGTATTGGCTGTGTTTTGAATTGGCGCAACTGACCCTGACCGCCAATATAGCCAAAATAAACCCCCACCAAAATAAGTACTTATACAGTATGTTCGGATAGCGCTTAGAATTTGAACCAGTCAAACGGTTCATTAAGAATCTAAGTAACGTGTCAAAAGCCGTCTCTCTAGGTTGTTTGCTTGTTTGTTTTGTTTATGCTTAGTACTACAGAGGGCAAGTTTCTCTGTAGTAAAATGGAGGATTTTTTTTTAATCATATTATAGAAATACAACGCTCATTATCAAGAGATGATACAATTGTATGATTCCAATATAGCGTTTTATTATGTGGAAAATGCTCACATGGAAACAACAATAATCGTTATATTGTGTTATGCAAATGATTCCAATATGTTATTAAAATGAAAGTTTTGAATATTTCAGATGTAAATGAAATGAACCATTCTTTGAATTCTGTGCAGTTCCGATTATAATGTAATGCTGGAAAGGCACAAGCATATTTTGAATTTAACTCGATGCATTAAAACATCTGAATCTTTGTTTGTAGGAGAATATTTCAATATAATATCTCATGGTAGTTCAGGATTATAACGACGTATTTTAGAACATACTTATTAATTCTTATAATTCAATATATTATGCGACCGTTTTAATATCGAGGATTAACTTCAAATGTCAAAACTACGAAACATACATACATAGCTAGACCATTTAACAACTTTCTCCGGTAGTGATAAAAGAATGCCTATAGAAAAACGCCTTTATAATAAAATGTTGACTTTGAAAATTAGATGAATGTAGATGTCATTGCAGTTGGTATCTCAATCTCTATTATTAATGAAAGATCCCTAAATGTATCTCCAAACCCCATGATTCAATCAATAAAAGTTAATGTAGATACGGTTATAAAATGAACAGCATACAAATTCAACAAAGTTTGAATAAAAACATAAAATCATACAAAGAAACATTTTATGAATAATGATAGAGTGCATGAATGAATTGACATGTAACATGATTAACTCATTTCATCAGTTGCTTCAGAACTTCACGAAGCAGTAAATGTGATAACTGCGTTGTTATCATGTAACAATTAATGAAGAAACGTCAACTTCACGACAACCATTAAAATGCAATTTCAGACATATCAGATGTATTAAATGGATCAGTCATTGTCTATGAACTATACTTCTCTGACATTGTAAGCAAGTTTAAAGGCACATTTTGATACTTGATTCATACAAGGCCGCAAAACTAAAAGGTATACACTTACGGAGCTCATCTATCATTAAGCATGTACAATGACTTGGATATTCGAAGTCAAGTTCATTGCTTGTATGATAAAAATGCACGCACATATTTTTTATATTTAGATAAAGCACGTAAACCAGTAAATGTGAACACTGCGTACTTAATTAATGTAGAAACATCAACCTGATCGCAATCAGGAAGATGCAACATTATGTAAACGATACGCCTTCAACATCAAACATTTATAGACCATCTTTGTGATTGACGGGTGCTATAAAAACTCTAGTTTTAGACAGATCAGATGTATTAAATGACTCTTTGTTTGACCGCTATATGAACTATATCCTCATTGTCTCAGAGAGGTTGGGAATGATAGACATCCATCTTGTCGTAAGTAGAAAAGATTACGTTGATAAAGATAGGAAGTGATTGAAATGTTCCAATAGTACAAGCATCAACGCTTTACGACATTCCACTACACGTTAGATGTTTTTAAAATCATCGGAATATATAGTTTAACGAGCGTTAATAAGCGTTACATCGAAGTTCGATCTTGGAGGTAAGTCGTTGAATTGCTAAATGTCACTGAATTACCGCTGATTACTGATAAGATTTTATCAAATCATCGCCTTAAGTCAGAGCTTATGTGGATTATGTCCGTAACATTAAAATTCAAGTGTAATCACTTCTGACATGATAATACTGCCAAAGATGATGCTGTATATTTTTAAACTTACATCGTCGATATTGTGATATATGTTATGAGTGAAATCAAACCTGATCACTGGTGCAATAGTTTTGTCATTATCTGTAAACGACCATTCTTTCCACTGCTATCCTAATGGTAGCAGCGTCATGGCATTCATCATGGAACAATAACGGTGATACAAAAGTGGCATTACGAACTTCGCTTCGAGTGGGGTATATATTTCAAACTGATTGGTGTGTTGTAAGAATCGCTTAGAGAGATAAGCATAAGGCTGTCTTTGAAATAATATAATATTGATTATCATTTATCTTATGAGTACACCATCATACGCACAATAGTTTTTATGAAAATAAAATAAAAAACACAATGAAAGTATGTAGATGAGACTAAATGACACAAACAATTTTTTGTTGTTTTAACATAAATGCACTTCGTCTGGCCAATTTATCTAGACTTCATTATTAACAGGAAAGCCAAGTGCATCAGTGTGTAAAATGGAAATGTTCGTTTACAGCGTCGAACGTATTTACAATATTCATAAAATACGTATTGCAAGGGACTGTGTAAACATTACATTCAATTATTGTAATGATTATTATTTTACCATTACGTTAAGACTTCTGTAAGTAAATATTTCAAAATGAAAGAACTGAGAGGGGGGCAATCGACAGTAATTCGTCGTTTAATCATTACGCAGTACATAGACATTATATATATAGGAACGTTGTTGTCATAGAAACTGTAAGCGATATCTATTTAACAAATTGTTCAATTTATATTTTTTTTCATAAAATTGTAGTTGCACACATTTGATGTGATTTACAAAGGACGTATTTTAGACAAACTGATCGATGTACACCATTTGTTTCAATCGGACAATTACAAATATAATATCTTTGGTGTCGATATCGACAAACCCATGTTAAATTCATATAAAAAGACATAATCATCATCGAAAAAATTTAGAACATTGCAGATTTTCTTTTTAGAAAAATGTCACGCATTAGTAGAGTTGGTGTCTTTCAGATTTGATACTGTTCAAATGTTAAAGGATAATTGATGTAATATCTACTCCGTAATGTCACACACACTTTTGAGAAATATATACAATTGCTTGCCTGACAACTTAAAATTAATACGCAACGTCACGATTTCTAAACAGGAAGGAAAAAGGTTTAATTAAACTGACAACTGTGGCTATCATTTATTACTAACCTGTAGTAATTTAAACATAGAGCCTCAGTTTACCAGAAAAAATGTAAAACAATTGTTTCACTATCTCAAACTGATAAATAAATAAATTCCGTCAGTTTAAAGTGACTTTAATTCTTGCTATTCAAAATTTAATCTCATTAGAACTGGATAACATTTCCTGATCTTGAATCATTTGGCATTTGCTCATGTTCTTTACAAAGATATTCCGCGAAAATCAAAATAAGATGGATGTTACGTTTTAAAGAACTATTTGTCTTTACTGTGCCAATAAACATGAAGGCCTTTTTCATATGGATACACATGTTACACATTGCACTGTTTATGAACAAATTGGCACAATAAGCTACATTAATCTATTTGTGTACTGATTCTTCAAAAAAAAACAAAATTACAATAATTGTTACGTAATAACCGAGCTGCACTGTGATTGTGTAATTCCCCCGAAGTTTCACGTGTAGCAGTCGATAATATCATGTAAGCGACTTAATGTAACATATTTTTATTCAATACGAAACTTACTTCTTTTTTCTCACTAATACTGACATAAATCAAACAATTCGTGACAAAGCGTCTTGTACTTGAACTTCAAATCATCGCCACAATTGTTATAACGGGACGTTCTTTTTGAAAATCTCTGTTCGAACTTGATGACATCAGGTTATATATACTTTGCTACTAGCTTTGATATGAGCAAGTGTAACCAATGCCGAATTAAATCACATCTGCTGGAAGCCAGGATTCAATGGCAACCATCCAATATAAATAAAGCACAAGTAAAGCCTCAGATCCACAATTTAGTTTCCGCTGCAGTCAAATAGATTCAAACAATTTAGAAAGTGTTTTAGATATGCAAATATTTACTTTTATTATCTTTATTTGCGTTTCTCTGGGACACCGTATATCTCGGGTTGTCGATAGAATAATGACTCCAAGGTTTAGTTAAAGATAACCATGAGTGACAGAAGAATAGGTTTTCAAATCAGTATCTCGTTTATCCCATCACTTGATTATTCACGACAACAAAACGACGATATGTATATTTATGCATGTATTTATTCATTGCTTGAAATGTTGTTTTGGTAAATTTAATAAGTTGATGTCAATGATATGAAAATATAATCAGTATACAATGCATACAGGTTACATTGTCATATCATTGACATCAAATTATCACTATACATGAACATGTATTATGTGCACTAAAATATGTTTTTGTGTATCAGAAACAAAGAGCTAGCTCCGCATAGGGCGAAAGGGAACTAGTGTGTGAAAGCCTTCCTTGCCCGAACATGGTGGCTGCAAGCTACCACTCAGTCTCTCATAGACAAGCCCGACGTAGTTCCTTCACGCGGTGACACACGGAAACTGGGTACCTTGCTGCCCCAGGCTGTACTACGAGGACTCGGAAGTGGTATTCCCCCTAGACACGCGGCATGCCAGGCCCACCGGTGTGTGTGGACACGGAGGCGGATTTACATAATGTAACACAAGTTAATACATGGTATCAGTTACATTTCTTTTTATCATGTAGTAATATAGATATACACAAGAATAACGTTAAAGAAGTCTACAATACATATTTTGACACATAAAAGTTACTCGTTCCCAAAAAAGGAGGAACTGATAATACTTGGGGACTTCAACGCTCGCGTGGATAGTGATAACGATGCCTAGTCCAACTGCCGTGGCAACTTCGGCTTAGGAAAATGCAACGACAATGGTCAACGCCTTCTGAAACTTTCCATGAACTCTATCACAATACATACTTCAGCACCAAGCCTCATCATAAAGTCTGTTGGAGACATCCAGGGTCAAAACATTGGCACCAACTGGACCTCGTCCTCAGCAGACAGGGCTATGTTCTCGCACCAACCCTCTTTGGAATCTTCTTCGCCCTCTTGCTGAAACACGCATTCAACTCCTCAGAAGATGGTGTGTACCTCCACTTTAGATGAGACGTAGACCTTTTCAACCTTTCAAGATTCAGAGCAAAAACCAAAGTCAAAAAGGTATTTATCAGAGACATGCTGTTTGCAGACGACGCTGCCATAGCTTCCCAACATCAACTAGGGCTCCAGAGACTTATGGATAGGTTCTTCGAATCATGCGATCTCTTTGGTCTCACGATTAGCCAAAAGAAGACCCAAGTCTTGAGTCAAGCCACTCCAGAACCACCTTTCATTACAGTGAAAGGAGAAGAACTGGACGTTGTACATCAGTTCCAATACCTTGGCTCCACCACATCGGACAAACTGTAGCTAGATACGAAGAACAACAAACGCATAGACAAAGCTTCGTCAAAACTCTCTAAACTCTCCAAGACGGTCTGGAACAACAAGCACCTCACCACTCCCACAAAGATGAAAGTCTACAAGGCCGGCGTTCTAAGCACTCTCCTCTACGGCAGCGAATCCTGGAATACATACTCCTACAAGGAAATGAAGCTCCTGGTCTTCCACATCCAGTGCCTCCGCAGAATTCTCGGGATAGTGTGGCAAGACAAGGTATCAAACAACAATGTCCTGGCAAAAGCTGGTCAAACATCCATCTTCATCTTGCTGCGCCAACGGCGTTTACGTTAGTTAGGACACGTCTACAGAATGGAAGACGGACGTATCCCTAAAGATCTCCTCTATGATGAGCTTGCCACAGAAAGATGGGTCGTGCCCGGTTCCCCTTCAAGGATGTCTGCATGAAAGACATGAAGACTTGCAACACTCAGCCTAGGTCATGGGAAGACTCTGCCGGCTCAAGAATCGTCTGGAAGCAGCAAGTAGCTAAGGCATGAAGGAAGGCGAACTGGCCCTTCGGCAACTAAACAACCAGAAAAGAGCAAGGAGAAAAGCCAGTCAGAGCACTATTAGCAGTGAACAGGAGCCACAAATGTTCACATGCCAGGACTGCAGCAGAGCATGTGGATCGAGAATCGGTCTCAACAGCCACCAACGAAGATGATCCTCATGAAACAATCAGGGCGCTAATCTATATTCGAGACGACCGAACAACAAAATATGCTTTGACATTACAGAGCACCAAATTACCAGGAAAATAACTGTTCAAAGTGTTTTTTCTATAAATAACGACGACCGAATAATTAAATGCAGTTGTATCACGAATTTCTATTTCTGATTTCAACTCAACTTCGTATGAAAGATCAACCAAGTTTTATTTTTAACTCATTGGTTATCGGAAACTCTGTGAAGCTTTTCACCTTTTGTGTATATAGTTTCACGAACCGTAAAACATGGCATGTATTACATAAAGTGAGCACCTTAAAACATAATAAGAAGGAATGAAGGAGTTGATACGCACGGGGATATGTTTTGTGGTATGCGGACACTTACAGTCCGCATTAACAAATTTCAACCGAAGTTTTTCAGTTGTAATCATGCAAAATGTATGACGTAAACTGCTGATTTTACATCGTAGTAAATATTTTTTTGACAGCAGACAGACTTGATACGTAAATAACTAAAGCTTGTGATTGTTATTTTCTCTAAGATGTCATTTGAAGTTAAACCATTGCATCATGTAAAACATCATTTTGATAATTGTGGTTGTCAAACGCCAAGGGACGCGTCTAGTTTTATTGTTTTGCACTGATGGTATGGCATTGTATTTCTTGAGGGCGACCTATGCGTTATTTTATGTATATTTCATATTTATAGAGTCCGTTGGGCGTATGTCAGGGAAGATCGTATGGGCGTATGTCTGGGAAAATAATTTCATGTCTATTACCCTATGCTATGTTTCAAAATAAATTGATAGAAACATAATACGAGACTTCCTTTTTAAAAAAAACCGAATCGTTAGCTATGTGAAGTTCCGTACTATTAGGATGCGCCGCGACTGTGATCAAGTGGTTAGTGCGCTGGACTAGTAACTTTCTTCTATTTCAGGCATCTTCTTAACGCCGCCTCTGGTTTTGTTTTCAATCTCTTCTTGTTGTGTATTGTTGCCACTGCTTTGCGTTCACTATTATGGTGACCTATTGTAGGTCTTGAATTTTTTTTCATTTATCAAATGAAATACTCTTCGAATTGACATCTCATGACGTCATTCTAAACTATTTTAGTATCTTACAGTGCTTTATTAGACATCATCCCACCGTTTGATTAAACATATCTCATAAATCTGAAAAAATATCCAAATTTACTAACGATTTATTCTTCATAGCGGTCCCAGAGGACAAATCCATAGAGAGGTGTTAATGTCTGGACTAATTTAACCCCTCCATATCAACCGCGCAAAATGTGTTTTCTATTTCATTCAAACTTGTTAACATTAGCTATATCTATAGAGTACTATCCGACCAGATGGTATTCAAGTTAAAATTAATGCTAATTTATATTCTATATTATTATCATTATTTATAGCCGAATTATATTTTATCTATGTATCATCTTATTGACTTTTTGTCTTAATTATTGTTAACCACTACTTTGGAATAATAATGGAACTACACTACTCAAAGTTTGCTAAGCACCAAGTTTTCCACATAGCAACGTGCATTCTACATCATATAATGTTATGATATTGACATTGTAAATCGTGTAGTAATGTATCGAGAGTGTACCCTGTGTACATATAACCTTGAATGACAGGCCATTTCTACGTGCAAGTAGCGCAAACAAGATGACCCTGTATTTTTATAGACACGGCATACACGTACTGACACGTGTTGGGTGTTCATTCTTCATTTTCCATTGAAATATTGAACATTTAAAATTGAATAAATGTTAGAAGGCATTTATCAGAAGCAGAGTTGTCGTGGGCAGTTGGTATGGTGGAGCAGCTCGACATCGTGAGGCTGGTGAGGTGTTTGGTGTGGACCATACGGTTATCACCCGAGCCTGGGCGAGGTTCCAACAGCATGGTACACCTGTTAGACGACATGGTGGTGGTAGAACAAGGGTGACTACTGAGGCTGGGGATCGTTTTCTGGTCATCCAGGCACGAAGAAACAGTTTTGCAACTGCAACCCAACTTCGTTCTGACCTTCAAAATGCTTCAGGGGTGCGTGTGTCAACACAAACCATACGTACACGTTTGCATGAAAAAAGTCTGCGATCGTGAAGACCATGTTTACGGAACCCGCTGTCTAGAAACCACTGCCAGCTCCGATATGATTGGGCCATGGACCCTGTTGGATGGAGCAGGACGGACTGGCGGCCTGTCCTCTTCACCGACGAGTCAAGGTGTTGCCTGGACTACACAGATAGGCGTGCTAGGGTATGGCGAACGTCAGGGGAACGATTCCATACAGCAAACATTGCGGAACACAACCGCTATGGCGGCGGATCAATAATGGTCTGGGTAGGAACCAGCTGGGGTGGACGTACTGACCTCATTGTCCTCGACAGAGGCACATTGACTGCCTAGCGGTATCGAGATGAGATCCTCAACACCCAGGTAAGATTGTATGCTGGTGCAATTGATAATGGGTTCATTTTGATGGATGATAATGCCCGCCCCATACAGCCAATGTCGTCCAAGAGTATTTGGAAAGACAGGGTATTACTCGTTTAGACTGGTCGGCCCGATCCCCGGATCTAAATCTTATTGAGCATGAATGGAATGAGCTACAGGTGCCGCCCTTGTCGACGTGTGGAACACCACCCCACAAGCCGTCCTACGAAACCTGATAGGGAGTATGCAACGACGGTGCCAAGCTGCCATTGACAACACTGGGTCACATACTCGCTATTAAAACAAAATCAGTTATTTGCAAAGATTTTTGGGGGCAAAAATGAGTTCTTCACAAATTCCACTATATCCGTCTAAAACACAATTTCATTACAATCAAACAAACCAACATGATAACACATTACAATTGGTAACAAATTCCTTAATCATGTTTATAAATCACTATGTCATGTATAAGAACAGAAATAAATCTAATATTTGACATACAACATAAGATAGGTACAAAAATACTCTTGGTGCTTAGCAAACTTTGAGTAGTATATTATCAAATATTTCAATTAAACCAGCTGTTATTATTTCAAAGGTTGCTTATCATTTCACAATTTTAATAATTACATTGTGTGTTGTTCTGTAAACATTAACTAAAAAATGAGTACGAGTTAATTGCCGATGAATATTTCGATCAATGGCAAAAACGAACATCGTACATCATGGTTTAATATTCTCATAAGTGCTGTTAAATATTTAAAAGAGCATTTCTGAACATGTATTAGCAAAAGAAGCGTTGAAGCTAGTCACCAAAGTGATCAACCAAACGCCAGCGTATTCTGTGATACATGACCACCTCACTTGAAGGGGTACGTAGAAGTCGAGTGAATATCGCAAATGTTGCTTCAACTATGTGTTTATATAAATAAGAAAAACAAAACATCCCAACACACTGACACACAGAGTACCATAAGAAGAACTGGAGGACAAAACACTCTCTTGGAAATAATGCTTTGGAACGTAGCAAAGCTTAGATCAGTAGCAAATCCACAGAGAGGTGTTAAACAAGTTTTGCAGGCCTAACCTCACACTAAGCTCCGAGGTAACAAGCAATCCAGGTTGCATTAATTAACTACAGATGCATACAGAAAATAAAAAAGACACAACATTAAAAAAGGCTTCATTTATACATGCAACTTCTCAGTATTAAATGAGCATGTGTCGGGGTTCTCAAAGATGTAAATGCACAATTTCATCTATCAACATCCGTAAAACACGTCCAGATTGAATGAACAATACTAATAGGATTGGTAAAAGCAATCAGTTGAACTGGATTGAATTGTTTTACTTTTTACTGTACACATTGATACTTAACATTATAAGTACTCAGTACCATCATTGTCCAGACAGATTCATTCAAGGGATCAATGAAATAGAAACTTATGTTCGTTTTCTCCTCCTCAATCACTTCGTAATATAACTGACATTACGTTACCTCCTAATAGTTTGTTTATTGTATGTGACTTATTGTCACTGTGGTTTAACGCTGTTTTAAACAATTGTTTTCAGGAATATACGGCGACCGGTTCACCTAACCAGTTTTCCAGAACCAGTTTAACTTACCCTTCCACAAGGAGCCGGCAACTTCTCCACATATGGAGGAAAATCGACATTTTGTCAAATTTTCATAGAAGGGTATGACTTGCCGCGACCGGGAATCGAACCCACATTTCCGGGTTATTAGTCCAGCGCACTAACCACTGGACCACGGCCGCGGCCTATCCATTTTATATGTTTTTTCGAAAGTCACTAGTATAAAATACTTGAATCTAGTCGAATGTTTCGAACAATCATATCAATCAAAGATACCAATGCCACAAGCGCAATACCAAAGCATTAAAGCATTGGGTAGTCTAATGTTGCACACTACAGACTAACGCGAAGCCAACTGCTCTGTGTCTATTTTTACAGTGACTCGTGTTTTTCGTAAATTGAATCATGAGTTCCTGGAAATGGCGCATACAATTTTCAATTTTGCAACAAAATTCTCAATGATTTATCACGCAATAACATTTTAGTACAGAACAAAACACTACGGAGCACTACTGAATACAAACCCTCACCAAAATGTTGAATATCACTTGAAATTTGTCATAAATGTTATAGACATGCAACATGCTTTCATACAACCTTACACAGATATAACTTACATCCCTATGCGTAACATGTCATCGTTTCCATTAATAGAGGTTCTATAACATTGATTTATTGATTGGTGTTTTACGGTGCTTTTAACACTAACTAGGCTATATCGCACCGACAGCAGAATTTGTTAATTAATTAATTAATTATGTTAATTATATTTTACAGTACAGATTAATTGCCTTTAAAAACTGAATAATAAGCATAGATGGAGTGTTTGTGAATAGGTCTTTGAGTGAGCTTGCGTTGAAATACTGGTTCCGGGTTGGGGTATATTCGTGGCAGTCTATAAGAAAATGTTTAACAGTGAAAGCTTCGTTGCATGATATGCAAAATGGTTGATCTTCTCGGTTAAGTATGTATGAATGTGTAATTCGAGTGTGTCCGATACGGCACCTTGTAATAACGACTTGGTCGCGGCTAGTTAAAAGAAGGAAAGATCTTGATAATTGGACACGAGAAAGGATGGCATGGAGTTTGCTATTTGTCTTTTCATTCCATCGAGATTGCCATTTGGATTTGATAAGTAAATTAATAGATGGCTGAAAAACGCTGTTGGGTAACGTGATTGCAACTGGTTGAATATTAAGAGCTTCTTTCGCCAAAGTATCAACTGTTTCATTTCCTCGAATACCTATGTGGCTAGGTATCCAGCAAGATTTTACACATTTTGATTGTAAAATATCATGTAAGCGAATGAGTAAATGTTAAATCAAGACATTATTGGTTTTGAGATTTTTAATTGCTTGAAGAACAGACAGAGAATCTGAGAAAATTAGAAATTTGTCTGCACTGCGTTGAGAAATGTATGATAATGCCAAGTCGATGGCTTTTGTTTCTGCTGTAAAAATTGATGCCTTCTCTGGGAGGCCCATCCGAGAAATAAAGTTGTGTGAAAAGGCAGCACTACCAACCTTGTTGCCGTTTTTTGAGCCGTCAGTATAGATAAGGATAAAATCATGATTTGTTCCTATAATTTTGGAAAATTCGTCTTTATATAATTCAGATGAGTTATGAGATTTTTTTCTTTCAGTATTTACCTCTGGACATGATTGTGTCCATGGAGCTATTTTTTTTGTAAGGTTTTGTGCAACGCTATGTGGGTCAAGTTTGAGAGCTTCTAAGTCGTCTTCCAATCGTAAACCAATTGGTTTTATTTCTTTTTCTTTGTTTTGAAAGTGTTCTTTGCTATTAGGGTTGAATATAACGTCTCTGGTAGGGTTGTTGTTGTTAGATGAAATAGTCTTTGCACACTGAAGCGATAGCTTCTTTCGACGTAGCTTTAGTGGCGGTTCACCGGCCTCCGTACATAAACTTTCTATTGGTGATGCGCGAAAAGTACCAAGAGCCAAACGCAAGCCTTGGTGGTGTATAGTGTCAAGCATCTTTAAGTATGACTTGCGGGCAGAGCCGTGAACAATTGATCCGTAGTGTAATTTGGAACGGATAAGGCTTCTGTACAGTTGTACTAACGTTGAGGTATCTGACCCCCACTCAGTATTAGAAAGGATTTTCAGTAGATTTAGAGCTTTAAGACATTTTTTGTTTTAGATTTTTAATATGGGGTATGAAAGACAATTTTGTATCAAAAATGACACCAAAAAATTTTACTTCAGGTACAACAGGGATTTTCGAGCTGGATATGTATAATTCTGGATCGTTGTGTGCCTGTCGCAGACAACAAAAGTGTACACATTGCGTTTTGAAATTTGAAAATTTAAAACCATTTTCTGAGGCCCATTTTTGGATCTTGTCAAGGTTCTGTTGAAGTTGGTGCTCAGTGGTACGCATGCTTTTCGAACGTTAACATATCAAAAAATCGTCGACGTATAATGAACAATCAACTCCGGGGTTGAGAACTTTGGTTATATTATTAATTTTAAGACCAAACAGTGTTACTGAAAGGATGCTGCCCTGTGGAACTCCCTGTTTCTGTGATAAAGAGGAACCAACCTGAACACGGAAATTACGGTTTGATAGAAAATTTGAAACAGACAAGGGTAGTCTCCCATTTAAACCAGCATCTTTAAGATCTTTGAGGATGCCATACTTTCACGTCGTATCATAAGCCTTTTCAAGGTCAAAGAAAATTGATACTAAATGCTGTTTATGAATGAAAGCTTCTCTAATGAAAGATTCAAGTAGGACAAAAATAATGTTTAGTGCTTCGCTGTTACGGAAACCTGATTGAAAATTAGTTATTACTCCTTTAGATTCCAAGTACCAAACAAGACGAGTGTTAATCATTCGCTCGAAAGTTTTGCAAATACGACTAGTGAGAGAAATAGGGCGGTAATTAGTAGGGTCATTATGGTCTTTCTCAGGTTTAAAGATAGGTATAATGAGTGCCTCCTTCCAACAAGACGGCACATCACCTGTTACCCAGGTATCATTGAAAATGTTCAATAAAAGATCAAGTGAAACCTGTGGTAAATACTTCAGAAGTTAGTAATGAATTCCATCAGGTCCAGCGGCAGAGTATTTAGCTTTATCAATAGAGTCCATTAATTCATCCATATTAAAGAATGCGTTGTAATCTTCGTCATTATTATATTTAATATTAATGTTTTCCTTTTCAGCTTTAGATTTGAATGAATTGAATTCTGCTGAATTCTGCCGAAGAGTTGTGGGCAAATGTTTCAGCTAATGTATTAGCTATGTCCTTTGGCGTTTTAGCGTCAGGGCCGTCACGGCGTTTTAACTGTACAATAGGTTGTTTTCTGTGTTTACCGCTAATTTTTCGGACTTCGTCCCATACTTTCTGAATTGTTGTATGCGAATTAATTTTCGAAATATATGACCGCCAAGATTTACGATTCGATTCACAAATTGTTCGTCGAGCCTTTGCTCTGAATATTCTGTATTTTTCGAGGTTATCAGTTGTAGGACAGCATTTGAATTTCAGGATTGATGCCTTCCGTTTCCGAATGGCTCCCTCACATTCATCATCAAACCATGGCTTTTTTATTTTGTTCACCGAACTTTTCTTAGATTTTGGGATGCTATCGCCAGCAATTTTATTTAATATCGAAGTGAAGCGATCCGTTTGATTATTTACATTGTCAAAGTTATTAATGTAAAATCTCTCCAGCATAGCATTTTGAAATTTTCCCAGTCGGCTTTTTCAAATTTAAAGTAAGAGCGAGGTTCATCTGGAACTGCGTTATAAGATGATAAAAGTAATGGATAGTGATCACTACCAAATTGCTCGTCTAGAACTGACCAAGCAAAATCCAAGAATATAGAAGGGTGGGATAAAGACAGGTCTATGCAGGTAAACGTACCTGAACTTGGATGTAAATAGGTAGGGGATTTATCATTAAATAAAATTAATTGTAAATTGTCAATTATCTTTTCGATAACTTGACCTTTAGCGTTAATAGTGTTGCTTCCCCACAATTGATTATGTGCGTTAAAATCGCCCAACAAAAGGAAGGGTTGTGGGAGTTGTCGAATTAAATTTTCCAACTCATTAGTTCTTACAGTTGAGTTTGGGGGGGGGAGAGATAAAGCGAACAAACCTCAATAGGTTTATGTCCTCGATTGCAACAGCCTGTAGGTGGGTGTTTAATTTAATTTGACGCTGAGGAACACAGTTTGAAACAACAATTGTTGATCCTCCCGATGCCCTCGTATTGTTATCACAGATTGCGTTATAAAGACTGTAGCTTTTAATAGTTAAATTATCATTTGACGTTAGGTAGGTCTCTTGGAGACATATCATTTTGGGAGTACATTTAGATAATAGAAGTAGTAAATCATTATAATTAGATTTTAAAACACGACAGTTCCATTGAATGATGTTATCCATGGTTGATGTTTATAAAAAGAGAGAATCATGACGGGAACTTAACTGTCCGAATTACGCTTTGGGGAGCATTTTCTGGAGGGCGAGTGCTTCATTGGAGGTGAAGCATCGATCTCTTCGTCCTCCATTGATTCGATCTCCTCAAGAGGATCAAATCTGTTGGAGGTTGTCACCAGGTTTTTCGGCCGATCTGTAAGACTATACGTTCTTTCGATCTGAGAAATCTTCTCAGTGGAAACAACCTTGTTAACATTGCTTTTGGGTTTCTTAGGCGAAGCCCTTTGATTGGTACTGTCGCAAGTTAATTTTGCCTGAAGGGGAAGTTTGACTCTGTTGGTCAGCCTTTTCTTTTGTTTGAATGGGTTGTGCGGTGGTTACACAAGTGCAAATATTACACTGTGTACCGACATCAACTGTTTGTGTACGTTTAGCAGAGATGCTGGCGTAAGATTGAGCTTTAGGTGTTTAAAAACGCTGCGTACTTTCGCCTTGTTTTCGTGCCTCCTGAAATGAGATGTTCGTTCTAAATTTAATGGATAGAATCTCTTTTTCAAGTTTCCTCTTCATACAAGACCGGGAGGTGGCGTAATGCTCACCCCACAGTTTTCACACGAAATGGAACCAGTACACTTATCATCATGACCCAGCACCGCACCTGCTGCAGATGCTGGTCCTTTGACAATTTGTTTCTTGGTGACCGAATCGGAAACATTTATAACATTGCAGAGGATTGGGCACGTACACTTCCACTTTGAGGAAGTGTACCCAATCCTAAGCGAACTTGGTAAAGCCGGTGAGTTGAAAGTTGCAATGAAAGTGTTTGTGGGTATTTTTTGTCTTATCTTCTTGAACATATATGCTGTACAGTGCGCACACCCTGTGTTTTCAGCACCCGGGCGACCTCGTCGGACCCAGTGCTGGGCCCGAGGTCGTCGCACCGGAAAACACCCTTACATGAGTTTAGTGTCTTGTGCGGCGTACATTTCACAGGAATTTGGAAGAAAGACTTGATGTTCATCAGGACGTCCGCTTGCGTTGGTCTCGCAACCTCCTCAAGCAAACATCCGCTACGAAGTTTTTTTACCGACTTTGCGGATCCGATTAGGCCATTGATTTGTTTCTCGATCACAAAGGGGCTCAGATCTGACATTTTTGTGCCCTCGTCAAGTGACTCAATGACGAGCAAACACGTGAATGTGGCACTTGCATTGTCGTTTGTGGAAGCAGGGGTCAGTTTACGTGTTTTTGGGGTCATTCGAGTTTAGGTTTGAGGTATCCATATTTGAGAAGTTTTGATTCATCCACCAAGTTCCTCATCCACCACGGACTCCAACACGGGGAAGCTTAAAAGGGACGGATATCCTGTCCTCAAGCCACGAGGCTACTTGAAGGATATACTTGTACAAAATCAGTATGATTAAATCAAGAATGATTCCAGACGATTAGCCCATGGGCCACCGCCTTCTTGGATAGATATGTTAAGAATGCGAGATATAGATTATACGATATCTAAAAATGGGTCAGTATGAGAAGAGGGTAAGTAAAGAGACAAGATAACAGGTCAGAGGTTAGAGAAGGATAGATAGAGGAGGAAGATCTGGCCAGACAGATATGAAGTCTATATTTCAGATGTTTGTTCTTGGCAGCTTCCGAGTCATGTTGCATTTGATGTGATGCGCAGATCCACTATCAAAAGACTCTAGTTACTTTAAGGATAAAGGAAGTTATATAAAATATCGTGTTTCGAATTAATTCAATAGTGCTGCAAAAGTCTTAAGATACAAAGCTTATCAAACACGTCCAACATAATCACACATTAGTAGAATTCCACCAAAGATCGGAAACTAATTTTTGGAAAAGAAACTTTGCCCAGGAATCACGTTTTCAAATGATCTTTAAAAGGCACACGTAGTAAAAACCCAAGTATCAGTATTATTCACGAACAGAAGTACTCATTTGAAAAAAACATTCCTATCAAGACTCAATAAACTGTTTGGACTAGGTGTAAGTTTGGTGATTATTAGAATCCATGAATAGTTAATTGTATAATGTATAAGAGGTCATAATAAATGTACTTTGTAGCCTGTACTCAAGAACCTGATACCTTGCATATAGCATTACTGAAAATTTAACAGGAATTGTGAAGTTTTACAAGACACGGGATTTCATGACGGTCGTGACATTTCACGGCAACATTTCGACATATAACGGTAAGTGCGACATATGACAGTGCCACATACATTCAAATATGATATAAAATGTATTTCTGCGACTTATTATACCCAACTTGATTTGAGGAACTTTTGCGATGCTTCATCGAAATCCACTCGGGACTAAAGGATAAAAGGATACTGCCATGCATATAAAAGGAGCATGGCTGGATTAAGATTGACCACAAAGTCATGAAATAAAGTACTCTGTAAGAATATAGGAATTAACCATCTTAACTGCAACTGTCAATATTCATTGAAAACAAACGATTATCTTCAGCAATTTTACAAATAACGCATTGATTCATTAAACATTTGAGTACTTATGTGTTTTATATATTCCAACAAGCCAAAATAAAACATCGAACAAACCTTAAATGCTACTGACAACTGATGAAAAGACAACCCGCATATAAAAAACACACATATACAAAATACAAATTATCTTGATGGAATTGCCCCTTCTGTTAATAATAATTACAATTAATTTAAACATGTTTGATTAACAATCGTGCTGTCAATTAACAACATCCAGTATATCATTGATGTTAAGAAATACTATTAAACATAGAGAGTCTATTAGTATAATAACAATCGTCTAACGGTAAGCTACATCGTTTGACAAATGTTTTGCCTCGGTGCATTGTTTTGTTTGAATTACTCAATGCTTCTTCTTGGTTAGAATTCTTTTCCTTCAATTATGGCCGTTTTTGTTCAGACTCGTTAATGTGATATATATCGAAGCAGCAAACTTATTCTCACTATAATCAATAGCTTTCGTTTAAACGCAGTCTGAAAGCGACGTTTGTGTTTAACAGTTAAGCGTTATTGAATTTGTTTTCTGATTTAATTATATTATATGGGTAGTAGAAGGAAGGGATTATTGACGCGACTGTAATTTTCGAAGAATGTGTCGCCCGTTAACTGTACAAAGCGTTTCATTTGTATTTTCTAAATAGTACGTGCAACTATGTTTTATTATAAAACGGTACCAAGGCTTAATGTTGTGTTTTCCAGTATAAAATTAAATAATGAAGTAATAATGACGGTGAAATTGTTAATGTTCTCTTTGTCATACTAAGAAATATTGAGTGTTCTGAAAATGTCTCAATTTCCTTGTTTATGACACTTTAAGAAGTCTTTTTACCTCATACAGTGCTTTATCGCAATGGATGATATCAGAATCATTCAGAAATTCAAATATATTGGGTATGAGTGTAAATCATTCAAAAACACAAATATACTGGTCAAAGTTGTTAATATTTAGTTTATTGGAAGGAAATGCCAATGCATCATTGTCTGCAGTTAAAGGTTTCAGTAACTCTATATCATGATTCATGTCGAGATACGTGAAAGTAATTTCAGTCTGTAGATTTATATAGTTTGGAGCTTTATACGGTTAGACAGGATTATATCCCCGCACAAATCTTATGAGCACATAAACGGCTTGTTTATGATGAAATAAACCTGCAAGGCAGCCTGTGGTAAAAGTAGACCAAAGTTCAAAGTTCAAAAATTTATTGGCTTATGACAAAAAACATTGTCTTCAGCCATTTACAGATCATAGTAAAAGTAGACCAATGGTGCAGATGGTCATTTTGCGTGATATGATAGGTTTAATATATGAGGCATTTCTTTTAAAATGATATAAACACGTTATTGTACGACATTGATGATTCCTAAGATGACAGTTTTATAAAGCATTTATTTGTGCCCCAAAGACACATGAATTCTTGTTTTCTAGGAAAATCTTTTGTGGGATTAATAATATATCATATATAAACACGATTCCAGACTTTGAACCCTTGAAATCCTCGATTTTACAGCTTGACCTGAACTTTTTGCTGCGTTCATTTAATATTGATATACATGATATTTATACGAATGTTGGTATGTTTGCTCTGTTACACGCCACATATAGCTTCCTGGGATAGCTATACTCGGTGAATGGCACTACTTAAATAAGGGAGCTGTATACGGGAAAGCATGAGCAAAGTCGAATAAAGCTCGCATACACTTACTTTGACCAATGTGACTTTGACTCTCTCCAAAAAGATCCTCTTGCCTTTAACATTACACGATTTATTGATGTAATAGAAACGTCTATCACTGATACCATTTTAAGGTGTTAAAATAAGTTGTGTTTTAAACCCAAACCATGATAAGATTCATTTAACAAAATGTGCGATGAATTCGTTTTCAAATCTATTAGTCAGCTATAATCACGATGTAACACACAATTTCATCAGCAACAATGACATAAAGAATGGCGTGTTGGGGGGAATGAAAACTCCACAATGTATTCACTATATCTGAGTTCACTGTAACTGTGTTTGCCTATCATTACAAGTAGGGCCCACAAGGTAGACACATATTAATAATCTTAAAATCAAGTCGCCATCTACTGATCGACCTGTACACCATTCCGAGGTCATAGTTCAAATGAGATGATTACGCACACTGTCTTGATGATGTTACGATATCAGTTAGAATAATGGAACCAGCCAATCAGTTAATTAAGAATCTTAGTAAAGACTGGTTCCCTATGTCGTGTAACAAAGAAATTGTTTTATCACAGTATTGAAAACAGGACGCTAACCATGAACAAATGATACCAGTGTAGAATTCCAATATAGCGTTTTACTGACATCTTAAGTGACACATGCTCACATCATGGAAACAATAATAACCATTATATTATGTTATGCAAATGATTTCAAGGTGTTATTAATTTGAAATCGTCACTGAATGGAAATTTTGAATATATCAGATGTGAATGAAATGAACCTTTCTTTGAGTTCCGCTTCGTGCCGGTAATAATGTAATATTGGCAAAGCACGAACATGTTTTGCATTTAAATCAGTGCATTAAAACACAAGAATTGTCATCGTAGGAGAATATTTACAGCATAATATGTCATGGTAGTAAAGGATTCTAATAATGTGGTTTAGAATATACCAATTAGGCGTTTAATGCTAAATATATAAATTTTTATATCCCAATATTTTAAGGAATATTCGATTTTATTTTTAAATCACTGTCATGTTAGAAATTATATTTCTGTGGTTTGTACAACTATTTAATTTCACAGAATAACTTCAAACGTGAAAAACTGCGAAATACAAATAGCTACGTCAATTAGTAACTTTCTTAGGTTGTACGAAAAGGTCCTTACGAAACATCGAATATTCGATGAATAGAGATGTCATTGCTGTTAGTATATCTATCATAACTTAATGAAAGTTCCTTAATTTATAAATGCGATTATCAATTGAACAACACATAAAAAAAGTTTGAATAAAACATACAGTCGACACTCGTTAGCGCGAAGTTTTCCAGACCTCCAAAATATTGCTAACGAAACTTCCACGTGAACGTTGAGAGAGTGATGTTATATATATTGTAAAAATTATTGTGTTTTTTTTGGGGGGGGGGGTGAATTTATTCAACTTGAATTGTTATCCAAAATCGAGTAAGACAATAAATTTAAACTTGTTAATCTTGACTTTGAAAAAAAAATCTTAGACGTAACGAAACATTTCGAATTCAAATATCATCTGAATAAACAGAATTTCGTATGAAAGAAAAGGAAGAGATAATCTTGGACCAACGGAAAACTTCATGGTAATGAAAAAATCGAGTCAAGCGAGTTCGTACTAAAGAGAGTAAAATATAATCATGTATGCATGTATGCAATTTTTATATAAATAATACATTGCCTGAATGAAATTACGTATCGTACGAGAAACTTACCAGAAACAGTTGAAGAACACTCGTATAATCCTCAAACATTTGAATATAAAAATCACTACACACAAAAATACACAAGGAGGTAATAAGTAAACGTTTTGACACAACCGTAACCGTTAGAATGAGCTAAGGAGCGTGATTTACAAGTATGAACAGTTATGAGCCCAAGGGTGCACATTCTCACATTGACATCTTTAACTGACCTATTCAGCGGATTATACAAATTAAAACCCGTGTTTCTCGAGATGTCAATGTATATATGAACCGTTATCACTTAGGGTACAGTACAATGTATTAACAAGCAATCATTGAATTTAAGATTGAGAAGATTACTGTAAATACAGCATAATTACGCCAGTGATTAACAGATTGTGTCATAATCCAGTTATATCATTGAATATGTTATGATGTAGGAACACCTATAAAATGGCTTGTGATCACCCGGCTATAAAATGATTTCAATTGAAACGATCAACGGATTATATATTTTATAGTGTCGTGGAAATTTGTGTTGTCAATTTCTACAAAATATACACATATGTTAAGTTTAAAGTATTGAGACTTACTTCTACCTCAGTTTGGTTTATGAACATGTAGACGAAACAGACTTACAACTTGCACTTTATTCAAAACTAAGGAATATGTTCGGGGTAAGTATTGTATTGCCTCATAATCTTTCTTTGACGCTTCATCGCAATCATTAACAAAACAGTAATTGGCGCCCATCATTTCGTATTTCGCCATTCTATTTCGAATGAATGTGTCTTTATAGCAGTCATTGGCAATGAATTTCGTTTATTTGTTTATTATTTATTTCATTTTGATATTTATGGCTTTAGGGCGTTTTTATTTTCCCTAATATTTGAATTTCGTGAATATTATGAATCATTATGAACTAACCTATTATATCATAAAACAAACTATCGTCAGGGCCCATTGTTTCAGAAGCGCATGAAGCAGTAAATGTTATAACTGCCTAGTTATCATACAGCAAGTAATGAAGAAAGGCCGGCCTTACCGCATCAGGAAGATGCAATACTACATAAAATATTTATAGAGCATCTTCGTGATTGGCGGGTTCTATGAAACTCCGATTTTAGACAGATCAGATGTATTAAATGACTCTTTGTTTGACCGCTGTATGAACTATATCCTCATTGTCTCAGAGAGGTTTGAAATGACAAACATCTTGTTGTAAATAGAAAGGTTTACGTTGATAAAGATTAGCAAAATCTGAAATGTTTCTACGGTACAAACAAGTATTAACATTCTAATAAACATCCTGTAATGTTTTTCAAATCATCAGAATAAACTGTTTGACTTTAACTGAGCATATTCCGATAAAATGTTATCAGATGCGGGTATCATGTAGCTTAACGGTACTTATTTTCAGAAGTATAATCTTTACAAAAAAGTTTAATATTTTATGGACGTTATATCCAAGTTGGGCGATGCTGGCAGTCGGTCATTGAATTACTAAATGCATTAACAGCTAGCTTTCCTACAGATGTGATTTTATTCAATCATCACCATATCAATAACATCTCAGTGTTTATGTGGATGATGTGGATTATGCCTAGATAACATTCAAACATGTACAATTGCCAAATGATTTGCTTTAAATTAGTCCAACTTTGCATGGTACGCATATTTTCACCTATAATTATGTAGTTAGTGAAACCACACTACCTATCAGTTTCGTCATAATCGGTAAACAACCTTCTTCCATTGACAGTCGTATAGTAGCAGTGCCATTGTATTCATCGTGTAACAACAGATGTGTTACAAAAAGGGCATATAACCTGTTTGCGCTTCAAATAATGTATATTATTATTTTAGAATTGTTTAGTGTTGTTAGAAATGTTTTAAATTAGAAGTAGTTGCTAGCATATGGCTTAGAAGCTGTTTTAAAATCATAAGATAAATACAACGTTGTATGCAACACTGATGATCATATTTTTGTATTCATCTTAGGAGTAGACGATGATTTTTCGTGAAATATAAAAAAAACACAATGAGACTGGTGAACTGTATAACGGAGACTAAATGGTACAGACAAAATAATGTTATTGTTTTAACGCAATCAATCACTGGTAAATGCATTTCGTCTGACCAATTTATCTAGACTCCATTATCAGCAGAAAAAAGTAAGTGCATTAGTGTGTGAAGTGGAACTGTTCGTATACAACAATGAAACAATTTACAATGTTCATAAAATACGTACTGCAAGGGACTGTATAAACATTGCATTCAATTAAAGCAATGATTCATGATTTCACCATTTCCTTATGTCTTTTGTAAGCAAATATTTCGAAGTGAAAGAAGTAAGAGGTATTGAGCAAACCACATTTCAACCATGCTGCAGTATACATATACGTTTTTCAGGATGAATGTTGTCGCGATGGTTCATATAAATGACATCTATTGAACAAATTGTTCAATATTTGATAAAGCTGTAGTAATGCGCATTGATGTGATATACAAAGTAGGTAATTTAGACAAACTGATGGATTTACATCATTTGTTTCAATCCCAAAATTACAAAATTTATGTCCAATCCTATAAAGAGATATAACCATGTTCACAAAATGGTATGTGCCCGAATACATACTGTTAGTCATTGATAATTTTGATAGCTGCAGATAAGAAAAGTGTTCTTCAGACTCGAAAGGCACCGAAAGTGATGTCATTTCTATATATCCCATCAAGGGGAATTTTCGCAAATTGGGAAAAACGTCTAAACCCATTGTCGGTCACAAATTGTTTTCATAATTTACGGTTTACGTAATAAAAAAAGTTGATGTATTTGGATTTATTTTGTGCCCTTATCCTATAGTAAACAATGTCAAAAATAGCTTGATTTGTAACAGTTATTAGCCGGAATTCAGTTAAAATTCTTATTCTTACAGTTACGCAGTTAACATATTTAGCAAATTTAATCTGGACACAATACTTTAAAGGGCTATAAAGGGACACTACATGTTGAAAATAACCAAAAATAGTCGCATATGTTACCATTCGTATTTCAGACGGTATGTTGATGCAAACCAACCCTAATAAAAGCATATCCAACAGATTCATCATTAAATTTAGAAAAATGCAGATTTTCATTTTAGGTAATGTAAATACACGTTAATGTCAAGTATTGATAGCGTTCATGTCTTTCAGATTTGTTACTGTTTGAAATGTCAAAGGATATTTGATTAAATATCTACATCAAAATGATACACACACACACTTTTGTTAAATATATGTAAATGAATATGAAACAAGTTCAAATTATTGCGCAACACTCACGATTTCTAAACATGCAGCCAACAAGTTTGATTAAACTGGCAGTTATGGCTATTATATATTATTTATCTGCAGTAGTATAAAAAGGTCACAGTTTGCAATGAAGAAATGAAAAAAATAACTGTTTCATCATCATGAACTGATTATAAATTCCAACATCCGTTTAAAGTGACTTTAATTCTTGCTATTCAAAATTTTATTTTATTCTTGCTGAGTGGCATTTCCTGAATTTGGATTATTTTGCATTTTTCTCGCATTCTTTACAGAGATATTCTAGAAAAATCCAAGGAATGAATGCTGCGCTTTAAAATCGAATTTTCTTCACTGCGATAATAAACTTGAAGGCTTGCATGGATACACATTTTAGATTGCACTGTTTTATGGCTTTTTAAATTACCACAATCAGCTGCATTAAACTATTTTTTACTATTTCATTTCTGTAAAAAATAACAACCATAATTACAATAATTGTTACATAATAACCAAGATGCATTGATCCTCTACCAGTGTTTCACAAGCAGCAATCACTAATACTTTGTATGCGTCTTAATATGACACATTTATTTCCAACACGAAACCGACTTCTTTTTCTCACAAATTCTAACCTAAATAAAATAATTTGTGACAAAGCGTCTCGTACATGAACGGCAAAATCATTGTCAGAAGTGTTATAGCGGGACCTTGCTGAAGTAGATCTTTGTTGGAAATACATGTCATTAAGTTAATCATACTTAGTGTATGCAACTATCTTTGATAAGATATAACGGATGCCAGGATTCAATGGCAACCAACCAAAACCATATGACATAAGTAAAACCTCAGATCCACAATCTAGTTTCCACTGCAGTCAAATGGATTCGAACAATTTAAATAAGTCGCATAAAGTTGGATCGCAGTTCGCAGTTCGCGATTCAAATTGGGACCTGCGAAAATTGTGAACTGCATTCTGGAACGTAGTTCGTGATTCGAACTGCGAACTGCGAACTACGTTCCAACTTTATACAACTATTTAAATATTGTTTTAGATATGTAAATATTTATTTTTATTATCGTGTGTGCATTTCTATGTGTCACCGAAAATCTTAGGTGGTCGATGGAATACCAGTAATAATAAATCCACTGATTAGTTAAAGATAAGCACGAGTGACAGTAGAACAAGCGTTTAAATCAGTGTGTTGTTTATCCCATCACTACAGTATTTACGAACACAAAGCGCTGATAAATATATTTATGCATGTATTTATTCATTGTTTGAAATGCTGTCTGGTGAATAGAATGATTTGATGTCAATGATATGACAATGTTATCAATAGTCATCTGTTATGTGCTGTGCACTGAATTATGTTTTTAGAACACCAAATTACCATTAAAATAATTGTTTCGAGACACACATATTTTTTATAAAGCCTGGTGAATTTGTAAGCCGCCTGCAGCGTTCATTTGCATTATTACACTAAAGAGATCACGATCTGTTGTTACTTTTCAGTACTAGGGCGTAAATAAAATCTCTTTCGAGATCTCTTGAGATCGATAATTGATCTCCTGTGATCTCGTTTGTCTACAAAGACAAAACGTGACATTATCTCTGAAATATTACGTATAATGAAATAGGTCTCAAATCTCTTATTCACAAATCATAAGAAAACAGCCGATTTGAAAAAAAAACTATCAGAGAATGAAACGACTGAGATCCAGTAAGTGACCCCTTGGCACTGGCCAGGTAACATTTTTTACCAATAAATGAAAAGCTTTAAATATACGACATAGAACATATCACTCCCAAATAATATAAAACTTGTCTCGAAAGCCTAGCTTTTAAGACAGAAGCATTACATGACAATAAATTGGCGTATGATAATGGATACGAATTCAAAAAGATTCATCGCCGCATAAATGTGTCTGGAATATGATAACGATCGGTGTTTATTACATCAAGGAAGTGTTTGCTGAGACAAATCTTTTCGATTGATGGTCTTTCGGATGTTATTACTTTCAGGTCCTCAAGTACGAACCTTGTTTGTACGTCGCTCCTTTTGTGTCCTTGTGAAAACATACAGGTTGATTAGTCGCAGCAACATACGGTAATAAGTGAATTGGCTTTAGAAGGTTGACGGGTGGTTGAGTTAAATCATTGAACATTGTCTGTATCTCGAATTGTTAGCTTGATCGCTGGAACTTAAACATGGTATTTTAACATGGCGTTTTTTTCACGTGGTTGAAACAATAACCTACCACCCCAGGTACATTCCTATGAAACATTTGTAGAAATACTTATACTTCGTTTTTAGCATACATCAATTGCACGATATGGAATTGGAGTGTTTTTTATTGAACTTGGTAATAATATGGTTATTTGTTGTTGTGTTTTGATTTTTATACATGTACCTATATTACAAGTAGTAATTATAAGTATCAAACTGATGATGGAGCGTATTCACACGAGCGCTTATTCAGTATAATTCAAAGAAACGTAATTGTTGTACACAATAATATTTAAAAAAAACCCTTAAAATTTTTCATTATTTTACTGACGTTTGTATACGTTAGGATGCTCATTATTTATATGTACACAGACAAATGTTTCTCGGCTTTGTTTGTATATTATGTTTGCCATGTACTCAATTCTATTTTTTGTTTTGCTTTTATGTGACTTATTGTCTCTGGGGTTTAACGCCGTTTTCCACAATTATTCAGTTATATACGGCGACCGGTTCACCTAACCAGTTTTCCTGAACGGTATACTAACCAATACTTACTTACCCCTCCACAAAAAGCCGGCAACGTCTCCACATAGGGAGGAAAATCAACGTTTTTGTCAAATTTTCATAGAAGAGTATGACCTGCCGCGACCGGGATTCGAACCCGGATCTCCGGGTTGCAAGTCCAGCGCACTAACCACTGGACCACGGCCGTGGCCAGTTCTATTCTTTACATCGTCTATTTCATTGTTTGGCCATAAAACCTCGCTTAACGTTCACTTCGACATTAAAACCATCTTTTTATCTTATTACAACGACCACTTATTTTCCAATCGGTTTTCAATATGTCCTCTGTATTTCAACTTGATTATGCGACCGCCTCAGTATTCAGACCGTCTTGTTTTGATCCTAAGGGTGGTCTTATTACATCGAAGTTTTACTATAATCGCATGGTCTGGAATTATTTTTACGACCTGCTTTAAAGAGAACTTGCGTAAAGACTTTTTTTCATTGTCTTCTTCTGTGTTAGGTTATATTAATATTAATAAATTGTCGTTTCTTAAGCAAAATATGAACAATTCTTATTACGTAATAAGGGAACCTTACTGAATTAATACAACAAATTATCTTTGTTCATTGACAAGTCGAGAACAAAAGTACATACAATTTAGAGGCACCGCACGTACAACGCATTGTTCGCATTAGTTTTTTAACAAGTGATTATTATATGCAGAAATGTTACCATGATAACATATTAAAATGTACGTGTTGAAACCTATTATATTGCATTCGTTACGTCTATTTCTTTTAATAATATCTTGGAGATATTTTAATGAGCAACTGTCGGCACGATTTATTTGTTAGTTGAATTATGCGTCTAGACATTCAATATGAAGAATAATAAAATCCGTATGTGTTTGTATCATTTTTGCACTTGGGATTGGCTATGAGAAAACATTATGTAAAATAATATATAAATAAGAATCACTTACGAAGAAGTGTTGAATAAATACATTCTCTGCGCACTCAGACAGATGAAAATATTGATTTATTGCGTAATAATCACACATTGTTTCCAGTTTGATACAAACTTTGTAGCCGATTGGTTGTCTCGCGTGTTGTCATGAGACAAAGCCATTTACGAAATTGGGGTGTCTTCGTGTCACTAAATCAATGACTGCGTACATCTGTGTATATAGTTCACCCGCTTGACCGGTTTTCCACCGTCTGGTTTATCCTAGAAGGATATTTTCAATTTGATTGCGTGTTACAGCAAATAGGATAAGCCTTTGGTGATAGCAAGCATGATATATAAGACAAACTATGAACCCGTAATGAAAAACTTCTGTCATATATCAGTGTTAATATACTTGTGAATATTCATGCTAAGCAGTTTGCGAATTGTAGACTGATAATTGAAACTTTGCTTGGAGACACTTATCGACGAAACAAAACAAGGTATTATGAAAATGTCAAGAAGTACTAAGCTGCAGTCTGCTTGTATTTACGATGTTTTCCTTTGGACAATTATTTTCGAATTAAATCCTCTTTGCCATGGTTTATTGAGACTTTAGTGAAACATTGTAGCAATTCATTTTTTATTGATAGTGCAATTCGATCTGTCCTTTGAGAAAAAATCTCATTCAACGATTATTGATGGAACTGTACTGACATCAATCAGTCATATTTCAGAAAGTTTTGATGTATATTCAACGAAACCGACATTGAATGACGTGATAAGGAACGCTTTTTGGATATTGATAAAACCGTTGAGAATGAATGTCTGTTCTAGAAGGAATCAACATGAATCAAATATGACGCTGAGAATGTAGAAAAAAATAAGGTGTAAAATGACAAATTATCGCATTTCTTGCATAAATATTGATATTCACGCAATGCTTGAACGACCGCCGAATTGTATCTGACTGCTAGTATAATGATCATCCGATCTTAATTACAAAGTTTTTTCCATTCATAAATGACTCCTACAAATATCACACGCAGAACACAATCTGAATTTATAGTGACAGACGCCTCTATCGTCAATACTGTTTTCGTTCTATTTTGTTGCACGAGATATTGGCTTTATTGTATCTTCATTAAACATTTATAAAAAAGACATGCGTTCTTTCACAAAACTATTATTTAACATGTTCACGCTATGAGTTGATTATGGCTTGTTACAATTTAACAAATTTAGTCACAGGGTTACATCAATATAAGCCACATAAGTACACACATTTTAGATTTAATCATAAATTCGTGTATAAATATTAAACCAATCAATCGTAAGAGGCGCCACATCTTTACGTTCGATTTGTCAATTTCCAAATAGGACCAAAATGGTAAACATAAACCATTTATTTTCACTTTCCTCTAAAATATAAATTTGCCATCCTTTGACTGTACATCGCCATTTGGGTGAGAGTGTACGATATTTTACTAAGGGATTGATATACATGGGTGCATTATCCTCCGTCATTCTAATTTGTTTTGTAATGCCTTAATTTTACATCTATTACTTTTAATCAGGCATTGTTCATTTGTTACTCTGCGACAAAGTGGCAGCCATCTTCGCATGTATTATTTTCTCACGTCATGAAATATATTAGTCAGTATAATGTTTCTCTTTAGTACTTAAAATCTATACATTATAGAAATTAGATAAATGCTTTGAGTATGCGTAACCTCATAGATGAAGTGGAAACAACATCATTTGACGACATTCGGTCAGGAAAATTATTCATACTTGCGTCGTAGAATTCTTTTAGCTCTTGACATCAATTACCAGCATGCAATAAATCTGTTAATTACGTTCTGTCAAGAGCAATATTTACAACGGAACTTTGTTATCCGAAAGCCTAAATTTCGGATTATATGACATTGAAACGTAAGATTCATGAATGTAGTGACATTTTGCTTAGAACCTACAATACTGGTTTATGCAAATTTGTCGAATATATGTTTGGCTGTTAACAAGACATAAAGAATTTTGAAAATAAATGTCATCTCCTTCTCGACAACGCTGTTCATTTCCATTGATGTCTGGTTAGTCCATTTGAATATCATGGGTGAATTATGGGTGAATTATGGTTATTAACTTTTCTTTGAAGATAATGCTAGTGTTTTATCTAGACATAGCTAGAAAGCCATCCTGCGTTATACATACATAAATATCACTTGAAGTGTCACATTCAAAATATCATGCCCACATTTCCGAAAGAAAATGAATTTAATTCTTAGAAAATTAGCACGATAAATTTGATTTAAATAATTTGTTATACGTAATACAGTAAAACCGCAATATCTCGACGGTCATCGGAACATACTAGATGATTGAGATAAACGTGGTGCTCGTAATAACGAAGTATTTGTTTGTTAATTGAAAATTATACACAACTAATGATAAAAAAATTGACGGGACTTTAAACAACTCCTCGAGGTAAGTCGGGTGTTCGTGATATCGATGCTCGCAACAACAAAGTTTTACTGTATGTGGATATTTACTTTACGTATAATAATTATGCAATTAAATAATTTTGGCGCATGCCTGTGTTGTTAGTCGATCTCTGTATATTAATTGTTAATAGTATAACTGTTGGTCGTACTCGGCTTTTGTACATTGGTCTCATTTTTATACAATATGTTGGACTATTTCGAAAAGTTTTGTATCTAAGAATGTCTAAGACTATCATTTTCACCATTGTTATTATGCAGTCTCTTCAATTTCAAGTTAATATAGAATATATTCATTTCATTAGGGCCTCCGTGGTCGAGTGGTTATGGTCACTGACTAGTAATTACTAGCACCTCACCACTGTGAGTTCGAATCCCACCAGGAACCAAATTTCACATGAGAAGAAGCTGTCTAGCTATCGTACAGGAGATCGGTGGTTCCACCCAGGCGTACACCCTTCTACACAGTTAAACCTGGTAATGTCGCAGAATAACACTAGCTGATGGTGCTACGTTAAACCCCAGTGAAAATATTTCTTAAGAATAATTCTAGGCTCAACTTGTTTGGAAACCATCAGGTTATGAGTAAGGATATGGAAGCACTAGTTGATAACGTATGAATAATGACTATGCCAGTTAATATCCGTTAATAAGCAGAAAACTGCTGATAGAAAGCCTAAAACACATACACAACAGGAAAGAACAAACTATAGCAAAAACCACAGATAATTTATTATTCTTTTTCATAAATATTATAGTTATAAAACACACGTTTATCATTTCCACACATATAACATAACACCACTCTATTATACATACCACACAAACACAACAACATATCAACAACAACAACAACATTTGCTCCAACCTTGTGTCGTATTCTACCAATCATGTACACGCCAACAAAAGGTCATGGTTCACAATAAATTTATGACGACTTTAAAGCAAAACATTAAATATCATTAGTGCAGTCTTTAGATAGTATGACATAGTACCTTAACCCTTTGTTCTTGTACAAACGAAATAACGAGATCGACACCATGTTAATTACTGTTTCTTGCATAGTAACATTTACCATCACAAATAATGTATTCAAACCTCAATTTGTTACCATGCTGGGTACGTAGTAAATGTCGAACATGTTTTAAGAATGCCAAACAGAATATCATAACAATAATAACTGGCTATGCTCTATCCAGCAAACGACATTTTGTAATTATCTCCAACTATTGCGCCTTCTGGCGGGTTTCGGATCGTTGCATCTTAATACATTACGCCTATAGTTGCATACTAAGTACTCAGAATCAAACGCTGTACCTTCTGGACAGACACCACGGTGTTCAATTTGTTGTATACATTCTATATAGTTCGCACAATCTGAGGGATCCGTGTACGTACCGTCCGCTTTCCCCTCACAAAAGTTTACTGGTTTGGGCTCTTTAGATATATGTTTCTCTATCGGAGAAACAGCGTCTGCTCCGAAAATTTGTGATGTGGCTTGTTCTGCCGCTGTTGCCATTTTTTGCTCTGTAAATATGTAAAGATATTGATGGTTAAAATATTTCCGACTTTCTTTCAAATGATACCATACGTTAATAGATTTAAATTGATTTTGATATAATGAAGGAGCATCTCGAGTATATAAATTAGTTTATTTTATGAAGTGCACACAAATATATGCATAGTTGTTCTAATGTCAGATGAAGTTAGATAAAAAATGAACATTTGGAGATAATACTTACGCATAACTGCGTCTGGACCACCAGTCATTGATGTCAAAGCCCTCCAGAATTCTGCTATCCATGCGGACCAATCTAACCACGGTGGTGTTGGCTGACTTATTGGCGATTGTGTGGTAGTGAAATGCCTCTGGGTAGCGTGATGAGGTATAAATCTTGGGTCCCTGGTTGTAATACGTTTAAATGACTGCCAATTGGTTTGTCGTCTAAATGGTGGCCTTGTGGTTTGTCGTCTAAATGGTGGTCTGTTGGTTTGTCGTCTAAATGGAGGCCTAGTGGTTTGTCGTCTGAATGGTGGTCTATTGGTTTGTCGTCTAAATGGAGGCCTAGTGGTTTGTCGTCTAAATGGAGGTCTATTGGTTTGTCGTCTAAATGGAGGCATAGTGGTTTGTCGTCTAAATGGAGGTCTATTGGTTTGTCGTCTAAATGGTTGCCGAGTGGTTTGTTGTCTAAATGGTTGCCTGGTTGTTTGACGCCAGAAAGGTCGTCTTGTTGTGGGTCGCCGGAATGGCCGTCTAGTTGTTGTTGTCGTTGGTCTAGGAGTTGTCGTTGTTGTTGTGGTGGTTGTAGTGGTTGAAGTAGTTGTTGTTGTTGATGTTGATGTTGACGTTGTTGTTGCTGGTTTTCTAGTTTTGGGAATAATAGCTTCTTTCTTTTTTTCTGGTTTCTTGTCACACACTACATTCTCAGGCCAGTCACAAAAATTGTTAATTGAGTTCCAACGTAATGGTGGAGCACAAGAAAATTTAAACGATAAACCACTAGCACAAATGAAATAGTCAGTGCAGCTGCTCTTGCTACTGAAATATGCATTTTCATTCGGAGGGCATTTGAACTCATTCGTCAAATGTGGTAAATCTGTAAATCAAAAATTATTATTCGCTTTATTGTAATCATCCTTTCCATCAATGCCATTCTTAAAATCAACATTTTATCATTGATCCAATCCCAATTGACTACTGTGACCACATTGTGGTAGAGACCAAAAATTGTATTTGCATTTAAAAGATGGATCTGTCGTTATGACTGATATAAACCATGAATTATTCAATGCTTCGTATGTACACAGTCACCTAACAATTGCACTAATGAAGGTATCAATTCAGACATTCACATCAGCACAACTTGTATTCTAATGCAGATATTTCTCTTATTCAAAGTGAAACTTTTAGATTATCAATATGTCAAAGACTTCATATGCGAATCACTCAATATATGTAGTTGTATAATAATGTGGCTAAAACAATTCGCTTACTTTGAACTGTTGTTGTTTGTGGACGTTGGTTATTTTGCCAACCATTATTATTCCAGCCGTTGTCATTTACAATCGGTGGTGAGTCCGGTTTTACCCTATTTCTGTAAATATAAAGGAGAAACAAAATTAAAACCGATACTCAATCAAGATCACCCATAATCGTATTATTATTACATATAATTTAATCATATATCGTATATTATATACGTTTTATAAGAAAACAATTAAGATGTGTCTACTCTAAATTAATAAATATTCGATAAAGAGCATCAACACATTAATCGAACTATATTTTGATAAAAATATTTTTTTAAAATCTTTGCGTAATACTCAAACAGCAGAATGAGGTGCTCTGTCATTATACTAACGGTCTGGATTTTGGTGGCGTAGGTATTATGCCTTTAAGTTCATTGTTTATAGCATTCATGAGAGGGTATCGTCCTTGATTACACTTTGCACCATTAAAATCATCTAAGTCCAGCGCCCACACCATCACCCCAGAGAAACCATTTTCTTTCATCCATTGAACCTACACGGATTAAAGAATATACGTATTTATAACACGCTTTATTTCAAGACATTGAAGGCATGTTAATGATAAGGCCTAAACAAAAAAGGTTTGTTTCCGGTTACATGCCCCAAAAAATATGGGTCGGTAGGTAGGGATTTTTTTCTTTTACGTTTTTTTTTTACATATATCGGCAACACCGTTGTGAAAATTACAATATAGCACAAAGATTTGGATGCCGTATAAACTTTTGCGTCAGCAGGTAAAAGATGGGTCAGTCGGGAAACCGGAAACAAACCTATTTATTTTAGGCTTTAACACAAGCACAAGCAGATCTGGGCATTTACTTTGCAATTTAATGGTGTCAGGACTTGTGAGTTCAAAACAATGTAGCAAATCAGGTATGCTCCTGGATGAAATATTTTAGTATGCAATGGAACTAATTGTATGTTGTTATTTAAAGTGAATAAAATACGGCAGAAATTAGATGTTGTGGTGACAGCTTCGGAATTAGTTGTAAGGAGTGTGGTGTTGTTACATGAATCGCCTAAGAGTAAGAGCAATGTATTGAAAAAATACATTTTCAAAGATTAAGTATTCACAAAAGATCGCGACCGCAAATATGTTTAGTCGAAATTTGGGCTTTTTGTGCAGTTTATCTAAAACCCAACCACCTAAAACACTGATGTCTGTATTATACTCGAGAAATACCAAAACTTTACTAAGTTTCAATTCCAGATATCAATAAAATGCAGCCGTTCCTTAATGACGTATTTAGCATTCCAGACATATCAATCACTCGGCAAAATGATATCCTTCTTTCGAACCGGGATCAGACATATGTGTTTGATTTATTGGCAACAACTTTGAATAATTAAAATTTATCTTATGAATCCATTCACACGGCTAATTTGTAGAAATGGGTAATGCATTTTTCTTTCATCGAAATTCGAATGTTTTAATTTCGTATCACGAGCTTATATTGTTCATCCATCAAAATCACTGAGCATATTTTTATATAGCTAATCAAAATCCGCTTATAGAACTACTATGCATGCAGCAAAGAACATATCATGGAAATAAATCAATTGAAATAATTATTTAATTGGTCAATTAATCATTTATGACATACACATTATATATCAAACATAATCACGTGGATCAACAATTACAAGAAGAATGACAGTTTCTATGTAAAATGTGTGACAAGCATAGTATTATTTTAAGAAAGTTGATATAGGGAGTTACAGTTTCTAGCTGCACCCGATGGTATGATGTAAATATTGTTTGTCTGTTTGTTTTTATGTGACATATTTTCACGGGGGTTTAACGCCGTTTTTCAACAATTTTTCAGTTATATACGGCAACCGGTTCACCTAACCAGTTTTCCTGGACTGCATACTGACCAGTACTAACTTACCCTTCCACGAGGAGCCGGCAACTTCTCCACATATGGAAGAAAATCGACATTTTTGTCAAATTTTCATAGAAGTGTATGACCTGCCGCGATTGGGATTCGAACTCGGATCTCCGGATTACAAATCCAGCGCCCTAACCACTGTACCATGGCCGCGGCTGATGGTGTAAATATAAAACTAACCTTTATTCTCAAACTGTCTACGTCATCATAACCGATCCACTGATTTCCCATCACAATGTAAGGCGCTTCCTGCTCTTTGATATAATACGTTTTGGCTCCCTTTTGTATCATTTCACAGATCTGGGGAAGAAATCAACCGTTTCATCTTGTTGTATTCTACGGGAAGTAAATCTAGTTAACGGTTTCAGTTTGTTTATATTAGAATAATAGCCGTTTCTCAGAATTATTACGTATCGGATAGGTGAAAACATATCATTGTCAATGGCTTTTGGTCATCCCGCATGAAGCAAATTATCCCTCCCATTGCGAAGGTTATTTGTGTACTTTCACACCCGCTGTGTTAATTATAAAAGAACATATGACACTGCACGCAGTATTTTCAATCAAATAGTCTTTGGAATACATCATTTACGTCTGGGCTAAACAGCGGGTCATCTTGTTGGGTTGTGTTAGGTTAAGAATATTCAGTTTATGGGAATTAATACTTTCAAACGATACACGAAAACAATGAAGTACTACCATTTCGTGCATTTTGCTTCTAACCCGTTTCTATAAAAACAACAAAGGTTACATTGAGACTCAATAAAACATTACAGATCAACTCGGACATTAATTTATATAATCGCGTTGTTTTTCGACGAGCGTTTTATTAACTTGTATTTGTGCAGCGTTTGCCAAAAGATGATATTGAAACAATTATCATGATGAGCATCCACTAAACAGACGGTATAGACGTCGCATTATTTTCAATAATATCATAAAAAAATCTGCGAAAGATGTAAAAGAAACATTGAAAACAATCGTTCTATGGTGATGTTCATACCTCGTAGTACGAGAGAAAACCTCCTTCCCTAGTGAAAGTTCCAGCATCTCCCTTGCCTGTAGCATGTGACATCAGTCCGTTATCATAAAGGTTCTTTAGGGTAAATGTTCGCCCATACAAACCCATACCAATCACTAGTTTACTTTTGGGACATCCATTTTGAGCCCAGTAATTAGCAGCCCAATCCTAAAAAAACAAGCATATGGGTAAATCACTGTATTTGGGTATATTTACGTTTGAGTATTTATTTCCAGTCTCTTAGAATAAAATAACACAATTCCTAGGCAAAAAACAAACACGAAATGATTTGGACAAAATACTTTATATATAATATTAATCTACAATGAAATTTTGTAATTTACTACATAAGCAAAGACATTTTAACGACAAAATTAATGGATTAGTTCGTGACTGACCATTTTTTTTATCAAAACACTACTAGCTAGATGCTGAAATTAGCGTACCATATTCAAATATCTTTGATTGCCAGTTTCACCAGAATGTGGAAACAAAGGACTGTTGTGTCCGGTAATGTCTTCCCAACTACCGTGTAAGTCATACGTCATTACGCTTATAAAGTCCATATCCCTGAAATTAATAAGTTTCATACTGCAATATTGCTTTTTCACTTTTCCCTTATAAGAATGTTTTAAAAAAAAAAATAATTTTATAATTTTTGTTATATCCATGTCGTGATAAAATAATTACAACCATATACGGTATGGAGGGGAAAGCCCTCGACCCCCACAAATTCTATCGACGAGGATAATGAAAATATATGAAAAATATTTATAATGAGTAAAAAAAATCATACTGTATTTATACGTTATGACAGCTTGGCAAAGATAAAGACGGAATAAAACAACACCGCACTGGCCTTGAAGTTTTAAATGTGCACTAAAAATGATGACGTACTTATTAATGATGAAAAAATGCGCAACGCCCGTAAAACAATTGCGAAGACATCATTTATCTAGCTATATCAAATGACAAAATAATGCGATTGCATTATAATTTTCAGTTACAAAAAAGCGATCAACATGTTTTAAAAACGTTCAAATGTTTTTTTGAATTTGTTGCGAGGGTAGTCTTTATAGTTGTCATATATTTTTATTAACGAATAGAACGTGTCCATTTTTCTGTAGTAGTGATGCAAAACTTTCAAGTATGTCCAACATATTTCTCACAGCGACTAATTTTACGACATTCTTCGTACGAAATAGTATAACATTGACATCAGTTAGGGGGGCAAACGTCATTTTAGCTAAGTACGGTTCTTATTTAAATTCCGAATGAATTACAATTAAAATAGAAACAGACATGGAAGACGCTTAAGTTCACTGTCTGCGTTTTAATTCCTCTATCTAAATATGAATGTGTGTACTGTTACAACAAAGTTTATTTTATGTTGCTTTGCGTAATTCATTCCATGTTTATGCCAAAATTTTGAATTATCGGTTGCTAACGGTAAGGTATATATATTGTTATATAAATAGAGCAAAAATTGGTATGACCTGATCATAGCAACATAATAAACACCATCAACATGATATAAGAAGAAAATTAGATGGAATGAATCACTGTCAAATATGCTACAAACAAAAATATCGCATTAAATCAGTCCAAATGTATAAGGCATGTTTGTAACTCATATATACATACATTTAAATTTACGCATGTAATTATTTTACAAAACTTTGATAGATCAACAACCGATATGGAGAATATAATGCGAATGTATAATTTATAATTTTGTATTGTATTTATGGTATCCTTATATCAACGCATAGTTCGTATTTTGTCATTGTGTAAACAGTTTAGTGTAAAGTTCACAAAATAGTTATAAATATTGTATAATTTGTTGAACAAATGTTTTTGGTTTGCTTTACTTGTAAGTACACTTGATAACATAGTGCGGAGTGCTTGTGGGCGGACAAGAGGTACAATTAATGCCATCTCTAATTAATAACAGTAGTGTTTTTTTCTCCGTTTGCCCCTTTATTTGTTCAGGAAACTGCTCGAGCTAAAATGTTATCCATATGATGAGTCGTTTAGTAAAGTAACATAACGCATTTGACGGTACTTCCAGCACAAAAAATGGTTTTATTAATATTGCGGTAAAATTAGGTAGGAGATGGGCAAAATGAACATTTTATTGCCAATTAAATGGTGAAGAACAATTATTATGATGACTAAGAGGAACGTTTTAACACAATTACCTATACCTCGAAGCCATGCTATTATCATTTATCATGAAATATAGACATAATTTGTTAATTTCATTAATTTAATGCAACATTAGCCCATGAGCGAGCGGTGTGTGATAGGTTTAAGTACGTTTACACAAAATTAGGGAAAGTTTTAAAAGTTGCGGTCTTAATTATCTTATTCCCGTTTTATAAGATTAAATTAAATCATGCGTACTTTCATATTTCGCAATTTCGTGATTTTGTTAAAGGAAACTTACATTCAAATTTCACAACAGCCTTAATTAATTCATAAACCAAGGAGATATACATGTTCTTAGTACGTGATGTTCAGAGTTTCCTACTCTGCAATTTCACCTGTTTTCACGAACGAAACTTGAAATATGTTCTTACTATCCATTGTCTGAAACTATTTATTTATGAGCAGCTGTCAAGACATGCCTAAAATGACAGTTATTTCATCGGAAGTTCAGTTTAAGATTACAAAATATCAGAAGTCTAAACGGCAGGTAGAATAAATTTTCATAAATTAGTATCATTTGCTACCAAACTTCGTGATAAATGATTTCTTGGTTGAACAAGTCGTTTTACATAATTAATTAACGAATCTAAAAATTGCATTTTTGTCTTGAACTAAATCGTTCACCTGTTTTACCACGTGAGAAGGATTTGCGTATTACTTTTTAATGCACATCATGTTTTGCAAAGCGAAATCCCCGTGAATTTCCTTCTGACTGCATACGTTTCGCACGATAAATAAGCCGAAACAAAAGTAAAGAGGCAAATAAGCAAAGAATTGCAAAAATTAAAATATATATTACATATATAATATATTTTAATCAATGAAAGGCTAAGTCTATATATAATGACAGCGTTCTGTTAGTGGCCTATGGTTCACTGGACAATTTGTTCAGCGATTTCAGTAATGGTGCTTGTAAACTTGACGCAGGTTCGTGTCTCGATATGCCATTTTCATTTTTTTTATCCCAACAAGCAATATTTCAATACATTTATGTTTTGATATGTCTAACACAAATGTCGATATAATGAGATAATTAAATGACAAATAGTGTATAGAACACGGACATTAAAAACGCTGTTTCAGACCAGTGGTTAGTGCGATACGCAAGGGCGCATCATTGAATTACTTTTAGGCAAATAATACGCACTGTGAATAATATTTTAATAATGAATTATGAGGCTACGTATATCTTTAGATAGACACGACTCTTTATAATTTACAACAACATATTTGTTACACTGAAGTTTATCTTTCGTATGTTTTTATTTCACTCAAATCAAAACCTTAAGTAGAAATTATATGTTATTAGAAACCAGCCATACAAGCATGTCACATTCGATTTTTTAAGCGTATAGTACTTAAAATTGTTTGTATTGTTTATATTCTTGCGAACATAATGTTGCACCTCCGCCAAATCGTTACCTGTCTTCATCATTATTACGATTGTGCCTACCTTCTCTTCGTTTCACTTCCATTCCTACGGTCACTTTTTTTTATATACATGCCTATTATTGTTATATTGCTGTCACTATTCATCATTACTGTGTACATGTACCAATGTCATTGTCACGTTTATAAATTTTTATGTATGTAACATTGTAATCTTCACATGGGCCTTTTGGCTTACTGAATTTGAAATAAATAAATATCTATATTTATCTATCTAGACTTTATTTTAATTTATGCTTCTATTTTCGGCTCGACCAATTTATTGCGCGTCTGCTGTACATGTAGATGTATTTAAAAAAGTTTGCCGTCTAAAACGGTGTTAAATATATATTTAAGTAATTAAGTGTCTTATGTTAATAGTTCTCTCCAATCGTCGTGCAATGTAATACACCGTGCACCGCATTACTATTCATCATTTATGTCTAGCTACATGATTCATGGACGTAATAAACAAGTGTTACACTCATAAACAATATTTAGATACAATTATATTTAGTTATGAATTAATTTAAGTTTCTTTACTTTATTTTACAGTAATCTCTAACTACAAAGAGCAATTTGGCCATATGTATTTTTGGTCATATATCAATTTTGATTCGACATTATTTATCTATAAATTGAAGGAAAGTAAATATATGAGAGATCTTTGCTGTTTTGATATTTTTTATATATTAATTACACAGGCAAAGCGGATATTTTTTGTTTGAAACGAACCAATAAATGCTCGAAATAACAATGAACTTTAAAATAAATTGCTAAATAGAAATAGCGTTCGCTTTCAATTTACCTGCATATTGATGGTATATTATACGCAGTATCAATTTTGTCTTTTCCTGCGGCAACAGCTGACGTCAATAACAAAGGTTCCAAACCAGTACGCCGAGCCTCAGCATCAAATGCACGGCGAACTTCCTGTTGCGTAAAAACCAAGATTGATCATTATTATGATAAATTAATCATGACTGCTTTTGTTAAATTTGACCGCGTTTTCAGATTTGATTAGTAAGTTTAATAAAAAAACCATCACTTCATCACCCTAATTCGGTATCATAGTGGTAATTAATTCAGCACTTGTTTTCTATCGAAAGTGACTTTACTCTGCTAATGTATGGTTTATTAATTATCTATGAAACCGCAAATAAACATTAATACGGAAAATTAACATTACAGAAAACTTAACTTCAAATAAATTATCGTGCTGAACACTTCCCTGCTTCATGTACATGAAATTGTAACCTACCATATTTGAAAAAAGATGAAAAAAGATAAAAAAAAATACGTTGAAAATAAAACAGAACCATTATCAAATTGCGTAAATTTGTACTTATATATTTACTTACAGATACTAGAAGAGTGTATCTGTCTTTGTCTTCAGGTGGACTTCCTCTGTTTGCCGGATATTCCCAATCTATATCTAAACCATCAAATCCTCGCTGTCTATATAAATAATAAAACACGGTACGTTTGAAGAAAACGACATTAGAAAATAACTTGTGTTGATCATTTCTAAAACGACGACGACGACGACGACGACGACAACAACAACAACAACAACAAAACAACAAGAATAAACAGTACTGACAATATCTTAAAGCATTTGGTGCTGTGGCTCAAACATCTTGTCCCTTCTCCAAATTGAGTCTCAGATATGAAACAATTTCCACATAAGTAATCACTCTGTATATTTTACAGTTTCGGGATCAATTGTGCCGAATTAAGTTGTAGGTTCGGCCAAATATAGCTTACCTTAAGAAGCTTGTTGATGTTGTTGCAAATTCCCGCCTACTTGTTGCATTTGCGACCATTGCAGTAAAAGGTTTTGAGGCCATATTCCACCCGCCTACAGCGAGAAGTGTTTTCAGCGCTGGATTCTTTTGCTTCAAATCCATGAACCGAGCATACCTGTACAAAATAAAAAATGTTATGCATACAAACTTATATACACCCATATTATATCAAGTCATATAGCTTCTAGACATTAAAGATATGTTTCGCCCATTATCCCGTGGTAGCCCATGCATTATAGACACGTACAATGTGGTGTTATTTTTAATTTGAGGAAACTTCTTAATTAACAAGGTAATGAGATGAATGCTTATTTGGTTTTCTACATGCTCCATAATTAAATGTATGTGATTCATTTAGTTGATAAGTCAGGTGTATAAAATGTATTATTTTTAATTAGAATTCGACACGCGTTTCGTATGTACGACGAAAATGCATTTATCTATATGATTGATACGAACATTTTTATAAAACAACTTAATTTAATCACACTTTGTCTAAGGGTTATTCAGTATTTTCAGATATTAGTTAAATAAATACAACGAACATAATTTGAAAAAAATCAGATAAAAAGTATATTAACTAAAATTGTCCGAATAATGCTTTGTAGTCAATAACGCAAATAATAAAGATCTTGTTTCTAATATTTTGTAGTCAATAACGCAAATAATAAAGATCTTGTTTCTAATGTGTTTTGGGCAAAATATTTCAATTGAATGTCACTTACATTCCCCTCATCCACTCAGTAGATTCATCATTCCACTCAAAAGCTTCCAGTTGGTTACCCTTCATTTTGGCAAAGGCGTAAATAATATGTGTACATAAACTAGGGTCTACATCTTCCGGCAAAAACTTCCCTTCGTTGGGCCTGTATTGAGCCCAGTTTGTATAATAGCACACCCTCCTGTATTGTCCTGAAGATATACAACACATCAAATCTTCATTGGTACATAAATAAATCGTAAAAATCTAAAACTATGAAGCCTACGAACACACACCATAAAAATCTTATTTTACATTTTTTAAAACTTATTTCGATCAAAAGCATTTCAGTGTTATATTTTAATCACCCAAAATCATCAAATGACATACATGTAGCCGCATGCTCATTATCATGCTTCTTTGACTTCATTATGAAAAAAAAACACGAGGGATGACAATAAAGGTTTTTAATATGGCTTATTTTTTTTACCAAATGTGTTCTTGCAATCAGAATTTCATCGATTAACTTTTTGTCAGTTTTGATTTACAAAACATGGAATTGTGTATGATAGAGATGTTATCTGAAATAGCAATAAATTTGAACTAATTTATTTTTTTGTGGTTACTAACCAGAATGAATAACAACTTTTAAAAAGGCAAATGCATAATGTTTCTCAGAATAGGACTATTAAATCAATAAAAATATAACAGTGTTTATTTCCCAAATGAAACTTGAATTTCCAGGAAGTAATCGACTGCATAATTGCGGTTGAGCAATTATACACCAACAGGTGTCTTAACATCAGCATTGTTTGTATTTTATTGCAACATATCTGTATAAGCTTTGATACCTTATTTACGAGCCAAGATGTTAATCAGTTGCAGAACACACGCATTTAATGACAAATTTATACCAACTAACTATTGATACATTACGTCATACATGAATACGCATTACAATACAAAATGTGGAGTTGTCAACGAATGTAGTCAAATGTAATGCTAGACACATCAAGAACAAAAGCCGTCAAACACGGCAAATTGCTTTATTTCGCAGGGACTGGTACCAAAAACTAAAAGTTTTAGGAATTTTTAGCATTTCAGCATTTAACGATCAGGACAATGTTGCGATATCAGAAGCCCCTTTGGAGAGCTTGCGGTGATGCTTCATGTACGCCTCCATCAATGTTTGTGTTTAATATATACCCGAAGCAACTACCTGCTCTCAAAAGTACTATATTAATGACTTTATACTAGTTCGAAAGCTTTCACTTACACGTGACTTTTATATCTTCTGGCCAATTCAAAATGTAAATTAATTCATATATGTACATATAAAGCAGACCCTACCAGATTACAGCGGTTAAAAAGTGTCAATGTAAGTTTTGAAATTCAATTAAAAACGGTGTTGTCAGCTGATGAGCACCAAATGTCCAGTTACATGACGTTAATGGTCGTAAGAACATGTTTTACATAATTTACGACACATTTATGCATGATATTAACATTGAATGCTTTTAGAGGGATTTAAATTTCGTCAGTTATAATTGAATGTTATAGAAGTTGTACTTTCCTGGCGACCCACACGAAATGAGCGTTTGAAATAATAACATTACTATACATAAGCATGGTTACATATCCTGATTAAATATGTAAATAGTGTGTAGTGTATTGTGAGCAAAACATTTGATATGATTACAGTTATATTAGTCGTAAAAACCGTTCCTGGCTTCCACTAACCCGTTCGACCCTATTATTTTTCTCTCAATCCTAGACCTTTTGCCTGTCTTTGCCAAAAAATTCATTTTGAGATGAACTATATCTCCGAACTAATAAAATACGTGTATTTATGAAAGAATTCTGCCGGACAGCCAACCGTATATTTTTGGGGAATATTAGTTGAAACCAGTTATTTATTTCTGTGGCCTTATCTGATATATTTTTCATTTTCCGATATGTGAAAATGTGAAATAGCAAAATGTATTATTACTGACAGCGGAACAAATACTAGTACCAATTTTTCGTATTTTCATGAACAAGAGACCAAAGAACATAAGTGGGGCCTTCTTTGTGGAGTACTAATTGTCTCTGACTTGTAATGCATGAGTTCGCATCCCACCCGCGACAAAATGTCATATGTGTGGAAGCTGTCCAGTTAACTTAAAGATGGTCAGTGGTTCTAAGCAGGTGTAAGCCTGGGGGGTCTTCCGTCATAGTTAAAGCTGGAAAAGTTACAAAATAACCCAGACTGTTGGTGCGACCTTAAACTCGAGTGGCCAAAAAAAAAAAAAAAAAAAAAAAAAAACAGCAAAATAACCATAAAATTGACAGTGCGTATGGAGATAAAAGTATGGAAGAAATAATTTTTATGCGAATAGAGATTTATACGATGCAATAAGCTGGAAAGAGATGGTGAAACATTTTTAGGGCGACTTCACTGGCTTGCTTATGGTTACCATTAATCCTTACACTTCCTTCTGTAACAATGTACACGTATAAATGCTTAAAATTTGAACCCCAAATTTGCTTCTGATGGAACTTCTAACTGTTAGCTTGCAATCGGAGTAAATACAACTGATCTTTGTATTGAGGTGGTATGTCGTTACTCTCTCGCGTTCATGGGCGTTGATTGTAGACGAACATGCATTTGCTGTTTGCTATTGAAAGGCAGAAGCATTATATTTTTATTTTTAGCTGCGTTCGGCTTTCGTTGAACAAAACTTGATTAGTTTGTTAACCTCTAAGGTCTAAACACAAAACGTGTTATATAGTTATTTTAGCTGAAACCTGCCCGTTAATACATGCTGTAACGTCTTCATTTTTAGAGTAAAATACTCACCTTGAGATGCTACGATTTGTGCAGTAATAGCAATCACTGCGAAAATTTGAATTAGAACTGGCATCTGAAAGAAAAGAATAATGATAAAACACAAGTACAGAGGTATTTTCAAATGACCTTATAAAGTCAATTACGAACATAAAGATATTACACGCAGTATTCGGTTGATAAGACAAAACACAATTTTATTATTATTGAAATAAAAAAACCAGATACACTAAATCTTAAATTTGTAAAACAATGTCATTTTGAGATATTCATTTTATTCTCAATGCATCCATTTCTACGTGAGGGAAATTGGTTGATAAAACGTGTATATGCCATGAATATAAGATGTGTTGATTAATCATGATTGAACATAAATTCGTTGCACGTAAAATAATCAAAGTCAGTATGCTTTACGTTTGAACATAAGTCACATAAATCATTAAATAAATTTGGTAACAGAATAACTTTTTTTTAAACATGATACTTTATACATGTACTATTGATACTCTGCATATGTGGTCTGTACAAAAACTGGTGAACAATATTGAATGAAAAAAAAAACCCACTAAATTTCGTACTGAAAACATTGAAGCGCATTTGCTATTAAAAATCGTATTCATAAACTGACGATGAACATTTTATTAAAATCATGATGCAATCCGACATCTTTTCCCCAGCGCATTCCTAATACAATGAACTGAGAATATTCATAAAACATGCAATGCACGATATACAAAGATTTTAACATTGTACGATTATTTACGTTCACATAAACATGACAAATGCACAAGGCGAGAATTGTACCCTTTGAAGCGTATTTCCGTTTTTGATTTATCAAGCGTTTTCACAGTGCGAACCAGTCTTTGTAGAAAAATAATTTGACGTCTTTAACACTTTACATATCGTAGGGACCTCATGTCGTATTGTTTAACGAACGTCTATGGTGCACAAATAAATCTTCACATTTCAAGATTTACACAAGCACTCGTTAACATTAAAATGAAAAAAAAAACTACAAATTTTGCATTCAGAAATAGATTGAATATCGTATGTCCCGTGAATGAAAAAAAAAACGAGTAAAATATTTCATAAATTTACCAAATAGTTTGTTAAATTGGAATGGTTCTGAATTTAAACCGATCGTAATATAAAGTGTTTTATGACGGTAAAATGACTGAAACATTTTTAATTAAGTTTTAGATGAAATGAAAAAAAGAAATGCTCTAAAAATACCAGTTCGTCTTTAATTCATCTTTTCGTTATTTACTGACCGCCGAATGTCCTAAATAGTATTTGGCCTTAACACGTGACATATAGCGTAAACTGCCCCCAGGCTCACTACATCATTTACTAATTAGAGTATAATCGTTTATGATGTTTTTATTGAGCTTGGTCAAGGTAACTGTCAACTCATGAATCTTTACACAGATAAAAGAGTAATACCGTCGAAACTAAGACAATATGAGTACATGAAAATCACCCATCTAAACATCAAATGAAGTTCGGAAAGATGATTAGTATAAACGAGCAAATACAAGGACTGTACCAAATATTTTCAGAATAATGGAAAAGAAACAAAAGAAAATTGTAGAATGACAATGCAGTCAAACAAAAGAATGAAACCAGTGAGAGAGAGAGAAGCGGTTTGTTAAAGAACAGGGCTACACACAGTTGTTTCTACAAAATGCAATGTCTTGCAATATTGCCATTCTTAAAGCTCCAATTGAAACATTTAGTATCTTTATTAAAGTATTTCATTACATTGTTATTTTGTAATTTATTGAAAATAACAATGTATCTCATTACATGATAATTATTTCTCACACAATAAGACAATTAACATTTATTTGTCAATATTTGGGCGTTCTTTCCGAAACAATTTGTATGAAAACAAATATCTAACCATCTCTATCTAATTTGAATAATTTTGTTGTTTATGTATTTCCGCAATAAATAACGTATTCCAATTTTTTGCGCATGTTTGCGCAATACCTAATCAATGAGGTTAATTACAGCATTATAACAACATTGATTCGCACGGAAAGAACGGCTTTTACAACGGAGGATTTCCGCTTGACCTCCCATGGAAGTCAATGATTCGACGTTTTGACTGTATTTCATAAAATGGGATACAATGAAGGGAGAAATGCTCATAGACTGTTTAGAGTTATCTATCTACACACGAGTAGGAAGATCTAATCTCTCAACTGAAAATGTAGCTGATGACTGCATGAACGGATACATCTAAAGATAGAAGTGTAGAATGTAAACCCAAGTTGCAAAAGTAAGTCAAGACCAGCAAATGTAGACCCATCCTTTTAGAGACAAAATAGGAATCCGGACGAAATGAATCCTTGAAATGGTAACCTTGTCAATGAAATAGAGACAAACACACAAAAAGAACATGTGGCCCCATCAAAAATATTAGCTAGTCTGACACAACTGACGCTTAAATTGTAGTTTCCACTTACCTTATTTGTTTTATATCATTCCTATGTTGTAGAACAATTATAAAGAATCCGGCGTTTTTTTTTCGTTATCGCGTACTGATACTCCTTTGCAAAGACAACTTCGAAACAAAATCTCAATTAATTTCTAAATGTATTTCTTTTGTATTCTATTATTCTGCATCGGAGTGCCGAGCAAAATAAAAAAAAAGAAATTGCAATTTTAACAAAAGCGAGCGGCGTTATCTCCAACCCTTCACGCTTAAAGTTAAAACGTGGACTGAGCACTAGTCTTTTTACGTGAGTAGACATATACCTTCACTGAGGTAAAACCGTTGGTTGCCCTCAGGCAACCACTTGTCACTGCAGTGTTGTAGATGAACAACGAAAGCAATTATTACCTTTTAAGTTATTCCAGTTAGAAAATGAAACTACTTGTTGTATTTGTTGAGCGCTTAGTTTGAATGCGCTTCCTTGCTGCTGTTATAATGTTATGATGTCTTTCAATGTTTTCTCGATTAATGTGGTTGATGCACTGTACGCCTGTTTTATATACAAACACAGAACTGTACGACCTTAAGCGGTAATATATAATGCCGCCAAGATAGGAAGGTGTAAACTAGCAATAATGTATTTAATTGTTTGTAATTCTGACGTTTTGATATGTTTCACTGCATGTTAAATAACTTGCAACAAATAGGCTCATTAAATAACCTGCTTCTGAATGACACATTGTAGGCTGTCGTCATTTAGAAACGCTTACGTGAAGCCCTTAGACGGATGTCAGCGGAGGCATCGTAAGATTGATTGATACAGTGCCTGCGTTTGTTAAATGTATCATATTCAAAATAGTAATAAATTACACATGTATAATTAATCACTTAAACCCTGAAGTTGGTGACTATGATTCATTAGACAAGAACAGTGATAAACCCAAAATGAAAATTGATTGGCTGGATCAAAATGATTTTATATAATCGTCTTACCTACTAACACACACTTTGTCAACAAAGTGATAAAGCATTAGAAAATTAGCATACTGTTTACGTTGAAGTAATAACAAAAGATTTTTATCATATCTGATGGAGAAACAAACAAATAAAAACTAATTGGAACATGTTATTGACGTACATTATTTGGCACGACCAATGTGTACGTTATTAAACGCAGTGTTTCGATTGGTTGTTACAAATATTTAAAATTATTTATTGTGTTCATAAATTCAAAAATACGTAGTGGTTCTGTGGGAAGTTCAAAATCAGTTCAGAAAAGAGATTTATATCCTTTTACCCTTACTCACCGATGACTGAAGGAAACAATGGGAAGTTGGTTCATATCTGAAACATAGCTGATACATACTGAACTAAAACACAACTTCCCATAACTTGAATTGAATGCAGGTTGTGGTAAAACAAACAAAAACATGACAGTGTTATACATGTATTTAAAGACGGTTCTATCGTGCATTATTTTGTACCAACAATATAGCCATACATTTACGGATAATTGCAGGAATTCGAATCAAGTGAGGTAGAGGTCCAAATAAAAAAAATAAAACCTAATATCACGTATGACCATCTCTTGAATGTGTGACTTCAGTGCATCATAGGCGTATAGAATTGGTTGTAGTGTCGATTTCTGCCTGTGGAATATTGTTCCATTCCTGAATTAGCGCTTGACGTAGTTCACTGAGGTTCACGGGTAGGTTGGACGACGCTTTACACGTCTGTCTAAATTATCCCAAACGTGCTCCATTTGGTTCGGCACTTTTAGCGGCCAGTCATCAATGTAATCAATATTATTCGACCGGACGGAGAATCTGTACTGTGTCTCTAGCAGCATGGCTTGTGGCAGTTTTCATGTTGAAATATATATTGATATATTGGCGCTGATATGTAAAAGAGGATTTACTTGATGTGTGGGCGTGACATAGCGATCAGGTTTGGCAGCTAAATTGCCGTCAACCACGATAACATACTCGACCATAACAGAACCCCACGCCTCAAAACAATCTCGTTCAACAACACAATAATACAACGATCAACAAAGCGTTCATTTCGCCTACGATGGATACGTACACTACCATTACCACGTTGTAACGAAAATAAGGAAATCCCAGAATAAACGTCAGTTCCAACGAGCCCGTAAACGTACCAAAATAACACAACCGACGAATGGGCGTTGTCCGAATAGACCGCTCTCTGCAGCCGATTACGAACAGTTTGCCCACTGATTCTGTCATTATGAAGCTTCGTCGAGTTATTTGAAGTAGCAGTGGCAATTCGGAATCGATCTGGAAAAATTGACATGAAGATATGTAGGTCTTGACTGTGTGTCATAACGTGCGGACTACCGTGCCGTTGTAAGTCTTCAATACTTTCTATCGTGCGAAATCGAATAGTTCGGAGAGTGTGTATAGCTCCATCAGAACTCCGAACAACTATTGCAACTTCTTACGTGGACGTACTTGAATCATACATGCCGATTGCTCGTTCACGTAAATCTCTTGGAATTCTTGGCATATTAAAAATGTTACAACTGCAAAAATAGTGTTTTTTTATTTGCAAATTGCAAAGTGTTTTCTTTCGAATGACAACATTGTAAGACAAGTGAATAATTACAGTTGAATTTCGAAAGTTCGAAATGTGGAAGTTAGAAATGCTGCGAAGTTTGAAATCGTTTGACCACCTATATTTCCAATATAGTTCTGATGCAAAAGCTCGAAACGCCGAAATATGCAAAAATTCGTAAGGAAATTTAAGTCTCTAGATTCGCCAAAATATAAGTTGCAAAAGTTCGAAATGACTATACGCTGTTACTCATCTACTAGTCGATAGTTAGAATTAATTGATTTTACCTGCCTGTATTTTAACATTGTTAGCAAGAAATCATTTGTCGATGAAACGCTTTAGTGTGAACAAGTGTTCGCGCATAAACAGAATGGATCAGTAGATCAGTTAAGGGGCCAACATTCAAATATATTTCAAAAATGTAAAAACATTGCCAACTTGCCAAAATTAGAACAAAACATCATCGCTTTTACGTTATGGTTATGTAAACTTGATAAACAAATGAAGCGTCAGGGTAATATTGTTCATACACCACGTATGTATTTGTGTTATTGTTATTGTATAATTATATATGTGTGTGTATGTTTGTGCGTGTATGTACAATGGCAAGTACTTGCCGATTTCTGTAAATAAACTGTTAATAGTGCATTGATGAATATAGTATTTAGTATTTTTTAAAACAACCTAAGTAGTTATTCAAACCTGTATAAAAAGTAAGCACCATTTCATAGAATTTCACGTTTCGCCTAGTGCAGTCTTGTTATTTGTGTAACTATTTCACATAAGTAAAAAATTGCAAAAATTCAACAAGTGCGAAAGCTCGAAATTTCGGACGTTCCCGTGGCATTTCGAACTTACGTGACTCAATTGTATGGTTGAATACTATATGGGACATGTTGATCCATGCATGCACATGCAAATCGAGTTCCACGATTTGAATTTAACTAGTGCTGGCACAGATACTAAAATCATTGAAACCTATACAGCCGATACTATCTAATTAATTTTAAGACATGACAACTTTTAGCACAACTCATATCATTTAACAAATTGGAAGTTTTTCCTCATGTATATAGATAAGGAAAGGCCCTCTGCAAAAAAAAACAGGAAAGAAGTCCCACCTTCCTCAAAATACCACCAGAACCAAAGTGGTATTTTATTTTCTATAGATTCAAGTGTCTTATATCAACTAATGAATTCCGCTCCGGGATGAGAAATTAATCGTTGATACCAGTCCATTAACTTCTTAACCAACAAGTCTTTGTGGTTGATGGATGGAGGCTTCACTTATTTTATTTTTTTCTGCGGTAATACATGTAATTATGATACAAGCAAATACACCAATGTTGTTCTCCTTAAGGGTGAATATTTTTCTCCTAATAGCCTAAATACTGTATGCGCTCCGGTAATGTATCTATGGTGTCACATGTTAAGCTTTCAATGTCCGTCACATTACTCAGGCCAATATGTTCGTTGTTAATTGTCCGGAAATTTAAACCGTTTTGGTTAGTTTGTCGATTTGGTAGCTTGCTTGAGTGGATAGAATTCACGACACGTGGTTTGGCGTGATATTCAGTGTTTTACAGAACTTTTACAGTACGTTTGTTGTTGATTCCTTCATTTATTTATCAAAAGTACCCGATAAAACAATTATTTTATAACTCCGGTTTAGTTTTTGACAATAAGATACTTGCAAATTTCACAAACAAAAACAAGTTAACATTTCAAACATAAATGCACCAAATGAATTACAAAACCTTAAGTTGATAAATTTGATAATAATTTGTTTGACAGTCTTAAATGTAAACAGGCATTTTTTAAACGATTAGTGAAATTGAATTAAATTACATTTCGTTTAATCTTCAAAACCATGAACAACAACTAAATTATTTGACAAAATACACTTATCTTACCTCAAATTTGCATATGAATTTATAAACATCTCGTCAAGACTGTTGCAAATACACGTTCGTTACCCATCAGTACTGTTTGGGTCTTTTTTGGATGTTGTTAAAAGACATTAAGTCCGGAACCACGGTTCAGCTTATGATGTACATGCGATGATACGAATTGGTGTACAGGGAGTATATACCCCGCCTTATAAAAACTCATATTTTATAATGCCTTTTTTCCCAATTAATTTACACTATCATTGATTAAACTGAATCATTTTATCATCATTTAAATGAAGGAGATAGCGAGTTTCTTGCCTTAGTTACACCAAACAAACAAGTCACGTAGTAATTTTGTTGACATTGTTTTGGACAATGCCGATAGAAACAACGCTAGCATGAATGAAAGAATGTCTGTATACGTGATTGACTGAAATAAACATAAGATGTTTGATAAATAAATGTAAAGCGTCTATTAAATTGTTATGGGTCAAGTATATGTAGGAAGTGTGGTCAAAATTAAAACATTCTACAAGGTTAGCTCATCACTGAAAATATACCACAATGCAACGCTATATACTGACACAAATTTCAAACACTGCATAGTAATAATCAATTGCCATGGTTCAAGAATGGAAACAGTTTATGACCTGAGGACCTTATGTGCTTCGATTTATGTAGAAATCAGTAATTTCTGGTGATATAAAACAAAAATATGTAATCTACTAGTATTTTGTCTCATTACTTTGAGAGCTAAAGATATAAGCAATGCCGTAATGGAATTGAGGAGCCAAGTGTCTCTCAAGGTTCTGACGCAAATTTTTAAAGACTCTGACCCTTCGAGACAGCATGAATGTGCACCAATGCCATAAGATACAGGCTCTATATTATAATCAGTTAACAAAATCAAAGAAATGAATCCAGATATCTTATATCTTTCACAGTTGCTCAACTAATGACGATCGGGCTAATTAGAAAGTTAGGAAGATATCACTTTCATTCACTATAGCAACTATGGTTACGATTTGTTGATTAAGGATAATGCTTTAACTATGAACGTATTGTTATAAATCGCTGCCGACTTACCACAAAATGAAGGGATACAATACAATCTTTGTTGCAACTTTTTTTACAAATAATTTCTAGAGTACAATTTATGATTGTGGTGTGAGCCAATTTCTTTACGCTAGCATAAATAACAGTGAACACACGTCTATCACTTGTTTTCGATGGCGTTTGTTATTTGAATTGCAGGTAGAATTATGTTGACTTTACAAATGCATTTTCCTGGATACCGAGCCGGTACTTGCGTGATCACTTTCAAAATGAATCAGATATTGAGAATGACTTCCGCGGACTTGCATTCTGTCAACGAATGCATTAATATGAAAGAACAAATTGAGATGAGCATAACGTTTGGGTAATTAATCATTATGTCAACTTTCAAATTCATTATTTTGGGTCAAGCTCCTGTAATTCCGGAGCCATCATTCAACTTACCCTACTTACAGAGAGAAAAAATTAACACTTAGATATGCATGTTCAATGTGCACAGACGTCCATTGTTCACATGGAATTCGATAAGTTTTGCCTATGTAAATGATACTATAGTGATTGTGAAAAAAGGGCCTGATGAACTGTAAACACATATTTTGAATTAAGTACCCATCTAGATATTACAAACACTGAGGTTTTGGTAGAGTTTTTGTCGTGTTAAAAAAAGCGTGTTATAGAATTAGTATAGAGTTAATAAAACAGTAAAAGTAATATTATTCACCTTTATTTATTTATGTAATTTTATCTTTTAGTTTTTTTTAATTTATCACCTATGTGACTTTGCTGCAGACCGTTCCAAAGTGGCATCTCCCGAGATACTGTAGTTTGTCTCCTATTTATTGTACGGTCTTATGTATTTGGGGGGAGGGGTTGTGTTAGGGGATCTATGGGAATGTGTTTCCTTACAATGAATCCTTTTCTTATCTATATTTAAAATTTCATTAATGTTATATGGTACTGATGTGGATAAATTTCGAAACAAGAAATGATTTGAATCAGTCACAATTGCCTCCACTCCAAACAAACGTGATGTACGAGATAGGGGTAAATCAAATATCAATTCTTACGTCTTGGTCACAAACTTTACGGCTGATTAATATAATCGAATGAAATTGATGATGTTTTGAGAGATTAATGTGTTTTGCTGATTTTTTGGTAGATTTGTGCGTGGGGGATTACCTGTTTCACTGTACGATTTGTCTTCGTTTATTGGCTATGGATTTAGCTAAAAAAGAAGATATTAGAAAAACACATAAAATACCCCACCTTCCCCAGAATACCACCTTCCCACATATCCCCCAACCCAAACTCATCCAACATATAGGACCATACAAAAATGGATGACAATGGTAAGGCTGTTCATTAGTTATAAATTTATTTCATTCTAGTACCTTCAAATTTGTTTATGTGTAATGTTAAAAGTAGATAATGTACGATTAGCTTTTTTTCAGTATGTCATATTCCGTTAGATGTATCCTTCATATATTATGTTTCCTTTAAAATTCACAAAAACACAAATTGTTTTGATGGATGTTGTAGATGTGACTCGACTTCATCAGTACGTAATTTGTTCACTTGCCACATTATCTCTGCACTGTATGAACCTCGAGTTCATCTTCTGTATAGTGTTATCTATCACGTGACTGATTTGTCAACCACAATCATGACTCTGACAGAAGACAGTAGAATATCATGTAATTTTGCAATACCATCAGGATTAGGATTCGTGTCATTTAAGGAAGCGCTTTGTCAATATTCTTCGTCCGTTCATCGGTCACAACATCTCAGATGAAAATGATAGTTTTATTAAATTGTCGTCATACATTATTAACATAGACATGCATTAGTGTGGAGAATGAATACATATGTATATGAAGACCTTAAATAATGACACGATTGGTTCCAATTACCTGGGTCTTCATTGGCCAAGAGTGTTGGCAGACAGTATGTGAGCAATTTCGAAAGTAGCAACATTTTACACCATCTTGCGTACAAACAACTTAATTAAATACTATAGTTTTACAGGAACTTAATTAAAATTATATTGATAAGCAGATTGAGCCAGTTTTAAATTATTAGTATGTAAACTAATTTACCATTACCATGTTCAAATTGGCGTATGATACAAACATGATATATCAAAGTAAATAAATATATTAATCAACATTTTATTATACAATTACCGTAATTAAAATGTCATAGATTCTTAAGTGATAATTTTTGTTATTATGCACAGGTGGTATTATTCAGTGTGAACCCTTTGAACTAAAGATAAATAATGATTGAATGCGAAGCATAACTCAGTAACGCAAAAATAAGATGTACAACCATGTCTGCAGTCCGAACAATATGGAATATGTCAGTAAATAGCGTCAGAAGTCGCTTGTTATTGTAAACAAGTTTTCCATTATAAAAATGAATTACATTGCAAATGCTCAATCATACGTATTTAGCGTATTTCAGGATACAGATAAGAAAAGGATTCCTCGACAAAACACATACAAAACCTCCCACCTCCCACATATACTACCTTCACTAAAAGACTCCCCAACCCAAAACCAATCCGACACAGGAACCCAAGAACAAACAAAAGGATTGGAGGACCAATAACAGTATATCGAACAAACCCTTCTGACGCATATGAACATATCAGCAGTTTTCATTGAATCCTACTAAATTGATCCAGTCAAAACATATTAATAAGCAAAATGTATTATTTAAGTTAAGTCGGTATGAACCAAGACAACTGTAGGTGAATTCGCTGGATAAGAACAAAATTAATGTCTGTCGCAGAGAACCTAAGCGAACATCAAATGTCACTTGTCCTCAACTTTCACCTCTATTGTGAGAAATTTGGCAGCTGCTTAAGTATGAGTGCTAATATCCAAGGAGCATTGGTTGGGTCTCTTAAAACGTGTTGGTTTACAAGGCGCGAATACATTCAACAACAATAAACAACAAAAAGCAAAACAACACGTCGATCAAGATTTTGCGATAAAAACTAATGCAATTTGTTGAACTTTGAATGTCATAGGGGCTCCCGAGAATACTACTCTACCGGACAGATATTGATAGTGTGCAACGCAATGGTGGCAGCAGAAAAGAAAGAATTGACTATTGGTGGTAAGGCAAACTGTTTATTATATCTGTACTGAACATGATAAGTTATTTTTGAAGACATCTATGGACATGATGGAACATTGGCTGCCCAGTCACACCCTTGAAGAGCATCACTGAAGTATGTTCCTGAAGGACATGTCTCGTGGTAAGACACATGGAATGAACACTGGTAGAAACGGCTGCAGTCAGTAGGGTCCTTGTAGAATCCGTCAGCCTTTGATTTACAGAATTCAGCTGGTTTTCCTAAAAATATACAATAGACGTAATTGTGATTTTTATACATGTTCATTTTGTATTATGTATTAATAGCATTCTCGTTTTGATTCGCGAAAATGCAAGTATCTATTACTATAACTATTGTACATGCAACAGCTATGTCTGAACATCTGTTTAGGTGTATTTGAAAACTAAAATCTATTGTCGTGTTTACTGTTTTAATATTGTGAATTGTAAAATTTGTAATAAAGACATACCTGGAACAAATGCAGCTGTTGTCGTTGTTGTTGGCATTTGTGTTGTTGGCGCCGGTGTCCATGGAGCCTGTGTTACTGGTGGGTTAGTTGCAACAATTGGAGCTTGTGTCTAAAATGAGGGAACGAATTTTGGAACCACTAATTATATTTTAAGCATTTTTACATAGATTGTTTTGTGCTGCATTTGGCAAGGAAACGAAAATGTCAGACAGGCGTATGATGTATCTCGTAAAATATAACATGACATGTGCTGGCAGAGTAAACTAAGGGTCATATGCTTTCACTGAAATAAAAAATGAACATTGAAAAATATGATGACAATGAATAGAAAAAATGGTGTTTGTGTTCTAAAGTTATAATTATGCTGAAACCCCTAGGATTCCCCATAATGTAATGGTGACATAGTTTCTCATGTTTGTTTATGGCCTTCTTAAACCTATGTAACTTTTCCGTACTTAATGGTCGTATCCTACAACATTTAGACTGATACATATTTAAGTAAATAACGGTCAACAAGAAAGATTATATTACATTGTTGTGTTTACTTACTTCGGTGGACTTATGGACAGGTTTGAAAGTTCGTAATTATGAAGCTATATTATTTCTAACCTCTTGTGTCTTTTTGCTGTTTGATGTTTTTTTATTCATATAAAAATATAACATTACGCTATTCTTTTGCGAATAAAAGGTTTCTTTGCTTGTTTGTTGGGTGTTCAGTAATAAATGAACTTGATCACATTTAACCAAATACTGTCAATTGTTTATCATTTTATGAGAATATATTTAGGTATATATTTAAAAACTGTAAATTGTAAGTCGTTGTAGTGAGTTCAGACGTTATAGATTACATTTGTTCAGTTTGACAAAGTAACGTAACTTATGTTAAAGTGAATGATTATCTTATATAAGTTATACAAAAAACTTGTATATACGTTAGTTCATGATTATCAATCACGTGCCACACAAATATAGACGTATAAAATGCATTACAAAATACTAGCGATACATTTGTGTGAACAGAAACACATTTTGATAGATGCTCCATTTAGATGATATATCACAAGTAATCTTAGGTGAATTATAATACTAGTATTGTTGGTGAGAAATAACAGCTGTTCGAAGTACAGGTGTTATCTCAGTTCCAGCCTTAGGTGCATTTATAAAATTTGCAGTTTACACGATGTCTCTTGTCCATTTTGCATTATTCAAAGTTTTAAAGCAGCTATATTACACATATTATTATGTCACCTATAAATGAATCACACTGCAATGTACTGAACTCTAGGTATCATACCAAATACGATTTTTTATACGATGTCTCTTGTCCATTTTGCATTATTCAAAGTTTTAAAGCAGCTATATTACACATATTATTATGTCACCTATAAATGAATCACACTGCAATGTACTGAACTCTAGGTATCATACCAAATACGATTTTTTATACGATGTCTCTTGTCCATTTTGCATTATTCAAAGTTTTAAAGCAGCTATATTACACAAATTATTATGTCATCTATAAATGAATCACTCTGCAATGTACTGAACTCTAGATATCATACCAAATACGACTTTCAAGTTGTTGAAGCTTCATGCACCTAGTGGCTGGTCATTATACTGTACTCAAAAGCAATTCAACAGAGTTGATATGCTTTTTTTGGGACGCCAGTAAAATGTAAGTGTGAACTTGACCAGCCTCAAATCCCAGAAGTTCAAGATGGAGCAGCCTCGGTGCAAAATGCGCACGTACACACACAAACCTCGATAATAATTATTGTTGTATTTGCATGTCATTAAATCAGATTTACTTTGCAAGTTTTTACTATGTTTATTCAATTTACAGAAAACATTTTATGGTTTGTAAGAATGAACAAATTTCAATAATGCAAATTAAGATGCACTTAATTAAATGTTTAAACATAAACTATTTACATTGATTGCTTTATTACAATTGTAACTTATACTTATAAGAACACCAAAATCATGTTGTGCTGATATGATAATATGTTACATGAACGTAAGTCAGTCACTGTGAAGGAAGCAGTCTTGTCGACATTAATGACATAAAAAACGGAAAAGACTACAGTGTGTTTTAAGGACAATCAGCTATTAACATATAGTTTCTTTGATATTCAATAGTTTTATTACATTAGTAGATACTATATCACCCTAACAACACGTCGGGCAGACGGTGTAAATAAATAACTTCAACTATGATAGTTTAATATCAAGTCTTGTCTAAATTCTTCGCAAGAACATTGCAGCATATTATACGTGCGTAAATGTCAGGCAAATGGTGGGCTAAAATATGGAACTGAACTTATACAATACTAATCTTGGATGAAGCAATGTATTGTGCAATGATTCCACCTTATCGCTAAATCCTACTTTCAGTTCATTCAGTCAACATTTGTGTACAATCTCCAACGAGGCCGTAACTTCAATGAATGTAAAACTTTGCAACAACAATGACCAAGTCTTCGCCCATAGCAATGATAAAGCGTGTAATTTATCACTTTTTTATGTCATGTAAGATTCCACCGAAGTATCAAAACAACGCAATGTATTCTTTATTAGCCATCGGAGTAGTTAAAACGTAGTTACAAATTTAAACAATGAAGGCGTTATTAACGTAGATAATTTTGGAGTCGTTTTGCAACGTTTTATGATTTAGGAGACAAACTGTTCGCCCATACTGACACTATCATTGTAAACAAGCAATGTTACATCAGTTTTTACTTTCAACTTTATTATTGTGAAGACATTTTTATTGATTTAATATGAGCACACTCAAGTTAAAATTTCAATAAGAATTATTTGTTTTCACTGGGGTTTAACGTCGCACCAACAGTTAGGGTCATTTGGCGACTTTCCAGCTTAAGCAGCGGAGAAAAACCCCAGGCGTACACTTAGATAGAACCGCCGACCAGCCGCAATCCAGTCGGGCGGCTTTCTCACGAGTGAAATTTTGACCCGCATGGGATTCGCACTCACAGCCAAAATACGGAGCAAGTTGTAAGCTAAGATATCAACATATAGTGCTGGGAACAAAAGTTAAACTCGATATTAAGATTACATTTTGGGTATAAATGAATTGTATTTTTTGTATATAGGTTGTCTCTTGATCAAGTAGAAGGGTTAGTGGACAAATTGAAAGACTGTCCGCTACTTAGTCGTCGTTTTGATGAGGTAATTTTAATATTGAACAGGTCGTTTAGTGTGTTTTTACTGCATTTAACAACCAAAGTCTAAACTTTAATGTGTTTCATGTATAAATCTGCTATGACTAATGTTAATTGAAGTGTAATCCTTACGTTAGAGGGTACCTGTGGCTGTGGCTGTGTGTTAGTACTTCCGGCGTTGCACGTCACGTGGTCAGGGAAGTCACAGTATCGTGTTGCAGGATTGAATACAAGTCCTGGATGACAATCGGTACGGAATGCAGAGGATGCGGCACAGATGTAGAAGTGGGAACAAGATGTTGGACTGGCGTAGAATCCGTCACTTTTTGATGCACAGTCGAATTCGGTGTTTGAAACTATCGTAAGGTCATGATGCAAACCTCCGGAGCTGTGTGCTTTAATGTATGAAATACTTAATAAATAGTTTTTGTTAATTATAATTGCGAAACAAATGTTAAGTCATTATCATCCGTTTAAGTTGCACCACTGATCAGTCACAATGCATGCACCATCAATAACACTTGCCAATTAAGTATATATAATTAATAAGGATCTAGAAACGATTTGTGCGTAAAATTAACAAACGGGGAGTAATTAAATAGCAATAAATAAGCAATAAGAATTTAATTTCATAGAAAACATGTGATTTCGTATGTGCTACAGAACGTATCAAATAATTGTCAGCTTGTTACACAATTTGTGGATCTTTGCATCATACTGAAGACACATTTAAGATGTGCTAGATTGGCGTCAGCCAGTTGTATCCTAAAAATCGTATTAATGTTAATGAGTGTACCATTAAGAAGCACACGCTGATTTTTACAGTCATTCATACATTCAAACGACACGTAGGCAATAATAACCAAGCTTAGATATTGCAAAATGCTCAGATACCAAAGAATCACACCTTGTGTGGTTGTAGGTGCTGGCATGTCTGTTGCTGGTTTTGGGACGGCCGTGGTTGCTGGAGCGGCCGTGGTTACCGGTTCGGCCTTGGTGGTAGTTCCTTTAGTGGTGATTGGCGCTTGGGCTGTTAAGCAAGTGAAGCACAAATACAACGTAAAAGGTTGAAGCTGACACTTGTGTCGTTTACTTCTAATAGCAAGACACCAAAGCCATTATAAGTTTCTAATTATACATTATTGCACAACAAAGCAAAGTTCAGACAATATTTAACCGCAATGCATGCAGCACACATACCCAGTCTATTAACATTGCCATCATATAGGACACTTAACAGAACTTAAGTCATAGAAAAAAGCAACAAATAAACAATGTGATTAAAACCATGTGTTGTTTATGAGACTGACTGTATCAGCTAGAGTGATGTACCCCCACGAGGTCAACCTATCCACAAAGGACGAACGATACATGGTACATCATATATACTGGCCGTCATAAGAAAGTAACCAGTGAGTGATGATAGTGTAAATAGATAAAGCGCAAATAATCGAAATGAATTTAATTCTGGGAATAGCTGAAGCATTTCATGATATGGTTTATTGTTATCCATTATCGACCATAAAATTGCTGAATACCATTAAAAGTTCATGCTCATTATAATAGGCCAAAATAGAAGAATTTTATGATGGTTACTTTCTTATGACGGCCAATATACAAATGCAGTTTCAAGGGACCAGAGTTCAGATTTACTTTTCTGGTAGAAATCAGGAATCTACTTTATGATATACAGTATAACCCCTGAAAACAGGACTCTGAAAAAAAAGGAATTCTTTAAAAATTGGATGATTTTTCAAGGCCCCATTTGTTTCAATTCATATTCGACAATTATCTGAAAACCGGAATTCTCAGAACACTGGACGTTTGGCACAGTCCGGGATGGGTCCGGATTTCAACAACTATAGTATTCATAGTAAAAGTATCGATGTACATTTAGAAATCGAATGCTTTTTTTACTTTTTTGTATACTTGCATATATTTTTATCATTGCATACAATATCATAAGCGAAAGTCATGAAGTAGAAATGTAAAAAATCAATGTTTTTTCTATATTATGTGATACCATATTTATAACATTTCAACAGGTTTTCGTGTATCAGTGACATTAAACCCTTCACTATTATCTTGTATATTTTCGTTATCGTGATTCACTGGTGTCTGCCTGTGCCTTTAAAAGCTTGCTAACACCGAAACAAGATGAGCATGTGATTTGAACACAGTGTTTTCATTATAAACATTTAAAATTCATCAAGGAAACATTTCGGTAAATGTTAAGAACATAATTAATTTATGTTATGTTGGAGCAAAAATGCGATGTCATTTACATATAACTGAATATTACATAGCCACAATTTCGGTTTTGTCATACATATAATTAAGCATTTAATTAGTACAAATGTGAATTAATTGCTTTTGATAACAGAAAAAGAGATTATAAATTACCAGTAAATCAACTGTATATTAGGTAGCGAACAAAACATAAGTACAATGTATAGTTTAATGGCGATATTTTTAAAATTGCAAAACCAAAGATTGCGTAAATACGGTTATGAAATAATTATCTTATCAATTTCTGGTTAAGAATTAGAATTAGCAATTTCGACAAATTGAACATAAAACATTTCATTTCCTCAAAATACTTACAGTACGTTTATACGATAAACATAGATAGATTCAATATCTTGCGAACACAAGCAACAACATTTTTTTTGGGGGGGGGAGGTGGTAGCAATATTTCAGTTGTATACCGGCGCTTATACCTTTAACCTCTTCTCCTGGACTCTGCACCAGTACCGAACTTGCCGTCTGGAAGAATTTACCAATTTTGTCAAATGAATGATCAGCCGTGGCAATGGAGGACGAATAGTCTTAAACTTAATGCTTTAACACAGTAAGCGATCGTCAAAGCTACGGAAATTCCCACATTTTTTGTACACGTGTGTGGAGATACGTTTATCACCATGTCATTTTGTCGTATATGTATATCAAAATGTATAATAAATAAACAGGCAATACAAGAAAAATGATAATTGAGTGACAGCTTATATTAATACGACTAACTAGGTTATGTTATTACGACGCAATGTAGGTAATTCAAACGTAGACGCATATCAAGAATGGTTTAAAGTTCAATGTGTGGTTTGACATTTAGAATCTAAACTCGCTATAATAAAGCTAATGCAGTTTTACTTGAAATTATCATTAATCTTCAAAATAACATGTTGCTAGGTAGATGTACAACTTTCCAACTGTCATCATGAGAGTTTGTGTGTAGTTGAACCACAGCGTCACGTGACCTGAGTTCTGATTTCCGGTCGTGTCTGATATCTCGGAAACTAATGATAAACTACATGCCTTTATAAACATCGTACATAGAATATTTGCCGGTGCGTATTAACATACAGTAAAACCTCGATATTTGGACCACCATCGAGACCCGAAAAATCGGTCGTATTAATTATCAAATTGAATCATAGGGGAAGTTTTGAAAGCCGGTCCGAAAATAAGCGGTCTATTTACAAGGTCGTTATATTGAGGTGGTCGCTACATGGGGTTTTACTGTACAATTCATTACGAGGGTTTTGATATGGATTATCGTACCAGTTGCTCAAAATGGTGAGTTTATTTACTCGCGATAAATGTGTGCCTTAACATTTTGTTACGGTCGGAATTAGAAATGATTGGCACTGAATTTTTGACATTACTTAACAGTATTACGCATATCTTCTCATGTAAGTTTATAGGCTCTGCTAACAGGGCACCGAAACGCATTGTACTGAAGTCATTAACAATAAAACCCCCACATGACTGAAACTATTATTTCACGGTGGCTCAGTTTCAAACATATTTTCTGTCTGTCATTATTTAATTATTTCAACACTATCACAAAATACATCTTATAAAGGTGAAACAGTTGTAAACAGTTTCAATTAACATATTTATAAAACCTTTAAACCAATAATTAATTAAAAATGAATGAGGAAATAAGAGATATGCTGTATCAATGACGTCATACTCATGTGATACAAAGTATGTTAATGCGCTCCTAGCGTTAAAATGTTTAATTGAAATATTTCTACATTATGAGTACAAACACATATGTATCCAGGAAATAAGCTGTTCGAAATTTGCGTTAAAATGTTCTTGCATATAATCATGCACAGCTTAATGTTTATCATTTCAAATTTAGAATTTTGTTACGAAAGATTAAATCTATTCATTTCTTCAGTTAAATTTAATCAAATTAATTAAAGTTTTACATGACGTAGCAACGTTTATTTTTCAGACAACGCGAAACGAACACAACACAACAACCGCACATCGCCGTTCTTATTTTCCGTGACGTCATAGATGACGCCATTATCGCAGCAATGGTATTTTTTGAATGATTATAAATATAGCATTGCTTAGATGCTATTACATGCTGAAATCAACTCGTAAACTCATATTTTAGTTGTTCAATTGCAACGGTACGCATTGAGAAGTGATGACTGAAATCAATGTCGTTGCTAATGGATGTCATTCATAAACAGCAGGTAGATCACAATTGCCAAACAGACACTAGCTACATTCGACACATAGCTAGTCAAAGGCTGCTCAGACTGTTCTGTGGTATATATAATATGTTACTTTCTGGTATGTTTGCTTGCACAAGAACTGCGCATCATTGTCTCGAGCTTACAGTACGATATATTCTAGGACGTTTCACTATAAAATTAAATAACTTCGCCATGCGTGACAAGAGTAGCCGCTGATGTGTTTGTCTCTTTGAAATTAGAATCTTTTATGAATGTACATAAGACAAGTTTGTTTGTTTTTATGTGACTTATTGTCACTGGAGTTTAACGCCCTTTTTCAACATTTTTTCAGTTATATACGACGACCGGCTCACCTTACCAGTTTTCCTGGACTGTATGCTTACCAGTCCTAACTTACCCTTCCACAAGAAGCCAGCAATTTCTCCACATATGGAGGAAAATCGACATTTTTGTCAAATTTTCATAGAAGTGTATGACCTGCCGCAACCGGAATTCGAACCCGGATCTCCGAGTTACAAGTCCAGCGCACTAACCGCTGGACCACGGCCGCAGCTCCTCATAAGAAAAGGGTTCATAGAAAAAAAAAGTTTCCCATCTTACCCAAAATAATACCGTCCTAATCCAAAAAAAAAAAACACTTAACACTTAGGTTCATACAAGAAAAAGGACAACAAAACACATTTTCCTAGAGGGCGCCACCAGTTGCAAAGCTACAGAGGTTCAGAAGCCTTATACTTAATTGTGATACCACTTGCATAAAGAAGCTGAGCATTATACATACAGTACGAAAACACGGTCCTTTCAGCCCAAGTAAGTGAACGTATGCAGGCTGTAGCAAAAGCTACTCCATAATCACAATTATGAGCATCAAGCATCATCTAAAACAATACCTATCATGTAAGCGGAAGAAATGATTTCATAATTATCTTACTTGTTGGTGGGTTTGTTATGACAATAGGCGCCTTTGTAGTAACCATGGGTGGTTTTGTAGTGTGGGCAGGGGCTTGTGTAGTCACCACGGCTGGAGATCCTGTCGTTGTGGTTGTTTGACCTTGGTTTCTATCGATGATAAATTGTGTACATAGTTATGTTGCATAGAATCAAAGTTATGCTTATGCGTGTGATATTTAAATTTGAACCCGTGCGTGCGAGAAAACTCGTGCGCTGATTCCCGTTATCACACCTTACTTATGAATGTGGAGCAAAAAATGCACCGGGTCCAAGGTTATAATACTTGATAACAATCTCTGAGCTCAACCTCAATTCCAATCTCAAAGCATTATAGTTGAAAAGACATATATAAAAACATATTCAGGTCAATTATGCTGTCAGAATAATGTATCAATAATATCATTATTACCTTATCATAATTAAATTTGAAACATCGAAAGACAAAGTATGAAATTTGAGCTCAGAGACCGATCTTCAAGTTTTATAACATTAGGGCCAGATGTTGTACACAAAACACAAAGACAGTTGTATTAGTTGATGCTCGGTTTTTTTTTGTTTTAGTTCACACTTAATTATTTGTTATATTACATAATACTTTGGACTGATACGGAATATCAAATATACTTAACCCCTTTAAAACAGTGTGATTTTGCACGGGAATCCCAGCTGGTTTTAATTTGATTACATTTAAGGACACTAGCAAATTACTTTTTTGTCATATTTCAATAAATTCTTTGACAAATCAAGCATATTCAGCTAAGCGTTCTCATTTAAGACATTGTTTTAAACACGGAGGTGTAGAATATCAAATAGTTGTTTTTAAGTCTGATACAAAAATGCAACACAATAAAAATGCATTTTAAGCTGTTAAGTATATTATAGTCGAGAACAATGAAAATTCGTACTAGATATTTATCTGCATGGTGAAGATAATACAATTTGATAAGATATCAATCAATTGCCGGGAAAATGAGACATGCGATGAAAGTGGACTTTAAATTATGTGGTTGCGATCGAAAAAGCTAGTACTACGCTTTCAATAATTCATTTATATGTACTTGATCGATTGAAACCATAAAATTCGTTGAAACATTAGGTATGTTTGTGGGCTCGGCGAATGACTTTCAATTTTTTTTTAAACCACATCAAGTGCTTCGTCAAAATGCGTAACACAAAACCATTTCCTTTCTGATTTTGGTCTGAGTTCAAAGTCTGCTCGACAAAAATACCTTTCACAATGATTTAAATTTGTCATTTAATAGAAATTGATAAAAATAGAGGAAAGTGCCTTATTTATTGCGTGCAAAATGATAAATAGGCGGTAAATATTACCAATACATCCGAGTACTATTCATAGTGCGTTAAACATAAATTCTTAGAAAACCGAGCTTGTTTGTTTTCATTTAAAATCAGTGAAATATATCTTGATTTCAGATTTAAAGGATCAGTATATCACACGGAATATACTTACACTGGTCCTGTGGCAGCATTAGCCTCAGCGACAATAGCATTCAACAAGGGGTATTTGCCCTGACCACACATGCCGCTAAAGTCATCCAAATCGAGTGCCCACACCATAACACCACCAAAATGTTCTTGTTTTATATAATCAACCTGAGTGAGAATGCAGAATATGTACGTATATCTGAATGAGACATTGGTTGAGATCAAAGGCGTTATTTAAATGGTTTTAAAGGCAACCGGTCATGTGTCTGGACACATAGTCTAGCGTTAAGATGCACTAACATACATGTCGAAAAACATGATTGTGTATTAAGGTTCTTGGTTTTGTATCAAGGATCTGACTTGTGTGTAGTGTTCTTTAATTGTGTATCAATGCCCTGGTGTGCGAATCTAGACATTTGGTTGTGTGTGGATACCTATGTAAGGAGTTGTTGTTGTTAAAACGTAGGTTCAGATTCGTATTCGTGTATTAGGCCTCGTATTTGGATATCTAGACTCGTATTTGGGTATCTAGATTCGTATTTGGATATCTAGACTAGTATTTGGGTATCTTGACTATTATTTGGGTATCTACACTAGTATTTGGGTATCTAGACTAGTATTTGGGTATCTTGACTATTATTTGGGTATCTACACTAGTATTTGGGTATCTAGACTAGTATTTGGGTATCTTGACTATTATTTGGGTATCTAGACTAGTATTTGGGTATCTAGACTAGTATTTGGGTATCTTGACTATTATTTGGGTATCTAGACTAGTATTTGGGTATCTAGACTAGTATCCAGACTAGTATTTGTGTATCTAGACTAGTATTTGGGTATCTTGACTAGTATTTGGGTATCTAGACTAGTATTTGGGTATCTTGACTAGTATTTGGGTATCTAGACTAGTATTTGGGTATCTAGACTAGTATTTGGGTATCTAGACTATTATTTGGGTATCTAGACTAGTATTTGAGTATCTAGACTAGTATTTGGGTATCTAGACTAGTATTTGGGTATCTTGACTAGTATTTGGGTATCTAGACTAGTATTTGGGTATCTAGATTCGTATTTTGGTATCTAGACTAGTATTTGGGTTTCTAGACTAGTATTTGGGTATCTAGATTCGTATTTGGGTATCTTGACTAGTATTTGGGTATCTAGACTAGTATTTGGGTATCTAGATTCGTATTTGGGTATCTTGACTAGTATTTGGGTATCTAGACTAGTATTTGGGTATCTAGATTCGTATTTGGGTATCTAGACTCGTATTTGGATATCTAGACTCGTATTTGGGTGTCTAGACTCGTATTGGAGTATCTCGACTCATATTTGGATATCTCGACTCGTATTTGGATATCTAGATTCATATTCGGATATCTAGACTCGTATTTGGGTATCTCGATTAATATTTGGGTATCAAGACTCAGATGACCGGATTTGATTTTGAATGTGTGTATCTTTGAATTGTGGTCATGATTTTTTTTATATTTTAAGGGATTGATGCTGGTTATATTGCATCGTTTTTGTATGAAATGGTTGTCCCCTTTGAGTCAACAGATTACGTACAGTGCAATAAATTAAAGACACATTTAATTTATTTCGTTTTACTGCTTTGCATATTAAGTGCAGGCTACGGTTCATTTTAATATTTGGTTTAGTTTTAATCAATCTTAATCATAAAATGCGCTCGTGATATGTTGGAAATTTTACATCACAAGTAAACGAATAAAGAATAATTACAATGAAGAAAACAATGTACGAGTATGTATGTACAAAAAAAGAATAAGCGCCGCTTACTTAAAATATATCAACTTTATATTTTTAAATTCTACTTTGAAATATTTTCATCAATTATTTTAAATTTAAAACCAAAACAGTTTTTTCACAGCTGAACAGTGCCTGTGGTTGTTATACCACGGCTTATTAGTTTTCGTTATATTTATAATGTTCAAAATGGCTTATTTCATTAACTACATATGTATATTATCTGCGCGAAGTAATATCCAGAGAGTATCAGATGTGCACCATGTGTATATAGGCATTTACTGGATCCCAATGGCAACAATATATCTTGGTTAGGAAGCAAAGCTCGAAAGAGTGAGGTATGAATTATTAAGATTCTTAACCAATTCATTATCTATAGGAATGTTTTTTACGGTCATATAGTATTAATTAAGTAATGTTTAGTAAATTCCTAGCGTTTAGTCCATGTAGATTTAGAACATATCATATGTTAGAATATACAACTCACGTGTCAGTAGTGGTAATTGTAAAAAAATAAAACCATACGAGAAGAGAGGAGATTTCGCTTATAGTGAATTATATCATAAATTATGCTTACAATGACTGAACTTACGCACCATTTAACCCCTAGTCATATATAAATTATATAAAATGACAATATTGAATGCAAATGTGCTTTGTCGTGATTCAAATTTTGATAACGCGGTAATTCATTTGTTTTTCGCTATATTTTTTGTGTGAAATTAAACAATAAAAATGATTAATGCTACTATAATCGTCAAATCATCAGCAACAGGACGTGTACAGGGCGACTAGCTATATTTATTAATGAACTTCTAAAACTTAAAGATATGTAGGTTAGTGGGATAAAGGACAGATAGGCAGAAATAAGGAAAATATCGTTCTTATCATACATCAAAACGTATGTACAGAACCGTTGTATCATAATAGCCCATATGTTCAGTAAGTGTGTAAGTTATTACAATGAAGTAAGAATAAATTACGAGAAATATTTGTCATTTTACATATAAATGATATTTATATTATACATCGTGATATATCTTCAACAACGTTTTTTACGTTTTATCGCGTATATAAACAGTATGTACGAAGAACAACGGAGTTCTATAAATCTACGGCAATACCCTATCGTAAGAATATCACTATTTTTGTGCATCGAACTATGGAAACATATACATGCCACAGCTTGCACTTGTGGAAAGTTTCGTATGGTGAAGTATTAGAACTTAGCGCATATAATTCACAGGAATTCATGCTATTATCGAAATTTAAACTACCTAAGACGGTCTGCTTTGTATACTCCTAAGAAATCAATTTTCAGAAATGCATGATTATATGAACTGTTCCTTTATGTCCTTCACCACCACTCTCTTTCTCTCTCTTTAATATTCTTGTGAATTAACTGTATGCAGTAAAACCTCGTTATCTCGAGGAGTCATTGGAGCAGACTGAATGCTCGAGATAAACGTGGTGCTTGCAATTACAAAGTTCGATAGCTGAATACTATACTCAAGAACAAGAATTGATCGCACTGTAAAAATTCAACGAGATAAGTCGAGTGCTTGTTATATCGATAACGATAACGAAGTTTTACTGTAATTATACAATCTTTGTAAAATATACAATCTTTGTAAAATAATACTCTCAATTTCCCAAGGGAAGACACTACCAACAATCAACATATGTTCTAACCTTCAGTTTCACACTGTCAGGGTCATCATAACCAACCCAAAGGTCACCATCTACCATGTATGGAACTTTCTGTTCTGGTTCATAATACTTCTTGGCTCCAGCCTGTAGCTTTTTGCAAACCTGAAATATCAAATTAATGGTTTTGAATTGACTGATTGATGAGTTCGGGTTCAAATTGCTTGAAAACTAGTTTTCTTCCATCGTTTGTGTCTCATTATGACATACCATTTCATTTATGACGATATTTGACAAGGTATTAATCAACACGATAAATGATTCATAAATTGGGATATCCCAATCTAAAAAAGTGATTCGTCCTCCCGAATCTGTACTCGAGCATTCAAGGAAAGAAACAAAACTAACCGTAACAGTTAAAATAATATGGATTGGGAAATGTGTCAAAAATGCAGAGGAAATAAGAATGGTCGCAATGCTTATCTTAATGTTGTAATCCACTATACTATTTACCTCATAATAAGATTTGAACCCGGCTTCTCTTGTGTACATGCCAGCAGCACCTGCACCGGCAGCATGGCATCCGATTGTGGTGTCGCTTTGTCCATATGGTAGTTTAAAAGATCTTCCGTACAAAGGAACGCCAATGTTCATTTTTTCTCTTGCCGCACCCTTTTGTACCCAATATTTGGCGGCCCAGTCCTGAGGTAGATATCATGCACGCAATCATATTAAGTTAATATGCATATATTTCCCAATAATTTATGTGATTTATGTCTGTTTATTGTGTATTTTATAACTTAAGACAGGACTATCTCTGTGGTAAAGGATGGGTACAAAATGTTATAAATACAATATGTAGAAATCATTTGATATCGTTCCACCCATCAGTGCCATGGCCGTATCTAGGAATTCTTTTTTACTAAACCTTGCCCATTACCGCCCAAATTTTAACCGAGGTACGCGCCTCGGTGTGCCTCAGTGTAGCTACGGCGGTGCACTTTATCAAACCATCAGATAAATCTATTTACAGTTTTCCCTATTGGGCTTGTTGCAGCAGAAACGTACATAGGATATACAGCACCATTTCCAAGAAATAAATTGACCATATTAAGCAACAACGTATTTATAAATGAAGGTGATGGAGTACAATATACACTCTTTCACAATGCAATCATGCTTATAATGGTGTTGTTGTCTGGTACTGCTTAGAGTCAAACGAACTGAGACCTAACTACGAGATTGACAATATAACGCGAAAAACGCCCAGGATAATAATTCTCGATACACATTCAAATATTCTAGTATACCATTCATATCTATTTTAAGTATAATACAAACCACATTAAGAAACGTTTGGTTTCCAACTTCATTGCTTCTACTATACAATGGTGAGTGATGTCCGGTGAAGTCTTCCCATGATCCGTGGAGATCATAGCTCATCAAATTGATGAAATCCAAAAGCCTGTAGCAATAAATGTTATTGTCAAACATCAAGATTTGGTCAAAGTTTTAGTATGAGCTTTATAAATTATACACCATATAACTAAAGTTTAAAAAAAAAATTAAGTCTGTTTCTATGTTTGTATATTCTAACGACTTTTCACTTTAACCCTTGTCACCACTAGTTATTAAGTCATGCATAAACAAATAAGGTTCTAAGCTGCCAAGCGTCTAAGCGTTCGGTTAAATCCATCGCTGGTGTCGACTTATACTCCCGGTGAGAGATGAGCCATATAAGATAATTTTCTTGTTCCAGAAAATTACGATTTGTCCTAGCAGGATTCGAACAGGACACCCATCAATTCCTAATCATGTTTCCCGCCCCTGGATCACTGCTTCTCTTATTCGATTCGATGACAAGTGTAGTAGTATCATTATCTAACAAACCTGTTTGACCATGGTTCAATCCATCCGGTAACCAAAGGCGAAAAAAAGCAATCGTGAACAATAACCTTAATGTGCAAATAATTTTGAATGGAAGAATTATCAGAGGTCTTCTGGAAGAGGCACGCCAGAAAGTCTGGCCGACAGACACCTAGACTAGACAAAAAGCTCTAGGAAACGGCTGACGACCTACTCAGGACGGTGAAGTTCATCACTGCATCGCAGCTGAGGATATAGGACGGCCAGATGGAACGTAGAAGAAACAGAATCAGAGGTCATGACAGTAGATTAACATACTTGAAGAGCATTTTTATTCATTTATGTATTTGAATTGAGATATAGTTGAAGACCATGCTAAAATATATCATAACATTTTACCAGGATTTACACCTCACCTTGAGAGTTGCGGTACTTCGTATGCAGTGTCAATTTTGTCTTTACCAGCACCTACAGCAGCAGACAACAAAAGTGTTTCTTTTCCAGCTGGAACAGCCTCTTTTGAGAACTCGTCACGTAAAGTCTAAAATGAAACATAAGATTATGTATTCAAGATCAACGGACTGATAATTCCGAAATCAAATCAATTTACTATATGATTATGAAACTCTTTGATGCATAAAAATGTTCTAATATCAAATGTATACTAGCCGTCGTAAGAAAGTAACCATCATAAAAATCCTTCTAGTTTGACCTGATATACTGACCTTGAAATTTTAATGGTATACAGCAATTTATGGTTTATAAAGGATAACAATAAACCATATCATGAAATGTTTTAGCTATTTCCAGAATTAATTTCATCTCGATTACTAGCGCTTTGTCTATTTTATACCAACATCACTTACCGGTTACTTTCTTATGATGGCCAGTATAGTTTACCAAAAATCTATAATCATGAATATAAACAATATCTCATGCAACATGATTTCTAAAATCGCCACGATATAAAAATTTTGTATCTACAAGTCTTTATCACTCGCATCAATGAAACATCAGTGTACTAACACTACATAGGGTATAACCCAAAAGCTGGTCTTTATATTTATCTACGTTTTACACGAATTACAAGTAATACCTGGACCAATTGAGTGAATTTCGGTCTATCTCCTGCAGGACTTCCTCTGTTTGCTGGGTACTCCCAATCCAAATCAAGTCCATCAAATCCATTTTTCCTCAGGAAAGCAACTGTGGTTTTTGCGAATTCCTGGCGACCAGCTGCTGACGCTACCATACGTGTGAATGGTGCTGATCCCATATTCCAACCTCCAACAGCAAGCATCAACTTAACGGATGGATTTTGTTTCTTAATAGCGCCGAATCGTTCGTACCTACAGTATAAAAACTTAAAACTTCATGCAAACTTATCTTTGTTTCTGTATAAATGTCAATGTCGAGAGCCTAAGATATCCTTCTGTGAGCTTTTTTAAAATAAATTCAAACAGTTGCACCTAGTCCTCAATCCCTGTTCATTTGTCTGTAGACTAACCCTTTTGTTTGATTTGTTATTCTCTATACAACCATGTTTTGTTTTATTTACTCTGCCAGTTTAGAATTTTCTGTATTGTCCCCATTTTATTTATTTTCCCATTTAATTCCATGCTAGATGTTGCTTTTCTTGTTATTTTTTATGTCGACGTCGGCTAGGAGGCCCTTTTACCGTTGCTTAGACTTTTAGACCTTTTTCATGTATCGGTACACTTTCAGGACAAGAGTTGATGATATTCTTACCAGCTATTACCTTAAGCACTTGTACAATGGCGAAAATATATAACAATATCTTTCATGATGGTAAAGTTTCTAACCTGGAAAATTACTTTTTTTTCGGCGTGTGTTGAATTCACACCGTTATGAGGTTACATTTACTGAGTTTTGCATAAATTTATATGTTCAAGTCATTAAAATGCAAAACGTTTATTTAGTCTAATTTTGAATAATAATTTATCCTCATCCATTGTATGTTTATGCGGAAATCAAACTTTCACTTGATGTATTTAACTATCTTACATTAAATTGTTCTTTCTTATCCAAATGAATGATCGCATCATTATTTTCATTATTCATTACATCACTTGTCGTCAGAAACTTTTGAAAATATATTTTATTCATGTATTTTCCATTCATGACCAGAAAATTACATTTTCTTTGCTTGCTAACCAATAGTTGTCATTCACGGTCAGACGGACGGAAGTTGTGCGCGTTACATTCTGCGTTACTTTCGTGAACAATTTACGATCTTAATCAATCAGATGTTTGATTTATCACTCATCGTTTACATGAAAACAATTTATCGTCAAGGACAGAAATAACATTAAATTTAAAAATACTGCTGAGAAAAGAACTTCACTCGAAGTATGGACAGTTACGTATTGCAATTAATGTCAGAGAGTTATTGCATAAGACTGGTTTTGCGTCGTGTTCCAAATCTACATGCGTAGAAGCAGAACCATAAGAGAAATAGCGTCTCTTTGTTTTCGTCAAAACAATGACAGATCAGCGATACGGCTGTAAGCGCGTATGTTACCACTCTGATATTGTTACTAAATATGGGCATATTCATATACCTATGGTATGTGTCAAGATGTCCTATTAGTAATGAAACAATCTGCCAAAAATGGTGATAAAGTCGTTAATGAGTCTTATGAAAGGAACTTAAAATCCTATGAAAAAAAAAACTTTGTTTCGCCCAATTCAAAGCGTTGAAACAAGTGTTTTATATCTCATGAAGTACGATACAAGATCGTAAAACAATATTGTCGCGTTTATGGAAGGCGTTCAGGATATTTTAATGCCTGCAGCGAATGTTTATTACAAACCAGAGCTGAATATAAGTCATAAACAACGAAAGATTCCATATTTTTTTTAGTACGCACGACACCACAAGCTTGGATCTTAACAAATACGCCCTGTATGAAACATGATACAAACTTGTAAAATGCATGTTTTCATGATAAAATGCGTAACTACGCAAAGCTAAAACGTGCTCCTTAAAAGAATTGAAAATGTTTTCAGTATTGTTGATTCATGATTAGACGATACTGCTTTATATAATCGATCGATTAACGATCACTAGAAACATTTGTAAATGACAAATTTGTGCAAAACAAAAACGACTACGTAATTTACGAGTGAGTCGTAAGTAGTTTACGATCCTCAACTCGAGACTTCGATCCGCGCCATGGCTTTGTCTAACCTGATTTGTAAACGTGTCGCTTACAACAAAGAGAGGAATGCTTGAATTGTGTTAATTAAACTAAATAAGATTCAGAAAATCAGTTACAACTAACAGAATGAAAAACAATCTACTCACATTCCTTTCATCCAGGGTGTTGATTCGTCATTCCATTCGAAGGCGGCCAGATGATTTCCAATCATTTTCGCGAATGCGTAAATGATGTGAGTGCACAAGTTTGGATCAACATTCTCCGGGTAAAACTTCCCTGGTCCATTTCTGTACTGAGCCCAGTTGGTATAGTAACACACTCTTCTGAGTGATGCTGTAAATGATACTTACATCTGAATAGTAGTCGTTGCAATTAATATTTTTTCAGGGGAGACAAATTCAGCAAAATATATCTCAATCGCAAATTTGAGTTGTCTCCCCTAGAAGTTCTTCATGAAATACCGCGCGAGATATGTAAGTATACAATTATCATAAAGTTTCATTCATCCTTATTGTTGCTTAGTTATTTGCATATTTCAGAATTTGGAAAAGATCTGAAAAAAATATAAAAAATAACAGCTTCAGAGTTCAAGCTGAAAGATCATAACTGACGACCCTTACCAGCTGCAGCCCCGAACAACACGAACGTCACTAAAATCAGCGAAAGCTTTGCCATCTGAAAATTAGAATATATAGTATGTAAGATGTAAGTATGTTCAAAGTCAAGTCAAATACCTTTATTCACTCATGAATATCATGTACATTCTTGACAAATGAAGAGCTATTGAACAGAATAGGTAGCCAAGTTACCTAGTAAGGTATCAATAAAAGGACCATGAACCACGTGTCTTGACGAATACTTTGAGATGACCCTTAATGTAGCTCAGCGATGAGGACGTTGATAAAGTAAGTTTTTTTTCTGTTGAAAATTTAATAATTGAATTTGATGTATTGTCAGCAGAAACGTATTCATTTGGAACACAAAGTAAAACGTGGCAACACAAAGGGCCCCAAAAGGGGTCCAGTCCTACTTTAACTATTCTTATCTCTAATATTGACCTCTCATGTTCCTTAAGTTGACATAAACGACGTCCTCTTACAGTTTGTTTCACTCAATTTATTTTGATTTTATTGAAGTGTCTATTTAGAGATATGGGACCGACTCTTATCAGATGAAACAGGAAGATAATAATTTATTTACGATTTGTAGACACCCACCAAACTGTTGTTTTCACAAAAAGAGGAAAACATTCAACCACATGTACTGAAATTTGATTTATATGCAAAAGATATGCATACAAAAGTCCGACTTTGTAGTTTCAATAATTTGTTATGACAAAGGTTTCAGGAACTCGTTAGGGGACGCTGATACCGGGCAACATGTTGCAGAAGGCAAGTCGTATTATCTGTTACCACAAAGGAATTATTTCTGCTTTTACGTCATGTTTTCGTGATATTTTTGCTCGTTGCTATCCCATCTAATTGTATATATATATATATCAATCCTCAAAATTCTAGATAAGGTTCATATAAATTCATATAAATTTAAGTGCGTAATTAGCGATCTTTATAAGACATTTAAAGTTGATTTAACCATATAATATATTGTTCAAAATTTAGTTCTTATCTTGGCCCAACCGATTTAGATTTCTTGACCTAATTGTGATTATAAAATTAATTTGACATGTGCAGGTAAAAAAAGCGCAGCGCGAAGATAACATTTGACACGACCTTTTTCGGTTTCTATTTCTCCAGTACTTCCGGAAAAGACAAGAAGGCCAGTTTTCTATACGAGTTCATTTATAAGAGGATAATTTTGGAAAACTAAATAAAATGCCAATAGAAAATATAGTCAAACCCTTTAACAAAGACCACCCTTTGGAAAGACAAAATGTGACATTTATTACCAGATGACCTTAACTCGGAGGTCAGTTTGTTCAAAATAATCAGTGACGGTTTTTCAAAGAATGGCCTTTATTCATAGGGTTGTCTTTATTCGGAGGTGACTGCAAACACAGGTTTGACTTATGTTGTTCAACTTCAAGTGCATGTTATGGTTTAATTACTAATCAACGATATACTTACACGTTCGAAACGGCATCATGTTTTAAAAATTTAAAGAATCACTGATTTACTGACTAGAGAAGTACGGTACAAGTATAAAAAATGATGAACATACGATAGTCGCCGACAGTGGAAAAATCGTACCTGGTACATAAAATGCAGCAACAATTAATTGTATAAGAGAAAATCAATTGTCGCTATTCATGTCATTGTTCAGCGTAGTATCACTTTTATATACTACATTAGATTGATACAATATTGCAGTAATTTCATCTTCAAGTTCAAATAGCTCAAAACTATTGACTCATGACAATATACATAAATATTACAATACATAATCAAATATTTGTTTCTGAGAGGCGCTAAAAGTTGGATAGTATATTCAGACAAGTCTGTGTTTTAGCGTTTGATGCATTTGTGATTTTTTTATTACAGTCAAAAGACTGTTGTCTACTGGATCGATTCAATACTCAATTGTTGATTTTGGTCTGATTTGGAACACATTTAAAAACACGCGGAAATAAAATTGCACGACAACTACTTAGCAAGCTTCCGTAAAACTCAAGATACACACAAACACTGAATAATTTATGACAATAAACCAGTGTTAAATTATACATTATTTATAGATCTGGAGTTTGACACTCAAGAGAATAAAGAGTGCAAGGTACAGAATTATACATTCTATTCTGTTTAAAAGATCACTGATTAAAACAAACATATTGAATCATTATCAAGTTCATGCCAACATAAAACAAGTGTTCTGCTTGTAGTCCGACACTTACCGCCAAAAGTCTGAATTATTCATCTGAAAATCGGATTTTTGACAAAATTCGTCAAGGATTGGTTTAAAGGTACCGAAACCGTGTTTTCTGTTTATGGTTTGAATGATACGCTGTATTATTTAATTTCTTTGCAACCAAAGAGAAAATTTTGCTTTACTTTGAAGTGAAGTACGCGTAGAGGCCACGAGGAAGCGTCGCCTAAGCCTAAAATAGAACAATTAAAAATTGCGTGTGAATACTTATCTAAATCAATTGTCCTTATATATAAATCTATATGATTTTAATACTAAGATACTTTTTTAGTTTTTCCTCGCCTTAATGTGAACGTAGCAATATTTACAAGACGAAAAGATGCTTACCTTTACATTCCTGGAGACGATATGAGACTTAAAGAGACCAACCAGTCTTATAGACAAGAGGGACAGATAACCTGACTGACCTACTCGGTGCTTTCATTATCTTCCCAACCCTTCATATCAGAAAATTCTGACATAATTTTTCGATACTGACCGAGGCTTTAAAAAGACAGAAATGGGTCACATCAAAATGCTTGGGAGCCAAAATTAAAAGGTCTTAGACAAGGTCAAGAAACAGATCATTACCACTTTTTGTAGGTTCAGCGAGAATTGCCCCATGCCTCAACAGAACATGTATACAAGACAACTGTCTGAAACAAGTTAATCATTTGATCATAATTTTCCTTTACATCGACGTTGTGAAAATTTGACGGAGCACCGTCCAAAAAAGGGTGAAAGTGAACTTTAAAGATCGAAAATAGAAAAAAATCAAAAGTAAATATTTTTTTCTAATTCCATCCAATATTATCAATTAATACTAAAAACGTCTTAATACAAATGTACATTGTACTAAACAGAATAAGACATATCTAATATCTAACACAACACAAGAAAGGTACACTAGTTCATGACGTTGCAGTCCGCATTGCGCAGATTTGACGAGCTCCGTGAATCACGCTTTTCTTGACACAATATCACTTCTAGTGATGTAATTCCAGCAGGCATGTACGTTTTGTACTGCGTGACTTTTATGCACAAATTTGACGAGCTCCATGTCTCAGGCTTTTCTTGACACCATATCTCTTCTAATGATGTAATTCTAGCTGGCATGTACGTTTTGTACTGCGTGACTTTTACGCAGAATTAGGTCGAACGAGTCCGATGACAAGCTTGGAACAAGAGGTTGAATTATTTATAAGACTAATGTCACTCAAGGGCGTTAAACTAGCGAACAATTTAATATAGCAATGTTCATAAAAGTAATATCGAGCAGTGTGAACATGTATGAATTACCTTTACATAAATCTCCGATCAAAAGCAAGATATGATACATACATACAGAAAGCTCAATCTTGGAATTATAGTTTTATGCAATTCTTTCATAGCCAAAGGGTAAGATATAATAACTATAAGATTTTCTAAGGAACAAGTGTTCTTGGAACGTACAAGTCGACTTTGTTCTATTAGACATACATAATATTCAGGGTCCTAAACAGATATCCATCTATGAAACATACACATACTATCACCATTATCAGTATTAAACCATTAACATAGAAATATGTATACATATTCTTGAAGTAGGTTTCACGTGTTTCTCACTTTTTATGGCTTATTTCCTATGTTCTCATTTATATTAAATGTCTCAGTTTGAAGGCCAGGTTCTTCATTCTTTGTTGTTTCCATGTCTTACTTTACTTTTGCGGCACCAATATTCTTTTCCATTTTAGATTCCAAGTCGTCTTACTTGCTTTTCATCATTTCTTCAACATATTTTTTTCTGTAAGTTTTGACGCCCGCTGTTTGGTTTCATTTTAGGACTTTTAAACATATCCCAGGCATTAGTACAAATATTGTACTCTCCGCTCTCTGCATATGTACGTCCTTAGTATTTTTCTATATTTGGTATGCTGCTCCATATAAACTTCTAGATTGAACCTTTGAATATTCCCCGGCTGACCTTCTCATCTGGCGACAATGAAGCATCTTCCCACAGACGACCTTCAATCAAATAGTTCAGAAAGGTCATGAGAACTTAGAGGAACTACTTATGTAAATTAATCATCGTACATTTATTATGTATCATCAAAATTTCATTAATGATGACTACCTTTCTACGCTGTAGACTTTAACAATGTTTGCGTTTATGATTGAATTCAATGAGTAGTTTGCCTGAACATTACCCATTAAATATATGATTAAACATTCTATTTGTGTTTTAACAAGGGAGGTAAAGACAATAATGTAAGCTCAAATACATGTACATTGATATTTGTAAGAGTTACTTCCCTTATATAAAATAGTATTCGCTGGTACGTGTATGATTAATCGATGGGCAATTTACTGTGCACGTAATATGATAAAAAGTACATTATATTTATGAAGCCGATTTCTTATTTTCATCTTTCAATTTTGACTGATAAATCAACCTTCATGAATGTTTGCAAATTATCTTACTTCGTGCAATTTCAATAGGTTTTGTTCAAACAACAAGAGTGACATCACAATGTCGGAAACACTTCAACAATTATAGAAACTGAATCCATTGAAAACCGAGCGTTTCACAGTAACTACGGTGACTTTTTATTTCCTTATATTCAAAATTGTATGCGATACGAGACGTTTATGAAACACAAATTCTCCCACTGACCAGAAAAAAACTAGCTGTATGTATTTCCTAAAGGTCACCATTTGTTAAAAAAGTTTTATTTCTAAGAATATATTGGTTCTCAATGTATTACAAACTAAGTTTTAAAACTGTCCTTTTCAATAGATAGTCCATTTATTATATGTGATACTAGTGTAAAATTTATTTTCGATTTGTGCGAGGATTTCTTTTGCCCCCCAAGAATTTGTTAGTATTGAACACGAAATGCAATGATTTCGCATTAAACGGCGATCTTAAACAGTCAGGTACGGTAGCATAGCGTTATTCACGCATAAAATATAATACAACCAAACTATTTAATTTAATAATTTTCATTTTCTAGGAAAGCAGCGCTCTTTTTGGAAGTTATATTAAATATGCGCTCTTCAAATATTTATTTCATTTAATATTGAACCACCTCCACATTTTTAATTTGTCTCCCGGGTTTTGCGATAAGATTTTGTGGGTGTGATATTCACGTCAATATATGGGTATGGGCTCAGTAAATCATCAGAGAATTAGATTCACTGTATTACCTCCTACAAACAGTTATTATTGAATCTGTAACGCGTTTAAAGACAAAAAAATGCGGTTCATCCTTTAAATAGGAAGCCATAAACCAACCACTGAGTGGGTGGGGTGACGTATGCTTTCTTAATCACTATGGAACAGCGATGGGAGATAAATGAATGAAAGTTTCGGCAAATATTGACATTGAGACAAGTTTGAAATAAAGACAGGCCAAATATGCGTGATCAATTAAATTTGCAAATGAAATCCACGTATTTATAACTTCATTACAACTAGTTATTCTAAGAAATAATTCACCGGAGAAAAATATATTACACCGCAAGTATTTCAGGTTTAGGTTTCATATGACATATGTGTAATATTCTATCTTCGTTTTCATATGACCATGATATTAGTAACATCCGATACATTGTAATTAATGACGATAATCTATTTCAGTAACTCGACATTTTCAGTCACGTGGTTGTTTATTTTTTGTAAGGAATTTCTTCAAAAGTGCGAGATGAAAACCCCTAAAAATCCAAAGTATAGGAAGACACACTTGACGTTTATAAATAAGCTGGAGATGTTGGTGATCTTTTTCCTTCCTCCTAGTTCTAATGGGATTTTCTTATTAAATATAAGCATTATCTTTTTCTCTGAAACACTTTGCCACTGACAAGGTCGACAATATAAATAGTTACAAAACCATTGACATAGCAGTCCGAATGACTTTAGAAAATTAATAGACGCTGCACGGTTCATCTGATCTTTGACTGATTTGGTAAATATTATAATCAGAGTCTCAAATTGAAAAGCGTGATACAAAAGCTTGTTAGAAATCATTTTTTTTTAATAAGAATTGACGTCGCACCAACAACCAGGGTCATTTGGCGACTTTCAAACTTTGGGGGCAGTGGAAGACCCCGGGCATATACTTGGGTACAGCCAACGACCTTCTGTAGGCTAGCTGTACAGCTTCCTCACATGCGAAATTTGGTACTGAGAACTCACAGCGGTGAGAAGGTCGTGATTACTAGGCAGAGACTATTACCACTCGGGCATGGAAGCCCTGCTAGAAATCATAATGACTGTAGAAAATGCAAATTTGTATAGTTTTGTTATAAAGAGATCGATGAAATGGTACTATCATTTGAACTCTTTTCTTGGTGTAGAAATTAAACTGTTCAAACATTCATGTTTATTGATCTTTTTTTCAACCTGGAGTACATTATATAAAGCGGTCGTGAAGTATTTTGAGTAAAAACCTCGTTTAATTCCCATACTTTTGATGAATATAGCGCGAACTCAATATAAATTCACATAAAAATGCTTTGACCAAGCAAAACTCAATGCGAAATTATCGCATTCCTTATTTGGACATATCATGCACCTAATCGAGACTGTCTCTTCATTGGATAATAAATTGTTTTCGTAGCTAAATATGGGCATTTTGTTAGTCTGCACGTCTTATCGCGGTGTCGCATTGCATCATATTGAAAGTACTCGAAATATCCTCTTGTGGTTAATTATATGATTGTACAATAAGCCTGTGTCTAGATTTGTTTATTCTGGATAACTATCATTTATACCATCCCGAAATAAAAGTTCAAATGCACAAGAGTCACGGTAAATTCTACGTTAATTGGCGGAAAAATCTATCCATCATTGATTATATATTTTTCGGCTACATTGCGAAATAATTGGCAATATTTTTTATTAATATAAATTAAATTGCATTTACGTTTCTGATGAGTTGTCAGTAATGGTGTTTCCGGAATTCTAAATTATATATAACTTGTATGTCGTATTTTTTCTTTTCCTTTTTTCTGTTTCACATATCTGTATAAAGTTGTCCTAAAGTCCTTGAAATATCCGATAATATGATCTTCTCCAATGTATGTCCTTATTTATACATGGGTATTTTGTGTAGCATTCATTGTTCGCTTGCTTAATTTATATCCTCCTACATTGTACATGTATTGAATAATGAAATAAACTATCATTATAATATATATTTAATGTTGATTAAACCTTCAGTAATTCTATACCATATCAGGCTAGGAGGTATACGTCTATTTAAGAACACTCAGGATATCCCACAAGTCGGCGAAATAAGTCCCGGAAATTCAGCCAGTGATTTCAATCAGAGGCTAATATTCACTTATAGACCAGGAAGTTAGTGCAAGTACACTTAGAACCTCGGTAGCTTTCACTATTATCAAATATTAAACAGTTGCGCATGACAAAATGGAATTCGATAAGCAAACTTGGTGTTGATACACGATGTTGAAACAGGAAGTTTAAACATGTGACCATACTTAAAAATTCCCTATTTTGTATTATGGTCTGTTCCATTCTATTTTCGCACCATTGTTCCTCTTCCGTTCTTACACTGAAATAGTTACATCGAGTAAATAACTACCTATTACTAATTCTGATTGGGGAATAAAATTTGCTGACGCGAAAATCCAAGGTTAATTATGCTGAATATTCCGCATTAACAAGACTGGATTAGTTCATTGGCAATTGTTTTTTATTTTGAAAGTATACCACTCGCTATTCGCTGCAAATAATTGCACGTAGTGAAGAAAATTTCACGAGAAAGTAAACGTAATTTCAGTATTTTTAATGTCTCATTTGAATCAATATAATTGTCGGCATGTTTTCAAATGCAATAGTGAATAAATGTACGTACGTTGAAATTTATATACAGTCGTGTACAGTATTGGATAGATTGAAGTTGAATATAGGTGGTAAACAGCTGTTTTGAGAGTTTTTCTTTAAATGTTGATACACACTACTAAATTTTGATATTATAGAAAATAATAGTGATACATTTATCTACTATCCGAGATGTTAAGATTAAATTCATTACAATAAGATAAATCTTAAAAGCCGTTACGGAACCTTTTACAAGTGGACGGTGCTCATCGGCGGTTGTCAGGTACAAAACGATCTTTTGAAACACCGTAATGTTTCGATGCATATTTCAGAAATATGACAATTTCGTTTAAAAGCATCGATGTGTGGTATTATTTTCATCATAAGACAAGAAAAAGTAGTCATGTTTACAGTTACCTGACCAAAAACCTGGGTAGGCAGATTGAAAAATTGTTATTTCTTTTCTAAACATACCTCTAGTACTTTTGATGTATGATCCACCCCCCATGTTATTTTCATATTTTTTAAGATTTTGTTGTTAGAAGCGTTCGGGTCAGCGCTAAGAAAGTGGTTCTTTTGTATATTTCTGCATAAAATAATCAAAATACTTTCGCGAAAGTCTACCAGATTTTCATGAAAAAAACGAAGACATTTTCACGAAAATTCAATAGCTTTTCCTGATAGGATTTCTTCACCGGACAGTATACGTACTTATTAAGCGGACGATAAAATATTTTCATGAAAATGAAATATTTTTTCAAGAAAACTTAGACAGCTTTCGCAAAAATTAACTGGCTAAGTGTATGCGGAAATGTGTACACAGAAATATGCCACCATACTTTTGGTAACCGTAAACACGTCTGTTTTTTCTGGTCTCTTTGTAATAGTCACGATATGACAAACAATTCTTTAATTGAATTTAACAGAGCTAACTCGGTAAGGTCCAAGGTCGTGAGATTTACAGTTACCTCCCTTGGCAGATTGTATGTATTTATAAATGTCGTTCAATTCGACGTAGTTTGATTTTGTCGTACTCACTAGCAGGGTCTCTCGTTACTAAGTTATTTTATTTATCGAGCCGATTGTCGGCCGTTTTTTTTTGCTTATCAACTCACGTCGAAATTTTCTTACGCGAATAATTTCGATTATATACGAAATTGTATTAAAAGACCCAGACGCATTTTCGTTTTTTGATGTTTATTGGAATATTAAAACTGGATTTCTGATTAAAAAATTCCCAGATGATTCTGAATTTAGACATTTAGGAATAAATTTTCTGTGAGTCATGGATATTTTAAAAGAAAAATTTGTGAAAATTTATTTTAGCAATGACAGGTACATTTTGAAACAATGAAGAATAATCGTTAATCTTGTTGCTGAGCAAATGTTTTGCTTATTATGCATCTCGATTCTTACTTCAGTAGGTAGCAACACATTTATTTATATTTCATACAACGTTGTCAAAGCAAAACAACACAAGATTTAGTCAATAATTGGTTTTAGTTACGTAGACTGCATGGTTTGTTTAATTTCGTGACAATATGGGTATTTGTGTCATGATATATTAGTAACACGGGTATTACTCATTTTTTTTAATGATTTAAAAGCGTGACATAATTTATAAGGGTGATCTAGAATTGAATATTACAAAATTTAGAACAGAAAATTCTAGCACGTTCGTTGGCTGATTCAGAATTCTGTGCCCGATCGAAGGCAATCAACACATATCTAAATTTAGCCTTTGTTGTGAATGACAAAAATATCTAAAAATAAACATTGCCACGGATTATTTCACAACTACCATGATCTTCGATACAGTCATTGCTTTCGTTTTATTTAAGATAAAAATAGCAAAGTGCACGAACAGTTCACCACCAGACGTCACTCACGCATGCGCAGTAGTTTGTTTACAAGCCGCGTATACTTCACTGCGTCACGGTAACATCGGCTGGTCGATATTGTGTTATCGAAGCTGAACGATGGGAGACCGTGTTTTTATAGCCGATTATATTAAAAAGAAGCGACGTAGGAAGGTAAGATTTTTTCTATTTAATTCAGCAATCTTTACTGAAATTACTGAACTAATTTTCTTTGCATGACAATGTATATTTATTGGTAAAATCGGAGGTTTATTACACCGGTTATACCGTTAAGTCATTATGCTGGATATCAACATATAGGTCTGTGCTTCAAGCAATGAACGAACGTTAATTTGATATAACGTGTATTTACGTTTTCTCTTTGCTGAGAAAACACGTACATTGTACTTTTCCCGTTTTCAACGAGGTTTGGTGGTATTTAATTGCAAACTATACGGTTCCTGTCTATTATCTAATCAGCCCAGTCCCCAGCAGCTTGTTACGTAACATTAGCTGAACCGTCCAAGTATTGAAATATGTTATTGCGATGTTACAATGCTCAGCATCTACTGCGTTGTTCGTTTACGACTGGTTTTAAATACGATTGTGATCATGAAAGCGTATTTAGTTGTACATGTTTGTAAAAGTACGTGGTGCGGTTGAAAATGTGTATATTTATACATGATGTAAGGGCGAATTGTACATCTTGAGTATATAGTTTCCCGTATGAATTGCCGACTTAATGGAAATATTGTACTTTAGCTGTATACAAGTAAAGTTCAAAACGTACAATCGTTAATAACGTGTCAAAGTCCCTTGAGCGTATAGTGTTGATGTTTATACATACATGTATACACTTATACAATATTGTCGTGGTAACAGTATATCGATTAGACTGCGTTATATATTTTGATTTTATTCAACCTAGCTATTGCACAACCGACGCTTTGATAAATATTCAATAAATTAGAGAGTTGGTTGAAATATATTTTTATCGGGAATATCACAGATACAATGTTTATAATACGTGTATGTTTTGACGATTTCTTGGCGTTCGTCTGTACCAATGTTTTTGTTTAATTCGTTGGCTAGGCAGCGAAATCGATACTGAATTATATAATGTGCTGTTTGAAGAGATCGTGTCGTTAACCTATGTAATGTTTTCCGGTATTTTGAGTCATAACACGGGGATAGTGTTTCATTTATTATTCCATTCTGCTAAGCTGTATTGCCACTAGCATTAACCGAATTCTAATCGATAATTTCAGTTCGCGAATCTACGTATAACTGCCTCGGTATTTACATAAACAGGTCACCGCCTTGGGCCAGTTATATTACACAATCTTCACGTTGCAAAACATTAATGTTCAAATGATAAGCGCACAAAATTAACTTTAAATAAAGGTTAAAACTAATGCCGTTGTCATAGAGACGAATTTTCGTAATTACTTCTTAGAAACATTCTGGTGTTTGTTTACTAGGCATGTCTTTTTAGAGTTGTGCGTGTCTGAATAAAACTAGAATAAATTTTAGTGAATTTAGCGAATTCATAAAGATATCGACACCTGTAGAATAAATTTTAGCGAATTTAGCGAATTCATAAAGATGTCGACACCTGACCGATGGTCATTAACACGTTTCTTTACTGGTGATAATTGTATATTCTGAACGCTGTTATAAAATAATGTAACGTAAAGTTTGTTGCTGGTTTGGGGTGGCACTGTTGTACAAAATAAGTTTTGTTCTGAATAATACCGTATAATGGCGTTATGTTGTTTATAAGAAAACGTTTTATGTAGTAGAGTTACGTAATGACGATATTCTTGATCGTTTGAAAAACACTCAATGTACAAATAAAACTATCGTCTTTAATAGAACTGTTGTCATACATATATAGCCACCTTATGATGTCTACTTCGTTTCAGGGTAATATCGAGTACTTGGTGAAGTGGAAAGGATACCCTACCAGGTAAAATATTCAAATACCGATGGAGTGAGAAAGGAGATGGCTGAACGATGGAATGTGAAATGGGGAGGATGAACGAGACAGTGAAAAAGGGAAGGATGAATGAGAGAATGTGAAAGGGGAAGGTGAAAGAGACCTTGAAAAAAAGGAGGATGAATGAGAGAGTGACGAAGGGGAGGGTGAACGAGATAATGATAAATGAGGAATAGAGGGAGAAAGAGAGAGAGGGAGTTGAAGAACGGTTCGAAAAGACCAGGCAACAGTGATGTTTTGCGCGAAAAGTTTATCATATTTAGAATAGCAATCAAAACTGGATGTACGTTGATAATGACATTCATTTCCGGCAGTCACCTATTTCTTTCTTACACTTCGACACTTTGATCTTCTCGAATATTAATTTCAATTAACGCCGTATTTATATTAAGCATTCTTGTCTTACTGTTTTCAAATTATGTGTAAACGTCGATAAATAGTCTAGGTCTTAAAATTATCATTTATCTATCGTATAGTAACGAGAATTTCTAAGTATATGCCAGTCTACCGCACCCCTTTAATCATACCATCCCACGTGAATGTTAAGAATATTACCATGTTTGTCGATTACGCGTCAGTAATATTAATGCTTATATTTAGCACATTGATTCAAGATGTTTAAAACCCTTGAATAGACATTAATATGTCTTTTAAGAAACAAAAAATGACTAAACATTCGCTCTGTCCAATTAACAGAAACTAACGAGCATATGTTGTTGTGATCTTTGTGGCCTAAATACGCGAACTAACTCTAAGTCCATTAAGTGTGTATGAGAATGGCTGAACTCATTTATTAATACACGTTTAAAGCAGAATGACAATATCGGTATGCACTCTAATCTTGCTTTGTTCATCTCTTAAATTGTAAATTTGTTTTGTATGACTTTTGAATTTGACACCTTGTCGTTTATTGATAAATGATACTATTTGGTAACCTAATTAACACAATACGTGTATATCCCACTTGATTTGTGTTGGTAAGTTTAAAACGGGGTCGTCTGGTTTCTTAAGGGCTATAATCTGATCGTAACGTTTCTAGCGGTAACAAATCCTGTTTACTAGAATGATAGTTATTGGTGTTTTCATTTCACGAGGAAGTCCTGAATAGCGCTATATTGTCCGAGAATTTCGGCCCAGGGGACATATGCGGATATTCGTGTTTATGAAAAACTGTAATTAGTACTTTATGTACCAGGTTTTTTTTCTCTCTGTAGCCCGTGCCGTCTAAAGGTGTCTTCTCCTTAGGAAAAAACTTTTAAATCGTGCAGTTTTCCCTTAAAATTTAGCTTGCATAAAATCCTGTCTCAGATTAAATGTTCAAAGGCTAAACAAGAATATAAATGCGCAGTTTCTCTATTTCTGTGGAAGTTAATTTGTTAATATCGAATATAGATATTACACCATTAGCAAGCTACAGCAGGCTATCGTTATTAGATGATCTTCACCTATCATACGATGAGGTTAAAATTGTCACAAACAAAAACCGCGACAAGGAAGTGTGTTTGTTAAGATCAGTCTGTGAACTTTTAAAATATTACCATTGTGTATTAATGATATGGTTTGATTTTTGTTAAGCCATTGATTAAATCATCCTTGTTTACACTGGCATTTAACCGTAATGGCTTTCCATAAGATTTACACCAATTCGATGGAATTCGAGTCTATTCTGAAGTATGATATCATGCGTGCTAAAATGTCGCTGAATATTTAAATGTCAAAGCTGATACGAAGTTGTTTATATATCGATTAGTTCATTTAGGTGCCATTTCAATGTGGCGTAATGAAATAACGCAATTGTAAAAGTGCGAGCTGCGTTAATTGTAGAAGATTGCTTAATGCCATGCTCAATAATTGTTGTAGTGTTGGCGTATCGTTTTCGTAATACAATGTAAATGGGAAATTTCGAAACATTCCGTTTATAAATCATTGCTTAAATCTCTCCGGCACGACATTTATTTTGATCGTTTATAAGCGGTTATGCCATCTCGATGCTTGAGTGTCATAGTGTCGTATCACTTTCACCAGTTTGGACTCTGTACTGTGACTAACCAGATTTTCAACCTTACAGACATCTTTCAGTAACCTCGCTAATTATCTCGATAAACATTAAGTACCTTTCATGCTTGTCTATTTCCTGACACTCGAAATCATTTCGAACTTAGGTTGGAAATCAATTTAAAAGTTTTTAGTGATTATTTTTTTGATAGCAATGTTAATAAAAGCTTTCTCTACAAGAGTCTTCAAATTGTACGTTCCCCAGAGCTTCAGAACCAAGTTAGGCCTTCTTACATCATTCACCGCTTTGCATGTATGGAGTTACGAAAACACCTTCACTTTAAACATATTGTTGTAAAATTACTGATGGTATAAAAATGTTGTGCTGTTTACAGTAACCATTGTGAGTGTCTATTGGGTGTACAGACATGTGTAACAAATCACTGTTGTTTAATATCCTTAACATTTCATTCATACTTATTTTCGTATAATATTCAAATTATGTCGTAGTTTTATTAGTTCAAAAACAAGAACATGTTGGTCCTCTGTTACCAGTAACTGTTCTGTATTATGATGCCATAGTCCCTTTTTATACATGGTGCATTTACAATGCTTATATAAGAATACGGTATTTGGTTTAATATACATGTATACGTATATAATTATGTAATACGATCAATACGGTTGTGCAATGTAATATAATCTTACACAAGGTTGTGTAATACCACAATGTCCTTATTCAGTTAAATATCGTCTTTCGTGATTATTTTGTAATTGTCTTACAACGGTAATCGTGACAGGTAATATCTCGAGTCCATATATACTTTGAGTATACTAATTTGTTCTCAGTTTCTAACAGATTATTAGAACGTAATTATCAAATGTTGCACAATTGTTCAAACATTTTAAAAATACTTTATGATAAAACAGTTTCTTTAAATACTGAATTAGATTCGTCATTGGGTTGAAAATATATGTATGTTACCTGGTGATGAATGTTTCAATCCGGACAAAACATCCGCGCTTCGTGTCAACTAGATCATTATAGAGTAAGCGAATAGAACTGCTATAATATATCAAACTTAATTCATTACTAACCGGGCGTTTTTGCAATGGATTTGTTTACAAATAAGCGACGTCCTAGATTTTTTAACAGCATGTATGATTTAATGACAATATTTGTTCAATTACGTGACAAAAAGTCACGTATATTTACAGGTCTCATGTGACCGAGACTCGAACACCGCGGAAGCTAACGCCCGAATCTGACATTAACAATGTTTAATTAAGCCTATAGTATATATCCTGTACATATTCAACAAGCTGTTTCATCTGGTCAGCTGTTCCTTATACTTGATTCTGAATCATTTTCATAACTCCGAGATTGAAGAGTGCATATATACTTCTTTAAATGCCAAACAATGGTTAATTGTCGGTTGATGTAGACACGTTTACCGATAAAACATCCATTACATGCACAATCACTGCTTATAGTTGCATGAAGCGATAATGTTTCTGTACTAGAACGACATGGTTGTTTTCATTTATGTGAACAAACACATTGATCAGTGCTTCAGTCCTTTTTGTACTCGCGATATGCACGGTAACAACTTCGCTTAGTTATTGACGCCTTTCATACGATGTTTCTTACTAAAATAGATTTACCTAGATTCACCTTAGAGCATATAGGGTTTCGATAAAACGTTGGAATTTAGAACTTCTACGGTTTCGTATTTTTATAAATCACGAAAACGCCTTGAACCACTTCTTAGACGCGTAATTTGGTATCGAATCTGTTCGTTCATTGTAAATATGTAACTACTTTTTGCTTGTGTATCTATTTTATGAATTCTATCATTTTTTTTCTGAAATCGGGAAAGTTTTGTTCAGTTATTGTTTATGTATTAGTTCACCATCCTCTGTCTGTATTTCACGTTTATTTTATTTAAATTTCCTGTTATAGAGATCTTGATTTTCTGTAAAAGATCATTTACATTCAAATACTACGATTGTAAATTGTGCTGCAGTTTGTCTTGAATTTCTCGATTATTGATAGTTGATACAAGGATGGTAACAGTTTAGGGATGGGTTATCGTATTTAGAGGAACTTAATTATCAGGAAGTCGTATAGGAAATGTACGTTGATATGTGTGTGTGGTTGTTTGTTCATGTCACTTAAAATTGTAATTACATCATTATTTAACGAAGGACGTTTTTAAATACGCATTTTATGTGATTTACATTACAATGTTCGCTTGATTGGTGACTGTATTAATATTTTATTAATGTTAAAGGATGTAGCTACTTGAGATTTACGTATGTGCTGTAATACTCACTTACGTGTTAAACTCATCAATCAAGGTGATAAATGATTTAACGCTCATGTAACATGCAATATACTTAAATGTTCATGAACTTATTCATTAACAAAATCAGTGATTAATGAGCATGAAAGATGTCGAATTTCCTCGTTTTGTATAATTTTATTAATCATAAAATTAGTTTATGTTGTGCGCGTTCATCACCTCAGAATTGTAATTTTCATATCTACTTATCACACTATCATATGAAATTGAAAATTCATTCCTTTCTTTGTCCTTATATAGTCATTAATTGGTGAAAATTGTGGTCAATAACGATTAAGATGCTGTTATAAAAACAGTGCCTAACCTGCATTCATTATATTTTCATCCTTCGTTTTTATATAATAAAACTTCTTTAATTTAGCCCCGAGGTAATAAATAACAAAAAAAAAGAAACAGAAAATAAATGCGTGAACACCATTCGCGATTGGGTTAAAAAGTAATACGGGATTATTTCATTGGAAGAATGTCCATAATTGATTCAAATGAAAATTATTTTGACATTACGATTATTTTTGTGTGCAGAAAGCCGACGTAGTTTATATAATTACTACAAAACTATTTATGTATATTTAATGACCCGGATGTTCATTTAGATTGTCACCTAGCAACGACGTTAAATGTAAAACATTAAACATTACAGCTCCTCTGTTGGTCTAGAAATGCTTGATAGGATTTCTATGATTAAGGATCAGTTGATAATGAATCATTAAGTTCACGTTTTCTGACTTTATATCAACGCTATAATTTAATATTCATATATGTACTTTTTCATTTTCCGTCGTCCGATATTTTAATTGATTGAAAAGGGTAACACGTGGTCTTTGTAAAACTCTTTAAATATGTGAATTGATTTCAGACGGTCTTGCGTGATCACCTCAGGTGCTTCCTCGTGCATATTAATGTAAATTTAATTAAAATTTGAGATATTTGATAATTTCATCGTTTCCATATCGATTTCTCGTAGAATTCCGACACTCGCATCTGTCGTTCGAGATTTTGGCGGGAAATAATGGAAATAGGTCGTCTGCAAACAAAGACAATTGTTTCGAAATTTTGTCATTGTTGTATTACAACAATATTCTTTACCCGTGTAATTTATGTACATTAAGTTAATACCTAGCGAAAATATACTGTTATCTGGGGTATGTTTGGGACGTCGACGACAAAATCAAATTACACAACATTCAATGTTTGTCATACTGTACGATTTATGAAATGTTATCCAGCGCCTGTAACGATATGTGCCAACTAATATTCTATCTTAACTTCATTCTTAAACTGATCTGCGGTATAATGGGGTTTGTCATAAGTGTTTTTTATAATCCGCCGCTAGCACATATTCAGGAGTTAATAATTACGTCGAGCTACTGCGAGATATTTCTGCTGCAATTTCAAACATCCGGGGCGCACCCAGAAAACGTGGTTAAAAAGATAAATGTTATGTGCAGCTGTACTTAACATGTGTAATTCCAAGAATTATTTCATTCAGAAACTTTGATATACATGTTGGGGTTTCTAGACTGAGTCTAATTAATTGCTAAAGTTCATCCCAGTATTATTTAGTTAATGTTCTACTATTGTTACGTATTTTTCTTGCATAAGGCCAAAACGATAAATACATGTACCTAGTTCGTAGTTTCCGCTAAATTCCCTAACATATAGGGTCGGTAGGTTGAAATAATATATTTTCTAGCTTTGAGGAGTTCATATGTAAATGAATATACGGTAAAACCTCGATAATGCGACCACCTTCTGGGCCAGAAAAATCGGTCGTTATAATGAGATGGTTTAATTAACAAGTGGAATTATAGAGGAATTCTTGGAAGCCAGTCCGAAGATGAGTGATCGTTCTAACAAAGTGGTCGTAATATTAAGGTGGTTGTTATTTGAGGTTTTACTGTATCCGCATGACAAATTCGATCTAGATCGAAAAATATAGGGCTGGCAGAAAAAAAAACTAGGGTCAGACTGGTGAGCGGAAAACAAGGAACTTGTTTACGTCTAAGTCTTATCAATGACAGAAAGCATTATCACATCGAGAGAAATCTTTATTGTATCTGATGCAAACCAATACATTATGAAAATATTCCTTTGTTATTGCTCGCCTTAAACTCGCTGGACGTTTGAACTGACCTTCAACTGGAGCAGAAATTTTCCTATACGATTGTAAACATGTTTACTATAATGAGTAATGGCTGATTGACGCATGAAACATTTTGAGCTGTAACTTTAGAGCCTTAATGTGATAACATAGAGAAATATATCACAATTTTGATGTGAACAAACCGTGTTTGTGCTAGAAAACATCTGTGCTTCCTGGTAGATTACGCGTACTCGAAAAATCTGGAAAAAACCAACGATTCAATAGAGTTATGGATAAATGATTCTCATAAGAAAACCATTCTTAATACATTCATAATATGTTAACTGTTATCGAATTGGCGTTTATCATCTAATCAATTCTATAGATTGATTTATGATGCAAGTTATTTATGAATAGCTTGAAGCCTTTTTTTATGATGCTCGAAAAACACGTGTTTGAATTGCGAAATAAAAATGAAATCGTGAGTCTTAGTTGAAATGGTTGATTATATACAATAGAGGGCAAGCTGATTCAAAATATCGGTATGTAATATTGTATTGAAAAGATAGGCGGTGTTCTCATTTGTTCGACGGTGGGTGAATAACTCGCACATCTATCTTATCATTCCATCTTTTACAACGTAACTATTACGTCATCGGTTAACACGCCCTATGAAACAAGCAGAGAAATGTTGAAATACAATTTGACTGATCTAATTAGCAGATTTAACGAAATGATTCGTGATATCAAGAATTATGACGTCAGGACGAAAATAATAAATATTTTAATGACATAAACGTACGTATGTTGACTTTTACGAGTCAGAAGAAAATTCAAGGATATTATTAAATCGTTCATTGGGTCAAAACACTCGTTAATTATCACATTATGCTATTCAGATTAATACAGCGAGCGTGATTGTAAAGCAAATTTACCATGAGATATGTATAGTGCATACTAATGTGTTTTTAACGCGGGATAAATTTTATATGGCATTAAATAACAGGTGTATACGCGATGTATTAAATCATTTTTGAAAACCTGTCAGTTCTTTATAACTCATTACCGAAAATTACATTAGGAAATAAATTATTAAGAAAATATCCAACATACTTATTCTTATATAATTTCAGTTACATTGACATTTAATAAAACATTCGTACTTTTAAGTGTTAATCTGTGAGAAATTGAGATAATAAATGCAATGTTCTGGTTTCAAGTGCCCTGTCTTAAGAGTCAAGCGTTTACTGTTACATGTTTACAAAACAGTCAAGATATCACACAAGCCAATTGTACTAGTCAACAAAACAATTGGTGGTTTCGCTTGAAGTATAACTGGCCTACTTTTCGCGCATGTGCAGACGTACATGTTAGAACATTAATTGGCTTGGGTATGTGTTCACACATGCTTATCATGCACAAACCAGCCCCCTTACTATATCGATTAAATAAAATATCGTGAGTCATTCTTCAATGTAAAGACCCTGTTTACTATGTCGACTCCCCCTATACTACGAACACTAGACTAGCTAACCGCTCTTGATAATTAAAGAGCATTGCACTCCACAAATACACAAATTCAGCTTGTAAGAAAAATAATCGCAGATAATTGTTTTGGATTATATAGAGTTCTTATATTTCTAATAATGTCAATTGAAGAAACATTGAAATGTTTAATGCAATCAAAGTGTGTTCGCAGAACGACCAATAGGACAATTGCACCGTTGTGTTTAAAACCGGGTCGTCTTACTGAAACCGGACTTCAAGTGCGTAAACGTAACCCTATGTACCGATTGCCCCTTAATCTGGCCAATGGTATCAGTTCATGTTTATAAAAGATTTGAATAAAAACGTATCACTTTACCGGTAGCGAGTCTAATTTAAGGTAAAATTCTGAAATCTACATTTGAATCTAAGTGTAACCTTATTTTAATACATTACGGCGTTATCATGATATCCGGGTGATCGGTATTGTGGTAAACAACTTGTTATGATAAAATAATATTAACCGGTTCTAATCTGTTTACCGTATATTGTCTTATATTCTTAACAAGCGAACAACGACGCTTTTGTTTAAACATTGTTTTTACAATGAATTGTTTTGCAAAGTCGCCATTTTGTAATAGGATGTTAAAGTACAATTATTATGACAAAACATAATCAGCAAGTTGGCGGAGCTTACTGACATTTATTCGTAATTCTGTCTCATATGTTGTTTAATGCAATCTATCTGTTTCATTTTATTGCGAAATAACATTAACTTATAGGCTGTCGCGGTTTCCATAACCAGCTAATACCTCCTTACGTATGTGTCGTCTCCGCCTAAGTTTGTGAAAGCTTTGTTCCCTGGTCCTTTTTCATGTCTTAATCATGTGTCAGCTTTCGGAGTCTAAATATGAAAACTTCTAGTCTTGTTTTTTATTGCCCGCCCGCTTAGCTAAACAGGTAAAGAACTAGGTCTACAGACCTCGGATATAAAGAGTTCGAGCCCTAGGTATGGCACATATCGTCTAAGGCTATTCGTCACCCACCGTTCATTCACCGGCTGTCAATATGGAGATTAATGATAGTACTGGTGGAGAGCCCAGGAAAGCTGGGTCGGTTGACATCTCGCAGGTACATAATATATCCAAAAAACAGGTACAAAACCTGATAGCTATGCAAAAACTTACTTTCTAATTTTTACTGAGAAAATACATTTTATGTAATAATATTGTTATTGCGTTTCATTGTTCATTCGCTTTCATTAAAGAAGACACAATGTGACACGGTGGTATGCAGTCTCATATTTAAAATTGATACCAGCTGAAGCCCCCCTCCTTGTAATTGGTTACTGCTTGTTTCAAAATATTACAAATACGTCTGTTCTGACTCAGTGTCATCCTCTTATTACATGTATAAGATAATATTGTTTGTATAAGTTCATATGACCGTTAGAATTACGTTGATAGTCGTGTACGCATGAGATTTGCGTCACGCTACCTTATGTCGTAATTTGAATTCTCGCTAAGGACAGATATCATTTCAAAACGTGTCCAAAATGAATCTCCACGTGGTCGCCTCCATTTGACAGTTGAACGTTATGTGTGAAGTAGTCTAGGTTTAAACTACAGTTAATTACATTAACCATCAATTTTTGCTTGCGAGTACATGTTGTATATTGACATTTATTACACACCAACATGTCAATTAAAACCTGTCGTTTTTCTGTCAATTTCCGTTTTCACGCGGAGTTTATTTGCAGTCTTCTTTGTGGTTAGATATTGTATTAACTCATTCTCTTTCTACATCGCCGCTGTAATGTATTCAAGCCGCGAGTAAAATCCCCTGTTTATGGTTTTCTGGTTCACTAGATACATGTAGATTCTGTACTTCCATATTAATTAATGTTCCACGTAGTGGTACAATATTTTGCCACATCAGTCTCTGCACGAAGCCTTTTTAATTGAACTTTGTAAATTTGCATGTTTCATACGTTATGTGCGTATTATGTTAATGAACGTTTGATGATTATTTTGCCGATCACGATGCTGTTAAAAGTCATATCATTGATTGTGATATTTTTAGAAAGATATTGATATTGATAATGATAATGTAGATGATGATTATTTTGACAGCGATGGTTAGGATGATTGTGGTGATGGTGTCGACGATGTTGGCTATGATGATAATGATGATGATAATGTCGATGGTACTTCTGCTGCTGCTGCTGCTGCTGCTGATGATGATGATGCTGATGATGATGATGATGTTAATGTATAACGAAAACACAGTTGTTGATGACTTATCGAGTATCGTTTTTTTTGCAGCGTGATTTATTGATTATGCTTTAAATTTCAGACATTGTACGTGGGAACCGCAGGAAAATATCTTAGACAACTCTTTGATTCGGCAATTTGACGAAGAGTAAGTACATAATTATCTTATTATCAAATACCACTTAGATCACTATTTATATTCCCCTAAACCACAATTAGTTCATTATAATACTTATATACTATTCTTGTTTTGCGTTTCAATTATTCCAGTAGTTCACACGAGTTTTATGAGTTCTGTGGCTTTCTTTTATATTCTGATGTCTTACTCATTCTATCCACGGATGCGGGGTTTGTTGTTCGGTAATCAATCAATGTACTTGTATGTACTTTAATATGCATGACTAACCGAATCTAGAGCTTGCGCTAGATAGCACCGTAACTGTACATTAAGAGAACACAAATTAGTCATCCCATTCGTCACATATTTAACAATATAAGACTCTGAAACTAAATGAGATAAGCTCGGTCATTGAAATGGCTGCTTAAGTGCTATGTGAAATGGGTTTTTTTTGTTGTTGTTTGCTGTTTACTGTTCTGCTATTTCATTAAAATTACAGCTCAACCTCTCCAAAGCAACAGCCTTTGGGAGAAGCAAAATTATGTTTTTGTTGAGAGGTTGTTGTTCTAGAGAGATTAAATTAATAGCTAACGCGTACAGTGGGAAAAATCATGCTGTTGTTGAAGGGAGGTTGTTGCTCAAGAGACGGCCGCTCAGGAGAGGTTGCACTGTGTTAGCAAACATGGCTATCTTGAAATGTGATTTAGTTGCTTAGAATGATTTTTTTTCGAATTAAGCATCAATTAGGAACGTTCAGAGAACAAATTCATAAATATAAAATTATGTCGCGTTGGTATAACGTGTATCTTTGCTTTGAATTACTCTAAATTATCTTTACTCATTTTGAATCATACTAATATAATTTCATTTGTGAACAAGTTGAAGATTATGTGCATGTTCTATTTCTCTTGTACGTATCCTTTCGATATGACTTCGTAATTTCGCTTTTGTCTAAATCAACATACATGCTGCTCAATGATTCATTTCGACAGTTGACTAATACCCTGGAACCGAACTCTGAGTAATTTAAGCATTGGTGAGTAAACGTCTACTGTAAATGACGAATCGCCTATTTAATTGATAACTTGTTTGTCAATCGCCTCAGTATCATCAGCGGTTGCTGCTATTATTTCTTCATCTTTACCGTAAAATAGATCGTTTTTACGCCTCTTTCCAAGTCTGTAATGATTCATAATTACTAATCACGATTTAGCTCCAAATGTTTGTTAAATCTATCGATAATTACTGCAAAATGCCTTCTGTGTGAAGTTATCAGAACGGAATGAAATGTCTATAACGGACAGATTATATTTATTTTAGAATGTTGTTTTTATAGGTATTTAAAATGTTTCTCCTATACATAGAAATGGGTTATAGCACAGTTTAAAGACTTAGATGATCGTGTTGGATTTGATCCAGTAAATGTAAATCAGTTCTGTTGTGTATTACGAAGCGTCACGACAATTTTCCTGGTACCGTAATTATATTCAAATTGTTTTACAATGGTACAATGGCTTGTATTTCATTATGTACATGCACAGTGAATATGCTCTCCTTATTTTTCTCTTTTACATGTTTGTCCAATTCTGTAGTCCATCAAATGCCAGCAGCTCTTATAACCACCTGAGCGTGTATGTGATAGGTTAGGCAGATATTCATGTAATATTATATTTTGTCAAGAAAGTTGTCCAGACATAGAAGACCTCGTTCTTGTCAATGTTCTATATTTCCTAATTATGATATTTTATTATATAATGGAAACTAACAAGGTCAGTTATATTATCTCAAGCAGACAGCGAACAATTATCTAGCGACAAATCCTGAGCTATTTCGTAATAATTTCGCGATCAATACCTAGACATAGATACAGCCGAGGTCGTAACATTCCTGACCGAAATAACTATAGGTTATGTAAGAAGGATAATGCGAATCAAGACCGTGCCGAAATCTGGCCTGGATGTTAGAAAACAGAAGTTCGGTCTCCCCGCTCAAATCTCATATTTTGACTCGTAATGTTTGTATTATTAATTTTGATAAAAACAGTGTTTATGTTTATGATACTATACTATTCTGACTGCAAAATTGATCTTTACTCATTTGAAACAGCTAACTTTTTCAGCCAGAACACATTGAGAATTGGAGTATGATTTGAGCTCGGAGACTGTCCTTAAGATTTATAACCTTAGGGGCCTGGTATGTGATATCGGGATATCGGAGCTTCCTGGTAAAGCAATGCTTTTAAGATTCGGGTTATTTCTGTGTATTGTTTACCTAAAATTTCAAGGTGTCGACTCAAGATGTTTTTGATACAAATCGAATGTTCGTATTCTATGTGATCGCATGCACTTTATGACGTAACACCTTCAAAAACTGCTACTATTTGATTTGTAAATGGTTCTAAAAATGCGTACACTGTGTTTTACGCACGTGGGCTAATGTTGTTATGTTGCTTGAGACGAGGAATCTGTAAATGTTATTCTCTCGTTAGAAATATCAGTACGTCTCTTGTGATTTTACAAGATGATTTGGGATAAATCAAGTCACAAATTTAGTTCATCAATAACAACCATATGGACAGGATACTACGTCATGTCTGAATGAAATTTGTTTCCATCTAAAGAAGCATTTCATCCTTGATATTACTGCGTCATAATTTCCCAAATCATTTTGTTATAATTTACGCGGATAATGATTATTTTAATAGATTGATAACTCCCTTCGTATCTAGGTTAAATATCAGTACTAGGATGATGCTACACATCCCACGCAATATTGTATCTTTTGTTGATTTAATGTCTACAAAACCATTGATAAAAGGCCCTTAAGACAAATATATTGTGTGATGTTTTTATTCAAATCTACTTTAAGGATTATTTTATTAGCATTTACGTCATCTGAGCTATTTTCAGCGTGACGTATTTCGATAAGATACTTGTGTTCAATGACGCAAATTTAGATTTTCTGTCGAAAATAGCTAAATATCGTCATGCAATGTTAAATGTCGCTAATAACCGTCTCTATAGCAGTTTTTACGTGTTAAAGCGAGCTTAGTAAAAAAAAATCCTTTGTATGTTAATGAAATAAATTACCATATTAGATGTTAAAAAGCACTAATGCCTAACTAGGCAGGCATCTTGCCTTGATTTTTTTTCTGAAATTTCTTCAAAATGCAGATTTGTACTTTGATTACAGTAGGCATTTTTGGATAAAGTTTGAGTCGTAGTATTGTCCGGATAATGCAGGGGGTATAAAAAGATTAGTACAAACGAGAAACTTGTAATTAACGCCATGTTTTGTATATTATGGTATGATTATGGATATTTAACGCATGAATGTGAATCCTTTTGTCGAGACATGTACAGTGCAACCTCTCCAGAGCGACCCGCCACCCCTTTAACAAATGCATGATTTTCCCACTGTACAATTTAACGATTACTTTAACCTCTCTAGAGCAATAACCTCTCTACAACAACTCAACTTTTGTAGGAAGTTCGTATAATATTATGAAGTTTTTCAAGTTCATTTTTTCAAACGTGATGCGCCATTTTCATGCTTAATTATCATACATGTGCATACATATACGGGAGATAGAAGTACAACCGTTTGTTTCAATTTCTTTTGAATATCGCCTAATATAACGACCGTTTTATATCAGTTAAATATTTATCATTTAGATACAATAGCTGGATTGAATCAGGCGTGTTTGTCGTGGGAGTTAATCGTCTATTTTCGAGAATTTATCGGTTTGTGTTAGGCGAGAGTAAACCTCAGTTTCCCAATTACGGTGCAGAAGTTGTCGTGGGAGTAATGGTTGCTTAATGTTTTGTAAAATCCTGGAATTTAATAACATTCATGTAATGAATCATAAAATAAGATATCCTTACTTGGGTTTTGAAGCAGTGTATTGATCACTTCACGTTCGGACATCATGACTTCCTCCAATCTATGACGATGACGACAACAAAAACTTGGCAATAATGATCATTTGTTATTCGTCTGTGTATTATGCTTGTCCTTGTGTATCGTTTTCTGTATAAGAGACGATTCTGGAATATTAAATTGCCATTTTTCTAATTACATTAAACCTGATGTATACATTGTGTATGGAACATCTCTTCTCGATGATTCTCTATGGAATTCGTCTGCTAGATCTGGGCGGAGCGCACTTCTGTGTGGCTGATTGTCCTTAGTTGAACTTTTTCTAACCAGTAAACATGTTTATCCGGTAAAATATTCAGCCAAGGTCGCAATTCTCGATATTATTTAGCGAGCTTTCTGCTATCACGAATTGTTAATAGTCTTACGGTGTTTGATATGAATATTTGGATACGTGTCAAAAAAGCACGAATAATTTGTATGTAATTGAACATTTGTAAGCGCGTGCAAGTGAGAATTATGCCATTCACGTGATCCCTAATTGAGTTGCAGACTCGATCAAGTGTACTTGATGAATAATTTCTAACAGTGAATAATTAACCAGGTCAATTGATTGCAATTATTGTTATGACTCATAAAACAAGTGTACAGTTTTTTATGTTTAATTAGAGTTCTCTCAATTCCTTCGTGGCATGCTTGTTGTGGCTATGTTCGAATGGCTTCTAACATTGCTTTATAAAAAGTTTAACAACGAATTAGAACGTAGAGATGTTGCACAGACCTCGTTCGTACGCTCAATGCTGGTGAATTTCAATGCATTTAGGTTCATTCCAAACTCATTCTGTATATTTGACAGTATAAATGATTGATTTACTATTGTTCGGCATCCTGCTAAAACTATTACATTATTATTGTAGACATCTCAAATTCAGTTTTACCTCCAACAGCAAGAAAGAACTGCATAAGTATTTTGTGAGATATAATATATAATTGAAAATGGGTTTTAATCACGCGAATGTTGAATGTATATTTAAGTAACATCAATAATTACACTCCGTCTCGGTAAGGATTGCGAAATAAGCATTAAATAGGATATACAGCCACGAGTGGCACGTGTAAGCTGACTATTCATTGCTGAACCGAAATAAATATATGTACAGTCAAACCTGTGAACAAAAGCCGTCCTTGGGAATGACAAAATGTGGCCTGTATTGACAGTTGGCCTTTATTCGGAGGTCAAATTGTTATAAATAATCAGTGACGGATTTTCAAAGAATGGCCTTCATTCACAGGATGGTCTTTACTTTGTGGTGGATGCAAACACAGGTTTAACTGTAATTCAATGTTCACTTTTACCTAGCCGTATCACCTAGAACTCTAGCTATCAGATAGATACAATGTTATTATTATTATTATTGATTTTTTTTGTATTATTGAATAGTTTATTGGTCTTTTTTTCAGAGGCTATGACCCACGTCGTGTTCGCGCCGCGTGTCGGAAGAAGAAAAGACGACGCAGTGAGGTAAGGCGATATTTTACGGTCTTGATTTATGTATCAGGCGATAGTATGACATCTATCACATGTACGCTATTCAAAGTGTACATCCGGTTCTAACAGGATGCTAGATTGTACATTAAATCACTTACGAATGACTGAAACCGCGCTCTGAGATATTTGACGTGGTTCACTAATTTAGGCATTGTCAATATTTATCTCCGGCAAAATAGAGTTCATTTATTACAAACTCAAGTGGTGAAACAAAAACATGTTGACAAAGACGGCGAATTTCTTGTATGTCTTATAGACCTAACCAAGTCATTTACGTATTCTGGTACTTTTTCCTGTCGTGTGTTATCCATGGCCTTCGTCGATTAAGGCAGAGGTATCCTTTTTGGGATACCGAGTTAATTAGGATTTTTACGACTAAAAGTTTATGGTTATCTTTCATTAAATTTCGGAAACAAAATGGCGGTTGCTTCTTTTATCGAAGCTGGATTCATTTGACTTTGTAGTGTGGGGCATGCATGTCTCTGGTTATAAAATTAAGCCTGACAGTTTTAAGTGTTTATTTCCAGTATCATTTGTTCTTCATTGTTTGCAAGGACTTCCAATGATAATGACCTTGGTGATAACTATTATGTATATCAACGCTACACTTATTGCGCACAATTAACGGTAGTTAGCACTAGAACTGAATTGTACTCATTATATAACGATACAGTATAACCAGTGTTAATGATCATTTGCAAACAACAGTCATCTGTGAACATTTGTCACTTTTTAGTGCATGTTAGGGCGAATAAACCTTTAAATAAGATCACCCGTGTTTAAAGGAGTTTTTTTCTCTCCATTCGATGGTCACTAAACGCAGGTGTGACTGTATGATTGTATATTATTATTCTCCTTTACACATTGATACGTGATCAGTAAATATGGTTTATTTTTAAAATGTGTTATTTGCTACCTAGTTACACATAAATTACGCTTGATGTATTATTTTAAAACCACAAAACATGATATGAAAGTTTGTTTTCTGTATTTATGAAATCGTGCTAATTTGCATATAAATATCGTTGGCAAGTCAGTTATCTAGAACGTTCATTATACTTAATTAGTACGAAATGTTTAATTAATGTCCTTCAGAAAAACCCTAGCCTTAATGACTAAAATATTTCTTTCTATCAATCTGTCGTATTCTTTATTCTACATATTATGCAGCCGCGGCCGTGGTCCAGTGGTTAGTGCACTGGACTTGTAATTATGGAGATCCGGGATCGAATCCCGGTCGCGGCAGGTCATACGCTTTTGTGAAAATATGACAAAAATGTCGATTTCCTCAATATGTGGAGAAGTTGCCGGCTCCTTGTGGAAGGGTAGGTTAGTCCTGGTTAGTACACAGTCCAGGAAAACTGGTTAGGTGAACCGGTCGCCGTATATAACTAAAAAATTACTGAAAAATGGCGTTAGACCCCAGTGACAATAAGTCACAAACATATTATGCAAGGTTTTGCTTGCCCTACATGGCGGAACGAGGAAGTTTTGTCAGTAATGTATTCGTGAAGTACATGCTGTCATTGAGGAAGTTTATGTTAAATTAGAGTTTCGTTTGTGCAAACTTGTTAAATTGTTCTCAAAGTTTTATAAATAGGAGAAATTGTTACGTTATAACTTTAAATCGATTGGTTCAAGCGTTAAACCAATCTACTGCTCAAATTGATAGTAAGACATACTTACGTACATAAAACATGTGATATCTCTACTTGGGTTAACGATTGCTGGTATTGTATGTCACAATAATAAAATATCTATTTTTTTTGTTTCGAATTCATGTCCGGTGTTTTATACCCTAGATAAGTATTTCATCGTTAACGTCAATTACATTGTGTCATTTTATGACAGTCAGGTGTACTTTCAATGACACGTTTTAATTTTAAGCCTGTAAATAATTTAAGTGTCAGACTTAATATAATCAATCCATTAAACGCGCATATCTATCTTGAAAGAAACGGATATTCAAACAAAGTACCAACTCTACAAGTCAATCCAAAGGCTACAAGCCGCATAAAAGTTGAAATTTCATTATATATATTCCAAGTTTTTGGTGGTAAATACAAATTTAATGTTAATACCCCTCCCTATTTACCTGAAAACATTCATGAATAGATTTAATTATCTCTTCAGATAACGGAATCCAGATCGTTGACTTTGCCTTTCTCGGACTCTGATAGTGATCACGAGCGATCGACGCACGACGACTTTCTCAGCAAACATCAGAACAAAGTTTCCCCCGTGTCATTGTCTAAATACGGTGGCGTGTGGCAAACAGATGCTACCAATGAAACACTGGACACTTTGTTTGAAAAGGAGTCTGAAACGGGATCCGAACAAAAGAATCGCAGCTCCGGTAACGATATTATCGATAATAAAGAGAACGCGATTTGTATGAATGAAAGCTCGCGAAAGGATTGCGGCACACTACACAAAAATGGCGGGAAAAGTTGTCATCCGAAAATGAGAGCTAAATTTATGTTCCGCTCTGGTGATTTTGAAAATGTTGACTGGGGATCATGTAATGACTGGAGCAGTTCGGATAATGAGAGTATGAGAGGAATATCAAACAAAGAACTGAGCCAAGATATCTTTGGACTAAGTGTTGGTGATTATGAAAACCCTGCTAAAAGACGACGCCTTAGCACGTTTTCTCTGGATATGTCCAGTACGGCGAGCGAATCAACAATTCCAGCAATCGAAGACCTTGAAAGTCCTACAAATAACGACCATGCTTTAAGCATTGATATTCATTCGTTAAAAGATAGCTCTTCATTATCAATTGACAGTCCATCTATGCCCGAGTATGAATACAGCAGACCAAACAGTTGTCCGTATCTTGAAAGCTCTTTCAAACCCCGACCCTGCAGCCCAATGTTAGATGAAACTCCTTCTATGCCAGTTCTGACAAACGAAACCTTGATCGCATCTGACGAATCCGTATCGTTACCGACGAAAGCCATGGCGACTGAATCAATTGAATCACAAAATCATGTCACTGATGATGTTAAAACAAGAGACAATGTGTTTGTTACTGAAGTGACGCTTGAAAATCTGACTGTGATTATTCAAGAATGTGGTCGCACCAAAGGTTTCTTCAAATGGGAATCATAAACGTGTCCGAACGCTACGAGTTCATGTGATTGCTTGATACAATGTCATCTTTGATCTGTGATCGTTTTGAAAGTGTATGGGAAGAGTATTTTATTTGCAGTTTTGATTGGAGTTTATGTTTACCTTTGTACCATGCATCTATAAACTTAACCTTCTTCTTTGCGCATTCTGTTAACTATCGGAGTATACGGAACAACGCTGTACCATAATCCTACCGATCTTGAGTCTGACTTGTGATCTCATGATTGGTATTGTGCCCTTTTTGTTGCAATATTGTGCTGATTAAATTTATCGTAGTGTATATTCGTAGTGTTCAGGAATGACTAAAAGAATTCCAACTGAGGCGACAACAACTTGTCTTGGATTATGTCTTATGTATGCAGCAACAAAATTCATATCGTGTCGGATTAGTTGAAAAAAATCATAAGGTTCAGTTGTATTGTATTATGTTTTTGTCTAGTTGAATACACACATAATATGTCTAACTCTATGTAACTGACAACGCACGCAAAAGCATTTGTAATTTGTGGAACTAAAGCCGTGGGAGACGTTTGATTCGTATATTTTACGTGAGAAGGTTTATAAACTTCTTGTTCGATGATTTTGAATTATACGTGCATATGTATATTTATTATTTGACTTTGTAGTGAACATAAGTCATTCTTTACCAGCTTCAAAGTACGCTTGCTCTTACACAAATTCGTAATGGAAGGTTAGAAAGATAGTAAACAATGTTTATGTCAAAGTTTTATGGAAAGTGGTGCTTACAACATCGTAAACATCCATTATATACGATTATATAACGTACCTTGCTATTAAGATTCGTTAACCTGTGTGTTGATTAGATCATGTGAATGATGGCGTTTATATAGAAACTTACGTATGTTGTTGTTAAATAAACACCAACTGAGCGAAACCGTTGATACATGAACAAGTCTTTACTGCAATAAAATCTCTATTTCTCTACGTACAATGTGTTGTTTTGTCTTTTCCACTTGTTAGATGTGTTTTTATGTATCTCTTAATGTGATTGTTATCATTGAAAACATTACGGTTGTGGTATAAATAACATATTGTTTAACTGGAAAAACAGATGGTGACTGAAACATATCACTTTGTCATACAACGCGATTTCCGATTTATGGACCGGCACTTTGTGACAAGCATTCAATCAATTTACATAGTAACTGTGGACGTGTTAAATAATTGTTGATTTATTTGTCAAGATGCGACGGTATGTTGAAAAAGCTTAATGCGCTGTGACTTTAAAAAATATGAATGTAGTATCAAGTAATTTAAGAGGAAATTTCAAGCATCAGTGTCTTTCTACATCGAGTGTTTTGAAACCATTTGAATTTGGATTCGTGTCCAAATTAGATGGGGTTAAAATGATCATTTCAAAATTTCAAAATATTATCCGCTGCAATTAGAACAGAACAGAACAGAACAAAACATAATTTTATTAATGACTACTTGTACATAGTAGATAAGTATTCGAATATAAATAATCTCGTGACAATTTAGATCATGTACCATATACGGTTACAAAAAGAAAACACTAAATTCTTAACCATATATAAAAACAGATCTACCAAGTAAAGTCTTGTGATGTAGCCGGTTTGATTCTTCAGGTTTTGGAGTATTTGGCTTATGGAATACTAGGAGTTAAGCATTTGAAATTATGTAATAGGAGGCAGAAATTAAAGTTTCTGATGCGGGGCTCGAACCCGCGACCTTCTGCTTGTAACTCAGCTGTTCTACCAACTGAGCTAATTGGGCTGACGGGCATGCAAACTACCATCAACACATATATAATTCATTTTGTATGTACAACCCTGTTACGATTATTTCAAAAATTTGGACCGACGATTTCGTCCGGATAGCGCAAATTCCAGATTTACAGGAATCCGGAGAAGATTAGTTCCATTTTAAGGCGTTCATTCACTGTCTTGGTTTCCTTACCACAGTTGCCACATCTCAACAACTTTGTATAAAACGTCAGTCCGTTGTTTAATGTAAATCATACACTTTTTTCAAAACAAGTTGATTACCGCAGTTGCCACATCTCAACAACTTCGTATAAAACTTTAGTCCATTGTTTAATGTAAATCATACACTTTTTTTCAAAACAAGTTAATTACCACACAATCATTTACCACAGACCTTTCTGTATTGCTAAATATATCATCATAATTATCGTGTTATAAAAGACGCCAATTTTGTCTATATTGCGTAAATCTTGATTTAGCTCAATTCACTAATCAATCAATTCCATTTGAAAATAGCTACGTATATTTAGAAATATTATATATGTGTCTTATACATGACTCGAACCCTCAACATTAAGATTAATATTGCGAAAACTTAGTGTACGAAAACAAATTTAGACTTATATAAATTTAGGCTATATCTGATTTTGCTTCCTTAGCGTACCTTTTAGAGTAACCAGGATTAGTTTTTGGGGTTTTCTAGAACACACGTAGAAGTCTATTTTAAAATCAGTAGGCGTTTAAGCCCATGTTAACATACAATTTACATACATGACAGAGACGTGATAATTGTCAATGGTTAACATAAGATACTGCTTTATAATATAACTGTCTTACGCAAGTACATAATGAAATAAATTTAAACTTAAGCTATTCAACATGCTCGTATAAAAAAGTCAACGACAATAGACGAAATGTAAGCTTAGTTCAAAATGGTCAAATGAATTGGTGACCATCATCATTAAGGTGGTTTTGAAGTGATGATAAAGAACGCTAGCGGAGAAGGTATACACTATGTTTTTATTTATCTGCTGGAAAATTAATCATCCCGTAACAAAGTTGTTTTATTTACGTGTGTATTGTAATGTGTAAATTAGTTTTATAGATGGGCATGAGAAGATTTGAAGTAAATGTAAATAAACAATGATTAAGTCCATAATTTACGAGTGACAGTGCATTATACACACACTAACATTATTATTAGGAAGACGAATAATTATACAACTTGTATGCACATATGGATAGGGACTTTTTTCTGCTTTGTTTGTGTTTAACGATCATTCTTCGCACACTATTTCACAACGAAGCGCTTTTTTTCCTAACGCCACCAACGTTTGGTGTTGGCAGTTCTTTTCCGGCGTCAGTTGTTACACCTTGATTGGTTTTAATATTAATTAGTCATTTTAATGTTTTATTGTGTATAAGAGATTTGCTGGAGAGGGGTGGTGCATTATGGTCAGTCTAAAATTCACCAAGATACAACATCCTTACGTCGTACAAGTTCCTTATGATATTAAACATCCCTAATATATAATTAAGACTTCTATTGAATCATGACCTTTGTCATTTAGCTCATGATCGATTAATTACACTCTTGATGTAAGACATCTAGAAAGCCTCTCAACATTATCAGGTTCACATTATGGTCATAGCGAACATTAAACTCACTTATTTAATATAAACACCGTAATTAATATCTATTTAAAATCCTGTGAACTTTTGAACCGTCTTTTCTCATGTATTGTGTAAAAATGTAGCTTGAGTAATACCAATATTAAAATGCTTTGTTTCGTGGACTGAACTATCTTCGTAATGTTTTATTGCTCAATTATTCAGTAAGTAGATGGATTGCGTGAATATGAAACAGTAATAAATAATGAACGATGAAGGTATTCTTAATTTACAAAAACAAAAGAAAGGACGTGGACAATAAAACTTACATCAAATATCGATGCACTTTTGAAAAGTTCGAGAGTTAGCGGGAGAGGTCATTTAACGGTGGTATAGATACAATTTAATCACACTCTTGAGCGACAAGCTTGTGTTTTCATCTGTGTTTGCAATTTTACGTGTTTTTGTTTTATTTTACATACTCCATTTTAGAACTTTTGACTCATTTTCCGAAAACTCAGCTCGGAAAGTATGTATCTATATGGTTTGCATTTTTTTCTGATTAATGTCTAAAAATAAAAATGTAACTTTCGGTTTCAAAACGTGTGTGAAATGCGTGATTTTCAAGAAGTGCACTTAATTTAGTGAAAAGGGTTTCTACAGCGAAAAAGATATCAAAAAACTACTATCGTCATTTTAGCCATTAGTCATTTAAGTGTATGTTTTAACAAGCGCAAAATAGGCGTCGAACTGGTATCCAAGAAGCAGACACGTGAGGGGGGGTCTTTTCAATCTGTGTGGACATTTTTGACCACGGAGAGTGCTCAAAGAATTAAATGATACATTTCTACCTTAGGGAAAACATTGCTTCCACTCTGGTGAGTGGCTTCTGAGATTCGTTCTGAAATATTGACGAATCAGAAAAAAAAGTATCATTTTTGTTGAATACAAGAATGAAGCTAAAATCAAAATCAATGCCAACAATGGAGGCCATACCACCACGACGCTAGAAAATATTGAAAATGGAAGTCTCGTTTTCGTTATAGTATGATTAATTAGAGAATTGATACGTAATCTGTTCCCGCGATAGGATGTCAATTGAAATGTCTACTTTCTGGCACATTTCCTCAAATACACACCACGGGACAAGTGTCGCGGTCGTGGCATTGATGAGATATGATATCTACATCTTTAAGTTATACACAAACATGCGCCTGATGTTGCTGCATCGTATACTTTACAGTATTCGTCAAAGACGTTTTTGTCCTCTTGATAAACACGGTTTTCTTTAAATTTAAAATTTCCGCATTTGGAGCCCGCATTCGAGTATTAAAGTATGGCATAACTATGGATTCCTTAAAGAGCATAAAGCAGGGAAATTTTATATGTTGACAAACAAGTATATTTTATAAATAATTATAAGCTTTGATATGTTTCTTATATACTTACCCTCTCGTTATCTGTGGACAGCGAAGAAAGCCAGACAATTTCCAAAGACGTGTCAATCCAATAATACAATTACACTTACTTGTTAGTGATAATGTATTGTCATAAATGACCGGAATCTGAACTCATGGAATAGACATTTACCTAACATGTTTTCGAAAACAGACTCTGAAACATTTAATGAAGGTAATGGTAAACTGAATATAGGAATTTAAGAGCTTCGTTTGTGGGCACGCAATAATATACCACTTCATTAATTTTTCTTCGACGATATATCACTTTAATGCGATTTGTATAGCGATACTCTGATTCGAAAATATGATTATCATGTGTATTTATGTCTTTCTTTTCCCAGAAATATAAATGTGATATCGTACTCAGTAACACGACACGATGTTTGTTAAGCTGTTTATGGGTGTTTGGACAATCTTTAATGGACGCATCCCTTTATGATATGGACTAGAAATAGAAAATGATTCTCCTCAAAATCATACGAAATTTCCCACTTTCCGCAAAACACTACCTTCCCGACCCCCCCCCAACCTAAGACCACCCAACGCATAATGCCATACAAAGAATAGAAGACAAAACACAGTCTCCTGTCGGGTATTGCCTTCGAACGATATGAAAGGAAGCTACAAGGGGTTTTAAAATATTTTAGAAGGCCCAACCTCACACTTACCCTTGGGGAAAGAAAATATTAAATACATGTAAATGATAAACAAATGCAAAAAAGACTTTACAATGAACAGAAATCATAATGAACGGCGAGTGATTCTTAAAGGAAAAGAGGGTATACTGGTTTCTTGTAGTTAACATTTTACCACGATCAGATTTTGTTTTTGTTTTTATGTGACTTATTGTCACTGGGGTTTAACGCCGTTTTTCTACAAGTTTTCAGTTATATACGACGACCGGTTCACTTAATCAGTATTCCAGGGCTATATACTAACCAGTACTATCTTACCCTTCCCAAAGGAGCCGACAACTTCTCCACATATTGAGGAATATCGACATTTTACCACGATCAGAGTTGAGTACACACTATATATACACGGTAAAATTCCGACAATAACATATATATCGTATGATATATATATAAATATGACAAAATACCTGATATATTGATATACACCTACCTAGTCCCCCTCAGTTCAATAGCTGAACAATGAAAATTATTTTCCGCTAGTCTAAACAATATTAGGCCATTGTCTTGAAATTTTGTGAATAAGCTGTCTGTGGCTTTTGGAGCAATTTCAAACCGCAAATTAATTATTGAATGCGTGTCTGCGTGGTCATTATTTAAAAAAGCGGTTTTAAACGGGGAAATTATAACAGATGTATACAAATACATTCCACGTCAGTTCATTGGAGCTGAACAAAACAACTGCATATCACTAAAAGTCATAAGGGTATATGTGCATTAAGATCACATTTATCACATACCATTATACACTATCCATTCAACGCGTGGCAATTTTGGCCTTAATACACAATTAAACATCACCCTTTCAACATGCTACCCCCATAGGTCACTGCAATACAGGTGTTTTTTGCTGAAAAATTTTTTTTGGCTTCATATTTAGTAGACAATGGTAATGAGCAATTTTAAGAACATCTATTCTTGGTTATTTAAATTCCATAAACAAGAAGTTCAATTATTTCTTTAGTAACCAGGGGGCCTCGGCCGTGGTCCAGTGGTTAGTGCGCTGGACTTGTAACCCGGAGATGCAGGTTGGAATCTCGGTCGCGATAGGTCTTACCCATCCATGAAAAATTGACAAAAATATCGCTTTTCCTCCGTATGTGGAGAAGTTGCCGGCTCCTTGTGGATGGGCAAGTTAGTACTGGCTTGTATAAAGTTTAAGAAAACTGGTTAGGTGAACCGGTCGCCGCATATTACTGAAAATTGAAAAATGGCGTTAAACCCCAGTGACATAAAAGCGGAACAAAAAAACAAACAAACAAAAATGAAAACAGGGAATCGATACTTAATCGGCCATTTATCATCTTTTCGTATGAATGACATTTATATCTCATGAATATTACAGGTGTCTTAATGCAGACAGACAAATCTGCGGAACCACAGTTCTCAGATCTTAATGCATTACAAAAAGAACATTATATCTTTGTCAAATTGACAAGTTGCTAGGAAACCAATATTTAATCTATAAGTGGTCAACTTTACGCGGAAAATTGCTTAACCGTATCATTATTTGCGTGTAAAATTAATTAACTTCTTGTTTAGGTGTATAAACGCTGGTGAAACGTTGTCAGTTACACGCTCGTTATGTTGTTTTTATTTACTTACGTTGCAAATTATATGAAAATCAGACCTTGAACTTATACTCATGTATCCACCGCTTGTGGTTGGCTGGGCTATATCAATAAGCATGTTTTATCAGTACTGTTATTCACTGTTTCATGGAAAAATAAAACCACACGTTTCAATTATAAATATAATTTTTGTATGCGTTGCTCAATGTCAAAGCGTTCTCTAGGAATTAATCATTATACTTAAACGACTGCTAGTGAAGAGAACGCACAGATGTAAAGTTTCTTTTTTAGAAACCAATGTTAGAATTATATATGCGCTGATTCCAGAAAATGTTTTTGCATTCTCATATGACACATTTTGAGCTGTTGGAAATGATTAAGATGATTGCATCATGCATATTGTCCAATATACAAACGCACTATAATTATATGTGTACCATTTACATATTCTGGCTACTTCAGAGGCACGTTGCAGTTTAACAACATAAAATTTTGTAGTTCATTAAACACAGCATCAACTTATCAACGGTAGCCTGTGTGGTTTACAGAAATGGTAACCTGTGTGGTTTACAGAGATGGTAGTTTGTGTGGTTTACAGAGATGGTAGCTTGTGTGGTTTACAGAGATGGTAACCTGCTTGGTTTACAGGGACGGTAGCTTGTGTGGTTTACAGAGATTGTAGCTTGTGTGGTTTACAGAGATGGTAGCCTGTGTGGTTTACAGAGATTGTAACTTGTGTGATTTACAGAGATTGTAGCTTGTGTGGTTTACAGAGATGGTAGCCTGTGTGGTTTACAGAGATTGTAGCCTGTGTGGTTTACAGAGATTGTAGCCTGTGTGGTTTACAGAGATTGTAGCTTGTGTGATTTACAGAGATGGTAGCCTGTGTGGTTTACAGAGATGGTAGCTTGTGTGGTTTACAGAGATGGTAGCCTGTGTGGTTTACAGAGATGGTAGCCTGTGTGGTTTACAGAGACGGTAGCTTGTGTGGTTTTCAGAGATGGTAGCTTGTGTGGTTTACAGAGATGGTAGCTTGTGTGGTTTACAGAGACGGTAGCTTGCGTGGTTTACTCAAACAGTAGCTCAAGTGTTTTGTGCAGGCGACAGGGTTTACGACTGTCGTTAGCAACCCTGGTAAGTTTCTCCATGGCAGTATTACTAAATATTACATTTTTATGCTTATTACTGTATTATTTGACACCCAACACTAATCCAAATGTGACAGGCTTGGTTTTGGGGGGGAAGGTACGTGAGACATCATAACCACACTGTATATTTACGGTAAGAAAGCGGACAGCTTTCGTTACGCTCTAATGAAATGTGTATTGATTTTATATTTAATGCGTAAATTTAATCAGTTGATACTTGTAACTCATCACTTGAAGGGTAGGTTTGATTTTTATAGGTTTTTTACATGTTTTCAATGGTACTTCTCCATAAGTTTCCGAGTTCTCAATACTAGATGTAGGGCATCATTTTATCATTATTTTTTCACCGGGTTTAACGCCTTTTTTCAACAAGTTTTCAGTTATATACGGCGGCCGGTTCACCTTACCAGTTTTCATGGACTATATTCTAACCAGTACTAGCTTACCCTTCCACAAGGAGCCGACAACTTCTCCACATAGGGATGAAAATCGACATTTTGTCATATTTTCATAGAAGAATATAACCTGCCGCGGCCGAGATTTGAACCCGGATCGTCGTGTTACAAGTCCTATGCACTAACCACTGGACCACAGTCGTGGCCCCTCATTATTGAATAGCAGGTATAAGTAATACGTTTGATATAGTTGATGAGTGTAATAAGATTCTACGTTTTCATCATTTTGCGATTTCGTTAAACGCGCGAAATGTAAGCTTCCGGTAGTATATATCTTCTCTTCTTTATATCACATTCTTTACCCCTATCCACCACTATTCCATATTGCAGATAATATAATCAGTTTGCACTGAAATGCACGGCGAGTGAAAAATGCATGATTTATACCACATATCGGTAAGTATTACATGTATGTAGTACATTGTTTGTTTTGTTCATATGTGACTCATTGTCACTGGGGTTTAACGCCGCTTTTCAACGTTTTTTTAGTTATATACGGCGACCGGTTCACCTAACCAGTTTTTTCTGGACTGCATGCTAGCCAGTACTAACTTGTCCTTTCACAAAGAGCCGGCAACTTCTCCACATATAGAGGAAAATCAATATTTTTATCACATTTTTATGGAAGGGTAAGACCTATCGCGACCGGGATTCCAACCTGCATCTCTCCGGGCTACAAGTCCAGCGCACTAACCACTGGACCACGGCCGCGGCCTCATAGAACATTGTACTTGTATTTTCTTGAACATTGTTATGTATTTTTACGTATGTCATTTGTGTAATATTTATTTGTAACATGTTGATAAATGTATTTCGCTTAATATTGACGATGTATATTATTAATAAGTATGCCATTAGTACATCATATTGATCCTTTGTTATATGTATATTTTCAGGTTATATTGCTATTTTCTGCTTGTCCGCTATTACAACTACATTGTATTTCTACAGCATTGCATGAATTGTATTTATATAATATACTAGTCTATATTTGTACTGAAACCGTTTTGGTCATCGCTGATTAGGCCTACACAATATACCCGAAGTACCCGAGGAGTAACACATACATCATGAGGAGAAGTTGGCAATATCTCTCATACCTACCACTTCAATGTTACGACGATCTAATTTATCAAACCTTTACTTTTGGACCGGATTTCAGTACACGTTAAAGAAATATACTGGCCGCCATAAGAAAGTAACTTGTAAGTGATGTTGGTATAAAATAGACAAAGCGCAAGTAATTGAAATGAATTGAATTCTGGGAATAGCTGAAACATTTCACGATATGGTTTATTGTTATCCATTATTGACCATAAAATTGTTGTACACCATTAAAATTTCATGCTCAGTATATTAGGTCAAAATAGAAGAATTTTTATGATGGTTACTTTCTAATGACGGCCAGTATATTTCTTTAACGTTTCAGCTCGGTAATGAATACAACTATATGTTTATTTTGGGGTTTTAAAAGTGGTTTTAATTTCGAGGTTTTCGTGTTTCTTTATCTTTTGTTTATGTAAGAGTGATAGATCGATTTGCATGCGCGTTACCGTTAATGACTTGCTGAGTAAAGATCCGTGTGTGTTTAAAGGGAAGTAATTCTGGCATACATCACTAGAGTCATACAACATTACCGTCCCTTTTGTATAGCTATATATAAATATGAATTGCAAAAGAAAATTAAGTATTTTTGTGCTATTATAATTTGTTCATTTATCATACGGGCGTTGAAATACAGTAAACGATTATTTCTACATTGCCAATGTACATTGCTCATTCACATAAAATGTCACCCAAGTAGTGAACAAAAAATGGTTTTGAAATAAATATTCCTGATATATACTGATGACCGCTTTTGTTGAGTTCACTTTTCGCTGACAGCAAGGATTGTCCGACTGATTCTTTTCTAAAATACAAATAAAACAAAATCACTGTAATTGAGGTTGCTTTTGTTTATGATGCGATAGTAATTCCAGTATAACAAAATGTTATTCGTTGAAAATTAAAAAGGAAAAATTAGCATGTTGATGATAGACAGATAGACACATTAGTGTCTAGTACATATCGTCATATTTTCTTATTCTCTTATTTTCATTTTTTTAGTTTTGTGTACTTCATTTGCCATTTTTAAATAATCATAAATTGTTTCAACCATTAGGATCTATTTTCTTAAAAGTTTGTTTGGTTTTGGGAGCTCTTCTTTCTGTATACACGGTCTTCTTATATGCTCGTTTAATTCTTTGAAGATTCTCATGATTAATGGCTGTTGTTTCAGCAGAAACAAGTTACCATAGTGAAGATGTATATTTCTGACGCATATTTGTACTGTTCGGATCACATTGTCTGCGGATTTAAAAAGTCTTTTTAGAAAATATGTTTCGCTCTTTGTTCGTTCGTTCGTTCGTTCGTTCGTTCGTTCGTTCGTTCGTTCGTTCGTTCGTTCGTTCGTTCGTTCGTTCGTTCGTTCGTTCGTTCGTTCGTTCGTTCGTTCGTTCGTTCGTTCGTTCGTTCGTTCGTTCGTTCGTTCGTTCGTTCGTTCGTTCGTTCGTTCGTTCGTTCGTTCGTTCGTTCGTTCGTTCGTTCGTTCGTTCGTCCGTCCGTCCGTTCGTTCGTTTTACTTTATGAAATAACGAAACGTCTTATATTAATGTTGATTTCATTTTTGTTGTTTAAACATTGTGCCCCTGTTATTACCGAATACGAAACGTATTATATTAATGTTGATTTCATTTTTGTTGTTTAAACATTGTGCCCCTGTTATTAAGTTCGAATTAAAGTCGGGTAAGTATGAAATTAACCTTGATCTGAAAATGTTCCGCATGTTTGAGTTCCATTGCACTTGTATCCTTGCATTTTCCACAGTGCTTTCATAATTGTTGGCTCGTATATTGAAATGTAATACGGCCTGAGCGCATGCGCATTGAAATCACTGATAGCAAAATGTCTATACTCGACATATTACATAAAAGCCATTGTTTTGTAAGTCATTTAACGGTCATGCGCTTGTCAAAAACACTAATGCACAGCAATAATGCAAGTGTTCAAATAATAATCAGATTAAACAGACCTTAGAACAGGAAGTACGAGAGGTGTTACAATTTAAGAAACAGTTTTAAACACAGCTTATTTATTTACTCGCATGCGTTTTATTGTGACAGATACTCCGTAATCTAGGATCCACGGCAATAGTAAATCATTCTGCATCTTCTAGGCCAGCTTTCTAAAGTCCGGTTTATGCATTCTTCCATTCGTTTTAAGAGCCTTTTAAGGACAAGTCGTGGTAAAGAACTTGCTTTTTGTAGCAGAATGACCCAAATAATCAAACTCCATTGAAGCTGCATTTGGGCTTTCTTTGACATCCATTCTGCCGGAGTTATATAATTGACTTTGTATTTCTTGAGAAAAGCAATGGTCATTTTGGCAGTGTGACTAGAAACCGAGTCTTGATGGAACACCATATCATTTTCTCTTTATTACGAATTACACCTTTACCCAGCTAAATTCGATGCACAGCAGCCACAGCATCATTATGTCCCATCTGTTTAATTTGTTTCATATTGTCTCTGGACGTTTTTAGCTTCAAAAGCCCTACAATAATGTCATCAGCTAAATTATTTGTTTTTGGTCTAACCATATTGAAATTATCAATATTTTGAGTGTGTACATACGGCATACTAGTTTTCATGTAATAATCGCTTTGCGCGAGGTAAATAAACTGAAAAATAGTTTAGGTTCGCTTTGATAGTGTTACGTAGTTAATTGAACACCTCTTGTATTTTGGAAATTAACTTAATTTAAGGTAATAAGGTTTTGCAGATCTTACGTTAGTCTACTTGTCATATTAATCTTTTATGTACATAATTAGCATTTAAACTGAATTATTAGGGTTTTTTAAGTTTAGAGTAGCGATTGAATAAATGATAATTTCTGTTTCTAATACAAAATAAGAATTCATGTATTTTGGGGCCTGTAAAACTAACCTTAGCATGAACAACGTTGGGGGTATTTCTTTCTACATCAGGTAAAATATTGTTGATAGATATAACAAAATATACAGAATTAACGTTTGAGTAATCAAATCAATTTTGCACTTGATTTCATTACTCATCATGTGAACAGTAAGAATTATTTTTTTATGTCATCGGTCCAATGAAAATAGACAAGAAAAGATTTCCAAGAAAGAAACAGACAAAACATCCCACCTTCCCATAAATACTACCATCTCCTACATCTGCCGAACCGAAACTCACCCAACATATAGGACCATACAAAAAATGGATGACAAAACAGGAGAAAACAACTTTTGCTGTATTTCTTGTTTGGGAAAGGTTTAAAATATAAAAAATAGCAACCTTGTGTTTTCAAAACGGCCTGGTGTACAGTGTTAACCATAAAATCAATCTTATTACGATTGACAATCTTTTCACAAACATGTGCGTTTTACCCGTACTTACATAAGGTTCCGATTTTGCGACAAGTATACTTCGGTGACTTGTTATTCTCTATGGATGCAATTTATTTCAGCTGAGGAAAATATTATTTCACTCAAGATGACGGCAGTTAGTCCAGAGCTAAAGAACATGACAATAAGTAAGTCAAGTATACAAGTTAATAAATTGTGATTATTTTCATTAAAATACTAACAGGTTTATAATTACAAAATTATGAAGGATATGAATTCATGAATGACCCCCTCAGCACTCAATATGCCTTATGTGCACTACCGCCTTTTATTATCCAATAACCTACCAACAGCAGTTTCAGTAAAAAGTGATATTGATATATTGTTTCAATTTTTAATGCATTTTCAGAATGTAACTGCACGGAGGACGATAGTGTTTAATATAACTGAAATTTGCAAATGATTTCTTGTACAAATAAAACAAAATGAAATTATTCGCCATTCAATTTCAATAGAAAGTGGTTAGACGCCCGTTCCACCACAAACTATACAGTTTGGAGTACTAGCTTTAATACGTAAATATATTTTAGAAATTTAACTCTCATCGTCATAATTACTAAGTTTAAGTCAGCAGATATTATCAGGTACCTTAACAGCCCCCGTAAAACCGAACTGCATGACTGAAAACATTCTTGTAACTCAGGTAGGATAATAATCATTATTTTATCATTGGCAGTCAAGGATTCGGTAGGAAACATTCACATTGGTGAGGACACAAGAGTACACACGAGGAATGCACGTGGACACAATTTATGGTGTCCTGAGTGTGAGGTATGATTTTGTGACTTCGTTTGTCTGCTTTAGAACAGTTGGTCATGTATTTTTATGTGAAACCTAAACACTACCAAATTTCAGTCTATCTTCTTGTAAGGCAACCGTTTCTGCATGCTTTATGCTCCTTCAAAAAGATTTTATCAAATCCACGAGCATGTAGTGTGAATTTGAATCCATGGTCGAATAATCAACGGCTTCGAAAAATTTAAAGCAGGACATATCGTGTACAGTACCAGTGATACACGTGTAATTGACTGGTTCAAAATCAACTTCTTGAATCAATGTCAGAGCATCAATCAAGCACATATTCGGGTACTCTAGACGTACTAATTACTTTTGCATACCCATGTATACTAATTTCTGTTTTGGCAAGTTTTTTAAGTTTATTTACCAGGTTTGTTATACAAACAAATTGCTAACCAACTCTTCTGAAGTTCTGATAAAACATGCATGTTGTAAAAAGACTAATCCGAGGAAAACTGACTATTCCAATTCACTAAAATACTTTACGTGGAGCTGTACGCTATTTTCTGTCGTTTAAACAAACCAGAAAATGCATTTTTGGTAATAATTTTGGTAATTCATAATTGCATTGAAATACCACTCAACACAATCCACATTATGTGGGTCATTCCAAGCATAGGTAAAACCGCTATTACATAAAGTCTTGTTTTTACTGTCGTAATTTATTACCTTTATTATAGTTACAATCATATAATAACTGTAGGTATAATAAAAAATAGTATACTGTTTACATAATTTAACTCTTTGAACTAATATTTCTTAATTCGAACATACTGAGTAAAAAACAATAGATCTCTCCATACCTGTCATATACTCCCGCTGAGCAAGTACGATTTCTATCTTCCAAAACAGTTTTACAAAATTTTAATTGCACCTTATTTTTCTTTAGATTAGGTTTCATGCGTAATCTTTTATAAACTATTATTTAGTGCCGTTAAAGCTTTACCAGTCACAAATTGTCGGTTTATTTAAAAAAAAATATGCATTACAATGACAGAAAAAAATATATGTATCTAGTAGCACTCTTCCTTCTCACTGCCGCTATAATGATATAATTGATGCACTTTCATTTTCAATATCTTTTATTTGGTACATCGTAATAATAAAGCCGACACAATCATACGCAAATAAAGCAATGTGCTCGAGTTTACTTGAACAAAAAAATCCGTGAATGGAAATCCACGCCTTAATGCAAGGTTAGCTACATACATTTACATTATCATATTGTTTTAAAGTCATCAGATTTAAAACTAAGGTAAAAAGTTTTGTTTCAGGATGGGATAATTCGGGGACGTTACACGACAGCAAGCATAATATGTACGGTCCTCATGGTGATCATATGTTGTCCTCTCGGTTGCTGCTGCATCCATTTAGAAACGGAATATGCATGCGACAGGTGTGATAATGTAATGTCATGAATCATTGTGGAGTGTATTAAGACATGATATTATACAGTGTACAGAGGACACCAAGTCAAGATTGATATTTAGATTGTTAAAATGGTGTTGGACTTTCACTTAATATACACTCTTAGACCATTGATCACACATGTACTTGAAAAAGACACATTGCGGTCCCATTTTATTCGCTTGGTTTGTTGGTATTTGAGTTAGCACCGTTCATAATAAACAATAGAGTGGCTTACTTTTGAATGAGCCAGTACGCATGTCCTTCCTAGCAACATTGCCCGCTTTACTTCATCCTACAGGCATCGTTCTCGCACGATATGTAAATAAGAAGATGCTGGAGAATGTACAACGGCTTCACAAGTTAAAATGGATCTACTAATTTGACAAGATAAAAGTCACCCATTTGATAAAGAATTGCACAGTATATTTGTCAACACGCGTGGTATACCGATTTTTAAATTTAAGTGTTGAGGATAAAGTTGAATTTCTAGCCGTTTAGTGACAATCCAGCGCATAATAAAATACATGTACTTCATATAAAATCCTATTAACAACCGCTTATATTCGGACAGGTTTTCAATGATTCCTGTGTATTTCAACTTCGTTATGGAACTTACTAACTGTTCATTGGAGTCAGAAAAGTAGTTTGGATATCAAGTGTTAGTTAACTGTACGTTTCATGCAATAAAATAAACTTGTATAAAATATGGATTTCTAAACTATAAAGTAATCGTTTTATTTGCGTTTAAAGGGAAATAATACTACAAAATATCACTAGAGTCATACATTACATTACAGTCCTTTCATACCGCGACAAGATATTATGAACTGGCTGGAAGGACTTCAGTATCATTTCAATGCGAAATTATACGTTCTTATTATGTATCCAATTGTATTTTTTCTGCATTGTTTTGTATTTGTTATGCCTCCAAAAGGCATTGTCCGTCCGTCCCGATTTTGTATCTCAGTCATAACTTTATGATTTCTGCATGGTTTTCGTAATAACACGGCACAAATGTTAGCCAGCACAAGATGTCTCGTGCGGTAGACTATGGCCCATAGCTCCAAGGTCAAGGTCGCTTTCAAGGTCATTCATTATGTATGGAATTTTCTTGTCTCAGCCATTACTTCCTAACTTCTGAATGTATTTTGAAATTACTTGGTACTGATGTTCACCATCACTAGAAGATGTGTCGTTGACAAGACCATGGTCTATAGCGGCAAAAGTGAAGGTCATATTTTTTTATTTAAGATAATTCATTATGTATGGATTCTGGTGCTGTAAATTTGGGCATTGGCTAAGTAGCGCCTTAAATTCTACTCTGACCATAAGCGCCAAGGTCATATTTATCATTATGGTTATTCATCATGTAAGAAATTTCTTCGTATTTGGTGTATACATTCTGTTCCAATGTACTGTTCACAAGCAATGTTGAATGAATACCTGGGTTATGGGAAAATTGTCGAGGAAATTGATGCTAAAATGTGTTTCATATGCGGGCATATGTCACATTTAGTGATAGTTAAATAGTGAATATTCTTTTTATTAAAATAATTCGATAACCAACAGAAAAAAAGAAATCTCTGACATTGTCTGGTATTCTATATTTGTCATTTTGAATCACACACAGCTAACTATCATGCCGCCATCTACGGGTAAAATGGCTCCATTTATCATCGATGATCGATCACTCAGTAAGAAAACAGCTGTATTCACGACGTCATCTTCCTCTGAATAATGGAAACAGAAAACGTACAAATAAATACAGTCAAACCTGTGAACAAAGTCCACCCTTGGGAAAGACATAATGTTGCCTTTATTAACAGGTGGCCTTTATTTGGCGGTCATTTTGCTCTAAATAATCAGTGTTTGTTTTTCCAAGAATGGCCTTTATTCACAGGGTGGTCTTTATTCAGAGTTGGCCGCAAACACAAGTTTGACTGTAGTAAGACATAAAAAAATGTCGAAAGATATAATAATTCAATTAATAGAAACGCTGTTAAAATGCCCAAATATTTTCTGTAAAAATACGAATTTTCCGCAGTCATTATAATGTATTTATACATAAGTTGCTATGGATTGCTATGTGAAATCTTGGAGCAACTTATTGTGAAAACGTGGGATCAATATCTTTTAGATGACTGCATATTCTACATTTGTCATTCGAACCACATATACATAAAATCATGCCACAATCCATGGATATTGAGATAAAAATACTGCGAATGTTTTATTTCATCAATATTGAAAAAAATGAAAATCAACCTGCGAGTCTCCCGATTGGGATCTTAGATATAGCGTTAGCTTTCTTAACAGGATCACTCCATCCTCTTTTTCCGAGCTCTGTCAGTACGATAGTAGGGTTAACACTGTTTACTCGAATCTGAAAAAAGAATTGATCTAAACTATCCAGTCTGCAAAAACTCCAGCATACGTGACGTAAGTCTTCGACATTTTTATGTACATGAAAGTGCGGACATTATTTGTTTAATGAATTATATGAATTTATTTTTACGACCTTGTAAGATAGTCAAGACACTTATGTCTGTGTTATTTTTGAAGTCATTAATCTAACATTTAAGTAAAGTATAATCCGGACCCCTTCCGTGCTGGGCCAAAATCCAGTTTTCTGAGAATTTCAGTTTTCAAAGAACTATTGATTATAGAAGCGAAAAATATGGGACTTTAAAAATCGTCAGAATTTCAAAGAATTCCGGTTTTTAGGAAGTCCGGGTTTCAGGGGTTATATCGTATTACCTGGAAGTGGCAAAAGTCTGAATTGAAAAGTACCGTCTTAATACAAATAATTCAAATGTCATATCATACCTTCTTTGGACCAAGTTCATATGCTAAAGTCATTGCCAACATATCTAAAGCAGCCTTCGCGGTACAGTAACACGTATGATTTGGAACCACTCGCATGGCAGCAATACTTGATATATTAACGACAGCTCCACTTGCACCGCGTGCTACAATGCCTTGTGCCACAACCTGTACACAGGAGCACATCATATTTATGTACATGGTTAAGTTTTCCGGAACTTCCGGTTTTCCCAGAGGCGGACCCTACTGGTTTTTATTGTTTCCTTGACACCGAGATTAAGATTTCCGTTTTTTTTTAAATTTTCAACTCTTACCCGTGTATGTATATTTTAAACTTACGACATAAAAAAGAACATTCGTACACGACTACGTAAGCATCATTTCCAACTGAATATACAATATATCAACCTATACATTAGTCTACAATGAAACACTATTTGCTGTTCTATTTTATCAACTCGATTATAACCTAGCAAGCATAATAACATATGACGTCACACTCGTGTTTTATTTCGAACATGCTTATACTTCAACTGATAAAATAATATCAATTCTCAAACATAAGAAACATAGCACACAAGTGGCTAATATAGTATATGTGTATATACATAAACATTTGTATATGTATACACATTCATTATTCAACCTAATTACGTCTACAAGTATGTGAGATGAGCTGTTGACCAAATACAACTTCCAGCGTTACTTTAGGGATCTTACAATCCTAGAGACCTAATTCTTATCAGTTCTGAGAATTGCGTAAGTAGGGGTAAATTTCCAAACATTAAGTTCAGATTTCGAATACAAAGGATATGCTCCAATGGTACAGTATTCTACCGACCGACCAGATAGAGCGGACAAGAAGTTCAGTTAGTATGTATTACATAGGTCTTATCTAAATTCTGTTATCTTTTCAATGAGATCATATTGACATATATAAGAGCAGAGTGTTGCAAATGAAACCTTGTCGCAAACTACTAACTTGTGTGAGTGATTAGGTCTAAAAAAGTTTGTTTCCGGTTACCCGACCGACCCATCTCATACCTGCCGACTCATAAGTTTTTACGGCATCCAAATTTTACTGTTTTATTATAATTTTCACAACAGTGTTGCCGTTATACGCAAAAAAAACGTAAAAGAAAAACCTACCGACCCATTCTTTATGGGCATGTAACCGGAAACAAACCTTTTTTGTTTAGGCCTTACACTAACCTGTGTGATGTTAAATGCGGCACGGAAATTGATATCATGAAGGCTGTAAAAGAAGAAAAAATGTAAAGAATGAACGATATTAGGGCGACAATGCATCTATTTCCTACATATGTGGTCATGATGGTATTGAAGAAGGTATAAGAAATGTTAAAAAAATCGTACAGCGAACTTGTGCATATTTTAATATTACAATATTTTAATTATTTAGAATCTGCTTGAAAATATATGAATACAATTTTTTAGTATCCACTTATAGTATCATAGAACAATTATATGCCTTACTTATCTAATTCATCTTTTGTTACATCTAAGAATCCACTCCAGTTTGTAATTCCAGCATTGTTCACGAGAAGGTCAATGTCGCCCAGCTCTTCCACGACTTTTCTGGTATTGTCCCAATCTGCTATATCTACCAGGCGGGTTTCAATTGACGGAACCTGTATTTGAATGCAATGGCTCAAATGTAGATTATCACATTCATTTGAGTGGCTGCCAAATTAAGTCGTCTATACTACCTACGATAACATTGCAACATATATGAATAATTGCAATGATTTATGCTACTCAGAACAAACAAATAAAGGACACGAATAAAGATAACAGTTTGTAAAATGTAGATCATTACGTATCTGACGTATATTCATATACATATATACCCAATTTATGCTAAAAATGAAAAAACAGAATATTAAATGTCAAATGCGCTACAGAGATCAAGTTTTTTTTACAATTATTTTAATACATGTATTTGTAAATATCGTAATAATCGGTATCCCACCCACTCAATTTAATATGAAACCATACCAAGTCTGATATTTAGCTCAGTAATAATGTTTTTTATGAATTCAGATTAATTTCTTTATCAAAAATACTACCCAGTGTCCGAAGGAATCCGAATGAGACAGATTTTTTTCAAGGGAGATAACCTACTTTCTGAAAAGGCCTATAGTATTATGGTATGCTTCTTCAGTTACTATTTAATTATCTGTCCAATTTTTCATCACCCGTAACTTTTTACATCTTGTGATTGGCTTACAGCAATCATTTAGTGTCTACGCCAAAGGGTATATAAAGATCGGGGATTTTGAGATTCAACTATTATACAGTACTAGTACATGAGTCATGGTCCCTTAGTTGACCGGTAGTCTATGGTCGTTATTAGATCACAGCCGTCCTCCGCAATGTGAATGTAACAATGGCCAAAAAAACATAATCCCATGTAAATTCATGGTATTGCGAAAAAATACACTGAAAATGGAATGAAATAATAGGGTGATCAATAAGGTGAGAAACGGAACGTGAAACAAAGTAAATCTTTGAAGAAAAGTTCTGAACGAGAGCAAGTTTGTACTAGATAACAGTCTACAAGGTAATTGTTAACCTGTGAATTATGAGCTCTACATAAGACACCAAACATAGAAATGCAATCGTTAATTCTAGCACAACTTATCTTGTCTGGTATAGGTTAACTGATAAGGATATATTGAAGAATGTACAATGAAAGACCTGAAGGGACATGTAAGCGTAAGATGAAATAGGAATACAGCATTCCAATTTCAGAACAATAGCTCAATATAATAAATCTTACATAGGTGGTAAAATGGAACTTATTTACATACAACGAATTCTAATTTACATGCCTCCGTCTTGTTTTGTGTCATCTTGTACATGACGTGAAACGCTGCTTAAAATGAAAAAGAATACCTCTTTCATCAAAGCATCAAGGTCCGATTGAGTTCGGCTAATTCCATAAACCTTTGCTCCTAGGCTTGCAAGTTTCACAGCAATAGCTCGCCCAATGCCTAAAAAATAATTCCTTTTTATGCGTTAAACTGCTCATCTAATACCTCACTCTATACAGGTCAATATGCTAAATAAATGTGCTGACATAATTGTGTAAGACAAAATTGCACGTAACATAAGTGAATCCGACAAAGCTATTTGCATAACATTATAAGCGTCCGTCCAATGTTGATTTCAGTACTTAAACAAACTATAGATGTTTGAAGTATAAATTATTTAGAAATGCCCGTACCTTTTCCGGCACCGGTTACCAGAGCTCGTTTGCCTTGAAAACTTGTGTCCTCCATTACTAATATCTGGATACGATTAACAAAATGAAAAGTGTGGTGATGGTCCCTTTATCAATAAAGGTAATTAAATGATATCTAACATTTATGTCAAGTCACGCAGAAAATTAGTTATCTCTTATCAGTGTGAAACTTGTTGATCCAAAAACATGACGCGTTAAACACACAAATTTAACAACACTTTATTAGATGCTACGTAAAAATAACTAATTGATTTTAATTAAATATGTATTTTACTTCAAAATGAAAATGGATTTGACGACAGGCTATAAGCCTATGTATGTCCTCTTTAGTGTCAAGATACATCAATAGATGCGTTGTATGTTATTAAACAATGCAATACTAACATGCATCATGCAAAGTTAGCATTATACATATAAACTGAATATCGCAAAACATATTTCCTATTTATACACATATACATTTACTATTAAATATGGCAAAATAAAATCAAAGTTAGCATTATGCGTATAAAATGCATGTCGCAAAATTGAATTATCGGAACACAACTGCACCCCGAAACAAATTACGTTAACAAATCAGATTGGCAATGTAGAATGAAATTCTTAATAATTTTCTTATCATTATACTTAATATATTCAATAAAAAATAGGTAATATATGATACGTAAGATGTGCCTTTTCAAGGTATAAACAGTCCAGGAAATACCTGGTCACGGGATTCACGTGAACATTGTGAGCGCGAAGCGCCCGAGGCGTTTCGAGAATCCCGTGAATATGTCTTTTTCTACACATATAGGCCGGTGTACTAGATTAATATCTGACTTACACACCGTTCGACAGTCTTTAGATACCACAGCAGTTACCCAAATGTCCGAGTGCGATTCGGACGATATATTGTTCCGGCTCTAGACATGTACGAGGACAACATGGCGAGACCCGACATGGTGAACTGGTAAATTTAACGCTTTTACCCGGCCGAAATTTGTTTGTTATATTGTATTTGTCGTCTTACTTCTGTGAAATTGGCTATGGTGAGTTGTGTAATAGGAAGCAGAAAATAAAGTTCCCGATGCGGGGCTCGAACCCGCGACCTTCTGTTTGCAGGCCAGCTGCTCTACCAACTGAGCTAATCGGACAGACTGGCATACAAACTACTATAAACACATGTATTATATATGTACAACATCGTAACATTCGATATCCCATTACACCATCCTTAGTCGACGAGGTCAATGAATATTTGGGTACAGCTTGTCCGTGCATTCTTGTGAAGTTATAACTGTCGGTTTGTATCAAAAGAAAATAAAATGTTTTTAGACGCAAATATGTTTTATGCCACGTAAAATGTTTGCTTTCTAGTAGAAAAATGGCGAAGATATTAGAAAAAAGCTGTTGCTATTTTCTAATATCTATGACATTGTTTCAACTAAACATAACAAAAAATGAGGGTTCACCAGCCTTGTATGTGTTGTTGCTGTATACTAGACAAATTTCTTAACTTTTCGTATATGTATAAACTAGAAACATCGAAATTGCTGATTCGTTCTAAGGAAAATACGCTAATTGAAAGGAACGTCAGAGAAATTGACCGAACTCCTACAAGGAGACGGACTCCCCCAAAATAGGCAGTTTAACGGTAATTTGAACATATAGAAAGCAACCATCATAAAAATTCTTCTTTTTTGGCCTAATATACTGACCTTGAAATTTTAATGGTATACAGCAATTTTATGGTCAATAATGGATAACAATAAACCCAATCATGAAATGTTTCAGCCATTTCCAGAATTAAATTCATCGCGATCAATTGCGCTTTGTCTATTTTATACCAACATCAATTTCTGGTTACTTTCTTATGGAGGCCAGCATACATTGTGTTTATACAAACGATACATTCTTAAAGCGAATATAAATATTTGTACATGTGGGCAGACCTAGCTTCCTTTGATAATAGGCCCTGTCCCGTGCATAAAACAGACTCGCGCACGAAATGCCTTTATAATACGGGCCCCTCCAAATTATATAGACCCTCTCAAATAAAGAAATAGGTCTGTAATATATCATGATATCTGTGAACGATTCTACACTTTCAACCAAGGGAGGTAAGTGTGGTTAACACATGTATTCATATTATTCGAGTTGTTGTCCTACGTCGGAATGAAACGAATCTCTAACAATGTAATGATAATACAAGATTTTTCACGTTGGATTTTACTATTACGTGATCTGATTGACTGCCAGCACACTCAGGGTACGAAATATTCCCTTACCACATAAGTAACCAGACCGAATCACTATAAATCTTTATCTGAGATATAATTCAATGTCCACTAAAATTGTTAACCACCCTCGGGACAATTTATTCTTAAAGTCAATACCGAACAGAAATACTGTTTGATACGTTTTATTGGTAATTATGTGTCGTGTTCCTTTTTATGACCGTATGATGTGCGGAAATCTCTGACTAGAATCTACTTAGTAACTCCGTTGTTCGGTAGAATCCGTGCGCACGATTCTTCTAATAAGCTCCAAATAGATAGTTGATTATATCTTTTCAGAATCTTGATGGTATGACATCTTATCTTAAACAGAAATATTGATTCCACGCTGAAAGTGACAATTTGATTTTGAGGTGGGAGTAGAATAGCATTGTTTTCACATCTTTCATTTGTTGTCAAGAATGGCGTCAACAATAATGGTGCTTTCACGCCATATTGTTTGTATCACGGAAAACATTTATCAAGGTAGGTTTGTTAAATATTTTCCTATCGAAAATCCATATTTTATTTTAAAAATAATATTTTCCTTCGACAATTACCTGTTACTGCTAGAATTTAATTGTAATTACTGAACACGTCAAATACGTAGACATGTGAATTTGTTGCTGTTTCTAGCCTATTGTTGTATATGAATTATTAGAGAGAAAGAAAGAAAGAAAGAAAGAGAGAGAGAGGGGGTGACTAGAAATCTACAGTACTATAAATAATAAAACTCATCGAAATTTACCTTTGCAATTGACTTGAAAGACGATATTTCATTGGAAATTGTTTCCGTTTTGTTAAAACGAATAAAAGAAAACTGTGAAACCGTTCAAGTTAATTATGTATGCTATTATTTAAGACGCAATAATATTTACAATATGATGGTATTAAACACAGTTTGCGTATGAAATTACTTCCTGATATTGTTCACATCTGCTATAATTATGGTAAAGTTCACCCCGAAGATGGGAATGGCAAATGCACGTTCAATATCCTGCTTGTTTATCGTATTCAACGATTTGCTCTCTCTATAACAGACAATTGTCTTATACATTAATTAAACATCTCTCCGTTATTAGTTTTTGATAATAGTTGCGGTGGGGTGCACGCGGACGTGGAAGAAAAATACACAATATTTACCCAACAATGAATGCAAATAATATGTAATATACTATCCTTTGAGAATTGAAATCAAATCCTGGTGAAGATTGGTAATTAACTGCAATAATTGGTAATATTTTTTCATACATTATGCGGATATAGTGATACAGTTTGTGACAATTAATTCCAAATAAGTTCCATGTAATTGTAAAGACACTGAACCCGTTGATTTGCTTTCTGATGTTACGAAGAACTATGGAATATTTATACATGGTGACAAGTACACGTGTATCGTTGATTTCATTAATACAATTCACACTGTACGTCCGCCCAAACGTTCAACAGGGGCCGTGGCCGTGGTCCAATGGTTAGTGCGCTAGATTTGTAACCTGGAGATCCGGGTTCGAATCCCGGTCACGGCAGGTCATACCCTTCTATGAAAATTTGAAACTGCTGGCTCCTTGTGGAAAGGTAAGTTAGTACTGGTTAGTACATAGTCCAGGAAAACTGGTTAGGTGAACCGGTCGCCGCATATAACTGAAAAAAGTGTTAAAAACGGCGTTAAACCCCAGTGACAATAAGTCACATAGAAACAAACAAACAAATTAGTGTATCTATATCTCTAGATAAAAAACAATGTATGTAATATTCAAATGTTAGTTTGTATTTGTTCCGTCTCTCATTTCTGGTAATCAGTCATTGTGCTAGTGTCGTGTAATCCGAGATTATTTAATGTGGCTGGTTGTTAGGGTAATATTTTTGTTTATGTGTAACTAGATACATAACAACACTGACATCCAACTGAGAGTCCATTATACTAACAATAACGACCAGCGGACACGGACCTTTACAGTGGTACATACAAATTATTTAAGCGACCAATCGCGATATAGTCTAGGAGTTATTAGTCCTCTTCCGCTAGTTGTGGATGCGTTCATTCAATTTGTTTGTACTTTTGCTATGGTTGGAAGTAGAAAATCGTGTATTCCATCACAATGCTATATTGAGACAATAGCTTTTATATTTGCTCGCTACACGTATTCTGTGAGATGTTGGAATTGAAAGTGTGCATAAAAATGCGCTGTCTACTCATATTTAACTCATGTATTGTTGTCCTATTGCAATATGTCGTCTTATTATGTGAATGCAAACACAATGCGTCCCAATTCTGCTACAAGTCAGTTGTTTGGCTTGAGTTACGTACGTGAAGCATGATCATTGTTGAATATGTATTGGTTTATTTGCAACGATTAAGAACTTTTGTCTTCATTTTTGTAATCTGAAAAAAAAACGTTTATTGTTATACTGAATAGAAAGGGTGTCCTATATGTAAACGTCAGTCTTCAAGTTAACTGCATGCATGTGAATATAGAAATTTGTAAAATGAAAAATGATACGGTAAGAGAACATTCGATGGGGCGAATCACAACACAATGCGTTTCATTTTTATGTACATAAATACACCAGTGTTTAATATATTTAGATTACATCTGTAAATCGCGCTCGTAAATCTACAACAAAATGCATTAATTAAGTTTTATGACGTTGATAATCGATTGGTATAATAAATATGCTTCTATTTCTGAAGCCAAATGTTTACAAAAATATACTGATGTTTATTGTAGATTTACTTTAGATGTCACGACGTATTTCAACCTTATTTCTCAAGTAGAGACGACCATTAGTAGACCAACCAGTGCCTCAAAAAATAGATAGATAGATAGATAGATAGATAGATAGATAGATAGATAGATAGATAGATAGATAGATAGATAGATAGATAGATAGATAGATAGATAGATAGATAGATAGATAGATAGATAGATAGATAGATAGATATATAGATAGATAGATAGATAGATAGATAGATAGATAGATAGATAGATAGATAGATAGATAGATAGATAGATAGATAGATAGATAGATAGATAGATAGATAGATAGATAGATAGATAGATAGATAGATAGATAGAGAGATAGATAGATAGATAGATAGATAGATAGATAGATAGATAGATAGATAGATAGATAGATAGATAGATAGATAGATAGATAGATAGATAGATAGATAGATAGATAGATAGATAGATAGATAGATAGGTCTTGAGCATCGTATGTCATGTGCTTGATGAATTATGCTGGTGTGTTATCCATTTTAGACAATTCAGAGTTCAGAAGTGTTAAAATGAATATTATTTCTAAATCAAGTAATATTTCATTTGGTATATAATAATTCATATTGATACACAACATTGCTTCCAAAATTGTATCGTAAGCGATGAAAACTTGTTCTTAACATGAGACACGAACAAATTCAATCAATAGAATCATTATGTATCACATTTATCTTAATTCCTGTGGGGGGAAACAAACATATGTAGGACATTTGTCGAAATACGATGGTTAAAGCGTCTTTTCTTCTATAGGAAAACCTTATCCACTGGACATACGTTCTACTCACCATGGTGTAACAACAAATACCATTTTTATGTATTTATTACATATTGACACGAACAGAATTACGCGTTGGCTTTCACTGAACTTCTCTTAGTGTTTTCCAAATTGAGTTTTAAACGACCATACGAGTAATTGGTGTCTCTGTCTGTCTTTTTTGTAATATCTGTAATTGTTGCTGTTTAAGCTCTTTAACATTCATAAAACGCGAAGTCATTTTCATAATTGTATCTAATAATGCAATAACCTAACAAGCCAAGCATCCAGTAACTGGCTCGGAAAATATCGGATACGTGAACACCCAGGTATTTATATGTTATCAATTTTTGCTCGTCACGTGAATTATTGTCCCTAGTTTTATATTTCGATACACTCAATAATTACCTCGGCAATAAATCAAAGAAATGAGCCGGAAAGTCTAATGACACTTTTCTTTCATTACTGTGTCGTGGAGTTCAGTATTCGGAACTTAATGCATTTAGAGGGACAGGCTACTGAAAGACAAAATTATGTGAGTTTTCTTTGATTCATTTCTTATTTTTTTATGTTTGTTTTTTCATAATTATATTTTAATGAATAACGTTTAAAGTTTATCAACATCATAATGTATAATTATAGTACTATTTTTGCTGTATGTAGTATACATATACTTTAAAAGACTTTAATACTTTTACATTAAAAGAATGAAATGCGTGTCCTTTTTCGGGATATGCGATTAGAGGTCACTTATAAACTATAGCGAATTGATCTTATCTTGTAAACATTTTAACATTACTGAAATATGTGCTGTTTCTAGTGTATTTAGAAGTTTCAATAATGTTTTAGTGATGCTGAGAAGAAAATAATTATTATTCCGGTTGGTTTAATGTAATATGACTGCTTTAAAGTCCTTTTCTAAATCTGGGATTAGATTAATGTACATTGTTTTGATTAATCTGAACGTCGGTATTATAGTAAATGTTTAATATAAGATTTAAGACATCTTATGGAAATAAATCGTCCCTGTTAGAATAATCCTAATTGCATTTTTTATCTTTTATTTAAAAACGAACACATGTTACAATTTCATTCATAAATTCATTGAAAACATTAATCGGCGAATAATGTATTAATTCTAAGAAAATTTGCCGCAAGAATGAAGCATTGTTTCACAGGAGAAATTGTTGTCGTACCACATTCGCAACAAATCTCATTGGTGACAGATTTTTTACGAAGAAAACTCGGCACCGATTACATTTGTCACAAAATATGTTGTATATGTGCTTGCTTTCGCTACATATGTGATTACATTTGTATAACACATGTCATAATGTCACGACCGTGGTCCAGTGGTTAGTGCGCTGGACTTGTAACCCGGAGATCCGGGTTCGAATCCCAGTCGCGGCAGGTCATACCCTTCTATGAAATTTTGACGATTTTCCTCCATATCAGGAGGAGTTTCCGGCCCCTTGTGGAAGGTAAATTAGTACTGGTTAGTATATAGTCCAGGAAAACTGGTTACGTAAACAGGTCGCCGTATATATACTAGTAATTGAAAAATTTTGAAAAACGGCGTTAAACTCTCAATGACAATAAGTCACATAGAAACGAACAAAACACATGTCACAAATTTGATCTGTTACGAATGTAGACTTACAAAGCGTTCTATAGCGTTTAATTTGTCTGCGAACCTTTGACTAATAGTTTATCATGTTCTTGTTGTCGACATTATGAGTAGGCAAATATTTAAGTGATAGATAATCTGTTTTATAATCAGAGAAATGTACGGCAAAGTGCATACTAGAATGGAATACACAGAGTAACACATCGCAAAAATACATATAAATATATCAATGGTCATTTCGTTGCAACATTCTGCTGTGATGAAGTCGTAGAAAACATATGATAAAGTATATACTAAGGAATAAAGAATACAAAATGGCCAATAATTAAATTATTTACATCATAAGGTTTCACCCATACACAGTGATGTAAAACAGGGTCATAATTAAGCTTGATAGATCCTTGCCTTTTTCAAATACATGTCAGTCATATTTGAAATTTGCAGTTTTTTGTTTAAAGTTTAAAGTCTTAACAATTTGTTCGTTTATCTCGGTTCGTAGATAAAAAGATTATGATGTTGATGAACGCAGATCACATTGATGTGTGACCGATGGGTTATGAAAACCATACAACCTACAGTACAACTTGGGAATGCGACCTACTCCGAATAAGGACCACCCTGTAAATAAAGGCCATTCTTTGAAAAAAAAAACATCACTGTTTAGAAGAAACTAACTTCCGAAAGACCATCTATTAATAAAGGCCACATTTTGTCTTCCCTATTGTGGCCTTTGTTAACAAGTTTTACTGTAATTGATCCAACGGAATGTTTTACAGTGTTTTATATTCGAATTACAGTCACTGAATTTTTAGAACAAACTGACCTCCGAATAAAGGTCATCTGTCAATAAAAGCCACATTTTGTCTTTCCCAAGGGCGGCCTTTGTTCACAGGTTTAGCTGTAATAGATATTGCCGTGTATATCGTACATGGTGTGATTTGAATATATGCAATTAAAAGTAGTCAACATTTTAAAGACAATTGTCTTCTTTCCGTGGAATGCTTATGTTCGCCAATGAACCAGTCAAATTACTGCTGGTATACGTGATGTTTGTTTTATGTAAGAAATGTGTCTTGTGATATGAAAAGAAAATGTTTTCACTTGAGGACAGCTGATTTAAAATCTCATGTCGTTATTTTGGAGTCACCCAGAGTCGTTGATTTTTTATATCTTTTAGATGCTATTCATACGTATCGTATATGGGATGTAGCTCGATTCGCTCGAGTTACAAACCCGAGCATTATAATCAAATATGTCAGACACATTGTATAGCCATAGAAGGTGTTCAGTTGTTTATACATTGTATGTTTCATTCGGATTTTTTAAAATCAGATTAAATGTCATAAAAATCGTACAACAACTGAAATATTAGTCGATTCAGTGAACTAACTTCTTTGGTGTAAGGTTATCGTACGATAGAAAGATAAATACGGATGAAAACCTAAAATATCTATATCAATATAAATTATCACTTTTTCAGTCATGCAGTCAGTTAGTGCTTTGCAGCCGCGACCGTGGTCCAGTGATTAGTCCGTTGGACTTGTAACCCGCCGATCCGGGTTCAGATCTTGGTCGCGGCAGGTCATACCCGTCTATGAAAAAATGACAAAAATCGATTTTCCTCCATATGTGGAGATGTTGCCGGCTACATGTGGAAAGGGTAGGTTAGTACTAGTTAGTATACAGTCCAGTCCAGGGAAAGTGGTTAAGTGGACCGACCGCCGTCTATAACTGAAAAATTGTTGAAAAACGGCGTTAAACCCAGTGTCAAAAATAGTGTTTTGCATTTAGCTAAGTGATGGGCGAATCATGAACTATTTTTACTTCAGTTCATACATGATATTGCCGTGGTAATCATTCAGTTTTTACCATTATTTCCTATAATTGTATATTGTTATTCACCATCGCGATATCACGTTCCAAGAATTCCTGATTGTTTCATTGGCAAACGTTTAACCCATCGGTCACAGAACATAAGGTATATTGTCTATAGCTTCACGAAACTAGATATTGCGTCAAGGAGCAATACTGAACATCCCATATAAACATACGAGTTGAGTAGCACGTGACTGCATACCTTTCAAAATATTCAGCAGATTTTAAGCGTTATGTCAGATCCTCCAATAAAGCCTTATGCAAAATTAATAACGTTTTCCAAACAGAAGTAACGTAACATTCACCGGAAAAAGTGTTTTGCGCCTTTTTACAGTAAAGTTTATTGTATTAGTTGAACAGGTCGTAACTTTGGCATTTTTTTCACACAAGGAAATGTTGGGTTAAATTTTGGTGTTTTAAATAGAATGGATTGCAATTTTACCATCACAAGACAATTACTACAGCCTGTAGCATAGACTATCAACATTCACTACAAACTAGTCAGCACGTCTCGTACCAACGGATACACATCACAGGGAACACCGAAACAAAATCATTTTTAGTATACCGCCTTGATAAGTTCAATTCAACAAGACCTATCTCAAAGCTTTCCCCGTGATCGGAGGGGGGGGTGCGTGCACGTTACGACAAAGAACAATTATATCCCTTCAGTAAATGATAATCAGAGCCACGACTGTGGTCCAGTGGTTAGTGCGCTGGACTTGTAACCCGGCGATCAGGGTTCAAATCCGGGTCGCGGTAGGTCAAACCCTTCTTTGAAAAGTTACAAAAATATCGATTTTCTCCATATGTGTTGAAGTTGCCGGCTCCTTGTGGAAGGGTAAGTTAGTACTAATAAGTGTTATGTCCAGTCTTGGAAAAGTGGTTGGGTGAACCGGTCGCCGTATATAACTGAAAAAAATGTTGAAAAAAACGGCGCTAAAGATAGTGGCGATGCCACATAAAACAAACAAACAAATGATAATCAGCGTAGATATTGTAAAACATGGATCAGGGCTGTGAACAATAACGGAATCCTGTGTTAGACTGTCAGTTAGACTGAATGATACTTATGCGCTAATGACACTAAATCTGCTTAATTTATTGTGTTATAAATAAATTTGTTTTATTTTGCATATGTAAGACATTAATTTTATAAAGCGTATGATATATAACAGAGAAAAGAGTAACTGTTATTTTAATAGATAGATCTCAACGTACGTAGAAGTATCGTAACAGATAGAATACTTAGATAACATTATCAGTAAATACCATCTTAAGAGGATGCTTCAGTGGTATCATTTAATTGCGAATCAAGAGTATATCCACTGTCTCCACTGATATAAATGTTATATCCATTACACATTGATACAATAAATACAATAAAAGTGGTTTTATCAGGAAATTAAATTCAGGCTCTCAGACACCGTAAATTGTATAATATAAGAAATAAGAGACACGTGGATATTAATTGCGGCTTTCTTTTATTATTTCTCATTTACAAATTGATCACATCACGTTCTATCATTCCATTGTTCCTACAGCAAAACATATATTTGAACGTGTGATCAGATTTATATATTAAGAATACAAAAAAGTCAAAACGGAATGTAATTAAATCTGCTTTTCAACACAGACTAGACACGGAAACAAAAAAAATAATGAAATGACAAATTAAATAAATATCAGACTAAGTTACAATACGGAACAATTACGGCGTGAACGCCCACTTTCTTATTGCCATTCCTCTCCATAAAGTGCGCAATTGATTAAATTAGAAGCCAATAAGGTGAGAGGATAGAGATCGCTTTACCTCAGCCAATATTAAAAAAAAAATAGAAGGTAGTGAATCAAATAGTTGGTATTACCTATTCTCTCTCTCTTTAACACTGTCAAGATGAAACAAGTTCTTGAGGAAATTATTTTATTGTTTCTGTGCTTTAATATCAAATAATAAATAATTAGTCCCTTGCGGACTGGTACCATTGAGGAGTGACATTTGATGAAAAAAACTAATTGAACTTAACCGAAAATACTAACATTTCACCATTGTTCAATTCTCATGATTTGAAGTTGATTCTATAATGAAAAAAAAAACACGTGGGATTCAATCGCAAACACATTATGAATAAAAGAGATTTACGGTACGGTATCTCTACTTTTGTTTCAACAATTAAGTAATAATTATGTACTTTTCTCATAAACCGATTCCCGCCTCAGCTGGTTTATCGTTGTTGGAAAAAATGTTCATTTAGTATGTTTAGACAAGGGATGAACAAATCTCGTTATTGTGGATCTAGAAATATTAACATATTATACAATAAAAATAACGCCCTCTAAACACCTCAATCAAATTTTGAATATGTCTACAAACATATTCATTTTGTAATTGAATCAAAGCCTACGTTACCGACTTCAGCCCAGGAATAAGCCCATGTTTTTTGCGAGCTTTTGGTGACTTTAACGAAGACAATTTTTGTACATTTTTGTTGTATTGTTTTTTAACATGTTTACCATTCCATTAAGGCCTCGGATTATGTCGTATAGATCTTAATGTAACATTTTAAGTTAAGCTTTTGGACGATACGACATTATACGTAATACTTAACAATGTCACCGAATAAATTAATCTTTTTTACCTTCTCCCCGTTTAGTCACTTTACAATCATCAAATCTAGCAATCATTCAAATGTTGTATAACATGAAGGTATTTCCGATATTGTACACATTTGTCCTTGAGGTCAATAACAATGTCAAACTGTGCACGAAAATGATGACACGGATATAAGGAAAATGTTAACAAATAGTCTATGGACATTTCCTTTTAGTGACATATATTTAGGCCACCGGCCCGTGCATATTATGATACTACATATTTTCGTTCTTTTAAAATAAAAACATGTACAACTGAAATACCAAGCTGGTATTTTTAGCACGATGAAAAAGTATTATGACGTTACGTTAATCTGTTGTTATGCTATCAGTGCCTGTAATAATAACCATGGCAATAAAACTTATTTCATTTCTTTTGACCTTATTATATATTTACAGAGGTTGAATATTTTGGTCGGCAGTCTTCATTATAGTGCATGCATCAATGCTTGTACTAGTACAGTGAGCGACAGTGAACATTTAGCGATCCTAGACTACATTTTGATTTTTGTTTTTCTAAAGACCTACAAGACGGACATTAACTAGATTTGGCTGATAACATTTGATTCTTATTGTATAAATTACAACATTTGTCGCATTATTTTTTGGTCAGATGAATATCTAAATGACCATTTTTGTCGTAAGAACCCTTCTCACGAAGTACTTGGTAAACGTTAAATACGTTCACTCTGCTTAATGTCCGCTTTTGGCTTGAATTCAACGTGCACATTGCCTGAGAAACCTTGATTGTTTGGTACATACGAATGCAATTGTTTTCACAAGAAATGAAAATAACAATAAACGAAATTCAAGTTTGATATCGTTGTTATGATACACAAATTGTACAAATTGCCCATATTCTGTTATTTTTTATTATTCTTGGATTTATTTCCACTATCAACACATCAGTTGTCACGTGTCACATTTTTTATGCTACAGAAAGTATTTAACCAATAAACCGAATCCTGCTTGTATGCCGAGATTATTTTTTTTTCCTTTTTATGTCCTCTTGGTGAGTTAATGACCGGAACTCGCGGAGCGATATAATTGGCACTCGGTGGTAATACGATGCCTTTATCTAGAGAAACAATGTCCACTCTGCAATTTAATCAAACACTTTTTGTCATAAAAAGCCTGATAAAATGTTTTTTTTTTCATGGACTCGTTTGTTGTTTACGTGGAATTCGTGCATCTAACGCATATTTATATTCCACATACTCAGTACGTCCGGAATTAATGATCAATCCATGATCGAAATATTTATAACGCAGTATTCATCTTGAAGACTGTTGATTGTTTCTTTTAATTTTATTGCCAATGAAAAGGACCAATAATGTTACCAACATGTCACTTTAATAAAAGCCTTACATACCTACCTTCATACCCACCTTCATACATACCAAACCATTTACTTACTTACTTACTTACTTACTTGCTTGCTTGCTTGCTTGCCTGCCTGCCTACCTACCTACCTACCTACCTACCTACTTACTTACTTACTTACTTACTTATTTACTTACTTACTTATTTACTTACTTACTTATTTACTTATTTACTTACTTACTCATTTACTTACTTACTCATTTACTTACTTACTTGTATCTTACATGAGATTTGTATACGATGATTTGAAACTGTTTGCCAATTATATTATGCTTACAAAATTACTTTGAGACAAAGAACGTAAACTGTTGCTACGGTGTAGCAAGTGATCAGTTTACTGATGTGAAATTAGTGCCGTAAACAATATTACGTACGAATGTAGAAAACGTAATTATCTTGTCTGTTCAGTTGGCAATTCAACCTTTAAGAAGGGCAAGTTTGATGTGTAACGACATACCATTATTTCGTAAAACGACTTGGTTATTCAGTGACGCAACATCATTTACTGTCTAAAATGGCGACAGGTCATTGTCACTGTTGTTTCTCCGTTGAGAAAAATTCTAACGAATGCATAAATGTAACTAAGCCAATGTGCCGTTTGAATGACATAGTTGGCGACTGAAAGTGACTCTATTGTACTATAAGTATATATGTTTGGGTAGGGTATACACTCATTCTTCGTCCTCTTTTGGGCAAATTTCACAGACAATCTCTTTGTCGAAAATGTGCATGGAATTCATCGTATTTACAAAGAATATTATGCTAAAGCAATTACTTGTGTTCTGTTTGCAATGTATGTCATGACCCAGGAAATTCCGGTTAAGTTAAAAATATCTCACCATTTTGCGATATTACATACAGTAAAACTTCGTCATTACGAGCATTGATATCACGAGAGAACCCGAATTATCTAGATGGGTTTTCAGGTCCTGTGAATATTTGTTCTCAGTTGCGTATACTTTTCAACCAACAAACAAAATTAATACATGTACCTCGTTATTACGAGCACCACATTTGTCTCGAGAATTTAGTCTGTTCCGATGACTCCTCAAGATAACTAGGGTTTTACTGTATTAACTTTGGCAAAAGTTTTGTCTGATATCATGATGGATTTCAAAGGGTGCAGTTATTCTCAATTCATTTTGGCTGCTGATTTGTTATTACAAACGAAAATCGCAACACACACTACATGTTTTCACAAACGGACAATCGTTTCTAAAGATCAATATGATTGTACGGCTGACAATAGCTCACGTGTCTGAGGAATGTAGGCATCAAATTACCAGACACTGAAATTTATTGATGTAAGCGAGAATAATACGATATATTCATGTAAAGCATATTTTCGAAGTGATAAACACATTAACTGTAGCATGTTTGTGGTAACGTGATCATGGAATTTCATCAGCTAACTTGATAGAAGCTGTTAGTCCTAACCACGATTAATTTGATTTAGAGCCCGTATAAATAATTCTAACAACACGTTAGTTGTCTGAAAGTCTCATTTCATTAACATGCTGAAGACTGTATAGAATAAAAGTCTTATCCCACCATAGGTGAGATAAGTGAACAAACTAGATGTGGGTCTGATATTTTAGTGATTTTATCAATGCGAAAATAGTTTTTAAGTTTCACAAATACTCCGGCGTGGACTGCCTTGCACTTATTCTCCTTCCATAACGGAGATAAAAGATAAACGGTCATTCGCCAAGTCTGGTTTGTAAAGAGTCTGCAGGAAAACAATATAGCAGTCTAATGTTTTCCTTGCTTTATATAATCATCTGTTAATTAGTGTTTATGGTGAGATCAATTATGATTACATTGTACCCAAAGGAATGGCTTGTTGTTTTGTCCGCCCTCTTTTGAATTATGTTTCATAGAGCGTTGGTCATATATTCATCTGGATGAAATGAAATCATACACTATAAAACTACGCTCCATCAGAAGCGAACAATTGTACTTCCTGGCAACCTTTAAAGAATGTTCGGTCTCAGACGAATTTATTGTTTTTTTTTTCTATTTATTTCGAAAGCTTATCCCCATTAAAGCCTTGTGACATATTTACGTTGCCCGATTGATTAAGCGCATTATTATAATGTAGCAAATTAATACTTCCTGGAAGATTGTTTGTTTTGGAAGCAATATCATCTTATCAACAATGATAAATGTTTCCTTGAATATCACTTTAGCTTTTTGGAAATAATGACGTCATGCATATTGTTTCAGTATGTACAAATCACTCACTCTACATTTTTTATTGATATACTTGTTTATTAATAGTTCTATCAAAAATATATTATTATTTGACCATTATAAGGCTCCATTATATATTTTATTTATTCGACATTTGTCGCCATGAATATGTGAATAAGTTCTGGCATAAAAATGTGTATCTATGTATAACAATTATTGGGTGGAAATAAATTAGGCTGAGCTTGAGTCAGATTTAATTACACGTCAATATATTCTTCTAAGCATAGTTGCGTGCTGTAAATATAATGAGCTTTGTAAAAAAGAGTAGGGGTGTACTTTAAGCTAGACGTGACGTTGCCAAGTTACTGTCCCCGTCTTTGTTTGTATATTAGAGCTTAAAGCCCCATTACCGGTAAAATTACTTCAAATTGCGTAAGGGGTTGGTTGACCTTGGTACGAATGACGACAGAGCTGACATTTGCTCCATCATTCTTGTACAAATAACTAACGTAAGTGTGGTAAGATCTTGGATCAGTTTGCTGACTTACTAATATAAAACACAAGCTGGATATAGTGTTGATAATCTTCTACATCTCAAATTATTCGCGAGAAAAGGCTAAATTTTAGCACTTGGTTTATCTTAATGTATTATTCGTATGTAATACTGAGGGGGGGATTAAATTATCGAGGCATTTGTTTAAGTAAGAAAAGGTTGAGTTTAAAACTTAGTATCACGTTTGGATACAAACTGTATTACTCTAGGGATATTGTCAGAAAGAGTTTTAAACTCTGTAATTGTTATGTAAAGGACATTCCGAAAATATTAAATCATTATATATGCTTGCAGTACTGTGGTAAATTGAACATAGACTAATTTGCTGGCGTAAACCTTAGGTTGAGTACTTTTTAAGTACTTTTCTGTACAGGTGGTTTCCATACAGTCAAACATGTAAGTAAAACAAACCTCACTGTAAAGTCCATACTTAATTTTGCAATGCAAGCATTCGCAGTTTATTTAAATATTTAAATAAATCCCATCTGTAGAAAGGACAATCTTTTTCTTTTTCAAATGTAGTCATCATTGACAAATTCGACTCTTAATACGTGCCGACCTGGACATGCACAAAAATAGTCTCGTGCATCCCCTTAAGTGTCATTACAGTATACGAACGCCCGAATAACGCGCATTACCTATACATGTAGATGCTCAATGAAGGTCACAAATATCTACCGTAAAACCTCGATATATTAAGATTATTGAATATTGAGATAGTTTCATTTTTAAGTTGAAATATCCAGGAACTAACAAATCTGTAAATAAGAGTTCGTTATTGTTATAGTATTCGCGAAGTCACGTTTTAATGTATATAATATCTAATGTTGATTCTCCGCACTAAGATATTACACAATGTAAAACTTATTGCTACGGGTATCTGAACTGATTATATATAATAATATATATAATAATATATATAATAATATATATAATAATATATATAATAACTTGTCATCATTTTCAAGTGATTATGCGCTATGCTTCGTTTCATTTTCGCAAACCGATAATAAATTCCCCGGGTTAAAAAGACTAATTGCATGTTTCACAATTTATTAACCATGCTTAAACTAAAATTAAAAGCCGACAAACTAATTTTGTGATGATTTGTATATAAATTCTTTGATAATTTTTGCTTCGGTTAACCAGTCTTTTCATTAGGTAACAAGTGTTTTTTTCCTTGTCATTGATTTTAATAAATTAAATTTTGTTTTGCTATTTATGCTTATCAATCATGTCCCTTACCCTTGATTTAATTAAGCGTTAAACATTTACCGAATGCGTTACAGAATGTTTAACACAGCGATAACAACTATGTGACATGCTTAATTGCGTCAAATGTTGAGGCCAATGGACTACAGTCCATAAAATCAAAATCTAACGTGTGCAATAACAAATATAGAATCCAATAAACGCCAGAACATCATTAGAAGGTGGCGTGTTTTGGACACATTGACAATTAAAAACACCCAGAGTATACAGACATCTTTTATGACAATAAATAAATGTTTCCCATTGTCACTGATAATACATTTCCAATAAGCTGTGCTCCAACAAATATTATCAAAACATTGCATAACAGTACGATATGAATTCAAGTTTACCACATATTCACGGCCTCCTTAACGTAATGATATATAGAATTTATGTCATGTTCGCTTTGGTAACCGAAACTATTATAGGTATTGGCGAAACCTGACATAACGAGAATAGAATAATGCAATATTTATGAGTCTAGTTCAGAAATGAAGATTGGCGCTTAGACCCACCATCGATTTCAGGGAACATTTTTATGATGATTGGTTATTTGTCAAGGAAACGATTTGTCTAATATATTATTAATCCAAGATATGAAGAAAAGGGGTTTTACGGTGGACATCAAACGTCCATGATAATTACATCATATATTCTCATTGACAATACTAGATCACCACTCCTTGGTCTGTCCTGTCCTTGTTGCCATAGACACCAAGATGAAGATAAGATAGTCTTGTTTACCATATCACTGGTTCTTAGCATAAACAGAAATAGGGTCCTCCGTGGTCGAATGGTTATGGTCTCTGACTTGTAAGCACTTGCCTCTCACGGCTGTAAGTTCGAATCCCATCCAGGACCAGATTTCACAAGTGAGACAGCTGTCCAGCTAGCTTACGGAAGGTCGATGGTTCTATCAAGGTATGAGCCTGGGGTCTTCCTGCACCGTTAATGCTGGAAAGTCGCCAAACGACCCTGGCTGTTGGTACGACGTTAAACTCGAATGAAAAATAATGAGTAGAAATCCTGATTAAATATAACATTAGAGACAGCCAGCGACCGATAATTCTGCATAACATAATACTATATGTTAAAAATTATTATGATTGGAATTTCGACTTCCTAAATATTTTGACTAGTCATTGTATGTAACGAACATTTGTTGATGTCTCAAAAAGCAATGAGCATAAGAGAATAAATCTTGTTTAATGACATAATCGTTTCAACCTAATGTATTTTCAATGATGTAATAGGATTAATTTCGGGAATTTATTCATTGATATTCACATTTGAATACTCTTACGAGGGACTAGAGTGTGATAAAATAAAAAAAAACTATAATAGGATTATTGTGGTTCGTTTAAATTTAGGGCATATTGCAATATTGCAGGTTGCGAAAAAAACCTTTCACCTCCTCAAATCCGTATACTAATCAGAACCATCCAGATGGAAAAATTAGAAAAGTTTTTTATTTTGCTGATACTAATTTGATAATTTGTGAAAGAATGTATTATGTACATAACGCATGTTTTGTACATTAACGTTCGTAAGTAAAATCATTATTTAATGCAAATCTATTTGATTCTTACCCGTCCAAAACAAACTACTAGAACAGTGGTTAGTGTTCCTACAATTTACTGTAATACAGTATGTATACACCAATTAATGAAATAACATCCTCCCGCGTGAAAATGATCAAAGCAAAGACATAATCATTACACGAAAAGTCATTTGAAAAACTGCCATGCTGATGTTCAAAGTTAATGAGACAATTTTTGTGAGTATTATCCGATATACATCATCTGCCGAACAGGGTTAATCTGATTACGACACAATTTATTTACAAGTGCCTGACTTTTCCGTATGATGTGATTTAGATATATTAACAATTTGATATTGTTAATTGGTGCGGGACTTTGACTGACACTGATCATTGAAAAAAGCTTGGATTAACCCATGGCTTCAGTCTGTTTAATTTACTCCACTTTTAAGATGAACAAATCATTATTTTGTATCACTTTGAATGGCGAGCATTTTTTCAAAATGGAAAAGCGCGACGCCGGTAATTTTTTAAAATTGTACTGCTTATTAAACTCAATTTTGTCACTGTAACGAGTGGACAGGCAATGTTCTAAAAGTAAATTGGAGCATTGCCCCTTTTTTGTCTCAACTAAAAGTCTTAAGCGGTTCATATTCTTAGCAGATCGCAAGGTACGAATCCCGGCAAAAGATCTAAATGTAGCGTATCTTTATTGCTCAAACTGAAGAATAAAACCAACCGACCTCTCGAAGCAAATACTATTTTATTGCAGTAACATCGCCATTTCAAGATATTTTCAGTAAAACTTGGGTGGGGCTCCTATGTCTAGTGGTTATGGCCTCTGACTAGTAATCACTAGCCCCTCACTTCAGTGAGCTCGAGTCCCACCCGGCACCAAATTTCACATGAAATGAAGCTCTCCATCTAGCGTACGGAAGGTTGATGGTTGTACTTAGGCACATGCCTCGGGTCTGTTTCCTCTGCTTAAGCTGGAAAGTCGCCAAAGGACCCTAGCTGTTGGTTTGACGTTAAACTCCAGCGAAAAAACTAAAAACCGGAACCATATCAGCTGAAAAGACAGCTATCGCTCTCGTCCAGTATTTATTTACGTACCCAGTGTCACACCGTATCGTGTCAGTAAGAAGCCGTGTAACGAATTTTTCTTACCGAGTATCATTCATAAATCAATTTACCAAAATTTTATGACATCTCAGCCATTTTTATTTGAAATTATGATTACTGACTTGACATGAATTGCTACTGACCTAATATGGGAAAATATTAGGTCAACACTTGACCCGGCTCAACCAATCAATAGCAAGTATTCTGTATGAGGTAAGATAAAATTAGTATTCCCCGATAGTTTGGGTGACATACAGTTTGGGTGACATATATTGGAGACTAATACGTCCAATATTGAATATTCCAAAATAGTATGTCTTTGATAGAGCCAATGTATTTTTTGTAAACCACACCGGTTTCTTAGAATCTTGTACCTAAGATCAATTATTTGTCAGGGACTTGTTTTTTATCTCTTCTTACGGTTACCATGGAGACTATTTACCGGTGATTTATATCATGTAGCTGTCATTGTCAGATTAATATTGTGGTATCTGGATGTATGATGTTGTTTATTTAGATACGTCCTTGTCACATATTTTATATCCTTCCCGAAGTATATGTTAGCATCCATTTGTTGACGTATAGTTCAAATTTATGAACTAAATGACATTCATTCAATTTTAGTCCAGAAATCTAACGCCATATTCAGTTTGAATTGAATTTTGGATGTGAAAATACTTCAAATGTTTATCTCCCATTAATAACAAATTAAATCGTGTATTCCACCACTACAAGGAAAAATAAGTATACGTTGGGCAATCATTAAGAATGTGATTCAGTTTTACGTATGTCTCTAAATAATGCATTTATTTGATGAAATACAGTGCAACCTGTCCAAAACAACCCTCTTTGGGTGCGAAGTCATGTTGTTGTTGAGAGCTTGTTGCTCTAGAGAGATTAAATTTATAGTTAAATCGTGCAATGGGGAAAATATGCTTCAAAAGAGATTTAGCTCAAGGGATGACCGGTCTGAAGAGGTTGCACTGTAATATAATTATATCCATAGTATATATTTTTCAGTATAACATATTTCAGACATATTAAAACCGGTTATGTCAAGCTTTACATTTTGGCATTTGAATGCTGTACATCACGTATTCATATCCTCCCAAGTAGGATACAAATTTTCTAGACCACTTGGTCCACAGCGGATATAAAACACGCATATGTTATGCAAAAACGCGGTAAGTACAGTTCAGGGCATCGTCTGATAACATAATATGAATCCCGTGGATTTCAGTCTTAGAATGGCTTTACAAAAAGACGAAATTCCGAGAATACTAAAACAAAAGTAAATATTCTATTAAATCCCTCGAGGGCAGTTAACTTGAGATTTTAAAATTGAATGTATGTCTTTGGTGACCAATAACCTTATTCAACAACCAGTCGTGTCTATTTTTATAGCTATATTAGATTTCAAAAAAGTAATTTTATAAATTAGATTTCAACTTCCCTAAAAGCATAGCAAAGATTATTGGAATTTGCTCTAGCAACGAACTGAATAGATTTTATTGTTCTCATATTTCATGTTTGTTTTGCTGGTCAATTGTATGTTAACGAAATTTGTGGCTCTTTATCCACTTCAACATTAATACAACTCTCATGAGGTATTTCTAATGCGTTACTTGTAGCTTCGTTATTCCCTGGCTTTGTGTTGTCCACGTTCTTTGTTGTATTAGGGAATTTGTACGCTTTGTGAAGTCGATTTTATTCATATTGCGGATCTGTCCTGTTTATATTTATGCTGATTACATTGCATCAAGGTCATCGTTGTCAGTTAATAACTAAGTCTTAGACAGGCCACATGAAGTGAACAAATTTAATTGGCAGCCGTTGACAATCTTGCGCATTTGATACGGGAACGTTGTGAGGTATTGTCAATTCAACATCTTAATGAAATCCAGGCGCGTTTTTGTCTTACAACGTTTTGGCGCCTAATACACAGTAACCGATGATTTTATACCAGCGAAAACTTTATGAAACGTTTAAACATATTGATTAAGAATTTTTACAGAGTCACCACTTAGACCCAAACAGCTGAATACATTTAGAATTCAATATTTGAATGTGCAATCGAATAATTTGTTGTATTTTTTTTGTTTCTATACTTTTTAATTGCTCTTTCTCAGATGGTTGATAATTATCCTGCGGAGAATTATGTTGACAATCACAATCAATATATTTAATGTCAAAAGTAAATTAGAAATATCGAGAATGGAACAAAGTGTTGTGCTAGACAGCCATGCTTCATTGGACTCGTCTACTAGAGGCACCATCGAACGCCTGAAAGAAATTAAGGACGAATTAAATAGTTCCACGTTATTTGTTTGAAAGCCTGTCACTATGTCCTCCAATATGCTGCATGTCTGGAATTCTTCTGACAATAACAAAATTGCACGTGTGTCAAAACCCAGACTCAATCCAATCTGGAAAATAATATTTATCCTTTCAAAACGTTATTCGGTATTAAATGTGATGAATTAACCTAGCAACGATTTAAAGATAGTATTCAAACTCAATAATAAAATGTCTTAACACGGTGTAACGGTTGTGCTTAACATCGAGTAGAAGCCGTAACAAAGCGTTGTACCGAATCCTGTAAGTAGCGCCCGTGACTGAAGCGGGTCACAATCCCATTGTTGACGTAGTACGCACTTTGACGTAGTGCACACTATGACGTAGTACACACTTTGACGTAATGCACACTTTGACATAGTGCGCACTTTGACGTAGTACACACTTTGACGTAGTACACACTTTCATGTGCTATGATGACATGAAGTCTATCGTTATGATACTATCCGTTTGTGACGGCTATTCACTCATTAAGATAGCCGAAAATGGTCTGAGTATTATACTGATGCTTTATGATGAATTCATTATAGCATCGAAGTAAAATCGTTGATAACACAGTATGGTGTAATGATAATAAACGTGATTTCAAAGCTCATTTGTTTTAGCAAACATTTATTAAAGTAAACATTAAAACCTTCATTGATAGAAGACTTTAAAATGTTAAAAATGGTTCGGTTCTGATTGTAGTAGAATAATCCGGTTTTTGTTTAAAAATACTTCAGTCAAGTAGGGCAACAAGACTTCAATGCTTTTTGGATACTTGTTAGAACTTACATGTTCCTTCTTAGTGGCAACTGTTGCCTAAATGCGTATAATTATGACGTGTCACTCAATGAATATTGGATGTAAAAGTTTCACACAGGGAATAACCACAGCAACAGAACTCCCACATTTTGCCAATTTACGAAGCAAGGCGGCTAATATATGCGTATCACAGGGTTCTTGATACTTACTGATAGATATCCTAACCCGTTGAACAAGACTATGGTGAATTCCGGGGACCTGAAATATTTGTTCATCATATCCATGTGTTATGTACTGTGGGTACCCATTACATTAAAACAAAGGAATTGGTATGGGAATAAAATAATTACAACTATATCCGATTTTCACTCTATCTGAGTTTTCTGCTGTATTTTTTTCTCTCTTTTGTTGATACGATGTATTATACATATGCAAGCAATCATTGTAACATCATTTGTTTTCCGCATCTCAAAATGAAATGATTCAAAGAGATTACAATACATGGCTGTAGTCCATGGTTCGTACTGAAATGTATCTAAACGTTAATTGAAAACCTATGTTTTCAGCAAGTTCACTAATAAATTTGACATTACTAGTTTCCGTCATAAAACATGTGAGCTTTGAATCTAATTGTTTGTATACGATTTAAAGCACTAAAACATGATATTTATCTGCTGTATCCCGTACTGAGACGCATTTATGTATCTAAAATTAAATCCGTTGTTAACAGGAAATTATTTCCCGTTCTTTATTGTTTGATTTCCTTTGATTTCTGACAAAGGAGCCGCCAAGAATATCATTTCACGTGGTTTAATTGTTTTACAGATTACGTTGTCAGCGAACCTCAATTAAAATCAACAATACAAACTGCGTAGTGTTAAACATAAAGTACAGTCAAACCTGTGTTTGCGGCCACCTCCGAATAAAGACCACCGTGTGAATAAAGGTCATTCTTTGAGAAAACGTCACTGTTTATTTAGCACAAACTGACTTCCGAATAAAGGTCATCTGTCAATAAAGACCATATTTTGTCTTTTCCAAGGGTGACATTTGTCCAAAGGTTTCACTGTATCTTAAGAAAAAGTATAAATCTAAAATTCTAGACGGTCTTTTGAAATGCAAAATGTTATTGAGAATGACTGTTTATTACAGCAAGGAAAGGAACACATAGATATTGTGTTTGTTCAAGGCGTGACAATTGAAGGTAATATCATTTTCAATTATAGTTTGCATATTATTCTAATGGCTAAACGTATCCCTTTAAACAACAAATTTATCACACAGACAAATCCACTAATAAAATAAAAATCAAATCATGTCAGTGTGAATTATTTGAAGATTTATTCAAAATTACACACTATGTTTTTTTGCCGCTAGTCTGTCTACTTTTTTGTTCTAAAGTACATACATTTATGAAACAGCTTCGAAATTGTATGTGCATAGTCGGCAAATATCTAGATATCCTTATATGTTTTTATTTAATCATAAAACATGCACCGATCATTCATCAGTTTTGAATGAAAATAAGGAAATATTTCAATGAACTTCCCCTATACGCATTTTAAGATTTTATATTAATATTTAAAGATAATACTCGTCATAATAGAACCTGCTTGTTTCATGGTGTCGTTGTTTTGTATCATTTAAACGTTATGTACTGTACTTAAGTTCTATATGTCTTATTATTTGGTTTAAATATGTCTTTTAATAAACACTAAACAGTGAATCAAAATGAGATATGACTCCTCAAAACCGATCGAAGTCGTTTGATGGTAATTTTTCATATAGTATAACAATGTTATAACGTAGAAACACGAAAACCTTACCTAAAATAGCTAGTCATAAAACACTTTCAAATATCTTTATTACAACAAATTCTAGTGCCATACCTTATACGAGTAATATATATTGCATCCTTATGTGTGTCATTCGTTTAAAGACACCATTACAAAAAAAACCACTTGCAAATGCTGACACAGAACAGAAATTATTACGAAAATATTCTGAAATGATATAGAAAAGAATTATTACGAAATTATTCTGAAATAAGAATGGAATAGTACTGAAATAACGTCTTTTACTTCATTGCGCAATAAAATCTCCGGAAAATATACAAAACTTAATGCATGTACATGTATACTTCAAGACAACCTGTGAAGTATATGTAGAAGAACACTAATTATATAGTTCTCACTTTAAGTAAAGTACACGATATATGTGTCGTTCAAATACACAAAAAGGATATCATAGCTCATGTATATCAATTAAAATGTTTAGGTACTGTTCTATTTTATCTCGGTAGCAGAGAAAATATGCATTACCACATCACGTGCATCATTCAATCCATCTGAAGGTATTAGATAGTAGTAAACATTCGTTGACATATTGTTTTCATTTACATGAAACAAATATCTGTAACGGATTTTTTATGCAAATGACAAATCACCAGAAAATGTACTTGGTCCTGGCATAAAAAGTGTTATACGATATGGATATGTGTAATACTTTTGCTTACTTTTTTAGCTTGTTGGTACTCTATGATTAGTTCTTTATGATGTACGGGCACCGTCAGTGTTAAGATATTTAATAGTATTTTACATCTAATATTCGAACTATACATTTTGATCAATGTACACGTACAATATTTTATTGAAATAGTTTACGAAATACGCTATTGAAATTCTACAATGTTTGCTTCATGACGTTGAGAAACCAATTGATACAATAGCAGTGAAGGGACATAAATTATCTGAAACATTCACAGAATTAAAGCCGTTGTTAAAGACAGTTTGAAATTTTACTAGACTCGTTACACCGGCGTTATAGCCAATAATAAACAATTTGTTGCAGACAAATCAATTGACAATTATATTTACTTTGTGCTGAAGAATGCTGTTTTGAATTAAATTACATTATGTTTGTTTGACAATTGATGCTTATGAGAAAAGTCTATATTTTCTATGATTGACATTTCGTATTATAAATGTTAATCAGTCTTTTATAAGAGAAAATATGAATACATCTTCGCCGCTGCGTGATATGCCATTCCTTAAATACACCATACGAAAGAAAAAGGAAGAGATACAGTGCAGAAATAGAAATTTTAAGAGATTCGCGCTTTCAACATATCCTGTTGATAGAAACATGATTTACAATGCGTGGTTTTTACACCCAGTGTTGTCATAAGTTTCTCCAAGACAATTTGTCTGAAGGTGCTTTCATCATTTTACGTCGTAAAGTTTCTTTCCCATCTCTGTTCTATAGTTGCTTTAATATTGCAAACAAGCGTCATTGTGTATTATCCAACATAAGTCAAGAAATCGTGCTGATAATTATTCTTTTTATGAATTTGTAAGATGGTAAAATAACATACCATCCTAGTTGTGTTTCGTCGTACACAGCACCGTGTAGCGTTGATTTTTCAACACCATAACCGGGGCACTTTTAGGTGCATTGCGTGTGCGCACACTTCGAGCATGATCCTTGATAAAGACATGGACATAAAATGTAAATACGCATATGAAACATTTAAAATCATCAAACATTATGAAAGAGCATCTAAAATAAATAAGGCGCTATTTCTCTTGTTTACTCAATGTTTCAAACTGTCAATTAGACAATTCAGTAACAAGGATGTAAAGAATCGTAAGAATAAGAATATTTGAATTGCAGACAAAGAATTTGAAACGGATGATTCCTCAACACTTTAATATGGCCTCTGCCCATTAAGAATATTGGAGTGGTACAAATTTGCAATTTAGACTGGTAATGCATACGGCTCCAGTTTCTGGGAAGCCATTTGGATTTGCGAACCAATTTCTTATATAACTCACTTCTAGCGCCTAAGAAAGTACGCTGGTATTGTTTTTGCTGTAAATTTTTTTTTTCATTCTCCTTAATAAAACTGGGACAAACTATACTCTATTATTCCCTACAATAAAACGTTATGGCTACTGAGACCATTGTATTAATTTACATACCATTGAAGCGATCAGGCTACCATTTAAATGCTATAGGACAATATGACATTAACAAATAGTACAGTGTGATACTATATGTTGCTTTTTGTTTACCAAATCTTTTCCTTTAATCCAATTGAAACTATACGTACATAAATAATTCTTGTGATATACTAAACGATTGAAATTCAGTCACTGAAATGTTAATGTTGTCAGACAACTAATGATAGCATGATAATTTTGTTCCTTTGAGTGATTTCTGATCACAACTAGTGGGGAGGACTTACATGATATGACATAATGATGTACCATCATTGCAGAGAATTACCGCTAATTAGTTTTGTTCGTGCGGTGGTTTCCGATCGGTCCAATATCTAGTTCTGGCTAATGGAAAGCATCAACTCGGTATAAATGTACCCGCTCGCTGAGGTAAATAACATATTACGTAAACGTGTTTCTGTTACATGTTCTATGTGGCAGGTTTGGTTTAATTATGACCTTGTGAGCGTGCATTAAAAATTACTTCGATTCACTTATTGCTGCAATAAAATGACCAAAGGTCGTTAGAAAACAAAATTGAAGTCCATTTGCATGTATTGCCATTTATTTACAACATTACATTCAAGGACTCGAACACTTGATTCAATATCTATTTCAGCAGCAAAACATACAAGATTCAATCAATTTAAATGTGTAAATTCAATCAAAATTTACACATCAATGTGATGTAGATTTCTTGACAGAATCCCTTGAATATAAAGCAATATGTTGGAGATAAAAAGATGTAATACCTTCAAGTATACATACGTATATGTACTTCCTTCATACATGCCTCAAAATTGGTTTATTATTTGGGAACAAATGAACTGAAATGGAACTCTGACCTAGTTTTTTTTTCAGTTTAATGACACAGAAGCATGATACTGGCACACCACAAAGTTTAAACGAAATCCATTATTAAAAAGAAAAACATCCGAATCAGTCATATTTATATTTAAAACAATAAATACAATCGTATACATGAAACACGTGCTATAACCACAAAATGCAATGGCATATACAGAGTATATACAAGAAAATTTCTCGGGAATAACGCATGATTTTCATCGATAGATTCTAACCTCTGAAGCAAGTGACATAAGAGGTCTTGGACTGATTAATGGTTTAACAAGTTTAACACACGATTTATTTAGAATGACTTTGCACTTTAAAAATCAAACTCAATGTACAAGTATGACGAATTCTTCAGAATACAATACACATATAGACATGTATTCTGAAGAGTTCGGCAATGTACGGTCAGCTGAAACAAGTTAAGTTGTTATTTTGTAGCGTTTTTCTTCTTTCATTCGTTAGAAAGCTACGGCAAGTGACGCGATCAATATGTCAACGGTGATCACCAGCTCTGATACGTGAACTATACTACGACTCTAAAAAACTAATGAAACGTGATTTGGATTCTGCTGCGTTTCCTAATGATGCCAGAAAATAAGAATAAAACGTTCGTAATAGCATGGTGAGAAAGTCTAAAATAAGTGTCTTTATTTCACGAATCGGTTTAATGTCTCCAATGATAGTTCCTTACTATGCTGTCATGTTCATGGTATATTTTTTGTAGCTGTACAAATGAAATGTGATCGAGTTTATTGTATGTGTAAAAGCGTAAAATTTAATCTTTCACCCCTTTGTTAGGGGTTACATGCTGTAATACATACATAACAAGATGCGCACCCAATTTGCAGAAAGAAGAGCATTGTATCTGACCTTTGACACTCGTTTGCCGAAAAATGTAACATTTTGACATTGTACTACATTTTTAGCTCGTCTATTTCGAAAAAAAGAAGAAAAGAAAAAGTCGGGCTACTAGGATCTCTGGGTCTCCAATTTGGTCAAAATTATACCTTATCGTGTTCAAACTCGAAATCTCAAATGAGGCCCCCGTTGCCAACATGCAAAACAGACCAGCGTTTGCGCCGGTCTGCGGAGCTCTAAATTGTACTAATATCGATAAACTTGTAAGCAAAAATATCGTAATATATATAAATAATGATGATTATTTGGAAGATCATTCAAAGTGTTCCGGACAAAGTGTGCTGACCAAATAAGTCTTGTTCAAGCTTTGCGTACGCCAAAAACACGTCACACAGGCCCCGAGGTTATAAACATCTACGGCAAGATGGAAATAAACACAATTAACTTTCATTGCCAGTTCCTGCCTCTAGTATGAAATGGACTGTTGATAGTTAAGGAAGCAATTACAACTATCTGTTATATGTCATGAATACAATTATTTTCTTCTCCGATATTCGCCCTTGATACATTAAAGGTAATTCAGGAATGGGTTTGGTCATTGGCAAACTAGTATGTGAATGAAATTTTTACACGGTGGTATGATGGTAACGTTGACGTTACTATTTGAATGATGCACTATTTATTCAGGCGCGTATCAGTACTGATTAATTAACATCAGTTCATACTGATTTACTCCAGCTTGAATCACATGCATTTATTGGTTATTGTAAGGACTTATTTAGTCAATATGACATTTTTAGGATACCTTTTCTCAATTTTCCATATGTGTCATAGATCAGCTATGCAGATTACTAGATGTTAGCTTAGATACAGATTTTAGGGTCAAATAATGAATAATTAAATTTATCCTTGATCTATCAAGAAATTCCATATATTATCATACTATGTTTTCTGTTCTTATCTATTATGCGTACAAGAATAATCAAGGACCGAAATTATGTTACATTTGAGACTTGATCGGGGGATTAGCTTATGGCTTATGGTCATTGATTTATCATAACACACTATATTTCATATCGTTTACTTCAAATACTGACATGTTTTTATTTACCCTATTAATAATGATACAGACCTTATCTTACGATGACCTTGTACGATATAGACACAGAATGGTAATAACTTAAGCGGAGAATCAACAAACTTGTCCATATTTCATACGGTTGTTACGGCAACTGAATCGCCATTTCTCAATATGACATCTTCATATTTCATTTGTTAAGCAAACATTGTGTTCGGCACTGTAAGTCAATAAATAAATACAATTTTATGCATGTATGCGGTACATAAGATAAGAAAAGGATTCCTAGAAAACATAACTTATGAAAAACATCCCACCTTCCCCAAAATACTACCTTCCCCCAAAAATACTACCTTCCCCAAAAATACTACTTTCCCCAAAATCGCCAAAACCCCAAACCTATCCCACACATAGGACCAAACAAAAAACGGAGAACAAGACACAACCTGTCGGAGGATTCCACCCTGGAACGATCTGTTTAGAACGACCCACATGGTATGTGGGTGGGGTTAACATAAAACGAAACATAATTCTTTGACACGTTGATATGTTACTGTATGGCATAGTATTACAAATTAGTCAAAAATAATTCTTATATTTCTCATTGCAAAATTTCGACGGCAAGAGGAACACGATTATAATTCATATTTTGTTTATGGTTGTACAATGTAGTGCACAATTTTCTCGGCACGCTAACAGACTAATTTTAAGACATTTCATACTAATATGAAAGCTTCTTTAAATATCTTGGGATTCTGTAGAGATATATTTTATCGTTTCTTGCCATTATATTACTTATTTTCAATGCTTGACGGCGATATTTTCGATCATTTTATCTGAAATACGTATTATACAAATAGGTTGTGCGTGAATTGAAAATTTTAACACGGACCGACGAGACAAAATTTAATGAATAGAAAACTTAGACAACATTATGATAATTTAGCAGCAAACATTGCATCGTGTTTTAGTTTATGGTTGTCCAAATATTATGTCCATACGCTTGTTTAATGGTGTCAAACGCTTTTATAAACTCTCGCAGGAATTATGAATTACACACTATGTTTCGTTAGTCTTCACGGCTGCCATGAATTTCAGATAATCAAATAAAATATATGTATCCTAGGTGACCAATTAAACTCATCATCAATCCGTTGCCTCCATAATTTACTACGAAAACTAGTTGTTAATCAACTCATAGCAACACCTTTTGTAATCTGTATTTCAAACTCTTTAATGGCATTTAAACTGCTCTGTCTTTCAAAAGTATATTTTATATGACGACAGTGTATTTTGTGTTCATCATTTGTTAATGGTTAGTGTGTTTTATTGCAGATGCAAATCTAGTTTTTTCGTCGTATTCATTAAGTCAATACATTTAGTCAGCTTGTAAACATCATTCATCAATCTACTATAGGGAATTTTATTTTCTGATACATAATTGTGATTTATAAATTACCTAAATGTTTTATTTTTATGTATTTTGTAAGTCAGTCTCTTTTTCAACCAAATTGCGTTTTTGAAGTATTCAATTTTGCAACCACATCTAGGTGATAAATAATAAATTTTCTCTGCATCCTTGAAAGTTGTCTGTCTACAAAATCTATAACGTATGTGTGTATTTATAACCATAAGATATTTAGTTTTAAATTCAATTTTGAAACCATCCATCCAGATTTCAAATTACCGTCAAACCTGTGTTTGCTGCAGCCCCCAAATAAAGACCACCCTGTGATTAAAGGCCATTCTTTGAAAAACCATCACTGATTATTTATTTAGAACAAATTGACATCCGAATAAAGGCCATCTGTCAATAAAGGCCACATTTTTCTATCCCAAAGGTGGCATTTGTTCACAGGTTTTAGGTAATTAAATTACTGGTATTTTAATATTAGATCCAACGGAATATTTTAAGAGTATCTTATATCCTAATAACGTAAATGGAATATATCGTTATATGGTGAATTTCCTTTAGACGAGTATCATACAAGGTTCACGTGCTTTCTCTTGCCAATTTGTTCGATTCTTGTAATTAATGTATGGACATTATTCTGTCATAGGAGTTCTTTCATACAATATATTCCAAATCCATTAAGCAAAAACTTGAAATAGCAACATACCATACGTTTTCATCATCCCTGGATTTTGTACTAAAATATACTCTCCATTATTTTTGCTCGACCGTAATGATGGAGCATTAAATGCCCTTAGTAATGCTTTGGTATAAAAGAAAGAGCAATTAAACTCTGTAACCTCTTCGAAGCGAAACTACGATATCCATACTATCTATCTATAATTAGATATTATAAGATTAGTTTTATATTAAGCCCGAACCACACAATGGGATGGTGAATGATCTTTTGATATCCGCAACAAAGATTAAATCAATTCAATACTTAGTTGTGCTTCTTCCCTGTAATGAAGGATTAAATACGAAATCATAGGATGGAACAAGTAGTCTGGTACATATGGTGCTATCTTCGACAAAATCCTGATCAACTAGTTAGCATTGCAATGTATTAACATGTACCAATTACTTGAGTATGGAACAAATATTTGAGATAAATAAACTGCGTCCATCGGAGCTGGTATGATAAAAATGTTAGTGCATCTGTCGAAAAGTGGACTATTTACAAAAAATCATAGTGCTTTATATATTTAAATAAAAGACACATGATTGACCTCGGTAAGCCATCATTACGGACATCTCCAAGCTGAAATGTCCATCTTTGTTAGATGTATAACATGTTCTTACTTCTTGGTTTATAAGAAATGAAGATGACACAAATCAAGGTCTCTTTGTTGGTATAGTTAAAATGTACAATGTACAAATAAACAATCACTTTCAATCCGTTGGGAACAAAATTCAAAATACTACCGTAACAAATATTATTTATCAAGTAGCATTCTAGTGGTATTAAACTCACTAGCGTCTTACATGTATAATCTTTCTGATGATTTCAAAGGATAACAAATGCGTATCTTGCTAAACGAAGTTCATGCTCAAACAATAACGGTCAACATGGAGCTTGACTGTATTAACCTTGCGTTTATCAATCTTGCAGATTTTTTGTAAAAGTGCATGTTATCAACGAGTAACTTTCCTAGAATCTGTATCATTAGAAACTCTGAATTGATAGTTATTGGGTCTGGGTATCCTCCAGGAATCAGCCACAAATGAGGAAATTAAGATCTAATGCCAAGGTTGTCTTAGCCAGTGATAATGAACAAAAGCTTGAGCAAATAATGCAGACAGTAGCATGCAGGAATTTAATTAGATTGAACATATTGCTTTTATAAATAGTTTTTTTTTGTAAAGGAGTGTGTCAATACCAGAACCTATCATGTCATATTGTAGATATATACAATTAGCTTATCGGGTTCTTCTGTTTTTTTTTTTTTTTTTTTGCTTTTTTTTTTTTGGTGTGGAAAAATAAAGTTTAGTCTTCAAAAGATCGATTGCAATCGAAAAGCAAACGATAAAACATCTTATATAGACATGCTATAGACATGACGGGTCATCTGTTTATAAGTTTTTTTGTAAATGCCAAGCGTAAGTGTTGATGAATTACTTCAGTAATTTTTGGTCTATTTCGAACGAAAACGAGAAGTATTCGTAGACAGCCTGTTATGTATGCTTTAGAACACAAATTGTACATTTATGACGGCGATTGATGACATGACTATGATATCAAATTTATTATTAATGTTGCGAAAAGGTTTAACAAATGTGAGGATATGCCATCTCCTTTTGTTTATTACGAGTTGAAGTAATCTTTACCAACTGCGCTTAAAACGGTTACTATTCCAAAGGGGATGCGACAGAACGTTTCATGGTGTCGCCTTAAAGATTTCCAGTTGTTAGTTGTTCCGTGACAATAGCCATTGTCGATTACATTACGAATTCGGAAGCCGCCATGAAAATGTCGAATTAAATTATGAGGCCACCAGGAGAAACTGTTTTGCTAAATTTCGATCAATCACCAGTATCCGCCGAAATGCGGTCGAAAACAAGTTTTATATCATAATCGCTTGTCCCGAATTCTTAGATTTCGGTGCAAGTAAAAACTCCCAAAAATTCTGTGTTGACCCAAATATTCATAAATTCAACATGTTAAAAGTACAATTTCTGAATCTAGTAATGTATATTTTTATGCTCTTGAAACGAGAAATTTAGAGAAACAAGGGAATTTATTACAATCTCCAATTGTATCAAATTTCTAAATATTACATTGATTGCTAGGAATTACATTTTGCTTCAAATCCCTAGATGACAAAGTGCTTAGAAAAATTTATGTTGCAAAAGTTCGTACTTTTAAAAATGTCTTGTATATTATAGTGTACAAATTGTTGTGTGTTATTGTCACTGGGGTTTAACGCCGTTTCTCCACAATTTCCTAGTTATATAAGTCAACCGGTTCATCTAACCAGGTTTCCTGGACTATATACTAACCAGTACTAACTTACCCTTCCATAAGGAACCGGCAACTTCTCCACATATGGAGAAAATCTACATTTTTGTCAAATTTTCATAGAAGGGTATGACCTGCTGCGACCGGGATTCGAACCCGGATCTCCAGGTTACAAGTCCAGCACACTATCCACTGGACCACGGCCGCGGCTCACAAATTGCTGTGTACTATAATTTGCGTTACACGTGGTATTTGTTTCTGTAATGTAATTATCATGTTTACTTATATGTATATTATTCATACAGTAAAACCTGTGTTTGCAGCTGCCTCCGAATAAAGGCAATCCTGTGAATAAAGGCCATTTTTTAAAAGCCGCCATAAATCATTTAGAGCAAATAGAACTGCGAATAAAGGCCATCTGTCAATCAAGTCACATTTTTTCTTTCCCATGGGTGGTGTTTGTTCACGGGTTTGACTGTATATACATGTAATAAAACAGTGACATTTTATAAGTTCGTATCATATAGAATTAAATGTTACGTGTGTTTGTTCAAATTGTCGTACCTGTAATTCCTTCATACGAAACATCATTATATTAATCGGTTACAAAATAGATCACTAAATGTATGGTACAAGATTTATTCGCTTATAATGACATATACCGCATTATCTGTAACTGGTTCTTCTCAAATTCTCATTTAAAATGAACTCTATATTGTAAAGCTTGTTTATTGTTATGCGTCGGTTACATGTACGAATGCAAATAATATATATATTCTATTTTCTTTTGTATACTTCTATTTATTTTTAATAAGCATTTATATTACGAATTGTGTTGTATTTAAGAGTACTCTTATAAAAAAAATTCAAACCGTAGATTCAAAATATTTTATATTTTATTTTATAAAATTATTTTCCTTTTCTACCATGCATTATATTGTCAATTACCCGTTATTATGTTTGTATATATTGCTGAAACGTCTTTAATGGTGTGTTGTCATTTATCTCTCACCATTCAATACGCTGCGTGATTATATAGATGTATAACATGAAGATTCCGGAGGGGGGGGGGTTAACAGGGTGCGGGCATCAAGATGTTTCGGAGACACAGTCTAGGGAACAAACACACCGAAATTTCCATACCCTAAGTCACGCATTACTCCATGGTAGACACTAACCTGAGAACTTATGGCTGAACCACGTGCTCTGTATTTGTCAGGTCATTACGCCTAATTAACCCAGCATCTATCCTTATACATTATCAAGCAAACAGGTTTTGCGTTTACGTCTTATCAATACTGCAAAGGTTGTTCAGAAAGAGCATTCCGGTACCAGTGTTTTTTTTCTGTTTTAAAGCGTCATATATACACGTAGTCATGTCACAAAGGTTGTAATTCTTCATTTTATAGATTTAATTTACCTAGGTGTTCAGCTATTTGCTGATGTACTTCAAGCGATTTAGTCCTTACATTTGGTGATGTATAATTTTGTGATAAGGACACCGACCGTCACTAGTAGGATCCTTTCGATTTCACGTCAAGGAAATTTGCATAAACTACTGAATTAACAGCTTAAAAGATTTAAGTCGCGGTGTCTGTGCTGCTGAAATTTGACGGTTGTTTTCAAACAGTCAGAGTGCGTGTTTAGCAGATCAATTCACGGTGCTTAAATCATCTGATCTTCCCAGATATAGAAGTCCATATTGAACTGACATTACATCTAGGATACGGATAAATCTAATTTTATAAAACATGTCTGATTATTGAGATACCGAGGTAAAAGCTGAACGTGCGTGTTTTCACCCTCTCTTATCGTAATGAAATATTTTATGATATAGTTTTTTGGTTTGGGAAAGATATTGGCCGATATTGACCATAGAGCAAGACCAGATCATTACCAAAGTTTTTTTTTCAATCTAGATTAACCACCCGTTGATAGCACTAGCTATTCATTACATGACAGCTGTACAAAAGCTGATCTACAATACTCTATTGATAAGGACATCTTTGCGAAGATGACAAAATGGGACCAATCTATAATAAAATGATAGCTGACCTAAATCATTACGTCAAAAAAGTGATTGTTGTATCAATTCGTCAACGCTTAACTTACTTGTTTGAGTATGGTGACACAATACTAATGATCTGTGTTTCAGAATATATATGCTAAAAAGATGGCAAAATCAGTTTACGTTATCTGTCGGTACTAATACATCTATCTTGCAATAAGTGCCTGTCTGATTCCTGCGGTAATATTGAGGGGACTACCTTTAGTCAAATTGTCACGTTAAATTGAGTGCTTTGCACGAATCCCGACTAGAACGACTTACTGTATCATCTATCCTGTACTTTGACAACTGCTCAACATGTAACAACCTGGCGGGCGTCATTCATACTTACATAACTCATTCACGTGTCAAGATTCTTTCAATCTTAAGAAGCTGTCCAGTTAGGTGGTTCTACCAAGGTGAACGCCTGGGGTCCACAGTTAAATTTGACAAAAAGTCAACATTTGACCTTTGATGTTGGTGAGACTTTATTTCCATTGAAAAGAAAGTATTATTTATTATGATAATCATGACAAGGTGCCGTTGCAAGACAATGGCCATTATTCTGAAAGCTATATTTTCGGAGCTATGCCCCTTTTTAACTCTAAATTTGGTCAAAATTGCTTATTGAATAGAATTATGTAGAACAGACGAGCGTTTGTGCCGCTCTGCAGAGCTCTTGTTCAGGATTCTAACAAGTCTTTTAACTTGGGAAGAAAGGTGAAGAAAATAAATAGTTTTAGAACAAAAAGGAAATTGGAGCACGTGCATAATAGGAGTGTGACACTTAGGATATTTGTGTCATGTCATCTCGCATATGGGAGCAAGCATGTTCATGCATTGAAATTTTCTGATTATCAGTTAAATTATGGATACAAAATTAGATCCCGTTCTTTAGTTAACGGCAGAACATGATTAAACAAAGAAAACTAATTGGCTGTCGCTGTATAATAACTATGTTAGCTCATTGTTCATTGTAAATGATTTTAGTGAAGGACATTTATTGCTGAAACATTTTCTATGATAATAAATATTGTTGCTATCGTGTTTTGTCTTTAAAATACTTTCTATCTACAATAGTGTGATACAAAAAAAGATACGAAAATCATTATTGCGAAATCAAAGAATAAAACATGATGATATATCATCACAATTCAATATTCATAAATCTAGATCAGCATAAAGATAGTTTCGTCAGTAAAGCTGGAATGCCTTCGCTAAACAGGGATGCGTGACTGAGTTTGTACAATTACACAATTGCAAAATGAACTATCATCTTGTGTGACTAATACATTAGATCAAGTGATAATACTTTTGGTGTGACAAGTTTCTTTGATTTGCGAAGTTAAGTCTGGTAATGACTACAAATAGTCACTTGCTGTAAGCATGGACATGTAGGGAATTCACACGACCCTTCATTCTTGACTTTGCTTTCCTCATTTTGAAGATAGAAAAAAGACTTGTTGACCCATTTCGAATGTTTCAGGTCTGTGTCCGCTGTACCCCTGATTTCGCACACCGCTCCAATTATTCCGATATCATTAGCTAATCAGCGAAGTTCTACACTTGTTATTGAAGAGTAATGGTGATATTCTGTCATGAATAATGTTCTCCTAGACGTTTGAGTTCTGTAATAATTTTGCCCGTTAGTATTTTAATCTCTTACCCGCTAGATAGCTAGAAACGCATGTATTGATAATTGAGAAATGTAGCTTTATATTGGGGAATGAAAAATAGCATGAACTTACTAGTCTGTAAATCATAACAGTGGTCATCTAACGTATGTTATATGGACATTACTACATATGATAGAGCAAGATTGACGTCATACAGTACCGCAGTCAGTGTACTATACAATCTTCTTATTGAATTATTCAGAATCTCAGATCTGGATTTTAACGGAATTATTTGATATTTCAAAATAGGGAAGTATATTTCTTGTCATTTTGATTAACTTTGTGGCGGTATTTTATGTGTAAATATGTGTACTTAGACATTTTACTTTTACACTTTTTTCATGTAAAATGTGTTTACTTACTTGGAATATTTTAACAGGTACGCTCATTTTATCGGAGTTTGAATTATTTGTTAACTTAGCATTCTCTTATTCAGTAAGTTTATTCCTCGGCAAGTTATGATATCAATGGAAGGGTTAGAATGTTTTACAACGTGTATACATGTATGTTTATGATACTGCGAATATGTAAATACTATATTTATACCCAGCAGCATTCTGGTTATAAAACTTGAGATCAATCTCCCAGCTTAAATCTCAATCTTGTGATGACAATATTCTCAGGTTAATTATCGTAAGATTGTATAACTTTACCTTGTCTGTAATAAGCTGTATATAGCTAATGTTCATTGTTATATTCTGAGCCGACTAGAAATAAATATTTGCATCTTGTATTTTGTATTACTATTCAAACTGAATTATTTATACTGGTCAATTATAAAAAATAATAATAATATTTACTTATGCATATTGCACTTAAATAGATTAGTCTGTTATATGTTAAGAATGAAAATGAGATCTCAAGTTTTCAACCTCGGGGCCTGTTGTCAAACGGCGATGGACCCAATTTGTGTTTTTATTTTGTAGAACCCTTTCCACATCTACAATTAGAAAGCATTGTGTTATTGCAAATGATAAGTTTTACGATCATACTAATCTTTATATGTATGAAATGTAAGAAATGTATGCAATCTTGTTATTTTGTTTATATTTATGTTATTCATGTACATCCAGCCAAATCACTTTGGCGGGTTAAGTTGTTCTTCTTAATTTGTTTCGTGTAATTCGGTTAGCCGTAATTCACTGTCAGAATATTGACGTTTGATTAAATTGTTGTATGTTGAGATGTATGTTTCGGCTTGACGCCATTAGTTATTAATACGTAAGCTGAAAAATGTAACGTCATCAATGACGTCAGAAAATATTTTTGCGATTAGATATAATTTTAGTGTTTCATAAATACCAGACCTGATTCTTACTCAAACATAGCAAAGCAAGCAAAGTGTATCGATGAAGATTGAAAAGTATATTACAATGGATTGATAACACTGATAAAAAATCTTCTTTTCACATATAAATGCTCTGTGGCAAAATGAAACTGAGAATATGTGACGTCGAAAATATGTAAAACATTCTTTAATCATTACCCATTTTTTTCTTATGAATAATGTAGTATTTAATAAGTCTTTCAAAGTTAGTGTTCCTTGAATATCATACGATATGTATTAACATTTTTATAGCTATATTTGGATCATTTAGCCATTTGCCTCATAAGCTTATTTTGGACCAATTTCCAAGCTAATATAGAAAACATCAATTTATTTAAGAAAATTGGGTTATTCCTCTCTGACAGAGTGGAAAACATTGTGGCAAAAGAAGCCATTACTCATTACAAGCAGTGGCTTCTTTTGCCACAATATTTTCAAAAGTCGTCTGCTTCAGATGCGTGGGGAAATGCGGTGTTATGAGGCAAAGGGTTAAGACAGTATATATGCAAATAGACGTAGATTCTGAAAATATGATATGCCGACAATAAAAGGAGCAACTGTACAACAAAATGCCTCTAGGGCCATTTTACTTCGTAAGACATACTGCACATCTTATCTGTTGGTAATAAAACATTACAAGCAAACAAGCGTGTGGGTTGATGTAGTCAATTCTATTTTGAATTGTTAACACATACCAGGGCGAGTGGATTGTATAAGTCTTAATAATCATATCGTATGACGCTAAAGAATTAGATTTTTATTAAAGTCACAGTATACGGATTCAAAAATGTTAAATATGGCGTCACTTCTTATATTCCATATTCTTTCAAGTTTTATTAATCTTAATGACCAATTGGTGTTTTCAATCCTCGTTTGCTTTATTTTATTAAATTGGCGTTGATATTCCAGTGTGGAAATATTCATTATAATTTGCTACAAGTTCCATCACTGAAACACACACAATTAGTTTAAAGTGTTCCACGAAGCAGAAAATTTAACATTTCCGCTTGAAATTCATACTGTTTTCAACCAAACACTTGTACTTGCTTCTGACTTTAACCATCTGAAAGGAAAGCATAATCCTGGCTCAAAAGCTTTTATCGCAAATCCCCCAAACATATAATCACCATGGAGATAACGTCCTCAGAGTGTGAGTGTTCTTTTGCCACATGATCATAAATACAGCCAATTTTGGACTAATTTATTGGCGACTGATCGGTAACAGTCTTAGATTGAAGGTTAAAAGATAAATTCTTTGTAGGGTTTTGCACATAAAAACACGACATGTTGTAAAATTAGGATCATTATACGTAGCAACATTTCTGGTGTCCGCAAAAAGTTATGCGTAGGTTTCACACAAATTCCATTTCACATTTTACATGACGTATAATACTAGTATGATGAGTATGAACCTCCCAGAAAAATGGAAGAAGCACTGCAAATTCTTCTACGCTTCAAGCTGATTTCATACTAAGGACTACACATAGTTACTACAAGCGTTATACCCATGCCGAAGAAACAACACTGTCGTACATTATTTCTCATTTCAAAGTACAACAAACAACGGTTTCCAAACGTAAATGAGCCTGAATTTCTTCAAAATCGTTAATTGCACCATGTGATATCCACTTGAACTCTGAAGTAGTTCATTGACGATTCCTGAAAGAGCCAGAATTACTACAAATCAATAAAATAGAAATGATGAACTCGATTGAAATTGGCATCGGTGAAGTTTTTGAGTTTTTTTCCTGAAACGCTTACATTAGTAAATTATCTAATTCTTGAAATTGGAATAGAGACGTGATAAATCATTGTAAATTTTCATGTGTTTTAAAATGTGTGTTCTAATTTTCGTGGTTATTTGGGGTAAACAATGATAACATCCTATGTATCTATATTTTGCTACATTTTTATCTACATTTTTGCTTATTATATCCATAAAACTGTACAGTTCTGACGTATCTACTCAATGATACACAAAAATGTTAATAATATGAAAATGGTATAGCTCAATTATCATTATTTCTTTCACAGTTGCCTTAGATACTTGAATTTATTTTACGACACATTTAGAAAACCTTGTAAGACTTGATGCCCTAACTGTAGATATTGCTCGGTGACTTATAATCATGTTTATCAAATTAGATCGAAACAGCTTTATTACCTGTTTTACCACGAGTTTTTAGAGAAATGAATCTTCTTGGGTTCTCCTATAGATTTCAAAGCAAATTTAAAAGTACAATAATTCAAAAGATTGACATTATGTTTGAAAAATCTCGCGGTAAATTATTTTCTACCGATGGAAACTGATAAAAATTATGAAATCTGGGACCTATTATGAGATGATATTTTGGACATCATGGATGCAACAGCTTAAATTATTTATGTAACCTACATAGTATTACAAAATTATATTTTAATAATGGCATGACAAATCGATGTTCCCTCGCCGGTAATCATTAAAAAATCTCATATGTATATACCGGAATAAGTCATACTGTATTTGTATCTAAATTGAGTTTGTCAGGTAATATTTTAACCGTATTCAGTCGTTTTAGAACAAGTAACCTATCAATTTTAAGTGACAGCACGTTGCAAGCAATTATTTTAAATGACGAGTTCTTAGAAATATTGCACTTTTAACGAGGCTCTCCGTATTGAGTTTTTCACAAGCGATAATTTACGACCCGGAGAACAAGCGGCTTACATTAGTCTACGAGCATAGAATGTGACAATAAAGACTTTGTTAAACAGACAACTTCACACATGTAAACATTTCGCGCGATTTTCGACTCCTACAGGGCTAATATAAATGTACAGCGACTATGGCTTGCTTAATCTACTGATTTGGAGCCTATCGTGTATCTTCGCTTAGGAAGAGACAGTACAATTATTATTAATAGATTCGTTATTAACACATGTAGAACATGAAAGCAAGTAAATGACAGAAATAAGCAAGTTTGGGCCGCGACCGTGGTCCAGCGGTTAATGCGCTAGACTTGTAACCTGGCGATCCGGGTTCAAATTCCGGTCATACCTTTCTATGAAAATTTGACAAAAATGTCGATTTTTCACCGTATGTGGAGAAGTTACTGGCCCTTTGTGGAAGGGTAAGATATTACTGGTTAGTGTACAGTCCAGGAAAACTGGTTAGATGAACTGACCGCCGTATATAACAGAAAAATTGTTGAAAAACGGCGTTAAACTCAGCAAAAAAAATAATAGCAGATTACAGATTCACTTGCAGATACATTATTTTATGTTTTATGTATATTTTACTTTCTCTCATACGATCCATTCAAATTTACGATATTAATCACATTATCTTTATCATTTTCACTCTGACATGACCGCTTTTGTCCAGTCTGCAAACTGGCACTAATAAAGAAAGAGAAGAGATACAGACGTATGGATCTGATTCGGATGGAACTTGCTCGAGTTGAGTGTGGTACGCAGGTGTTAAGAAACGATGGTTGTCGTCCTAGATATACTGGAACATTACTCGCAGTCTGTTTTTGTGTACATAAACATACATTATAGGATATGTCACGCTACGCGACAAGGATAAATTGTTTTTCTTTCAGTGGACTGACAATCGTGCGTGTTCGACAGTTTCTGTGTGGGATGTTGTCGATTACCTTACGCAACAAATTCATACGAACTCTTCACACTCGTGCAGAATGTGTCTGTAATATCTTCGAATCAACGAGGTTCTTGTGTCATATTTTAGACTTGGTCATATCTCTTTTTCACTTGAAGGGAGTGATGAATGACCGGAGAATAAAAACAATACGCGTGCTACAGATGCGTAGTTAATAAATACTTTCACACACGTCACATAATTCACAAGCGTGGTGCGAAAACAAAATATATCGCTTGTAGAATATGTTGTTCTGTGAATATAACACACATATCGTATAAAATGGCACCAAATATCTTCGACGAAAACACAATCTTGATGAAATTCTTGGTTTTGAAATTATTACTCTGTTGCGAATTTCGTTTCAAAGAAAACCGCAATCATCAAACTCATTTACATCATGTTTTATTGTTAAAGCTTTAAATCCTATCTGGCATGCGGAGTTTTTATCTTTTCATCATAATCGCACTACTGCATTAAACTGATGAATTTCATTATCATTTTAATCTCCTTTATCCGCGTTGAATTCTGAGTTCAGGTGTACTACAAGTTCATATCACACTCCTGCTACCAGTGATTCCCTGTACTGTTTGGCCGCGTCAGTTCGTTGATTCGATTTTCAAATACGTTTCACTTTTGAAGAAGTACGCTCTATAGATTATTTGGTCCCAAAATTGCTAAAGATGAACATTCTAACTAATTAATTAACGCATGCTCCTATCTCGATTAATATACAATTAATTAAATTTAAACATTTGTCTGGTTTTGTGTGCAATGTTCAGACGTTAGTATAAGTAATTATAGATAGTTTTTTGATCACCCAATACATATCCAATGCATAAGGACATACATTTACCAAATGAGCAATGAAAATGATTATAAAGGCGCTAAATTGGTAACTGGCCGGGTAATGCTGTCCAGGTTTGGAAAATATCATGTTTGTCTAATATTATTCGAGTAATATAGAATCCTCAAATTGTAAGGCTTCTCCCCATAAAATATCGATGTTACCAAATAGAGTGAAACATAAAACTACCTAGTCCTCGATATAACAATTTGTAATCACACATCAGGAAATATGGTACATGTCCATCATGAATGGTATGTTCTGTTATTGACAATCCAAGTGATCATTGACTGGTTCCTCCTAGGAATAAAATTGGACAGTCTATTTGTATAGAGACATTCTGTCACACTTGAAGCGAATGCGAAACGAGTTCGGAACAATTTAGACGTTGTTTGTTTACTAAAGACAAATGTTGTCTGACAGAATGTAAGTGTTGTTGACCCCTTAACAAAGCAAAAAAAGAATGATACCGATGAAGTTATTTGTTATAGACACAATGTTTCAAGTGCATACAACAAAAATGTTTTGAAATTTAGTACATTTGTGGAATGTCATATTTGTTGACCGCGGCCGATCTCAGCGCCGCTACTAGCTTGGTTACTTTTAAGTGTTTACACGTTTTCTTTAATCTAAACTCTTATATCACCCGTATTGGTTATATAAAAAGGGAGACTTAATGTATTAAATGTGTTATCGTGCACATTTTTGCCATCAACTCATTAGCGTTATGTTTGAGGAGCGTAATCGTGCCATCAAATGTAACATTAAGTGTATTCTCCAATCGAACAATTGTGTCATGTTAGGTAATAATGATAATTGTTCAAATCAATCACCGGGTATTACATTGATTGCTACATTGTGTATAATTACTCAAACATGAACATTCAAACACAAAAAATAGAAAATTGATGTACAGAATTTGTTCTTCGGAGTTTATTGAGGAAAAACAGCATTAAGTAAATCAGGATCTTTTCCATATTCATCGACAACGAAAGTCATCATGGTTTTAAGAACTTAGAACAGTAATCTAGTCATTAGCAATGGAGTTAATCATATCAAATTATCGTACTCATGGTATTAAGCATTGTAAATACTTACCAAATAAGCTCGAGAGTGTTTGACAGAAAAAATATCTTAAGATGCGATTTAACAGTTTAGTTTTTATATTTTATTCCTCACTAAAAAATTGTTGTCTTATCCAAGTTTAATATTTTCTACTTTGACATACATAGAATAGAGTTAACTTGGCAGTCTCGTGTATTTGTATGCAAAACGTATTTGTTTATCAATGGTTGTTTGTTTGGTCATTTGCATCACAATGATTAATAAACAATTATTAAAATAGGTGCGTGGTAGTGTGAATCAAGCCTCGTTCTAGCAACACATTATGCTGAATTATCTTCCGAAAAGCTGTGCACGTGTTATATTTGGATACCCCCGCGATGGCAATTATCTGTCAGTTTGGGAAAAACTGAAAATTGCCATCGACTTTGACGTTAGTGGTTTAATTGTAGCTGTCTTTGCAGTGTTGATTACTTTTTTTATTTCCGGCATTTCTGTTTACTGTAAGAATTGGCTTTCTTTGAGTTTTTGATTAATGAACATGATTGGAAATACGCTTTTTTGTCAAATGCGTCTTAAGTCCATGCATTACCATATAGTGACAGTTTCTGTAACAGTTTTACATCATCTTAATGAAAAAGGATGGCAATCCTTTACCGTTGTTGAAATGACAACTTGCAGATCGGCCGTTATATGAATTTTCTATCGTAGATCAATTAAATGTAAGACAAATTATATCTGGAATAAGGATAAAAGATGTATTTAACTTTAAAACACGTTGTATTCCGACACGCTGGTCAACTTTCCTATAACACGCGCATTTGGTATCAGCCCCCGCTGTGTATACGTAATGGATACGTCAAGTTGTTGTGTTTTCCCCGAATTGATTCCGTTGTTTTGCGTTGATCACAGCGTGACATGTAATGACCCAAATTAGTCCTTACTTTGACATTATCGGATCACCGTTACGAACTAATTGACAGTCCTGGCAAAATTGATATGATCAAACGCTGTTGAATTGGAAACAAAGCAAGATGCTCTATTTGTAATTACGAACCGTTTGCTATTTTACTTATACATTTTAGTGCGAGATTATTACGCTGGAATTTAATTAGGACCTGCGGGAAAACGGATAAGGTATACGCTCTCGTATATCAATATAGATCTTTCTACCGATAGTATTGCGTTCTAAAAAATGTGTTTCATCTTGGAAAAAATACTATGGACTGGACATGCGGTTTGAATGTAGGTATTTTATATTTATTATGCAATTAAAATTATTACGGTGCTGATATAATTCAATTCTGATTATTCTGTACATGACGCAATATTTTATGTCGTATGAACTGATTTTAAAGTGAGTTATACGTCGATTGATTGCTTACGTGTGTTCTAAACATAATCAAAATAAATCCGGAATTTATTCCTAACGCTTCTCGAAAAATGTTGTTACTTCAAACAAAGTAATTATCTCATTTATAATTGTAGAAGAACAATACATTGTATGTTTTACATCGCAAATTCAATCCGTTTCTAATTAGTGGATTCGAGAATTAAATTGTATTTGAAAATATGGATTATGTTTGTTAGAAAAGTAATTTCGATTGGCAAATATTAAGAAATACGGAAATACCCTGCAGACCGTGTTGAAATAATAAATACACTGAAATATATAGACCAAAAACTTCATAATACATTATAGTACCGATAAATTATATCATACAGATTCGTGAAAGATATCAAATTCTTTTCTGTGCTGATAATGTATCGCAATCCATGTACAATATAATATGTCAAAGTCACATTGATCGTTGCATTGAATGGGACTCGTGATCAAATTGGCATAAACAATAATATTGAAAACTGGCACCAACAATAAGTGGTCGCTATAACAAGGTAGTCGTGATGTTGAAGAAGCTGCTACGTGAGGTTTTATTATTCATGTTTAAGAATGCGGAGATATTACTACAGAAGTCTTAAATTCTTTTTTTTTTCTTTTATATGCGTGTGTATCTGTCATATAATATTGTTCCGGGTGTAAATGTTCTGTTGTCAATCCATGAAAAATTGTCCAAACGCGTTTAGCGCGTGTGTCGCAGATAATTACATTAAAATTACACGTCTGTGTCCATTAAAAAACACGGCGTTTTAGTAGCGTCGTGTTCAAATCATATTGTGTTTATTTCTACGAACGTTTTGAATTTCTGTTGCTTTTTGTTGTTTTTTTTTTTCTTTTTTTTTTTGGTTTTTTTTTTCGTCTTCTTAGTTCGTCGTACTATTATCTCTGTTTAACACGAGAAAACGCATAGCTATCACATGTTAAATATCTTCTGGACTTCAACACTGAGATGGGAAGCTGAGATACTGTTTATCTAAGCTAGGCCTCGGCCGTGGTCCAGTGGTTAGTGCGCTGGACTTGTAACCCGAAGATCCGGGTTCGAATCCCAGTCGCGACAGGTCATACCCTTCTATGAAAATTTGACAAAAATGTCGATTTTCCTCCATATGTGGAAAAATTACCTGCTCCTTGTGGAATGGTAAGTTAGTCCTGGTTAGTACACAGTCCAGGAAAGCTGGTAAGGTGAACCGGTCCTCGAATATAGCTGAAAAATTGTTAAAAAACGGTGTTAAAACACCAGTGACAATATGTCGCGTAAAAACAAACATATCAAAACTAAGATAACATTTTTCAACATAAGAATCGTGCCATACCTTGATTGTGAGACGTAAATAGTTTATTTCATTCGTTGTTTTAGGAACGGTTGCCAATTGTTCAAGGCCGATGACCGGGATGTGTACCTTGGACAAGATTTTGAGTTTTTAAAGATCTTTGCTCAGATATAACTGTGAAATGACACCTTATTCTGTGTTCTGGCTGTAAATTACCAAATACAAACAACATATAATAAGCGAATGGCATTCTTGTGTTTTGCTATCTACAAATCCTCATAATAGACTGTTGAGGATTCTAAATGTCGCTGGCAGGAAGTGTTTCTTGTTGTTTAAATTAGATGAGACTAGTGATAATACATTCAAGCGTATAACTTTCCTTATTTGAAGCCGCATTTGCACGTTTTATGTTGTTTATGAGCAAACATGTTTGCGGGATTGCCATTTAGTTGCTTAATGTTGTCTTGAAAAGGTTGTATCAAAATGATCTGGATGCTGTTCATGTGTCGAGTCTAATATATTTAACAACGTAGGCGAATGCTGATTCACTTCATTTTTATGCTTAAAAGTTAGCGGCGCAGGGAAGCTCAAATTAACAAAAGAAGACAAATTGTCTCACTTTTAAGATCATGAAATTAGACATATCACATATGTTTTGTTCATGTCACATACTGGTTTCTGTTATAGAACATTATGTAAAATGCCTTTATCAAATATCATTTTGTTTCCTTTCTACGCCTAGGGGTTTCAAATGCGGATATCTGTTGTGTTAGTCTATGAATTGGTTTCAATACCAGCATCTTACCATAATTGTTTATGAGAAACAAAAATTTCATTGGAAACAGGTTTGTAGAAAAAAATGAAATCAAAAGAATTTGATGATTCCAGAAGCTCTTTTATCACCATGGGTACAAAATCTATAAATGCTGATCAATCATGAACACAGGAATATCTTCTTTTGGTGAATTCAAGATAATTCAATAATGTTCAAAGTGTTGCATATGAAGTTATACCTATCAAAGAGAGACATAACAATTGCGTGACATAGTTCGTGGCTGTAATTGTTCGGTAATCACATTTCAATACAAACTTATCAAGAAAAGGTATAATTACACGGAACCTCTGTCTACTATAATAATGGTTATGTGCAATGTCCATGAAACTTTCCGCTCCAATCAACAAGCGACCATGGTTACACACACGACAACAATACCGAAGTTCTTAGGGTATTCATAGGCATTATTGAAAAAGTTCTTCAATACTCAAGTGATCACGAGTGAGCAATAGTTTTGTTACATATATTTTAACTAGACTTATTATTTAGGAGAAAAAATATTGCCAAATTAAATCATTTAAGTATTTGTTTTATGGGTGGTTGATTGATGATGTAAACGTTTTAGTTGGAAGTAGAAATATTTACATTGATTAAGATCCAGTATTTTAACAACTTGTTCCATCATTGTAATAATTTCGTCAGTTTTATTGGACATTTCTTTGATGTTAAATGCTATTATTGTAACATTATGGTCGTTGTTTTACCATATTTATAAAAAGTCTTTACATAACTGGGATGTGTTTCAAGTTTATTCTAAGTACAATCTAACCTGTGTTTGCAGCCACCTCCGAATACAGACCATCATGTGAATAAAGGCCATTCTTTAAAAAACACAGCATTGATTATTGAGGACAAACTGACCTCCGAATAAAAACCACCTGTCAATAAAGGCCATATTTTGTCTTTCCAAATGGTGACCTTTGTTCACACGTTTGACTGTAGCAAAATTCCGATATTTAAAGATGCGTTTAGTACCCTGTTAAGTTGAACTGTTCTTTTCATTATGACATACAGATGGGGGCAGCAATGAAACTGTACGTTTTGGCTTTAGCATAGACCATTTATTACAGAATATAAAGAAAATAAACGTCACATATAGAGTGTTATTTGCATAAACTGTAGTGGCAACATTGCCTAGGACTGTGTCTGCGTAAGACAAATTTGATTATGATTATTTTCAATAACAATGATATGACGATTGAAGCGATGGCTCTACTCATTGCTGCAAGAGATGGGACTCTCCTTAATTCAATAGTTTCATAAATCGCGTTCGTACGTTTACTGCATTCGGAATAACTTGGATAAAGTCGTTGGATAGTTACAGGTCAGTCTGGTTATTTGCTAATTTCTATGTAAGGTAAAGTTGAATTTTTGTTGATTGTATGAATCTGTTTAAAATTCGTATTTTATTCGACCTTTTATATTAACTTCCGAGAGAACTTTCAGACGAAATTGTTTGCTTAATACACGCTCTGATTGAATAACAACAGAAATTTGAGAGATAATATCACGGAAGTAAATAGTCTGTTGCTTCAGGAAATGCAGTAGATTTGACCATGGTGTTATACATGATATTCATATTGTGGCAAAAACGTTTTTTATATTTATTCATTTTACATATTTTCTTTCGCGCATTTGATAGGTAATTACAAATATTTCTTAGAGAATTTTATTCGTATTTGAAATGTCGTGAATTCTAATACTTAAGTAGAAAACTGAACCAAAAAACCTCGACAACAACTGCTTCCTGATATCAAGAACGAACATTTTAATGGCACAAAGAGATAGTAGAATGCTTACTTGAATTACGCGTGTTAACGCTAAAGGTTTTTGCCAATTTATTACTTGAACGAATTTGATTTTGATTTCAGTAAATTAAATGATCTGTCTGTGATAATTTTAGAGTTATGAAGATTAAGACAGATATTCTACATTATTTACATGTGACAATCTTTCGAGATGTTTAAATGAGAAAAAAACGACAATGAAGTCAAAATTTTCGGCGTACCATTAATAATACGTGTCTTATTAGATATTGCTTGCTTCTATGGCTGGTCTGATGTCTGTGGTATTCTATGTGACAAATATTGCTGATATTCGTGCTGGGACGTCAAATGTAATTATTCCGGTATTGTGATGAATTAAAACAAGGCGCAGATGATTATCAATTGACTCTGCATGCGCATATTAATTACACAAAATGTTAATTCGTGACTCTAGACTTTATTTTTGACGTCCGTTCCTACGTCCGTACAAACGAGAGATACATTAGGGTGTTAGGGTAAGCGTACAAATTGACATTATGAGGTTTTTCCGTACAAACTGCCATTTACTTGTGGGGTTGGAAAATCTCTCTTGTCGGGTTAAAAACATCGAATGGGAAATCAATGGGAATGGCCCCATACTATAGCTCTCGTTTACTGTGTTCTTTCAAGTCCTGCAGTCCCTTCTTTTTTGACAATACTTTAAAGAACAAAGACACGCTTTATTAAGTGAGTGATGCTGCATAATTGCTATTCTATAAAGCGGACCCTTAGATGTTAGTGTCTACTTGACGTCTCACTTCGCCATGTTTATTAATCACGTCTTTTATGAGTACAATCGGTATTTACTGTTCTTACAACACAAAGAAGTTCTTCACAGAACAAGATTAGTCTGTCTTATTTGACCAAGAAATAAGGAAATACTTCAATATCCTGAAAATGACCAAGCCTTAAGAAATAATCCAATCTGGTTAACTGGCGAGTCTCGGTTAGAAGAGCAAAAATACGCTTAACCGAGCTCTCCAGGAGAACTATTATATGACATGCTGACGTTATTTCCTGGCCAATTTACTTCATTTAATCTTATTTATATCTCGTACAAAACGAATCTTTTCTTCCGTGCACATGGAAAATGCTCATCTTTTATCACTTGCTTCCGGGTTCAGTTTCTAGCGCGAGCATGAGTAACAAATGGACGTGAAGGAATAGTAGACTTTCAATGGTGATATTTCGTTCTAGCCCTAGATCTTAATGACTTTATTTTGTTTGTTTGATTATGTTTTTATAGCGAAAATTTAGAATTTGTATGAATTTTCTGAAGAAATGTTTTAAAGAAGGCAGTCCCCTATTACCATTGTGACTGTATTCTGAACATTAGGATTTTATATTATTTTAAAAATTATTATCAGAACAGAGTAGAAAATACGATATTTGTACACTATTAATATAAAAAGGGATTAAGTTACAAAAAATGTCAATCGGTCGTCCTTTATACGATTGAACTGAATTCGTAAATATTTATCTGTATATAATTGACCATTATTGTGTCTGGACTTATATGAAAGGATGGCATGCCTTCCATGAAATTGCCATTATTTATTATTTCTACCATAATTATTCAGAGTAGAAAGGTTTCAATCCTCTTCTAAACCTGTCGGTAGATCCCAAACTTCACAGTCGTATTGCGTAGAATATTACCTTCACCATATGCTCCACGACCTTATTGGTCGTTTCTATGACTTTTCCCACCTTTCTCAGACAGTTTTAACATAAATAGAAATCTAAATCGACAATTTTCGTAAGTCATCGACTCATTTAAAACACGTTATTGTCGTCTCTAATTTGAATGTTTGCCGTAAATTCTCAATTATTCTTAAGATCAATGTATCTGTTCTGGTAACATATTCAAAACCGTAATTAACAGACAAGGAGTGATAGACGAGCGTCGTATGAAGTTGTTAATGGTTTTATAAAGAAATAATTATTGTTGCGATCGACGTAATTGGTGGTTGTTTTGATAGCACATTAGACGAACAACTGATAATTGATTCCATTTATGTAAAAAATGGTATCGTGTTATCCTTAATGTATTGTTGATGTTGTTATGACGCCAAGGTGCAGTTTTGGCGAACTGTTATTACAACACTCCCATTCTAACAATGATTTCTTTGAATGGGCTTGAGGAAATGACTAAACACGCTGTTTAATAAGTTTCATGTAAACTATAGTATTTACACTTATTTATGATTTTGATCAACGTAATGAGCGTGGATACAGCTATGTTGACAATATTTACTTATTTTGGGTAAAATAGTAAAATAAAAACATCCGTGTGGTTATGTAAAAATGGATTTCGTGTCCAAAAATTGCATATCAATACAGAAGATCATACTGCGCTTGGTCCTAGCACTTCTACTTTATAATAACATTCAAGTTCACTGGAGTGAGGTGTGATAACATAACTTAACAATTCCTAATAATGAATTTTGCGTACTTTGTAATTTATCATTTCACATCATTCATGTCGTGCTGGGCTTAATCTCCGAGTGATATGATATAGATGATATACAATTAACAAGACAATACATTATTAACTTGTGATCAGTAATGGTACTGATGGTTTTAGATATCCATATAATATCTATGTATAATGTTCAATGGTGCATTCTTCTTAGAATTTTTAAGCAGGAACAGTCAAGATAAAACATGAGGATTTTACTTCAAATTTGATTTCCAAAATTTCTAGACATTTTAATCATCTTGTCACAAATGAACCCCAATCACCGCAGATTGATTTGCAAACACAATAGAATTTAATCAGATTCTGTTCAATACAAATAATTCTTAATATTTTACAACGCAGATTTAAGGCCATCCTTATAAAATGTTGGTTTGGGGTTACGTGATCCAAACTTTTAACAATGGGTTGGTAGGTAGGTAGGCAGGTTTTTTTGGCTAAATTATTATGCTAATCCTGACAACTAAAAGCTCGTATAAAGAACGATGTTTTTTGTAAATTGCTAAACAAGTTTTGGTTTTTGGGGATTTTTAAAGAGTCAGTCGCTTAATTGCAAACCGTCATTTTTATGCATAGCCTAATTTGCAATTTATATTTGGATCAAACGCCGCAATGTCAATATCAGGGTTAATTGGACTCTCGCAGAAATAATGAAATTTAAAGCATTTTGATCATGTGTAAACTATATTGTTAGTTCTTGGAATTGCAAACATTTTTATTTTGCCATAATCGTAAATTTGGGATTGCTCCGCAAAATAGTTTTCTTTGATTAAGAAATTCATGGAATCTCATTTTTACCCTCCCGTTCTTTGAAATAAAACAATATTTCTCTGAAAATGATGTACTTAATTCGCCGGGACAAAAAAACCCAAGTAAATGAGATAAGAATAACCTGTACACGCACATAGGCAAAGGTTTTATTGTCCTGTCTTTGACCAGATGTCAAAATGTCAGCTTTTGTACGTTTAATGTTTAACCTTACTGTTTTCTGTGTATCCTCCCACATTGATGTATTACATCACACAGGAAAACTATTTATGTCCCTTGGTTGGGAATGGAATGAATACCCCTTTCTTATTAAACTAGCTAAACTTTTAGTCAAGGTTTCCGATTTATTTCCTTCTTGATGTAACCATTGCATGCTAAAACATAATATTTTATGATACAAAGCCTAAGGCGTACTCGTGGACAAATCGACAAACCTGGGATCTCCTTACTTCTAGACTATAATGAACGCGAGTCTATTGAGAATTTGCCAACTTAAATCTGTCTTAGAATTTTCAATTACTTGTATTATATGTAATCCTATTGAAACATTACTACGGCACGTAATACTGCATTTAAACTAGAAATGCGCATATCATATGAACCATGTTATTTTATGAATACCATTTATCTTAGTGTCTCCTTTGTTCAAAATCTATCTATGTCGGAACAAATTTAAGTTGGATCTTAATTTAGTTTGTATGCAAACAAATAAGACACACTATTTTCAGTGCATTTTGGTGTCAATATAAGAAGCTATTTGATTGTTTGTTTGTTGAAACAAACCAAAGTAATATAGCTTTAATGCATTTATTTTTTACCGTAATGGAATCAATTTTGGGTTATTACCATTTTCCCTAAATTGAATATGTGACAGACACTTCCATTGTTATTCATATTGATAATTTTTCATTTCTGTTCAAACATTTGTTTATATAGGCCATACATCATGAGGAAATGTAATTAATGAATTGTAAAATATCGCTCATACTCTGATAAATATACGACTCCTGCCAAACTATCTCTGCCAGAAGTGATATTGTTTTCATTTATCTGATAGTAAGTTATATTTAATCAAGACATTTGGTGGAAGTCAGACAAGTAAATATCAGGATACATTTACGTAATTATAATGCTTAACAAATAATTTTCAATCTCTTGAATGCTTTCATATATTGATACATTTCATACGGAAGTATTTTATTTGATATTCTAGGGCTATGCTTACACGGAACTTCCGTATGAAAGGAATACAAAGAAAAATATTAAAAATACAGTAAAACCTCACTAAGCGACCGCCTCAACAATACGACCACCTCATCACAACGATCACTTACTTTCGGACTGGTTTTTAATATTACCTCTCCATTATAGCTTGATAATGATACCACCACGATAATAAGACCAATTTTTTCAAGTCCCGTAAACGGTTCCTAGAGTTGAGGTTTCACTGTACATTAAATAGCTGAATTATAATTGATCCACATTAATCAAAAATAATCTTTATCAGTTAACCGTGTATTAGCAACAAATAACAAAGGGACTTTATATGATGCGGAATTTGAAATAGAAACTAAGATTCATACTTAACAGGAGGTATAGGAAATTTATATAAATTAGATTCCATATATTTGAAATATTTCCACAGTTCTTTATTCATTTATCGTTTCATTTCAACCAGGAATTTATTTTGTCTATATTGTATCATCTTTATTTTTTTACTAATCCTTTGAACATCGGTTTCATTTTTAAGTTTAGTAATCGCATTTAAATCGTCTGGAACATCTATCAACTATTAATCAGATTGTATGCTTATGTAGTTTTTAGTCTGTCGAGATTTCCGCGTCTAAACCTGTAAACACACAGCGGTGTAATTATTTATTACAATGCTAAGTTTAGCGGTAATGATAAACAACAAACATACCTACTGTTAATATGAGATTAGGACAAAAAATAAGATCAGGACCATTATTCTGAACAAATGCTTTTTGTATTAATTGCTTAACTCTACTTATGAATTCACCCTGAATAGCATCATAGTATCATGCGATTTTTAATAGACCATACTTCGTTAAAAGATCTTATTAAATCAATTTCGAATTTATCTCGATATTCATTGTGAAGTGATCAACCATAATTTTGTTTTTGTGTAGTATTTTGTGAGGTTGCTTTGCTGACGGCTTGTCTACGTGTATCTATGATGGGACTGATTTTGTTACCATGTGGAGTTTCTTTGGAAATTGTTTATATATTCCATTCCAAACAATTACCAATACAATCGTGCATTTTCCATATTGTGAAGTGATGAACGAGAATTTTGTTTTTGTGAAGTTTTTGTGAGGTTGCTTTGCTGACGGCTTGTCTACGTGTATCTATTTTAGGATTGATTTTGTTACCATGCGGAGTTTCTTTGGAAATTGTTTATATATTCCATTCCAAACAATTACCAATACAATCGTGCAAAATTCTGATAACAAAAAGATCGAATGAAGCACCCGAGGATGTGTTTAATTTACATGGGTTTACTACTACAAATATATAGTATGAAATGGTTCGTTTTAATGAAGCGATTACAGTAAAACAACTTATGACAATGTTTCGTTGGCGTATTGGATTTAGTTGACCCATAAAGAAATTATTTTATGGGATATGTTTGGGAACTTGTTGAATACCAAAGAAAATATTACAACATTTAATGACACAAACAAACACATTGGATACTAGTGCTTTGAATACGTGTAATTTGTTAATATCCCTAATTATTCCTAGAGAAAGCCAGATCGTCCTTATCGCTCCGCAGAAATTTATGTTCGTTCTATTGTTCAGATTAACATTATTTTCGTATAACTCTTAATAACGGATTCAACTATTGAAGAAAAATTTATGATCAAGTCGATCTGGCTATTACTAAGCCAAACGATGCATATTGTTCCGTGAAGATCACAGGTGTGGGTTCCATATGTTTCCTTAATTTTCTGTATCTTACTGGTATCAAATACATTATGGAATTGATTAACAACCTGTATTTTACTACAAACTACTATTAGCTACAAATGAGGAGTGATCGAACTATATCTAGTTGTAAAGAAAGGAAATATGTGTGGGGAAATAGTTTAAATTCAAGTACTCTCTTTTTAGCTAGGTTGTTTGGTCGCTCAAATGTTAAACCCAGCATTTCGTGTTTTAACAACCTGAGTGCGTGGGTCTATTGTCAAATTAAATGTGAAACATGAATTATCCGGCGATTTGTTTTGTGGTTTTGTTTATTTGAATGTTATAGTTTGAAGCAGTAAATGTTTATTGTGAAATAAGATGCTATGTTTATTTCGAAATGAAATACGCTCCCTGTTAGTTGAATGACACTTTACGTTCCAAAATTAATTTTCGCTAAAAGAAAACGCAAAATTCGAATGAAAGTGTCTTGCAGTCTGATGTCTAAATTTTCATATTCAGCCTTTTTTTCTTTTCCAGACATGGTTTCTCTTAAAAGGTATTGCAAATAAACGTCATTTAACGGACGTGATATTACGTCTCAAAGGAAATGAGCGCAGTTGGACACGTTACAAAAGCTTCATGACAAATATTCTGATGAATAAAAATTAGCGACCACTTGCTAAGGTCATATTCTGAGTAAAAGATTTCGATACTGGAATATTCCCCAGACAACCTATGGGGAACATATTGTCAACTCTTTGATATGCATAATTCTCTTACATAGCCAAATTGAATTAGATTTAAAAATGTTTCGAATTACAGAAATATACAAATTCCAGCTAATATTTTTCCAGTATCATTCACACATCCGCTTAATGAACTCAAATCAGAATCAATTCATATGATTTATTGAACCAAACCTGTCGGAAGACGACCATATTTTACCATGATTAAGGATATACTTAGATTCTAGTTCCACACTGCCAGTTATATTTCACCACATACAGGTTCAATGAGCAAATTGGACTATTCAATATTTCAAATAATGTCATCTCTAATTGGTACATTGTCAAACACTTCATCAAGAATATATCTAAAGTGCAAGTACATTATACACTGTACTGCATCCATAATCACGTAAACCTATTTTTTCCTTATCTGGTTGTCTCAATGCAGAATATGAAATGAGTTCCGTATTTCCTTACTATCACACCATCACGTCATGAAATCATTGCGTTACATTCACTTGCTATTGCTTTCCTCGAGCGATTTTTTTTGGTAAAGTAAAGTTTTTGACGATACAGCGCATGTTTATGTATGTAGACTATATGCTAAGATATCAAGAATGGAATTTGATTGATTACTCACGTCATGCTGTTTGAAACGTTAAGAATAAATAACGCCTCCTCGTGTTGCCTTATATAACCTTTTATTTGTAATGTTAAATAAATGACGTGTTGACATTTTGTCTTATCTCTTTTTCAGTAGAATCAACATACAACGTGTGAAAACCTACACTTGTTGCTCATAAATAAAGCTCAGATTTAATCAGAGAGGTTCGCATTCTTCTGGTAATCGGTGATATCATCCAGCAGACATTTGGCTTACACATGCACGAAACTAACATCCTAGACTACCCGTATTTTCGTCAAGGACATAAAATGAAAGTAATTGTCTGTGTTGAATTCTTTCTGAATGTACGGGGGGATATCATGAACGTTTAACCCTTCCGAAATAACAAAAGGATACAGCGCATTGTTTCATTGTTTGGCCATGGACCGAGGTACATGAATTAAGTGATTGCGCTTCTGATTTTGAGTCAGCGAGTAAAGTGTAAATCGAATCTTGCTTACTTGGAAATCTAAAGGCTCGGTATATAATCTCGTAGCTATAGTTCGTGGTCGGTGATTCATGTATTTAATTAAATTTCTGGAATATACACTATAAAATGGATTATATTTAATGAGGAAAGAAAACATAGAACTTGATATAAAGAACTGAGGTGGCTTCGAGTGATAGACTTGGAAATATCTTCTCAGTATAGATTGGATTATTGTGTTTATTTGGTGAGATGGGATCGCCAAACGCATCATTTTATTCTTCCGAAAATAGAGAAGCCATGAATTCTACGAACGGAAGTGACACAGGTTATTCAGGGGGACCATTGGTTGTACCCATATATCAACAGACTATTATTATAACCATGTACAGTATAATAATCTTATTGTCGGTATTCGGTAATTCTATAGTGTGTTACATTGTGTTCTCGTCAAAACAAATGAGAACTGTTATGAACTACTTTATCGTAAGTCTAGCACTTAGCGATATAATGATGGCCGTTATTTGTATTCCATTTACATTCATAGCAAACTTGGTCATGAACGAATGGCCTTTCGGGGTAGCGTTATGCCCTATCGTCACATTCCTTCAAGTGGTATCCGTTTTTATGAGCTCATTCACCCTCGTTGCCATTAGCTTGGATAGATTCTCCGCTATTGTGTATCCTCTAAGACCAAAAATGACCAAGCGTGAGGCGTTCATAGTGATTACCGTGATTTGGTTCATGTCCGTCTTGATTCCTCTACCGACTGCCATCAAGTCCAAGGTACATAGATACGTCAATGATTCCAGTGCTCCGTATTTCTGTGAAGAAGTTTGGGAGAATGTAATGGCACAATCAGTATACAATGCCATAATTCTTCTTGTGCAATACTTTATACCATTAATGGTACTGATATTTACATATGGGAGGATCATTTTAGTCCTCTGGATCAAGAAAGCTCCTGGTGAAGCCGTATCAGACAGAGATCAAAGGATGGCCAAATCAAAGAAAAAGGTAAGAACACACACTTGCATCATTTGAAAAACTAAGTAAATAGTATTGAATAGTTAAACAAGTGGTATGTGAATGATATTACTTAACTATTGTCTCAGACGATTAAACATAAATAGAGTTTTTATTCACAGAACAAATAACTACTATATATTACTGAAAACTAAAACAAATATCCAATCCACAAAACCATTTACTTCTTATGTCTTAATCCTGGCATACGACCAGTCTCGTAATATTTACGAGACCACGTGGTGTCACTTGTAGAAACGTAAACTGCTACATATTTTTCGAGCGTGTACATTTTATTATACATCCTACCTAATTTATATCAATTTATATAATTACCATATAAACAGTAACTTAATACAAAAGCCTTAATAAAACAAACAGCAAAGAATACTTCTGGGATTGAATCCTGTCAACATTATTTGATTATTCTTTCATCTTGAAGAAGTAGTCTCTTTATTGAACTACCTCTGGGACCTTTTGGATAACTTCAATTTAATAATAGAGACTGTCCAGCGCGTTTAAAGCCGCTATATTTCATCGTATGGCTAGACTTTCAGCCATTCTAATACAATTAAATGAGCCAAGAGTTAAGCGGTTTTATACCTCTTGAAATATGACTTTCAAACCAATTAATATATCGTGTGTCTGTTTTCGTGATTTCTCTCGTCAGTGAATCTGCACAAAAAAGATTGGTTCAATCACCGTATCCCCTTATTCCTTGACTGTGCGATGAAAGCATACAATATTACACGGCTGACGACCATGTTATTTTACAATATAATTCACAAGTAATGCATGCTATTAATACATAACTTGCATGGTCTACTAAAGTTCTCATGTCAATACCACACACTTTCTTAGTATTTTCTCCATATGGCCAATACACGACTGAAGACAGTGTCAAAATCATTGCTTTTTATTATGACAACTTTGGCAAAATGGTTTGCAGCAAAAACGTAACTTTCAGGGAGCCTGCCGTTGCAAAGGAAGGCTGACCTTCACTTGTCTTTACTAATAATAAAATTACGAAGTCAATAGACTCTTTATTCGCTTATTCTAAGAATAGATGTACATTTGTCTAATGGTCATAATACGTTGATCTGATCAATGCTATGAACCAAAGAATATCATAACTTTTTTCAAGACTTCTTTCCCCGCTTGGCATCACAGATTCTTATCTCAAAAGCATATCATAGAGGCATCTTAGAGATTTAGCTATGTAAAGACGTATGGCAGACATTATTACAGTATTGTCTTACATTGTGGGACTGGTAATTGAAGGTATAAGAGAAGAAGTGTATGGCAAACATTTAACAGTTGACTGACACGTGTTATCGTACCTAACTCCGTGAAGATAACAATACTTATCGTTTATCAAAATAAACCGCTGTGTGTAAATAATGGGTTATATACACCAGATATACAAACTGTCAGAATAAAACATATCCGGAGCATTGCTTTCCCTTAAAACATTTTAAGCGTATAATTGTATTATCTATAAATCTTTAAGAAAGGAACGTCTTCGAAAGTTTTCTTAAGTTTAAACTTCAGTTTTGTTCGGGACAGGCTCTGTATTATTTCGGAGAATATCCATTGAAAAAAAAACACGCTTGGGAAACGAATTCTAGTTGTTGTTTTGTCTGAATGAAATATGTGCAAAATGAATTTACAGGCACATTTCGCAAATATTTTTTGTTGTTGCATACAGATGAATTACTCTGACATTTATTTAACGTCGCACCAGCAGTCAGGGTTTTTGGCGACTTTTTAACGATATTTAACGATGGAGAAAGACCCAGGCATACATTTGGGTACAACTACCGACCTTCAGTATGCTGGCTCGATGGCTTCCTCAAATGTGAATTTTTGTCCCGGACGGGATTCGAACTTACAGCGGTGTGGCGGCTAGAGATTACTAGTCAGAGACCATAACCACCCGATCACGGATTTCCTTATTTTGCTAATAATAACTCAAAGGTAAATATGAGTGGAAATCCATTGAAAAGTAAAATATTGCTTTTTGGTTTTGTTACGAAACCATGTATAGCTGTATTCATATTTTAAAAAATCATGTTCCATGCAAACATCAATAAAAACTATATAATAATGTATTGCAAAAAATCTTGACAAGATACAGTTACAAGGTTCACAATTGTAACTAAGGCTGTGTCATTTTTTCCCTGTGTTGACATTCGTACTTTGTAAAGTTGCTATTTCTGACATAATTGCAAAATCATTACTGATATACTAAATAACACATAAGGAGTATCAATTTTCATCTTTTATTGCTCTAAAGAACGCAATGTACAACTAAACTTTGAAACCCCACCTACGTGAATCACACTAATTGATAAACCAACACTTGAATTGTTTCCAGGAGCAGATATAAAACTTACTTATAAAACTTAGATGTAAAACTTACTTATAAAACTTAGATATAAAACTTACTAATAAAACTTAGATATAAAACTTACTTATAAAACTTTGATATAAAACTTACTTATAAAACTTAGATGTAAAACTTACTTATAAAACTTAGATATAAAACTTACTTATAAAACTTAGATATAAAACTTACTTATAAAACTTAGATATAAAACTTACTTATAAAACTTAGATATAAAACTTACTTATAAAACTTAGATATAAAACTTACTTATAAAACTTTGATATAAACTTACTTATAAAACTTAGATATAAAACTTACTTATAAAACTTAGATATAAAACTTACTTATAAAACTTTGATATAAAACTTACTTATAAAACTTAGATATAAAACTTACTTATAAAACTTACCGCATATCCAGTGAGAGGAACCATTTTTCAATTAAAGTCAAATTAACCTTTTTTACGAGGAAGGTTTACAAAAACCCCCCAAAAAACATCATGCTCTTTTATTGGTGTACTTCCATTTGTTCCTGACAAATTAGGATATTTTCAATGACTGAGAAGTTTCCTTCCGACAACTTTAATGTCTACTATAGGAGATTTCTGTACCATTTTGATAGGAAAATAAGCATTAAGCCAGACGGAAGATTGACAATTTACGGATATGATTGTTATGTGCAGGTAGTTATCAACTTTGTTGCCAGGAAACTTTGAATTATGTCTGACTTCGTTATGGTGATGAAAGAAATGTTCACAAAAGCAGACAATGGTATAAGACAACACCAACTGGCGTCCTTTAAAGTTGATTAAATCGGAACGAGTTTTTTTCTATCTAGACGTGAAACATATCAATCGCGTTTAAGGTGACTTCAGAAACCAACTACAGTGCAACCTCTCCAAAGCAACACCCTTTGGGAGAAGCAAATTATGTTGCAATTGTTGTTGTTGTTGAGAGGTTGTTGCTCTAGAGAGGTTGAATTAATACTAAAATGATTTTTCGTACAATTGGAAATCATGCTGTTGTTGAATGGGGTTGTTGCTCAAAAGAGGGCTGCTCTGGAGGGGTCGCACTGTAGATGAATGCACGTGATTTTCTTTTGATATACACTTTTTTGATGTTACATACAAATGCATTACTCTGACGATTATTTCTCGAAGGTTCATCGTCGCACCAAAAAGCCAGGGTCATTTAGTGACTTTTCCAGTTATAACGGTGGAGAAAGACCTCAGGCACACACACTTGGGTAGCGCCACTAGACATCCGTTAGTTAGCTGAACATTACATGTGAAATTTGGTCTCTGGTATGATTCAAACACAGAGCGGGGAGGGGATAGTGATTACTTGTCAGGGACATTATCCACTTTACTTCACTCTGTTTCAACACACCCCTCTAAACTGCCCAACACAGGCACAGTACGGTTGGTGAAACGTATGGACATAAGTCTAGGCACAAGTATCTCAGATCTGGAATTTTAAGGCATTTTCGTCTACTTTTGATTCATGTTTCAATAAAAAAATTGTTTTCTTGATTCATGATTAAATAAAGAAAATTGTTTTCTTGATTCATGTTTCAATTAGGAAAATTGTTTTCTTGATTCATGTTTCAGTTAGGAAAATTGTTTTCTTGATTCATGTTTCAATTAGGAAAATTGTTTTCTTGATTCATGTTTCAATTAGGAAAGTTGTTTTCTTGATTCATGTTTCAATTAGGAAAATTGTTTTCTTGATTCATGTTTCAATTAGGAAAGTTGTTTTCTTGATTCATGTTTCAATTAGGAAAATTGTTTTCTTGATTCATGTTTCAATTAGGAAAGTTGTTTTCTTGATTCATGTTTCAATTAGGAAAGTTGTGGCTTTAAACCCAGGAACATCGGCTTGGCCAACTGAGTGCAGTGCATTTATGAAACCTTTTTGATATACATGGAGTTCTCTAATCCTTTGATTCCCTTACAGTATTCTCCAAACAAACATGTCGTTCATCATGCTGTATAATCATAGGACTACTGCATTTCAGATTTCACACAAATAAAAGTTGACATGTTCTGTGGAATAGAATTACCATCCGTCGGTTCATGCTCATGTGTCTAGACTATCTGTGAATCATTGTATAATTTGTCTGACTAGTTATTGTCGTAGAAAGTACATCATTTCATTTGTACCGGTCAACATACTTTGTATCGGGATAAGACAGTCGGTGTGTTATTAATGTAAATAATGGACTGTTATACTTGAGGATTAGAATCGTTGTTTAGTTTCTGATGTCATGTTTAATCGTACCAGAGGAAATCGTACAAAGAAGGAAAATAATCTACATACCAACCGATATTATATCGAAATTTGACATGTTTATTCATTGACATTAGAAATACATGAGCTCTTTGTATTTCAAGAACATTAGGACTTTTGTGCAGCAATATAATATGTGATCATAATACTATTTGTAGTGATGTCTTGTAACAAAGGAATTATATTGTTGCAAGTTGTTTCAACCGAAGCTCATGCATCCGATATTGTGTACTTTGCACGGATATTACGTATTCATGAACTAATAAATCAAAATCATCCTGTTAAAGAAGCGGGGTTATCTTATTTGATAGGTTATGAGGTAATTCCAGACTTGTCATATTTTGAATGGAGTTGCATTTTTTGCTAGACAAACACATTAGCTATATCCTACATTTTCAATGTGAAAACCAATATTAGATATGTGTATGATCTCCCGTTGTAATCATTGTAAGCAACATATTCGTGACTGTTTCCAGTAATGGTTGAACTTCTAGAAAACAAAACGCCATTAAGAACCAAGACACACCTTCGTCCGACCAGACATAACTACCGGATATTAATGCACGAGTATCGCTCTTTTTGGTGTTTCAAATTACCCTGTGGCTGAAACTGTGTACATCCTTTAAAATCACGATTTGTTATAAGAGACCCATAATGGGGTAAGAATGGGGTAAGAACTTCATGGGGTAAGAAAATACATGTAGTCCCATAAATTGTCTACTTTATTCAGCTTGTTAAATACGTGTAGTATTTAAAACAGAGTACGAATGACTGAATTTCAAGAGGAGCGTCGCGAACGTCTTGTAAACTGAATAAAAAGACAAAATGATTCTAGACGATATCAAAAGATATGTTAGATATGGCTACGGATATTAACAAAGAATAAACTTTTGTTCACACCCATTAAACTATCCTTTGTTGTATATTTACTCACAAGTGCATTCTTTCACCATTCATTACAAAACTCATTATAATGAAATACGATAAGACTTCTTCCGGTTGCAGGAAATTATACGATACATTCATTTGAATTTCTTCTATTTTCAGATGTTTTTATTAAAGCGTATCTTTGATATTAATGAAAGCAAACCTCTGATTATTGGTTTTAAAACGGTCCTGTGTACAAAGCAGTTGATAAAAGGTGGCGACAGTTCGTGAATCTGAATTCATAAAGGGATTTCTATGTTTTTATATTTCACACTCTGCTCGCTTAGACCCCGGGGGATTCGAATCCCGGTCGCGGAAGGTCATACCCTTCTATGAAAATTTGACAAAAATGTCGATTTTTCTCCACATGTGGTGAAGTTGCCGGCTCCTTGTGGAAGGGAAAGTTAGTACTGGTTGATAAACAGTTCAGGTACCGTATATAACTGAAAAATTGTTGAAAAATGGCTTTAAATCCCAGTGACAACAAGTCACATAAAAACAAACAAACAGTTAGAAAAATAAAATAAATAAAAACCGGGGGAAGGGAATTGAGAAGAATTCTTGCGGGAAAGATTTATCTTGTCAAGCAAAGCAGATGAGATAGGGATACTACAGCTATCAAATTAGAGATTACGATTTTGCGTAAAAACAGAGTTTAAGATATAAGGTATCTAAACTGGTCCGAACCCCAACACAATCAATATTATGGTATTTTTATCAAATTTAACAAGACAATGGAAACACTATTCGTCCACATTTGACAAAAGTGCTTCAGGTAGAAATATGTATTCAAATGCATTTTAAAGTCTTAGTGCAATTTGCTGAATGCAAAAGAATATTAAATGTCTCCAAGTTAAATTCATGGAAACAAAAAAGTAATACTCATCTAGCTTTAAATGATATCATTCCATACTCTCACGATAATAGGATAAAAGTTTAAGGTGGAATCATGAGAAAAGGGAAGATAATAGTTCAATTACATTCAGCTAGCTTATCCATTATCAATAACAGTGAATGGAAAAACGAACTATTTCCCCTCTCGTCCAACAACCAAACTGTACGCGTGAATGAATTAAATTGCTCATTTACTGGATGACAGAAGCAATAGGCCCTGATTGACGTCAATTTATTCACAATGCGATATACCAGCATTCATTAAATAAACCGTCACATATTTATTAAAACTTCTCGGATCGTCTTTATCTCTGGACGATTGATCGTTAGGCTAGGAGAGGTCATATGGTCGTCCAGAAATGTTCCTACGAATATCGCACGGATCTGTTTCTAATAAACAATGGTTGTTAGTGTTTGAACCATCACATATGTTATATATAGCCAGTACATACCGTTTATTTTCGAAATTTGAATTTAAATCATATTTTAATCTTATTAATATACCAAAATATAGAGTTGCTTTTACCAAATTAATAATGTCAAGTCATAGATTAGAAGTCGAAATGGGAAGATGGAATAGATTATTACGAGAAGATCGGAAATGTAAATTTTGTGAAAAGTTAGAAGATGAATTTCATTTTGTATTAGAATGTTCTTTGTATTTGAACCTAAGAAAAAAATATATTGATGGTTATTTTTGGATCTGTTTCTAATAAACAATGGTTGTTTGTGTTTGAACCATCACATATGTTATATATAGAGATATAAAAGCAGTCAGCAACATGCATATTCGTGCTCAATACGTTTCGTCCTGATTTGTTCAGTTTAAGTGGACCTGAACGACTGTTAGATTAAGATCGACATTATTATGTTGATGCAATTCAATGCATGCAATTCTTACCTCAATGATCACCATGTTATCAGATTATGGAGCTCAACACCAAATTGACTGTTGAGGTTGAGTGAATGAATTCCATTATGAATTATAATATGCCATTTTTATATATTAATTAGTTTAGCCATAAACAATTGAACAGTGTATCGTTTATCATTACCAGTTTTGCAGTTTAATCATACCTTGTATTAAAACTGTAGAGATGATCAAAGGTAATGATGATAGTGAATATGAAATACGACTATTTGTCTGTTTTATTCATCATCTGACGTACGGTCCTGTGTTATAATATCATGGTATATAATGTCGGGTTCCATTTTTTCTTCTTTCAGATTATAAAGATGATGATAGTGGTGGTGATTATATACGCTATTTGTTGGCTTCCTCTGCATGTCATCACCATAGCTGGAGATGTGAATATAACTTTCTATAATTTACCCGGAATGAACATCATGTGGACAATAGCTCATTGGCTAGCGATGTCGAATTGCATGTATAACCCTTTCATATACTGTTGGATGAATGCTAAGTACAGGAATGGATTTAGAAAAGTATTCCGGTGTTTCTCGTGCGGATTAATAAAGTCACGTGAAGATTTGGAGCTACAGCGCATGCGCCGAAATCAAGCCAATCCTAGTTCGGTAGGGTCACACTTCTCTCACTTATACCACAGGACGTCAACAATTTGTGAAACAGATTATTCCACAATGGACAGAAAACCGTTTCATGAACTCTGTGCATAATGTTTGCGCTTGTCTAATTACTTTGATTGTTTTTATTCACATCAAGTTCGATGGAAATCAGGATGGCGTGGGGTAGAATTGGGGTGTTACTTACACAAAATCGAAGCTTACTTACTATGTGTCATTTTACATGCTGTTCTACTCGACGACAGCGAGCCTGGTTTCCATAGAACTTATCTATATAATTTGACATTTATTGACTATGTGAAGTATGGTGTTTTCTAATAACATATGTCTCTTGAGTTTGCACGACAGGTTAATGACGGAGTGATGCGCTTTAACATGTTTATTGCGGTACCTCCGCTGGTTGTAGCTTAACGAATTGTCTGATATATGTATGAAAATAGCCTCCATCTTTCGCCTTAGTAATGTGGTATTTGTTTTCGAGACGTAATAACGGTTACACTGGAACGAATCAAACGAGATTTACATTGATCTGTTCTTAGTTACAATCAATTTCACTGTAGCATCGCAGAAGCAGATAGAGGTCATCCAAAGTGTAAACGCGACATGGGTACTGTCGTAAAATAATTATTACATTGTTGAAACAAGTAAGCTCAGTTGGTTTTGCGTTTCCGTATTTTTTTAACCCCTTGCCTCATAAGCATGTTTTGGACTCTTCCAAATTCAAAGCTAATACACAAAGGATCAATTTATTTTGGAAAATTGGGTTATTTCTCTCTGACAGTGTGGGAAACATTGTAGAAAAGAAGTCATAACTAATCACAAGCAATGGCTTCTTTCGCTACAATGTTTTCAAATGTATGCTTCAGGCGCGGGAAAATGCGGTATTATGCAGCAAAGGGTTAAAGTAACAAACCAGACAGGTGAAAACTACCACTCTACTCGTTACATTTGGTGATACCAGCCACTGAAATCAAATCTGTAATCGTGCTAAAGGGGAAGTGATTGCATTAGCATGTTGAATATGTGATGAAAGTCACAATTTATAAAGAAAAAAACCTCGATCTACGTTTTATTTTTTACAGAAAAAAACTTGCTTAATGAATTCCAATTAAATTTTCGTTCGCGAATATGTCCCGCGGCTGAAAACGTGCCCGTTAATCAGAGGAAAAAAGCATGATTAGCGACAATTCCTACGAGTAAATGCCGCAGCTATGATCAATATTAACGCGAGTTTACAAACGTGTCAAATTAACTTACTTTTCCAGAAATCTCCCCTCTTTATCTTTTTGTGGTCTAGTTTTGTTAAGTGTCAATTTAGGACATTTTGATATTCATGTTTGCTTTCAAAAATAGTGATTTTTTCTTCGCTTATTTTGTCTATTTCTTCGGCGATGTAATGTGTCCAAGTGAACTAGTTTTAACAACTAATGCAATGAAATGCGCAACTGAAGACATAGGTTCTTCGGCATATTTTTTGGACCACGTAATGGCGTGCATGTTTTAATACAACAAAGTTGTGACATTTCGACGAAATCATTGGAATTAATTTACCGTTCCATTAACTGAGCTACAGAAACATATCTTTGGCAGTAGGTCGCGTTCAAGATCATTTGCCGGAGTAAGGTAATGCTAGAATAAATATTTGTTTTTCTATAAAAGATGTATTCTCGTTTGTTCATCAGTTTCAGTGTGACATGAGATGTCCTGTCTTGTTATTTCAGCACTTCATAAAATTTGCTGTGGCTTCCGGAATGTGTCAAACGGACCCGGTGATTCATGTAAAAGTTAAATGGAAACATTTGTCTAGAGACGATGCCGTATAACCCGCAACAATACTATGACACGTGACAATTTTTAGTAGGGTGAAATACATTCTAATCACCAGAAAGGGAATAGTAATACCTATCTTGATAAAAACATAATGATAATTGCGATGTCGCGTGTGTCCATGTGCTAGCCTCGCTACGCTTAAAATCGACATTAAGGACGCAATAAAAAAGATTCGAAAGAAAATATTTGAAGGACAACCAACTCATTAAAATTTTCTAACAATTGCTTTTCATGTTTATGTGTACGCATGTATGCTTTTATTAGTAAATTTGTGTACAGCTCCTGCAACTTGAAATGATACACTTGTTTTTTTTTTAATTACAAACTGTGTGAAAGTATTATATATATGTGTTGGACAAATAAATACAACAAACGCTATTATTATCGTCAGTTCGGTTGTTTTAGTATAAGCTCAAAAGTATTGTTCCTGCTGTCCAGTGTTACTTAACGTATAATACTGCTGGAACAAGCAAAAATGGATTCAATCAAAGCCTGGAGTCACAGCTTGATAAACGTTAAACGGCTAATTTAGAAAGCCTACCACGGCGAACGTAATGAAATGACATGGATTTAAACATCTACAGTGGTTTTATTAAAATTCAGCGGATGTTTTTATCAAGGTTTTAGTGAGGAGTTTTAATATGCCTGTATTAATTAATTTGGCAATATATTCCATGCATACTGTTCTACTCTTATAGTCAGTCATCAAGGGTTTTAGTATAATTATATTGCACAATGTGTATACGTTTAAGGACAATTACTTATCAGTTTTAATTGATATCTTATATACCTTATATCGATGGATATACTATATTTTATTGACATCTCGCCTATAAAAAGTCATTATACTTAAGATAAATGATGAAGTAAAAAATATGATTAAATGGAATTTAACATTAAGACATCAATTGTTTTACCCGAGTGACTGGAGATAAAAGTTGAGTAACGGATGTTCATTTGTTTAATTTGCCTCGTCGAAAAATATCATTCCGCAAGAATGGCTTTCTAATTTCACCAACGGTAATGAATTCAGCTCTAATTCTTAGATCAAAGAAGCGCTTGAATATAATAATATGATATTGTAAATCTCCGATATCGATGACTTCATGAGTTTTAAACTTCGTGCAAATATCACGTAACATCATGCCAAATACTCAACTAACAATTGACACAGACTACTGAGTTTTTAATTTATTGTTCAAGTTTGTATCATTATAACATATCGTACGTCTAAGTCTAATGTATTGGTGTTAAAACTCTTTAAAGAAGAGTGAATTACCATGTTTATAAACCGTCTGATTGACAAGACATCAGTTTAACGAGATTTCCGTGTAAGGCTTCGGCAAGCATAGTGTCCGTGTGTCTTGTCGATTGAATTCGTTTCGCATTATGAAAACATTCGAGTGGCCCAGTGAAAAATAAAAGAAGGGCATCAATATCGTTGACACACACAAACAAAACAACAATTGTATCAAACGACTACTGAAGTAATAAATATTAGCAAAACAAGTCATTTTTTCGTCAGACAATGGTCTTTGGTAGGGCATTTATGTCTGTGTAGTGATGAATAATATTAAGAAGTGTTATACGGACGACCCGCTTATTTGATTAAATGATAAAACAAGTATACATTCTCGTCTGATTTCGATTTTCCTGCAGTTGATTGCCGTTTTGTACCAACTGATACAGACATATAGTGGACATCTACGGATATTAATTGTCTCATTTTGTGCAATTCCGCTTGTTACAAATGGCAAACGCCATGGATTTATAGCAAAATGACAAAGAATGGTTCATTTCGTAGTTAACCATTCAGTTCATACAATAATAATACTTACCGGAAAACTATACAAATCAAGAAAAACGTATCAATTCATTCTCCTTCTTGGAATACTAGCGTACAATGCCCGCAACAAATGTTCCAGAGATTTGTTTGCAGTTAATACCCATGAAGTATTACTATATGTAGTTACATTTCATGGTTCCGTGCGATTGAGACTCCTCTTCCGTAAATTGGGTTACAAATGACTCTAGCGTAATTTGTAACGTAGGGTAATCGTTTCTCATCGTTTTTTCAAGCTGACAAAGAATAAGCATAAACCTTTATGTCAGTTGAGATTACAGACGGAAAATCAAATGAATCTGAAATTGCTGTACCGCGTAAATCACCGCCCGAGGCTATGCTAACAAAAAATGAAATGGGACGTACATTTTTTTAAAAAGTAGTATAAACTTATAGAAACACAATTACAAGTACAGCTGCACTACGTTTAAAGGCTAAGAAAGACTAACATTTAGAGACGAAAATGTTTTTATATACTGGGGCAGAGTAATGGTATATTGTCAGGTAAGTTTGTTTCCGCTATTCTCCTATCAAAAAGGGAAAGAAACTTCAATACGTTATGTAAAGATAGTTTAGTCCTTTCCTCACTGTCGTATTTGCGATTCCAAAATGAGGTGTTATGGCAACTATCTGTCAGGTACTACAAGACATTGTTAGGTAAAACAATTCTACGGTTTACAGTTTTAGGAATGTTTGGTTTTGCTTTGGTTTCATCATTACGTATTCGAGTATAATACGCCGCACTATTGTGCGTGCTTGATTGTAGTGGGTGTGTTAAGTAAATACTGCTTTTAGCATTTGTGACCTCCTGTAAACTGTACTGGCCGTCATAAGAAAGTGACCAGTAAGTGATGTTGGTATAAAAAAGACAAAGCGCAAGTAATCAATATGAAATTAATTCTGAAAATAGCTGAAACATTCATGATGTGGTTTAGCATACAAAATGTGAATTTATTCAATACTTAAGTTAAGTGTCCTTTAAAATGCTGTATACCATTAAAATTTCAAGGTCAGTATATTAGGCCAAAATAGAGGAATGGTTACTTTCTTATGACGGCCAGTATATATTGTATATTTTAACAATGTTGAACCATGCCTTCGTATGTTGCAAATGTCCGCTTCTTCTTATAGGCCGTGATTGACCTGCTAAAACTGATTCTAGGACAACAATCTTTTTTTGACAGATTTAGACATCAATCTTACACGATACTGTGAACATAAGTATGAACGTGATGGTCACGTGATCATTATACTTGAAACGTGTTCTTTATCTTTTTGATTAAAAAAGTTTCTATAGAGGTTGTTAATTAGGAAGTGCCACCTATCACCTGTCATTTATAGATACATGTTAATATTGTTTGTCACACTCCAGTACGATGATGTCTTTGTAATATCTTGTTTGAGCTTCAACAATGTGGCACAATATAGAAATGTTGACATCCGCTCTATAAGTTCTATTCACGTGGTAACTAAGTAACAACATATTGCGTCGTTCTATATCCATGCTCCTAGTATCAATTTATTTTCCAACTCTTTGCTCGGTGACTTCGACTTGTTTGGTGCTTCTTGCAGACAATTATATTAACACAGGAATAATTTGCTTGTTGTTCAATTGCACTATCTAAAATTGAGCTTTTACATTCATCGACACATTTCGTAAATATCACAGAGAGTTTTAAGTGAAAGCAGTTTTTTGGAAAAGGAGGGATTTTTTGCGTGTATTTCCTTTTCCGGTCAATATTCCAGACATTTAGTCCCATGCACATCCTCTGTTTAAAATTATCCGTAATTAAATACAATAACCAACTTACGCTTAAAAATTGAATCATTGCGTATGTAATGATTGCAAATGTCAAGACAGACTGCATGTAGGTGAATCTGTCTTACTTTTAACTATTCGTCACTTTACTACGCTGTACCCCTAATTGTATGCTTACGTTACATGAGGTGAATTTCTGAACCGATTGTAATATAATATGAGTGAGAAGAGACAGAATTATTGACGTTTGTGACGTTTCTGTCTTGACTTACCTAATTTGTAATTACTGCACCAAAAAATCAGAACACCGGTACACTGATTACCAATATCCGAAATTAGAAAATGTTCTAGTGAGAGATTTTTTAACTTAATTGCTCTTCTATCAAATGGAATATAAGGCACATTATTAACCACACTTTCCAACGGGTTCATTAAAGGCGTGTTAATTTGAAGTATTCTTCTAATGAGGCGATGAAAAGCAATATGGTATGACAGCACTATTAAAATCATTAGAGCACCCGCTGTGTGATATGTGAGAAACTTTACGTACTATTTTCACAAACGATTTTATAATTCGGAGGGGTCTATATAAGAATAGGATTATAATGAATTCCTGGGGACCCGAATAATTACTTCATTATATTCATATACTGCTATATCCATTATAATAAAATACAGACGGGTGTCTGGGAGAAAATAAATAATAAACTGTTTTTGATACGTTAATGTATCAGAGTTTACTTTAGCCATGTGTTACTATATAGTGCATTTTTTCTGCGCCTAAAAGACAATGATAAAGGCAATGTAGTGGACCAGTGGTTGGTGCGCTGGACTTGTAACCCCGTCCGGGTTCCAATCCCAATCGCGGCAGGTCATACTCTCCAATGAAAATGCGACAAAATGTCGATTTTCCTCCATATGTGGAGAAGTTCTCGGCTCCTTGTGGAAGGGTAAGCTAGTACTGGTTAGTATATTGTCTAGGAAAAACTAGTTAGGTGATCCGGCCACCGTATATGACTGAAAAAAATGTTGTAAACGGCGTTAAACAAAGTGACAATATTACAAGAAAAACAAAAAACAAACAAACAAGGGCAATGTAAATGAAATAACTATTGACAGTACATAAGCTGTAAAATCAGAACAATCTCATTTCACGTTATTAATCTGCGCACTCATTATTTTGTTCACGACAAGCGGAGAAAATTAACAAATCAAAAGTTGGCGTATATTTGTTTCAAGTGCATTCATAGGAAAGGATCGTGGAATTCAAATACATGTACATACCTCTTTTCCATACCCTTTATTTTACTTTGGAACAAGAACAAATACTATGACATATACTATCAGACTATCCTGATATATCGACATATTTTCCATGCGCTTGGAGATTTTTATTAGGTCAGTCCTACATTACACCAACTAAGCCAGGCGGACATTTGACCAATCGAGTGTTCATGAAATATCTTCAGTGCTAACCTTTGTCTATCTTCATTCCATAAAGAAATACTTTCGATACTTTGTGTAAATCATGGTTGAGAAATAAATGATACTGTCAGGTTTTCATGGGAAAGTAATGCCCTAATCTGGAACTCAGACACTCTCAATAACGACCGTTGTGCTCCACCAACCAAGCAATCCGGTCAGGCTGGTTTTTTTATTTCTGTAGATGTGATATAACTAAGACTAAAGGTTTTACGAATCTTCCTGCATCCGATTGAATAAACATTGGTTAGCTTTAACCACTTGGTTAAATTTCAGGTTAGGTTAAGAAGTTAACCAAAAGTTAACCTGAGACAATCTGTCCATCTTGTTGTACCAAACGAAGGATGACATCAACATAGCAGACCAGTAAAAAGGCAAACTGAGAATCTTGACGACTTCCTGACCAATATCATTCATTTGTGTTAAATTTAACCTGAAATATCTCCTGGTCAAATTTAACCAAAGTTTTATACAATCGCTTTTTTTTCCAAATTTTAGCCAAAAAATTAATCTCACCGGAAAATTAACCAATTTTTATACAATAGAGTGCTGATATATATTGAACAACTGTGCACAAAAGGTGTCATGTACATACTTTAAACTATCCAGCTCTGACAATAATACATGTATATGGCTTCCAAGTTATTCATTATAAAATTCATCACTCACGTTTCTGCATTATATTCAATCAGCATTTACAGCGTCTTTCGTGGTAAATGAATCAGAACCTGATGATATATTTAGTTGTTGATTGACAAAAAAATAGACGGAAGGAATTGTCATTATGATTGAATTATATGTTATTTGCAGACTTTCAAAAGCAAATCGTTAATACCACGAAATATGGTGTAGAGATGCACAGCAACGCGACAAATGCGCGAAACTGGATTTTTATGACATAATCCCATTGCACAACATCATTTTCGATCCGATGAATAAATTCACAATAAATTGCAGTCAGAACTGAGGTTGTGGTGTCATTTGGTGTAGTTTTTTGTGTATTTCTGTCCTCTCTGTTCCTCAGGTATCAGGTTAATTGTTGCCAGCTTACTGCCGTAAAAGTTTATGTTGATTTCACACATACACAGGCATGTTGTGTTTTATTCAATTATCACTTCAATAAAAGCCTGGTAAAATATGCAAACATTAGGTTAAATTTATATTTCAAGAAAGTATTTCATTTATTTTCAATCATATTGCACGTATTCCAGCAACCGAAACTATTCATAAATACCATTTATGCTTTATAGGTTATATCAAAACACTATACTCGTATTTCAGTGTTGCATGACAAAAGCGTCAGATGGCATGGGATATTCAAATAATTAAAACGGGTTCGGGCAATAGACACGCTTTATCTAAAGTTTAAGTATTATTATTTCGTGTCGACTTATTCGTTCCCACAAACAAAGAATACTTCATCGCTGCCATTTAAGTGCGGAAGCGTTAGATGTAATGACAATTATTTGAAATATAAAAAAAATATAAAGGATTGTCAACATCAAGCAAGGTTTAGTGAAATTAACGGTATTGTTGCTGCAATAGTTTTTCGTGTGGTGATTCAAACCAGATTCTCAGACAAAACAAATTGCATTAGAACTTTAACAGAAATTGTAGGCAATTCTTATTTTCCGCTCACTAAGCGTGGTGTACTGATAATGAATTCCTAGCATTTAGCGCGTGTGTCAGAGACTGCATCAACAACAAGAAATAACTTTGCAACACTTTACTTCATTCAAGGCATCTGCGTCACCACCCAAAGTGTCGACTTCACAATGACAATCAACTACAAACACAGATTGCAATCATTTTAAGAGAGATTTCATAAAGAGTGCAATTCTTGTTCAATTTTAAACACAACACTAACGTTACGCTGAATGAAATGAGTCTATTCAATTCATTCGCACTCTGTACAAAGGTGACAATACTAACACGGATGACATCCACGCGCAAAAAGGAACGTAAACCAACGACGCCAAATCTAGAACTACCTGACATATCATTGTTATAATTGTGATATGTTCTGTTTATATACTAAACAAAATGAACGTTGGCATGAACATAGTTGAATGAAAACGAATCGGGAGATCTTTGTTTTATATGCGTTTAAAGGGTGTTCTATGATGTATTATTTGAGGAAAATAATGGCCAAAGGTTTACAGAAAACGGGAGCATTTTTTATCAAGTGAAATAGGGGCTAAAACAAAAATGACTCTTAATAACGAGTATGAACATCTCCTGAGTTGGCTACTGCGGTGCATCACCGGGGCCTAGAATTGACTTAAGTGTTGCTTGAATTTGCATAGCACGACTAGAGCAAACAGCAGGTTTTGTGGGGTCTTCTGTTGAGGTGCCAGCTTCAAGCATACTGATTGCACGTTTGTGTAAATTACTGGGAATTCTTGGCGTGCAAAAATGCATATTTCTTCATTGTTGAACAATGTATACACGTGCAAATAGAGTTTCACGATGTCAACGATTAACATCGCAAGAAAATCACTAAAATCCATGAATCCTGATGACACGAGTCATGGCCTTTAACACAAACATAATGTGTACAATTCGAAAGTTGATGACCTCTAACTTGTAATAACATGTACCAGATTAGGCTATAGAACCATTCAAATGTCACTTGTCAGGACGCTGGCCAGCTAGATTACGGAATGTCTGTTGTTCTCTCCGTGTGTACGCCTTAGGGTTTCCTCCACCGCCCGCTAGCGCGAGAAAAGTCGCCAAATGACCCTTGCTGTTAATGCTACGTTAACTCTCAAAGGGAGATATTGATATACAGCTAAAACCTTGCATACTTGTTTGCGCTTCAAAACATAAGAGTTCTGTCTGTTATTGATGTGGCTTCGATTCTAGGTCTACAAAATGTAAGCGTCTAATGCTTTTACGTGCTCTTATTTTATGCCCATAGAACAGTGAGGCACACGTTCGAAAAACATCATTTTATCAAGATTTTGAACAAGCACACTGAGAAGCTTGAACAAGATATCAGTTACCCTTCCTCTGAATGACAAACAAAACTACTGATGGTGCACGTAACAATATACAAACAGTATAATCTAATTACAAAACATAGCCTAATCTAAGTGCTTATGGACGAAGACCATTGTCTTTATAATTGGGTTTCTCTTCTAGGTTTCTCTTGTAAGTGTCGTTAATTATTCTGTGCATATGTGATCCACAAAACATACTGTACCAATCTATCTTTATAGAAGTATTTTCATAGAAATTCCATTTCGTGTTTAATTCAATTGTTCTTGATGCTTTAGTTTTCGTGCAATTATATTTGTAACCATGGTTTGTGCTGTGAATGTCTGACATTACTGACAAGACTCATTTCGATGTCATTTTTCATTTTTAATGAAATTTCGTACAAAACTATACACCACGTGAAGCCATATAACAGATCATGTGTCTACCTTTTCCATACAGAACCATTTTGCTTTCGATTACGAACATTCGTTTCATACTTTTTTTTTCTTATTGTTCCAGTAACGCAATTTCATTTATTGAGCAAAAGTAAATCATAAAATGTCTAACTTGTGTTTCTCATATATACGATTGTTCTTTCATAGTCAGACAATAAGAATAGTTTCAAAGTAGCAAGGTCTTAAATATACACGTTAATACTTCTATCGCGAAACTTTGATACAGATGAAGCAATTCAGGTAAGAAATCCATCTTATAGGGAGACACCGCTTCGTCAACCACAGATTATTTTCCTCCAAACACGTGGTCAAATGTTGTAACATCGAAAGAGCAAGGTAGATATTTTATTCATTGTTTCACAAATGTTAACACGTTAAAGTATCATAGGTTTTAACATTGTTGGTATTGATAAACATAATACCGTCAAACAGCGTTAAAGTAATCTTTAATACAGCAAATTTTATTCATGATGCAATTAAAATTAGACAGAAAAAACTTTCATGATCACTGCTTCGTAAAATCACCATATGTTATCTTGTCTGTTACTTAAATTGTGTTTATATTGTTCATGATTCTTCATTTTGCAGTCCATTGTTTCCCTTAGTGATATTATTTATTTAATTTGTAAATGGTCAAAGCTATATTATATATGCCGACTTGCTATGAATAAATGATAAAATGGTAAATGAATAAATGCTAGTAATTAATGAATTAACTGGTTTGTATTAAGAAGATAAGTCTAAAAACCCGCGATTACCGTTTTATCCAATTTGAATTTATACATTTATTAATTAACTCTCAGACAGTTTACTTTCAGTATAACCCTGTATTTTCTATTACATTACTGAGAATTTATTTCGGGAATCACGTGTATCGGAAAATGATCTCTGTGTACAATAACTGTAACATTGCTCTTCTTTTGACGGAAAGATAGCAAGAATTCGTGTCAGACAATGTGCGTCTCAACTTAATGGAATGAGTGATCCGAAAGATGTAACGGAACACGAAAAACGGAACAATTGAAATAGTCTTGGTGGCTTTAAAATGAATAAGGCGATATACAAATGATATAAGTTTAATTTCGAAGAATTAAATGATTTCTAGTTATTTCTTTACCCGGTCTTTGACGATTCTTACATGGAAACATATATTTCATATTTATCCAGTTGTGTGTGGATATTTAATATTTATTTATATAAATATTATGTATATATTACTATACAATGTATGTAATGTTTTTTTTATCATTTTGATAGAATTAGAGGTATTATAGACATTTAGCTTTATTTATTCCTGCATGTACATAAATTAACTGTCTCTGGTTTGTTTATAAGCCTCGTTGGTCTAGGACTTATATTGTAATTATCTATTAACTAGTCTTGTTTTATTCCATATGTTGCTTATTTTACATTCGGCATTACTCCGTAAAAAGTTTAAAAATTACTAATTAAACGTATCTGCCGTATTTATAAGTAATTTATCTAAAACACTTTCCCAGTCACAAAGTATTAAAATATCCACTATAGACAATCAGGTACATTATGTGATATTTAATCAAAATGTTACGATTTATTTCCATTCTCTGCAGAGCCGAATTCCCGCTATAATGCATTATTGCTGAGATTCATCATTGGAAACATAAAATAATAAAGGGTTATTACCACCAAAGGGAATTTAGGGATAAAAATGTTCTTTTTTACATTTCAGAAACAGTTTGTAACTACGCTATGGTAAATGACGCAATGCAAATTTCTAGGCATCAAAATACCTATTTACGTAACCCACTTTATGGATTAATATAGGAAACTCGCAGTTTGATGGAAGTTGAAATTGTAAAATAATGTAATATCACACGGATTCGTTGTAATGTGTATTCGATGTCGTTAATTTCAATTTTACGCCCTTTGAAACAAATTTAAGATTGACAATTGATAAAAGACAATCATAAATGATTTGGAGCAAAGGAGTTTGAAATTACACGAGACATGAGGCGAAGAAGTTAGAGAAAAAAACAACAGAGATCATACATAAACTTACAACATAAAACAGCCGAACACATTGATCATCTAAGTGAAATACTAAATGCACTTATGCCTAAAATGATTATAAATCCAAAGTTGATTGGCGCAGTGGAAGCTTACCGGAAATTCTTCCATTGTAGAATCCAGTTTTGATATAAACCTTCAATGAAATCATACGTGTCTCACACTTGCTGGGTTTGATACATTATTCATGAATTATTTATTATACATTATTGCAACTCGTCGTAAATCATTACCATAATGTTATTTAGTTTGGGAGTCTAGATTACGTATTTTAGTACATGTTACCTTAAAATCACCATTCTTCATTTCAAAAGCTTAGTCGTCGATAATAACACAAACTAATACAGCGTTTATATCATAAAATCCATTCTAAAAAATGTTTGTTTGCGGTTACACGACCCATACTTTTAACATAGGACAGGCAGGTGGACATATTTTGGTGAAAGTATGCCTTTACTGAAAACGAAAAGCTTGAATAAAGAACGAAAAAGTGTTTTTTGTGGAAATCGCTCAAATAATTTTGGGTCGGGAGTTTTTTTATTGAATCTGTCGCAAACCAATATTTTTTAATGATGGTCTATTCGTAACGACTTGAATATGAGGGATTAGCAGAATCCGTTGTAGATATATTTCTTTACTCGTAGCCTGACAATGATTTTCATTTTCATAAGAACGGCTTGTAGTTCGTATTGTAGGCGTATTTCTACATTTATATGCTGGACTAAGTGATATTTACTGGTTTGTACGAGAATTTTATAATATATAAGCAATAAAACGCATGGTAAATGCCTTGTGAAATGTTCGAAATGAGTTTTTGTAATTACTTATGATTTTGTTTATTCCTCTCGGTGAATTAATCTATTATTGTAATAATCGTTTAACCTTGCTGCAGACCGTTCAAAGGCGATACTCCTTCGCGGGACTGTTTTATCTTCCATTTTGGGTGGTTTTTTATGTTGAGTGAGTCGTTAGTTTGGGTGAGGTAACAGTATTTCAGGGGAAGGTGGGATTCTGCATGTGATTTTTCATAGTGATCCTTTTCTTATCTACATTATTCGTAAATACTCCGCTGGTGTCATTCAAATCTATAATTGCAAGAAATTTAAAACGCAATTCCATACGGAGGATGTAGCATACACTTTCGGCGGAAGAAATTGCTTATGGTTAATGTATTTCCGTAGGCTCCGTACAATTGAGGATTGTATTAGAATTTAATTTGATTCACGATTAAAATTATATTCTGGTTCATAACATAGAAACGGTTGAGATTTGATACACGCACATTGAATCAACACCGAATATAGTATTATGTACATCAGTCCTAATAGCTAAGAATGTTATCGAAAAGATTCGGCTACTTTTCGCGTATTGACACAATAAGATGACCAATATTATTTCAGGATTTGCTTTTTCAAAAATATGAAACAAAGAACTTTGTGGTGTCTTTGTGTTAGTTTTGCTTGCTTTTAGGCCCAATGTGCGAATATGAGATAACGTTTAGCGTCAAGTGATCTTTCTCTACTAAATAATACAGAGTAAATATTTCCAGTGAATCCGTCTTTACCTATTATCCAATACTTCCGCAGTGTAATTGTACAGTAATGATGGAATCACAGCTTAGAGAGACAATGGATGCGTAAATGAATTCGAAATACAACCGTCTGGAAGCCTTCCAGCATTGTGTTTAATGTGTCACGTAAAAGAGATAATAAAGCTGTATGTCAATAGAAAATAGATTTTGCATCATGTATTTTTATAACAGGCCAGGTACTGTCCACGCTGTTTATAACATATCTGAGAAAACGGTGAAACTTATTGAAAAGCAACATGATTTACACAGAGTGCAGTTAATGTTCTAGCTGCTCTGTCGATAATTGATCCAATTGATAATTTTGAAATTATTAACCCATTCTATCCCACACATCATTTTAATGAAAAACGGTACTGTTTTTATAGTTTCTGTGTATTTATTGGTCAGTTTAGCTGTCGTCCTGTCTTCCTTCAGACATTCGATGTTTTTCACATTCACTGATAAAAGTATGTTGTAAATTTACTTCAGTCCTAGTATATGTTCAACGTCAAAGTTAAAGATTCTGGCAAATCATCTGAGCGATTCACTCGAGCTATTGCACTCACTACACGACTATTATCACAAAACCACAACAGACCTCACAGAAAGCATCCAAATGTGACAACAAGGATGCATTATTAAATATAACTACAAGTTGATAAAAGGCCCCACGGGTCCCAATTTTCTTGGGATGCATACACTAACCAAAAGAAAATAGTGATCAAATAGGTTTCATAAAACATAAAAAAATCAGCCATCAGACTAATCTATTTTCTAATGTATCTAGATTTAAAACAAAATTGAGAAAGGATCCATGCGTTGAGGCTTGTACTAACAGTCTGCGAAAAAAGGGTGTATTTAATTTATTTGTGACATCGGTTTCCCGGTATCTCTCGGTAATTGCTAGAGTACAATACTTCAATGAACAGAGCGGTCAACAAGAGAACTTCAATGAACAGTGCGGTCAACAAGAGAACAATTGACGATATCCGAAATGAAGTTGTGGCTTTTGAAGTAAATATTATTGAAATTCTTCCAAGTTGCTCTCATAATAAGGGAATGCCATATCAACGTTTAAAATATGCCAGTTGTACTGGTTGATAATACACGTATTTGACTGATAGTCCAAAAGAAAATGATTGGGATTTACACGAGAAATTCACGTTCAAAGTGTGACTGAAGATCTTAAACTCGCCAACGAAATCTGAAAAGACTGAGCTTAATTGATCTTGACATTGTGGTCAGACAAAATATTGTCTCTCGACCGAAGCAAATAAATCATCGTGGCCGATCAATGATAATAAATGTTTCAATTAAGTTATTCATCCCCGTCCGTCGATTCTATTTGTTACCGAACATCGTCACGCAATAATGTCTGATTAAACCATGGGAACCCAATAATAAAACATGCTGTCAGTCACTACAGGCGCTTTATTTTTATATCCTTTTTATCCTCTTCTTCATCATTCCTTGTTGGAGCTGGAGTGGCCATTAATTAAAAAAAAATAACTTGATAAAAAGTACATTCCATTCACGTCGAAAAGGTTAGAGATGTCCCGCGCGTCTTTATAAGAGACACCGCGGAAAGATGTTCGTTGGATGAAAGGAAACAACGTTCTATCTACTCATATAATCATTTTCATGACACATGTATTAACTAAAGACAATATATCGACGTTGGTGAAGTCAATTGTATTTGAAATAATATAGGAAAGGCGTGCGAGTACAATATAAACAAACATTAGGAAGTGCTCAAAATAACATTACTTACGTATTGTATCATTATTTCTTCTTTGGTAAAGACTATATAATGTAAATTATATGAAGAATGAAATCTGTATTTGTATCAACCAGGTAATATATATATATACAGTAGTTATTGGCGTATTCTTGAAGTGATCGCGAATTTTGCTCACAAAAATTACATATGCGTGTGCAATTTTAACTCAAGCGCTTTAATTAAATCATCGGATGTTGAATAATGCGAATCTGCCATTTTTGTCATTCAAGTGTCAAGGAAGCTACTTTAAGAGATTCCAGATGTTAATGCTGCAACGTGAAGACGCTGTAAATTACAAAGAGTGTTACCATGGTAATTTACAAAATACATCGTTAAGTTCACTTTTAATTCACACCTACCTAACCATAAATATCCTTTTCCACTTTCTTTCTGTATTAAGTGTATTAGTTTATCCTATTTAGAAATCAAATTGTATTAAATGTTTCTTTCATTTTGAACTTACGTTACATTTTATTACCAAAAGTGGTGTAATATTTTGTAATGTTTATTTTTACTGTTATTTATATGTCTTATTTTAAGAAAATTCTACGATAGTATCAAGATATTGACTGCAAGGACATTGAACCATAAGAGAGAGAGCATCAAGAGTGGAAATAAATATACATGTAATTGTAGGCGAAAGTTGTGGCCTTACGTATGGAATAGAAAGTGAGAAGGGATTCCCTGTAAACGCTGTATACTTAAACAAATCGGTAAAACAAAAACTGAAATGCCATAACTCATTGTCTTGTGATTAGGCTTTTATCAGTGACTTGTCGTAAATCATGCTGACGATGCAAACACATAAAATGCCAAGGAAACGTTTCTCTGAACATTGTCTCAGACATTTGTCTGGTATGTGAAAATTGTTTAATGTTTAACAATCTGCTATTTCTTGGAACGGTGTGTACTAGTCTGTTCTATTCTTAAATACACTACCAGGGTTGTTTGGGTGGTATATTGCGGGCACTACTTTTGTTATTATTGCACGTTTGATGCAAAAATGGGTGATGGTTAAAGATCCAAATTCATATGGTTTGTTCCTTCCTGTGTAAAAATACACTTACTTAAATCATGATAAAATGGATATGCTAAGTAAGATTCTTCGCTAACTGTATTCCATAATTTCATTGCCGGAGCTTCTAGACAATCACAGTAGATAAATGTAAGTGAACTGCACTATTTAAGACGAGCAAAAAACCACCCGCCTTCTATTTGTAATATCCTTATATTTCACCTTTATATTCATCATATTTCTTCATCATACAAATTGCAGTCCTTACTTCAAAAACCATATGACGGTATAAGTATCATATCATTTGTTATCTGGGAAATTTATTCAGATTATCTGCTTGTTCAACTGCATTGTTAAGTCGTTTGCAACATGCCTCCTTTAGGATAAACAGTGGTTCAATGTACTATCCATCACCTTTGCGACCTTTGCTGCAATTTTGCATTCTCATCATTTTAAAAATGAAAACAGGAAACCCTACAGAAAAGACTCTCCATGTTTGTTTGTGTTGTAGATGTATTTAAAAACTTTAAAAACAAAATATCCATAGTTTGTACGTAAATATAATCATAACAATATAATTATGATATTATAACTGTTCAACGCAGTCTGAACACATTAACATGTTGATGTTCTGTTGAATATTATGAGACTAAATTTACATTTCTTGACCATAAACCCTTCACAGTTTCACAAAAGGTGGTCAGAATGATGCGATAAGTGTTTTATACATGTATTAGTTTTAATTCTATTTGTCGTGTCTTATTTGGTTTTTAAATGGAAACAAACAGAACGCCATACATAAATCACCCATGATTTCGTGTTAACAGCTGAATCTATAAAACAAAAGTGCTCATACCAAAAGCCATGGCGTGATTGAAAATATTTTTATTTCATACAAATAAAATAACCGCAAAAGAACTAGCTTGAGGAATTGTATTTTAATGGTTCTTATCAACAATATTTCCTTACTACGCTGTGTTTGGAGGATTTAACCCGTTTGTCTGATTTTCGACAAGAATCTATTAATTTCCCAGTGGGGTTAATGAATCAGATATGCAAGACTAATTGTATTTGATGTAATACATTTAATCAAGTTTTCGTGCGTCTCGACAAGGTCTCGAACCAATGGCTGATAGATCTGCGTCTTAATCAATAAAAAAATCGAACAAAAGAATGAGAATGTGTGGAATTAGTAGCGTTGATAAATGAGTACAAATGCATTTTTAGTATATCAAATCAATTACCATCAATGCATTTTAATTTGCCGATGCCCTGCATATGGATGCATCCGATTCGCATGATTTTTTTGTGACTTATTCTAAAAACTACGATTTTTTACAGTTAAAATGGCTGTACCCATTGCTCGATTATGGATAACAAAATAATGCGTGTTGACACATGGTGTTGCAAAAACGATATTTAATCTCGCAAGTCTGCTAAGATGAATTGGCGCAATGATGTTAATTAAGCGAAAAATACTAACCAGTGATGCATCAATTTAATGCGAAAGAGTAAAAAGTAATTCCCCAGAGAAACCGCCTATAAACAGACTGCAGTAAAACACCTAAAAGATATAATAAAAATGAATGGTGCTAATGTCACTCTTGACCTCTTGATAGAAAATGCAAAAATACGAAAACGAAGTGTCACAGAAGATGGCGCATGAAGTTACGCTTGCATGGATGATCATGTATGTCCAATGGTTACTTTATAAAAATAACATTTAATGCCTGTTAAAAATCTGAAATAAACGTATTTTATTTATAAAACGTATGCACTATTAGACAGAAATAGATCTTATGGGATGAAGGCTTAGATACACCATCTATCACTTTAATTCCATTGATATTCCATTGATGACATCCTGTCAGATATAATTCTGTTTTATTATGTTTGTACCGATTTTAAGATTGGTCTCATCTAGGATTGGAATTTCATGTAAAAGATTTCAAAATATCCACCCTCGTTTATCCTACATTACGTATTTTATTCCCGAGGAAACAAACAAGAGAAATAGTTCAATACATTATGTTCTGGTAGTCTACTATATATATATGATATTTTATCTAGCATATATCGTATATTTAACAAATTTCGAAAACATTTAAGTCGGCGTGATGGTTCGTTTTACCATCGATACACCATTTTTTTTATTTTGAATTCATTTTCATAGATAGCATACAAAAAGCCTCAAGATCTACTGTCGCCATATCTGTGGGTTTGTTGTCCGATTAATCACACTCAGCGCTTCTTCAATAATACTATACAGTTTATATATTGATGACTTATGAAATATCTGGATTTGGGGAATAATGATAGCCAGACCAACTGTAGAATGCAAGGAATTGATACATACGTGAGAAGGATTTCTGCCAATAGGTCGCAAGGATAATGGTTTTAAAAAAGTTCGAAATTGCACACTATCTGTCTGATATCACCGAAAGTTACTATAATGATAACTCTTGGAAACCTACTCTCTCATATAGAGGTTAAATAACTGCAGTTGAATTAATTATCTAAGTATTGATAAATATTGATACAGAAAACCATATGCAAAAAAAATACCACGCTTTCTAACCTCAAACATACCCAACTCATAGATTCATACAAACAATTGACAGACCCGGAGGATATCGCCTTATAAGGCCGGTATCAAAGTTACACGGATTTAAACTATTTTTGAGGGTCCCAACCTAACACTATCCCCAAGGGAAGGTCTTGCGCTAGATTTCTTATTCACCACTTGAAAAGGTAGTTATCTAAGAAATGATTAAAAATGCTTACTAAATACGGTTACATCTCTTGGCAGGAGAAAAATAATGACCTGAAGTGAGAGTACCCTAACAAGGCTACATTCACAATCAACAGCGTGCAGCTCTTATATAGACTGTACTAAGAAATGATTGGTGATAAGGAAGTACGAAATAATTCATTCTGATAACATGTCTTCCCGCATCTTTTATACTGTACCAGATACATTTTCTTTGGTTCATGAATATAACTCTGATTGCAGTAACAGATAATTCGGTTGCGTGGCTTCAATAATTGCTCCTTTGCCGCTCCTACCCTTGAATGATCGAACGGCGTTATTTTCCTGAGTAGAAATTCATATGTATGAGGTGAAAAAAAACTTATTTTTGTAATTTTTTTAATTTTAAACTATAACAATATTTGTACTTCTTCAATATCAATAGTTTAGGCTAGTTACTCCTACCTGCGTCTGGCACGTTGTTTTGAAATTGAAAATTTAATTAAGACACAATATGAATTAGTGGCATCTTGAATATCAATTGTTTTGAAATATCTGATTTATATTTTGAAATAGAAAAATAAAAACTCCACAGAGAATGTGAGTAGAAACATATCAAAATTAAAATAGTTTAACAATTTAAAATTCATAAAACTGTCTGTTGTGTTTAGGAGACTGCTCCAATGACGTGAACTTCATTCCTAATGCTGTGCCATTACCATTAGTCCTGAACGGATCCCATCCATCGGAAATCAGCGCTCTTTTGTTATAATTACTCAATAATTGTATTAATATTTGGAAGAAAGTATGTTTCGTATTTCTTTGGTAAACTTGTATTTGTTTTTAACTTCCATATGTATATTCTCCTGCTTTACAGATTGATGCCAATATCAATGTTTGTTGACATATCGTGGACAGCAAGGCAAGTCACCTCATTTTATGCAATCTTTTGAACACCACGAAATGGGTCATCCCCTATACTAGTTGTTCGCTGTCGAACGAAAAAGATGCTTGATTTAATGGCATCAGGATACTACAGTACAAATTTCGTTAGATATGTAACTTGATTATCTTGTTCTAAGATAGTTCAAATGTACTTTAAGTGGAAAATTTAACTTGTCCTATGTATTTGACAAATGTTGGTCGCTATGACATTTACGAACCTAATAGAATGAAGCGCAGCTTTTCCCTGAAAATTGGTAAAACCTCTAGTTTGCAAAATGAATGTTAGCGGAACTTCAATGTTGTAAAATCCACATTATAACGAAAATAGGCATATGCACACTTAACCATGAATACAACAAAGACGTTACAAGCTGTAAATATCAACTGAAAATGTAGAGTTGTAAATATATTGATAAAATAATTAAATAAGCGTCAGATTGAGTGATTGCAAGGTTAATCGAAACCTACGACAGCTTAAAACAATAACTGATGTCACGAAACTGAGGGTATTCAAAATGGGTTGAACGTTATAATTGTGCGAATGGAACTATTAATAGAATTTTAATGATTTATCCTGAAATAAAAGAAATAGTTAAATCATTTAACAGACTGTAACAGCGAGGTATTTGACGATGTCGTGTTAATGGTTAATATATCGCGGTCAGGATATGCCAACACGGATCATGATATTGAAGAAACGAAACAAAAAGTATAAATACTCATTGAAGAAAGTATGCCTTAAATATACATAGAAATATTGCTTACACATCACAAATGCAAAAACAAGGAATGAACAATTAGTCTGATAGCAAACCTGAGCACAGTAAACGTCATAGAAGATAACGCAGAAATAGTGAACTTTGTGCGTATGCGAGGAAATACATTTATGTGACTGTAACATCTGTCAAGTTCACAGTAATTTACGTAAATAGATATTGCTATTGGTAAGTAATAACAACATCTGTTGATTGATGTCGATTAATTGACATAAACATCTGACGCATGTGTGTATATGAATCATAGTATTTTGTGTCTTTTGTACCGAAATAAGCAATTTCAAATCCATGACGGTGGACATGGTAATAAATTACTAATGTATGAGTGTATATTTATATGATAGATGTATTAGATTTAGATTACACTGTTACATAAAAGAGAATGAATACAATTAAATTTGTATTGTAATCTAAAATAAAATAAAAAACAAAATACTCCCGGTAGAATAAAGCTGACATCTTTGGTTAAAGATAAGAATACTTCGACAGGCGCATAACAATTCGACATTTTCCAGAATGTACAAATAAATCAAAACAATACGCTTTGTAGGGCAGATTTTAGATGTTAGAGATATGCACGGTCTACTGTTCAATAAACTATTTATTCAGATAAAATGGTTATGCGGTCTTATGTATTGGAACAACGCAAGCACTCGCGAACGCTAATTACAATATACTCCCAGAGAAGCTAGCTTGAAAAATGTAACATTTTACGTTGCCATATGTATATTTTTATACAAGTAGATTTTTATTTGTTACTAGATAGAATCGTTTTTACACGCCTCGATCGCTCAGTATTCCCTTATTACTCATTATAATATGACCAATAAAAATATTGATCGAATTTCATACAGATATTTTTGGTCTAGTCAAAACTGCTTTGGCAGTTTCTGAAAATAATTACATTTACCGTCAAAGGTTTTTGTATCAAACTATTTAAAATGATTGCTTGGTAGACTTACAAGTATTGTTTCAAGGCAGCAATTCATAGATCGGTAGCAATCTATGACGTGAATGGTATTTACGATGTTGACAAATAATGAATGATGATATTTAATATTTTTTCAAAATAAAACCCAACAAATTTACTTGTATTAATCACGGGAGCGTACAAAATAATGAAACATGTCTATGCTCGTTTTCATAAAGTCGGAGTCGAGTGAAAATCTAGACATCTTCGGCTAAAAAATGTACATAAACGGGAAAGACACGCACATCCATCAGTCAAATGTTTTCCCACGAGAGAGTAGATTTGAAGAAACGAAATCTTTAAATTTGGCTACATGACAAAATATTCTAGGCCTATCAAAATATTCCATAAATGTCGCAAAATAAAAGAAATGCGTGTAGCTAAAATATGATATTTTAGAATTTGGAACAAAGTGATATATGCTCGCGAATGAATAATGAAGAAACATCTCTAATACTTAAAACTAGCTTGAGGTTATTTATATATTTGTCAACTTACATGAGATATACTAGAGAATATTACTTTTGGGACAAATAAAATGCATTCCGAGACTGATATAGCAACAAAGCTGAAAGCTGAACGATAAAAGAACTCTCGTAGCCCTCAGATTGTCTCCAGCGTCGGGTTAGAAATAGAATACAAAGACGCGTTACAACAATATACATGCCATAGAATCAACAAAAAATAACTGTGACACATCAACGCCTAACTTAGCACATTTTTTTTCTGAAAAATTTGTTCCGCGACTATACGTGAATGGGTGACGTTCAAGTTGTACATGCTATATCGGGTTCAAAACAAAATACCTCCCACAGAGATTAATGGACATAAAGTGAAAAAAGAGGAGTTGAAATATTCCACGGGATCCCAAGGGCCAACGAGACTCTTAATTTCTAGGTCGTTAATGACGAAATGGGTGAAACACTGCAAAATAAAAAAGTAAAATGTATTTGCTAATTAATCTTGGTAAAGAAGGGAAAATATCAACGTGTAATCGGAAATTGTTTGTTCCAAACGTAACAAACAATAGCGTTCTCTATGTTCAATATTCAGATACCAAATTATTGACATTGTCTAATCGGGCGCGTTATAATGTCTGGCGCAGTAGGATTCCAATATGTACCAAATTAATTTGTCGTTAACGTCTAACATCTATAATATACGTGAATTGCGAGACATGCTTTCAACAATTAGCGCGAATACTCGTATTGCTCAGCATATTGGATTTATCTAGATTCAAGTTGCTTATGAATGAGTGTGAATGTATAGAAATGCCTATTAATTTGAAGAACGATGCAGACTAACACTGATATATTACTCAAAGCCAGACTCTGTTAGATTTTGCGGAGTGGCAAAATCCACTTCACGCCTTACAAGGTGGATATATTTTCGAATGAGAAACAAGTTGTTTTAAAGAATTTTTCGCAGCAAACCCGAAATGTTACAGTAAAACTACACTTATACTCTATATAACGGATACATGAGTGTTATTATGTTAAAAATTCAAGTAGAACAAACTAGAAAAAAAGGTAAAATATTTTGACAACTTTCTTTAGTAAACGGATATTTCAACACTTGTAACACAATGTTTCACAAATCATTAGTAATAACACATCATTTTTCACGCATTTTATTTTTGTTCTGTGCACTATTAACAACTTTTTTCTTGCCATTCACTGCGCAAATTTTGACGAAATCGTGTGATGTTTGCGCAATATTTGGCCTAGATATTTGTGGATGCTGTGAAATGATGACATTTAATGCTTGAACATTAACGATTTGGACTCTATTTTCAGAAATTTAGAAGACAAAAATGATGATTGCTTTCGTGAGTACCAAACATCAAGATTAACACACTTTTGAAAAATTGTCATTAAATGATTAAACAATGTATCAAATGTCACAGTTGATTTATAAACTGCAATAAAAGCGTGCATTTTAAACTTTTCACTCCTGATTTACAAGGCCTTAATTTTACTAAGCACGCAAGTACGTATGTATAAAAGTGTGACCTACAACCATTGGAATGAAATTTCTTCATAAACGAGATGTAAAATAGATACATGGAAACTAAAACATCATGACGTATTCATGTTGACGATCAGTTAATACCGGTCGGTACAATTCATATTGAGGCCATTACATTGAAAAATACACATTTATTTTATACTCTTATGAATATGGATGTATTGGTTAATGATGTCATTACAAGACTTACATATGGTAATGTTCTCAGGAAATCGTTGCATTCATTAATATAGGCAACACATAAGTCACGATATATGGCGTGTGCCTGATATACGATTATCTGTTAAATGCTTTTACGCCTTAGTGCAACATTGCTTACCATTTTTGCAAATAAGGACTCCCTTAAAATGCAGAATTTTATGCCGAAATTCACAGAAATGCCATGTACGAACACCAGAAAACAGTAATACTGCTTTAATATAACAGAACACAAAAGCTCTAATTACCGTTTATTATTGCCACTGGTCAAATTAAATCTGTCTTATTAATTATACCTTTTTTACAGTCTCTCTTACCATATACGGTGATTTGATGATGATGGCCAAATGTGGTATCCAGTTCAGTGTTTCAAAACAGATGGAAAGTACATATGAAATAGGCTTCCCTGGAGATATGAGACCTCGTAGACAACATTTATAACCTTTATGCTATTAGCATGCTGTCACATTTAATGTTATTTTATCTTGTAAATAATGACTTATGGTTATTAATGAGAATCCTGTTGACCTAAATGTGTTTTTCAGGCAATGAATCGGTATACTTTCTCTTTATGTATGTATGTATGTATGTATGTGAGTCTGTGAGTTTGTGAGTTTGTGTCTGTGAGAGAGGGTGCGTGTGGGCGGGCGTGCGCCTTGTGCTCTAATGAAATGGTATTAGCACAGGCACATTAAACATCTGCATCGTGCGTACCGTTGACCCATACCTGAATATAAAATATTATAACAAGAAAAAAATGCTGCTTAAAATTTCAGTTTCTACTGTGTTTTTCATACGTCCTGACAGTTGCGCTCAGCTTCCTAAAGGTCATCGTGATTTACACAGTCTGTTTTATTTAGAAAGATAAGAATGCAAAACATTATCTCATATTCCTAGTCGTAAGTAAGTTGCTTAAAAACGATAAGCTCTCAGACATTTATAATTGAACCACTAGAGCAATTAAATGACGGGGATAATGTCTGGAAAGTTCCATCTTGTTTTAGCCGCAGAATCTTTCCTAAATTTAATTACCAAGTTGCGTATGAAAACAAAGTCTATGAAGACAACATATAATAGCATCATAGATAACAGGATGCTGTCTACAACGTATGGTTCCTCTCCATTCCACTGAAATAAATCTGGTCAATGTTGAACTTGAGCCGTGTATTTTCTCTTGAATTTACTTGTGATAATGTAGCTGGTACGCAAATGTTGGGGAAATATTCACATGAAATTCCGTCGCTATATATTTGCTGAAATATTGAATTTGTCGTCTTAGATTTTAGTCATTTATTTAATTAGAAGTATTGAACAGAGTGTGATGTGATGATACTGGTCTTCTTAATTTGACTATATTGTCACTGGGGATTAACGCCGTTTTTCAACAATTTTTCAGTTATATACGGCGACCGGTTTACCTAACAAGTTTTCTTGGACTGAATACTAATCAGTACTAACTTATCCTTCCATAAGGAGCCCGAAACTTCTCCACATGTGGAGCAAAATCGACATTTTTGTCAAATTTTCATAGAAGGGTATGACCTACCGCGACCGGGATTCGAACCCGGATCTCCGGGTTACAAATCCAGCACACTAACTACTGGACTACAGCCGCGGCGATTTGACTATGATGAATAATGTTATATATGAGTCATTAATTATTATTTGGCCAAAAGTACTTCCATAATACATAATAATAAATTACCGAAGGTTTTCAAAGGACGAATACACTACACAAGAAACGTAACATTTAACACATCAGCCTCCCCAAACACAAACTATTGAAGTTGGCAATGGATTGAACCGATACATAGCTGTCTAGGGTCCACTGGCTTCAGGTTTGTTATTTTTGAAAGCTGTGGACATGAAATATAGCTAATTCAGCACGTAAAATGTACGGTAGCACCGTTTCGTATGACATAATCAATAAAACTGGCTATGCACACGGTTACCGCTGAAATGAGAATGCAGACACTTGTTTACGTAGCGGAAATATTAGATTTTTATGCAAAGCAGACACGCTGATTGTCTACTGTTCATAATACATTTGTAACTTGCATTTTTATTTTTAGAGGACAATATTTTTAATAAGCGTGTGTTCTAGACAACCAAGTTTGTGAGCGTGATTCAAGGCTCAAATGCGTGTGACCCACGCGCAATGCGTGTGACTTGACAAGCATGCCGATATAGCGAACATAGGTTAGCACAAATACAATGCGTTTTACAATGGTGATGTGAGAGATTACTGATCTTGCAGACAATACCTCCTGGTTCCAGAGTTAGTTATCAGTACTCATCGATGTTTTAAAATAAAAGAAAAAAATACAAACATTGAAAAACAAATACCTGTATGTACAAAGAAGAATAAAGGTAACATGGTCTCTGATTACGTACGTTTGAAATAACACAGAAATTCCGACAGTCAAAGAATGGACTTCACACCCTTGTCAAGCCCGTAGTTTATAACGCCAGCTTGCTAGATCTAAATCACTACGTCATGAATATGTGTTGCCCTAATGGGCTTATAAGATATGGCATTGGAACCCCGAGTAGTAATTCCAATGCCGAGGAACAACAACAATGGGCCTTAAATAAATATGACCATTTACCATACTGAATTGTTGAATAATACCCTGTTTCTGTGGTGTTCAGAAGTCATTGCGGTCATCAAAAGTCGCTGCGGTTCAGCGCGATTTCTGACACACATAAAACACGATATTTAATGATACAATGTTTCATATTTCGTAGGAAATTTTTAACTATTGGAAACTATTAGGATCGATAATGTTATCAAAATGATATAACGTGAACGTTTGAAATTATCCAATGAAATCTGTAATTAAATATATGAACTCTATGGTGATGCATTTTCTTTAAATGTCAAAGAACGAGCTTGTAAATGAATATTTGCGCTACGACCAATTATGTGTGCATTTAAATGCCTTGTGAATGACACATACTTATTATTTGTTATTGGTATTCAATCGATTAGGAATTTGCTCTTAGCTGTTTTGTAATAAGTTGAATTGTCTAAAGACGATAGGAAAGGAAGCTATTGTGAGGAACACATCAAGTTTTAAGACACTGGGTGAACCGTGCGTCAATCATTATTGTAAATTATATAATTCAGTGCTTTAGCCTCTCCGAACGTAATATCACATCAACAAACAAATGTAATGCATGCTTCACGCAGGAAATAACTGCTTTTGACATTTCCCCTAAAATGAAAATCATACTTTTCTCGCCAAGATTTGTTTTGTTAATCCATTATCCTTTTCTTCTACAATTTGATTTTCACAAATGCCAGCATATATTTAGAAAAGAATACAGCGGATAAAGATATGATTGTAACATACAACTGAGAGGAGCAAACAAACTGTGAGATGCTTTATTGGCCAAACAACGGAGAACAAGGGGCAATCAGGACTGCAAACATTAAGATGGTCTTACAATCTTGAAACTGACTTTTATGATATTTTGTCGTAAACTTAGGAATTCCACACTAATGGAAACCAATCTTTTCACACAAAGGAGATTGTAAAAACAAGTAAATCAATGATATAGGTTCAGAAAAGCTCGCATAGCAAACACAGGATAATGATTATTAATGTAAATGAGAATAGGATTCCTAGAAAAAAAACACATACAGAAAATGCCGCGTTCCAAAAATACTACCTTCGCCAAAACCCAAAACTTATCCAATACATAGAAACATAAATACTGACGTAAGTTTTGAAATTGCTTCTTGTTTTAAAATATCACCTGGTCATCGGAATCAACGACAGATCACTTCACACATTGTGTTTGCTTACAGAGATTTACGTCTCATATTGACTGCGCTGCAAAACTGAGGAAGGTCATAATGCCATTACATTGAATAGTCAGTTTATTTTATTCATTTGAAAAATGAATTATCTCCCTTTACAATGGTTAAATTCTATTAATTGTTTCGCGCCGAGTCTGTTCGCAGTTAAATAGAATTGTCATGGTTATATTTTCTGATGTAACAAATCAATTTATGTTTATGAAAATCAACTTCGTTGTTGTTGTTGTTGTTGTTGTTGTTGTTGTTGTTGTCGTCGTCGTCGTTGCTTCGTCTATTCTCCCAAAACAACATAAGTTTTACATATTGCTTCTGATTAGCTTTGTCAGTTTCCGTGTGCTTGTCACATCATTTCTTCTATAAGTCTAGCAACAAACCCGAACACATAATTAATGTCTACATTTATTTCCTTGTGCAACATGCACAAATCATTTGAATAATTACTTTCTATACTAAGATCAGCAGAAACTTCTACATGGCATCCTTAGCTTTGCTGCTGTATAATTTTCATCTTTAATAATTAAACCCTTCGACATTGATGTGCAGCTTTGTCAACCTTGAATCAATTCATTGGTTGTCTAAGATCAGCGTCAGATGGTTTATCTTGGTTTATCCTGTTTTATCTTGGTTTATCTTCCTTGCAGTATTAGTAGAACGCATCGGGTGCAAAGGTGTCTACATTTCTGGACGCATTCATGAATTCGTGGATTATTATACTCCACCATATAAAGTAAAATGTAGTGTTAAACATGACTTATTTGAAGTACAATTCATGTACATTTGTATTGTAATGTGCTGACTCTCCGACAAACAATTCAGTGAAAGATATTTCAGTGCTGGTGTGTCATTAATAACACTTTTCGGAGATTCACGCCGTTACTAAGCACACGCGCGCTTGTGAAATAATAATTGTCTAGACACAACAACAATTCAATATCATTTGCAATATAAAACTGACACAGACAGTACATAAAGTACAGATATCACATTGAAGTATACATTGTCAATCAACATAATAAATAAGACTTAATTTTTCCAAACATTGAATTTACGAAATTACATCGAACGTAGATATTTCAGAAGAAACAAAATATTACCATTAGATACGATTTTTTCGAGTTATTTTCACTTTGTGTAGTTTCATTCCACAACGATATGAATGAAAACAAACCCCTGTTTTGTGTAACTTTTCCTTCCCTCTTGAGATTCTGTTTTATGACTTAAAATATCATAGAAGTTAGACAGACGTTATAAATTTTTATTAAAACTGGGTGAGTAACTGGCACATACGAAGGTAAAATAAAACAAAATGGCATTTATGTCAAAATTCCATTTCTTTACAGCTTTTATGAGATTTCTATGTTTACCACGATTGACATACGAGTTATCCTATATTTTTATGAATAAAATATATATTCAGCTTATTCTTGAAAAAACCCCAAAAAATGATATTTTATTACCATGACGGACCCAGGAGCCAGTGAAAACATGTAAATGTCACATGACTTATATATATAATGTCATATGACTTATATATAATGTCACATGACTTATATATAATGTCACATGACTTATTATTATTCTCCCACTGTATTTATATCTTAGTGTAAATAAAACCTAATTTAATTAATAACACACAAAATCGTTAAAAATAATTGAAAATGTTATACATATTAGTTCATAAAGTTATGAATTAAATATGCCGCTTACAGTATAGTTTTGTTGAACATTCTTTTATGACGCCTTCACCTATGTTATGTTTTATACGCATCTAACATGTTAACGAACCACGTGACAGTCAATTTGAGCGGTGAAGTTCACACGTCATGTTACCATGCTTTGTTAATTAATTGAACTTTTATTATCTTCAACATGTTTGTTTTACCTCTAAGCGTTGTCAAAGAGTTATTGTAAGAGGAATCCCGCGGAGTAACCCGTGTCATAAAGATGTACGTACAAAATTAATTATGTTTCTTCATTGATATTTAGAAACAAAGAAAAATTGTTGCCATGGAAATCACATGCAACCATCATATGGCAGTCATAATTGCTACGTAGTTGGGAATAGCTTAGTCATATTTCACGTCAATATAACCTCTGACAGATGACGCAGTAGCGTCAAACAAGGGCACAGATTGATCAAATTTTGCCATTACAGATGCAAATATTTGAAAGCTACTCAAGTCACCAAAGCAGTAAATATTTGAATTGACGATCATAAATTGTGACGTCGAAAAATTTCACATAGCATTAGGTGACAAACGGATTTGTATATAAAAGCTACCTACGAAACACTAAATTTGAACAAATATGTAAATTGGAATGGTGCTAGTTCAATGCTTTTAGAATATATGGTAGAAAGAGATATATCAACGCTTTAACAAAGGCGTAACGATTAGCATAAGGAAGACTTATGACAAATAGAACGAAAGCGCAGATTCACTTGCACTCTTATTATCGAAATACTGCATGCGTAAACAATTTATATCTGCATTTATACAATGCGAGAGCGATGTTTCCTGATTAATGTAATGTCATATCACAGTTGTGTGCAAGTCGCAACAACAGCAGCTGCACCCCTTTGTGATTTTATCATAACACATCCGATATTATTCTGTGATGTCTGATTTGGCGCATTGTATTCTACGAATGATTACTTTTTATATCTCTCTACATCGTTATTACATCCACTTCATTTTGTGTTTATAATTTATAAGCGCAGAATTGTACAATTATTACATGATACTGTAACATGTCCTTGAGTACTGTCTTTGAATTGAAGTAAATGAATATTTTTCGTCTTTAAAGCATGGCGTCCAACGATTATCTTCCTGAAAGCTTTGTTGTCTATGTGCCATTACTCACACTGTAAAGAGTTAAACGTGGATTCTACTAGTATTTTGTTATTCTGTGTTGTTAATGTTGTTTTGTGAATGTAGGGTCTAGCTGTTTTGATTCGTTTTTGGATTTGTTACCAAAGCATGGAAAGTCTGGTGCATTATAAATGACTTTTCTTGGAAGCAGCTTTTACTTTCCATTCTAGACTTATCATCTAAGAATAAAATATCTGTGGATGCTACCGTGATATAATTTATGTGTGTCTTCAATTGAAGGGCTGCGACCGTGGTCCAGTGGTTAGTGCGCTGGACTTGCAACCCGTAGATCGCCAGTCATACCATTCTATGAAAATTTGAAAACAATGTCGATTTTCCTCCACATGTGAAGAAGTTGCCGGCTCCTTGTGTGGAAGGGTAAGTTATTACTGGTTAGCATACGGTCCATGAAAACTGGTTAGGTGAACCAGTCGCCGTATATAACTGAAAAAATGTTGAAAAACGGCGTTAAAACCCAGTGACAATATGTCAAATGAAGATATCAATCATAACGTCAAACGGTTGTAGAAATAAGATGCCTTCATTTGTAATTTCTACACTCATAACAACATGACAAAAAATGAAATTCTGTTCCAATAGAACGGTCGTATCTGAGCCCATTCCAGAGATTTCTATTTTGTCATAAGTGACAATAGGTATAGTTTATTCAAGAAAAATTGGCTAAAATTGCTCAACATTCTACATATTTACATTTTTACACACACACATACATATAGTCAATAGCATATTAATATTGACACGAGGTTAACAATATATTAAATAATACTTTAGGAACGAGCATTATTAGAATTATATAAACATTGATTAAAATTTGCATACAATTATTTTTTTTATGAATAGTGTGAAATAGCGTCAATATACGGATAGTCATTAAAGAAACATAAAAAGATTGTTATTCGTTTTTCGTATATTTACAGCAAAATGCAAACAGACTATCTTTGCAAAACATACCTTATAAAATGTAAAAGTTGAAAGTTGCTACTGTACCATAGATATATAAACCTATATCCTTCAGGGTAGGTATAGTAGCCATATTAATTTTAGATCGTTACACTCAATACTTTCGGTACTTTTTACATTACATTTTGTTCAACTTAATTGGTATTTTTTTGTAACACAAGAAGTAAAATGGCGTTTTTACAGTTTTATGAACCTTTAAAAACTCTCAACTTGTTGTCATGCAACGTTAAGTTATTATAATGACAATTCACTATATGTCGAAATCAAACCATAAAAAGAACTATTTTGTCGAAAATAACCGACCAATTCGTCTTTATTTATTAAAGATAAATTAAGATCACTATAGGGTAATACAATGATAAAAACATTATCGATGATAATTATTGTAATATAGGCATGCAGACAACACCGTCTACACCAAGATCTGCATACTGAACATACATTTATTCATAACTGACATTGCATAAAATACGACATGAATAAAGAAGCGTGAAAATGGCGCACTGTCGACATTAAGGCATCAGCTTACTGCCATAGAAATATCGGCTTTTGAATCTCAATTATCTACAGTAAAACCCCGATATTGGGACCACCTTCAGGATCCGAAAAATTGGTTGTAATAATGAGGTGGTCAGATTATCAAGTTGAATTGAAGGGAGTTATTGAAAGCTACTCCGAAATATGTGACCGTTATAACGATGTGGTCGTAATACTAAGATGGTCGCTTTGTGAGGTTTAACTGTAACGTCGAAATTGCCCAAGTTTGGCGTAAGCTACAATAAATCTGACAAAAAAGATTGTAAGATGAGGCATTCATTTTATTTCAACGATGATATGCGTTACAAGATGCATGTTAACCCGTCTTAAACGTTTTCCTGTTACTTATAATATTTTCACAACATATATATCACAAGCGGAAGAAACAGACGGCGATTCGGTAATCAACAATACAGTGCAACCTTTCCAGAGCGGCCCTCCCTTGAGCAATAACCTCCCTTCAACAACATTTTAATTATTTCCCACTGTACGATTTAACTATTATTTTTAACCTCCCTAGAACAACAACCTATCAACAGCAACACAATTTATTTTGCCCCTCCCAAAGGATGTTGCCTTGGAGAGGTTGCACTGTATGTGAATTCATGAATCTACACTTCTTTGCGCAGGGTAATGATCTTGATTCTCATTGCAAACATCAAAACATCAAATCAATATAACAAAATGAAAAATGCATCTATGACAAATATGAAATTTTCGATCGTTTACATTAATACTATTTTAGTAAATGAAAAGTATACACATTTAGCTAACGTTTGTGTTCAATAATAGATTTTTAGAAAAGAAAAATACATAAACGATAGAAACCGAAATCGTTTAGTAATTCCTACTTTCCTTCATATCATGAGATAAAATGCACTACACCATAATGCAATGAATCACTGAAGGTAATTTGCCGACTTTAATTTGTTTGAACACGATTTGAATTAAATCATTTCAAAGTATACAAGTTCTGTATGGTTCATCAACTTCTAAAAGATCACTGTCAGTATTGCTGTTTACAAATTCTAAAACGTAATAAAGCCTTTACCAAATGAGATTAGAGATTAAACATTAAAGTGGGTGTAATCTCTAGCAATCTAAACTTCTCAAAACAACGCTTTAATCGAGATAAAAGCTTGGCTGCAATGGATATTGTTAAAAAGCACCATATTCTGAATAATTCCTCTTTTAAAACCATTATTAACTCAAGTCAGACAGACCTAAGTTATTGGCTTTATTGCTTTCTTAAAAAATGTAGGACGTAATTCAATTGTATTCTTTAGCCATATGCAAGCACATAATCGCCTATTTGTTTCAAAGGCGCTGCAGTTTGCTAAGACAATATTGGGAGTAAATGGTCTGATTAAGTTTTTTGTACCTATAGATTATTGTTTTACATTTGTTTGAATTTCAACTTTTTTTCTGTGTATATATTTGACACGAACTTGCAACTTAGATCTCAGGCGAGGACGCCATTGCAATAACATGCTGTTTGTTCATTCAATGTTTTGAAACAACGGCAATCGAGTTTGGCTGACAGAACATTGTGTTCATAAGGATATTATTAATATCTCCTTTTAACAAATCAAGTTTCAGACGGTTTCTCATTAATCATGTTTAACAATGAAGGGAAAAACTACATCAGCCTCCACACAATGCAGATTTTTCCTCAGCGTTATCATATTGAATTTATTCAGGTCCACGTCAAAAACTTTAAAAAATTGTATTTCACCATTTCAGATAATTATCCTACAAATTACTTTTTTATTAACTAATGCTTTCATTCACGTAGAATTTTGGCACTGATTTTTGGGGCATGGCTGATATTTTTAGGCGGTTTATAAATGCTAACTTGTGGTGACGAATAAGACAATATGTGTTGATTAACGTCATCGTTTACTTTAGTTAATTTGTATCATATAGTACAAAAAGATATCTACTGGTACATTATGTACAATCTGTACCATTGCCAGTTTTAGCATACAGTTTAGCATACAGTTTTTTTTACGATAAACATGGGTTTTCTGTTTTAACCCCCCCCCCTCCCGATTTTACCTCAGCACCTGTAATGACCGATGATTTCTTATTTCAGGTATGAATACAATTATACCTAGTGTTGTTTCCATGGATACATAACACTGTAATAGTAATCATAAATATACGCAGGCAACAATATTATCACAATCTTCATAAAATAAAATAAATTGAATAAAAAAAATATTCATCTTCCAGTGCATAATTTGTCACTTGTCTATAGTTGCAGGAATTTGAAGAAAGAATTTGAAAGGTAACGAATATGTAATATGACAGAGTTGCCTATTAAATGTGTTGCTTAGATCTATTTCTGGATATATAGTGCAACGAGAGAGCTTCGTTTTTAATAATCAATCAACAATTTGTGAACATACCGAAAAACTGCGCCTAAAATGACACCAAATTTTATCCAATTTTTTTTCAAATTATTCAAAAGCAGTGAAAGTTGCCATTATATCAACGTTTCCCCATTCAGATTCCTACAGAATAAATGAAACTAATTAACAACAGAATTTACAAGCACATCAATTTCGAATGAAGACCTACATTGCTGTAGATAGTTACCGACAAATTGTTCATTTTAGAATCTAGTTATTTGAAGCCGTATGAAAGTGTAACATTTACTGCTTGACGTAACTAAATTCCTAGGGCGTGTAATAAACGGCTTCTTTAGATCGTAATTTATGTCAATTATTGTGATGTAAATAAAGGCACAATAATTGTTCATTTAATCCTGGTGGTCTAATAAAAAATTCCTCGGGGCAGTTATGCTCACGTGAATGGACATTCCTTTACTAACTGGTGTGTTGTTTAATACTAAAAGATAGGATATGTTCAAAACCGCTAGATATTTACTGAAATGAACGTTTGAAAAAATGCCACTAGGGGCGTGCTCAAGAGTTTCCGAACTCATTTGCACACACGTTTATACTTACAGGCACTGTTTATTTACGGTATGATTTAATAACTGATAAAATACAATGTTTAGAACAAAAAACTACTTGCTGATTTAGAATCTCAATAAAGACTTCACCCATTCGATACAACTTCTACCACGGCAGTGTCTGACGGCGCTATATTACCATTTTTCATACAAAATAACGGTAAAGCTCGACTAGCTTATACCGTGGAAAACTGTCTTTACGAGAACATATGCCATAATGGAAACATCATCAACCAACATGTCTATATCTATATATTTCTGTCTGTTACTTAATCTACTTGATACCATGCGCAACGGAGGCAATGTTATAAATTGCAAAGCCATTCATGAATATTGGAATCAAATATTAGTCGATCTGCAGTACTGTTACAATGCTTTACACTGTCTTCGAGATCCTGATGCCTTTAATTGCCATGTTTGCTTATTTCGACGGTTATGTAAATTGCCTGGTCGAACTTTTGAAGATCACACTTTTTACCAGTTTCATCAACGACTTATTAAGAAATTGTTACCACGTAAAAGTGTCAAATTGTCTTGCTTCAACCACAGATGTTGCGCCAAAGCTTTCTTGCTTTCAAATCTCATTAAAGTTTGAAATTGTTTGAAAAACAGATAAACGATTCCATGCAATACTGCTACAATTTAAACAAAATGGATGTGAACTTTTAGAACAAAGATTAGGACGATTTTTTTAATTCTTAATCCCTTTATCGCCCCGATAAGAGCGTCTGTTGTGTACTTTAAAACAAGTGACATTCATATAATTGAGGCAAATGTTACAGAATACTAACATATCAGCCTGTTCTTTGTAACACGCGTGCTTTTTTACTATTTATCGAAATACTTCGGCTTTTTTTCTATTATCGTCATTGCATTCACGCGAATACTCAATATTTACTAAATTAGGACAAAAGTTTGAACAAGTAGTCTTGAATTTAAATAATTGACGCATCAGCGCATGGAAGATGACGGCTCGAATTTGAACATATTTGCTATACCGCAATTCTAATTAACATGCAAACAGCGATGGAATTGCTTAAGTTGTTTTGCGTGGAGCTGAATTTGACAACAAAATGAACACATTCCCCGTCAGATAGATAAACATATCTAAAACGATTTAGGATATCAAATTCCAAATAAGAATGATTTATCTGAATAAAAAGGGCCTACGTGGTTGAGTGACTATGGTTTCTGACTTATGATCACTCACCCCTCATCGCTGTGAGTTCGAATCCCATCCGGAACAAAACAGTTAACACATAAGGAAGCTGTCTAGTTAGCATACGGAAGGTCGATGGTTCTACTCAAGTGTAATCTTGGGGTCTTCTTCCAATGTTATAGCTGGAAAAGTTGCTACATGACCGTGGCTTTTGGTGCAACGTTAAACCCCAACGAAAAAATATCTGAATAAATACAGGAAACAAGCTAAAAAGTGACACATTGTGTATCGCATAATTATATTCGAGCACTCAACACATATAAAATATTCACGTCCAAACACATTTTAAATTAATAAAAATCAAAAGTAAAATGATAATAAATTTGAAAATAAAAGACACTTAAACTACAATAAATGTGGTGATTGTTAGAAATGGCTGATTGCACAACCTTTAATATATCAACAACTAAGAAGGTCTACCAAGTGCAATAAGATGAGTGTAAAAACTCTAATAACGTACAGTTACGTGTTGGTTCATTGACTGGATACGAAAACTGCTAATCTGCTAACGCACAAGATGAAATAATGGTCAATATCAGGAAAAAAACATTCGGGAAAGCGTTGAGTTTTGAAAAAAAAATCTAGACTTAGAATTAAGTTTTCATTTGTATAAGACACTTAAACAGGAATAAACAAGTGGCAACTGATTCTAATCACGCTCTAATAACTTTAACTTCTGGTATTCCGGCCGGTCCATACCGGACAACCCTTTTCTCTCACGCTGGCGCCTGAACATACCTTTAGTATGAATAACTTGAAAATCCTGAAGCAAAGTATTTTAGTTTTTCACGAGCAATGTGGATATAATAATACATTGGTCATATAGGAAAATTATTCAGTATCTATAATTGATATGTCATCCGGTTAGGATTTGTGCAATAAAATGTCTATTTAATTTCCAATTTGGTGTCTGGAGACAAAGATAGCATAACAAGTCGTCAACAGCAATACGAAAAGAGTCATTCGGATGCATGATCTATTTGCATTCAATCATTTTTTCAATACCAATTTCGAGACGAACAAAAAATAGAAAGAAGGCGTTTGTTATACGCATTTACTGTAATTTTCAGAAATCTCAAGAAATGTGATATGCAATACAAAAATGGTTTTGTTGATATGCAATTAATACAACTTACTAATATACTTTTCAATCTATCCGACTCTTGCTAATTGTCGCATAATAATTCTTATTTCATAATCATTCAAAAGACAATCTGCATTCAAAATGTATAGGGATTTAAATTTGATCCAACGGTCGCAACATCAATATTACTCTAAAGTTGTCGACAACAATAAACAAGTGTTGTAATCTCAGCCTTAAGTTCTGCCTATTATGTGGACAGTTTGCCCTTTTTACTAGTAAAAATTTCACCCCTATTATAACAACGCAAACTTCGAGGAAGGTTATCATAGATTTTCACGGAACTCTGTTTCCAATGAATTTGACATCTCAAAGCCACCCACGATTCCCCACCGAATTGACATTTCCTTATTGCTGATATACTTGTGTCATAGGGGAAAATTGTCCTGATCGGTATTACCACATATAAACATAAGATAGATGAAATGCTATCATTACCACAGGCCACCAGATTTACTGATCTGAAATGTTATTCTTGTTCATCCCTATATCGCGTATCAAAGAACAAAGTCTCCTTTCTTATAATAAACTGTAAGGAAATTCGTAAATTTGATCAATAAACAACTGTTCGTAGCATCCCTCGATGATGATGATGATATACCAACAGAATTTTATTTCCCAAGGGAACCTAACATATTTTTGTCACTGATACATTTTCAGTGCTGATTGTGTTTGGCATTGTTATGTATATTAACTATTGATGAAAGCCACCAGCCGGTTTGAAACATCACCAAGGCCAATGAATGTATAGAAGCAATAAACTGTCTGCTGTGTTAAATACACAATGAGAGATAGGATTTAACAAATCTTAATAGTTGCCCTAAATCCTATATTTCAGGATGTTTGATTTCATTACTTTCAGGAGCAATTATTGATTAAGTATCCGCATACTCATTGGGATTGGAATTGCAAACTTCGGTATGTTATTTAAGTAGCATACGCAATAGTTTTTTTTTTCAAATGATATTACGAAAAATGTTACAACGTTAAAATCATAATTAAGTTTAAATCTGGCATATGCACACCAAATATGTGTCTGTCTTTCGGTTACAGTGAAATGAGATACCCTCCAGAAAGACTGTCAGAACCACATGACGTAGTACAATATTGAGTTGTGGTGTTCTTAAGTACTGTACAATATCGATCTATGATATTGTACAATACTGACCACGTATTTAGATTTGGTCTAACTTTTAATATCATTTTTGCCCCTTATCATGCATCAATAAACGAATTTATTATATATTGATTGACATTCAAAATTGTCGAGATGATATATAACGTCCCCCGCCTTGGTGCAGGGCAGTAGTCGTACGATAATCTTAAAAGTACTAACCAGTGGATCTTGAAATAAATTCAATGTTGACTAACACATTGTATATTGTTGATTATATCATTACAACGATATACGTAAATGTTATTTTGTGTGTGTCAGATTATATGAAACGGAACAGACATGTCTTAAATGAGTGTATGTTTGCCCAGACTCCTCAGAGTGAAGACTTAATATTTTTATATGTGGCAATCAATTTGAATGACCAGTTGTTCACCATCAATTTTAGCCGAGACGAATTTTCCACAGAATTTACGCAAATTTTGCAATTCTATCATTGTGAAAATTAATATTCCTGTAAAACGTTGATATTCATTGAAGGGCTTAGGTACATAATCTAATATGCTTTCGACGATTGTGTAGACTTAGTCGGGCTTTTCTTCCTCTAGAAATCATTCAGACGTCCAATTAGAAGGAAGCTACCATCCAATTGCTTCTTGGATTAATTCAAAATGCAGCGAAAAGCGTGTTATTCAACAAATATTCATCAAGGCTGTATTATGTAATTTCTGATGACTTCCTTGTTACAATATCAGGCAACAAATGAAATTACTTACAAGAATGTTCGTGATATAGACTATATCCACATCAGACTTGGATAAATCCATTCTAAATAAAGGTATTGTCGGTATTTACTAGGACATCTAATGATCTGAGGCTTGTGTGAAATTTTTAGCTCGTCTATTTTGCAGAAAAAGTTGAGCTATAATGAACGCTGCGGTGCCGTCGTCGTCGTACAAAAACTTTAATGTAGCCCAATACTCCAACACATTTAAATATATCAACACAACATTTAAATAAAATACTTGATCATCGTGAAAAAAAACACAGTTGCAAAACAAGGGGCATTGGTCTGAAAGCTCTATTTTTGGATTTGTTAAATAATAAATCGTTAAGTAGAGTGATGTAAAACAGACGAGCGTTAGCGCCGCTCTGCGGAGCTCTTGTTTTTACCCTAATCATTCATAGCGTTCTGCGTTCATTAGGATGATACGCAGTCGTGACAAGTTAAAATAGTAGTTGATGCATTTTGTCAATTTATAATAAGTATTACATTATTAATATTTCATGCCAATTCATATACTGGCCATTTTCACTGTGCATTTCGATTTAAAATGGAAATTCTTTCGCAAATGCTAGACTTACATAGACGGAAATTCAATCTGTCTTTACTTTGTTAATAGCATTTTGTCCTACGAAATGATGACTGGACAGTTTTTCCGAGATATTTTAGTACGTGAACTTCCATGGGAATTTTCAAATAATTGCCGCTATGGTGGGTAAACATATTTTGTTTGTCTGTGTGAACACACTTACTAAAAGCTAAGAGAAGTGATTCAAGCAACATTGGGTTGGTCAAATTGTCTGGACAAGATATTTTATTCATCCCCGGGTTTTTAAATCTTTGATGAACTTAAAATGAATCCGTTGGTACTTGTGAAAAGTGCACTAGCTACCGTAAAGCTTACGCAAAAATGCGAACAATAGCAGAACGTATGTGAAATTGTATGTTAAAATACCCGTATGGCGATAAACTGTTCTTAAATCATCATGGTATGATAGAGTACTTCTTGGAGAAAGTTTTATTAAGACAGTTAAAGTCATGCTTGAAATTTATTTTGCGTTTATCGTGACCACAAAAGAATACGCTGGGGGAAATGTACTTTCAGCTTAAATTCTAATAATCTGATAGATAGAGGTCCAATTTAAGGTTATTATTCTTCAATTAAAACATGTATGACCATATTAATTCAAGGGTTGGAACTTATTAAAACACATGTGAAGAATTAAACCAGCGCGTGGCATGTACATTTTGGAAGTTCTTCATAAAATTGTATTGATTGTCTTTCGATCATTGGATTTCACAGTATAAATGAATTCTTGGAAATCAATTCTTTGCAGCATTTTTCTGCCATTTTTGAAGTTTGGCATTTTGCAAACGTCATTAACTATCACAACAGAAGAATCGAATAAACACATCACATCATCCTATTTAGTAAACGTCAAGAATGAAATGCTTCATGAATACTTACCCTAAAATAGATCAGTAGATGCCACATCTATATTTTAATAATTTCCCAGATGAAATATGAATTGTATACGTTTAAGATGGATTGCTTGTGTTTATTACAATGGCGGCTGTACCTAAAATAGGCGTAACCCAAGCATCTTTCAAATATCATCGTATCATGAATTAAATAGCAAATAGATGTTTATATTGGTACAAAATGTAAGTCCAAGAGACAAAGTAGAAGCTTGGTCTGTGTTTTACTGATTGTGTGTAGGGTGGAGGGTTCGTTGTTTGTTTTGCGAGTATGTGCATGCTTGCGTGTATGCATGTTCGCGGATCTGCTTGTTTAGTTATACTATTTTTTTGCTATGTTGGTTTATGTGTATATTGGTGAATGCGGATAAGAGCTGTAAAGTTCCTTTGATTAGTAGTTCATGTGTTTGTTTGTTTTTATGTGACTTTTTGTCAATGTGGTTTAACCCTGTTTTTCAACATTTTTTCACTTATATACGGCGACCGGTTTACCTAACCAGTTTTCCTGTGCTGTATACTAATCAGTACTAACTTACCCTTCCACAAGGAACTGGCAACGACTCCACATATGGAGGAAAATCGACATTTTTGTCAAATTTTCATAGAAGGATATGAAATGCCGCGACCGGGATTCGAACCCGGATCTCCGGGTTACAAGTCGAGCGCACTAACCACTGGAACACAGCCGCGGCCCTTATAGTTTATGTGTAATGGTGGAACTCCTTACGTGCTGTATTTCCTATAAATTCCTTTTTTACTTTCTATTCGTTTAGAAACAAATATGATTGGTGTACATTTTAACAAGGATCAGCACTGTATATATGTCAGTTAAGTAATTCATCTAATACTAGTATGCAGTTAAAAGCGCTATCCTGAAATTAAGAACGTAGAAAAATTAGAAATAGTTTTAGGAAGCCCTAACCGATCGACAGAGAGGTCCCCTAAATGTTGTTGTTGTTTTTTAAGTTGTTAAATGTAGACAGCATTGAACTAAATTACCGGTGCCCTTGGTATACATACTCATACGTACAAGGTCAACTTTTTTCGTGTTGCCAAGTTTTCATTCCCATCATAAAATGAATAATTAGTTATAGCATTGTCAAATAAACTATACCATGTCAAATGGATCGTGCTGCAATAACACAATTTAATTTCCCAATGGATTGAAACCGATGTGTTTCTTTCCATAAAGCATTTTCAAGTAAATTGTGTTTGGCAGAGTTAGATATATTAAGATTGTTGATCGGCAAGTTATAAAGTAATAGACATACTCCATTTTCAAGATTGGTGCTGTATAAAGTACTGTCTGTCGTGCGGAATGTAAATTAAATTGTATGATTATGAGCACTTAAATGTGTTCTTCATGCTTTAAAATTCTTTGGTTTTTTAATTATTGTTTTTATTTCCCATGAGACGATCCTGATTATATACTCATATAAAGGTGCATAAGATAGCTAAAAATGGAAGTGTTCTAATTGCGTGGTTCCTTTATATTTTTATAGCCAATACCACCACGAAAATTGCTTCGTAAATTCCTTTAATAAAATAGAACAAGCCAATTATGAGCTTTGAAATATAATTTCTTTACAGCGTCTGTCAGATATCATTATCTAGGTATTCAATTATTTTTTGTACGGTTTACAACGCGTTTTATGATTATGTTTTAATATTGCTTTCATCTAGCATTCATCCGCATGTATATTGTTAGCAGTAACTCAAAAATACAGTACCAATCTGCTGTTCGTCATTCTAGTTGTTAAACCTCACGACGAATATCATTTCAAACTCTTCATACTTTTAAATACATGTTATCGTATTTGCGTTTGTTTCAATATAGCTCAGATTCATGTATCAGAACATGCTATTCGTCCTCATGTTTGTTGCAAATATGCAAATATTCATACTGATACTACACGTCTAAAACAACGTCCAAAACTAAATGTTGAACAATATCTTTTGTCAATAAATGTGACAAATGAGCGTGTTCGTGAAATCTGAAGAGTATTTTATTATACCAAGTCTAATAATGAACGGAGTATTTGCGTCTTCCTCCACATCAAGTATTACATGTATTGACATATATATTGACTGTCAATGAACAATATTGTGATATATTCCAGTCTCCTCGTATAATTTACATCATGAATAAATCACACATGTGACTCGTTAAAAATTCGTTATCAGAGTGATAATTGTACATTCTTTTGTTGCAAATGAGTGCTTTTTAAATGATGCCTAAGGTAGTTAACCAATTATAATCATAAGAAATCGTTTGCGGGCAAGAAATTCGTCCCATTGAAAACATTCTTAGGACACACTTAACGCAAATTAGACAACTTTATCACGGAGAAAATATTAACAGCTCATTAAGGTATCTCATTTGTTTATCTGATAGGCATAATTTTTCTCTTGGAATTATTGAGACACTATTGTAGACTTATTTGACTATTCAATATCGTTACCATAATACAATACAAATTGATTGTCCATATACGGAACACACTATATTATCACAGTGTTGTACCTTGTTATATATTGTTATATAGTATTGCATAAATATAATTGCGGAAGCAATATTTAAACCCATTGTAGCATGTACATGTTGATCGGTCCAATGTAGTTCCAGGCGATATATTGGGTGTATGATGTGTATTAGTAATATTGTAATGATATAAGAAGCAGTCATGGTGACTGATTCATATCAAATGACTTTGACCAGTTTGCTTTATCAGGTCAAATCCATTACACGTTGCGTTATCAAGGAAATCCGATGTTTTCTTTTTACACAAAGTAGCCACGTTTTGCCATACAGTCCTGCGAACACGGCTGCAATATCTAAAGCATGGTTGTATTTCAAAATAAACACAGACAAGTGATACCAACACTCATTGCATGGGACAGATTCATTACATTTTTAACAAATCAATATATATTACCTGATCGTATTTCGTTTAAGATGATGCTACATTTTGAAAGCTAACGTGTTCTAGACATTAAACTCATCTATTCAAATTACTATTGTAAAACCCGCACTGATGTCATTCTCATTAATTATAGTCCATGCCATGCTATATAAGTTGTATTCGGAGATATTTTTGTTTCCATTTTACATGTAAAATCATTTCGTCATTTGGTATTCCTGCAGTGTATGTAAGTACATTGCCTGATAACGTCAATTTTATCTTTATCGAGACACACCGAATATATACTAGAAGCAGACACCAGGAAACGCGTTATTAAACTGCAAAACTCCCTATACAAGGTCCATTTTTCTGTCATTGTTGTTTTTCCAACAAAATGTATGATTTTACATTTTTATAAAACTCTTGATATATATACGTAATGTGTAATTTACGTTTAAGTTTACCAAACATGAATGAAACGAGGATCCATTTAAATCATCAACGTTGTAATGAAAAAGCAATTAAACTTTCTTTGCTGTGTATGTTAAAAGTGTTTTTGTTGGAGGTATAATAAAAGTAAGGTTGCTTTAGTCAATGGTGTTGTTGTACATTATCGATATTCTCGTAAAAACAAGCTCGAAAAAAAGCATGTATTATAATCATGTGTGGTAGCTTATTAATTGAAAATTATATAAAGAAGTAGTTGGAATGAGTTTATTAAACTGATGTTTGAGATGTAAAACTATGAAAGTGAGAATCTTTAATGTACCGAATATTAGGTCGTTAGTTATGTCATTCTGAGAATAAATCATCGGATGGAAGTTTCATGGAACAAAATATCTATGATACTTGAGATGGAATTGCAATATCATTAATATAAAAAATTATTTACGAGATATTTTAACATATTTAATGACCTTTAAATTGGTGGGTCTTAAAATTACTTTTGTCTCTTACGCACCATTTCAATGTCGAATTTCGATATGTTTCCTATTGGTTTGTCAGGTAATATTACTGATGGGGTATGTTAATGTGTATCCTTTAATACAATGTACCAGCATCTTGGATACATTACATTGGATACTTTGTTCCGGGGATTTGTCATTTCATTGAGAGCGATATAATTAGCGATAAATGGCAGTGCTTGGTTGTACCAAACGTTATTGTAGCTGATTAATTTAGTATGGCTTTAATATGCATTGAAATTCTTTTCCTTGCGCCTACCAACGCATTCAAACCCAGGAAGCATGTAAGTCTATAGAAATGAAATATCGTTTCCCTCTTTTACCAATCAGCTTTCATTGATTGTCTCTCAAGATAGCGTAACGCCGTTGATGTCCGAGTACCGGAATATATTACAGCATCAAACATAGTTTCATGCTCAAAAAGTCATTATTATTCATTAACAAAAACATAACGGGATGCTTCCAATGGGATTTATTCCACTGTGTCGTTATTAGTGTCATGCTTGTACAGGGTAAATCACAACCATGTTTCTCACGTCTAGATTTGCTCTATTATAGCAAATTTCTCTCCTTTCAGGTCTTAATTGATAGCACTATGCTCAGTTCTGGAACGAGTTTGCAAACTAAAACTTTTAATCTCATGGTGAATTTGTTGCATAAATATTTGTGATCGGAGACGGTAAAGCCAAACTTAAAGCCATTGCTGACAAAGATATAAAGAATAAACAATTTGATGAATATACGAATGAGATCTTTCAAAGGTAATGTACCAATTTTCCTAACCTTCAAGTTGCTATGCTCCATTGAGAGAAAGGGGTATTGTAATAACAAAAATCTGAGTGTATTATGCAAATCAGGCAACAGAGAGTCTGTCTGGAATGCAAATTGACATGGTGGGTTCAAATTAAATTAGATTGACGTGCTTGTTGTCAAATGTCTATAATCTGAACTAAGTATTCCCACCTTCAAAAATCTAAGCTATTTTGAATACTAGTTTTTTGCCGGAATCACTTTCAATTCATGTATAATTGTGATGGTGCCTTTTTGCGAATAATACACAAAGTTGATGCAAGCATACAAACATACATATAGACTGTTAATATAGATCTATACTTGCATTCTCTGCCATTAAGTTCTGTTAATGCTAACGTCAGTATTGTAATAATTGTACTTCTAAAAATTAGTGTATGTCTAATGGAGCTGTCAGATTTAGGGGATCTTTATAATTCTTAAAAGTTTCTATAATAGAAAATGGTTTATCGTTAGATTAGTTCAAAAGCGGTGACAATCCTTTCAGATATTGTCCTTTTAAATTTCCACTTAAATCTGTGAGAATAGCCAAAAATTAAAAATCCATTTCAATGAAGCCCACGATAAAAAGATGCAAAAAACACAGTATCAATCTAATTTAATAAAGAAATATGTAGATTACTGCTCACTATCTTAAGAAATTAATACTTTTCTATTTTTCAACACGGGCAACCCTTTAAACACTTATGAATTGAACTATGGTACCTATCAAAGAAATAACGCTAATTGGCCAATTTTGTTCTTATAAAGCTTACATTTTTTTTGTTGCATTGAGCAGATATTTAATACAGTATTATGGATACAATACTCTCAATTTCAAAGGTTAAATCCACCAGAGATAATACAACACTGGCATAAGTACGTTGTGTCTATTCTAAAGAGGCGTTATGCCTGCATAGCCGGAAATTTCAGAAACCAAAACAACCTGATAGACCGTCATCCGCACTAATGCCAATTGCTTCATTAAAAGTCTACGTTCGTTCAACTACGGAATATTTGACGGGTCCGTCTGATTCCTAGAACTTATTTTGATTCTTTAGAGGATTCCATATTTTCATTTTGATGTAATAAGGAAGTCGCCGACTGCTTTTCTGAGCTTATTTGTATCTACATCTTAGTATTTAACGAAAGTCTTACCTACGTAAATGTCTATCAGTGTGAAATCATTTGACTAAGCCTCCAACTGAAGCTTTTGAAATGGAGTTTTCTTCGCCACTTGCTGTAGATGTTTGACATTTTTAAGAACTTTGCAATGTTATAACTTGGAATATTTCCCAGTTTTTGCTTGCAGTAATTCTATTTGAAGTGGAATTTTTGCCCAACCGTTAAAATTAGAAGATGAACACTCAAGCAAGTTCTAATTTAAACGGCTATCAAGTTGAGATTTTATATAGTGTCTGTAACAAGAATGTTAAAGGAAAAGGAAAATAAAACACAATAGGTAATCAAATGAACCTAAGCAACATGAATAATTTATAATATACTCTACAACAACAAAGGACTTCTAATGGTATGAAGTGAACATCATTATTTACGTATATGTTTGTAGGTTGTATGTACATACTAGCATAATGACTAGTCAGTTTATATGTATTATTTTATAACATATAAAATTAGGCGTCATGTCTTATGTTTATTGTAGAAAGTATCTATAAAATAATTGCCTGTAAGAGGAAAATAACACAAAAAAATGGCGTTGGATTCATTCAACTAGCTCTCTTTGATATGTTACCTTATCCGCGTTAGTTGAAAACAGACTTTCATTAATTTTCATATTAATATTATCGGCTTAAAATTGATATATTGGCGAATCTTCTATTGATATCTACCGTCCCGAAGTATTGTTACATTCAAATTGACACTTCTATCGCTTAATCATTGTTCCAAATTGACAATAAATACATCAATCTGGAAGTTTTCAAGATACTTTTGCGTGAAGATTATCTTTAGATCGACCATATTCTACACACTGTATAAACATATTACATTCCAGACACATGGGCAGACTGTAGGACGTAACATGTATCATAAAACAAAATAAAATATGACAGAACGATGCTAAATGGATGAAATATTGTATTATTGCTGGTCAGGTTTCATTCCCCCGAGAGTTTGTTTTAAAATCGTTCCCACAGTGCTTATAAGGTTTTTTATAGATGCACTTTTATTGACTCTCTTAAGATAAAACCTGAATAATGCTTCTGAGACAATTACACAAATGTTAACTATAATTTACCAAGTGATAAAACAACATTTTACAGACGATAGCACTCGATAACCTTTACAGAACTGAGTGCTATTCATCCATAAAACAACATGTGGTGTCTTTTAAACAGCATTAAGTTCAACATGAACAGTTACTTATAATGTCTTATATGGGTTATTAACCTGCCGTCCAGCTATAAGTCTGTCCAAGGTATTACCTTACATACTTCTTGTGGTGGCTAATGTAGCTCCTTTCTTAATGGCGTATCTTGGGATACAGTAGCCCAATTCTGTGCAATAGGTGCAACCTGTGTCTTCAATGCCCACTTCTGATTACGTTTGTTATATGCACATAATAATTGCAGAAGATGTTATATGGTTATAGAGTTAACGTCGTTCTATCAAAGCCGAAGTAAAATATTGCAAGTCTTTGTCGCGTCAGATCCTAGTCATGATATTTTATCTCGTACACAATTTAATTTCCCGGGGGACTGTAGCTAGTTTTATAATAAAGCATAAATCTTTAGGATAATTATCTTTGCTTGGGATTCTGATGTGTACAAAAATATTGTTTGATCAACTAGACTATTTGGAAAGGACAATTGTAACTGTATGCGTGTAGTTAACGGTGGACTTCCTACTTTTGTACGCAAATGGTAAATGATACACTACTAATCATTTCTTTGTGATGTATTTTATCATGGTTTCTATGATTTCTCGTAAACTAGATAAGTTGATTAAATCTTATTTTAATACACGCATAACTGAGATATAATTGGGACATAAATTGTTTTTTATGTGAATAATTGTCACTTGAGTTTAACGCCTTTTTTTCAACAATTTTTCAGTTATATACGACGACCGGTTCACATAACCAGTTTTTCTGGACTGTATACTAACCAGTACTAACTTACCCTTTCACAAGAAACCGGCAACTTCTCCACATATGGAGGAAAATCGACATTTTTTTCAAATTTTCACAGAAGGGTATGACCTGCCGTGACCGGGATTCGGACCCGATCTCCGGGTTTACAAGTCCAGCTCACTAACCACTGGACCACGGCCGCGGCTAGAAGTTGTGGGTTTTCCGGGATGATATCAACACATGTCACTCAAGCTGTGTACATTATAATATTCATTTAGCCAAAGTATAAAAATACCATTACTGTGGTAAATAATGCGCCATTAACATTCATATCTATCCACAGGAAAGAAAGCAGAATATATTCATATATCATCGTCAATTCTCATGCTCGGTACACTATCGTTATGAAGCTATGAAACTATAACTCACTCTGTTTATGGAAACACAGGATTAAGATTTTTTTGTTTTTGATGGTGTTCATCAGTGTCTATTTAAATCAATTAAAAACTGTTGCTCAATCACTGTATTAAAGTCATTGTGTCTAAGGTAATTAGTTCTCAACCGCTGATGAGTCATGTGGAGAAGTTGGCTGTTACTTGTGGAGAACAAGGTTAGTGCTGGTACAAAATGCAGAGAACTGATTAAGTTAATTGCCCGTCGGTATATAGCTGAAATACAGTTGAAAACACGCATGGAACCCGAAGTATTTGTGACAGTTCCATTCTGTTCATGCTAGGCTATCCCTAGCTATGGCCATAAGTAGCGCATTATTTAGAAGCCAGTGACACTAAGAATTCATATTTAATATTATTCTAGTGAGAATATTATTTAAAACATATAGCCATACTTAAGTGGCATTGAAATGTTGAAAAAAATAGAACTTGTATTTATCTCAACGTTCAATAGCGGAACAAAGTCGTGGTAATGCTATCCCTGAAAGCTTAATTGATCATCCTAATGTTATTTGTCAAGTTAGATTGTTATGTATTGCTTTAGCTGGTTTTCAAACGCGGCAGAATAGGGTTAAATTCATATCTCGAAAACACATTTAAAAGCGGACAGATGCGTGTTAAGAAAAGGAACTTATTACGAAGAATAAATAGCTTAAAAGCGAAAATAACCAATTTAGTAAAGTACTAAACACTTTGAACGTCTAGTTGAGTGGATTTCTGTGCTCACAATTTGGGCTTCAAATATAGGTACATAGCATCCGTCGATTCGGTTTTATCAATGATATTTACATCCGTATTGCAAAATACTCATCGAATCGTCGATTTTCGCTTTTATTGATTCCGTGACATTCAGTCGATGTTTTTCATTCGCTAAAGCGTCAAGTCCCCATCGACCTAAACATCTGATCGAAATTTGAATCAACGAATGAATAAACAAAATACGAAGATGTTTATTATCACTGGTTAGGCTACTTGTATTTGATGCACATGGTTTTCTATCAATGAATGACCCGGTGTGTGTGTTAAAAACGTTCTCGCTTCTTTGCAACAATGTCAGGATCATATCCAACTCAATTTCCAATTAATCATTTATTTCTCTCGTTTCCTTGAATATCAGACGCCTCATAAACTCTAAATAAAGGACAATTTGGGAAAGTGAGAACACGTACATTGTCCTATAAGTTACGAAATTGCTAACTCTCATGCCGAAGGGAACGCTTGTGTTGTGAGAATCTGTAATCATACTCACGGATAATCGCTTCTTGAAATTGTATTGCCAGGAGATCAATGAAAATGTAGACATTTTGCAAAAAAGCAACTATGAAAGTTCATTATTGTCTCACATCTATAACTTTTGATGTATTACACGACTAGCGCATGTAATAACGAATCAAAATGGTGTTAGTCAGTCAAAAGTTTCGCAAGAATTTCATCAAGAACAATTACCTACAAGCCCGGGGGAATAATTTGCATTCATGCCCTTACTAACTGGTCAAAATTGATTTGTTCTACTCTGTATTTCAACTGCACGAACTGCGCCCAATTGTATAACATTGGTTAACTTTAACCAAATGGTTAATTTAACCCAAGTTAAATTTAATCATTTTGGTTTACTAACCATTAAAAAATCATTTAAACATTTTAATAGGGCTACCATTTTGGTATTGGTTACCGTTTATGTAAAGATTTAACCAGCATCTTAGACTTGGGTTAGATTTATTTGAGCTTTAACAAAAACAACATTCGGTTAAATTTAAACAAAATATTCTACAACAGCTTACCGAACATTTTACCAAAATTTTAACCAAAACTCTGATTTGACCCAGTGGTTAAAGTTAACCAATGTTTATACAATTGGGTGCAGGGCAGATTACTGTCGTAAACGTTTACAGTGTTGAATTTAATGCTTCACTCAAGTGTATGTATTACGTTGTGTCCTGATTCCATTTTGTATAGTTGTCTTCTTCTGTGTGAATGCTTTCTAAACCACATAATTATATTACCCTCTGTGATCTCCGACTGGTGATTACTAGCCCCTGTGAGTTATTTTACCTGTGGGGAAGCTGCTTACAGAATGTCGGTAGTTCTTCCCAGATGTAAGCCTTGGGTCTTCCTCCATCAACAAAGCTGAAAAAGTCGCCAAAATGACAAAATATCTATTGGTGCGACGTTAAACCCCAGCGAAAATAAAGAAACCGTACCCTAATCCTAGATCACGATATGATTTTCAAATTCACTAAATAGAGACCTATGAATCCGGTAAAAGCTATATTTCTTTACAAATTATACTACAAATAAATATGATTTTGCCTTTTAAACAAAAACACAGAGGCAAGTTTGTGCTCCGATTTAGATATTGTATTGAAGATTTTCTTCTTTACAGAATATGAACGCTGCTCCATGTTGTCACAAATCTATATTTTTATTTGTGTCACTTGACTTCCAAACTCAGATCTCTACTTGCATGGTATAGAACTGTAAAGAATGTCTTAATCCTTTACCTCATAATACCGCATTTCCCCGCATCTGAAGCGCGTGACTTTTGAAAACATTGTGGCAAAAGAGGCCATCGCTGGTAATGAGCAATGGCTCCTTTTGCTTATGAGGCAAAGGGTTATAAGAGCACACGGACGTAATCAATGTAAGTTTGTTACGTACATGAATGACGAAGTTGGTGCGAGTTATAACACGAATTTCAATCATTATAAAAAAGAAAGGGTTTCTTTACAGAAAACGAATACAAAAAATCCCCCAAAAAATTATCTTCCCCCAAAAAACAACAGCAATCCAATACCTGTCCAACACTTTGCATACAAACACTGGAGTACGTGCGAAACATGGAAGACAAAACACGGAGGGTACCGCCTTAGAATGGTCTGTAGCAAAGCTACAGGTGGTTTAAACCTCTTACTTACCCTAGAGGAGACCAAAAAAATAAATCAGTAAATAATAAACAGATACAAAAATAATATTATAAACTGCTAAGTAATTTTTTTCTTTAACATGACGTAATTGTGTGCAAAAGTTCAATTCTATTGGGACATTCGGGAAGACGTTTGTATGTAACGTAACAACTTTAGAAATATTTAGCGAGGCTATACTTCCAGCTAAGTTTATAAATATACATATAAATTTTGACGAATGGAGTTTATATTGTTGCTATTCAGTGTTCCATTAATTATTCTCCCGCAAACGAAGTTTTCGGGTGTATACTGGACTCACCCTGGTTGTTGTTTGGTTAGGTGGTTGCGTGGTCTGTCCCCATTGTTTGGAGGTATTTAATCACAATTCGGTGATCTATTTGTTTTCGGGCAAGAATGTCAATCAGTCTTAAAAACAAGAGTCGCATAGGTCTCCTAGATATCGCCAAAAGACGTAATACTTCCTTATCTGTCTGTGGTGTGTCTGGGACTGACGTATAATGGCGATACACAACAATTAAATGCCATTTTATGATCGTGAAGTTATATATCAATGGTAATAATAGACGTAGGATTGAATATTAATTCAATTTCTTTCTGTTAAATGCATGTCTGTGTGTAGTCATATATATGGATTTATGGTGCAACCAGCCAGCCATTCATTAACAGCATATACCGTAAAACCTCAAATAGTGACCACCTCAATATTACGACCACCCTGTTATAACCACCAGGTTTTTCGGTCTGGCTTTCAATGACTCCTCTATAATTCAACTTGATAATGAGACCATCTCATTATTAAAACCGGTTTTTTTTGAGACCCCAAGGTGGTCTCAATATCGAGATTTTTATTGTACACGGCGACCAACGAAACAGAAGTAAATTATTGTTATGGAAAAATAATTATTCACTAGAGCGTGTTTCATGCGCTGCGAATTGAAAAAAAAAAATATGCAAATTTTTAAAATGAGACGCAAGTAACAGAAGTGCGTTTTATCATTAACCGAAGATAATCCCTGTTTAGTTCGTGTATCCATTAACAAAACTCAGGCATGTCGGTGGGTTTAATGCATGAGGCAAAATTATAGATTTCTTCCTTTCTGAAAATGACTAAGAATTATTCATGGCGAAAACAGTTCAGGAGATGTTGAAGTACATTATATACTAGTAGTTGTTTTGTGAGTAATCTAGGGCACTGTCGCAACTTTTTATAAAAAAAACACAGCCACGCTCAACTGTCCTTATATATGAACATCCGAAAAACATACATCAATGTTTTACCTCTGTATGGCCTTTGTTGAACAATTCAGCTAAAAATTGACAGTTTAATGACAATTTTGTTTTAATTTTTATTTTTTCATTGTGATAAATATCAAATTACCAATTCAAAACAATATGTATGTATTTATATGTTTATTTAACATACCAGCCACTCCTACTTGTGCTATGTGTAACCGTTATATGTTTCGGCGCCAATAGGTTGTTCTCAGGCGCTCATATGGCGTCATTTTATCAACGAAATATAATTATAAAAATATTAATTACGCATTCGTAATTGCTTGTCAGCGAATGTGATAAAACCACGTCGTTATTGAAGTATGTCTGTTTGTCTGTATATTTACTTCCACTCGAGACATTCTGAAAAGATTTATTATCGATAGTGCATTGTAATCAAAGCCGATTAATTGTATGTCTTTCTGGTAATTATACTCGGGGCAGTTATATTTCATGAACAGACGCTTAACGTATTTTTTCTAACGAGACAATCAGTGCAGAAACGTCTGGAATGTAATACTAGCTACAAGATTAGCTACAGCCAAATTTAAATACATTTATTTGTTAGTTTGTTTTTATGTGACATTGTCACTGGGGTTTACCGCCAATTTTCAACAATTTTTTAGTTCTATACGACGACCGGTTCACATAACCAGTTCTCCTGGATTGCTTACTAACCAGTACAAACGTACCCTTCCATACGGAGCCGGCTACTTCTCCACATATGAAGGAAAATCGACATTTTTGTTAAATTTTCATAGAAGGGTATGACCTGCCGCGATCGGTATTTGAACCCGGATTATAAGTCCAGCGCACTAACCACTGGACCACATAAATTCATATTTTTTTCACAATAATAGAATATAATATCCGATTGAGTATTCTAATTGACGGTCGTCATGGTTGCCACTTCTTTAGTAATAAATAAGCGAACAATAGACCCAAGGAATCCACTATTAGACTTTTTTGTCGGCATTTTTAAAACCGCTTGAACAATATTCTCCAGATACAATCATTAGAAAGACTGACGCATGAAAACTAACTTTTTATGGCAGTACAACAACATGTAGGGGTGTAGTGGGCTCTGGATTGAGGTAGTACCTTTGTTGCTCGGCATCTGCTCCTACCGAGTTAGGAGGACGTGCATCACTGGTCCTCATCCAGCTCCAAAATCTCTCACGTGCTGACTCCAAGCGTCATATCCCGGCTCACTGCTTCAGCTGGCGGGCTAAACCACGTGAGGGGGTGGTGTTGACACTGCACCACTGGGCGAAGGATCTCTTAGAAGCAGATCACCGGCCAGGGCGGAAGGGGTTCAGAAGAACTTCAACGGCTAAGTGCCCGTGGCCAGGGCGAGCCTGCGAGTTGGGGGAAAACGGCCGTGGCCAGGCCTAGAGAAGGATAGGCTCCGCCAGGCGTCATTGCCTAAGTTTCGCTACATGATGAATACAACCAGTCATCTGTAGCGCCCCAACGGCAACCGCCATGGGACAGGTGAGGTTTGAACTACACGTAACATACTTTGGAAAAATTATGCATGAATACATGGTAAGCCATCTGGATTTGTTTAGTATATTGCCAATCGTATTCATTTCATCAAATAACAAGTCATATACAGTGCAACCTCTCAAAAGCAACACCCTTTGGGAGAAGCAAAATTATATTGTTGTTGTTGAGAGGCTGTTGCTCTAGAAAGGTCAAATTAGTTAAAAATCATGCTGTTGTTAAAGGGATGTTGTTGCTCGAGAATGGGCCGGTCTGGAGAGGTTGCACTGTACTAAAAGCATCAAAATTGATTCTTCATTAGAATATATCACATCTATCATTGTATTCAGACTTATTAAATTCCCTTAACAATCTTGTTGTATATCATCATTTTGCATGTGTAGACACATATATTGCACAAAGCGTGACAATGTATAACAAGGTATAATCTCACATTATAGATCTAGTCTATGCCGCCAGACAACTTATAAGGTCAAAGTATATTTACCATTTCATATTGTGGTACATAAAGTATAATGTCTCCACTTTCCTAATTGAACTAAAAGCAACCATTTTATAATCGGGGTATGACAACAACAGACGATTATGTCTACAACAGAGTATTAATGACGATTCTTCTCTATTTTCCTCGCATATATCCACGGTGGATCTTTTACGCAGGTATAAATGGTACGTGGTTGTGTTTAATGGTTATGTAACACGAAAAAAAGATATTCACATTTTTGAAGTTATTCGCAACAGAAACGTTCCTCAAATTACATAATTATAATGTTGGACATTTTGCAGAAAAAAAAACGTCCAAAGCATTCAAAAACCAGTAATTTGCCATTAAATTTTGCATATTTTATTTTCAAGGTAATTAATTTATCAGATCAGGCATCAAATTACTGACATCCTTGATGATTCATTTGTAAAATAAACATTTCAGACAAAATTTATGTTTCATTAAGGTTCTTCATTTGTTTATTATTGACAGTTTCAATATGTGCAATGAAAGAATACATCATATTTCGGGAACAACATGGTATTGCCTTGACGGTACGCACGACAACATTACGTTATCTGGCATTTGTTCTGTCGAATCATAATACTAATACCATTGTCATTTACACTGGTAAAATATTCGACAGAACAATCATCGTATGAACATGTTCTGGCTCATTGACATTAAATCGAGTTTGTGTATTTTATTCATTTACTTTCCTATTTGCCGATCTCAAAATTATAACACAAATTAATGTCAGTAGGTGACATTACTGTAATTCCTAGGTGAAGTGTAATACTGGTTTCCTTGACATGTGATAGACGTGTTAAATAAATTCAATTTATATTGAATGCTTCAAATACATTTTGCATGGAAATTTAACAAATTTCAGACTGCTAAAGTTGACTGTAAATAAAGATAGATTCTCGCTTTCCCTATCTCTCCGTTTTTAAATGTTCAAATTCTGTAAGTGTAATAAAACAATACAATAAACATGGTCTTTCTATTTTAATCCCAAAATTATATCTCGTACAATTCTCGTATAATCTCGTTCTCAAACATTTTTCTCTTTTTGAAATCACATTGAAAAATTACCGGAGATGTGGTGATAAGATAACGTTATTACTTTCTCTTTCAGAACGCCGTTGAATGTCGCACTTACATTGCATCCGTATTGCGCCATTTAAATTAAATTAGGATATTTTCAAAATTATACGAACGTTATTCAGTGCTTTTCAGCCAGTTGACACACACTCTCTTTTTTGGACTAATCTGATTTATTAACTATAACTATGACAAAATGGATTATGCACTCGACTCGTACGTGTACAAACACTGTCTGGAGAACATATACGAGGTGTAACACTGACCATTACTGCTACATGAACAGACCATCAGAAGAAATATTTACGTGTTATATTCTCGTTACTAAATTCAGTTTATTGCTATCAGTGTCTGGACATTAGACGTTCTTGGCACCTCATTAATTCAATTGTCACTGCTCCTGTATACTTTTAACATCATTAAAGGTGATCGAAGATCGCCGTGAGCATTGTAGCAATCGCCTTGTTGAAAATCATGAATGACGGACACTCTTCCAATAGTCACAAGACTTCTGAAAGTAGTTCTTTATGTGAAAAGTCTAGACTAAATGAGCTCACATATGTTTTACAGAAAACGATTATACCACAAGTAACATGTCAGATTTCGTGCATAGAATAATTAAAAAAACAGCAAGACCTTTTCACGCAGTATGGTATATAGTTTGAGCAATAATACTTTCAAAAAACTTGAATCATGAAATAACTAACTGAAACAGTTAGAACTACTCAGCTCTGTTCTGCTTCTGCTCGTCTCTGGGGATTTACAGTGTTTCAACTCAAGAAAGTGTAAAAAGATCGACGGAAAAGTCAAATCAAGTACCAAGTTGAATAAAATAATTTGCAGGAATTCCTGATCGTATAGGAATTCTTCGATGGTCGTTTGCAGATCCAAAACGAACAAAATATTTTAATTTATAGAATAATGATCCCTTTTATAACAATGAACCAAACCTTGAAACGATTCATTTCCATGCATCGTCTCTTTACTAAACTCTTTATTCATTACCTATTACGTAACTTCATTAAGAGGAAAACGAAATCCTCGTTGTGAAATTTATTACTTAACATTACCTTAAAATGAAGATTGGGTGTACCAGATATTGCACGTTATTCAAGTATTTATGAACACATTTCCTGAAAAGATTGCATTGACCATGATGAAAATGTCGCGTTTTTTTTTTTTGTTTCTGAAAAAACATTTCAGTGGTTGCTAATTAAATATACACGCACTTGATGGTGATGAGACGTACATGCTCGGTTGGGATTACTTGATTTCAAGATAAATTCAAGTGTAAATGAAAATCACTCCGAAGCATTGAGCATTTATAAGAAGAAATAATCAAAATTGAATAACCAGTACGAGACAGCACGTTGATTTGAGTGTAAAATATAAAAAAAAACAATTAAGTATTATATTCTTTCATTCTCGAAGTGCAGCGGCGAACCCGTCATATCACGGCGTCCGTATACGCTTCTTTATCAAAACGTCACGTGGTTTTGTTGGGTATATAAACAGATATCTTTACAATTTCGTTCTCTCTTACTTTAGCTATGATACTGAACAGTTCTTAAATATAGTGTTAGAATAGCTGATAACAAGTATGGTTTGTTTTGATGACCTACTTTATTTGAGAGATTGTGACGCACTTCCGGAAGATATAATCAAGCGTCTGGATTACTCTAACTACCAAGCTTTGTACTGATATGGATAATTACGTGTCATAATTTAGCACTTCATTGTTATTATCTACAACAATGACATCAATTCGTAAAAGCATGGATGTTTTGTTTAGATACCTTTTTTGTGATGCGCAAATTTATGCAATCTGGTCGTTGTACCGCGAGATGCATGCGTACATATCGAGACTTCAACAAAGATGGCACATTGACGCATACTACGATTTTTCATTATCCAAACTGCTCTGCTGTGATTTTCTTCCAACAATAGTTTCCTGTCCTTGTTTAAGTTTGCTTCTCTTTTGGAATTTGGTCTCTATTTTGACATTACGATCGGCAGTGGGGTGTTCCTAACTGCGTCGTCTGGTTAATGAGCAGCACCTTACGCACTTACACCTGTGTACGTAGATATGACCGCAATGTCGAAAACCCGGTCATGATCCAGCTATTGAACTGGTAAACAATTCCCGGCTGACTTAGTTGAAAACAACGTTCAGTTATAACTAGATCTATCCAGATTTTATCTTTGCTGTTTCTATTTCTGTGCAGAAATTAGGGTAACAAGTGTCGCGTGCAAACTACAACCCTTTTGAAACTGTACTGCGTATATACGACCATTTTATCCGTCATTTTACCACAAAATGTGTTTTGGCATTTTACTCACAAACTTCTGTAAAACCGATTGAAGTTTATTTTTAGCTTTCAAAAAATTTGCAACAGCTAATTCATAAAATAAGCTTAAATATTTCTTTACCACAAAATGTCTCCATGCAAACTTAGCGTCGTGTATGCTTCGTTTCTGTCCTAATGAATGCAAGCCATTCCTGATGCTGCTAATAATTAAGCATGCTCATGAAAAACTTATATCGTATCACGCAATTATAAACCTGCGGAAAATATCATATTTCCAGCAGGTGTCATTGTCGATATTCCTTTCTTGTAACATAACCCGTTCTATCACAAAGACCTGTCATGTTCCATTGGTCGAATATTTTTGTTTAAACCACCATGCTTAATTCAATGATAATCAAGGACGTCACATGTTTCCTCATCCGTCCAAAACACCAAGAATGAAATGCATCTTAATGTAAACTTTAAAACCATTACATGGTAATAATCCTAGTTGAAATCAACTGCACGATGACTTACGCGTCCCAAAGTATTTACAAGCGTCATGGATAAATTTTAAAAAAAAATAAGTCTATGACGTACATCGAACAGTAATTCTCACCCTTTTCACGACTGATTACTGGCAATTAACGAACGCTAGCTATGCGACACCCTTAATGATAATATTTCATTTGATCAGTCATCTTACCCTTTTTGTCGCACGATGCATACACAGCACCATCATGTTTCTACAAATATCCGCGCACAAATAAAAAAATACAGCCACAGATCCTCTGCTGAAATACCATCGTTATAATTTTCTGTCGCCAATTAATTATTTCATGTCAATCTGAAAATTTTGTCTGTTTTAGATGAGAAACGAATTATCTTGATTGCCATTCGCTACACCAATTGGATTTGCGAGTAGTTATTTTGATAAAGAGAACAAAAAATGCATTTTCCTGCTTCATTGTACCTTTTGAATGGAGATCACTTAATAGCAACGCATTCTGGCATGAAAAATATTTTTTCAACGTGTTTAGACAATAGTGGTATTCACATGGTTTCGATTATGTCAGGCTGTTCCTTGTATTTATGGCTTAGTATTGAAATATTAAGAACATTCTTCTAAAAGTGCGTGACTGGATGATTCACTCAATTCTATGGAACACGTTTTTTACGTATTTCTTTTTGCATTAATTGGTCCAGTAACATTTGGTTGATATTGACAGAGCCAAGCCATGCATAGGATTCCACATGCTTTTTTTCGCAAGGGATGAAAATGAGCATGGACGGTGTTGCCAAGCATTGTTTTAGGTTTGAAGTTCGTGATTAATCATATAAAATTTAATGAATAACTTCCTATTCGATTCGAAATATTCTTTTTTGCTTTTTGATGAATTTAATTCTAAATGCCACATTGTTAAGTTAGATAAGAAACAAAACTCAAACGCTTGTCATGGCTCAGTTCGTATTTCATGCCAGATGGATCAAACTAACCAAATCAAATTGCCGTTTACTTGTGTTTATTAATTTTGTAGGTGAACGAGAAATAGTATACAAATTTTAGAAAATGAAAAAGCGCAAAACTATGGTTTGTTCGTTTCCTCGTCACAACTCCGCCCAGTCGGGCTTTACCGTCCAAGCTTTTGACGGAGGATAATAGATCATCCAATTGAGGTTTCGCGAATATAACGCATTAGACATAAGAACGCAACTTGATCGCCGAACATAGGAATTTGCCTAACACAGAGAAGCGACACGGATTTTAGTATGGTATAAAATGTAAGGGGAGTAACCGTGCTCATAATATAGTATTTTTAATACCTGTAGTTAAATCCCGCTTCTCTATTCATTAAAAAACATTATACACTTTGAAAATCATTAAATAATACAAACACGACAGCTGAACAGATGTTCATTCGTTGTTGAATTTATTCTAAGCCAATTGCAACAACACTGCTAACCTTATTTGGACATCAGCCACAAAGCACAAATCTACTTTTCAATACAGAATTGAAATGATAATAAGATTATGTAAGTTGTATTTCTACATTGTTTGTAAACAAATTACATTTACACATCGGCTGTAATCAGTCGGTAATAAAATTCATGAGGCGGAAAACTCGAAGTTTTTTTTATTTGGATGATTCAGTTGTTTCCCCTTATTCTAATATAATGTACGTAAAACACGAACTGGATGTCATTGAATTTTAATTCGAGATCACCATACACTGCATACAATGAAAATTTCTCTACGACCTTAATTTTAATGTATTCTTTTATGTATTTAATGCTATTCTACCATAACGACTCGTTTTACTATATTAACGTCGTACAATTTGCCTACTAGTGATAAACGGAGGCGGTCTCATTAAGTAAATCGCGTATAAAACGAGTGTTGTTGTATCTGGGCGCTTAATACGACCTTCACTGTACCACTGCTATATTCGTTAATTTTTCCGTTAAGCGATTTATTTTTTTTTTAAATCGTCTTTAATTATTTAAACAGAAACGGAGTGAAAAATGGCTCTGGAATCATTGAAACATGTTGAAAATAATTTGAGAGACGACGATGTTCAGGCCTATAAGGCCAATTATGAAGCGTTTAAAGGCGGTCTGAGTAGACATGACATTGCTCAATACTATAGTCAGTGGGCGGAAAACGGAGGTTATGATACAGTAAGTAATAAACATTATAATAAACTAGTTGCATAAATAACACGTAAAATGATAAACCTGAAAAAAAATCATTTTTTAATTTGAATTTTAAAAGTTTGGGTATTTTATTCATCTTAATGGTATTATTATGAAATGACAGATATTAATATAATAACCAAATTAATAATAACTGGATTAATGAAAAGCAGTGCAAATATAGGGAAAAATACTGATTTGTATAGATACATGACAAGACCATATAACATGATTTAAAATGAAACAGGGAGAAAATAATTTTGCTTTCGCATAGTTGATAAATTCACGGAAGGGTCTGTAGGCCGGATATTTTATCTTTGGTTGCTCTGGAACTCCGTGTCCATTTCTGCCACTTTTAATATGAAAATAAAGGCACATTTGTTATGCATTTGTATTATATTTTTCTAAATGTGTTATTTGATGGTGATAAGTTTTATTTGCAACAAAAATGACCAGTTTTATGTATACAAATTCATAAATTATCACATATTTCACGCGAGGTGTATATCTTCTGATTTTTTAATTTTATATCCTTCAAAATATAATAAAAAAAGGAGCTCGTTGCTACTGATATTTTCGTTATACAGTTGTGATTTTTTTTTAATTTCTGCTTTTCACCGTATGTTAGGTCAGAAACCCTCGTAAATAGATATGATAATCTGGCTTTAATTTCGTTGTTCAGTAAAAAATTGAAAAAAAAATAATAAATCAACCAAAAATAAAACAAAACAAAAAATATAATGATGTTTGGACAGAAAGAATAGATACAGAAAGGGTTTCAACGATTAATCGAAGTACAAATGTACTTTGCAAGTGTACACCTTTAAAAACGCAACTTGTTTATACGTGTTGCATTTCTGAGTTTTTGAAAACACGTATTTGATATTCTTCACCTCCCTGTTTAAAATTGGTATTCAGTGAGAGAGTTTAACTGAATGTGAGTGATTTGTCAGTGGATTTATTGGAATATGATAAAAAGAAATGCAAAGCGGTAATTTGCATGTGTCCTTCTTTAAATAATGTAATCAAATTAAACCAACCGAATTTATCATAATTACGATATGAAACTTTGGTTGTATGTGTATGTATGTGTGTATATATATATATCCCACCATATGTGTATTGATATTATATATTTATAAGATGCTTAACGTTGATATGCTTGACATGAAAAGAATAACTTTTGAATAGAAAGTTACCATATTGTAGTTTTTTTCGTTTCAAAACTCTAACTCTATTCTATTCATTTTCAGCGTAATACACAACAATACGTTTTTTAAGCATAAAACACATAACAATGTTCAATGTTGTACAAAGAGGTTACATGTAATTTAATACAACAGATTTATTGAGAGGTTCTCGAAAACAGAACTACGATATAACTTTGAACCACGTGAAGCTGATAATCAGCGTCCATCAGTATCCATTAATTACAAACCCCTGTTCATCAATGAAGTAGCCCCGTTATTGTTTTACAGACACTGGTAATGGATGTACGGGATTTTTTCTGTACAAGCACAGCCGTAGCTACAATGAGGCACGCCGAGGCGCTTGCATCGGTTAAAATTTTGGCAAATAATGGGGTAATGGCAGGTTTATTATGATAAGCCCTCATGGGTCTGGCTATGGCACTGACATGGTGCACTTGCACGAAATGTTTTACCCATGTTTACCTATTTCACTTGCAGTGGATTGAGACCTATTCTGAACGCTCTTGTTGAAAATATTAAAAGGTCGAAATCTATTGAAAAGAGGAAAATTACACCCATGCGTTATTCGTATGTCGGTAAACCGTTTGGCAGATGTACTTTTAAACTTATAAAACTATTCGTGTGTGATCTGTATTAATAGCAATGCTTGTGTTAAACGAATCCAAAATATATGGACGAATTCAACCTGTAAATGTGATAAACTGACAAGGAAATACACAAAAAAATCTACCTAGAGCGATTTGCAAGATAAATTTTAATGAGAAAAAACACACTTTGTTTGCTATTTAAGCATTTTAAACAAAACTGAGTTTCTAAACGCAATGATGAACAATGATATCTAGATTGAAATAGATCCTGAGATAATAATCCGTGTCGTGAAAATTATCTGAATTCAAAAATAAATACGAAAGACTGCTATGCGTAATATGATATATAACTGACAACAGCTGCTAAGGGAAAAAGAAAATGTCAGTTTTTTTTGGGGGGGGGAGGTGTTACATTATAAAAATAGAATTTGAATTCTATTGAAAATTTTCAATCAAATCAAAAGAAGCCTGAGATGATGTCACCCTAAAAATGTACACAAAAATATTTTGAAGCGTTGCAGCTGACATCACTGATAAACATATCTTCCATTTCTGTCGAACCCCTTGCGAGGACTTCTTGACCATATTGAAGATGTTACTGAAAGTGGAAGCCCTTTAGACTCTGATATAACATCAGCCCAAGATAAAGTTCATTAAAGTAAAGAGCCTTCCTGTAGAAATCATTAATACTCACCATATAGATTTATCTTCTAACGTTTATAACAAACAGTTTTTTTTACTAAGAAGTAACAACAAACCAACTGGACAGTTCTCTAAAGAACAATTTTCAGATTCGCTAACTAAAGCCGCATATGTGTCGATATTCCACCGACAAAGCGAATTGCGCTCTAGAGTGCAGTTTTGCCGTCAAAATATCACATTTGATGAAAATGACAAAATTATTTTTTTTTGCTTTCATAAAACGATTTTCAAACACTCTGCTACCTCTGTTGCCATCATACCGACAAATAAAAAATCTTTTAAAAAAACTAGATATTCTAGAAAATCTAGAAAAAGACGAACATATTTTTCGAATGTCTGCTAAGAAATCACACGTTTCGAAGTTTGTATATTCATTTAACAAATTCAAAACTCGAATTCGGCAGCTATAACGTATCGTGGTTCGCAATTTTGATGTAAAAATAAATGCAAATATCACATATTTTAGAACTTTCGACATCATCGTCAATTCATTCTAACAAAGCAGACCTTTTTCAAGCAGACAGACTTAATTAAAACATAATTAATCAAGCACTGGTACGTTTTGTTTTGTAATCTCACTTTGAAATACGCCAAAACGTGATGGATAAGTGCTATTTGTTATCAAATGGATTATTCTTGCATTAGAAATATGAAAAATGTGTGACCATATCGTCGACTCCTTTCCAACCAGGTACTGAGATAACATCATGGTAACTTTTAATTGAGTGGCAACTGTTTTCTTTTATAGCATTTAAATCCCGAACGGTACTCGGGCCCAGAGAATGCAGCACGATATCTGTCAACATACTATACCAAAGATGAAAAGCCAACAGCTAGAATACTGGACGTTGCTGCTGGCACAGGAAGACTTGGAGCAGAGGTAAACATATTTACGCAATTATATAAGTAATCAAATAATTAGCATAACCGCGATTACCATATATATTTATATATCGTGTATAATTATGCTTGTAGTGCCGACTAATTATAAAATAATGTTAACTACATTAAAAAAACTCACATTTTTACCAATATTATACTCTACCCTATTCAAGTGGTGTTGAATAAACTCGGACACTTGAACCGGGGAAATTCCCAGTCGAATTCTTTCAATGATGATATGTTATCTTATTTCATCAATGCATTATACCACATTATGTACAAATGTTTAACAAAAAACACCAAAACAGGCATTATTTCTATCATTTCTATCAGTTTCTTTCATACGAAGTTTTTCAGAGAAACGATATAATCAGCTTCCAATATTTATCTATTCTTTCACTGCAGTTGTTTAAGCTTGGGTTCCGTCATATTGATGCGTTGGATCCTTCCGAAGGAATGCTGAAGAAAGCTAAAGAAAGGGGTATTTATAACAACTTCTTTCAAGACTTCATTGGTGTGGATAGTCCGGTACCAGTTGATAATGGTAAGCTGTTAGATATATTTCAAGATAAGCTTAATGAACATTTTCCATCCATCGAGTTTAAACACGATATTGGTAATTACATTATTGTGTCTTAAAAAATGTTTGGCTCCCACTAGAAAATATTACGGATTTGTCATCTACATACAATTTTATTAATATAATTTGTGAACAGTTTGTTATCTTATCTAAGTAATTGTATGAACCACACATTTATGATAATTGATTACTCTGAAAACAGGTTTTTGAGCGAGTCGCAGGTGTGATTTATTTATTATGTAAATTATGAGAACCATCCATACAATCATACAAAATCAGTGAAGTATTCTTCCCACACTCCCAAAGTATTTTTCGGTGTACTTCATTAAATAGTCAAGATCAACCTTAGCGTCCTAATATAAGTGTCAGACTTCCCAATTTTCATTCTTACATTTACTCCTATGCCGATTTTGTTTACTGAAATGTAAAAAAAAATGTTTGTGGTTCCTCAGGGACCTTTGATGGTTTGGCAGTGTCGGGTGGTTTTGGGGAAGGTCATATACCTGCAACTGCTTTGCATGAAATGATTAGAATTGTGCGACCAGGTAATTATAATCACAAAAGAATTATTTTTTATGCATCTACTTCTATGGTAATTCGAAAAAACAATTATATGTACATTAAACCTCACTTGGCAACCACCTCAATGTGCAGTAAAACTATTTCATTATCGTAACCTCTTTTTGAACCACTTTTCATTTTTTCCCTGTGTATTTCAACTTGATAAGTCCAAAGAAAAATATTGTGTTTCCTGTCACCCGACAGACCTTATTTTTGGTCTCTGGTCCTACAATTTCCGGCCACAAACACCAAAGTACGAAAGTATTTGTGGACGAATCGAACTTCCAAAGTACGAAAGAAATGATTAAACAAAAAATAGACAAGTTTTGGGGCCTACCTACTCCGTTTCCTTGCATCAAGTAACTGTCAACATGGTTATTTTTCTGGCCTTAATGAGACCACATTAATATTAATCTCCCTCTTTTGGTGCGAAAAGGGACTTTGTGTCATAGTTTTACTGTATATGTCTACTTTACTTCACTTTGCTTCAGTTCGCTAAATATGATTCATTGACAATACTTTCCAATTATAAAGGTATTACATTGTTATTCATAAATTCATAACACATAATATTAATTGAGTAATCTATTTAACACACATGCAACGTATATATGTATAATGTATATGTTAGTATGTCTGTACGTTTTATTTTTTAGGAGGTATAATCTGCATAGCAATGAGAGAAGAATATTTAGATTATGTAGAAGAATACAAAGATACATTAAGTCCATTAATGAAAAACTTAGAAAAAGAAGGAAAGTGGAGGGAAAGATCTAAAGACATTATTACGAACTATGCATTCGGAAAATCAGGAATTGTTTTTCAGTATGAAGTGTTGTGATGTATGTATTTAATAACTATTGTTAAATGTACATTGTTATTTGTTATACTAACTGATGTATTTTCATCATAAAGACTATGATTTATGTTTTTATTGTTGCACAAGAATACATATATACATATGTACTCTGCTTTGTAATGTAGAGTCCTTGATATGCACCCCGATAATAAAATATATGTTTAACTTGGTTCTTGTTTTATTCCTTTAAAGGTCATACAAGCAGAAAAATATTATAATTGATTAAATGTCGCTAATTTAAATGTTTATAAGCATTAGTAAGCATGTTTGCCACGATAAGGCTACAAAAATAAATTTAAGGACAGAAAAACAAAGATTTGTAATACGGTTTTTCAGAGAAAAAACAGGGAGATTTGTTTCCCTTTATTTGTGACGTCATAGTTGACACTGAGTATATACACATTTATCGGCCTTTAATGTAGTGCAAGTGCCGAAATACGTAAAAAAGACGTTAAAAGCATTTTAAGTATTCTTTTAGCAATTATTAAATATCATACTTTGACATCATGTACCAAAAATTCAAACCAAACGTGCAAAAATAGCGTTTTATAACGATAAAACTGTATCCCTTATTGATATAAACGCGAACAATCTAAGGGTACCAAGGAGCTCCGTAAGTACCAATCAGTGAATCACTATTATACATACAACTTTGCATCGTTTGCATAATATTAAATTTATCTATTCCTGCGTCAGTTATGTTTCATACACATTTTGACCTGATTTATAGAACTACTGTATATCTCTGCATGTAATGTAGAGTCCCTGAGTATATCTGAATTGTCAGTATATTAATTCCGTAAGACATCAAAAACGTATATTATTGTTTCGATATTTCAGTGACATAATCTATACAACAATTTCATTCCAACTTGAACTTTTATCCCATTACCACTCAGATACGAATATTTATGAGATTATCAAAATCCTGCCAGATACGAATAATAAAGGCTCTAGTTAAAACCCCGTATTTAGATATTAAAAAGGTTGTATGTACGGTTACCCAACCAACTATATTTTTTGCACTGACCCTAAACTTTTTAACTGCAAAATCCTAAGTACGAAACATTGGGGACGAATCTTTCAAAGTATGAAAGGTATGTTTAGAAAAAATAGACTAGACATGTGTCCATAGGACACGAATGCTCCCGCTCGGTAATGTAAAGACAGAGAAACGTGTGTTACATGATTAATGGGACATATCCATGTTTTAACACAGTAAATATGCGCTAAGCTAAAAGGGCCGCTGCGGCCTTGAACTTCGAGGTAGCGACATGGTTTAAACGGACCACAGGGAGCTAGCACGTTGAAGTGATGGTGTATAATGATGTATTAGGCCTAAATTGGCCACACGGACTAAAACACGTATATCATGTATATATACATATACACGGGTTACAACTTCCGAAATGTCAGTTTCTGTCCCAAGTTTGTTTAACACTACGTAACTTTTCAAGAAATCGCTCAAATTTCTAATAACTGGTGTCTACAGATAGCTAATATATTATACTACACATAACTAATAAGCACTTTGTCCAATTCAAAACGATAAAGCAGATATTTAATCTTTTTCCTTTGAAAAATCGTCAATTTCGTTTAGTCGAACGCGACCTCGCAATACCAAATTGATCAGAGTTACCATACTAAATACACCTAAAAACATTTAATAGTAGTTTCGTGCTTAATAACGGGTTGTTGGGTGGTTCTAGAAGAGCCAGAAAATACAGAGATACTATCCAACAATCTTTCGGTTTGATTGCATTTTGATTTTAGACTTCCTTTAATATTTACAATTGGATTGTTTTCCTCATTTGTCAAATCAAGTCAGGTATAAAACCCAATTCAAAGTTTCTATTTTTAGAAAATTGTATATCATTAACTAACCACAAAACAGGGAGAAAAACATTCATTTATAAGCTTGAAGTCTTCATATAAACTGTGAGAATTTATGAAAACAGTGTCCATTAATAGCCGATTAATGGCAGAAATGAAGGATTCGGAGATGTTCAAGCTAGTAGTTTTGTCAGATTGTGTAAGAAAAATTATATACTAGTGTTTTCGCTGCATATCTTGAGAAATTAATACGATCAATTTCTTCTTTCAATTCATCAAACCAGCACAATAGGACAAAGGTCTACATCATGGGAAAAATAAAAGAAACAACTCCAGATACTGACTTCACAAACAGTTTAATTTCAAAGATCAAAAATTCTATAAAGTGAAAAGAACAGCCACAACAGTAAAATTAATAACAATAAATCACATTAATGATGTAAATACAATACAATTACAAAACCAACAGTTCTACAAAATGACTATGGTTCAACATAGAAAAAAATCTAATACCGAGTAGCAGACTTGAAAATATGACATAGCCCTCCCTCCCCCAGCACATTTGATCGGAGCTTTCATCTGACTTCAGATAGAGAGAGAGAGAGAGAGAGAGAGAGACTGCAATATTACCTCTGAATTGGACCAGAAGAAAAGTTCGGTTTTCAGAAGTTTGCAGTGCATGAGCAAGCGTAAGTGTGTTTATGTAAGTATTACTACTTCAAATTAATATCAGCTTCGTATATTATTTACTAATAAACAAATAGACCCGTGAGTAAATTTTAAAGGCTCGAAAATTTTTGTTCATAGTCATAAGTAATTTTCAATGTAAATTACAAGTATTGTTATCTCCATATCTTGAGCACAAGTAATGGTCCCATGACTTTACGTTAAGTGTAAATTACCTTGATAATTTCTAGGGTCATGCTATATCATATTCGCACCAAATACAATGATATTTACGCGCCGATGAGCGCAAGTTACACAATAAAATGTTCTCAAAGACTTACGTTCAAAACATATTTTGAAATAGAACCATAAGCATTCTATCAGTGACGTAAATACCTTGCTAATTAATCTCATGTGTATTTGCAGACCTTTTTTAAGTCTTTTGTGAATTCAATTATGTAATTAATGAAGTATTTGTACCACTGGTTGCTTCTCTTTTATTCGTTACAACGCGCGCTGTGTATAACAAGTAACTTTCACGTTGTGTAACTATGATGTTTCACCACATGAAAGTAACATGACACAGGACGTGATATTGTTGAGCTGTTAAAAAAAACGAATAAATTCATGAATAGAAAACAATTTAAACAACCAGCAAACATGTATACTCCTCTCTGACTTCATAGACCACATTTCACGTAAGCATTTCGTAATAGTATCTTAATACGCTCGATCAGGCACACAACACAAAACTTTTTCAGCCAACAAACAAATGCCTCGTTACAACGAGCATCCGGTTTATCTCGAGCATTTAGCCTGTTCCGATAACGTGGTTTTACTGTATTATGTCCACCTCAACCTCATTTTACTGTTGAAATATACCTAACTTTAATTGATGATTTGTGTTTATAATGCGAATCAAATTAACAGTCACGTGGGTGCAAACAAGTGTAAACATTGACAAACGCCTCTTGACGTTCGGTCCTCAGAATGAAATTGAGGCGAGAAAGATCATACAACTGTTAAGTACTTGAAAAATGCGGTATTCAGAAAAAAACAGTCTGTACTGATATGAGACGTAAAACATCAAGACAGAGAAACTAGTTCGATTTTCGGAAGTTTTCAGTTTTTGAATATTCAGTATTATGAAATTACACCAGGGACTCTACATGTAATGTAGCTGGAAGTCCCTGTTTACACTGAATAATCTTATTATAACTCTATTTGTGTCTGAAAATAGGTTCAAAATCCGAACAGTAATCTGTGAACTTAAAATCTTCACATGGAAGAACTAATTGTTGAGAGAACGTACTGAATTTTTGATCAATTTAACACAATACTTCTTTGTAATAATATTACTGTATGACATAATAAATGCAGATAACTGATTGCTAAAAGAGATACTATCATTGTCACAAACTTCAGCTGATTTAATTTTAACAACATGTAATAATAAACACTGATAAAAACTACACGGCTGGCTTCAAATATGCAATTAATTTTGAAATAAATTATTAAATTCTCAATATTTTACAAAAAAAAGAGAAATAAAGAAACAAGAGGGCCAAGATGGTCCTTTTTCGCTCACCTAAGTAAAGATTGCAACGTCTATTGTTTTCTTGTGATTTGACCTGGTGACCTAATTTTTAACCTGAGTTGACCCATGTTCAATCCTGTTCACATATCATTAATAAAAACATTCTGACAAAGTATGGCGAAGATCCAATCAAAACTGTGACTTCTAGAAGGTTAACAAAGTTTTCAGGAGATTAGACCTATTGACCTAGTTTGCAACCATATTCGAACCTGTCCATGATATCATTAAGACAAGTATGTTTGGCGAACCTCCAATCAAAACCGTGCATCTAGAGTGTTAACGAGGTTTTTCTATGATTTTACCTGGTGACCTGATTTATGACCTCAGATGACCCATGTTCGATCCTAAACAAGATATTATTAAGACAAGCATTTTTACAAGGCTTGGTGAAGATTCAATCAAAACTATGACCTGAAGAGTGTTAACAAGGTCTTCCACTGATTTGACCAGGTGACCTAGTTATTGACTTCAGTTGACCGATGTTCGAACCTGTATATCATTAAGACAAGCATTTTGACAAGGTTTGGTGAACCTCAAATAAAAACTGTGCACCTAGAGTGTTACTAAGGGTTTTCCATGATTTGAACTGGTGACCTAGTTTTTAACCCCAGATGAACTATGTTCCAACTTAAACAAGTGCTGTACTGTTTACATTACCCCGGCTGCTCGAAATAAACATGTTCGTTCATTAATCAGTAACTATAGCAAATCTTACTTTTATATTCACATCTAGTTTAGCTTACACGATTGTTTATATTATATGATACATTCTTAAATTGCAACATCACTTCCATACGTATCCCCAACTGTGAGTTTATTCATTGTTCTAATACACATGTCGAAGGTTATAAAAAGCGGGAACGAGGCAATGGTTAGAACGCGACGATAGGCGGGTATTTATAGATGCTGGGATTTTCTAGTTCTCGAAGTGACGTCACATATAAACAAAAACAGCCTACTATAAACTGTTCGGTTTTCGTAAATGTTTTTTAATATATTGATAGAATTGATTGAAATAGATTTTGAATTGATAGACAATGAAAATGTCGACTAAGGTAAACTTTTATTAAAATATTTATATAGCACAAAGTACGTATTACGGCAAGTCACTATTTATTCATGCAGCGTGTAATTTGATTTATTTGGACTAAATTTAGAAACTAAATAAAAAATATTCTTTAAGTATTGCTTTATATATTACTTTGATTCTGTCATTTTTATAGTTAAACAAATGGTGATAGAAATGGTCGTCCTAATACAAGATATCATTAAAACTATCATTTTGACAAGTTGAAGATCCAATCACAACTGTGACCTCTAGAGTGTTAACAGGGTTTTCCAGTGATTTGACCTGGTGACTTTGTTTTTGACCCAAGATGACACATTTTTGTTTTTATCCAAGATATCATTAAGACAAACATTCTGACGAGGTCTGATGAAGATTGACTCAAAAGTGTGACCACTGGAGTATTAACAACCCCAGGTGTGGACTACGGACGACGGAGTAGACTGACTGATCACTATAGTTCACTGAGCACTACAAGCTCAGGTGAGCTAAAAAGTATGTCACAAAACAGATAACATTAAACTTAACTATTGAAAGTCTTCACACAGTTGGTTACCAACTGTAATATATTAAAAGTATTTCTGATGGTTTTCTCAATAGAGAGTAATTTATGATGCATACATTTTTAATGCAGAGCACAATGTGATCTCACAATGTAATCAAAATACTTGAACTTTAACAATTATTCTGTAAGGAATGTTTGCATAATAACTGAAGTGTTAAATCATAATACAACACTATTACAATAATTTCATTTGAAAGTCATTCTGAAGTTATGACCAATTTCATCAGTGCAAATACATTAGGATGTAGAATTAATGAGAGTTTGACAGATGTTTAAATCAGATAAAAAAAACTAAAAAAGCTATCAGTAGAAAACTATTGCATACTTCATGATCATACAGTTTTTTTACCTGGATTTAATGTCACACATTAACACATGACTATTCCAGCATTACTGAAGGACGAAGACCCAAGGCGCACACATTGGTAGAACCATCAACTTTCTGTAAGCCAGCTGTACAGTTTCCTCACATTTGAAATTTGCCTGGTTTTTTGAAGGGATTCAAACTCACAGCGGAGAGGGGCTGGTGATAACAGATTGACCACTGAGGCACACAACCATACAAAATAGTACTTCAGTGCTAAGCATTGAAACAAATACTCATTTCAAGGATATTTATATAGAAGTTAATTCAATTTCTTCAAAAGGAAATCACATTAAAGTAATGAAGATCATGTTTTTATGAAAACTAGACACTGAATATGCAAAAATATCTAAATTGAGATCGACCTGGAACTTAGAAAATAATAATCATGCAAACAATAGACAGACATTTTATGTACACCATCAAAGCACAAGTGTTCCCAACAAATGAAATAATTGACTATAGATATTTTGTGCAACTAATAAGATATTTCCAACAGCAGATATAGAATTTAAATGTTTTATCTTCAGTTCATTTTAATTCTAATTCCAAAATAACTACCTATAAGGTCACATGGTAATTATGACAGAACCAGACTTAAACAATATTGGAAAACTTAGATTTTGATCAAGAACACATGGGGTCAAGAAGGTAAAAAATAAGACATGTTCTTTCACAAAATGAAATAACCTACAGATACAGAGGAAGATTACCCTAGAGAAGAGGGGTCAGGAATATCCTTGTGAGGGAGGAGCATCCTAGAGGGGGCAGAAAATCCATTAAGGAGGGTGATATTCTAGAAAGATGAGAGAGGAAAATTCTACAGGGATAGGGATTGTAAGGAAGTTATGGAGAAAACCCAAGAGAGGGAAAGGAACATCTATGATAAGGGAAATAAACATCCCTGAAAGGGTAGGAATCCCCTTCACCGAACAACCTACACTGAAGGGCATCCTGAAGAGAGTGAAACATCTTAGAGGGGGGGACATCCCCAGAGAGGGATTTAACACTTCAGAGTGGGGACATCTATTCAGATGAGATTAAACATCTAAAAAGAGGGAACATCCCCAGACAGAGTGATTGAACATCTTAGCGAGAGGGGAACATCTAACTATGAAAGAAAAAATAGGAACTTCACAGGAATAATCTTCAGACAAAACGTTTATGAGCCTTCAACTGCACAAACAACATAAAAATGAGAATGGTGGAAAAACTGCCTGAGATCACATTGTAATATGAATAAACTATGCTTAACAATTCAGGTATAGTAAAGAGCACCAGAATGAGAGTATTTGAAATCAAGACACAAGAATTATGGAAGAGCTTGATATCAGTGTGAATATCTTTAACACTTAGTGTGTTCAATAACATAACAAATATCCTACTTCAAGTTAATGTGAAAGTTAATAATTTTATGTGTCTCTAAAATAAGGTAAAGATTATGTAAATAATTGTAGCCATGTAATAGTACTTTATTTCACAAAATCTGAAATTGTTTAACAAGCAAACAATCAAACATCTCACACGGCTAATTTTAAAACAAAACAAATAGCAACCATTTCCTCATACATAACAAAGCAGAAAATACAGCTGTATGTTTTCTTATAAGAATGAGTATGAATTCTACTACAATCTTATTTAAAAATTAAATAAGCTTAAGAATTTGCTTATCTAATAATCTTTCAATCGTTTTTCATTTTTTTATAAAAAAGCATGAGATCAGTCTGAATTCTCGTATTAAACGTGAATGTCAACAAACCAGTAAATTCACTTAATAGCACTATAACAATAATATAAACAATTCTAACATCAAATTTATACAATATCAAAAAAAAATATATAATTATTGCGCAACACTTACTGATCTACAGAATTTTTTTGATTTACAATGTCATAAAAATACTTTTCATAAATAGAAGTCTGCTATTAAAAAATATAGAGCTACAATAAGTATAACACTCATCTAACGATATAAATGGATATACAAGTATATAATAACAATTAACATTTTACTACGAATAAGACAAGGGGATATCAAGAAGTTTGTGGGTAAATGTAATAAAATTTTCATTTAACAATGCCTATCAACAAAAATGTACATCATAATCATTTAAGTATTGCACACTCATAGTACATGATTCAATCCATGTTTAACAGTCAAAATAAAGATACAGTCCCCATAACAACATACATACATGGATAGTGCCACACGCAAACTTTTAAAGAATATCATTGTTATACATCTAAATGACTGCACACATTTTTCTCTATATTAAATCTGCTGGCACCATATTTTATTGATACAAAGTCGTAAACAATATATTGATGGAAGAGAAACTACAGTGCAACCTCTCCAAAGCAACACCCTTTGGGAGATGCAAAATTATGCTGTTGTTGAGCGGTTGCCACTCTAGAGAGGTTAAATAAATAGTCAAAACGTACAGTGGGGAAAAGCATGCAGTTGTTAAAGGGAGGTTGTCGCTCAAGAGAGGGCTGCCCTGGAGAGGTTGCGCTGTATTACAGACTACAATAGGTGTGTCAAACCAGAGTGAAAGATTCTTAATAATACATTCTGTTAGTAAAAGAATGTCTTGACATTAACAATAAATGTACTCTATTGTGAAGTAGATGTGGATTATGACACAAAGGATAATCAAAAATGAACTATATAACATTCATTTAAGTGCTCAATGGGTACCAAGATTGTTGAGAAATTAACAGTAGGTCGAGCGACACCGTAAATGCACTGCATCACAGGATGCATGCATTAAATTACATGAATCAATTATATGTAAATCACATATTATTATGCTTAATTCCTCAGAAAAAAATATAAAAAAAATATTTTTGGGGGGTTTTACTTCACATGTGGTTCATTTAGCAGGACAGCTTCCTCACATGTGAAATTTTGGCCCGGGCAGTATTCAAACTCACAACATTGAGGAGCTAGTGATTACAAGTCAAAGACCCTAACCACTTGACCATGGAGGCCCCTATAGGAATTCAATAAATAATGCTTTTTTTATAAGATTTTCCCATAAATTTCTTAAAACCCCTAATATTACTATGCACCACTTTGTCATATTTTGACCCAATGGCCATGATCTTAGTGGTACCATTTTCTAAAACAAAGTAAGTCCACCTTGTACCAATACCAATTCCATAAGACATTAGAAGACAAGTTGCCATAAGCTTTTCCAAGAGCAGATGATGATAAAAGTGTGTCATACCAAAAATAATTCTTTAAACAGTCATATTAAAAAAAATACTGTCATGTTCAGCTGTCATGTTGTAACTTTGTTAAACTGGAGGGAAATTAGCATATATTGGACTAATAACACTTTTCTTTATATTTTGTAACTAGAAATAAGTATATGGAAGTTTAAGGTTTCAACCAATCAATACTACATTTTACATAGAGGTTCAGTGTACATGTAAAAAATTTCTAACCTCAAGAATGCAACCACCAAAAAACACTATCTCAAATTTGTCTATACATGTATTATACAAGGAAAATCTTGCTCATAAGTAAAGGTGTATGTATTGGGGTATACTTTTGAAATAATGTTTATAATTCGTTAAACATTTTCTTTACAAGCTTATCTTCAGAATATTACATCTAGGAGATCATTCCTCATTACAATGTGGTATGTCATGAATGTGCTATTTGAACAAATAATTGTCAATCAATGTCTGTGTTATCCTAAATGTACTATATTTCTTCCTGTAAAACATGTATGTTTTAAATGCAGTGAAAAATTTATAGCTGTAGTTAGTTTTCACACTAACCACAAGGCTAGTAAATTGCTATTCAGACTAGTGAACTTTCTAAAAACTGTGTAATCATTCTAATGGTAAATTGTTAATTTTCCATAGCACACTTATTGGGCTAAATCTTTTTGAAAAAAATCATTTTGAACATCGTGGTTGTAGTAATATAAAATAACTTCACTTTAAGAGTTCAATCTGGCATTTTCATAAATTAACTGTTTTTTACAAAAAGCATACACCAGTCTTCTTATTGTTTCAAGGCTGTAATACATACTTGATAACCACCACACAGTCAACCCTTTGCCTCATAAGCATATTTAGGACTCTTCCAAAGTCATACAAACATACAAAACATCAATTTATTTAAGAAAATTGGATTATTTCTCTCTGACAGAGTGGAAAACATTGAGGCAAATGAAGCTATGACTCATTACAAGCAATGGCTTCTTTTGTCAAAATGTTTTCAAAAGTCGTCTGCTTCAGATGTGGGGAAATGTGGTATTATGAGGCAAAGGGTTGACTAAGTTATCAGCTACTTGGTCAACGTGACAATGAGGAATAAGGTAGATGTATTTTGATAGTTGGAATACAAAAATACTATATTATAAAGTATTTTATTCAACAAAGATAAATCTAAGTAGGTATAAAAAAATACTGTATTAAAAAGTATTTGAATTCTACAAAGATAAATCTATCATTAAGATGATTTTATAAAGTCTACGAATGATAATGGTTTTTAAGGTGGAAAAATATAATACTAAGTTTATTAAATATTTGTAAAATAGATAAAATATTCTACACACAATAAATTAATAATAAATAAATTAAAAAATATGCTAGAAAAAATAATTGAAAATAAATTTTAACAACTAAAACAAACAGTCATCATAGCACTGGAGTATTATTGTTACCATGTATTCCAACTAAGTACTTATTGATAGCGTAATAATGAGACAAGGCCCCCATACCAACGAAACAATGCCAGATTGCATGCGCAAATGGCACTACACCATCAAGTTTGAAGAATACAACACCAGCAATGTAGATGACACCACCAATGGCGAGCTCATGTAGACCAGCCGGATCAGTCTGAAATGTATACACAAGGTGGATAAATAACTTCAGTAATGTCTACATTTCTAAAAAAACATAAATTCAAATATTCCATGAAGTCAAAATTTCACAAAGACATAAGTTCATATATTCTCTAATTTCTAAATTTCACAAAGACATAAGTTCATATATTCTCTAATGTCTAAATTTCACAAAGACATAAGTTCATATATTCTCTAATGTCTAAATTTCACTAAGACATAAGTTCATATACTTCATGATGTCAAAATTTCACAAAGACATAAGTTCATATATTCTCTAATGTCTAAATTTCACAAAGACATAAGTTCATATATTCTCTAATGTCTAAATTTCACAAAGACATAAGTTCACATACTCCATGATGTCAAAATTTCACAAAGACATAAGTTCATATATTCTCTAATGTCTAAATTTCACAAAGACATAAGTTCATATACTCCATGATATCAAAATTTCACAAAGACATAAGTTCATATATTCTCTAATGTCTAAATTTCACAAAGACATATGTTCATATAATCCATGATGACAAAATTTCACAGTGACATAAGGCTAAAATGAGGTCAATCAAAGACATAAGTTCATATACTCCATGATATCAAAATTTCACAAAGACATAAGTTCATATATTCTCTAATGTCTAAATTTCACAAAGACATATGTTCATATAATCCATGATGACAAAATTTCACAGTGACATAAGGCTAAAATGAGGTCAATCATTTAAGATAAAAAAACATCATTGTTCCACTTAAAATCTGAGATATTAAAAGCACACTCATAAAACGAAAAAAAATGTCTCATAGAAGCAAAACTGCAAAAATAAATCCAAAGACACGTACCATATGAGTGACAGCATAAGCTGGACATATTCCTACAATAAGGTAAAATACCACTTCTAGAGTCCTGTACCTAAAGAATAAAATTAATTTACGGGTTAAAATATAAACTGAGATTCATATAGGCATATACATGGTTAAAAGTTTTCCAGAATTTTCCGGAACTTCCGGTTTTTCCCAGATCCGGACCCTTCATTTTCAATAAACACTAAACCTTCAAGATCAATATTTCTGCGATTTAACTACTAGTATCTACTAAACATAGGGGGTTAGTATGTTGTTGGGATAGTGCATACTTGTGATTATAGGCCTAAAATTGCCACAGGAACCAAAAACAAATTTATCATATATATACATTTCCAGCCTAAAATCATTATTATACACCATCCTAACAATCACTGACCCCCTATGCACAATATATTAGCACAGTCATAAACAGGTGAAGCATAAATCACATATCTGTTTTTTTTTTTTTTTTTTTTTTTTTACTTTAACAGGGGCTGTTTATAGGCGTCTTCTCCTCAGAAAAAAATCTTTAGAATATGCAGTTTTCCCCTAAAATTCAGTCTACATCAAGTTTTTTTCTTCCCCTTTCTGCAAAATACCATGCTATTTTCCCTCAAAAAAAGAAAAAGGCTCCTTCCCCTATACCTGTAAAAAACAGTCCTGCATGTAGATACATATTTCTACAGCTGGGCAAATACAAGAATAAGCACTTTTTAAACACGTTTTATCACTAATGGAAGCAAACTGAATAATCGTTCAATGTACATAAAAGCTATATACACAAACCATGATATTAATCGTGACACAAGTCCAGTACGTAACAAATAACTAATGTTAGGATGCATTGTATGTTTAAGAGGACAAAATGAGCTTTGATCTTAAAATTTCTTAAAATTATTTTAATATCATCACAAAAATGATATTTCAAAATGTGTATATACATTATACAGTTGAGAATTGTCAAATTTGCAATTTTCTGACTTGATGGTGAAATTCAAATATTCATCAGACATCCATCAACCTTCTTTCTTTAGTCATGTAAAAAATGCAAATTTGGATAATGGGTTTCTTTGAGCAGTTTTTTGTGTCATGAAATTGACAAGTTATTTAGGAACAGACAAAAATAATCAGATACAGTGTTGCCATAAGATCATATTTGTCATTTTTTGCACCTTACAGAAAACAAGAATGAATTTATAATTTTATCCAATGTAGCAATGATAAGTCACAAAGAAAAAATAGCTCAATTAAATTGAATTGCCACATATCATTAACATTTACAAATACAATCAAACCTGTAAACAAAGGCCATCTTTGGGAAAGACAAAATGTGGCCTTCGTTGACAGATGGTCTTCATTCAGAGGTCATTGTATTCTTAGTATTTCTAAATAAACAGTTACAGTTTTTTAAAATGAATTGCCTTTATTCACAGGGTGGTCTTTATTCAGAGGTGGCAACAAAGAAAGGTTTGACTGTAGTAAAATAAATATTCTACGTGCACTATGAAAATGACAGACGTATCTGCATATGATTAAAGAAAAAGACATTCTACTTTCAGTTTCAATTTATGTAAGGATAATATGATTTTTCTACATTACACATCAAATCCAACACTTGCCAACGACATAATAAATTACAAATATTGAAAAAAAACATACCAATGACTTAAATCAAACTTACATAAATTGTTTACATGCAAAAACAGAAATCCTCACAAACATCCTATTATTACAAAACTATATCAAAATGTTGAATATAAAAGATGTAAATATATGTTCAAATAGCATCAATTGAATACATTCTTCACTTTCATGAGCATCCCAATGTTCGTAACAGACAGTGAATTTAAGCATAAATAACTGAACATTCATACCATAAATTCTATCATTAATTTTTGTACCCAAAGACAGCATGAAATACAAGAACAGTTTTCAACAGTTTCGTTTTGTCTGTCAACATCTCAATTTTTGACCAGCGATTTTATACAGGAAAACCTCACCTTACAAACACCCCACAAAAACTGTCAACTGATTCAGAAATATGGACGTCCCACTATTCCAGTATTACATACACTAATGGTAGTACCAAACTGCATGTTTACACTATAACTGCCCCAATCATTACAAACACTTGTTCCAGAATAGATCATTCTCTAAACACATGTCAAGTCATAAAAAGTAATTTTATTGGCCTTAATTGATTGAATTAAATTGCCATTTATTGGTCATATCTACAGTATTTAAGAAATCTAACAATTATGCCTGCACATAACCAGCACATACACAAGTATATTTATACATGCAAATTCCACTCATCTCTAGCTAAACCCCACTATTATGGACATCTCACCAGTGAGGACAATTTCACCAGAACCATGACTGTCCATAATAGAGGAGTTTTACTGGAATAACCATTTTTTATATGTAGTGTCAAGTTTTTTTAACCCAAATCCCAGAGACCCCAAAAAGCAATCTTGAGCACAAAGTTTGGTGCCAATGCCTCAACCCTTACTCCAATCATTTTGCTATTTTCATTAAAAGTGACCTTGACATTCACCTCAGAAGACTTAAATGGTTGAAAAAGCTTTGTCTTCACAGCTACATGCACCATACTAAGTTAGGCAGCAGTAGGTCATAACAAACTACATTTATCATATGAAAACCTTATTTCTGTTCCTAGCATCAATGACCTTGACCCTTATCTAAGTTACGTTATCACCCTTCCAGTTCTCGCATGTCATCTTCAACCTTTAGATTTCAATTTTTCATTCCCAGCTTACTTAAGTTAGCAGCAACTGTCTTCCTATTTTTGGTAATAGTGACCTTGACCCCAGAACCCATAAATACAAACCACAGCTAGGTTTCCATAAGACAGTCTAGGTTTCCATAAGACATGTCTATGTACAACGTTAGGTAGCAGTAGGTCAATATAAACGAAGTTAAAGAACAGAAACCAATAGTTTGATTTCACTGCCCAACCTAGCAACCTAGACCTTACCCAATCTAATGACCAGTTGAAAAACTGATTAACAAATGAAAAACATGGTACCAACCTGTGATGAAACAGGAACTGGAAGATTATACCAAGTATGCAGCCAACCCATACAATCCACATAAAGAATTCAGCTACGCCACCAAAATCCTTCAAAACCAACCTACAACAACAACAACAACAATGAAACAATACATGTAACCAAAGAGTTTAATGATGTAATACACATTTTACAGCCACAATAATTAATTGACTAAGATGCAGTGGTGTGGAAATGTTTTCATGCAGCCGGAAAGCTAGTAAAAGTAGAAGTAGAAGGAGGCATAGGGCAACACCAGCTGGAGGAAAAGAAGCCGGCCAGAATGCTCAAATAGCCAGTTGATTTTTACAACTTCTGGCTCATTTCTACATGAAGATGTATCCTGCAATTACTAGAATATCAATACATGACTAAAACTTCTACATGAAACTTCTCCAAGAGATATCTTATTTTTGATTGTGTCAGCCATGGCTACAAGCATGTAAACTGGTCATAGGCATAGTCTTGGTCTGCCAGAATTTCTGATATTCTAACGAACTATAGACCTGAAGCAATTATTAATTCCATAATGCCTAAACAAAAGAAAGGTTTGTTCCTGGATACATGCCCAAAAAATATGGGTGGGTAGATAGGGATTTTTTTCTTTTATGTTTTTTACATATATTGGCAACACTGTTGTGAAAATTACAATATTGCACAAAGGTTTGGATGCTGTAAAAACTTATGAGTCTGCAGGTAAAAGATGGATCAGTCGGGTAACAGGAAACAAACCAATTTATTTTGGTTCAAAAGGAAGTCAGACTTTATAGTAAACTGTGATGTATTTTTATACATTTCGTTTTAACTATACATGCATTTATAAAGTATGTATAAAACAATGTAAATGAGATCAGTCTCAAAAACTTTAACTTTGTTACTGCACATCAATAATTCATATCAGTCATCGTTCATTCTAATTAATACATTATCCATTTACATGATTTATACTTTCTGCTTTCCCCTGTATTTAAATGCACGCTACACGACCATTAGCAGTCTATGAGCCATAAAACACTATTAAACTAAACTAAATGACCTATAAGACAATGTTTAGCGTTGTTAACCATATCACAGCATAATGAGAGTCTAGTCAAGTCAGGTACAAAACATACTAAACGAAATGTTTAAGAGATATTTATGTTAATTGAAGTGAATGATATCCAGACATTTCTTACCAAGGAGTATATGAAGCAGCTATGAACACATAGATGACTGCTCTATCACCAAGATGGAAAAATTTCTTCAATGCGCTACAAAAAAAATAACACAGACATATATAACAAGATGATAGTATAGATCTGTATGTATCAGAATGTTAGTAAGTTACAACAATTAGCATATGTGTGATAATGGTTATATAAAACCAGTGTACATGTATGTGTTCAATAAACAGTGAATTGTATATAAATTTACTCTTACAATACACATCAGTGAATATCGGTCATCTGACAAATTGAAAAGCAATTTTAACATAAAAAGTGGAGTACTATAAAAAAAAACGTTGAAAGATAATTTACAACTAAAAAATATTCAATTTCAAAATTGGAAAGCATGCTACATTACTACACTGAAAGAAGTAGTTTGTATCGAGGAAGTGTCAAAATTGAGGAGAATTTATTGAAAAAAGAACTTCAGATTCAAAAGGTGGTATTTAGACCAAAATGACTCTCAGATTAAATAAAGAATGCTTATTTATGTCTTTCATTATAGAAATACCAGACAATTACACCCATACATAGTTGTAAAAGTATAAAAATTCCAGCAAAAGAATAATGAATTGAAATTACCAAACTACCATTAGAAGACTACATGTAACTGATAACCTATCATGAAAATAAAAATACAAAGACCCTTTTGATTTGTAATTTTGTTAATATTGCACCAACAACCAGGGCCATTTATCCAGGGTCACTCTTCCAGCTTTTCACTGTGGGAGAAGAACCCTCGGTAGAACAACCAACCCCTGTAAGCTAGCTGGTCTGCTTCCTCAAATGTATAATTTGATCCCGGAAGAGATTCAAACTTACGGCTGTGAGAGAAGAGTGATTACTAGTTGGAGACAATAACGACTCAAATATGGAGGCCCCACTTTTGAATTGTATACATTTCAGAATCATGACTTATTTAAGAATATTTCAATAGCATTTGGGAGAATATCACAGTTTGATAAACCATAATTTAACCAAGAAAAAAATCAAGCAATCTGACATAAATCTGTATTAATAAGAGATGGGTATTTATTTGATCATACGGAATGTCACACAACAATCTTATGTAATGTGTAACTGGTACAAAATTTTGTTGCACCAAGCGTTATACTATGGCCACTCTACTTTCTGTTTCATAACTTATTCCAGACTTCTAAACATTTTAAAGTTGTAACTATTTATTGCTCATTAGTATAGTGCAACCTCTCCAAAGCAACACCCTTTGGGAGAAGCAAAATTATCATGTTGTTGAGAGTTTGTTGCTCTAGTGAGGTTATATTAAGCTAAATCATACAGTGGGAAAAATCATGTTGTTGTTGTTGAAGGGAGGTTGTTGCCCAAGAGAGGGCCGCTCTGGAGAGGTTGAACTGTATAATAGTATGCTGTCATCAAGTATGTACATATTTGCTTGAGTATATGAGTGATTCTACAAGCAATTAATGAACAATGACTTGGTTATCTCTTTATTGTGGACATACTGACAACTACATCGCTTGAAATCTTCAAGAAGCCTAACAATACTATGTACACTAACTTAACTGAACAAGCTACTTTTACACATTACATTTTAAAGGAATGTATATGTTTTTAATGAAAACTAATCAAATTAGTGTATAGGTAAATATACATTTCTTATCTATGTACAATATGACAACCACAAAGTCCTACAGGCATTTTGTTATAAGACCTTGTTACATGTATATCCTACGTGTGAACTTTTTATAAATGGATATAGTTTGTAAGCAAAAGAAAATGTAGCCAAGTATTAGAAATAGAAATCTCATTCATGGTCCTCACAATGGAATCTGGACCCATGTGTACTTAAAGGCTAGATGGGACATACAGAAAGAAGACAACAAACATGGCAAATACACTAAATAATGATTTCCGTTAATATCTATCTTAGCCCATGGTCTCAGTCAGACACCCTTACAAATACATCAATAAAGCTGCAACAGAAATGTATCACTATGTATTGAAAATGGAGAAAGAATTTTCTGTCATGGAACAAACTACAAATCCTATTCCAAAGCTACAAATATGAACTTAATATTGAAATGCTCAAAATAAAGTGCATCTAAGGGCCTTTTAAATCACAAATTCAAATTTCATTTGTTTTCAGGGAAGTTTCTATGCAACTATTAGAAAAAATTATGTTATTTTTCAATCAGGAAGGAGCCTGTTATGAGAGTTTGTAATAGAAGGTAAAACAGTTCTGTATCTCACTAATATAGCAGAAGCTGAGGCTAAGTACTGCATACAGGCTCATATGCTGCATAATAGGAGCTATCCGACCAATGGCAGGACTTCTCATGCTATTATATGAATGGTTTTCTTAAGATATTAATTGCTGAATATACTTAGGGTTTATCTAATGATTGGCCGTAGATTATACATCCAAATAACAAAGTGCATTTACCCAGTGAATATCTTCACAATCTAACCAATTAAGATATAATCCTGGATTAGTATACATCAATACACACATTACAAATGTTTGAAAATTATGACAACTTCAGAGCATTTTATACAATGCTTAACACATATACAGATAGTGAAATTTTGAACTGAAAATGTAACAGAAGCAAAAACGTCCATTCCTTCACTGTATCTAATATAGTGTTTTCGGATAATGTCAGTTACAGCCATTTTAAAGGATTAATTTGCTGGACTCAAGCAACAACATGAGTCATATTTTCATTTGCATGTTTTGTATTAAGATAAACATATTATAAAAAATGGCAAGCTTCAAGCCAAAGCTAAGGCCAAATGCCATTAAAACAGGTACATGTACTTACACACGATGCAATATCTTCTACACCATAAACAAAATATATTTTCAGGAGATAAAATCATGATATTTCGACCACAAACTTAACAAGTCTAATACCAGCTGACATTTTTTTCTAAATGTATCAAAACCATTAGTATTCCAGTACATAAAAAGACATTTCTGTTAAAAATACGAAGATAAACAGCAGATGAATTAAAGAAACAACAGAAGCTATGTTCAGCATACAAAATATGCACCTCAACCAAGCTTACCCTTTCGACCCAGCAAACGATAAACAGTGGTACAAGGTGGAAGTGGTAAATAAAAAGAAAAGTGCCATGCCATAAATCAACAATGTGACAACTTCTTTATGTGATGAAGCATTCTCTTGCATCTTCTTAAGGCCATATAAACTTGGCAGTATCCAGATCTGTGCATAGTAAGTGTAAAATGTAAATAAAACATCATACAGACTAACCAGTCAATCAAAATCATCATTTTTCTAGCTTTCATTTATTAGAGATGGTCTTCATTCAAAATGTTTAAAGTGAATGTGTATTGGAAAAAATTTTATCTTCAGTATCATTCACAGCAATATCTTGGATAAAACAGCCGTTTTTTACATCAAAATTATGTTTGATGCACATTTTTCAGTTATTTACCCTCAACTAGCTTTGGCATTGACTGCATTTTGGTTTTCAGTTTTACAATCATTATTGATGTAAAATCTGGAACCAAGCACCCATACCCAGCAAAGCACAAACAGCTGAACAAAGAGACATTTACACTTCTATATTAGAGTTACATACCCCATGTGTGATCATATTAGCAATATGTTCTAGATCTGTAGGAACGTAATGTTCACCATGTTTGGCTCTTTCATTCTTCATCCTGAAAGCATGTGATATTTATCTGGATCAAAGGCATCCTTAAACACAAGACTTGTCTTCATCTTATAAAAAAAATAATGTTCATGAATCGATGAAGCAGATTTTTACGCATACTTATTCTGACCATTGATGCAGTAAGCACAAAACAAAAGTGCTAAAAGAAACTGCTCAAGATATGAAAATAATGATCTTTTATAGAAAGAAAATTATTGAAATAAAAACAATTCAAAGAAAACAATATAGGACTGAAAACATTAACATGAACAGCTATAATTATCAAATTTCATATTTCAGGTGAAGTTCAGTAATTCCAAAGTTTCAATAGCTTGACTTACTTTTTTAGGTCTACTGATATAGACAAATTCCTTCTAAGTGACATTATTCAAGCTTTTTGTCAAACAATCTTACAACAGTGAAATAAAATCTGAAAATAATATTCAACAATGTTTAATCAACCAAAGCTGTAACTTGAAATGTCTGAGTGAGTTCAACTAAACTTAATAAAATTAGGAATGAAGTAATAAGCAAGAAAAATCAGACTCATAGCTGTAAATTCAGGGCTCATGCTGACAATTACCATCCATGCAAAATGCGCTTATTTAACCGATTTGGCACGGAAATATTTTGTCTGGTACACCATCTGGTAAAAGCATATTTTTTTACAATTAAAAGAACAAAAAAATCAAAGCCACACTTATTTAAGTCAGTTGGTCAGAGACTGACAGGTCAGAAATCATGAAGGACTGACGACACCTCCATCCTGGTCAGCCCGGGTGTCTGATAAATTTGGCCAGTAGGAAAACCTAATTTTTAAAATAAATTTAAGCCAGTGAATGTTATCATACAAATGAGGCATTATCACAGTTAAAACACACTTACTGGTAGCAGTATTTAGTATGTGCTGGGTACAGGTCAACAATTATGTATCAATTTTTAGAAATTACTCCAACACCAGACTGGACTGCTTTTTTCAATTGCTTTTCCAAAGGAAGATTCTGTTTAGGAATGCGCATTGTGTGGCTAAGAGTCGCTGACCACATTCAGATTATGTAAGAATCGTGAATATTGAATGTGTTTAATAAAATAAGTGCCTGTAGCATTGTGTTTTTATATATATTTTTATTGCTAAAATTGAAGGACTTGTGAAAGTGTTGAAGGACCAGCAGGTTTGGGAAGTTACAGGTCCAATTAATTGGACTCTTTGCGACGGTCAGACATTTTTTTATTTTTCCCCATTCAGTAAATAGGAAACATGTTTGTGAACTCATACAAGCATAAAATATTCCAATACACCTTTTCTGAGAGGTGCACTAATATTCTGTTTCTCTCCATTCAATGTCTCAATTGAAAACGAAACCGATGTAATGGCAGACAAATGCCAGTGTCTAGGTAGATATCTTCCTATCCACTGTATTCAACCCATCATGGGTGCATTCCAGAAGTGGTATTTACATAGCTGATTTAAATTTTGTATGTGGAGCGTGCATCTAAAGCAGCAGTTGTATTGAGTGGAAGTTTGGAAATGTCATGATATCGTAAAATGTATGGTATGTTATGGCTGCTTGAACTCAACATGCTAGAAAATCAGTTCAAGTCAAATATTTGAATTTTGGCATTAGATACTGAGACTTTATGGCTCAATATTAAGAATTATTGTTCTTGATCGATTTGAGTAAGCTACACCAGTTACTGATGCATTTTTACATAATTCGTGTTTCTGCACATAAATATACAGTTCTTTGCAAGGCTGAGAGGATGGCCCTTTCGAATTCATTTATGAAATCAGCCAACCGGAAAGCCAAATAAGTAAGACTAGCGCACCACTATGCTTAAAGTCAGTGTCAAACCCTTGAAAACTCAGCTAGACTGGGCTTTTTTCACAGGTGAGGACCTTTTTTTCTTAAATTTTGAGGAGAATAACAAAGTAATTTTGCAAAATGGGGAAAAAACTTAATGTAAACTGAATTTTAAGGGAAAAGTACACAATTTTAAAAATTTTCCCTGAGGGGAAGACGCCTAAAAACGGCCCCAGATATAGAAGGAAAAACCCTGTAGTCATACTTATTGATCATGTGGATACTTGTCAAAAGCGTTTATGACCATATTGATATAATGTTTGAAAATATCAACGCTATAACTTACTGCTCTATGGCAGTGTGAATTTATCCAATTTTCGTAATATCCGATCAGTGTTCATCTTTAATTTATTCATGAGCGATAATTTTCTGCAATGGAATAATTTTTCCCATACAGAACCAACTGATTTTTATACTTTACTGGTTGTCATTATGTTCAGAAAACTTCTTTACAAGGACTGCATAGTACTTACTTTTTAAAGCTGGTTGTCAAGACAAGAATCGCATAATTATGAAAAAGCTTGACTTTCGATAAATTACGCCTACATGATATAGAACGGTGCCATGTAATAAGCACATGTGTGAAATAAATGCGAGGCGTAAGGATAACAAATCATAATTTACAATCATGAATATCAATGTAGATACGTAATAATTGAACAAGCATTTTTGTCTTCTTTTCTGTATTTCTCAGTAAATAGACATCATATGATGAATATCGTTTAGTTGAGACTATGTTCAGACGTGTTTTTAAAGCTCTGATAATTTCATAAATAGCAAGCGACATATACTCAAGAACCTCAGGATTTTTATATTAACATAAAGCTGACTGAATACTCTACAGGAATGAATATGTTGTGATTTGAATGATTTAGAAAAATGTGTTTTTGAGGATATTGTCGGAAATTTGGATCTAAATGCAATATGAATTCGTGGGATTATATTATTGGTGAACACTTGTTACCATTTGGATTTGACTGTAGGTGACTTAATCCTATAATATACTATTATATACTGTATTATATACTGTACATATCCATTGTATTCTACCATAAATACAAAGAAAACATCCAAGTCCACATGTAAACAGAGTGATAGCACACCGCCACCACCATGGGTTTTGGGCCTTATAAATGATAAAAAGAAATGAAAATACTTATACCCAAAATAGAACAAGTAGAACAAAAAGTGGGTCAGATAGAATATACACAGCGAAATATAAACGTAAAAATGTCCGAATTTTATAAGAGACTGTCAACAGTTGAAGGCAAAGTTAATGAGATAGAAACATCTTGTCAATTCATAAGTGATAAAAATGAAGAGAGAAAAACAGACTGTATTACAATTGTAACGTATTTTTTGGTCCGAGCGTGTTTTCTTTTCAAATAATAATAGTAATGTATGACAACAATAACAAATAAAAATGATGAACTGTACTGTGATATAATTTCCCTCAAGCTTCTTTGCTTCTGATTGAAATAAATGATTAGTATATTTACAAACATAAAATACTATATGAACTCTTGATTATAAATGATCAGTGGACAATGTAATAATCAATATACAACAATCACAGGTTTGTTGGTCCAATGACTAATTTAAATCACTTCGCACTATACCTACGTTAAACAATCCCAGCCTGTGTCAATATAATGCATGTTAATGCTTGAGACTGACAATTCTGAGTTTACTCTGCAACTTAGTCAGTCCAGAGACATTAACTGCTTCAAAGGGTATATACTTGGGATGGCCAAATCACTCTCATGTCTGAGTGTACGCTTTTTGTACACTTTTTTTTAAAAATGTTCAACCACCCAAATAGTATGACAACGTAAACAATATCCAATTCTGAGCAACACTGCAACTTAGGACATTGTCCTTATTGTCATATAAACTCTACGAGTTAGCAGCTGCTACATTATTACTTCACGTCTTAACACTACGGAGACTCATCACAGACTCACCAAATTTATACAACCATCGGCTTTATGTACCTAGTGCTACATGTTATAACCAACGTGATTGGCTAATGATAAACAAAGTCTTTGATTGGCTAATGTCTAACGAATTGGCTAATTGTCTATCGAAACTAAAATGTGAATTATCGTTGTCATTATCGATTAATTAAAGGATCTAAGCTATTTTCTATTTTCATTTTCACAATTAAAGTCAAATTGAACAAAAACTCAATATAAACTGGAACAAAATTTATAAAATGCTGGCAACTTCAACAATAGATACAACACTCAGAAGTTTTGAAAATGAAATTCTTACTATGATGATTGCAACAAACAAATATTTATTTGATTATTAAATGGTAAATCCAAATCTTTGCGAATTCTGTGATATAGAATCGATCGAACATTTGTCCTATGACCCTCATTATTCATAAATACTATGGACTTAACTTAATACATATATGAGAATCAAACAAGTGAATCTTTAATGATGCAGTTACAAAAAATCGTACAGATTGGAATTTAATAATTATACACATGCATTAATAATTATTGGTTGCAATCGCTTTAGTTAGTACTTTACTCCCAAAAGTGAAGATTAATCATGAAGATTACTGTTTCTGTTGGAATACATCTATTTTTTAATTATATTGACCATACAGTTATATTTATTATCTACTACGCGTATTTATTGTTGGTTGTCTGATTTCTTTTTGTACATTTACCTTATTACACAGGTGACCAGGGGCGCATAATGAGTCACATGACCAAAATTTAGACGCCATTGCGAGTCTGTTAATCTGTCTTATATTTCAGTTTGTTTGTCATTAGTTCGATAAACTATTAATTCAGCTGGGACAGGTTTGTGAAACGGGCCCCCGGGCCTCTGGCGAGCATATGTTGTTTTGCATGAACAGGTAGTGAATGGTAGTTGGTGCTTACAGCGCATTGACATATGTAAAACTTTGTTTTGAAAATCATGTGCTAACTTTGTAAACGTGGTAAAAGTACACACGAATGTGTATTATTATAAATATTATTGGCGTGATATTCATGGAAGTTTGCTTATTGTATTCGTGGACCTTTTCCGTATTATTTTGAGTTACTATAAAGATTTGTACATAAATTTTCACTAAAAAGTAACACAAAAACGATTATTGGAAATTGTATTCTTAACTAAATCAAAGCACCATAAGTGCTTGTTGGAAACAGACCAATTTTTTTAGATTAAATGGACCAACAGTATGTTTGATTTTTTTGTCTGCCACAACTTCTCTCGTTTGGTGTGAATTCTTTGCGTGTTTTGGGTTATTATCACAATTCTTGTGATCACCTCTGTTAAGTAGAAAGTAACAGCGATCTCCATAGATGCGCTACATGCAAAAATCCCTTCACCACACAGATAAATGAAAGGTATTGTGTTTTGTTGTCCGGTTGTGAACTGATTTGCAGTAAAGTGGGTTGCAATTTAAAGTCGTTGTTTTAATATGCTTTCATATCAGTTAAACTTAACATGTGGTTTTAATGCTTGCGGTTAAATATGGTATAAATATTATATATAGCTTGTCTTTCCCTTCAGCACAAATTAGACCAACTTTATTTCGTATTTCCGCATAACTAGCTACAAATATCTCCGAAAATGCACGTTGCATCCATTTCCACTTGGGTTTTCTCAAGACATAAATAATTATGTTGTCGAAAAAGGTAAGCTTTTTTGCATAACTATAGCTGTTACAAAATTTTGAGTTGATACCTCAATCAAACATGGAAAGGATTACAGTGGACATTACTGCGAATTAGATTTATATATCATAGCAGGTACATGACGACTTTTGAAGTATTTAATTTGTAGTACTTTTCATAATAACTATTTTTAAGTAAAGAGTAGCGATATCAGAGCACACACATAATTTTGTGTATTATAACACATTTTATCAAAAATAAAAAAAATGAATCAAACTAACTTCAACGCTTTCCGAAAAAACATTTGATTTGTTTGTTCCTTAAATTGTTATGTATTAAAACAGATCAGCATAAAACACCTGTACATGTATACATACTGATAAGGTGAATATTATGTTTTAAAAAATGCCTAACATTCCGAGCGAAAGTGTGCGAATTTACCGAAGAACAGGAAATACTGTTGCTGCTGAATAGCTAGAAAAAAATTGAGAAGAAATAGAATTCCATTTAGAAGAATAAAACATCATATTGAAAAGTTAAAATAAGTCTTACTTCAAAAATGTGTTTGTATTTTGTATAATTATCACGGTGTATACACCTCACGGTGTATAAACCAGTCAAGTTCCGGTAATCGCTATAAGTTGAAAATTGATGTTTGGGACCGAAAATCTACTTCGGTATACAAAAAAAATGGGGAACAACAAATTCGAAATAAGTGCGTTTTTGATATGTAAAAGAAGGATAAGAATCGGGAATTTATTTTTATTCCGATATAATTGGGAATTCGATAAAAGCGAGCTTGAAATAATGAGTTTCGACTGTACTGTCAGCGATTTCTGTTGTTAAGATGGCGATACAGCTTAAAATTGTATAATTGCTCGGGGTATTTCAAACGCTCTTCCAAATTCACATAATGTGTCTATTTCTGTGTCATTTAGATATTGGTAAAACGTACATGTTCGTTGAATAAGAAATGATACCAAATTAGTTCAATGCAATTCTAAAGTTAACTTACTAATTTTGTAATATCCATTTGATGGTAAACCTTATGTTGTTTCCATTGACTTTGATTATTATTTTTAATTCAATGATGGAACATTGGCAAAAGAAACTTTTTTGGACTGAGTGTAATGATTGTTTGCCAGCAATAGATTGTTTTAATTTTTAGATATACATATACTATTTTACAATGTCAGATCTAAAATTTAGAATAATTTTCTTGCTTCTCCTCAGTTGGAGCACTTTCAGTTCTTTGATTTTGGTTACTTGTAACTTGTTATTGATAGAAGATTATTCTTTTTAATAAAGACTCCGTTCAAGGATGTACTGGACAATATTACCTTAATCGTGAGATTAACCAGTCAGTGGTTTGGGGGCATATTACCAGGGAAAACATCCTTTTCCGTTTTACGTTACCACTTGGGATCACATTTACTAATTACAGAAACTTCGACTGAAATTATTGTAAAAGTGTGGTATACAAACGATGCCTTGCAAGTAACACAGTTTCTCATATTAATACCGTTATATTAAACACTTCATTCTTATAGTGAATTCATATGAATATAGTAATACACAGTGTTTTATTTTAGCTATTTTTCGTGATGGCTTTATTGCTTATTGTGACGGTGCCAGAGGCCTCAGGGCGAAGACCAAATTATTGGTACATCAAAATGATGAATATGAAGGCAAGGCTAAGTAAGTTCCTTTTTAAAACTAAATTGGCTTTAGCACATAACCCTCTTAAATTCTAATTTGACTTTTTAATTGAACTTTTTAAATGATAAGCTCGTTCTAAACTCATATTAACAACAAGTGTAACGATTAGTTAGTATGACAAAATTGTTTAAAATGTTGCTTAGTGCTTGCTCAACACAAATCGGGTAATTTAGTATCAAATGTTACTCACTAGACGACAAAGATGTATGAATGAAAAAATTACTTGGACTTACTTGGGTGGAAAAGGGCTAAAATTTCAAGGCGACGATTCAATCAATTGTGCCTTTACTTACCAACCCCAAAAAGAGGCTGCATATTGAATGAAACGTATAAAATATTGTGTAAAATGTTCGGTTGTGTGTTTATTTGTGCGTTTTATTCATACAATGTTGTTGCTATAGATGCTTGCACCGGTAAATTCATGTGTGATGTTTATACCAACATTAAATCATGTGGAATGAAATGTATTGACAAGCATAAATGTTGTGACGGCGAACCAGACTGTAATGATCGAACCGATGAGATGAACTGCCCAACAAGTAAGCTACATTTTTCGATGTTTATAGGATGAAATCATTTCCCCACCAAGCCTCCGACGATACTCTGTCGTGTGGTATGAAGCTAATGTGGAAGCGGCAGGCTAATATTTTTGGCAATACCTTTTGTTACGGACATCATGATTCGCTTCCAAGTTTCATACACGCTACCTCTGTATACATCATATTGTTACATGTATCAATATTTAGTCCGGTTGAATTATTCGTATGAGCTATGTTCCTACCTGATAAGAACCCAAACTAAACCTTATCTATTAGTATAATATATATTTACTGAATAACAAATAAAATAATTATGTAAGGTCGCTGTGTATTGCAAAGATTTTGTTCAAAACACACAGCTTTCAATCATCAGATTCAAATATCAGTGATAAAGGTTTCAGGTGTGGATTTCTTTTTCGAGACACCATTAATGTCCATTTTCAATTCTGATTTATTATTCTAAACATTCAACACTTATCCCTGGAATAAAATGATATTACATAATTATTTCTTCATATTTCAGCCACAACCTCGACCACTCCAACAATGTCGACCGAGCCCACAACGTCAACCACGCCCACAAACCCGACCACTCCAACAATGTCAACGTCAACCACGCCCACAAACCCGACCACTCCAACAATTTCAACGTCAACCACGCCCGCAAACCCGACCACTCCAACAATTTCAACGTCAACCACGCCCGCAAACCCGACCACAACCATAACACCTAACCCTACCCCACCGTAACACCACAACAGGGGCTACAAATTTCTAACCGCATTATGAGAGCACCCGGCAATTTTGATTTTGTCGAGCGCTCATGGAAATATACGAAACACTAATATTCAAATGGCAGTTACAATAAAATACAATAAAACGGAAAGATACATGTAGTACTGGACTTAAATACCAAGATAACAAGAAGCACGGTAATGCCAACTAACAACGTTTTATCAACTTCAAGCTTGTGCAGAGGCACAACAATTCTTGACAACAAATTACCAATAATGGTGCTTTTGTAACATCAGTTACCTTGACCATAATCCAAGAGACACCCCCCCCCCAAAAAAACAGCACAAGTCTTTATGTCCACAAATGTCAACTGGGTATCAAGTTTCAACCAAATATCACAGGTCATTAAACCTATCACGTAAGCATAGATAAGCTTGCTATGCGTCGACGTTAGTAACAATAGATTACTCTGAACTGAAGTTATCCGACAGAAACCATTTTACTTTATATGTCTATATATGTGACTTTGACCCCACTCCCAATGACACCCTAGAAACTATAAAATCCTTCATATACTCATATGCAAAGTTTATCCCAATTTTGACTCCATTTACTTATTCTTTACTCAAGTGAGTGGAAACTATTTTGCAATTGTCAGTATTAATGACCTTGACCCAAGAACCCATAAATACAATCCAGGTTAGGCTTCTATAAAATCGTGCTAGATATCAAGTTTGTAATATGTCCATCTAAAGTAATTGAACAGAAACCAATTGTTTGACAAGAATTCGCCCAAATCTAATAAACAGGTGACAACTTTGCTCAAAACTTGGTGCCAAAAATAAGGATAAGAACTGACTTGAAAAACACGTGTTACCAATAAAGTCCATTTAGGTCATACAATGGATTGCGCCAATAATCAAAACACACTACGTGTACGGTCTTTCATTAAATATTGCACAAGGAAAATCCAAGAGGGTGTACAAATCTACAAATTTGGACAAAACAAGAATGCGTATCAATAGTACATTGTAATGTATTAGACAATCAGATTTTATTTTCATTGGTTGAATAAGCATACATGATAAAGATAACAGTATAGTCACATAAATGTGAATGTCACATTCGGACACCAGGCAACTTAAAGTAACAGTTTCCATACCCTAACATATTCAAGTCATTTCATGGGGGGAAAGAAAAGATGTTCTCATATTTCATTAATTACCAAAAATTTGATAGTAATTGGTAATTTTCTGAAAACTTCAGTTTTACATCATTTATAAATGTATGCGTTAACATCACAAAGAGACTTGATATTTTGTTTCAAATATTGCAATAGGAAAGAGTGGTCTCCATATTAAACACAAAATACACATACGGGGTAAATTAGCTATAAATAGGACATACAGTGCAAAACAACACAACTAACAACATATTGCTAAATACTTGGCAAGATGATTCTAACAAACCAGTACGAATGAATCAGTAATGCACACAGTGTCTTATGCAGTGGAGATTTGTACACAGTTTATTGCATTAAATTGACAAACTACACCGTAATAGTTCCTCTAAAAGTCTGTCAGACATCAACCCTATGGCAAAAGATTTGATGACGCCTGTTGAAATTTAGAGAATTAATGGCCCTCCCGCCCTGTAAAATTCTTTGTTTTTTTGTGAAGATTTAGGTCACTTCATGTTGTGAACCAGTAATATCATATCCAATCCAGCCAGTAATGTTTTCAAGTTTGTCAGTCCTCAGATCAAATAATAGTTTAAGTCGCTACATAATAGGTATATCAAAAGACCACGGGCAATCATTCCACACAGGTGGAGAACAATCAATCCAATTCATAACATCGTGTATTTGTTGAAAAATACATTGACGATTGTTATGATTCCATTAAATTTACAAAAGAAATGTTTTAATACTGATATTTTTATGAATTTGATGTACATAATGGTAAAATTACGGTTAGAGATGGTATCAACATTTTCACATTCATCTCTGTATCTATTTTGAAAAGAAATAAAAAAGGGCCATAATTTTCTTCTTTTTTTCAAAATACCACTGTAACAGTAATTGTAATTTAAAAGTAAATAAGTAACCTTCATATTTTTCTTTTTTTCAAATAGAGTTGAAACAATTGTAATAGTTTCTGAAAATAATTTTGAACGAATAGGTGTGCGCAGTCATTGATAGGAAATAATTACCTTAACATGAGGACCAGCAATATATACATAGGGTGAGCACATTTCAGATGATGCAAATCAATCACATTGTTACGGTTTGATGCCTTGATTTAATCATCACACAATTACGCACACTCATTTCATTTTTGTTCTCTGCCAAACAACAAATATAATGAAATTGAAGTCATTAATTTTGTTTCAAACAATTTTAGGTAAATTACAGGGTAGCAAGTGAAAGTCCATTGTACAACTTGCGTTTTATACTACAGATATTTGTTAAATCTTAGTACATCGTTCATTTTTGCATCCTGTAATGTTATGAAAGACACAGACCTGTTATAATATTCACAGATTTAGTTCAAAATACCTTAGGTATGTCCAACATAACATTTATAAATTGTATTCATAGCAACACACTTATCCAGGATTAGTGATGCACTTAATTCATTTTACTTTAAATAACTATCAAATGAAAGGTTTCCAGATTTAAAAATAAAACCAATAAAAATATAATCAAGATCTTGTAAAATATAAAAACTACAGACACTTCATTTTTAAATGTTGTATTCAACTTGGGACATTTTACTTTACTTCGTCTCCTACACAGGATCAGGCTAGAAATCTTTCCAGAAATAAAGAGGAACACAATTTAACCTTATACCACAAACAGTCATATTCATATCTAATGAACAAACTAAACATTCTATAGCAAACTTAAGACGCATAAAAGTTATGGACAGGAACAAATGACTGGTAAATGAAAGTATACGTCATCTAACAGTAACCAATAAAGAAGAAACTGAAAGAAATAAGATACATAAACAACTATATTTATACAACACAAGTTAATGAGATGAGTTTAATGGCATTACTGATTAATTTTTCGTATTCATGTTCATAATTGTCTGTTGATTGTATTCTCAATTTCACTAATGGGATGTTCAACAGAATCGTAGGTGTCTCTCCTTTTCTCTTTGATTTAGCTGGAGATTCATATGGTGATTTTCTAGGCGATAATTTTACTGGGGACTTGAAACAATCTAATAACTTCGTTATAACTTTAAAAGAAATCTTTAATCAAGGGTGACAATTTCCCTGTAACTTAGCAAGGAACTCCTAAGATTAAGGAAGATAAATTTACTATAACCTTACATCAAGACATTAGTCCCAACAATCAATCAACATTCATATACTAGTTCAAATACTATTAAGCATCTTGCATGCTAATCAAATCAACAGAGGCATTTGTTTTATTTCAGGATGTTTTGGGGGATTGAATTGGTACTTTAAATAAGTCCGACTACATATCTTTTCTGTTAAGGGTCAGTTACATCTGTTTCTGGACAGCAATACTTGTTTAAACGATAAGATTCTTAGATATAAAAGTTACAGTGGTACAACACAAACATCAATGAATCATTAACTAGCATATAGAGGTAGATTAATATTCTTTCATTCGGTCCACAAATTTCTAGTTCAGAACTACTACGATTTTGTTTCGCCAACAACTTTAGTTTATGATTAATGCATATGTTTTGTTATTATTAACATTAGTAGTAAGTGAAAGTAATTTTATTCACAGGCATAACAGAAAACTATTTAACTGAAAATTTAATTCTTTTGATTGCGTATTAAATGTCTCAAACTTGTGTTGTAAGAAAATATACTAAACAATCAAATCTTGTGGTTTGTTTTAAAAAATAAAGACTTAATAAATATGAATAAAACTTATCTATTATATATTGTTAATTTTGTCCTCACTTTCCTTAAGTCAGCAAAGTTCAAGATATTTGGGCTATTTCGACACACCAAGAAATATTGAAAAACATGTCAACATTATTATTGCATAGGTACATAGAGGTTTTAATTTCACATAGAGGTTTTAATTTCACATGATTATTTCAGTGCCCAACTGGACTGACACAGGTTTTTAGTCGGCTAACAAGAGAAATCTTTTTTCTGTAATTTGTCCTATCATTCAAGATAACACAAAATATGAACCAGCGATTCGACTGTTCTTAACTGAAAACTTCCGTAAATGCCGATTCATGCATATTTGTGGTTAGTGTACCATTAAAGAATAAAGTATTTTTCATAAATTCACGACTAAGCTATTTGTAACATATATTTTTTTTCAAAACAATATTTGCAAAATGCAAATAGTAATGACACATATTCATTGACCCTTTAAAACGTTGATGGGTTTATTGGTTCAAGAAAATATAGCAGACAATAATTACTTTAATGAGCTTAGTTTAAAATATACATGTATGGTAAATGTTTTGTAACTGACTCATTTTCTTTATTAGAATGTGATTGAAGCTTGACACCTGCCGTCTACATTGTAAATTCTTCAAGTGTTAGCATTCTATTATAACTGGAATAATTAATTGATTGCTGTTCATCGCACGCCATAATATTCATTTGTTACAATATTCAATTTGTTTTAAGATAGAAATAATGAAATCTACATTGCTGCCTTATCCCTATAAGTCAAATTTCAAACATACTATCCTCTGATCATCATCCTTAACATAAGGAATTTAAGTTCATAATAAACCTTACATAGCAATATTATAACAAACAAGTGTATTTTCAAGTATTCTGATGTCTTTTCAAAGAACTGAGTAATGTTATTATTCTTAATCAGAAAATCGGTTGATTTTACTAAACCAGTGTACTGTTGTAGTATGACGCTCATATTAACAGATCATTATTGTTTCATGAAAACAAAACTATCTGTTTAAAATGCCTACAACAACTGGTGTCTTCGCGCGAAGAGTGATTGCGAAATGAGTCAGCTCCAATGGAACCTGTAAGACAAAAGTTTTAAGAAAACAAATGGTATTATCTTCATACTTAGAACATGTAGTCGGGATAAATCACGTGCAGTTTATGTTGCAACAATAAGTTAAAACTCATGCTGCTACATATCATGTACATATATCAGAATATTAAGCGATGATTGGTACGCACGAGTTCATTCAAATGATATGGTAAAACAAGGATACAGTTAAGCTGACAAAGATCTAGGTCATACCATATACCAAAACATTGGAATGGGTATAATTGATGAACATTTTACAATAATTGAATATGATTTGTCTTGTACAATTTGAAATGATCTTTCCAAATGTGTTTATTATGTTCATAGTAGGAGGTCTCAGAAAACCAAATTACCTTCGTGTGATCTGTTCTCATGAATCTTACTTTGCGTAAAATGTGCACTAATGCAACTTTTGCTTCCAACAAAGCTAGTCTCATACCAATACAGTGTCTTGGTCCAATGCCGAAAGCCAGAAAGGTCACATTCTCTGTTGAGCATTTTCTATCCTGTGCAAACCTGTAACAAACAATTCGTACAAATTTGATAAATATATTTCATTTAGAGGTTTTAATAAAAGCAAAGTACATCTATGATTGTTTCAGACATTCGACTAGTATACAAGCTCCAATTGTAATAAGACTGCTTCCCTACGATTTTGAGCGTCATTGATTAACTACTATCAAATAAACAAATGGACAGCACTCTGATAGAGGGATTCAACGTTTGAATACATTGTTCAGTCTAAATGTCATTCAGCAGTAAATCGCTGCAAATTTGACCTTCTCAGACAGAACAACCTGGACATTTTCTGCCTGACCAGAAAGTCATAATTTGGAGACATATAGCCGAATATGTTTTCATCGGAAACAGAACTGTATACGGACAAGACTTCATAAAAAAAGGACTGCAAATACCACTATTTATCAGAATGATTACTAAAATACAGAATAATACAGGTGTGTATCTGTATACCTGTCTGGATCAAACTTTTCTGGATTTTCGTAGTGTTCTGCATTGTAATGAATATTCCAAACAGGGATCTGGATTGATGACCCCTTGGGTATGGTGATTCCATCCATTATCATAGTCTCCTTAGTGACTCTGATCAGTCTAAAAAGAACAAACAAACAAAATAAAATTGGTTCAATTTACATTTAATGAACTTCATTTGCATCAAAGTAATATACATGTAAATGAAATATTCCATGAGCGATTGAAGTATTGCCCGACCTTATTCACGGATATATTCGGTTTACTTGACCACACATGTGTCGTATCTATGTGTATTTTTTTTAGATTCATAGGTGAAAAACAAATGTTGGATATATTACTTAGAAAATTGTTCACTATAGATTTATATGATAAATGTATTTAGCGAACCTGTGTACTGGTGGATAACATCTTAATACTTCATGAACAAACTGGTCCAGATACTTCAACTGTCCAATATTTTCATACGTTGGTTCATCCTATAATGGAAATTAAATAATCTAGCAACGCTTAGAAACGTTTTACAACCACATTGATTGTACTGAACCAAGCCATCTTAACCCTTTCAGACGGTAAAACACAGGAATCAAGAGCCGCTGGTTAGAGAAAACCAGCGGCGCACATATTTTTCACCATGACAATAGACATGAATATTACACCAAACGTCATCATTGTCTCCTACTTGTGATGTACACTTCACATTGGAATGACGAACGTGATGTATGAAAAGGAACTGAAACAGGCCATATTGCTGGATGACTAAGAAAACTGCGTATTTAGAGTCGGCTATGCATCTCCGAAATGCTAAAATACCAGGTCACCAGAATGACTCAATAGTCTTCCGGATGACAAATACTCTACATCTTAAACTACCAACTACACAATCATTGAGATTGCACTTTTGGTTGCATCCATATTCGTACAATCACAAGTAATATATGCATGGTAATTCTGTGTTGATTGTTATAGTTTTCTCTTTTGTTCATTTGAAAACGATTATTGAGACCCGTGTTCAGCTTCAAAGAAAATGGAATAACAGTTATCAAACGCATACCACGTGTAATTACAGACTACATGTACTTCTAAATAATCTTTTCCTTAATACGTTTCCAGCTATTGAAAAATTACAACTCCAAAAATATGCTTTCTGCGTCTAACCTTGCCTATATATTTCTGTATTTCAGAGTACAATTTTTCATCAATTTCTGGATGTAAAGCTAAAACGTATGATCCATATCGTAAGAAGCTTGCTGTTGTTTCAAAACCAGCCAAGAAAAACACAAACGCTTGTCCGTTTATCTCATTATCGCTCAGTTCTTAAAGAATTGAAAAATGGTCTAGGTATTAAAAAACAGTAAAAGTTTTCAACTTGTTGAAGAAAAAAGTCGAGCTTGAATATCATATCAAACAAAATAAAATATCAACATGTATTCGTTGTGATTTTTTTTTTATATTTGTATTCCGAGTTCGCCCTTTGTACGGCGATATTTACCGAACACGCTCATTGCAGTGAAAGAATTAAGGAATTTTAAAGGTTTACATGTAGTTAGAAATATTGTTAATATGAAGTTATCCGAATAAAAATTCAGGGTTTGAATTAATCAGCCATTCTCAAATACAAACTTATAGTTGTCCCTTTTTTCGTTGAATATGAATCGTGTTCGTCTCGCATACTTTCATCAAACTCAGCGTCTATCAGAAGTTGCAGGAAATCAACTTTACTCTACATGCATCAATATAATGAACTATTAGTAAAAAGTTTGTATGAGTAATACGACAATCATACTCGTTAAATTTCATATGTACATCGGTAACCAGGGTGCTAGGCTCTTCATATTTCAGACAATGTTTGGTATACAGGAAAAACTGGTATTAAGATCACTTTTAGAACTACAAATGCTTGATATTTAGGTGATCACGTTATCGAGATGATATAACCAACTATAACGAAATAACTAACAGACGAAATAAAGAAAGAACTATTGAAAAACATCCTGAAAACTGTGATCTTCTAAGAGATGTTATACTGTATTTACATTCCCCTGATCAGAAAATAAAACACTTTAATCATAAGAATGTGTACAGTTTTTGTTTGCTAGTCGTTTTGATGAGATTTCATCAAGCACATTTAACATTCATGCTCAAATAAAGAGAAACAAATATCTACCATTTTATTCTTCCTTCTGTCATCAATAAGAGCTTGGCCAACATCTTCATAGAATTGAATAGATTTCTTTGGAAATGGTGAAATACCAAGTCGATAAAGAATTCTACCAATGCCTGGTGCAAGTGCTGATAAGATAAGTACACATCTTATGAACATTTGCCTTTCTATTGGACGATATTCCAGATTTATTCATTTATATTCTGGAACTTTTACGTGGAAAAACTTTCTTCGTTTGAAAGAATTATTGTGAAATTATATCAAAATGTATTAAAGGATATGTTGGGAAATACTTCAAGCGTTAGTCACGCAGCTGACGATAAAATACAATAACGCCATCGGGTTGGAAATCCCCACGAATTTTGTAATATATTTTTCACTAATAGATATTTTTACTGTAGAATAAATAAAAGCTTTTATTATGAAATAAAATTACATTTGCATACGTTTGATTCTGTGACAGAAACAATATTCATTTTAAAAATATATTTGTATTCCGAGTTCGCCCTTTGTACGGCGATATTTACCGAACACGCTACGAAACATACTGATATCGCGCGATTCCTTCGGAATCATACTTAAGTACAACTTTACTGAAGTACATTTTCAATAATATCGACAACACTAGCATCTATGAATAACACAACTTCTGTTGTTGTTGTTGTTTTTTACAAATTAGCATAACGAATTGATTCGCGTGCAACAAACGGCAAACAGCAAGTAACAGATAGCGGTAAATAATTGTCTGACGTGATTTGTACCATAAAGATTCGTCGATACTTTTTTAATCATTCTTTAAATCAATACATAGTTCAAAGGGTGCACCAACAGAATCGTGTGCTGTGGATAGCAGTATTGTGATATGTGCTAAATAATACAGATTTACCTGAGATGATAACGGCTACGAAAGCCAATGGTCTGATGGAAAAGACAGGATCCATGTTTTTCACGAACGGATCGTTTCGCTGTTTCTGTGAATCAACATCTAATCCGAATACAGTCGAAGCAATCGCATCCATTGTAAAATTCACGAAATATCTGCAAATTGAACATTTTGTCGGCATAAATATTGATAAAATTAACATTAATGGCAAAAAATCAAAATGCAATTGGTATTGTAATTTATATAATTATTGATGTCACAGTTAATTATTTCACTTAATTAAGTCAGTTACATATGATTAAGCAATTAAGTTCTCTTAATGCTGTCCAAAATAAATACAATATTCTATTTCATAACGTGCATTATTTCCCGATTATTGAAAACATAGTCACATACTCTCTCACAACGACGTTCTGTTCCCCAGCAAGAGCACCGAGATTATCAGCCAGTGTTTCAGCACATTTATTGATAGCAGGAATCATCTGCAATGTACAAAAGCATTCATAGACATACACCAGACAAGTGCATACAAAACATCCTACTTTCTCCAAAATACGACCTTCCTCCAAATCCCCTAACTCGAAAGTAATCTATCCAAATACATAGGACCATATGAAATAGAGTTTCCCTGAAGGTACGGACTTGGAACAGTCTATGGCAAAACTTGGTGATCTGTGTATCATCGCTTTAACATGATCAATATTTAGTTCCTCTAGAAACAAATATAATGGTAAATACCCACTGCAAGACATTGGTGTCCAAGAATATAAAAGCTATGCACGAGTAGAAAACGAACATGACTTTTGTTAATTCGAGAAATCTATCAAGTCCATTCTTTGAGCGTTATTTCTCTTACTTTTTTATTCGTTTATATCCTTGTACCTGGAAACAATATTTTTGACAAATAGCAACCGTGAGAAAAACTCGTGCGAATGGCGCAAAACACTTCGGCAAAAAACGAAGATCCGCAAAATGGTCAGTACATTTACTTTTCCATTTTTTATCCTTGTATTATGTTTACAAATCAGACAAATTTTATAAGGATAATTTATGTAAAATGAGATGAATCATTTCAAACCCTGGTTGTTGACTGCATAGAATATTATGATGATTACTTTTTTTAGTTTGCCAGCGCTAAATGTTGGAGTAATGATTTGTCGTGTCCTCTTCCAGGATTGTCCCTGCATAAAGAATAGTCCATTACTAAGCAACTTTGGTAGATTCCCACTATGCTGAAAATTATAATGTTTTAATTTCAATAGTCACTTACAGATATTCTTTTATTTCAACCACTGTATAATTCATATACAATTCATACGTCTGTATGAATTGTTTTGACACTTCTGGCATTGATGTGTGGCGCATTGTCCAAATTTACCTCATCTTCTACACATTACTTATATTACGAAAAGTATCACGATCATCTAGAAGCGACGCCATGAGTCATTACTGCAGTTTTGTCTCCATATTATAATGCTCATATTTGGGTTGAAATATATCTCTGTTGTGTTCATGAATATTGTATGTATATAGGTGTAAAGTTGAAGGATTAATTCTGTTATAACAAATAGGAGATTTAGTATATTTAGCATTTCTACCACAGTGTCCATCAATATTTTGGCAAAACGATTAACTAAGATCATTGTTAATATCATATTAATGAACTTGTTGAGTGAACTTGCACATACTTAAATTCTTTTCTGCATACGCGTTCAGTTTGCCAAATAAAGTTAAAGTTAATTTTTACATCTAAAGAAATTTCACTTAAAAAACAAATACTAACAGCTCTGTCGGTAAAATTGGAAAAGTCTTTTACAAGTATAGACTTGATAATGTTCAAGTCAGACACAACAATAGTTGGTCGGAAACCATTATACATCCTGAAACAACCAACATAACACATACATCAAACACCAATAAAGTATCAAATCCAGGTTCTTTCTGTTTTTGATGATCTGACAATTAAAACCGCGAAAATGTAAACGGACCAATACAAGTTATAAGGTGTAATTTGTTCGATTTAAATCATTAATAGACAGACATGGAATCAAGAAATGGGTGGAGAAATTATTGATTGTCCAAGTAAAAAGTGCGGTAAATGTCCGAATACAACGATCAACACAGACATACAAACATCGGGCACACTGGCAATTTAATGAATTTCAACGAATAGAAGTTTTGGCTCCTTGATTGCCAAGGGCATCATGTTTAAAAGACTTATCGTTAAATTTAAGATCAATATCACAATCAGTGTCATTTACCACACTACATCAGACACTAATATATTTTTAGACGACGTTAACTAACCTCTCAGGAAAGTTAATTCATTCTTCTGAAGTAAAATAAGTACAGATTGTTTCTTGCGGCGGGATACATTATCTGTGAACCACAGTCGGCGAGCTACTAGGACTATAAGCTAGTTTCCCCACAAGTGTAAACATTTTAAATTGTACAATATTATTAATATCAATTTAGACGAATGAGCGAGGAAAAAAATATACCTTTGTTAACGGACGGAGAAAACTTGTTTTCTGAATTTGCCAAAAAAACGAACTCCAATATTTACAAAGTAAGCTTGAGAGAAGGGAATAATTGCAGTGTTGAAATAATGCCATTTTCATTAGCACAAGATACATACCCATAAACCTTTCCATACTTCTTAAACCATTCTTCATCAGTATTTTGCTTCCCCTGAAAGCGGAAACAATACCAAACATATTTGTATAAAATGAATCTATTCAGTGTATTTGCAATTCAAATGTTTTTTTCCAAAGACACACGAAGCTGCGAATGAAAACACCGCCTTCTGTTTGCGATAAGAATGACAATGTAGAAGAATTTACTTAGTCAATGTATAGTTAGTTTAAAAAATCCAAACTCCCGTCTGATGGTCTGTCTGATAGAAGCGATACATGTAATGCATTTATAACTTACTCGGATGAATTGTTGTAGAAGGTTACCAAATATTGGCCAAGGTGTCGGCCCTGGGATGCCAAAACGACGTAACTTGGTAAAATGTAGATATAAATAGCTGTAAATTATAATATATCGTAATCAGTTACCTATTAGATGCCTGTTGGTCAAAGCAACTACAGTTTATAACACATATCCTTTTCGCTTTTTTATGAAAACAAAATAATGGACAAATTTGTGTTTTTTGGTTCAGAAAAGGGCATTACTGAGACATGCCTGACTTTTTTTACAGATCAGCATTTAGAAATAGATAAGTTTTACAATTTTCCCGAGCATTCCTTCTGAAGCATTACAGCAAGAGGGAGGTTCCCGTAAAGCGCTCAAAATTCAGAAGGAATGTCTTGACCTACGCTGGATGTCGCCACTTCCGCCAATCGAAAATATAATAACCCAACGGCAAGGCTATTGAAAGTGGCCAATATTCCTCAATATTCCTACAATCAGTACTGCACATTATTGTATGCGTACACGTGCTCAGATTTACATTTTGGGTTACAAATGTGCCAGCTATTGTGATAAATCAACAAAATTAACATTGATCTGGATAAATATTTTGCCATGCAAATTGTACGAATCGTGCTAAAGCTTAAAATTCATGTAATCATGTCAAACCTTTACAGCTAGATAAAAGATAATTACGGTATATTTTAAACTGTACTTACATAAGAATGAGTGTAAACAAGAGAACAAGAAACTGGCTTGAAATCCACAGATGTGTATCCATTTCACTCGAAATCATGTGTCGTCTGGTGGTCAATAAGCGTCCTTGTTATCACAATCGTTTATATGAGTATATCATTTCTAATTCAAGGTCATTTTATCGTTGTCAGCCAGTGAGCGCGCACTACATATCAGCTATGAGTGTTTTCTAACGTGCTCTCGGCATACATTAATACGTGATGGAAGATCTAAAACGACCGTTTTGCGAGGCCAGTTGTCGACTGTATCTTAATCTTGTGAAACGTTATCTAATTTGAGGTACTTATAGTCAAGTACAATTTTAAAAAAAAATGTTAAAATTGCTCACGAAACCAAATTTATTTATTTGATTTTCCAAAGATTAATGTACTGTGACAGATAACCTAGTCACTCTGTGATAGTATGTTGATGTACCGACAACACTTTAAAAACGGGTCACAGTTTTATCTCTTTTATCTGAAGCAGTTGCATGGATGTATGTTTAGATATCCTTCTGAAATATGAGTATTAATAAATATTGATATGTTTGGTTTTATTATCTCACAAATAATTACTATGTTTGTATTGTATTATTGTTTCTTGGGGATATAAATGTCTATTAGTGAAGTAAAATGTTTTATCACAATCTTTTGTATTTTGTATTTGTAAAATGCAAAAGATTGTGATAATACATTTTACTTCACTTAGCGCATTTTTGGTGTGTAAGCTTTCACCTAAAACATGGGAAAGCTTGACGAAATGCCAATACATTAACGATAAGGAACACGTGATAAAGTCCATCTGCTATTTTCAGTTTTACCTGGCCTACAGATAAATTACTGTACATCATGGGGAAATTCAAACAGTTAAAAAGTCATTTTGTAATATAAGTACAATATTTTCCGAGGTATGAGCACAATTTCGCATCTTTCTTCTTTATATAGTTCATTATGTTGAATTTTATCTTCTCACTTCCCTGATCGTTACAAAAGTATTACTATCGGTCCAAATGTTATAATACTTCGTGTATTAACATAGAAGGAGACTTGTATATTCCCTTAACCATGTTTTGAAGAACAAATCAGTATATGGGTATATAAGAGGCTGAGATTTCAGTGTCAAATCGTGAATCAATATTTTCACATTTAACTTTGATATAGTTACTAATTTACACGTATACATAAACGTATATATATTAAACGAATTCATTATAATTAAGCTTTATTTTTGCACTCTTAAAACTTATTTACAATAAAAGAGGTGCGAAAAGCAAGCGTTAGAAAGTAATCACTAAAGTAGAATCTTAAAAAACGTCTATCAGACTCTTAAGAAAAACTGTGAAAGTATAAAAGTTAGTTGGAAATCATTTTAAGATTTAATTACAAAATCATTCGTCGGTTTGATTCAAAGTATTATTTTGTTTGCTAATTACCGCGTTGTCTCTCGTGGTCCATAATTGTACTTACTCGATATAATATAACGATTCATATTATAAATTCTTTCTATTACTCGCTAATGTTATCTTGTACATAAAATCTTCGAACATTTTTTTCTTAACTATGACATCCTATAAGTCCCTTCGTGCTAAAAAGTATGTCGATTACATATTATTAGATGAAGGGAGTCCTGTCTCTCCGGTAATACGTACAAACAAAGAAAGAACTACTTAAAAATCCACTTATAGGGATACTTAATCGTGCTTCAAATAAACCAACCACATGTCTGATATCATAAATTGGGATATTAAATCATGGGGAGTCACTATTGTGTTTCCTGTATATTGTATGTATCTATGATATAATAAATATTATTGTTGCAAATTCTTCATCGAGTTGTGATCTATAATCGCGAAACTTGTTACAACAGATAAATACTGTATATGAATATATTGAGATCTGAAAAAATCGTTGAAACGTAAGAAAATTTTCAAATGAAAAAAAAATCGAAAACTTTCAATAGAAATAATAATGAAAATGTATTTGTCTATTTAAATTACCACAACTACAATCAAAGTCCAATTGAATAAAACTTAAATGAACTGAATATAAATTGGAAGAAAATTTATAAAATACTGGCAACTTCAACTATAGATACAACACTCAGAAGTTTTGAAAATGAAATTCTTACTATGATGATTGCAACAAAAACAAATATTTATTTGATTATTAAATAGTAAATCCAAATCTTTGCGAATTTTGTGATATAGAATCGATCGAACATTTGTTCTATGACCCTCATTATCCATAAATACTTTGAAGTTACTACATATTTGATAATCAAACAAGTGAATCCTTCGTGATACAGTTACAAAAAATCGCACAGACCAGAATTTAATAATTATACACATGCATTAATAATTATTGGTTACAATCGTTCTAGTTAGTATTTTACACCCAACAGTTTTTAGTGTACAATCTATTGTTGATGTAGTCGAGATTTCGTGTGTTTTCCGGTCTATAATAAGTTAACAAATTAAGATTTGATTCCAATAGAACTTTGACAGTATATCTGTTTTTAAGCGATTGTGTAATTACTGATATCCACTATATTTGAAACCGGGATACACCTTAGACTTGATAATTATATTGTAGGATCGGATTCGAAATTCTGCAAGCAACAGACGATGTCTCGTAGATGAACTAACCCATGTAAAAATGTTCATTGTGTACGTGATGCCATATTCGCTAACTCACCAATATCAGACGGGAATTTGTAATATAATGGTTTTGTTCAAAACACACAGCTTACAAACATCAGACTCCAATGTCAGTGGTAGAGGTTTCAGATGAGGAATTCTTTTACTAGACACCACTAAAGTCCATTTTTAATTCCGATTTAACATATGAAACATTCTCTGGAATAAAATGAGATTACATAATTATTTCCTCATATTTCAGCCACAACCTCGACTACGCCCACAACGCCGAGCACACCAACAGCAACGGCCAGTCCCACAACAATAACCCCACCCGCAACGCCGACTACAACCATAACACAGACCACGCCCACAACGTCGAGCATGCACGCAGAGCCCACTCCCGTTACACCAAGCTAATATCAACAAGTATTTTATGGAAGAATAGATAGTTATAAGCGCAATATCTCATTATACAATTAGTGGCAAATGAAATCTTGTGAACTGGTGTTCATCAATTCATACGCTTTATATGATCGTATCAATAACAATAGTCCATACAAATATATCTTTAAATTCAATAGCGTGAAGAATGGTTGGCCCGTATTTCCTCAAGACCACTGTTGGTTTGCTCTGTTCATAACTATACCAGCACTTGCTTTGTAAGTGTGTTTTGACTGTTGTGAGTATTGACTGAATAAAACTTACCTATTATATATGAAAGAAATTTTTATCCAATGGGTGTGTTAATTTTGCCCCCACTTTCCTTAAGTCAGCAAAGTTCAGGATATTAGGGCTATTTCGATATACCAAGAAATATTGAAAAACATGTCAATATTATTATTGCATTGGTACATAGAGGTTTCAATTTCACATGATTATTTCAGTGCCCAACTGGTCTGACACAGGTTTTTAGTCGGCTAACAAGAGAAATCTTTATCTGTAACTTGTCCTATCATTCAAGATAAGACAATAACAATGTATGAACCAGCAATTCTAGTGTATTATTTCTACTTTGTTTTTATGTGACTTATTGTTTAATGCCGTTTTTCAACAATTTTTCAGTTATATACGGCGACCGGTTCACCTAACCAGTTTTCCTGGACTGTATACTAACCAGTACTAACTTACCTTTCCACAAGGTAACTTCTCCACACATGTAGGAAATTCGACATTTTTGTCAAATTTTCATGGAGGGGTATGTCATGTCGCGACCGGGATTCGAACCCGGATTTCCGGATCACAAGTTCAACGCACTAACCACTGGACCATGGCCAATAATAATAACAACAATAATAATGCAAAAATAATTATTGGTTGCAATCGTTCTAGTTAAGTATTTTATACCCCAAATTTCTCAGTGAATTATCTATTGTCTGTGTCGTCGGTATTTTGTATGTTTTCTAGTTCATAATGGGTTAATATATTAAGTTTTGATTCCAACAGAATTTTGAGAGATCATACGTTTTTTTAAGCGTTTGTGTAATTAATGATATCCACTATAATTGACACCGAGAAAGACCTAGGACTAAGGAATAATGTTGCAGGATCGGGTTTGAGACTCTGCAAGCAAGAGACGATGCCCCGTAGATGTGCTAAACCTATGTAAATGATTGTTGTGTGTGTGATGTCTATTAGCTAACTTTTCTAAAGGAGAGTACATTTTTTCCAGCTCATCCACCATGACTTAAGACCAAAATGATTTTGTGTAGACTAATAAGTATGCATGAAAATTTCTGTTTCTGGTGGAATTTATCCATTTTTGAATTGCATATATTGACCCTACAGTTAATTTTATCAACTAGTAGGCGTTTTTATTGTTGATAGTCTACTTTCATTTTGTACATTTATCTTATTACATAGGTGACCAGGTGTGCATGATGAGTCACATGGCCAAAATTTAGACGGCGTTGTGGGTCTTTTTTCAGTACAATGTTTATCTTAGCTAAGATATTAAAGTTACAGCAGCGTCTGTGAATCGGTCTTATTTTTAAGTTTGTCGTTAGTTCCACAAAATATTATTTCAGCTAGGATATGTTTGTAGAACCAGCCCCGAGGCACTGGCTTGCACATGTTGTTTTGACTTGCATCAAAAGGTCGTGAATGGTGCCTAAAGCGCATTCACAAATGTAAAACTTTGTTTTGTGAAAATCATGTGCTAACTTTAAAAACGTATTCATTGTACTTGAATGTGCATTATTATTATTAATATTATTGGCGGGATACTCATTGAAGTTTGCTTATTCTATTCGTAGACCTTTTCCGTATTATTTTGAGTTACTATAACTATTTGTACATAAATTTTCACAAAAAAGTAACACAAAAACGATTATTGGAAATTGTATTCTTAACTAAATCAAAGCACCATAAGTACATGTTGGAAACAGACCAAATTTTTAATCAGATCCAATGGACCAACATTATGTTTGATTTTTGTTGTCTGCCACAACTTCTCTCGTTTGGTGTGAATTCTTTGCGTGTTTTCCGGGTTATTATCACAATTCTTGTGATCACTTCTGTTAAGTAGAAAGTAACAGTGATCTCCGTAGATGCGCTACATGCAAAAATCCCTTCACCACACAGATAAAGGAAATGTATTGTGTTTTGTTGTCCGGTTGTAAACTAAATTGCAGTAAAGTGGGTTGCTGCATATCAGACTGTTTTCTATTGCATTATATAAAATTCAAAGTCGTTGTTTTAACAGGCTTTCAGACATATCAGAAAACGTGCAGTTAAACCTAACAGGTGTATACTAACCAGTACTAACTTACCTTTCCGCAAGGTATCTTCTCCACACATGGAGGAAATTCGACATTTTTGTCAAATTTTCATGGAGGGGTATGACATGTCGCGACCGGGATTCGAACCCGGATTTCCGGATCACAAGTTCAACGCACTAACCAGTGGGCCATGGCCAATAATGATAACAACAATAATAATGCAAAAATAATTATTGGTTGCAATCGTTCTAGTTAGTATTTTATACCCCAAATTTCTCAGTGAATTATCTATTGTCTGTGTCGTCGGTATTTTGTATGTTTTCTAGTTCATAATGGGTTAATATATTAAGTTTTGATTCCAACAGAATTTTGAATGATCATACGTCTTTTTAAGCGTTTGTGTAATTAATGATATCCACTATAATTGACACCGAGAAAGACCTAGGACTAAAGAATAATGTTGCAGGATCTGGTTTGAGACTCTGCAAGCAACAGACGATGCCCCGTAGATGTGCTAAACCTATGTCAATGATTGTTGGGTGTGTGATGTCTATTAGCTAACTTTTCTACAGGAGAGTACATTTTTTTAGCTCATCCACCATGAGTTAAGACCAAAATGATTTTGTGTAGACTAATACGTATGCATGAAAATTTCTGTTTCTGGTGGAATTTATCCATTTTTGAATTGCATATATTGACCCTACAGTTAATTTTATCAACTAGTAGGCGTTTTTATTGTTGATAGTCTACTTTCATTTTGTATATTTATCTTATTACATAGGTGACCAGGTGTGCATGATGAGTCACATGGCCAAAATTTAGACGGCGTTGTGGGTCTTTTTTCAGTACAATGTTTATCTTAGCTAAGATATTAAAGTTACAGCAGCGTCTGTGAATCGGTCTTATTTTTAAGTTTGTCGTTAGTTCCACAAAATATTATTTCAGCAAGGATATGTTTGTAGAACGAGCCCCGGGGCACTGGCTTGCACATGTTGTTTTGACTTGCATCAAAAGGCCGCGAATGGTGCCTAAAGCGCATTCACAAATGTAAAACTTTGTTTTGTGAAAATCATGTGCTGACTTTAAAAACGTATTAATTCTACTTGAATGTGTATTATTATTATTATTATTGGCGGGATATTCATTGAAGTTTGCTTATTGTATTCGTAGACTTTTTCCGTATTATTTGAGTTACTATAACGATTTGTACATTTTTTTCACCAAAAAGTAACACAAAAACGATTACTGGAAATTGTATTCTTAGCTAAATCAAAGCACCATAAGTGCTTGTTGGAAACAGACCAAATTTTTAATTAGATCCAATGGACCAAAATTATGTTTGATTTTTGTTGTCTCCCACAACTTCTCTCGTTTGGTGTGAATTCTTTGCGTGTTTTCCGGGTTATTATCACAATTCTTGTGATCACTTCTGTTAAGTAGAAAGTAACAGCGATCTCCGTAGATGCGCTACATGCAAAAATCCACTTCACCACACAGATAAATGAAACGTATTGTGTTTTGGTGTCCGGTTGTGAACTGAATTGCAGTAAAGTGGGTTGTTGCATATTAGACTGTTTTCTTTTGCATTATATACAATTTAAAGTCGTTGTTTAGGCTATCAGACATATCAGAAAACGTGCAGTTAAACTAAACAGGTGGTTTTAATGCTAGCGGTTAAATATGATGTACACATAGCTTATTTGTCTTTCCCTTCAGCACAAGTAAGACCAGCTTTGTTTTGCATTTCCGCATAACTAGCTACAAAATAGCTCGCAAAATGTACGTTGCAACCATTTCCATTCGGATTTTCTTAAGACAGAAATAAATATGCTGTCGAAAAAGGTAAGCTTTCTTGCATAACTATAGCTGTTACAAAATTTTGAGTTGATACCTCAATCAAACATGGAAAGGATTACAGTGCATTATTGCGCATTTAATTTAAATATTTATTGCAACAATCATGACAGATACGAATATGGCGACTTTTAAAATATGCAACTGTTTTGTTTTGTTATTCATAATAGGTAATTTCTTTGAATAATCAGAAATGATATCAGACCATACATTTATTATAATTTTGGGTATTATAACACGTTTTATAAAAAAACTTTGAATTATTAAAAGCTACCTTTTCATTGCTGTGTGAAACAAATCACTTCATTTATTCGTTCCTCAATTTTTTATGTATTTGAAAGTGTTTAGTTTAGAGCGGACTTGTACATTTATACATACTGATGAGGAGAATTTTTTTTAAAAAAAAAAACATATCTACATTCCTAGAGAAAGTGTGCGAAATTACCGAGGAACTGGAAATACAGTAGCTGCAGAGTAACCACAAAAAAATAACAAAAATTGAGAAAGTTTCAATATAAAAGAATAAATTCAGCATATCGAAAAGTTAAAATAATTGTCACTGCAAAATGCTGGTGTATAATTATGATTGCATCCTTAGTTCAATGTAATGTTTAACGCGCTAAATACTAGCTATGCTAGCTGCACCGCGAATATAAATTCGAGTAGAGCCTTATTTTATAGAAACATTACTGAGTTTAAATTTCGACCAAATCTCAACACAGTAAATGTTTCAAAATACCATAAAGAATTGACTTGATTAAGAGTTTCTCAATGTAAACTTCGTATCGAGACAGGTCGAAGGACTAAACCTAGTTTACTAGAAAACAAAGAACATGCATGTCATAATAAAATGAAAGATGAGCATCATTTTGTCTAAAATACAGCCTTTATAATTATCTTCGGCATTAAGTACAAGTTTGTGGAACTTATTACCAAATAAATGAATAATCTCTAAAGGATTTAGCTCCAAATATATTTCATGCCTTTGAATAAAGAAATCAAATGTTATTTGGTGAGGCATCCTAACGAAGTTGACATTTATAAGATAGTTACATAAGTTCACTTTATTTAATTATTTATTTGTAAGTACATGTATAGATGGATGGAAATAAATGTACGTACTTGTGTATGTACATGAATTTAGTTGTTTATCTGTTGTTTTAACACTTCTTTTTGATGTTTATGGTGTCATTACAAATATTGTTCATTATGTTGTCATTGAACTTTCGTTTCGTCAAAGATGATGTCGAATTGAATGAGTTCTGACGATATTTCATTTAAGATCAAATAACAGATTTTTTTCTTTATTGAAGATTTTATGTATGTATGTATGTATGTACGTATGTACGTATGTATGTATGTATGTGTTATTATTATTATAGATTCAGATTTGAAATATATCTACATGCAAAAGTGCTGAACTGTAATATGCCTTATATAGGTTACAATAAACAAGCAGGAAAAATGAAAAATAAAAGAAGAAAATACCGAGGATATAAAAAAGAATACCATTTATGACATATCTTACTACAAAATGACAATTGCATTGATATGGCATAAAAGGTGATATTACTCATAACAAAGGAATCATTGTAGCATTATATAATTTGTGTGGAAATGTCGTTTTTAAATGTATTACTGCATTATTAACAATACTGATTTCATGTTTATAATTTGCCTTATTGCAAAGCCCTCTTTATTTTAATGTGTGTATTCATTTTGTTTGCTATACCACTGTATTATACAATCTATCCATGTGTTACATGCCTTACGGGATTGCTTCTAAGTAAACTTATCACACTTAAACTTACCATCAAACTGTTCGCAACTCTCAAACATGCAATTCCCGACATACCAGTAAATCATGATGATAAAGACATTAATCTAAACATTGCTATGAAGTCAAGTCTATATTTTTTAGTGAAAAGTCTGTAAGCAATGCTAACAAGAGGGCCAAGATGGCCCTTTTTCGCTCACCTGAGTAAAAATTGCAACATCTATGGTTTTCCTGTGATTTGACCTGGTGACCTAGTTTTTAACCTGAGTTGACCCATGTTCACATTCAATATCATTAAAACAAACATTCTGACAAAGTTTGGGGAAGATCCAATCAATGCTGTAACTTCTAGAAGGTTAACAAAGTTTTCAGGAAATTTACCTATTCGCCTAGTTGTGACCCCAGATGATCCATGTTCGAACCTGTCCAAAACATCATGAAAACAAACATTTTAACACAGTTTAACAAAAATCCAATCAAAACTGTGGCGTGTAGAGGGTTATCAAGGTTGTTCAATTATTTGACCTGGTGACATAGTTTTTGACCCCAGATGACCCATGTTCGAATTTGTCCAAGATATCATTGAAACGAACATTCGCTGAAAGGTGTAAACACTAGAGTGTTAACAACCCCCAAGTGTGGACCACGGACGACTGACTGATCACTATAGCTCACTGAGCATTCATAATATCCCAGCAGAGGTTCTTAAGAGAGAATTATCATTGTCAGTTTTTTTTATATATATTATTCAACAAATATTTTGACAAAGGACTGATTCTTACAAACTTAAATCATCTGCACTGGGTTCCCCAGATTTGTTGTCGTATCGTGGTTTGCAATGTGCGAACTGTATAGCTGTGCTTCAAATGACGGTCCTACTTCTGCTGAATGAAATGGGAAGTTATCAGACAAACACTTGAAAATGGATTTAGAAAAGATCGCAGTACTATTGATAATATTTCAGCTCATAATTCCATTATTGTCACCACTCAAAGTTCAGATTGTCAATTTTTTGTGCATTCATCGACTTCAAGAAAGCTAAGATACAATAAATGAAAATATTTCCTATGGAAATAATATTACATTCTAATAATCGCTCTATGGCCTGTACGAACTTGACAATTTTAAATGAAATACAATACATGGTTACCGTATACATGTAGTTGAAACCGAAAATCTATTTCCATATACAAAAAAAAATCGAGAACAACTAATTCGAACTAAATTCGATTTTTATGTGTAAAAAAGGATGAGCCTCGGGACTTTATTTTTATGTCGATATAAGCGAGTTCAATATAACGAGTTTCGACTGTACTGTCAGTAGCTTTAGCTATTTCTGTTGACCATCTGGCGATACAGCTAAAAATTGTTTAATTACTAAGGTTATTTCAGATACAATTCAAAAATTACATAATGGTATTTATTTCTGTGTCATTAAGAAATTGGTAATACGTACGTGTTCGCTAAATACTTATTCGTTTTGTTATTTGAATAACACCAAATTAGTCCAATGTAATTCTAAAAACCAATACCAATGTCATTGTAAACATTTTGTTTTTCCCATTGATCATGACATTTTTTATTAATTCAATGATGAAACATTAGCAAAACAAACTTTTTTTGGACTGAGTGTGATAAATTGCTTTAATTTTTATACACACATATACTATTCTACACAGTCATTTCTAAATTTTCTTGCTTCTACTCAGTTATAGCACTTTCAGTTCTTTGATTTTGGTTACTTGTAACTTGTCATTGATAGAATATTATTCTTTTTAATAAAGACTCCGTCCAAGGATGTACTAGACAATATTACCTTAATCGTAAGATTAACCCGTCAGTGGTTTGGGGGCATATTACAAGGGAACGCACCCTTTTCTATTTTTATGCAACCACTTGGGACCACATTTACTAAATACAGAAACTTCGACTGAAATTATTGTAAAAGTGTGGTATACAAACGACGCCTTGCAAGTAACACAGTTTCTCATATTAATGCCGTTATATTAAACGATTTATTCTTATAGGGAATATGAATATAGTAATACACGGTATTTTATTTTAGCTATATGTCGTGATGGCTTTATTGCTTATCGTGACGGTGCCAGAGGCCTCAGGGCGAAGACGAAATTATTGGTACATCAAAACGATGAATTTGAAAGCAAGGCTAAGTAAGTTCATTCTAAATTCGATGTAGCATTTAACCCACTTAAATACTAATAAATTGAACTGCATAAATGTTAAGCTCGTTCTAAATTTACATGTTAATTACATGTGGAACAATTCGTTAGTATGCACTAGAGTTTGCAATGTTGCATTGTGTTTGTTCAACACCATTCGGTTATTTAGTATCAAAGGCTATTCACTAGACGACAAAAGATGTACAAATGAAATAAAATTAGATTTGGTTAGTCGAGAATGTTTAATATTTCGTGGCGATTATTTAACTAATTAAGCCTTTACTTGCTACAAAAGTATTTTAAGAGGCTGCATATTGAATAAAACGTCGCATAAAATATTGTATAAAAAGTTCGGTTGTGTGTTTATTTGTGTGATTTATTCATACAAAGTTGTTGTTACAGATGCTTGCACCGGTAAATTCATGTGTGATGTTTATACCAACATTAAATCATGTGGAATGAAATGCATTGACAAACATAAATGTTGTGACGGAGAACCAGACTGTAATGATCGAACCGATGAGATGAACTGTCCAACAAGTAAGCCATATGTTACAGGGATGGAAAAATATAGCTCGCCATGATATATCTACAGAAATTAACAATTTTCTGTTTTTCAATAACGGAAACAACAAAATGTATCGTAAAATAAATTGAGGTATCAAGGGTAACTATCAAAGAAATAACGATATTTGGACAACACAATTTTTTGTAAAGTTAGCATTTTTGCGTAGCATTGTGTTGATACGTCAGGAAAGTACGGTACCATTCAGTACCAATCTTTCAATTGCATCATGTTGTTAAACTCACACAGAAAATGTAAATAAGCATATATTCTTCAATGTTTCACCAAAAGCAGACGGGAATTACATAATGTAATAGTTTTGTTCAAAACACACAGCTTTCATTCATCAGATTCCAATGTCAGAAGGAAAGGCTCCAGTTGAGGTATTCTTTCCCTGGTGACATCTTAAATGTCTATATTTGCTTTATCCTCGATTTAATTTAAGAAACATTAAACACTTTTCTCTGTAATAAAATGAGATTAAATAATCATTTCCTCATATTTCAGCTACAACCTCGACCACGCCCAAAACAACGACTACGACCACAATGCCGACCACGCCCACAACACAAACCACGCAAACAACGACGATCAATGACACGTCGACCACTTCCACAACGCCGACCAGAAATAATTGAGATATATAGGCTTCGATGTCTGCTCGCATCCGTTTTCTTTTTCATTACGTGTAGACAAGGTCTTTTCCTAAGTCAATAAACATATTGTAACTGAAGCGAGATGACTCCGAGTTGTAAGAATATATATACATATATGTAGTATAGGATTTAAATTGCTCATTCACAGCAATACGGAACACTTTCCAAAGTACTTTATGTCAAAAGGAACTGGAACAAAAATGATTGAGAACAGAATATCAATAGATAACATTCTGTGAGTTATAATGCAAACAAATTGAGTGCAGCATTGCTTTCAGAAAGATAATATTACCATTAGAAACATCAAGGCAGAGGCTAGATGATTCCGACGTTACTAATAAAGGGGTTGATGTGATCGAGTTTACCCATATTTTTGTGTATGTTATGCGAGTACTATATAATCTCCATATATAATATTTTTTATTTCTCGTATATGACCTTATTATTTATAATATATATATATATATATATGCCCTTGACCCTAATTCCAGTCACACCCTAAAATCAAATTATCCTTCCTGTCCTCATATGTTAAATTCTTCTCTATTTCACCCCATTACACTATTCTTTAATAGTTGAGAGGAAACCATTTTGCTATTGTCAGTAATAGTGACCTTGACCCCAGAACAGATAAATACAATCTCAAGTTAGGTCTCAATAAAACCTTGCTAGATATCAAGTTTGGCAGGAATAAGCCATCAGACTGAGTTGTTTTCAGCATCAGTAAACTAGATTGTAATAAATTGAACCCAAGTGTATTACCAATTTTCTTGTCTTTATCTGCTATCTGATCCCAAAACTTCGATTTCAATACTTTATTCCTAACTCAAGTTATTTAGCAGAAATTGTTTTCCTACTTTTAGCAAAATGACCTTGACCCAAGAGCTCCCAAATACTACCTATAGCTTAGTCTCCATGAAACCTTACTGTATAACAATTTTGGCATCAATATGTCCATCTAAAGTTATTGAACAGAAACCAATTGTTGACAAGAACTCGCCCCAATCTAATAAACAGTCTTTAACTTTGTTCAAAACTTGGTTAAAAACACAAGGATAAGAGCTAACTTGAAAAACATGCATTCCTGTTGATAAGATAAGACAATGTTAGTACACAAAATACATACAAGAAGACGATTATCGAGTGTTTCTTAATTCATAAAATGTACCAATATCAATTGTATTTTTCATGATCTGTCTGCTTTGCTTCTACTTTTTTTGAGGACTTCACAACCAACAGGTATTGAGAGCTACATAAAAATGTAATTGAACATATCGCGTTTTATAAAGCTTAACATTCCATTGCACCAATGAGATTGTCATTCCAAATTGTCAAATCAAATCTGTGACTGGTGAACCCTTGGATTTGAGCCAATCGCCAGAAAATACTGATTAACTCCGGAATGAAATCCACCCTCTGCCTAATTATAGTCCTTGAATGAAATCCATTTTTGTAGAAACAATTAGTCAGTGATGTGATTGGCCTACAGAACTACTAGGTTAAAATTCGATGAGTATAAAGGGAATGACCAACCATGTTTTATTATTAAATTATGAAAGAGTTAATTTCCTAAACGTTTACATGAATATAGGCAAGGACGCACATCATGGAAGAATTTCATATTAGGAGTATATTAGACAACTCTGGCTTCAATATCAACAAGGATTTTATGTGAGAACAGATAGTTATAACCCCATTATCTCACAATGCATTCAGTTGAAATGAAATCTTGTTGATTGGTTCTCATCAATTCATACGCTGTACGTATACACGTATCAATAACAATAGCTCATACAAACTTATCATTAAATTCAATAGCGTGCAGACAGTTTGGCCCGTATTTTCTCAAGACCACAGTTGGTTTGCTCTGTACATAACATAAAATATCAATACCAATACTTTCTTTGTAAATGTGTTTTGAATGTTAAAATCTGTGTTATCTTTAAAGTACATTTAGGTCATACAATGGATTGTGTCAATAATCAAACACACACTCAATATTTGGTCTTTCATAAATATTGCACAAGGAAAATCCAAGAGAGGGTACAAATCTCATTTGGACAAAACAAAAATGCAAATAAATAGGCACTCAGATTTTATTTTCAATGGTTAAATAAGAATACATAATACATATAATAGTAAAAAAGATAGAGAGATATGCTTCACTGGTGAACATGGATAAGTGAATGGTATATAATGAATATCCATGGTAATTTTGCATGTCTGAAAATGAGCACAACAGTTTATATTGGTAATACGAATTTGTCTAAAAAGAAGCACTGGTATCATTAACTAAGATAATCAAACAAAAAAATCCTATAAACACACATTCGGGCACCAGGCAACTTAAAGTGAAAATTTCCATACCCAAAGGTAATGACATTTATCTCATTTCATGGGGCAAAAGAAATGATGATCTCATATTTTGTTAATTACCATATATTTGATAGACATTGGTGATTTTTTAAAACCTTCATGGTTTTACTGCATCGTTTATAGATGTATTTTGTTTCAAATATTGCAATGGAAAAAATATAGAAGAGTGATCTCCATATTAAACACAAAATCGATCTTAATTAGCATTAAATGAGACATACAGTGCAAAACGACACAACTAACAACATAATGCTAAATACTTGACAAGATGATTCTAACAAACCAGTACGAATGAATCAGTAATGCACAAAGTGCCTTATGCAGTGGAGATTTGTACACAGTTTATTGCATTAAATTGACAAACCACGCCGTAACAGTTCATCCAAAAGACTGTCAGACATCAACCATACGGCCAAAAAATTGACGAGGTCGATTGAAATTTAGAGAATTAATGGCCCTCACGCCCTGTAAAATTCTATAATTTTATTTGTTTGTTGTGAACATTTAGGTAAATTCATGTATTATGATCCATCCAGTAATATCATATCCAGTCCAGCCAGTAATGTTTTCAAGTTTGTCAGTCCTCAGATCAAACAATAGTTTAAGTCGCTCACATACACAATAGTTATATCAAAAGACCACGGGCAATCATTCCACACAGGTGGAGGACAGTCAATCCAATTAATAATATACTGTATTTGTAGAAAGCTTCAGCAGCCTTTTGGACAAATCAGCAGGTTTTAAGAAATTTTGAAATCCACTATCTTCTGCTTCAATTTGTAACACTTATTCGATATGCTTTCTTTTTTAGATAACTGCAATAAAAGTACATAGATAATGGTGACCCGAAAATAAAAGGCATGAGCATTCAATTTTTAGTTTCACTCTGGGCATTCAAAAATATTCTAAATATTGGCTCAGATTTGACAAATTGCAAACATGCATTACCATGATACATAAGTGTCAAATCAATCATCCTGCGCCTTAAGGATGATAAATTGCGTGTATAGCATAAATTAATGCTAAAATAAATATAATCTTTATCAAAAATTCACTGATGATTGTTACGATTCCCTTAAATTTACAAACGTAATGTTTTAATACTGATAATGTTATGAATTTGATGCACATAATGGTAATACTACGGTTACAGAGGGTGTCAACATTTTCACATTCAGCTCTGTATCTATTTTGAAAAGAAAAAAGGCCAAAAAATTTCCCCTTGTTTCAAAATATCACAGTAACAATAATTGCAGCTTTAAAAGTAAAAAATTGACCGTCTTATAATGTTTCATTCCTATTTATTCAAATCGAGCTGAAAATTTTGTGATATTTTCGGAAAATAATTTCAGTAAGTCAGTGATAAATAATTGCCTTAACATGTGGGCCAGCAATATATAAATAGGGTGAGCACATTTCAAATGATACAAATCAATCACGATATTGGGGACTGATGCCTCAATTTATTCATCACACAATTACACACTCATCATTATTTGTTCTCTGCCTAACAACAAATATATAACTGAAGATATTAAGTTTGTTCCAAACAATTTTTAATCTCAAGTAAACATACTTCCAGGGTAGTAAGTGAAAGTTCATAGTATAACTTATTCAGTATAGTATGATTATTCACTTGTATTAACGTTAGATTTAACGTAGTATGCTACTTTTTTTTGACAAAATCATACGACAAATCTTAATACATCGTTCATTTTTGCACTATGTAATTTTATAAAACACACATACACCTATCATAATGTTCATACACTGAGTTCAAAATACAGGTACGATCAACATAACATAAATTGTATTTGTAAAAACACATTTATCAAATAATGTAAGAAGAAAGCATCTGTAATAGGAGGCAGAAATAAAGTTCCCGATGCGGGGCTTGAGCCCGCGACCTTCTGCTTGCAAGTCAGCTGCTCTACTAACTGAGCTAATTGGGAAGACAGGCATACAAACTACCATAAACACATATATTATATATACAACACTGTTACATTCCTCCTTCCTTTAATCAATTATTAAGCAACAACCACAGGTTCTTTAAGCTAACCCAGCCTTGCTTCATCCTAGCTCTAGGATTCCAAGGCTAGACACACTCATGGCACCAATGTAATAGGAGGCAGAAAATAAAGTTCCTGATGCAGGACTCGAACCCGCGACCTTCTGCTTGCAAGTCAGCTGCTCTACCAAGTGAGCTAATCGGGCAGACAGGCATACAAACTATTATAAACACATATATTATACATATACAACACTGTTATACATCTAAACATTTGATGAACTTAATTCATTTTTATTTTAAAACTATCATATGACAGGTTTCCGGATCTAAAAATAAAAGAAATATAAATTCAAGATCCTGCAAAATAAACAAGAGCGCCATTATGGCCCTTGTTCTCTCACTTGAGTTGAGATTGCAACTTCTAAGGTTTTCCAGTGATTTGACCTAGTGACCCAGTTTTTGATCCCAGATGACCAATGTTCAAACCTGTTCAATGTATCATTTATACAAACATTCTGTCAACGTTCAGGGAAGATCCAATTTCAGGGAATATCCAATCCAAACTGTGACCTCTCGAGTGTGAAAAAGGTTTTCCAGAGATTGGACCTGATAACCTAGTTTGAGACCCCAGATGACCCATGCTCGAACTTGTCCAAGATATCATTAAGACAAACATTCTAACCGCATTTGGTGAAGATCCAATCAAACCTGTGACCTCTAGAATGTTAACAGGGTTATCATTTGATTTGACCTAATTTTTTAACCCAAATGTCCCATGTTGGAACTTGTCCAAGAGATCATTAAGACAAACATTCTGACAAGGTGATTAAGATTCAATCAAAAGTGTGACCTAATGAGTGTTAACAACCCTAGGTGGATGCCGGAAAGTGACTGATTGCTATAGCTCTCTGAACACGATGTGCTCAGGTGAGCTACAAAAGTTCAGACAGTTCATTTTTTTTATTTTTGCTCTCAGTTCATCTTGGGATATTCACTTCATTTGTTTGCCTGCCAGACATCTTTCCGGAAATAAAGAACACAATTTTGGCCTTATATAACACACAATCACATTTATATCAAATTAACAAACTAAATATTCTACAGCAAACTTAGGACACATAAAAGTTATAAACACAAATGAAGGATGAATAAAGACATACACCATAAAATAGTAACTTATAAAGAAGAAACTGAAAGAAATAAAAAATACATTAACAGCTATATTTATACTACACAAGTCAATGAGATGAGCTTCATGGCAATACTGATTAATTATTCATAATCTTGGTGTTAAATAATTGCCTGTTAATTGTATTTTCAATATCACTAATGGGACGTTCACCAAGAATCGTAGGTGTCTCTCCTTTCCTCTTTGATTTAGCTGGAGATGCATATGGTGATTTTCTAGGTGACAATTTTACTGGGGACTTGAAACAATCTCTACAAACAGCTTGATATATATCAGCACCACCAATCACTTCAACCTGTTAACATATACCAAATCTTACTTCATATGTAAGATAATATTTAGATGAAAATTCACGATGCTGTTACACAATTCTAAGGAAGATAACTTGCTTATAATTTAACAAAGAATTCTTCAGACCAAGGGAGACAATTTCACAGCAACTTAGCACGGAACACCTAAAATCAAGGGAGATAAATTCACTATAACCTTACATCAAGAAATAAGTCCAAACAATTAACATTTATTTACTAACACAAACACTAATATGCCTTAAGCATGTCAGTGATTTCTTTTGTATATTTTACAGCCAATTATTGGCTGCTTTCCCTTGCCCAAAAAAGCTATATTTCCCCCTATACATGCTTTATATTAAGTGATAGTTCTTCAAATTTTCCCCTTTTTCTGATTTATCACGCTATATTTTTTTCGTTTAAAAAGCCACAGGTAGTTTTGAAAATTCCAAAAAATCACTGCATGTCAAATAAACAGTCATGTTTGCTGTATCTGTTATTATTGCATGTTGCTTTGGGGATTGAATTGGTGTTTTAAATCATTCCAACTACATTTTTGTTTGGTTAAGGGTAAATTATATCTGTTTGTGGACAGCAATATTTGTTTAAATGATAAGATAGATTCATAGATATGTGTTATAGTGTTACAACACAAATATCGATGAATCATTAATAAGCACAGAGTTAGATTAATATTCTTTCATTCTTTCCATAAATTTCTACTTCCAAAATACTACGATTTGGTTTCGCCAACAAATTTAGTTTATGATTAATTCATACAAACAAGTGTTATGCTATTAATAACATAAGTAGTAAGTGAAAGTAATTTTGTTTACAGGCATAACAGAAAACTATTCTACTGAAAATTTAATTTTTTTGATTGTGTATCAAATGCCTCAAACTTGTGTTGTAAGAAAACGAACTGTAAACAGTCAAATCTGGTAGGTTGTCTTAAAATTAAAGAGTTTTAATAAATATTAATACAACTTATATGAAATAAATTTTTATTCAACAGGTGTGTTAATTTTGTCAGGATATTTGGGCTATTTCGATATACCAGGAAACATTGAAAAATATCATGTCAACATTATTATTGCATTGGTACATAGAGGTTTTAATTTCACATGATTATTTCAGTGCCCAATTGGACTGACACAGGTTTTTAGTCGGCTAACAAGAGAAATCTTTATCTGTAACTTGTCCTATCATTCAAGATAAGACAAAATATGAACCAGCGATTCGAGTGTTCTTAACTGAAAACTTCTGTAAATGCTGATTCATGCATATTTGTGGTAGTGTACCATTAAAGAATAAAGTACTTTTCATAAATTCATGACTAAGCTATTTGTAACATATATTTTTAATCAAACCACATATTTGTGAAATGCAACCAGTAATGACACATATTCATTGACCCTTTAAAATGTTGATAGGTTTATTGGTTTCAAGAAAATATAGCAGAAAATAATTACTTTAATGAGCTTAGTTTAAAATATATCATTCAAGATAAGACCATAACATGAAAGTAATTTTATTCACAGGCATAACAGAAAACTATTTAACTGAAAATTTAATTCTTTTGATTGCATATTAAATGTCTCAAACTTGTGTTGTAAGAAAACATACTAAACAATCAAATCTTGTGGTTTGTTTTAAAGAATAAAGACTTAAGTATGAATAAAACTTATCTATTATATATTGTTAATTTTGTCACCACTTTCCTTAAGTCAGCAAAGTTCAAGATATTTGTTCTATTTCGACATACCAGGAAATATTGATAAACATGTTAACATTATTTCTGCATAGGGACATAGAGGTTTCAATTTCACAGAGAGGTTTTAATTACATATAGAGGTTTTATTTTCACATGATTATTTCAGCGCCCAACTGGACTGACACAGGTTTTTTGTCAACTGACGAGAGCAATTTTACCAGTAACTTTTCAGACAATAAAACAAAATGTTGAATTTAGTGATATTAATCCTATTGTTAAAGATAAGACAATAACAATGCATGAACCAGCAATTGTAGTGTATTATTTTGCAATTGCCAATTCAGGCATATTTGTGACAGTGCACCATTCAAGTATGAAGTATTTTTCACAAATTCATGACTAAGCTTTTTTGATATGTGAAAGTGAATAATAGTTTACAATAATATTATCAGCAGACTAATGATCCAGAGTAGTAGATGCTACTATACAAGGACTTAAAGGGCAGACATTTTCTGGATAGTGATTTCAGTAATCATATAATTACTTTATTTAATTGTATTAAAGTTATATTGATGCAGCTCATTTAAAGTTTTCAAGAGGGTCCCTTTTAGCTCATCTGAGTAAAGATTGCAAGTTCTAAAGCTTTCCTGTAATTTGACCCAGTGACCTAGTTTTTATCCCAAGTTGACCCATGTTCAAGCCTGTTCATGATATCATTAATACAAACATTCTGACAAAGTTTGGGGAAGATCTAATCAAACCTGTGACGTCTAGAGTATTAACAAGGTTTTCTGGAAATTTGACCTGGTGACACATAGTTTGTGACCCCAGAAGACCTATATTCGAACATGTCCAAAATATCATTAAGACAAACATTCAGACAAGATTTGATGAAGATCTAATCAATACTGCGAACTCTATGGAGTGTTAACAAGGTTTTCATTTGATCTGACCCAATGCCTTAATTTTTCGATCTTGTCCAAGACATCATCGAGACAAACATTCTGACAAGATATGATGAAAATTCGAATCAAAAGTGTGACCTCTAGAACGTTAACAATCCCCAGGGCTGGACGGACACTGACTGATCACTACAGCTCACTGAGCACTATGTGCTCAGGTGAGCTAAAAAGCAACAAAATGTATTTCAATAAAAAAGTACATAGATCCAAACAATTCATTTGACAGTAGGTAGCAAAAATAATTTTTAAACTGCCTTTTGTTTATCTTGAACCATCAGTTATCTCATTAAGGGTACTTATGCTTAGGCTTCTTCATGGATAGCTCTATTAGTGTATATTCCCTTTTAAGTAAACTTCATGCTACTTATCAGATAATGTAACTTGCAATTCCAAGGAATTATATCGCAAAAAATAGTATGTTCAAAACATATTACAAAAATTCCTCTAGTTTAACTGTGTATATGTCAACTGAACACAAACATACTCACTTTCTGGAGGCATGCACAGAAACAATAGTAATGATAGATTGCAATAACTTTAAACATATGTAATACACAAATTTAGATAAGAACACCCAAAGTGATAAATGAAGCCAATTCTGAGGGATTAAACCAGACCAAGTTATTCAAAAACCCCATGTTTCAGACTGAGTGCCTGAAGACAGTAAGTTACAATATTATAAAGGATCATAATTCTAACAAAATGCAAAAGGTAAACATGGCACATAACATTATTACTCTTATGGTAATAAACCAGGAAACTAAAAATTCAAAGTAATATCATTAATAACTTAAACACATCAGCAGCAAAACAAAATACCAAATAATAGCTGATCAATCTTTCATTAAACAAGTCAACAAATTAAACAAATATCATCCTATTATTTAATTAACTCAAAATATGATTATCTTACATAGCTTGATGGAAAATTTCTATCAACTTATTTCAGTAGTTAAATACTTACTGATTGATCTGTAGTAGTTCTCTTTGTAAAATGACCATCTGAGTTACAAGTCATACACACTGCAGACAGCTTTATGACATTCTCTGCTAGAGGTACCAAGTTAAGTATATCTCCAAAACCCTAAATTATAATAGTTTGTTGGTTTTATAGGTAAATAAGAAATAAATATACATGTGGTACCCTTTACTAGATTTAAATGTGAATCAAGAAACAAACTACAGTTACTATTATACTTTCTATTGATGCCATTATAAAAGATTATATGTTTTTTTTTCTATTTAAGTTAAAAGATTATTATAGATAACTCAGGAAAAATGATCAATTCTGTTCATCCTGTACATACATAGATAAGGAAGGGCCCTAACCCCTGAAAGCCAAAGAATACCCTAATCCACATTACAAGCCCAACTCACATCACATTTGAAAATATACTTCTATTCCTATTAAGTCCTATTTAGTCATTTTTGATTGCTGTAAATGAAACAAGTTATGAAAAAGTGACAATTGTCATTTCAAATTTTGTTCAAATTGATGAGAAACAATCTTAAATTTTGAAGAATGTAGTGCAATGGTGAAAGTCATTTTTCTAGGTCAGCCTGAAGAAAGTGAACAACCATATTTACAAATGAAGCATCTAATTACCTTTCTTTGAAATGTACCATCTAGGGCAGCTACAATGATAACCTTGCCTCTGTCTGCCATTATATCACAGAATGATACAACATCGGGAAACTGTATTGAAAAAAATGTGATTATAATAAAAAAAATATGGATTGTTGAAAAATACATAGGCAAAGTGATTTTTTGACAGATTCATGTGATATTTCAGAAAGTAACTAACACTAATTTTTTAAACAATTACATATGAATGTACATCTGTAAGTTATATTAAACGGTACAGATTTACTCCAGAAATAGTAAGGCAACCCATATTAACAAATGAACTATTTAATAACATGAGTTGTTAAAAAAACTGAACCATATTTCATGATGTTGTGTAAATGGTATGCTATAATGATTCACTCATGGTGTCATTAAAACTAGAAATCTTGATTTATACATGTACTAACACTCCAAAATGAATTTACAGGCTTTTTCCATTCTTTGGGAAAGGTACCAGTACAGATTGAACTGGAAATAATTGTGTCATTTTGTTCTGAAAATGTGATTTTTTTTACACAAATATGGATACAAACATTCAATACAAAAATGCAAATCCATCATTTAACAGTGTTTTAAATCAGAATGCCTAATACTGATACATTCTAGTAAAAAAGGTTGTCTTTGATGGGGTTTTTTCTGAATTTGGGAAAAATGGTCACTATTTTTGATTGGGAGTGAGTCCATTTACCAGTACCTATTAAAAAATCTCTGGCTTACTCTTTACATAACCTCACTAACATTCTTAGAAATACAAACAAAATTTCAGAATACAAACTTACAAATTGCCCTTCATCAATTCCAATGATTTCATATTCTTTAGCCACTTGTTCAAGTTCACTCAACTTTGTGGCAGCAACAGCAGGAAGTATTTGTCTGAAAATGTGTAAAAGTATACAAGATACATTCTTTTGGTACATTGATGTATTAAGATATGATACTAATTTGGATGTTATACAATACTAACATTCTTTCAAACTTTGATTCTAATTTGCATATTTTTTTCCTTTCCTAAAGCCATTGGACAAACACATCTTTAATTTTCCAGGTTTATATCAACACCTTTTATAAGGCCATTGGACAAAATCATTTTTTATTTTCCAAGTTTATAACAACACCTTTTATATACACCTTAATCTTAACTAACTTTGTCCACAAAATTTGATTATATTTATCAGATAATGTTGATTACAAGCTTTTAGTTAGTATTGGCTGCACCATGTACCTTGTTCGCTTTGATCTTAATATAATATGTCAATGAATAGATATATATGTTAAAGAACAAAAAATATAACAAAACAAAATTATTGTACCTGTCATGAGTGGCAATGCCCCCATCATCATAGCGTGTGTCATTAGCATATTTAATAATTAAACACTTGTAATTTGCAATCTGGTAACGTTTCATCCTTCTCATCAACTCTGTACTAAAACCATGGAACAAATTAAATACAAGTATGTGCCCATTCTATTAAAACTATCAAAGCAAAATGATTAAATATGATTTCTATTAACAATTAATTTATTTCATGATTTATCTGACAATGAAGGTTTCACAGATGAATGAGTACACATAATTAGTAAGGCCTAAACAAAAAAGGTTTGTTTCTGGTTACATGCCCCGAAAATATGGGTCGGTAGGTAGTGATTTTTTTATTTTATGTTTTTTTTTTTAAAATATATTGGCAACACTGTATGCGAATATGTGCGCTGTAATATTAATGAGTCATGAAAATTACAATATAGCACTAAGATTTGGATTAAAAACTAATGAGTTAGCAGGTGAAATGTGTCGGTCGGGTAACCAGTACAAACTTTTTTTTAGGCCTAAGGAATATAGAACAAACGTACAAGACAATGATCAACTTGGAAAATAGTATGAAGTTTTATCCATATAGCAAAATGAATATACCGTTATTTTCAACTTACGTTTTTCCGGAAAACATAGGTCCAAATATAACCTGTAAATTAAGTAATTAGGGAATTAACAAGAATGAAGAGCAAACTACTCACAAATTCATAAAAAACAAAACCATCATTAATTAATGTAAAAACACTTTGGGTTAAAATCAACCTGCAAGAAACTACTCTTTTCAGACAAGATGCATGCAGTTTAAGGAAATTTTGTCAGAAGCAAATAATTAAAAAGGTTTCACTAGACATCAAAAACTGAAGGTCAAAAATGACCCTTGGCTGATGATAATTTGTAGTGTCAACAAAATTTCCTTCTAATTTTAATGTAAATTTAACCATTTGGTACAAATTCTCAAGAGTCAAAAGCTTTATTTTACTCATTTCAGGAATCAAAATGCTGTTTTAAGGGTCAAATGAAAGCTCTGATTAGTAGTTATCTTTTTTTCTAAACACATTAATGTCAAATGTTCTCAAGTCAACTAGTACCTAAATCGATCTGTATACTATTTTTGGTCAACTTGTATTTTTCACTGTCAACTGACACCTTTGCATTTTTTTTCGGTTTACATGTTTAACTTAAGTTATTCATTTTCATACTTCAATAACACTGAAAAATGGTGGATATTGTTAAGAACTCGTTAATAATCTGTTATATCAGGAAAATATTTTCAGACTTGTATAAAGCTTAACGTAATTAATTAGTGGCAAAAATGGTTCGCTATCGAAGGGTTTTTGTTACATAATTTAAACATAAAATATCAATGTCAGGAATTTTTCTCTTAAATCTAACCCATATATAATAGAGGGGAAGCAACTTCAACAATTGTACTTTTTCCAACATATGTTATTATAGCCATTGTTATCGCACTTCAGTTCAAAGCAATATACTCATTTATAGTGCAACATGTAGATACTTCCACACACTAACCAAAAATGTATACTTATACAACCATCAACTGTATGTAAAACTTGTTTTTTAAGATTTTCAAAAAAAAAATAGTCATATTTCACAATTTGGACACAGTCGTAAAGCCACCACATGTATGATGTAAATTAAATTACATGACAACCCCCTTTCTAGTCCAACTAATTCGACGGTTTGTGATGTTGAGACATTTTCTTATTTGGCCCAGTTCCGCTCAGTCTAACAAAGAGCTGCATATTTGAGCATGGAAAATTCCCAACTAAAAATATCTGAAGTTAGGCATTAATTAGATACTGAGAATTTATGCACGGATCATTATTAAGGATTATTGTTATTTCTAATTATTATCACTTAGAGTAAGCAATACCAGTTACTAATACATTTTTATGTAATTTGTGCTTCCGCACATAAATATGCAGTTCTTTGTAAGGCTGACATGATGGCCCTTCCGAATTCATTTATGAAATCGGCCAACCGCAAAGCCGAATAAGTAAGTCTACCCCTTTCAATCCTTTGTTCGCAAAAAGGTAAACAAGTGTTCGTGAAACTGTCTGCCTAATTTAAACGACATTGATTTAAGTCTATAAGTGGCACGTAGGTAATTTAGTAAAAGTTAAATCGATATCAAACGTTTATTTCATCACAATTAGCCTAAGTAACGCGAATGCACAAACAATCTTTCCAGTGATTTGTTATTGGCGACTAGACGGTACAAGTTGAACAGAAACCTGTCAAATGATATTTACCTGTATGTGTCCTGCTTTGTTGCACTGACCAATAAGTGGGGATGACAAAGCTGGGGTAGAGGACATCATTTTGGCGTCTAAATTCAAAGTAATTCTTAACAAAACAAGTCAGCTAATTTCGCGGAAAAATGCTAGATGTCGAAGTTCCCGCCTAGATCTATATCCGCTTTATCCGAGAATGTGTATTCGCCGGCCCTAGCGCCGGAAAATAAGAAAAAATAATTGATTTTATCTCCCCAGGGTTTAATTTCTTTACCATATCACCATATCAAAGTTAAATCTCCCTGCTTTCAGAAAATGTTAACTTTTTAAAAATCGGTTCATGAAACTTGCAAGTTTTTGAGTCGCTCAACCGGCATAAAGATCTTTTTGCTCTTATTGGTGTATTGGAAGTTAGCAGATATTTGTTCTGCTGAATTATGGTCAAGAGATTTGTTAATTATTATGTTTTTTATAACATAAGTGCATATATTACAAAAAATCGACCGAGAAATAAAAATTAAACATAAGGACCGTAAAATCAATTATTTTTCTCATTTCCCGGCACTAGGGCCGGCGAATACACTTTGCCTTTGTTCCAACAAAGTGTATTCCCCGCCCCTGGTGCCGTAAATTTGAAAAAGTAATTGACATCCCAACCCTATAATATTGTTAATTCTCGACCGAGATTTATAAATCATGTATCAAATTAAAGTTATGACTCTCAGCATTCAGAAAATGTAAGATATTTAATAATCTTACCCGAAAATGCGGTTGAACGATGTGAAATTTCGATAAAAATTGTCGCTTATTTTGGGGATCTTAATTTCACGGACATAGGGTTTTGTTTCTTATTTATCTATATATTTTTTATATCAGATTTCAGAAAATATAAAAATACGAATATTGGTTCATGATAAAATGTTGGAGTATTTCAAATTTGCCCAAAGTTTCATGAAATATCTCAAATATTTTCGGGTCCCAAATTCTACGACCCAATGCTTTTATTATTTTTATTTTTTAAATTTTCATTTATTTTATGATATTAAAGTTAAAGTTCTCAGCTTTTAGAAACATATTAAAAATTGGTTCATGATAAATATGTTTTGAGCCGCTCAAACTTGCACAAAGAATTTTTTAATGTCTATTTGAGTTGACATTCCGTCAGTTCCATTATATTTGATGCTGGTCTGATCATACGATTGTCGTCTAAGCAATAAGATTTCACCGCTATCACACGAGGACAATAATTAGTAAATACTAAAATTCCAAATATTTTTTTACTTTTTTGCATTTCACGGTGCTAGGACCGGAGAATACACATTCCCCTTATATTTTGAAAACCCATAGGCCAATCTTTCGCGCGGGTTGACTTTCGGGAGTGTACCCAAACGAATATTTACCGAAAACTAATCAGATTAACATCTCACTTTTATAAAACCAAATTATATAAAAATAACATATACAAATGAGAATAAAATCATGTTGACATTAAACTCATTAAACAAATTGCTGTGTCCAGTGAATGATGCTATTTTACAACTTACAACGTAAAACTGACAGGGTTAGCTTTTGAAAAAGCTAGTTAGTGATTTGCTGGATCATTGTGTACCTGATAAAATGGAGAGACGGGTGTAAGATGTCAAGAAGGAAACAGTTTGGGAGAAAAGCTACGTTGCATTATGCGCCCATATCAGATTGAGTATGATATGGGCGCGAAGTACACACAAATTACAAATAATGGGAGGAATGTCTCTGAGATATGATATTTTGTGTCTAATGTTAGCAACAGAGTCATTAAGGAAAATAAACACACTTGTAGCTATGAAAACAACCAGAATCCGATCACTAACTAGTCTATCACAAAGTCTCTGACATCATCAATGAACAGAAAAATTAAGAAACTTCAATTGAGGTGGAAGACATTCTGAAGCTGAACTGATATGCAAAATTCTAAACTGAAACATCTCATGTAGTAAAATCACCTCGATTGAACACATTCCGTCAGTAAATTTCTATGCAATCATGCATTCAGTATTTTGGGGCGCATTTGAGTTAACCAAAACTGAAACTGGATTCCGAAATATGTTTCAGTTTTAGCGATTTATTCGAACGAAATTGAATCATGATTCTGAAACAAGTGGAACACCCCTCAAGTATGATTCGAAGTGAAGCAAAAACATCCAAGATGGCGACCACGTTGTTTTAACGTGGTGAATGCAACGATTGTTTTGAAAACATTTTGAGGCTTGCTCATATACAGGAGAATTAATTCAAAATCTAAGGCGAAAATTGCTGAAAGCATCTAAACTGTACTGCAGAACAATCATTTCAGTGTACCCTTTACATACAGTGGCATAGTCTCCCTAACAAGCATTAGCCAACATGCTGAACATCGAAAGACTGGCATCATTGCAGCTGCTAAACAAAATATTATGCTCGAGTTTGTTACTGAATTTTGCAATTTTAACACAAACACACATAAAAAAACGCAACAGCTCCTATCATAGCATTTTGTTTTCTTTTCGGTGGTCATTTTGGAACATAACCTGAAACACAGTTTTTGCAAACTGACCTAAACATGTTCCTGATTCGGCAAAACATTATACGAAACATGTTCCGGTTTCTGGTAAATCAAATTCGCCCCCTGGTTCACTAAAATGGCCCTCGTTCTTTTTTGTGTATAACCTGGTCCCCGGTCCATGTTGCAGTGCACCAAATGTCTTTATACAGCCGAAGTCATCGGGAACCAGTTTAGTCTCTGTATAGACATAGTCAATGGGAACCAGTTCGGCCAATCACATGACTACAACGAATTGACCCATTTGAGCGCCAGAGCACCTTTGGTGCAGTTTACAGCAAGAGTCAACGAAAACCAATTAACACCAATCTCTATTTAGTGTTGTCTTTCGTTATCCCTCATTTTTTCAACGTCTCAGCTTTTACAAGAACCTGGTAAAACATGCAATAAAGCCACCAGTGAAATAAATTTCTGACGTTGTATGTGAATGATAAGTAACGACAACTCTGAAAAGAGATCGAAATATCACGTCAATCATCGACTAAAAGTTCGCTTTCTGCAACATTGATGGATCGATATGCGCTCACTGACCCTAAACTGATTCCCGTTGATTCCTTCTGTTTCAACATCTTAGTTGTATGTAGGACTGTTACGATATAAACATGCAAATGATGCTGTTTCGGTTTGATTCACGTTTACGAATTTGTGTAACCGTTAAACGGACACATGTATTACTCTCAACTATACGTTTACATCACATTATCAGAAACAAAAACGATGACGCAATTAAATCAACAATCCTCGTAAAGTGTCTCTCACCATTGCTCTATATGTACGCATTAATCTTAACAAGTGAAGACGAAATATGTCGTTTTACATATTCAGCCATTTTTCCAGTGCATGAATTTACACTTCACATCGTAGAGTAAAATTGACACATGAGTTAGCGACGTTTTTAAACAAACGAAATCGTTTCATTAATTCCATAACGTGTTACAAGTGTTACAAAATTTGATAAATGGGACAGTCCTAGCTGTGTGAATGTCTTCCCACTTCTTAGATCAACTTTAATGTGATTTGTGATTGGAGCAGTTTCCATTTCCAGAATTCTGTATCAGTATCATTCCCGGTACCTGACTGAAACAAATTGATGATACATAATAAGGTTCGTCATGCGACTTATTCATTAAATTAGTTTATAAATATTATGAAGTCATAATCGATGGTTAATAGTGTTTTATTTATCAAGTCAAATAAATTTGAAACCATCTATTTTATATCCTATAATGCATTCTACATAACATGATGCAAGTTTCTATAGGACTTCCCCAGTACGTACTGAATAGATCAAATCGTCATAATTAGCTATAAACTACGTATTGTGTTAAACATAACTGTGACATTATATACAGAAACGAAGCAAAAGTAATGTGACAACTACATTTCTGAGATCAAAATATTAGAATTGTCCATTTGTAAAGAATTAATATATCACTCTAGATAGCCAGGGATTTGATCTACATTATACATGTTATATACAGTAGTTCCAGGTCTAGCGATCACGTTCTGCACAATGATTATGTTAAGTTATTAAAGACAAAGTCTACAAGATGAGTAATTTAATGGCTCTATAAATAAGACTTAAGTCATTATTCTCACCGGCAATAATTTACAGGCTCACGGCTGATTTATTTCAAATAACTTTAATAACGCCCCTCGCTTTGTTGACGGTTTGACAGTTAGGTCGTGTTTTGAGAACACCCCTTAACAAAATTAGGGCAAGCCTCGTTTCAGACTGACAACAAGTATGCAATGGCTGACGGCCTTACAAGTCGCCGAGTGGAAATGAAAGACTCGGCTTCTTTAAGTGATACTGGATCCGATAAAGGAGACAATTCTCAGGGAAATAAAGATGATTTTTTTGAAAATGACTCCGGATATATTGAAGAGAGATTTCGCGTTGACAGGAAAAAATTGGAACAAATGCTGCAAGGTTTGTTGATATTCAATTTAGACATGCTATTTTCAATATCATGAAGTTCTATGGAATCATGTATGTATGCAGTGTGATTCTTGATTCATCAAATTTGTCATTTGATGAACTTTGAATTAGTTGTTTGTCTTCAAACAACTGTCACTCTGTGAATGCAAACTGTTTTTAATATATTTAAAATTTTGATATTGGCTTTGGGATGGCCTACAGGTACAGATTTGGTGTTCTTGAAGTCCATCTGATTTCATATGATAACTGCTGTGCTATATTTAAGTCTTATGCTGACACTATTAGAAATGCTGCATTTAACAGAATCTATAGTCTCAACAAACTTATAATTGAGAATTAATTTGCTATATTAAACTAATTAACTTATATTCACTATCACATTTCATAAGTTAAAACGAATAATTAACCGTCAATACACATTATTTATTTGCAGAGTTTTAGTACCATGAACAAATTACTTCCATTTATTTTATTATTTTTCATAATGTCATTTTTCTCTCTATTTCTCCACAATTTTTAGTGTTACTTGTTAATTAATCATATTGTTTTCCAATTACATTACATTGATTGATACCATACAGATTTACCATTTTTGTTGTATTTGTTCAAAGTAATTTTTTTGTGTGTTTTTTTGAGTTCTGATTTTTTCAAAGATCAGATTCATCAACAAAGGTACTTATAAGCTTGACTGATTTGGACATTTGTTGATGCTCTTGATGGTGTAAGGGAATGAATATATAGACTATTAGACATTCCAGGGCAGTTTACTGACCTATAATAATTTCTTATCATGAGGCCAATTCTGAATTTACAGGTTGGTTGTGTTGCAGTAGGGCAAACATAGTGTTCCCACTCTCGTAAAATCTTGCATAAATCCCACAATAAAATCGGAAATTGGGCAACATATTTTGATCTGGTGCAAGATTGCACACATACAAATATGTTTAGTGATGAATCGCTGATTGTCTAGAAACACCCATTACAATATATGTGTATATGTTTTTTAAAAAAATGTTCTTACCCTCCAAAATACTTCTCTTACCCCCAGATTTCAGACCTAAGGGGTAAGCTTACCCCCAATTTCAGAAGTGAGTGGGAACACAGCAAACATATTCAAAAGTGATTTACACATCAATTTTTTTAATTGTTTTTGTCTCGTATTATCACCTAAACATAACTTGATGACTTAAGATTTTGTGCCCTGAAAGCCTTTCATTAAATCAATTGATGATATGTTTTATGCTCAGTATTCCATGTTTCAATTCAAGATTGATTATTGACATATTCCTACTTATTTACTGTGTATAATAAAATCATTGATACTATTGATTATTGAAAATGTTTGCATGATTTTATATGAGATTAAGAGTAAAATATATTGTTTTTGTTTATGCAATTCATAATGTTTTGTCTCTAGTATCATAGTGAATGTAATCTTGCAGTTTATATCTTTCAGTAACATGTTCAGCAATATAAAGGTCTTGATTTAAGCTTTTCATATGTTATAATATTGTCAAAATTGTCATTTTACATTAATTGCAGAATTGTCCAAGAAAGGAGAGTTTTATCATTTGTCCAGTTGTCATTTTCCAATCAGTTTTATGTCAGTCAAAATTTGCTCATTTATAAACGAAAAACTTTTATTATTGTACTCATAGATAGCAACAAACTGTTACATGCTAACTCTGATTTTTATCATTACGGTTACTCCTTAATGTTTTATGGGTAATAATTTATGTATTAACCACACGGCACGGTTTTACAGCTAGAAAACATGTGGTTTTGGGTACATGGAGATGCATTACACATGCTTATGTTTAAGAGTAGCGCTTTGTATAAAATGTGCCATGAATGAGTCAGTTTTGGAGGTAAAATCACATGCTTCATTTGAATTTATCTATCTAGAAACAAACACTATAAGTAAGAACTTGTTTGAGCTCATAGAATAAAGGGTGGCCTTTGTTCACAGGTTTGGCTGTAATTATTTTTATGTTAGTATTGTGCATGGATTATTTAAAAAGTAATAGTTCTACTAGTTTCTGTCATGTTTTTCATAAAATGCTCTGTGATTCCATGTCTTACAGTTTGTCTCTAGTTTCTTTTACTTCACTCGTATATCTATTGACCCTTTAACTTCCATCATATTTGAACCAGCCCTTTTTTGTGGCTGACTGATGACACCTTGCCCCTTTCAGAACTTGACAGATCCACTCGTCCGCTCATAATTACACGTAGAAATTGACTCAGGACTAATTGAAATTGCCGTAGAATTTAGTTAAAATTCTTAGCTGGTTGTCCTGCAAGACAAGTAGCCTGAAAAAAATTGTCAAGCCCTGCATTTGCATTGTATGCCTTAAATGTGCTTTAAAGAGATTTTCAAATACAAATACTCAAGGCTTCACTGAAGTCACAGGGACTTGTATTATACTTTTAAACCATATCTAATAAAATAGTTTGGAATAAACTGTATCTGCGGTTCGGTTCTGGAAAATTCAATTTCTAAGTAATGTTTGTTGTTAACACAGCTGTTGCTTTGTTTTGATTGCATTATAAAAACATTGTGCGTTTTATTTTAACTGGGGAAATAGTGTACACATACAAAATACACGTGTTATACATCTTTAATACTATACTATTAGTTGAAATGTTTAGTTAAGAATTATGCATAAAGATTTGTTGCATCTGTCTTAGTTGATCTAATTATGATAATTGCTGTTTGATGGAGATTTTGTCTGAGACATAGATTTTAAGGATAAATAATTGATTAACTTTAAAGGACTGCTAATGTTTAAATGTTCAGAAGTGTACCGTAATTAACCATTTTGTAGGCTTACTCAGAGATAGGGGGAGGGAGGGAAGGGAGTTCGACTCTTGTTCTGTATTTCATTTTGTTGAGCGAATTACTGTAATATTACTAGAGGGCATTTTTCATCATAAGTAGCTTTATAAATGCACTTGTATCTCATTATTGCCTGTATCATAATTTATATTCACAGACTGGTTTAGATTTGCTGAAAATATTTAAAGGTGTTACATCATTTTATTCAAATAATAACAATAAACAATTAAATCAGAGTGATAGCAGGTGGGGTAAAATTGAGGTTAAATTTAGATTTAAGCTCTCAATCATGATAGTAAAAACTGTTTACTACATCTTAGTGTCTTTTTGTCGTCTTTTCTTTGTGGAATCCCCACTTGGCCAAGGATTTATGAAGAACTTTGGTCTGATAATAACAAAATATCTCTTAATATCAATGATGAGGTGGTATAAGTTGGCAGAAATTTCATCAGCTTTGGTGGAAATACTTTGGAATCCATTTATTTGTTTTTTAATTGTATTTGGTAAAAATGTATGTGTGTTTCATGCATTCATCTAATTCCATTGCAGTGTCAGATTAAAATCATTTCTTTGTTTATTGAGCTTTATTTGTATATTTTTAACTGATAGTTCCACTTAATTACAACTCATTGTAAGGGAATCCCAGACACAGTTTCAAGTTAAGTACATTTTTATAGCATGTCATAATGACTGCAGTGAACATCAGTGCTGAAAGTTCATTTAAATCCCAAATTTAAATCTTGCTTATTTGATGATATCATTAATTGGTTAATTCATCACACAGAACGATAGATAATCCTGTACCATGGATAGACCTTCAAACTAATTAGAATACAATTAAAGATATTCATGATGTACTAGATGCCCCTATATTAACTTTGTCATTCATGGATCATCACAGCGGACCCACGGTAAGCTAGTGGTGTTTGTTACCTGATACCCTAGCTGTTATCTGTTAGATGTTAAGTTTTGTTCTGTGGTTACGTTGCCACATGTGGCTTCACGCTAAAGGTACTGCATATCTGACGGATGTTCTAGGTCACTGACAATCTGAGGTCGTTAGATATCAAATATGCTGTCTTCTAATTCTGTTACCATGTTCTGTTTCATCCAGTAAGGAAACTTAATCATACACATGTCACATTGTACTTGATGCAGTTGGATTCATTTACATCATTTATGCCCCCGCTTTGACAGATGCTGGGTGAGCAACTATTCTATTCTGGCAGAATCTGATCATTAAATGTTCTATTTACATTTTAATGTAGATATAGTGGCTTAAATCATGCTCTTAAACCTTCAAAAAGACTCTTTAAATTTATCAGTTAGGATACATTTTTTTACCAGATTTTTTTAGTTAAATTTTACATCTTTTCTGTTTTGTGTAGAATGCAGATCATAGGACAATTATTGCAATTACCAATTATTAGTACCTTTATTTTTAACTTAAAATTGTCATAAGGGGTTAAATTTATATGGTGTCTGTAACTTTACTTCATACCATCAATTACATATCTGATTAATTTCATAGCATTTACCAGGTATTCAAATATGAGAGTTCCTCAATGTCATTGGTGACGACTCATGCAATTTGCACCAAGCAATATCTGATTAATTTCATGGTATTGACGCGTAGTATTCAAAACGGCATTCTGCAATGTCATCCGTAATGTCACACAATTAACGCAAAGCACACATGGAAATTTAAGGGGTGGGGTATGTCATTTTGTTACTGTACTTACAATCAAAAGGAATGCATGATTTTACTCTGTTCTAATTATATCTTACTTCTGAATATTAATTTGTAATGAAAATTGTCTCTTTTTCCAATAAATGTGACTTAATTTTTTTAATAATTAATTTTTAATTATTTATAGGGAAGACAGTATAAAAAAACTGTCAACTTGTTTTTTTATTTCTGTTGAAATTTTCATATTTTGTCTTGATGTTTGGTGATTTCAATATTGAGTATTTAAAAAAGAAGAGCTCATTCTGGGGAATGCCGTTCGAATACCACAACATTTCTAATAAGTGAACATGCTTTGATCAGTCTTCAAGGTTAAATGAACAAGGGCTGAAAGGTACTATGTGGTTTATTTAATTACTGCTTTTAGGTATTGTTTAAAGTGTAAAATTCACTTATTTCGAGTCCCAAATAGGTGCATGCACTGCTTGTGGAGGTATCTGATCCCGGAATGTTAATTGGGAAAATATGGTATATGTTTCATCTATATGTATGGATAAAATGCCGTTGTAAGACTTCTTAAGAATCTTTAGAACGCAATCAAATGATTGAACACTGTTTTTTCCTCCATGAAGCTGAACCTCTCAAATTACTTGAGAAACATCAATATTATGTCCACAAGGCTAATTAATTGCTAAATAAAGTCCAGTATGATGGTGTTATAATTAAACTATATTGTCTCTTTCTTCGCCTAGTTTAATTAGGATCATCATTATTGTCTCATTAAAGTGATAAAATATTTCGAAATATTTATTAGGAAATTATGGTTAAACAGCTGATTAAGTATTGTCATTATATAAGTTATATTTTCAACAAGGATTATGAATGAAATGCTTCTAAAATTATAATAAAAAATAGTTCTGGTGATAGAAAATCCTTTATTAATTAAATCCCTCGGTTACATTAGTTTAATGTTATTAATATGATTATTGTTCTTCAGGTGCATGATTCATCGTTACTTTTTCTTTGTTAGCAATTTACACGGGCTTCCTGAAAGTTGTCAGACCATCGGACATGTCAGGCAAATTTCGAGCAGGTCCAATAACTTTTCAGTGAGTACTGGACTAGTGCGGCAGTTGGGCACAATTTGCAGCATTTATTACTTATTTGTAATTATTAGGTCTGACAAATTTTCATTTGGTCAGGCAGAAATTCTATCTTTGCCTGACCAAATGTCAGGCTGTATTCCAGCAGTTTCGAGAAGCCTGTGTACGTTAATACTAACTACTATATGCATGCATGTCTCTGTGTTTCAGTTAGCTCTCATGCTCTACTATGACTGAGAAAAGTAAGTTGTCACTGAAGATGTCTAGTACTGTGAGAAATTTCTTTTTTGGTATAGCCTTAGTAAGCCATGAGTAAATTTACCTATCATTTTTGTATATTTACTCATTTTGGATCATAGTATACATTGTTGGTGATTTCTCACAAAAGTATGTCTTTCATTCAATCCTGTATTGATAACTCTCATGTTTGACATGAGTAATTGGCATACACGTTTTTCTATATAAATTGTTGACATAAATTTTAGGCTGATATAACTTACTGTAGTTAAAACTTACTATACATTTATAACGAAATCCTCGTAATCTTGCTTTTTGATCATCCATAATGTTGAATCAATGTACACCTTTTACTGTACAGATGATTTGATTTTATATGATTTTATCTTATATCAATTGCTCTTTGTTTTGATATTGCATATTTTTTTAGGATAAATAAGAGCTAGAGCTAATTCAATTCATAAGAAAATTTTGCATCATGAAGTGATGGTTTGTTTAATGATGTTATATTACAAATATTAAGCAACAGCTGAAGCCTTCCAACTGACTTACATTGAAAAAGGTGTATTTTCAAGAATGCCTTCATTAAATCAAATTAGTACCAGGGCTTTTTTTCACAGGTAGGGGAAGGGGCCTTTCTTAAATTTGGGGACAAAATAATGCAGTATTTTTGCAAAAGGGGAAGAAAAAACTTGAAGCAAACTGAATTTTAGGGGAAATCTGCATGAATTTAAGGATTTTTCCTGAGGGGAAGACGCCTATAAATGGCTCTTGCTATAGAAGGAAAAAAAAGCGCTGAGTACTGGATCGGAAATTAAGATTTTGATTCTTTTGCGGTTAGCAAATCTTGAGTTAATACATTTAACATCTCAGTAAATTTGGACTAGATTTGTGAGTTGTATTTTTTTATTATTGAAACAAGTGTGCTCTTAAAGGTTTCAGCGCTATACAGGTAACTGTCACTGAGTCTTCCTGCCAACCCACTTAAGCCCAAACCTGGGACTGGTAAATTTGTACACGGGCTAATGAACTTTCTCAAAATTGTGTATTCAGGCAGGTAGTATATTGTTCACTTTCAGTAGCCCTCTTAAAGTTTGTGCTAGGGCTTAAAAAAACATTGGTTTGAACACTGCCATCATCATCTTAAGGTCTTGAAGTACATTCAAACCCAACCATAATTTCATAGAAAGGACCTGGTATGAAGAAGTATACTCATATACATTGACCCCTTCACAGAATTTTCTAATGTTATTATTTTTAATTACCTTAATTGCATGATGGCTTTACGTGAACATTTGTCTTTGTTTAAACAATAAACTGAATGTGTGTATAGTGTAATAAGACCATTCTCTCTCCTTTGGTCTTTTCCCTACAGCGCTATCAAGTATTGTAAAATCTGTATATCTGTGTGGCATTTGGTGGTCTAATACAAGTGCTTATGTCATTGACATTTTCAAGTAGTTACAGTGTGTATGATTGATTTATCCTCCAACCCCTGCACAGTTAGTATCTGAAAGCAGATCTTCTTGCTTTGATAAGCTCTTAATTTCAAAAAATGAAAGTTGATCTAATTCTTCTGTAATAAATAATGGAATATCTGAAAAGTTGCCAGTTTTTTTCAGATAATTATACCCTTGTGTACCTAGTCACATTGTTGATACTTTACATAGAATGAAAGCTACATGTTTCGTATAGAAGCTTTGTATAAAACGATTGAACTTAGTCATGTTTGTAAGTGAAATAGTGAAATACTACGTCCTTGTCATTATATGGTAAATTTGTATTATGTAATCACCTATAAATACTCTTTACACAGTCATTTTTTAAGCAGGTGGAATCACCATTATTGTGTTACATTTTGTAAATGACTTTTAAGAAGAAATCTTCCTTAATTCCTCTGCCATTTCATGAATTAAAGACCTTAAAATGCTATTAGCACAGGGTAAATTGACTTAGAACAAAAGTATAAAGGTAATTTGTGCATACCCTTCATGTACTCATGTAGTCTCTGTCTATACTTTAGGGCTATAATATTACCACCAAGATTTATGGAGGGAATACAGGGCAGGTGGGGGGGGGTATTAATTATTGAACTGACAGAACTTTGACTAAACTCCATATTATTATAAAAAAAGGAGATGCCTTCTGGACAACTTTGATTTAACACATAGATTTACTCTTGAGCAACATTTTGAATTGTAACAAACATTTCCAGCACTTTGATTGCGAGTGCAAATTTTCATCATCGGAATCACTTAGGTCATGCAGGTTTTTTTTCTTAGCATTTTGGGAACATAACCCAACCCCCAGAATTGGGAATTTTTGTGACATTTTCAACAAATTAGGAAAAAGTCCTACTGTATAAAAATAACTTGAAATAATTTAATAAAACTAAAAATAACAAATATCATGTTTATTTTTGTATTTAGATGTGGATAACTTTATTGTTTGAATGATATAGAAATTCAATAAACATTTTAACTGCTGTAAATTAATTTTTTTGTTTCATTTTTTTTCTCATTGAATTGGGAATTCTTGTCTTGCAATTGGGAAAAAAAGGTACTTTTTGCCGTTGGGAATATGACCGAATATCGGTCGTCAAAAAGGCCTGTCATATGCATGTATTTTAAGCCTGATCAAAATAATAAGGAAGATAAAATCATAAAGTGAGAAATATAAATTTTGTTTGAAGTTTCATTTTTATCAGTAATTTAGTTAGATTTTTCCTTATTGTTGCATGGATTTGGTTATAATTTTGCTAAAGCCATATAATAATTATAATTTTGCTCCAACTTCAAAACCTTAGTTTAAATTTTAAAGTTAATTTATAATACTTTGCACTGGTTTTACACTTTTTATCTGATTTGAACCAGTGACAGACATTTTTGGAGATTTAATTGTTTGTTCTTAAATGTTAACCTGTTATTAATACTTGAATAGATTTGTTGTAAAAAAGTATATAGATCAGCTTGAAGTGTATTTGTCAATATGGCGTCTTGCTAGTGTATAATCTATGTACTTAATAATGCTGATATTATCACATTGTCTTCTTATTGCCTGATTCCTTTGTTTCAATATTTTTAAACATTATTTTTCATAATAGTGTCAATTTGTGACTTCCTTCATTGATTGTTTGTGCGTTAAAAATTAATGTGGCTTTAAATTACAATATTACAACATGTATGCATGTAATATACCAATGCTTGAAGTTGAAATGTATTGTATATGTTGTATCAAGCTGAGTCTGTCACTTTTTGCTTTGAACTAAATGAATACATGCTGTACGATAGTTCTTATTATGTATTTCTGACTCTATGCCTTTATTGTTTTGTATTTACCAAAGCTTCAATATAACAGCAAATAAAATCAATTTATTTCGGTCATTTTTCAGTGTTTTTTATGTTGATTGTGTTGCATAAAATGCTTAATCCATTCTCTGTATGATATTGCTATATTTGTTATATACTTTTATTGTGCTTGGTAAAATTGTGGTCATGAATGGGTCATTTATGAACTAAATCAAATTAAACTGTTAGATTTAATAGCTTTTAGATACTACCATTTTAACTTTAACATGGAACTAAAATTATTTTTTTCAATAACATGATGAAATTGACAAATTTAGCAACAGCATGAAATGACTATTAAGGTTAGTGTATACAAATTTAACAACATCATGAAATGACTATTAAGGTTAGTGTATACAAATTTAGCAACAGCATTATGACTATTAAGGTTAGTATATACAAATTTAACAACAGCATGAAATGACTATTAAGGTTAGTATATACAAATTTAGCAACATCATGAAATGACTATTAAGTTTGGTGTATACAAATTTAGCAACAGCATGAAATGACTTTTAAGGTTAGTGTATACAAATTTAGCAACAGCATTATGACTATTAAGGTTAGTATATACAAATTTTGCTACAGCATGAAATGATTATTAAGGTTTGTGTATACAAATTTTGCTACAGCATGAAATGACTATTAAGTTTTGTGTATGCATTAAATCTCTACATAATTACCAAAATTTATGTATTTTAAATTACAATTAGTGATTAATTGATTTTGATACCCTCAACTATTATGCTCTGAGCGTCTGATGAAAAATAAATATTAACAAAGTGCGACACTGTTAAATTGATATATTCTTTAATTGCTGCAGTCACATGTTTGACGATCATTTTTTGTTAATTTTGGATCCAATTTATGTTATAAATAATTTGGGTCGCATTTCCTTTCGTAGGAGTATTACTCATGTCTTTGGTGCAATACGTCACATTTCATATATATACATACAGTTTGACTCATTTGAATGTTTGCCACAATTTCTTTCTTACACTAAGTTATAGATCTTTAACTTTAGTTGTTTACAATTGGCATATACTGGACATAATAGGCAGGTGTTGAATTTATATCAACAAATGTATGATCTTGCTGGACTTTCCCTGTATATTTTACTGTGTTTTGAATGTTTCATTTTAATTTTATTGATCAATGTATGGTTTATATTGACACAAGGACTTCTTTCTGTTTGTTTTGATATTAGGCTGACCTCATACTTCTTCTGTTATAATGAATCACCACATTGCCTAACTGTTACTTAGTCTCTGTATAAATTCATGCAAGTTTTTTGGTTAACCTCAAATATAGTCTTCTGTTATTGGTCTTTGAATTTTAACTTAAAATTTAAGTGCGTCATAAAAATGGTCACCTTTCATGTCTTAAATTAGGCGCTAAAATGTTCATGTTTATTGTTTACTTTTCATTTTGAATTTTAAACGATTGTTATTGTCAGCACATTTGCTAGTAAATGAAAAGTGTATAATTGTATACTGTCTGTCATTTAGAAATATCAGTTCTGTTAATAAATAGAAATCAATAAGTGTCTTATCACCACATTGCGGCAGTCATTATCAAAATAGGTTTTTCATTAATATGACAAGTTTAAGTCAAGTACACAATGAGAATGACTTAAGTGCATTGTACATATTGTACTTACGATTGTTATCTTAATTATTATGCAATTTTTAGGTGTTTTGTATTGTTAATATTTTTAGCAACTATTTGGTCGTAATTATTAATCATTTGAAAACAAATTTAGTGCCGAAGTAATGATTCAATCACACTTAACATTTTTTTCTGTGTTTTAATGTCGCACCAACAGTCAGTTAGGCCTATACAAAAAAAGGTTTGTTTCTGGTTACATGCCCAAAAACATATGGGTCGGTAGGTTGGGATTTTTTCTTTTACGTTTTTTTTACACACATCGGCAACTCTGTTGTGGAAATTACAATATAGCACTATGATTTGGATGCCGTAAAAACTTTTGACTCGGCAGGTAAAAGATGGGTCAGTCGGGTAACCGGAGACAAACCTATTTCTTTTTAAGCCTCGTTTGGCTGCTATTCTAGCTGTAACAGTGGAGCTTTGTGCCTGGGTAAACAGCTAACCATCAGTAAGCTAACTGGACTGTGAGAGAGCCATTACCCTTGACCATGGTCAGGCCCCCTTATTCACACTTGTAAAAAAAATTTAAATATTACTGCAGTTAGATTTTATTTTATAAATAATTTTCTAAAGATGATACTGGAATTGATTCAGTAAATAATAATGCTTAGCTATGGAGCTTTGCAACATCAGAGCACCTGTCAATTAAGAGCATTAGTAAGCTGATGTATAGTAAATACTGCTGTACACTGTCTCAACAAAAACACTGTTGAATAATCTTTTACAAATGTGGTTCTGAACTCTCAGTCTCTCAAATAAGTGCATACTGATACAGCAATAGTTTTGACCATTTTATGTTAAATATTATATTTTTAATTTTATTTGATTATTTTAAGTTATTTTTATACAGTAGGACTTTTTCCTAATTTGTGTAAAATGTCGCGAAAATTCCCAATTCTGGGGGGGTCGGGTCATGCTCCTAAAATGCTAAGAAAAAAACCTGCTTTGTATTCTACCTACCAGAGTTGGATATTGCTCACAACCATCAAAAGGTACATACAACTGTAGCAGATGCTTATCGCATATGTTATATAGACTTCATGGTTACCCTGTTGAACAATTCATTGTTATCTGTTTCTTGTACCATGTGAGAAGCCAGTGAGCATAATTGTACTGTATGCATGCACGCCTGATGGTTTCATTGTGATTGAAATTACCACCTGCAATAACAACTTTTAACGATCATTACAAATGAACATGTGCGAAGTTAGCACATGTGTCTTATACAGATAGATTCCCTCGCCTTGTTGTTTGTGTCTCGTAATGGTGTTAAAAAGTGTATCATCTGCAGCAGCACAATATTTCCTCCCAAACTTGTTTCACCGCTAGATTAGAGGTTGCTTACGGTCTTAATTTAGTCAGGGATTTATTTGTTGTTTTGTTTTGGGGTTTAACATCTCACCAACAGCCAGGGTCATTTGGGGACTTTTCCAGCTTAAACAGTGGAGGAAGACCCCGGGCGATTACACCTGGACTAAGAACCACCAACCTTTGGTAAGCAATTTGGCTATCTCCCTCAAATATGAAGTTTGTCTGGTCCTGAGTGGGTTTTGAACTAACAGTGGTGAGAGGTTTGTGATTTCTAGTCAGAAACCACAACTAGACCACACAGGCTCCTTAATGGACTGTATATGTGTGTGTATGATCAATGTATACAAAAGTACATGCATTTTTCTTAACTAAAGCAGATGAGCCTATCTTGGGTACTTCGCAAAAAATATTATCAAAAGTGATTTACTTATTCTTAAACTGTGTTCACCATAAGGAAATGTCACTTTGTTTATATACAAAGTTGAGTTAGCTCCGCGGGAATGTCAATTATTATTCTTGTTCTTTCCTTGATTTTAAAATCGATGAAGTATTGATAATTTCACGCTGAGTTGTCAAGCTTATTTATTTGTTGGATTATGAATGAGTATTAAATAGTTTGGCAGTGTAAGGATTTATTTATCCAATCTTTAAGGATAATAATCCCAGGATTAGCTAATCTTATCACAGTTTTTGTAGAACAGTAAGCGGATAACAATACTTTCAGTCAGCTGATTTTCTGATACCTTTGTTTGAGCTATTGATCGTTAATGTGTTGTGTACACTAATGAAAGAAGTTGTTTTTATTCAGTTAAATAATGTTATGTTTTATTTGTCTTATATTTCTTGTTGCTGCATGATTGAAATGCTCTGTGACACTCAGAGTCGGGTATTTAATGGCAGGGCTGACATAATTAAAGTGTGTTTACCTTTTCTGAATATTAATGTTTGCTTTTATGATGAGTTTTTTATTGAAAATAATTGAATAAAGGATGAATGAGTTAATACTGTATACCGTACCTCACAGTTCATATAAATTATTAATGATAGTGACACAACAAATGATAAACTATACTTCACAGAGATTATATCTGTTTGTTAATTGTGTGTTTTCTTATGTTATTTATTTAATCTGTCAGCAAATGGGTGGTTTCGGTGTAAAATGTTTTTCTTTCATGTTTGTGTATGTGATTAGTTTTGTATATTCTTGTAAGCATGTTATCCAATACACATATTTCCACTTTTTCGTTGGTATTGGAGTTAAAATTCACTTAGGTCATTTATGTGATGTAAAATTTATATTGGACTGACCTGTTACCCCCCCCCCCCCCGAGTCTTTTTGTGAAGGTTGTATCAGTCTTTGCTTCTGAATATCATTACGTACCCAGCTATTGATTGATTAATTAATTAATTAAGAAATGTAAAGCATGACTCTAAATGTTACCAATGTATATTAAAAAGAATAGTAAGTATAATGTGGTACTTACACAGTTTTTGTGTATTGCATATAACAAAATCTGTTTGTATTACATTTTATAAAATAGCATTTCTGTTAGGTATGACAGCCAATTTACCATACAACAGGTTCTGGCTTTTCATACTTGTATTGAGCCATGGCCGTGGTCCAGTGGCTAGTGTGCTGGACTTGTAACCCAGAGATCTGGGTTTGAATCCTGGTCGCAGCAGTATGTATGAAAATTTGACAAAAATAATGATTTTCCTCCACATGTGGAGAAGTTGCCGGCTCCTTGTGGAGGGGTAAGTTAGTACTGGTTAGTATACAGTCCAGGAAAACTGATTAGGTGAACCGGTCGCCATGTATAAGTGAAAAATTGTTGAAAAAACGCATTAAACTTCGGTGACAATAAGTCACATAAAAACAAAAAACAAATCATACCTGTATTATTGTTTCCCTTCAATCTTCAAGCACCCAAGTAACAACTATCACTTTTACGCTTCAAAAGTCTTGCAAAACTGCTGAAACATTAGGCTGGAAAAAATGGACATATATTTATGGCTAATCATATATGAATCATATGTACTTTGGATTTTGCCAAAAGTAGGGTCAGGTTATGATTTGGGGATGAATCAATTACCCAGTACCCCATATTGTCACAAAGGGTATGTTTACAGAAAGAAATTGGAAAAGATAAGTATTCCAACAGTTAAGTGTAACCTACCCTAATTTATTTGTCTGCTAACCTTGCATATAACTTATTTTTTTCCTTTAAGGCTCAAGTTCACGATGAGTTGAACTTTATATAAATGCTTGAATCTAGCAATAAGTGCTGTGGGTTATGGTATGTTGTGGTGTAACTTTTCACATTACATGAAATCATCTGAAAGCTACTGGCTTCCCTTGTGTGCTCCTGTTAATTGTTTCAAGATCTGTCTGCAATGAAAACCTAATAAAATACATTATTAAGGTAATTTGATGACTTTTTACTTAAAATTCTGTAAGGAAATCCTGCAATACATTACATGCATATTTATTGTTATTTTATTGAGATTGATATGGATTTGCATGTTAACAGTTACGAGTGTCTGTATGTTATGTGGTGATTACTCATGTAGTCAATTCAAATGCAGTTAGTTCTGATATATAAAGTACATTGACAGTTTAAGGCCATTTAGTGACTTTGTGGTCTTAATTAAGTGACTTCGTTTGATGCCGATTTCAATGTTGTACCAGTACACATTTGTGAGAAACTTATGAAACTCATCCATGCATTCATTCTTCATCTTAATCCACAAACAGCTGAACTTTAAGTTATCTTTGAAATCCAGGTTGTCACTTAGTCATACCCATAATAAGAACATTTCCATGTTTCCCTAAAGCATTCTTGTTAATGTACTCTCAGCCTTCTGTACTTTGAATGGCTTCTTAGTCACCAAAAGCCCATCCTTAGAGCGTGTGAAGTTCACCCCCCAGGCTCTTTTGTAAGACATTTCTTGTTACACTAGTGAGTTGTACTCACTAAAACAAGATGTCTTCATTCATTGAATTACTTCCTCTTGAATAAGTGTATTGGTATAAATAATAGATTTTTTTCTGTGGCTGCACCCTACAGTAGGTCAGATTGTATCAGACAAAAATATTCTCTTGCTAATTATATTCACTCAGTTATAATTGGTGTACCTCCAAGTGTGTGTGTGTTTGCATGATGCTGGGTGTAACAGTTAGAGCTGATTCTGTGCTTGGCTGGAAACAAGATGTCTGTGCTTCATTGAAACTTCCATGTTCTCATCAATTAATTTCAATTTGTATTCAATTAGAGATTATATGTTATCACAGCTCTAATGATTGAGCCCCCTTTACTAGCTCACTTCCCAGACAAAATAAATAAATAAGAATGCCGAAAAATTTGTTATAAGTACAGTCAAACCTGTGTTTGTGGACACCACTATGTGAATAAAGGCTATTCTTTGAAGAACCATTATTTATTTAGAACATTGATTATTTAGAACATACTGACCTGTGAGTATAGGCCATCTGTCAATAAAGGTCACATTTTGTCTTTCACCCAAAGGTGGTCTTTGTTTACAGGTTTTAGCATATGTTATAGGTTATAATTGAAGGGTGAGTGCTAGAAGGCCTTTATCCATTTTTGACAAAGAAGGAGATGGGTAACACACTTACATTGACCCCTTCAATTGTTTTAAACCTACTTAGGACACTAGTTCAACTTATTCTTAAAAAAGTTCTTATATATACATTGCATCCAAAAATCTTTAAAAAAGAACATACTTTTGAAATGATACACCCTCTGGGACATTTATTACCGAATATTTGTTACTCTATGGAAGTGCCTTCAAGGAAACTAGCTTGGGATCTTGTCAAATTCTGTCATGAATTTTCCATTTGATTGCTAACAATTTATGATCTGCTGTGTAGTAAGCATTTATTCAGCCGGTTTATATCAGCTACTTTCATTATAAGGATGGTATCAAGCGCTGGTTACTTCTGGTTGATAACACATTTACATTGACTATTATGCCAAGTGGTTGTCATGCATTAGAGAACTTACTAATGATAAACAACATAAAATTTGATGTATACAAAACAAAAAAAACAGTAGTACATAAAATATTCCTATGGTTCCACTTTGAGGACATCTTGAATCTACTGGTTGCTTATATTGTTGTAACCATGATGTTATCATGTACTGATCAAGTGCTTCACCTTTCTGGTATAGTAAACAACATTTTAAACCTGTACCTGATACATGTTGTTTGCTATTTCTTTACTAATTCCACCTCTTGAATGATGATGGTACTTTTGACTTTCTACATCGATGAAATTGCAATGAAATAAGCATGTGGGTTTTGAGAAACAGTTGTCGAAGCCAATGAAAACAGGAGTGATGCTTTACATACCAGCAAAGAAAAACAAGTATAATCAATAGATGAACAGATTGATTTACAATCAACCCTAAAATTTACATTCTGTAGACGTTGTCAGATGTTAGGTACTAAAAAATATTTTTGTAGTTGGTAAATTATAAACGACTGGTTGAATGTTAATTTTAATTGTTTTGTACCGTCTTCTCACATCTCTGTTAATCCTACCTTGTATTTGCTATTACACTCTTATGTATTCCCTGAACTTTCTGTAGTAAGTTTTTTTGTGTCTGGGTATATCCTACCGTAAACTCCCTATTTAACACTCCACCCTTATTAATACCCCCCCCTATTTTCAGAAAAAAGAAATAGGGTCTCGAATCAGAAAATCATGAATAAAAAAAAATGGCTTACCAGACAAAGTTTTAAATCCACAGTAACTCCAATTTTTGTGAATAAGATAGTTTAAAATCATTTGACAATTTTCCCTCCAACTCAGAACATGACAGAGGTCATGTAGACTCAGCTGCGATGTCGGATTGTCAATGAGATCAAAAGTGTCAACCTCAGAGGCAGGGGGAAGGTTTGAGAAAAAAAAATACAAGAGTCAGCAACCACCAAACTGTTGGCATTTACAAGGTCTTTGCATGTAGTAAAATGATGATGGATTCCACTAGCAAAGGACTAGTGATAAATTCCCCCCTTTTACAAAATGTTACGCCTCCCTGAGGGGGGCATTAAATAGGGCATTTACAGTATCAACAAAGAATTTTATTTGCAATCCATAACCATGTCAGTAATTGTGCAATTAAAACTGAAATTAGTTCACTTTATTTGATACTTGTATCGTCTATGTTTCTTTGCTTGATTCTCCAGTACCATCACTTGGTATGAGTTCTTCTTGCACCATCAGAAGCTGGAAGTTTCTATATATGATGTTGATGCATCTTCAAACCCAACAACAACACAAATTAAATTGGTGTCCAAAATTGTAACATGACTGTGTCTTCACTTGGTGTCCTTGACCATAACATGATTTTGCATTCAATTTGTGCTGCTGCTTATGACATGATAGGTCTACAGTTAGTGTTTGGGACCATAATATGGTGTTGTTTCACTTTTTATGTTGCTTTTTTTCTTGTTGATGCATATAATACGAAATCTAAATGTGCCTAACGAGACATTGTTTCTGTTATTTCAGGAAATTGGGAACATCGTAATGAAGCAGCAGAAGATTTTTTCCAACGGGTAAGTTCAGCTGTGAATTATACAGGGGTGTAGAAATGAGCAGGAAGCCGGAAAAATCAACCGGATATTTGAGCATTCTCGCTGGCTACTTCTTCCTGACAGTGGAATTGCCCTTTGCCTCCTATTAGCGGGAATCCTCAAAACCCCCTTTTCTACTTTTAGTAGCTTACTGGCTGCATGAAAACGTTTCTACACCCCTGATTATGGTAATATAATCCATTCTGATGTACTTAATTTTCCTGCTCACTATCAATTAGCTTTTATTATACCATTTTCCCACTTGAACTTCTTAAAATGATGAAGAAGCCTGCATACTCAATATTTTATGTTGGCAGTATTAACTGACAAAAGTGTTACTGTTATGACATGTTATGGCTGCTAAACCTTTGCCAAAACCATTAGCATGAAATTTGACTGTATTAAACACATTGTTTGTTGTTAATAGAATGCTGTTAAGAGGTGAATCATATGAGGGTTGTGTTGCCTTCACCTTTTCACATTTCTGCTATAGTAATCATAGAGCTGATAAGAACATCTTGTGTCAGTGGCAACTGTCTGAGAAATTTCAGTTTTCCAACTTGTTCCAAACCACTGGATATGAGAAGGTTGATTTTTAGTGTTTTTTTTTTCTTAACATTCTTGCCCATACAAAATGGTTTACTATTTTGAAATGTCCTTTATCTTTCTGTATATCGGAATATACTCCAGAATTGTCTAGCCATTTCATTTATTGCATCATTTCTAAAATTTGCCAGGCAGTCAGTTTATAATGTTTGAAATTAACAAACAAAATATAGTGAACCTGTGTTTGCAGCCACTTCCAAATAAAGACTACCCTGTGAATAAATGCCATTCTTTGAAAAACTGTCACTGATTATTTTGAATAAACTGACCTCCAAATAAAGGCCAACTGTCAATAAAGGTCACATTTTGTCTTTCCTAAGGGTGGCCTTTGTCCACATGTTTGACTGTAACCTCCCTTGTCCCTGTATTGAGTACTGTTTGTGCATTCAGGACAAGGATTCAAGGACAACCTTTTCATAACTTCTGCTTTAGGTTGTACTTTTAAGTGAAATAGAAGACTGTATTTAGCAGAATGTTTTTGAGATTCTAATACACAAGATTGCTCAACAAAACTCATTGTGCTGTCTTTCAAGAAAATGTGTGAAAAATAATTTAGAGTGCTCCAACAGAAATTGTGTTGTTTTGTTTGGTGATAAGAATGCAAACACTTTCTACTTCAACTGTATTAATTTGTTGATAATATGCTGATGGCCAGGTAGAAAACTTGTAATTAAGTAGAAGTTAAAATACTTTTTTAACTGTGCCTTGACTGAAACTCACCGAGATGGTAACCAGTGCCTTACAACTACTCTAGTTTTTATATTGGCAGTCTGGATACCCCACCCACTTGATTATAGTCATGATAACTAACTGAACTGTTTTAACCACATTTTTTACCATCATTGCGTTACAACTTCTTAGTTCAAAACTCATGCCCGATAATGTCTGATGACAGAAATTGACCAGTTTATTTAATTGTGTTTTATATTAATGAAATGTAGGACAGATTTCTTTCCTGTAATATGAACTTTTATTTTACCCATTGTTTTGTTAAAACGTCTTATACTGCGTAGAACATTGTGCATGTGCTACAATGAAGTAGTCATGATTCATTCATTGATAATGAGAAAGCATCTTGTAACAGAAAGTACCATCTGAATGATGCGGAGATGTAAATTGTTCTCCTAGAACTCAGTGAAACAAAAGACATTTATTTTCCTACTTGGCATCTTATAGCTGGGAGAATTATGATATACTTATGAATGATAAGTGATGTTAATTACAGGGTATTGGCTTACCATTGATTTTGCTTCGTTGTTTTGCACATCCCTGATATCATTTTTGATTTATTGAAGCCTGATTTAGTTATAACTTATGTTTAAAGTGAAAAAAAAGTCGCTGCACTATTAAGATACACAAACCAAACAACTTGTCTGCCAATGGGTATGTCAGTGAATGGTTTTGGTAATGTTCACTCGCAGCCAATTAAATGTTTTGTCTATGATGCTATAACATAAATCATTATAATTATACTTTATGTGACTCATTTAATCCAATGAATCTGTACATAAACTGTTGTATATATCTGTTACTGAGCTGTGGCCGTGGTCCAATGGTTAGTGTGCTGGACTTGCAACCTGGAGATCCGGGTTCGAATCCCTGTCGCGGCAGGTCATACCCGGAGATCCGGGTTCGAATCCCTGTCGCGGCAGGTCATACACTTCCATGAAAATTTGACATAAATGTCAATTTTCCTCCATATGTGGAGAAGTTGCAGATTCCTTGTGGAAGGGTAAGTTAGTACTGGTTAGTATACAGTCCAAGAAAACTGATTGGGTGAACCAGTTGCCATATATAACTGAAAAATTGTTGAAAATGGCGTTAAACCCCAGTGACAATAAGTCACATACAAACAAACAAACAATATCTGTTACTGAATATTTATATGTATAGTTTTCACACAATATTTTGGCAGTTTATTTATTCAAAAATGTAATTTTGAATATAAAGTGATTTATAACAATAGACAAAATTTATATTAGGTATACTTGAAAAATAATTAAAAGAACTTCTTTGAACAAGTTTAACTACAGTATTATTTCGTTAACATCTCCTGAGTAACTTGCAGAATCTATGCATTAATTTTTCGTGCTCATTGGTTTAGTGAACAATATTCATGTCCTGATTCACCTATTTTTCTCAGACACAATAACCAGATTCATTTAATCTTGGGATAATTTCTGATTTTATTGGTATCTGTCTCATTTCTAACCTTTTCTTCTGAGTTCACACCTGCGCTATAATGTATTGAGGCTTCATGATTTTTAGCAGGCTTTTATACATTAATATTAACATGTTTTTTGTGAAATTTACTGTTTACACAGTTATGTTTTATCTACTTTTACAGATAATGGATGAAACTAATACACAGATCTCCTGGCCGTCCAAACTTAAAATAGGTGCCAAATCAAAAAAAGGTTTGTAGAACCAATGCCAGCTCATGTAGCAGGTGATCTCTGTTTGTGTGTACTAGATATATGTTCAGTGTTAACCCATTGCCTCATAAGCATATTATTTTGGACTCTTCTAAATTCAAAGGTAAAATACAAAACACTAATTTATTTACGAAAATTGGGTTATTGCTCTCTGGCTGAATGGAAAACATTGTGGCAAAAGGAGCCATTACTCATTACAAGCAATGGATTCTTTTGCCACAATGTTTTCAAAAGTCATCCGCTTCAGATATGGTGGAAATTGTGGTATTATGAGGCAAAGTATAAACCCATTCCTCTGAAATTACTATCAGTGCCACCAAACCAAATCATACGAAGAATTAAGCCTTAAAACGCTTCCTTGTCGACATTTTTGTGTGGTTTTTTTTTGTAGTTCATTTATGTAATTGGTTATGAGGTTTATGATTTGGTAATGATGTTTTTATTCGAAACTCAGTTGTCTGTGTTTATAAAATGCTAGTATTTAAAGGCAGATATCCCATAATGCAGCTGTTGTTGTTTGTATTATTGGTAGTTAGTGGTTTTCTGATAATTGTTATATTTAATTAAATATCTTCTAGAGCAGTTTGTATTTTTTTGGCTTTTTTGTGGATAATGTGAATATACGTTTTATCTAATTGAGTCATTTTTGTTATGATGCATTTAAAGTTGTCCTTTAAGTGGATGCTCTCAGCATTTCTCTGTGATTTTGATGAATACACCCTAAATTATACTGCACTTGGTGTAATTGTTTCAATAAATAAAGCCTTTAATTACAGCTTTATTAAAATATATTTTGAACTAACTTTCTGCACTATGATAATTTTCCACTTTGACAATTGTTTATATCTTCATCTGGTCTTATTTCCTGTACTCAATAACTTGCCGGTTAAAATAACTGTCAGATATCAATAACTAAAATCAATCAAATAACGGACTAGAGTGCATGCGTACCTGTATCATACTTTAAGTGAGTTTTACCATAACCCTTTGCTTCATAAGCATATCTTGGACTCTTCCAAATTCAAAGCAGATGTACAAAACATCAATTTATTTAACAAAATTGTTATACATCTCTCTGACAAAATGAAAAACAATGGAAGCCATTTCTCATTACTAGCAGTGGCTTTTTTTGCCTCATTTTTTTCAAATTTCGTCTGCTTTAGATGCGGGGAATGTGGTATTACGAGGCAATGGGTTCAACTTATACGTGGCATTTTATACAAACATTATGTTGTAATTAAAGGGGGAGATTTTAGGTTCGAATCTACAAAAGCACAACCAAATTTGTTGTTGAATCGCTTCATTAGGCTGAATCTGGGTTTTAGATCTTATCATATTTATTTAATAGTTATGGCCCTTTGAACAATATGGATATGTTCTGGATTTCTATCATAAGTTATAAACTGTTAGAATACATATTTAAAACATGACTCTAACACATAAAACAACTCTTTGCATAGTGTTGAATTAGATCTGTTGTCTTATTTTGTTAAATTATTGAAGTGATATTGTTAAATGTCATGGAAAACAATGAAAATTTATCACTTAGAATCAATACCAAATTCATGCCTATGAAACGGTTGAATTTTTACTGCAGTCCATTCTTTGATTTCTGGTAGATTTCTTTGTTTGTTTACATTTAATTATGTAAGCATAACAGTTGTGTTCAATACATGAGTAGTTGCATGACTCCAATCTTTTTTACATATTCATATGTGCTGCACGGTTACACTTGAGACGCGATTTAGACAACAACAAGAAGACATAGAATCAATATACATTTCTAAAATCACTTTCCATCAGTACTTTCAGTACTTTGATTATATGATAGCAGGATACTAATCTATCTGTTTGAGGAATTATTCTTTATCTGCCAATTGCTTAAGATATTTTGAGGAATTAAAAACATTCCATCATGGAACCGAAAGGCACCAATGAGAAATATATTACTGTTATATTTATCTACAGTAAATTTAAGGTGTTCATATACAGCCACCCGACTAGTTTCAATGATTTTATCTTGGATTTAACAATTTGTTTACTTTCAATTTATGCTGAATGTTTACACTGCCTGATAATTATAGCCAGTAGGTTGTGGGTAAATACAATAATTCAAAAATATTGCTTTACAAACATCTTGGTTGGTTTCCTAAATTGATTCTACAGTCTTGTATGGTACGTTTACTGGAATTTTTCTTCAGCAAGTTTACATTACAGTAACTGGATATTTCAGGTAAAACTTGGCATTTCTGAATGTGAATTTAATTTGCAATAAGTACCATCAAGATGGAATAATTGACATTTTGTCTGTTTGGTGAAAGTAATGTTGGTTTTCTTTGAGAGTTTACCCCCAATGTGAGAGTTTACCCACAATGTAGCAGTATGAATTTACTGGCAAATCGTGTTTTGTCTATTGTGATATGTAGATGTTTACATCTAAAGGCTCCAAAATCTACCACTGAACAATTTCTTCATAATGTTTAGTATTATCAATTTATATGATCCATGCAGAAGCAGCACCCAGTGGTACAGAACTAAACAGACTAACCAATACAAATGTATTGCGAATGATTTGCTCTGTGATATAAATACAAGTCAGGTATCATACATGCAGCAGTACAGACTCATGTTGGCAGTCTCGTACCATCAGTATTATCTTATCCTGAAGTGATTACCTTAAATATTTATCTTACCAATCTAACACACAATTAATATTGCGCTGTGTTTTTTCTGATGTAAAACCCATCAATACAATATATAAATATATATTAATTTTACCCCATTTTCCTCCTTATAATTGATGGTGAACATTTATATTTGAGAAATCTGATATTCCAGTATTAAAACTATTATGTCTTAGCATTTTTTCATGTATATGTAAGATTTCTGATGAGCCATTTATTTCAAGTTTGTCAGTTAAATGATGTAAGTCTTTTATTTAAAGCTGGTTTAACTTCATGTATGTACCATATTGTACTGTGACTGATTATCAAAATTAAGAATGGTTGGATCAGATCACAGAAGATAATGGCTGTATGCATACATTTGTCCGAATTTACCTCTGCTGCGAAATTGTTGCTGTTTTTGTTTGATGTGAGGTAAATAGTGACTGATGTTTACATGTTGTTGTAAGTCTTAGTCCACCCATCTGGCTCAGCTGGTAGAGCATTATGTCTATGGACCTTGGGTTCATCAGTTCGAACCCTAGGTACGGCACATGCAGCATGTCAATTTGTTCAAGATTCTTCAATCCATTGTTAGTCTTAGGATAATTTTACAACTGATCATGCTCATGTACAGTGATTAAAGTTCAATAATGAATTAAGACAAGCCTCATATTTTCACATAACCATTAAAAAATGAAAATTATTTTTAAAAAATTTCAGTGTAATGAAAAGCTGATGAAAGCTATCATTCCAATCTATACATCTTACTGTCAATCAATAAAAAATACATAAAAATGTTTGTCATCTAAATTTACATGCGGCTGGATTTATTGTATGATTAAAACAAAATGCATTATGAATGTAAGTTGATATTCCACGTATAACTTTGTTATGAATATTTCACTGAATATATTAGTCTACCTGCTTGAGCTAATGTCGTGTTTCATAAATCAATGAAGTATTAATGATGTACTTGAATATTTGAATTATAAAGTTTTGTTTACTTTTATCATTTCAGATCCACATATCAAAGTTATTGGTCTTCCAGAAGACGTCAGAGTGGCTAAAGATTTAATTATGGCTGTGCTGGACACAAAAGTAAGCGGTGTTCACCTCTTATATAATAAGGAAACTATTTACTCTCTTGCAGGCACATTATAATCTAGGTCATTATAATCTATATCTTAGCCTGTGTATTGTGTAATCTGGTAGTGCACATGTGTTTTGCTCCAAAATGACTGGTCATAATTCTGACAAACAGTTCCAGGCTAGTTCAAGTATTGGTCAAACTTCTTGTCAAGTCAGAATAGATATAGAGATGAGCTCTGACAAATTCATATTTGCTGTTCAAGCCTACTGGGTACTTAAGCAATTTTCTAAGTTTTATTTTGGATTAAATGCTTAACTCGGGGGGGGGGGAGGACAACCCTTGATGTAACTTATCAGTGTATATACATGTACTGGATTAATATCGGAATAAGTCACATGTTTACATCATTATTACTTATCATAACGTTTGATGTTCAGTGTTTTTATGTTGTTTTGACAAAAGTTCTCGTGTATGGAGAAGTCTGTTTGTGGAAATGAATTCATGTCATTATTGAGGCATTACTAATTAACATTTAATTGGTCAATTTTTTGAGTAGGTACCTTTCTGCTGCAAGTGGTTTATATTTTAACATTTTAATCTCAATTATGATTTAGAATGATACCTTTGATTGTGCATTAACAACATAAATGTATAAATACTGATTAATGCGGGATTTGTTCTACTGCTCGTCATTTTGCCACAACTGAAACACATTGGATCAAAATGGTGGCTGTTAATAATCAAACCTGTTACAGTCACCTGTCATTCGTATCAAATAAAACTCAATTCGTACAATGTGTTGAAAGGCTTTTCTATATTAATGTAGTTATCGGGCTTACCTTGGGACCTTATTTTTATATATTTGTATAAATAATACAAGGGTAAATCACAGTGGTTTTATGAAGCAACAGTTCTGATCCAACTTTTCTTATAATTAAATCAGTATCATAGATGAATTTTCAAGATAATGTAACTTAAGTTTAGATGTATTGATAAATGTCTTAATGCATAATTAAACATTGCTATGATCTTAGTGGGTTATTTTTGTGGCTACATGAAGTTTGTACAAGTAAATGACGCTAGTAGTAATTGTGAATTTGCTGTTTAGAAAGAGTTGAATTTGTTTTGAATTAAAATTCATTTGATCAAGTTCTATATTCAGAGACCATTGTCATGGCTATTATAAATTCTTGATGAACTTATGAACATTAATTTTGTATGGTTGATATAATTGATTATGGATGACTTAAAAATATGCTTTGTTTTACCCTTTGAAGCATAATTAAGTGTAATTACAGTCAAACCTGTGAACAAAGGCCACCCTAGGGTGCCTGTATTGACAGATGGCCTTTATGCAGATGTCAGTTCATTTAAAATAATCAATAATGGCTTTTCAAAGAATGGCCTTTTTGTCACAGGGCGGCCTTTATTTGAAGGTGGCTGCAAACACAAGTTAGACTGTAGAATGAAGCACTAACATCAGTATTCACATCAGGGCCAGACATTTTAATTATTGACCTCGTGTGTTCATTGGCTATGATATTTCTTCCAAAAGCTGTGATAATGCGTCCAGTAGTAATTTATATTGCATTAAATAGCAAATAATTATTGATTAAAATAAGATATTTGTCAATAATTAGTGATTAAAATAAGATATTTGTCGTAAAGACAACAATGATTTCAGTAAACAGTTCATAGGTACACTAATATTTAGTGTTTTGAATATTTAGAAATAAGATGGCACAATGGTACCATTTCTTGTAATAGTGAATCCAGCTGTGACAATTACATAACCAAGGATTATTAAAATTATATTATAATAAGGAGGAAAGAAGTTTAAATCTTTACTTTTTATCACGTTTAGATCAAATGTGTATGAAATCAAACAAAGAAAACCTGTTGGTTTGATTGCTTCAGCTGTTTAGGTCATGCTGACCTATATACTTTAATTTTCTTGTTACGTGCCTGATTATGTTTTGTGTAAATATTTTTTTTCCAACAGTTGAATCACAGATGTCTTAATTGGAGGAAATTAGAAGGGTGCTTATAAGATAAATGTGTTATTTCATTTTGAATTATGAACATGAACTGAATTATCTCTGACCTTCCAACAGTGCACCTGACTTTGAAAAATCAGTTTATAACCAATTTGCATTATTTTTTTAAAATGCATTTTCCACAAGCCCCTCATTCCTGTGAGTTTGAATCCCACACAGGACCAAATATTACAGTGAGTTAGCTGTCCAGCTGGCTGATGGAAGGTCAGTGGTTCTACTCAGGTGTAAGCCTGGGGTTTTTCTCCACGGTTGAAGCTGGAAAGTTGCCCAATGACCCTGGCTGTTGGTGCTATGTTTAACTCTTGTGAAAAAAAAATTCCGTTTGTTATTCATGATATTCTTATTGTTGATGGTTAAGAGGAAGAGTTGACCAAATTCTGCAAGGTCATTTTCAAGGATTATGTCACCAATAATCATTAAATTAACCTTTATCTGTCGATAAGTTTCTTATAACTTGTAATTTCGGAAAACTGGAATTCAAACAATTTTGACATAATAACGTTCAAAGGGATTTCTACAATTATTTTAGTCATGTCACATTGTAGGGGGTAAATAAAGTCTTATTACTGCATTATGTATATTTACATGTACTTGTATTTAAATTGTTACATTTAATTCACTATTGTAATAGTTACGCATTGTATCGTTTTATCTCTGCTTTTAAGTCTTTTAACACTTATTTTTAATATTTTAACATTTGAAAATTGAATGTAAAGACTCTTTTGTTGAATAGTTTGAGTACTCAGTTAAAGAAGCAAATATTCACATGAAAGTAGAAAGATTAATGAGGATTGTTTTGTCATTGTTTACTTTTATACGTAACATATATTTGTCAAACAGCTGATTGATTCGTATATCTTGATATTTATTCAATTCGTTCAAATCAAAGACCCATATAATACCATTTTGCAACAATGGTGATAAATTTAAGTCATTTATATGTCGATAAGAAGGTTGGTGCAGTTCTTTTAGGCGAATGCATTCTAAAATGTTGCTGGTATTTTTATAAAGAGAGTTTGTATGATACTTTGTTAATTTGAGTTTTGTTCCCATCCGGTGTTGTATAATTTTCTTTCATGCTCCGTAATAAAATGTGAAATGAATTGATTGACAAGCATTATAAATTCTATCTATGTTTATGGCCTTCTTGCCTGACATGAAGTCTTGCCTTTATCCTTGATGTTTCTCTGAGCTAATGTTGTAATATTGAACTGATGACCTAATTCTCTACTTATGAATTATTGTAACTGTTGTTATAACAAATACCTTACTTACATTCACTTAATTAACTCTGATGGTAATGTTGAATTTGAGAATTAGGGAAACCTTGATTCATATCTTACATGATTGTATTATGTTACCCAAAGCCCTGAATTTCAGTTTAAGTAAAGCTTAAAATACCATTATTGTCATTTTTTGTATTAATTTCCGACATTATGTGTGTCATGTATTATCTCTGATCAGTAAAAACTAATCATTGCCTGGTTTTATCGGAATGACTGCTTTTATCATTTGACAAGCGTTTACTGCACTCCAAATTGAAATAGCTCATCTCTGCCATTTACAGTGTAAAAAGTTGAAACTACAGACTCCAATAGACAGGTTATGTATTGGTTTGGAAATAACACAGAACGATGATCAACATTAATGTATGCCTGTTTGAATACATTCCATAAAAATCTTTCGAAAGTAGTCTGCTAAAATGTTGATCTATGGTTTCAGACAGGCATAATGCTCTAAGGCGCTCATTATCCACAGATCTAAATTGAAAGCATGGAACATGTTCAGGTCTAAGTTTTTCTTGATTGGAAAAGCATTTGCTGTAATGTGGTACACAGAGCTGATCATAGAAGAAGAAATTAAAAAAGATGTAATTTCTGCTTTGTTTATGTGGCACATTACTCAATGATTGCCAGTTTATAGATTCGAATAACTATGGTTTGTTGGTGCGGTTGATTGATAAGAATTTAGTGCAAGATATCTCATGATTTGACATGGTTATTTGATTAAAATATGGGACTGTTCTTTTCATTCAAACGCAAAACAAACTTTCTTGAAAGTTGTGACTGATAGTTGACATAAGCAAGATCTCTCATTTTTCAAAAGGATGCAGTTTTTGCTTTTAAAACGCAAAAGATTTATCTTAGAAATCAAAAGTCTTTCTTTAATCTGATAGGAGCTGCGGAGGAAATCATGCGACAGATAAAATTTTATTTTGAAGTAATTCAAAATTTTGATTGCATCCCAGATAAAGATAATAATGTCATACTTTTTTACAGTCAAGATTTTCACATAATTATGTAACCTAGAAACTGATTATGTTTTAATCACTTGCATCAACATATTAAAGAAAAAATCTTAGTAATGGTGCCATTATTACTCTGATTTTTATTTAATGAAAGTCTATGAGAATTTCCTGAGGTCATATTGTAAAAATTGGTGATGTGTTTTTCCATACTTATTTTTCATTTATCTAAAGAAAAATTTTCTCCTGTTACTGTATAAATTTCTTTGAAGTGGTGTACCAAAGTATGGCTCAGGGTAGGAAGCTATGTGATCATGTAAAATGAGGATGTTTATTACCAATTTTTAGTGCCTATGTTTACTGATAACCTGTAACAACTGTTCTTGAAATTGTTTGTACACAGTTACTGTCACACTTGGTTGGAGATCACACCTCCATTAAGTAGATCTGTTGCAACTGGTGTTTGTATATTGTTTGTTTAAAATGATAAATTCCAGTGTCCAGACTAATTTTTTCAATAGCTCAAAGTATATGTGGACAATGAAACATTCACAATTTACACAATTTACCACTAGCCTGAATACACAATTTTTGAAAAAGTTCACTAAGTCTGAATAGAAATTAATTGGCCCAGGTTTCGGGTGTACCGGTTTGCTTTCTAGGCATTTTACCCCTTTCATTTTAATAATCATCACTGACCTAACTGATACTGGCTTGCCTGATATTATCAGAATTTATAGGACCTTAAAGCCGTTTCATTTCAGATCTTACTCAACTTGATTGTGCTCAACAACAACCTGTGTTTTCAATGTTGTTATTTATGCTTGATTTATTGACTTATTATAATTATCCTTCTTCAGAATCTCTGTATTCTATTAGTTGTATGCGATTGAAATGATTACAGAAGTATCTTGGGCAATATACTGACAAAAAAATGAACATCATGTTTGCGTTTAATTGTTTAATGGTTCAGAAATGTGGGTGGGGAAGTATAATGACTCTAGTTTTAGAAAGTGCCTCATAAAATTTAAGTTCAATGCAATTAAAACAAGAAAATCATAATTGCTGTTTACAACATCATATAAGTAGGTAATTGCCCTGTTTTTGTTTCAAGCAAAATAATTTAAAACAAAGATTCTTCAATGATTCTACCTATGGTTTCTAAACCTCATCATATTATGCTATAATGTTTGTGTTTTTCGGAGATTATATTTACTTAAACTTCTTTTTTTAATTTAATTTGTGCCAAATCAATTGACTGTGAATACTATGTGTATTCAGTAATTGGAACAGTTGTTGAAACTCTCATTATTTTCATTCTTCTATTTATCTGAATTTTGATTTGAGAGTGAATTTATTATATGTACTTTTGGAAACCTCAGTCCTGTTTATTCAGAACCTAAGGACTTTTAATATGCTTTTTCTTAATTTATTTTCTATATTTGTCAAAGATCAAGGGTTAAATATTTGCTGACTAGGCAGAATAAAGTTTACTTTATTTTATGGTGCTTAACCACAAAAAAAAAACATAATACGAGGGTCATTTGTAAAGTTTTCAGGCTGGGTTGATAACTTAGAAAATACATCACATGTATGTATCTGATTTTACTTGGTTCTGTTGCCATGGCAATGTGGGCTAGTTCTGTCTGGGTAAAGCCCTTATTGATTATCAGTCTAATACAGTTTATACAATAAAACCTTATTATTATGCCAAATTTCTTGGGTTCCAAAGATGGCCTCATTATGGAGGATTACTGTATTATGATATTATACTATCTCTATAAACAAGTTTCCCCACTAAATTGGCAAAATGTCCTGGTCCCGTCTTCATTAGTGTATAATTCAAAAATCCCCTCTAAACTGGCATCCCCTCTAAACCGGCCAAATATGAACTGGTCCTGGGCTCAGCCGGTTAAAAAGGGTTCCACTGTACTAGTATGTGCTTTGACAAATAGTATTAATAATTAATAGCTATTATTGTATGGATAACAGCATATTTAACATATGATTATATTTGCATGTCTATGTATTACAGAGTAACCGGGCCACTTTGAAGATGGATGTTTCCCATACGGATCATTCACATGTTATTGGCAAGAAGGGCAACAATATAAAACGTGTCATGCAAGTAACCGGATGTCATGTACATTTCCCAGATTCCAACAGAGGAAACAATGTGCAAGAAAAAAGCAACCAGGTAATTTAGCTTGATGTGTTGCCATAGTAACGAAAAATCATGAGTAATTTTAAAAAAGACTGGAGCTGGTACAACTAATTGAAAGTAGGCTGACATTGCTGTCAAACTGTTTCAGCTATGATTTAAGGTGACTGCTGTTAAGTTATTTTATGACTTACTTTAGAGTTTCATTCTGAAGTGTTTTGCTGTGTATAAAAGTATAGGCTTTATTTCCTTGAGTAAACTGAGTGATATTAGTGTTTTGATTGAACTGTTTTTTTTCCTATAAATATGTTTTTTTTATCTCTTTGATGTTTCATTCTTAAATTAATGAATTTGATATGAAGGAACAGAACGGTTTAATCAGTATGTTAACTTAGATCCTCTCCTGTTGATGGTACTAAAACTGAACCTGTCTTTGTGGTATTTCGACAAGAAAAAAAACATGCTAGTACAGTCAAACCTGTGTTTGCGGCCACCTCCAAATAAAGATCACCCTATGAATAAAGGCCATTCTTTGAAAAACCGTCACACATTATTTAGAACTAACTGACCTCTGAAGGAAGGCCATCTGTCCATAAGGGGCACATTATGTCTTTCCCAAAGGTGGCCTTTGTTCACAGGTTTGACTGTAGATTGTAGATTGCTAGTATTGCAAGACTTGGAGAATGCTAAAGCATGTGAAGTCTAGCATTTGACATTTCTTACAGAATAAAAACAACATCAGGTGTACCAGCAATTATCTTGTATAATTAATGTTATATGTTCCTATGGTGACATTATGCGCTAATGTTAACATGATGTTACAGTACGCTAATATTCATCTTTATTGTGTGAATAATGTATGATTCACAGAATGGTGAATTAAATCCAGATTTCACCATGCATTTTCCATTGTGCTTTGTACAGTATACTTCTATATCATGAATATATAGATAGATATACTTTATTCAATAAAACATGAATATATGTATTCTGATTGTAACTCCATAACTTGTCTAACAACATTTAATATTAACTTAGGAATGTTTAGACCTGAGGGAAAATTTGACAACACCAATAGATTCAGTATATTCGTAACTCTTCTCATGTCCTTTCTTTTTCCTGCACATTTTAAGCTTGAGTAAATTGATACTTATTACCAAGGGTTCAGAGGTAAAATATTTCCTCTCAGATCAATATGAAGTGGGCAACTTTTACCATTATGGAACACTTTGTTTGATCTTGTGGTTTGGTTAGTCATTCGTTATAACTTATATTCATCTTAGCTAATACTTCTGATCTTATGTATGCAGGCAGTTCACACTACAGTTGTGGTATATTTGTGGTTTCCATATTGGCACCAGCTTGTATTCCCGATTCTCATGGTTGTGTTGATATATGAACAAACCCCAAAGTTGAGTTATACTAGACAATTTTAAAATATTCAGCAATCTTTAGCTATCCCGATACACTGACTTCATTTTTATTTACAGAAATTATAGTGGAAAAATACATGTTTTGACAACAAGTGGTTTTCAAATTGTTATTTTTGTTTTTTTTATAGGTATCTATAGCTGGACAGCCCCAGGGGGTTGAAGATGCCAGGACCAAAATAAGGGTAAGTTTCCTGGTGCTCTTCAATATGGAGATAAAATATTCATTCATTTTATCTCGTAGACAAATATAAACAGATAATCGGATGTTGGGACCATGGCTGTTTAGTTTTTAATTACCCACTTCTTTTATTGCATGTTTCATAGAAGCTGGCATGTACACGATTTTGTGAGAGAATATTCTAATCCAGGGTGAATTAAGTTTGTTCTGTCCTGAGTCATAGCATGTTTTTATTGTTCATGTTTATGGTTTGAAATTCAGTTTTCAGAGCAGTCTTTCTGTGTATCTTATCAACAGTATTTCCTTGATTGCTGCAGTTTCTGCATTTCATGGCCAAAAAACTTGTGAGATTTGTGAAATCATGCATGTGGCAATAGACACAGATAGACAGATTTATTGGTGAGATTAAATGCTGCCGGATCTATGAACAGATGTAGATCAGGTCTATGTTAAAATCGGCATGATTTTCAGTTTAAAACTGGAAGCTAGAAGCAAGTTATCTTGGTAACAAGTCTGTGAGAAAAAATGCATTTTGATTCGTTATGCTCAGATCTTCTTAGTGCGTGTCTTGAGTTTGATTTTATTAACAGAAGAATGTCTGTACTACTGTTATCACAAATCTGTTGTACTGACTGCATGACTTAAAGGCAATCCACCTATTATGTTAATTCAAGAATTTTTTAGGTTCATTGAAACATGTTGACCTTGACCCATATTTTAACATTTTTTCTTCAAAATATTTTTTTCAAAAAAGAAAAAAACTGACTAAAATTGTCCTATATTGATTCCAGCATGTTTAACTCCACCTAACAGAGCGTTATTGTGAAACATCTTTAAAGCATATTTGATTACCTGTTCTTATTCCATTAATGTTTTACATAAGTTCATTGCTAGCATTGATTTTTAAAAACCTTAGGCAAGTCAGACTGAAAAGCTGTTTAATCTGATTAAAATCACCAAGTCATTGTTTGTATTTGTTAAGAGTCAAGTCAGTTTCTGCCAATACGGATTTAGCAGTTTGCATGATAGTTCAATCATTTCATTTTCTGAGGTCGAAAAATAATCCTTGAATTAAAGCATGCCGATACTGATAAAGCATGTCCAGTCTGTATCTACAAGTTACAAATATATAGTTGCATGGATAAAAGTTTTCAACAATTAAACATGCCCAGGTCGTTCTTTTCTTATTCCACTCGCTATGTACTTTCACTTACAGAGCATTTCTTGTACTTACATATTATTTTGGACCAGTACCACCTGATCTGTTTCTTCATTTGAAGTTATTTGTTGACTAAAACACTTTTTTAGAGTGAGGTCTACCATTCCAAGTTATCCCTCAACCATGGTGGTATTCATCAGGTCTTTATGCTGGGAATAAGGCATTGATTCCTTCCCTAGATTTGACCATCTGTGTAATGTCTGGAATTTTGATTAGATTAAATGATCCATCATTCATATCTGACAAAACCAAAAGAACGTTACACAAAATGCTTCTACCCATATCGTATAAAAAATATCGTGAATTTTCTTAATTTAATGGAAGTGCAAATATCGCCAATTATACTTGTTTGTTGGTGTTTATTTTCTCAGACTTTCGAAATGAGCAATTTATTTAACAGATGCAAGCATAAATTTGCCACTATGTGGATATTGGTTGTGACGATTTAGCTGGAAATACCACGAAGACTGATTCATTCTCTTTAAAGAAGGAATTTGTATTCTTTGCTAATTGATAATTAGCAGTGACAACTGATCTATCTCTGTGTACTGTTTGAATAGAATTTTGTCTCTAAGTTTTATGTTTGTTGCCTCTGGTTTCAATGTTTTGGCATTTTAAATGAGAAGAAAATGATCATTTCCTCCTCGTAGGAGCACTTTCCTTATTAAAGGATACGGGAAACATAATAATGCACTTCTGACTGGATTCTTACACTCTGAAATGTTTATACTTCAACCTAGATTTGAATATCTCGCACGCTTTGGGCGGATTTGAATCCTGTCAGAAATTTTCTGTTTTTTGTTCCACTAAGGCTTATTTGTTTTAGAATGATAGTGCCTCATTGTTTTATGAGATAAGAATATTTGATAAGGCGCTGAAATTATGGCTTTATCTGTTTGTTTGGTGTTTCTTTTTTACAACAATTTTAGAAGAATGAAGGGAACACCATAGAACATGTCTCCTTTATTCTCAGTGTTGCGATATTGATATGTGTTAAATGAAACATTGAACCGACCTTTCTATTAAAATCCTATATTTAATTATTATTAAGACTTTAATATCGGTAGGTTGTACAGTCTGATTAGAAAATTCAATTACCACTTGAGAAGTGTAAACCTTAACAGTTACAATACTTTTGAAGGGTTTATAATTCATTATTCCTACCACGTGTTGAACATTTTTGTATAGAATTTGTTTTAAGATCTATTCTGATTTTTAAACAACGTTTTCTTAATTTCTAAAGATAATAAAAACATATCATTCAGTACATTTGAAAATGCACGAAATAAAGTTACTATGAGTATAAATCAGTTAATCAGTTTAGATGAATTTGTGTTTTTGTTCTGCCCCAACATATTGTGATTAACTGAAGAATCTTTAAAAAAAAGAGAAATTTTCTTTCGTCCTATATAATGTGTGTTAAAAATGCATAAAAGGATTAATCATGATTCTTATGTTACAATAATATTATTATTATAATACAATCATATTTATGGAATTGTCTTTTTTGTGTTTCAGGAGTTATTGCCCCTGGTATTCATGTTTGAACTCCCAGTTACTACTATAGCCATACAGTTACCAGATATACAGTCACCTACCATGCAGCAACTTCAGCAGCAATATAACGTAAACATTAGTTTTAGACAACGACAAAGAGGATATGGTACAACTGTGATAGTACGAGGCTCTGTTTACAATGAAAAGCTTGTCAAAGAAGCCACTCTAAAAATGATAGAATTGTTACTAGGAAAATTACCTGTAAGTTTTTTTTTCCCATCAATTTGCATGAAGTGAGTTTGGTCAATGCGAAGTTGAATTGTTTTTTTTATTAAAGCTAGGAAGGCTTGGTCTGTTGTCAGGCTTCCTGCGCCCAGTTGTATAAACATTGGTTAACTTTTATTACTAATCATTAAAAAAATCATTTAAGCATTTAAAAAGGGCTGCCATTTTGGTATTGGTTACCGTTTATGTTAAGATTTAACCAGCATCTTAGACTTGGGTTAAATTTATTTGAGCTTTAAGAAAAACAAAATTTGGTTAAACTTAAACAAAATTTTCGGCAACAGCTAACCTAACATTTAACCAAAATTTTAACCAAAACTCTGATTTAACCCAGTGGTTAAAGTTAACCAATGTTTATACAATTGGGTGCTGAAAGTTACAGGACCATTGGACATATCAGGCAAATTTTGAGCAGGTCCAATAACTTTTTGACGAGAACCGAACCAGATGTCTCACAGTCAGGCACGATTTACGGCATTTATCACTTATAAATAATATATTCGGTCAGACAAACTTCCATTTTGGTCAGACCAAATGTCAGGCAAATATTCCAATAACTTTTTGACGAGAACTGAACCAGATGTCTCGCAGTCAGGCACGATTTACGGCATTTATCACTTATAAATAATATATTCGGTCAGACAAACTTCCATTTTGGTCAGACCAAATGTCAGGCAAGTATTCCAGCAGTTTCAAGAAGCCTGTATTGTTTTACTACAGCACATGATATTAAGAAATACAGGCAAGTTTTGTCTGTCACTTAGAATCTGATTGATATCAACTTTTCATTGGTTCTGATACTGCCCTAGGTAACCTAGGTAACCTGTATCAGTGATTCAGTATTGTGTTTATCATGTACTCTAAATTCTAATATGATCAGAGTTCTACATGGCTGAGGATTTGGGGTTGGGTATTATAATGGCATTTTTATTTTAGCTGATAGTGTTGGCATGTAATTAGCTCTTTCTTGAACTGGTTATCTGTTTTAGGTCTGTTGTTGTAAACAGTACATTTAGTACAATATGTTTGTCTTAAAATTTGATTGAATGCAGTTAGGGATAAAATTGTGATGGAAACAATCTAAATATAAAGTTTCATTTCCCTCGTTCCTTTGCTAAAAAACGTAATAAAGGTTCATCTGTTTGTGCTAAATTTTGCTAGCGGTTAATAAAAGATGGCATGTGGCTAGCGTTTATTTTGAATATGTAATGAAAAGAAATTGGCCTCAAAACTAATGTTATCATATCATTTTCAAAGTTTATGTGAGTTGAAATCATGGATTCATTACTTATTGCAAATGTCTGGATAGAATTTCGAAATAAGCATCTTGTATTAACATGGGATTCCTACGGCTGGTTGTGGATGATAAGTTGATTAAAGTGACAAGGTTTATTCTTCAAATACAAAAGATTTTCTATGAAAAGTAAAACCTGACGTATCTGATGCCTATCGCCTCTCAACAGACACGATTTCATGTGAAATCAGTTTTTAAGTGCTGGTTTTCATTTTAGTTCAAAATTTAACAAGTGAGTTGAAGTTCAGTTTTTAAAAAAAATGATATATGCATGCCTCGTTTAATTTAATTCAATGTCATATCAGTATAACAGTCCGATATACAACACCTGCTTGTTTAATTATATAAGCGTGCAAAACTTTTGATAAGACAGTTACGTTCAATTATAACTTGGCAATGATTTCAGATAACATGAAAATTTTTAACAAAAATTGTCCTTATATTTTTTTATTTTAGTAATTATAATTAAAAACCATATTCATCCTTTTTTTATTTATCAATGACATAAAATTTTAAAGACATGAGTTATTCAGTATGACCGTGACATGCTAATGCTGCACAGGAAAAACTGTGTACATTACTTTGTAATATGATTTTAAAGAATCGTATAAAGTATTCATAGTATAATATTATTGATGTTTTGTATGCTAATACACAAGCAAACCTGGACTGTAGTGGATTAGGCATTAGTTGCTTAACTCAGAGATAGTGAGTTAGAGCTTCACAAAGGTCAAGGTCATATTTCTTCATTAGACACCCGTACTAAATTGTCCAGGATATTGACTCAAAAGTGATAAAATAATAAAGCTTTAATCTCAATCAAGGTTACATATGTCACTCCAGAAATAAACATTGTAATAATAAACTTATTGTACTTAAAGTTCATGATTGCTGAATTTCCGTTCCCATAAAAAAGAGCGGAAAATTAGATCAAGCCTGTAAAGTGTTAATGTCTACCACCAGTTGAAAGAGATAAATTGATAAAAGTGGAATTGATGAGTATAGAAAATATACTATAACCTCAGATACAAGTTCAGACATCAATAGATTCCTGGAATGTTAACAACTTGGATTATATAAATTTATTATATATGATTCTTGCATTATAAATCTATGATATTCACTTCCGTTCATTTGTACTGAATCCTACATTAAATGTTTGATACATTGAAGATATTATAATTGATGTTTTATTAATGTTTTCTGCAGGTGAGCAATTTGAATGAGAAATATCAGGCCATTGTGTCCATTTTGTATCTATTTTTTATGATTAGATTACGCTTTCAGATTTATTTGAAATTATATAAATATACATAAAATTACGTTTTAGCTCAAGATAAAATCACATGTTTTTGATGTGACTTACGAAAAAAATTGTGGTCATTAAAATTTTCCTGATCCTACCCCCCCCCCCCTCCCTCAAGATTAAACAAAATCCTTATCATAACTACATTTAGCATTAAGACGTACATTCAGTGTTATTTGAATAGTTTTCTGCACTGAAATCATAGGTTAGTTTACAAATATCTCATCTATCAAACCTACCTTGTCTGATTTCTCATCTATCTAATCAGATTACTGCAAAAAAAAAACACAGTATATGTTGCTAATATTTTATCATTCTTGGTGTTTTACTGTTTTTATTTTCGGAGAAATTCCATCTAACCGTGATTGTATATAAAATTTTGATAACCTTGAACTAAACTGTACTGAACTGAAATTCTTCTCAAGTCTGAATGAAGAAAATTCAACATACATTAAAACTTTGTTATTACGAGCATCAATATCACAAGCGCCAGACTTATCTGAATTTTTAAAGTCTTGTCAATGTTTGCTCTTAGTTGTGCATAATTTTCAAGCAACAAACAAATACCTCGTAATTACGAGCATCACGTTTTATCTCGAGCATTAAGTCTCTTCTGATGATTCCTCGAGCTAACAAGGTTTTACTGTAATTGATTTCATTGAAAATTTTGCAAATTCAGTTGATTTTTGGTGATTTGATAATTTTTTATATACAACTGTTAGCAGAATTTTCAGCGTTCAGCTTTAAACATTTTAAATACGTAATCTGAAATTGTAAAATTTGATTATTTCACTGTAAGTTGAAGAAAATAATTTTTTTTTAATTTTCTGAGACATCTTACCATTAATATTCAAATAAGACGTTTGATAAATAGCTTAGCTTACTGACTGATGTTCATTGCTCAATCGTACTTTTGATTTAATAGTTAGTCCTCACTTGATTTAATTGGACAACTAATTTCTGTTTCATATTTCAGAGCCCCTTGCCTGTAAACATGCAGTTAGAGATTGCTCCCCAACATCATTTGTTTATAATTGGACGAAATGGAATGAATATAAAGCAAATCATGCAAGCTACTGGAGCGATGATTCATTTCCCTGATCCTAACAATGTGACCCCTCAAAGAAAGGGGACTGTATATATTGCTGGTACGATAGACAGTGTTTATCTTGCTCGACAACAACTCATTGTAAGTATTAGTCATACAATCTTTCAGCAGTTTTCTCTGTACGTGACAATATTCATGGGCGAAGAATTAGACGATGCGGATTTTTACTTGCGTTTTTTGCCAGTCTTTTATCATTTCCAAAGAAATGTAACATTTCTCTGTGCTGAGATTTTTGTTGGTGTTAGTTTTTTTGTTTGTTAGATAGGAATTCTTGTCTGTAAATAAACCACAGCAGATGTCGATGTGATGTAAGTTTTCCATACATCTCAATGTAAATCCATTTCTTACAATACAGACTGCAGGCTGATAAAGATTTTATAATAGATGGAAATATTATGTCTCTTTCTCGTTTGAACTTTGTATAGATTTTATATAGATAACAGACTTTAAAATAAAATGTCACTTGTTTAAGCTATAGTTACCCACATTAGTTCTTATCTAAAGTTGCTACAATTAAGTGCTACGTGTCAGAAAAATATCTTTGACTCGGCTTTAAGCCTTTTTTTCATTTCATCGATAATAGTTTTTTTTAAAATGTCAAAGCACCGGTAAGCACATACCTTTTGAAATTTCGATGATAAAAAATGCTGTTTATGTGAGGCTCAGAATATGATGACTTATTTAGCGCTATAATATTTTGGTTCTTTGTCCTGAAATCGTTTAGTACGATGTTTCCATACAAGTTTTTTGTATTCATTCCTTTAAATGGGTCAAAGGATTTTTAGTGGTAACTTCTCGGTCAATTTCTGTAAGATCAATGATCTATTAAATGGATTGTTATGTTAAGGTATTTTTCTAACATTTGGTGTGCAGTTATTGTGTTCTTACAGTATGAGAATTCTATAATCATTATTAGGTCCTTTGTAACAATTTTTTCTCTATTGAATTTTTCAACTTCAAAGGTGTTGACAAACTTTATTGTATTTTGTATATCTGGGTTGTGTTTACAAATATTTACTTATATCATTTATGACAAGCATATGTTAAACCCCGTATATTAACATAAAGCTAGGTTATCGAAGGATGTACTCTGTTATGGTGTCAAATAAGTAGAGCATTAATGATTTACACCTTTTATTTGCTAACAAGACACTTGTCACTCAGCGGTGTGAGATCTGTGCTTCTTTGTGTGTTCCTGATAGGTTTGATGATTCTTTGGTTAAAGATTTAAGTTATTTTATTATAAGAGTTATTTCCCTTTCCGTATAAGGATAAAATAAGTTCTATTAATGACCGACAAAATATTTTGTATATTTTCAGGGTTGTCTACCCCTTGTCCTTATGTTTGATGTGAAAGAAGAACTGGAGATGGATCCAGGTAGGAATAGACACATTGGATGATATTGAATCATTTATTAAATTCAAGATTTATCATGTATATAGTATTTCTAAATGCCCCCTCTATTAATCGATCACGCCACCCATTTTTCTTTAAATGCTGCTTATACAGATAAACCTGCAAACAGAGACCACCCTTGGGAGAGATAAAATGCGGCCTTTATTGACAGGTCAGCACTTCCTGTTGAGTTCATTGTGTATCATTCTGTATACTTTTTTTTGATCTGCAACCATTTGTTTTAACTTATTTTTTTTCTATTGATTTGAAGATATGGTGTGTGCTCTTAGTACTACTGTTATATTTTTATTGCAGCTCGTATTACACAATTGATGGAACATCTAGATGTTTTCATCAGCGTGAAACCAAAACCCAAACAACCAAGCAAAGTAAGTGACACATCCTGTGAGATATTCCTAATTGTATATACATGATATCCTGTATGCATCCTGTGAGATATTCCTAATTCTATATACATGATATCCTGTATACCTCCTTGTGAGATATTCCTAATTCTATACACCATAATGTCCTGTATACATCCTGTGAGATATTCCCGATTCTATATGCTATAATATCCTGTATATAGCCTGTGAGATATTCCTAATTCTATATACATGATATCATGTATACCTCCTGTTAAATATTCCTAATTTTATATACCATAATATTCTGTATATTTTGTCTCCGAGATATGCTTGTTACTGTTTTTGAACTCCGGTAGAATGATAGGTATACAAACATAGGGACCATGAGTTTGAACCCTGAGCACATGTTCTCTGTGATAATTTGGTAAGACATCATGTCTGAACCCATTCATCCAAAAAATGATTTTGTGTTTGTTTCGTTGTTTTGCCTGTAAAATGATCTTGTCTTTGTAAGTTTGCAATAGAAGTAATTTTATAGTAGTTGTATTGGGTTTTTAATTTATTGAAAGACAGTTTCATCAAAGATTTGTATAGTCAAGGTATGTTAAATTTTATAAATCTTTTCATTTGCTTTGTTCTCTTTACTTTTGTTGAATAATTTAACTCACTTTGTCACATGATTTCGTTGCAGTCTGTGATAGTAAAAAGTATAGAAAGAAATGCATCTAACATGTATTTAGCACGTCTGTTGTTGCTAGGGATAGAGAAAGAGTTACCACGACAACCAGCTAACCAAAGTACAGAGGAAGGAAATCCGTCCAATGCTCTAAGTTTAACAGCACTAGGTATACAAACATCACTCCCTATTGTTAATGTTTGACTGTATTTGCCATTATACAAAGTTGCAGAATAATCATGTGATTCTTTTCAATTGATAGATTAACTGGATCAGAAAGTTACATTTATGAAATGTTGAAATGTACATTTTAAATCATGAAATAACCAGAATATTAATTCTGAATTTGTTGTACAGTGCAACCTCTCCAGAGCTGCCCTCTCTTAAGCATCAACCTCCATTCAGCAACAGCATGATTTTTTCCCATTGTACTATTTAACTATTAATTTAACCTTTCTAGAGCAACAACCTCTCAACAACATAATTTTGATTCTCCCAAAGGGTGTCGCTTTGGATAGGTTGCACTGTATACATCATTTCACAGAGTTGAATTGATCTGTTGTTAGATTTTATCATAGTCCATTTGGTCATTTCCTGATTTTGTATTTCAGGATATTTTGGTCAGTCTCTACAACCCACAGTCCCAACAACAGCCTTACAAATAAACACAGCAAACCAGTTAATGATGATGAACGGCCAGAAGAGCCCGCCAGCAGCTGCTCACACCCTTAGTCCACAGAGCCCAAAAAGCCCAAACACAAATGCCACCAACTCAAACCACTTTGTCTCGCCCCCTCCAGGTATAAATTTCAATAGTTTACTGTGTATTCTCATGTTAGAATCGTATGTGTTATATAATTATTTTTTTGCTATTTTTTTATTGGTTTACTATTAAAATAATGGTTGAAGTAACATAAATTGGAAACTGATACTGTTCAAGGCTCGACAAATCCACTTGTCCGCTTGTAATTATGAGCAGAAATCAATTTAGGACGAGTTAAAATTGCTCTAGAACTAGTTATAATCCTAAGCTTGTAGCCATTCTGTATGGGTGGCCTGAAAGAATTTTGTCGAGCTCTGCTGTAGCTGTGGAATATTCTCTGTTGAAAATGTGTTCTCTCTCATGGTTTATTTCATTTAGTTTATCAAATTCTTATATTTAATATGAGCGAGTTCTTGTTTCATGCAATTTTCAAGTTCATTAATGATATTCATGTATTTCAATAGGATTTTAATTTGATTAATTTTAACTGTCATATTTTTGAGGTCAGATTAAAAATGACTATTTACATTTAGTGACTTTAAAAATAGACATGCCCAATCTATGCACATTACTTATGTAAGGAATAGTGATACATTGAGGGGTTATTGTCCTATCCCAGCTCTGTGTTAGTTACCTGCGGTGTTTTTCCAAATGTGAATTCTTTGGACTGAAGTCCATGTCTTTGCAGCTTTCTAAAGTAGTAGGTGATCTTTATACCTAGTATAACTAATGGATTCATGATTGTTTGCCTGTAAACAAAGGCCACACCTGGGAAAGACAAAATGTGGCCTTTATTGACAGATGGCCTTTATTCTGAGGTCAATTTGTTCAAAATAATCAGGGACAGTTTTTCAAAGAATGGCATTTATTCACGGGGTAGTCTTTATTCAGAGGTGGTTACAGACATAGGTTTGATTGTATATGATTTATTGCATATTTAATGTATTGTATTGCAGGTATATATCGTCCTATGATGGTGATACCACCTGTATCTGTCCAGAATGTTGCTGATCTCATGAATCAATGTAATGTGAATGGTGTACATAAAGAAAACGCTGGAGGCCTTCAGCCAAATATTAAGTCACCAAATGTATTAGAACCAGGTACTGATTTAATCACCTACTGTTTTAACAACTCTACAAAGTGTTCTTGTCTATTCCTCCTCTGCCTGGTTTGGCTTGGAAGTCTGTTAGATCTTTGATGATATTGATCAATGTGAAAGATGCTAAGATAAGTATATTAATCAATATGAAAGATGCTAAGATTAGTATATTAATCAATATGGAGGATGCTAAGATTAGTATATTGATCAATACGGAAGATGCTAAGATTAGTATATTGATCAATATGGAAGATGCTAAGATTAGTATAATGAACCATATGGAAGATGCTAAGATTAGTATATTGATTAATATGGAAGATGCTAAGATTAGTATATTGATCAATATGGAAGATGCTAAGATTAGTAATTTGGTCAATATGGAAGATGCTAAGATTAGTAATAATGTTCTCATGACTGATTGAATTTCTGAATTTTACTGGGATTGTGAAAGACACAGAGAACCCAATTATATAATGTGGATAATCTTTACATTTTTTTGTCTACATTTTAGGTATAAGAGCAAGGAGTGCTGCCAGCAGTCCATCTAGAAGTCCATGTTCAAGTCCCCATACTTTCAGGGAAAATACAAGTTCTGGTTGGTACAATATTTCAATGTATAATGTATTCTAACATTCAAGTCCCCATACTTTCAGGGAAAATACAAGTTCTGGTTGGTACAATATTTCAATGTATAATGTATTCTAACATTCTTGAAAAAAACTTGGCGAAATCATCCCAAACTGTTTGATTGTTTATATGAAAACACTGCTGAACAATGTTTTCTGAAGTCTTAAATGTAAATGCATGATGTAGATTGTTATGCAATGTGTATTTGGTTATAGATCTAATTAATGCACTGATTTTGAACTAATTTAATCAATATAATTCTTAGTTTATATGAAGTAGGTTTTAATTGATTGATAAATGTTTATTTTATGTTAAATATGTTGATATTTCAGTTGATTTAGCTGGTCTATCAACATCAAATAGTTTTGGGAATCTTGTAACATCACATCCTAAAACTTCCCTGACAAGCAGTGGACACGCATTAGATTTACTGGGTAATTAAATTTTGAATATATATATGACTCATTGATTATATTAAAAGAGTAATATTTTGTATTTTGAAACCATATTTTAACTTCTCAAGCTAAGAAAATCTGTTGATTCAAATTAAACTTTGTCTTACTAAAAATTATACTTCAATATTAAAAATCTGGACAAATTTTACAATATTACTAATTCTATCTTCAAAAAGTCCGAAACTTGAATTTCTTTCTGTCCCTTAAAAATCAACAATAGCTTATTTTCTCACCTAGACAGAAAATTCCTTTAATTACACTGTTTTTTTTTATACTTTATGTGAGAACTCGAATTTTATGAAATATTTTTGAATGAAGTATTGATAATTGTTTTGTAAGTATTGGATGTTTGTTATCAAGTATCTTGTTGTTGTGTTTTCAGGGCTGAGTAATCCAAAGGTTGGTTTGAGCGGTAGTGGGCATACCTTGGATTTACTTGGATTGAATAAAACCGCTAGTCCTCCAATGAATAATGTACACTTTCTTAACAGTAGTCTGAATAATGGATCTCTACATGGAAGTCTGAACAGAAGCTCTCTCACGTAAGTAATTACCGTATATTCCCTGTTAAATGCCCCGCCTCAATTTAGTAATAAATGCCCCTCTCACGTAAGCAATTACCATATATTCCCTGTTAAATGTCCCGCCTCAATTTAGTAATAAATGCCCCCCTCACCATGTTTAATTTAAAAAAAGGAAGAAAAATCATGATTATCTATAATGTTTGTTATTCCTCTAAATGTTTTAATAATCCTTAAGATTATATCTTATGTGTCCAAAAATCTGTAAAATGTTCAGTAAAGAATACTCATGATGTCAGTCCACATAGATAATATTGTTATTGTTATCGTGATCATGCTTTGTAAAGTTGCCTGAAGTATTGCATAACTTTCTATTGGAGATTCTAATTGTCTAACTTCTATGTGAGATGCTAATTGCCCGACTTTCTATGGGGGATGCTAATTGCCTAACTTTCTATGGGAGATTCTAATTGTCTAACTTTCTATGGGAGATTCTAATTGCCTAACTTTCTATGAGAGATTCTAATTGCCTAACTTTCTATGGGAGATTCTAATTGCCTAACTTTCTATGGGAGATTCTAATTGCCTAACTTTCTATGGGAGATTCTAATTGCCTAACTTTCTATGGGAGATGCTAATTGCCTAACTTTCTATGGGAGATGCTAATTGCCTAACTTTCTATGGGAGATGCTAATTGCTTAACTTTCTATTTGAAATGCAAATGTTATTTAAAGATAATTTTGACTGACCAAGTCTTGTTGATTTTACTGTGACAATTTTTTATGCATTTGAAAGCTAGTTTAACATCTGTTAAACATTTTCCTTAAACAGAGTCAACTTGCTGATTGTTCATGGCATTGAATGCTGATTTTGCAAATAGGTTTTTCTACTTAGAGTTTAGACTTCTGTCCTTTATTTCCATTTCATTCTACTAACTTGTGCCTAATTATCATTAAAGGATAATTGATAATGTCTTTAAGAGATAATGTCAGTGTGGGCTTGCGTCTAATTATCATTAGATGATAAGTAGTACTGTTTATTATTGATAATGTCCAAAATGTATTAGAAATTCAATGTATTAATGAAATAAATCATTTAACAAAGCTGTGAGGGTCTTGGTATAAATGATATCAGGATTTTCGTGGGCAGCATGCAGCACTGATTAAATTCTTTAGGTATAAATATGTGTCGCTTTTTTTGCTGATTATTTGCATTTTAAGTTGTCTAAATCTTTGTATATTCTCAGAAATGGTGAGGATAGACATCTTATGGAAGCTGAACATCTGGACTTACGTGCACCTGGTATTGAACGCAAGAATTCTGTTTCAAATCTGTTCTCAGATCATTACCAACCATTTGGTATAGATTATGAACAGAAAAAACTGATGGCAAATAAAGGTACACCAGTCGTTTGTCTTGTCTGTTTTGAATATGTGCTGTAATTGTTTTAGAAAGATTATTATTGTAAATCAATTTCTTCATGTCAGATTTGACAGCAGATATTGTTTTTTGTCTTGGCAAATTCTGCAGCAGTTCTGTTTATTCCTTGTCATGACGGAAAATCAATGCTTTGAACCGTGTCCAAATAAAAATTTCCAAGAATTTTAACACTTATTTCCTGTAAAGGGCTCCCCACTCTGTTACGACTGATCTTATTTAGTGATAGCAGGCTGTCATTATATTGACTCGGTGATGTGACCATGGCAATTTTAATTCCATGTCAGAACTTCAATGAAGTAATTATTTCATGTTATCTTTCTGTATTTTCTATCTACAGCTATTCAGAAGAAGCCTATCGGTGAGTCACGTACACCGACAGATTTTTGGTCAGGGCTTGGATTTTCTAAGTCTATGCCTGAGTCAGCTATTCGGGAACGAATGCAGCAAACTGGAATGAAACAAAGATATGAACCACCCATGGCAACTACTTATGAAGTATGTTTATACTTACTATCTTTGTGATACTTGATTTGTCTCTAACTGGAATGATTTCTATATGACATATAATGTATCATTTTTTTCTTTTTTAAATAGATATTACAACTGAATAGATAATTATGTATATACATTTCACAGTTTGTAAATAGAATGAAAAATATGGATGTACTTGTAAATTGTTGAAAAATACAGGAAAACCTTGTGTAGCAGCCACCACTTTGTATTGACCACTTGTCCCAGACTGGACTGGTTTTCAATTATTCCTCTTGATTTTAACTTGGTAATAAGACCACCTCAGTATGAAAACTGTTATATAGTCTCAAAGGCAGACTCAATATCAAAGGTTTGCTGTATTCTATGTAACCATGTTGGTATGGGTAGTTTTATATTTGTATCTCAAAACACTGTTACATGAATTATTGTTATATAATTATCTTGTATTGAACAAACATTATTTTGCTCTCATGTATTGTGTGCAGGGTTATAAGTTTTCCAGAATTTTCTGGAACCTCTGGTTTTTCCCAAGTCCATACCCTACTGGTTTTTATTGTTTTCGTGGCACTAAGATTAAGATTTCCGATTTTTGAAAAATTTCAACTTTCACCCATGTGTGTTTGTTTATTACAACAGAATACAGCTGGAGAAATATCAGAGATGGATGGTGATCCGTGGAAGGATTCCACCAGCAACTTATATAACAGACCACCGCTGAATCCAGCACCAGGAGAATATCCTAGCCCCAGGAAAAAATGTAACCACTTCTTTGTACATAATCCACATCTCAGTATAATTGTACTGATTACAGTACAGCTGACATAACACTGAAGTATTAACTTATTTATTGTGTGAACCATTTTTAATTAGCCCTAATGAAGAATTCTCTTTATGACTTGGTGCTATAAAGTCATGTTTAGTGTTTGGCCTTGTGAATGTTCAGGTGTATTTAGCTTTGACTTTTAAAATGTTCTTACATTCATTGTTCTTAAATTTCCATTACTTGAATATTGACTGATTGATAAATATTGGATCAAAATTGGTATTTGTTAATTAGTTTTCCTTTACTAAGCATGCAGTGTAACTCTTGTCTGATTGTTTGTGTATTTCAGGGCCAGAGTACGGTCTGAGTGCTAGCAATCACATAGATGGCGCATTGGTACCAAATAAGTCTTACTGGTCGTCAAAATTAGATCTGGCAGAACTTTTCATCAAACTTGGTCTGGGAAAGTATACAGATTTGTTCCAACAACAAGAGGTAAGTTAGAAGTCTGGCATTTGTTGTAATAACTTCAGTCAGATTCAGATGCCCAGCTTCTCTCAAAGTCCTGTCCATACGGGACTTACAATCCACTAGAGTTTCTGTTGTTAGATTGGTGAAACAGTGTGAATTTAACAGTGATACGTACATAGACTTTAGTGGGTACCTATTTTTTGACATTTTTTTTGTAGATCGTATCATTTTGTTTGATTGCAAGATTTGTACAAGGACTGGTTAATACTTAGATTTTTTGCAATATGTCATGGTTGGGAGTTGCTAATTATGCCTTGTTCAGTAATTCTGAATTCATATGTCATTTTTCATGATAAAGATACCTTGTTTTTTTACATCAACTCAGAGTAGGTATAGATTGAAATAATACCTTGTCTACTTTGCAGATTGATTTGCCTACATTCCTGACATTAACAGACCATGACCTTCGTGAACTTGGAATCTCCACTTTTGGTGCCAGAAAGAAAATGTTGTTAGCTATTGCAGGTATGAAACAATTTTTTTTTTGACTTGATAAAATATCAGAATTCTATGTGTAAGATTTGATTTTAGTACAACAATATGATATTTGGATGAGGATTCTACATATTTATACTGCAAAGATATACGCAACGTTGTGTTCTCATTATGTTTTATTAATTTGAAAATTTTGTTACTGCTAGTTAATATTAATGTAATAGTTTAGTGGAGGCTTATCTATCATGATTTATGGATATGAAAGTTTTCAATTCAGCTTATCATGGTACTACTCTTATAATGTCTATTTGTATTAAATTTTGATAGATCTGAATAAAAGAAGAATGTTGATGTCTACAAGCAGTCCTCTTGAAAACTCAGATCCTTTTCATGATCCAAGCGCCTCTCCACACGGATCACATGCAGATTTAGCCAATTTGAGCGGAAGGTGGTGAAATACATGTGATGTGTTTACAGGTTGAAGTGAAAAATGAGATTTAATTTTACGGTTTGGCATTTAGATAGAGAAAGACTTCAGACATTTTGTTATGCCATGATGTACAAATTAAAAGGCAAACTAAAAAATTGAAACATCATTTTTTGATGATTACAAGGAATAAATCTTCATAATAGAATCTCATTATCCTTTGTTTGTCAATTCACATAACGCTTATTTGACTTAATACTAATGTTTTTTTTTCATTGATATAACTTTCATAAAATATATATTGTGTCACACAGTTTATATGAATGCCTTGTTTCATGAATTTTTTGACTTTGTAAATCTGTAGTAAGGGTAAATCATGAACTATAAAAAAAAATATTGTTAGTAATTTAGTTTGTTGCAAAGGGAGAGTACTCCATGATGATTAGTATGTTGATCATAAAGGGAGACAACTACTTGGTTTAAGCCTGTCTTAATACAAGATGGAACTAGTCATTTTACGAAGATATTTACACCAACTATTTAAATACTGTGAGGATATTTTTTGCTTTATTTGTAGGGGTAAAAAATAAGATATTCTCTGTAATTATGATGATTAAATTTAAAATATTAAATTGCATTACTTTAAGTCATTTCATTTTCAATGGCTCTCGGAGATCTGGTTATTAAGTTGACCTGGTTTTCAATTACTTTAGTTTGAAAGAATATGTAGTTGTCTTGTTTTCCTAAATATTATTGTAAATATTGATTATATTGAAGAAAGGAATAGCAATCATTTGATCCATGGATACTATTGAAAAACTACAAGTGGTTCCATATTGTGAATTGTTAAATTATCAGTTTATATAAAAGGTGAATGATTTAAATTAGGTGATAGATGTAAATTTTCATTGCGACAGGGTAGTAATTCTGACAACTTGTTTGATGAAGTTTACATCAAATTACTTTACTGATCATTATACATGTTGGTTAAATATTTGTGGTCAGAAAGTTATAATCATGTATAATGTCAGTTTTTTAAAACAGCATAAGTTGTGTCTAAAACATTTTTGTGTAGTTTTTGCATGTTAAATAACCATCTTATTTTTATATGTTTAAATATGAATATTTTTTGTAACAAAGTGCTCAATAATTGTTACGTTATAAAGATTGTTTGAAATAATGAGATACGAATAATATGCTTGCTTTTAATGAGCATTGTGATAAAATTTGTGAAGAATTGTTTTAAATATATCGCAATGATATAGATTCTGAAGAATGTGCTTACTGAGTTATTTATTTAGACTTAAGACATCATGCTTCCTTGCAAAATCCATCATTAAGATTTTAATATGTCTTGGATATGTAAGTGTTAATTACTTGTGGTGTAAGGGAGTACCAATACAAGATACTATGTAATATGTTTGTGTATTGGTGAGGTTTTACGAATGTTATTAACGTTCGTTTAGATGTATGATTTATAGAATGAACTTTGAATATAGTTATAGTGTATATAATGTAGATTGTTTGATTGAAGTCATTTCATTGTTGCAGTTTCATTGAAGATCATGTGATTAAAACACCGATTAAAACCAATTTCATTTACTCTGAAATTTATTCGCGGCCAATGCATTCATGTACATATTGATGCAATTTTACTGAAGTCAATGCCGTCAGTTCAGTTCAATAAAAGATTTAGAACTGATGGTAAAAGATTTTGCATTTTTTATGTTACAAAAATCTTACCATGGTTGGAGATGAACTGCGCATCATTAAGTCCCTTGACAAAAATCTTGGACAACAACACTGAATATAGACCTGTAATTGTTTACATTATGTTCATATTATATTTATTTATCCTTCCCCATTTTTGTTTATTATTTTCATTATGATGTGTTTGTGTATATTAGTTGTAGAATTAGTATCTGCTTGATCTGATGTTCATTAAATGAATTTTGTTTTTATGGGACATTGTCACTGGGGTTTAATGGCGTTTTTCAACAATTTTTCAGTTATATGTGGCAACCGGTTCACCTAACCAGTTTTCCTGGTCTGTGCACTAACCATTACTAACTTACCCTTCCACAAGAAGATGGCAACTTCTCCACATATGGGAGAAAAGCAACATTTTTGTCACATTTTCATAGAGGGGTATGACCTGTGACCAGGATTTGAACCTGGATCTCAGGGTTACAAATCCAGTGCACTAACCACTGGACCATGGTCACAGCCATTGAACTGTGAAGTGCCATGTTGGATCATTGTTGTGATTTAACAGCTACCACCACCCCTGTATATACGATGGTCACATTAACCTGGAAAGCATAATAATAAAAGATCTTTTCCTTACATAACTTGCACAATCAATCTACTGATAGAAGTTTTCTGCTCAAGATTTTAAAATTTTCTAAGATTTAGAATTCTGCTTGCACAATGGTTGTTGATGTGGTACTTTAACTGTTGTCATGGTTACCGTACTTAACCGATCTTGTTTCAAGTACATCTGATTATTACTGCGTCTCCGAAGATCCGTCCATGTTTTATTGTGATAATTTTTTTGTCTTTGAAAGACTTCCTAGATCTCTCTCCTATATTTAATCTATGCAAACATTATACATTTATCACAAAGATTTTTATGTTATTTTGTTTCATTACCCTGTAAATTCTATACACCAGTACTTTGTACTGTTGTTAAATATGAATTTAATATTGGGTGTCCTTATAATTTGTAATGAATTTTGTCTCATTTGTGAATACCTTAGTTTGTACAGATATGTAATTTATTACTTTCCTTTGCTTTTTATGTACTATATTGTATTAACACCTCTATTTAATGTGCTCACTTATAAGTGCTGTCTTTTTGTGTTCTGCTTTTTTTTGTTTTTATTTTACGCTTTTTATATACAATCATATCTGATATAAGTGAGTGTCGAAGATGGTTCCTGTCTGTGACTAAAGCTGTATAAACTGATTGTCCCAGAATTGTAAAATTCTAGTATTTTAATGTATATTAAATGTGAAAAATGGCAAATTGTGCTTGTTAGTGATGAGCTTTATATGTCCTAGACATTGGAGTAATTAATTGAAGTCACAGACTGCATCATGTTTTATACTATATATTGTTGAATTCAGTGTTATACCTACAGCCTATAGTAGTAACATTCTGATGATATTGCAAATAACAAGAGTGATGTTTAGAAGTGGCAGGTCAAGTCATTGGGTGATGTGATTGTCTGTACTTAATGTATTTTTCAGGATTTCTAGGTTGGTTTTAAACTATTTGTTGCTTAAAGGTATCGTAATATTTACTCTTATGATTTGCTGTGTGATAAGTTATATATATATATAGTGGTATATTTTGTGTTAGCTTATGTATGTTATATGTACATTATTACAGGTCTATATTTTATGTGTCTAAAGTAACTCTCATAACTATTTGTTGTTGTTGTATGGTCTAAACTCAGCATATACACTTCTTACAAGTCAATATCATTGTCATTTCTACTATTTACGAAAGATAAAATAGCCATCAGAACTGTTTAAACGAAGGTAATTCTACATTTTGAAAGTAACTTTGGGGCAGATGAATTTGAATGTTAGACAAAGTTGCCTTACTGTCACGTAATATGACTGGATAATAAAAATTTATTTCAATCATGGTTGGTTTGTCAAAGAAGAAGAATTTAATATTTAAACTTTTGTTGTGCCATTAATTAATGAAACTGTTCATATTTTGGTTGCTGCATAGTTATTTCTTGATCATGGCCTTCAGACCTTCCTTACGTATTTATATTAATTAAGTTCAAGGTATTTAACATTTCATTGGTCCTAGAGAAAATGATGTTATTTGTGTGTATACTGAGTTAACCATAGGACAAGAAGCAGTTAAGGGAATTGTTGAAGTTATAACAAAACTGTTCAGTCACAGATTTGCTGCTTGTACAGTACCTACCCTCAGGCAGGCTGTCAAGATGAACCCTCTGTTTACTGGTCATTAAAAATCTATTACAGTCCATGTTAAAATTTTAGTATAAGTATTTACTATCATTGTTAATATACTAAATGCTGTATAACCTGGTAATTTGATTATATGTATGTAAATTATCCTAATAATGTATAATTATATATATATATATATATATATATATAAAGCTTATATAATGCTATTAATATTTATTGAAATTTGATAAAAATTCACAAAAATTTATAAATAATTCTGATTGCAAAGGGTAATATCTGAAAGTAGAAAGAAGTGTTTATTTATTTTTTAAGGGGAGTAGAGGAATAACGAGAATGGAGTGATTGTATTTTTTACTTTAATATGGCCTGAAATTATCTGACCAGTTTGCTGCGGGTTCGAAGTAGCCAATGAACACTATATAATGCAGGGACACTCATCAGTCATTTTGTTATATATTCTTGTCGTTGTTTAACTTTTTATATAATATTCATTTTTTTGTTCGCGTAATTTGTTATCTCAAAAACTATTGAATGTTATTGGACTAACCATTTTGTCATGTAATTGTTGAGATATTTGATTGCTGTTGTCAATCATATTTTTATGTTGCAATCTTTAGCAATCCTTGTATACTGTGCTTTAAGTTGAATATACAATGTATTTACAGAATTTTTACAAACACCATTTCTCCTGTACATAGTTATTCAGGTATTATATTTGCATATATGAGTCCGTCCATGACTTTATCAGTCTAACTGTTGACACAAATTTTTGATGCAAATAGTTTGAAATATGCAGTTATTGTAATCTTGTTTTTATGGTATAAGATGTGTCTGGATGGCGGGCCTATTATTTATATTATGAGTCAGTACAGCTTTTATACAATATGACTGTTAAACAGGTTTTGTGTCTGTAAAATGTGCTGATTTTCAAACCAAAAAAAGCCTTGAAAGTGATGTATTTCTCTTGAATTCTTACTTAGCGAGTTATAACATAAACTCATGCGTTGTCAAAAAACTTAATAGATTCGAATTCAAGGTTGTAAAATTAGTTACTGATTTTTTACTTTTTTTTTCATTTTCTATTGCTGGAACAATAAGACTTTCCCAGATAATGTTTTAAAGTCAAGATTTTCTTCATAATAGTTATTAATAAATCTCACAGTTTTCTGTTTGAAGTCAGTTTAAGCCAAACAATCAAATTACTGCATTGAATAAACTTTGTTTACTTTTTATCTTAGATTCCTAACACCAAAAATTAAAAAACCCAAAATACGCAGTTATTCATCCTTAATAAAACACTTATAGATGATAAATGTCTTTTTCTATTGCTTTAAAGACAAGTACCTTGCCTTGCCCATAATTTCATCATGCATTCAGTGTACTCCAGTGTATATCTTAATTTACATGTGCGTTGTACACGTATGTGACTATTATATGTGATAGAAAATGTATGGCTATCAGTCCATTTTACTGCTGTTACTGTTTGCGACCTTGTAATAAAATAATCTGCATTTGATACAGCATTGTGTTGTGTTTTCTTTAACATCCCCGAGTAGAGTATGTTTATATTTATTTGTGTAGTTCATGTCCACTCCATATCAAGGTTTCTCTAAAAATTTATATCCTCATGCATTGTAAAAAAGTAATATTCATGCAGTCGAATTTCTATATGTCCACCTTGTTAAACTCAATTCTTGGAAGAACCCAAATGAGTGAATTCTTTACAATACTCACAACTTATTTAAACAAATAAAATTGAGTATTCAAGTAAATGTTGGACTGAATATATTAAAAGTCTTGCGGGTAATCAACCAAGTGTATTCAATGACTCTTCCTGTGTTATAAAATAAAGATGGACGTTTCGAAATTTGGTTTAATATAGAGTCCATAAATTGAAGCATGTTTTCCAATAATTTCTACAATTAAATACAAAAAATATTACTTCTCATGGCCACATAATCATAACAAAGCTCAATATAACTGGACAATAGCTTCATAAGATGATTGTTTTAACAATGTCTGTACATATTTTAATTGATCCAACATATTAGATCTGATTTATATCATTTATACTAATGAGGACAAGAATTTTGTGATTAGTTAGATGTTAGTCCACCATCAATATGAAGGATTGTACCATTCACCATTTTAGCCATGTCACTTAGCAGAAAAACTGTACCATCTGATACATCAGTTGGTTCTGAAAATAAAATAAACCATGTTTTACATATTAGACAGTAGAGCGTGATTTCCAGGCTTATTACTTTATTAGGGACATATTCACAGTATAATCAGGTAAAGCAAACATTATTTTATGTGTCTGGTATTACACATATATTACAACTGCCCCAAACATTTGTCACTGCAGATTTATTAACCTCTACAAACCTATACTTCCCCCAGAAACTGACATCATCCTAGCCAGAATCATAAATCAGGGGAAGGGAAAATAGAACAAAATGTATAGTCAAATTTGAGAAACACATGCACTTTGTAATCAGGCACCATTGTACTTTTAATTACTGTGAAAAATACTGAAGAGTGTAAATGACGACATTACTAGATAATGATGTCTGGCATTGAACTGATTTAACAGTGCAACCTCTCCAGAGCAGCTCTCTTGAGCAACAACCTCCCTTCAACAACAGCATGATTTTTCCCACTGCATGATTTAACTATTAATTGACCCCTCTCTAGAACAACAATATCTCTACAACAACATAACTTTGCTTCTCTCAAAGGGTGTTGCTTTGGAGAGGTTGCACTGTATCTGTACTTGATGTGTAATAAGTTCACAAACCTGCGAAGTGTCCCATTGGTGTTCGGACCAGATACTTCATGTGTTTCTTCGGGTCTTCCCAGGCACGTTTTCCCATATCTGTCATCACTATTGTAGGGTGAATAGCGTTAACACGTATCTGAAAATAATGTAAAATTCTATATGAGTAGAGAATTGTAAGAAAATTATTTTCTTTTGAATGAACTTTTTACATTTCTTTGCCCATGAAACCTGCCAGTGTTATATATACAACAGCTTTTAGTCAGTAGGTAATGTTTTACATTCCGGAGAAATTGTTACTTAATCATTGGCATTGTAGTTCAAAATTATTCCCAGTCTAATTAAGGTGCAAAGTAAAAAAAAATGATGTAGAAAACCATTCTACCTGATGGGGACCAAGCTCAAGAGCCATCACTCGTGTTAGCGTATCAACGGCACCTTTGGATGAACAATATGATGTATGTTCTGGAAATGCGACATTTGTTGTCATGCTGGAGATGTTCACAATGGCGCCCCCTTGTCCTCGCTCTATCATACCTTTAGCAACAACCTGTTCAATAGAAATTGTTTCATTATTACTTGTTCATATTGGATCTAAAAGTGAACAAATACTCATCCTTGAAGTTCTATTAATTCACCAGCATAAGTTCAAAGTAGGTATTGACTAAGAACACGATGGCAGATGAGAAAAGTGAAAAAGCTTCTTGCTAGACATTTTAAAAAGCACGTTGTTGAAGTCACACCACATTGTATGTGTAGACAGCATTTTGAACAATCGTGTAAACAGAAGCTCGTAGATTTAGTATCATTAGGTACTCATATTTTCTGGTTGACTAGAACGCTAGACTAGGTGATCGCAAATTTACTAAATGCAATGTAATTACCCTCACTTACCTGAGAAACATTAACCAACGCTTGAAAATTAACACTGAATACCCTAAAATACACAGAGACAACACCAATTATTAGTATTCATTATCCGGTAAGGCCAATTTATATGTATTTGCCATATGTTTAGATAAAGGTTATCGAAGACAAATTGGAAGTTATCTTTGAACTGCAGAAGTTCTTTTTCGTATTCTAGTAATTGCTAAAGAATATATGTTTAAATAAAAATGCAAAATATACGTGTTTTGGTGGTGCTGAATAAATCTTCAAACCTCCACAGGTCAGTGAAATAATTAAAATACATTGTACAAAGGACAATACGTTTTTACCAGTCAAGTTCACTTTTCTTCACATCAAGGAATGGTGTAATGGCCGCCACACCCGCACTGTTCACCAACAGATGGACCGGTCCTACGCCTTCCACGGCTTTCCTTGTAGCTTCCCAATCAGATAGATCACATGGCAATGGTATTATACTTGGTTCCTGGAAACATTAAATCATTTTGTATCAATATACTCTCTGTACTAGGACTTCCATTCACCAAACAGCTTACATGCATGTACACGTATTTAGTATTTTATTCAAATGTTGTTAATGTTAGCATCAGAATCATCTTTCAAGTTGGCTTCTGTTAATTGTTTAATCAAACATGGTCATCTGGTTTGTGATTTTTTTGTATTACAAAGTCATTGCATTATTTTAATGTTCAGTCGTTCAAACACTTCAAAATGCTGCAAGGTATTTTGTTTTCTTATCAAATACTGATGGATTTCCACTTAATTATGATAATCATTGACGTATAGTAATGACAGTGTGCTGGAATTAGCGGGTCGCTGTACCATATTTGTGTAGATAAGTATTTTTTTTTTCATTTTTTTCTGTCAGTAGATACGATGTACCTGAAATCTTACCCAGTTCCTTTGCTGAGAAACACAATCAATTATCACACACTATCTAAACAAGCTTAAAGAATAAGACAGAACTGCTAACTGGACATCTACTCGTCCTTTAAAATGGTTGGCTAAAAATAGACCGGATCTCCTAAAACATGGGAACGTGTAACTATTCCTATAGTATACCTCTTGTTTGAATTTGTCAAGGTCTTCCTCGATTTTCTCCAACACAATAACTTCAGCTCCACACTTCAACAAAGCTTGTGCTATTGATTTGCCAATACCTGGAAATGATACGTCATGGTATTTGACAACCAGAGATATTGTAATGTTCTTTTATAGTTTCAAATCTTCTAAGAAATAACACTAAAACTTTAATGAGTATCTAAGCTCTCTGGCGGATAGTGAGGCCCACCTTGTTTTCACTAAGTAGATTGGTCAAATATTAGTATTACAATAAGCTTACATACTCGTCCTTCTTTAGTCTGTCTATAATCGTCACATTGGAGCGATTTTAAAGTCAATATCAAGAAATTTACCGATGACAATAATGGATATTCAAGAAATGGATTATTTGTTTGATAAATGGCAATTATTTCTGTACTACGTGATGATTCTGTATAAATATATTCTAAAAAGCGCTTCCAAAGCATATGATGCCCCGCCCACTGCAAACGTTTCAGGGGCGACCTCCTTGAACCAGTCTGCCCCGACAAACAAATCCGACGTTATAAAATTACATTTAGCACCGTCCAATCACCCGATTTAAGCAAATACCACGAATCATGATTGCACAACTTTAATATTGGAGAATATGTAAGCATGTTTGTATGATAAACTAGATTGTTTACCTCGTCCGCCTCCAGTGACTAAAGCACGCTTTCCTTTAAAACTGATTTCCATATTTCCTAGCTTTTACGCGTACGTTACGAACACGTATACATGTAAGTAGAAACGGTGTATAAATGTTGATTCCTTCTTATTCAGTGTTATCTACAAACAGGGCAAAGTCAATAAACACTACAGTATTCCTATTATACGATGGTATTTATCACTTTAATTGTACGTAAGCTTGTATTAAATCGTTTCAAGGTTGCTAGGATGACTATCTTTCTGTCTTGCTTTTTTTCGACTACAAATAAATGTGCAGTGGTCCGAGAAGTATGGTTTTTTTTATCTCGGTGTTTCTTTTTCTAGTAAAATGTTTTTCAAATGCGAAGTGTCTGATTATTAAAGGTGTCTGTCGATGTTTACTTTTGATGTTATTCATTGGAATGTTTATAAGTGTGTTGATCAAAGTGCGATCGAGATTTCAACATATTGCTACCACTATGTGCAATGTGTTTTATAAATGAATGAAATCCATTCCAAATAAGATATAAATAAAAGAACAAATACCATATTAAAAATAGATCTATATATTTTATTCGAATATATTTGAATATATTCAACACTTACTGAATGACTCTATATTTCAATTCAAAAAGAGAGGGGAGGGGCAGAGGGGAGGAAATGGGAGAGAAGAGAGTGGAGGGTGGTATGAGAGGGGGAGAAGCAGGCAGAAGAATATAAAACAGTCATACAACAGGATAGGTAGACTTGTACATATAAACTAACACATATATAAACAATAATCTCAGACGGCTGTTTAATGGAGAAATTATGCAATGGATAAATTATTACAATACAAGGATGGGGGTGGGGCAATCTTAAGATTCTTCTTAAACAAAATGAGACATAAAAATAAAATACTCCATGAATGATTTAACAGCAGGATTAAGAATGAAACATTTGCGTATTTATTTCAAAAGTTGCCTTCGTAAATATATTAATTGTCTGCAAACTCGTACCAAACAAAACCATGATAAATGATATGTACAGATCATTCAGTTTTTGATAAACCAAAAAAACCAAACACAACATCTGTCCACACGATATTAAACAGCAAGGTTTCATCATGTGATTAGCTGGTCTATTCAAATCACACTTCGTATCGGCTGTGCCACGCTTCTCTTGTATGATAGTAGCATGGGATTCAGTGGGAGTTACTTTAATGTGGTCCTAGCCAACCCCACCCTATATCAGGTTTTTATGCGAAACCGAAACTAGGTCAGTGGTCCTCGATCAGAGCTATGCCATTTGAGTGAGATTCTATCATAAAGATGTTCACATCAATTGCATTGGTCAGGGAGTGATTCATAGCAATATTTTGCAACATGGCAGAGTTGAGGCTCAGATAGAATGTCGTCTTTTTATTTTAAGATTTACACCGTCACGTGGTACAACAGCACCTCGAGATATCAGCTTTAGTGATTTCTGAAAAAAAGATACGAACATTTTTATTTACATATACATTGTATGAACTATGATAACACATTAACGTTAAAGAAAGCATATGATATCGGGAACAGCGAGATTTCTTCCATAAAATCAAGCGGTGAGTTAAAAGTAAACAATGCAAAACAAAACGACCTTGTATGTATTGACAAAGACATTAGCAAATAACTTCATTACATGTGTTATTACAGAATTTTTTTCAAACAATAATTTGTTTAGACTAACCTGCGCATTATCTGTTGAAAATGTAAAATTTTGTAAAATTCTTGCAATGGCAACTTTGATTTCTAGTATGGCGAATCTTTGGCCAATACACATTCTCGGTCCAGCTCCAAATGGTAGAAAACTGTATGGTTCAATTGTTAATTTGTTTTCCGGTGAGAATCTGCAAACAGGAAAGTTACGCATGAATGAAATAATAAACTTTGGAAACTAACAAGTTGGTAATTTCAATTGATTGTTTCATTTCAATGAACATAGTTACAGCATAGGTTGTCTAAATGGAAACATTGTGTTTTTCCTCTGCTGTTTCTACTCTTGATCTATCATGAATATACAGTCAATTGAGAGCATTTTCTGTATTGGATTTTTTCCGGGATTGTATCAAACTTTTTCATAAGTTTCTGATGTTATATTAACTATCAAATGTCAGAACAATGTATTGTGTTACAGGCGTCCCGTGCTATATTAATTATACATGTACACCAATCAGTGTGTAGGGAATATATGAAAAAATATTAGAGTATTTTACCAACCTTTCTGGTTTGAAGTCATCGGGATTTTCCCAGTATTTTTCGTCTCTATGAAGACTCCAAACATTCGCTTGTACACACATACCAGCAGGGAATGTATACTCATTGTATTGGCGAGTTTCTGCTGCTTTCCTTGATACAATTCTGTAAATAACAGACACAGACACAGACATAAAGACTGAAGTAAAGTGATGAATACTTTGACTTGATAATTGCAAGACTTAAAAAAAAGATTAGAACATAATGAGGATGGTTTTAAAATTGGTGAAGATTTACCGAACATTAAGCCAAATAATTATCGCAAAATATGGCACATATAACTTTCGTCCCTCTAGATTTCTGTCAGTCTATATAATATTTCTCTAACAATGCTTTGCCTCTGTATTTTTACGATGGAATGTAAAGATTGAACCACTGAACCAGGAACACTACGTGTACTTACAAGGAAGCAGTTGGATATAACCGACAGACTTCATCTAACACCATGTCAAAGTATGGCATCTTGTTTACTTTCTCGTAAGTAACGGCTTTGTCCTTAAGAACTTCGTCTATTTCTTCACACAATTTGTCTTGTACGTCATCATTTGTTGCAAGCACGTGCGTTAAGAAGGCAAGCATTGCTGACGTAGTTTCATATCCAGCCAATAGAAATGTGATACTTTGTGCGACAATTTCCTGTTCACTCATCGTTCTAACATCCTTTCTGCATTTGCCGTCTGCGTTCGGAAATATCATCAGCTGTACCAAATCAGTCGATGTGTTTTCATGCTGAAGCGAATGAAAACAATGCATTTTAGTTGCATAATATACACTTATAAAATATACATCGTAATGCATTAAAACTAATTTTGTAATTGACCAATTCTGTAAACAATCTATTGTTCCTTATGCTCAATGTTCAGCAGTTGTTCATCCATATATTTTACTTGTCGAAGGCCTAACATAAATTTATGTGTATCTAGCTTTACAAAATGCAAAATTTATGAAAAATATTCTCCATTTTATAATTTAGACATTTCTAACTTACCCCCATTTCCTTACGAATCTTGACAACAGCTTTCATTTGATTTCTCAACCAGACAACAGGATTCATACCGAACAAGAATACAATGTTCTTCAAAAAGAATACGAAATACGAGAAGAATGGGAGTACCACTGAAAAAAGGGGGAAAAATGTTACAAATTTGAACAAGCGACGCTATGTTGTGGCTTAAAAGTTCATGCACATATTTTGATCAGAGCTGTGTGGAGGGTTCGTTTTAATCAATCCGTTTTACTCGTGGAAACCGTTGTGTAATTCAAAATGTAGTTATCAAAAACTTCATGAATTACGTGAAAAAGGTTAAACCATCAAATTGATAATAAGCCACTTAGGAAGACAGATAATGGCACGCGAACTTTTATTTTACTTTGAATAAACAGGAAATTGTGCAATTAATTTTGTTTTCAGATATTTATACCAGGTTTGAATTCTTTGTAGTAAATGGTACTTACTGACAAGAGGTTGAATGAACGTTTTAGACAATCCATCGAACAAAACACGAATGTTGTTCAGGAATTCGTCATCTTTATCAGTTTGAGCATTGGTCTGTAAGCCAAAGGCGCATCTTCCTATTACATCCAAAGTCAAACATTGATATAAACTGAAATTAAAAATTAACTGTACATGAAAAACATTGCCCGCTAACGATATTGCCTTGAGATTGAAGAGAACCATTGCGTAATATTACTAAAGTACTAAGAGATTGCAATAGCAATTTAAAGTCAAGTTCTGTGGACATTACTTTACTATTAACGCCATTTTCTTTTTGCAACTCTGTTTGTGAAGCAATAGTATTATTACATGAGTTCTTTACCAGACAAAATGTTCACTTACCCATAAACATCGCATTCTTCTTCTTCTTCACATTTGGTCTCAGTGTTTGCCATTAGGTGATCGACGCTGTTATTTATGGTACTAAACATTTGGCGAAGTTTACCGGAACTGAATGCGGGGGTAAGGCTGGTTCGGCTTTTCTTCCATTGGTCTCCATTCTCCAAAAACAAACCAAGAGCTTTTCTTGGAGCCAAGGGAAATGGCTGTATTAAAGACGAAATGCAACAGTTAATTTCCCATTTCCCGGAAAATTCGACTATTTCGAAATTTACTTTGGCACTTGTAATACAAATTAAAACATATTTTACCTTAAATATCATGCGAAACTGCAGAAATGAAAAATTGTGAAGTTCAAAATTAAATATTTAACAATAAAGGCGAGCCGTTAACTATGGAGAAATGTTGCGGTATACATATATATTTACCTTTCGACTGCGATAGTTGTTAAAGTCTTTTACGAGAATTTCTTTCAAAATTTCCGGATCCGAAACTGAAACAACGGGGGTCCAACCCTCAAAATATCTGAAAAATAAAATATCTACGGGTGCTAAATGGTATAACAATGTGGTAAAATTGTTTCAAGTGATTAGATGGTTTGCAACGATTTTCTTTCATCTTGTGTAAAACCGCATTTTTTATTACCGGATCTTTTTGTGATAAACTCAGTTTTTTTCATATTTTTCACTCTTTCTGCCACTTACGAGCGTCTGTCGAGACGATATAGAATACAGAGATAGAAGTTAATAGTGATCTAGGTCACTTACCCAAAAATTCTTCCGTATTGTTTCCCCCATTTCACCATTGCTTCCAACTGCCCCTGAAGCAACAATTTTAATCCGCATTTATAAATTGACATAAATTAAAATTAACTTAGAATTATGTTTATGTATTAAGAAAAACACAAGTGAAGAAATAATATTTATCGATCTAACTTTTCTATTTTATTTGAATCGACTTATATAGTATCATAATTAGAAATGAGATTTGCGATTAAAAAGATAAAGTGTTATACACGTATAAACAATTTGAGGCGATTTCTATTTCCATCAAGATGTTGTATAGAAGCATGTTTCAGAATTTGAAGTGAAAAATAATAATAAAAAAAAACAATAAAATAAAAATACTAAAAGTACACTAAATGCGTTCTACTTACGATTTTCAGAATCGTCATCAAGTTACCGGTAATGTAATTAGGTGTTGGGCCAGGAATGTTCAGACGTTCAAACACAGAAAAATGCCATCTCAGATATCTAAAATAATACCAATTGTTTTTTTAAAAAAGGTGATTTTTTATTATATATAATTTGTTTTAATTTTCTAAAAACGTTCGAGATGACACTAAATTTTACAAATGACACGTGTTGTGGATCTGATACACAGTAGTATAAGACTATTAAAATGATAGAAGTCATTTTCGATAGAACATTTTAGATCACACTGATTACAATTAAAAGTGACCAGAATCAATTTTGGCCGTTCTCTTGTTCGTAAATTAATAAATATATTGATTTGCCAAAGAGCCAGCTAATAATAATGAAAACGCGAAATAAAATTAAAAAAAAAACTTAATTCCTTAATTAGAATAATCTAAAAAAATAAATAAGAGCAGTACTTACATATATCCGAGGGTACATGCGGCCATCAGTAACACAATGATTACCATGATGCAAACACTTGTATATTTTGTCACAAGATATTTTAAGTATGAAAAACTGCGTTCAGTTTGATAGCTCGGAGGCTTGAGTTCTGACGTCGGATAACCTCTAACTTTCTTTTTGCAAAAACCGGAGAATACCACTCATTTATATGATCAGATTCTGTCATTTTTCCGTCCACGGTTATTACTGCGCATGCTCAAACAAAGAGGGTTGGATTAAGACACTGCGATATATTCTCATATTTTGAGATTTCAAGGGTTCCCCCTTTAGATTGGACTATGATTGGCTATTACATAAGTGCAATATTTTGGGGTTGTGGCACCTAGGTGACCCCGATGTACGACATCGTGATGTGCGAAGTCAAGAGTGAAGATGATCTGGTTATCAGATTAGCAGAGGAAGCGATTATCCAAAATATCCATGCAAATATCAATTTTTGCCATATTTAGAATTTATCGTTACTAAGATACTTGAAATGGGTAAAATTTCGTAAATAACCGATAAAACAAAGGGTCATGTTTCCAAAATTAGAAATTTGAACTGATAATGACGTAAAAATAGTCTCTTTTTATTTTCTGTATTAATGAGAACAGTGCGCGTATTTAGTGCAAAGAGGGACATCTCATTTCGCCTCCAAGGGTCAATGTACCAATACATTTTGCAAAAACAAAAAAACAACAGAAATCAAAGCTCATAATTATATATTTGAAATAAAGTTGTATTTAAATGTATGCTAATTAATTTCAAATTGATCATTCTATGTCTATTTTAAGTTAAAAGAGATTGACTGAATATGTTTTCACAAAAAATACCCTCCCCCGCCAAATTAATTGGACTGTCCCATTTAGTGGCCATTGACCCAAGGTTCAATTCATATCTTGTAAGGATTTGGTGCCATTTATTATAATAGTTGGATTTTTAATTGGGAGTAAATTAGAATTAATATAATGGATTGTTTAGCCCTACAAAAGGTACGCTTTTATGAAAGTAGCCAACAAATTGTCTAAGCTGTCTATAATACAAGAAGCTAAATATATTTCGATCAAATGCATTTTATTATTATGGTTTGATTTTTTTATTTATCACACTTTTTATGCTGACATAATTGTTAAGCGGCGCTATTATATGATTCTATAGCTGCAAAAATTAATGCTCAATCCAGCCTTTGTTTGGTGGAATTCAATGTCCCAAATTTAAAGTTAGTCCGCCTCGGACTTTTCATTCGGATTACTTCATTTATAACACAAAAATGGTCACGTGGTGTAAATTTCAAATCGGTCAAATCTAAGGTGCTCTTGACTGAATTCCTCATTCTCGCGGCAAAACCTTTGAAATTGGTTTGCATGATACCTGCTGGTTTGTACTCATTGAACCTACACAGATTAAAGTGAAACACGTTGTAATATGGATTAGTAAAAGAATTTAGACCCAAGTAGGCTAATTCTTCTGTTTACGTTGACGACATCGTATACGTCGCTTAAATGTGTCTAAAATATTGAGTCTTTGAGCTGAGTTTTAAGGACTATGATTTATTATTTTCGCCGAATATGCAAGAATATGTCAGAGGAAAAATAACAAAATAAAATAAGTCAGGTATCCGAAAATTGTAACTCAATATGCACATGCAGTAATACGAGAATCTATGAGAATATATGAGAATCTTTTTATACTTAGAATGAACAACAAACTTTTTGTGATTAGAAAATTAGAAGTTTGCATCACATTTGGAGGAATCTGTGCGTCACAAAACGTCCATTTAATCTTAAAGAAAAATAGAGGTGGCGACAGCTGATTACATACTTTCGACAATACATAAAACATTTGATTTACCGCTTAAATTATCTGTTATATCATATCTAGCATAATTGTGGTCGGTCTCCATATAGAGTCACCATCCCTACACTCATGCACATGATTACATGGAGTTTTCATACATTTCTTTCAAAAATGCTTTGAACTCTTATTTTTCTAGTCTAAATAAAACTGGAATTAGAAAAATATTGCTTTAAACCTACCTATCTATCTGTTTGTAACGTTTAATTATCATGGGACCAAACCACTTTCATCATTACATAAGATATTTTTGTGTCAGCGAGCATATGCATGCACCACTTAATACCAACAAAAACTATTTCGTCATTTTTATCACCATTAATTGCTCATTTGTGGCAGCTTTGCTGGTTATTGTCACCATTACATTTATATGCCAAATAGCGAATAACTAAATCAGAGTTTCTTTTGACCTTCCAGTAATGTTTTAACATCCCAATTACTTTGAAAAACAGAATATCTTCTGTATTTGCAATGCTTCGTTGGTGATGAATATATACTCCGAATATATACAGAAGTGATTCTCACTTTTATGTTACACACACACACATATATATATACATATTTGTAAGTTTGTATATTAAATAACTTGACGATATATATATACTGTTTGCTAATCTACTATAAATGTAAAATGTAATATTAATTGTTTAAAATACCATCTTCGTGTCGTTCTTTGAGTAGACTTATTTCAGAACAGAAAATGGAATGCAAATCCGAAGGAAGTCAAGTGTTTCAATCGTATGTCATCTTAGTATGAAAGTTTTATCTCCGTAAGATGTTTATTCTCTGTATTTCATACGTGCATTCATTTTTTTACCATTAAGGATAACGTCCACAAACAAAGTGTTTACAAGAACGTTTCGATGTTTTTTTCCGCAAATACTGACCCTGTTTTGATAAATGATAAAAAAAATCACTCGTGTTTTAGTGCTAACAAACACTTGAAAAAAATGTTTTTAACAAATATATCAAATAGTAATCGTACATTTTTTTACAATTAGAGAAAATTGCGAGTATTCATACATATATAAATACAATAATTATTAACATATACGCACCCGCTATTTGAAAAATAAGGCCAGGCATTTGTAGACACACAAAAATGTTAATATTATGCAGTTCTTCAAATTCAATTAGTATAAATGATAAATGTACATTTTTATTTTAGAAAATGAAAATAAACCATAAAATGCTTTGGTAATTTATTATATGAAAGAAATTCAGATAAAATCTAAAACATACCTAACAACGAGGCAATGGAACTCGAGGCATTGAATTAACCTTTTTTAAAAGATGATCCGACTAATTTTACTAACTTGGTTATTTTCATGAACAATTAAATGAAACGGAAATTGCAACAACTATTATAGGTTTGGCTTTGCATTTAAAATATCCTTGTTTTGATAATTGCAAAAAAAACAATGCGAAGTTACAGTATGAATTATAATTCTGAAAACGATCTGTGCTGACAAAACAATACTTTATTATATCTACACTGATTGCGAGTCTTATTCTTGCACTATGACTGAAGAGAAAATGCATTTTATAGTATGGTTTGCAATACATGTACGGAATATTTCACCAACTCTTGTCTTTAAGCAAATACATCCAAACACTTTTTTGTCAATTGGTCATTCTTTACGGAGACACTGTCCATTTTTAGACCTTTGGGCTTTTGTCCTTCACTCCCATTTGGTTTTATTCTGCACGTTTAGTAATCACGCCGAAGTAGATGTATGTATAACTTGTAATATAAATGTCTTGGTACAACAAAAGATATATGAAAACTTTTGCTCAGTTTTTCGAGGCCTATATTGTTAGTTTGTCAGATTTTTAATAAATCAACCACAAAACAATTAATTAACTATTTATAACAAGTCATAGGGTGACACATTTTTTTTGTAATTTATCTAATTCTTTATTGCTTGCTGTTTTTCTTCAGGTCATTGCCTTGCCCTTGTTGCTTGCAAAACCATTAATCATTGAAAAAAGGTACATCTCCAAGATTTTTTTTAAAAAAATGTTTGTAATGTTTTAAAATTGCTTATAGACAAAAAAGTAAGTTGTCTGTAAAGATTCAACTGGGGTCAGTTTCGCAAACATCATTTTTGCTTGAAGCTACAATAATAATAATAATAATAATAGTAATAATAAACAGAAAAATATGTAACATTTTTGTAAATTTATTTTTTATATTAATTATATCAATAAACCATGAATCACGGAGTCAATTTTTTAGATTTTATGTACATATATAAATTCTTTATATAATATGCATGCAATAATAATATGTCAGTATACTATCATTATTATCATTATTATACAATATGGTGATGATGATGATGATGATGATGATGATGTTAAACAAAGTACGGGACCAGGACCATGTTGGTACATTTACTTACAACGTAATGTTTTTGAATTTATTTTATTTCATACCGCAATAAATCTTTTAAATGGACTTTGATCAGTAACAAAAAACTAATTAGATTAATACATCTTAAATAGATGCATTTTAAAATGTAACTTTTTGAAATATTAATGCGAACTGGGATTTTATCCTCATGCAGAGGGGAAAGGGTGTTGTAAGTTTAAAATTTAATTTTTATTTAATTTTAATTTCAACCATTCAATGGAAAACAATTAATAGCATATAAGTTTGCCTCTTTGGACAGAAAACCCGTTTGTCGTACTTTGTTAAAACATTTCTGTACAAAAGCTACAATAATGATCTTATTTCTGAATTCCAAGACGACTGAAAATTAACATCTCCCTGTAGATGTCATGACCGATTTTCTAATGTAACTCTTTCAGACAAACATCACGTAGACAATGAAAAAAAAGCGTGCAGCACAGAACTAAGACAACCTCAAAATTAGTTCTGAATGACTTAAACGATGGTTGAACTTACATAGAAAAACAACGCTTTTAAAGGTGATCTACAATAAAAAAGACAAGTTACACGATTTTTTTTCAAATAACCTTCAGTTGCCCACTTCAGTTTCTGTTTTATCGTCTTACGATATTGACACAATTGAGGCGTTTTTTGCCATTTTTATATTTTTCATATCATGCATGAATTGGTGGAAAGAATTGAGTCAAGAACATGTGCTTTAAACTAAATTGTCAGATTTAAGTTGACCTACATAAAAAGGGGCTCCACTTGACTCGGATGCGATCAATTTATGCATATTAAGGGAGTGTCTATTTTATACACTCGTGTATGAAAACTGCGAATAATTGCTCCTGCACGAGTATTTCACGTTAGATTCACGTGGCCTTCGTAGGATGGTGTGGATTCATAATTCCATGTCATTTTTGCAGCAATATCTTCAACATGTTGTTAACGTACCAATATTTCATTGAATTAGTTCGTTGAGTTTGTTATTGCAATTTTAGGAAAATACATACCATCGGGACATTCGCTGCAGTCTAGAAACTGACCAACAACAAAAATATATTCTGAGACAGCTATGTTTATATTTATTTATAACCCATGATCGTGAACTATGATTGGAAGATTCGTTTAAAACGTGGCCTTGACAAAATAATTATTACCAGTTCTCAGAATAGACGCATAATTAGAATGAAACCATTTCACCGATAAAAATTTCAATGCGGTGTTGTTTTTTGTGTGCAGTTTTAACCATGTCGCAATTTACTCAACGATTTAATCTTCAAACCATAAGTAACGCGATCAGATATATTTAAAAACAATTTCATTAAACTATAAGAAATGGCCGAAATATAGCTAAAAATGCATGTCGCCAGCTATAGTACCCAGTATTAAACCCATTTTTGAGGAAAATACGTTCTTTATATTTATTTGCCCAGTTTGGTAAAACACATATTTTAGTATAAAATCAATAGCATTTCGATACAAAAAAAATAATGATTTTGGTTACATTTTGGAGTCCAAAGCCATGGTCGCATAACTTGCAGTAATCTACGTTGCCATTATTTATTAGCTATATTCTGATTCATAATTTAAACAGGGTTTAATGCTTGTTGACATCTACTATATTGATATTTGTTGCCTGAATATGTGTTTGACCATTGCAGAGACGAACATTCTGACACATAGCATCATTCGGTGCGCTACAAAAGATTATGTTTAACAATGTAATCTACGTGAATATGTTAAAATCGGTACACTTCGTGTTATTAAAATTGCGATATTTTAGAATGAATGTACACATTATGACCTTTGTTGGTGGAAATCGTCGATCGTAGGACCAGAAATACAATAATGTGAACACTATTTACCTTTCATATTGTAATATCCGTTACTAGTAATCCACGTTACTTTTTTGAAAACTGTTGGGAAAGTATACTTACTGGGTGAATTTATGGTTATATATCAAAGATAATACCATAATATGGGTACTCGTTGTGCAAATATCCTTTAATTGCAGCACATTTCTTACTATACCCTTCAAAGCACTACAAAACTCTTTTGTAAATAGTGAATTTATTCACTGATATGTACTTTCAGTATTTTCAAATTTGAGTGGAGATATTTTGGATTTTCAATTTTCGACTGTTATAATTATCGGCAATAATTATTAAAATTAGTTTCAAGCACTTAAAATATTTTGTTAATTTTTCAACCTAATTGAGCGTCTATTCTGAGAACTCATGAATATGTGATGTACATGTATGACAATGCAGATCTATATATAAAAAAAACGTGTGATATAAATGTATACGAGCCCTTACTGTTTTCTTCGGTTCTTGCCATCAGTAGGGAAAATGTCATTGACAGAGATTTTGAAAATTTGACAATATAAAACTGCAAACTGGGCTAGGTTGATCAAACGAAATTGACGCGGAAGACAATCAACAGATTTTGCTAATTAGTAACAAAATTATAACGCAAAAACAGCCATTAAGATAATAATAACAAAAATAAATGCCTATTTATTACAAGGCGCGAGTTGACTAGCTACCAGTTATAAATGGATTTATCTTTTCAACAAGTATCAATTATTGCATTACAAAATAATCACGGTAAAATGTCTTTTTTCGTTTAACGGAATTTAGCACCTAGCCGACATCTTACTTTTTTCTATAATGAAAAGCTTTCATTGTTTGTTATTTTCAATGTTACAGCTTCATAAACTCGAAATCCCTCTTCGATTTATTGGAAAAAATAAATCTTGACTGTTCCATTTCATTAATTGATTTTAAATTGAAAATTATGCAACTGCACTAAAGATAAATTTATATTTTGTTACAGCCCTGTCAACAAATATTTGTATTCACCCATACGCCGTGCAATTAGTTATAATTTATAATAAAGTCCGCAATTTATTTTATTTTAAATAAAGGTTGCAATTTGTGTCATATGTACTCGGGCATTAGTAACATCTCCGTATACATCTGCTATATGTCATGATCTGCACGACAAAGTTTTCATTATATACGAGTACATGTATATATAAGATTGGTCAATCACTAAAGTACAATGTATTACAACCACGACGTGTACGCTATTATTTTAGAAAAAAACACCCACTAAATCAAGTGATTACTATGGTATAATGTGTCTGAGGCCTCTTGAATTTAGTGAAGAAAAAAAAAGGTAATAACATTTACTTTATACGAACATTTCTCAGTACTTACCGTGCAATTAGGATTTATCATACATACTTTGCATTTACTCTTCTTGTTTACAAGAAATACGTAAAAGGAACGTCAAGAATAAATGCATGCATTAATGTTGTTTAAATGGGTTCGTGGTTGGCTCATTTTTGGTACAATGAAGTATTAATATTAGACCGCTCAGGTCTCTACTCGTGTTCTGTTTAATGTTTAACGGCTTCCAGTACTCGTCTTATTTTTTTCGTTCTTGAATATAATTTTAGATCAAAATTGGTTCACTAACATGCAACATTTGTAGTTATCAGTACATACATAAATTTCAGGAATTCTTCTTAATCCCAGTCGAGGAAAATCAACTGCTCCAATGTGCTTACATTGTCCATCATTGCCTGCTGGACAAATACATGTAGCTCATATCAGGGAAGATTCTCACATTTTTGGGACAAATATCTATATGATACAACGCAAATCTGTCAAAACGATCTTGCACAGTACTGACATGAAGATTTGTTTATACATATTCAGTTGCGTTGTTTGAAAAGTTTAGATTAAAAATTAACACTTGTACGGGTATAAAAATCACGGAAACCGAGTGCCAATGGTTTCAGCCGTTCGTCTTCTTCCGAAGAACACACAACCAGGATGAAATCATCCGACAGAGGCAATACAACTGAATGTCAACTGCTCCATTTTCAGGTTTTCTCTTTTCACTCTTTCGTCGTAGAATTCTTATCCAAATTTTGCGCGAATTTTTACTAATCAATTGTGATGTACTCAAAGCATTCATCATAACATGCTTACAAATGAGAGATTTAAACTTTATATATTTGTATATAGAAAGATTATGTTGAAAAAATGATTAACTCCGGGAACGTAGAAATCGAACCCAAAAATTAACGACATTTTCATCGAAATTTTGTCAATATTCACGTGGTTCGAGAATATATATTTTTTTAGGAAATTTGAAAGATATTTTACAACTACAGAAAGCTAAGAGATCATCTTTAATTTGAAATATGATAGATGAAAATCGGTTGAGAAATTCATCCATTAAATACCTCCTGTCATGAAATTAGTTACTTTCTTACTTACAATGCGACCAGGGAATTTTCTGTTGCCGCAGATTTATTACAAATGACCGCAGGATAATAATGTCGATATACTTTTTGACCCAAATATTATTATTGACATTTTAAATTTAAGTAAAATTTCATATAAGCTATACTGAATTTCCATATATTTAAATAATAACTATTTATTCATTATTTTCCAATGTAGTTGTCTGTACATCATCATTTTAATCATTTCTTTTCAACGACTTGTTTTTCGTCTAATAATGTGAATCAAAATTATTCTACTTGACACAACCAAAATGGCGATCAGTTGAAGTTTCCTTTAATTGTATCTTTTTAACTCAGAAATACTGACTTCGTTTATCGCAAATGATTTGTAATGAGCTAATCATATGATTAAATGTTGTTTTACAGTAAAATATAGACTGAAGGAAGATGGATAAACTTACTGCTGTTTCAGGAATTCTGTTCCTTGTAGCTGATGTGTTTGCCATCGCCAGTCTTGCCCATCCGGAATGGATTGTTAGTGATGTTAATGGTACGGTAACAGTTAACTTCTGTGACATGTGGTTTAGAGACTGACTAATTGTAGTTAAATTCATTGAGCGTTTAAATAATATAAATCTTAGTACTTTAAATTGACTGTATATATGTATGTTATCATAACAGAACACTACAACAGAAATGAAACAGAATGCTAGCTATTCACCAAAATCGAATCTATTGTGTATTGTCCTCTGCACTGTGATACTGAACTATTTATTTACCTTATATATATGTCTTGTACGTATTATGTATGTGGTTAAGAAATTTAAATTTTCTTCTGAAGATCAACTGTAATGCTCAAATCTAAATAAAATTTCTGCTCTTATTAAAAAAAGTTTGTTAATACTAAATGATAGTGCTTTATCAAATTGCTCTTTCAAATTACTTCTTAGATAGACATAGTAGCCACACTGATAAACTCTGTTGAACTCTTACTTGGTAAATCTCTTATTGTGGATTAAACATTACTTTGGTAAATGTTTAAAATGTAAACATATTCTCTCATTGGTTTATGACACATGAACTGCCTTCAGGATTGATGTAATTAAAACTGTCTGATTTCATTGAAAATTTCAAAAAGGGAGATTTAGGATTGTTTTTAGTATGGAATTGATAGTCGGTAGAGCAAAATGGAGTTAAAACAATTGAACACCAGAATTCTTAGGATTTTATCAAAATATACAGATTGTTTAGGGTTGAGAGATAAAATTATTGGAAAATTACGAGTAAACAATCTGTAAATGGTGTTATAACAGAAATATCATGGACTCCAGGAGCCACTAGAATCACTGGTCTTATATTTAATATATAATTTTTGTTAAGCTGTAATTATTGTACTCTGTATTTATTATTTTGTAGTAATTTCATTCTTTTCTTTCATTATTCTAGGAAACATGAGACTGGGATTAACCCAGCATTGTCAGGTGATCTATGGTAGAAATGAGATCTGTATGTTTCCAAGGTTATCACTTGAATGGATGATGACGCTTATTCTGATCTCATTTGGGATTGTTTGCTTGACTGTGACCTGTATGTTACAAATTTTATCTCACTGGAAGAGACATGCCATCAAATATGCTAGATGGATTTCATTTACTGCAAGTATGTGTATCATCCATTAATATTTTTGATAAATATCTTCTGGTTGAAAAATTGGTTAAACTTAAATGATATAGTCATCTTCATATTTGGTGAATTACTAATTGAGTTCTGTAGCAATGTTTAATAAAACGTCATACATTGATACAAGAATATTGAAAAAAAAAACATTGACTTGTATGCCTCTTTGAGTTTGATACATTTACAACATCGATACATGTATCTGATCATTTGCTCTTGATTAAACTGAGTTTTCTTTGTAGAAACTTTTATCTATCTATTTATTGACTGAAAATGAAAATTATTTGATGCTCTAACAAAGTTTGCTATGGTCAACTGTTTTAACACATGTTTGTAATGTATTGTTTCAGTGACATTGTTTTGCCTTGCTGCTGTGATATTTCCTGTTGGGTTTGCTATTGAAGAGATTGGTGGACAACCCTACAAGCTACCAAATCAAACACAAGTTGGATCATCCTATGTACTGTTCATACTTGCTATTTTCTTTACAGTGATATCAGAACTATTTGCTGGGAAAGTATGCCTTCCCATGTTTTGAAAATTTGTAGATGTAATCTATGAGTGATTTCCTGTAGCAGATTTTATACAGTTCTTGTATTAAAGAATCTCACGAAGTTATTGTTCTTAAAGAACAAAATGCTGCTTTGTCTAACAGCAGAAGTATGCTTGTGTTAGATGAGATGAATTGTGAATATTTTCAACCAATTAGTCATCTGTATTTTTAAGGCCTTTGCAAGTTTGTTTTCACAATGGTATACTGAGATCTATGAGTGTTGTAAAACTGGTGTGCCATTGTTTCGTAGATTATTGTGGACCAAATCATAAACTGAATATAGCATCATTAAAACAAATTAAGAGGCATTAATTGTAACATAAAGTGTTTGAAAAGTTCATGTTGTGTGGACAATATTGCTTTTATGTTAACACCACTCTTTACCATGTATTGTCAGGTTTTCTCATTGTTAACTTCTTTCTGTTACTACTTCATACTAATATGATTTTTTATGTTTTTTTGCTAAAGAAAATTAGTTCACATTTACCTGCAGGGCAGGTTGGCAAATTGTGACTGGTAGAAATGTATTTATTAATGCTATTTCATAGAGTAATTTGGCTTAGGATTCCAGTCCTCAAATGTGTATATTTGGAGCTGCTTTAGAATTGAGATTGATTTATAGATTTATTTTGGCATAAGTAACACGTAATGGCAGTCTTCTTGAAACTGCTGGAGTACTTGCCTGACATTTGGTCTGGCAAAGTTGGAATTTCTGTCTGACCAAACAAAAATTTGTCTTACTGAATATATTATAAATAAGGGATAAATGCTGTAAATCGTGCTCGATTGCCGGACATCTGGTTTGGTACTCACCGAAAAGTGATTTGACCTGCTCGAAATTTGCCTGACATGTCCAATGGTCCGGCAACTTTCGGGAAGCCTGTAATGGTTCACAACATATGTTAATAAAATAACTTTATGCTGGTAATTTCATCTAACAAGTAAAATTTCTGTTGAAAATGCAAAACATTACTGCTTTAACTATTTTATCACAAAACACATTCAAACAGAGGATAAGAAGTATCCAGTCTCCACTTTTTGCCATTGATTCTGTTTCTTCATTGTTAAGTTTGTTTACCTTCGTATGATTATTTTATTGTGTATTTATATTTTTATATGTTAGGGTAGTGTGAGCACCTGAAGTTATAAAATGTATGGACAGTTTATGACATTGTACTTTATTTTGTTTTATGTTTATGGTATTGTCAGTGTTTAATTGCATATCGATGTACCAAAACATTCATGTACATGTACCATATGTTTCCTATTAAATGCTCTTGTTCTAATTGCATGTCCAACCTTTTTTAGTGAATTCAAAATAGTGACTCACCATTGATACTTGAATTATGCTTCAAATTATATCCAATGCATTAAAAAAAGTGAAAGGTGTTTATTTGGGAATATTTGGTTTTACGTGTGATTCATTTGTGACCTTTAATGGTCTGATTTCATCTGTTTTGTCATTGCACTATTTATTCATTTGTAAATTTTACTATTTGCCTTTCAACTATTTCACTTTCAATTGATTCATATTATTATATCTGATGTTACCATTGCCGTTTTTATTTTGTGAATGTAAATTTACAACAAACAAAGAGTTAGTACTCGGTATTATAGCAAAATTAGACAAACTTGGTTGATAACCATTACTTCAGCTCTTCCTTCATAATTTACTCTTCTGGCATGTTTTGGTCATGGTTGGTGTTAATGAATTCCATTGCTGAAAGATTACAATGCATTTACTAATACAAAAATTCTGTTTGCATCATCTAAAGATGCATTTACTATATGAATTTGAATGTTATTTTGTATTGTTAAAAGTCATAATGTGCAATAAATATATTCAAATATGAATTTAGTCGGCTATGTTGTCTTTCAGAATGATCAGTATATTCTCTTGAAGAAGGCTTTCAGCAAAATTGAGAATGATTTAGTTTGTTGCTAATATAATGCTTAGTTTAATAAGCATTTCCAATAACATACAAACTTTAATATGCTGGATGATTCTTCTTAATAAATGTTTACTTCATCTTGGTTGAAACTTATATACATTGTTATTGATATTTGATATTAGAAGTATAACATGGCTCTTGATTTAACATAACTGTCTGAACATTATTCACATGTTGTCAATGGATAAAGTATTTAAATAAATGTATGATGTCCTTAGTTAAAAAGAATATAGTGAGGATACTTGAGGATTGTTGTAAAGTACAAAAATGTGTGTACACATGCACGCGCACGCACACACACAATGCAGAATGATGTATTGTAATATTTCTTGACACAAGAATGCAAAATATTGATGAGCAATTTAGCTCTTGAAAGATCATTAATCCAGTTATTATAATAATATAGTGGTAGAACAATATTATGCTATGTATAGCATTGTTTTCATAAATGTGAAGAAATCAAATTTAGATTAATAGCGTATCCTGAAATAAACACTAAGTATGAATATTCAGTCATAAACAAATACTTTCAGGCTAAAAATGGCGAAGTTTGGGGTCTAAGACAGTAACTGTTGCTTCATTTAGGCTAGTGAATGGTTCAGTTCAAGACAATACTTAGTAATAGAATAACCATGATTGAATATTTGTAATGAACATTTCATCATTCATGCTATCAAAACCATGTCAACCTGCAAGAAAAACGCTGAAATTTGTACATGCTGTGTCATACATTTATCATCCCCTTTTGCTTGTGCAGCAAACCTAAGAGCTACAGGATGAGGAATATATACCATGAGGAGTTGTGTTTGCATTATCAAAGATCTGCAATGTAATACTATACCAAAATTATTGGTAGTCCGTTGATTATGAATGTAGAAATTTTGTTTACAATCATTATATGTTTGTGATGGCATGTCATCCGTTTATTTGAAGCTATAAATTATGATTAAGTCTTCAACAATGCCATTAACATTGAAGTATTTATCAGCAATAAGAGAACAAAAAGGTCATTTTCTAGCAATAAAATATATTGAGACATGCTGTTTAAAAATGCTGGGTTGACCGTGTACTGAACTTCAAACAACTCACATAAGCTGATTCCCGTTCCATGTTGCAATTCACCAGGATATAATGGGAATGAGTATACAATGAGCATTAACTGGCTCCCGTTAACTCCGGCCGTACAGAACATTTGGTGCACTGCAACTTGGAACGATCTGTCTACATTCGGTGCTGTACAACATGAAACGGGAACTAGTTTATGCAACTTGAAACGGGAACCAGTTTAAACAAACAATTGCAAGAGTTGTCTACCGTGTCCAAAAAAAGAAAAAAATCAGCTTGTGACAAAAGTCTGGTAGAAAGTCTCAAAGGCAGAAGTTTGATTGGTTGACAACTGTTCTCTTCTAATCATGAGCACAGGAGATGGTACTGGTGACCCAGTTATTCTTGCAACCGCTGGGTACGACCATACAATACGTTTTTGGCAAGCTCATAGTGGCATTTGCTATCGGACAGTTCAACATCCGGATTCTGTATCCATTTCTGCTTGAATTCATTTTTAATACTTATTTTTTTACATTATTCTGAATATTATACAATAGCTTGATTGGTTAAAGCCGTTATCTTTTGAGCATTAGCATGTATGCACTCATTTATTCATTTTTTATATGGATCGCGAAAATATGTGTCAATTTGTAAATGAATCAGAAGAAATTTTCCCATGTTGTATTAACCGGAAAGAACGTGCAGGGGAAGACTGTATTTATGTTTATTATCAGTGCAAATTAAAACGTTTCATAAGATGTATGGAAAGGTAATCTGCGACCTGCTGATGGTAAATTTAGTTAAGTCGATGTTCCATCCAGCTTCTGGGATAGAACTTCCATTAATTTAGCTAAAACATAACATAGTGATTGCATTGGTTTATAACTTAAATTTGTTGTGAATTGTGTTTTTATGATTTATTTTCTTTAACTGTGGTTAGCAGGTCAATGCACTTGAAATAACACCAGACAAACAGCTTATCGCAGCTGCAGGTAAACTCCATCAATTTTTGTATTTTACTACTTTGTAATTAATGGATTACACTCTCACAGTATGTCCATCAAAGTATGGTACAGGGCTTGACAAATCACTTGACGTCTCATAATAACTAGTAGAAATTGCCTAAGAACAAGTTGAAATTGCTGTTGAAATAGTTAAAATTCTTAGCAGGTTGTCCTGCAGGACGAGTAGCCTGAAAAATATTAGTCAAGCCTTGTGGTATGATGATTTGACACAGCCGGATTCTTATTTGTCATGGACATGCTGCACTTATGAAAGCATTTGGCTTTTGTAAATCCCACTATTTTCCATGAACTGGATTATTATATGTTTTAATTTGAACACCATATTATGTTGTGCTGTATTTTATCAAAGTATTAGTTTTCACATTTAGTTATCATGTTTTTAAGATTATTTTTTTCAGATACTAACTGCATTCTGAGACCATTTTACACAGGTTATCTTTATCCCAGCTGCATTTATGTGTTGTACAAATGTACTTTCAGGATATCAACATATTCGTATGTATGATTTAAATTCCAACAATCCAAAACCTGTTGTGAACTATGATGGTATTAGCAAAAATGTCACAGCTGTAGGTTTTCATGAAGAAGGCAAGTGGATGTATACAGGAGGTGAAGATAACTCTGCCAGGATATGGGACCTTAGGTATTTTATATTGGGCATTCATTTTACCCTTAAAACAGCATTTTCACTCTTGAAATTAGTAAACTAAAGCTTCTGACTCTTTAAAATTTGTACCAAAGCGTCAAATTTACAATAAAATTAGAAGGAGATTTTTGTATCATTTTTTTAATATCTATTGTAATCATCATTCTTACACTTTCTGAACTTATGTCACTGTGTAAAATTGGAATGATAGGTTGTCAGTTTGATTTGGACTATGTGGAATTCAGATAAAAGTGCTCCACCTACCATTATGTGACTGAAATTTAGGATTCACTTAATTTATTATAAAAACTTTTGCTGCAATAAACTTGATATTATTCTCAACTGCACTAAATATTTTACCAGAATTGTCTCTTTCATTGTTTTGTTGCCCACTTTTCTGTTTATGTTAAATAATCAATAAACTTTTTGACGTGATTTATGCTTCAGATCAAGAAATTTACAATGTCAAAGAATATTTCAAGTGCATGCGCCAGTCAACTGTATATGCTTGCATCCCAACCAGGTTTGTACATGTATTATAGACTTTAACATGCTAGGTGTCATGGGTACTAAATATAGTGTGTCTAAATCCAAGAATGTGTCTGTCATCATACTGATAAGTCAAGAAAATGCTGTAATTAGTCAAAATTTGCAAGTTGAATCTTCTGCCAGCCAGGTTTTAAGAACTGACCATATTTGCCTTCACATCCTCTCAAATCAATTTGATAAAATTTGTAGTTTCAAAAGATTTTGCATCATAAATTGATTAAATATTGATAAGCTATTTTTTCACATTTTAGGGAGAATTATTCATCGGTGATCAGAGTGGTTTAATACATAAATGGGATTTAAAAACTGACAAAAATGAACATCTGGTATGTAGAGTATAATCATTCATCTTCACTAATTGGGCACTCAGTTGTAAAATTAGTAAAAATCCAAAAAATGATTATTTGGAGTATCTTTTTTGTAGAGTGTGTATAAATTTTCTGAAAACAAAACAAAACATGCATTAAGTGTTACATACAGGTATTACATATTTACTGGATTATAATAAAGTGGAGATGCCCATGATTTTTTACTGAAAACATTTCATTTAATATTTCAGAGAATTTGCAGATATATGTAATTTTAAAATGTTATGTGAGCAGTAATGAAATATTTCAAGGACATACACATCTATTTGTAGATACCAGAACCTGATGCATCAATACAATCTATCAGTATAGATCCTATGGGGACCATGATGGCTGCTGTCACAAATAAGGTATGCTGCTGGCTTAATTAATTAATAGGACTTCATTATCTAACACTTCAAGTATTGAAAGCTAACATGTCTGTTATGCTTACTTTCTTGCTCCAAATTGACATGATTGTGTATTAAGATTATTAATTCTATATTGCGGAAGCCTCATTTTTCAGAATAGTACAGTATCCTGACATTGGATTCAGCCAGTTTATTGTAACATATTGGTTTTGTATAGTATCCTGACATGGGATTCAGTCGGTTTATTGTAACATATCGGTTTTGTGTAGTATCCTGACATTGGATTCAGCCGGTTTATTGTAACATATCAGTTTTTTATAGTATCCTGACATTGGATTCAGCCGGTTTATTGTAACATATTGGTTTTTCATAGTATCCTGACATTGGATTCAGCTGGTTTATTGTAACATATCAGTTTTGTATAGTATCCTGACATTGGATTCAGCCGGTTTATTGTAACATATTGGTTTTGTATAGTATCCTGACATTGGATTCAGCTGGTTTCTGGTAATGTATCAATTTGTAGTATATGGATCTTAATCCTTTGTGATTTCATGCTTACTTACAGGGAAATTGTCACATATGGACCCTGACTGGTGGACGTAAAGATGACCCTACACAGCTTCATCAAAAAGCTGATTATTCTGTTAGTTCTAGATACGCTTTGAAATGTCTCTTCAGTCCAGATTCTACGTAAGTTATAGTGAAAGAATTGAAAAGTTTAGTTTTTTTGTAAATGATTTGTTTGCTACAAATTTAGGAAATGAGGTATCAGCACTTAAAACATTTTATGTGCATTAATACTTAGATGCAGGGTTTTCACTAGACATTAAAAGTTGAGGGTAAAAAATGATTCTTAGCTGATGATAATTTGAAGAATCAACAAAATTTCCTTCTAATTTTATTGTAAATTTGACCCTTCAGTACAAATTCTCAAGAGTCAAAAGCTTTATTTTACTGTTTTCAAGTGTCAAAATGCTGTTTAAAGGGTCAAATGAAAGCCCTGGTTAGATGATGTCTATAATCTGCAAAATATCTCTTTATTCAGTGAATTAAGGAATTTAATTAATTATGGACTATATTGGCTTCCTCATTGTTAGTTCTTGTTACTTGAGCTTGAAACTTGCCTCATAGGTTTTACATTGATTTATAAATCCAAACACTTTACATTTATTTGTATATCTGTGACCTAAGAGAGCAGTTAATGTGCTGATAATCATGTTTAGCCAGCAGTTTCATCACTTATAAGATTTTTTATACTGTACGTGTTGGTTTTGATACCTACAACACCTTTTTCTGACAAGCTGAACAATAAACAGTTGTTTAGGTGGAATAAAATAAGAAAAATGCAAATCCTGCCATTTTACAGACTTTTAGCCACTACATTAGCTGATAATTCAGCCAAGATTTGGAAGACAGCTGATTTAACCCTACATACAGAACTCAAGGACAGTTCACAGAGATGGGTGTGGGATTGTGCTTTCAGTGGAGACTCTCAGTACATTATAACAGGTTTATATCCATTACAATAAAACACTTAACATAAAGTTAGCTTAATGTTACCAGTGGAACCAATACATAGTTCACTGAAAAAGATATTGCATGTTGTAGATTTTTTGTACCCAGGCTGAATGACTGGTACCAGGGTGTGTTAAATGTGTGTTTATTTAATGTTCATTTTAATGCCTTTATAGTTCTTATGTTATAGTTCCAGAGTTTTTTCTCAGCATTTGGGAACATGACCCAACCCCCCAGAATAGGGAATTTTTGCGAAATTTTGACAAAATTGGGAAAAAGTTACACTGTATAAAAATACCACCAAAGTAGGGTACCAGTCTAGAAATACGTAATCAGTGATTTTTTCCTCAAATTATTCGCACTCGCTACTCTCGACCCCAAACATGTTGTAAAAATGGCGAAGTTTTTTTTTTTTCGTTTTTCCTCATTTGAATTGGAAATTTTCACCTCGCAATTGGGAGAAAACATACTTTTTGCCATTGGGAAAATATCGGTCGTCAAAACGGCCCCCCAAAAAAACCCTGAGTTCTTATGTTAAACATATCAAAATGAAAGTCTTGTATCAGTACGAGTAAAGACATTTTTACTTGATTCACATAATAACATTCTGTGTTACTTAAGCTGAACCTTTTTCCTGAGGATGCTGTCTGAGGTATCATTCGTCTGTCACTTATAAAGATTTTCTTTAGTAGTTGGCTATCCCTTTTAGATTGGTTGTATATCAGCCCTAAGTTGTTTAAGTGTTTTTATGTTGTTATACATGTATTTACAGCATCATCAGATAACATGGCAAGATTATGGAGTGTAGATTCTGGTGAAGTTAAGAAAGAATACAGTGGACACCAAAAAGCGGTAGTTTGTTTAGCATTTAGGGATGAGTCCATTCAATGAGTCTGGATAATTATTTAGAGACTTTTGTACTGGGAAAAGTTGCAATACATCAATATGCTGACCTTTCAGCATACCTGTTCAGTTGCACAAGAATTTATGTGTTTGAAGTGTGCTACTTTAGTCTGCTTCGGACAGAGCAGAACTTTCCATTTATGTACATAAATGTTTGTTATACAGGCATGATAATACTGGTCCTGTTAACTGTTTTGATATGCTGAACATTTTAAATGAAATATTAAAGTCAATTACATCTTCAGAATTTATATATATTGTAAAATAGTTTATCAGCAAACCTAAGTTTGAAGTTTTACGATTGGCATTGCCGATTAAGAATACTTTGCTACCATGTCATGTGATTTTTAAATACTATTTCTTTTCTGAAACTGTTATAATACCAGGAAGAAATATCTACATTGTGTTAACTGCTTTGTGTGTAGAGTTTTGACACGATGAAACGTTTCTTCTGCATTCTTGTTTGATTTTACTGCCATCTGTGATCAGGAATATGAAGCCATGTACATAAAATGTATTGTTTATGATGATTTTATCAAATGAATTATAAATAATAATAATTGAACTGTAACAAATAACACAGGATTGTGTTGGCTTTCATGCTCCAAACTGAGATGATCATATTTATGCAAAAATAAATTTGGAATAACAATTTTGGAACAGAATTAATTTTCTTTCAAATTTGCCACTGAGTTATGGCAGTTGATCAATTTTAGTTTTTCAAGTTTTTAGCTCACGTGAGCATGCAGTGCTCAATGAGCTATAGTGATCAGTCAGTCTACTCCAGCATCCACACCTGGCAGTTGTTAACTCTCTAGTGGTCACACATTTAAGCAAATCTTCATCAGATATGGTCAGAATGTTCATCTCAATGATATCTTGGACAAGTTCGAACATGGATCATCTGGGGTCAAAAACTAGGTCACCAGGTCAAATAGAATGGAAATTTGTGTAGAAGTCACAGTTTTGATTGGATCGTCATGAAACTTTGTCAGAATGTTTGCATTAATGTAATATCATTAACAGGTTTGAACATGGGTCAACTTAGGTTAAAAACTAGGTCACCAGGTCAAATCACAGGAAAACCATAGATGTTGCAATCTTTACTCAGGTGAGCGAATAAGGGCCATCTTGGCCCTCTTGTTTCCATTGAGATCATATATTAAGACTGTGCTTTTACTAACTCATGGTTAATCACCTCAGACCAATGAAAATATCAAAGACTTCAGAATTCCATACCAAAAAACAGTCAATTTTTAGCAAATTAGCTGTCCAAGGTACAGATAATAATAGTAAATATGCAACATATTAATGTCCTCAAATTGTGTGGAAGGGAACAGGAACACGTTTACTATTGAATTTTATTTAAAATACTTTTATCCTAAAATTAAATATATACTGGCCATCATAAGAAAGTAACCATCATTAAAATTCTTCTTTTTTGGCCTAATATACTGACCTTGAAATATTAATGGTTTACATCAATTTTATAGTCAATAATGGATAACAAGAAACCATGTCATGAAATGTTTCAGCTATTTCCAGAATTAAATTCATCTCGATTACTTGCGCTTTGTCTATTTTATACCAACATCACTTACTGGTTACTTTCTTATGACAGCCAGTATATGAAAGGTATCGTTATTAATAATTTAACAGATCAATCACTTTTGTGTAAAATCAACATTTAGACTAACAGACTTGATTTTTATGGCTGCCATGTTTCGTCTTTAGCATTTTTATTATTGTCAATCGATAACCTTAATCAGAAGAAAATTATTCAACAAAACATTCATAAAACTGCATAAAAAGATTGAACTTGACCTAGACTTGGTGTAAATGTCCAATTCTTAAATTCAACAAAAAATAATGGTCCTTAAGTAAGCATGAACACAATCAAATTACACTAAGCTTTCACTAACAGCATAAGATTAAATAATCAGAATCAACCGTTTAAAAATCAATAAATTTATAAATTTAATAATGCCTTAACATTTTTTTGGAATACAAATTCATAAAAATCTGAAAAAACAAGCCTGTGTATGTAAATACTAGTAATAGGACCATGATCCATCAAATCAGTGAATTTGTTAAATTATGTATTATCAACCAATGATGATCAAAATCATTGTCATAATATAACAGCTAAGTTTAGCTATATTTAGCTGTATTGCATAATACTAACTCACATCATTTCTTTGACTAATAATACAGTGCAACCTCTCTAGAGCGGCCCTCTCTCGAGCGACAATCTCCCTTCAACAACAGCGTGCATTTTTCCCACAATATGATTTAACTATTTATTTAACCTCTCTAGAGCGGCAACATCTCAACAATGACGTAATTTTGCGTCCCCCGAAGGGTGTTGCTTTGGAGAGGTTGTACTGTATATCACAATTGGAACAATTATGCAATAATTGAGAATGAACTAGCTTGAAATTAATGTGATAATCAACAGGAATATTCAAATAAATTATGAACAAAAACATACTCTACATATAGTACTGCTCAACTATTTTGCTACTGGTATAAAAGACAAGATTAATGCTGCCATGACAACACCGATGATTATATTAGTTAACCAGTACATGAACGTAGACTGTTGATTTGGTTGTTTCTGGTGACCAGTGTTTATATAATGTTGTACAACTAAAGATATATCATTCTGTATGGTTGGTTTGTAGCCTAGCTGTTTCCTGGCTTTCTCTATGCTGAAAGTATGAGTCACCCCAGTCTTATATACCTAAAAAAACATCAAATAACGCTCATCATATAAAACACATGGCAATAAATGAAGATGTATGGCAAGTGCATGGGTGAAAATTGAAAATTATAAAAAAAAAATGGAAATTTTGACCATGATGCAACAGAAACAATAAAAACCAGTAGAGACCAGACCTGGGAAAAAAAGAGGTTCTGTAAAATTGCTGAAAACTATTAACCAGGTAAGTGTAATTTTTTATAAGTTTATTAAGATGGTCAACAAATGAATTAAAGGATTTTAGTTCTCTATACAAAACGTGAGCTACAAAACAACTACAAATAACACTTAAATATTGATCACATTAGTGCGTATGATAAAATATTAAGTAAAAATTATTCACTTTCACTTAAGGCAAATACAAACAAGGGATGTTTATACACAATTAAGTTGGAACCAAACTTCATTTTAATCCAAAGTTTATAGACGTCAGGCACCATTGTTAATGTAACAAATATCTTAAATGAGATCATACCTCAGTCCTGGTCAGCAGAGGTTGAAAGTTATACACACATGATATCACAAAATGTAACCATTCAGTCAAAAATGCTGAAAATAAATTACACCATTCCTGTTAAATACATTAAAGTCAGAATGGTGATCATGTATGTTTTTAGTACTGGCTTAAGTGTTATGGGTGACTGCTACTGAGTTATGAAGCTGGATAGAACTTCACACTGACTTTAATTCAAAATGAGGGCCATAGGCGAAAAATTAATACCAATAAGAAGGTAACATGACAAGAGTACCTGAAGCTTACTAAAAGGGTAAAAGTACTAAATTAATTGCAATTTACAGTAAAACCCTGAAAGCCGGACCCCTTCTGGATTCATCCAAAAGTCTGGTTTTCTGAAAATTCCGGTTTTCAGAGAAGTATTTATTATAGAAGAGAAAAAAATGGAAATTGAAAAATCGTCCGATATTATAGAATTCCGGTTTTCAGAGGTTTTACTGCATTTCAAATTGGCAAACATGTAAAATTTATACCAAAAAACAAAAGAATCAAATGATATAAAACATGCAAGGAAGACACTGTAATTTTATAAAGAATTTAAGAAGAAAAAAACCAAATCTGGAGCTAGATGTCATTGTAATAATCTTACCCATAAAATATACCACTGACAATGGAAGTTTCACACTTGGCATAGGATACCCAAGTCCTTCAATCTGAAAATACAACCATACATTTACACAATGTATTCACATACCACACAGTGAAACAGTAATGAAAACTGTATTTTAAAAGTAAAAGCCTGAAAAATGTAGACAATCATTTGAATTTTTTTGAAAGAAATATGGCGCTGATTACTAATCATAATTAATAATAAATAGCTGACATTTACAAGACAACTATTATAATTTCCTCAACTATTAGAGATATGATTACTTGATGAGATTATGAAACTTCATAAGATAAAACATAGATATTAGATTTAAAATTCCATATCAAAGATTTGAACACTTACAAGAGGTTGAAAGAATGAGAATGTATTAATGGGTGCATCATCAGATACAAAATATGCCTGGCCAGCCTGTAATATAAACAGGTAATCACCTAATATGAAGAAGGACGAAATAAACAGTTGTAAATTAATCACACATCATTCTATACATAAGCTCTGTGTTCCCTAAGCTCTAAGATGTTTATTTGTTATGAATTATGACCTATTTCAGGAAGTTTTATCGATATTATCACAGTTTGGCTTTAAACATGTAAATGTCGCAGCTTTGCGATTTTGTGTCCGACTTGTAAAATTTGACTATTTTACGTGTAGAAAATCTTAAATGTCGAGTTTCATATACATTTGAAGGTAGTAAAAGTATACATTTTCAATTAATGTGTATCTACATGTTGCACTATAAATGAGCAAAATGCTTTGAACTGCGCCACATTGACAAAGGCTATAATGACATACGTTGGAAAAATACAATTGTCGAAGTTGTTTCCCTTCTATTATAAATGGGTTACATGTGATATACGTGACAAACCCCTTTGAGATGATATACAATTTATATAAAGAATTATCGAGTCTAATCACTTACACAACTCAGTACAGTAAAGCAAGATAAAAGAATACATGCAGTCTAAGATATTTATCATAATTATCACAAGGTAATGTCTTCATTCAAAGTAAGAGTTTACAAAGACAGAATGCTTACAGCAATATAATTTTGTTCCTGAGTTAATCCTTTACCAGCAAGTTCATGCGCCTGAGCGAGATTGTCAACATGTAAGAAATCTTGTAAAGTGGATGTTTCATATATAATACAGAACAATCCTCGTTCTATGAAATCCTGTAAGAGTAAAAATGTACCTTTGAACAAAACTAACAATGTAATCTTTGAGCAGATTTAAAGGTACTAAGTATTTACCCCACAGACACATTTACCATACAAAACAAGCCTTTTAGAAACGCTCTGATAAAAATCTAGTAAATATTTGTCAGATAGAATGAAGTTACACAACATTTTAATGGGGCAAATGAAAGCTGTAAATCTAACATAATCAGTCACATTACTATCCCTGAGTAGAGACCGAGTCATCCATACAAACACAGTTTGAACAAAAAGGCGGGCAATATTTTTGCCTCAACCCAAGACAGATCTGTGGTTAATGACATACCTGATAAACACATCAGCATTTAAACAAGAACTTATTTCAATTATCAGTACTGGTAATCGGTCTTAAAAAGTTTGAACACCAGTTAAGGCAATTGACCAATTAAGATTTTATTCCTTGATGATGAATCATTTTAGATATGCAATATAGTAACTTACAACAATTCTGGGAATATGTCTTTGTTCTCCTGGGCCATATACAGCAGCAAGACGTAAGGTACATGTATGTAGTTCATAGCCATCCTTGGTTGATGAACCATTCACTGATAATACATTTTGTTCAGCTATACTCTTAGTCTTAGAATAATGGTCTGGTTGCTGAAATTCACAAGTGTAAGCATTTTCAAATAGCCAGGAACAAAATTTGTACTTGATTTCACATTACTAGTAATACAATTATAAATTACACTTAGTGTGTATAATACAACAATACATAAAGTATATACATTAACTTTATTTGTCAGCCTATATTGTGTTTCACTTTATTTATAAATAACCTGTGTCTCTTGGTGGTCTTCAAGAATAAAACTGGTTTCAAACATTGAGGGACAGCTTAAAACTTCCCAAAGTTACAGTGAACATATACCAAACTTAAGCCTTGAGACTTTTAACCCGTTTCTATTTAATCCTGAACTCTACTGACAAGGTTAACTATGTGTGTATGCCAATCAAATTCTTGTTTTGAAATGATGAAACTGACAATATAAAGCATCAGTTAAGGTAAAGGGATGTCAAGGAGAAGATTACGTTTAAAAGTATAGTGATGCATGTCAAGAATGATAAAATAATATACCTTATCAAGAGGTAGATATGGTAGTGTTTCATCTCCATTCTCAATGGTTTGTCCACCAAAGACTGTATTGTAAGTGCTTGTATAGATTAATCTTGTTATATTATTGGCCAAGCACGCTGAAACCATTAATGAATTTAAAATACATAGATCAGTTGTAAAACTCTTCATTCTCCAATGAGCCTTTGTTAACAGCAATTGAAACAGAATACATACAGTATAACCCCTGAAAACTGGACTCCCTGAAAACCGGAATTCTCTGAAATAGGACGATATTTCAAGTCCCAGTTTTTCTTCTTCTATTATCAATAGTTTTCTGAAAACCGGAATGCTCAGAAAACTTTTGGCTCAGTCTGGAAGGGGTCCGGTTTTCATGGGTTATACTGTATATCAATAGATAGAAGTTTTAACAGGAGTCTCTGATAACTAAAATACATAATAAAGTATTCATCTTATGAGGGCATAAATCAGGAAAATATTGAAGTCTAGTAAGTAAAAAATTAAAATGGTCAGCGATTTCTTGAACTCCCTGATGTATTTTCATCGTTCCATTAACCAAGGAAGTTTACCTTCAATCACATTCTGTGTTCCTCTTACATTAACAGCTTCAATTCTTTTCCTATTGAGCTGAAACATCAAAATGTTTACAGGGACAAATCATATCCAAGTATTTCAACAGCTTTGCTTTAAGCAATATAGTATGTAACAAACTCTTATAAAATACAGGTGCATTTCATCTTATTCCCAAATATTAAGCAATTTCTCTAAAATGATACAGTATTTCAAAATTTGCAATTATGGAGATGAACACTTAATTGGTTTATAATGTAATGATCATTAATATGATGTTATATAATTACCTGCTCACGCCCTGACATACCATATGAAGCCATGTGATACACACAGTCTATTCCCTCGAACAAAGTCATAACTTGATTTTTGAATGTAAGGTCCACCTGAGAGATATATTGATTTACTTCATGATGCAGAAAATTATTGTTTTTTTTACCTTAACTATCACTATAAAATACAAATATATTATGAAGAATGCAATCAGTGAATTATGCATTTTTTTCTGTATTACAATACATGTAACTCTATCTCTCTTAGTGTACAAGTATAAAGTAAAATTAATGTGAATGAAACTTTCAAAACTTGCAAAAAGAATAAAACTTTGAAACACATATATCATGGAAAACAAACATACCATGTGAAACTCCATGTTTTCTTGAAGTGTCCACACTGGTTCCCTGACATCAACTACTAGCACTCTATGTCCTTTGGAGGCTAACCTCCTTCCAAGCCAAAATCCAGCATAGCCTCCACCACCAGTCACTAAATGAACTTCCTTCTTGTCGACATCTTGTTTGTTTATCTTTACCTCCCTTCCACTTCTAGTAACTACCATCTGCAACATAAAACATTGAAATGAAATCGAGACCAATATTATTAGGACAGTATTTCCCAAAATTTTTATGAATAGCCTTATCATACACTTGGATAATAAGTATGCATTAAATTCCAGTGACTCAATTTATAGATTTAATATTCCTCCAGATGGCTATTTTTTATTCTCAATCCAATTGTAATTTTAATGATAACAAAGTCTACTTATTATGTTATAGGTGCTGAAAATATCTATAGCAACCAGCTGGTTTACACTATATGATGAGATTAACATGGTACTCAGCCAGCAAGTGCGGTAAATTAGAGGATAGCATAGAAATTGCAAACAAGTGAAAGAAGGGGAAATATACTGCAATAGTTGACACAAATGCACCCATCAGGAGCAGGAGAATACTTTTCGTGGGTCACAGCTGTTTATTTAGGGTCAATGGCGCTCTCTAGATTGAACACTGCCAGTTATGTACCGTTCCTGACTAAAATGTTTGCTTTTATGTCTTCCTCCCTGTTAGGTTTTAAAACCTTTAACTACGCTCCACACATACTTGCAGCAGTACATTAATTCATTTAAAAACATCAAGCATTCATCTAAATATAAGCATTGTTTAAATTTAGAAGAGTCTTTGGTTTAAAATAATCAGCCGGTAAATTTTTATGCTCCCAGTTACGAAATATTTTGAGTACGAAAAATACACGCCCCATTTGTTACACAACAAAGTGAGGTAACAAATATCATCGACGGAAAAAGAGTTTAAATAACGATTCGTTGTTACAAATATTTTATAGGGGGCCGGTTAATTGCTTAATCTAAAGCATTAACAATATGTGTGACAAATAAAGTTCTATTGTTTACATTTCTTTGGACACGGCTGAGGTATCGTAAACCAACTTTCGCGAACTTTTACGACATCAATCTTTGGATGCTTTATATTCATTACCGTGAATAACGATTCTATGATAACAAAGTGGATATTTTTTCCATAATGATATTTAGCATATGATCGACGATTTCTTTTATTTAGACATAAGTCGTAAAAGTCGTAATTTAGTCGTGAAATATGCGCCATTTTGAACCATGGCAACGAACAAGCTTTTAGTGTAATTTTGATTATTTCTTTAAAGATTTCGTGGAATTTGCGCATAAAAATAAGTAAACGGTAAGGAAAATGTGATTAATTCTAGATAAACCATCATTTTGATGTCCTAATGTTTATTCAATTCGCGTTATTGATGTAAACTCTACTTAACCAGGATGCTACCTTTAATGTTTTTTTTACAGATTAAATGATTTATTAAAGGTAGTATTTTGGTATTCTCTTTGAATGGGTTACTGAATGTCTCCAATGAGATCCGAATATGTAGAAAAAACCAATTTCAATTTGTGACAGTGTTCTGGTACACTATGATTCATTTAATAGAAACAGTATTCTTGGATGGCGGAGAATTTGTCCGCAATATGTAATTTAGTGTGTGTGTTTTCAACTAGCTTCAATATACTAGTTCGTTGTACTTATTTATTCAGCTGTGACCATATTTAATTTTGGTTTGTTCACGAAAAAGTGTGGGCTCACCAACAAAATATGCAGCAAGGTTTTGATGAATTTCTGAGCAAAATACTGATATATGCCTAGCATTTATCCAAGAAATTCAATATCCTGAATATCACAGTCTGAAATATCAGCAAAAAAGGCCAAATAAACAACTATCAGAAAATCTTGAGATCAGGAATTCCAATGGTTAACTATATTATCTGGTCAAATCAAAGAACTCAAATCTGAGGTAAAATGTCTGAATTATCGAGTCAGCACAACTTTTCAAGGCTGAAAGTTAAAGATGAATTAATTATCATATGTCTGTTGTGACATTCTTGCCCTGCTTTCAAATTTGACAGTTGCAAATACTAGTTAAAACTGGATGCACAGGGCTCAACATAAACAATTGTTGGATTGGTTTTGGCAACCTAGTCTGGACAAGTTCGTTCTGTGTCCGATCGGACAAGAAGACAGAAGAGAAATATAATCAAAACAATTAAGACAACTGTCATTGTCTTTTACCCTTCCTTTCATCATATGAAAATCACTAAAAATAAAAAGATCGAACGTTATGAATCAGAGAGTTCTAAACAGATGTTATTAAATTATTACTGCAATGTACATGCATGACCCAAAAAGTATCTGTGTCTATGAATACCTTTGTCATGTGCTCAATAAAACTACTGGAATTCCACGCAATTGTCATATTATTTTCTTGATTTCAAATGACAAGTGGATTTAAAAGTTAATGTTGAGCTCTGATACATGGGTTTTTATAGTTTATAGTCATAGTTTCTTACATGTATTTGTTGGATGTTATTACCTTAAGTACAATTTGTACCTCTTCTATTTCTTTCAGAATTTCTATCCAAAAATTTTATAATTAACATCAGATCAAGATGTATGACAGAGCTCCACGAGATTTAATAAAAGTGAATGGTAGTACAGCCCAGAATGTTGGACCAGGTACTTATGATGCTGATTCGCTTCCAAAATCAAGATTTAGGGCTGGTAAGTTGAAGTGATATTTTTCTATTTGCCTGTACTTGTCATATGTTAGTGTGTATTTTCCACATGAAATAATCCAATGTTAGCATCAAACATTATTTTAATGTTGCAATACCAATTTATTTCAATATTTAGTTCATTCCATATTCATGATGAGAAAATGGGTTTTCTGTATGTTATAAGATTTGTTTTAGTGCCATTGAACTAATTTTAACGTGACAAATCTTGAATAAGCAAAATATATGGATTTGAGTAGATTGGTACTATTTATCATGTTCTGTATTATTGCTTATTTGTTAGTCAGAAAAGTTTGTTCCTTCTTTTACTTCAGACAATGTGTTTGGTAACAGTATTTTATACATATCACATCTGTAGAATATATAATTAGATCTATGTATATCTATGCTAGAACCCATGCTGTTTTTGGCGACATAGATAAATAGCACTTTTAATGATTGTACATTTTTAATTTGCAGATGGTTATGCACCATTCTTGTCTATGACAAGTAGAGAGACATTTTTAAACATCAGTGATCAGGTTGTTGCCGCACCTGGACCTGGACATTATGATCCTGCATTTGCACAGGAGGTAATCAAGGTAAGTGGTCAGTAATTTTTTTCGAATATATTACAGCAGAATATCAGCTGTTTCCCCCAACTCAAAAGAGCTATATTTTCCCCTAAAAAATGCTTTATAAATAAGCGATAGTTTTTCAAAATTTCCCCTTTTTTCTGATTTATTGTGCTATATTTTCCCCTTTCAGAAAGCCACAGGCAGTTTTGAAAATTTCAGTAAAATATCACTGTTGGTATTGAGTTAGTGTTGAGAATAAAAAAGTACAAATTTTGGAAATGAACAGAATAAATAGCATGACAGAACTAACATGGCTTCATACTATCATATACGTTACATAAGTGTTTTTTTTTTCATGCAACTATATTTTAGGTGTTTTCTAATTTTTTTTAAAGATTTTAAACTTTGTATTAACCTGTTTAATAGCAAACGTAAACTACCAGTATCGAGATACAAAACCAAATTTAAGATATGCTGGCTTGAGTTACTTCCCTTACACTACAGTTAGATCTTCTATTTCACTACTGACTTTCTTGTTCAGGGAGGGAAAACACTTGCCAATAAATCCAAGAGATTTACGGAACAGCCTGTAGAAAACCCTGGTCCTGGAACTTACAATGTAGAGCGTTACACAGAATTTAGATCAACCAAATCGGCCCCACAATTACAAGACAAAAGTAAAAGCAATATGGGAGTAAGTATGGAAAATGTTTTATTTTGAAGATATGCATTATACTCTGATTTTGTTCATTTAAAATGTTTCATATCATTTGTTTGTTCTTTCTCAGAGTTTCTTGTAAACTTTGTATAGTTTATGTATCCTTTTGTCCTTACATGATAATTTAATCATATTCTCTTCATATACAATTACATGTACTTACTATAATTATATATTTATCTATGTACAGACACTAATCCTTCTCATTAAGGTCAAAGATTCATTTCTGAGTATTGTTTTTATTTTTGACGGACTTTTCTTCAAAGCCTGTATTGTTAACTTAGTAGCCTTAGTTCCTGCCAATGGACAGATTTTGTTTGATTATATGACCCATTACAATTGTAACCCTCAATACAAACTTTGAAAATTTTTGAATGTTAGATTAATTGTGAAAAAGTTTATTTTCAGAAACAAGGATGCTGATATGAGCCACAAAATTTTCCTTCTGCCAGCATCTTTAATACGCATGTCAGCCCAGTGACTGACACTTTTTAACTGTTTCGATACTCTCCCATATCTCACCCACTGATAAAAGGCCCATCAACTTATGCATATTGGAAACTTACTTCTTTTTCTAGTGTTCGATACACTTTTTACAGCCAATGAGACTTTGATGAATGTTGTTATTTCAGTTGGTGACCAGTCAACTTAAATTCCACCGTAAACCAGATGCCCCATCTATACCTACCCCTGGTCAAGCATACGGATATGAAGAGTGTGAAGACGGTACATTGAAAAAACAAGACGCTCCTGACAGGGACATTTCACTCGGTCCTGCATATTACGGAGTCACTCACGTAAGTTTACATTGTACAAATCTCGACTTTTTAGTTGATTAATATGATGTGATATGCATCTGCAAAAGTCACTAAGACTGTCAGAGGTCAGTGTTGATTTCTTCTGTTAGTTGTCTTACCATATTTTGAATGTGAAAAGTCAAACATATTTTTATTGTATAAAATGTCCACTGATGATGACTACTTTTGATAGTTATTCCGTTTGGAATAAAACATGTTTGTTAAGGTTCATTCATTAATTTTGTTAATGTCAATACTATTCAACAAAAATTCTCACAAATGTCATGGATTTGGCACCTTGCAACATGACATTGCCTTGGGTAGTGTTTGCACGCATGGAAGTTAATATTTTATCATCGTTATTGACCTGGCACTATTTCTTATGTTCATTGCGAACCATATTTTCAACAGATGCTACTGTAGGAATATTTGGTCAGTAAGGAGACTGAGTATGACAAAAAAAATCAAATGAAAACATAAATTAATGTCAGTATGAAAAAGTAATCTCCCTTGACTTTAACTATAAATAACAGAATTATAAATAAAATTGATACCATGAAAATCAGCCCTTGGCAAATTATGTCATTGTGTCAAGATCCAGATATTTTCTGCAGCTGTTTACAACTACTGGCATATCGATGGTTTTTTTTGGCCTGCTGTTCAGTATGACCTCCAGACTGTTCTGTTTAATATTATCAGTTAAGGAAAATGTATCAAAATAATTAATTAATTTTTCTTAAAATCATTGATACCATAGATAGTTGATGTTTTATATTAGAGTTACAATTTTTTCCATTTGAATGATTTAGGCAAAACTTTTATTCTTTGTTATTTTGCGGCTCAAGTCACTGAAATGAAAAAAGTCTGAAAAAAAATGGAAATTAAATTTGTTTTCTTTTGATTTGTATTATAATTCAAGATAATTTGATTAGCGGTATAAGTTTGTGATTTTCTTGTATAATTTGCATTTGCTTAGTATTGATTGGAAAGAGTCTAAAAAGACATTTCTCGTCATCTTGTCTCATTTGTCTATGTTATAGTGTTACATGTATCTTACAATCACATTGTACACTACTCATATTGAACAAGCATCTTTTGTCAGCAATAAAACTATCTCTGGAACACAAGATACAATGTACAAAATATATAAGATCTGTAACATACTTGTACATGGTTGATTTCAAGACTCTATGATTTTAATCAAATATGTACCATTGATTTTACATTAAAATCCTATATAAAAGCATTACTTGTTAACTGTTTGTCTGTCAATTTTAATTGATGAAAACTTTGTTAAATGATTATCATTACAAAATCCCATCAGCCTTCTAATGTAATAGAATGTTGGGTAATAGCTTAACTCATATTTATCATCGAAGGTAATTCTTGTTAATTGATTTATTTTTATTTCTCATGGGTCCATTTTGATCATAAAGTTTCCATTAAGAAAGTGGGATATTTATACATTCTCAGATTGATTGTACTTGAATGATTTTCCATACATGGTAAAAGTCTAATACAATAGACCTCTCTCAAATAGTTGATGGAATTCATTTTGCCATGGGAATTTTAACGGAATGCTTTTTTTATGGAACATTGTTGTGTAAATATTCTTTTGTCATTGATTGATACAGGAGATATTTAAGGGATTATGTTAATTCTGGAAAGAATGGGATCACAACATAAAAGCTTTTTGGCCCTTTTAAACCAATCCCTAAAGACTCGATTCAGAAGTGAATAATGTGAAATCTTTGTCACATTCATGGACAACTTAACACCCTACATTTTACTCTTTTCTCTGTTAAATCATCAAACTTAATTAATTGAAAGTACTCCTTCAATTATCAAAATTGGGAGATTAGTTACAACAAATTGAGAGCACTGCAGGAATTAAAACCAACTATTTAATAGTGATATATTTTTTGAGAACACACAAAGATATAAGAGTTACTATCTGTGGATGGTTAGGATGCTTGTCTGAGTCTTGAGTTAATATCACATGGAGATTTTTGTTGTTTTTACTCATATGATTAAGCACATATTCTTAATGGTAATGGTTTATGAATACAGACCACTTGTGTATACATTTAAAAGACATTTATATCCAAGCTGTTCTTTGACAGAACAGATTTCATTTGCATAATGGATTACTCATTATACTTTGTAGATTTGTAAAGGTGATTAACAATGGTACTTTGATGTGATTCGGACTGAGTGCGGACTTTAATCCTGTTTTAGGCTTAAAACAATTTATTGGAATTTAGAAAACAATTTCTTTATAAATAATAATTCTTTAATTTCTTTTTATATATTAATCTCCATGAATGTCTATGAATTCTGAGATTGAAAGTTTACTTTAGCTTTTTGTAATGATAGGAAATTAAATTGAAATCATGATAAATGAAACATTAGCGGCCACTAATTAAGAGTATTATCCCTCGAGAAATCATACTTAAGTAAAAGATTTGTCCTTATTGCATTCTAATACTGATAATTATCAATACCATGTTGTACTATCATGATTGCAACGATTGTTTCAATTTTTATGCCATAAAATTTGATGAAATATAAACAATTATTTTCAGAATAATCCATTAAACTACTGAAATCTAGGGAATGTAATTATCTAGTTCTGCGAATTTCACTGATTTTTGATGTAAAAAGAATGCTTTATAGCGTTTTTAAAGCATGAACGGAAAAGAGATGAAAATAATTCATGCTGCAAATTTAGTTCTGTAAAATTGCTGTCTCTGCGGTTTTGTGCTGTGTTTATTTTGTTAGGAGAATCATTTAATAATGATGACTTGTGTTAATGTGCCAGTGGTATTATGCTGAAGATTACAGTGAATTTGTTTATGTACATTAGTAAAGTTTAAATTGTCTTAATTTCTTAATGTGAAGTTCATGGTAGTACATGTTGGATGCACAAATAAACCTTGTGTCTTTAGGATATGTATTTTACGCAGACAAAGTGATCAGTTTGGTTCTTCCTCAAAGCATTCAGAGAATCCCATACGAATCAAGCTGTACAAACTTTGATTTATTGTTGCATAGTTTTTCTCCATTTGAGATCCTGAAATGCATTTATTCCAATCTTTGGTTGATTTTCGACTAATCTACTATTAAATGTATATCATGAATGATTATGAATACTTGTATACTTTAAGAAAATTGTTTTTTTATGTCTTGCAGGATACAAAACCGAGCGAAACAAAAGCATCTAAGACATATAAGGGTGTTCATTTTGGCAAACTCACATCAAAGAGAGGTGATTTTGTCGGTAAACCGGGCCCTGGACCTGGTGAGTATGAACCATATGTTGAAGTCCAACTGAAACCAGAAAATGTGAATTCTGGTGTTGAGGAGACAAAGAGGTACGAGGCCAACATTCCACGTTACCATGAAGCTATTGCAAAAGATTCAGAGAAAAAGGTAAGATCTCATGTGGGCTTCAAATATACAAATGTTGTAATGCTGAGTGTCCTTTGATGGAAGATTTTAAGATGTGTAGGGTAACTAATTTTTTTGGTAACATTGTGTGCTTGTACTAAAAATGAAAAGCTAGATTAAAGAATGAAAAATGTTTTGTCAAGATTATTAAAAAATTTGGGATGGGGGATTTTTACGTCACGTCACTACAAACCAACAATATTTTAAGGACGACCTAGTTGAAGCAAGCACTGTAGTTTCTAGTGTTTCAACTGTTTCTTGTGTTTAAAAGTCTGGCTGTTTTTTTTATGAAAGTTTTATCATTTTGACAATCAAGGCATTGTCCATCCAAGATTAATACTAATCTGTCCCAAAATTGGTCTTCAATACAGAAAATACCCGCTTTTGTTTGAAATCTTTTGTAACATTTCTTTGACAAAAACAAGGGTAATAAGAAATCTATGTTTGTATAAAATAAAGCCTTGTTTTTACCTGCATTTCTGACTTGCTTGTCAAACAGTCCCAGGTGTGCACCAATGTTTATGTAAACTGTTAAAGTAGGGCACTTGTTAATGAGACATTACAGAATCTGCCTGGATATATTGAAATGCTGCAGGTTTTAGATTTAAAAATCAAGTATAGTTAAACTGCATTGTGATAGTCACATTGTTCACTGTTTAGACTGATAGAAATAAATTTCCTAATCAAAAGGTTTAACAAATAAAACCACATTGTGCATTCCTTAGCCTCTTTGAAGATTGGAACCATCTTTTGCAGTAATAATGTCTTAGCATTATGAATGTATGCTAATTTAAATTGTACATGTAATTTCACCACTGGATTATTTTTTTTGGTCTATACGTGACTATATTCAATTCATTTATTCAGTTATATGAGATGAAATAATACACAGAAAATTGTTTTTGTTAACTAATGTATGGTACTGGGTTGACATGTCAAAAAAAACTTGGAATTCTGTGATAAAAAAGTGACCTTTTATGCTAAGTCGGGCCAAAAAATTGGCCAGTGTTGAACATAACTGTTTCATACCAATACCAATTGTTTCAACTTAACCCACACTTAGTACCATTGTATCAGTGTCTGGTTTCTATCTCCCACAGGGTTGTGCCACTTTGTTTAACTCTGAAACACTCCTGTGTACAAACAGTAATTTGAAAAATGATATTTCTAGACATAATTCACCATTCAGCAGATGGTGGTGGGACCGGGTATTGTAAACATTCAAGTGGCTCTGAAGAGTAGTCTAATAGCAATTCTTGAAGGAGAATTTGAAATTGAAAACATTTAGCAAATGATCACATACTTCAATATTTCATGGATCAATCATCGATTGATATAAACACCATGAAAACATCCAAGTCAGTTCATCAAAACTATTTCAAACAGTTGAATATATTTCCACTCAATCTAAGCTCTTTATTTCCTATTCTTGAAATACATAATGTCTCTCTCTAGTGGTCTCTTAGCTGTAATGGCTGCACTTGGATCTAAACAAATGCTCGAGATTGTCTTATTTTAATCACTCGCGATTTTTTTGTTTGATAAATACGACTGTATGCTGATATTGCATAATGTCTTAAAACCTAATCAATCAACGGGCGGATAATTGTTTTAGTGGTTTAAATCATGTTGTTTATATGTGCTCGAGTTGTTTTCATTTGCTATAGATTTGTTTATGGCTTGTGAATTTCAATTAGGTTCAACTGAGCATGTATTGAGGTTATTTTCTTAAGTAGAGCTTGTCTGATATAAATACACCCCATCATTACTGTTCCCGTTGCTTACAGAATAATTTTAAGAGTTAATGCGAACCTGTCCCTGTAAGTGTGCGCAACTCTGGGTCCTAATTGTTCTATATATTTCCATTTTTATGTTAATGTTTGAATTCATTTGTATCAGTACACATGTTTCAAGTTTTGAACCAAAGTGTTCACTGTGTTTACAAAAACATGGTTGATATAATAAAATATTCCTTTTTGACCTTAAAAATACATGTATTAGGTAATCAGGATGTAAGGTCCTCCATTAGTGATGTTTGTGCTGTATCTACATGGCGGTATTTCATATTGTTTTAGGCTATTCCTGGACCTGGAAAGTATGATGTTAAAGGCTTGTTTGATCCTGAGCCACCAAAAGTAAACACTGAGGGTATTGAAGTAGAACACCCACCATTTATGTCACAAGCCAAGGTAGGGACAAATCACCGGGACTATTCCATATCTCCTATCATTTAGTAGTCAGTGACTTTCTTCTGAATTTTCAAAACTAACTGCAGGGGAAAATATAGTACTATAAATCAGAAAAAGGGGAATTTTTGAATAATTATTTACTTTTATAGCACATTTAGGGGAAAATATAACTTTTTTGGGCTCGGGGAAACAGCCAATATTCGGCTGTAAAATATATGAAACAAAATCATTGGTTGACTATATGTAGACTGATATTATTTTTGTAAAGTCCTTTAAATAGATCAGTATTTTATTTGTCTATATTATGTTTGATCTGACGTAAACCTTCTTGCAGTTTTCTACCATTCAAAGGTTACATAAAAATTTTCATTTTAATATTCAAATTGATACATTTGTTACTACAGAGATTCACTCCCCTTAAGACATTGCAACCAGCACCAGGTAGTTACAATGATCCGAGACATGCGTTTGATAGCTTGAAACGTGTCACTGGTATGAAGAGAAGTCCATTCGGTCAGACGTCCGTGAGGTTTACGCCTAACAGAAGTACGAAGAAGGTACCTGGTATGTATAGTTGTATGCATAAGATGAATTAACAACAATTTTGTTGAACCAAAATTAACAAACGATATCAATATGACAGTTATGTCATGGAAAAATTTTCACTGAAAAAACGAAAAAATGGATTGTTTTCAAGAGATAAAAACTACTTGAATATTTTTGACATACTATGGCAGATTTATATTACAAGAATATTGTGGTTACTTCCTTTCCTAATCTTCCTTTGTAACATATATCTGGCTCTGAACTATTTTGTGTGTAGTAATCAAAGTAAAATACGAAGACGACTTAATGACAATGAGCAAAGAAACAAAGAGAAACGATACTATTGACTAATCAGCTAAGGCACTTGTAAATCGCCCTAGCGAAATACGAGAATAGATTACTCAAGTTAAGAGAGTGTTTGTAAAACACGCAACCATCTCCTGTTAGTACCATTAAGTAATGGTTCACTGTAACCACAGGTTCCTTTTATACAGTTATTGGACAACCTCAGATTTTATTTTAAAAGCAAATAATGGAGGCTTATGGCCTCACATGTGGATAGATTAGACCACCTTTTAAGGTTCTGATTACCATAAATACACATCAGATGAATTGTTGGTGGTAACTTTTTGTTGTCGTATCACCATATATCATACTTAATTTGACATGTAAACAGATGCTTATGGCCATTAAGTTAAATAGCTGTTGTGAAAAAAGGACAAGTTTCTAGTGGGAAGGTAATAGGAAGCCACTTTGTTCATTGAATAGTGTTGAAGGCCTCTATTCTATCAGATGTTGACTCATATTTCAACAAGGTCATATAGATCAATGAAATGGCATGAATTAAGGTTCAAAAGTGGTTGTAGGGCAGTGTTTTGTTTATGTAAATTAAATGTTAAATTATGCATTATTTGTATTGTGTCATAAACATTTAACATAACTTTCTGCCCATGTTTTTTGTGACAAAATTATTTCTCGAATGTTAAGATTTCTGTATAAATTTCAGCTTAAATTATAATTTGTTATTATTTATGGCATATAGAAGCAATTAGAACATTCTTAAATTGTTATTACCAGCAGAAGCCTACTTTCACAATAGCTGAAGCAAAGATATATAGCAGATTTATGGGAGAAAATTAGAGTTTGTATAGTATGATGGCTTCCATATTGTTTATTGTTTCATATAATTTATTATTGCGGAGGATGCCATCCATGTTACTTTTCTACAAGTTTATTGGACGCCTTATTGGTTTACTGCAAAACTTAATCTTCTTAAATGAAATCAGTCAGTGACTGAATTAGGGCTTAAAAACCTTTATGACTTAAAGTAAGGCATGAATTATAAATCAGTTTGATTATGGAGCAATAGACGTTTATCATCCATGAGTATGGGACAGATTAGCGTAGCCATCAATGTAATAGTGTCATTATTATGCATAGGATGACTTGAATAATAAAACACAACAATTAAAACATGTGGACAATGGACAATATAATGCATTTATCCTTGGTTATCATGTACGCTGAATAAAATAACTAATGTATGTCTTCTTTATGGATGCTTTTCACAAGCTTTTTGATCGTAAACCTCTGCATGACAAAAATGTGGATTAAACACGATTATGTTTTCTAAAGCATTTACTGCTTGCACCAAATGTTAACTGCCAGGGAATTGTTCATAAAACTAATTCATTTTCTGGATTTAATCGTCGTTGAAATCTCTTAAATGTGATTGAATTTTAAATGTAATCAAATACAAACATTCTTAAGGTTTTTATATCATGTCGAAATCCACTTTTCAGACGATGGTCTTAAATAGGATTAAAGAACTCAAAATCTATTATTTTCTATCTGGTATGTTAATAAAGTATTCAAAAAACTCTTTTACCCCATGATGTTCATCTAGGTTTTAATTTTGATTATTCAGTTTTAATTTTATGTCTGTTAAATTGTTAACATCTTGAAATAACTAAAATTGTTGAATACATTCTTGGCTTTCATATAACCAAAAAGTGTTTCATGAAGTTCTCCAGCGCAACATTTTTCCTCAGTATATGTTATCATCTATTTAATTAATCCAAAACATTTTAAACTTTTGGCTATCATGATTTTAATCTGAGAATATATCAGAAAATATCAAAAACGACATGTCTTTTGAAATGTCCAATTAACAAATGGTTATAATTTGCCCCTGAAAGATTATACATGCTGTCATTTTTTCTTGTAAATTGTCCTTCACAAGATGGACCCCAGATAAGCTACCAGCAGTACTCTTCAGATTGTGAAATATAAATTGCACCATTCTTGTTAATTTCTTAATTCATTTTTCACTTTGACTGCACACCATCTGCAGATCTGTACTTTCTTCTTTGATACGAATTTATTTGTTTGTTCAGCTGGGGCCATGTTAAGACCGATTTTCTCCAATACAATGTGACTAAATTAACGATAGATTATGTTGAAATCAGCTTTAAGTTTTACGTCCCCTATTCCCAAAGGAAGGGTCTTGTTTCCGGTCTGAAACTTCTGAAATCACTGAGGTGTGTAAATGATTTAAGAGGGGACCAACTTAAAGTCTTATCTTCAGTGAGAAGCAGTTTATCAAATCTGCATGGATGGATTTGAAATTTTGCAGTAACTTAACCATAAAAGGGCATTATGCCAGCTACCATTTTCAAGAATAACAACTGTTCCTGCATTATAGAGACTTAAATAAAGGGTTCCTGACCCCTAGAAAATGTTTAAGTACTATGTATCTTTGACTCATGAAACCGTATTTTTGAATAAAGATTAGATGCATCAGCTGTAAAGTTTGAGATTTGAAATTTTGTTGGAAATCATTTAAAATTGTCATATCCCCTGACATATTTGGAAGCATGTCTCACTGATAATATTGGGGTTAAATTGCCACTGTTACTAAACTTGTCAATCTTTGTCGGCTGTGTTTTGAATATTTATTTCATTACAATGCTTATGAGCAATGTTGAGCATCGATATTTTTGTCATGGCTCATTACTGGAGTTCTTATCGTACATAAAAATACTTCGAAAACCTTTACTTCATGTAGAAGAAATAGCAAGATTCAGTATGGAAATGACACCAGACTTGACAGACATACCCTAGTTCTATAATGAAACGCAAAGACTAGACAACTAGAATAATAGAGATTGGTAATTTGCTATTAATTATTCTGTCAAAATAGAGTTTATGACCGTTATTAGCATGTCTTTTACATGTGATTAGTCGTAACGCCTTGAATTCCTGGCTGATTTGTCATGGAAACTGTTTGAGTACCGGACATAGAGGAGTTTTGTCTGACTCTGTTAGTTGAACCTCCTATACCACTAGTTGACTTTTATTCTGTGATACAGTGACTAACACATTAATGACAATCGTAGAATCCATCTTCTTGAGGAAATTGTTGTTTATCACTACATTTTCTATAACTATATCATTATATTGTGGTTCTGCTTCTATACGAGACAACTGAATTATTGATCTGAGAAATATTAAATAATAAAAAATTGTTTATATTATTCATGATGTTTCAATATAAAACAGACGTGTTGTGATTTAATGTAATTATAAATTCTGAATAATGTATTCTAATTAAATTATCCAATTGAGAACAGTATCTGTACAGATTGAAGAATTGTATGTGTGAATCAATCCATATTTTTATCTTTTCTCTCATAATGATGTGGGCTTCGTGTTGGAAGTTTTGCCAATATTTTATTATGAGCTGTAATGCTTCTTTTTACATCTCTGTGGCTTTCTATTAATATTAGTTTGATGAATTTTTTTCAGGTCCGGGATCTTACAATATAACTGGTATGGGCTCAGAGAGTATGCGAAAAGCTTATATAGAGAGTACAAGACGTGGAGTGTTCGGGACCACTTCCACTCGAAGCAACAATATTGCTAAAAAGGAAGCCCCAGATTTGCCTGGCCCCAATCATTATCAAGTGAAAGAGAAACCATTCCAGTCACGATATCATCACTTGTCATCAACATTTGCATCAGTTACTGCTAGATTAAAAGATGATGTTTTACCCACGAAGGTAAGCCTGTGTGATCAGTTTTCTTAGCCCGCATTAGAGTTGTATTTGATTTGGAGGTAAAATTTCTAAATAACTGAAAAAATGGATGAATAAAACATTTTATGGTGAAGTATTTGAAACCTTCTCTTAAAAAGAGAACACAGTATAGCTCAATTTGTTTTTCATTTATTTCACTTCTAGTAACATATTCTGTTAATAACTTTTCTGAACCTACTCAGTCGCCAGCAAGAAAAACGCTGGTTTACAAACTGTATAATTACACTCAGTAAATTGCTTGATTACAAAGCCCCACTTTCAATAACTTTTGCTCCAAATTTTCTCAGCATACTGGCTTCATTTTTTGCCATACCAAGACTGTCTGTGTCGAAATTCAAAGTCCCAGTGTTTGTAATTTGTTGTTTCATTCTTGTGAAGTCACTGCTTCGACTTGAACCCCCATACTTTTCCAAATCATAAACACAATTACTGCAGTATTCAATTCATTTAAAACAAATTGTTCTGACAATTAGGCATTTTTTGCTAATTCTATATTAGGCAACAAACAGGGAACCAATCCTGTAATTGAGACAATAGTTTTCGCAGGAAACCGGTCTTTTTCATTTCGAGCAGATTTCTAATATATATTACTTACGTTACTAGAACCCTCATCACTTAAGTGATGCTTCTGTACACAGATATTCTAATACATTCCTAACATATTGCCATTCATTCAGCTTATTCGGAAAATCTATTTTCTCACTATTATTCCTTTATCTAAATTGCTTTTAAACAAGATATAAGCAATAAATTGATAATTATACATACCCTTACAAATTAAGGACTTTGTAATAGATTCATTTGGAAACTTTGTAGGTCTAATGCATATTATTAACTTGTGTTACCATGTTCTGTGCCTTGTTTTGATTGGAGGATAAGTTTCATTGGTTTCTGAATACTGGTAAATGTATAAGCATGTTCTTTTATTACGAATTGTTTACTCTGTAAAGACTGAACTTTAAACCAGCAGTGACTGTTCCAGAATTATTCAGATAATTGTTCAGATGCAGTGTAAAAAATGATTAGCCGGTTTGGCTTCTGGTAGAGAAAGCACATTGTAGAAGTATGTGTCTGTTCCTTCATTGTCCATGCTGACTGATTTTTAGCATATTGTCTTGCATCATGATATTTCGCCCTTAACTGCATTTAGTTTGACATTTTAATGATTTATGTTATTTCAAGTGCTAGTTTTTGGCAAAGAGATTGATATTTCCTATGATCATCTGCATTATTTGAGGCCGCTTACTCCAATAGAAATGAAAATTTCTGCACTATATGCTTTGAAAAAGCAATTCAAAGACTGTAAAAAGTCCCACATTTCGCAAGCACTTGAAACATTTCAACATGATGTGATATCATATGTTACCCAAAGGAAATTATTGAATTAATTCGATCAAATTTGAATAATACAAAGAATGTTCATTTTCCTGCCTCGGAAGTTTTTTGTTTTCAAGCGACACCCAATTTTTGTCTGTCTTCGATATTGCTGACAGTTCCTGGCAAGTTTAATTAGCAGTAGGCAGGCAAATATCTTTATAGAATGCATGTAACTTGTGCAGCTTAATTACCAATTACATCCGCATTGTCCATTTGTTAACATGAAACATACCATTGAAACATCAAACTTTTCAATGATTCAACCTTGATATCGTTACTTCAGTCTCATTGTTTGATTGAAGAATGTTTTATTCTAATTGTCTGTGTGGAATTCTTTTCTTTGATTAAGCAATTAAAGCTTTTCTTGCGAGAAATTACTTTAAAATACAAAAAATGCAATATTTTTTTGTCAAAAAAAAAAAATTGGCTGCTAGTATTGAACTATGATAAAAGTATTTAATGTGTAACTTAAATCACACCTGTGTCATGTTTTCTATCATATAAACAAGTACTGTATAGAAATTGTGTTTTGTGAGGATTTTTCGGTTGATTTTCATGAGTTATCTCCCTTATGTTATAGATTGACTTGATTTACATTTCTTGGAATGGTAAAATGTTCACAAATTCATCAAATGCTTACAGTTAATTTTTCTTGCACTTATTGTGTTTGCTGGTATTTAACAAAGATTGAAACGCAACTTTTAACATTTTTTGCAAGTTTTCATAAAATTTGGCGTCTGAAATTATTACTGCAAAAAATGACTCCTGAAACAAGTACATTTTTTTACAATCTATGAATCATAAGAATGACATCAGGAATGCTTCATTTTTATTCTAAATTTTTACTACTTCACTTATTGAAATATTAATGATGAAATATGGAGAGTAGGGGCCTTTAAATTTAATATTTCGAAAATTTCTCCCGAAGACCTTTGAATTCTAGAATACGGTATGCCAGGACTGGCTCAATGAAACGCTGGCTACTATCAAAATTTTGAAGATTTCATTGGGTTACAACATCAGTTATGTCATTCATTCTTGGTAGTATTGTCAGTAAACCATCTTTTTATCAAATCAAGTGTATAAAAAAAACTCTAGTGGGACCAAAATATGACAATAGCTAGGGGCACTAATTCCTCATTCTTGTAACTGCTTGTCTTCTGGGATACCGCAATATCACCAATTTTTCATTGTTCATGCATTTTATCCATGCGAGTGTCTTTCAAACTCTGAAATAGGATCTCACACAGTTTGTGCTGGTGCTAATGATGACTTCCTTTGTTGTTGTTATTGGCTGTTAACGAAAGACTTTTTAAACTGATTGACTCCATAGAAAATTAATGCAATTTTGAGAAATGTCATCTTTCATTTTACGTTAGATCTAATCTTAATCTCAATTCTACAGAGTAGTCCGGAGACCACTATTTTTTGATAATTTATAGAATTGGTTGTCTCTGAAGAATTGTTTAACAATTTTTGAAATAATTTGTTTTTAATCAAATTTTGATTGGGGACAGCTTGTCTGTTTTGGAGAGACAGCTATGATTGTCATAGCTCTAACTTTGATCATGAAAATAAAGCTTTGTTTATAATATACCCACGTTATTGTCACAGCTCTAACTTAGATCATGAAAATAAAGCTTTGTTTATAATATACCCACGTTATTGTCACAGCTCTAACTTTGATAATAAAAATACAGCTTTGTTTATAATATACCCACGTTATTGTCACAGCTCTAACATTGATCATAAAAATAAAGCTTTGTTTATAATATACCCACGTTATTATCACAGCTCTAACTTTGATCATAAAAATAAAGCTTTGTTTATAATATACCCACGTTATTGTCACAGCTCTAACTTTGATCATAACAATAAAGCTTTGTTTATAATATACCCACATTATTGTCACAGCTCTAACATTGATCATAAAAATAAAGCTTTGTTTATAATATACCCACGTTATTATCACAGCTCTAACTTTGATCATAAAAATAAAGCTTTGTTTATAATATACCCACGTTATTATCACAACTCTAACTTTGATCATAAAAATAAAGCTTTGTTTATAATATACCCACGTTATTGTCACAGCTCTAACTTAGATCATGAAAATAAGGCTTTGTTTATAATATACCCACGTTATTGTCACAGCTCTAACTTAGATCATGAAAATAAGGCTTTGTTTATAATATACCCACGTTATTATCATAGCTCTAACTTTGATCATAAAAATAAAGCTTTGTTTATAATATACCCACGTTATTGTCACAGCTCTAACTTAGATCATGAAAATAAGGCTTTGTTTATAATATACCCACATTATTATCACAGCTCTAACTTTGATCATAAAAATAAAGCTTTGTTTATAATATACCCACGTTATTGTCACAGCTCTAACTTTGATCATGAAAATAAAGCTTTGTTTATAATATACCCACATTATTGTCACAGCTCTAACTTAGATCATAAAAATAAAGCTTTGTTTATAATATACCCACGTTATTGTCACAGCTCTAACTTTGATCATGAAAATAAAGCTTTGTTTATAATATACCCACACTTTAATATGCTGTGAAGAATAAAATCTTGAAATAAGGGCTGTACGTTTTAGTATGTTTGCTGAATAAAGAACACTGAAGTAATGAGACCAAGCCAACATTCCTACGTTTATGAATACATTAATATGCATCATTATTTTGTATACCAGTTAGTATTTGCTTTACTTAAATGTTTGGCAGTCTGTCAACCACTCTTGTAACATTTCAAGAGTCATAAAGCTTGAGTCAAGAGTCACTTTGAAGAAGATTTTAAACTTGGACTACAATTTCTAGATTCCCATTTCCATTAATGTTTTTTTTTTATTTGGCTTTAGGCTATCTGGCTAAAATCTCAGCAATTGTGAGTTTCAATAAAAAATTTAGATGCTGAACAATATTTTGTTTTAGTGTTGTTAAAGGAATTTAAAAGTTTGGCCCTTGCACCAATTGTACAATATTCAGATACTGAATGTGTTATTCTAATTTAAAAAAACAACAAGAACAGAAGCATAGCATTTAGTAAATTTTGTTGAATTTTCTGTTACACTAGCATTTTTAGGCAATGTCTTATTGAATATACCCGCATGGTAACACTTAGTTTAATATGAACAATAATGCATCAGGACACTCCCATCTTTTACCTATCTTTGTTAAAACATTAAATTTTAGCTATTTAAATAATGCAGGTAATCAGAATGTATGGTTATTGCACAGACTAATTCTCCAGTTAACATTCTCCAAGTGGTCGTCAATGCATTAGTCTACCATTTGTCCCACATATTAATGTCACGTCTTTGCCTCTACATGGTAGGAAAGAAAGATGACATGTAATCGTTTGATTGGTTGCTTAACATCCCTTGCAGTATGGTATGTCTACAATAATTGGGGCTAATACTTTACAGTGATTGAATTTTACTCAATGCAATGTGAAACATAATGGTTCACATTAGTAACAACATGAAATAAATATGAGTTTAGCATTTTGAATATGTGAAAAATTGAATTCGATGATACTGAAGTACTGCATTCAGTATGGGAGTTTTTTCTATATGTTGTTGAAGAACAAGTGTTACATCACTATGTGTGGTGACATTGATTGAAATATTGGATTGTTATAATGTAGTGGGACAATAGATTCTCAATGTTGGTGTAGCAGACTCTTTAGAAATTAGGATTCGATAAGTTCACTAAACTTGCATACTGATAGCACTGGGTTTAGAGAATGTACTCTAGGCTTTTGTATATTTTTTAAGACAGTGTTATTTAAGTAACAAATTACATATTGGTTTCATGAAATTTCTTTTCAATGAATCTGAAGTTTCTGCCTATGATTATAAAGGGTGTGGCAATTAAATGCATGTTTCATAGCTTTGTTCTGTGGTTTTAGGAGAATTGCACGCACTGTGTATCGATGTAGACTGTCTGCTAATGTTGGTTTTTAATGTATGATGATTAACGATTACTTGAGCTATGACTTGAGGGTCTGTTTGGTTCATGTGGTTTGCACGTGAATAATGAAATAGTATTCAACCTGGCCTTAATTAATATTGTTAGTATTATAAGTTAGGGATTAACCTGGATCAGTTAATGAAGAAACTCATAGGATTCAGATATCAGTGAGCGTGCTAAGGTTACACGTTGTTGTATAATTCTCGACTGAATTTATCCCTCTGTGTAATAATTACCATTTTACTGATTTTTGAGAAGTAATTGACATAAAAAAGCTAGGTAAATGACTGCTTCACATTCTTAGATTGATCCAACTGTGAGAACAAGGTTTTTAATAATCAAACTATAAGCAATGAGAAGTGATAAGTCGTCAGAAACTATGTGACTGTGTTACTGATCTCAATCTTAAAAAGTATTCAGTCATTTAATTACCTCACATGGATTTACCATTATAAATTATATATAAATAAGATATGTTTGCTTTTATGACAGAATTCTATCATAAGCTAGGTTAAATCCACCCCTTTACAAGTTAAGTATCCCCTCTACTTGACTCAATGATTAAAACCAGCTGTTGATATTATGGGGAAAACTTTGATGCACTGTGTGACAGAAATTGCTTAATATTTTAAAGTTATTGCTATTTGATAACCCATATGATGAATGTATATAACAGTGCTTTATTCCACACTAATTGGCCTCTGAGGCTAAGTCTATACCACATTGTGGTAACTTTAATGATAATGATAAGATCAGTGATTTGTTCATTATATCCATAGGTTTTTTAGAAGAAATTTAAAAAAAAAATTTTAGTTCCTGCTGCTTCTGGGATCAATTTAAAAAAAGAACAGGTCAAAAATTTAGTAACCTAAGAAAATGATAGATGTTGTGTTGGTATTTATTCAGGTTTTGCTTATATGAGGTGACAAAAATCTCACTCTTGGTCTAAACACACAAAATGTGGTCTATGTTTTATTTTCTTCATAAATACTTACTTCTTCGCCATTCCTTTCTCTTACGATTTTTTTTCTATTTTTTTTTCACAATTATTGTCATTGAAGGTATTATAATCTTTAAAGTGTTTCCCAGCTATCTGAAGTGGCCCGTCTCAATTAGTTTGTCAAGTGCTTTCATGATGCCCATTGTTCTCCCTATTCTGATCACATGACCTGTCACATGGGGTGTCTGTTGAGATATCATGTGATGTCTCCATGCTGGTAGCTGTCAGTCTCTTCTGCGACATTCGCACAAAATGCTGTGAAATTTGAAAAATATTGTCAGAATCGGTTGATATTTTTCATATTTGATTGAATTACAAAAATATTCTCATGTCATTATTTCCTCGTATATTTGTCCCATTAAGTCAGTTCAAATGGATTTCCAGTTAAATAAAAGCTGTTGTTTTTTACATATTCAATTTAACAACTGTTCAATAAAGTGCAATATTCCTGTGCGTTAAGAGACAAATCTTTCATTTATTTTAAGATGTTAAACCAATTTTTATATATTTTATTGAAATCTTCACGATTGGAACAAATGCAATGTGATCAATGGTATATGCTTCACAGTCTGAATTCATTTCAACTCCGTGAAAACTTTCTCACTTTTTATAATTGGATTTACAGTTATATTCATTGTGTAATTACAACAATGTCAAACTTTCTCTGTGTTGTTCATAGTTCATGATGCAGATGTTTATAACTTTTAGTTAACATGATAAAAAGCCATAAATAATTCTTGTCTCAGAAACAATTTCCTTTCTAGCCATTTAAATTCCATGAAAGCTGCCGAAAACTGTCATTTTTGGTGGTCTTGTCAATTTCATTAAACCACTATTCGCATGCTAATAACATACAACAGTTAATAATAAGATGTTTAGAGTTGCTTCCCTTTGATTATAATTGCACTTAATATTGCCCAGAATATCATAGATAATTATTGGTTGTATCATTTCTATTGACATAATCAGATGTTTGATGATACATTATTAGCTCTTTGAATGCTCCTCATCTGTCTACTAACTGAACCTCATTAGTGATTATCAAGTTAATAAGGATTTAATCATCCGGAATTCAACATAATAATCTAAAAGAGAACAATTTTATCTTTACTCCGATATAAAGAAGCATTATGTTAGATTACGATGTATTTCTGACCGATACTGATGATTCACTTTGTTAATATTATTAGGAAAGACTGCTCAATGGTGCTTTATCAGAAACTTTGCTTATATTATATGCTTGATTATTTTCTCATGTTTCCTCCCGCATGATATTAATTGAAATAAAAGTTGTTCCTGGTCCTTTTATTTTGATTTTTATAATTTTGTCTTGTTTCTGATTTCGACAAAGTAAAGAATTCCATCATATTTTACATGAGACGTGTAATTGTAATTGGTTGGAATAACCCAGTGAATATGTCCCTTTTATACAATATTGCTCTATAATGTATTTACCGATAACAGAATCATCTAAATGACATCATGTTAAGACAATCAGCATCCAGTTTCTATCCTGAAGCAATTTCGCGATTCATTATTCCATTTCTGGGCAATTTCATGATTTAGAAAGTTTGTTTAAATCAATAGGAAATCACAAATTACAGGGGAAAGTGGCCATTAAAGAAAATGATGCCTCTTCTAAAAGATAAACTGTCATCCACAATTGTCTGCAAAGAACACTTTGAGAAAACTTCCTCCACAGGATTTTATATTGATAGTTCGGAATTTTGATGTTCTTTTCATGTCTGCTGTATCAGAGATATTATGAGTGTTTTGTTATGTTACTTACGCAAATGTTGCAATCATAGGCTCTTGAACCTATGTAATTATCCATAATTATGTTTTAGTCATAATTATTACTGAAACGAAATTTATCTCCTGGCTGAAAATAACAGTGAAAATAACAGTTTTGTTGTATTCAAAGACTCTTTACCAAATTTAGTAGCGTAATAAATTGTTATTTGGTTGCATGTCTGTCGTTTATGGAGCCGTATGGCCTTACTTGTTGTAACGTTATACTCACATGTTTATTGTACTAAGTACTGCCTTGTCTTTCAGTTTTCATCTTAAACTTTTAATGTTCACATCACTTTAAAGTTTAAGCTTTTTCGTGAATGAAATTGTCATTTTCAATATTCACTAAGTTGATTAATGTATTGATAGCTTAATGGTTTTACCAAATGGTGATTTGTTTTTTATGAACTTTCACAGTTCATTTTATGACAAATCTGAAAGGCGTAGCACGCATTGCTACCTGTAAAAGTTTTATGTTGGCTTTTTCACTCTTCCCATAATTGCAGTTAAAGATTGATATTCTAGTCTGGTTTTATTTCAATTTTTTTAATGTTTGTCTGTAATAAAACTTCATAATTCACCAAACAGAGTGTAGCAAGTTTGTATATTGAAAGCATTGAAAACTTTATGTATGGGATTTAATTACCACTCAGCTTAATGTTAAACTAAAAACTAAAACTAAAATTATACAACAGCCTCATTGCGAGACATTGTGCCCTGGCACATGATCAACTTGTCAGACATCTATGATTTTTAAACCATATCTAACATTTAAATTGTATGCACACCAGGCTGTAGTATTCCGACATCCATTACTTTCATTCTGATGTTAAAATACTGTTTGTTACAACGATAATGTGTTGTAGTGGATGATCATTGACAAAAATGTCAGATTCACACACTGTTGACAGGCATATTTGATGTAATCTGTCCAACACTGCCACGCACATTCCATAACACTTGTACTGATTATCAAAACACAATTAATAATAGATGACTTGAAATATCATGTCTGGATCATGTAACTTAGTTCACTTTGCTTGGTATCGACTCAGTTAAAGGCTTCCTTGAATGTCCTATTGTTTGTTGGGATAGAACATGTCTCATATAAATCATATCTCAATGTAGCCATTTAAATGTGTACATCTGTAGTATTGGTCATTTGTGTGGCATGAATGATGTGCATTTGTCCATATTCTCAGGATGAAAATATTGTCAGTAATCTTCCTAAACACCATTTTTTTTAGTCCACATTTGTTTCAGTCATTATTTCATTCTCTGACACTTTCAGTGTCTCTGCCATTACATGGCCCCAATAATTCTCATGCAAAAACCCACGTGTTTGTGTTAAGTTTTATCAGCCATAGAATTCACATAAAAATGCCTTTTTGCCATAAAACCAGTGCTCTTTGCACCCTTTCAGCCTGTCCATACCTAGAACATAGTACAAAATAAATTTGACTGTCAGATTCATCTTCTATGATAAATGAGCACGGAAGTTTATCTTGGACTTGAGTGGTTTCTGGTATCTAGATATCTACTTGACCACTTGTGGCAGCTCTGTTGTTTCATGGGAATGTCTTAATGTATTAAGTTGTTTATAGCCCATCAGAATGTCTGATTCCCTGCATTTTTTATGTTTTGGGATTTGTAAGACTATCTATGGTTATAAGATATTTTAGATTACATTGCCAATCGTGTAGCTTGTATATCAACCTATGTTTGTGCGTGTTTGTCCATATGTGACACGTAAAATGATTTAAGCTCGGCCATTAATGTGGACTGTGTCTGTAGCAACACTGGACAACTACCAAAAGACTTAGTCACCATGGTTTGCAGTATCCATCCATATTTATGTTTCAATAAATATATTACAAAAAAAACTAACATCAGGAGTGGAATAGCATTGACATGCTAAAAGATTTTTTCATGGACTTGCATAAAACTATTACATGGAGATATATCTGTTTGTGTGAGCTTAATAGACTGCATGTCTAGTCAGGATTGGGACAATTTCTATTTTCTTTTCAACCATTAAATTATCAGTCCTTTAGTATAGCTCTTGACCTATCTGACAATCTATGGTAAACACTGAATACTTAAAATGTCATTTTGTATCATCTTCTTTTCAAGTGTTAAGTATACATCATATTTTGTAAGCCCTGTTTTAATAGCAAATATTATTATTTATGAAACGTTCCAAATACATTTAGTGATACATGACCATACTTCGGTAATCCTCAGTTAATTCAGAGTTGCTGCTGTGCTTGATACATTACTGATACTATTTATCTTTAAGGCATGCTTGATTAAAGCATTGTAGCTTTTTTACCTAAGAATAATGTTCTGATGTGCTGCAAATGGTTCTTTCTATTGACAAGTATTGTGGGATTGCCTGACAGTCTGTGATAAATTGCTACTGAAATAGAATACAATGAGAACTTGTTAAAGATAAATGCATTCTTTATTGTCAAATAAACATATTTTACATAGCCGACTGTGTGACATTTAGTCAAGTTAGTTCAGAATAAATTAGAGGTGTCTACCGATTGGAAGCAACCATTATGAAATCTTTTTTTCCTTATCTTTTTCCAATTAATCATTTTATGGCCCAGAAAAAAAAACGTTCTTAATAATACTGAGCTAACTGATTGCTTCAAGGATTTATTGTTGCTTTACGTAACTAACATAACAATTAAGCAATTGTTGGCAAAGAGAATTGTGCTTCAATTAAAAACTCATCCACTTACAATCCTATTAAAGTGAATTACCAACATACCAAAATAATATTTTCATGTATGAATAATACTAGGTACACTGTAAATTGCCAATATTACGTATCAAGATGTTTTTATATTAATTCTTACGTGTATCTTTGTTTGCGATAGGAATTTTTACAGTATCTTGAGGAACGCATTGGAAACACCGACATATCTGATTCTGTATTTAGTATCTAATGTGTACCTTTAATTTTGATAAATATCAGATAAACAAAATGTGTTTTATCATTTATACTAGGCTACTAAATGGAACACACATGTTGTTACATGATGGTGTAAGTAGTTTTAAGTGTCAGATTTCATACAATTTAATATCTTCATTGCAGTTTGTGACAGTCACTACGGGAATAGGGCACTTTATTTCATACCTAAGTTCTATCAGTATAACCAACAAATATAGATAATCTGTTGAGTATCAATGTCTTGAACAAGTAGGAAAATTTGTTGGAAGACTTTATCTAGCTCCATTCCAAGGATTCATAGGAATCCGTTACTCGTCTCTGTCACGTGTGATGTTGTTCAGACCTTTGCTTGCTTAGATTATGCAATATAAAACAGAAACAAACACTACAGATCAGCTGCAGGCTTGCCAAATCTTCTGTTGAACAAAGAAGGGGATTCATTAAAAAAAAAATTGTGAGTGTATAGACTTGATAATTTAGTGGCAGCAAGTATTTAACTGGTTTCTTTCATTTCTAGTCCCTAGTCAATGCTGTTATCTAGATGGCAGTAATTTTATTTTATATTAATTGCTACACACCTGCTTTCTTAATGTTGATAAGGGAATGTTCTGGTAAGTCTCATGCAAGATCCTATATTGTGAATACAACCGCTTTATAAACGATATAAAACATATTGCTTAATAATTGATAAATGAGTGCTTAATAATGTTTTGTAAAACAATTATTCTGTTCATGTAAATTGTGAGTACAATGATAGTGATAAATCCTGTGTCATTGGCTATGGACTGTCTAGGGAAACTGCCTTTTGATTGGTTTTGACACTAACATACAAAGGTTTGACATATCATAAAATTACATTTAATGCCCCAGTAATACTGTGTACATGCTTTACCTAGAAACTAAAATAAGTCTCATTTATTTATCATATTATTGTCAATTTGACGGCTAAAATTATTTAAATATTATTCAGGCGTCACAGTTACTTTGAGATTACAAGGTATCCGGTCGACAGATTGTCTCCCAATATTAAACATACTACGAAAATGAATCTTTTTACATATAAATTGACATTTTCTAGGCTTTAATAGTTTTGTATTGATCAATTATTTTCGTTGTATCTCAGAAAGTCAGATTCAATTGTTTATTCCGTCTCCATTATACTGTAATAACACCAGAGTCTAACAATTATTATATCATATAATAGACAGTATATGAACATTGATCAGTGGATCAAACATCATAAAGAATGTAATAGAAACCCTGTAAAGTTTGTATCCACTTTCCCTGTTATCAGCCTGATTTCAAATTACATGTATGTCGCCATTCTCATATTTCTCATGTCGGAAGTTTGGTTAAATTACCCCTATCATAGTCTGGTCAAAGAGTCTGTGAATGTATTTATTTCATACCAAAATTACAATCATTTAAACTGACACGGCACAATATGGCTGGAGTACCCCGGCAGACAGTGATTTCCGGAGAAACAAACAACACTTTGTTAGAAATGAGGATGAGTTTTATCGTTCCTAACTTCAGACATGGATTCGGGGCATTTACAACGAACATTATCATAACAACATGCGGAGTGAAAAACTCCAAAGTGAAGGAGATAAGTTTCTTAGATAATTTTCTTACTGTTTTGTTTTCATAAATCGTTTGAGATTTGGGCATCATTACTACCTATTATTTAGTTAATAACAAAACTGAATCATTCTTTTAATATCTTTCTTATGATTTATACAAGCTTAATTAAATCAATTAACTGAAGCACTTTACATAGAGTTCTCTGACTCGTCTATATCCAACATGAAACAAACACAGTTTATTCTGTTTTTCTCTGGATATAATCTGGATATTACACAGACTTATAATACAATGTTGTGCTTTATATTTTTCAGGCATTCATTATAAGTCAAGTCCCACCCTAATTAAAGCAATTAGACTGTGTTCCATAATGACGTCACTTTCAACCAGTCTAATTTGTCTTGAAATGTAGAGGCCATGCAACAAGCATGGTCTGTAATATTCCAATTATTTGTCAAGTCAATCATATAGAATCATTCAGCAATGCTAAGGATTGTAATTTGTTTCTGAATGGTTAAATAAAGATGCATGCAGGCTTGACCTGTTGCACTGTAAAAACATTTCCTGATGCAGGGTCATGTTTTTCCTGTCCAATAACCTGCAATTGACTACCCCATAGTAGGCTTTACTGTTCAAACTTATAATCATAGATAATGACAATTTCATGTATAATTTGTCAAATACTATTTCTGAGCTTGTTAAAGCGTCAGTTTTATGACAGAAAATAACAAAATTTGACGTAAATGTTTTTTGGCATTAGTTAAAAGTAATTACTGTAATTCAGCAGGAAAACTACTTTGATTTTAACAAAGTTTTGTCTGACATGGTAGTTACATAATGAGTGCAGTTCGGCTGAGAGAAGAGCCTTGGCAGCCATGAGGGCTGTCTCTAAATTTACCAACATTTCACTGTCTGCTATGATATAAAGTTAACTTTTATAAATAATGACTAAAAGGTCCTAAAGATCAGACATGAATGATGTATGTGATAAAAATATGGAGACTTATTGTAAAATTTGAAATCTGGTCTTGATTGACCAAGCTATATAATGATTTTCAGTTAAACATGGCAGTTACAGCACTACTACACACCTAAAATGTAATCATTCAGTGATTATTTTCTATATTTTGAGATTTGAATGATAATTCACTGTCGCCATTTTAATACCTTAAATCGTTTTGTATCATTTCAATTATAAACATTGAATTTTATTTGTATTAAGAGCATCTGTTTGTGGAGGTGAATAAATTCAGTAATTCAACTGGTCATTTTTGGACACTGAATTCTAACCACTCCCCAATCTAAATGGGTAACATCTCCTGCTGTAACCAAAACTGTTGATGTTCAAAGTTAACTGTCTGTATCTTTGGAAAATAACAAATGATTCATGAATAATAATGGTCTTTTTTACAGTTACTTGACCAAACAAAAAAAGATGCAAAACTTTCCTTTTCTATTTTTTTCTCTAAACATCCCTTTTGTACATTGAACATTGCTGTTAGAAACTGTATGGTCAGTGCTAAAAAATATTGTCAGGTAACCGAAAACACAAATATTTTTTTCTGACATACGCATTCAAACTTAAATGGAAAATGTTGTGCCTTACAAATATTCTTTAGTTAAGTCAAATCATGGTTAGATGACTGTGCATAAAATACAGTGCACAGACACCATTTGTTGAACAAATTGAGACATTGAATTTGTCTTTGACATCTTTACAAATGTGGAGTTTCATCCTGGTCTTAAAGGAATGCTTTGTGAATTTATGACTACAAATTTGTGCTCTAAACCTTAACTAAATACGTTTTAAAATACACAAATAAAAGATATGTGATGATGTGTCTCCATTTTAATTTTCCAAATTCACAAATGAGTATGAATTCATGAAAATGTAACATCATAAAATACTGTACAATTCACCATCCCATCCTTTGTTAAAGTGTTTTAGGTATTTTATGTCAGCGTTTGATTATGGTAATAAATATAATTATGTTATTCTTTTCAAATTATTTCAGAAATGATGTCTTACTTATCTGTATATTATGAGGACTAAGCTTTTTTTATCACCCGACATTATGCAATTGATGTTTAATTGCCTTTCATTATGTTAATCTGTGATACACATGTCAGGAAATAAAATAAACATTTATGACATTTTTGATGGACTAATTTCATGTAAGTGTATTTTAATAAAAAAATCATGTTTGTTTAATGCATTTAATAATAAATTATCATATTTATTGCAAAAAATCTCCATGCGTACCATTGAATTTAAGTATTAAAGTGTGTTTATGTAGGTTTGTGTTCAAATATACGATCGACCAAAGAATAAATATGATGTAAAGTGGTCAATTAATGATTTTTAAAAAAATTTCGAGCAAATGTCGAAAATTCTAATTTTTATTTCAGAGTTGCTAGTGTTAATATATCGTGATGTAAGAATGTGTACTCAATAACACCTCTTCTTGAAGAAATGTCTACAGATACAAAATTTATATTTTGTCACACTTGTTTTATTATCATATTATATTAGCGCATTTAATCTGTTATCTTAGGGTGCCCCTGATGGCATAGGAGAAAAAGTTTTGGTGTTTTGGTTTTTTGGTTTTGCTAGTTGAATGACATTATAATGCTTGAGCATTGAATGAAGATATTAATTGATAGTTCCTAGAATTTGAGAATGGCACCAAAATGTTAATATTTCAACTATCGCAGTCAAAAACTGTTTGGTATTACATTCCCTATGAGAGTTCACTAGCCATGAATTATTAACTGATTGCATATAGGAGAAGAAGCAATCCCGCAGTTACATGACTGTTATTTCATTATTCACTCTGTCAGGCAATACATCCATTAATACTACCGAGTACCATATATGATTCCTGATCTTTACTTCAGTAGTATACTACTTTCATGTAGCAGATGCTGTACGTATATTTGGAATTACTATAATGGCATTTTATCATTCTCTATTAAAACTGACTCAGACAAGTGCTAGGACCAATTCCTCATGAATTATACACTTAACAGACATTCAAAGATAATCTTTAATAGTCTCTCGGCGTTACATTTGCCTGATTCAAATTTTAAAAAAGAAAATTAGTTTGAAATTAAATCAAATTTATTGCACCTTTATTGTGCATATAAATGTGTCAATACAGTTTTTCTACCATTTTGCACTTTTTTTTTGCTAAAGTCTGTCTCAATATGAAGTTAATTCAGCTGCTAGTCCAGATGTAAGTTGAGCAATTTCATTCAATTGTTATCATTTCCCTTGAAAAGTCAATATCCTATGAAACGTAGATACATCAACTAATATTATATCTCTTCATAGGCAGTTAAGTAATCTATTGCTTAAAGTAGACTTCAGAATCTAATGGACCTGCAAAGATGAGTGTCAGGATTTGTGTATATCGGTCATTGTAATGAGACTTTCAGTTGTAAATAAGTCTTTTTATCAATTTATATATCTGGCATTTCCTGATTGTCTTCGAAAATCTGACATATTATTGTATTGCCATGGCAATATTTAAAACGTAGTCTTATCATTATGAAGCTAGCTTATAATTTCAGCCATCTTCATCTTTACATAAAGCTTTCAACACAGTAGTGATACATTATCTAATGTTTGATCCCTACTGCGGTATCATAGACCCCCTGTTTGCAAAATCCCGTTCAGTGTGTTTCAACCTCACTTAATACTCCAAGAGTGGTAGTATGGAAGGTGTATGTACTTATCGGTTGCTACCATACTGTCTGACTGACAGATCAACTAAGTGGGTACTGACTCCATGTCAATTTAAATCAACATTCTGACAATCAATTCTCGTCAAATTTCAACAAGTTCCAACCTTCTTTCCTTCCATGCTTTTAAGTAAGCATTTTGAGACATTCCTGCTCTTGACTGACTGACTGACTGACTGACTGACTGACGGTAGGGTGAAGGCCTCTGGGATCTTGTACCAATCTGATACGTACATTCCTAACCTTTTCACCAAATTCTGATTAATCTTGACTTGCAATTTGTATCTAAACTATCACATTTAAATCATTGATGATGCTAAATGAATTTCACTATTTACAATTGTAACCTTAACGTTGTGAAAAAAGCTTTAGTTGTAAATCTATGAAGTGAATGTTTATACCAAGTTTTTTGATCAATTGATTGAAATGTTATGAATTTTGTCAATTACTCAAATTCTTTACTACGAAGAATATCAACAGAAATCATGAATTACATAATGAACGATAGATTTTTTTCAAGTAAAAAAATTATTAAGACAGCCACAAAGTCTGAGAATTTTATATGGAATGTTTTGTCATGAATAAAAAGCCAGTGAAGAACTTGTGTTATTGGACTCCAGAATTGCAAGCACTGCCTGCAGGTCATATAACAATTTGTACATTCGGATTAGCTTTGATCTTTGTATCTTTGGACTCTGGTCTGTTTTAATAAGCTGTTCAACTAAACGAACTTGGAAGAAGTCTAAGAAACTTCTCTAATAACAAGGTTCAAGTATTTTACAGCTTAGTAACTTGTATCAGCTTGGAGTACAAATGAGTTTGATAGCTACTAATGGCCATCATTCATCAAGCACGGCTTATCGTACCTTCATGAAATCTCACAAATTCATGTCTGAAAAGTCCCAAAAATACCTGCTTTGTTTACAGTAAATAGTTTCTTATTCTTGTGAGTAATGTAAAGCCAGGACAGTGATTAATATATTTTTTGCCTCTGAGAAAAGCATTTCCTTTGTCTAGGCACTTTCAACTTTCTTACAGATGACATTTAGTTGGAGCACCTCGCAATTTTATATTAGACACTTCGTTTGGTGATGGTGTTTGTAGAGAATTAAAGGCATTGGTTTTGTTGCCTGGTGTTACTTTGCAAAATGATTTGCTTCTTACGATGTCAGTCAGTCATAGATTTATTTCCCCTTTGAACAATTGACTTGTTTTTATTCGTTCCTTCACACTCATTAATGATTTCCTCAAAACCTATTTCATCTTCACACATTTTTTTGTTCTAATTTATTTTTCTATTCAAATTGCTTTGCTATTGTGAAAAAATTGTCTGACAAATACAAGTAAATGATTTAACTGATAATAATTGTCAACTTCTTCATTGATTTTAATTACCCAGTTGCCTTGAACTTTTTTATGGTTTGTTTGAGATATGACTTAAATCTTTATATTTATTCAATTAAAAAAACTCCAGAGACAATTTTAGAAGGAATGAATATTTTGTATTAGCATGCAGTATTTCTTCATGCAATGACATCAGACAAACATAAAGGTAATATTATATTTTTCCAGTCCTGTGGTTTGTCGGTATGTTACAAAAAAGAGTCTGAAATATTAAGACAGAGTAATAATAACATTCTGTTTTCTCATCCATGTAATTAGCTGAACAAATCTTTTTAATTAAATCTCTGCTAGTCAGGAGACTCCAGTCTTAACATGAGTTACTTGAAGTGGCTGCGGAGAAGGCAGACCTTTGTTTTGTGGCATGCATCATGATTGCTAATCTACACAACGTTTTCATGTACCCTTGCCTTAAGTTGGCGACATTTGTCTTACTGATAATGACCTTTAATTAGTTCTCATCTTCCTGAAAGTCAAATGAATAGCTTATACTTCATTTGAAGCAGACTTTTTTAGCTTGTTAATTGTTTTGAGTCATTCTAGCCAGGATTAAGTTTTCTTTCAAATGTTTCTGCTTTTTTTTGTGAAGTCAGCGTATCTACACAGATCGTAATAACCAGCCTGGACACATCTGATCTTTTTGGTGTTTTTTTATGGTTTTCTCCTCCCTTTCTGTTGCCAACTTGTCTCCGTAGCAACAATCCTGTTTATGTTTTAAATTTGTGCAAATGCTGCACTGCAGTTGTGCAGTAAAAGCTGTTATGTATATTTGCCTACAGAATCATATTAACAGAATCAACAAAACCTCTTTGATAACATTTGTTTCCCTTTGGTTCTTCTACAATGAGGTTTGATTTGATGTTATACCTGCCCATTGTAATATTGAATAGTTTCCTGAAGTTTAGTTTATCCGAAATCAGCAGTTGGATTTTTTCCTGTATAATCACATTTAGTTATGGTAAGAAATTTCAAAGTATCTTGTAAAGTAATGAGCATTTAATTTAAAACATGATATTGTTTGAAAAAAAAAGAATTCATAAAAAACGTGAAAATGAGAAAATGTTCCGTGAATGCTCTTAGCACCTCACCTTTTCACGTGCAATCACGACTTAAACTCATCAATTTCAATACAATTTACAATGAACATGATACTAACAATCTCTGTTTGGATGAAAAAATAATGTTAAAGAAACTGTTTGGAATAACATTTGCTGGCAAACATGATGTTAAAAGTCTGTTTATGGAGGGAACTTTAGAGATGAAGTCAGATTGCTGTAGATTTATATTTGTCGAAGTTTAAGAGGTCAGGAAACGCCTTATCATTATGGTTTCTTTGAGGTAATTACATGTTTGGTACTTAATGGAAATCTTGCTGCCACAGCAATCTGTTGTTCTATAAATTGGTTATCTTCTGTAAATCCATTAAACAATCTTTCTATGGCTGGTATGGTTACAGTCAAGTTTATACATCCAATAACTAGCAATGTCCACTCGGGTCAGCTGAGATGTAAATCATGAAGATAAAGCCCATTGAATATGGTAGCAAGCTTACTGAGGCTTGACAAAAATCAGTTAAACATGCCTGTAATTACTTGTCTTTGATTAATTTTGTACACAATAAGTTTCAACAGGACCAATTCCTGATAGAAATGGCAGCTAACTTGATGGAATGGTTACTTTCTAACTCTCCTGATAGCGCTTAAGCAAATTGCCAATATTGAGTTGTGCATATTCTGTAAAGGAAGACTATTTTAGAAGAGAATTGATAATGACTGGAATAGCTCTTGCAAATGAAAATGACTAGTTAGCATTGTTTACCTTCTGATTGCTATGCCGCTACTTAAGTCTTTGGTACCACAACTTAAAACGCAGCAATATCTATTCTGGCAATTTTCAGTAATGTGTCTGAGAAACAGAACATAAATAGAGGCAAAAAATCAGCCTGCATTTTGGTTAGTTATCTCTTATTACCCAATTGAGAGTTGCTGGCTGAAACATTTTCATGATCATCTAGTTTCTTACTTTGCTCATTTTAAACACTGGTGTCATTAAAAGTTTAGTCACAGAGCGGCTGAAAGAAAGATGGGATTTAATTAAAGTTAGAATTCATGAAAAATACAAAATTTGATTTTAAATTTGATAATCAATATAGCTTAATGCACATCTACGATTAAATTATGTTTTTATGTGAATTTCCTGTTCACCTGAATAAAATTTATGTAATTTTATTGTAACTCACTTGTGTTACTAACATTGTTAGAGCTGTTTCCATGCTTGAAGGAGATAGTGAAATTAAAAAATACCGGCGTGCATCTTCATACACACCAGCCTATTGGCAACTATTATTTTCTAACCTGATTTTATTGCATACTTCTCCAAATAAGTTTTTGGCACACTAGCAGTTAAATACACCTTAATGTTGATTCTTGATTATGGACTTCATGAAATCAATTCATTGTACTGAAGTGGATGGCCATGTGGTCAAGTATACCCAGTTCTGTAATAAACAATCCGCTATTTATTACCTTGGGTCTTGTGTAAATATTTACTGCTGTGGAAAATATCCTTGTCATCTCTCAAGACAGAAACACACACAATCCTTTGTTCATTATTAGTTTTGTCTATCACCTGGTTTCTAATTGTAATATAAATCATTGATATTTTTCATATTTATCATTATTATTTTTAGTTTCCCCTGATGTGTCTTTCAAACATTCAACTGGATCAAAGTTATTTCGTGTTTATTTTGGTGGAAAAAATCTGAAGTGTACTGTTCTGATAGTAAATTATATTTTGCCCATTTTTATGATTAATGTATTTCAGGTATAGCTATCACAACAGAAACATTGATATACCTTCACGTTTTGATGATAGAAAAATCGAAATGTAATGAAATGATTAGGAGAATCATATGTAACTTATTGTATTGATGAAAGTACTGGTGTCAGTATCTCTTCAGTAAATTGAGAAAAAGAGAAAGTTATGTCTCATAATTTAGCTTATTCACTTATCTTTGTATTTTTGTTGTTTTTTTCATATGTTTGAACTCAAATATGGCAACAGAGTGACGATGAATAATCATTTCCGGGTATTTTATTGATATATGACCATAAAGTGTTGTAGATGTGATAAAAGTTGCTGACTCTGGCTGATAACTCTGCTGTAATAAAATGGTATTGACTATCATCTAGTGGATGGCAACATTCTAATATTTGGTGTCATGGTGATGCCATGTCAGTTTATGGGCGGTTCCATGAATCACATGGTATAACATTGCTGGTATTCGCTTGCATCGGAATACATAGAAAGTATCGTAACTGAGATTTTTTGTGACAAGTTTATGATGATTGTACTAGGACGTTTATGATGATATCAGTGCAAAGTTACAATATATCAGCAGTATGCCAGTCGTTAACATTGTTTCTGATTTCATTGATTGTAATAAACCCATTGTCTCCAAGGAACTTTGTATTCATGTTAATGCAAAGACATCATAAACTTTAGCAGTAAATTTCTTGCCTTTGTTAAATGCTAATCTCCTATTGATGATCCATTCTTAGATTCATCGCAACATGCATTGTCATGCTGCGGGTCAGTAGGGTAAAGAAACAGGACATGTACTTGATTTCCATCATTAACCTATGAATTTCAGGATCAAATTGGCAGCCATAAATGACTTGAATGTTTAACTGGAATATTTTAAGATGAGTTATTTGTATATCTGAATGCAGTGCAATAGTAGACAGCTGAAATTTATAAATTCAATTTTGGCTATTATTTGATGAGAACAATTTGCAATATCAAGGCAACAAATAATTTTCTATGGCTGAAGTACTGTTCGTTGCGTATCATAATTATTATTCAATGAATGTGTTATGTGTGGCTCACTTTAGACTAAGCAATGGTCAGGAATGTGTTATAATATTCGTTTTGTTACTGTCTTCCTAAGACAAAGTCTGCCAAGATTATTTGAATTTGGCTCCATCTCACCAGGGCTTAATATTTGAGTCATATAAAAATGTTAGTAAATTACACACATACATATTAGTGTATGGAGTTTTACAGCATTGATGAAAGTCTAACTTTTACATTGTTCCAGGAAGTCTGGAGTCTCATGTTGAGTAGATTCAGTGGCAAAGATGTATTTACAAAACAAGTTTAAATAGTGATATTATAAGATCATATTCATTTATCTATGTTATTTGTCTTGTGATTGTCCGTGAAGTAAGATTTCATCTTGGCACTTCTCCATTCATAGATCACAGTTATCTGGTATGATTGATTCTAAAAATGTAGAAAACATTGTTGGTCTAGATTGTTTCATTAAGTAAACATGGAAATTGGATGAAATGGTATGCTAAACCAGTCTAGGGTGAAAGCAGTTCACATTGTAACAGACGAAATATTGAGTAACAGACTGTGTTAAATAAGATTACCAAACATAGACACAGTTGGTGTTTTGTAATGTAGATGAGATCGGACGTGTTGCTAGGAGACATCATGGTTGAGCTTTTTTGTACAATGGTATAAAGTTTTGTTCCGTCTTCAGGGAGATCCGGTTTGCATATTGTACTTGCAGATAAATGGTAAAACCAAGGTTTACATGATAATTTAATCATGTTCCTGCATATTGTACCTACAACTCGTATATACCTGTACATGTTGAATGCTTACCTGTAGTCAAATTGTACGTACTAAATAGACTCCTCCCACTTTCATGACTAAATGAACTAACATTTTTGCAAAACTGTAAACCGTAAGTAAATACAATGTTAGTCATAGATTGAAAGATGTAAAATATGACTTTGCAATGAAGCCGCCAGACACGTTTGTGATAATTTTCACAATCATTGAAATTTCACTATGTATCTCTATTATTGATCGATATAAGTAAATTTAATAAGGTGATCTGTCTTGTTGAGCGTAACAGAATGTCTCGAGGGATCGTTATATGAAGTATACCTGATACGTTTAATTCATCAGATCCATCTTATTGTGGTTCTCATTGAAATGTATTGAGAAAAATCATAATATGGTGCAATAAACATAATTTTGTCTCCAGGAAACCAGTAATCGATTTTAATTTCGTTTTAGATTCTGAACATCTTTATTTTCATTTGATTATGTTGTGTGTGTTAATTGCAGCAATTGATGTAAAACATTGTTGTCTTTATTAACTTGTACAAAAAGAAGACAAATAACTTTATTGCTCAGGTGTTTTATGTTACTCAAACTTTTCTCATTAAACATTGAAACATTTTTTTATCAATTTGAGAAGGAAACTTTGAATCGCATCAGTCCAGAACAGCAAGAAGCCATTTGTTCTGTGCGTGTGTTTCATTTCGACTTTATCATGGGATGTTAACACATAGCTGCTACAAAAGCTTGCAAGCCCTAGATTTGCGCTCAATTTATCATAGTTTTCAATCTAAGTATATCTAAAAATGTAAGATTCAATTCATTATTTCAAGTAGAGTTTGCGTATAAATATTTAAAAGAAATCAAAGTTAACTAATGGTTCTGGTGATAGGGCCATTTTTCTGTCAGATAGCCATGTTCTATATAAGTGGGGGTTAATATAGATGAATGAAGATGATTGAGTGATAAGTAACAAAATGCTAAGAAGTAGCTATGAACATAGCTTATATTTCACTTCAATGAAGTCAATTAAATTAAAACACAGTCGTGATTATTTTGCTAGCACTTTTTTGTTTGATGCAGAAGTATTGCCAAATCCATTGGAAATAAATTGCTCCTAAAATTAAGGAACTTTGACCACAGTCAAGTTTTGAAGGAAAGATATACAATTTAATTCAGACGATGTAAGGATGCTCAAGCAATTTATCATTTTAAAATGTATTTTAAAAATTAATAGATAACCAGTGAGTTAAATGTATTTTAAAAATTAAAAGATAACCAGTGAGTTAAGTTGAGAATTTGAATTCAAGTTTACACGATTGTACATCAGTACATGCCTTCAATTATGATTTCTCTCTACCTCTTGTGTTGCATTGTCACTTTTAGCTTGTCTGTTTCGAACAAAAAGTAGAGCTAATATGATCGCTGGATCGTTGTTGTCATGCTAAAACTTTAATGTAGCCCATTACTCAAACACTTAAAAGATATCAACACAACACTTGGAATTCCTGACACGGCACAGTTGCAAGACAAGAGGCGTTGTTCTGAAAGCTATATTTTTGGAGTTATGCCCCTTTTTTACTTAGAATTTTGGTCAAAATTATACCTAATCATGTTCAAACTTGAAATCTCAAATGTGACTTCTGTTGCCAACATGTAAAACAGATGAGCATTGGCGCCACTCTGCGAAGCTCTAGTTTTCTTCAGTTATGTCATGTTACTATTGTTATATTACAGGAAGTGCCTCCACCAGGAGCTTACGATGTACAGAAATCCTATGATCATTCTCAGGTCCACATGGACTATGCCAAACCAAGAACAGAGCCCGCAAATAGGAAACACAGTTCCTTTATGTCAGCTGCTTCAAGATTTGCTCCACCGAGAGACATGGTTGTTGCAAAGGCTGATCATGACAACCCTGGTAAGTCATTACAGCAGGAGACATATATACCTGTTCTATTAGATAGTTTAATTTTATGGTCAATGATCATAGAGTTATAAGCCTTTGACAAGTCCTGCTATATGAACTACCCAACCCATTTGTCTCAATATGTATTGAAATTGATTGGTACTCTGGTAACCTGTATAAAATATATTTTGTAATATTGTTAAAGTTACCTCCCTTGATTTGGTTCCTTTCTGTTTGTGATCTAGGAAGTTTCATTAAATTAAAATATTTATCTCAATTGAATGAAATAAGAAAATTGTCATGAACGAATTCAAATAAATAGATTTTGTGAAAAAAAAAACGTATTGGGTCAATACGAAAAACAAGAAAACAGAAATATCCAACACTGGACACATTGTTTATTGATCTATTTTTGTATACTGTACATCAGTTTCTTGTCAAACATAATTCATAGTTTAATATTCATTTAGTTTAAGAACATTGTACAATATGAGTTTAAAAACTCAATTATGTGAAAACGAATCTCTACAAATGGTGTTTTTACAAATGTATAAATGTTCATCCACAAATAATTGATTATAATTATGTTACTATCGAACAGGAAGTCAGCTTGAGTACAAGGTTACCCATTAATCTTAATTGGTAAATTGAATAAAAAGAATAATTTTCTTTCATTTCTTTGTCCTTACATTTTGTCATTTTTTGTATGTTAATCAAAGAGTTTAGCCTTTACTACATTCTTTTATGTTTATTTTATGTGCACATGATCAATAATTTCAATCAATGAAGTTAAATTCCCTGCTTGAAAGTTAATCTGTTCTCAATTGTATGTAGCATAATAATTATTATATTCAATTCTGCAAAGTTTATACCACTGGTACCTTGATCAATCACACGTGAAAAACTTCTAAAATTATCCCATCGATCCATCATTGCAAAGAAATTGTACCATGTTCCCTATACTGAGTAACAACCTATTTGTCATGAAGGGAAAAATTGTCAAAGAAAATCTTTTATGTCAATATCATCAAATTGTCTACTCAAAAAGATCATAAGATCGAATCTACAGTTTGTTTTTATTTAGAATGTGTTTGTATTATGTTCAAGTCTTGACTGTTTCATTTGTGAAAACCAACCTTATATTAGAGGTTAAGATTTTAATTATGATATGCTGTTCTTTAATTTAGATGTAAGCAAAGTATATAAAACCCATTTATTACATTTGTCATTTTGGGTATGCTTAAATTGACATTAATACATCAAAAGCTTGTTTACTTCTTAATAGGACTAGTATCTGAATTGTCTAGCAGATTTTACGAAGATAGATGATTGATTGAGACTTGCAGATTTTTATGATCCACGTACCAAATTATTTTTCCACCTAATTAACCTAGCCAGCCACATATAATTTTGAGACAAAATGTCGCTGATTAGTTTGTATGATTAATACAACTAAAACTCTCAGGGCTGTTTGTTTATCAGACCTGCCCATCTTTAAAATAATATGAATGAGCCACATATTATCATACAGTTTTATCAAAAAGCTGGCCGGCTTGCCTTAACTTTATTAGCCCTCTATCTTAAATAAATGTTGATGGAATTTTATCGAGTAAATTTATTTTGCAAAACTTATGTAAGCTGAACTGTGACAGCCAATTTTGATTACTTGCTATGTGAAACAGATGTAACTTTTTTGATATTTTAGGAAAACGCTTTTTAAATGATTGAAATTTATGTCTACTAAACCAGAGATACATTTTAAATGTATTAACATAAATACAAAATTGATTCAATTTGATGCAAAACAGACCCAGCCCACAAACCAGTCATATTTAAACTTACTTTTATTCAAGTTCATATATTTCGGTTTCTTTTATGTTTTCTGTGTGCCTGTTAGTCATTGAAATTCTTTCATATTAAGTCCATAAATTTGCAACAAATTTGTAGACAGAAACAGTTACAAGTTTCAGCTTTCACTCAATTCAAGTTTATTTAAAGTATTTTAAGAGGCATACTCTATCTACCATTGAATTAATTGCATTTTAGTGAATTAAACTATTCATACGAAATTCTTGAAAATTTACTGCAGCAATTATGAAATTTCGTCAGGTACGCACTTCATAATTATACTAAAAACACTTACTTTATTATTACAATTTAATTGCTACATTTTATTATTATCGACAATAAAACTCTTGAGTGAAATAAGTTTTTATTTCAATATACACATTACATGATTATGTTTAATGGTACAGAAACATCTATCCGGATATTGGATATTGAGCAAACATTTATCTAGTTTCCTGTTAAACTTATCCAATACAAGACAAGATCAGCTGTTTCCACAGCATAGTTTGATAGTCGATATGTGGCTTTAATGTTCCCTATAATAATCCAGGCATGTTCTACCTTAAAACTCCATGTAAAAGTATTTAATGTAGTAAGAGGTCTGATTTACCTCGAGGTGCTAAGGCTGTAAAATTGATTAGAATTTCATCTCAATATTTTGACAGCGTATAAACAATGATGCATACAGTTATTTTTTGAAATGAAATATTTGAATATTTTCCTTTTTTGTGTAAAATAATATCAAAGAGAACTATGACTCTGCAGGCACTGATATCTTATTGCGCAATGCAAAGATGTTTTATGAACACATTTCTAAATTCTAAGATCTGTTAATGGTAGTATTTGTCAAAATTTGAATCAATTTTAGCAGAAATGCCAGGCTTCCTGGTTTATAATATACATTCAAGATTATTTGATCCTAAATTGAAAAAGAGCAATGTTAAAACAACACCTTATGCTTTACCTTTATAAACTGATACAAATGTTTACAGATCCAAATAGACAGTTTGACAGGAGTAAAGGCCAGGGTAAACTACTTAAAGATTGGTAGTAAATGTGTAATATAATATTTTGTATTGAGCAATACAATATTGCAGAAAAAAAAGCAAACACATTTTCAGAGTGAATTAGCCTCAGGACTATGAAATACATGAAAAATTATCAAACAGAGATGCCATTTGGAATTGGAACATTGATCACTAATGTAATCACTGCAATAAAATTAAGCCATCACAGTACTTTCTGTTATAGAATGTCTAGAATGCACCATGTCATTTATTGCTGTATCTCAGTCATGGCGCACTCAAGTCAGTGATAAGATATTTCGCAATCATTTCAAAGCCAGCAGTTTTTGCCACCTTTAATAAAAATTTTGAAGTTTTCATGATGTATTGGATTAATGGTCATGTGTTTATATCCTGCAATCTTTTAGTATCTCCCATACCGCTGCTTTATAGCACAATATTTATATCAATGTGAAAACTGAAATGATGGGAGAAGGGGAGGTAATTCCAGACAAACATTTATTTGACATTTACGCCTTGTTGATTTTAAGGATATTAATTCTTTTAGAGACTATTTTACATTAACTTCTAAGAACATTTTCTCCTCTAACAAAGAAGAGTTGCAATTGAAATTAATTAACCCAAAGATAAGTAATAAAATATAATAGCTTCTTCTTGAGGATTTTAAAGAGGGTCTTTTTCATCTAAAAGATTTTGTAAAACTTTAAAAAAGCCATAAACTTAAAAGTGTGCATGTTGTTACTAATAAATATCTTGAATTAATCAAGTATTCTTAACAATTTCTGGAAGTATTTTGAAGGGATACAAATGTTGATTTTTATGAAGTATTTACATTTTAAGTTTAATATCCATGGAAATAAATTACAGCAATTTTAAAACTGGTCTTATTTAATTAGTTTGTACATGAAGTATTTTAATGACATAACACTTATTCAACTTGTAAAATTACTGTGTGCTTAGAAAAAAATTATACAACTGTCTAAAATGTAATCATGAAATTATTGACTGCAGGCCATCATGAGGTAAAGGGAGCTTGTACTTCAATGCATCAGTTTGTCTGTGATAATTGTATGTAGTGTGGGCCCCAGTGCTTGACTTAACTGCTTTTAAGGTTCCTTTAGTTTTAATTGAAGTCTAAACCGAGAGACATTTTAATCATATTATCAACTACAAGGTCTGTGCTATAGCTCATTTTAAGCTTTATTTTCTTCTCCAAGTTCATGGTGTAGTCACCTTACCACTGGGTGGCTTACCAGGATGTACATTTTACTTATGTCTATCAGACATGATGGAACATTAAGATTAACTAGAAGCAATTTGTTGACCATTTTTGTGTAAAATTTCTGATGAAGTTTGTTATTTTCTCCCTAACACTTGAACAATCGTCATTTCCAAGTCTTTTAAAATGTCTGCTTGTATTTAAATAACCATTTATTTCTACTAAAAGCTTATCCAACAATATTAGGTTAAACTTTATGACAGTTAACACAGCAGTAAGTCATCATTATAGCAGTATCACATTTATGGTGTTAATGAGAATTGACAATGGGATGCTGTATGAAGTCACTGTCACAGCTCAGAAATCTACTTGTATTATAATTATGTTTGGTTCTCCATTCACCCTTACCACGGATTAAGAGTAAAAACTGATGGCCAGTTTGCCAAAATTCCACCTTACCATAGACTTATATACTACATCACCAAGTCTATACCATTGGGGCAAGCCAGCGCAGCTACATTATAAAAGATCATAATCAAGATGTAAGTAATATTTTTTTTGGACAGTTATATTATGCTTCTGTTCTTTTGGGTTTGAAACTAAGTTTAATTCTCCAAAATGTTTCCTTACTTCCCTGAGTACATACCTGCACTTGTTGACCTTTGAGAAACTAAAATCGAGGCACAGTCAATATCGTTTAGGAAAAACTTACACTGTTGGTGTGGCCATGTTACCATCGCATCATTATTGACAAATTGTCCAAGTAATTCATGGAAGCACAGTTTTCTGTCAACACTAAGTAATTTAATGGATTATTTCTGATTTTCCCCGAAGTCCCTTGGGCTCAATATGTGTTAAAGGGAATCTCTAAATTGAAATCGTGCTTTAGTTATATAAGACATTTATTTCTGCCTGTTGACAGCTATGGTCACCATGGGACCTATATTGTTCATAGATGACATTGTCACTGTAGCATGTGTTCCTTCATTTGGGTTTATTAATCAGATTTGATTTTATCAGCTAAAATTCAGCCATGTTTTTTATGGCCAGTGTTGAAAAATACTTCAGTAAAAATGATTGAGTCTATGGAATAAATAAATAGCAACAGCCAAAGACTGTTAATAGAAAAGATACATTTTACTTACTAGAAAATAACCATTTTTTTGTGGTAAAGGGACAAGTATGGATGGATATCTGTACGAATAGTGTGCAAAAAAATTATTGTTTTTTGTTCAGGAAGTATTAATTTCGATCAACAATAGTAAATTCAAGATGTATAAAATTTGAAAATGCTTCATTAGTACAGCCAGCATACAATGCTGATACGACTATTCTCAGAATCCAGCTCCGCATCAGGCTTATTTCACAGAAAAAACATTTACTTCCATAATGCTGGAATTGCCCTAAAAATACAGATTTAAGTTTGATTATAGTAATTAAAACCATACATTATTCACTATTTCAGCCTATATAAGTTAATTGATTGAATTGAAATGAGCTTGATTATATTTTTTGGTACTAATTTTTGTAGCTAATATTGATGAGTTAGTGAAATAATGGAAATATTTTTGGAAGTCTTAATTTTGTTTCAGAAAACTGCATAATAAGGGTATTGTACATAGAATGAGGGGTTTTATCGGCTGCCTGAATTTACTCTTTTTGTCTATTCAGGTTGGATAACTATTTTTCTAAGGGTGTTATGTTGGTTTCTTGTTACACAGTAATTGGCATTTAAATAAAGAATCAAATTAATGATGCAGAGAATTCAAATGAAAATTTGTGAAGAGCCATCTTCATTAAATACTGAAGCAATATCATTTAATAAATTAGCACTTCATTGTTCTCAAAACAAAAAGATAGGAGGCCCAGTGGTTGTGAATTTAAAGGGAAATAACTGCATGGTTCCAGCCATTCGCAGGTGACTCCACAATGCCAGCCAGTCTTTTAATTCGCTTTCCTGTGAGACCATAATGTTGGTTTTTTTTTGTAGTTAATGTTTGAGTAGATTTACATACATCCCATAAATTACAACAAACTAGACTTCTATTATTCCCTAGGTATTTGTGGTGCCTGATGAATTTATGCAGAAAACTCCACTAGGGTCTGCTATCTTTTTATAAGTGACTGGTTTCTTTGTCCACTGTGTTCATCCTATGTAACCAATAGATAAGAGTTGTCTGTTTGAAATCAACTATTCACTGGAAATATAACCATTTATAAAGTTGGCATCTGCATAAAAAATGTAAAGCTTTGATAATGTGATAATTTTCTCGCAGAAATCCCAAAAGATTACCTTCAAGTTGGTTAGTTTTATGTAATTACTGGTTAATGAATACTTACAGCTCACGCTTAAGGCTATGGTTTGTTTCATTATGCCATACATAGCATTCAAATTGAAAAAGACTTTCAGTTTGCTTACTTAATGTACAGGTCATTGGTGTAATTACGCTTGAAAACTTATGGGCCTTAATTAAAGTATTGTTGACTGCCTGTTCACTTAAAACTGCATTCTTTTACTTGCAACTGCTTGATGCATGTTGTGTTAAGACAAGCCAGTAACTTGCATTACACAAGATTGAATGTTTTACTCATTCCAAGCGAAATAATTTGATGAAAGTAAATGTCCCATAATCAGAATTTATACTGATTGTTTTTCAATTGTGTTCATGAAAAATTGAATGGTTTCCTTCCTTCATATTAGAGAGCTAGTCTGAGTAGCAAATCCCTAGGGAGAGTTGTTACAAGCTCATGATGTGATTAAGACAGCATGCCTATACATATTTCAAATGAAGTGTTAACTTAAATAAGTGTTTGCCAATCACTTAAGATTGAAAATCATGTGTAAAAGAAACTGAGTAATAATTTATTTTGAACTGAAGTTTGAACTAATGAGAATTATAGCAGTGGAACTCAATTCCGATTATAACCCGTGTGCTTGCAATGTAATAAGATGAGATTACCAATTTGCATTTATTGGCCATTTTGAGAGCTCACCTGACTTAAAATCTTCATGGAAAATTACGAACACCCAGTAAATCTGCCAGAAAACATATTTGTATTCTTCTTTAAAAAAAATAGCATGGATTAATTTGCATGGGCCTCTCATTGTTAAGTGTTTAGAGAAATTCAGAGAAGAAAATTTTGAATTCTGTAATTGAAAATCAAGCCTTGAAATTTGTTGGGTGTTTTTATCTCTCTTTTTTTTCCTTCTTCCATTTTTATTTTGATTTAAAACTCTCTGGTTTTTAACATTTGTACAAATTGTATTGTATTTTTTTTTGTAAAGGGAATGTTCCGTAGTGGAGTGTTTTCCATCATCGTTTTGTTGTCAAACCAATATTGGAGAGAGAGTGTTGCATTATCATTGTTCCATTGTCTGTTTATAGAAACTATGGACTTCATACAGATACTGAAATAAAAGTTATCTTCTGCTTTACTTCTTAACCGCCGCAAAATGAAAATTGTTCTTAAATTTTAAGTGAAAGTTTTATTAATAAATTCTTAACAATAAATGGCTGTCATGATGGTGTGATACTCTGAGTACAATTTTTTCATCGTGATTAATAAAACATTTCAGTTTTAAAGCATGAGTTTGATATCACCACACAGTGATTCACTTCATATTTGATGATAACCCAAATATCTGTAGTTTTGATGATAGTCTTCCATTGCTCTTTGCTTCAGTTCTTTGGTTATAACCTTATAACTGACTTTCATTTTGTTACAATTATGCCCCTGTTTTCTCTATTCGGACTTTGATGATTAAGCTTTCAGATTTAGCACATTGCTTAACATCTTCAGTCTTTATTTGTCTGCTGTTTACTTGCTGAAGAACTTAACAACAAATGTCCTTGTGAGTGTTAAACAAAATCTTAATTTTCTACATTTGTCAGCACTTCTACAGTACGTTAATGTTTACAGCCCTGGCACTTCCCATTCTATTGAATCTGTAGGATGCAAGCAAACGATAAAAAAATACACAGAAAGAACACTTTTCAAATATATTTGGTTTCTCTAAACAAAACCTTGGTGTTTATCGCTTTGCCATTTATTTTACTGTACTTCTAAACTTTACAACACAACAACTTCTTTTATTAACAGACCGTTATTCTAAAATAATCAGTCTGCTGCTCTATTTTAATTTACAAATGCTTTTAATTTTACATCTAGTTACAGGATAACTGAAATTCCTATTAAAGTCTGGAGGTAATGTCAGAAATAATAACAATTTCAATTTTGTTTTTGTTTTGTTCAGTCCTGGAATTATAAGTGTTCCAGAATGATAAATTCTCTCAGAATTTAATAACATACAATCTTACAGCTACTGTCCTTAAATTATACATTTCAGGCTGAGAGATTTATCTTGATTTATGTTGACAGTGGTAAATTACAACTGCATTCTGCTGTTCCTTGCAGCTATTGTAATGTTAACATACAGCCTTCATGCAGCATTATAATTTTGACATTGGTGTCTATATTGCTCTGTACTAACTGTACTGCTCAACAGTTACTGCATGTAACCATCCATATTTCAATCATGCATACATAGTCACATTGACCTAACTTCCCATATCAATATTTAAAACTAAATGAAAAATTTGAAAAAAAAGACAAAACTATAGTAATATTATATACATATATACAGTGCACATTATGGTGCCAAAAAAATTGTGATTCCAGATCAATGGAAGCCACCTATGATGACAAAAACAGGATGCCGATGACGGTGAAGCAATCTGTCTACACTGACAGTTCATGGTGTATATAACATGTTTTGTACATATCAATCCCTGATATCTGGATAGTTTTCTGTCTATCTGATCCAATGATAGGATTGTATATCTAACTATCGCTGTGACTACCCAATCGTAAAATAGACATGAATTTCTAATCACTTCACCATCAGACAAACTGCATGTCAGTTTCTGCACATCACTTTAAATGTTAGGAGTTTGTATAAATATATTTTTATTTATTTTCTTGACAAAATTATGGCAGGATGTAAGAATCTCGCCTCCAAGTGAAAAATATTGAAAACGATAAGATTAAAACGAAATTAATGGGCCATTAACCTAAGTTTTTTTTCTCAGAAACCAAATTCTTGAACATATAAAGGCTGTGGTGTGAAATAAGCTTACATTTTCCTTGCTTTATTGGATGGAAATTGATCATATTTCTATCCTAAACAAATGGGGGTGTGTGAAAATGCTAGGATGCAATTTCACATAACTCTCTTCAATTCTTGTGTTTTTTTTCTGGAAATGATCAACGTAACTATGCCATGATGCCCTCTCTTATAAATTGACTTGGCCATCAAAAATGCCTTGATTGCAAATCAGGAGGCCACAATCATAGGGAATTCTTAGTTGCTCCCCATCAAAGACTGAAAGTGATCCCTTTATTGTGACATGAGCATTCAGAAAGAAATTGCTGTCTACGATTTTTCTCTTTGTACGAAAAAAATAGAGAATGCAAATTGAGCAGTTAATGGTGTACATATATTTAAAGACAATTTTGACAATTGTTTATAAATACAAGCCTGTATTATAAAGGTCTTTGTATCACCCTGTTGATTGAGTGGTACTGGCATTTACTGTGGTTTCATGTTTGAACTCTAGTTAGCGGCACAAGATTTATTGTGTTGTCAAGTATTTCTTGCAGGGAAGCAAAAAATTGAAAAATTCCAAGGTGTCTATTCTAGGAGTAATATGTAGTGACAACTTGTGATAAAAATTGTTGTAAATTTTCATGAAAATGTCAGACAAAAATCAAGAAGTCTACCTGAGATATTTGAACAAAATTCTTGTTATTGTTTGTATGATAACGAAAAGCAAAAGTTCTCTTTGAGACATTTCGGCCAAGAAACAGCTTAAGTCTTGCAATAAAGGTTGTTGGTTAAAAAATAGCTTCTTAAAATTATGCAGAGCATGTTAAATGCTCGAAGTAAAATTAATTTACCATGACACATTGTAATTCTATCACTGTTGCATTGTCGTATGTCCAAGTAAAAGGCCGTGTAATGCAGAAATTCCACATTCAACAAATGAACACCCTATACTGATAACAAGGATATGAAATAGCATTAGAACTGAAGAAGTGCATTAACCATGGCAGAAAACTCAAGTTAAAGTTTGATACTAATTGTCCATGACTTGTACAGTGCTTACCTAAAGTTTTGTGTGGGATTTGCTATCCATTGTATTGTGAGGGTGATTATTTTATGCGTTTATCATATCCCTTGTTAAAGTACCTGAAATACACATTCACATTACTAATTGACACCTTGTACCTAGACAATAGAACACCTTCTTGAAATACTTAATATATGGTACAATAACTCTAACTTGAAGGTGTAAGTCTTGTACAGGATCAAACCTTATCTGATAACATACACTCATTGTATACATTAGAAACTTAGAAACACATGATTTGGATGTAAATATACTGACATGTCCATAATAAACTACAACTAATAATCTTTTTCTGCTTGTAACAAATACCAGGAATGGGATTGAACTTTTGACTTCTAATTACCGACCAGAGCAGGCTCATTACTAGAAGTGCATGTTCTAAATTTGTCATAAAAATGGTATTTCTGAGTACAGTAATCAAAGCTTTATGGCAAGTTAACTGCATGAAGTTTTTATGGGTTAGTAAACTTTTATTGAAGATGACAAAAACAGACTCACTTGATTTTACGATTGGCGATATTGTAATTATCTCCCTTTGCTGCAAAAGAAATTTATGATGAATCTTAAGAAAGTCCTTAAATAACTGATAAGTGAATGAACTGAAAGTCAGATTTATGAATTGATAGATGTTACACGACATCTAATTGTTGATCTAGAAAGCAAAAAAGCAGCATGTTTATTCTTAAAGTGTTTTTTTCTATGGGTCACGAAACCATTCAAATATATGTAGGTCATTTTTCTTGTACATTTTACTTCTATCATATTGGTATAATAATAACGTTGGCTTTAACTTGAATTTATATCTGAACAGAATTAGATAATAATGTATTTATTTGGTTATTTTAGTCAAAGCTTCCTATACTTATCTCTATTTGTTACTGCTTTACTTTAATGATTGACTGGCACTGATATAATTATCGACTACTGTGTTTTGATGTATAAAAGGACATCTCTGGTCCACACATAAGCCTAGTTCCAGACTAGTCTTGCAATACCAGGGGCTTATTACTTTTAATTATATATTACTTATACCAGGGTTATTTTACCATTTACGTTTTATGTATGATGTCAGCATGTCATATTTTTATGTATGATAATCAGTTAAAACATAAAATTATGGTGTTTTGATGGCAGTCACAGCTGTTTCTAGTATTGTTATGATGTTTTTATCACCATACTTATGGCTTGAGAAGGGAGTTGCTTTCAAATATTCAGGAAGATTATTCATCGTTCATACAGACCACCCTTTTCTGATTGCAAAAACAAATCATCGGAAAACGTTTTTATGATATTTCAATGGAAATTCCTGCTTCACTGGAAACTTTATTATGCAAGATAAGTACTCGTGAGCAGTTTTTGTGAATTCTAAGTATACTCGAGTTACATTTTGCATGCCAACTTTGTCTGCTCTTGTCATCAGGGGATAATTTTGTAATTCAATGTAAAAAATTTGGACATCCATGGCTGCATGTGACCTAAAGTCCTGTCAGCACTTAGTGTGCATGGAATTGTGGGTAAAATGTGGCTTCAATTGTAACATTACATACGATTGGGTGCTGGTGAAATCTATCTTCCTACATGAAGAGCAAGGAGTTTAGGGTAAAAACTTGTCAGTAAAAACAGTGTATGTGTCTAGGAGATGTTGGCACTGTTTTCATCAACAAATTTTGAGTTAAGTCAGTGTTAACAGTTTTATTGTCTCATATTTCTCAAAGTCATAAACTAGTCATCCCTAGTTCAGGTATTTTTTCAGATATTTTCCAGTACAATGGTTTGACTGTTGTATTTTAACCTTGAGCATTACATACAGCTAAACATGTATTTATTTCACCTTGGACTTGATTCCTGACTGTATGGTTTTAGCAAGTAACCATCGAGGACCATAAACAACAATCATGTAAAAATGACTCAACCAGTCAGATTATATGCTAAACCTATTCAATGTCTGTTAAATTTCAAGACTTCAAAATCATGTACGCAGAAAATTGAAAGACTATTTCTTGTTTTCTCATTTAAGACAGATCTCTTGGTTCATTTGCATAGTGTGTGAATCATGAAGTCAGCGAGAGTCACTGACATAATCTTTGTTGGAATGTTAAATCAAACTCCCATATGAGGACTTATACCTTTCAATATGTGAGCATTACTAAAACACCATTATTTAGCCAAGTGAAAGCATGTTCATCTTTCCCAAAGGAAGACTTAATGTTAGTTGTTTGTTTTAAAAGAATTAACACGCTTTATGTAAGTGCGTAATTATTTTTTTTAGGGCTGATTTTTTTGTGAAACTTAATATGTACGACATTGTAGCTAATACAATTATAATTTCATATGAATACCGCAATAAGATGGAAACATATTAGTATCGGAATAATTCATCATTGTGATGTCTTTTAGTATGTAATTATACTGTCTTTAGAACATGATAGTGTTGTGACAAAAAGTAATTAATTTTAGTTTTTATTGTTAGTCTTGTAAAGCTATTTCATGACTTTCTTGCTTGTTCATTCTCATTTCTCACAGCTCATACAACTTAACTGCCTTAATAAGGATAACTTACCATAATCAAATTCAAATATTTCATTATTTGCATCAAATTTTGAAACAAATTGTACGCCATTTACATAATGTCCATTTATTTTTCTAAATCAAATTTATTTCATGACTTTTTTCCACCCACTTCATTACTGAAGAATCAGAATACCAGTAAAATATATGAGCATTTATGATTTCTGTGGTATTTTACAACTTAGTGTATCAAATACTATTATATTTTCTGTATATCTTTTAACCAATTATATATCAAACCTGGACATCTGGTCTGCCAACATTTCCTATTATAATCACATAATAGTTCTATTAGTATTCATCCCAAGAGAACCTTATCATGGAAGTTTCTATTCTATGAAATGTAGATTATATTTTTTCCTTAGATATTTGTAAATAGAGGGAGTTTGTTTGTTGTTCAGCGAGTCAAATAAGTTCATTTTGTTGCCAATACAATCATTGAATTAAATTGGTGTTGATTTTAAAAAATCTTGAATGTTTGATAACTTAGAACAAAAAAACACACAAAAATGTGATGGTATAGTAAGCCTGCCATTCCTGAACTTATAGCACTACTGCTGGTTCTCGTTCAATGATGTAACGTAATAGATGCACCAGTGTCTGCTGAGTACCATCTACCAGCATTTTCTTTGCTCCTTTCCTGCCCAGACTTAAACGCTGAGTCTGACGTCGAAGTTTTAAACGACAAAATCTTACTGAGGCAGCGCAGCAGGTAAGGCACAATCTACTTGGCTTCAGCTTCCATACACTCAAATGGCACTAAAAGTCTTACCTAAAAAATCAATTTCAGTCATTTTTGCAATTTAGCCAAAACTTAGTAACCTGTTAAATCCTTGACTAACAAGACATAGACTATGTCTTAAGTTATTTCCACAAGAATGGTGTCTTCGTTCAATTTAATTTAATAGTGACAGACTTAATCTGATTTGTTTGCACTACAAGCATTCAGAGAATATTCAGAGATAATAGGAACTCAGAGGTTTGGTATCAACCTTCATTTTCGTCTCATTGACTGGCCCATAATGTTGATAACCTTTCTGGTTTGTCTTCTAGTACGTCTCAAGTCTTATTTCTCTTTTCCTTTTTATCACATCTTCAATCTTCAGTGAATTGCTTATGCCTTTTGTCTAATTACAAAGTTTTTGCATTTTTCATGTCTACACATGCCTTGTTCTGTAAATTTACTGAATCATTAAGTCACTAATCCTGAACAACAGTGGAGCATTTGAATAAATCTCTTTCTAAAGCTTGATACCAGACTGTTTGAAGGTTTTTATGCCAATGGCAAGAATGTCCAAATTTGACAAAAAGCTGCCCCTATTTTTTGGTCTGTTCCTGAAGTAATTGTTTTTTACATTTATTTTACTTGAAGAACTTTAGTATTTACTTCCAAAACCTCAATGAAAATAGACTTTTTATTATTGTGTGTATATCTTTCTGTTTTGAATACAGGGCCAGTGTTCTCTTTGTATCATAAATCATACGAAAATTACAGACAAGATCAGAAATTTTATTATGTTTTGATTCATGTGACATTTTACCCATAATTCCCAGTTTAATTTACACACACTTGGTGTATCTCACAATTCTCTAGAAATAATCAGAATATTTGAAACAACAAATGATCTTCGTGGCAATAAAGCAAGGATAGCATACACAATTTTCACATTTTTCACACCCATTTCTGACAAAATGTGGCAGAAGTATTAAATCTATGTTCCTAAGTAAAACAATGTCATGAAAGAACTTTGGGAATAAAGTGATAACTTTCTGATAGGGATTGTTTTCATAAGATTATTATTGTTTGTCTGACTGATTGTTTCCTGATGGTCATGAAATATATTGAAATATTGTCATATTTTTTTATGTGGCATGTGTTAATCATATTTGTAAGTAAGCTACAATAAGTGATTAAGGTGTTGCTGTCTTACATACTGCATTAGAAGTTAGATTTACACATTTATATACAATGAATGTATAAGTTGAGTAGACGGTTAAAGCTGAAAATGTTTCGAAGTAAGCCTGTAATTAAATTCTCCATTTTTTCTACCATTGTTTTGATGGATGAACCTCTTGTGATAACAAAGTTTCTAAAATCATTTAATCCATCAATAAATAAAGAATTTTATTGTTACTTTATTGTAAGACTCTAACTGACGATTGAAAAAGGCGTTAGTTTCTCTGAAATATTCACAGAAAAAAACTGAGTCAGCCGTTACAGTAGAATAAGACATTAAGTGTTTTCTGTTATATTTTATCTTGGCATGTATCCAGAATACTGGCATGGAAAGGGCCTCTGTAGTTGAGTGGTTATGGTCTCTGACTAGCAGTCACTTGCCCCTCACCACTGTGAGTTCAAATCCCTCCCAGGACTAGACAAATTTCACATCTGATGAAGCTGTCCAGCTAGCTAACAGTTGTTCGGTAATTTACGTCTACAATCTTCTTCCACCGTTAGAGCTAGAAAAGTCCCCAATTGACCTTGGCTGTTGGTGCGACACTAAACCCCAATGGAAAACAAAGATACAGATATGGAGCATGGTAGCATTTATTGTTTTGTAATACCGCTAATACTTCGCCTGCCATCGGCTATGTAATTTAAGGACACTCATTTTGTCAAATAACAAATTATAGGAGGAATGTAAGTCCAAAAGCATGTGATGATTATCTGATTTGTCTATAGGACAAAACATTTATGTCTTCATCCCAATAGTCTTTTGCTGATCTAATTTACAGAAAGAATGGTCCTCTAATTGCTTGGTTTTAGATGAAATTTAATCATTTAAAGACTGAAATTAGATATTGCCTCATGTCTTTTATTAAAGTGACTATATTCTCTGGGAGGATCTTACGTTCATTTGATTTTTTTTAGGAATATGACAAACAGATCTGAAACATGCATCGACATAAATTCTGCTGATAGGCGCGTTATAAATCTTGAATTAGTTGATACTTCACTGCAATTAGCTAGTAATAATCTAGGATTTGGATGACGCCAAGAAATCTGAGAATTCTGCCTACTGTTTGTTTTTTTACAATGCCATCAGTATATATTTACTAAAACTATAAATCACAGTAAAATGGTAATTATATAGGCATGTACAAAAACATTACTGCAATTGCTGTATATATGATACATTTACTTGTGTCTTCTTACAGCAATTGTTTGTCATTCATACATTTGATAACTCGAGAGTGTAGCTAATTTTGTTCTATTATCTAAAATGATTCACTTAGTCATTTTGGGAAATAAAAAAGTACATTATTTTCCACTGATTTGCCATTTGATTAAGTAAATTACATTGATGACTATCAGCCAAGAATCCATACGTCTTCAAACAAAATTGAATGCGATTGAGATGAATGGTCTTGATTTTAGTGGGAAAAAAACAACAGAGGGAATAAAACAACTGGTTAAATAAACCAGAATTTGTCTTTGTGGTGACATATGTGACTGTGATTCATGGAGAGCTCAAATTGTTGATATTATCGTACTGACTTATGGCGGGATTTTTTCATGAAACTCTCTGTTTCTAGTATTAATTACAAGCAAATGAGCACTTACCAAGTTAAGCCCCTTTTAATTATAGAATTAATTTTTGCATACATCATTATAAATTTCTGTCACACAATTTAGCGTTCTAATTACTATTATATCATTTTTAGTTTTTTTTTTTGTTTTGTTTTTAAAACTTTATTACCATAAAGATACATGTGACTTAAGCAGGATTTAGACAAATCAATCTTTACAGATTACTCTAAATAAAAAAATTGTATAATTGCTGTTGACAGTAGGTAGTACATCTAAACATAGTATACTTATACACTCATATTATACACTTTTATACAATAAGATTTAGGTTAATTTTGTTAAAATATAGGTCTTGAAATAAATTTATACATATTATGTATTGACATGGTCAATTAATTAAGTCACATCATTCAATTTAACCAATTCTCAAATTTTCTGCAAAATTATCAATAATTGCCCATGAATGTAGGACAACTACCGGAAATAATTACTTGTATTATTTCACAAACAGTTTACAAATGATTCGTTTTTGAAGAGCACAATACAAGCAGTCTATGATCTCTTCACTGATACCATTGTACTTTGACAGACATGGTCTTGAAGGGACTTTTTTCCATTCAATAAAAACATAATTTTCCTGTCAACAGCTTCACTGTGCTAAAAATTGGTATAATGAGTGTTTATGTTGATTTACAACAACTAGTGCTAATCACACAGATGACCTGTTGTATGAATAATTATTTAATATCGGTGATTAAGTGACAGTGGAGCCAATTAGGTCATGGTAAGTCAGATCTTAAAAATACAAAGATGTCAACTTTGAAATTCAATCAAACAAAAATTTTCAATGTAATGACATTTGAATGGCACTGGTACCCTGTGCCAAACACAATTGCTCTCACAACACTATTTACAAGATTACTCTAATATTTTTTTACTGATGCAAAATACAAGATGTAGGCAAACACATGTTGCGAAGCTGCACAACAAATTACAAGAATGGAGTTTTTACTTCATCTAAAATTACATAAATGATTAAGTTACATTATAACGATAGGTTTTTGTAAATTTACCAACATTAAAGTTATATATTATTAAAATATAGTACATTTTACCTTAATTGTTTGGTAGTAATGGTATTTCATAGTATATATGCATTCTTCTATTTTACAGGAGTATTGAGACGTAATTACTATCAGTTCTTAGTGCTATTTATCAGTATCATTATAATTAACGTAGCAAGAAAAACAAACATAAAAAGATTAATTTGTACTTCAGCTGTATGAAAGAACTTTTCTTTATTAAGCTTTACATAAGATTTATTCTTCTCATGTGTTTACCATGATTTTTTTTCAGTGATAAAACACTAGCTGTATTTTGCAAGCTGATAAAGGTTTTGATATCTAAGTCCTGAATCAAACATGGGTTTTATCAGTGAATAGTCATAGGGATGAAGTCTTGTATATACATATGATCATTCAATCTGGCTTTTATTGCCAACCAAGTCAATGGAGAAAAATCTCTTCTTGCTGTTTATCATTTATTTATTGCTAATATTCATGTTAATTGGTGAATAAATCAGAGTAAAATGGCTGATATGTCAGCCTGGCTGAGTTTTGAGAGAACTCGGCACACTCAGCAAGAATCCGTCAATGCCTAGTTAGAGATGTTTATTCACATAATACATTATGTCAGCCTGTCCAACTGTAACATTAGGTACTTATTTATGTTTTTCACTTCATATGTAACTCAAATTACTGACGAAACAAATCAAACATACCAAAATGTTGAATGTACAAATCCTATTCATTCTTTAGTTGGGAGTTACTGTTGAAATGTTCTATGGCTTATGCTCAGTCACAACTGAGAAAGATTGTGAACACATCTTTTATATTACATAAATCTCTTTTATATCACATAAAAAAACTCAATGAGACTGATAACGCAGCCAAATGTTGTGCCTTTTTTATGGTATGAGAGTAAGAACCATATGAAAATAATTAATATTACTGCTTATCGCTAGAGCATTTAATTTCACTGTGCTGAAAATCTAACTCAAAGATATTCCTGAATAAAATTCAATAATCAGTTGTTTCGTCATTATTCACTACATCATTTATGTTTTATGATCTTCTTAATATGATAACCATATAATTTGTTAAAATGTCTGTAAATTTACGAAATATTATTTAACAATTGACAGGCAGCACTTACTGGGTGGTCATAAAAAAAGGAAAATATCTCAAATTTTAGGCTGTCTAATAAAGCGTCTAATTTATTAAAATTTCTAATAATAAAAAATTTTAAAGAGTTTATGTTTTTGTGTGATGCATAAAACATTTGGACAAGACATGGCATTTTAGTACTTAACAATAAAATTCAATGCTGTTAAATTATATTGTTGTAAGCAATTAAGGTTATTGTTGTTCTAGTGGAAAACAAGAAAATAATTATTATCCTTATTTCAACAATATTTCACAATTAAACCATTTATGCCAAATATTTCCATCAGTCTTCTTGCTTCCATTTGTAATCTTGATTAACTTATTCTCAAATTATGAATGCTTACCTCCCTTTGTAATCTATCCACTTACCAACCTTCATTTTGATTAATAATTTGTTTGGTGCCCTGCAGTTAAAATATAAAAAGTATATTTTGATATATGATTAATTATAATTCTATCTGTGGCCTGTTACATCGTGTTAAAAAAATACCATCACGTCTTATTACAAATTATGTTAATTAATTGGACGACCAAATTATTAATTGACAATTAGCATTATTTCGTTGAATAAATATTGTTTTTCCAATAGTATATTAAATGTTTACATTATTAAAACAACATCGAACTTGCAAAACATCTTATATATCAATTAATTAAGTGTTTGTCAATAATTGTCTAGTAAAACAATTAATGTAAAATAGATGTTACTAATTACCTTACATGTGAACATGTAATTTCATGATGTAAAGTTATGTCAAATTGTTCTGTGATGACTGTAAAAAAAACATTAACAATGTCTTTAAAACAACATTAAATAATGCAGCATGGAGTGACTGTTGTTGCATTTAATTGGATCATCAATTAACGGGCTAAATTTTAGCCGACAAGAATTTAACTTATTTATTTGTACAATCGTTTGAACTGACATTAGATCGCGTAAATAACTCACAATGCACATTTTGTGGTTCTTAGAAAGATAATTAAATTTACTGTGAAATAAATGTCTTTCGCCTGGCACTTTTATCTGATGATAAAAAGCATTTTATGTTATTTGTATCTGTTTAATAAATTGATAACGGATGATTAATACAAAAGGTATTAAATAATTTTCTCACAAACAATTATTCATTTAGTTTATCGTCAAATTTACAGTCGGCATATCACCGTTATAAATATACAGAAATAATGAGAATTGGACTTGGTGGGGCGATATGAAAATGTTAAAAACAATTTAATAGTCTATTGTTTGCCTATCTGTGGTCATCATCAGAGGCTATGTATTTATATATCTAACTTCAATTTCATCCTCACTAGATACAGTATTTGTCATTCTCTGTCTGATCAGTTCAGCAATATTTTTTCAGTTTTGAACAAAATTTACTGGATCGAGGGAAAATATGACGGGAAATAGAACGACTTCATCGTGAAAACAGCGGATTTTTTTAACAAGTATCAATGTCTTGAACTTTTGGAATCAGTTTTTAAGATTCTTAATTTACTATTTACCTGCAAATTTCATTGAAAATTGCTGATGGCTGCTTATATGAATGCCTTCATCTTTCTGCAAAAGTAATGAGAACGGGTCTATGTGAAATAGAGTCATAATCTACCAATAATTTGTATAAAATTGTTTAATAAGTTTAAAATAAGCTGTAGTGATCGTAGGAATATGGGCCACTTTCAACAGCCTTGCTGTTGGGATAACTCTTTAGCAACATGGTTGAGTGTAGGCTTATAGTGCTTGAGGTCCTGGTTAGGACCATACAGGGCTTTTTTACCTTCTTTTACAGATTCACATAACAGGCTCCTTCCCAATTGAAAAATAGCATAAATTTTCCCAATAGTGGCACAGAAACTTAAAAAAAACAAGTAAAATTTCAAATTTGTGATTTAAAAGGCCCTCAGATATGCTTTATTTTGGGCATTTCAATATAAACATGATTGAAATGGGTAAAAATTATGTCAATTGCATGTGCAAAACGCAAGACACAGTAGGGAACAACAAATCATTAACATTTTTGAATGATTTGTTTTCCCAAAATGGCTATTACCACGCTTAATTTTCCAATTTAAAAGGCCAAGGCCCCTTCCCATTTTCCAGACTGCAATGGATTTTTCTCGCTCCTAATTTACTATAAAACAAAATAATTTATATCCGAGTACTTTAATATTAGACCTTCTCCCTATAGTGCTTAAGACCTGATGACATAATCATGGTAGTTCTACAAGTCAGGATTTTCATTACAAAGTGCAGATGACGAAAGAAACAGTAGCGCTAAACAAACGTACGTCGCGAAAACATATGATAATCGTATCATTTAGCTGCTTTGTCATCAAAGACTAATCAACCGACAACAACAATTACAAACAGTTTACCTGTGATATAGTGATGTCACATCTAGATGATAATAACCTGAGAAAAGCATCGAAATATCAATTGTTTCATTGACGATTAAGACGCGACAAGGGAAGCAACTCTGTGGAAATGTATCAAAGAACTGAGAGTACTCAATAATGTCGTTTTTACGTTTCTTCTTTTATTGAATTTTAATATTCATTGCATATCTCCGTAGCACACATATACTAGTCTGATTTCTTTCAGGATAACTTTGACACTTGTTAGCCTGAAGTTAGGACAGTATATCACATCAGTATATAAATCATACATAATTTGCTGGTTTGACATTTGTAGTTTATGATTCTGTATAAATATGTAAATCTTCATGATAGTATGATTCATAATGTTTAAACATTGTAGAAATGCAAACCAATGTTGCAAAAAAGAGCAATATGAACTCTGTGTCATCTACAAATCATTGAAAAAAAAACTACCACACAGAAAATCTGAAATGATATCTTGAATGTTAATTCATCATAGTTAATTTTATTATCATACAGCTATTATATTCATCCATTATAACTTATCAAACACAAACAATATCCCCGCTGGGTAATTATTCTATTCTGACTATAAATCTCTGGTCAAAAAGCTGTAAAAATCAACTGTAGTCATATGTATAATAAAACAACTATAAAATATGACAGACTGAATGTGATCTGATGATTTACTTCATATGAGAAATAATTTACATTTTGTTATCAGTGAAAATACAAGGGAAGCATTCTCATCAGATCCTCATAACAAGTTTATATTTATGCTGTGTGGACTTACCTAGATGAAAACAACACAAATAAACTTAAGGCTTAATTATGGTCCTCTAGACTTGATGTCTTTAGTTTGTAAAATCAAGATATTAATGTAGTTTTAAAAAATAGTTTTGGTCTTTGGACAAGAAATTTGATTTTTTGTCAAACTACCGGTGCTGATACACAATTTTCTGCTCGCAGAAAAATGTCACAACATTTGTTTTTTTAAATGTTTGGATGTATGTATGTATGTAAGGTGTTCTTCCATTGGTGTCCATAGTCTGTAAGTCTGCAGGCACTACAACTTTATGTAACTTCATGTAAGAATCAGTTGAGCATTGGAAATTATAAGGCATATCATTTTTTTTTGACTAGTTGATTATTATTACTGTCATTAAACCTTGTGTTGTTTTCTGTTAACATAAATCTGACTGCCTACAATTTGCTTAAGTACAACCTTACCATGTATGAAAATTGTTTTGATGATTCAATGCACTGGCTGGATTGTTTTGCATGATGTGTTTAGAAAATGTTCGCACATTGATTTAAATCCGCTAACCTGTATTTATCCAAAGCACTTGATTAGTGTTAATTATCCTGTTTGATTTATTGTACAAAAGGAAGTGCATTGAGATTTGCTTAAATAGTGTCTTCTAGATCAATCAAAAATAATTCCATAATTTGTAGTTTCTAGGCTTTATTTATTTGTTCACTTAAATCATGCCAAAAAAACAATATCCTGATCCTGGATGGGATCTTTATCTCGACTGTCATTGACCAATCTATTTAACAACATTAAATGTATTATATGGTTCAATACAGTGCTTTGAACATAAATAAATCACGATCAGGTTTTAAAGCTGCATCCGCAATTCAATTATCATTATTAATAGGAAATAGAAGCTACTGCAACCAAATGGATATTGGGTGTTCATTTTATTGCATTGCTATCACATCTTCAAAGTGGAAACCTACTGGTTTAACACACAATTATAGTCATAAATTTACCTAAACAATGCTTTATGACACGATCTGATGCATGGGGGCTTCGGTTAAATTCTCCAAGTTAAAAGCCTGTCTCATTGTCGTCAAACAGATATAAAATAATAATCACTTGTAAATTAATTATTTATTCTGCTGTAAAACAATATGACTGGGATGTTTTATTAAAGGAAGATTGATCAGTTTGTGTGATGGACTTCCTCATTTAGAAAATAATTGTTCCCGTTCTACATCAAACAACATTTGTCTCGCCATTGGAGAACAGATTGCTGGGATCCATGTTGCATTTTTTACACAGAAGTTCCTAACCCACAAATACCATGCTAGAAATGTTAAAGCAATCATTGTCACATTTGCAATACTTTCACATTTTTTTACATGATGCAAATTTTCATATTAATTAAATTATTCAAACTATGTAAACTTGCTGTGAAAGCACTGGCATTATTTAGTTGCCATGTGTTGTAATTATACGGATTAAGTTACTTCTAAATTTTGTTTTGAAAATTGTTTGCAGTCTGTTCTCCTGTGTTTATCATTTTGCAGTGGCTGATATATCTAGAAGTTCCAGTCAATTAAACTTCCAATTAACATAAACAATGGTTATCTACAATGAAAGAATGCATCAAGTTATGCTAGCTACAGGTTTTTCTCTCATATTTCTTCCATTCCACATTCTTTTTTGGCATTAACTCCTTCTCTGTTCCAAAGTCTACACCAAAGTTGTCTACCTCCACATCCGCAGGAGAGTGATTAATGCTTAGTGATACAAGAAAAAACAGGATGACAGAGTCGTACATTAGTATGCATGTGTTACTTTATCATCTCCAATTAGTTTACATTGAGCAATTTAAATCATGTTGACTAATTGGTATCCCAGTTTCTCACTGGTAGGTTCGACCTACAAAGTAACTTAAAATATTATACCTCAAGTCTGGAGTAACTTATAAGTTTCATTTATGATTACAGAGTAAGTTTTTATTCCTTGGAAATTAATAAAAACCTTTTCCAGTTTTGCTGACTAAATTTAATGTTAAAAACATTTCTATCAACAATTTATGCAAGGTTTACTTATGTGAAGGACATTTATATGTAACCTTTTTTCACTGAAGGTTGAATTGCATCATATAATGGATTTTTATCGTGATAAATCTTGTCCATTCATGAATATATGGTAATCCATTAGATCTGTATAATGCAGCAGAAGATTATAGAAACATTATACAATATGATACGTAATACAACAGACTTCCATTCTTCTAATTGATTTTGTTTGCAGCCATTAACAATTGTTTATGTCAGCTGACAATCTGAATATCCAACATATTTCATAGAACTTATTCACCGCAAACTGTATCATCTACTCCATATGCTTCAGCCGAAACAGTAGTTGGATGATAATCTGATGTACAAACTAGTTCTGACAATTCTGAGGAAGATAAGACCTTTCTCGGCACACTTGTTGTTGATTGGGGTTGACTGACTTGCAGTGGACCAATTAGATAGATATGATAAATAGCTGATTACATCTCAGGCAATTAGTGGAGCAATTGTTGTTTGGTTTATATAGAAATCTGAGTTGAATATAAGGTGTTATGTGTCAATCATTGCTGATCAATGTCAGACATTTCCTGTTAGATCAACATTGTCAGCAGTTACAGTATTGTCACTCTTATCAATGTTTCCTTGTCTGAATCTATTGTTTGTTGTCCTTAAATAGTTGCACAGATGTTCTGACAAGACTTAATTGAATCATGCAACATTCTAACACTGTTCATGAGTTAATATGGAACTTGTTTTGAGATATTATTGTCATGCACCATTATGTATGACATCTTGTCTGGTATATTAATATTGTTTAAGTATAATTATGAGTAAGTGAGTGGTTGAATCAGAGTGACGGAAAGTAGACCAATAAAAATATTTGGATTAGATTTTGATTTAGACACATTGACTTTTACTTACATACAATTAAACAGTTTGTTATACCCCCACAATTGAAGTTTTTGGGGGTGCTCTGGTTGTTGGTTGGTCAGTTGGTCGATCGGTTGGTCGGTCAGTCACGCAGTCACACAGTCTGTTCCCAATTTGCTAGGGTATTTAAAGTCACAATTCAGTGATAGGTCTAGTTTTCTTCTGTTGTAATATGTTGTTGATTGGCTAAATATAAAATGACAAAGCATTACTCAGGAGTAACAAAAAAATTCTATGTTTATTATATTGACCTTATTTGTTTACAAGCTCATTTACATGTGTGTTCTTGATATCACTATGGGTTGTAATTATGTACTGGCTGACTTCATGTAAAAAGCAACAATGACAACCTGCTGACCAAAAAATATAGGCAAATGTGAACATAAAAATGAACAATTAAGAACATGAATGTCACATAGATATTGTAATCAGAGACAAAACATCGTGAGATATGTGCATGGTATTGTTTATGAACAGCTAGCTTTGTTTATAGCCCCTTAGTTTAATATAATTATTACTTGTTTTAACCAAAGTTGCTGATAATGTACCATATGAAAGAAACAAAATTTTAATTTATGAACTTCATACAAATATTTTTTTTCAGGAAAATGCTTTTTATTCAATGAAATGTAATTGATTCAATTAGTGGATTCAGTGTATGTTAATTGTTAGGATTTTATCCACGATAGCTTAGCTTCAAATTTTCTTTCTAATTTTGGTAGAACTTTATATAACATTCTTTTCCGTGACATTTGTTTGAGTTTTTGTTTGATTTGATTTTTTTTCATAAAAAAAACATTACGTTTTGCAGGCGTGTGTCTTTAATTTGTGAGATTGATGCATGCATAATTTATATCACAAAAACAGTCCCAGTCAGCAGTTTTCAGTTGCTTCTTGCATGTGGGAATATGCTATGTTAATTAGTTAATGGTGATTCAAATTGGCTTTTTAATCAAGAATAAACCATCAAAGTAAATTAATGGGCCTGTTTGTTATTCTGTAGGAATAAAATGGTTTGTTTTATGCGTAAAGAATGCTCATATTTCATTATCTGAAGCATGTTGTGACAAATCATTGTTACTCCTCATTTTTGTTTCTACCAAATCATCCATTGTACAAAATGTTCTCTTTATATTTACTTTTAGGGGTTTTTTTTTAAATATTTGAATATACAATGAATTCTTCTCATTTATTATATATCCATAACTTTATAAAGTCATTAGACATAGTCTGTTACATGTTGCACACTCCCAGAAAGGCGCATTTAAACAATGGAACTGTGGTATACCAGAATTTAGCTGACCTAATTATAAACATGTTAGATTTCGATGTTCATCAGTATGTATGACTACAATGAACACTTGAATATTTTCAGGACCTGGGTCATATAATCCAGCTAAACGAGACAAGCATGGTAACATGATCGTAACTAAGGATCAGAGATTTAGACAGATGAACAAATCTGACGTTCCAGGCCCTGGAGCTTACGAGGTAAGAACTGTGATATTTTATTGTTTCATCCACGTACTGACATCATTGACTTCATCATCACCCACGCCCACTACCATTTTGTCCTATATACGATCACGAAATTGTGAACTCTTTCATGATCAAAATTTGTTTACCAGTTTTGCATTACACCAAAGTTATATTCTTCAAGAATCAATTTCAGTTTCTAAATGAGAACTGTCAAACAATTAGACATGTTTGTCATCTTCTGCTTCTTTTATATGCTACTTACCAGTGCTGTATTTATATCATTTATTATTATTTGCATGGAGTGGATATCAAATAATTCATATGAATATTTCGTATGTTTGCTTGCGCATGAGCCAAGTTTGTGATTTTTGATGAGGTATAATACCTGTGTCACAGTGCCACATCTACCATGCGCTACAATATGCAGTTGTGATACCTTTAAACACTATTATTACGCTGTTGCATACAAAAAAAGTGTTTTTGTTGACCTCTGTGCATCACACGGATGTGTCAAAATCCTGTATTTATGTTTTTAATTTAAAGAAATATGGATGTCTCTCTTGGCTTTTTAATTCAGTACGTGTGACCTTTGATCTCCTGTAGTTCTCTTGGGGATAACATTCACAAACTTAAGTTAAAATAAAGAACAGACAATTAGTTCAGTCTTTAGTCAAAATTCATTCTGTTTTTTTATGATATTCCCACGGTGACATTTGGATAATACAAATTGTACTACAATGCTTCACAACTTCTAATTAATGTGATAAATTGTGACAAAATTAGAATGTTTCTTGTTATTATCAATTCCCGATCGCTTTTTTCATGTTGACAAATGATATAATTTCTTCCCAGGTCATAAGCTACAAATCTCATTTCGGCAATAAACATTGATGATCAATACGCAAGTGGGCTTCCAGAATTATTGTCGTGTTATAAACTTTTCTTTTCAATCCACTCCACTGTTCTGATATAACCCTATTACTTTATTACAGTGAAGGTGGTGCATGCCATAAAATGTGGAAATCTCATTTCAATTTTGACAGAAATCTTTCACTGTTGGATGACCTAAACTTCCTATCACTGAACATGTCAGGAAGCTAGATGAAATTCAATTTCCATTTTATGTTTTATTATGATTTCTTCCCGACACAAAGAGTTTTCATTGGTATTTCACAATTTAACAGTATGCGATAACCTTGAATTATTTCTCCCTGGGGTGATATTGTGATACACGGCTATACTCTAGATACCACCACAAGAAAATTGGTGGAGTATTTATCAGTATAAATGATCATCGTGATATTCTATGGGTTATAAGATTTAGGTTCCGAGTTACTCTTCAAAACCAAGGACATTTCAAAATACGGAATGTATCATCTTTGTCTTGTGAAGCAGTATACAGTAAAAAAGATAATCAGATTTTTGTCCAATTCAATTTTCAATTGATTATTCTCTTGAGCATCAGTGTGCATGTATCATTAACATCCTTAATAATTTTCATGCATGTTTTAATACAACGAATAAAATGTGTACTTTTAGCAAATTAAGAAGGACTGTGTACTTCACTATATTAATTTGCACTTGGAGATGCGGTTCAGTGTACCGGATGTATGTTTGTCTATGTAGACCTCAAAACATGGCTTGTAATGAGTCCTCCTGTTGTGGGATTGGATTAATGTCAATAAATCTTCATTAATTAATTAATCCACTAATAATTGAGATAGTTATAATTGTAGTTTGCCTACGATATTTTTATCCCATCAAATTGTTATTGCAGTAATGTTTTAAAAAAGGCTCAGTTATAAATGCCATCGAGTGATGAATTCCACAAGCTGCCCCTGACTGTGGAACATTGTCAAGAGTTTTTGATATCTTATTTAACAATCAATAAATATCCAATATGATAATTTTATGTTTGAGCTACTTTTGTCTGGAATGAAGATAGTTTGCCTAAGAATGTAAGAATTTGTATGATATCAAAGTAGGAATTCCAATGAAAAATTGATGCATACTTTGTATTGTCTCGAATGATCGCTTTCTGAGATGGTGTGACAGACTATAGGCTTTATAGATACCATATGTGTTGCAGCGGGAATATGCTGTGTATTTGTACCAAACCAATGCTCATAGTTGCAGTTTGTGCTTCAAATTTGTTCTAATGGTTTCAAATGTCTAATCTTTGTAGATTGTGATAGGCACCATGCTGTAATTTGATGTGAGAAAATAGAATAAAGAGGAAGTGATAAACATGACACGAGGACCTCCCTCTTGTTTATCTTACAGAGATTGATATTAAAACATAAATCACTAACAACATGAATATAATATAAACAAGACATGTGTACACTGAAAACACTCTGAGAGAGGATTCTTATGTATCCCCTAAGTATCAAGAATGGCTCTGTCGTGGATGCAGGGCTGTAACCATTGTTTCTCTCTAATGTACCAGGGTCAGCTTTTTTGCTTCAACCAACTGTTTTCATACTTATGACTGGAAGATAAATCAGTATTTATTTCCTGGCGGTCAGGGCATGAATATCAAAGAAGGATATATAAATTTCACTAAATTCATCACTAAACTGATATAATGATACCATAAAAAGACTGTGTGCATTTATTTGTTCAATTTAAATTCTGAAGAATAATGAGATAATTATGTAGTTTTAAGTTTAAAATTCATTTTTTTTTCTTAAAAAAATGAATAAAAACATTCAGTACATTATTGTCTGTCTGGTAAGAATATACAGCTATGCATTTGTAATGATGTCAGTATTTTCTCCTATAAATTTGGTTCAATTAAGATGAATACTTTTTAGCTTCAAAAAAAATTACAGTAATTACATTAACTGAATTTGAATAAAACCTTTTGAACAATCGAATAACTTATACTTCTGGGGTGCATCCATTATTTTATAATCTCTTGTTTAATGCTGAATGATGTTTTTTTTAAAACCCTGAAGTTGATGAAATGTATTCTTTACAAAATAATAATGTCTGTTAGTTAATGTTTTAAAACAGGTTTTAGCCTTATAACATAATTTATTTGAAGTCTTAATGTAATGTATTTCCCCCAGTCACAACATTCAAGAAACAAATTACAAGTTCAGTTCTGCTGTTTACTAATTCTTTGTTAAATTGTTATGACGTTTTTTGTGGCAGTTACAAACAAATTTAACCTCTGTAATCTTGAAAATGGCTCATAAAGTTTCGAGCAATCTGTACTCTAGATCTAACCGTCTGTTAAAAATCTTCCAGCAGTCTCCAGGAATCATTATTACGCTAGTTTTTTCCCTGCAGTGCTTAATGTAAAATAAATTGCTGAAATATGCTGCAATTCAGTTTTCACCGTAATTGCTGTTTTGATATAAATGGTGAGATTATTTATTGGCATATAGATACTTGATTCTCCGTATTATTATTGTATTATTATGTTAATAATTGTTTTATAATCTGACAGAGGAGTATCAGATTAGCAAGACAAGAACTTGATCATTTTCTTACAACAATTAGTATGTTGCGTATGATGCAGGTAAATTCATAAGATGTAATTAAAAGCATTTTCGTGTTCATCATGCTTTTATTGGAACGTAAATGTAAAACTTTGCCTATTTAAGATTTTTCATGTACTTTATTTCACTGAGTTTATATTCCTGCAGCAATTACATTGTTTTATGACTACATCAAAGACAGATGTTTGAAGTCAGGCATTTAAATAATTGCTTGATTACAATGAATCATAATACATGTAGCTGATGAATGACTTACCATTGGAATGTCAGTGTTTGAGTAATGTTTGGTTATCTGTATTTAATTTTACTTTTTTTTTTTTTTCGTTCTATCCTGTTATTCTTCTCCTTGCTCTGATACTTTGGCGTTCAACCGTGACGTTTTATATTGTACCTGTCATGTTCTGGCCAAGATAGTTGGACTATAACAGTGACCTAACAGATTCTGAATATCTTAAAGTTTCACTTTTTCATCCTTACAAAATGTATGTCTCAATTTCGTGCTATCAGAACCGTGTTTGCCTCTGCGATCATTGCTCCATCATTTCCTGACATATTATTGGTTTTATGTTTGCCTCTGTCCAAATATACCGTAATGATGCAATCTGTAATATTTTTGTTCACTTCTGTCTTATTTTAAACTTCGTAACATTCCGGATTGTATTACGCTGAGCTTAACTGAGTCAATAACCTTCTAACTGAAACAGCATAAAAATTCTGCTGATTGTGGAAACATTTAAAATGTCAATGTTAACAATAGACTGCAGCAGAGTGTTAATTCATGGCTGTACTTTAGCATCAATTGTTGATTGATTTATTTGTGTTTTGCAATTAATTCAACTTGATTGCGCGTAGCTGCATATCAACTTTACCAACCTCATACGGCTTATTGAAAACCTCACTGTCATTTTATTATAAAATATTGCACGTCTTTGTTTGTTATCTTTCAGGTTTGCTTATTTTCCCCGCTGAAAGTTTTCAGTGTATTATCAAGAGTCATTACCATGATAATTACTAAATCAATTTTCCTAGTCTTATCGCTTTCTTGTATAAATACCTTCATACAGACGTTTCAAATTGATTCATGATGTTACCGGATACTACAAGACTTTTCTCAAACCTTGCATGAGTATCCTAATTGTCCTGAGTTTCTATTCACCGAGCAATTTCTAGTATCATTCCTAGAACATGTGCTCGCTGATTTGGAATTCCTGGTACTTTTGATTGCCATAGAATCTTCAAGACACATGTCTCTTTCTAGTGAAATTTCATTCCAGTTGGATTTACGGATCTACGCAAATATGACACTAAAGAACTTAATATGTAAATATTTATTAATGTGTGTTTTAAAGTGTTTGCCTCGCGCTTATTCCCCTTTTTATATCACTGTACCTTGCACAGTTTCTGAATGCCGAGTCTGAACTAAGAATGTGCAGCATGTGTGAATACATAAACTCAGCTTAGGGTGATACTGTTTAAAGCTTTTAGAATTAATTCAGAACTTAGTCTAAAAATCAGAGCATTAAAAAGATTATTTCGAACAGTCATTTTCAATATGTTAATGATTGTAAGTCAGTAAGACTCAAAAAGTCTTAATAAAAGGTTGAGAAACTTTATATCTGAGAGTGTTTTTTCAAACATGCTGTTTGTTGCTACAATGAGAGAGACAATGTCATGAGAGATGTTTATGGAGCTAATTCTCATGTAATATCCAATCTTTTTTTACCTTAATATATTCTGTTTCCTTTTCTGAGATACCATACATGAATTGCTCCCGATTTTTGTCCCAAGTTGCTTTCTAAGCCTTGCTTAAGTGATTTAATGGAGTTGTCTCTAATATCTATATTTAATTTCTACCTTATTGTTTTCTCTTGTTCCCATTAATCACGAAGTCCATTTGATAATGTCCCAGGCCTCTGGTAAGATATTAGAAACTTACATTGATATTGAAATGGTATCTGTTTTATCAACCATTCCACTGTAGAGTTAATGGAAGATTTTTTATTGCTTCATGGTTAGCTGTATTGAAATAGTTGTAGTCGACTTGTCACTGTTACTTTTTGCATCGAATTTCTCAGAAATTGACACATTTACTGTCAGATATTGCCACATAACACTTTCCATTTTAATAAACGACATATTCCGCCTGCAGCACATGGAAAATTCTAAAAGCACAAATTTTCTGTTTCATGCAGGATATGTCCAATATGGTGACATTTATTGCTTAATTATTTTGATGATGAAGTATTTTTGTAGGAATGACACCTCAGCAGGTTATGGTAGAAATTATTGGAATACAGTTCTGACCACTGACCTTTGTGTCATCTGTTGTAAATAAATCACAGCCTTGGAATATGATTGTACCTCAATAAGTTCTTGTTCTGTCACTCCTTTGGGACAATAACTACATTTTGTCTTATTAATTTTCCCACCAAAGGACAGTTCCGCAGCAAATGCAATCAGTGGATCCCATTGGTTAAAGATGTTTGTTTCATGTTATGTGGCTATAAAACTACTATGACGTTGCCAAACTAATGTAATGTTGGAGACTGCTCTTACATTTCTCCTATAAATTAAATTTTGCTCTATTAGATGTTGACAATATGATGATAGTTATTGTTTCATACTTTATGGCCAAATGTTCCCTTTATGAGCAAGTGTCCCCAACATTAAGCAGTTTTGGCATATTGAGTATTGGTAATTCAAATTAAGGAAATTGTATTTCCTGAAACAAAGTCATCTTTGTCATTTTTTCATGCAGCAAGATGTATGATAGTTACCAATTCTAATGGTGAAACCTTCAGACTACTTTAACGATTCACAGACTGAACAAACAAGGCATAACTAAATGTCAATGGTGGTAGTAGAAATGTTACTGAAGAAAAAGATTTCATTGGAGACAAAATTCATCAAAGAATAGATACATTTATAGCCAGATGGAGCACAGTTCTGGCTATGTACTTGTTTGGCTTTTAATTTTGTTCTAAAAAAGTTTCTCTGAAACAATTTGATGTTTTTGATAATGGCTATTCATTTTTCATTTCAAAAGTTAACTTGGTTACTGCCTGGCAGAATAATGTATTACATGTCTGCATCAAAGATTAATGTTGTGAACAAATTTATGAAGACATTTTTTTCATCTACATGGAAAATAAATCTTCGTTAATTTCCAGGCCTCCGCCTTCCGATTCAATTTGGTATTCACTTTGTATATATTTCCATGGGGACTTTTTCATATTCTGATAGGGATTATCTATGTTTGTATATTACCCTCTGGACTGGTTGTAAACCTTGATGCTGAACAGCAAAACACTCTTCAAATAATCAGATTATAAAACATATTACTATAAGAAAGAAATATGTTTATGTCAAAACTTAATGATAGATAAGAGTGCCTAGATACATCATAATTGCAATGACTAGTGGTTGGAGATATAGTAAAACTGTTTGGATAGGGTACGAAATGCTGTTCTGCCTGCAGATCGCTGTAGACCCAGGACACCTGATAAAGACTGATACATGTCACTCATATATATTAGATATGTCAATGTTTGTGGTCTGGTGTTTTTACCATTCTTAGCTGCTTATGTTTTATTAAGTACATATTTCATGTTCAGCATCACTGTCTTAGATTGTATGGTTTTAGTCATCAGGAAACCATTTTAATAGACTTCAGAATACTTTAATCCATTCCTCAGATTATATTTAAGGACTGTAACATCTTTGTACTACATTCTGCTGAAAATTCTATCAAATTATCTTACAATATTTGTATGCATGTAACTTTAATAAGATAAAGTTACTTGTTATGCATTGTTTTCATGCAAACTACGTTATTTTTGTTGTTTTGATAAAATCGATTCTTCCAAATTGGTCGCAATGTGAGGAATTACTGTATGTTTTAAATAATCAATATGGCTTTTATGCATGTTTTAGCTAACAAAATAATTATCATGATAAATCATGATGTGATTAAATGGTTCAACCAATAAATATAATTCTTAAGGTAATTTAGTGCCAGCCAACTTGTCAAACTGGTGCATGAGCTAAGCTGCTCAAAACACCTGCAGTGTTAGAATTTTGTTTCATGTATTTCTGTTTTACTTTTTGTGAATTGAGCCTAATGAACCAGTGAGTGTCTTTACTGTTTGTTAACAAGATCTGAGGAAGAATATTGACCATATTTACAACTCAGGACGAATGCTAGCACCTGATCTGAAAACAATTTATACCTCGTGTTTTTTATATCTTAGCTACCTGTTTCAGTGGATCATTACTGCCACACAAGTGATGAATAAATAATGACATTATTAATTAACAGTGAAATCAAGCAAAGCATTCAGCAAACTTGATGGAATGTAATTAAACAGTAATAAGCAGAACACTGGACTATTAAAGCCACCATATTCACATGAAGCATGCAGACCTGGGTTTGATACACTTTTTTTCTGGTTATTTATTCATTGCTGGGCAAATTATTGACATTTCCAAGATATATTATTGCCTGAACAAATCAAGATGATTAAATGTTCTCAGAATTTATTGGTAATGCAACAGTTTAATGTGAGAGAACATGTACTGAGTCAGCAATGAGACTTGTGTACTGTGATTTGCACTCTGATGTCCTTATAACTTTACAATATCTTTATAAAAATAACATTGTCTTACAGTGTGTGTCTCTTCCAAAACTTCCTCCTGCATTACATAACTTCAGACATTGGTTACGTTTTTTCTGTTTTCTAGTTTTTGCATGCTGGTTGTTTCCCCTTCCTCTGAGGGTCCCCCCCGTATTGGTTATAGCTTTCCAAGACTACTTCAAAATGAATACTTGAATACTCTGAATATTGAATTGTTTTAACACAATCATGACTGAATGCTATTTCCATCTAAAAATGCCATTGGGGTATGGTCACTGTTTAATGTTTGCTGTATCACAGTTTACTTACAAAAATGAAATACTTCTTAAAACATTAAACAGTACCAGTAAGTAACAACTTACTTTCATTCATTGCTATGAAGCTGATGATTAACTTTTGAAAATTATATTTGTAATAAATGTTTTATGATAATTAAATGAAATGTGAATCCAAATATTATTAATTCAGAAAGAGATATGAATTGTTTTAAAATATCAGTAAAGTTAGACAGCAAGCAGTCTGCTCCAACTTAATTTTAATATTGTTCTGGTCATTTGAGACCAGCTGGTGAAAGCCCTATATCATTTTCTTAAATTTAAAATTCTTCACAACTAGTCATGTTTTATTTGCACCATTAATGGGTATTTTGACATAAATCTTGTTTTACGAGATTCACAGTTGTTTGTCTTGGTGAGAAATGTAAATAATGGATGTGCAGTCAGCTTTTCAGAAGTGTGGGTCACATATTAATCCTTGACTTGCAATTCATTAGTTATCAAACATTTATTGAAATTTGACAGTCCCTCCTGCATGTATTCGGAAGCTGCACATGACCAGTCTATTGTTTTTTGTGGGGATTAAACCACATTGAATTAAATCAAGCTGCGGGGTACCAGTCTGATCATGGGACAAGAGTCACTGGTCTGGTTTACTGTCTTTGTTGTGGTGTTATTAAAAACACATCATTTTATGCAGAGATCGTTAGATTTATGGTATTTCAATGATTTTTGTTTATAATGTTACCATTTTAGGGGGTACAAAAGATGCATTGTTGGAGTTAATCTTTCCAATTGATCTTTATTAAAAGGGATAACCTTCATAAATTGGCATCAGATGTTCTGAAAATGTGTTAAAAGTGCTTTTATAGGAGTTTTAACAGGCAAAATGTGGCGTCACAATGCGTTCATCCTTTTGTGTATCTGTCAGTAAGCTATATGCCATTTGTGTCATGGTAGACTTAAGTTTTAGAATTGTTTGGTTACCACAGATGAGAAAGGTTCATAGGGACAAAAATATTTTAATGTTAGAAGTTAATGGACATAATGTTCCCCTTTGGGAATTGAGGAATTTTGGAAGATTTAAATTTTACAGTCTTTATTTTACATCATCAACTATCAGGTCCTTCAGAGCAATAAAGACTTGAATAATTTAAAAGGATAATTTCAATAACTCGGAAAACATTTGAATATAAATGAAAATTTTGTCTTTAATGCTTTAAGGGCTCTCCTGATGATTGATGAAATGGGTTTTAAGCCCTTCATAAAAACAACCAATCCTTTGACAGTTATTTCATGCTGAACAATTTCTATGAATTTGATGCCGCTATGTGGTAAAGCCGGTAATCAAGAAACCTCAAGTTCTGAATAAATTGAAGAATTAATGAGAATATTTTGTTCTTAAATTCAATTTAAGTGTATTTTTAAATTTTGTTTTAACATGCACGTCATGAACTCAGTGTTATATTTAGGATTTCTGCCATTGCTGAACAGTATTTTAATTAAATACAGCAAATATTTGCTTATAGGAATCCTGTTTAGTGTTTTCTGCCATACAAACTTGAACATAGGAAGGAGAAAGGCACTCCACTCATTAAACAAAAACCTTCTACTTATGTGGAGTTTGATGTTTGCATTTTTATATCTTGAGAATGCATACAGAAATATTAAAATAATAATATTGGTAAACCTTCAGCTTCCCTTTCTATTTTCTGGTATAAATGTGTGATGTTTGTGTTATTATATTCTGCCATCTTGATCTTAGCAGATTCTTAGCCATTCATCAGATACACTATCTTACCGTTCTGTTTATTTTTTACAATTTTTTTCTTGTTAATTATCTCACACTTGTGTAAAAACAACAGTGTGTTCTACTTGTACAGAGATCTTGCAGAAAACTGGCGACTAATGTATTCCAATAGATAACAAATTTTCAACCAAGATTGATTATTTCTACAAAATCTTATTATTTAAAGCATGTTTATTATCTTGGCTGAAACAAGCAGTATGTTGGTATCTAAATAATGACAACTTTGATTATGACGTTCTCTGTAGCAGAAACAATCGTCAGAATTTACAAGACCTCAGGTTTGTTTTTGGTACATGAGAGCATATGGCAAGAACATGTCATCACTTTGAGAGTAGATATGTTTACTGTCACGCTGTTCTGAAGAAATTAAGATTTATGCTTATGAATGTTGTTTAATCATGTTTGAAATGTTTTTGACTGGAACTGCTTTCCTGGGAATCTTTTTACATGTTTGATGTTACAAATAATTCATGTTTGGAGATGAAACATATTTCGGATTATCAAAGGGCCTCTTGCAAGTGCAGAGACATGCAATAATGTGCCAGTACGAAGTGTTAACAGACATACTCCAATACTTGACATAGCGCACTTGACTTTAGGATGTTTTTTCATGTTACCCTGATTAGCATGATGTTTTGAGGGGGAGATCATGGCTGTGTATCTCTGACAGTCATACCACGAGATCTGCCATGTAACTTGTCAACTTAATGCTATGTCTGTGTGACTTTATGCGCAACATAACACCTGACTATGATTATGATGCATGATTTTGATACAAAATCTCATAGCTATGTTTGTTCAGCTCCTCCAGGCTGTTGTATCACAATGATCAATATCTTGAGAAAGAAAATACTGTATTTTTTCCTACTTCAACATTGAATGCTGTGTGAATTTTGTGCAACAAATTTTTACTCTTATTGTCATATTAAAGGAACATATTTAGAATGTTTATCAATAAATCATCTTATTGATTTATAACATATCGTCATAAAGATGGTCTTGCTGAATCAAACCCACCGACTTATGTGAGTAAATAAGAGTACCGAACTGTTGGGCAACAGGTTTGAGACTTTGCGAGGTGTATGTTTCTCGAACATGACCGAACATCTACCAGTAATGTCAGGTTTCACTTGCCTATGTACAGTATGTCATATGGCAAGGACCTTTTGGCACTGGTTAGTAAACCAGGAGCACTTGTTAGATCCGGTGGCTGCAATGTATGAATGAATGAATGAAATACTGTCAATAAATGAGATATGAACCAACACAAAAGCTTCGTTTGACAACTGCTTACTAAAGGAAAAGTTTGCTGGTCGGATCAAATGATCTTTTTACATAACTGAAAGGCTATTAAAGAGGCATTTAATCCTTAAATCATGCAACAGTAGCAGACTTCATGACTCCTCTGGATACAGTGTGGTATGTAACTTTTAAACATTAACTGTTGAAACATTTTGTAAACTAATCATTACTTACACACTTGTTACTCAACTAACATATTAAATGAAGTACTTAAAGCATGATTACTTAATCTATAATGTAAAGTTGTTTGTACATTTTAATAGTTCTGTTGGCATAATTATAACTGTCCTAGTCTTCAGTAAACTTGTTTTACTGTCTGGCTCATTGTCTCAAGTGCTCTCAAAATTTCCAAGGAGTTGCAAAAAAAAACAAATTTGGAGGAAAATGTTTTAAGGGCCATGTAGTTTAGCTCTGTATACAAAATTTGCGTTCTCTGTGGGAGGATTGGTTTATGTTAATCTCTCTGATTGATGAAACAAATATTGAAGTATAAAAATAAACAAAGTTCTCTGTGCACATTAGATGAAATGGTTTTGTCATTAGGGGAACAGTAACAACCAGTGTGTCACCTACACCTTGTTTAATTATCTACCACGACCTCAGATGGCCCAGTACCTAAGGTCACATGTTTACAAAAGCTTTACTGGGTCCCATTTGTCATAGCAAATGGTGTAAACACAATTTACCTGAAGAGGATTTGTTGATATAAGGATTTAGGATTAATGTTTGATCATACGATATCAAATTGTTTCTGTATATCTGAGGGTAAAAAGTAAACGTCATAGCTTCAAGAGTGTGGTGTATCAAGTATTTATGGTTTGTAATTGAGGGTGAAACCTGCCTCATTCTCCTCTTGTCATGGTGATTGACCCTGGTAGAGTATCACATAAACTAAGATTATGTTGTTAATTACAATGGTTAATTCTTTTTTGTAATAAAAGGCAGCCTTATTATGTTAAAGCATTGATTGCTATAATTTCAGCTTTTATGTGTGGCCTAACACAATTTCAAAGGTTTTTCAGAGATGTGTTCTTGAAATCAAAGACATATATAACTACTGTATTAAGTAGTTTGTTGCTTTTCACCAAGAATCCAGCACCCTGAGACTATTGAACAATTTATGGAAATTACATAGACTTAGATTTTTTGCTAACAATCATTGCTGAATGAACTGTGTTTGTCTAAGTAATTTTGATTTTGTTTGAATCATGTGTTGCTGAAAAAGTTCTTATCCATTTAAATAATTTAATATCCAGCTACCATGGTTTCACATCCGGATAAATAGCAATTTGTTGCAATTATCTGATGTTCTTAATGGTAAAGCATTTGTTGTTCTATTTTTGTTGTAAGCTTTTATCAAATATTAATGCTATCATTTAAATGAAATAAGAGAAATTCAAACTACTCAGTTATGATAATCCCAAAAGGTCAATCATATATTTGTATCTACTTAGTGGGATGGCTTAGCAGCAGTTTGACTCCCTTAATATGAAACAAATGAGGAGTTTAATGTCTGTGTCAGATAAAATATGAAAATTTAATGAATGTTATCTCTGATTAATGTATTTGTTGATGTGTTTTCTATATTGGAATCTGTTTTACCTTCAGGCTGTAATATTTTATTCTAGATCATAAGCTTGGTATAGTTCAAGCAATTGTTTTATCTGGGTCACCTGGCCCTGTGATAACCCTATCAATTATATTAGTTTTGTATAGGTTGCTTAGATTCTATCATATATGCCTTGGAGTTTAATGAAAAATATAAGTTTTGCGGTTCAGTGGAAAGAATTGCTTTTCTTATTTTTCAAATGTTGGACTTATTACCCATCTGAATCGATTTCATGCATTGGAATGGGTCATGTTATGTTGAACGTTCTTGTTTTGCAGTTTCTAACTAAGCAGTTTTCATTGCTGAATGTATTTGATGAATGCACAACGCATGATACGGCATCTCCTAAACTGCTGTTTAATCATGTTTGCATAGATTGCATGCATATAATAGTCAGTTTTACTTGAACCCTACAGATATGTCACAAAGCCGGGATCCAGAAAGAAGATATTCATTTCACAACTTAATTTCTGTAAAAAGGATCAATTTTGTTGTCAGTTTGGCTGATTATGTTATTATGAATCACCTTCAACTGAATTATATGTTTTGGGCGAAATTAATATAAATTGAAGTTTGCCATTCTGTTGTAATTCATGGATGTCTCTTGAAGGTGTCTGTTCAGGGATGGCTAGTTTATTTCTCTCTCCATACAGGAATTAAGTTTGTTAAGAAGATAAATCTATTTTGTAAGTTGAATCTTGTTATTCCTCATTTGTTCTCCTAGCATGCCATTTTGTGTATGAAAATGATGAGCATTTCTCATCCCACCAAACATAGAATCTCCTAAAAAACTTAAATAATTTCAAAACATGACAGAAATTCCGTCAGAATTTTGTCTCAACATCACGCGATGTATTTTCAAGATGTATGAAATGTTCTTGTTAATTGGAATTCTGATGTGTTATACTTGCAATTAAAGGAAAGAAATTAGTGTTGATGTTACCATTCTTAATGGTCTTTTACCACAATCTATTTTAGAAAACGTTTATGACTACACTGTTAGAAATGACATAAATTTCAGATTTTTTATTTCTATCGACTTTCTTCATTGTACCAATGTAGTTTAGATATTACATATTCAGCAATTCATATTCGGATGCAAATTTGGCATTGTTAATAGAGAAATGTTGTATGTAACTGGTACTAATATCTTATTTAAGGAGCATTTAATCTGAAAAAGGGACACGTAATACAGCTGACCCTTTTGCATCAAGAGTTTGCACCAAAATGTTCTCTTACTATTGTGCACTGCTTTGAACTATTTGATATTTGATGTTAATTGTTAATTTATACAAATGTTTATGTGATTATTAATGCATTTTTTTCCCTCTTAAACTGCCTGCTTGTGTCAAGTATGTAATTTTGATTTCCCATTTAGTAAATGCTTAACATCGAAATAAATGTGGAAGCTATTGGTGTACAATTAATTTACACCAAATAGCACCTGCTTTATGGATTATGAATAGTCCTGTATCAAGTCTTAGTTAATGTGAAATGTAGTAAGTAGTATTTGATTAAGACATTAGTCACAAATATATTTGCCTTTCTAAGTATTGTAACTTGTAAACAGATAAAGCATCAACGTAATAACTTATGTGTTACAAACAAACTTTGCTTATATTTGATTCCTAGGAAATAGATTACAAGACAGATTTTCATTAAAGCATTGTTTTTGTATGTTAAATGGATTGGAATTGGAAATATCAGAAGTGAAAGGAATGGCTGCATTTTTTGCTATGTTGTCGCATGTTACTGACATTAATTACTTGTCAAAGTAACCAGGAATTAAGACCAGAATGGACTTTATCAGCCTTTTAGATTTTAAATTTAAACTAATAATTTCTAAATTTCCTGCTGAAGATCAATGCATTTGTGTTTAAGTTTTTGTTTTAACAAAGCCATCCTGTCTCATATAAATGTTAGTCCAACTACCAGTGTATGTTGTTTTTTGTAATGTATTTAACCACTTAATCACGTTCTGTTGGAACATGCTGCTGTAAAGTACACGCCTACAAGTAGTAATGAATTGGCAGTAAAGGTTTGTAGCAATAAGAAATTAGGATCAACTTTGTAATGCTATAAATCTCAAGGAATTTAGCCTTTAAATTTGTTGTAAATTATAACGAGAACATGGCCGATGAACAAAGTACAAAGTTATGCTTTGATTATGTTGGGTAAATTAACCAAATTAGATTAAGAGCAGCTTATGTAATGGCGTATAAAGTAAAATTGATTAGTAACCAAATCTACTTGTCATAAACAGTCTCCATTACAATTATGAGTTTCTAAATGATTTCCGGGAAAAATTCATGTGTCAGAAAACGGCTGATGATTGCTATAATCGGCGGATATCAAAGAATTAACAAACTGGTTATTGTTGAATTATGTGCCTGCTGGATACTGATTCTGTTACACCATTAATCCTGTGATTGAATATCTAGGAAGAAAAAATCTTGGAAGAACAAATTTTCTGTGTATCAGTTTGTATATTAAATAAACATTTACAACTGAATTTCATGGATGTAGTTTCACAGACTAAAAATTATCGGGATATGAAGCATTGGTTAATAATGGTCTTTCTTAACTCTGTACATTTATCAATTATTTTTTGTCTGAAAAATGTAACACAGTCCTCGTGGACTGGTGAACTTGAAGAGTTTCTACATGAGATTGTTTAAAATCATGTTATACCACTAAATACTTAGTGCAAAAATTACTGTGTTTTAAGTAATTTCTCTTGTGATATTCTTTTGTTTTTTATTGTTTATTTTATTCTAATTTATTTTTTTTATTATTTATGCCTTTGAAGATGTAATACATTGTGTAAGGAGAACACGTGTAAAATTGCTTGATTTTGTTTGTTGTAACTATTTTTATACAGTGCCCTTTATCCGGGCTTCACTGAGCTGCCCTTGTTCCATTCTTCTGTATTTCTCTTTATTTTGGTTTCAGTGCAATATATATTAATAGTGTTCTTTTTTTGAATTTAAATATCACGATTATGTTTATCAATGGACACTGCAAAATCTGTTATACTGATTAATGATGAGGGGTACAAGTGAGTCATTCACCCCTGGAAACATTATCTTTAAAAATATATCTGCGGTTGACATTAAAATTGTGCAAGCCAACTTAAATGTCAATAAACTAATCGTATGCCCTGATTTTAATTATATGTTAATTTAGTTACCTGAATGACAAAATTGATCCTGCATTGAACATTATCATATAAATAGTATTTATTCTTTAATCAGACTGATTCATAGATAGCTGTTAAAATGGCCACCAGTTTGTGAATACATTAACATCTACATTAACAATCAATTAGTAAAATCATGCTGACACAAATTTCAAATTTATCATTCACCTGTGTAGCAACCCTGATTGTCGAGAAGTTTAGCAAATTATACATCAAAGTCACTCAGGGCTTATCTGATATATTGGATGATTACAATTCATAAATTTCGCTGATTTCTGATATTATATTGCAGAATAGGTTTATTTCAACCGATAATAATTCTATTTCTGTTGAGATATCAGAGATTGTCCCAAATAAATCTCCATTCAAAGAAGATTAGTCTTTCTTTTAACATAAATACCTTCTTGATCCTAAACATTGTGATTTATTTATTCTTTCCTCTTAAACATTTATTCAAACTCAGTATAATTCTTCATTTCAAAGCCGGGATACCTTTATAATTTGAATGCATTTATTTTACTTCATACAAATTCTTTCATCTGATGTTGGCATCAAACAAGGCTGTTGTCATTTGCTCCATCATTCTTGCAATGACAATTATAGGATGTGGATGGATGGGAAATTAAAAAGAAGTCAAAATGTCTTACAACAATTATTTGAAGTATTTTATTTATTGCTGCAGTGATATATCTAATTCTAATGATAAAGTTATTATAAATAACATTTGTGAAAAAATGCAGCACTAAATGCTCTCCATAAGTCAAGCTTGTCTACAATTAGTCTCAATTTGTTTTTTTTTATGTCTGAGAATTCACTGTACATAAGCCATTAGCATTATCATCAAAAGTTCCTTGGTATAGGTTTTCACATGAACTGAGTAGAAATAAGAACAGATTCCGTAGAAACCCCTGCGAAACACAGTTCTTATGATTAAGAACTGTTCATGAATTGTTCTAGAACATTAAGAACAGTTCAAGATCTGCTCTTGATGGTTGTTCAAGAACATTTGTACCTGAACTACTCAAGAACACAGTTTAAGGACAGTTCTTGAATTTTCTAAGAACTCATAAAGTTCTTAATTTATCCTTGAAGTGTTCCTTGAACATTTTAGGAATCGTTCATGAAAATTGATGTTCCTAAAATATCCCACAACTGTTCTTAAATTATATTTAGAACAATTTAAGAGAAGTTCAAGAACATTTCAATTCCTTAAATGTTCTGCTGTTGGTCTTGAATTCATTTTAGAACAATTTATGAACAGTACAGGATTTCTGATGTTCTAGAAATGTTCTACAGTGTTCTAAAATTTATCTAAGTTATTAATAAAAAGACGAATATACCAGTAAATAATAATACAAGTTCAATATCAGTTAAAACATTAATTGATATTTTTTACGATTATCCTTAGGCCAAAAGGTCTTATGGTTTACAGAGATTCCCCTGTGAAATGTGGCCATGGTCAGCCATGGTCAAACCTGGAAAAGACTCAAAATGTACAAGGTTGACCATGGCTTACCATGGTTCATCATGCTTTTATGTAACAGGCCATGGTAAAAAAATCATCAGCCTAGGTTTAGATTTAAACCATGGTCAACCATGATTGATCTGTAATGACCATGCATGGTCAAAAGAAACAAACCATGGTCAGAAATCAGTAAAGTTCCACATGACAAATTAAACTATAGCTGATCATGGTCTGACCTATTTTATATTATGTATAAAAATTCAACATTTAGGTCATAACTTAATATTGATAAGAACTTATTGTACTTAAATTTCTACATTTGTTGTCATAATAGACCCACAAATTTTATTTGAAAACTTATATTAAGAGACTTTTATTAATTAATTTGCACCGATTCTAATTTAATAAGATAAATGTATTGTAAAAGTAAAGAAAACACGGAATCAACAGCTAAAACTTGCTTAGAAAACTCACGTGTTTACTTCGTAGTGAGATGCGAAAATGTTTGAGTACGAAAACGAGGTGCGAAAATGCTCGAGTACGAAAACGACAACGCTATCGGCAAACTTTTGTTTACATCGTGGTGTAGTACAAAAATGCTTGATTACGAAATCGCTACTGATATATTACTTTATTATGTACTGTATTCAAACATTCTGGGAATAGATTAGACTAGTTTTATGTTACTTCAGTAATTAAATGATTTAGACTGCCTATTCAAATGTTGGGGTTCGATTGGGAACATAAAGGCAAACGTCTGGATGATGCAGACTTTTCAAATACAAAATGGGGATGCCGTGATCAACGGAATTTACAGTGAGTTAATTTTCCATTATAAATTCATTTTTCTCTTTTGAATTAGACCTTTGCGTACTACTTTTTGTAATATTTCTTGAATAAACGTTTACACTGTACGATTTTAACTGTACAACGCAATATTGCCAACTTGTTGAACTGTTTTAAAGTCGCGAATACAGGTGACATTAATTGTACGTTGCAGTTAATATAAAAGCGCAAAATGTTACTACCGTACTATTTGATTACAATTTCTTATAGATAATCTAACGTTACAAGTCCTTAAGTGAAAATTCACTTGAACACATTTGTCAATTTCAGAGGAGAAATGTCCTAAGAACTGAAATGTTCATAGATTAGATGGTAACAGTGGCCCTAAGAGTTCAAAATTATTCGAACAATATAGAAAATGGATAAGAACCAGTCAGACTTACTATGTGGTAGATTGTTGGAATGCACCAAATGAAACTAAATGAAAGGAATAAATGAGTGCTCACCAAGAGTGAACTTCTTAACTTAACTGGGGATGAGAAAATTCCTGTCTTCTGGCGAAGTTGGTGGCTATATTCAGCTAGTGTCAACCCGTAACTGCTGACATATTCAGGAAGTGTGACACAAATAAGAAACTGACCAGGAATATTTCTTGTTTATTGGAACTGCTCTAAAGATCTTTGATTAGCTAATAGTTTCCATTTATAGTCAATGCTTTTTTCTTGTTGTTGTTGTTTGATAATGGTAAATCAATTTCAACCTAAACTTGATTACAATTATGTTGTTTAAATAAGTTATTAGATCACATTCTTAAATACATTAGTGTTGTATCTAGCATGGAATAGTGGGGCGGGCTGCCATGCGCTTTTTAACAATCCCATGTTGCCCTAATCACTGCCACCTAAGTCTGAATATGCAAATGGATTTTCTACTAATAAATCCGTGCAGTAATTCAGTTAATTTTCCACTTTTTTAGATTACTTAACCTGCATTATAAGCTTTAATAAAACCATTTACCTAGCTGCATGTACATTATTTATGATGAGAAACAAAACCAGACTTTATAGATTTTATCAAACTTTGATTCAAAGCACACACTGCCCACATCGGCATTTAGTGCCCTGCCCAGTATCTTGTGTGCCCTGCCCTTTTTCAGCCTAGATACAACACTATACATGTGAAATTTGTGCATATCAATGTATGCTTAGCATTATAATTCTCTTTAGAGGCAATTTGTTAACAGTAAAGTCTATTTTGTTGACAGCAATTTTGTTTTGATGCTTTCATTAGGAAGACAATACATTCTGAGGACTTACTCGGCTATTACTAGTATGGAAGATCTTTCTTGTTTTCATTGTATTGTGTATATATGCTATCCATAATTGTTATGTAAATATTTTTAATACATGATTTATACATCATTTATGTACCAAATATGCTTTTAAAGTTCATATTTATGTATATTAATATCCTCAATAGTCCAAAGATAGATGTTCACATTAAAAAGAATTTTTGAACTTTTATTTATTGTTCTTGAAATTTTCATTGGGGAAGTATATATGGCGATTTTTTTATGATTTTTCATTTAAATGTTAATGTTAAATGTCAAAAAATGTTAAATGATACAGAACTTTCCTTTGACTGTAAGAACTACATGTATTGTTCTGGAATAGTTCCTGAGTAGTTCCTGAACTTGTGTTCAATAAATGATGTTGAATTGTACAAGAACATTTTAGGAAATGTTAAATGAAACAGAACCTTTTTTGAACTGTTTAAGATTTACTGTACTGGAACAGTTCCTGAGTAGTTCTTGAACTTGTGTTCAAGAAACGTTCTTAAATTGTACAAGAACATTTTAAGAAATGTTAAGTGAAACAGAACTTTTTCTGAACTGTTTAAGAATTACTGTACTGGAACAGTTCCTGAGTAGTTCTTGAACTTGTGTTCAAGAAATGTTCTTAAATTGTACAAGAACATTTTAAGAAATGTTAAATGAAACAGAACTTTTTCTGAACTGTTTAAGAATTACCGTACTGGAACAGTTCCTGAGTAGTTCTGGAGCTTTTTAAGAACACTTGTTCCAGAACTGTTCTTGAAATAAAGTTCAAGAACATTTCTTGAACTTCCTTCAAGAACAGTTAAAGAACATTATGTTCTTAAAGATTTGTTTCACTTAACATTTCTTAAAATGTACCTGAACTGTTCTGGTAATGTTCAGGGGCAGTTCATGTGCTTTTGTACCTGAACAATCCTAGAATATTTCTTGAACTGTTCATGAAAATTTCGCAGGGGAATGCCATGTGCCGGCAATTTGAAGTCTGCCGTGAATATCTGCAAAGCAACTAAAGCAACCAACACCAACTGTCAACAAACAACATAGACAACACAGAACACCAGTCAGTGCACCAAACATGAATATGTGTACCATAAATGCTTCAGGTCTCTTTGCAGGTTTCTCAGTTTATTTGTCTTCAATACCAAATAAGTCACTGAAATCAAATCTTTGGGATTTTACCTTATTACTAAAAGGTCTGGTTGTCACGATGAAGTCATTTTTTTACTGTAGGCTGTATTAACATCCATTCTGCAACAACCACTACCGTTACACTATTGTCCTGTATTTATAAGTCTCACCATTACTATGACGATGTTTCTTTGAGTTTTCACACTCATTGATATATTACCTTATATATTGTAGACATATTGAAAAGTTAACACATTTTGTATAAATGGTCTGGATGTCTCTGTAATTTTGTTAAACAATACAGCACATTGATTTATGGGCGTAATTTTAAGTTCTTCAAAGTCCCAGTTGGTTAATGATATTGATGGTTCAGTAATGCTGACTATAATCTCTGATACTGGTTATTTACATTTTAAGACATTTTGTGAGAATTGTCTCTTCTTTCAATAATATTTATCAAAATAATTGAAATATTATGCAGTTTCTTGATGGGTTCATTTTAATCTTGATGAATTTGTTCAAACTCAGCGTAAATATGAAATTGACATAGAAAAATCACATGGTGTTTAATAAACTTGTTCTTACATAAAAAATGCTTATCAGACTTCATCTTTCAAAGCCTAAATGCAAGGATTTTTGTGAGCAGAAAAAATCCTGCATCTTGCATATTGCTGATAAAAAAAATAAGAATACAACAACTGGATGTCTCAGCTAGAAATGTATGACTCTTAAGCAAAAATCTCTTCATAGTTGCAGCATTATAAGAAACTTGTCTTGCCTTGATGTAAACCATCAGCTTCATCAGTTATTTACAACATTTACTTCATATTCCACCTGTAATTTTTGTTCATTTTTCGATGATTTATCAACTTACTGATTTTTATCTTAATGACTTTGTTTTACTTTGTTATACAAGTTTTATACAATGTAATTAGCCGAGCTATGTAACTGATAGATTGAGATTTATTTTTTTAGATTGTAAGGGTTTCTTTGACATACTATATATAATTAAGTTAATGTACAACATATTATATAATAAGCCATAAATATTAGATCCTCCAATGAGTCATTTATGGCATGCATATATCAATTTGCTCTGTTTTGTCTTCTCTAGATTTTTTCTCTTTCTTTACCTATTTGCTCTTCAACATGTTTTTGGATGCCCGTGATGTTATTCCATGAGCAATATCTGTTTGTATAGTTTGGGAGCATCTGAATAAATGATACTTCAAAATGAGAGTCGCTGTGTCCTAAACTTGAAAAACTCCCTTTTTTAGACAAAAATGATTCATTGACTTTAAATTGTGCAAGGACTTCTAGTATCTACTGTTGTGTAATTGTCCCTTCTTTACCATTGGAATTTATTTTATTTTATATAATATAAAATTCTAAATTTAGCTTCATTCTAAGGTTGTCTCTCCCAGTCTTTAAGCATCTTTTAAGGTTTAATCTTCGTGGGAATGCCACATGTACTGATGCTGTAATCTCATATCAAGTGATGAACATTTATAATGACAAACATCTATTCACTGGTTTTCACTGTATATTTAGTTTGTCATAAAGTTACTCTTGCCCACCAGGGAACCAACTATATGGCTTTTAATGCATATCAATTTGCTCTGTGTTCATTCATCAAACGTAAGTCATTTAATCATCTTTACAATATTTTCTATTTTCAGTTCTCACCATTGATCCAGGACACTGTACTGAAGGGAACATTTAATGCCACCCTCAACAACCCTATAACACCACAGATAGAATCAGTTCACAATGCTGGCACTGCAAAACATGCTTTCTTGTTGGGAGTATGAGATTTCCTATTCATGCAAACTTTTATAAAAATTTACATCATAATATATTTTATGTCTCAAAACAAATTTTCTGGAATATGGTGAAAATGTGGAAATAAAAATCTTCATGAACTCAGCTGGAATTTTCTCCGGTGTAAATTACTTGACACTGATGAAAAGCAAGATTGTGGTATCTGATCTGTTTTGTCTAACTTTAAATTTGATCTATTTTTTAACCAAATCATTTATGGGGTTAAGTGGTTTGTTTAAGCTTAGAGACATAGTTTGAAAATGTCTATGTCATTTAATGGGGAAAAAATCTAATTGTAACTGTGTATATTAAACATCGTTCATAAAAATACAAATTAGTGAGTGATAGTTACAGCGTTTTGACATGATAAAAATGATATCTTGTTTTCCGGCCTTTTTTGTTAATAGAACTTAACTGACATGACAAAACTATCTTTGTTTGTCTTGTTCCAATCAGATTTATTTCAAGTTGGACAATGACATTACTATTACGATAGGCAAAGATTTTTTAATGCGTTGTAACTGTCATCCATACTCATGATGTTTAGTGTTTTAAAGAAAGAAATTATTTGCGTGCTTTGTGTGTCTGTCCCCCAGAATGCTCTCATTACTCCGAGTTCAGATGAATTGCAAACTCTATTAAATGTCATACAAGTCAGACATTCTATCAATTTACTCTTGAAATCAACCTGACGCCATGTGTTTCAAGTCAAAAGCTATTTATCCATGTTTTCAATAAGAAATTAATGTTTACTGAATTGATGTTAATTGTTTTAAAATATTAATGACAGAAACATTGCTGCTAAATGCATAAAAACATACTTGTAAAGATTATGTTACTCATGAAGACAATTGACAATGTCTATGAAACACTGTGTGACATGCTAAGTTGAATTGACCAAATTGATTCAAGCAATCTATTACTGCTTGAATTAGTTTCATTTAAATGAAAATTCATTTTTCACAAATGACATGAATATTATTTTAGTATTTATTATATTTTTATGCACCCAGGATATGATAGTGTACTTATATTGATGTTGTCCAGACACGTATGTTATTTTTAATGTTGATGAAGTCAACCTCGGTTTGTTTCAGGTTTTATCGTTTCAACTTTTTATATTCCGTACATTATACGTAATGAATGTTCTGAAATGCATTAACGTTGAAAGGGGATTATTGGACTATCTGCTGTAAACATCTTTTGTAAACATTTTAATAACTTTGCACTGTTTATCGTTTTGTGCTGCTTTTTAATGTGATATTTTAACACTGGTTTTACCGTAACTTAAACATCATTCCATGAATACTGCTGTTTTAATGTGATTGTATTTTTTTTACATATTATGTCTATTCATGCAGTACGTTTGTACAATACCGTCCATTTATTGTGACATATTGTCATTGCAGCTTGTTAAAATGACCCATATACTGCTGTTTTAACTGTTGAAGTAACTGTGATATTGATAAAATGTTTTTATTTTATTTGTATGTAATATGTATACATGTATATGTTTTTTTATATTTTTAAAAAGAAAGCATTATGTATTTGTACTTGTTAATTTTGACACTTAGTCTTGTCGAGTACTTGACAGAAATGTTGTTGATTGGTTGATGTAAGGATGAATTATGGGTAACTCTCATCATGCTCTTATTAATGATTGTTTGGCTCTTTTCATTGTCTAGAAGGTAATTGTGTTTGATCTACTGGTTATCAAGCAAAAAATATTGCAGGTATGTTGTTGCAATAATCGTGGCTAAAATGCATTATGACCGTATTGGGTCCAGCTGAATAATATTTTTGTGAATATTTATTAGATGCTCAGATTATTTTGTTCTCTATTGTATTAGTAATGAAGTACAACATACATGTATATGTATTATTATACCTTCTGAGGATGTGATATGCCAATGTTTTGTTTGCTATTTTACATTGTATACCTGTCTGTCTCCTCAGAGAAGCATTATCAATAATAAATTTTGCACATACGGTATTGGTTTTGTTTTAATTGACGTATATGGCCTATTTTTAAGACAAGAAACAGATGTCTGAAACTTTAATATACTGTCAAAATTGCTTTCCGAGCTGTGCATGACTTTCCAATATCTATCATAGACAATGCATCTGGGATTACCAATAATGCAAATGCTTTGCTTTGCAAGTGCTTCATAATTTCAATATTGTTTGAACAATTGTTTTGTAAGAAAATGTCAGCCGAGTAATGGGCAAAACAAACATGATTAGTTGAGCATATGTGGATGTAGAAGAATATATTAGATCATTAAAATAATTGATAACCAATACTACGAAGTCAGGCATGAATATAGTAAACAAACTATTTCTATATGAGGATATTGACATTTGAACAGGATGATACAAACTCACAATAATGGAGCAGGATATATCCTACATGACATTAAAGAACATGTTTTATTCCTTCATGAATAGGACGAAATATAGTTAAACAAACTGCATTTCTATTGATGAACAATTTGCGATTCTATGGGACAAACTATCTAGGTGAAGATATTCCTTACAAAACAATCTTGAAAATGATTGTTTCCTGTGTTAAAATCACTAAATAAGTTGCACCCTCCAGAGGCCTGTATTATGTCTTCCATTTTTTGTACGTTTCTTATTGTTAGGTGGTGTAAGGTTACTGGGTTTTCGGAAAGATGGGATTTTTCTGTACATGTTTTTCCTAAGAATCCCTGTCTTGTCAATATTCAAAATGTCTGCTAGAGCAAACGTTTCTGAATGTTATGTGATTTGAATGCAGGAACTGGGACAGGAAGAATGTGCTCACATTATACCAGTCAAGTATGTTAATTGTGTAACGAAAAATTAACTTGTCGTTTATTAAATAATTTGATAAAGTATTTCGAGTTTTATTTTGGCCAGGGGGGGGGGGGGGGGTGAAATTATATTATTAGATAGGAACAAATACAGAGGTAGTTTATTTGTGAACAAATATTTTTATCTATTGTAGTTAAGAATTACTATTAAATATTCTCCAAGATTACAAAATAAAAATAGGTTTATCAAGCAATCCGTTCGACGACAATATTTCTTAAATGTCCGAAGAAAATTAACTACATAGATATATAAATATCTGAATACTAAATAGATGAATCATTGTCAATATTGTAAAATGCTTAATCTTAACGAAGGTTAATGTATAATAACAACTACCGTAGAAATCAATATTTACATTTTTTCTGTGTACAATAGACCAAAAGATGGCGTCTCAACGGGCCAGTGTCAAAGTATCGAATCCCCCCGATTCCTTAGTGACTTTTTCTCTTGAAACGCCGCTCCACACAACTTTTGTATGACGCGGCATGCCTAATCCAATCAACAACCAGTATTCCCCTAAATGACCTGTGCGAGCCAATTAACATAGTGGGTGTAATGTGATCATTCCGACCAAAATGTAGTCCGTGTATGAATCCGTCCTGAACCGATTTACTGGGATTTCCACCATACCTTTATGTTGCACTTTGCGTTGCTCATTTATAAAGTCAGGTATTAAAATGGTGTTTGCTTGTTATCATCTGAGCAAAATGAGTTAATTCAACTATATGGTGAGTGAAAAACATGTTAGTTCAATAATATAAAACGATCGTGGCATGTCGCACGAGTTTAAATGGAATTGTCACCTATTTCTGCGACACAAATACAACAGGTAAATGTGAGGTCACCTCATTTGACATACAATCATGTTGCGACGCATATTTTGTTGTTTTTTTTCTTTTGCTTAAATTCTACGTTCATTTAGAATTGAAGTTATCATTTATAAACATACACATATGTATAAAACAGAAAAAGAGAATATAACATGAATTATTCATGGTGAATGGTTTTATAGTTAATGCTTCTCGAAGGTACCTTTCATTACAATAGTACAACCAGACTGTACAAAGAACTAGATTAGTTTACCAATGATTGGTTATACCTGAGAATTAAAACGACAAAACTTGGAATGAAGGAGTTACATTTGTGTACAATGTACTATGATGGGTGTCCCAGAATTATGTGGACTTTTGTCGTAACTTGAAAATGGTAAATGATAATGACAAGAAATTTACTGGCAGTTGGAAACACATTTACTTAAAAAGGGGCACACAACGTCTGTAGTTTACACAAACTAGTGTAGAAATGACAGTGCTTCGAAGTACTCAAGTGTACTGTATGTGAGGTAGGTTGTCGTAACGTTACGTCGGTAATGAATAGCCTACCCTTATTGTTTATTGTTACTGTTCATATTTTCTTTAATGTAGTCACCATTACATATCAATCTTAAACAGAGTGGCCAGTAATGATGTCCTGTGTTTATCTTGAGACTAAACGTAATGTATCACCACCACCGAGACATGAATAATGGAGTTTCATAAATGTCTGACATTAAAGGTTATCATTATAAGCAATAAAATACTAAATATACGATAAATGGGTTTAATCTATAGCATCAAATTAAGCACAATGATAACTAATTAGAATTCCAAATATTTGTTCATTTCAACTTGATCAATTTCGAACGCTTAACAGAGGATTCCTTTTGATTTCCAATGATACGACAGATAGATAAATAGCAGTAAATAAATGATTGGGTCTAGGGGACGAATCGATGTATCAATACTGTGGAAATTTGCCTTGGGAAATGTCATAGTAATTACGAAATTCAATGCTTGAATGCCAGTGATAGTCTGGTTCTCTCCATTACGAAACTGAAACATTCTTATTGTATTCAGACGCAATGCATTTTCTAATATCTATTGTGAAAATAATGTGTATGGATGGTGGTAAAACAATGGTGATCCTAGCAAATTTGGCAGATGATTGAGAATACACCAAAGAAAATACAACAACCTAACATGTCAATTCAGATTTACCCATTGTATAATACGAGCTGTTGGAAGTAGTATATCTTTATTAAAGTCCCATCAATGTTTACAATACTTTTATACACAATTTGCAGATAATAGATATTACATATTGCCACTCGAATTATGAGTTATGAGAGACTATAGAAGTTTAGAATCATTATAAAATATTACACAATTCATTAATAAAATGTACGCTGAAATATACAAATAAATGTTATCGTTTTACTCATTAACAGTAAGTGTTTTTGTAGAATATTGTGATCGTTGGATGTGCTGTTACCTTGAGTGCAAGCATTCCTTGGTGAAACAATTCATCAAGGTAAACAAAAATATCGGTGTAATCTTTCATAGCGTCGTCTTCCACTATATAAAACATTTTTGAAATCTCCGGCATTAAACTATTCTCGTATTGAGGATTTATTTGACAGTGTTCGTGGGCACAACAATTACATCCTTTTGTCATACATATTTATGACCATTTATTTGAATATCAGAAAGAATTTTTTGATTTGTTGTCGCTTCCAGTTGAGATACCCAGTGTTAGGATTATGTTTTATCGCGCAATCACCTTGTTATCCATCTTTATACTACCGCGTAATAATATCTGCATTATGGCGGGGGTTAGGATATCGTCTCTTGTCCCGCTGCGTGGTAAACGGATAATTTTAATGTTAACACATAACAAGATTGTCTTCAAGTCTGTTTATAAACATAATTAATGTAGTTAGTCAACTTTTTAGTAATTTTGCTTTGTCGAATTTTCGAAAATCCCCACGTTCTGTCGCCGACTATAGATTGCTGTCCAGTAAATAACGCCTCATGAGATGTCAACTTGCAAACATGGAAATTGAGTCGTCTGGCATGAACAATCGTTATCCGTAATAGAATTTGATATGTCGCGTGTCACAGGTTTGTTTTACGAACGGAGTTTAGTTCACATTCCACAATGGTTATTTTTTAGGCGTCTAATATGAGATTTCAAAATGTCTCTTAAAAACTGTTAATTGTTATGGAACGGAATATAAATGGTTAAAGTTGTACATGGGTGACTGCACACGTGCTTATCGCGTCACTTGCTGTGTTTGCTGTCCATTTATTTTCATCCGAGTGTTAGAACCTACACATAAGTTTTGATATACGTTTGTATTTTTTCAATAAAAAAATCTGCTGGTATTATCTCGTAGTAAAAAGTACCTGGTATCTTTATTAGTGAAGTTACCACTTCCTGCTATTATTTTGCATGAGTCTGTACTTGAGTCATGCTTTGGTGCAATTTGTATTGAATTCAGAAGGATTGAACAATCCTTGTGTTATAATTCCTCATTTATAAGACCCAAGTATTGGTGTATCTGCTTTCAAGAAGAAATGGGTTGACCTGTAGGGCGATACCAAACTATAAAATAACAGTGAGCAGTAATCTTGTCTCCTGCTAACCGTTATAATTTGGTGAATGTCATTTCTTTCATATAATTACAGAATTCAACACTACTGTCATAGCGGAACCAGATAAGATCACAGATTATATATAATTATGGAATTAGTGACTGTCACCTTAAAGTGGAATGTTAATTTTCTTCGTGAATGGAATATTACCATTCACAACCCCTAACGTTCCCGTGGTGTCGTCATATTCGATCGCCGATAAGATCTCTGAAATACGGGTTTATAATTGGAGACGATTTACGCGCGATGTACCCTTGTAGTCGACTGCTCCTATCTCATTTTCACGACAATTTCGAAATAAATGATAAATCTGGTTCCAGTATTATTCAGATCAGGGATTTTCGATCGAATGTCTCATAAGAACTGAATGTTTAATTATTTATGTTGATTCATCAATCATATAGCTGATTTTTTTTCAATCCCATTTTCATCTGTCAGAAATAATGATAATTTACGCCACAATTTCAATCATCTAGGCGATATTCGATCATCATTTCGTAAGCAAAACACATTTATGACTGGAGGTACATATATTCATGCATATCGTCAGAATGATGAATCTTGAGTCTTGGGATTTTCTTGAAAAAAAAATGATTATAATTTTGTCCGAAAAAATCATTTCCTGAATTCTGTTTACTTGAAGAAATGTGAGTTTGTTTATTGATGGTTTTTTTTGGTCTAAAGTTTAATTGAAATTCTAAAGGTTAACCTTTTAAAGCAACTTATTACAGCGCATGGTGTGGTGTAAATAATATTTAGATTCGATGCACAATAGGCAATGTTTGTGATCTTTTACAGACAAACATTTAATCGAAATAACTCGGTTGGTGTAATTCTTTAGTTCCAATACCAGCATAATCGTTAGATGTTTGAGAAATTGCGAATGGTCTGCTAGAATAATGCTTGTTTATCAATGTTCATATTGACTTGGAATACAGACCCCTTAAAATTTACATAAGTGGACCCTGAAGTGTAATTAACGACATTTCGCTGATGACATTAGTCTGAAATGCATCCTAGGAGAACGGTTCCACCACAAACAGTATAATTTACCAGTCTTCGTTTCTTCCAAACGCATGCAATATCTAAAATTCCTCAAAACTGAATCATTGTCTTTATGTTCTTTTAAGATATGCGACCATCAATAAAATCAAATAATGTTAATAGAAATATTATCAAATGTGACGACTTTTTTACGTTGTACTGTAGTTATAAACAAAGTGTATGCAGGATATTTGGCGCTCCTGAGCTTATAAATGTTACGCTGGCACATTCCGTTACAAGATAAAAAGTATCGGCTGCAAACAAGCATGTCAACTAAATCGTGTTTTAGAAAATAGTTTCATAATTTATTGTACGATATTCTGTCACGGTATTAGCCGTTTCAGATCTCGACCGGAAGCTGTAGTTATATTTTATGCACATTTTTCACAGCAGCAGACGACTCTCTATCAAGCAGACGACAAGCTTATCTGACCCTGACAGACGACCAAATCTATCAAGATTCATTTTCTACTAGTATATCATTTATATGAGCGATAGAATGAATTAATTATTATAACATTTGGTATGTATTTTCTAATCTATTTAAACTTAAGCAATAGAAAAGTCAGAGAAAATTCCGTATTAAAAAACTTAACCCTAACGCAAACAAAACTCGTCTGCGTACCAAAGTTAATTATGCATTCAGTTATAGATGTTGTAGACGAACTGTTACAGTGTTCATGTATTTTCCACACAAATTTTAGACTACTTGAATATAAATATCATTTATATCAACCAAGAGGTACAGCGATACATTCCGTCCAATCTCATATTCACAGATATCAGTAAATGAAATAGTCCTGGTGAAAAAAAAACAAGCAGACAAGACTTAACAAATGTTTAAGATATCCAACAGAATCAGACAAGCAACTAATGTCACAGAGCCAACATGTTTATTTCTTCTGTTTGCTTGTATAATTTATCAATGTAGTGTTGCCTAGTTGGGAATATACAAGAAGAACACTTTACGCGTACCAATATTTGATACGATGGTTTATTGATATAAAATAGTGACACAGTAAAAGGAACAACCCGTGGATTAATTTGTATGAGCACCCGACAAACAGTCAAATAAAACCAACATATATCCCTCAATAACAATTATCTCTCCATGTATAGTTTCAACTAAACGGTTCAATTTCATTTGAAAGTCGCTAGTATTATTCCCAGACTTACTGCTTATATCACTTGTCTTCAATGATGTATGCCTTTTGTTTTAAATAGGAAATATTTGCTTCTTTCAATGGAACTGCTTTAATCTCACCAAAAATAATTACTTCAATTTGATCCCGTACACTTTCCTCAGACACACCGCTTCTAGTGTTCTATTTTTGAATATATTTTACAGTTCATTTAAATTCTGTTATACGTTTAGAAAATTTCGGATCTCGGAACCTAATGACCTGCAGATATTTCAGTCCTCGTCTATTTATTAGAAAATACATTTTTTGCAATGTTTGCAATCAGGAGATATCTAAACAAGCTGCAAAAAGCAAGATTTTCCTCCGGATAACAGGTTGGAAACATTTGTAGATAATATACATATACATATAAATCAAATTATATGGATTGAAAATGTCTTGAATGAAACTTGGTTTAATTCCTGTCATGGTGGTCTTCAACGCAAGTTGTGGATCTTCATCTCAGCCGCTATACAAACAGACAACAAGGCGTTCCTCGAATCAAATTTCATTAGAAATCCCTGCTAGGAAAACGATTTAATTCAATAATCGTAGCCGATGTTCTAACTGGCGAGCACTTGTTACCAATTATGACAGACTGATAAGTTTAAACCTGACTTCTGACTTACTGCCTCATTACATCACTGAGTTAACCTGCCAGCTTGTATTATTAAAGTTCCAAACTACTTGTTTTTATATGTTTGCATCGTGATTTTACGATATTGGTTGAAGATTTGTTGAAGTTAATGTCCTTGAAAGTGAGTTTAGCGTGGATTATGGTGCGTTTTTTCTATCTATCAAAAGTCGATCATGAATACCCTGCTAGTCGAATTGAACACGCGATGATATGATGGTCTTGGTGTTGGTGCTGGAATCGAGTTTGTTCATGATGATGGTGACAACGATAAAGTAAATGATGAAATTGACATTTGTGGTGTCCGTAATAAAGATTATGTCGTTGACGCAGAAGATGATGAATGATCCGTGAGTTTGTGATGTAACATAAACGTGATCCTAAAAACTCCTGTTCTTGGATGATTCTCATATAAAGTAGAGTACAAAAATATAATTGAAATTTCACGACAGCCGTCCAGACATCATAATACTTTAACCATACGCAAATAATATTGTTTAAGATTTTCAGATACTCTGGTAACACTTGTGTACCTGATAAAGCTGTTCACGATGAGATGTAATCATTATATGAAGAAACATATATATTATCTTGTCATGCAGCGTGTCTAATCAACCAGTCAAGACAGGAGCATGTTCTTGCTGATAAACAAAATCTTCACCATCGACAGCTAGTCTCGAGAGACCGATGCACAAACGGAAATGCGCCTTGAACGCTGGATTATAAATTTTATGATTGTATCAGAATTGACGCGTTTTTGACGACATCTAAACTGACATGTTTTACCTGATAATTAGAGTCAATTTTTACATTTAACAAACAGACGGTTGAATTCTATACTTGTTTAATGATTGCCGTCTGTAAGAAGAAGGGAGGATTGGATGTGGTTATGAAATTACAATGATAACACCGCCACACCCATGGCAGACGCGAACGCATATCACCGGTAATATTGTCGAATATTCATTGTCGACAGCGTATATAAAAATAATTACTCGTATAATTTATTACCATAATGAGATGTATGGGATTATCGAGTACATAGATTAACGCATCATTCAAACTGACGGTTGTTGGTCTATTTGAAACGGATAAAGTCGATACATATCCGTGATCGCAGAAAAGAGTTGAAGACGCCAATGCAATAAACAATAACTTGGATTTTTCTCATCTTGTACGGTTTTCAATGAAACAGACACAAAACTTTCGCATTAATTTTCGTCCACACATCAATTATCTTAATTGGTTTGTACCAGCTTTTGTTTCCTTTTTGATTCAAAGTTTTGGTGGTGATTGATCAAACTAAGTTTTTATAAAAAAAGTTTGGTTGGTTAAACTTTCCTTTGTGTATTATTCAGCAACAGTATTTTCAACTAAGTCACTTTGCTTTGAGTACAAATTCAGCTGTTTTGTTATTATACAGGCGCCACAAGGAGACGCGTAGCTCGTTCGTTCGAACAGGTAGGGCCCTCGCTTGATCTTCTTAATGACAGGGTTTCTTTATCAAATATGTATGCAGCTTATTTCAAACAAATCTTATTTCATTTTAAACCGTCATAATTGCTTACACAATTCTTTGTACCGAGTAACATAATTCCTTAGTTGTTACTCAGGCCTTGTTTCGCATGCTTCATGACATATTCGCCAGGAAGTCAACATTTCTGGGAGCAAATATTTCGCTATTTCTGAAAGAAAATTTTCCATAAAGGAATACTGGAATACAGCAAGTAATGTGTAACAATGAACAGCACTGGACAGTCTGAATATTCAATTTACATTATCCAAATGATATGATGAAAGAATTAGTCTGTATCTTGTGAGAGCATGTTTTGGCGTTTTTTAAAAGTTCTCCACACATAAAGTTTCTGTTTAAAATAAGCAATTGCCGACATTTTCAATTTAGCTTCGTTCTTTTCCTTTATTTTTGTAATTTTCATTGTTACCACATATCTACCTTGAATTTCGTTTGTCATTTGATCCTTTTGCTTGAGTTTAATTCTTTACCTCGCTAGGTTTGCTTTCACTTATCCCCATCACTTATCTGTTGCACGACCTTCTCGCTATCTCAGAGTTACTTGTGGGTTCCACATTGTAGTTACACGTATTTAATGTACTGGGTTAGTTTTTCGCACGACCTTCTCGCAATCTCGGAGTTAGTTGTGGGCTCCACATTGTAGTAACACGTATTTAATGTCCTCGGTTAGTTTGTTTTTTTGCACGACCTTCTCGCAATCTCGGAGTTAGTTGTGTGCTCCACATTGTAGAAACACGTATTTAATGTGGTTCGTGTTTGTCTTTGGTTTGTTTGGGAAAAGTGTCTCTCCTAGCGCCCTGATTTCTCTTTATAAAACATATTTAACAACAAACATACGAAGTGACCCAACATATACCTAGCAAGCTGTATTTAAGGATGAAAAATACTTATTTAGTCCTGGATACTGGGTCCTTATGAGAATAGATTAATTCCATCTCTGTTTGTATTTGTTCAATATTTCTACTTTAGTTCAAGATATAAGATGTTTGGACAACGAAACTACTCATAACCATAGAAATTATTTATCATTTACCATATCTGCTGGTCAATCATAGTTTGGTCTCACGTGACCACGTTCCAATCTCTGTAAATCACGCGGTAAATCGCGGGAATATGTTTCCAGTTCCCAGAAGAGATTTATATCATGTTGTGCTTATGATAGATAGTGTGAATCAATCTATGATGCGTGTAAAACGTCTGAAGAAAATGTGAGATAAAACAAAAACGATTCTCTGAATAATTATTAAGTCACAAACATGTGAATTAATACATTTGTTGTGATGTGAATTAATTCATGAAATAGTTCGTTTTCTCACTGCATTCCTTCTTTATGAATATTATTTCCCAGAAACTGCGTGAAGTAATTTTGGTGATTTGTTCGTCTGCTAAACGACACATTCCGATAAGACCTTTTCTCATTCTAGTATCAGATAATATTATACATTGGTAAATATGAAATGAGATTATGCCTCGTATAGAAACTTACTAAAATCTTATGACATTTCCCCGGAATGTTACTCACTTCTTTTTGCTATCTGTGTAAATTCAATTTGAAAAGAAAACATTACTAATAATATCTTTACACTGTTTCTTAAGGATTTTGTAGGCATTTTTATAAATAAGGTGGATTGAAGGGCTGGTAGACGGACTAAAAATAGTACCTCAGTGAATCCTATTGAAAGTAAGGGGGCCGGAAGTAGCATGTCGTCTGTCAACTGTACATGAACAATTGCTGAGTGTTGTAAAAGTTAAATCTGGTAAATTTCACTGACAATGCAATCAATTTTTCCCTTTTGCGAAGGCAGACGATACGATTTTTGTTGAAAATAATGCGTTCCTTGTATACGCGAGTGTTTGTAGTCTAAGTTAATTTTCCAGACGACAATCTGTGTTGCAGACTGCGCAATCTGTGGGTACCGCCATTTTCTCGGCGACTTGTTATTGTATAGATGCATTATTGTTGTAACGTAATTATATACAATTATACAGTTCTTAATCTGTAAACACAGAAGATTACATTTCAAATTGGTTTACATTTAAATTGGGAAAGCAGTGTTGGAGAACCGAATTAGTGATCAACCGGCTTAAATAATTACATTGTTTTTATCGGAAAATTAACAAATCTGTTACATTGTTATTTTGTTCCAGAATAAGCTGATTATACGGTCGTCTGATATAAGTGTCGTCTGTTAGCTTGAGCAGTCGTAACAAAACTGAAACACGGCTTTACATGAGGTTATTCGGAATACATCGGCCGATCCCGTACCTCCGTATTAGACGTATACCTGTGGTGTACCATATTTGACAAGAGTTTTCCCCCCTTGCTCGTTCTATCGAATCATATTTTGTATCCCAGTGATCTGCAATTAAGAAGGATTACTAGTAGATTTGTAATTGTGTGTATTTGACATTTCCGGGTCTGTTTCATTCGCTGTCTCAAATTTTTCGCTGTCTTAATTTTACACAAAATAAACAGTTTGAGCGTTTACATTTAAAGGAATCTATAATGTTGTTTACATTAAAACAATGCTTATCGATAGCTCATTATTCACGTGTATGTATCGTAGCTTACTGCATCGCGTCAAATTATCTTTATGTGCCTGAAACGATTGTAGCATCCATTGAAACGTGAAACAGAATGTGTGTGGTTTACCTCGCCATTCGTCTTATCTAACCTTAAAAATATTGAACAAAATTAGCAATTCCGTTTTTTTCTCAGTTCTCGTCTTGTCGCGCACGTGATTAAACTGCGTCGTCTGGGTTGTAAATATTAGCCAAATGTCCTTGGAAGAATGCAATACTGTCTATAGACATATTAATGCGTTTTCCCTGTTTTAACACACATACACTAATTACAAATTGATACTATGTAACTGAAATCCAAGTAAAAACATATCTTTCCTACTTTTTAAATGTACACATAAAACACGTTGCTTTGTTCATTTTATCAGCGTCTTCTAAGTTCAGTTTGCCGTACTTACGCCATTGTTACATCTGATCCCAAACCAGCCCTCTTTCTATAATAAATGTTTAATACCGTACCTGGAAGGTGAGTCATTCTGAATTCTTCATTTCTAAAATTGTCAAAATTTATATTCAGAAGTTTTCACCATAACGCAAATTGCTGAAATCGAAATAGATAATGGTACTGGTGATTTACATACAGCTGATATCATCGACATGGTATGATCGATGCTAATATATATAAAAAAGTTTTAACTGCGATATTGTCTGGAAATTTGAATTTATTATTCGACAAGGAATAGTTATTTAATTCTATTATGTATGTCATCAAAACAATAGTCTGTATTTTGAAAACAGTGACAAGTAAAATACAGTACATCCATTTTATAATATTCAATTTGGATTATCTATGACGTCAAGGCATGGTTTTAATGTTCTACAAGATTGTGACAAATGTGAAATATTTTATACAAGCATTCGTTTTACAACCTCTGTGAAAACTTTACTACAGTCGTTTTGTTTATTTATATTGTCGATAAAGAAGTGATTGAGAAGTCTGCCAAGTATTCGGTGAAACAGATAACACGGTTAGAAAGCCGGATGGAATGGCAGGTTCACTTCTATCCAATGAACAAATATATTTCTTTTTTCTTTTGTGGCTATTATTAAACGTCTGAAAACAAAATGATTTGAACTGACAAGACATGATAACTACTAACCCAGTATTACTGTACAAACTTTAAGCCGATCCGCACCGCTAACAAGTTGCACCAAGTCGCGGATCCTGATCTTAGCTACATCAATTTGATTAAAGTACTAAGAATCTTACAATCCTGCTACAGTTTTTTTGGGGGGGAGAGGTTGATGGATTAACAGGCTAATGACTTAAACACGGTGAATTTGAAAACAAATCAACCATTTTATGACTTGGTGTTTTGTTACTCAACAATAAATTTGGGTTCGGTAATTTTGACTAGACGGTGGTTTTCACTGAACGCGTGCATGTGAAACCTAAATGTTTAACTGACAATGTTCAACTCATGATATATACAAATGACTATTTGTATGCGGGTTTACGTCTTTACTGCGAACATAACATGTCAACATATATATTATTTAGCTCACACCACCACTGTCTCACGACACATTAACTAGAACCAACATTGATAGCCACGAGACAGTGGTTCTGTTTGACTAACATTTATTTAAACAAATGGTTCAATAACTTCGATGTATTTCAGTTTTACAAACGTACATTCGCACAGAACAGTATACTCGTTTTTTGCCCACTTTCTAATTATCATCCATCATCAAGGGCCCGACTCATCGCTACAGTTGTTTGTGACTGTTTTATTTTCATACAGTGGAGTTAATTGTGCATGCCTTGATGACTTACGACGTCAGTGGAATATATTTTGGGGATTGAAACTTAAAAACGTATAATTAACGATGAGTGTTTATATTTTGTAGCATTAGTTAAACATGAAGAGGGTTTACTACAAAGCTCCAGCAATCAAATCCTAGATTTTATAGTAAATTTAGATAATTAAATCAGGCGGATGCATGCATCTGTCTAAACTGATAAAATTAAAAGGACTTATCCATTAGATAACAGACATAAACATAGCATCTACTCTTGTGGTATCTTTCACTTAAAACTGTTTGCTTCCAGCCACAGGTTTATGATGTGTGTCTACATTTTAAATGACGCTGGAAATATGATTTATACTCGTGTGTATTAGCTTTCCCAGAATTCTTCAACATTATTCATTGAAATCATTATATTAAGGTTGATTTCAATCAGTTGAAATATACAATTTGTCTTTATATTTAACCATAAAGTTCTACGTTAAACTGGCATACTGTATTGATAACAATACTCCCCCCCCCAAACTGTTTGCCGAAAGTCATGTTTGACTGTTTGCTTGAATTTATTTTCTTCATTATTAAAACAACCATATCTCTCTCGGGCATTCCCGCAGCGACATGAGATATGATACAAAATACTACAAAGTAGACAGTTAAATGTTTAAGGCCAATATATTAAAACGCACAAATGCTCTTTAATGTAATTATACAACAATAAAAGTCTCAGCACTATACCGGACTGTTGGCCCTGAAATTGTTATTAACATGAAACAGAACCTGGTTTATAGCATAAAAACTCCGTTGTTTATTTTATAAAGTTTCCCTTACGATATCCCGCTTGTATTTTACCATGAAAACCCAGAACAGACAAAGGGCTGGAAAACCCCCTTCTAGAAATGTTTACATAAATGTCATGACATTAATAACATTTTAAGAGTGACTAGCACTTGACAAAGACATACCATTCACATGTAAGTTATCCCAGACAACGCATTACTGTCACAATCTTCAAACGAACTTACCACTGTTATTACGTTATCTATATGCAATCTTTGCAAGAGCATGGAAATCTTCAAAATTCATGTCTAGTAAAATGTAAACAAAGCCAGTGATGTTATTTCGCTGAATGTTACGCCTAGTTTCTCTTGAAAGACTATTTTTCTTGGATGATCTTACAGTTCATAGATTTCTTTCATACTTTCTGACATCCGAGAATACTCACAATGAACCAACATATCTACAACATCTGCGGAATTCTTATAAAACCGTTTCAATTTCAATAATAATAATTATGTATTTAAAAAAAAGTGGTCTTGTTAAAGTATGCATCATTAAAAAGCCATGGAAACAACAGAATGTTGATACAGTAACTGTGTTTAGAATCATCGGTTGATGAGAGTTTAATCACCACAAAGGGAATATAAATTATATTATGTGTATACACATGTATATATTTGCATTGATATATACATGATCTGTACTTAGATTTGAAGAATTTTTGATAACATGAGAATTACTATCTATACATTAAGTTCTCCATGGTGGCATGTATTACGTTCTAAGCATCGTTCTGTACACTTGGATGGTGTGATTATCTTTTACTGTTGAAATATTTTTTTTATATTAAATAAATATATATATATAGTTTGTACATTTAAAGTGGATAAGCATAGACTACTGAATGCATGCAGTACAAACTATTCCTCAGTGCAAACTGTGTTTTACGACAACCAAATTTGATCTTAATAAAGGTGTGCAAACAAATGTCTGTTGCTGCATTCATTCATATTACAACATATTTGGTATTCTAAACTTATAAATGTTGGTTAACCCTACAGCTAGTTTCAATAATTATTTTCTTACATTATATACATCGCATCCTCTCCAGAGCGGCCCTAGTTGAGCAACAACCTCCATTCCACATGATTTTCCCATTGTATGATTTAACAATTTTAATTTAACCTCTCTAGAGCAACCTCACAACACCAACATAATTTTGCTTCTTCCAAAGGGTGTTGCCGCGACCATGGTGCAGTGGTTAGTGCATTGGATTTGTAACGCGACGATCCGGGTCCAAATCCCGGTTGTGGGAGATCATACCCTTCTACAAAAATTTGACAAAAATGTCAATTTTCCTCCATATGTGGAGAAGTTGTCAGCTCCTTGTAATTGTAAGTTAGTACTGGTTAGTATAAAGTCCAGGAGGACTGGTTAGGAGAACCGGCCACCATATATAACTGAAAAATTGTTGAAAAACGGCGTTAAACCCATTGCAAAAAATATATGGTGGTCAATCCTACTGCTGGATTAAATAAATATGTTATTACATGTCCAGGAGAACATAAAACATGCCCAGTGATAGAAACTTGAGATTCTATTACCCGATGATCCAGATTAAATTATTTTTTTTTAAAAATCCCAGACTTAAGACATTTGTCGAAGTCCGATTAAGTGTGAAGTGTATATAATATTCTAATCATGATACACTTGGAGAAAGAATTGTCTTTGAACAAAGGTTCAAGTCCGATATTTGTTAATTACTCATTACAAACATTGAATTCTTCAATTCACGCGAATGTTGAATGAAAATGTCAGTAACACATACGTCGCTAACGAAAATGATATTTATGATGCCATTTGTTATGCGTTAATTAGCGTTTCGTAAATAACAGGCTATGTAAATGTTTCGGTGTAATGAAAGTCCAATTCCTACGGGATATGTACGCCTTTTCAATCAAATCACCATATGCTTTTCATATAGTCCTACCACATTATGACAAATATTGTATATAAGAAGGCATGCATGGGAAATTAATGTAATGAAAATGTGAAGCTAAAACGATTAAATAGTGTATATAGTTGCCCAGTCCCTGCTGTTTTATCGGCGCAAACAAGATTGTAGCCAGCATGTTTAGCATTGGCTCGTTGCGCCCGAATTGTTTATTACAGTCAATGAGTTTGTACATCGTAACTATCTTTTACAATTTATAAGACAGCAGCGAGATTACGCTTGACTTTATCAAACTTTTGTCATCTAATATCAATTTTAAAAGTGGAAATAAATTTTAAACAACTTCACGCATTTCGCGCAGTGTGAACTATTCATTTGATAGTGGGTGATAAATGTAATTCTAGTTAACTTTTTAAGTCACACAGCGGTATCTACATACATTGCAATCTAACACTGACTGATATCATGTATGACATCCACAGATGTTTCAATGAGAAACGAGAGAAAACTGCATATTAAAAGGCAAAACGTGGAGTGGATAATTCATTGAAAAAACCTCTATGTTTATTGACAAGCTTAGCTTTGTTAAAATAGATCGCGTAGATTCCTAGTTCAGATATTGCTATTTTATACCACACTGCACCAGCTGGCGAACCCTCTGGCAAAAGGCTTACAGATCAAAATCTTGAAACTATAGCGACCTATATTATCATAATTTTCGTCCGAAACAGTCGGTATGCCCGTTAGTGAAGGCGATAATGGTCATCTTTACGATGGCCAAAGTGTTAATTGAGATATCATCGATTTGTGCTTAGTTTTATGGTATTTTTTATGTCTGCCTTGCATTTTCAATTAATTTGATTAAAGTTGACCCGTGAAATATACCCAGGTCACCATATTTACTGACATGTGGTTACTTGTTATTCCCAGCAATAAAATTTATTTAATATTTTCATTTTGGCCAAAGATCTGTATCATCTGTCACGTGATCATAACATGTCCATTTTATTTATCAGTTTGATTTGAACAAACTGAAGTGCCATACGCAATTATACTCATTGGCAAAATGGGATTACTACACATTTCTCTAAGACAAACCCTTTACCACTAAAAATTGATTCTAATAAATTTGTAATGACCAATTAATGTATAAAGCTTTATTAATACACGTAAAACACAAATTATATTAATTGTCCTACTACAGAGTCACGCCATCAGCGCGAAGGACCACAATGGAACTGAGTGTACACTGTTATCACGTCAACTTTGGTGTGGGCGTGCATGTTTTTTTTCTTCTTTTTTTGTTACACCATGCGTACATAATGAAATTATTCAATAGATTCGTACTTATCGGATCTTTCTCCCGCCAGCAACCGCCAACTTCTACGTTAACATCGGCGATGGAGTATGAATGGCTTAAGACGCAAAGTTTTCAATTAAATCATCATAGACAGAAAGCATGCGCCGCGCCCAGAACTGACGAATCCGAGATCCGTGAACCGAACGTTCTGTTGAACTGCTAAATACTGAAATAATGTTTCTTTATCTATTATTATTCTCTTTGCCACTCTATCTGCGGAGAATAATATCAAGTCTCCTGATTTTCTATCGATAGGCACTTTATACTCATACATTACTAAACATTTTCCGTTATAATCATACGATACATCATTGAAACATGGTCTGAATGACAATATTATAATATATGCCCACAAAGATTATACATTTCTATTCTCGAATGTCAGATGTTTTGTCGAAATTTAATTATTTTTGTTGAATGCAGTATTATATTTTAGTATAATTCAATTTTAGTCGTGTAGCAATTTGAGGCATTTTTCCTTTACAATTTGATTCAAATTTATTTCTATAAATGCAGTGTTCTGAGGTAAATTGATCGCAGAAAATTCTTAGTAAACTTAAATACGTCAAATCAGCAGACAATCGTCTGGGAACCACAACACTCGTTTCACCATAATATGATAATGCATTGAAAATGTTGTTTTAAGTATTAATCAATTAATGTTGTAAGATTTTCATCTGATGTTTTCACTGCTGTTAGAACTTTGAAGAAGTACGTAACACGACATGGGCTCCACAGGAAGCCTACAATCACAAGACAAGCGCCTCTTCACATCTTTCTTCAGAGTTAGAGAAAACAATTTGAAAATGAATGGTATGTTACCACGTGAGAACGGTAGACTTTTAAAAAATGTAGAGAAAAAAATATATTCATTGTGACAGCGAAAAACTCGTGCATTTTGACTTGCAAAAAATCGATTCAATTAGATAGTACCTGTATGGTTACCAATAGAGCACTGACATCTAAAAGATGAATAACAATGTATGTGTCATTGCTCTGTAAAACTCTGCAAATTGGGAAAGAGCAAATATAAAGACCTCTGGAACTGAAATAAATAAGTCATAATTCATTATTTAGAGTTGGTCAAGTGTGAAATGTCATACTTAAACAACTTTACGACGCATTGTCTTAGACATAACTCATTCACGTTGTTAAGTGTCCAATACTTTGGCGAATTAATTGATGGCACTCTTGGCCACGTGGTCAACCAAACGTCTGTGACTTTACGACTGATTTAGAAACACTGACCAGCTTGTCTTTATGGTCCCTTATTGGCAAATTTGTCGCTTCCATCACAGTTATGGAAATTGTTATACAATGAAGCCAGGATGTTGTGGTCATAAAATCACAAACTGGTCAATCTCACCGTAACATAAGGTATCACATGATCAACCAATTAGCATAAATAATTTTATGATGACCGAAGGTCTGTAAGCCGCTAACATGACATTCTTTGTTTCATCGCTAAACATAAGTGACATCCTGATAATTACATGTACTTTCTACAGTGATAAATTAACAATGCACACTTAAAACAGTGGCCGCGGCCGTGGTCCAGTGGTTAGTGCGCTGGACTTGCAACCCGGAGATCCGGGTTCTAATCCCGGTCGCGACGGGTCATTCCCTCCTATGAAAATTTAACAAATATGTCGATTTTCCTCCATATGTGGAGAAGTTGCCTTGTGGAAGGGTAAGTTAGTACTGGTTAGTATACAGTCCAGGAAAACTGGTTAGGTTAACCGGTCGCCGTATATAACTTAAAAATTGTTGAAAAACAGCGTTAAACCCCCGTGACAATAAGTCACATAAAAGCAAAAACGTGGGAAGCAGTATTCATTTGCCGTATTTGCGAGTTTGCATATTTGATATTCATGCCTAATATTTGGTGCACTCGCGTGTTTTCCCAGGGTTTGTTTCGTTTTTCACCCTTCCATTGTTGTTAAGGTGTGTTGCTTTAAGTACCCATTATTTAGCTTTGCATCCTCATTCTTTTATTACATTCTATACCCTCAGGATCAGTATAATAATTGTTCAGAATAGTGTCGTTTCATGAAAGGCTTTCACAGTTCTACACTCCGACATCGCAAATGGTTACAGTACCGTACGCACAAAATTTGGCTTATATTTTATACTTTATCGATGGGCCCGTCTTACATCATTATTATTACACGACATGCGCGTTTTTAAAGGTCTACATGTATTTTCCACAAGGAAAGCAAAAGATAAAAGATTAATATTTATAAACAGGCTTGCTATAAAATAGCGAATACAAACCTCATGGAGAATATTATATAAAAAATTACATTTATCGCGTGACGGCTAATGTGTATTAATACACTGACGTGTCATCACAATGAATTCGTTATTTGAAAAAAAGATGAAATCACATTACACATGCGCTATTTTTTAATAATGCAACCATTAGCTTCCGCGCAATATTTAAGTGATATCGTGTTTATTGGGAGAATTTTTTTTACCTTTTATTTTTATTTCTTTTTTTCTGACTTTTTTCGTCTCAATTTGAAGTTCCGTGAACGAAAAGTTGTTATTTAATTCAGAACAGTTGTCATCACGTCTAGAAAACGTGATAATACTTTGTTTCTGCAGTTGTTTCTATTGTGGCTGTTCCGTCACGTGATCAATCGTTTGGCTGATATTAGTTTCATCATGTATGACGTCATCAAAAACGAACGGTTGAAGAAATTCTTTTTTTCATAGTTTTGCTTACATTCTAAAAAATCGGTATGACCATCTTTGTACCACAAAACAGGGAGTTCGGTTGTGGAGTGGTTGTAAGTGAATGTTAACATCAATATATGGTTATGTACAAGCAAAATTCGTAAAGAAATATGATACATGTACCAGCTAAAAAGGGTCGGGTTTTGTTTGTGTCCGTTTATTTCCCTTTTTTGATCCTCAAAATACGTTCCCGTACATCGGGCCAAATAAGCATTACGAATACGTGTCGTTAAAATATGATACGAAATTAATTACATAACACAATAATAGTATAGCAATTAGAAGTACCAAATTCTTACAATAAACGCTGTAAAACAGTATAACCCCTGAAAACTGGACTCTCTGAAAAACGGAATTCTCTGGAAATCGGACGATTTTTCAAGTCCCATTTTTTCCCGTTCGATAATCGAAAATACTCTGAAAACCGGAGTTCTAAGAAAACCGGATTTTTGGCCCAGTCTGGAAAGAGTCCGGTTTCCAGGGGTTTTACTATATATATATATATTTATATATATCTAGTTTTGTATGAAATTGTAATACTTTGGTATTGTCAAACAAACAGCTATTCTGATCTGACATTGACAATATATGTATTGCAATTTCATACAAAACTAGATAATACAAACAGATCGTATGGTCACGTGTACTCTGCTTTAATTGTACAGTTCACACCTGACTTGAATGGTGTCCGATAAATTGCTCATAAAACTCTGCAATGAATTTTCGAGCTTTTCCAAAAACTCGTTATTCTAAACATTATAGTTTCCTGTAAACAATTTTACAACTTTATCCAAAACTGTTGAGACAATTACGGAGTAAAGCAAAAAAAAACAAATGAAATGAAACGGTTGGTGTGATCTCTGAATATCGATTAAAAACTGTCATTTTATTAAGTCGCTGCCTTAAACCAGGCAACTCGAGGGAACTAGATATCCGTAAATCCGTATCTGAATTTCAAATTGCATTAGCCTCACCAGGTTTTAATTTCGTAATTTTAAATACAGAAGAGAGCTACAACATATAACTGTTTGTACGATAAATATCGGTAATCCAATTTGCATTCGGCGAAAGATCAAATTTATCACGACAAATGTATTGTTTGAGGTAAAGTCTTGACAAAATTACTGACTAGCAGAGAATCAGTCTGTCACAAAACCCAGAATTCTTTTTAGATAACAAGGAAATATATACTTTGAAAGAGAATTAATTTTAATGAAACTGGCATGTAAATAGGCATATTAGGAAAATTTGAATGCTTGAATAGGTTTTTAACTGGGAAGGAACTTAGTAACGGAGATGAATCCGATGATGGAAATACATTTATCAGGCTAAACTAGCGTTAGCGATAAACTTAGACAGTTATAATGTTTTAAATAGCCAGTTGTGACTGAATTATTCACGCCTGGAATTTGAATTTAAATTTTTAATGCCTTTAGGTTGTAATCTAACATGATAATTCGTTTTGATGTTTTTTTTATCTTACAAAAAAAACATACAGTTTTCCATATGAAACAGACAAACTATTTGTATCAGAACGTGACTTGGACTGTCGTATAATAAAAGTTAAATATGGAAAATAATCCATAACAATGCATTTTCACAGAAAATCATAAATAACAACTCGCTGTCAAGGAAAGCATCGCATTTTACATATTCATGGAATTAATGACAGCATGTTCCTCAATGTGCCGATCCTATTCTATGGACAACCTTCGTTAGAATGTTTTGCAAATAATACAAAGTTAGAAGATGGCTGTCGTAGAAATTTTAATCTTAGGATTTATTTCGTTTCGTAATTTGGATTGTGGATGTATCAAATGCGCGTAATCTGACTAAAGTACGCATGTTTCCTGAAGAGGAAACCCCGTGCGTATCGTTGGGAGAAGATGATTTCATCAGAATATGGCGGCTTTGGTTCTTGCTCTCTTGACATTTCGTAGTGCCGATAATTTCTCACCAATATGTTTGCACTGACATGGTTAGAAAAGCTGATTTTGTATTAATTATGATTAAAACAATAACATATCTAAACCATGAAATCATTGATGTATATCTTACGGGCCCTGATGATATCTTTGGTTTTAATTTAACATTTTGTATTATAAAATAACCCCTGGGACTCAACACACAGCCGAGCACCAATAAACTTGCACACAATTACTGATACTGATCATTTGAAACCAACGAAATGAATCCGGCACAAACTGAAAAAAGTCAAATCAATGATGTTCATAATCAGATTATCCTGTGTCACGTGTAACAAACATTTATTGCGTCAGAGAATTACAAAATTCTCACTGTGCATCAACGGATTACGAATGTAATATTAATTCTTACAATGCGCGTAATGCTGGCATACATTTTATGTTGGGTTCTTCTCCGTTGTTCGTCAACATATTTTCAGTTTGTGTACAGAGCTGGTTTAATCTAACAAAATCTTCTTGAGTTCTTGAGTCTAACCTGTTCCTACACACGCGCTCTTGAAATGTGGATTGAATGACCTTAGGTGATGCATGTACCTCGTCCGGGCATTGAATCTTTCGGTAGTTATTCACGGACTCTACAAACTGATTAAATCTGACAGCCCTTCTTCACTTTCAATTTCTTGTATACACAAAGTATTCATGTTCTATGGAATGCTTTTTTAAGCATGGTTTATTTAACTGTATTACAATTATGTCATTCCATCGTGCAGAATTTATATACATATACATATTAACTCACAAACTTTGTGGGTTGTTTACGAAACTGGTATCTTCCATCATATGTTGTAAGGACATTGATTAGTTCCGTGAATCATGAATTAAACTTACAGCTTTCCGAATCACAAATTCATTTTTAAGATCTTCAATATAGCGATGTAAGAAAACGATATTCCTGTCAAAATATTCAAGATACCGTGACAATGTGCCTAAATTATCAGGTTGCCGTGTTTCATTCCAGCGTCTTGCGCTAAACTCTCATTTACTGGTCTCTGTTACGTCTCCCTAGATACGATACAAATGTATTGGAATGGTGCGATGTGTATTTGTTGAAAGCTTAGGTGGCGAATGCAATTTATCGTAATTTAAACTAAATTACAGCCGTGTGTTTCTTCCTGGGTTAGATACTGTCTATTGTTTACTCAACTTGTCAAAATGCAATTAATGTCCTCGGCTTGGGACATGGTCGTCAGTTGTATATCTTCCAAGCAATACTTCAGTCGAGATGTCGAAAAATAAATTGCTTAACTTCATGTACCTATTCCATTCTCACATTGTTTATTTAAATCACCGAATATGTTTATTGTTGAAGTATACATCAAGAAATAACTTCATAGGACAAATGTTTCTGACAAAGAACGAGATTCAGACAATCGGAAAGGCGCCATTTGACGTTTTCTGGTAAGTCGTGAAATGCGTTTTTCTGACATGCCGAAAATTACCACACTTCTGAACAAATATTTGAATGAGTTTCATGACTTATTACTTCTGTTTATTTATCACATCATCGTCTTTAATACGTCAAACATGCACACATTCTCTTTGTATAGTCTAGTCTTGTCATGATTGAATACTTCTGAGGATTTATTTTAGTATCAGTCATTGATTAGTGACTTATATATTCTCCAGACGCCCATAAAAGGGCAAGAAACACCATTCAAGGGACTTAACTCCGATTAGACCGTGTCTTGTGCTAAACATCCACTCACAACAAAAAATTGACATAAGAAGTAATAAAATTGAAAAAATCCCGTAGATAATGGAGATGGAACATGTCTTCAGTTTTTTCAATGGTTTTTAACGTCGTACCAACAGCCAGGGTCATTTGCTGACTTTCCAGCTTTAACAGTGGAAGGAGACTCTAGACGCATAATGGGAAGAACCATCGACCTTCCGTTGGCTAACTGGACCGCTTCCTCATGTGCGGTTCCGGGGGATTCGAACTCACAATGATGAGGGGTTAGTGATTACTAGTCAGAGACCGTAACCGCTCGACCACGGAAGCCCCTGAAACTTTACTTACGAAAGTAAAAGTGCTAATATTATTTGTAGTAAGCATAAATGCCAATGCTTACATAACACGTATTTTGTTGGTGCTTTAAGTCAATATAATAACCTGGTCCAATAATTTCGCCGACCAACACGAAATACTGTCGATTATTTCATTAGATTAAAACAATTCTTTTTTAGGTATACAGCTTAGATTTCAGTCGTTTGATCATAGTTGAAATTAAATGAAGAGAAAGTGTATCACATTACAAAGCATTACTAAATATGGAAATTTATACTACGTGTATGTTTATCATACACTGGCTTGTCATTTCCACCATTTCACCTGTCGGCATTTGAATCTCATTTGAATTGTACACGTGATTGGTATTAAAAAAATGTGACTTGTTATTGTGATCCACCGTTCATTGGTCACGTGACTAATGCACTTGTCAGGTCCTGTTTTATTTCACAAACTTGCAGGTGTCGTTATTCTGTTCTCAATTTGATCAAAATGAATAATTTTATCTTCTAATTGGAATTAATGATGGTGACTTATTAAAAATACATTGTGTATATAGCGTATGATTTCCGGGCTGATATGAGCTCGCTGTGCTACCAACTTCATTATAGAAACATTAGAAGAATTTGATCTGCCCATAATGTGAGTGACTCCATTAATTCACCTTACAAAAAATCAAGTTTGTACAAACACCGAAATATTGATTGAACTGGTCAGTTTTTAACAACATTCTGTAATAATTCGGGGTTTTTTTATTTACGGTACATGTATAATATTGTGTATATACATAAAACATTCATATTCATTGATAGAATATGTTTTCATGGTATGTTTTATGAAAGCTAAACAAACCGGTCGCTATTTTTTTAAATTTATTCTACTTAACCTTGAATCTCATAGAATCTTTACAAAAAACTTCTTGATTATAAATTAGCATGCACATACGTATCTGATGCAGATATACGCATAGCTGGATGCATTTTTTTCATCAGACTAATTGTCATTACCATGACATCAAGTCAAATAATTTATATTTCACAGTTTATTTGTTTTCCCAGTGGTATTAAGAATATATTTATTATTAATGGCAAAATACTTTCCAAGTATACAATTACGTGAAGCGATGAATCAATCGTATGTGTTTCCATGCTCGATATCGTAAGTAACGCTGGTCGGGCATATATCAATTAACAACAAGGATTCCTTTGGGTTTGTTTAAGTTTCCTGTGGTTCGATCTCTGTCGTTGGGTTCCATTTGTTAATTATATACAATTTATCACCAGTATAATGATATATGTATTATAGACATGCATTCGTTAATTACGATTTCCTGAAAGCATGTGTATCGATATACGGCTATCATTCTTTCTATTATTTAGATCGAAAGCATATTTCTAGCATTGCATTTCATATACAAGAAATAAATATTTCATACAGATGTTACAAATACGAAGAGAATGACTCAAACATCGATATAATATATATATTCTCATAGACAATATTTTTAGTTCATATTCATGTATTAGATACGTCTCCATGTCATCGTGAAATAAGAAACTCATCAACAGGCTCTGTAATTGTGTATGCAAATCTATCACCGAAATGCATAAATAATAAGTTTAGCTTTTGGGTCATTAATGGGAAATTACTGGCTGAACTACGGGGCGATTTTGTGTTTTATTAGGTGTTTTCAGACCAGACAGCATCTCCAGGAATGTACGAGAGGTTTAGTTAACGACATCTTATGTCTTATGCATTTATGAATGAATGCATCTTGTAGTTAAACATAAAAAATGTAACTATTTTTATATTTGGCGAAAAGTGACTATTTTCGATTATATCATTTTCGACCATTGTATTTCTTTTACATTCTTTAGATGTTTCATACTAATGAGACCCTCGAAACTCTTTGACACAATCGTAAAGATGTTATAAAAGATATCAAAATCGTAAGTATATGTTCTCGATACAATGTACTCATGATAATGTCGTTTTTTTTTCTTGGTATGTCGTCTGCGTCTCCTCCATATCGTGTAATCCGCCATAATGGCTGATATAATGATGTTGTGTATGTCAAAATAATGAATTCTCCACTTAAGATTATCATGAAATGTTTGTTATACAAGATAAAAACAATCTTCATATTGTTTTACACATTGCTGTAAAATTATATACAGAAATTATTCATGTAGAGACAAGATTTCATAAAAAGCGTATGTGGTGGTAATGTGTGACTTTTTTTATTCATTTCTGCTGCTAGTGTAGTATTGTAATTGCTGAACAAAATGTTATCCCTAAATCTCAAAATGAGAGAAATACAGCAAAACCTCGAAATTGAACAACATTCTCACCCCCTTCCCCAAACAGAGTTAAAACTGAATTGGTATATTGTCAAGTAGAACCAAGAGAAATTAGTGATCGTTATAATGAGTTGGGCTTAATACTGAGGTAGCCGCTATGTGAGGTTTATTGTTAGTCTGAACCAACATTTACGTGTATACTAGTATTATATCATTCCATGGCCGGGCATGACCCTAAGATGCGTACTTTCGCCCCTTTTAACATCAAATCTAACTGAAGAAAGCACCTACGATCCTAACTTAACGGTAATTCATTTACTGTAAAACTTGAAAGTACATTGAAGTATATTCTACTTAGCGATTGAATTCAATGTTGAGATCACATACGGGTGATCTGGAATAAAATGCCAACAAGCTCCTTGGTCCCGCTTAATTAAAACTTAAGTAGGAATCGCAATTGGAGTAATGATATAACATCTATCTAATGGATATTTTACATACGAAATTCAGCATCTGTGGAATAGGTAGCTACACGCCCCCAACAAGATGTCTGCTTTCCCACGGATGTCTAAAACTAGAGAATACTTGTAAATACCACGCGGATATGAACTGAGATGTTTTATATCTGATCAGTGTTTTGTATCAGAAATCATTATGATTTACAAGTATCAGAGTGACCGTGTAAGAATATCCGATGTAAACATCTTGGTCAGAGCACTTCAAATAGAAATACAATGTACTATGAAAAGACGCTGTTCAAAACTTGCTATATAATACGATCATCGCTGATCTTGTCCAAAATACAAGAAAAGTAATGACTTAAACACTCATTTTCGGCTATTGTTATATATCCTATCAATGGAGGATTTGATATTTATTGGGTGCTATCACAGTCCAGTGTGATCAGAGTATCGGCACTATAGAGTGTATTTGTCAATATGATGATTTTTGCTCGTCTAGTTTCAAATTTTCTCATACCAATGTAAGTGTATTTAGGAAAACGAGATTTTTTTGCACCGTTTCTCCCCCTATGCTCAGCACCATGGGTCTAAATACATCCGTTAAGGAATCACTACATTACTGCTTGGATGGGCGTTTCTCTATCAAAGAAATGACGCATTTATAACTATGTTAACGATGTGTTATGAATAGCATTACAAACTGCTTGTGAAAGTACTTAGACGAATTTTACGCGTGATTTGTGCATTTTGAATTGAGTAAGCAGGTGTCGATTAACTGGAGTGCTTTCCGGACCTTAATAACGAGTTCCACTTACCGCTTCCGTCATCGATGCCTAAATTTAGCGCGAACCAATCAACTCCGAGGTACTGTGCCCTCTGCACGCTCTTTAATGTCTTCTTGAACTAAACCAAGTTTATCACGCGCTCCCGTGTGATCTTAAATCATACCATGACCACCTTTCATGAATGATTTCCATAAATGCATACATTCCCTTTAAAACATTCTATTTAAAAGAGCTTTTGATTTCTTGAATTTGAAATTAATTGTATTCTTTAATGTAGTTAAATCTAGTTTAAGAGTCGACCAATCAGACGGTGTTAATTTAGTTATATCCTTTTAAAATTCTCCAATTTGCGTACTGAATATATTCAAGCTCAAGAAATCAATTAAGTTTTCAATTAAGACAATGGTATGTCAGTTATGTAGGGTCATGGGTGTTTATACTTGAAATCTTCATCTATAACAGACCCTCGTCTACTTCTATACCTGCTACGTCGGCTCGATGACGCTTGTTTCATAGTCTTTACGTGCGTAATTATCTATTTATCATAAAATTGCGCACAATTATGCATGCCGTAGGAAAACTGAATTTTAATTGTTTATAAAACTTATAGCTGTCAAAACACCTTTCACTTCCAAAGTCTTCGTTCTAATAACGGTCAAGGTTAGTCTAATTCATCTATATCTACAACCTGTTTGGTAAAGAATGTACAATATACAATTATATCCAGACACCCGTTATTTAGCAGTCGCCGATATTATTTATGAAACTGAATCTCTGTACGAGCGACTTAACTTACTTTGTGAAAGCCGTTCTGATGGTGATTTAAAGCATATTATATTTGACATTGGTACTAGTAGTTTTTAGTATTATTACCAAATTTTGGGAAATGGAGCGTATTTTAATTTATGAACATACTCATCACCTTTGAATTGAAGGTACTGAGAGGTAGACACTATTCTGACCCGACATTTTAATACGGATAGATTCTGTAGCATAAAATCGGGTTCATAGATTTTGGCGCCAGTCTCAACCATGTGCACTAATCGTAGAAACCTAAACCAGCGTGTTCCAGTTGGCGATGAACGCTTTAATAGCAAAATCACTGGATACAAGACATATGTTCTCTCATTATTGCAATTTCATTTTTGTTGGGTATCCAATAATGAGTTGATATTAAACATGAAACATCGGAATATTTATACTTCTCTGATTTATAACTAAGGTTATTAATTACTTGCCCCAATGTCCTTCACACGCGACAAAATGCATTCCGTGCACAGCCTTTTGGTGCCTATGCTTTTAATGGACGCTTTGGCAATTCTTTTGATGCCAGCATGTTTCCTATTAATGTAAATGGTTATCAAAAACTTTATGAAATAAATGAAATTCAGCAATGCTTTCAGTCTGCACATAGCTTAATGAAAGTGTCAGCTAATGTTGTTTTCATGCGTCGATAAACGAATGTATTTGATACCATCTTCTATCTCAGTTATTATACTTAGTATTATTAATAATTTCTCTGGCCGGAAAGGTCATATTACGGTTTTAACAATCTATGAACTGCTGCATCAAACAGACATTGGAATTACAATTAGATAATCGCTTACTAAATGTCATTAAAATGTCCACATGGTGTTTTTTATCCACTAAATGACTGATACGTACGTTCCATGAGATGTTGGAATCGATGGCCAGCAGACATACGTAATGTCAAACTCGCCAACTTAGAGGTTGAAGTTGTATACACTCATTATCACCAAGGTTAGCTAGATATGTCACAATCGTTCACACCATTGGTCTAATTAGATCACATGGTTCATGGTATCAGGACCCACTACAATGTGGATATAGATATTGCCGTGCCAGAAACATCGCCTGAGATCACACCTGGATGATAAGAGATGATAAGAATGGCAAGATGTCCCAGAAGAGCTATTACTTGTTGTCACTGGTGAGGCTGGTTTCTTCCTAAGGTGACGCTGGGTCCCGGTCTTAGAACCAACAAGAAGACATAAGGATATACACATCATTTGTCCGTCTGCCTTTACACGATTATCATGACCATTGTACGTAAGTGATGTGTGATAATTCCAGTTTTCTTATGATCTTTTTACATCTCGTAGTCTTCATCAGAAATAGATGCCTAATTCTCTTTAAGGCCTTCGTTACACTGATTAAAAAACCCGCGAAAAAAAATGCTTATTCCCAACAAATCCAAGAAATCAGGAAAAAGAATTTCAACATGAAAGGCATAAGATTCGCCTTGCAACATTTCAGATAATGTTTGTTTGTAAATGGTATTATTGTGTATATGCACTTGTTTCAAAGCTTACACATTTTAATTGTGATTGATCTTAGAGAATAAACTGACGTATTTAGCTGGTTGTTATGATATTTGATAAATAGAAACTAATGTTATGGTAAAAGTATTTCTATCTTGCATGTCATCACCGTTAACGGATACAAACGCTATTTAATTCACATAACTGTGTATGTATATGGAGTGTTGGCTGCAATAATCATGTAACATTCACGTGACAATCAATGTTTTATACAGCAGTATAACAGCCTCGTTATGAGATCACACTTAGGTGATAAGAGTTGATAAGAATGACAGACACTCGTAGAGAAACCGTTACAACCGTTGTCAACTGTCACTGCGACAGTTTATGAGTTTGTGATAATTGTATAATTAATTAACGCACAATCGATAGAACAATGATAAAACAAAGCCACAGATTCAGTAAAACAGGAATATGCTCTGTGTGTGTGTGTTGGGGGTGAAAGATTTATGAATCTGCTCCTTTTCTGCTTCAAACGAATTTTTTAAAAAACCGGTTCTGAGAGATGGAGACAACATTCACTGATATAAATGGATCTGTCGTTGACTCGTACAAGCTCAAATTTATATTATGAATATTAAGATGTTCATGTGAAAGAAAAAATGGAAAAATGGTCCTAAAACTCGCCTTTGTGACGCCGCGGGCGCGTGAATGCCTTAACTACAAGTTTTCTACGTCTTTCTTGGCAACACTGGTGGCTTTTATCCTGAAAACAAACAATTAGCCAGCATTGTCTTAATTCACGAGAAATTATTCCGTTGGTTAAATGTATTCCTCTCTCTCTCTCATTATTTGTTTGCCTGGCTCATAATTCTTAAGAAGGAAGTTATTGTATGGTTGACATATTTCCAGTCATGAACTTTTGAAGCAATGCCAGTTTCCGTAGTAAAGGAGATTCGTAATTGTTGTAATTGAGAGCACAAGAAACAATACAATCTTACTGTTATATAAATTCTATATTCTGAAAGTTCTGCTCCAAATCATTTTGTATATTTCAAATTCACAAGCTATAACACAAGCAATGCTGTAAAATATTTATTATTAGTTTTCCAGTGTACTGAGATCATTTTAAAACATTTTTCGATGAAGTTTTGCTCAAATTCGAGGACTTTTTCGCCGGTATATCATGTTATGTTTGGCTTTACTCACCGAAATATAACGAAATGGGAATGTTTTTTTTATCTATACTGTCTACGTCAACTTAATATCAGTCAATCAACGAATCAATCAATCGATCAATTAATGAGTTATCAATTCACTCATCTATTGGTATTTAATTATTTAGATTAAATTTGAATTGACGATTGATTTTAGTTGTAAGTTTATGAATTTCAAATTTTAAACAGCAATCGGTTTTATTTTTCGATAGTTTTCCTCGCGTGATCGCAGTTAATAAAAAAATATCTAGTTGATATATTGGGATTTTAAGTGTGCATTCAATGATACCCAGATTCCTTTTCTGGTATTCGCAATAAAAAATATATGATGCCTAAGTTCTTAAGCTGTTAATTGAAGTTAACAAATACGCCTCTAACTTCAAAGCTTTGACTGGGCATAGCAAATCTGACCATTTCCCCTGCTTTAATGTTAATAAATCGTTTAAAGTTCGCTTGTGAAAGATAGCTTAATTAATTTCATTAAGAATTGTGTTGATTAACGTAAGCTGGGCCTTCGGTCTAAATTTATTTTACAAATATTTTAGCAAATGAAATAAAGTACATTAGAATAAGGAATTTATCACAGTTAGACCTATTTAAGTGTCAGCACTTAAGTTTTTATTTCATTTCACCAAATAATTGTTGATATTGCTAAACTCTCTTTAACTTAGTTAATCGTTGATTAAATGCAATCAGCTCAGAGCGAAAATCTTTTTTCACGTTTTATTGGTAATTTTAATATTAGACTCCGCCTTCTTATCAATAAATACGGTTATGAGGCGTGACCATCTATCAATCATCCAGTAAAAATACAGGTACTTTCCAAAATAGAGCTGTCAATTACATCCAATCTTTACTGCTGATTGCGCGCGGTGTGGGATCAAAGGGGGGAGAATTGTAAAGTCAACACAAACGTGAAATACTATCATAAAACAGTCAAGCGTGAGTTTAGCATTGGGACACTCCATACAGCACGCTTCGCTGTAAATGGATACTCTTGGATATTTGACTGTCGTTTTGTACTTTAGTGGAAAATAACGGATTTAATGGCACTGTGTTTCGGGCTGTAACTGTGTGCACTATTTACTGTATTAAATGCTTGTACAGTTCATACGTTCACTGGAGTTTATAAGTTTTAAACAATTGTATATGGATATATTGTTCAACTGCTTATAATCATATTGTTGATAAATTAAGCGATAAGTGTTTTTCAGAAATACATACAGTGATTTTTTTGTGTTTATTTCACTTATATATTTGTTATCTTTTTTTAATCGTGGGAATTGTTTTTCACGTGCAATGTCAAAATGAAGCAACCCGTGCAACACGTGTTCTCTAAGCGAAAAATGTCACAAGTTACTCGTGGATTATTTATTTTCGTGCTTATTGGAATATTTTGCATCCAGGATATAAAAGGTTTGATTATTTAATTTGTCCATACTTTTATTTATTAATATATTCGTCTGCAAATCTTGTCACTTTTAAGATATACAGATCATTTCAAAACATGTATTTATTACATAAAACACAACGAATTGCTTTTAAGTTGTTCTTTTGTCATTAAGTGAATTTTAATTGTTACTTTAAAATGAATTTATTGTTCTTAGATGCTTGTTAATATTACGTTAGAATCGTTAAAGGGTGCACGTGTGACGTAATATACGAGCGTAAGAAAAAAAGTGCTTGTTACATATGTAGGCTATGTTTAAAACATATTAATAAGTTAGCTCTGCATCGTGTTTGTTTAAAGATTAATGTAACTTTATACAACATTTTGTTACTGTAACTTATTGAAGCAAAATATCAACTCTTTGTTCGACAGACTTGTTGGCCCCGAATGTAATGAGCCATCAGACTGAATAAATAAATCAGAACTTTATGCTATGATTTATTTTTATACAGTACTATACTCCACAAACACTGCCTGTATATTACGAAATACTTGGCTAAAATTATAAAGTTGAAACAAAACACTGACAAAACGTATGCATACAAAACGCTTGTCTCGTTTGGCGTAGTTCGTTAATTTACGGAGCGATAAACTTTACCTATCATTTTAAATAAATGTGTGACATGGGACTTTAAATATAGGCTTGAAAAAAGTAACACAATGTCTCGCGGGACTTTATTGAGCATAAAAATGAAATATTAAACAAGTGTGATTAAAGATGATATTTATTTGAATGTTGTTATGTGAACTTTCAGAGACAAACTCTATGTGATAGCATTGATAAAAGTCTCAGCGATTATTGAAAATATATCTGTTACAACTTCTCACAGAGAACGCTTCCTAGACAATTGTGAATATCTGTGAATGGTACAAAATTATTGAACTTTTTTCTGACTCGGCTTGGTATGGAATTCAATTAGATACATGTTTAAGAATAAGCACATGTTGTATGAAGCCATAAGTTGATGCATGAAAATAAATCGTTTTCTGGTTAATTTAAAACAATTGACGATCAGTTATACGGTTGCTGACCTTATTTACGTTTAAGGAATTTGCGTTAAACTGCCTCCTGATATCAAAGATGGACTGAATTAGAACGTAAACTTCGGAAGCTGGGTTTCCTAAATGTATCTGATTTTCTGGCATGTCTTGTTAAATATGGCCAATGTCTCTGTGAACAAATCAACTGATATTTCAGTCCGTTAGAAGCAGACCTTTTTTTTGGTGAAAACTCTGTGATCTTATAAATTGCTTTTAATATGGATCTGCTTAATTTATCAAGTTATTTTTTATGTACATAAACTGAAACATTAATATTGATATCATTATATCTAATTATTATAACCTAACTCTGCCATCTTAAAACAAATTTATCAAAATACACTGCATTCAAAAGATAAAAATCTATTGATTTATTGGCATTTTTTTATGATACCAATTTGTACTATAAGTTTTGAAGTTCTGTCATTGGCATACACTATAGCAAGGATGGTGAAATGGTAACATTTAGGAAAATGTAGTATTTGTAATCAATTAGCATCTGTGTATGTATAATGTATGTTGTAATTATTGATTTCAAATAGTGACCCGCAGGTTTTAAAATTGTGTGGTAAATATGTATACATCTAGTGTGATACACATAGCTACACTATGTGCGGTAATATTACATGACTGTCAAACTAATCAATGGCTAACTGTACTACTTTAACATAAAAAAGATTTGAAAGTACCTTTTATAAACAAATGATTGAAATACATGCACCATACTTTTTTGAGTAAAAAAACCCAAACAAACTTTTTGAGTTGTTTATTTTTTATATCCCAGATCTATTGAAGCAAACACATCCATTTTAGCAGTGAGATTCACAGTACAATACATTGTTTAATAATGAATTAATCATTTTAACTTCAACATCTTGAAAAGCTTTAAAATATTTTTGAACATTGCTAATTACTAATTTGTATTAAATGGTTACATCATTTGTAATACTTAATATTCCACAACTATTTTCACTTGACAACTCTCCTCCCACTCCATAATGTTAAAATGGTTCATAACAATTGACAATTACAGGTTTATTTTGTAAATTGTTTATTGGCAATTTCATATCTTGTATTTTCTGTTTAATACAGTCAATAAATGTTAAGATCTGATTTCAGTTCTCTTAAATGTAAATGTGGCTTTATTGTTTACATAGACTGGTATTTGAAAGTGAATCCAACTTCTCCACAACTTGAGATAACAGCTGGGAGAGAATTCAATAATAACAGTTTGGTAGAATAATCTAGCTTAAAACAATCATTATATCTTCTAATAGACTCACTGTGCATCACACTATGTTATAAGATGTTGGATGTTGATAATGATACGGTGATAACACAAGACAAGATGACAATCAGAGCAGTAATTGGAGTTATGGAAATGTTGAACAGTGATATCCTCTGGTTTTAGTGTCATATTATTGACAGCCTTACATGGGTGTATAATCAGATTGATAAGTCTACATTATTGAGGCAATATCTCTAATTACAAATGATTGTTAGACGTAACTATGTTGATAACAGCCGATGCTTATCACACTTTTACACTCTTGACATATTGCCTTCTTCATGGTATGAGTTACCTCCATTTACATGCCTGTTCAATATTATTGTAAATATCTAAAGGTGCAGATAGGAGCAGGTCAACACTTTACAGTTAGCCCCTGAAAAGTCCTGCATGCTGACACCCTCTTGATATAAATGTAACCCAAAGGTAGCTGCAGAGGAAACAGAGTCGCAGTGTGCTTCTATTTGTATTAATCACCAAAAAGTGAGCAATTTGTTACAATTCATAAAACTGTCTCTCAATTCTGCTTTTATGATATATCTATTATTCATTATTTATTAGTGCAAAATTGAGGCATCATTTAAAAACCTTTCTCGCGTATAATGGGAGTGTCCCTGTTGTATATAAAAAGTTGGATAAAACTTTGCATCTCATGAACGATTCTAGATTGACACCATTAATTGACTTATATGACAGGATGATGTATCACCGCTGTCATACTTTATAAGACACTAAAGTTTACATAGTAAATATTCAAGTTAAACCATTTGGTCCTTATCAAAGATAATACGTGAGTCTTATTTCAGGTTAAAGTTCAAAACTTGAACATCTTAGAGCCCAGCCCCTTTAAGCTAATTTTTAGATGAAATAATGCTATGGGTATTGTTTGTTTGAAGAAATATAATGTGGGTGGTAAAAATAACATATTATCTTCATATAAACATCTAGACCTCAATTGCATCTATATTTGTTTTTAATGTCTGCTTATATTTTTGTGTACTTATGCAGACCTCAGTCTTGGGGGTAATTGATATTATAAATTTTCAAAAAAGTTTATCAGAGTAATATTTTGTTATTGCATTTTGTAGGAAGATCCAGTACTCAAACGAAAGAACCCATCAAGGCTGTATCAGTGATTTTTTTATCTTCTTTCCAATAGGACCAGACCCTCTCTCAAAACTGCAAAAAAAAATCGCATATATTTTATGTCCAGTCAGTGTTTCACACCCAGTGGTTCTATAATCAAGTTTAAGAGTTTTTTTTGGTCAATTATCAGTGTGTCTTTGTTCAGTTCTATATGTTGTTGATGATGTTATTTTAATAAAAAAAATCAGTGACCAGTTCATGTAAATGAGCATTCAGTTCTGTCACAACATTCTAAGCTTGATTAAACATCAAACAGAAAATGTCATTTCTTTAAAAAATCAGCTGATTGCCTGCTTATAATTAACTCCCTTATTGCTAAAAGATGTTTTCGATTATTATTTCATTTTTGCGGATGAACTACATTAGATGATGGCATGGGAAACTCCAACCGGATTTGCTGGGAAATCACTGGGTCAATATCTATTGTATGTGTTATCAAAAATAGTCAATAAGAGCTTATTATAAAAATCTGCACATGCGAGATCATTTCTTAAAACTGATTGATTACACTTATAATTTGAAATCCATGTTTCTCTTTTTTTGCAATAATGGAACTTCCGTGTAAAATATTTGCACATGCAGCAAAAATCATTCTGTATGAACAAAGAGTGCAAAGATTTGAATAAAATTGGTAGCTTGCGATATAATGAGGTCCCTTCAGTCACCGAACCATATGGAAATATATGCAAATGAGCACATTTTGTCCACTGATTTAATTAATGGGAGTCCAATATGGTGTAAGCCTCTCCCTATAGACCAAGTTTTAGGAAGAAATTAGATTAGAAAAGTTGGTGATTGAGTAATTGTTTGACGATTGACTAATTTAATGATTCTGATATGGTCCTAATTCTATGAAATTTATATGGCATGCCCTAGATTAGGTGTAGATCTTAATTTTAAATGGATTACAGAAGTCAAGTATTAGTTAGACCATGAGGATTATTGTAAAACTGGCGTGGTTTATGATCTGCTGGGGAACTATGATTTATATTCATTGATGTTTTAATGTCATTGAATTTGCTAAAATAACCCCGGTAAACGATTGTAACAACACATAAAATCCATGAAGCAGACGTTTTCACTCAGTAATTAAAGGAAATTAAGAAAAAAAGAAGAACTTAATTTTGTACGCAGGAATGATTTATAACAATTGAAGATGTAATAAAAATGTGGGGTTTTTTGTTCGATAAGAAGCCTTAGACTTCATTATCTTCTGCTTGTTGTTGTTCCATATTGGAAATTGACAACAGGCGAAATTAATTGATTAAACATCAAATTAATTTATTGCAAGGTTTTCTTTAAGATTTTTCACCCGAGTGTCCCTGGGACTCCCATCTCCAACATTTTAGGGGTCCCTTGGGATTTTTGGGGGTCCCACACAGAAAATATCAAGGGCAAATTCCAAGTCGGAAGAGGTCCCAAGGATGTGGCGGTCACTCTCAATGCAAATCCCTCAGCTGAATATTGCGTCAGGGACGCAAGAAACCTTCATCAGGGAAATCCCTGTATTGAATGCTGGTAACATTCTTTCTAAAAATATATATTTGTAACAGTTAAGTATTTTCCGTATGATACTCTCTGATGATTATTAAAACATTTGATTAAAAAAACTCTGGGTTCTATGGATTATGTTGTTGTTTGGCCTACTTCATTGAGATCATTCATTCAGTAGTTTTTTGAGATTTTGAATAATTCACTCTGGACTACAGTTATATCACGCAAGATGGCTGTAGTAAGAATATACGACACTCACAAACCATAATGTATGTTTTATATCATTCAAAATGGCGATATTTTTCACAGAATTTCTTTACCGCTGATGAATTTTTTATGTTTCTAAATAAATCTAGTTGATTTAGGGTCAAGGTCATAGATCATGGTTATTTATCCATATCATAATCATTAACCTGGTTGGTTGTGGTGCTGACATAATAACTGTGAATTGATTTTATTTTTGTCTGTAGATTGAATTTTCCGAGTCTGCAGGACTGCGGACTATCAAATGAAAATTGTTAAAAGTTGGTGACTTTTTGTTGATTTCCTCGGAGATCAAATGTTTTTCTTTCAGTGTGACATTAATATCATTAATTCCACAACTTTTTCGTGTTATTTAATTTTTCTGCTTAATGAGAAGTTATCATAAGGGTATTCATGAGTGATCTGAAATTTGATTTTTTGGTGAAAATTTAATTTTTATCACTGATTGCTGCAGACAATTTTATAAACCGATGATTTGTAATCCATTTTAATATCAGAATTACAAGCTGTAATCCAACTGAGGTAAGATATTGAAGTTTGTAATGCATTTCTGGATGATGGCATGACTGTGATTTTTGATGGAAAACTTGGTGGTGTGAAGTTATTTTGAAGAGTAATTAATTGGTTACATGTAATATTTTTAGGTCTCAAGTTTCTATTAACTTGCTCAGTATAATTCTTTTCCAACCAGGTCAACCAATTTCAATAAATACCATAAAAATTGTGTTTTGTAATAAATGTAAGTTCTATTTTGTCTGAACAATAGAACATGGTTTGACTACTTTAGTGACTGGGGCTAAATGTGTAGTTTCTACACCTCCGTACATGTTTGATAGGAAGTGCTCAGTTTATATAATCCCTAAACTCAGCTTTTTGAAGTAAGTGTAAAATGTAGCATTGGAAATTGATGTAAGACATACTAAATAAAAGACATTTTTTCTTCTTTGGAATCTCTCCATTCTCCATAAGATACAAACTTATTTACTTAGGTAGGTCTGTTTATCATCTACATATTAACCCTAACCTTGAATTTCATGTAGATGTATAGTTTTTATAGACTTTAAATGTATTCAGATTGATTGCATAGATTTTATATTTGTATTTGACATCTACATGCCTAATTGACTATACTGTATGAATGCTGTAATCCACCTTATATTATGTCTGACTTACTGCATTATCCAAAGTATTCGTCACTTGATAACTAACAACTAAAACACTAAGATGAATATCATTTAGGTTTTTGTTTTGTTTAGACGAGGTTTATTCATTAGGACAAAAAAACAACGAGTTGTATTACAGTGCAATCAGCCGAATATCCTTGGTTTGTTGAAAAATGTTGCTTGCTGATCCATAATTATGATTAACTTACAAGGGCCCTGCAAGCTAAGACAAATATTCTATGTTTAAGTTATTAACAAGTCTAGGTTTTATTTCTCTGTACTGAGTCTTACGGCTATTAATTGTATCCACAGATATTACTTAATCCACTTTCAGTTAATGGTTAATTCAGACCTAAGGTTTTTCCTCACCATGTATTTTACAATTTTAATGTGAAAATTATCGACTTTGTTTAAACATCGTATATTCCACCTAAAGCATTATCGCTACTTAATTAATATTTCCAAGATATTAAACATACAAATTTCATTATAGGTTCTAAGCTTTTATCAACACACAGCTCAATTTTATTGCCAACATATAATCTGCAATGTTACAATATTTTCCCAAGTTTAAGGAAATATCGTCATAAAGTGAACTGTACCGAACTTGTGTATTGTAAGTTACACCATATAAATGTTTAGAATTCATCTGAGCAGGTTATGTAAGTAATTTCGCATGCATTTAAACCATTGTCTATAACATTAATGTTTTCTGTGAGGTCATCAGTAATAATATTAATCCTTTGTGAATTGATGCCTACCTCCAAATGAAGATGTTTATTGCCATGCATTTTCGTTAATGCCATTTATGTCTCCCTTCACACTAATGTGTCTTGTCTCTTTACATCAAAAAACTGATCATTTGTATGATATATTACTTAATTGCCTTAATAGTCATCAATGTTAAATTGTTTGTTAAACTCAATGTTTATTTTACATGCTAGGTGTTTATTAGTTCCCAAGGTGTCTAGTCATTTTAATTGATAATTAATTGGTGTATATGTGACAGAAGAAAAATAAGCCAATGTCTGTAAAACTGCCATAGAAAGTGATTAAACTCTTTTTATGAGAGTAGATAACTTTATTTCCTCCTTTTTGAAGAGCAACAAATGATGACACAAGCAATTCCTCAGACTGGTCACAGATATTATTGTTTATGTTCAAATCAAGAGGGAGTGATAAATGGGGACATTTAATTAGTATATGGGTGTAATTTGAAATATAATTATTGTGCTGGGACTTTTCAATTAAATGTAATGCAATTAGCTGACTGCTAATATTTACATAAGATTTTGATCATTTGGTCCATATTATTTTGACAGTGCAGTTTTGGTTGGAGGGTAATTTTCCAGTAAATGATGGTTTTTTTATTGTAAAAGTGAACAATAACCAGTCTGGATTTCATTCATGTATATGTTTATTTGCATATTTCCTCATCTCATTTTCAATATGGTTGAAGTAAATTATTGTTATGCATTTTCCTGTTCATTAGGAAATGCTTTTTTTGAATTCATACAGTTTCAAAATGTAAAAGTTCATTAGATGCTAAATTAGACCATTAACATTATACCTGGATTAATGTTTCTCTTGTTACTCTTCATTATAATGTCACAAAAATCAGCATTTGGGCTTTTAACAGTTGCACAGTTTTCCAAACTGAATGTTTAAATATCCTCATGACATACTGCGATCAGGTTTTGCAATATTTTGTCCTTGCCACTTGGCAATTTTTTCTGCCATTAACAACCATTTGCAATATTCTGAGCACGAACATCTTCAAGTTTATGTTTAAAATTTAGGTAATTAGATTCTGACAAACTGCTTCCATTCATAAAATTTAAATGCCCGTTAATTTACACTTTGGCAGTTGACATTCATTTTATTTTGTATGTAAAGCTATAGATACTTAATATCTAGTCTTGCATTAATTCCTACTGTTTACAATCCCCTGGTTTTATGAATGTGCATATTGGGACCCTAAAAAATGAATGACGCATTAAAATTTTACATCACCGTACATGATAATGTGTTACATATTTTTCTGTAATGTGGAGTTTTAGATGAAATTCATAATGTCAGTGTGACAGCAATGACCTATTCTGCAGTAAAAGTTAGAATGTATCATATTTTATTTATTGCTGTTTAATGAAACCTTGAACGGGGATAATTTAAAGGATTTAATTTGTTCTCAGGATGGAAATAAGCTTCCTACATGTTTTAGTACTCTGTGGACAGTTTCTGAAATGCCTCATGCTGTTTTTTTGCTTCAAGATATTAATGGTGCAATCCTTTATTCAGCGACTGATCTAAGATTCATACTGCGTACAGTTATACATATTTTTGCTCTATCTGAGCTGTTCAGACATTCTTTTGAACGAAAAGCTGATGCATAATTGTCTTAAATTTCCCTGACTGTCTTCTCGATTTCTTAAGAAAATATTCAGCAAAAAATATCAATTACATGTATGTCAAATTTTCTCATGGTGGTGCTGTTTGATAATCCATACACAATACAGTAAGTCAGATGAAAGTTTAATGCATTTTGATACCAAATGATTGATTCTGAGAGCCACAATAAAATTTGTATCTATAAAAGCCTTGCTGTAATTGTTATACATAATGTACTATTAAATGTATTGAATTATTTATGACAATGTAATGGTGGTGGTGTAAGATGAACCAGTCATCTATGTTATAATTTATACTTCAGAATACTATAAGTCTAGTGTTGCCATGGCGATGTTCTTAAGTCATAGTTAAAGGCTACTTGTATTGATGGGTGGGGAACTTGAGTTATGGAAACCCTCTATAAATTTTAACCATAAATAATTATTATAAATTAACTGTACATTCAGGGTCTGAAGAGATGTTCATTTATAATGTACAAAGAATACTTGCGAGGCATGTCGACTTGTTATAAAAATTGTTCACAAAAGCAGAAAGGTTTGCTTGAGATAAGAATTTTAATCGAAACTACATTGTTAAGTCCACTTAAAATCTAGATATAAATTTGATTCTGATCTTTCAAGAGTAATTTATATGTCAAACGTAAAAACATACATGGTTTTATTTGTGCATAGCGTTATCTGTAAACGTTTCAATAAAGTTTGAATTAATGCCTCATAAACTGGTTTTGCAAGTAGGAGTTAAAATCTGGTGGTGCAGACCCTAGTTTTAAGGTGAACATGTGACATAAATTACCTCAGGTTTGTAAAAATTTGTCGTGATTTACGGTATGTAGGTAAAATCACTGTACAAATATGCTAAGTTTGGGTGACATTCTAATCAATGATTAAAACAGAGAAGTTCACAAACTCAAGTATAATGCATCATTATAATAATGATAAATTATGATGACTGTGCACAGATAACGTTGTTGTATATCGGGGAGGAGGAGGCGGAGTCTAAATCCGGCTCTCACAGATTTTATTGTACTTTAATAAATGGTTAAATTTGTTGTGTGATGTTTTTCACTGTGATATTTTTATAAGAATTGCAGACGATTGTGTGTTTAACTGTGATATGAAACTCTCATGTGGGAACCTCTTTAAATAGCAACAATTATTCACCTCTATTATGATTTGCATCAGGATGCATTTAATATTCTACGTTTATCATGAAGGTGTTGTAAAACAGACAGACTGAAATATATTAAACCTTATCATATTCTTGGCTAATTCATTAACAACAGGCTTGTTTCTGCTTTTGTGTCTGTTTAAAAAAACTTTCTTTTTATGACATTTCATAGACCCTTATTCATATATGACTTACTTGATATTTGATGGTTTTCAGAATCAAAATTAACATTCATATTAGTTTCAGTCTTGTTCGTAGCCCATCAATATCAGAGTTTCCTCATCTTAGGCAAATAAGAATAAAATTCGGTTTGGTTGGAAGACAAAAGCCTGTTTCTGCATAATATACACTTAGTAAAAATTGTATGGTGTTACTTTTGAAGTTGACCTGAAGTGAAAACCAGTGTCTGAAATCCAAAGGCAATTTAAAACACCAGCATAATGTGTCCTGAGATATCAGAATTTAAGTATTTAAATGCTTAGTACAATTCATTGTGATGTGGTATGTGAGTTGTAGGGCATATGTGTGTAAGGTCAAACATGTAGATTGAAATACAATAACAAGGGGATTAGGTCATTCCTGTGCACACAGTCTATAATTATGAGAGTTATGGGATAGAATTAGTCTTCAACATATACAAACAAACTTTACCAGGTTATGTCCAGGGCATACTAGCAACGAAGGATTTTAGGTAACTCTGTAACCGGAATTGTTGTGTTATCTGAAACGATTTGAAGGAGATAATATAATCAGTATGAAAGTTTACATGTTGATAAATATACTGGCATCTCCCTTCATCTTTATACGGATGTTGTGTAATGTAGCATAAGACTTTCACAGTGTCCTCCTTTATTGCACACCTGGTCATCCTTGAACTTACAAATTAGTAGGAAATGATCTATGTGCCTTGTGTCTCATCCATGTTCGAGACAGTCTCCTGAATTAAAGGTAGAAAGTAAGTAAATTTTCCAACACTTACTGATAACATATTTTTAGTTTATTTTATTTACTATCTTGAATAAGAATTCTAGCTTAATTTCTCACAAATACAATGATATTTGCAAACAATTTGACTAAAAATGCATTTCAAAAAAATTGTGCCATGTTTTCATGTTTTTATTTGGGATAACTCTTTGTCAGCTTCCTGGTTTTACAGCATCCAGTTCAATCAGAGTTGCTCCCCTTTGATCATAACTTTCACTATATTGATGTTAGTGGGTTTGGTGTTGGTAACTTATCAAGTGAGACAATTGTTTAGAATGTGAACACAGTATTACAGTATCACCAGTTCATGTGGATATAAACACTAATATGAATAAGTAATTAAAATAATTATTTCTTAATTATTGCTATTAAAAATTATCGATATTTTTTTTAATCTATAAATATTAAAAAAGTTATTTTACATTATTGCACTAGAGACTGAAGTGGCTTGATGAAATATCTTTTATATGATTTTTCTGGAATTAATACCTGATATTTCATTCAAAATTCTTTAAATATTACTGAGTGCATTGTGTGTACCTATCTCCCGCTTGCGTTAAATAATCAGGTTTATCTGTAATTTTATGCAATATCTGGTATAATTTATTTAACACCCATTGAGAGGATTTGATATGCTGGTAACATAGTGTTTCATGACTGATGTTGGTTTATATGTTTAAGCATGTATGTATGGTAATAAAGTTTACCACCCAGAATCTGAAGATGTAAATCACAGTGTTTATCAATAATCCAGTTAAGGTTTTTAATTAGACAAATCTTTGCTATGTTCCTCTGTGATGAAAGTTTTATATTTTTAATATTTATTCATAGTAATATAAAGACTTATATTATTCAGTTTATCAGAAAGTAGAAATTTGACTCGCAAGACGTCATGAAGCCCTTTAATATAACCACCTGTAATTTGTGTATTTTATTTAATCATGTTTGACATTTTTGCTAGCAGTAAGATGTTATATAAATATAAGGACAGAGATCATGAATAAATTTGCATTTTTTGTAGATAATATTTTGGACTATGTCGATCAGCGACAAAGCTCACAAGTATATAGATATTGTTGATGTAATATCTTCTATAGGATGATATATCCTTGTCTGATATAACCAGTTGTAAGTGTCACCTTATGATTTAACCTGTAAAAGTTCAAGTCTGTCATCTACTGTCATTTAGTGCTTTCTTTTTTGTATTTCAGAGGATTCATTCTCAAACATTGACAAATACAGATAATTTGAATTAGGCAACAATTGATTTTGTTAACATTGAGTTGGGAAAAATTTCTTGTACTTGTTGATAAAACATTATTTTAGTGTAGCTATGTTACCTAAAGCAATTTAAGTCACGACCAAATTCTGTTTTTTTAAATGTTACTAATGATGGTAATTTAACGTCTCCAAAGACTGGTTGTGTTGCAAAATTAATGCTAAGTATGGAAAAATATTCAAAAAGATTTAAAACAGAAGAACCTTCTAGTTTTTTTTTAACAGATACAGCTATATTAACTATGTGATGGCCTGAATAATAATAGATTTATTTACATTGAACAAGGTTTGAAATTTCATTTTTTTTCATCTACTTTCAGCATCTTAACATGGCCTCCAATCTTCGTGCTTATTTTGTTTATCCATTGTCTGCTTAAGATGTGTTAATGTATTGAAGTTACATGATATGTATGTATTAAATTTTGTTAGTACTTACTATGAAAAATTCAAGGTGATATAATTATTTTGTAATAGTTTTATGTTGTTTAAGGAGTTTTGTTAAAATAAATATTGCAGTAATATAAACTTGATACTGCTTTTAATTAGGCATTCAATTTTTTGTGTTTTTGCTGGTGTTACCGGTATACAAAATTTCAAAAATTTACAAGTGTCACTTAATTTTAATGACTCAATATGAAATATTACGTGTATTCATTTTATTATAAAATATGTTCTCAAGGTAAAAAATATGGAAGAAAAAAGCCGTACTTCATTTGTGTCACGTTTCCATAACCTTAAATAAAACACATCATGGATTAGCTTTTTTACTGCTGGCAGGACTATTAGATTTTTTTGTACAAATTCAGAGTGTGACCCACACTGATTGTTATTAAAGCATTTTAATATGTGAAGTCGTACCTATGAGTAATGAGTGTCTGTTTCTCCAAACACTCAGATCATATGAATTGTCTTATTTGAGTCATATTTCTTAGCTATGAAGGATGACTTTTAATTATATTTGCATAAACTTGAGTATGAAATTGATAAATATTGCTTTGGCATAAAACATAATTCACGTCAAACTGAAGACGGGTCTCGCCGAAATAGAGAGATGTCTTTCTCATTCCGCTCATTGTCAGAAATGCATAAATTATGACAAGCTGCGTTGTTGCGTTTATTCTTTTTCATATCTTATTATTATATGCGATGATGTCTGATCGTAAAAAGATTTCAACCAATGATATTATCAGATCTCACACAGTTAATTCTAATTAGTTACATTATGTACCAATGGTGTGGTTTGCTGTGTGCTTATATCTGATGCAAAGTTTTACGACAAAAAGAGCCTGTAGAGGGATATAAAAGTACAAATTGTTAATATCAGACACTTCTCCTGTGTTTAAATTAACTATCTATCCTTAAGATAGAATTTATCTCTGAGTAGACTCAGTAATTATGTTCTTTTCTTCTTAATGAAGTAATCAAAATTTATAAAACTTTCTGAATTGTTGTAGAGCTAATAAAATGCTGGAATCCAGAAATGAACACACACCACTACACCTGCATCAAGGCTTTGTTCATTACAGAAATAATGAACAAAACATATTGTTTTAATATCAAAATAACTTCCAATAAATCTAATATTTTCAATTATAATCATTTAATTACTGAAAAATCATTTCGACAGCTATTCTGTTCACAAAATAATTCTATTAATATTTTATGCTTTTAATCTATTGGTATCATAATTGCTACAGTTACCATAAATATTAATTGTTGCAACGAATACTGGTTATTTGGTGATAGTTTAATTAAAAAAGTTTTTCTGATTGTTGTTTTTTTGTTCTTTATTGCCACCATAATTCTTAAATTCTGTTATTGATGCATCTGTGCCCTCCCTAAAACTATAAGGTAATTATCATTTTGTTGCTCGAGGAAGAAACTTCACCAACAGGATGAATTCAGGTGTCATAGTAACGCTTCTTACATTGATCTTTTAATTAACTAATCAATAAATAATATTTTCTTTAGTGATAATTTGCGATAATTCCCCAGATATGCCACAATTTGTAGTAAGATAATTATCACACATAGGTGAGATGTCGGCTTGGAAACTATCGTCACCTATTGTGTCATGTTTGGGTGACAATCTGTTAAGCCTAATAAATCATACCTTAACGTGTGCCGAAGGTCTAGCAATTATTGCGGGGGACTGGGACTCAGTCAGGCAATCTACAGCTGCTGTATTCTATCGGTGACAGTACCTGCTGGGTGAAACTGCCCAGGTTAACAATTTATTATAGCAATGTCTTTAATTTTATTGTGGAATTAATTCTCTTGCTGTGATAAGCTTGATTTAAAGGAGATATTGTAGCTGGAGTGAAACTTCACAGTTAAAGTGACGTCATTCATGTTATAAAAATATCAATTTTGTCCTGGCATGTGGTATAGTTGATACTGTTTGTTATTATCAATATTATGAATCATGTTTTAGAATCGATATTTAATATAAACAAATTGATAGGATAATCAATATAATAGCTCACTGAACGTTAATATCTGAGACGAATGAATTAATACCTGAGACAAATGAATTAACACCAACAAGCTTGAATTTTTATTCAGCTGTAAGGAAACTAACTGCCAAGCAGACCTTGCACAATGATGTTTGGGTGAGATTCCATGTCTTAGACATTAAATGATACCCCACCCAACAGCTTAGGTGGCTGCGCTATAATGGCGCCATATGTTACGGGATTAACTGGCACAAAGACTCTGAAACAAATTGAAACCCTGCACATTTAGATATAGCTCTCTAATTTTGATAACTTTGTCTGTCCAATATTTTTTTAACTTTTATTTATGCTATTGTGTAAACTGGCATGTACTGCAATTTTGTTATCTAGGCATGCATTTATAACTAAGTGAGCATTTTCCCTTAAGTCATCTTCGGTTAATGTTCCTATTGATAATTTAAAATAAATGACAAGTGTTCATTACAGGTTGTTAGGAAACTTGAATAGAGAAAATAATGATAGTCATCACTTTGGTGCATTGTATTGTAACAAGATAAAAGGCATACCTTACAGACATTGTGCACACACACAAAAAAAACAAAACAGTTTAGAAAAGCATTCTATTAAGTTAAGGGTTTCTCCTGATGAAAATTGAAGCGCAATGAAACGCAATAATTTACAGCTTTCTGTAACAAGGTCTCGTTTATTCAGTAATCATTCAACATTGAACAAATTTGTTTTATTATGTTACAAATCCTACCAAGATTTCATATCCATTTAGGGGATCAAGTGTTCCAATTTAGACATGATTTAGAAATAGTTATGTTGCTACGGTCTCTATTCTGAACATAGATACATTGCCCAGGTGTGACTTTGAACACATATATGTACTCTATAAATTTATCACTCATCACTGGATGGTTATTTATTGTTAAACCTTTTGACTATTTGTTGTTCGAGTGATTTAACTGGTTATTGATTTATTACCCATATTTAATTCAGGGATCTAATAGTTGGGTTTGATCACATAATGGCCATGAAATACTGCGGGTAATTTTTCAAATCCTTGATATTCGATTGAATGACTTTATTTTAAATGGTTAGTACAGGTGTGTTGGTGAGATGGCGGATATTCGGTTAAGATTTGGATGTGATTCGGTGGTAAATTTGTAATTGTAGTATATGGTAAAGAAGGGTATCAGGTTTGCCTCCAAATTGATTAAGTCCGCATTATGAATACATTACAAACCTGCTGATTATTTTGGATCATGCTCCACAGTTAGACAAACCTAACTTTCTCTTATGATCATGTAAAACAGTCACTTCCCACCTCGTTATATGAATTACTCTTACTGTAAAAAAACACACACATATTTGTTCTTTATACCCAACTTTTATGTTGGGAAGTTAAAATAGTCCATGATCAGACTGTCATATTTTGGTCCTTAATTATTTGCTGACCCACATCTTAGATGTGTGTACCCAAATATGCTATTCTTTTCATCCTCCGGAATTGTCTAAACAATTATGACTTAATTCGATTACAAGAATGTATGTTCTACACTTACTGCCATCATTTTTCTTGTTATTTTTTTAATTCCATTTTGCGTACATATTGCGTCCAGCACGCCTTCCTCTCCTATGTTGTCAGTTCCTGTTTCCGTAGCAATTGAATTTCACTTAACAGATGCAGTCATGGAAAACAGAATTGAGAAATTTCACAGAAATAGGAGTTGACATGATTAATTGCTGAACTTAAGTTTTATAGAGAAAATATTGATTCGAGACAGCACTCAAATTAAACATCTCTCGAAAACCAGTGTTAAGAAAAACTTCAGGAAAACATTTCTATCTCTGGCAGAATTGATTTTACCACGTCCAGAATAATTGTGAACATCAGAAAACTTATTGCTTGTGCGATAACAATTGCTTTTAATTGATTTTTCAATTAACAACAAATTGGACTGAAGTGTTGTCAGTTTTCTTACATGTTGAAGCAATCATCTAGTTTGGTAAGATTGATGAGCATTGATTGGTTCCGATAATTCAGCAAACATTGGTTGGTTGTTCAGTTTTCGGTTCAAGTTCCGCCGTATTTATATTTTAATTGTTTTAAGATTTATACTGGTAATATTTATTCATATTGTGGCAGTGCTTTATTCTAACCCCGGAACCTTCTCAAAAGTGTTTACACAATACAGTCCTGTTCATTAATCAATTATCTGTAGGAGTTTGAATTATTGTTATAATTATGTTGAACAAATTGATGAATATCATTCACCTAACATGTGTATTGACAGCTTATAAATTGTTTACATTATATAAACATTGCTTAATCATTGAGTGTTGAAAAAAAATGAAGATCTACTCAGATTTGTGAAGCAGGGAAATGAATGACACCATTAAAAGAAGGTAAATAAACCTAAGCCATGGTTTCAGGGTTATGATTTTGGAGCCATGGTTTCAGGGCTATGGTTTTGGAGCCATCGTTTCAGGGCTATGGTTTTGGAGCCATCGTTTCAGGTTTATGGTTTTGGAGCCATGGTTCCAGGTTTATGGTTTTGGAGCCATCGTTTCAGGGCTATGGTTTTGGAGCCATGGTTTCAGGTTTATGGTTTTGGAGCCATGGTTTCAGGGCTATGGTTTTGGAGCCATGGTTTCAGGGCTATGGTTTTGGAGCCATGGTTTCAGCATGCTGGATCTGTCTGTTTTATCTGACCCAAAGGTGCATCTCAGAAAGTATTTGTAGATAGTAGCGCTGCTGCAATATTAGTCATTAGTACAATGTATTAAGTTAATGTCCCATTTAGGACTGATCTCTTGGGTCTCTAGGAAGGGTTACTTATTGGTCTAAATGTCCGCTGGTATTTGTCTGTATTTGCAGAATCAATATGGCCATGATGCTAAGCTCCTTGTGGTAGCAGTGGTCTTTTGGACAAGTTTTATAGTGATGTTGTTGCAATAGACATTCTTTAGAATGTTGAACATGTAGTTCCAAGCAATCATGTGAAGGCTTGTGGTCTATGGTCTATATACTGGTGTATAGCATACCATGTACAAGTTAACTGATTATTTAAGCCCACCTAGACTCTCTCATATACAATTTCTGGCAGAGTCTCAACACAACAGACACTTTGACCCTTGAAAATACATTATGTAGTTAAAAAAAAATCTTAACAATTTTATCTAAAAAAAAATCCAATATATTTTTTGCGTTAAACATACTTCAAAGGTAAGAATCAGTAATATTACTTTTCAACATCTATTAAAGGTATTATTTAAGATCCTTGGTCTTAATTTGATGGGAAATGTTTGACTTTGGACCTTCACTGTCATTGCAGATGGATTATTTCACTATCTTTGTGTGTTTTGGGGATATAAAATTGTGCATATTAGAGTTGCACAATTATCATGTTACAAACATGGTTGCACATTTTGTGACTTAAATCTTATTGTCGTTTGTCATGAAATACAACAACATGAGAACACCTAGATTGTGTCTTAAATGTTTGTTTTATAATCACACTGTCAAGCTGTGTTAGATCTGCTTATGTTTATTTTTTGTCTTAATTTGAAAACACATCGGATGAAGCTCTGGTTCAGAAATTAAATTTCAGTAAATGTTCGATTTAAAGAAATGACGTCTGCTTATTGATCGGTTATTCACAGCAGTTAATTCATTACCCCTCCCACTTCCTCTCCCCATTGAAGATCAGTTGTCGGCTTGTGGTCATGTCACCTGATTTATGTTCTTTTTATTTCTTGGGTAAAAATTCTATCTTGCCAGTCTGTTTTTATGTATTCCATGTAATCCTGGTAAATTTGTACAGTTGTCTGATCTCATGGTACAGCTTGAGAACCTGGCAACATGCTTCAGTGTTAGTGAACCACGGAACTTGACAGTTTGATAATGAAACCCAGGTATACAGTACCTACCAGCATGTGACTTGTACTTCATTACAACAGAAAACAAACAACTAGTTTCTTTTTTGTGAAATTTTATCTAGTAATGTTGTATATAAAAAAACCACCATTACTTTCAATGTTTATGGCTCATCCTGTGGTTAATTATTGGTGGAGGATTGAAATGATTTATGGCGGCATTCTAACGAACACCAGAATTAAAATTAATAGATTTCATTTTATATTCTGTAGCTGATGAAGTGCATCATTTATAATTGTTGAAATATAACATATAGCTGTTGTAAGCATGTGTAGAAAACTTGGTATGTGACAAGATTGACCATAAATCAAGTAGCTGACTGACCGGACATGTGCTTGTGCCAACTGTCATCACTGATGGACACTATATTATAGCCAAAGATTTATGTCCACGATGTGTCCTGAAGCTACCTCATGATGGCTTCAATGTTTACATTTATTGTGATTTTTGTAATTTTCCAAGTTAATGATTTTCTGATGTGTGGTCATTAATGATATACTGATGGAGAATGTTGGACAATGATGTGGACAACCTGTTGCGCTTTATGGCGCTCCAAAGGTGACATTGCAGCATTCCTGTCTGGGCCGCATTCTGTCTATTCCTTAATACTGGTACTTATTGTCTTTCACTGAAAACTGTTTGAACTGTCATAGAGCCTGCTGAAGTACTTTGATGTCCTTTGGTAACCCCGTGGTCATTGTATATCATAGATTTCAATATGCAGGCTCTGGCTGAACCAGAAGGATATTTATATATCCTAAGTAATGGATACATATATTGTTTTAATACTTAAAATTATGGTTTACTTAAAATTATATTGTTTGTCTCTACATTAACCCTTTACCTCATAATACCGCCTTTCCTCACATCTGCAGCAGACGACTTTTGAAAACGTGGCAAAGGAAGCCGTTGCTCGCAATGGGCGATAGCTTCTTTTGCCGCAATATTTTCCACTCTTTCAGAAAGAAATAACCCAGTTTTCTGAAATAAATTGATCATGTGTATATTTTCTTTGAATTTGGAAGTGTCCAAAATATGTTTATAAGGCAAAGGGTAAGACAAAGCTATTAACTTATTCTTTTGCCTTTTTATAGGTGTATCAATGTTGTACACCATATGGTGTAGGTCCTTTAGGTTGTAATCATGTCACATAATGGAGATTTTTGTGTCATTTTATTTTCATTTGATTTATAGGTCGGTACACTGTAATTGTTGCATTATGACAACAAAGTATTAATATCTTCATCTATAAATATTATGAGATACTATGAATATAAATCAAAGTTGACACGGAGATGACCACAACATGTGTTGAAATTGTCATCACAGATTTATAGAGGGTTAATTATTTAGACCGTTTCTTTGTTGTTGAACAAATTGTTACTAATTATTATGCACATTTCTGTGACTTTTGTCATAATTTGTTGTGCTGAATTATTTACATGCTGAACAATATTTACTGGTGACCAGGTGAGGTAGATTCGTTAAAAGGCTTGCTAGTGTAGATTATGAACGGATGGCCATAACAATTATGTCAGGGGCAATAACTCTTGACTTGTACATGTTCTCTGTTATGAATACATGTATTCATTTTTTTGATTCAGATATCACTGGTCATTTTAATAATGGCATGAATTTATAATTTATCTGGAAAACTATTTTTGATTTAATACACTGATCTTAGCTAGAATAATGACTCAATGTCACTTTGAAAAATGTCAGCTTTCAAATTGTTGATTATTTATGTATTATTTATGAAGTACTTGTAAAAATTTAAGATGAAATTATTATATGCGTGTTTGACATTGTTATACTACCATTTATGTAATAAACCTTGTATTATTTTACAATAAAGAACAAATTTATGAAACCCTCAAACCTTTGATGCTCGTAAAACCCAAAGTAAACTGTCTATAAATACGTCCACGTGGTAGATTTCAGTCTAGCAGAATAGCGGCCCTTGTCTCTTTCGGTCTTTTTTTTTATTGGAGTAACATGTGTAGCAAGTTAGGCATTTCATCAGCAAATGTTTTATGGGGTATTTACTAATAAACATCTGCATTTTTATTTCTTATAGAAACTGTATCAGTGCCCGCCTCCTTAATTATTATCACTATTGAAACGAAGCGTGTTGATTTACCAGAAGTGTGGCGTTACATGAACCAAGAGCATTCCCAATTAAGATCAGATTATTCTTTTTTGGATTTTTTCCTGTTGCTAGGTTTCCTCTTTTCAAATTATCCACAGTTTTAATTGTCAGAAATGTCTGTTTTCTCCCAGACCTCCTGATATAGTTTTACATGTTATATATTGTTAAAGTGATTAGTATTCTACTCTTGTCTGGCATTTTCTTTTGTTTTGTTTAAATAAATTCTCTGTTTTGTCTTCAAGATTGCATGAGAAAAATCATTAAATTGTAGGCTTTGCTCGTTTGAAAGTGACTGATTTCTGTTCTGATTTAAGAACACTAAAATAGACAAACAAGTTTGATAAATTTTAATTGTTTTTGTGTCTCGCTGATTTGTTATTGGACTCAGGCTTGCTGTTGTTGTTGTTGCATATCCTCGATAATTAAATATTTAGCTGTTTTAACAATTGTGCAATCAACTTTAGTGAGGTGTGCTGTCGGGAAAACCTGAATTTTGTCGGCAGTTTACATATTGATGAAATGCATTGAGTCAATCATGTGATTATAAATTATGATATTTTAAGCTTAATGAGTTTTAGCATGTTTGGGATTCTAAAATATTATGTCTGTGTGATATAATGATTTGTACTGGGATGTGAGGGGGCCAGATCTGGGGTCTAATATCAGTTGTCTTATACTGCAGGTGTTCTTATTGTTTTAATAGTAAGTTATCAGCTTGGCTTTAACAACTGATTTAAAATCTTTATGGTGTGGTGAGTTTGTATTAATACAGTCCAATCTAACGAAGATTTCAATGCGAGATTACTGGCTTATGGACAAATAGTTTGATCAGTATATGTTCAGTGTATTTAGTGATGGTTTGACAGGTTTTTGGTCAAAACTTGAAGTAATTCACAGACCTCTCAAAGCATTGAACCCACACTTGATTACCATTATTACACGGACATAAGGTACAATTCTGATAAGAATCAATGTAGGATCTATAATGATGTGACCAATTTGTTCAACAGCTTTTGTGAGAATTTGTTTACATTGTAGTGATGTAATCTATCCTTGTCAAAGTGATTGATTTACTGAGTTTAGTCTTTTTAAAACAACAGAATATATTGTTAAGACTTTTGACAAAATAATTCAAACTATTGTACTATGATTAAAATCAACTTATTACATTAATTCTGTTGTATTGCTCATCTGGGTGATCCTGTTTCTGTACGAAAATTGATTCATTAGGAGTCTGATCTTAACCTTGAAGAAATGGCTGCTTGAGCAACATTTTGGCATTATATTGGCTGGTGGCATACAAGAGAGTGCCAATGAAAAAACACTAAATTCAAGGCTATTATTATACATATTCTGATGCTTTGAAGTATTGAGTACTGTATGTTAATTAAGTTTGGTAAATTATTGTACGTTAATTGAGTTTTGTTGATTATTGCTAAGTCAGTAAATATTTTCTTCATATCTTTGGAATCGTAATTATTCAGTAGAATTGTTTACATTTCATTCTTTATCGTGAATACTTTAGAACTGGTAGCGGTTGATAAGAAATAACGCACACAAAGCCTGTCATAATATGATATACAATGCAAGATAGGACATTGTAACTACATATATGACCCTGATATGAAGCAGAACAGAACTATTATGGTCGTTAGACTTGATAATTTTATAGTTATATAATAGATATGGGTATGTGGTTTTGTTTTTGAGTGATAAGTTCGCCGGTAACACGATACAGGCTTTATTCATTAAGGTTCTGTATGGCAGCTTAAGACAAGTTCTAGTCAATAGCAAGGTTATGTGTATCAATTTACTGATAAAATGGCTTTAGAATAAAATATTTCAGAAGGATATGATTTACTGTATATTATGTGTCATAAAATTTGATATACTTATAGATTGTGTGTATGTAATCGTTCGTTGGTCTTTGTAGCATAATGACATCACAGATGTGAAATACGCTTTTAACGTAATGTATTCAGAGGTAACCCAACTGTAATATTTTGTCGTTTATCGCTTATTTATGATCAAAATTACTATAGGCAAGTATGTGAACACACACGCTGTAATGAAAAAAGGGAATGCAAAGTGGATATGGTCGAGTGAACACAATATTTTTAGGCTTTTTAGTTGATATTTATTCTTTCGCACTAAATCAGTTCAGAGTTACAGTGAATCTGATAAGATGTAATGACATTCATTATGTATTTTTTCAAAAGTAATTTTCCAAATTTAGTTATCTTTTGCAGCCATTTTTTGTATAATTTAAATGCTTGGTTTTATAACTAATTCTGTATGTTTGTATTCAAACTTGGATTATAATGCTGTTATTGCAGAAGATATATCGACAACTGTGTCCTTGAGTTTTAATTGATGCAGATTTAATTCTTCAACCTTCTGTTTGATTAGTCAGACACATGTACAAGTTTTTTAAAAAAAGATACATAATTTGTTACCAAAATACATTTTTATGCACAGATTAAACATCATCTGAATGTATACCCTGGGGAACTGATTTTAATAATTTCACTAAAACAATGGTATAATAAATGTATTAAACACTCTGTAATGTTTTAATCTGATCTTGTTAGTACAAATGCTATTGAAGTACACGTGTCCCCCTCAATTTGTATGAACAAATACAAAGATCTTGCTGCAGCCAAACTCTTTAAGCTGCATAAAACAACAGAAGTGTATGGAGGGAAAGGTTTTAGATTAAACGCGATGTAACAATATTAATTACTAATGCATGATGCATGAGATTATTGAGTTATTGACTCAGTGATATTAAATCAATAACGCACGAGATTACCTTACTCCGACTATTGACTCAGTGACAGATAGTGCGGTGGATGATATCTTTTATTGTTTCACAATGACACATTTTAATGCATCCTTAACAAAGACTCATTTTAAGATGAGCTATCTCGTATTGGTTGGTTGGCAGCCTAGCACTGCTGAACAGACCATAAAATCGTAACGCTTCCTAGTTTTGGACCCTCTTCAAATTCAGCCGAAATAACGGGAGCTGAGTAATGCTGAGGCCCGGCTTTTGCTTTTATTTACAATGACTGTGAATATTGTTGAAGTGGTTTATCAATACTCCTATACGTAATATTTTGTTTAGTTAGTGCACTGGAATTGTAACCCGGAGATCCGGGTTCAAATCCTGGTCACAGCAGGCCCTTCTATGAAAATTTGACAAAAATGTAGATTTTTTCCACATGTGGAGAAGTTGCTGGCTCCTTGTAGAAGTTACCAGTAAGTTAGTACTGGTTAGTATACAGTCCAGGAAAACTGGTTAGGTCAATCGGTCACCTTATATAACTGAAAACCCCAGTGACAATAAATCACATAAAAACAAACAAAACATATTTTTTTTTAGATTTTCTCATTCCTTAAGATTGTAATCACAGAAAAAATGTCAGTCGAATTTGTGCTCTGGTTTAGTGCTTGTTATAACAGCATCACACCCACTTTTATTGCTATTTGATTACCTACATCTACTTCAAGAAAAACATAATGTGTTGTATGCTGTAAGACTTATATCTAATATAATGAAAAATTCATGTAAAATTGATAAAATAGTAATGATAATTTTCCATGCCAGTGGCGGAACATTGCCATGCAGTGGTGCTTTGAGTTACGACACACAGAAATATTGTAGACCACTATTAAGGCCTCAGTTGGTTATATTGTGAAAAATTAATTAAATTGGATTTCCGAAACCAGTGATTTTCTCACTGTAGGCTGTTGTTTTAATTAACAATGACCATAAAATATGAAAGGCTAGAATGGCTTAATGGCCACTATGAATACTGTATGGGGACATTAACTGTACTGGAAAATGATTAACTCCGGGATTTCAGCTAGTTGAACCTCAGTCAATGTCAGGCTCTCTGATATATTAATGACCAGCCATATACCACAGGGTTATAAATTTCAAGATTGAATATCCTGTATGCAGATAGAATCCTCATTTAGATCTTGTTCCTTTGTGTTTTACTGATTGAATCCTGATTTTTACTATCTGCCTTGTCCAACAATCTTCAGGAATCTCTGTGCAACAACTTAAAATCTTTTAACGAAGGACATAAGTAAGGTGCATTGCACCATTAGAGACCATTGATTATTGTTGTGACTAAAACAGTTTAATGTTGTATTTTGAAAAATTTTTCCCTCAAAATATTCTATTAATGTTTTGTATTTTTTTCTATTTTCAGGTAAGGCTATAACAAGGTTGTTTGTGCATGAGTCAAGTTCAAGGTACAAATTTCTGTGATTTGTCACGCTGTCTGCGCTCATGTATTTTAACATTCATTCTAATTAAATGGTTACCATAGTGATTATTTGTCACAAAACATCAAAATATAAAAAAATGCTCCCTGGGTAATTTGAATTGTTCAGTTCTATAATATCTTCCAATTTTCCATAGAAAATTCAATTCTATGGGCAGATTGCTGCAATTCCATGCAAGATCTGCAGAAATGATAATAAATGTTCGCATGCAGTCAACCATTACAATGCCTTTTTATGAACAGAATATCAAATCAATTTTTCGCTTCGATGTCAGAATTGTTGGCTTAAGTGTTTGACTGTTTGATATGATAGGAGAATATTTTCCACATGAATACATCTCACCATTTGTCTGAAGAGGGATCTGTAATCATCTAGTATGCAATTTGATAAGAATTTGTCTGCAAAATGCCGTCCCTAGTCATACAGCATCCTTCAAAATACATTATTTATGCTATAGAGTTTACACCATTTGTTAAAAGTCTTGTACCTTCTATTTTGATTTTCCCTCATTTTAGAGTATCGTATAGCTTTGTTCATCTTTGACAATGATGTATTACGCCCTCCATGGAATCATTTTTGTGTTAAACAATTTTATGGTTTTCATCTCAGTATATGGATAATGTTGTAATGGTATATAATTAAACCAAGAGAAAAGTGTGCTCCTATCAGATCCCATGATGGTTGCTGACAGAAATTTTCAGATTTTATGACAATTTAATCATATATTCAACTGTTTCATCTGGTCTCTTGGGTTTCAACAAATTTGATGCTTGAATGATGAACATCAAAGCATGAAGACACCTCCTGTATTATGTATTAAAACTCTCTGTCATCAGAAGCCATACATAACTGTATATACTGAATGTGGTTTGCTCTCCAGCGAGGCTCGTTTTCCATGTGCAATGGCCCAGAAAGAGGGCTGTTCCCAGTACATGTATCATGAATGTCTCTCTTCAGGTGTTTTTCACTTGTGTAATCCACCATCTTTAACATTCATTGATCCAATGTTTGAACTTGATCATCCATAAAATATTGATATTCAAAATGAAATGTTTATTTGTTTTCGTACAATATACAGTAACTCAACACTGTAGCATTAAATGATCTATGATTGTAAATGTTGATTTTTTATGAAAATAGTAGGACATGATTATATGTGTAGAAAGGGCTTGTTTTATGAATACAGCCTGGATTGCTCATGCTACTCTTTAAATGTTGTGTTATTCAAGATATATTCCATTTTGTACAAGACTCGTGTTTTACTACATGATTTATGTATCATAAATACCTCTGTAGTATTGTTGAACCATTTGATAATTCATTGTCTGAGACAAGTTTACTCATATTGCTGAATAGCTACATTTGGCTATTGTTTTATAATGATATATTATCCTCCGAGGAGAGAATGCTTCATTTTCTTCATTGTTGTTCAGACTTTTTTTCTATTCTAATGCTTCTTCATGATAACTGTGTGTGTGTAAATTGTTTCCATTGAATTAGAAGCATGGCAAAGCCTGATATTTCCTGAACTAAATCGCTCCCTGTTGTATGAAACAGTTGTACTTGTTTATTGTGCACATTGTGATGGGGATTTTTTTGTTAAAAATTGATCCAAGTTTCTGCAATTACTACCATGTAATGTGAGATCCGCTGAAATTTGACTTCTTTGCAAAGAAAATGATTGCCCGGCACTTTCAGAAAATTTCTGGATCCGGGCACAGCTGCGTATGACTTTCTTACAGAAGTAACTGCTCAGTTGGCAGATTTCAAGGCTTGATGTGAATTCTAGAAACCAATAAGATTCTATTTTTTTATTCAGACCATTGGAAGAAACGTGCGCAATGATCTGATATGATTGGTGTGTAAACATTTGAAAGGGAAAAGACAAACATTACCTTAAATCACAAAATCTTATTTAAATCCCTTGGGAAGATTATAAATTATTAACAAGTTTGTGTATATGATGTCAGGAATTAATCAAAATCAAAGTTATTTATGTAAAATCAATGGTCATTTTGCGTGATGTTAAAACAATCAGAGGAGAAATACATTATACACAAATGCCAAAAGAACAAGTGTAACAGCAATAATTTACATTCCATGATGTATTTATTGTAGGCCATTATTTATTTCCTCCTAAAATCTAATCTCAGCCGTTAATGGTCTTGAGTGATGTTTTGAATTATAAGAAACAAAAGACGATATCACGACTACATCAGTTCACGGTATGATGCACCAAACATGTAACTCTACATCACATTCCCGCCTACAAATGGCTAGCCATTAAGGCTCGCACCTTGACCTGTCATTCTGGCGTCACCATTACATTTTATAATGATATCATTGATCCCCGTCATCAAGTTTGAAACATATGGTTTCAAATTATTGGCAAGCATTGTTTCTGTAGAGACTGTTACGGTGTAACGATTTGTATCACAAGACTAAAATGCATTCATCAATTCCTAACGGACCTTATGTGTCATGAATTGTAAAATGATGAAACTGGAATCCTAGATCAACATTTCATGCCTGGCAGGGATACCATTAATGTTTTATAGCATGGAATGTAGAAATCTATTGCTAAGTTTCTGAGAATGCACTGGTCTTCCAATGAATCCAGTCCCAATGCTCTTGCCTTGTCATATGATTTTATCAAGATAAAACAGTTAATGCTTTTAACAATTATTACCATATTTTTTATCTTCTGTATTAACTTATCCAGATCACTCAATGGTTGACAGATTGTTGTCTCACCTTTCCGTTTATGTCTGAAGATGGCAGAGAACTGCGATGTAAAACACGCCTCATTCCAGTTACATTTCAATGCAACTTACAGTCTGGAAATACAATTAATTATGATGTTCTGTGTTACCTGACCGATATAAATCTTTCCAGTTTGTTTGATGTATCAAATTCAAATAATACATAAAACAGCATCTAACTTACCTCTGTATTGAAGAGTTTCTGATTCTTGTGAAGGCGATTTTGTTTTTTTTTTAAAAAAACGTGAATTTACCAGTAATTCATCATTAAAAATTGATGCTCCAGTGTTAATCTTATACCTTAGTCCATAGTATAGTATACATGTACATGTATTGATTCAGTAGCTTTTTTCCATGGACATGAAATGTTTCTGTTGATAATAATAAAGCACAGGGCTGTTTGCTTATTTTTCTCTTTTGACCTAAATTTAATCATGAATCATAAAAATATTTCCTTCTCCAGGCTTTTTTCTTTTTAGTGTCTGAAACATGACTGTAGGGCCATAAAACACAGATCACTTTAACATTTAAAAAGCCATCTAAAAGATGCTTTATAAATGTTTAATGTTCAGTTTGATATTGTTTGGATATTCCTAAGGTCTGGCAAGTTTGGTCATGATCCTAGTGTTTTTATTTCTTTCGCATAAGATAAAGATGGCTTACATTGGTGAAGTATAAACTTTGTAACATCAAAGTATGTTTAGATGTTATGTTTATTCAATCAGTTTGTTTGGCTACCATGGTTAGAGACAAGTCAAATCCTCAAGTGTGTCTTTATATGTCAACACTTCTGCATTGTACGGCGAGCCAGGTGTATCACACACCTGTGACCGTCTGCCTTATATGCCGCTTTATGCATTGAAGATAACTTGGAACCAAACATGGCTCTTTTTAGCAAGAATGTTACATCTTCCTGTCAATAAGAAATTGTTACCTTACAAACTGTTACCCAGGATTCTGTAAGCCATTGTTATGACCCAGGACTTTGGTAAGAATTTATTTCAATATCAGCTTGGACATTGATGATGCCAACTTTCAGTCCAGTATAATGTTGACTGAAGATCACATACCAGCTGACCCATACTTGCCTTTGAACATGAGGACTTCTTGACACAATAATCCAGTGGTCAATGCTCAGCTTTTAAGCATCTTTCTTGGACTTAGCACGGTTGTTTAGTTTCTCTGTGATTCACTAAAAATGGCCATTATCGTGTTGCCATGCTGTGAGTACAGATATTGAGCCCTTAAGCTTCTTATTGTGAAGGTTAGTGGGAGATATTTAACATTAACAAGGTCGTACTCATGGTCAATCGTACAGTCTGCTTGATTTGCTAAAGTCAGTCATTGTTCAGAACAATATTCTTTCACATGATCACCACAACCATTTAAGTATATAATGTCTGACCTTTATGACCCCTGTACCTGATAAAATAGTGGACATTATGATAAGATAGACCCAGGGTGGATTTCATATGTTGACACAGTGAATAGTATATCTATAAGCAAGATTATCATGTCTATTATTCCAAACTTAGAGTGTAGAGATTTATTTGTCAAACACAATTTTATTTCTGTGATAAGAATGTATGCAATGGATAGGTTCCAATTTATTTGAATTGAAAAATGCCCCAAGTCTTAGTTCCTTGAGTACGGAGTTAGGGTCGACATGACTTTCGGCATAACTGGGCTTGCTTGTACTTCAGTGATGTAAAAAGCGGATTTATCACTTGAGCTTCATAGAAAGTCACTGATTGTGCATGTACTTACTTATACCTTTACTTTTCTTGTACCATTTGATTCTAGAAGACCTTTACCTTTCTTATACCAGCTGAGTAGGGAAGATCTATATTTTATCAGAACATGGCTTTGTGTCTTTATTTTATATTTTGATCTATCGCTTATACTGAATGACCCCGTTCATCTTTTCAGGATATGCCCATCTTGAGCAACTGTTCTAGACTGCTCTTATTGAAGACATGCTCTAGCTATTCTTTGGATAGATCTATCATTACAAAAACAAACACTTCATAGAAACGGTTCATTCTATCAAGAGTGCCTTAATAGATAAAAATGCCTTGTGAAGTCTTTTAAACGGGGTATTTAATATATTTTGAATGCGGTTTTTGAAGTGGGACACAGCTATACTAAATCAATTTGGTCTTTAGTCTTGTGCAAACACTTAAACTATAAAAATGTCATCAAATACCACAGAAGATGATTGAAATGAAGTTTACAGGGATTTTAACTGATAACATATTGGTTGTAGCTAATCTTTAATCAATGAAATTTGTGTAGACAAACTTAAAGATTACATTGAACTGGCCAAAGTTTGATGCCACCTGTTTAATAGACCCAATATCAACACCAAGTTTCTGACTTACCTTTATTTTGGTTTTTCTGAATCTTACCTATGTAGTTATCTTGATGATAGAAATAATTTATACTGCAGTGTTATGTTTAATTTACTTTTAGTCTCGATGCTTGATGTGAAAACTGATAGTTTGATTGATCCGATTGTGATGAAGGTCTGTTCCAAACAATTGTACACACCATTCCTGTTATCATTGTACACATCAGACCTAGGGTTTCAAGTGGAATCATAGTTTAAAACCTGAAACCCTTACCAATCCATAAGTGCCCCCCCTTAAATTATGAATTATAGACTCTAGGGTTGGGTAAGTGGGGCCCACTTGGTTCATGATGGCTTTTCAGTCCAAGATGTATTTATCAGCTATGAATTTATATGTCTCTTGCCTATGATGTTCTTAATTTATACCATCATTACCGTTATAAGTATCTTTAACATTCTGTTTGTTTTCCACACTTGTGTAGGTCAGTTTACTTGATTTATGTAATTCAGACCCTTGTTACACTAATTCATTATGAGTATCGGAACATACTTATCAGTAGTGTTGACATTCTGTTTGCTGGCTGTGAATTAATATTGTAAGGAAGCAGTGAAATACATTCTGTATTAGGACAATTTTATGTCAGAGGAAGTCGGCAAGTTATCATTTGCTCTTGCTTTCACTAATTTGCCAATGTTTATACAGTTAACTTTAGACAAGGAACTATGACCTTTAATGGAGAAGACTAAAGGTAGAATAACTCCGTTGCTAGCTTGGAATCCGAAATTAGGAATTTTATCTTGTCAAACCCAGGTGTGCGATTACCACAGACAAACACACAATGACATAACGATCCATTTAATGATGTATATTAGTGAATAGTTGCTCTGTATAAGGATCTAAGATGGAATGCAAATTTGAAAAACATTGTTTTAAATTCACTTTCAATGAAATTATGCTAATCTCCCATTTGCTGTTAGTGTTTTCCGGTGTGCATTGAGTTGATGACAGCATGTTTTTACCTTTTTCTGTTGGCTTCCCGTGAAGGGCCTGGAGAGTCCATGGTTGTTAATACAAAACACCACGACACAGGTTTCATTTCCACATGGTAGATCCAAACTTAATGAATTGAATTCATCAACAGGGTTTCAGTTGTCAGAAAGACTTCAAAATTCCTTTCAGATTTGTTTACATTGTTTATTGTCTAGCAAAACAGGAATGGCCAATCTTTGTCATGGATCAAAGCCTAATTGTTTTTAATGAAGGAACTTGCAATGTGTAAGTTAAACCGTAACTTCCAGTCATTTTAAAAGCATGGCTCAAGTTTGCATGATTCAGACACAAAGATAATGTATCTAAATCGTTTAACCAGTGGAAATTAATTTTCTGAAGATCATTTCATACTTTTTTTTTTAATTTAAAAAAATAGAAGAAATAGGATTAGAGGTCAATTAGATGGAACCATTGCTGGTCAAAGGGTAACTTCCTGTAGGTGCCGATGCCTTCTCTAATCAGAATTTACCAAAAGAATGCAATCCTAGGTGTCTGATTACAGTTTCTAAGCATGATATTTCATCCTTCTGGGTCTGTTTTATAAACAAGGTGTGCATTTATAATCACAATTTGCACAAATACAAGATTCGGTGATGTTTTCCTTGGCATTTAACAGAAAGTTCTCAGACAACACTGCATTGTATTTGGAATTTTATAGGTGATTAAAGAGTCTGATTGGTAAATGGTACTTTCTAATTGCATTTCTAAGACATGCAGCATTCTGACTGATACACATGAATTCAAGCAGGAAATTACTCACAGATTGAATAAATAAACAATTGGTAACATAGATATGAAAAGTGCATCATTCAACTCAAGTATCAGCAAAAAGTTGTGATATTCTATCTGTTTATGTTTGTGCTGCGTGTTTTCACACAAAACAAAAACTGTTGGAAGGCAATGTAGCATACTAAGTCAGCTGTTTGTTCAAGTAAAAAATATCATGTAATACACAGAATCTGATTGACTTTGGCTTTGGCTCGAAGTTGTAATGCCTCATTGTTTCTCAGAGAAAAAATAAAATGTAAATGAAGCAGGAATCTCTTTTTCCTCTCAAATTGACTTCAGATTTATCTAATTAGTTGATCACCAGGAAGGCAAATATTTCACAGTATCAGAACGAACATAACAAATACATCTAATGGTTTATAATTAGAACAGCAATGAAATATCCAATATAATGAAATGTGAATTACCATCATTTTTCCTTATGACTGTGTTTTATAATTGCACTAAGTAGCGCTTGCATATTTTGGCTGCCGCTTATATACTGGCTGATGGAAGACTAACAAACTTGCTTTTTTGTCTTGGTACAAAACTAATCATTCAGAAGTGTGATTTTATGCCAAGGGTTTTTTAACAAGCTTGCAATCAGTGATCTTGCCATATATTAACTGAAGAATTTGTTGGTTTTGTAATATATATTATAATAAACGAATAAATTGCAATGTCAAAACTCAGAGCACCTTGTCTCTGTGTAATTTTGATTGATGAAAGTCTATGGGAAGACAAAGTCTGAATTTAAATGCTGCTACACTTGTTTCATCTTAAGGATTGTTCTATATTCCTCCCTGATTTCTTGTTGATCAGAGCTATGTTCCATGCATAACAATTACTCTAATTGTGGTTATCGAAATTTAAAGAAACACACGGAATGCAAATTGATAAAGTGTAGAGATGTGTTTGCAAAATTGTTGGCAGTTACTTAAGATTTCATGAAAGAATAATGTTCTTTAATGTTCTAAGTTCTAATCAAGCGTACAGGAAATTGATGGCTGAGGTTGATTTATCATAGAAACTCTGCAAAATTACACCATTTATATTCTTGGTATTAACTTTCATTGATAAACAGCAATTCCTGTGCTGGAATCATGTGCGATTATGTGTGAATGTTTTTTCTTGTTCCAAGACAAAAACAAATAGCGTCATGACAACCAAACATGGTTACTGAAATGCTTGCCAAATTATTTGACCAATTAAGAGATGGAACTTTTCTTGTCAAATTAAACTTTGATCTGCACCTACAGGAGTTCAGCTCCCTCTTTTTATCACACTTATAATGATAACCATCTGTTGCCATGGCTAATTTCCATTTGTTTATGTTTTCCCAGGGACTTGTTTCTTTAACGCAATCGCTGTTTATACATGAACTGTAAAATTGAGTAACTTTCAAGGGCTATTAGGGGCTGAATGACTTTAACAGACTCGAGGTTAGGTATTAAAATACAGACTGTCATCACAAAACTATGAAGTCTTTCTTTGCTTTGACTTGTAAAGTACCTTTTAAATGTGTTGGCATCTTATGAGATGTTTTCATTGAAAGATTTGCTGAAATATGAAAGACTTGAGTGAACTTGACACTGTTTTAATGGAGTTTGATGTTTGCAATGGTATGCCATGGTTATTTTGAATGAAACTTCAAATTTCTGGGAATGATATGTTTGTAATGTAAGGAATGGTATTCGTAATCCTATTAATTTAAACAAGATTAGTTCTTTGTGATGTATAATGTCAGATATTGCAGTTAAACTATTTAACGATGATAATTTCAATACTTTGATTCTAATCATAGGTTTTCATGTTCATGATAATTTTTGCTTCATTTTACCATCATATTTTATTTGTTAAAACACTTTTGCTTGCATTTTTCTAAGTATGTGAAATGTCCCATTCTTCATTCATGAGATTTTTTGAAAATAGATTGGAATAGTGAACCCTCAAGCCTTTATTTATGTAGTTACTTTTCCCTTGCAAGCAACCCTTTATTTTCAGTATTTAATTTATACTGAAGAGATTATTTAACAATAAGAAATGTTGAAATCGGTCTTAGTGTATGTATGATATTGTATCAGATGTTATGTCTACTCATGAATAAAACACAACAGAACTCCAGCACATTACGTAGCCCATGATTTATATGTAATGGTTGGACAAAACAACCGGCTGTCATGCTCCTAATTATGTTAATTACTGTTTTGGTAATTAACACAGCTAGCATTGGGTAGTTATATCTTCTACAGAACATGGTGTCCTGACGATAAAACATGTTGTATAAAGATTTATTGATGTTCCGTTTCTGTACACTTGCTCGGGTGTTACATGTAATTATAGCTATCAGATGGTAAACTGTGTCTTGTCATTATAGTACATGACAGTTAAAAAGGCTGAAAGATAAACTAGACTGCTATAATGACAGGTCATGTTTTTTAGGAAGCCTAACTTGTTTATTGTGTCACATAAAATCCAGTGTCATGTGGCACAGAACTGTGTGGTCGTGCCATGTGTGGTCAAGTGATGATATAGTAGGCTTATATCATGACATTTTATGGTTCCTTGTATTCTGTAGTCCGCACTATTTTGCCCATAATTAGACTTTTGGAAGTAACGTCAATGGAGTTTTATCGAAACAATGAGCAAATGGTTAGCTGCGGTAAATACTTTTCAGTGATGATCATTTCGATAGAGGCATTATTTCAAGTGATGTAATATTCAGTATGTTTGAGGACACAGCTGTAATTTTATGCAGAAAATGATTCAATTTCTTTCAATATTTGGTAAAATGATTATATATGAGTATTTGCTTTGATTGAAGAGCCGAGATGGTTTTTTCTACATTGATCTATTGAGATGTCACTCCTGTCTGCCATTTTGACCATAAAGTTACCTTCATCATCTGTCTACTAGATGGGTTGAACGATTGCCGTGTAATTGACAAGCTTGTCATGTACCATAATTAGTGATTGATTTAATGTAGCTAACACTAACAGTAATTAATTTCATAGTGGGGTTAATTTATGACTACATATAGTAGTCATTGGTCAAATATATTTTAATGTGCGAATGTGAATGCCCAATTAGCTGTTGGAAAAATGTTGATACCACCTTGACTACTTGATTTAGCTTAAATTCATTCAAGGGCTATTTAGGGGCTCAAGTTACATTGAAGATAATGAATATTGGCATGGTCAGTTTTTAAAATTAATTTTTATATTGTGCTGCCCTCTATGTTATCAGTGTCTTGCCATCTTTCATAATTTGCATTCAGAACTAAGGGGAGGCATTTGTGCTATATTCAAAGACTGAGATAATGAGCCTATTTAAAAACATTCCCAAATATTTCTTACCAGACCTATACCTTATACATACCTGGCCATATTGTATATTGTTTATTCAAATTTTATTTAAACTTGACACAAATAATCTGTCAGTTGATCTACCAGGTGAATGCTAATATTGTCTTGTCCATCAAATGTTATGGTAGATTGTTTGATTAGATAGTTATGTTAGAAAAACTCTTTATACGGTATTGTTGATATTTTGGCTTTGTTACTCTCTGTTTATCAAAATGTATTATCTAAAAGGGTTTATCTTTCTTGTTCTATCTATCACTTAGAATTAATTAACACGATATGAACCACCCAGATGTCTTTGGTTTGTCATGTTTAGGAAAATAATAAGAATAGCTGTTTAAGAAATTTATGATGTATGACATCCGTTACCTGTGGAGTTTTTGAAAATATACAAAGATAGGGTTATCATTGACACGTGCATTTTTTTAACAAATTTTATTCAATACAGCCAAAATTAGAAATGAAATCATTCTTGCTATAAATCATAGAAAGTTGGGCCTGGCTGAGTTTTTTTTTTACTTCGTTAATCGGCCTAATTACTCAGAGCTGCACCTTGCGCTGTACTAAAGCTGCATTATTCGTGATGAGTTAGTATAACTAGCACAGGTGTTAAAGAATGCTCAAGATCTTCCGAGACATCTAATTATCATTTTTACGATTATTCAGAAAAACAGAATAAAATTTGCCCTAAACCTGAAATCAAATTGTCATATTGTCTTGTAAATGGCTTGTTAGGGCATGAAGATAATTTATGCCTTCTGTTGGTCTTGGTGATTAAGTTCTTGACCCTAGGTGAACTCATGAACACTCATTCTGGTGGACCCTTATTCTTCCACATTCCAGGTGGGAAGTGACCCTTTTCCACACCTGTAATTAGGGAGGACATGGGTTGGCTCATGAACACTTTCACAGGAATTTGTTCCGTTGTCAAATGGTTCATTTATTTTCTAACTTTTCAGTAATTCTATATCTTTGGACTTAATAACTCTTGTTAACTCAGTGATTTTGTGTATAAACATATTGCTGTGGTTAATGTCTCATTTATAACATGTTACATTAAGGACTGGTCACCTGTTTTTGCGGTCTGATCTGGATCTATTGTTTCGTGAGTAATTTAAAGATTATTGACGAGTCATTAATGATTAGTGTTTCTAACTTCTGGTTATTTGTGAACTTCGAGTTCAGTGTGTACTTAAAACTTGCGGCTTTTTTTGTTTTGACTCATTCAGTATTTTTCTATGCTTCTTAAAGTACACAGTTAATGAGGTATAGCCTGTTGATAGGGCAGTACAATCATACCTCTGTTTGCAGCCACCTCTAAATAATGGCCACCCTGTGAAGAAAGGCCCTCCTTTGAAAAGCTGGCATTGATGATTTAGAACAGATTGACCCCCAAATAAAGGTCACCTGTCATCAAAGTCCACATTTTGTCTTTACCAAGGGTGTCCTTTGTTCATAGGTTTGATTGTATGTGAAACAATAGCTTTAATGTGAATTGTTTCACCCAATCAACACATAGCAACAGTCTGTGAATTTATTGAACAACAGCAATGGAGGGCACAAGCCGCAACACAACAAACAAGACTCGTAGAAAATGGTCATACTTGTACCCTACAGACATTAGCTTCTGAAACGATATAAGCAACTAATTACAGCACTTGGCACTAGTTGCAATTTCACTTTCACATATCAAAATATACAAGACAGATATATAAGTTTTTTCTATTAATTTTAACTATTAACCACAGCCAATATAGGCATATTTAGTGTGTATGCCATCACAACTATATTAACATGTCACCGTAGTGTTGACTTTCTGTCTATAACACTTTGAAGTTTGGCATATGTTTGAAGTCGCCTTTTTGTGACCCGTTGTCTGTTGACATTTTTGAAATGCCAGTAAAACACATCTGAAATCTGGGTCAGGTGAATGTTAGGATTGTTTAAAACTCAGTCATTCAGAAACCCTAATGTATGCTCTACAGATAGTCCACATGCCAATTACATTACCTTTAACTTATATTTAATGAGTATTGTAAATAGAGGTCTAGCGGAGAGTGATTTATTCTACATTTAGATATAAATTTGTTAATGTTAATATGAAATAATATGGTATTCGGATCACCTGTGAATGTCTACATTTAATACCGGGTGATGAAGTTTTTTCTGAATGGCCTTTCCTTGAAATGAATTGTAAATTGCCACATTTTAGGAATACCAAATATTCTCTGATGCACATCTCACCCTTAATTAACACTGCAACACCTCTTTTTTGAGAAAATGAAAAATCATGAATCCCAATTAATGTTTGAATAATCCTTTAAATTATATTTTAACACCTCTAAAATTCATTTAGACTATGACTCAACAAATCAATGAACTATAATTCCTCTGAGGGGCTTTTATTTTGGTATATATGATTTTACCATATTTACTAGAATTGTTGCACTTTCAGTTTGAGCGGATGATTACAACTGGGAGTCCGTAACAACAAAGATACTGTCTATCAGTAGAGATTGTGTTTTAATGCCTAGAATATCCAAATCACATGTAAAATATAACTGTCTGGTTAATATGACAGCTAAATCATACCTTTATCTCTTAATTTTGGCATTATTTAAAACTGTTATATCATGAATGGGGAGCTTGGGATATTTAGTAGTTTTGATTCTATTTCTTCATTTTTGATAAAAAATATCTAGACTTGCCTTTCAAACTGCATTTTAATGTATTAACTTACATTTTATCATTTTTATTGCGGTTGGATGCAAAGTGATGGAAATTAAATGCGTTTATTTCTCATTATTGTCACACAGTTATCATTAAAGTATCATTTCTTATATAGACCTATCTTCTAGGGAATAAATTTATCACTGTGGGTGTATATTATGTCAAGTGTTCCAATCATCACTTTCATTACCCAGGATTCAACATTACCCAGAATTCATCATTTTCCTATTCTTTTCTGAAGATTTCATGCTTTGGGTTAGATGTTGAGAGAAGAGTGAACGTAATTGTATTTACATGTTTTAAAGCAGTATTATGAGAACTTATTGACAGAAAAATGAATGAGTTTCTTTCAATCTAAGACTAAAGTTTCCTAGAACTGATAATCTCAGCAAGGTGTATAACTAACAAAAGGTGAAAGTAACACGGGGAACTAAGTGATTTTGAAGTGTTTCTTCCAAGTTTTGGCTTGCATATTTTTGCTTCCTGACAAGACATGGCTTCTTTCATATTTTCTTGTTTCCAGTTGGGGTTTTTTTTGCCTGTGATTTGAAGGAAACTCTAACTGTGATGCTGAAATCATAGCATCATGTTTTTCATACATATTTAATGTGTTCCAACTCTTAGCAGAAATGTTGAGCACTTCATTATTGCATATAAAATAAATTATTGTTAGAGTTATGCATTCATTCTTGTTTTTTTATTCCACAATTCATGCTGAGGAGTGTGCACCAAGAATCCTGATTTTTTTGCATAATGGATGATTATATGTTTTCAGGAGAAATTTTCTCCTTCAAGCTGAACAAACCCATTATTTTACCAGAAAATTATAATGATGTAATATAGAAAATGTTTATGAGTAATTCAGTGACCTATATTTTCTTTAAACATCATAATGGATTTCATATTTTTTTGTAACCTGTCCAGATCTTGATATCCAGCATTACTTAATTGTTATGTAAATTATCCTGATATAGTTCAGGAATAAAAAAACGATTGTTTTATAAATTGCTGGCTTTGATATAATCCAGTTCTGAAGAGCTTCTATATATGTGATTAATGTTTTCCATTTAGGTACTAAATTGCATGACATGTATAATGTTTACTTTCAATCTATTATTTAAAAGCATATACTAGTATTGACTTCCTGAGTATCATTGTTTAAAACAGCAAGATAGTCACCCCTCTTTTTATGCTCCAAGTAGTTCCTCGTGTGAAATATCTGGTCTGTCTTAATTGCTGATAGAGAGGTTTAAGGATTTACAGATAACTGTATTGCAAGATTTAAACATAAAAGCCAGAATCTTGATTACCAATTAACAGGGTAATGACGCATAATTACACGTAGCTTATTCTGTTTTCTCAGTAAATTCTACTGCTCCCTATAAAATACATGACTTCATGTTTTTGTGATTTGTTGTAGCATTAAATTTCCATTTTGCTGTAAAAAGTTTCAAGTATTTAGTGAGGCGTTTTTTTTGCTGTTCTTTGAGCTGTAAATGAGTTATGATGTTGACTGTAGATTGACTAAATGGCTAACGGGGGACCGGCCCTATATTTCTGATATTACAGATGATTATATTGTAAATATCTCTTTGATTTCATGTCTTTTTTTTCATTTGTAATGCTTCAATTACCTTTTTATAATCAAGTCATGATGAATTTTCTATCAATGGATGTATAGACTACGAAACGATTTTACCTTTTAATTAGAAGTGTCACACAAATCATTGGCCTCAATGAACCTTTACATAACCAATAGTAATAATGACAGAGAGTGTAATGTATAGAATCCATACACTTGGATCAAATACAAGACTCAAGTACCGTTTAAGTGTCATTCGAAACAAAGGGGACGTCCATAAAAACAAAATAAGGGTGACGCTTATTGCTCGACGTTTAATTTGCGTTCATTTGGAGAAAGTGAACTTAAGAAGATTATTATCAAACCGTCATAAAAGATTTGCAACAATTTTTCAATGAGTGCTATTGAACTTTTTTTGTCATTTGAACTGTATTGGATTCATTCGTTGGTTGAAGAGCTTTTGTAATTTTAATGATTTTTATCTTTATAATGATGTGTGAGGCAAGTTAGTTTGTTTACGAAGGTGATAGGTGACCTGCACACCTGCCAATCTACAGATCAGGAGCCATAATGTTCCCCTGTACCAATAATTTTCACGAAGTCATTCACTTGATTGCGTGAAACGTTCACATTGGCATTGCATGTACCTATATTTGTCAGGTTAAAGGGATCTTAGCGTTGAATCATCACATTTTTTGAATTTGTCAAATTGCAAATCAAACCATAATTTGCTATATTAATAGGATAAAATATCATTCTAATACTGTATTGAGGTAAACTTCATAAACATATAAATGGTAGAAAAACTCCATTGATAATCTTTTTACTTTTGTAGCACGCTAAATTTTTTTTAATATTTTGATTTTCTTCTTGTTCATTTATATCCATTTTGTTTACATTTAGGAAAGTAAATTATGGTTTATTTCATCCGTATAATCATCGTATGTCTTTAAAACACCTGTTTATATTTTCTCTTCATAACTCCAAAGCGCATTGCTTGGAGTGTTACCCCTCCCACTTCATGGCTGCTCAATACCCCGCTGTCGTTGTTACATTGAAAATATTTTTTTGTATTCTGCTGTTTTATTTGAATAAACTCAATGAGATTGGAACATTGAATGAGTACAATGTTCACGCACCTGGTTCAAATTAAAATGGATTTTATTGGTGTTTTTAATTTGCTATTTATATAAAAGCCATTTTTGGTAGCTGAGTGAAAAAAGAAGGTCTATAATATAAAAAACACTGAACTTTTTTTGTATTTCATGTTGAAATTGTATTTAATGGCATGATACAAGAGTTGATAAAATGTTAGTCATGTTTTAACTACGTTAGATACCCATATCATATTTGTTCATTATTTTGTCTTGATTTTTCACGAGGGTAAATGACTCTCACCAAGAGCCTGGATCATTTTGCGGCTTTTCCAGCTTAGTAAGATCCTAACGTGTTCACCTTGGCAAAAAAACAAACTTCCGTCCGATAGTTGGACATTTTTCTCACATCAGAAATTTTTATGGTCCTTGGTAGGATTTGAACTCACGGCTATGAGAGGCTAGTGATTACATGTCAGAGGTCATAACCACTTGCCCACAGAGGCTCCTTTAATTTGTTGATCCCTAAAAACATGGAAAAACATTTAACTGTGGTTGTACTTAGATATGAGGAAATGTTCTATAAATATTCTTAGGTTCAGTGACTTTAACAATGCGGATAATATCAGTAACAAAATTTCGTAAATGAGCAGTAACATACTAAGTATTGTAGGCCGTTTAGTGTTATACCTCCAGTGAATAATTTAAATATTAATTAGAGTGAAACATGAAATGTATCACTCAACTATAGCCGAAAACGTGTAATTATAGTCTATGTTCTAAAATATCATACTTAGCCTCAGTTACTGTCTGTACGCAAGTTGTCCCGTATCAGCTTTTATTAGTTTGTTCAAATGTTTTTTCATTGTTTTTTTTTCTTTTGAGTGTGTAATAAATTGTGCCGAGTTCAAGGTGAATTGATCTACAATTTGTATGGAATTAAGATTTAGGGCGTTGAAGCCTTCTGTAAAGTTAGTCATGCTCATGATTGATTTGCTTTTTATTATTAATTGTTTGCATCATTGCTTCTTCCATCTAGATAACTGTACATTCATGACGATAAAACTTGTAAAAAAAACCCCTCAAACATGCTAATGTCATTTAGAAATTGACATTTTGCGAAATGATCAATCGAGTGTTGTTCATTATTACACAAAATTGCTTACTCATGATTTCACAATTTGACAAATGCTGTAGCGATTGAATGAGGCACTTAAGAAGTCATTTATGAAATCAAGTATTCAATTGTAGAGGCAGAAATAGTCTGCAGGAGTTTTGTATTTACCTTTCATCTGTTGTAGAAATAAACCCATCTTAATGCTGTTTTGATACATTGGGTTTTTACTACTTCGTAGGACACCGCTGGTGTTGTTATAGCATGTAATAATTCTAATATTTAAGTTACTTTTACCCTCATAAATGTTCTGCATGAATGCTCAGTTTCGGAGTGATGTGCGCAAATAGGTCGCATTAAATGCTGTAATGTGCAGTGGATTTGATATAAAATTATGATTAATGTTGTCCCCCATAAATGATCCCTTTCTACAAAAAATATCAATAAAATGCTTAATCACACTAAGCAAGATTCTGGTTTTCTTGGATTGCATGCTTACACAAAAAAAATGTTCATGTACCATTCATTTTGCTGGGATTTCATGAACTGTTGCAAATCTCGACACGCCTCTATCAACAATATTCTGATGTTACTTTGGTGTGCTGATGGAGTTTGTAACTTGTCCTATCTTAATCATTGAAAAACTTTCTAGAATTTAAGTACCATTAACCTACAAGAATTCATATGCGAAAAATTGTTACTATTTTGATCCATTCTGCACTTAAAATGTGTGGTTCTTACATTTCATTTCTGAAGAGTCCTGTGTACTTTCATTCAACAATGCCGTTAACCTGTCTAGCCCAGTCTGCCTGTTGAGTGTCAGATTAGGAAGCGGCAGGCCAGGTTTGTTTATATCAGCTATTTCTCAGTTTATTTGTGTTTAGGAACTTCAGGACCTGAACTTTTACTTTTGATAAACATGTGACTGAATGTTGAAGCTTCGAAAAAGAATGAACACAGGTCACTCTATTATCCTGTACTGTAATACAGTCTGCTAGTGAACAACTAAAATGTAGTTATCTGTGTGTTAACAATGGGAATAAACACCCAATTATTCAAAAGTAATTTCTCCTGGTTTTCTATTTCAAATTTCAATTTGAAGTAGTTTTCAGATGTTATATTTTAAGAGTTATTGCTGCGATTATTGGTGTATCTGCAATTTTCACGCTGATAAGCATATTATAAATGAGATTCACTGCACGAGACAAATATGCGAGATATATGGAAAGATTCCCTGCACGAGACATTGATGTAATAGATATATCATGTGATACTGTGCACCTTGCACGAGACAAATATGCGAGATAGATGTCTTATTTACAGATGTTCAACTCCTTATCCATCCATTTTTACCCAAGTATTATCTCATAAATCTATGTTGAAACCACGAAATAAATTGTAAGTATCATTCAGGCATGAAATAAACTGAGTATGAATTACTGTATATTTCATTGATAGATATTTTTCATATACTTTTCAGTTGTATTTTTAGACAAAATTATTTTTGGATGAAAATGATGTTCAACGCTTTGATGAATTAGAAAAAAAGGAAATAATTTACTGTCACTGAACTATAACCTGGTGTTGGAAGTGTAATGAGAAAAACACTCCCTGGGTTTTTCACTAGAACAATAGGACTGATTTTTGATGAAAAAAAGATATCTGCTTGATTAATGAACATAAGATTAATACGATTACGATGAGAAATTATACCTCCATCATGGTTGGCTGAACAGACATGATTCATTCTGTAACCATTCCAGACATAGACCATAGGAGTAATATGTAATCAGCTCTATATTTGATTAAAACCGAGATATATCTAGATGTGACTACATTACAAGAATGGTCTACTTTAAGTCTGCCAACATTTGTTATTAGTGAGAAAACTATTGTAATCTTCCTATTTCAAGATTAGCGAGAAAACCATTGTATTGTCTTTGTATTGAACATTTTTGATGATGACTGTAGCAGCCTGGTGGGTTTTGGGATATTTCGTCTATAGAGTTTCATTATGATGTTCACTTAAAGGCATGGAACTTAATTAGCCGTCAAATAAATTAAAATCTGTCAGCCGCAAAGTTAAACTTTAAAGTCTTCAGTATTTGAGTATTTTCAGTTATCAGTAAAGATTACATCAACAAACAGATGTGTCACTGAGTTTTATTGTCGCAATTACATTTATCATTTCCATTAATGTATGGTACAATTTGTAGGCAATTGATTTTTATTAAATTTTTTATTGACAAAAACATGTTTTGAAAAATCACTGATGATCCCTTTATCAGATTGAATGCTGAGTGCATTTCACAGTCTGACTGAAATGGTGGAGCACCCAACAGTTAGCCATCTGGATTTCATTCCAAACCTTAGGGCTGATCAGCTGAAATATTGACAATTAAATGTGTAATTTTTACACAACCCTCTAGAGTATGTGAGAAATGATGAACAAATACATGATGAGAAGAGGGTGGAGTTACGTCATATGTTGGCATAGTGACAATGGTACCATTAGAAAGTTACTGACACATTGATAAACAGACTCAATGATCAATGATAACAAACATAGAGACAGAAAATGTCACTTTGTTTTATACAAGTAAAATACATTGTGTTCCAAGGAAACAAAAACACCTGTTCATCTTTGAATATACTCAAAAAACTACTCAGTGTTTTCATTTTATTCAAAAACATCTGGTGCCACACTGCTCCGCCATTGACATATTTTATTCTCTTAAAGGTTGCCTGGTAACAACCTAGTTTGGTATTCTTGCATCAGTTATAACAGAGAAGTATTATTTTGCCTATTTTATCATTTCAGTTTTCGTAAGTAGTGTTTCATTGAAATTGACCTTGCTTATCAGTTTTACACTTTTCACTTTCAAAGAAATTAACATTTTTCCTTTACTGTCTTTCTTTTACTGAATTTCTTCCGATAGCTTGGCATTTTTTAATTTTCTTACGTGTGACATTTCTCTACCCACTGTAGCACCATTATGTCTCAACATTATGATTGTTTGATCCAATAAGTCAAAAACAATCAGAGCATTATGAGATTGTATAAGAATTCTGGGAAATCTATTTTCATCTAATACTTTTACATTGTATACTACCTATATCAATGGCTACTTCTCTTGTTTATATCCTCTTTGGGGTTTCCATTTCAAAAGAGATTATCTCCTGATTGTCTGAATTCATCTACACAAATTCTAGAATAAAGGAAGCACGAGCTGACGGCCTCTATATTGAACACAAATTCTGCCACCATGAAATATTTTTGTTCCCAAATGGAATAACACTTCAAAATGATATTATTGATGTTTTAACTGCAGTGATAATTTCGTGAGGGGGAAGTATTCACTGCGGGATTTAAACATAAACACTATCAGAAGTATGTCTATCAAGCTGCTATCATATAATCTGAAGAAATTAATCCCAATCGCAAATCAAAGAAATATCATACGCTTCATGCTTGAATTTCTTGATTTGTTAATGGCTGCAATCAAAGTATGTAACAATAATTTTTCTATCTTACCGAGAATATATCAAAAGGTTCGAGACCATTAACAATTACAAAAAGCAATTGCCAGCCTTTTTATATCCTTTACACATGGCAAAATCACAGCAACTTAATGTGATGCTTAAAATAGAAAATAAACACAATTCCTCATTAGTCAGACTCCATATTGTAATGACATAGGGCATGCTTGATTGAAACTTTAGTTAGAATATGTTCTTATTAAATTGTCACTTATGTATAACTTATTAATATGTCAACTAATCCACGGAATTTAAAATGGTGAATCATTGATGGAAGTATTAATCTTGCGACCTTAAACTTTCCTAGTACTTAATACATGTCAGGTCTTATAGAAAACATGACTGTATGATTTTTTAGGTGTATTGAAGGTTCAGGGAAATCAATTTATATACACAGCAAAGGAATTTGATGAATTACTTCAAATGGCCATTTGTTGTTGTATATTCTTGCTAGGAAGCATCACATTGTGTGAGAGGACAATATGTCATTGAAGTATTCTAAGATAATGTAGTGGTACATTAAAGTTGAGTGAATGGCTACTGGGAAATCATGAATATACGATGTTACATCAAATCAATCATGACATTTATGAGAAAAATAAGTGAATGTATAGATGTTGTTACACTCTGGCTAAGATTTTCTGAATTAGCTGACTTTCATTGTCTTGCTTCTTTGCATTTGAACAAATGGACAACTTGAAAATTTATTCAACTTCAATCAAGCGCAGACTCTGATATTTTTTAGAAGGACTGTGTAATTGAGGATTTGCCTGTCATTGAGTTTATTGTTTGTTGACATGAAACACACATTCATTAAAGTACAAAAATATTTGGACTGATATTTTAGTTAATTCTATTTTATGTGTTGTTAGAATGATATTCATTTCCAGAACATGTTCTGAATGAAGATTGCGTGACAATTTCAACGAAACACTTGCTTTGACTGACGTTTCTTCATGCTGTTGTGTTTTGCTGCCATGTTAAAATGCAAAATGCAAATTAAGAAACACTGATAATGTGTTTTTGGAAAAATTAGCATTATGGTATCTGTCTGCATGTATTAGCATGTGTGTTCACATGGACTTAGTGGCTAGGTATGTGACAGTGCATATTAAATGATCTCGAAGCGTTGGTTCACTGTTTTGATTCAGTGAGTTCTGTATTAATGTGGGTGCTACCATGTAATATAAGTTTTAATGATAACATTCTTAATGTTTGAGTCATGAGAATTCTTAAATAAAAAGAACTAATAGGATAATTTGTTTTATTATTTTATAAAAATCCAAATTAAGGCACTTTTGTTACAATGGGTAATTTAACAGCTGTGATACAGACATGGTGTACCTTATGTTAATATTGTGCATTCTTTTATTTGAAACGTCAATACGTAATAAAGTTAGATATTTAAGGAATTTTTCAATAAACAAGAAATTGTGCAAAATGAAGACATCAGTGATTTCATTGAAAGATTTTTTGTGAACTTTGATGTTTGCTATCCACTTAATCATCTATGGATGGTTTATTTCTGTTATACTTATCATATTGTGAACCATTGGTGAGATGAGAGGGAGCTGACTGTACATTTACTGTTATCTTTAATCAAATTCCGTCCATACAATGCCTGACTTTGATACATGACGGAATATAAAAGGTGTCTATGTCCCTAATGAATCATTTCTTGTGGTCATTTACTGAGTCCTGAGTTTGAGGCGACAGCTACACGAGACGTCCATTTAAGTCTGAAGTGTCCAGCAATTATATCCTTCACATCTCGAATGACCGGCTATTACCATTTCCGATATTGATGTTTTTAGGGAAAACGTCATTCAAGTGGTGGCTCAGTGCTCATCAATTGACATGTTTTCTCTATCAATTCTAAGCTTTGCTCTTGTTGTCTTGGTTCCCAGTAAAACCTGATAGTCTGTTATTTTCAGTATTAAAGGTATTTAACTTGGTGGAGCTTTGTTTGCTTAATTTCCTCCAAGTACTTCAAAGAAATCTCTTGGAGACAGATATTGGAATTTTCTCAGCAGAAGATGCGAAGTATTATCTGTGAAAATGTCAGACAGCTATTTTAGAGGGAAACGCTTTAAAATCGTCTGAAACAATATAGTGTGCTTGTCATGTAATCTACACAATTTTAACAAGAAACTCTATTTTCATGCCAGTCATTTTAGAAAGATATATGAACGTCTTGAACACATGGCTTTCATTATTTCTTAGACATGATGTAATATTGTTTTTATAAACGTCACCTAGATAGTTATCTTGGGCAAGATATCTAAATTAAAAGTATGTTCTTAAAGTCATCATTTCATTGGATTTTAGATTTTTATCTTCTCAACAGCCTCTGAAATATAAGAATTTAAAAATAAAACATTCCTAATTACACTAATAGTGAAACATGTTGTGTTCTGTTAAACATGAATTTAACTAAATATTACCAGATTGTAGAATGCACATCAGATGGTAGATTGTTAACTAGCGATGGCAGCTGAGTCTGCCTCCAATTTGTTTGGTTCACATAATATTTGTTGAGATCCTTTTTCATCCCGTCACTACAACTGAAGTGATACTCGTTATCTACTCTGACAACTCATTTACTTAATCAATTAATTATACTCTGTTACTTACTTTCTGCCTTAATGTTGTGATTTTTTTTGACCGCCTGCTGCTAATACTAAAGTATTCAGTCTTGTTGTGTATGGTCTATGATTAGTGACCATTCTCTAACTGTTCATTGCTGATGATTCCTGAAATAAACCTTACTTACCATGTATGGACAGTTACAACTATAGTTCATTATGAGTCACAGCAGTAGCTATGTAAACCAAGCTGATGTACAGTAATAAGAAACTAATTAGGGGTCTACTTAGGGATCAGCTGTATTATATGGGTCCTAAGTCAGTCCCTAGAAATCATCCAAGCTGGAAATTGGAGAATACAAATTATGACATCCATAACACAAGAGGGCATTACTTGGGTTACTGTCCGACTCATAATGCGCCATGTTTCATGTCAGAAACCCGTTTAATCAGTCTTGGGTCATCTGAGAGTGTCCAGAAGGTGGTGTAGGGTCACTTGTTGACCAGATGACCAGGTCTTAAATATTTCTGGTAGTCCAGGCTTGACATGAAGGAAGCCATTACTAGAATGATTCATGGTGATATGAACATTACTCCACCAATGGAATTATGGGAGATCATTTTCCTCATAGCCTGGGGTCAGGTTTCTGATTACAAGGTCACTAGACATTGGTGGGTGGAATGGGACTCCAATCTCTTGCCATGATATTAGATTACTGTTCTCAGTAATTGCTGTCATTTGATTACTTGATCCCTTCTTGATAGTGTTTGAAATCTGGCAAAGAATAAAATACATTTAATTAAGTTGATTATAAACATCTCGAGTTTTTGTCATTTAAATGTCATATGTCACACTACTGTAGAGCCAGATTAGACTTTCGCAATAATAATGCACTTGCTTACCGTCTTAATAAAGTTTTTCGGTAAAAAAAGAATGATTTTAATGTCAGGAAATGTTTGTTACTGTCAAAGAAACTCCTGACAAATATTGTTGACATTTCTATCATTACTTTGGGTTATTTTAGGGCACTTTTTGACAAATATTGTTGGTTTATTTGTTGATTTATTTAAAGTTTTCAGCTTAATATCAGCATTATGAGGATTCAGTAGTTTCATTATGATAGTTACGGTAAACTTATCGTTCTGGCATTATTATGAGATTTATATTCACAGACCCACTCCAATCATCAATGAAGAGATTTTTCTGAACTTTAATCAGGTTTAGCATTGTACAGACTTGAAATAAGTCTCAGTGCAGTGTTCAATGTCTCGTTGAACAGGCTAGACAAAAAATTATACTCATGCTTCTGGTTACTGAATAGGGTTGGTAAATTTCTTTCCTAATTTTTTGTGCAAAATGTATTACCTTCCATTATTTGGAGGTACAATTTGTCCCAAAATATTTTCATACTAGGGTCGGCCCTAGGCCCCAAACAATAGGGTCAGTCGGTCAGGTTTAACCAAGAACACGACCATTTTTTTCTGGTTTACGAACTGGACAACAATATATTTTATGTTGTAGTACTACATACTTGATAGATTTGAACAATGGAAGATTCAAGTCTGGACTCAGGGATGACAAACTATATAATTGATCGGGTAGATATGAGTTGATATCTAGAAAGCCAGTAACATAATATCACATCTGCACTGAAATAGGAATTTTAAGTATGAAAAGATTTTGATGATATCAGTAATTAGGTCACCATGGACATATTGTTGAAACTTAACGAGTTTTCCTGTAATCCTAGCTTCCACAAAACACTGTCAATGAAAAAGCAATTAGGAAAATTTATAACAGTTTTTATCTTAAATAAAATCTACAAAAGACTGTAAAATTTCACAAACTGCATTATTGCTGCATGTCTGTTACACTGTGTGATATCTGATCATACGTTGAATGGGTTCCATAGACCATGTCATAATGAGTTGTTGTAAAAAACATTGTTAAGTATTGGCGGGTCTGCAATTGAAAACCATCATATTTTTTTATATAATTTGACTCAAATCTTGATAAAATAAGCCAAAGCTATTATTTTAACCCCTTAAGCAGAGGCCAATGTTTCAAAAGATTTAAATTCAACCTAATATTACTGCTGGAGTCTCTTTTGTTATATTAGGCCTTTTAACTCGAATATTGAAAGAATTTTTTTTATCTCTTATTAGTATTCCCAATTTTTATATTGATAGTCCCACTGAGTCAGGAAATATGTTTTATTCAAATCAAGAGAAAGTTTTTTGTTGGTTTTAGATTGAGAGTGGGATAATATGTTACCTGGGGGTAATTTACTTTGTTATGCGTAGATATGTATCTTTGGCTTTCTCTCTTTTCATAAGTCATAACTGGTAAAAGAGTTACAATTATTCAGATTGAATACCGGACTGATCTAAATCCAACATTTAATGTTTAAAACATATGGTAGTATTTAATCAGTCAGTATTAAGCGCCTGATGTCCTCGGTTGGTTTCGGGATTAAACAAAATGTCAAACAGTTCCCAAGCTAATCTTGTTAAAGAATTTTCTTTTCTGCGACTAATCTTCATAGAAGTCAAGACAGGAGGAGGTGATTTAAACAAACATGGCGCTGTATTACACAGAAATATAGAGTCATAAAGCTAATCCAATGTCTTACGTTCTTAATGCTTATTATCGCCTATCCATAGGGAATGTATCAATAAAAAAAAACTTTGTTATCAATTAATGATGAGCTAGAGTCAATAAGCATTGAAACTGACTCAGTTATTACACACATGATAGCATTAATATTGAGCTGCATGATATAATTAGAAATTAATTGGGCCACCATGAATTATATTCAATATCTTTAGTAAGGTAACATATAGTAGGGTGAGTTAGAACATCAGATGGTAATGTTGCAAGACCTTGAACTATAACTGGAAGAACAGATGAAAAACATTTAATTGAATCCACTGATGAACTTGATGACACTTTAATTGAGACTAATCTTAATAGTTTCCATTTAACCCATAATTGCATGGCTATTGTCTCAATAACATCATCCTTTGTTTCAAATGGATTGAAGCCCGTCTTTAGAGTTGTATATTTTAAGGAATCTGGGCTCTTAGGGAGAAAAGGCTAAATAGGGAATTGGAGAGAAAGGAGTTGCGGACCCAATTAAGAACCAGACTGTGACCATTTGTCTTGGCATTGTTAATTTAAAATTTCCAATCCCTTACAGACTTCAGAAATCATTAATTTGCATATCAGAATGAAGTGTTCCATAATTCTCAATCATAATTCTCCTTCCAGGGTTGAAAGCATTGAAAATGGGTTTGAAGATAGAAATCAGAAATGTTCAACTTTAGATAATATTTCCTGGCCTTCAGGCTGCGTGGACAAAGAGGGAATTATATGGCTTTATGCAAATATTGTAACAGCAAATGACAAAATATTTAAACAAGTATAAAAGCTGATGTTGATTGTGATATTATCCATAGATCTGAGTGTTTACCTTTTGGTCCACAAACTTCTGCATTTAGAAAATTACTGTTGACATAAAAAACGAATTCCGGTTTTCTAAAGATGTTGTTTTTTATTGTTTTGAACAAGGGCTTAGATGGAGAGTATTATTGGGATAAAAGAAAAAAATATCAACAAATTCATGGCTTAATTGTTTGATTTTTTACTTTTTACTAAGATTTGTGTTTGATCCCACAAAGGTGGTCTCCAATAATTTACCTTGTGATATTTGTCATAGGCGTGTTATTTGATCACTCAAACGTCAACGGAGTTACACATTGCTCAGTGTAACCATTAGTTGGTCATTTTGCGGATTATCGTGGACCGAGACTGCTTGATTTCTCACTAATTCACCCTTTTGGTGACTTTATAATCGGGTTTTAAGAGTAGCTATAATTGATATTAACTCCACTACAAGTCTTTTTATTGGGATTTGATAAAACTGGATCAAAGACCGATCAGTCATTATCATGAATTACCAACCACTTCAAGCCTGTAATAATGCTGTAATATATCCGTGCAGTACAGCTGGTCAAGATTTTTATTTTTTAATGATCTGAATTTTATAGTCCCTCTCCACATGTGGGGAATGTATTAGAATTTAACAATCTACGGGTTAACTAGAGTTACTTTTGTTAATTTGATGGTCAATTTGGCCCTCTATTTATATCAGCACTTGATGATTTTCGTCACAAGGAAACTATTCACTACTACTTGAGAAGCTTTTCACTGCCACCCAAAGTGCCAGTTTGGACTGGTTCCTTGTTTTATTCCTACAATTAAAGGTTAATGATATTTGAGCACCATTCAGTTTAATATTTAGTACCCTATCATCTTTACCATCATCTCCGGCTTTCAAAGTGATCATAATATTTTACTGCTTTTGAAAATTATAAAATAAACATTTTATTCTAAATAATCAAAATGATATCAAATCTAGTCACCTAATATTTTTATGGAGCGGCCAAATCTAAAAACATCAAAAGTCAAAATAAAGAATTTTATTTTTGTTTTTTTACATGGTAAACTTTTGTCTTCTTAATGTCTTCAAGCACTACTTAATACCAAACACAATGGCTGTATAAAATCTTTTTTGTCTTACGAGCATTAAAGATAATTAAAATTATATTTTAATTATTTTACTACCAGATAAAGACATCTTGGCCATCTCTAGCTATTTCTTTTCTCCATGAGGTGATAAATATTAAGTTCACAGTCAACTTTCCATGGATGTCAATTCAGTCGGTAATTGGCCTCATCTTCTCTGTGTCCTTATATGACACAACTTGTCTTGACTTTCATCTAACAGTTTTATTGTACATTTGATCTTACCTGACCAATTGTGTTGTCTGACACAAAATGAACCCTGACCATTTGCTCTGTCCAGTAATAATTTTCACCACTTGATATTCAATCTGCTATTGTCCATCTGTTGTACGTTACACGGGACACCAGACATTGTCACCATTCAGCATGCTGTGCACCATGCCCACGGTTTTCTATAAAAGTCTTTGGTGGGACAGGTGTAGTTTATACATTAATATCACGAGTACCCTTTGCTCTAACAAATTACTATTCCATGTACTTAAATCAAGGGCAGGGCTTTTCTATTATGTAGCCTAAGCCCACTTGAAATTCTCATTTTATTTGTGAAATCATTTACAAGTTGGGTGCTGATCAAATTATTTGATTGACTACCAAGGATTAGTAGCGACTGTTAAATGGATGAAGTGCTAATGTTATGAATGGAGCACTCTCAATGTATTTAAACACTGCTGTGCCAAATAATAACCTTCAAGATTGTAGTATTTTATTTAGAATACTAATTGTTTACTTATCTGAGGTGAAAATATATCATTAAGAACATGGTACTGACGTATACCAGTACTGGACAGAAATGTACCAACTTCAATAGATATTCTTACTACTTATATTTTACTCATTTCAAATTTTTCTCATTGAATATTAAATCATTTCCATGCATGTATTTAGGGTGAAAAGATTTTTGTTAATTATTTTTCTTTTAATATTGACTGTAAATGAAGCTACATTTTTGATATTGTGCGTTAATTATTGGTAGATTATAATATTGACTTGCCACCCAAGTTGGCGTATGATTTTTACAATGTTACAAAAGAATTTTAAGTAGAACTGATGTACATGAGAAATTTTAACTCCTTTTTGTCAAACAGAAGGACTTAATTGCTTTCTTTTGAATCGCTTATAGAATTTAAAATGAAGCACTTAGCAGTGAAGTCATATTTCTGCTGTTTAAATGGGAAGGAGTATGATGTCGTACAGCCAGACATCACCAGTCATGACACTGGCTTTGCTGCCACTGTCTTCATTCATTTATTCATTCATTTGAAACATGTTTTGTTTATCAAAAGATCCATTTTCATGATAACTGAAATTTGCTGAAAATTGCAGACTACATTTCCCGATTATAATTGTATTAAATGTTTAAGGCGCTATATTAACATCAATAATTACGATATTTTTGCTTTTGTAGAATAAAGCGAGGATTTAGGTATCAGAATAAGCACATAACTTACACAGTGGATTGGGAAACTTGTCTCAATAGTCTATAATTGGTAAACAAATTAATCAAACTGTTATATAAGAAGATTGTGATAATTTCAGAAAAGTCATCAAATATGTCCACCCGGAGGTAAACGATGTTATAAAACATAACAAACTGTCCTCCTATTGTTTGCTGTCACATTTTATAACAAAATCTCTACGGTATAGTCATAATGGATTACGTATAAATCAATTAGATTTTACTCACATTCTGTTTCCTCTAGTCGTGTCTTGAATGTCAGGCTTCTGTTTAAGTGGTATGCTGTGGATGTATTGTGAAGTTTTTGTCTTCTGTCTGGAGTGGATTCATCTATTATACATTAATAATAGATGTACCTAAACCAGAAATTAGAATTTAAGCACCTTCGTTCACTCTAGTCACACTCGGGAGAGTAAACATTTAAATTGGTATTTTTTGCCAGTTTGTGTTTGTGGTTGCCACATTTGACTTTTCTGTATCATTAGTAAACACTTCACTTGAAATGTTTTAATATATGCTTACATATTACATACAACTACCTTGTCAATGAGTATTGCATAGTTTAGCACTATTTTGTTTGACCTTGCACTGAGCGCTATTTTTTATTGTATTAGACATTGATCATTGTTCTTGATTTAGATACCACCCAGACGCACGTTGTGTCGGGGGCAGGAAAAAACATGGCTGGCATGTTTGTTATTTTTGCAACAACTCTGCATACCATTAGTTGCAGCAGACGGTCTTACAGTACCGATGTATATTAACAATCTAGTTCTTCTACTTAATCAACTTAGGATAAAAGGGTAGCCTGTATTCCTTAACAAGGAGATCGCTAATGTAATTACTGTCCATGTTTTCTCTCTCATCAAAGACATTGTTGTCATTGTTTAACACTGTTTGTACTACCCACTTACCTATCTACAGTATTAAACAGGTATTCATTGTTGGCATAATTTGCTGCACATTGTCCATAGATATCATACAGTGGGTGTTTTAGTTCGTCTGTAGAGACAAAAACAATTATCCCCTGATTTTCTGTGAGAAAACGGCGCTCGGCGCTCAATCGCAGAAATCTGATCATTCTAGTACTGTTTAGTGCCATCTTTAGACAATCTAATTGATCATTAAATATTAATATTTTGTAGCTTGATTTATCAAAACATAAGGACTCTTTTTGCAAATTCTGTGACTAAAAGGTACAATTATCCAGCCTAACATGCATATTATGAGCTACAATGAGATAAAAGCACTTAGACATTGAGTAACAACAGAAGTTCAATACAAAATTTCAATCTGCACATGTTATGCATTGATTACGCAATTCTTTGAAGTTTGAAGATCGTGCGTATATTGTTCAATAGAAGTCAAAATCGAATGTTTAAATATGATAGATTAGTGAACAAATTTGGATAAGGTAATTAAACTTTGGGTTAACAATTGCCCAGCTCAACCCATGCCTGCATTAATTATATTGCTCAAACATAACTGATAAATGCAAGTTCAGTACTATTAAGCATTCCATCGAAGAAATTGTGCTCTTATGTTGTACCCCAGACTTAAGGGCCACCATATGTCTGTGTACTGGAGATATTAAGGGCCCCATTCCCTAGCACTTGAGTTGCGCAAGAACCTTCATTTACTGGTAGTTTACCAACAAACATTTTGAGAACTTATGGTATGATGACAGCTTATGAATACAATACTTATTATCTGGAAAGATTGGGTTGTTTTCTCTCATGATTACTGAGAATGTCTGGAACAACAAACATCTGACATAGCTGACAAACAATACTAAAAGTGTGTCTACAAGCATGTTAACATTTACTTCTAAAAGCACTTACAGTTATTTCTTAGATGTCTGAGTTGCAGATGTAACAAACTTGCATGCCACAAGTTTGTCTTATATACCGCACACCATGTTTTCTTTTAACGAAACAGAAACCATACTGCATTCTGCGCCATCAGACATTTTACTAACACATTGTGGCGTTTCTGTATTTCTTGTCTTCACTTAGATACTTCACTCCTGTGTGTTACAACAATGTTCACATTGATAAACTTCCTCCTCAAATAGCTTTAGTTGAAGGTGTAATCTGAATTTTTCTTATCATTCTTGCTGTTGCTGCTTCTGTTGTTGTCTTAGTAACCTGAGTGCTCAGTTATTATTTTTCTGTGATAATGGCCTCTGATAAAATTTGTTTAAAGTGTTGGAGCTCCTTGGCACGACTGTAAATGTGCAGTATGTAGATATTGTAAACTTGAAAGTTGTCTAATTCTATGGACATATATTTGGTTACCGGGTTTGGCTAGACAAATATCTCCATATAATTGGCAATATAATTGTCTTTATTGGTCTTACCACTCTGTGATTATGGACAGAATAATGTAAATGGATCTTGAAGCAGTAACCTTGATTGCAGTAAAGTCGTGAAACAGTCTCTGTTTGTATGCTTCCTGTAGTCAGCCCATAAAATTCCCAGTGCATCGTATTATGTTGTTGGGTGTTAGGACCATTATGTTCTTCTCCAAGCTGCGTCTGGTTGGTCACAAGGATCGATTGATAGGCTCCTTAATCTGCCCTTGTTAGAAATGTTGTCAATATTATGATGGCTTGACCTAGTTACTGTCGGAGACTTTGTCTGTTATGATGAGTCTTGTTTCAATAATTGCATGACACAACTCTCTTTAATAAAACATAATGGCTGTGTCTCTGCATTTAGTGTGATTGAATACATAACACTTTGTCTCATTCCCTGAGCGTTTAAATCATGCTGTTCTGTTTGAAAATTTAGACATTTTAAATCAAAACCTAATCAGTAAATGACTTAAAAGTTGAAATTATGTAGGTTTATTTATTCTCACGAGGGTAACTTGAGGGTAACGTATGGTGTCTTAATTGGTGTACTTACCTAACTAAGAAGACAACACGCAGCTAAGTTTTACTTTATTCCAGTGTTACAGATCTCTGACTAAGCATGATTGCACTTTTTATGCACATTTTAAACTATAAAATGACAGAACCTATTCCTGTAGGACCGAGTTGTGGCTTTAATGAGTCATTACTTTGTTGCCTCAAGATGTCTGCGTAAACCTGTTATGTACTGTTTGGAAGAGAATTGATGATTTCATTAAATGTCACCAAAAGTGTTTGTTGCCATGACAGCACTGGCGGGTATTTTCTCGAAACTTATCGTTTTATCAAAATTGACTTTTATCCATATTGTTTGCCTGTAGAATGAAGATTTCTATTGAAGACTTGACTCTTATTATGAATTTGTATTCAGTCTGCATACCAGTTTTCAAGCAGGGTCTCAAATTGAACATAGTAAACAACAATTGATTTTGACATGTCTGCTACAGGAAGTAGTCCTATGGGTATTACACCACTAAATAAAATAGCAACAAAGTTTTCACCAGCAGAATTTATGACTCATAAACATGCTAGTATTGCAAATAAAAGTATATGGCTAGTTTGCTATCTCTAGCGGGAGTCGGTAAAGTTCGTTACTTATGAGTCCATTTGGCATGGTGACAAATTAAAAAGTTAAAGTGATTTCATGTTGTACTTTCGTAACTTCATCTATTTTTACCATTATTTTCTTTGCACCCTTTATAGCAGACAAATGTACAAGCCATGGTTGTTGAAACCCCATTGGAGCCTCTGTGGTCAAGTGGTTATGGTCTCTGATTAGTAATCTCTAACCTCTCACCGCTGTGAGTTTGAATCCCACCTGGGGTCACAGGTGAGGAAGCTGTCCAGTTAGCCTACAGAAGGTTGTTAGTTCCGTTGGTGTACCACTTGGGTCTTCCTCCACCATTAAAGCTGGAAGTCACTAAATGACCTTAGCTGTTGGTGGGGCATTAAACCCATTGATAAAATGAAACCCCTATTTCTGTTGAAAAAAGGGGTATGTCACAATTATTGTTGTCTTCCCATTGCTGTCCATGCTCCTCCATTTTGGTTGGTACCTTTGGCACTGTTTATATTCTCATATTCATAACATAAAGTATGCATTCATGCCACAGATCAAGTCCCTTTGTTTACTATATAAATGTTATGAAACAATGCTTGTCTGTTGCCTCCTCACCATTCATTAATAAAAAGTTGATGGTATTATGTGTTTTGGTCTGAACAAAACTGTTGACATACCAGCAATCAGTGGTAGAACATTTTTGCCAAGAAGTAAATGAACAGTATAGCAGGTGGTAGCTAATACTCGCCTAACTGCTGTTTCTTTTCATATTTTCTGAATGTATTCTTTTGTAAAATAAATATTATACATCTTGAATGTGTTTTTGTGGGGTTATTGAGCTTATATCATGTTGGAAACTCGGTGTCTTGTGTTTGTTAACTTGGTATTTGATAATGTCTGATCATGTGATTTATAGCGTAGTAGATACCCAAGTTGACATGTAGGATGTTCGCGATAGTTTGATGCATAATATAAACACAATTTTCAATGATGTTCGGTATCAAATCCAAGACCCTTTGGCTCTGATGAAAGACTTTTAAACTATTTTTTGTCGGTGAACAACTTAGATAATATAAAACATTGGTTTTCAAGATAATCTATTTATTTACTTTTTGATTGTGTATTTATGATATATCTGCGATGATTGCTTAGTAAAACACTTGATCTTTAAAATGAAAACATCATAAAATTTCTTATTGATAGAAACAGGTGATGCGATCATAATGCTGTTATGTATTCTATTAAATACAATTTTATTTCGGATTTTAATGTCAGCTCATAAATTCGAAATTCCATCTAATTGTAAGGTTATATATGAGTAGCATATTATATTTAGTCATCACAGCTGGAAGTTAGCAAGATAATGGAGTTTGAAAAAATACAGAAATTTTTCATACATGTTAAATGTATTTTTTATCACGTAAATGATTTTTTAAGTCGAGTTTCTCAGGCTCTTGTACCCTGGTTTTGACCTGCCTAATTTAATAAGTGTTTGTTTTATAGTGTATAAACTATGTGCCAACATAGAAGTCTCTATCATTGCAAGTTAGAGTGTTAGATGTAATATATACATGGTTGCCAGGCAACATTTAGAAACTAAGAGGATGTGTGCATGCAATGTATTGTTGATTTATTGGTTTCTTCATGATATAATACATGAAATAATTCTTCTTTTCCATATTTGTATATTTTAGTTCTACATGTATGTATATGTATGTGTTTTATTTCAAAGTTTGTTTCTTGTCTATTTCAGGTAAGTCTTTGTTCGGAAACTGACCGGAGCAAGATGGTGCTTGCTAACCAAGTAGGTCTTAATTATGTTCATTTTCAGATGTATGCCTGCCATCTTCTGACAAAATTCATTTATTTTTCCAGTACTTGACTGGTATTTTGTATTGTATACATAATGCAGTAAATTTTCTCTAAGTAACCACTTCATGGTAACCACTTATTTTAGACTGGTTCTGCGTACTTTCTGTATATTTAATTTAATATAAATATATATTTTGAGGCCGATACATACCCGGTATATGGTAGCATAGTTAAATTAAGTATGTAATGTGTCTTAGCATACTGAAGACATTTTATTAATTTGAAATATAACCACTAATTAAATGAATTTCAAGCACTTATGTCACACGCTGCTTTGTGTTGACCTTGACATTCTGTCTCGGATCATGAAGGCTTTGTTTTATTTGAATCAAGCAGTCCTGCTATGACCTTCATGTACTAAAGACCTCTTTTACTATCTTTAAAAGGATTTTTATTGCTGTTTTAAATTTTGTTTATAAGGTTACTTGAAAACTGACCAGTCCCTTTAAACCATACAAAAACTGTCATTGGAATATTTATGTCTGGAAGGAAATTAATCTATTCATTTAGATAGCATTCAGAGGTGTTGAAATCAAATACTGTACTAAACAAGTAACTTCGTGTGAAACACTGATTTTATTTAACGGAAATGTCCAGTCTAGTGCTTGTCATTAGTGTGTCGGCTATTGAAAGTGGAAAATGGCTGTTGACATTATGCCTGTATTTTAACATAAACTTGAGTATTTTAACATTAAACCAGGATGACTAAAGATTGAAATGATAAACTGCAAATGATATTTGTACAAGTCTTTGTACAAAGACCTTTTGACCTTTAAAAGGTGTGAAGTGTTCAAGCATAATGGGACCTAGTAACAGTTTTGGTCAACAAGAAAGCCAGACAGATTAAGGCTTTTGAAGGCAGTATAAAATTTAATGTTCAAATTGTTTCTGATGAAAACCATATTGTGTTATATGGTATTAGCATTACATTGTTAAGTGCTGAACAAAGTACAATCTTATGACTAATGGCTTTTACACATTCAGTAACTCTGATGACCTGATCTGATCCTTTTGATTATAGTTTCAAATTAATTGAGATGGATGTCACATGAGAACTTTGGTTTCAAAATCTTCATGTACCTGTTACAGATACAGTCCCCATATACAAGAAGTCATTTGGAATTGGTTGGAATGAATGACATCCCAAACATAAGTTCAACTACCTGAATGCTTCATTTCATTAAGCACGAATATCACTTGATCTTGGAGTAAAATTTATCACAAAAGATAGCTAATTGGGTTCATTTTATGGAAATTTGTTAATTTGCAACAGTGGGAAAATGTATGAATGTGATCAACTGTTGTTCCAATCATGTGATGAAGAATTTCTACCTTATGAACTCTGATATCAGAATTTGCATTGCCATTTATACAATATTGATGAAATTACTGTCTTTACAAAGTCTGCGTAAAAAGTTAATTAATTCCAGTGGAAGAGGTCAGTAGATAATTGGTGGGTATTTTGGTGACTGATGAGCAATTGGATATATGTCCCCAATCTGTGATAGTGATCAAATATTGAAGGTTTTTTATCTTCTTGTTCTCACCATACGATTGTTCTCCCTAATTACGATGGTCCCTTATGGTCCCTCGAGTTTTCAGTATTCATCTCAATCTATACAAGGTACATCTCTTCAATTACTTTCATCAAGTTAATGTCGCTGTATATTTGAATAAATGTCAGAAGAAAATCTTCGGAATAAACTGAACATTATTTGGTGAAACAGGTCATTTCAGCAACGTCCTGAATGACTCTCCTGATAGATTCTATAAAGACATTTCTCTCACATTTTCTCTCTGCTGAGTGTCAATTTATTTTGTTATTGTTGCATTTCCATATTTTAATGACTTCACACTTTGTCATTTTCCACATTTGTTACACTGATTGTGGTATATGGTTGTAATAAAGTAAGTTCCGTCTTCCGTGTATTGTCTGATAATTCACCAGTTTCATGCTAGTGGTCTATAAACTCGCAGTGTTTGTGTCAGTCATATTTGACTTATATGATAAGGATGATTGCATATATGAATCGTTGATTCCCTGATTCCAGGTCTGGGGAATATGTAACCTTCTGGTATTTAATGGTTAACAGTTTGTTTGATTACATACAATGATGAATTCAGTTGTATGATGAATGGTGATATTTTGTGCCCATTGCCTGTAAACGTTGGTCTGAGACGAATGTTGAATTTGACATGATATATAGGCTAGCAGATAACTTCTCCATGCTGATTACTATGATAATTGATTATATTATATTATCTAAGGTGTTTACTCTTGGGTTTGGACAGAGTGGAGAAAAATATGTTCTAGAACAATCAGAGATGCCAATAGTTTATCATGAATGATCTTCAGTGAGATATTGTAGGGTTGATAGCCAGGATATTCATTCTGAGAAGAAAAACATACGGCAGGCAATGAAACAAAATTTGAAAAAATATAGTCTTAGATAGTGGTCGAGTTGTCCAGCTTTTTCATTGGCTCATCTGAACTGTTAATATGATGTTCCAAATAATATAATTGTCTCATTGTTCGTCCTGTATGTGTACAAAAGCTGAAAAGGTCAATGTTTTCTGGTCATATCGTATTCTTGGCTACTATTGTACATGTAGGTATTCTTTCTCTGTATATTCAAAACCAATCTCCACAAATTATTGTTTAGTTTATAGATTTCCACGGTGAGATTTAGACAGACACTCCACTTTATTATGGTTTAGTGTTTAGAGTTAGTGATAATGTAACCAGGTGGTTCTCACACTGTGTTCTCATTAGCTCCTCTCTTCTCCATCTTTGCTATACCTGGTACTATATATACATTATCATTGAAATAATTTTTGTAAGAAATGAACTTATCAAATCACTAGGTCCATCTTGATGTACAACAGAAGTGCTGGAAATAAATTCTATTGTATGATAAGCCACCACTTTATACAGTGATAAAACCCTTATGTAATGACATATTCTGTGATAATGGTATATTTCTGGGTAAACTTTGATACAATTTCAGCTTTCATATTTGCTGTGTATTATCATTATTTATTTATTTTGCTGCAGTATAAATCATCTCAGTTAGTCTTTGTTCTTTCATTGAGACATGACATTTGGAACATCACTAATCAAGTTCTCTATGTGGGTGTTGACCCAATCATAGTTCAGGATATGTCATAAACCCACTTTTTCCCTTTATTGTATTCTTGTTTATGAGGTATTTGGTTGTCATTTTTTGCTGCTGAAATGATTATTGTAGATTTTTGATGATGATAATAGTTCAAAAATGCTTTGTTGCTAGAATATTTGTGTTTGTCAGTTTTGTCAAATGAACAAAAACGTATGCATATCATTGGCCGAATTTGGTGCAGCCACTTATATTACGTCCCATGATGCCTCCTTCTGCTTTACTAGGCTTTATTGACATTGTCACAAATGAACTGAAAATACACGTTCATTATGCTTTTGTTGAACTATACCATCATTTAAATATTTCCCTTTCGATCAGAATATGTTTAATAATCAGTTGTTATCAATGGAACATCTTATATTTCCTTTGGGGTCATTGGTATTTGTTATATGATTCTTGGTTCCAGAAACCTGTACTCCTTGTTATGCAGAGAAGCAGTCTGCGTTAGCTTCAATTATACCCATGGGATAGATTTAGTGTCATGAAAATCTTGACCAGAAGTTGGCAAATGAGAACAGAAAGCAATAATATTTACATTACTGCAACTAAGATAAGATTGTAAGTTTGTGTTTAAAGAGCAACTTGACCTGTGGAATGGGTCTAGATGCGGCTATTGGCATACCTGTTGTTATAATGTTTGGAATGTTGGTCAGTTAATCCTCCATTTACCTTGAGACTGTGGCAGAAACCATTACCAGTGATTAGAATATAATTGGGTTGAAGTTCATTTTGGTGGTCAACATTTGAAAGAAACAGGCTTACTAGTACATGTGTTACAGTGAATGTGTTCAGAAAGCCGCAGCAATCACAAGTCATGGCCTTCCCAAGCAGACTACTAGAGCTAAAAACAAGATTCAAACTGGAGGATTATATGAAAATCTCATACTTTTTTTCTTTCTTAATTTCAACCAACCAGGGATATTAATCCCCCAAAAGAATTGTCATATATGTGTATTTGTTCTACTGTAATTATGACTCATAATTGGTGACAGCAAGAAAATGATGAGAACTTGATATTGTCACCATTGAATTCTGGATCATTATATTTGTTTGTCCCAGTTCTCATTATAATAGTGTCATACAGTCTTAATAAGAAGAACAATTCAATTTTATCTCATTGACTTCATACATTATAACTTCCATTGGGGCTACTCTTCAAAACAAATATTGGAGGTAATTTAATGAACACTTCCCTATGGAATACTGGGCATACCGATCACTATCAGTGTGACCATTACTGAGTATTACTCACTAATTGGTTTATAATTATCAGCCTTCAGTCCTGATCTTCAAAGTCTCATAGAACACCCAATGATCTGATTTCAACTGGTATAATGGTCATTTAATGGGAGACACATGGTGACCCCACAACTCTGGGCAACCGAAAGGAGGAACCACACTTGATTTTATGTGAATGGTATAAATCAGCCATACAATGATGATCTGACCATCTGATTTATACTGATTGGTGTCTGTAATAACTGGAATTATCCTTACTGTAAACACAGGATTAGAGACAATCCTGGTATGAATAGACTTACTTAGCGCAGAATGTTAAGATGCCAGAGTTGCTAAATAAATCATTGTTTACTGCTGGTCTTGGTAGAAGTTATCCTGAAAACTAAGTACAATAGTTTTATTGTTGATGTATTTTTTTTAATATACCCGTCTCAAAACTTTACTTCTCTTCAGATCCATAATCCAGACATTTTATTGTTACATCTTTTATTCACTTTGGGTTGGGCTTGATTGTTTGTCATTTATATCGGATATAATTCTGGAACATATTCTCGCTGTGCTATGTCAGTATGTCAAGAGTTCGGTTTAATGTTACCTATTTAATTGTACCATAAATAGTTTGACCCTAGAAAATGAACAAATTACTCAACTTTATCATAAAAAAATGTTGTAAGAGTAGCATGAATATCTATAATCATAAAATAAATGTCCATTATGGCAGTAAAGACCAGGTTGTGGCACCTTACTGCTTCTTTCCAGGGTGGATGTGTCTAGAAACATTGTGGGATTTTCCATTTTATTGTATGTAAACTTGTTCTGGTTTAACCCTAAGCTCATTTTTACAAACATACAAATCTTATTTTAAATATATAATTGCCATGCCATCAGTATTTATTTGTGATACAAATCATATGACTAAGTCCTAAACATGTCATGGAATATAAACAATATTACAGTTGGATAGTTTCTGAGGTTTTCCATATGGCTCTTTAAGCTGGTTTTTGATTGGCTGATATATCTCAACTATTTCAAACAGCTGACCAATGGAGATGTTTGGCCTTATTGCTTGTGTTAACTAATTTGAGGCTAACAAATTTGTGGAGACTGTATGCATCTGTTCAGAATACCTCCAGCATTCTTTCACTTAGAGAACAAATTGAGATTATAAATATTTTGTTTGTGATTAGTAAATGTTAGAATTAATTACATTCTCAAATGTTTATTATGTCAATAGTTTGTTCTTGAGATGTAATCACATTGTAAGATTCTATTAATTTTATGATCTGTTGTGTATATACACAGTGGTTTAAGTATAATAACAGACATTTGGAGAGTTGTAGCATATTTGAAATCAAGTTGCCAGATGATTTAACTTAACCACTAGATTTATCAGCTGGCTTGCAGTTGACTGTTTTTATAGCTCATTTTCTTGAGATATACTTTTATTTTTATTCTAGATGTTGACATTAACTTCCAGTTGTCTGAGAACCACCAGGTGTATAGCTTCAGTGTATTGCTTATTCCAATACCTGGGGCACGATTTCTTCCTCCCAGATGAGATCGTCTTGTCTCATGCTCAGCCAATTTTCACATTGGATAGAAAACATAATGTAATTCATGCCAATAAAATGTATGGTTGATTATACTGATTGGCTTTGTACTTCTTTGCTATTACTGCAAGTGTTGGGATATTGTCATACAAGAAATATGTGACAATATGAATTTCTCCCTTGGTAACACTTGGTAATTGAATGCACCTAAGGATTTTCAGTTAATTTGTTTGTTATAGAATACCAGTTAAATGAAATACTGCTTCTTCATTGATTAATACTTAATGTAAGGTCTGCAGAAATTTGTTTGAATAGAACCTCTGTGATCAGAATAATCCTTGTAAGCAGTTTGTATGACATCTATTGTACTTCAGTCTTGACAGACAGTATATCTTTTTATATTGTCTGATTTCAATACAAAACCAATTTGATTATTTATGCTTGCATATTTAGGTTTCCAATCTACAGTTCAATACTCAATAAGCCGTAAGTTCTTGTTTCAAGTGCATTTTACGTATAAAAATACTCCATTCCAATTATATTAACCAGCATCAGATGAGTCTAACCAATAATGTTGTTGTGCTTCATCCATTTTCTTTTATCACCATCATTGTTTGTACTGAATAGACATCCTATAAAAATTGTTCCAGGCGATAACAAATACAAAGTCTCGTGTCAGTAGAAGCCATAATGAAATTACATGGAATTATTTTCAGGGGTTATCTATTACTGTCTTGTTGGGATCTTTATGTGTATTGATTCTTGTTCGAGACTCTGGTATCTTCATTTTCTTTCATCATTGGTCAATTTTTTCATTCCGTATTCTGCTCTGTTTGTTAGCAGTCAAATTATTTGGTTACATATGCTAGATAAACTCATTTTGGACCATGTGTTCAAGAAATGTTTTGGTCTTCATTGAGTTTAGTGGCATCCCAGTAGGCGCTGTTCTGAAAGTGTCAAAATTGCTGAAGTCACAATTGCTTAGATCATAACCGCTGAGGTCACAATCATGTAACAGACTCCTAGGGTATGGGAGAATAAAGAGATAAGGAGAGTGGTAAATGTAGTCTAGAAATAAGTGTGAAAAAGGTAGTAAGAAATACTGACAGGGTGAGCAACCTGTTCTGTTAGGAATTATAGACAAAAAAACAATATTTCAAGGAAGTAGAAATTCAACATTGGCTTCGAACTTCAAAATGTCTCTGTAAGATTCCACATTGTTATTCATAAAACTTATAGCAAACCCAATTGATGTAACAATTACATTAAAACCCGCTGTGAATTTATTGTCAGCAATGACCTTGAGGAGATAATGGGAATCGTTGTTGACTTGATAATCTTGTTTGGCATTAACGCTTTACCTACTGGAAATAAGTGAATTATCCAGAAACCAAATTGTATTAACTGTATGATACTCTATGTACTCTAGTACTCTGTCAACTTTAACTCTAGATTCTTGTGAAAAACACTGTGGTTAGTTTAAAAAGGAACATGTTTTGGTCAGAATAATGATAATTGTAAGGAGGGACTGGAACATTATAATTAAGTACACTGAAAGTTTTTGGCTGTTTGAATGTTAGTTGTTTTGTTGCGGGCAGATAAGAAATGGTGAGGAATTAGAACTTGGAGAAAAACATTTTTCCAGTAAACACCATTTGCAATAAATTTGAACTTTTTTTGTGTATTTAAAATTTTAGAATCATTTCTCTATATAGTGGTTTTTATAAAAATATTTACTGCACTAAATTACAAACCTATTAGCAAGATCACGATGTTTGAGTGAAAAGGCGTGACCAGGTTTCTCAGATAATTGGTCTGAATGTCTTGAGCCCTTGTTCTTAGTGAATTCATCTGAAAAGTGTGCTGGTGTTTTAACTCCGACCTACAAATTGTGTCTGAAGCAGGTGTGTGATTTAATAGATTTTTCAAAGGATTTCGTTTCTCTGGTTTATGAAAATTTATTATGACAGATATAAATGTTAAGGTTAAAATGTAATATGGAAATTGTTCCTTAATTATGTTACACATAAACATAATCTGTTTCAAAGGCTTTGTTTGTACAAATCAAATCAGTGATGTTTCTGGTTTATGTATTAGAGTCCGATGTTGGAGTACTTTCACTGTATCATGGGTTATTTATGGGTGATTGGATGGAATAATGGCTGGCTTATCATGAAACTGAAGTGGAGATACTAAATGAGAGAAGCCGGTGTTTGAGTGATTCAGCTACATTAAACAATGCATGACCTCACTAGGATGCCTGGTACTGAATTAATTGCCCGCTGTAGTTATTCAACAGATATTGTGTATGCGTTGCTTATCTGATTCTCAACTTTGATTAGATTTTGATTGGATTTTTAAGTCTTGTTTTACTTATTGTTTGTAACTTTATATAGGCTGCAACCACCTGCAACTTCTTGTATTCAAATGTCATCTGCTTAATTGACACTATGATTGTTTCAAATTTGTTATCTAAAAAACAAATGGTATTTAAATCAGTCATTAGTGTGTGATCTATCTTGATTAGTGGTTGCAGTGAAACTTACCAGACTGCCACCACTCTCCCTTTCTCCGTTTTGTTTTCATTTATGCCAAGCTTTTGAAATACAATGATCATTTCACTTCTGTACAAAATTGGTCTTAGATCTTGAATGGATAAATTAAATTACAGTATTATCATTAAGCCAGAATTATCAGTTATCAGTTCAGTGTGTCCTGGAGAATGTCACATTGGAGGTTTAAAGTACTAAAAATAATAGTAATAACCATAAATGTTTAGAAAAAGTGCTTGTATGGCTGTGCAAGCACACACAGATCATTATTGCAATAATGAGTTATGACACCTGTCCTTTGCATTGGTCACTGTAATAACTGCACACTGTGAAAATCACTATGGTTACTGACACCTTGTCACAAAAACTTGACAGTATCATACACATAAAGTTCCAAAGTGTGATACTTCGGAAACAGTATCTGCTATAATTCTGCTTGGAATGCCAGAAAAAGTCTGAGACTTGGGTAAAACAGGCATTATCTCCAGACAAATAAGGTTAACCCAATGGTATCTTGAATGAGCTGTAAATTGATGCTTAGAAATTACCAATATTGGGCAAGCAACTTGTTACCACTATACCAATTTGTTGGCTGTGAGGCTCAAACCTCCATTTTGTGTTGGCACCTCACAACGTAATAATATGATATATATTGGACATTTGTCTGAATAGATTCAGTGAAAATGGCTTTGGTTTTGGCTGGAACAATATTGGAAGGATTTGTCTGACCACTTTCACTGTCTAGTCTAGACGGTATCAACTATGGTGAGGGCAAGACAGCAATACATCGTCCTTGTCTACAAGAACAGCAGCAGCAACAGTACAGACATATCTAAACACAGATAGAACTCTCTCACCTGTCTTCAACACTGACCTTATGAACAGAAATACTTTTTGAATGTTTATCAAAATGACTCTAAATTTTAGTTTCAAGTTCGCTCAATGTGTTTTGATATTTTCTTTATTTTTTCATTGAAGTTCGTCTGAACTAAATTTGGCATCAATGATCTGATGTACTTAGTCGTACCCTGATCAGGGCTGCCAGTTTTGTATGATTGATTATAGGTCCTGTCACATTAGTCATTATAATACTATTTCTATGATTTATAGAGTTACGACATTGAAATTTCATGGATTAACCTGGTCCCCTGCTAACTTTGTCGGATTTGTACTAATGCCTGCCACATCATTGATTATATCTTGATTATAATTGTTAAAATCAATACCAGCAATGTAATCCAACTGTTACAATAATTAGTCTTTGTTCTACTAGTCACATGCCTTAATTTTGTGATAGAGTACCTGACACAAATTTATAGATTCGTATTATTTTTTGTTAAATCGTTTTTTAAATTTATGATGAGAAATTTGATTCATTGCTCACCTCATACATCACACACCTGTTCATGTATTCTTCTGATTATATAATCCATTAGGTAATCAACATTTAATATCTGATTCTGGATTAATGTATTGTTTTGTTTGTATGTGCGATGAAAGATCTCTGACAGATTAATAAGCCAGCTGTTTAATATATGGACAAAACTCCCACCTTCCTAAAGCCTAATCATTATTAGTGAAGTTGTTTGTCAGATTTTGAAAATTGGTTATAATAATGTAATAATTACGGAAACAATGTGTGAGGTCCGCAATTCTTACTTTTAATTTGGACACTCGAATATTAAAGGGGTTGAATGGGGAGTAAATGTACCCCAATATTGTTAATGTTTAGCCATTCCAGATAATGATGGTTTATTTAAAGACTTGGTTAATTCAGAAATACCTATAATTAAGACATAGGCTCAGTACAGCCAGTTTACTAATCCCAAACACTTCATGTTAATGCATACCATTCATTGACTTGATGATCCATTTATATTTTTTGGCTTTCTATGTCCAGATGTCGGTGAAGTTAGATGGATTGTTAATCATCTCAGCCTACCCTTGTTTCCATTGAGTTAATCTGTGGCTGCCCATTTGTTTATAAGATTTGAGTATTTGAAACCAGGTGCACGCTGTGCAAGAAACATATACCGACACATGTTGTGGACTTTTTGGACAAAATGATTAATAAAATTTAAGGCTTTAATCACCGTCAGCGGTCAAGCATTTTGATTTGAGGTTGGGGTTGGAATTTCTGATTCCGTATTTTTCTGAATTATATCCAAATATTTAATTGTATATCAAGTGTAGGGCTTAGTACTCTCTGTAGGTAATTTCAGATTTTCTGAAGGTGATGATTGTTACTAATGGGTTTTGCCAAACATTAGTTTCAAGTGGATATGTAGAAAAGGTTTATTCTGATGGCTTTAGATTAGTTTGGTGTGTGGTAGATGAGATTTACATTGGTATCATGTCCACTCATTCCATATAATAGCTTCTTGAATAGAAAATTATGAGTTTTGAAACATAGGTTCCCTATTGTGTTTATATACCTCCCTAAATTTTATGGTGATTTGTATGGTCTTGGCTGCCCTTATTGCGATATTTGAATGCAGATATAAAATGTTGAAAAATTTGTCAAAATTGTTCCATAGACGCATTTATGATTTATTTTGACAGATTTTATCTACACTGTGTACAGATTTATTGTATTAACTGATATATTTGTGTTGTTTATGCTGTATTTTGTAATTCGATTCCTTTGTGTCAGTATTGCATTCGGTAAAATGTGCCTCTTTACTGAGTAACAAATCATACGAAAAGCCTGAGATTTTCGCAGGCAGTAAATCAGTTGAAATAGAATTAGATGGAAGCCAATTATGGGAACCTCTTTGCCATTTCAGGAAGTTTCTAGGCTATCAGATAGATTGCATTACTGGGAAAAACTATGATCACAAGAATGAAACCTTCCATTTAATTCATTTATAGCCTTATTGAATATTGCGTCACACACTTTATATATATTGATATTTTTTTTCGCTGTTGTCTCTTTGATCTCTGGGTTAAGCCATGATGCCGTTATATGTGCTTTCATGGCGTTTGATACATCAAATTCCCTTGTTAGATTCCATCTTCATTTTGCTAGATTTTTATAGAAATCGTATGATTTCTGAGCTGTAAGTTATTGATTGCTGTCAAAGAAATTGTTGACGAGATGAAATTGAAATCTTACTCAGGATATTACATGTCCTATATGACACGTTATAGCAACTGTAAAGCCCGATAAATTTGCAATTATAGATTTGCTTATGCAAACAGTTAAGCTAAATTGTCATTCAGTTTTGCAACGATTACATCTTAAGTTGTGAGAAAAAATTAATCTTGCGCTATTTTCTGCGTAAAGTTTTTATTGGCCGAAGTTCCAAGCTTCACAGAAGCCTCGAATGTCTGATTTCATTCAGAGCCCGTGAAAATACTGTTGTCAGGAAAATATTCAGTCACTCGGTATTTTGACAAGTTTGTGAGTATTTTGCTGAAGATTGTAAGGTTGTGATTGAATTGTTAGAAATTCAAGTTGTGAAATGATTAGATTTTGAGAATGATAATACTGCGAGTGTCATCAAATATTTGCAATTCTGCCAATCAGTCATTTTCTTTGTCAACCAAATAACGACCGAGCAAATAGCCGAAATACGGAGAAATATGCCGAAATAAGCAATTTTCTCGTATGCCATTCAAACGCATTAATAATCAACTTAGATCTGATAAGGCTTTGCTTTACATGTGTCAATTTTAACTCTTAAGTGGTATGAGTTTAAAAACCTACAATTTGTATTTTTGAAAGATTAATTGTAGGTTACATTTTAGTATTGGTTTGTGAAATCAGTTACTGTCAAAAAAAAAACATTCTGTGCAAGCTTGTGATAAGTTTGTGAACAAAATTTGGATGTAATTGCTTCCTGAACAAAGAAGCGATATTGTTGAACTGAAGGGTTAGAGTCTAATTATCATCCTTACATTAAGTTTAAAGCGAGATTTGTTTAATTTTAGGTCACTTTTACCTTATTCTGTTTGTCTGGGTTGCAAAATTTATGTTGTTCACATTGAACAAAAAAGATATTAAGTTTCATTGTTCAGTTTCTGATGTAAGTTGAGAAAATTGTTAAGTATATAAATGTTGAACGGTTGATCAAAAATCAGTAAAAGCCTGAGCAAACTTGAAATAGGTTTAAATTAATTGTGGTTAAAATATTGTGTACGAAGTGCTTATTTATGTGATTACAAACTATGAAAAATTTTTGTGTGAGAGCAAATTTTATTCTGTCACAAAATTGTGTGAAATTTAAAATTTAAACATCAATGTCATGGCTGAAATGAAGCAGAAATGTGCATTCAGTGGCAAACGTCAATATAATTACCCAAATGTATCAACCATTAATATTCATGATCAGTGTCACTTAGAGGCTTGCACGTTTCAGTCCTTTGTTGTACTCAGAGGCACATGCTGGATCATTTGTTTGCAGTTTGTCAATTTGCATGCTTTTACGGACCTGCAAACACTACCTAACAATGGTAATAGGTTTTTGAAGTCAGGATTGGTCTCTGTCACTGTTTTGTTATAATGATTTGAGACCTACCACGTTTATGAAGGAGTTTTGCAGCATTTCGTTCTCACACCTAGTTACATTAATAAACAAAATGTTGAGTTGATATATTATCTTCTTGCACAAATCCGCTGTAAAAATGAAATAAAACTGTACCATACAAAAGCTCGTCAAAAAAGTTTGGGCAATTTTGTAGTAAAATTTACCCCATTAATGTGTCAAACTAAAAGATTTGCAAAAAAATAAAGTGGAAATGTTACTTAATTATTAATAGTTGCATGTCTTGTTCTTTGACATTTTGTTTCTGTTCACAAAAAATGTGGGCCATGGTAAATTTTCCGTATGCTTTGCTGTTCAGTGTTGTCATAATAATTGTCATTCTATGTACATGAATGTTCTTTTTTAAAGAATGAGTCATTTGTTGAATAAAACATATAAAGTTTCTGAGATGGTTTTATGGGGGCTGCGCATAATGGATATCACCTCCATACATTTGAAATTATTTTGTTACTTCAAATATACTGTACTTGTTTCACTTTGTTGAATGAACTATATTGGTGTGACACTACTCTACTGAAAATGATTTGTTTTTATTCCCTAATGCTTAACTGCATTCAAACCATTAGCTTAAAAATTGTTCCTCTTCCTTAGTTGTCTCAATTTAATGTTTTTACGCTTGCTTAAAAAATATGCGCATGCTTGAATCTATATCTCCAATTTCTTCCTGATAAATGTTCACCATACAAAAGGAGGTACTGTGCAATGTAAAAAAGCCAGTGGCAAAATATTGTACTAATGTAAAAAAAAAGACTTGTATAACTAATAATTAAAGCAAGTGTCCACCTAATTGTTGACTGGACAAGCTGTTAGTGGTCAGGTTTAACTGACCCTTTGATAAATTATGTCATCATCCCTCAGTGAGAGTCCTGGCAGGTGGCACCCGGGCAGTCATATATCACAGTGTGTCCACAGTAATGGTCAGTTCGTACTACGATATTAATGAATGTAATCTGGGTATCATGTTGTGGTGACAGAACTTAATGTAACTATTTATTGTGTATATTGGGTAGTCACCTTAAGTGTTGTTCTGTCGTTGGCTGTGTGTTGGCTTGGAAAGTATAGATTTTAAAGGTATTGCAGTCATACCATATTATACATGGGAACATCATCTTGTAAATGCTTCCCACACTTTAGTATATTCACCTTTTGTTCGCGTATCTTTGGCCAAGTTTTCATATGTGATCTGAATGCCTTGTTTGCTATGTATAAGTCGTATTATATTATTGATACAAATAAAATGAACAGAGGAGATCAACAACTCAGATTAAGTTGCCTTCTTCCAGTTCATTTATACCAACAGGGCAGGTGCCTTGTCTGGTTGTCACTATGTATAGTCATCATGCTTTCTTCCTTGTCACCTCAGGGTGGGTCTAAAGTAAACATCAACTCTTACTGATGAGATATTGTTGTCATCTTTGACCAAGTTCATTGATCTTTCTGGATTTGCATTTTTGAAGAGAACATTATTGAATAAAAGGAAGTTCATGGTAATGTATGTGGTAACATTTGTACATTTTGGCAGTTAATTTGTATATATTTGTCATCTGATCTTGGTAAATTTGATTTCAGTTTCTGTGGCAATCACAGTCAGTTAGTGTTTTCCCAGCTGTAAGTTGTCAGGGCTACAAGTAGTGGTGATAAATTGAAACAGAATTGTAATTGATACTGACTAGCAATCTTTTGGCCATTGACATATTAGGTTGTTGACCATTTTACGGATATCTTTCTGCAGTGCAAAAATGTTCATTTATAGAAGGTAAAGGCATTAACTTTGGTTAGTGTTTTCAGTTGGGCTTATTATCTGATGATACCCAGCTCATCTTTGTATAAATTGGTCTTCATCTGAAAAAAAAATGGTTTACCATTCAAACACAATGTTCTGAAGAATACAGGGAAAGCTATGATTCACTTATCACTTCCAAACAGATCACCAATGATTCATACACAACAAGAAACAGTGGAAAAGTGTTAATACAATAAAGGTAAAAAAAGAAAGGGAACCTGATGCAAAATAATGAACAGAAATGATGATTATTAAAAAAAGGGGGTCTGAAATTGCTATATTAACTTGTGTGCTAATGATGGCTTGATTAAGACAAAAAAAGTAGTTCAAAGAATTAGGCCTTATGTAAACCTGGTATGTGTATGTCCCGTAGACATAGGTCTACTATGTAATTATAAGTCTTGCTTCTGGTCTTGATCAGTTATCTTTAGTTGATGAAGGTTTTATATGAAATTTATATTGAAAGATAAAACATAGTCCATTAACTTCAAGCGTGTATTAAGTTTGTTTGAATTTATATCTTCATAAAGATCAAACTAATGTGAGAAGAAGAACCATTTCCTGTTTGTTACCTCTGTAATACTCTGATGTTTCATATAGTAATTAATGTCTGAATTAAACTGTATCAAGAAACCAACATGGTGGTACAATAATCTTCAGAATAAAGAGATTTTTTCACTTTTGAAGTGAAATCAATTGAAGTGAATGTTTTTTTTCTTAACTTTTATCTGCACCTATTCTGTTGGATCAGAACTTAGCTGATACTCTGAAGATTCAGGATTGTTTCAGTTTGTTAATGAAATGAATCATTCTGTAGGTAATGAAGCAGACGACATCTTGGCAATGGGCGGGAAGGATCCCAAATGTTGTACTGATCTGTGCCTTTAATGTAAATGATGTGTTAAACTAGAACTTTTTTCTGTTTTCTTATCTTACAAAATATTTCCGAGCTTTAGTCTTTGTGTAACCTGCGTCTGCTTTCCCATCTGAAAATTTTAACCCAGCAATCTGTATTTTGGACATTGGCTTTAATCCAATCGTGTCCTCAGGGAGATACTGTCCAGATTTTTTATGGTAAACGGCAGAGATTTTGTAGGGTTTCAGCTGTTCTTTGTTGAAAACATCTACTTTCTAACCATCTGTTTGCTGAAAAATTGTTTAATTGTCTCAAACTATGACATTAAGCTTATGGAGGAATTCATGTTTTTTATTGTTAGTAGTACAGCTTGGCACTAATGTTGCTGATAATGTTAGATGCTGTTAGTAAATATTCATCAATTGACAAAGGTCTCTTTGTAAATGACTCTCCTGATTCAATTACCAGGAAACTGGTATACCATTACCATTTATTAATACTGTTTGTAGATAAGCCTACCAAATGAGCCAGTTAAAACATAGTTTTATAGCTTCCACACCCTGTATACAGTACCAGAGGCTAGTTTAATTGACTGTACTACAACTTGAACCAGTCTAAATCATGCACCTGTTTCATAGAACACTTACTTAGTATGTCATGACTCAATAAGTATTCCTTTTGCTTGTGGGTACCTGGTGGATTTTTATTGTCGAGCAAAATGAGTGGAAGTATGTGAGGTGGTTTTTTGGTGGAAATCTGGAAAATCCCTTGAAAGAATTCTTTGTTAATTTGTAATTATCATTATGTTTGTGAACTTGATCACCTTTTGAGACTGTGTTACAACTTGGCTTAAAACAAACAAAATTTGTTGTTTTTTGTTCTTGACTTTCAATTGAATTCTTTGGTTTGATTTTGAGGTCTTTTGGTTACAAGTTTGGCTCTCATTAAACCTGAGAGGAACCAGTCTCAAGTGCTTTGTATGCAGTCCATTGAACATTCAGCTCATATTGCACTCAAACCCTTGACCTGTGAACTGTATGAGCCACTTGTACTTTATCTGCTTTATGTCATACCTTCCCTTATAAACATTAAGTTGAACAGTTACTACAGTACTTATTGTATGAAGCACACACATACTGAGGTAACATATCATATGGTACAGTCCCTCCAAATGTTTGTTTATTGACCCAATTTAAGGCGGCACAGCTTGAAGACAGGGACCATTGTATCTCTAGAAAATGATTGATGTAAAGCCTTTATTTATGGAGTTACTATATTTCAGTAAATGGTTATTTTAAGGGAAATACAGAGTTGGTTTAAAGCTTCTATCCTTTGATAGCTCTGATATCATGCTGGCTGTATAGATAGAGGGACTTGTGTACCCTGTGTAATGTTATATGATTTACAAGTCTATATTTGCATTATGATAATATTCATTTCACAAGAATGTCACCAGCACTACAGAGATCAGCTGGGGTGCCCACTAAATTACTTTGTCAATGGAAATAGTTTGAAGAACGTCTTTCTACACCGTCTACGGTGATATATTCGTGATTCAATGAAAGCACAATTCAAATTTGCATGAATTACATGAAATGTCATGCATTATATATCATGTCCAAACTTTATGTTTTATTTTAAATAATTTACGTCTCCAACGGTGAATTTTATGTATGAATAGATGTACTATCGGTGAAATCTTGTTTTGTGAGAAATAATGGTCTTTCTATGTTACCTACATGATAGAAATGTTAATTCATCTGATTAATATGTGAATGTCATTATGTTAATCAAACAATAATTTATGGTACATTATAATGCAAAGTTTAGCTAAACTATGATTTACTACACATTTCACAATATCTCACTTACAGTTATTTCATGTACCTTATAAATATCAGTAAATTACACGCAGATTGTTATTGTCCCCTAAAGGGGTTTTTGTTTGATATAAACAAGATAACGGGAGATCTATATTTTTTAATTATCTGTTTCGAAAGTACGTAGTCCCATTTTATATGTTGTGTTTGAATACAAACTCACGGACCATAAATTTTTACCTTTTGACAAATGACATTAAAGCAAGTCAGTATGCATGGAAACTTGATCAACGGTGACTTGGATAAAGATCCCTGTAGCTTCAGTGATATGGACAGTCTTACAATCAAGCCGAGCTTCAAATAAATAAGTTTTCACTCAAACGAACAAAACTCTGTAATTGAACTACATCATTTTAACAAGGTTTATCTTTTTTCCTTCTACAGTAGGGACCGTTTATAAGCATCTTCCCTCAGGAAAAATCTTTAAAATCATGCAGTTTTCCCTAAAATTCTGTTCACACCAAGTTTTTGTTCCTTATTGCAAAAATACTGTGTCATTTTGCTCCTTATTTAAGAAAAAGGCCCCCTCCCCTACATTTTAAAACAAACCTTTTTAGTGCCTGAACTTGGACTTGTTTTTTTATGTACATAATGTTTGAATGCAAATATTTTGTTGAGTTGTTTTTCTGTTAAGTCCATGTAAATATTTGAACATTGTATAGTATGAGGATCATAATATATAGATTAGAACATAATGGAACCTAAGAGAGCAGAGTTCATAGCGAAGTCAACAAAACCTGTAAAAGTGTTAATTAATTTTTATTACAGGATGTTTGACATATCAGCCAGGTGTTCTATTGATACTTCGTTCCATGTTCGAAGCGTTAATGCAACCATACAATGTCATAAAGTGTATTGACCAATCGGTCTGTCTATCAGTGTTTACTATCAGAAGAATGTCTTGTGGGACCTGGCTGTTCGGTTTTATGTCCGTAATAAACTATGCTAGGTTACACCTTTATGTGGTCCCTATCAGTACCACTGGTTATAAATGGTTCCCTTGACAAATGAACCTGGACAGGATCTGCTGGTTAAAACAATCTAAGAAACTGATATACATTAGTGTTGTGATAACTAAATACATAAACCTCACAGAAACTGTAATGAATCTTTAATTAGGGTGAGAAATATGACCATATTGTATTCAAATTAATATTTGATCTCATATTTTCTCTGTAACAGACTTTTGTTATTCTCAAACATTAATTTTATCTTTCTTCTCAATGTTTTAATTATTGTAGAATCAAAAGACGACTAATAATAATCGGCATGTTTTCCTCCTTGACGTTTAACTTTCGGTAACATAACGATTGTTTATTAGTGAGGAAGTATCTCCTTAACAAAACTGGATTCTTAATGGAGTATTTAATATACAAACAGATCTTCGTTTACTTATATCTAAGGTATGGTAGGTTGTAAGTGGATTAGGCGTGCTTAAAACCACATAGTAACATGGCAATTACAATTTGTATGTTTCTAATATCTTTGTCTATATTTAGACAAATATCAATCAGCTTTGCTGAAGTAGATGCTTGCTCTTGTAACAACTAGGGGTCTTTAATCCTTGACCCCCATTACCCAATCTTCAAAGGGACTCTTGCATTATACTAATACCCAAGTTTGATGATAATCAGTTGAATCCTTATACACAGATTTTTTAAACATCAAGATTATACAAGTTTCCTATGGCTAATGTTGCATCAGCTGCTTTATATGTGTTGGTTTATTATTTACGGTTGATTTCTTTTATTGTCCACAAATGTTGTTACTGTTGCTAGTGTTGATGATGTAATATTGGGATTTATTTCACTCAAGCTCTGATGTTATCAGCCTTGTTGTTGATGTTATCACACTGGGCAGTGATGATATCAGCTGATTTGATTGAAGGATCTGTTTTAGTTATCACATCATGCTCCATATAACTGATTACTTGTTCCGAGTGGTTTTCTCGAACATCTACACAAGCCAAGTATCTTATGTCACTCGATGTAGATAAAGATAAACAACTTGATATAAACAATGATAACAAGACTGTAACAATCGGTCACTTTGATGTCCTTGTAAAGGTGGATCTACCTGCCAGCTTCCATTTACACGTTTACGGAAATTGACAGCTATTAACACGGACATGGACATCAGCATTTTACCATAACTTAAATTCAAATTTCGCCTCAAAATTTTCCTTGACACAAATCCTCTGTTGCTTTGTGAGAATTTTATAAAAAGAATCCCAGTTTTTTACGTGAAGTTAAATTTAATGCTTGTACAGAAATAAATTTCAAATTTAAGCGCATGATTAAGAATTTCCATAAATCTCCCAGTTTTGGCTGACTTTGTCATGAGTTTCTTGTTGATCAATGAACTGTCTTGTTTTAGCATCATGAGATACAGAGTTTACATAGCACAATCACTTATGTTTACATCAGGAGATTCTTGTATGTTTTCACAATTCAGAACTTGGCAAAAAAACTGTCCATGTTGATTCTTTATGCATCGGAACATATGTACCTTCTACTAGATAGAATCTACAGGCAGCATGGTGATCTTACGACTTACGAGAAAACCTTCTCGTCTGTTTATGTAATTAGGTACGGGTAGGGATAGGGGAAAGATAGTCGAGTTTGTATGTTTTATTTTTTATGGATTTTGTCGACAAGAGATACACATAAACCATGCTAATCTGTGCTGTACATGTGATGGTGTTTGATTTATTCAAGCATGTGGGAATGAGAAAAGTCAACTGTGACTAGTCATGAGGAAATCCCTGAGCATTTTGTGCTCTACTTGGTGATATACACTGTACATTTATACTTATCTGTTCAAACATTGTCATCTGGTTATGCATCGCTGTAACGTTTGAAGTTTGCCGTCCTAAGGTGGATTTATGCTGCAGAAAGCAATTGTTAAACAAACATTACAATACTTGGTTAGAATTTGACAATAGAATACAAATAGCATGGCTCTATGTTTACCCTCAAGGGTATTAGAGCAGTAAACTAACAATCTGTTCTTTAAGTTTTATGCCTTTTCAAGTCAGTATGTGTAAATTATGGGTAGGTAAACAGATTAGTTGAATAATCGCACCGATGTTGGCATTGTATTTATGGGATTACCTTTTGTGTCATTCGGAATAACAGCTCCAAAATGTGCTGTCAAATTGTAATGTTTACATAGCCCTCTGTAACATAATGGTGGGTCCCATTTTGTGTATTGCTCTCAATAACAAGTTAACTATTTAGAATATCGCAATATTGACAATGAAAATATTGTTAACTTTTAGGAAAATATTGGTTTGATTTTGTATTAAACAATCAAATTAGTAATAGTGTACTACACTTGGTTGATCAAACATTGGTTTGGACTGATAAATGCAAGCTACATTGGATCTGACTGCCGCGTTAATTAATAGATTAAACATTTGTTTTAGGGGGGTAGAATTAATCGATCAAATATTTACTTGTCGAGTTTTAATTATAATTATTGCAGAATGTTTCGTTTGAACTTATATGGGTAAAATGACTCACCTTTCAGTAATGGTGCGAGGAAGCTTGCACAGTACCCCCCCCTCCCTCCTCCTATTTTTGGATATCTAAGGTCAGTATGAGGAAGTAAACCTATCATTTACCTGAACTTGATTAGGGCCATCTGGCTATACAAATACTAATGTAACATGTTAGTTCTACTAATTATGGACTATCGGCTCTAATGCAGTCCAGGTAAACAGCTGCCCTTGTCTAATGCATTTACAAATAGCCTTCATGTATATACCTCTATGTACTAATTTAAACTGACAAACAAGTTCCATGTTACTTTTATCTGCTTCTTATACATGAAGTAACCATTAATCATCTATGATGATTCAATATATTGATGTGAAAATAAATCCTGTTAATATTTAGGTGTAGAAGAGGGAAGACATCGAACAGTTTGGCATTCCAAATGAGATATAGGTAACTGAATAATGTTATTTTTTTTGTCGGAGTTTTAACGTAGCACCAACAGCTAGGGTCATTTGCTAACTTTCCAGCTTTAATGGTGAAAGATGACCCCCAAGCTTATACCTTGGTAGAACCATCAACCTTCCGTAAGCTAGCTGGACAGCTTTCTTACATGTGAAATTTGGTTCTTGGTGGGATTCGAACTCACAGCAGTGTGAGGCAACTGATTACATGTCAGAGACAGTAACCACTCGACCTGGGTCAGGCCCCATGAATAATTTTAATATTACAATATACATGTTCAAACAATTCAAAATAGAAGGTGACTAAAGATTAATAAATAGTTAGTTTTATTTATTGCTATGTCTATATAAACAATGACTTATTGATACCACATTTTTTTTATTTATTGTTTTATACATGGTGATATTAATAAAATGGCTACTTCTTCTTAAAGTTGAACACTTGATAATTTTTCTAAAAAACTAATTGTACTCTCACCAGCTGTTTAATTTAATTCTTCAGTATGAATGATATCTTCTTTAAGTGTTGATTATTAGATAGTATGTGGTAATATCAACATTTTATTAAAAATATCCAAAATTAGGAAATACTTCAAATACTCAACCTCTTGACTGCTTGCAAATAAAACTTCAGTGTTAGTGGCAGTTTAATTTTATCTGACTTCCTTTGATCTGATTGATATTTATGTCAAATGTTAAGTCATGTTACCTGTAAATCTGAATTTAATGCAAAAACTGAGAGCCTCATGGTCACATAAATGTATTTCTCATGGATAAGTGAATTTTCTGGGCCACCTGTGGACTGGTTCAGTAAAGGTGGGTTGGGTTTAAAATTCAGTCTGAATACCATAACAAATTGCTTCAGTCTCAGTAGCAGTTAACTAGCTAATACAATGGAGAAACAAAAACATTGGTGGTCTGTATTTTCTTGCATACAAACCATACATTTCAAGGCCTAAGATGTACTAAAATCCGTATAATCTGTTTTCTTTCCTAGTTATTATGCATTGTTGGCATTTTGCAAGTTTTTGTTTACATTAGTTTTGTATCTTTATCTTAAGCAACATGCTTTTAACATGCCATAGATATCTGCCCGAAAATCTTTATTAATTTTACCCATTTTATAATGAAGATAGAAGATCATCTTTACATAAGGAGAGCTTTAGATATTGGTACCATAGCTCAGAATGATGGATATAATACTTTATTCTCTAAGGTTTATTTGCTTGAAGACTTAGTGGGAAGTCTTGACATAATCTGAGAAACCAGTCTTATGTTTATATATTAACTTGACACTTAAGTTTTATTGTTTACGGTCTTGATGTTCACATGACAGATAATGAAATTACATATGAATAAAATAGAGAAGTAACTTTGTTTAATTCAATATTTGTACGGATATCACACAATTTCATTATACGGATGAAATGTCAGTTATGTATGTTTTCTCAAATCCTGCCTTGGTGGTATTTTCGGAGTGGGATATTTTTTCCAAGAAATCTAAAGCTTAATTCCTCTCCTGCTGCTAGGTTCATCTATATGTTGATGTAACCAGTCTGTTCCTAATCAGCTTTGTTAACAAAATTTGGATTAATGTTTTATATTTTCATGGAAAGTTCAATTATCAATGTATTAGTTGCAAGCTTGTTATTGGTGAGAAAAAATGCTGAAGTGCTCAGATCTATTGCTATCATGACTCAGTAATGTTCGGAAATTAGACTGACATGGGTGAAGGTTTATAATTTTCAAAAAAACCAGAAGTCTTAACATCAGGCCACAGAAGCAATAAAAACCAGTGGAGTCCAGTCTTGGGAAAAACCGGAGGTTCCAGAAAATTCCGGAAACTTTTAACCATGGTTAGACTGATGCGCAATGTTTAGAAAATTCAAAAATCTGGTTTTGAAAAACTGTTCACTGTGCAAGGTCTATCATAGCTACAAATTTAAGTGTTCTATACCATTGCTAAGATTTGCATTGTGAGGTTAGCATACAGCTCCCATTTCTCCAAGACATCCTCATTAATCCAAAGTGACGTTAACGCTGTTCATTTTTGCAGGTTTTTTGTACACTTTTCTTGTTTCTTCTTTTGTAAGTTTAGTAAGAACAAGCAGGTTTTTGGCTCAGTTGATGTGTTGTTATTTTTACAGTAGCCCAGGTGGGTGCATTACAGAAAATGTGTTGTCATTTTATCAGCATCTGATAAGACAAACATCAAAGTAGAGAAAGAATGGAAATTATGTCTTATCTTCTCCTTGTTATGCAAAATTTGTCTTTACTTATCAGCAGTAGGCTTGATAATTAGTACTTTGGGAACAGAATTTGCAAGAACCTTAAAATTTGGATGTATTGGATCATTGATCAACCTGTCTTGAGTTAATGCAAGTAGATTAAGCTGGCTAACAATGCTTACCATGTATTTATCAGGTTCAGCTTGTAGACTGTTACGTAACAAATGGTTGTTGAAATTCTCCATGCTCCTTCCATATCCTGCTTGTAAATCTTATTTAATGTTGAATATTCAGTCTGTTACTCAGATGGTTTCATCTGGGAGAAACCTTAATGTTTCATGGACATTGCTCCCTTTATTTTTTACTTAAATACTTGGTTTCCACCACTCAAATTATGCTAGCTTTACATGATATCAAAACTAGCTTTACATGATTTATGCTAGCTTTACATGATTAATTGGGCTGGCTTTCATAAATCAAAATTTTGCTAGCTTTTTATGATGCTCTGATAGCTTTATAATTATGAAACTAAAATTTGCGAACCATAGGATTTAACAAATTTTTTATCATATTACCCAAAATGTATTGATCTATCTCCAGATATAATATCCACTGATCATTTTTTATATAAAACTTTCACATGCACTGTACATGACATATTCTAGATTCTGTTTACCATCTGATACTGTTTTGCAGCTTTCTGATTTATTACAGTCAATTTTCTTGTAGGTAGCCTGTTTCTGTCAAAGCTAGCTGTTTATAGAAGCACAATTAGCCCTGACTTTTAATGAGGAAATATTTAAAATAAACGTGACAAGTCAAACAGATCAAAACAGTCAAACTCTGAAATCATGGAAAATAATGTCAAAACTGATCTTCATATGTACCCATATCATGTTAACTGCTGTTGTCTGATTGACCGCTAGACTGTACTCTGAATACACTGTTGTTACAATGCACTCTATGAGAAGGTTAGTTATCTGTGTATCTTGTAAATTTGTTGGTAAATTTGATCATCGATCATCAGATAAGATTCCATGTTGTTCAAAGAATGTGGACCGTGTATCTCCATGTTTTCAATTTAACCAATCAAGATTGATAGTTATCAAGGGATTTAGGGAACTAGAAAGCAAACATAGGCACCAGTAACTCATATTGTTTCCAATTAAACAAACCGCTTTGATATGTTACCAATTATACCTTCCAGTCCTTTGATATTCTGCTGCTAAGAAAAAAAGTTGTGTTTTTTTCAAGAGTTTTATGAATCTATATTTCTTGTTGATAAATAGGATAGATAGTTGTAATGAGGGGGTTTCTCTTGACATCTTGGCAAAGAAAAATGAGTGGTTAAACCAGTTAAAGTTTATTGGGATGTCGGGAGAATGCATGTGGTATACCTGATGTTGATCAATTTTAACTGATACACTGCTGGTAATCAACCATGCTATCTGGTTCCCCATTTAGATGAATTATGGGCTTAGATGAGTTGATTATGTTATTGGAGGGAACCGGTCCTATGGTCTCAATGGTCAATATGGGTGGGTGGCTCCCCATTACTGGTTCTTTTCTCACCATTTTATGATTTATAGTGCTTGGCAAGCAGTAAAACAGACATTGGATGGTCCCACAGGTTTCTGATGACAAATAATATGTGCAGATGAAATGTGCACCTAATGGCCCTTTGATGAACATGGGGATTGTATGTGAATATGATCAATGACCAAGTTGGTATTTTTGTCCAATATAACTTTGTGAGGGCATTGGATTTCTTACATTTTGAAGATATCAAAATTCATTGTGAGATACAGTACAAACAGGCCTGTTTATTGTTCATTGATCGAGTTAATCTGGCATCAAACTGTGTGATTTAAAGCATCATCTCCCAATCTACGATAGGCTGTGATGTTTCTAACAGGAGGGTCCCTGTTTCTGAGCTGTTCAATTTGTCCTCCCTCGTTGAGATAAAAACTTATGTGATTTACTTGAACTTTAATTTATAAGAAGACTTTACAGTCTCGATATGTATAAATATCTGACATTAATTACTCTGCATTTAGAAGTGATAAACACCAGAAGTTTTCAAGAGCTTCAATAAATCTAAGAAATGGACATTTGATCAGTGATACAGATAAAACGGAAGTTTTTCACTTTCCGTTGACATGAGATTTGGCAACAGCTTGTGCATTTCAGATGCAAAAAAAAAATTATCATTAGACAGATAAACTTTCAGGGGATTGTTCAGTTCCTCATGTTTGTTCACCCTGACAACTTGGTCTCTCTCCTACTTGCATTTTTTGGCATTGCAGTTTTTCCTCAAGACAAAACTCTTGATTAGCGGAGAAAATATTAGATCTCGTAAAAAAAAATGTTTATTATCGCAATAAGTTCGTTACAAAGGTGATATCATCCATATCGAATGTATAACATCCTGACTGTTGAAATTCTTGCTTCAAGGTTTTTTTTTAATATGCCAAGTTAATAATGAATCCATTAAGGTTTAGTTTTTATTCCGTCGTGTAGATAAACTGGTACATTACATGTGCTGATTAAGATTATAAGTACCAATTCCCGCAGATAGGCCTGTAATTATTAGAAAATATATAGATTGGAGTTAAAGGAACACCTGAACGGAGTCAAGCTTTTGGATTAGATAAAGGTTGGCCCCCTCACTGTTATTTACTGGGGTGATACAATGTCTTTATCTATGAAATATCGCTCATATGAAAGTGTATTTGATATACTCTTCAAATGAATATAGATAGATGTATGTTTTATTGCTATTTCTGTCTGTTTGTTATTTGTTGATGGAGCTATAATATGTCCAGACTTAATTAAACAAACTGGCAATCAGGTGCCTGTAGATGATCTGTGCACAAAGAGAATTATTTCAATGTGGCAAAAAAATATATTAAAAAACATTATTTAATATTGATCTTGATGTGGTTTTTTTATTTGGAAGATGTTGCGTGTCATTATAACGTCATTCACTTATGCTTTGTGACAAATTTTTGAGGTGTGGTAATTGAATTAACGAGGATACTTCAAGAACCACAAGTCGCATAATGGCAACATCTCTGCACTTTTTATACAGGACTAGACCAATCACCTTTCAGTCTTATACAACCAATGTGAGCACTCGCAGCTAATTCCAACAATGAAGTGATACGCACTTTGTACAACCCTCTAAATTATGCCACACTAAAAGATTGAGATAAATCAAGTACAATATATTAAGATATAATTATCATAAGTTACTTTAAACCTATTAGTGTTCTTTACATAGATTCTTTGTCTTCAGTTTCTGGTGTAAATCCTTGTGGGTATACTTGCCTGTTTTTCATAAAACATTGCTCATGAGAAAATTACATTTTATTCTAATGATTGCAGGTGAATATGTTGTAATTATTTTCCACGAGCGCAAATATCTCAGATTTCATAAGCAAGGTATTAAGAAATGGTCCTAAATTTCACCAGTTTAATTACAAACTAAGACTGGTGGATTTACTAAGTCTGCAATACGAACACATTGTTTTGTCAGGTATTTCATGGGAATGTTTCAAACATATGGATGTGTCTCTGTTCTCTGGATTTATGAATAAGCAGTTGGTTTATTAATTGGTTTTGACAATTTATACTATAAATATGTTACTTTACAAATGTTTATTGAGTGCAAGAAGTAAAGGTGAAAGCTACGCTATAAAAGTTAAATGCATTTCACAATTTACTCTAATTAAACGAAGCTATTTTGAAGCATACCAGGTGCGGATTTTACGATTCCGCTAAAAATGTGCAGATCTGCTTTTGGCCAAATATTTTAACAAGGCAGAAATAATTACCAATAAAAATGGCATAAAAAAGTCCCCTACTGGCCACTACAATAGGGTAGGGGTCCTTTGATATAGATTTTATTACTTAGATCGGTTGAACTTTTATCAATGGTAATTAATGTAATAATGACATAAAATGGACAGGTCTCTGCCCCTGGGTTTGTGTTGATCAATGACAAGGAACATCAGCCTGGGGACTGGTTCTGTCAGTGTGTTGATAATTAGTGAATTATCTAAGTAAATACAGTAAACCAGTCTACAGAAATGTCACCTGACCAGAATTTCTGCCTCCTAAGGGAATTTATTGTGGTAAAAGATAAGTGAAGATAATTCAGAAACATGCTTGTTCTAAGCCCATTGTAAGGTGACTCCAAGCAATGACTAGCGGTATGTCTATGAAATGTCGACTGTCGAAAATTACCTCAGAGACACACATCTTGATTGAAGTGAGACAAAATTAGATTTACTGCTCAGAAATTAATTATCTAACCGGTTTTAGACATAAGAACCTGTCATATGACTACCTAATGACAGGGACTTAGAGTCAGTGATAAAATTATGACAAGTTATTGTCACTTATATCAGACTTATCTATGGTATTTAGATATATTCCTGTGAAACTATCACTGTATATTATCCTCTTGCATTAGGAAAGATATTCTGTCCAATTGTTAAATAAAAGATATTTTCATCTTTAAAATTCGATTGAAAACAATACTCAGACACAGTTGCTATGCATTACAATGGACAAAGTTGTTCCCAAAATTATTGTCAAATTACTCATATAGTTAATTTACTAGTTACAAACTGAAAAATAGATATTTCATCTTCTGAACCATCCATTTCACTTGTTTAAGATTCTCAGAGAAATGTGTAGCAATTACATTCTGATATACTTCAACATAGCTAGAGATAGGGCCCTTTGTTTGTCTCACTTTATGTTAAATCCATAATTATGTCTGGCACAATATAGGGACACTCTCTCATAATAACTTAATATTCTTTATATGTCTGATTTTGACAATTTCCAGATTGTAAAAAAAAATATTGAAATTTGACGGTAAACTTGATTAGGGAAATGACATTTTCAATATAGAAGAAATTCTGTATTGATTAAATCATCAGTTAACATAAATGTATGCGTAATAAAGTGTGAATAACTGCAAATTAGTACAAGTTTACTGTGTCAAAGTGTTATAATAAGTGAAAATTGCAGGAAAGTCTTGTCTACCATCTGGATATAAATTGTTACAAGTGTGACCTACCTAGATTTAACAATAGTTTTGTTTACAATGACTTGTTAAGATTACCCTATAAATACAAAATAACAGAGCAATAGTTTCCTGCACATTGATGTCTCTTTTCTCACTTTTAAAAATCTTTATTTATTATAACCCTTTGTGTGAATGCATTATTTCATCAATAAGATTACTTATTCTTTTGAAGGCATTTACCAAAAATGCCCTGTGTTAGAGTGGATCATTTATTTAATTTGTAGATTCCCTATAAATTTTCTTATTATCTTCATACTATGAATATTGTATGTTTTATATGATCTACAAATAAATCTAAATTGTGTATAACCTGGAAAATTTATGCGCGTATAAAATTCTGCAACATCTGAGTAACTTTACTCAAAAGCAATTTCCATCTGTTAACATTTGATATTTTATCTGACACTGGTGTTTTATTACATTTTATTCAAGCTATGAACCATGTCATCAACCGTTACATAAATATATATACATAATATTTCAATTAAGTTTGTTACCTTGCTTGTCATATGTTTATCCTTCTTTGGGTTCATTTTAATTTATGTTGCTCTTCATTTTTGAGGTAGAATAAGTAAATCATACTGATATTGTTTAAATAGTCTCTTTATTTATTTTCATTGTGGATGAGATGAAAGTTGCTCTTTGAACGTTCACACAATGATGAAATAAGAAACATTGTTGACGTGTTCATATTAATAACATGATGTCAGTGTCGAATACACAATGTGGAGATGTTGTAACAACCACAGTCTCAAACAAAGCAGTAAACAGTTGTTAATTAGTTCCTCATAAGGCTGTAAATCTATACTGTGTTTAAATGTAGAATACATACATAGGGTCTGTGTTTGACACCATATGATGACGTCTGCTTTGTTTTACTGTTATGTTAGAGTATGTTTTCAATTACAAGAGTATGTTACACAATATACTGCTGAGTCATTAGTATTCATTGTATTGATGAGTTTTTCTTAATTGGAAATGATTGACAGCTACAGATCAGCTGATTGGTGATTAATTGAAGCAGATATTTACATGATATCCCTAACTAGCTCCCTAGGGAACACATCAAAGGCCCCAGGGTTTCTATGCTGTGTTTTTTACTCAGCACAGTGGTTGTGGGCTTATGGTATACTTAAGCCTGGTGTGCGGTATTTCTGGTTTGTTGGTATCCATGGGTTTCATGTTATGGTAATCATCATTTAGAATATCATCATCATCATCATCATTTTTTTCTGTGAGGTTGAATAACCCGTTTGTTTTGTTATCAGTTCTGTTTGCTTATTTGTTTGGTCACAACCAACACATATCAAATGCTTATTTGTTTACTTCCGAAGTGTGTCTTATCTACATTCTGTTTAGATAGAAAAGTTCCTCAGTGTAATCTGTTTGGTTCACAATACCTTCATATGTTACCCCACCCCTGCTGGTTTTGACTGGGTTTGTGTGTATATTATTTACATATCTAAACTAAACAAGTCATGTTATACAGTTTACTGGTTAGATAGATTGAGAACTCTGTAGGTTAAACCTCAGATTATCCTAGACTGACTTCTCATCAATGTTTTATAAACCCTGAATGGTTTAAAGTCAAGTTTTTTAAGTGGATCAGTTTACCCTCTGTGTTATTTGAGAAACAGTTTTAAAATAACTTTATTTCTTACATGTTTTGTGTTGATTTAGAGTTGAATCATTCCACTGGACATTAGCATAATCTATTTTTCATTTTTTCCATTAATTTTCAATAAAAATAATATAATGCAATTTTAAGAGTTTGGTAATTCTAGTATTAATTAATTGATACATGAAATATGACCAAGGGCAAATAAACCCTATCACTCTGATATCAGACAGAGGTCTGGGCCAGGCTAGAGAGTCAATGAAGAAAGGTTAGTGAAGCATAAAGAAGTCAGTAAGCCAGCTAACTAAAGGCTTGTCAGATTGTAATAGTGCAGCGATCAGTGTGGTTGTGTGAATGTGGTATTGGAGAGACACATTATATAGTAGTGAACCAGTCTTTCTGTTACACACTCACACTGTGGATGTATTTGTGGATATCATACTCTGGGATATTTGAAGCTGTGCAAATAAGCTTTTGAGTATTTGATTATTTTATAACGGCGGTATTTAATTTAATCATTTGTTAAACAATTGGTAATTGTGATATTTAACTTATACAGAGTGGAAGAAATTAATTGTGTTTACTAAAGCATAACTTTAATGTAAACAAAAGAGTGAATATTTAATAAGGCAGACACGTTGACTTTTTTCTGACAATAATTGTAATAAATTTGGCATGACTTGGGGCTGAATAAAACTGTCAGCAGATTAACTTTTGGAAGAGATTAAGTATTTTTGAATATAAGTGGATTACAAAATCGTTATCTAGCGAGGAATCTCTACTCCTGGTGTAGATGTCCAAAAAGATACAGTTGATGGGATTATATGAATTGAAAACACTGGATTTAGATGGTTGTATCCGATCATTACAAAACCCCGCTCGTTTGACTGGTTTAAAAACGTGGGACCTCCGCTACATATAATTGTTGTAGTTAGATGGTCTAGCTGTGTGCTTTTGGATAGATGTCACATTGATTAAAATTTTTTATTTGAACAGTAAAATTTGTGCCATTGTGTTCATTTCAATGTTTCGACATTGAACAAAATTTTTGTACCTGTATTCGATTTATTGTTGTACTTCAAAAAAAAAAAAAAACTAAAAAAAGAGATTAATATTCTGTGAGCTCTCTTGATCTGAATTTTGTGATCGGAAAAATAAGAAAATGTTTCAATTTTGATGGTTGGAATATAATGAAAGATAGGAATGTATAGGAGTACAATCATGCTGGAGTTTAACCTCTTAATACTGAGTGTTTTGACAATATGTGCAACAACACTTGGTATAAGTGACGGTGCGTCAGCAGCTGTTGTTGCTGAGGAAACAGAAGGTAACACTGACTTTTATGTTACATATCTTTCTTGACTACAGGATGTTAGTTACGCATGTTTTTTGTTTGATCTTATGTTGTGATAACTTTTATAAAATGGCAGTTGTTCTGTTTCATCTCGATGTTTAACTACGAGGCATCAAGTAAAAGTAGATTTACACGTCTACCCCCCTTCTTCTCTCGAAGTCAGTGCGATTTGTTTCATGCAGCAATTTACTTGGTAGAAAATAGTGTTGTTTTATAAGAGTATATATATCGGGTTTCAAATTGCTGTTAAAACAAGGTTATTACTGGTATTTTAGGTGTCAGCAAAGTTTGTCTTTAAATGTCAGCTGTGTAACCTTATCCAGTCATAATTCTTTTTTTTTATCTGTCTCCTTAATGTAATGTCTCCGCAATTGTGTTAAAATTAGTAAATTTGTAAGCTAAATCTGGTTACACTATAAATCTGACGCCGAGTAAAACCGCTACTGTAGAAAAATCTCATCTCTGAGGTCCGCCTTTGGCGATATGGTGATGATGTTTAGAAACTGCTCTCTCGGTGCTTTGGTATAATGAAGTGCTGCCGGAATACATTTAGTTTTATTGTTATCGTTAAGATGTTACAGATGCTGAGCATAAAACAACAATACTGATTACAAAGCACGTACTCTAAAGTGGAGATATTTTTTACCGCGAATCGTTAGAATTTACTTTTAGTGAAGCAAAGCTTTTCTATCCACAAAAGGCCGGGGCTTGCATCTTTGCGTGCACTGTTTGTAAACTATCAATATCTATTCCAGATCCCCCTCCAGGCTTGACATTTACTTTATGAATTTATGACCTAACACTATTTTAGCGTTTCCAGAATATCTTCTGCTCATTCAGTCATGCAAAAAGTTTCAGCGCCAACATTTTGCGTGTAATAGAAAATATGACTAATAGTATTAAAAAGGGATGTTTCTTCAGAAACAAAATTGATTTTATCACAATGAACTTTATTTTATTGATGAGCGTATTTTCTGATTAGCTTCTAAACCAATTCAGCTTATCTCATATGAAGGAAAATTCAATGTGAAGTTTGTATTAATGTATTTGGAGAAAATTGGAAATAACATTTTTTCCATACTTTTTCTCCTCATGGAAACTTAATACCAGCTTAATTTCAGCCTATAGTGTTTTTTTACCAGCATTTTTATAATACTTTTAATCATCTCAAAAAGAGAAACTAACAAAATTAAGTTTAGTATTTTTGATAAAATGGCAATTAAGTTTTAGTTTGGTCTGGATGTAGTTATTTCATACCAGATCTACATGTCAATTGATTGGATAATTAACTTTCATTGGGTGTGCTTCTTCTGAGCCATTTTCAGAGCGTCTGTTTTGATTATGATAATGAGATGTTCCCACGGCATGCCAAAATCATTACCTAGTGCTAAACATTACATCCAAAGTCTAAACTTCGAAAAAAACATGGATTCTAACTCGGAAAAAAAAAGATTCTCAATTGTTCTCGTTACAAATGTCATTTCCAGTCATCCCTGTCAGTTGGAAGCTTGAAAATAATGTTATCTAAGATTCCCAGGTGCTTGATTGTCATTTAAAGTTTATTTTGGGATTTTGATAAAAAAATCTTTAGAAACTTAGGAGGAACTCGTTTGGTTATTTTAATTAGTTTATTTTATATGGATATAATTCTAAACTCCTAATTCTAAAATAAATATTAAAAATCTTGAGAAAATGTTCCTTGACAGAATTTATTCATTATTTTTCATATGTTCTTTAAAACAATTATGCTTACTAAGAATTGATAAAATAGAATGATACAAACATATTTCATGTTTGAACTTCATGAAACTTTAATGAGTCCTATGTTATTGTGGCTGTTAATACAACATTGCAATTAGACATTATCAAATATTTATAGTCAAAACACTTTAGTGAAGTCACTTCAGATAGCTGCTCTACAATATGATTTAAAGCAGAAAAAAATTTCAACATTCACTACGATTCAGGTTGTTTTTAATGGCTGCATGTGTACATTATCTGGATAAGATCTCCTGAGTTGTCTCCCTTAGTTGTGTTGACAATTTTTATCGTGTTTACTCTTTTGGGTGTTAACAGTATATACACATGCAGGCATTGGTAAAGGACCTCTGATTGTAAAATTGCAATAAATTATTTATAAAACATCATAATTTAACCCAAAATTACCTTGAACGAAAAAAAATCTCAAAATTTGACCCTGTTCACCCTTTATATACACTAAAAGACATATGAAAATAATTTCTCCCTTTTTTCTTTCAGGTGATTTTGGCTTTGACGGGAAGGGTTATCGACGTGGTCCCGTGTTTCAGAAAGAACCGGATCCTATTTATTATGTGGTGAAAGAGAAACCAGCAACTATCACTTGTAAGGCATTAGGGGCTGTGCATATAACATTCAAGTGTGCAAATACATGGATTAAAGAAAGACACCATACTACTTTAATGTCTGTGGATCCATTAACTCAAAAGAATATTGTTGAAACAAGTATAACAGTTAGCAAAGAGGAAGTGAGTGATTACTACGGTTCAGATGGATACTGGTGCGATTGTTACGCCTCTGACCAACCGACAGAAAACCCTGGTTCCAATATCATACAGAGTAAAAGAGGATTAGTTGAAATTGCCTGTGAGTATTTCAATAAATGCTGAATGTTGACTAAAAAAAATTTAAACTATTTAAAAAATATGTATATCAATGTATTCGAACATTAATAATCTCTCCGATGAAGTCAGCTATCAGTTTGGGCTGGATATATCGTATATAACAGGAAATTTTTCAGATAACATAAGGTCTCATAACTTTACCCTGATAATAGTCTGCATCTTGGCTGCAGTACATGTTTTAACATAACAAATTTATCAATGCCATTTATCTGTTAGGAACAGTTTACAATGCTATTTATATACAATGATCCTGGTGTATGTTCAGCGAACAGTTTCGAAGACCATCAAGACAGCGTTACGATTAGCTCTCTGAAGTCTAATGGTAGAAAACTCTATCTTTTGACCTTATCCTTGGAACGTACTCTTATCGTGTTAAACTGACAGTTAATTTGAATTTGTTGCCAGTGGAAACACAAGTTTCTATGTTGGTACCAGTATGTTTTCTGCTTGTTGTTACTTGTCTAATTTAGTTACAAGTATATTAAAATAGCTTTTTTTGAAGCTCATTTTGTGATTATTGACTTTGAAATCCTTGAAATTTTTTGCTTTATTTATTGCTAACACATTTTTTCTGAGAACTTATTAGTTTGGTTTTGTCTGTAAAGATAAATAAAAATTCCTGTTATAGAATGGCTGGCTGATAATATTTCCAAACGAAAAATAGAAAACGTATGGTACAGCCATATTGTGTCCGATGTTACATTAATTATTCTTCAGGATGCAAGCATAGTTCCAGCAAATACTGTCATTATTTTCTCATATTTGGATAAATACAGTTGTTTAGTTTGACCTCAGTTTGATTGATAGTGGAGTCTAACCTTTGTAAGCTTTGTACCAGTATACAAATATATCTTACATGACAGGATGCTGATAGGGTCTATCACTCTACAGAGGTTAGGGAATTTTACCGAGAAATCATAGGAAACAAATCAATGTCTGTATGATGGTCGATTCTTAGATTTTATCTCGTAGTAGATTTGACCAAAGTCTGTATATACCTTCAAATGTTCCTTTATCAACCTCCCGTGGTCCTGTGAAAAAAAAACAATTTGGATGAAAACTCACATACGATGTTCTCCCATGCATATGCTAAAGCGTAAACATTTCCTAGATTGTTATCAAATGTTTTAACATTAAAATCTAAAGTGCATACAATATTCGTTACAAGTGCATTTTGTGTTTGGATTTTATCTAAATTGCTTAAAATTGTACAACACATTAAGTTTTTTGTCGTAGACATGCAAATTAATTACATTCATATTGATTTCAGTCGGAAAGTCATCATCAAATTACAATAAAGCCATTTTTATTGCACCGAAATGTTCAGGATAAATGAAATCAAGTTGTTTTTTATTTCTACGACGCATTTACTGGGACACAATTGTAGGTCATAAAATCGTGTAACTTTAAGTCCAGGACTAGTTGGCTTGTTATCGTTTTTAGATGAATATTCATTCTTCCTGGAGAACAACTTTAAAACATTCAAAATGTCTTATCTCGGGAGCAATAAATGTTATCCTTTGTCGGACCTGGGCGAGTAATAAAAAGTTACTGTCAAACAATTGTAGATAAATTATTGATTTTTTTTATAAAAAAATCAATGAAATAACTCAGTGTTATAAGGCATGGATGGTCTGGAGTGGAGAAAATGAATTATACCGGCCCTGTGGGAGTTAACTATAAAATTTGTAAATGAATGCATGAAGAATGCTGGGAAAATATTAAAAATAAAAATATCAGAATCGAAACGTTGCCCTTTAGCTGTGACTAATTGAATATTGTAATAAACTTCATGATTCTATGCTCAACAATCAATTGAGAGAAAAATAACATGGCTGTCAAAATATTGACTTGTTGAAAAATGTTGCTAATTTTTGCTTTCAAGTTCGAAACTTGTTTTAAGGATGTTTTCACCATTCTTAACATTTTGGTCTTATATCAAGAGTGTGATATTATTGAAGACACGAGGTAACATAGTAACACAGGGTAGATAAAGTTATCCATCTAAACAAACTGACTTGTATAGGAATGGTTCTATAATCACCTGGGCTCGTTTCATGTATTTGGTGAGCTAAGATAACGTGTTTTGAATGATGTCACTCTGCTTGATTGATGTGAATGTAATATTCTTGCATGGTTATCAGTTAAAAAATAAACTCACGAAATAGTAACATGTTTTGATAGCTGACTTAACCAAGTTATACCATTATGCACATTTTTAAAATACTGAATGTTTATATTTAATGAAATATTTTCATTGTTTACTCTGTTTGGATATAAATACAGACATGCTGTTTACCCCTTATAAGGTTATTCTATTTAGGTCACTTTTATTAAAAACTTGTTTGTCCTTATGTTCTGAGTCACAATCAGAATAAATTTTCAATTTGAGCGCAAAATTGAATTAGACTCAATGTGAGGAAATGTAAGACTGTAACATTAAGGAAAATTGAATAATTTGTCAATATATGTTTTCGTGGTATTTTATCATCTTGTCAGTCAATGTCTACCCTTTGATGTGTTTAGGGGCCAGCCCTCTGATATACTGTAGGCAGTAGGTCTAGATGTGTTCATGTAACTTGTCAGCCGGTGATGGATAATTAGGACTTAATGTGTTGACATCAATAAGAGTCACTGATATCTCTTACTGTACATGGTTTTTGTCATGATATTTAATTATACAATGCTAGCCTTTTGTCTAAGCCTTTGAATATTTTTATGTAGATAATGTTTACATGTTCGATAAGTCAATAAGGAGACTATTATAACATTGTTCACACACATTAACTGTTGTAAATAAAATACCCTGGTATGATAAAATGCAGTATGTACTCCCAATATTAAATGTTGTATTAATGGGTATTTGTTGCCAATATTTATGATTGGAGTTCAGTGATTTAATTAGTCCCAGATATCTTGCGACATACATGTGTACACAGTGAAACTTTGCTGTAAACTATCTACATGTATCCTAGTATTTTCAGTACTTTGATATTTTACCCAAATATGATGATCAATAACATTCTGTTTTACTTTATTTCAGTTTTAAGGAAAACGTTCTCAGATCCTCCGCACACCACTCGTGTTGAGTTGAAAGGTCAGACTTTACTTCGCTGCCTTCCACCTGATGGAAAACCTTTACCCGTGGTATGTGTAAAATACAGTATTATATAATATCTATATTTGTACATTCAAAGTCTAATGAGACTGACTGAATGCCTTGTTTTATACCAGACATTTCCAGGATCGAATTATGCCTTGAATGACAGCCATCTTGAACAAGGCGCATATTTTCTTGCAGGCTTTCTTGATTGTTCTACCTCTCCAAATCCTTTTATTAACCACAATTTGTCACAATGTCGACACAGTTGCTCCAAAAATACTTAATAGCAGACGCATGAATTAATACACACTTGGTGCAAAACTATTTACTAAATATTAGTCTATCAACATACTTCACAGATCCTTTCATTATGGTGCTGCAGGTAATTTACACTCTTGTGATATTTACAAGTGTTTTCTTTTAACTAATAGTTTACATGAGCAGTTCTTTCTGTTACATTGGTATTTAGGAAATGAATATATATTTGTAATAATTTCTACACTTCTTTGAAATGACTGGCTTTATATTGATGTTTGTGGAAATGCTTGGAAATAAAAGTCAGTATTAAATCATTAGGATAGGCCCAAAACTGTGTTGTGTCTTACTGAAATCTAATTAAGCCGGTCCACACCTGGTTAATTAATGGCTCAAGTCCTGTGTACTATTTATTTCTACATTTTACCAGCTACTAGGTTATAGTAATGGCTCATTTCTCCCCAAAATTACATTTTAAATCACATTTACCTCAGAGGAAACTTAATACTTTGGTTGTGAACATTATTCCATAATGTATTGTGTCTATAAAATGAGTTTGCAGATTTGCATGAATTTTTAAATTTTAAAGTCTAAGACAAACAACTCTTCATGTTACATTGTCTGAGTTTTATTTCTGTAACATTATTGAATTTATGGCATTTTATACTTAAAGATCCGTGTCTTCCAAAGTAGTTTTAAAATTGTCTGAAGAAAAATTAATAACAAAACATGACATTTTATTACCCGAATATTTGTTGTTACTTATATTCTGTAAGACTCACACTCTTAGTAATATCTTGGTTTAAATATCTCACTATGGAAACACAGCTTGCAGGCTGACATTATGACTTTTAATTAACTTATTAATTACTATTCTGTTGTGAAAAGAGTGCTGAGTTAATCTGTTAAAGCCATTTTAAGTCATTTAACATCATAAAGCTTGTCTGGTAAGAAATGTGTGCACAGAAGTAATATAGTCACGTAATAGTCTGATACAAAATTGATTGATACTTCTAAGTATGTAGTAACTAAGAAAATATTTCTGTGTTATTATTGGTTTCCATATGATAACAGGTTACTTTAGAAGTCTGTTTTTGTCATTAAACAGTAGATTGGTCTTCGGTGTTTATTATTTTTCGCTCGTGAAATTCTCTGTAATTTTCCACATTCTTTGACCATCAAAGAAAGAAAAAAGGTCGGCTTTCATTTTTGTTGCTTTTTTCCGGGGTTTGAGAATGTTTTAAGTCTCAGCGAGAAATTTAAAACAAATTCCAGGGGGTCAACAAATGTTTTTACAATTTGTAAGCATGTAGAGGGATTACTTGTCTTCAATGAAATGTCTTTGTCTCATTTTTATGATGAGCGCATGAGGCACTAAACACAACTGGTTAGAAATCTTGAGGGGTGTTATGTCTTTGTCTAGGAAGATGAAAATTTAACGGTTTTTTTTTTTTTGTCTTTGTTCACCTAGGTTTTCTGTATGTTGAGAGTTCTAAGGATCTTCTGTCTGTACTTTTTTGAAAAGTATTTTTTGACAGAGGAAATAAAGATACCTGTTTTAATTCCTCGACTTATATTCTCTATATAATATATATATATTGAGAATATAAGTCGGGGAATTAAAACAGGTATCTTAATTTAATATATATAAACAACTTTCTATTCGAAGTAATTCATATCTAAAAAAATTATGTATATATATATTATTTATTTTTTTTAGGTATTAATTACTTAGAATAGAAAGTTGTTGTAACATTTTTTGTTCAATTATGGTCGAAGTTATTCTAAAGATGAATTGAATTTTATTTGTTGACTTCTATGAATGACTTATTGTGTTTGTAAATTATTTTTTATAGAAAAAATATTATATAATGTTAGTAAATATTGATTTTTATGGTTGATTTTTAAGAAAGTTGACAGTTGTATGACTTGCTAGTGACGCTCATCTTGAAGCAAACAGTTTTCAATTAACTTATAATTATAGCGGGTAGTGTCGTCTGCCATTTAACTTCAAGTTTGTCCTTAAACGAATGAAGTTAATTTCGCATTTACAATGATCTTTACTGATAACCTCAAACATTAATGAAGTTTAACATTTTGTGAAATGAAAATGAACAAGAAATACATTTGAGTTCAACAAAGGGGAAAAATTGAATAGAGACGGACAAGTTGAGATAAATCTGTACAAGTCATATTGCTTGAAATTGAGGCTGTAATCTATGTGAGATCAGTCGTACCATGTATGGTACTCCACAATTACTGGGTCTTATTGATTCATAAACCAGAACTAAGTAGTTATTAATATTTGCAAAACATAGAAGCCGTGCCCAAATTTTGTTTGATGAACAAATGCTTTTGCTTATGATCAGGAAAGCATAAATTTTAAACGACTTAAATTATGGGTATTTACTGATTATCAAGCATTAAATTTTATTTTACATTAATCAGTCAACCTGTGTGTGATTAATTTTGAGGAAAGTAAAACTAGCGTTGCTGATATTCATCTCCTTATAGGAAATAAGTTTGTTCATATACTTGAGAAAAACCGCAACCTTTCACTTAATTTTATCAATTTGTGATAAATTGTTATGATTGGGTTCTTAAATTATCTTTTCATCTATTATAGAGGTTTAAATTATCAATGGTAATCGTAGACATGGAGTTTTATGAATGAATGTGTTCTGTCAGATCAGATATTTAATTCTACTGGATGTTATAGTCTGTATAAAGTTTATATTGAAGTTGGGTACCACTTATAACAAAGTAAGGGGACAGCCCTTGTGTAGAATTTCAGGTTTTCGACCATGTTTAAATATCAAGTTTTCTCATCGCTTTTCTCTGGTGTACTGTTTTTTTCTTCACTTAGAGTTTTTCACTCGAAGTTGCACCCTTTGTGATAATATATTTAATATTAGCCGTTATCTTAATCTGAAATCTAGAAAGATCCTTACATTTTCATTCTGAACAGTTCGACAATATAAAATAAATTGTACTTGTATCTCACATTACATTATATGATTTCTATAGCAGTCTCAGTTTCACTTGTTTTCTATGACAAAAGAACATTAGTTACTCATTTTTTTGTAAGAGGTTTATTCATTTTTGATATCAAAATTCTTCTCTTTATGCGTATATTCCATTTCTAGTGGGATAAGAGTCTGCATGTCAGGATGATTTGTCAAGTTTCAATTAACGACGCAAATCCCAGCTGTGGGACTGGTACTGGATTAGATTTCGAATTTCAGCAACAAGTTTTACATCCTGTGTCTCTCATACATTAATATCTAAATGTGCACATTGTGCATTACATGGATTTAACCATTTGCCTCATAATACTGAATTTCCTCCGCATCTGAAGCAGACGACTTTTGAAAACATGGTGGCAAAAGAAGCCATTGCTTGTAATGTCACAATGTTATCCGCTGTTCTCTGCATGAGAGAAATAACTCAATTTTCTTAAATAAATTGATGTTTTGTATATTTGCTTTGAATTTTGAAGAGCCCAAAGTATTCTTTATATGAAGCAAAGGGTTAAGTCATTGTGTACGTCTGTGTAAGCACTAAGGCGAGTTTATGTAATTCATGTGTTTACCTCTGATAAGGTGGAGTTCAATCAACTTATGTGTTACTTAAAGATTTAAACAAAAGAAAATTGTGAACAAACAAAATTATTAAATGATTTTTCACATGGAATCTTTCTCTCCAAATATATTTTTGATATTGTCTGTTCATTGTCTGATGCATGTACAGTTCATTCTCTGAAATGCGTTGGTCTTGGAGAAGAATGGTTTCCAATGGTTATTTTCCTATATTAGTCTCTCTTGGCAACCTAGTTTACTACAATAAACTAATTTAAACTATGTGATTATGAGAATTGGAGTCGAATGTCTTCAGGCATTCCTTCTTTTTATGGCGACTTGATTTTAAATTGAACATAATTACATTGTGGCTAGTCATAGTGGCTAATTGTTAATGTTATTAACTTAAAGTTAAGTCTACCTAAGCTGGAACATTTTAAACATAGATAGATAGCATCTTGCCGTCTGCATTGTCCTTGTTAAGTTTAAACTTCGTGAATTGTTATCACTTAAATAAATGATAGGACTCTGTCCATTATGAGGTATGATGACATTACGTATGTTGACAATTATGTACATCTGCATTTTCAGGTTAATTTCTCCTTATAAACCTGTTGAAAGATCTTGACACTAGGAATGTCACATTGCATTATGTTTTACTTGTTTAAAAAATAGATTACGTCCTTGTTTAAATAAAACTCGGGAAAGAAATGTCAAGGAACAAGCAATAAAACCATGGTATATTACCTGTAAAATCTAGTTATGCTCTTAATGAAGGTACTTACATTGTGTTTTATGTTTTACAAACTCATGCTTTCCATTTTGACGGCAGAAAATATTTGTATAATGACGCAGATTTGTGCTGGTTCCCATTTTGTGAATGGTTCCCTGATATTGTTACTTTTTATACAGGTTTACAATATGTATTTGTCTTTTGTTTCAGGTCACTTGGCAAAAAGATGGAATTGAAATTGATGTGAGGAATGACATCAATTTTATAATTGCGAGTGAAGGACATCTTATAATCAATCAAGCACGACTTGGTGATGCTGGGAACTATACCTGCTGTGCTGAGAACATAGTGAAACAAGTCTGTTGGGATCCACCAGTACAACTTGTTGTTTTTGGTAAATTGAAAATTATTTTCTAGACTCAAGGTTGTAAAACAGAGTTTTGAGACGAGTCTACAAAATGCTGCCATTTGATTTGTCAATTTAAAATTTTAGGAACCACCAATCAGAAGCATGAATTATTAGACTGGTCCTAGGATTCAGTTATATAATCTCAGACTCCATTTTTATGCTGATAAAAGAGTGTGAAATATGCCATATTACAATCTGTTAAAAACTGAGAGCTAGAATATTTTGAACATATGGATTTATTGATTTTATTTCCATAGTGTCAGAATATCATGACCTTGCTTTGTGTAGATAGATTCCTACATGTATGTGAGATTTGGTTTCTAAAAGAGACTGTGCGTAGAGGTTTCAATAATGCTTGTCTTACTACAAGTGAAGTGTTTCCTTAATTTATTATTTGCGCTGACAATTAGCTAGAAACTTTTATGTTAATTAAGATTTGCTTGACTAATTTAAATGCTTTCTTTAAACATAAGTCTAACTTTATAATGAATGTAAGGTCAATTAAGCAAAATATATAGGACAAAAAATTGTGTGTGAACCTACTGGATGGTAAGATATGTACGGCTGTAATGAATATTTTATGTCAAGTTGTGAAACACAGAAGCATGTCATGTACATACAGATAAATGCATTCTGTCAGAACGGTGTACGTCTGCTAGTCACTACTGTTCGGGAATCCCTGGCTGATGGATGCGTTAAGTTACTGTTTATTATATGGTTGCTTTTTTTTCGTCCAGTCTGAACACAGAACACTTAAATATTGTAATTACTTCATCTAACACAAGTTCTGCATCTTTGCTGGAAGATTTTTTTTCCCTGCAAGAATCACCAAGTCGTCTGCAAACACATAATTAAGTGGATGTTACTGAAAACAATGTTTAGGAAACAAATTTATCAAATTTCGTTTTTAGTTCCATCAAATAAACAGTTCGTCTGCTTTTAGTATAATGTGATGATAGCTGAAGAAAAGCTTGTTTCAAACAAAGTCTGGCTTTTTGTTGTTTTTCTATCTGTGACTTGCTTAACTGTTTTATGTCATTTAAAAAGAATTTGTTGACATATTTAATGGGCTTAATATCTGTGGTAGGTTTATGTTTTAAATGGGGAAAAAATCATAGCCTTTTCATTTCAAGACTTTGTCTGTGTGGCATATGCCTCTATAATTTTAAGACAAAAATCATCATATTTACTGGGGATTTTTCCTGCATTTATTTTCATAGATATAAAGAAGTATGAATATTTGTTATTATACAGATCAAGATTATTGTATTATCTATTTAATGACTGATAATAATTGCTTAGTTGCCACCTTGGAGGGCATAGGTCTCTTTCTAAGTTCAGTTTTACTAGAATCACAGAATATTACTGGATCATAAACTTACTAGGACCATTAGCTCGATTAATCGACAGCTGATGAAATCCCAGAACATCAAAAAAAGCATGATGTTAGTGTATGCTTCAAGCAATGCTTACACATAAAAATCTTAATTAAGATTATAGCTCAAAACCCTTCAGATTGATTGAAATATATTTTATTCACCTGAAATTTTACGACGTTACGCAATCTGGTGAGAATGTTTGATGTGACTCGGTTACATCCGGTAAGCCGATTTTATGGTGGATTTTACTTACTGGGAACTTTTTTTACGTTTCCTACAGAAGCTTAGAAGTTTTTGCCAGGAGAAAAATATTAAACTTTTTTTCTGAATGTTCTACTTTTAATGTACTTTTTAAAATTCTGTTTTTAGCTTTCTGGTCTGTTAAACATAAATTCTTAGATCTGTTTATTATTAATGACTGACTCTTATTTATTGCTTGTACTGGTAAATCATAAATTATTTATTGGTTGCTTCATGCATACATAAATAAAAATCTTAAATCATAAATAATCAATTTTTTATTCGAAAATGTATTTTTTATCAAACAGTTCGCATGCTCTTTACTTGGAGGTAAAATTAGTGTTGTGTATTACTGATATATGTCGCGCATGAATTCTCTAAATCCATCATAGAATCAATTCTTATTGTTGTACGATGTTCAGTTGTCGATTACATCGTTCTTAAATCCCTTATTTATGTTGTGTATTATTTACTACAGAATAAATTCTATTAACACTTGAAGCTGAATTTTCTCCCAATTTTCTCGGATTTTCGGAGAGTGGCTTGCAATTATTTGCCAGCAAATCCAATAATCAAGCCAGTGTTTCCTGCAATTTTCTCGGGATTTGAATATAAATTATTGAGGGTTTACACCTAACTGCATTGATTATGATACGTGATTCATGATAGGAAAATTACTTAATCTATACAATACATGGCCATTGTGTATCGAAAAAGTAATTATAATCATTAACAAAGTGGTGTCTAGTCTTAACGTCTGTCTCGCACAACCAAAATTACCCTCAAGTCAAATAAATAGTTTGTCAAATATTATTGTCGCCATTTTATTTGCAAAAATATGATCTTAGCGTCTGAAAGAAACATCTACTTCTTTTCATTAAAGTTGTTTTTCTGTATTTGGAGTCCGTTTGACATTACGTGTAGTGTTTCTGTCTGCTCATCTTTTTTTCAAACATAGTTCGAACAGAAAACAAACTGAGCCGTTGGAAAGTTTTATGTAAGAAACAATCGATTAATAAATTGGTTATGACATTTTTGTAAATGATTTATGTCAGTAAGAAAAGACATGATGTTCATTTGAGATTTTAATACACGATCTGTCAAATCTAATTGGCTGATGTATTTCTTAGTAAATGAAATTAACGTCTTTTTTCTAAGTAATTTATTTTTTGCTGTTTTACCAACTGATCTGAATGAAAAATACCTTGTAAAATATTGTATTTCATAATTTTGTTTGAAATTAATTTCGTAAATCAGTAACTTAAAACCATATTTTTGATGTATTTTTGATTCTTTCAGTGAATGGCGGTTGGTCTACATGGTCACAGTGGAATTCGTGTTCTGCGCTGTGTGGTAGAGGCGTACAAAAACGTCAACGCTACTGTAACAATCCCACACCACGCGGTAACGGGGACTACTGTCCCGGCGATGCGGTGCAGAGGCAATCATGTACCTCAATTTGTGCAGGTAACGCACGTATATATATTATCAATGAACATACAAACCTCAATATTTGGTCTGTCGAAATTTCATCCTTGCACATATTCAGATTGATGCTTTTCAAAGTTATTGCTTCAATTTGAATTTGTTAAATGTTTGATTATGTTCTTCACTTGCATTGTTTATAAGACGTAGAAAATACCAGATAATCGCCTGAATTCTTCTGCAGAAACAGATAGTATGTGTCTCTGTCTCATATTTAATGGATGATATTGGTTGCGTTCCAGACTGGACATTTTCAGACTTGTTTCTGGTAACTAATATTTGATGATCGTCTGCTGCAGACCGAAGCATTACATTTTATGACTTTTTGTTCCAATTCACCTCCCATGAAGGGTATTGTAGCAAATTTTTGTGGCACATTACGAATAGTATCCCCACCAAATTTGTTGTATAATTTCCCAGCCACTATAGGAATACTTCTATGCTAATTTAATTGTCTTCAAAAGCTTTCCACTCTGTCTGCCTGGGTGTAGAACGATCTTGTCAAATTGACCTGAACAGCCATCAAGAATGTTATGTATCATTGATGGCTGTAAACATGCTGTCCCGGCAGATTTTTTTTTCTTAATAGACATTTCATGTATTAGTTTTTAACAAGATGGAAATCAACCGCTACAAACGCATGGGGTTTTCATTAAATCTATGAATAAAATCTACTTCGAAATCATGTTTGGTATTTTTCAATCTCGCACTCACTACGCCGTAATTTCTTGGGTGTTCTATGTAGAAGAATAGTGTTACTGTTACGATAGCTCATAGGAAATAAATGTTGTTATGACAAGCTTTAAAAAAGAATTTTTATGTGAAAACTATTAAATTAAAACAAGAGTGTTCTAACGTCGGCTTCTTGACATGAAGTCTGTTCCCTTCCCTCTTTTATATGAAAGGTACGTTTTTTCTTATCTGCCGAAGTTGACATGCATACTTGATATAATTAGCAATTCTCATTAATGTAAGCCAAATGTATGTTTTTATCATGTCTATGGTGCTAAAAAACGCCCTCTTTGGCCATGTCTGACTGTTTTGTCGATGTCTGTGGGCTTCGTGTTGTGACTGATTCTTAGAGTTGGTATTATAACATAACGGTACTTTATTCATCGACATTTTGAGGGGGTGTTGTTTTTGTTATCTAATAGAAGTCTGAATGGTTTGCGTTCTTGAATGGTAATAAAACCAGAAATATTGTGATATTAAAGATTTGTTTAAACTGTTGTTTACACAGTTAATGTTTGTCTGTGGCATATTGTCAGTTACTGAGATAACCGGCCATATTATTTATTGAGCTATTCTATCTTTATGGGTCTTAGACTGAAAATAATAATTTATAGGATGCCATTACCGGATATATTTTGTCTGGTTCCTGGTACATGCCTACATAATGTGTATGAAATTTGAATAAGCTAGAAACCAGTCAATTGCTCATTCTGACAGAATCATCTATTCTCATTTGCTTATAATTCATCAGTATGACAGAATTTTGTATAATACATCATAGGAATAATAGAGAGACTAGAAATATTTGTATTACCACAAAAACTGGTTTCCACTGATTGGAGAGTATATCTTTACATCTAGTAAAATGTGGGGGTTTGTGTAATGAAAGCTGAACAAAGCCATGGGACCTTGTTCATTGGGTGGTTGGAGAAATGTAATCTTGTAAAGTAATAATCGGAGATTGGAAGAATCCAGTACTGTTTGTTCACAATCTATCTTAATGTTTTCAATTGGCAGTCCAATAGGGTGGTCTTTTAACAATGGCTTAAAGATTTTTTTCCTTGATATAAAACTTAATGGTACAAAACTTACGCAATTTTGTGGAAGATGTTTTTCAAAGACTTCTCAAATTCATTATTAAAACATGATATTCTATGTAAAGATTTTGTATCTTCCAATTATTTTTTATACGTTTGACAGGTGTTAGGTCGAATAAGGAGCCCATGTTGCATTAACAGTGAATAGTGTACAAATATTGATTCAATTTGGATACATTATATTTTCATTAGTCGAACATTCCCTGATCATGTATGATTTATGATAGGTAATAATACATATTGACAACACTCTTCAACATGGAAGGTAAAAAAGAGCAATTTTTGCTGTGCTTGTCTGTCAAGTAATAAAATACATTCAACAAACACTCAAAGCTAGACTGAACGTCTGTCATAATTCTGTTTTCTTCGTTTTACAACGCAAGTACTAGGATACAAGTACCGACTATTTAGCTAACGAGAGTTAACAAACATCTTTAAGCAAAGTAAATGAAGACTGAAGATGATTTTTTCATCCTCAAGAGACCAAATCATGTTTAATGCTTGAAACATTTGTTTAAGAATTGTTGTACAGATTAATAATGTTTAAATACTTGTGCATTCTAATAAATATTATTTTCGTTGCCAACAGTATTTGATGTAAGATGTTAAGCATCGCATTGGCAGCAACAAAGAGATTCTCTTGTTGATATGTGAATGTCTATAGTTTGTACACGCTTTTGTTTTTAAATTCGAACCACATTCATTTCCGTGCTCTGAATTTGAAATCATGGTTTTCCGATTTGTTAATGTCTTATTCTGATACTTTTCACGAATTTTTATCTACCGTATTTAAATTATTCCAAGATATTTTACAACCTGCATTGATATACAGAAATCCCATTTTGCCTTTAAGAAAAACACAAAAAGTTGCAAATATTGCTGAATAAAATCTCTGCACCCTTTATGATGATTCATGATTCTTTAAGTGCATTTTCTTGTTCTGTTTAAAGAATGAGGTCCATATATCTACTCACAGCATTCATTGTTAGCGTCTATGTTTTATACATCATTCATACGGAGCATCTTCATATTGTCATAAAATGATGAACGAGCTTCTAGATGGATTATTGCTATAAAGTTAATCAAAACCTCCCTTCACATATGTCTTAACGTTTCCTTATAAACACTGTCTATAGTTTTTGCCTTTTAACATTTTAACAGGTGTGGTTTAACGCTGAACAAACAGTTTTTACCCATTTATGGTATTTGCATGAATTAAGTAAATCTGCTAATCTTTGAAGTCATCATAAGTGTACATAGCATTTAAGTTTTACCCTTCAGAAGGTTCAAGTGGGTGAAGAAATTTAACATGAGTTGTAGATTAACATAAACATTGCTATCTGTCACTTTAAATATCCTTTCATTAAATGCCACTTTATAAAGAATTCCTCTCCGAACATGATTAATGATATCATTATGAAAGTAGAATAATGGAGAAATGCTCGCTAATATACGAAATTCATCTTTATGATGAACTAGTATTAGTCAAGCTGTGATTGAACTTTCACACATTTTCTTTAAAGAACCAATACATCTTATGTTTTTAAAACAACACGGATGTGCACATACAATTAATCCTGTGCAAGGTGATTCCCCTAAATTACTCATTTATATTGTTCTGTTAAATTTGTATAAAAAACAAAAACGTCATAGAATGGATTCAAACAAGGGGACTGGGGCGATGTGACTGAATTCAAAGTCGTAGTACATGTTCACATTTTTTGCATGTGTTGATTAAGACTGAAAATTTGAATGGGAACTATAGGGGAATCATTGTTTTGAATTGATGCTACATTTGTCTTGACTATTACAGTTAGCCTGGTTTAGTCTTTAGTTGATGTATATGAATTAAATAATTTATTCATCTTTGTATGTTTTTCAGTGGATGGATTGTGGAGTCACTGGTCATCGTGGTCCACCTGTAACAATGATTGTATTCATCATCGTCGCCGGTCATGTGATAGTCCTTCTCCAGCCAATGGGGGCTTATACTGTCATGGCAATGACCTTGACACACAAAATTGTACCAATGGAATGTGCCGAGGTGAGAATTAGTTCAGAATATCCGATATTCATTTGATTGAATGTTTCATCTTCTCAGACGTATGATATTACAAATATGTTGATAGACATTTTCACTGATGGTCGAACTTGGGAATTTTCTTGTAGTGGCCTTCATATGCCAAATGTCTGATATATTTTGGGGAAATTTGAATATCTTATTCTGTACATCAGTCAATATTCTTAGATCAAGATTTGAGTAATATTATAATCAGATTCTATGTGCAATGTTCTGTATTTGACAACTATTAATTTACCTGTTATTTGCTACCAACATTCATACACATTAAGGCCACTTCTCTTATCTAAATCCCTATAATAAGCTGTTTTATATATCTTTTACTTAACATCTTATTTTCATTCATCTCTCTAGTCTCGCTTAATTTATCTCATTTTATGATCAAAGCATCTTGTTATTATCAATATTATATAGTTCTTTGTGAGAGATTTTCTACAGATCTCTATATAATACCTCTATAATTTGGTTCTCTGTGAGTTAATTGGGAATCTACCCTGGTTGATAAAAAGCATACAGTATAAGATATCTATATAGATGCTGTAGAATGATGAAAATTGATGTGAACAATATTTATGATAACATATCAGTGGCTTAAGATAATATTTTACTCATGTTTCTTTGATAGATTTCGTGAGAATAGTTTGTACATTCTTCAGAGAGAACCTATCATAGTCCTGTCTACAATCCTCGTAGCTAAATGCCCAGACACAAACAAACATTTCTGTCCACATCCTTTGTTAATTCTGAAATCTCAAATGTTTGGAAAAAATAGTCACATCTGGCCATGTTATATTAAGTAATTTGAAATTTAAAAAAGATGTCATGGGTAAGATGTTTCGAGTCACTGTGAAAGCAAGTCCTACATATTGTAAGTGCAGTCTTATGTAAGCCGAGTATGAAAAGCCTGTGAAGTGGTACGATGACATATATGTTTAGAATTGCTGGTTCATTTTTGTTCTTCAGTAAATTGTTTGAAAGGTTATGACATTCAAAAATGACATGAAGATGTAAACATCCTTTAGCAAGCTTGTAAACAACATCTTCCATTACCTACCTCATTCTGTGCTGTAAATTAGCCAGACTGGGTCTCAGATTAGCTATTACAGGTTTACTAATGGAGTTTACATAGCTGGTACCAGTCTGGTTTTCCTATGCTATAATCCAGGTATCATGCTCAATTAGCCAATTCCTGAAGCATATTTAACATCAATGCAACAATTACACAAAAGTCATTGTGAAGAGAGTCAGGTGTTTTTTTAGAGCCTCTTGTTTCATGTTTTCATTCTTACTCAACTGGAAGTATGGAAGATATTTTTGTCATGGTTTGGTTGCGTAAGATAAGTAAATCAGAATGGCGTAACACAAAAACTAGTGGGGGAAGCTTGATTGTTAGAGATGGCTTCTGTGTCAGTTAATGTCAGTTCGAATAATAGACTGATGAATTCCATGGTATTCGTTGATTTGTTTACTGGTCTGCCATAACAAGATCAGAGTCTGTTCGGGCTGTTTCGTGGTACAGGATTTTGTTTTGTTATTGTTTCAATACTACTATCAATGTGCTGCATTGTTCTTTTGGCTTTTGTAGTTTTTGTCAATTTTCAACTTCGTACGCTATTGTTGCATAAGTGGTCAACATTCTGATGCATGATATCATTTCTGGAGTAGATGTTGTTAAAAGATAAGTCTTGTTATAAAATTTAACATTGTAATTCTTACAGATACAAACAGGAACATTTTACCTAATGCCAACAAGCCTCTACCAAAGGCAACTACTGTTGCTGATTCTCTAGGTAAGGGTCAATGTCAGGGGTCAAAGCTGGAGCACCAATCAGATGTTGGGAAACTAAAACACTAACCAATCAAATTTTCTGTTACGTGTCTTGTTTTGAATGTGCCTAATACAAATATGTTAGACAATGGACAATGCTTTTAAGTCAATATTCATAGAGACTATGTTACTGTTTGCTAATGAATACTGATTGATGTGATGAAAATGTAGCTAATAGCATGCTGTTGTTTTAGTGTAAACAATGAAAGGAGTATTATGTTTGACCCCTGAATTTAACCCTAGCTCTCTCACCAGTGTAGCAATATGTTGTTTAGTTGTTTATGTTTTCTTGTATTTTATGTATAAAAAACATGAGTTTCCTCAGATAGAATGTATGAATTTAATGGCTTCATAAAATGTTTAGAAAGCACAATCCTCACCGCAGTACTTTACAAGTTCATGTTGTGTTATGTTCCCCATATTATTGGCGTTGTATCCATCTATTTCCATTTTTATCCTCATTGATTCGTAGTTAAGTGCTGATTTATGTTGTTACGACTGAACTCTGAAATTTAAGACAATTTCAATACTTTATCTTGTCTACAGTTAATTCCTAGTTGATATTAAAAGGAATTGTTTAATTGACATAAAATATTCGGAACCAATTATACTGTCTGTGTTTCCGGTAGTTAATGTACTTCTGTCTAATTGTTCAATTGTATAAACTTGCATTTGTCTAACCTGTATTTCCTTATTGTTTTGTCTGTGTCACTGCCTTCGTGTTAAATGACTTTGTGTAAAATCGACCAGTGAAAGCTGCTCTCTGAATACAGATAGCTCTCCATTTCTGCTTCATTGTTTGCCTGCCCTTGCCTGCTGTCGTCTGTTGACACGAATAAAATACCCCTAGTGATACATTACTCTGTTGACAAATGGATTACTATAGACCTACCCTTAGAAATTAATAGCATGTTGATTTTTGTATTTTGATATTTTCTGTAAGGCTGTGTGTATATTTTTGTGTCATTTATTTCACTAAATTTTGTGGTCGACTTAGTTTTGAACTGACCATTTCTTCAGCTTCAATGTGTGTAGCATGCTATGTTTTCCTAATACAAAATTTAACTGTACAAACGGCAGATGTAGTTGTAACAATACTGTTAAATACTCATTTATATTACATCTAAAGTGTTGTTTACATAATTCTCCATTCTATTTCTCTTCATGAACCAAAAAATCACTCACAGTATTTCACACACAAAGAAAATGAGATATTTTTCAAATATATTCCATTTTTTTCTACGATTGGTCGACTTTTTTTGTATTGTAAATGTATTTATTTGCGTTCAATATTATGCGTATCATTTTGTATGTATTATAAAGGGATTATATCGTAATTGTATAAGTCGGTGGCTTCAGGAGTATTCATTGACTCGTTTTATTCATCTATTGGACGTTTCTTCTTCAGATTCCTCCAGTAGAAAACTAGATCCTTACGGCAGGAAAAAACCGTCCGGTCCAAGTGATGTGGAGCCTTCTAGACATGGTATGTATGAAGTTCTGTACATCTGTTTTAGGGGGAGGAAAGAGGGGGGGGGGAGGGACCTTTAGGGGCTGTTGTAGTAACATTATCTTCTGGCTTCCTGTTATGTGATAGACCTGTTAATGCCTGAGGTTGGGTTGTATTGACACTATGAGGGATTTGTTTAACAAGCAATCTTGACCTCTTGCTGGTGTCTTCCTGTCCTAGGTGAAATTACATCACAACAACTCCTGGGAATCTAGTATTTCTAGATAGGCAGGTTTTTGTGGGACATAAAACATATGTTAGAATCAACTCTTATTCACTGGAAAGAAAACACGCTTGTTACCGGATCATGTAATAGTTTATTTTTGGACATCTTCTTCACAATAAACATGCTGGTGTTATTTATTTAAATGTTTTTAATTTAGTGTGATGTTCACAGCACCAGAATAGTTTGTTAAACAAAGAAAACTTGTCCACCCATGTACTAATATACTATGTTCTGGTCTGAAAATCAGGAGTTCTGAGGTTTCATACTTGTGTTATTAATTGTTGATTAAATGGGGGTTTTTTTATTAATGTGGTAACTTTGGTTCATTTGACAAGGATGTAATATTTTGTTCAGATAAATCTGTTTTTGCATTATTTTTTTTTCATATTTTTTTTTTAATCATTAATAAATAAATAACTCATTTTGTTTATTTAAGGAATAGCTTCTTCAAAATAGTTTTCTCTATGTGATTTCAAAATGCATTGTTACATACTGTGTGAAGAAAAAATCAGAATCATTTTTGTTTTTTTTTTCTTGTCAGTAATGATACAGTTCTTTAGAGCTTTCATTCTCTCCCTTTAATTGTCAACTTGTCAGCTGTGAGGATGTCACAGTTTCAAAAATTGTATAAAAAAGCACAATTTGTACAGGTCACCTTAAATAAGACCACCTAACTTCAGTGGTGTTTTTTTTTGTACTATCTCTGTCTCGTTTTCATGTATATTTATGGTATGTTTTTACTATTTGTTTAATAAACGTCTTACAAGAGTAATTACCATTTTCTGTTGAGGTACAAAGATGTGGTTTGTAGTTGATTAGAGTGTAATAATTTTACAGTTAATTCAACAGTGAATGATAAAAGGACACCTGTTCTTTTGGTTAAGGAAAATAATTAAGAATACATGTTAAGTGACATGCCGCATGAATAGTGATATCTAAGCCCGGTATTTTAAGTCTTGTCAGGGCCTTGTGGCTGATGATATAAACCCGGGCTGATTTAAATTTGCTGAAATAGATGCTGAAACTTGAATTTAAAGTTTAGATGTTAACAATGATTGATAAAGCAATTTTAATTGAATGTGTGTTGTATTAGTGTTTGATTGAAATTTAGGTGTGTACTAGCCATGTGTTGTACGCATGTATGTACTTGTCATTTGTTGATCACAGTTCTCACATGAACAAGTTCAGTATTTGAAACTATGTTACCCGGTTTGTTTTACCAGTATGCACCATTTTGTCCATACAAACTCTGTAATATTATCCAATAAGAATCCAATTAGCACGAAAGTTAGCTTCACGGACTTAAGTGTCGAGTTTCATTGAACGACTGTGTTCAAACTTGTGTGGGAGATACTGGTAGGATGTATTGTAGAAATGGTTCATCTACATCCAACTGCCCCAAATATTTATAGATGAATCACACTAAACTGTGACTGATATAAGCATATCCTTACATGTTGGTCGATGATATAGTACGACTACGTCCTATTTTTGCACGGTTTTCGTATTATGTGCGTAAGTTCACATTTTGATAACTCACTTATGTGAAGCAGTGATTATAAAAAACTAGTCAACTAGAAGTAAATGTAAATGATACGTATTGGATATAAACATACCATATTGTTGTACGCTTCGTGATTGTAATATAAGAATATTAAACAGGTGTTTATTCTTCAGCAGAAGCATCCGAAGCTGAGAGTACTGAGGACATTAGGGTATACATTGGGTTATGTGTAGCTATTGCTGCGTTCATCATCGTCATAGTGGTAATAATCATCATTGTACGTCGTCGTAGCAACCAGCAACAAAGCATGAATGACAGGGATCATCTTCCTAATGGAGGTAAAAATCGTGTGCTGTAGATGTTTCACTCTCAGTCACAAAAATGAATTTCATAACCTGAGAGTCTCTTTACTAACAGGACAGACTCATTATATGTCATGTTTGTTCATTTGGTCTAAGAAACATAAAAAAATTTCATTGTTGCAAATCCTTTCAAATAATCCGGAAAGAGTTTGTGGAAATGTATTTTTAAATATGTCCCATGCATTAGTCATGCTTAAATTGACTCTAATTGAAGAGTTCATTCTTTTGAACATGTTATGTTCATGTGCTTTTATAAGATTTTTATGTGTTTTTTCAACCATTTTTATCAAAAATGACTTAACATAATTATTTGTGATGTTCATTGTTCCGGTGTGTGTTAAATTGGCCAGTAGAGTTTATAGACAGCTGTAAAAATATTGTATTGTGAGTAATTAAGTTAAATCTATAAAGTGGCTCTCTTAAATGTCTCATGAATTCTTTGTTTCATCTGTCAACTAGAGGACCATAATCATAGGGAACATTAACATATCATACTTTCGTCTCAAATGAAACTGTCATCAATGTACAGAGTGACTGATGGTAAATGTTTTAAGCGAGGATGTATTTATCAGCTCTGTTGACTATTACTGTGTCAAAATATAGAAAAGTCTGTCATTTGGGTGGTCGATTGTACTCAAAAGCAATCATTTGCTTTTAAATTCATAATTGAACTGGCAAACAATATTAATTTCGCCAATTTCTTGATCTTTTAGAGCGCTGAAACATGAAAGGGCTTAAAATTACGTGAAACACCTGCATTCGAGTACTAAAAAACATTTGTTTCGTTGAATGAAAAAGTTATCACTAATACTTATGTTTGGTTCACCCAACTTATAATGTTGGTCATGCAATGAAACGATTTATTTGTATTCAGTAATAAAATAGAACTTTGTGATGTTTTCATGTGAGATTGAATAAAAGCTGACATATTTTAGTGAGTAAATAAATAAAAGCTTTGAAAGAAATTGCATTCTATACGTCTTGGCAATTATGATAAATGACTTATAATTGTAAGAATTTTGACATGCTCATTGTTCCGTACTCATATAATATATTTCTAATGTTGTGTAAATTGTTGATCATTAATTTATTATCCTTTATGTGGTAGAAAGAGGTCTTAACACCAATTTTCTAATTTATTTTATGCGTAATGGTTCATTGTATGTATTTCCCATTTTATCGCCTAGAAGTTGATGTTTGTGGTTTTATTAAAATGTTGATTAAATTATTTTATATACATTTATTTTCAGATGTTCATGGGCATCTTCATCCGAGTGATGAGAAAAAAATGAAGACTGGTAAGTTGAAGTATTTGAATCTTTGAATGTGGAGGAAACACGTCTGATATCTGATTTGATAGAAATTGATGTCAGAGCTCGGAGTGTTATTATTGACTTTGTTAATTAATACAGTAATAAATAAAATGAACTTGCTTGAAGCAATATTTAGCAGCATAAATGGATCTTTAAGTTGCTGTAACATGTGTAAATCAGTGTATAAAATTCTGTATAATTGTTTTTAATGGTACTTTTACCCCCATTAACTCTTAACAACAAATTGGATTAATAGTTTTGAATGTACTTAAAACTTTTTGTGTTCTATTACAATTTCAGAAAATCTTTTATCAGCATATCAACCGGATTTGACACAAGTGACAGTCCCTCCCCCTGTGACCCCTAATGATCATCCTAATAATAATCATATGCAGAGAATAAATTCCTTTGACAAATTACCGCCAACATACGCCGAAATTAAGGAGCATAGACTGAGCGCTCCTATGGGCAACGGTGTCAACAATAGCGTGAATATCATAGAACCGACACCCAACAATATGTTGACACATAATTCTTCTATGGATCAACTGGCTAAGAAAAATGATAAAAATAACTTGGTCATAGTCAACCCAGTCGGTTCAAGCAATGCACGTGGCAATCGTGCGGAGAATTTACGTGATAGTCGAGGTTCTTTAATGTCGGTAGAGTTACCAAGTCATATAGACACTGATGCAGTTACATGGAGTACTTTTGACCATAGAGGAGGCAGACTGACGTTACCCGAATCTGGGGTCAGTCTGCTCATACCAGAAGGGGCCATCAATAGGGGTGAAACAGAAGAAATATACATGGCTGTATGCAGAGATGACAAAGATCGTCCTAAATTATCAGGTTTGTATTTTTTTTCATGTAAATACTAAAATATCATGTGATCTAGAAATATCATATATAAATACATGCTGAATGTGTGCTTTAGTCTCATTTTTAATCCTTTGCCTCATAATACCACATTCTCCCCCCATCTGAAGCAGACGACTTTTGAAAACATTGTGGCAAAAGAAGCCATTGCTTGTAATGACCAATGGCTTCTTTAGCCACAATGTTTTCCACTTCGTCAGAAAGCAATTTTCCAATTTTCTTAAATGAATAGATGTTTTTGCTTTGAATTTGGAAGAGTCCAAAATATGCTTATGAGGCAAAGGGTTAAATTAAATAAAGACTTTTGTCACATAAAGATTTAAGATATGTTGAGAAGTGAGCAGAACAATGGTTACATATACGATATTTATGACATGACATGTTTGCCTGCCTTATGTTCCATCATAAACATAAAACAGCAGACAATAAAAGTATGAAAAAGTCCCAACGACATACTGAATATGCGATCTTAATTGTAACATTAAGTGTGAGTACTCATTCTCATGTCATGTCTTAATTACTGGATATTGTCATAATTGCAAAAAAAACCATTCTTGCCAGCATTTAATTGCTTGTTTTCATAATGTAACTTTAATTATGGTTTAAAATTAGCTGGTTCTAAGTTTTTTCCCCTCGTCCTCTCGTGAAGACACGATCTTAGGACAATAAAACAATTCATAGCAGTGTGCGGCAAAATAAGAAAATATATCTGAAATGAAATCATCATTATTTAAAAGCTTGTTTCATATTTACACAAACCAGAAACACATTCGTAGTTATCTATAGTGCTAAATGTGTTTGACTTATTGCAACAAATGTCTATAAATTATACGTCTGTCCCGGGGATAGTGTGCAGTATAATTCACATAAAAACTTTAGCATTGAAAATTGAAGATATATTGATACTGTGATACGATGAAGTTTATTTTATGTGTTTAACAGAAATTAAATTTTGAACATTAATAAAACGTGTTTAGTAAGTATAACATAAAATTTAATGCACTCTTACCACATATGAATGGATGACATCAGGTTTTAATGTATTTTTCAAGTAAATTAGAATCCATTTATAAGATAAGTTTTAATGCATCTTGGGTAATGAGATTTTATCAGATATTAATTTGAAATGATAAATTTTATATTTTAAGGTGTAGATCTATTATTAAAAACTACTTACACTTTCCACATAAAATTAACCTACCATGTGAATACAAATTAAAAACTGGAAAACTAGTCTATCATATATTTATAAATAGAACACTGCTTCCCTCCAAGAAAATCACACAAACTCAACATTTAAGAAATAATTACATTTGGGATTTATCGTCTGGTATTGCAAATCAATTTCGAGACAATATTGTGAGGAGAGCTTCCAAAAAGTGTTTCCATATTTGTTAAATCAGTTTTATGCTGATTGTTCTATATTCAGAGACTGGTTCTCGTTTAGACCATTGTTTGGTAATCATGTGTTGGACTGGTTTCTCATCAACTTTTTTTTGTCTGTATTTACAGAGAAGCAGACGATACTTAGTCCTATTGTTCTGTGCGGACCAACTGGAATGATGCTAAAGAAACCTACGGTTTTATCTTTACAACATTGTGCTAACATTCGACAGGGTGGCTGGAAACTGTCCGTCTGCTCGAGTAACACGCCCCTTGAGGAGCCGCCTCAGTGGCAGGTATGCCATAATGATGTGAGTTTAAAGCAAGAACTGAGCAAAACTGAATGAAATGTAATCCTAACATACCGAATAGAATTTCTTGAATGCATGTCAAACATTTAGTGTAGTTTAGCAGGCTGCTCATCCTGTGACTTTTAAAACATCACTGCTTTATTTACTGGTCAATTTTTATATGCTAAAAATGTCAAGTACCAAATCTAATTCTAGGTCTGGACATTATATTGTATTATTGTCAACTTCCTGTAACTTTGACCTTTCTTTACATTCTAGTTGGCAGTAACTTTAGGACAAGAAACCATCAATACACAAGTATATACACAGATTGATGCTACACATTGCCATCTAATGACAGAACAACTACAACGGTATGCTCTCATTGGTGAACCTGTCGCACAAGGTCGTGCGGTGAAGATTCTTCGACTCGCTGCTTTCGCTCCGTCACTACCTCCTTCAGTGGATTTCAGTATCAGAGTTTACGTCGTTGAAGATACACCCGATGCTCTGGAAGTGAGTGTTTAGTCCGGCGATTTTTTTCCTTCTTTGTTTCAGTCTGGTAAATGGACCCTTCCCTGTCGAAAATAAAAACATTTTTTCCTAATTTCCCAACCTAAAAATTCCCAATTTTTGCATCAAACTACACATTTTTCCCAATTGGACCAGACCTGAACCCCTTCCCAGAATTGCAAAAAATCACTGTAGTCGAATACTAATTTTGCAAGATTGCAGTTTTATATCCACACATTCTTGATAGATAAGATATTGGAAACAATGTGTGATTGTTTTACATTATTAGACAGTTTGTTGTATTAGTTGGGTTATATAACAGATGGAAATGACAATAACTTCCATACTGTCTATTGATGAGTACAAAAACTACAGTTGGCATGGTATTCGCATTTCTTTGCCGTTTAATTTGTATTAATGGCTTATCATTTTTGTTTTGTAATCAGATAAATTCTTTTGTCTTATTATTCTTGGAAATATATTTTTTTCCATGCTTTCAGTATTGCTACGTTTTTTGTTGTTTTTTCCTTAAATTATTGCCACTGTTTTGTTGCATCGCTCAACTAAAATACAGTAAGTTGTAAAATATGTTTTTGTTTTTCAGGGTGTTATGCAAGTGGAGAGACGTCTTGGAGGACGTCTGCTTGATAAACCAAAGCAGATTCCATTCCAAGATGGCGGACACAATCTATGTTTGACCATTGAAGATCTTGGTAATGGCTGGAGAAGTAAGCTGGCTGCAAATTACCAGGTATGCAGTTTTTTATTCTAAATTCTAATCCAATATCTAACACTGACCAGAATAACTGAGTGTTGTTGAATAAAAATGATCTCAAAGCGAGAGAGATAGTTAGGCAGTGAGTTGGGGGGGGTATCTTAACTCTGTGAGTTGTTTACTCTGTGCATGGTACAAATATGGTGTGAAATCGTAACATTTTTAAAAGCAGCAGAAATAAGGTGATCAATCAAGAATGCCATGTTTCATATGCAGCCTGTATGTGACTGATATGAGAAATGATTTGATCGAGATTTATCCTGAACAAAGACCAGAGTAGCTTTATGATTGATCTAACCCTCGGTATTTAATCTGTTAGATTTATTGTCAAGTATTTAATGATTCTTGCACACAAAGACTGTTCTAACAAAATGTGGGTTAAATTGTTTTTTGTGAAATGGTCAATCGTTGTTAATGATATCTTTCACAATGTTGTTTAAGAGTGTTGGATTACACATTAATACCATTTGATAAATGAGTATTATATTGACCCGAACTTCTAATTGCTGACTGCAGGATTAAGTTTGTGAAAATCTGTGGGTTTTTGATGTAATTCACTTTAATGGACTATGGAATATCAAAGACAAAACATTTTTGGGGCCATCACCATTTTTCATTTGAAGTTTCATTGTTAGAAATCTTTTGTGTTTTTGACAGCCTATGTGGTTCATGAAAAATTGTTCTTCATTCTTTGAAATGGAAATTTGGCACCTTGTAATTAAGGAGTGAAAATGGTATACAGAAAGTGAAATATGATGCATTTATTTTTAACAAAATTATTTCTGAAATAATGTGCAAATTATGCTGATTTTTTTATGTTTGAATGTTGAGGGTTTTTTTATGTCGCGATATTTTATTTGTTTAACGAAGTTAATAATTTAATGTTAACATCAATCAACATTTTGATGTTAAATCTTATAATCGTGAACTTTAAGTCAGAGTCATTGAAATTAATGGCACAATAAATTGAATTAATTACTTTTATAATGAAAATAAGTTACCTCTTAGAACAAATGCGAGGTGGCTTGAAATATTCTCAGAAAATCCTGTATGATGTTAATTGGTTATTAATTGGTTATTAAAACTTGATGCAGAGCATGTCTGTATTCTGTTTTTAGAGCTCACTTATATTAATTATATAGTTCATTATAAATGACAATATTTTTTTATTAGCCTGAATAAATTTTAAAAAATGACTCTTTGCTTGGTTGCGAGCATTTATTTTTGGACTGTTACGCATATTTAACCATTTATAATACAAAACAGATGAATACTGTATTATAAGAAAAAAAATCATACATTAATTATTACAGATTATGTTCAAAAAAATCTTGTTGAATATTTTGATGTAAATGTGAAGCTCTCACTGGGGAGGGGAATGTTGGGACCACCTGTGTTCATTATCGTATGAGATGTAGACAAGTTTCCTTACCTCTTGAACTTATTAGGTATAAATATGGAACAAACTAGTTGGAATGTGGAATGTTTGCTATGCGACTGAAAGTGTGCATACTGGGTTGAAATGAAGGATAAACGATGGGACTCGTATTTTATCCGTGGCACCTCATGATGAACAGACATATGATAACATCTGTGTTTTGTCAGGATCACAAGTTTGTCATAATGATGATAAATGAATGTAAATTAACACAACAACTCATCTAAAACAGATCTCCGCATTGGAGAACTTAATTATTCGTAATTTCAAATGAATGTTTTTTGTAAAAACAAGTAGTGGTGTTGCCAGCGATGGCCGGTGTAATTATGAGCCCCATGTCTATTTAGGGCTGAGTATCCGCTGGAGTGATAATTTCCGGACATTATTAGAAATGATTGATGGTGGAGATTATGATAAAATACTAATAAAAACACCACTTAACTTAATATGACATGGTTGTATTATAGTTAGACATAGTAAACATTAGTTTCACTCGTGTTCTTAAGAAAAATAATTTGGAAATTTTGTCGGACATTAGTTTCACTGATGTTCGTAAGAAAAATGATTTTTGTTATCTGATCATAGTGAACAGGTTCAAGTTCAGTGTACTTTACCTAGTTGAGGTTAGGGGTCATAAGAGGTCAAGGGCTCTGCTCTGTATAATTAAGGAACTGGCTGTTAGATGGCCATTATTGATAACTAAAATTTTTAGGAAACTTTTTTTAATAATAATAAATGAAAAATGTAGACTGATTTGATATTTTTGGATTGAATTCTGGCCTTTGGTTAATGGACACATGGTGTTTCCCTAGAGATAGGGGCTTGTCTGTGTTGATCTCTACATAGATGAGGGGGCTCTTTGTTTGATCTGTCCTTGTGATAACTTTTCTGAAATGAAAATATCATCTTCCCTTTCTTTCAACATTTCGGGTGAAGAATGTTTTGATAATTGATTTTGAATTGCATTGAATGTAAAATAGTTTTTTTTCTTTAAAAAAAACTTTCGTAAAGAAAGGAATTTGTTTTATGGTTTGCGGCTTGCTCGGAGTAAAATTTGTCCCACATTTGGTGATTGTATAAAGACTGAAGTGAGAAATGTAAATGAGGCGTATGAATGGATGAGGATGTTTACATAAGGAAACCTTTTACCATATTTGATTGATGTAATATCATGTTAGGAGAGAAGTGTGCAAGGTCTATTCCATTATTGTAATGTTCGTGATACGTTCTCTATTGTTACGATAGCTTTAGCATTGTGGCCAAGTTTAGCTTGTTTGTTCTCATGTGTATATCAAATATAATTACAAAAAAAGTTGAAGCAGAAAAGCTGAACATTGGTGGAATAAAAGCATTGCCAATCCCTCCGTTTTGATGATGACTATCTGTTTGATTAAAATATGTTGTGAAAATTTTCATTACTTAAATTTGTTGTTTTCTTTTACAAAAAAATATAACTGATCTAACACGTTAGTGCGTACCATCTGTTGTGTGAATTTGTATTTTCTGCGCGGATGACAACTATTGTACCATTATTTGCAATACTGTCAATTAAATTAATTAAAATGATTAATTATTGATTCTAATTGTCTTTGTTTTGGCTCCTATATTTTAAAGAGACTTCATTGATTTGATTTAAATTGATCATTTTGGCAATTTTCCAGGAAATTCCTTTCCGACATATTTGGAGTGGGAACCAGAATAATCTACATTGTTCATTTTCCTTGGAGATGGTGGAACGGGTTCAAGATTCAATAAGATGTAAAATACAAGTTTATCAGAAAGCTATACTAAGTAACAGACAAGTGCTCAAAATCAACACTAATTTCAAAGAGGTGAGTTATTTACTAGATACCTTATAAATGATACGATTATACTGCTTGATATGACTCATTAAATTCTTCAGTCAGTTTATATAATTTGCCTTTTTAATAATTAATTTGCTTAGGCTGGGTTTCCGTAGAGATGTGGTTCTCGGTAACCCCGTAATTAATGCCTCCTTCAAAGATGAATTAACTTTAATCAACTCAGCGAGTGATTTTAAATGAAATATCTCCTTGTTCCCATGGAATAACTAGATTCTTAGTGATAACAGTTTATATTTAATTTGTTCCCACAATATATGCTATTGTATAACAAAGACTTCTCGCAGAAAACTGCAATTTTTATGTAGTAATTTGTCCAGGCTGTTGAGCTTTTTTGTTTAAATATTAAACATTCTGAAAAGATGCGGGTAAGGGATTTATGTGGTGTTAAGTAATTGATGAATTAGATACCGTAATTATTCATTAATTAATTATTAAGCTATTTATGAGTCATTTTCTGTGCGTGTGTGTTCCAGCCACCTACAAGTTCTAGTCCCATAGGCAACACATTAAAGGGAAGATCTTCGACGGTTACGTCTGCAACAAATTCGAGTTCTGGCGTGAGTTCTGTGGTGAACCATGATACGAATACACAGGCATCGAGGTTGCCATCACATATTCGTCATCAGTTATGTATGTTACTTGACACACCCTGTGCACGAGGAAACGATTGGAGAATGCTCGCTCAGGCATTGTCTGTAGATAGGTAAGGAACTGCCCTACTCAGAACCATTCTATGTCCTAATGTTTTAAATCAATGTTTAATTCATTTATTGTGATTGGCACTCTTCTGCTTTCTAAACAATTTAATAAAAAAATGAAATTCTACACCAGACTTTCTGTTATAAATGCATTTTAATGGCAGATATATGAGAATGCAGTAACACTGTGAGCTGTTCTATTATTATTCATTATTATAGATAATTATTCATGATTGTTTATTGATTTCATTTCTGCCAATTTTATGAAATAGATTACTGAATATTTCATTCACAGTTTATTTAAACGCAGTAATTAATATGGTGTGCTTAGTTAACTAATTGATGGGGTAAACATGAGAATAAGTGCTTGTAATGGGAGAATAATCATATTTCTGTGAAACTAGGACCTCATAAATCATTTTAATTCCCCCATTGGAATTAATTATGTAACAAAGTGTTTTCTGTATTGACAGGTATATAAATTATTTCGCAACAAAAACCTCTCCGACAGAACACATAATAGACTTATGGGAGGCAATCCATAGAGAGGATACTGCAGTTACGGACTTGATGAATATTTTGCGAGTGATGGGCCGATTGGACGCTGCTGCAGTGCTTGAAAAAGATATTGGCTCTTGGTTATGAACCTTTGAACCGTCTGTGTTCCGTGTATGAAGTGACAAGTGAAATAATAGTGAGAAATTCACTCTAAAAATAGTAACAAGTTGAAGCAATGAAGCATCGTCTGGTGCAACTGTGCCACTTTGAACAATCACTGAACACTTTCTGTCTATGAGTTAATAACATATGGCAGTACGAGAAAACCTGGGCGACGTGTTAATGATTAAATCCATGCTAAAGTAAAACAGATTACTTCACTTTCATTATTACCTAGATGCTACTCTTGCACAAAGTATAAACATAACAATGGTGCACTTGATTCCCAGGAAGTGATGGATCTGAGAAGAACGTGTTCTGTTCTTGAGAAAACAGACTCACCCAAGCGTCTGAATGGAACAACAGACTGTATTCTTTCTGTGTCATTGGGTTAATATGAGATAGGATGGTGAAAGTTTTATTGTACCAGAAATACTGACTGGTTTCTATGCTAAGTGTGATAAATGCAATATTAACATCACAACTTGGGATAACAGAGAACTGCTGATATGTATTAGACCTGGGATGTGATTTGTGAACAGCTCGAAGCTGTCCATTTATAGAACTCTTGTCGAACACCATTTTATGATTCATTAACGAGTTATGAATGGTTTTGCTTTCTTTAACTTATATATCTGTGATCTATAAATAATTTGAATGAGAGATTTTTGTTGTGTTGTTAGTTTTATGTATTATTTTTCTCATAAATTTCGGTGACCTTTGAAAATACACCAGTTTGTAGACAGCTCTGCTATTACAATATTGTAGTTACACGAGCAGTGAACGGTGGAGATCAATATGCAACATTTCTTTGTTTCTTCTTGTTGTTGTTTCTCTGTTTTACAATAATACACAGAAGAAAATTAATCACGCTACATCCAGACGGAAGGATGGGTTGCCTTTTATCTTCATATTAAGTTTGGTTTTTGCTCAGGCATGCATTAACACTTATGCAATAATTTGGGAATAATTTATGCATAAACAAGGAGGATTATTGCACATATGATAATTTATGCAAATATTATTTTAAAAAATTTAAACTGAACAACACATGTTGTGCTGAAATGATTGAATGTGCTGTTTTACTATGATGGAGGGGTAAATCTACTTTTTTTTTTGATGTATTCATAAAATGCTAGCCTATAATTGGTAGACTTCTACTCAATGTTTTATTAAAATGTTTGACAGCTAAATTTTGGTTAGGGATATTTCGTCTTGTCGGCTTTGCTGGTTTGGAGAAGTCATTGTGTTCAAATAACTTAGATAGACCTTTTGAAAGACATTTTGCTAGCTAGACAATATGTGTTTACATATGAATGACTTTAATAGTACTATATATAATTATACTGTTTACTATTTAAATTGTTATTTTTGTATATATGTAATTAATAATGTGTGTATATAGACAAAGAACGTTTTTATGATATCCTATGTAATGTCAGTAATACGCAAAGGGGAGTAACTCCATATATGATTAGAGATATAGAATTATTAGTAGTTATCCCCCTTGCATTTCATGCACAGGGGACTGTATTACTCTGCCTATACAGAAATTTTTATTTTCTAGTCATAATTGGTATCAGAATCACACTTAGATAAATTTATGTCATGATCAGCCATATTTTCATGCACATTGAAACAAACGTTGAAGGACGAAGTATAAAAATTCGTGGTTTTTGCTGTTACCAAGTTAATCGTCTTCTGGAGTAATACATAAAATTAGTACATACCAGATACATAATTAAGTAAGACAAATTTGCATTACCAAGTTACCATGGTGTTAGATTATGGGTCATATTTTGATTCTAACTGAGTCACTATATAGATATACTCACATTCATTTATGGTGCTATTATATTCATTGTATATTCCTCACTTAATATTTTGTCTTTTGTGACTTGATTCGTAAAATAGAGATATTTGTGAAGCGTTTTCAGTTATTATTAACTATGATGTGTCAAATACAAAACCTCTAATATATGTTGAGTGCTAGATATCACTAGAAACCTGTTTTGTTGAATATTTCTCTGGTCGTCTGCCATGTTTTCTTTTTTTCCTATGATAGAATTACCAGTGCTCACAAATGAAAACTCTATGAACCAATAAATGTTTAGCTTCAAAGAAAAACATTTCTTAATACGGCTTGTCTCCATAAGTTTTTGTATTTTTGATTAATGTTAGCTTATTGCATTTTTTTCATAATTATCTTGGCTTTGGGAAATAACCTTTCCCTTGTGTTTTTTTTCCATTTTTCAATATTGGTGCTTAGTTGAAATGTTGGCTTCCTTAATTCTGTAACTGTAACATTTTGTTCTGGTTTGTTTAAAGCTTGTTAAATTCATAGATATTATTTTCGGTTTTCAACAATGCAGAATTTCCTCGAATAATTCTATGTATTCTCTTTTTTAAGAGTTATCATTGAATTTTTACAAGCACTGAACGTTTCTGGGTGTTTTGATTCTAAATACTTGAAAATTGTCAAAATTTACTTATAAATTTTCAGTTTTATGACCATTATTTGTGTGAATTCCATATAATAAATAAACCACCGCGGAAACCATTACGCATGTTTCATGTTGCTTTAATCAAACACATTCATTTCGTGTTTCTTTTAGTAAACTTTTGTTTAAATATGGCATGTGATTGTAAAACATTGGTTTAAACATGTTTTAATACATATTAACTCATAGTTCTAAACATGTTTCTATGTATGGTATGCGTACATGTTGAAGTATGGGGAAAATTTGATATACTTGTATGTTTATTATCACTATACATGTGGAAACAATTCGGAGTTCTTCATGCTATGTTACTATGAGATATATTTGCTGTACTGCTATTACACATACTTCGCTGATTGGAGATATTTCCATGTTTTGTATGACTGACATTTATTTATGCCTGTAAATATGAAAACAACAAATTAAAAAATGTCAAATCATATGATGTCCTGTGTTCCATTATTGCTGTGAGTTGTTTGATAATGAACTTATAACACAGTCAAACCTGTGTTTGTGGCCACCTCTGAATAAAGACCACCCTGTGAATAAAGGCCATTCTTTGAAAAAAACTGACATTGATTATATAGAACAAATTGACCTTCAAATAAAGGCCACATGTCAATTAAGGTCACATATTGTCTTTCTTAAGAGTGGCCTCTGTTCACAGGTTTGACTGTATTTCTGAATGCAATCACCCTACTAAATCAAAATATATGTACTAGTATATACTATATGTATGATGACTTATGGGAACAATTCCATCATGTAATGGATGTTACAATTACTTTAATAACAAGACACCATTTATCTTTAACATATATTTCTGATAGTTCAATGATTCAAATACATCAACGAAGAAATTTTGCGCAGTAAAACCTAACTTAGAAGAAAACTGCAGTATCAGTGTCATTATAACGATCTCTTATTTTTGGTTTGGTTTGGTTTTCTATATTTCAACTATATGAAAGGCATTCTCATGAGGACGATCCTCCAATGTCTCAGAGGTGGTATCAGTATGGAGATATATTTTACTTTCAATATTGACGATAAAAACACCAGTCCTGACTTGGTATCAGTTTAGCAAACTGAATGACCTTGTCTGATCGTTGGTAATTATATCATACATAATACCATTGTCAATATTTGGTGTCAATTATATTGCAATTAATACATAATTATCAACTTGCATTTACTTGCTCCTACAATGTCGACAAAAGCTAGCTTCTGCCACAATAATTCAACCTGGTATCAATGTGAGCTATCTCAAAATAAACTATATTTGATATCAAACTGAATTGTGATGATATATATTGTTACATTAGAATTAATCCATTAGTCCAATGTTCGAAACAAACACAGGAAATGGAGAACCAATATGCTTGATGAAGAATATCGAGTAATACATGAAGTAAAAAACAAAATATTCCTATTTTAACTCTTTGCCTTGTAATTGTATTTTGGAGTCTTATTCCAAATTCAAAGCTGATATAATACAAAACATCAATTTATTTAAGAATATTATAATATATAGTGTAACCTCTCCAAAGCAACACCCTTTGGGAGACGCAAAATTATGTCCTTGTTGAGAGGTTGCCACTCTAGAGAGGTTAAATAAACATTCATGTCGTACAGTGCAGAAAAAGCATGCAGTTGTTGAAGGGAGGTTGTCGCTCAAGAGAGGGCCACTTTGGAGAGGTTGCACTGTATTATTTGATAATTTCTCTCTGACAGAGAGGAAAACATTATGGCAAAAGAAGCTATTACTCATTACAAGCAATGGCTTCTTTTGCCACAACATTTTCAAAAGTCGTCCACTTCAGATGCAGGGAAATGCTGTATCATGAGGCAAAACGTTAAGCTACTGTAAAATATACAATTACGAAAAATGTATAGATATAGGTAACTCAAAATAAGACTAATAAACTCTATCGTGGTGACTTCAAGAATGAAGTAAGATTAATATTTATTTCTCCAAACAAAACACACTATTTTTATACCTATGTACACAAAAAAAATACATCTTTATAATACATGTGTTCAATTTTGTACAGTATCAAAGAGACCTTTGTGCTCAATGAAACACACTTCAGGCATGGTTACATCATGTTCCATTAGAACTAATATTCTAAACAGGCCACGGCCGTGGTCCAGTGGTTAGTGCGCTAAACTTGGGTTCAAATCCCTGGTCACGGCAGGTCATGCCCTTCTATGAAAATTTGACAAAATATTGATTTTCCTCCGTATGTGGAGAAGTTGCTGGCTCCTTGTGGAAGGGTAAGTTAGTACTGGTTAGTATACAGTCCAGGAAAAATGGTTGGGTGAACCAGTCGCTGTACATAACTGAAAAATTGTTGAAAAAACGGCGTTCAACCCCGGTGACAATATGTCACATAAAAAAAGCCAAAAAAAATAATATCTTAAACAACTAGGGATGACAAGACAATAACGATATGGAAAAATGTACATGTAAATGATATAAAGTATGTTCAACATCTTAATAATACCAACATCACTTCATTATTATTTATTACGTAAAAAAACGTGAACACAAACATGACTGTGGATGCATCATGCTATAAACCAATAGTAACATTTGCATTTATTTATAATGAGTGATACGCATACTTTATATCTGAAATTTACATCACAATTGAATCAATACTGCCATATGAATCACATTGATTCCTTTCACACTTTGTATGTTATTGGAGGCAACATCTGTTTTCATTTGTTATTTTCTGACAATCCATCTGGCGTTGCTTTTTGTTTTCCCTTCTAAAAGCCATTTGCATATCTGAATGGACACTAGGTCTTCGGACATTGGGTTGAACCACTCCACAAGCTGAGCTGATTTTTCTTGTCAGAAAACCACAGATCCCAGATTTTTTGCTGGTCCCCACATACGATGGTGTAACTTTACGATGATAAGCAGGACTCATTTCCATAGGTAGGTTTGCTAGTTCAAACAGTTTGTTAAATAATTTGTCGATGTTAATTCCATACATGGCTGAAACTTCAATAAAGGCACAACATGGCCGACCAGCAAGAAGAGTCAGACATTCTGTTGATGGGATGACCTTGCATGATTCCTTGTCAATCTGATTCCCGACCAGAATCAATGGTGGGCATACAATAGGATCCAATCTGTCATTCGATGTTGTTGATGTGAAACACTCATTCAGCTGTTCAAGGATCAATTTGGCTTCCTCAAACGTGTCACGGTCACATACATTATACACCAACAAAAACATATCACCTGCAACAGTTTAAGATGAAAACTCATTACTGATTATTTAATTAATGCAATTTGACATTGTAATATGGTGTAAAAAGTGTATGATTATGATTAATTTATTGATGTATATATATGTAGTCAAAATGAAAAAAACTCCTCCATATGTGGAGAAGTTGCCAGATCCTTGTGGAAAGGTAAGTTAGTACTGGTTAGTACACAGTCCAGGAAAACTTGTTTGGTGAACCAGTTCCTGTATAACTGAAAACTTTGAAGCCCCAGTGACAATAAGTCACATAAAAAAAACTAAAGCAAAATGAAAAACATTTTGTAACAGACAGACAAACCTACCAGTCATTTCTTCATTTTATAGTAGTAAAATGCATTACAAAGATACTACATGCATATAACATAATCGAAATCGGGCTGAGAAATGGTTTTCAGCACAATTTTTAAGTGCAAAACAAAGTAAAAAAACACATACCAGTCATGTACGTGAGTTTTCTCACAGTAGGGAATGGATTGTGACCTGAACAATCCAGGATGTCAAATATATATGTCTGTCTTCTTATCTTGTAAATCTTCCTATGAAAGTCTTCCACTGTCGGGGAGTATCTATTGTCGAATGTATCGTTCAAGAAACGTGAAATAATGGCCGACTTCCCAACCATTGTGGATCCTAGTACAACAAGACGGTGACAGTTCTCTGACGGTGTTTTCTTTCCTTGGTCAATGAGTGACATAATGTCATCTGAAGACATAATATTGTATTGTAACATCATTATTACATGTTAAATTATAATATTCACAGAACATGTTTTTATATATATGGAATCATTAAGAAATCCCTATACATGTATTTTCTCAGCATTCAGACTTACCCATTATCAGACTTACCCATTATCAGACTTACCCATTACATGATAACAAGATTAAAACATTTCTTGCAAGCAATTCATTTTATAAGCAATATTTCAGAACAAGAAGATTTTACAAATTACTAGATAAACTAACAAATTTAATTTACTCGATTAAGATAAAGAATTGTTCATTTGTTGCTTCAAAATCAAGCAAAACCCATTTTCTACAATTTTTGGATTTTCAAATGAAAACTTGATTAGTGTTTGTCTCTAGCCAATTATTTGTGCAGCATTCAATGTAAAACTTAAAACAATTCATTAAAATATATTTAAATTCTATTTTATTTATGAAGTCGAATGGACAGAAAATTTAATTAGTTGATTGGTAAATTAATTTACCAGAAAGATAATAATAATTACATTACCTGCATAAATATGAATCATGGGACAATAAAATCCGGACTGCAATAAATGCATAAAATCACATTTTGATACTCAGAATTAACTTTTTGTTGGCAAATATAAAATTAGCTGAAAATTGTCTGATAATTGGACAATGGATGGCTAAATATACATCACTTGTTAGTGGTCTCATTTTCATATTAACCTAGGAACAAACATATGGTAGCAAATTAAAAGCATTAGATGTTATGAACTTTGACAGAAATTTATGTTGCTAATGGTTACTGGAAGGGTAACAGAATGGATGCCTGTTTGGTAGAAATCATCAAAGGCCATTCTTTAAAAATGGTTGGTTTGAGGTTAGGTAACTGACTGCTTAAAAATTCCTTGAGCATTACTTTTTTTATTGATTTATAACAAATTGGTTTTTGTTCTTCGTTCCTGCTTTTTCGTTTTATGTTACCAAAAAATACCAACCTACCAACCGACTGTTAAAGGTTTGGTTCGTGTTACTGCGAAAGATTTTTTTTGTTTTTGTAAGGATTGTCTTCCGATCATGAGATAACAGGGTAGATAAAAATCTAAAATATATTTTCAGAATTCAATTTTTCTGCTCCGTCATTTTTCTATAATTTTATGTGAAAAAAAGTATTTATAGTCAGAGCTAAAATAAGACATATGAATCAACAATGTAATTATTTCGTTATTGAATTATTGCTGGTAGGTAACAATAAATACAATTTTCAGACGTGTTGGTATAAAAGACCTTTGTGTAGCACAGGGCTTTGTTGGTATCTATTTATTTTCTAACCATGAGTTAATCAATCATATATGGATAATATCATGGTAAGTTGACTAACTCATGACTAAAGTTGCGGCTGTGGTCCCGTGGTTAGTATGCTGGACTTGTAACCCAGAGATCCTGGTTCACATCCTGGTCAAGACAGGTCATGCCCTTCTATGAAAATTTGACAACAATGTCGATTTTCCTCCACATGTGGAGAAGTTGTTGGCTCTTAGTGGAAGGGTAAGTTAGGACTGGTTAGCAAACAGTCCAGGAAAACTGGTTTGGTGAACCGTTTGCCGTATAACTGGAAAATTGTTGAAAAACGGCATTAAATCCTCGTGACAATAAGTCACATAAAAACAAAATAAAAACAAAACTCATGACTAGATACACTGAATGATTCAAACATATAAGTAATACATTAACTTATAGATGAAACAACACTGTGAACAAATCAGTATCAGTGCTTTACACTGGGCTTAATAAAGAACCAGGAGGTCTTTATAAAAAAAGTAGGGATATAATTATTATGTATGCCTGGTTCGCTTCTATCTTCTCCCCTTTCACTGGGGTGGCTCTGAAATGACCATAGCTATCAAATGGGTTGTCTAACAAGAGATAAAATATATTCAAATGAACGTCTTCAATTGGCTTTCATTTAGAATAGGCAAAGAAAGACAACTCTTGCAGGTCTAACAATCAATCTGGAGAAAGAGTTGTCTAACATCAAACTACATTTTGTTTTTCGTTTCTCTTCATCAATTATCACACTATATTAACACACACTTCGTGCTTTGTCAAGCAATTTTTATCTTGAAGAACACAGGGTCCCTTTACTGTAATGGTTTAACATGGAAAAATGTTTTTGTTCTGTAAAAGCAGTAATGAATTTTAACGCTATTGTAAAAAAAGTAACAAAGTTTGTCAATACAGGCCAAAGAAATACCAGCATCTTGCAATACCATGCTGATAAAATTGTATCAATGAATTTTCCTGAAACAGATACAAACTGTACATGTATTTACCAGATAGATTGCTTGACATAAATTGTTCAGCATGAAAATCTCATCTCTAAGTTTACATTAAAGAGATTCCGTGTTGATTTAAGATTGAAAAACGGAAAATTCAAAACTAAATTAATGTTGAATTCTATTAATGTTCCTTTTACTTACAGATCTTGAGTAAATCTACTTTGTGACAATATTTTTTGTATGTAGATGAATTAAAATGAAGTACAGAATAAAAATAGTAAACTGCCTGTTAACTCATAAATGTGCATTTTGGTACTGATATATTTTAGTGCGGATATTTGACTACTGATATTTTAAGTACTGGTATTTAAATACTGATATTTTAAGTACTGATATCTGAATACTGATATTTTGAGAACTGGTATTTGACTACTGATATTTGTATCCTGGTATTTGAACAATGATATTTTGAGTACTGGTATTTGTACGCTGATATTTTAAGTACTGCTATTTGATTACTGATATTTTGAGTACTGATATTTGAATACTGATAGTTTGAGTACTGGTATTTGAATACTGATATTTGTATGCTTGTATTTGAACACTGACATTTGTATCCTGGTATTTGAACACTGATATTTGTATCCTGGTATTTGAACACTAATATTTTGAATACTGGTATTTGAATACTGATATTTTGAGTACTGGTATTTGAATACTGATATTTTGAGTACTGGTATTTCATAATAATATTTTGAGAACTGGTATTTGAATACTAATATTTTGAGTATTGGTATTTGAATACTGATATTTTGAGTACTGGTATTTGAATACTGATATTTGCATACTGGTATTTGAATACCGATATTTGTATATGGGTATTTAAATACTGATATTTTGAGTACTGGAATTTGAATATTGATATTTTGACTACTGGTATTTGAATACCAATATTTGTATATTCAATATATATATTGAATTCTGATATCTGAGTACTGGTATTTGAGTACTGATCCCTGAGTACTGGTATTTGAATACTGATTCCTGAGTACTGGTATTTGAATACTGATACCTGAGTACTGGTATTTGAATACTGATACCTGAGTACTGGTATTTGAATACTGATACCTGAGTACTGGTATTTGAATACTGATTCCTGAGTACTGGTATTTGAATACTGATACCTGAGTACTGGTATTTGAGTACTGATACCTGAGTACTGGTATTTGAATACTGATTCCTGAGTACTGGTATTTGAATACTGATACCTGAGTACTGGTATTTGAATACTGATTCCTGAGTAATGGTATTTGAATACTGATTCCTGAGTATTGGTATTTGAATACTGATACCTGAGTACTGGTATTTGAATACTGATTCCTGAGTACTAGTATTTTAGTACTGATATTTGAATTCTGATACCTGAGTACTGGTATTTTAGTACTGATACCTGAGTACTGGTATTTGAATACTGATACATGAATTCTGATACTTGAGTACTGGTTTTTGAATACTGATACATGAATTCTGATACTTGAGTACTGGTATTTGGATGCGGATATTTGAATACTAATATTTGTGTACAGATATTTGTATACTGGTATTTGTATCCAGATATTTGTATACTGGTATTTGTGTACTGATATTTGTATACTGGTATTTGTATACTGGTATTTGAATACTGATATTTGGGTACTGATATTTGTATACTGGTATTTGAATGCTGATACCTGAATACTGGTATTTGAATACCTATACCAGAGTACTGATATTGGAGTACTGGTATTTGAATAATGATACCCGAATACTGATATTGGAGTACTGGTATTTGAATACTGATATTTGGGTACTGATATTTGTATACTGGTATTTGAATGCTGATACCTGAATACTGGTATTTGAATACCTATACCAGAGTACTGATATTGGAGTACTGGTATTTGAATAATGATACCCGAATACTGATATTGGAGTACTGGTATTTGTATACTGATACCTGAGTACTGATATTGGAGTACTGGTATTTGAATACTGATACCTGAATACTAGTATTCAAATACTGATATTTGAATACTGATATTTGAGTACTGATACTTGAGTACTGGTATATGAGTGTTGCTATTTGAATACTGGTATTTGAGTAATGGTATTTGAAAACTGATATTTAAATACAGATACCTGAATACTGGTACTTAAATTCTGATATTTGAATAATGGTATTTTAAGTACTGATATTTGAGTAATGATATTTAAATATTGAAATTTGAGTAATGGTATTCAAATACTGATGTTTGAATAATGGTATTTGATACTGATATTAAAGTAATGGTATTTGAATATTAATAATTGGGTACTGGTATCTGAGTCCTAGTATTTGAATACTGGTATTTGAGAATTGGATTTGAGTACTGATAAGTACTGGTAGTTGAGTACTGGTAGTTGAATAATGGTATTTGAATACTGGTATTTGAGAATTGGATTTGAGTACTGATAAGTACTGGTAGTTGAGTACTAGTATCTAAGTGTCTATTTTTGAGATCTTACCTGTATATTTATGTATTGGTATTTGGATACGAGTATTTGAATACTGATATTTAAGTGCTTATAGTTGAATATTGATATTTGAGAATTAATATTTGAGTACAAGTTTTAACTTTGAGTACTGATATTTGAGCATTAATATTGGAGTGTTGGTAATTAAGTACTCATATTTTATCTAAAAGGCTTGTTTAGCAGAGTATTTAGTAATTATTTGTTGTAAGGCAAGTACATTTTCTTGACAAAAAAAGGCTTTGAATCAAACTGAATCCAATGACTTCCTGTAAATGTGAGGCTCCATAGTAGGACTATTTTGAACTTTTATCATGTATAGCTAACTTGTTGTCTGTAATGTCATTCTTCAACATTGCATGTCCATTTTAACTAATGGTGTACTTTGCACAATTTTAAATCCTAAAAAAAAACACATAGATAAATCAGTTTTAAAGAAATTTTTATTTTCATACATGCACATTAAAAGCACAAATTCTTCTATTTTTTCAACATTCATAGAATCAATATTGATAAGATAACAATAAATTTTATGCAATAAGTTTACACAATGTTGCAGACGTGAATTCAAATATTCAATCAATGCATGAAACTCTACATCTTAACTGTAGGTGTCAGGTTTGCAGAGAGGGAGGGAGACAAGTTTCTAGCTGGAGAAAACTAACACTAAATCCATTGATATCGCAATCAGGCACGGCAAAATGATTTTGCCCTAATTGCAAGGTCAAGGTCATAAGCTGTGCACGATACAAGTAGGTGATGAAGCTGGTGCATGTGAGTCTTATTTCGTGAAGTGATAAGAAATTCATGAACTCAATGAGTCAGGGTTATTAGAAATTGGTCAACAACATGTAACAAGATATCACATCATTTAAGGCAGTTTTTCATATTATTCAAATTGCACCAACTGTCAGGGTGTTTTGTCAACTTTCCAGCTTTAACAGTGGAGGAAGACCCCAGACTCGTATCAGGGTAAAATCACCGACCTTCTGTAAGCTAGCTGGACAGTTTCTTCACATATGAAATGTGGTTCAAGGCGGGATTCAAACTCACAGCAGTAAGGGGCTGGCAATTATAAGTGTATCACTGACCATAATCACCCCATCATGGAGGCCCCTAACTTGTAGAGTAAACATGAAAACACAGTCAGAGTAATTTATTATTAAAAACACAGAAAATAAATCATAAATTTAAATGATCAATTTTCTATCAATATATTTAAAATTTATTTACAAAATGCATTAAACACCATGACATAGAAAAATAATTTGTGAGTTTCATTGAAATCAACATGTTACAGTAATTTTTCAACACCAAATACAACATATCAAACTAAAGGTTCACATTTTATATGACAAGCTGTAAAGTCAAAGTTAAAAGACGACAAGGAACAGAATATATAATCAACATTGAGCACGTAAAACTCTCATCTCAGACATCTTGGCTAAGAAATAGGTGTGTTCAAAGTCAATTTTCAGAGAATGACTGAGAGTTGAGGGAAAATATAGAATTTGAGTGTCAAGTTTTGACATTCAAAAATACCTGACATTTGAGAGTAGTTTCGGGATTTGAGAAAATTCCCTAGAATTGAGAGAAAATTGTGGAGTTTGAGTGTTAAGTTTTGACATTCAGATACCTGTAATTTGAGAGAAGTTTTGAGATTTGAGAGAATCCCTTGATTTGAGAGAAAACTGTAGAATTTGAGTGTTAAGTTTTGAAATTCAATTACCTGAAATTTGAGAGGTTTTGAAATTTGGGAGAATCCCTTGATTTGAGTATCAAGTGTTGCACTCTGATACAACAGTTGCTTTCTTAATTACTGAAGATTCATTAAATTCCCCAATTGAATAGATCAAACAGAATATTAAGCATTTATTAAATAAAAACCCACTTCTAAATCTTATATCTTTACACTCAGACTAAAAGCACTGAATTCCGAGATCTGAGATTTGTATGCAAAGTTATATTTTCAGTTCCTGTGTCGACCTTTAGTCAACAAATAACCATCATAGCAATAATCCTACGATTGTTAAATTATATTCAGAAATCAAAATATACACAAAATTATGCTGAAAAAAAAACACAAAAACATACATATTCATTAAAAAAACCATACATATTCATCAACAGACCACACTTTGCGATCTTTAAGACACGTTAATGATTCTGTAAAAAATCATGAATAATCAGAGATTTAAATAGAAACAGGTGATATAAATGAATTAAGACATAACAGATTTTATATACAAAAAGATGGATGTACCAAGTTACATAATGTGTGATAGAAATGTTCTCCAAGCCCATTTTACACCATAATAATGACAACATAAAACATCAGACATAAAATAACAGCAACAAAAACTAGAACTATCATTGAATTGTGATTAAATACCCCTGCAAAGTGTGGACAGACTACCAACCAATCAACCGACTGACCGACCAACTGATCGACCGACTGACTGACCAACTGACCAACCAACCAGGGTGATTCCAGTATACCCCCGAAAACTTTGTTTGTTGGGTATAGTTACAAACCCATGAAAATGCATTAATGAATAAAAACAAAGAAAAAGAAAATAAACTTAGTACAAAAAAAACTACAGTAACACAAATCTATCAAACAGTCTGTAATTATAACACATGGAGTGTCTTCCTTGTAAGTACCACTCATTATAAAGATCAACTTATCATGAAGTACATCTCATTATAAATACCACTCATTATAAAGATAATCCTATCATAAAGGCTATCTCATTATAAACACCACTTATTATAAAGATCATCTTATCATAAAAGTCCGTCTCATTATAAATACCACTTATTATAAAGATCATCTTATCATAAAGGCTATCTCATTATAAACACCACTTATTATTAAGATCAACTTATAAGGTCCATCGCATTATAAATACCACTTATCATAAAGATCAACTTATAAGGTCCATCGCATTATAAATACCACTTATTATAAAGATCAACTTATAAGGCCATCTCATTATAAATACCACTTATTATAAAGATCAACTTATAAGGGTCCATCTCATTATAAATACCACTTATTATAGACCACTTACTGTGAAGACCACTCATTATAAATACTTATTGTAAAGACCATTTATTCTTCTGTATTTCAATTTGATAATAAGACCACTTCAAATTTACAAGAATTATTAATATTTTTGTCAGTCTTAAGTTTGAGGCTTTGCTTTACATTGTACATGAGCCACAACTTGCACTGACGTCTTAATTATGTTTTGGTGGTATTAAAACGAGTGTTATGAGAAAGAAGAAAATTCTATTTCCTGATATGAACAACTGTGTTCGGGTATTTGTAAAAAGGTTTGTAATGATTGTATTTCATATAACTAGATTACAAGATGTAAGCAGAGTCATTAAGATATTCTTTTGTTGTGTTTCCATACCTTGACATATAAATGAGTCGTACATGTTTTTGTTTTTAAATATCTGCATTATTCAAGAACACAGTTGTACAACTATTTCATGTCAATGTCTGTAAAACTGTTTCATGTCAATGTCTGTAACACTGTTTCATGTCAATGTCTGTATAACTGTTTCATGTCAATGTCCGTAAAACTGTTTCATGTCAATGTCTGTAACACTGTTTCATGTCAATGTCTGTAACACTGTTTCATGTCAATGTCTGTAAAACTGTTTCAAGTCAATGTCTGTAAAACTGTTTCATGTCAATGTCCGTAAAACTGTTTCATGTCAATGTATAGACTATAGTATATAAATCTGTGATATAACAAATTGATGATTTACACACAATTTTCTACCATATTTTCTTCAATTTGCACCAACACTACCAGGCTGAATGTTGGTGATCATTTACAACCCTGCACAAACACCAATGTCATTAAGACCCCCACATGACATTACGCGACTCAATACTAAACGGTAAAATGGCAATCATAAAATTAATATTGTTTATTCAAAATAGTGTACATAAAACAACATATAATGTGGACAAAGTTGAATTAAAATGCTGTCATAATATGATAAAAATGAGAAGAAATGCATTGCAATAACCCCATAATCATATTTATAACACATCCAGAATTTCTAGCCCATCATTTCAACATCATGGAGTCTTGTCCATGTACAGTTGAATGTCTTGGAAACCGATGTACGATGTCATGTATTGTAAGTAATACAAGACGAAAATCATCAATCAACCAATACTAAGGAAATCAATTCAATAAAAACTCTTTATTTACAAGTTTACAGTTAATATCACCAAATATTGTTTGGTAAATCAGAGTGGGTAAATCTACTTGGCATATTGATTCAATCTGCATTTTTTTCAGTACATAACAAAACTATCATTAAGCAAAATTTATATCATGGCATCAGATATTAAAACAATATGCAAGGATTCAGATTATCAAAATATCGTAAACAAAAAAATTGTCCCGTGGTTACATAGAGCTAGAAGCAAATACAGTCAAACCTGTGTTTGCGGTCACCTCTGAATAAAAGACACCCTGTGAATAAAGATCATTCTTTGATAAGCCATCAATGATTATTTAGAACTGAAAAAAGGCCACCTGTCAATAAAAAACACATTTTGTCTTTCCCAAGAGTGACCTTTGTTCACAGGTTTGACTGTAAGAACTTTGTATCTCTCATATTTCCAGCAGATAGCTATCACATCCAAACAATTTACAGAGAAAAAATAGCATCAAGTGTGATGATCTTAAATAGTTTGGGTTATATGGATGCGGCACTTGATCACTAGTACCGTCTATTAATACAAAACACGTATTTTACGGTCACCATAAATAAACACTACAGTTAAATTTTGAATCTATAAAATGATACACCAGTACCCACACAGCGATGATCTTGTCAATATCTCTAAGCATCTTCGAAAAATTTTGCAAATTTCACCGTTTACACAGTTCAATATGAAATATCCATTTCAAGAATGTTAACTTCAAGTCATATGTTTCCATGAACACATGAAAATTCCGGATCCATACACACATCAGCGAGAAATCACTGCTCACATACGATTCTAAGTATCCTCATTGTAGAATATTACGTCAAACTATTTCTACTAAGTATGGATGGTGGTGACTTATTACATGAATCTGATATACCAGAATCAAATCTGGGGTCTTTCGATGAATTCTTCTTATCGTCAACTGTAACATAAATAATAATAGTACTTGTACATGGATGTTTTAAGTAATAATTTTTAATTCTTCGTCAATCATTTTAGAAATGGCAGGTGAAATACATGACAGGAATATGAGCTGTGGATAAAGTTTAACTCAGAATTGCTTGTGTGAGTTTGTTCACTATCCCACTGATTAGCTCCACACTTTTTACAAAAAATAGGAGCATGGGATCAACAAAATGAATAAATAAATAAAAATATAAATAAATAAATAAATAAAAAAATCAATCAATCAATCAATCAAAATTTAAATAAATAAAAATATAGATAGATAGATAAATAAAAAATAAAAAAATAAATAAATAAATAAATAAGTCAATAAATAAGTAAATGAATACTTAGTTTATCTAACCAGTTTTCCTGGATTGTATACCAGTACGAACCTTGTTCCTAAGTAAAAGCCAACTTAGCGTCAACAAAATTAAAAATAAGAAACTATTCATTTTCATTTTGGAAAAGGTTACTGAAATATTTGCATAAAGAGTAGCATTGAAATACAAAGAGGACACACATTATTTTACCACTTTTACGCACATTTAATACCATCATTTCGTACACATGCATCAGTTTTTTTTACTACAATCAGTATACAAAATAAATCTACCAGTGAGAGTGTATGTAAACTTAACTATCAGTCTAATATTATCCTAACAGAGTCCTATACTTACAATGCTCAGTAGACTGATCCATGCATGGTTTTAATAAATTCACACAGTCGACTCTTTTTAGATCTGATAACGCTTGTACCAGTCTAGCAACTGTACCACCATTTTCCTATACATACAAAAACAATATTATTACATAAAGATTAAAGAACAATATACAGTAAGCAATTTACAGACTTGTACAGAAAACAAGTTAATAAATCATTAGTGAATTCTATAAATCAATCTCAAAACAACTGTGATTAGAACACAAATGCTTGGATGAAAGATGAAAATTTAAAAACAAAAGGAATTCTTAACCCCGGTGCCACGGAAACAATAAAAACCAGGAGGTTCCAGACCCGGGAAAACCGAAAGTTTTCGGAAAATTCCGAAAAACGTCCAACCAAGCAGATGCCAAGATAAAGAATTATAAATTGATTTTAACTGACAAAATGATTTTTACCTCATATAGTGTTAGAAAAAATCTTGTTGGGCTAGCATCCCCAATCTGTCCATCCATACTTAAATGTTTGAGACCCAGTTTATCAGCTAAGGCGTAGCAATCCGAGTCAGTCTGGGGTTTGTCAAGTAAATCTGACAGCATTACCCTCAATGGATACTCAACTTTGTACATATCACTACCTAGAAAAGATAAATAAACATACAAATATATAAACATACGTATATAATAATATATACATGGGTGAAGGTTAGAAATTTTCAAAAAAAAACCCAGAAAACCTCAGTGTCATGGAAACAATAAAAACCAGTAGGGTCCAAACCTAGAAAAAACTCGAGATTCCAGAAAACTTTTAAACATTTTTATATTTTCATACATTTCATTTACTAACATTTTCTTATAAAATGTTTAGATAGATAAAAGCAGGCATAAGACCATATGAATGTAGTCATAGGCAGACTGAATTTTATTAGTGCCTGAACACTGTTAAGGGAAATGTAAAACTTACTGTTAGCCATACTGCCTTGTCCACTATCTCGTGACAAGAATCTTAGTGAGGCTAATTTATCTGTCGTCTGGTGTAGTGTCTCCTGGAAGGCATCAGAAACACTAGAGTAAGGTTCTCCATTCAGAACTCTGAGAATCTGAAAATATAAACATACACAAACTATTAGAGTATTTATCAAAACAAGATGACAATTAATCACAATATCATAAACAAATGAATACAGAAAACATGGCAGAAATCCAAAAACACGACTTGGTATGGGGAATATTTTAAGAATACAAAATGATGATAATAAAACAGAAGAAATTTAATTTTCACCTAAGCTTTCCGCTGCACAAAAATATTGATACTTTTCCAACAGGGATTTTTAAATTTTACACCATAAGGGTTTTTTTGTAAACTAAGCAGATGACAACATAATCATGCACACTTCTCTATGAACTGTCATAAGGGGAATGCTTTTCAAACGAAAAAAATCAGGGGAAAACAAAAGGCAGTCAAAAAAATATCCTCAGTCTGTCAAGAGAGAAACTAGACCTGTCACTGAATAGTAATTACATACCCCCACAAAATGGGGACAGACAGTGTGGCCAACCGACCGACCGACCAGCGTGATTCCAGTATACCCCCCGAAAACTTTGTTTGTCGGGGTATTACCAGAAAAAGTACAATATATACAATATACCTGATAAATAAAAGAATGAAAGCAAAAGAAACCTAACTGGAACTTACCTTAGCATTGGAGTCCGCGAAATCAGCTGGAGTTAGTCCTCTTCCAGGTCGGTGTTTATCATTGTCCACATTAGATTTATCTGCTTTTTCAATTTTTGGTTCTTTCTCAGTATCTGCATCTTTAACATCAACATCTTCAGTGCTTATAGTTCTTGGTTCATCATCCGAGTTCTCTTCACTATTTTCCTCACTATCCACTTCATCTGAATCTTCTTCACTTACAACATCATCATTTTCGACATCAGGATCAGCACCACCAGCCATCAGTAAGGCCACCATACCGACATTACCACGACCACAAGCAATATGGAGAGCTGTATTACCATCAAATCTTTTCTCATTGACATTGGCTCCAGCCTGAAAAAAAAAAACAAATACACAATCATTTTAATTCTTAAGTATTCTTTAATTTCGAACATTCACTTAAGTTATGGTCTTTGTCCAAATAATTGATGCAATCTGAACAAAGTCTGTAACAATACATTCACATCCAATTATATTACAAACCCCAGGTCTACAATGTGTTGCATCCATTGGATCTTACATAGCAGCTAAAATACATCAATGTAAAGTAATTCAAAAATGGTGTCATCTTGTAATAAATGGAGTGCTGCTATCTGTACCATGTTGTTAGCACAAATACACATATTACACCAAACCTGACATAATGCCAATTAATCAAAGTACAGTGCAACCTCTCTAAAGCGATACCCTTTAGGAGATGCAAAATTATGTTGTTGTTGAAAGGTTGTCACTCTAAAAGGGTTTTTAAATCAATAGATAATTAATAGATGGGAAAAAATCGTGTTGTTGTTGAAGGGAGGTTGTTGCTCAAAAGAGGACCGATTTGGAGAGGTTGCACTGTACTACAGGATTGTACGAATTAAGACTTCTATATAAGGATACACAGTATAATTTATGATGTTATTACCTGAAGTATGAGATAAGCAGCCAGAGATAGATCATCCACTTCTACAGCATGATGTAATGGTGTACGACCACTTTTACCGTCAGATAAGTTCACGTTAGCTTTACCATATACCAATAATTTCATGGCTGCTAGATTCTCCAACTGTGCAGCAAGGTGAGCCGGTGTGAAACCTGAATGGAAACAAGAGATGTATATGACTCTATGTGCCTGCTGATACGTTATAAATCTATTTGTACAGCATAAAAAATCTATCTGTACAGCACAAAAAATGTTTGATTCTTTTACACATCACATAGTACAATGTACACAAAACGTCTTTGTTGTGATAAACTGTTAGTCACAAAACTTTGTGAACAGGTACGCTTTTGAATTTTTTAAACATGTTTTGATACAGTACCATCATGAAAATGAAGGGTGCTTTCTTGTTTCCAGCAACATTATATAATTCACTGACTGCTGCCATGGTCCAGTGGTTAGTGCGCTGGACTTGTTACCCGGAAATCCGGGTTCGAATCCCTGTCACAGCAGGTCATACCCTTCTATGAAAATTTGGCAAAAATTTCGATTTTCCTCCTTATGTGGAGAAATTGGCTCCTTGTGGAAGGATAAGTTAGTACTTTTAGTATACAGTCCAGGAAAACTGGTTAGGGGAACCAGTCGCCGTATATAACTAAAAATTGTTGAAAAACGGCATTAAACCCAAGTGACAATAAGTCACATAAAAACAAAACAATATAATTCCCTAACCATACCAACCTTATACATGCTTTGTTTCATTTGCCAAATACTCAGCAATATTAGCCTTCATTTTAACATGACCAAAATGACATAAAAATAACAAAAAATGAATTTAAATCTCTGTATTGAAAAAAGGGTGAAATCTAACAAATAAAAAATATTCAAGGTAGGAAGACTTCCTTTAAAATATGCAAGTTGACAACTTCAACAATTGAAAACACAATATTAAATATCAAACTGGTCCTTCCTTAGTACTCACCTTCGTAACATCGAACATTAAGCTCAGGGAATGGTTCTTTAGCTGAGACATCGGGCCTCAGATATTTCAACAAGTTCTGTAAACAACTTGTGTAACCATATAAGACAGCAAGATGCGCCGGTGTATAGCCGTTCCGATCAACTAGCGTCGTATCACCTCCGGCACGTATCAAAAGATCTACAGCATCGGGCTGATTCGTAATCACTGCTAGATGTAGTGGAGTCTGTGAATGAAAACATTTAGTATAACTTTACAAAATGACCACCTCAATATTAAGATCACCTCAATAATTTAACAACTTATTTACAGACCAGTATTCGATATTTCAACTTTATGATAAAACCATCTCTAAATAAAAACCACCTCACATAATAACTACATATTCTCAGACTATTTTCAATTTTCCACAGTACATTCCCTTGCCAAAAAAGCTTCACAAAAGCTACGTTAAAGCCATGTTAAAGCAATGTTTAACGTACGCAAAAGCTACGTTAAAGCCTTGATAAAACTAGTGGTATTGGCACCTTCGCAAAAGCTGTGTTTTTTAAACCAAAAGGTGTAGACTTCCTCAAGCCAAACATTCACTTTTTTGTTAAAGACGCAGCTTTCGCAAACCTTTTAAAGAAAAACACACCTTGTAATGCAGAAGCTTCGCAAAAGCTGTGTTTAAGCTTTGTAAAAGCTGCGCTTTCAGGAAAGCTTTGCTATTTTTTTGGCAAGGCTTGTATATCAACTTGACAATAAATCTCAAATTTAAGACAATTTTTTGGTACAAATGGTGGTCTCCATATTGACATTAGACTGTATCATATAAATAGACCGAAAAAATGTAAACATCCATACAGATTTTAATTAGATAGGATTTCATTCTACAGAAAACATTTCATATATTTCTAACTTCACTCCAACTCACAGCCCAGGGCTAGTAAATTTCTATTCAGGCTGGTAAACTGTCTCAATATTGTGTATTTGGGCAAGTGGTAACTTGTTTAATAGCTCACTTATAGTTAAGGCTAGTACTTTAAAAAAATTGTTTGAACACTGCAATACCACAAATTTATTGTTCAACATTAAATTCTCAAACGGAACAATGACATAGCAAATATGATCCATTAATTTCCTTGAAGGGTTCAGAAAAAGTTCAAAATATGATGCTAAACCTAAATGTTGTTTCCTTATTGGAAAATTCATAGAAATGCTAAAGACAAATGTTTGTTCTCTTCAATGGATACAAAGTATACATTTCAAGGAAGTTTAACAATGAAAATATAAAATTAAGGGAAACAGAAAATAGAAAATAATGGGAAAATCTGAAATCGTAATAACAGTTGTTTGGGAAAGGGTATATTTTTCGAAAAATAGAAACCTTCTATCATATACCATAAATTTCATTTTTGGAAAACTTGAAAGAAATCATAAAAAAATAGAAGTAATTTCAAATGTAAGTACAGTTGAATCTGTGAACAAAGGCCACCCTTAAATACAAAAATGTGGCCTTTTTAGACAGATGACCTTTATTCAGAGGTCAGTTTGTTCTAAATAATCAGTGACAGTTTTTTAAAATAGCCTTTATTCACAGGGTGGCCTTTATTCAGAGGTGGCTGCAAACACAGGTTTGACTGTATATCATAAATAAAAAAGCACAATAACTCACCTGATGGTGAAAATTGTAGGCATTTATTCTACTATAGGCATCAGGCAATGTCACCATAACATCCAAGATATTTTGAAACACCACGTATCTCTGGTTAATCAATGCTGTATGCAAAGGTCTGGTAAAAAAGAAAACAAAATATAATCAGAGCCTACAAAATAACACCAATAAATCAGGCAGCTTCCATTATCATTTTTTTAAAATCTTTGTACAAAAAAAGTCAGGGTTCGTTATGACTGGCAATCGATACAGTCGTAATCATTCTTATCTGAGCGGCTATCGATAGAGTCATAATTATTTGTATCTGAGCGGTAATAGGTAAATGAATAAATCAATAGCAAAAATTAATTCGTCTATCAAGTAAAACTAAGATCAAACTTGGAACATAACTGTTTTAAACTGTTAACAAAGTTTTTAAAATACAGGGTTTTATTCTTCTATAGCAGGGGGCTGTTTATAGGTGCCTTCCCCTCAGAAAAAGTCATGCAGTTTTCCCCTAAAATTCAGTTTACATCAAGTTTCTTCTTTCCCTTTTTGCAAAAATACTGTGTTATATTTCCCCAAATTTAAGAAAAAGGCCCCTTCCCCTACTAATTTGTATTTCATAATTGGAACAGCCAGTAACGTATCAGTCATTTAATGAACCCTTTGCCTCATAATATCACATTCCTCCCCACATCTGAAGCAGATGACTTTTGAAAACATTGTGGCAAAAAGAAGCCATTGCTTGCAACGAGTAATGGCTTCTTTTGCCACAATGTTTTCCACTCTGTCAGAGAGAAATAACCCAAGTTTCTTTAATAAATTGATCTTTTGTATTTTAGTTTTGAATTTGGAAGAGTCCAAAATATGCTTATGAGGCAAAGGGATAATTAACAACTATATAACTTACAGATCACCATCTGGATCATGCACTGCCATAAGAAATCTTTGTACCATCAGTAGAGATCTGATATCACCGGACGCAGCATAAAACTGTAAGGCTTGTGATGTTTTCATTGCTAGTCTCATCATAGGATCCATGTCAGTTTGAACTGAAAATAAAAGTCATTTCAATTGTAAGCATATCATTAAAATTCAATAAAAGCAATTTATGCAATCTGACTGGTGCTCAATGAATAGAGACAATAGAGACAATCTTTCTCTTTGGACTGGTAGTTTTATTCACCAATTAAATTTTAAGGTTACTACTTGAACCTCCGAATAAAGACCATTTCATAAGATGATATATCTCAAATGACGGCCAACTTAAGCTTATCAAAATGTGGCCTTTATAGACAGGAATTACGGTATATACCGGTATATACATATTGTAGACAACATAATGACACAGCTGTTAATTGTTTAACATAATTAGAAGATTTTATGAAAAACTCTACAGCACATATCATTTTATATCAAAACCCTGAAAGTATTCCAATTATTTAACAAACCAATGTTGAGAAAATTGTTAAGACAATAAAATGTGTCAAACGGCGTTAGTATTAAGATTCAACACGATTATCCTGATAAATAATAGTTAAAGTAAAAAGAATAATTTAAGAATAAAATGTCCCCTTCCAGTAGTGTTGAAATTTGAATATCAACTAAATACCGTTATATTCAGAGTATATTATGTTTGTTCACACTCACATTATATGTAGCAGTAAATACCATTTAGTGTTACCTTATATAACAGTCCACAGAAGATTAAAGCATTATCAACCAATGAATGCCTGGCTTACATACGTACACTGTGAAATACGGGATTTTTACTGACACTTCCTGGTAAACAAATTTTTAAAAGTGCCGTCAAACCCTAGAATTTCAAGCCTGATTTCCCAACAATGTTTACATTAAAAGATTATAGAGATTAAAACAAACGACCAAGTTTTACATATTCTTGCAACATCCTTTTTCCTATCCCCTTTTCTCCCCACGCAATTTAGAATACACCATTAAATGACCATTAAAAATCAATCAAAAATAAAGTAAGACTTCCTGAATTACCTTACAACATTCAAACCTATTCAACCTTTGTTTTTCAAACAGCCAATGAAATTTGACCTGATAAAAAATTATTGACCCTTTTTTCAAATCAGGATATATAAGAAAAAAAATACATTTGAATATCATTCACAGGATATCATATTCACCCTAGCTTGTTTTACATAAATTCTAGATAATTTTTGTTAAAAGTTTACGTTAGACTGCTGGAGGATTCAATTAAATCTGGTTCAGCTTTCCTCGTAGAACTATAAACATGATATCTGAGCAGTCACACGTTCTCAACAAACCTTAAAATCGTGTTAAAATCGTTTTTCTTGAGACAGGAAAAAAAGATTGATTTACACGATGTGAGATTATAGCTCGCACAGTACACCACATTTACGCACATAACAAACTTTGTAAAAATGCAATAAGGAACCAATTCATCCTTAAATTATTAAATATAAGCATTTCAGCATATAAGATATCAGGAGCAAAGAATTTTACTAACAATAAAATCCCCAGAAAGTGTTTATTTTCAAGGTACTGATATTAATATCACCAGAGAGATTACCCATTTTTAAAATAAGATAAAATATTTTAAACTATGAAATATGTCACTGAGAACATAAAAATTTCACCCACTATCCCACCTGAAGATCCTTTAACTATTTTTCGGCCATTTAACACAGAGACCCAGTGTCCAAACAAACATTAAGAAAAAAACGCTTATATTTACAAAATAATTGAATTAAATACAACATACAATATATACCTTAGCTTGAGATGTGATAATGACCAATGGTGGAGATGTGATAATGACCAATGGTGGAGATGTGATAATGACCAATGGTGGAGATGTGATAATGACCAATGGTGGAGATGTGATAATGACCAATGGTGGAGATGTGATAATGACCAATGGTGGAGATGTGATAATGACCAATGGTGGAGATGTGATAATGACCAATGGTGGAGATGTGATAATGACCAATGGTGGAGATGTGATAATGACCAATGGTGGAGATGTGATAATGACCAATGGTGGAGATGTGATAATGACCAATGGTGGAGATGTGATTATGACCAATGGTGGAGATGTGATAATAACCAATGGTGGAGATGTGATAATGACCTATGGTGGAGATGTGATAATATGACCAATGGTGGAGATGTGATGATAATGACCAATGGTGGAGATGTGATAATGACCATTGGTGGAGATGTGATAATGACCAATGGTGGAGATGTGATAATGACCAAAGCAGGGTTTGAACTGACTATCACAAAGTTCACAGTACAAATTGTTCTCATTCATACTCAGCTCAATCACTCAGTAAGGGGAGACTGCTAGGTGCACTAAGACCTCAAGTTTGTGCTTTCAAACCCTAGGTGCTGCGTATGCTCTCTGGGATGATTTGGTTGAAGATACCATATCCAAAGCCAATCATCCTCCATCACTAATTAGAGCCATTCATGTCAAGAAGTTGGCAGTTACTTATGTATAAAGAGGTAAGTACTAATGCAGAATCTACGAAGACTGGTTCAGTGTACCAAATACTAGTATACAACTAAATTATAGTTTACCTAAACACCTAAAAAACAAACAAATTCATTTATTTCGCGTACATCCCCGCACAATTGATATTATGAGTATAAAAGTGATCACAATTCAGAATTTTTTCATAAATCTTAAAGAAATAGAACACTACGTTAAAACTATTTACTTACAAGCTAATTGATGCTGAATACTCATGGTGAAATCATAAAACACTCCTGATTTATATTTTTACAAAAAAACTTTTATTCACTTCATTTAATGACTGAGACAAATTCTAGTATAAGATTCTTTTTATAAGGATAGACTTTATAATTAATATGATCAAATCATTGTAGCAAAAAATACACTTCAAAATCACCCATAATTACATAATATAAAAACTAACCCCAAAAATCCCCTCCTCTCCCAATGACAACGAGATATCTCCAGCTGTTTGTGATAAAACAATGTTATTTCTATATCGTTTCCGCATTTTACGCAATGTATCAATTACAGTTACAATAGTTTCTTTATCCACTTATACAGCGTGAATAAAGAACAAAGAAATAATTGATGACTCTGTAATTCATTTGTTACAACTATAAACCACAAACTAAATAAAATATGTTCACTGTTTGGGCAGGCAATAAAAAAATGGCCAATCCAGCATAAGTAGGCTTTTCGGAAACATGCCTGCAATCAGGCACAATCTATTGTTACTACAGGCATGACGTCTGCTGAGGTAATTAAGATTACGTCAAAGCTCCTATAAGACAAAGAGATCATACTATCCTTTGTTTAAATCTAAATTTGGATTATCCGTAAAGTAATTCGTATGATTCCAACAATGAATCATTTGGTGTTTCCCCATGAGTCCCTAATGGGATAGAAATCCATCATAAGATCCTTTACATTAAAGATATTTTTGAAACACTCTTAATTTAAACTGCATGTGTTTCAATTATTTGTTTTGTTTTAATGTGACTTATTGTCACTGGGGTTTAACGCTGTTTTTCAACAATTTTTCAGTTATATACAGCGACTGGCTCACCTAACCTTCACACTTTTCCTGGACTATATACTAACCAGTATTAACTCACCCTTCCACAAGGAACCGCAACTTCTCCACATATGGAGGAAAATCAACATTTTTGTCAAATTTTCATAGAAGGATATGACCTGCTGCTACCAGGATTTGAACCCAGTTCTCCGGGTTACAAGTCCAGCACACTAACCACTGGACCACGGCCTGCTTCAATTATTAACCCATTTTAGGATGTACTTTTATTTTAAGTATTTTTACATCAATGATGAATCAAGTTTGTGGCACGGTAAGTTATCAGTATTTTCTCTAGTATGTGTGTGTATACATCATGACAGACCCCTGGAAGTACACTCCCTAATACAGTCAAACCTGCGAACAAAGGCCACCCTTGGGAAAGACAACATATGGCATTTATTGACAAGTGGCCATTATTTGGAGGTCTATCTGTTCTAAATGATCAATGATAGTAATTCAAAGAATGGCTTTTATTCACAGGGCAGCCTTCATTCAGAGGTGACTGCAAACACAGGTTAGACTGTATATACAAAATAATTGCTTTTATTCCTCACACATTTGAAACAGAAAAAAATTTTGAGATATAACTGCTTATAACAATATAACGAAGTACCAAATTCTGCCTCCATTATTAAATTTTTAGTCTTACTTAATAAGTAAGTTTCATATCAATCAGTAGCTGTCAATAATTGGGTCACAAATGGACAATGTGTTTCCTTAAATATCACTTATTTACAATAGAGAATTTATGTATAGGTACTGCAATGTAATCAGCTGAACAACTGCCAAGATGGCATTCAATCAAACTAACAGAAATATTAAGATCACTAGAGCAATAATTGACCTCCCACGTCTATCATATAATGACTAAATTGGTATCGATAGAGTCTGTTACACATATTATAGTTTGACAATAACCTTAGCTTATCATTATGACATGAAATAGTTTGCATGACAATGATATAATAGTCTTACGATAAAGTTCTGAGACAAAATGTATGCGACTGTTAATCAGCCCATATGGGTATATTTGCTATCATTAAGCGATACCGCAATTTACCATATGCAAAGATGGTTAACAAAATTTATTCAATTAAAAGACAATTTTTTGGCAGATATTTATCAAGTCATTATGAAAAATGGGAAAACCCAGATTATAGACAAATTTCAAATTACAAATGTTCACAAATACTAAAATTTGCTAATACAGGCTAACTTTTTCTCACACCCACTATGAGAAAGACAAAAATGTGACTCATAACGAATTCTAAATTGGACTACTACGGTATAATCATGCATTAAGATATGTTCAAATAATAACGTGACAATTGAAAAAAAAATTCTATATGTAATGTACTGGATGCAGTTATTAAGGAATACAGAAATACCTCGATATTGAGACAACATTCAGAACCCCCAAAAATTGGTCCTAATAATGCGGTGGTTTCATTATTAAGTTGAATTATAGGGGGTGATATTGAAAGCAGGTCCGAACACAAGTAGTTGTAATAACAAGGTGGTTGTAATATTGAGGTGGTCACTATGTGAGGTTTAACTGTACACAGTATGTTACAGCATGAATACTTTCTTCATAAACTGTATACATGCATCAACCCCATGTGTTTTACATTGAATGTTCCAAAATACTGTATAAATAAATTGAAATGATTTGTAAGCCATGCGAGCATAATGGACACCAACGAACTGTGCAGGTGTCTTTGTTTACCAATATTAAAATCGGGACCAAAGTATGGTACTTATCAAGTCACGTCAAACTGTTTCAAAATTCACATTACTAACAAGAGTTGTAAGGTTAAATATTCTCCAAACAGATCAAACTACAAATATACACAATGACAGGAAACCATGCCTCATTACTCATGACTGAAAATGGGAGGGGAAGGTATATTGGTGCTTCCCCTAAACATTACAAATACATTTGCATCGATAATGCTCAGAGAATATATATCAGTATGAAGATTGCCATGACTACAACAGATCTGTTGCTATAGTGAAAATATCGTAAGATGAAAAAAGAAAAAGAGACAAAATTTCTTGAAAAGCAACCAAAGTTTCACCAAACAGTAACCTCAGTTAACTTTCACCATAAGTCAAAGTCAACATCGTACATAGCAGAGATAAAACAATCCGATGATATACAGCTAATAAAATTGAGAGTGAATTTTCATATTACACTACTCCGATTCTTTTGAGTACAATGTTTATCCAACTTTTTAAGTAACTGACCCAACGACTGTTATCAACACATCCAACAAATCACTGTTAAATTATAAGTAATGAAAAAAGTGTCAACAACATATCACAGGCACTATAGCAACAAAATGATATTATCAATACCCACAAATTAAGAGAAATGTTGTAATACCTGTAGACTGTTTCGTAGAACATAACAGGAAGTACCTCAAGTATGTGGTAGGATCAACCAATCAAAATACAAGGGATCAAAATTCATAATCAGGATATATGATTTCCTTCATACTACAGTGACATATTTAATACAGGAAATGTGATATTCACACAGAATAAGCAGGACACCTAACTACCAGGGCTTACTGTCACGCTCAACAGTCAGGGTTATTTGGTGATTTCTCCAGTTTTAACAGTGGAGGAAACTCCAACCTATGCTAGCTAGACAGCTTTCTCAAAAGTGAAATTTGGCACTCAGGTGGCATTTGAACTCACAGCATTAAGGGGCAGTAGTAATTACTAGACAGGTTTAGGGGCCTCCTTCCTATTTCATGTACATTAGTATTGTATCTAGGCTGAAAAAAGGGCAGGGCACACATGATACTGGGCAGGGCACTAAAGGCCGATGTGGGCAGTGTGCACTTTGATAAAATCTGTAAAGTCTTAATTTGTTTCCTATCATAAATAATGTACATGCAGCTAGGTAAATGGTGTTGTTAAAACTTAAGATGCAGGTTAAGTAATCTAAAAATATGGAAAATTCACTGAATTACTACACAGATTTATTAGTAGAAACTGCATTTGCATATTCAGACTTAGATGGCAGTGATTAGGGCAGCGTGGGATTGTTAAAAAAGGGCAGGGCAGGGCGGCCCGCCCCACTATTCCATGCTAGATACAACACTATATATATATATATATAATTATGAAATAGGAAGGAGGCCCCTAAACTTTTTTGTGTGATTAGATCTGATGAAAACATCATACTTTAACTGATAAATTTGAAAACAAGAATTTCATACAGATGGAGTAAGAGATTTACCCATTTGCCTCATAAGCATATTTTGGACTCATCTAAATTCAATTCAAATATACAAAGCATGAATTTATCTAAAAAAATTGGGTTATTTCTCTCTGAAAGAGTGGAACACATTGGGACAAAAGAAGCCATTACACATTACAAGCAATGGCTTCCTTTTCCGCAATGTTTTCAAAAGTCGTCTGCTTCAGATGCGGGGAAATGCAGTATTATGAGGCAAAGGGACACTCGGGACAGTAATATAATTTGTTACAAAATAGAGATAATGATCTGCAAACATAATAACCAAACATAATTATTCTATTACTACAGTCTTCAACAAGGACAAAAATATCTTTAAACTCACCTCCAGTGTCGGTCTTATTAGCTGGATCAACTTGAACACTCGACTCTTGTGTTTCATTCGTTGTCTTCTTAATGGGTTCCTCAACAGTCGGTGCTGAAGCTGTAGACACGCCAACACTCTCAGAAATTGTTGCTGTAAAAGTATGTGGTTTTCCAACATGTTCTGAAACAGGAACTGCCTTACTTAAAGTTGGTTCCAATTTAGCAGTCTGTTTTAACAGAGAACTTGATCCAGCACTTCTAGGTACGAGATCTGACATATCATAGGCAAGAGATCTTCCACTGTCCACTTCATCGTAACCTTCACACGGATCAGATCTAGGTGGACCACCATCTACCATGTCTAAAACTTCAATTACATCTTGTAAGTCTGCATCGGGGCCCCTAGGAGTCATGAATTGATGTGCACAAGACTGGGTCCCATAATGCTGCTGAAACTGACCCAGTTGATGTTCAACAGCTTTCACTCCAAATACGTAGTCTTTATTGTCCATAAACTGGGGTGTATTACGATTAAATTGATCGAATATGTCTGTGTTAACGGGCTGATTGGACCACATGAAGTCAGTGTCAACATTTTCAGACAACATGCTAGTTGCCTGAACTGGTTGCAAGTCTTGTTCTATTTTTAGCTCATTCAAGGTCATCTGAAGATTTGCTTGCATTTGAGTGTCCGTCATTGGAATAGCTTGATTTTGGGACACAATCTGTTGCACATTTAGACTTTGCGGAGAATTAGGATTCATGTGTTGAGATGAAACAGCTCCAAACTGACCGACAGAGTCGAGCGTCTGACCAACATTTTGTGGAGATCCAATAGTTATCGTTCCATTGTATGGTGAAGCAGCCGACATAGAACTGTTGCTAGGTGACATAACACCGACCATCTGTGGAGAAGGTTCATTGTAGTACTGAGAAGATACAACAGCATTCTGTAATTGGTCAACATTACAAGGAGGACTGATAGTCACCTCTTCATACACAAAGTTGGAAGGATCGGACATGATGTCAACGGATGCTTCCGAATACAAGGGAGCGGCTTGCTGTTGGTGATATGCTGGCTGCGTTCTCTTTGCTTGTAATATTGGTCTCCTGTTATCTGCAACATGCAAACAAACCAAAATTAAACAATCATCAAAACTAGATAAATTCATCATATTAATGATCATTATATGAATAATGGACAAGAGAGAGAGAAAATAAGCTTTGTTCTCTAAGTAGAGTTAATAGCAATAGTAATGTTAGCATATAGACGTTTGGTCCTTTTTTGGTACGACATGACTGAATGTTTTATTATACACCTTAAAATGACAATGGAGCTTTTTTACAGACTTCTTCACTACAAATAGTACACACGACATGCTGGAAATACCCTGTCATTATTAATCCTTTGCCTTTGAAGCAGACGACTTTTGAAAACATTGTGGCAAAAGAAGTCATTGCTTGTAATGAATAATGGCTTCTTTTGCCACAATGTTTTCCACTCTGTCAGAGAAATAACCTAATTTTATTAAATAAATTGATGTTTTGAATATTTGCGTTGAATTTGAAGAGTCAAAAGTATGCTTATAAGGCAAAGGGTTAAATTAATATCACAAAGTAAAGCAGAACACACAGATATGATTAAATCAAACAGACTTACCACCAACACTTCTTGATGGTAATGGTATCTGTCCAAACTGTGCTGTTTTTTGTAAATTATTGAAGTCAGGTATTGCTGAAAATAAACATAAGAGAATGAAAGCACATGGGAAATAAAAGGAACAAATGATTGAAAATGTAAAGATGTTTTTAACGTATCAAGTTTGACATAAAATCGTAAGTAAGACATGTAATTATTAGGGTAAACCTATATGTTATATACTCACTAAGTTGTGTATCACTTAACATACACTCCATACAGTAATATCACAGCAAATAAATGGTTTTGCCTTAAAATCTGGGACGAAATACAAAATATTGCTGATGAAGTATTAACTTGATCTTTTATCATTGTTCTCATTTGATGCAAAATTAGTCATAAGTAACAATATCAGAGAAACAGAAAGTAAATTTTACATTAATCCAGAGTTTAAGGATAGTGGCAATGTTTTACGGGGCATAGTTCAAAGTGAAAGATGTATTATAAGAGGTCTAGGCCTGTTTAAGATGGACTAAGAGCAGATTACTTATAGAAAATGAATCATTTGAAATAAACAGTCATCAGTTTCATTCTTCAGTATTTGTTTCATATACAGTTTCACACACAACAATCAAGTGAATATTGTGGCGATCATCTACCATTGATACATACCTCCACTTCCGTTCTGCAACCCGTTACTACTATCACCGCCACCAGCGTTACTGCCTCCTGTGCCGTTACTGTTTCCGCTCCCACCGAACGAAGAATTAGAATTACTGAAGTTGTTAGGATAGTTTGGTAATAGTTTTCTCCTCTTGCGATCAATATCTTCCTTATCTGAAACAACACAAAGATATAAAATACGCAAATCTTAAACTTTAAAAAAATGCTTGCATATATAACTAAATATACCCGAAATTCATTCACAAATGGTGCATACATTGCATGCTTATGACGTTTGTACTATAAATAACATTCTGCTTATGTAACAGTTACAAAGCAAAACTATTAAAATCACATAAAAGGCAAAATTTCAACTATTTGTGTAAATTATCAACAAGCAGACGGAAAACATAATAAACTTGTACGATGTCTGAATGTACGATTTTTTTAAAAAAAATTGCACAATATGACCTCCTGTCAACTATTAACTTTGCAAAACCAATTAAACTTCATCACTAGAAAGCCATAATCCGATAAAATAAGGGCAGATTTCAAACAAGAATAACAATGAAAATTTCATTGTCACGCTCCAGAAATTTCACGCAAATCACATCATGAACGTACAGGAATTCACCAATCAACATCCATGTAACTATCTTCCTGCTTAACAAATATACACCAGCTACAAAAAATTAACCTCAACATGATTTTAAACCGAAAATTATCTTTCTCACAGCAATTAAAAAATGAACGAAAAACTATTTGTATTAATAAAAAGTATTATTCAGAATTACCCGTACACAAACTTGAAATCATCCAGAAAGATTTAACAACATATATAAATCAACATGTTTATCAATACAGGGATTATTATTGATATCGAAAAAAATCCCCCCAGTACATTCCCCTAAAATGTCACCACATCATTTACAATTGACAAGTGCAACTTTATCAGATATGGGTCATAGCAGATATTGTTATGTTACAATATGGGTGGGTCCGGTAAAATTAAATGTGTAATTTTGTCATGACACAAAGATCTATAACAGAAGACATTTATAACTCAATTAAATTTAACAATAATGAGTACTTGTCCTCAATATTGGTCATACCTTGGCAAAAATTTAGGTAGGGGAATTTTGGATTATGTTAAATTTTACCACAATTATTTTTTTCAATTTTGGGAAAGGGTCCAGGTCTGGTCCAATTGGGAAAAAATGCATGGTGTGATGCCAAATTAGGAATTTTTAGGTCAGGAATTGGGAAAAATGTCTTTATTTTTTTAATTGGGAAGGGTCCGTATACAGGACCCAAACAAAGAAGGAAAAAAATCGTTGTTTTTTATTCTATATTCTGTGCATTATGCTTTCTGTAGTTAATTTGGTTACAGTTTGTTGTTTTTAAATGAATAAAGATGAAATTATATTTAAATTTTCATTTGCAAAAGCCCCTGTAAATGAATCTATGTATTATTAATTAACTTCAAGATAAATGATAAATCCATGTTTGTCTCATTAGACTAAAATTTGTGGTAATAAAACAAAACTTTAAAAATAAATCAGTTCATTGTGTACATAGTTCAAGGTGGCCTGTATTATTATTTAGGTGAAAATATAAAAACAACAGTTCTATCATTTGTATCAAGGAAATACTATATATCTGAGTAAATTGAAACATTCTGTCTTCACAACCAGGCATTCAGCTTAAGTAACTATAGCAACAGAACATGACTGATAAATCTGATTGTCTGAACTTCTGACTATTTATACTTTTACAGTTAGAAGATCATTAGCTTAGAATTATTAAAAAAATACTGAATATGTAGAAAAATTTTAGAATTAAAATTAAATTTTTTTTCTTTTTATCTTTTTCACTGGGTTTAATGTTTTTTTTTTACCTTTCCAGTTTTCCTGGACTGTATTCCAACCAGTACTAACTTAGTCCTCCACAAGGAGCCAGCAACTTTTCCACATATGGAGGAAAAATCGACATTTTTCTCAAATTTTCATAAGAGGGTATGACCTACCGCAATGGGATTTGGACCCAAGGATCACCGGGTTACAAGTCAAGCGTACTATCACTGAACCACAGTCGCAGCCAAATAAAAATGTAAAACTTGATGTACGAACATACCTCTTATCCTGGGGTAGTAAGTGAAGGATTTTGGATCACTAGATTCTCCGTCTGATTTTCTCTGTAACATTACAAAAACATTCACCGGGGACTGGATATTTACATCACGGTACTCTGGTGTCTTAAACACGATTGCAAACTGAAAATATACAAATATTTTTATAAGTGACACTGATATATCAATCAAGACACCATCTTTGTGTTAGAAAACATAAATTTCTTCTAGCAATGATTTTCACCGTAACATCAAATATAAGTCACGAGTACCGGTATGTATTTTTAATAACTAACAACAGTAATATAAGAACTGATCAGCCATTGTACTGTGACAAGAAACTCTAAACATACATGTACATGTGTATACCGTATATTCCCTAATAAATGCCCATGGGGCGATGTATTTTTGAAGATGGGTTTGTGTCATTCCTTGGATTTAAAAAGTGTTTTCTACTAATTGCTATTGTTCATCTTGGATTTAATAGCCTGTCATGGTAAATCACTTTTGTTTTCTCTTGTCCAAAAAGGAGGGGGGGGTTATTAGGAGAGGGGCGTTTATAAGGGAATATACGGTATGTTGTAATTTGAAAGATATGAAGTAGTGCATACATTTTTTTCTCCTTTTTTTAAGATGGCAAAGTATACAAATTTGAAACCACTATGAAATATTCCAGACCACAGGAAACACCCAGAGATATATATACAGTCATTTTGTATGCACCTTTTTGACAGAAATTTGTCCCATTAATAGCAAAGGTGCATCAATTTGTACAATTCAATGACCTTGTCAAAATTTGAAAACCAATTCACATTTTAACTTCACATAAATTTCTACGATTCAATCCTTTGATAAAATAAATGCATCATTATGCAAGATTGAACCACGCCCTCATGTAACTATTTAAAATGATTTGTTTATCACATTAATATTGTCAAAACGACTTCCAACAAAAAAATGAATGGATCATATTAGCAGAGCATTATTAAACATTAATTTCCTATACCACAGTAATTAAATTCTCAACAAAAAAGATCAATACAGTATATGTACATGGATAAACAAAATGTATAATTATAGTCTTAACAATATGTTTTATGTAGTACAATAAGGTCTGAGTTAATGGTCATCTGTGAATACAGGTGGTTACAGTCACACCTGAGTTAATGGTCATCTGAGAATACAGGTGGTTACAGTCACACCTGAGTTAATGGTCATCTGAGAATACAGGTGGTTACAGTCACACCTGAGTCAATGGTCATTTGAGAATACAAGTGTTAACAGTCACATCTGAGTTAATGGTCATTAGAGAATACAGGTGGTTACAGTCACACCTGAGTTAATGGTCATCTGTGAATATGTGTGGTTACAGTCACACCTGAGTTAATGGTCAACTGTGAATACAGGTGTTAACAGTCACCCCTGAGTTAATGGTCAGCTTTGAATACAGGTGGTTACAGTCACACCTGAGTTAATGGTCATCTGAGAATACAGGTGGTTACAGTCACACCCGAGTTAATGGTCAGCTGTGAATACAGGTGGTTACAGTCACACCACAGTTAATGGTCATTTGAGAATACAGATGGTTACAGTCACTCCCGAGTTAATGGTCATCAGTGAATACAGGTTACCTGTGTATTACAGTTACTCTTTAATACACAATATTTCAACAAAAGACCGAACAAACACCTCAAGTAAAGCTAACTGGGAATATTTCATTTCCTTTGAACAACTTCAATCAAATGATTGACTGTTGATTTGTAATTTTAACACTTTGCCTCATAGGCATATTTTGAACTCTTCCAAACTCAAAGCTAATATACAAAACATCAATTTATTTAAGAAAATTGGGTTATATCTCTCTGACAGAGTGGAAAACATTATTGCAAAAGAAGCCATTACCCATTACAAACAATGGTTTCTTTTGCCACTCAAATGTCGTCTGCTTCAGATGCAGGAAAATGTGGTATTATGAGGCAGGGGGTTAAGTCCTTATAAAGACAGTATACAAACCATGAAAAACCAGACAGTGTTTGATAATTATCTTTATATAGTCAGGTTACAAGACAATGAGTGAGCAGGAAAAATTTGATGGTGTTATATAACAAAGATGGATAAAAACAAGCCATATACACTGGTAATACTTTCTGCTGAATATCAAATCACACATTGCCATTGGATAGATTTTTTCTTTTCTCAGAACAACATATTTCCGAAGATCTATTCTGGTCCAATATTTTGTATTACATACCAGGTAAATGAATACAAATTAAACGAAACCAGCTCGAAAGTTGAGGACAAGACTATCCCACAAAATAAAGTTAAGACTGTGGAAGTCAACCAGAAAATGAAACTATGCTTGGACACAATCCTCTGCAGTGACCAGGAATTTAATTCTTTTTCACCGAATTTTAACGTTGGCGACTTTCCAACTTTAATAGAAGCGGAAGGCCCAAGGCTTACCACTGACCGTTTGTAAGCTAGCAGGAACTTAATACAGGTCATTGTCAGGCAGTAACCTGTAATCACATAAAAACTATTGTAAAGAGCTCAACTTCAGAACTACATTAGAAGAGTATAAAAATGAAAACTTGCAATAGTCACTTTAAGGGTTGAATATGAAAAATAACAATTGAGACTCAATTATAGGATATTTCCACTACATAACAAACAGTTGATAACATTTTCTATAAGATGACAAAAGCAGCAGGTGTTGTAGTAAATAGATTTAGCATTTAAATCCTTCGGACACTTAGATTTTACTTTTATCACATCTTCTACTAACTAATTGGAATTTACAGATTTTGAGAAATTAAATCTTAAATCCCCAGTTTGAGTCTTTTAATTATGAAGTTAAAATGTAAATTATTAATTGGTTAACATGTAAAACGACATCATACCAAAATAATGAAATCACCTAGCAACAGAAATATTTTCAGAGGAAATTTAATGCACATTCCAAAGTAGAGAGGATGATTCAGCTCGAATCAGATGTAGTTTTTCATTATACAAATCTATTCCAAGGGAAAGTTTACTTAGTTCATATGTAATATTTTTCATGTTTTAAACCCATTTCCAATAATATTTCAGTTCTACAGGCGGGCTTTTAACACGGAAGTCTTACTGGATTCTATACCAGTACTAACCCTGTTCTCCGCAAGACACTAGACATATTCAACCAAATTGCCCCAGAGAAAATGTCAATGACAACTAAAACAATGGTTTGTGAAGTTGCAAACGTTTGATTAATGACTTATGTTGTACAACACAGTGTTGTCAACATACAAATATTTGTTTATCAATTAATTAATTCATAAATCACAATTACTATCTCATTAGCAAAACTACCCCAAGAGTGCAAACTTCAAACTTTCATTGAAAGCATGATTTTCAGGAGGTATGAATAAATTCCAAATTTTTGAAAAATCATTTCATGCAAACTGCTTGATCAAATTATCGAAGTATTTCAGTCACACCAAATAACGTTTAAACTCCAAATAGCTGCGGCGTTAAATATAACTGTAAGCTATCAGTCTGCAACTGGACATTAAGTTGCATTGAATTTCAATTAGAATAACTCAATAATTGACTTAGGTTAAAAAAATATTTTAGAAAAAACTTTTCCAGCAGAATTAACAAATAAATGCATAAATATGCATAATACAAAATTAGAAAATTCAAAATAACAAACCTTACTGAGTCTTTGTTTTAATATAAAAAAGTAATCGCAAAAATATAAGATTAAAACTTAATGTGAGATCCCAGTATTTATGTCACTAGTAACAAAACTTATCCAAGCAGAGATAACACAAGATCTATTCGTAGCTAAGTATCAAGTTTTCATTTTAACCTCAAACCATGAAACACAAAAACAGGGTATTACCCTACACTCAGCGCTATATTAACTTCCTGTTTAAGGACTGAGTGTACTCGATTGATTATTTCATACTGTATTTTCAACATTATTTTTTTTCAATAAAAATTGGCACAATTTCAATAAAATAATAATGTGTAAATCTGAGCTGATCTAACAAGTAATATATATATATTTAAAATTATATTTACCCTTTAATCACATATACAATTATAACCAGTCATAAATAAAAATAAATCATAAATATTAAAAGATAAATTACGTAAACTTTATTAAACTTTATATTATCTGTCTTATTCCATACTAAACACAATCATTTTAATTAATGTCATTTACTTTTTCATTTCAAAATATACAAGCATTTGTAACATTTAAATTAAAACATGATACAGGTCCATAAATGTATGACTCACAAGAAATTAAACTTAGTCCATGAAATTATTAATCATATTTGATAAACCAACTCTTATATTACCGGTTTGAGCTGGTTTTCATTTTACCTATTGTGATAAATAAACACCATGTTTACTTAAGAAGCAATCAAGCATAACGCATAAAAACACCATACGCCAATGATTAAGCATATCCCTAACTTTGTCATATCAAATAAAATCATCTTGATTATAAAACTTCACATCTATGTCATATCTGTAACATGTTTATAAAGAAGCCAATTTAAATTGATTGTGAATGACGTAGGTAAGCTTTAATGCATAAAGATGTACAAAATTAAGTAGATTTATTTAATCATTTCCTTAATGTATGAACTCAAGAGAAGAACCATTCAATTGCTTTAAATACGACTTTATGAATAAATGACAAATAATTATTTACTTACAGGGGACAAGCCGATTTTTAATATTGTCAGACAAGATGGAAAATATTGTCACTGTTATATTAAATACATAATGAAATAAATTGCTAAAACCAAAGTGCACATCTTACTAAATGGTTAAAAAATTGCATAAAGTGAGCTTCCGTGATCCAGTGGTTACAGTCTCTGACTAACCACTAGCCCCACAACACTATGAGATTGAATCAGTCTGCGAAAAATGTGAATAGTCCGCGCCTGAGGCTATAAAAATATTGCAAAGTTGTAGTCCGACAGGCAATAACATTTTGACAACATAAATTTCCTATTTCGATTTCTCAGGGGGATAAGCAAATTAAACTCAATCGGGATTGTGTCACTTTTTTATTTAAAATTTCGGACTATAAAAATATGGCTCGGACAATAACTTTTTCTGCAAAATAAAGTCCAACGGACTATAGGTAAAAGTTTTTTCGTGCAGACTGTTGAATCCCGACCGGGTCAAATCTCACTAGTGATGAAGCTGTCCAGCTAGCTTATGGAAGGTTGGTAGTTCTACTCAGGTGCAAACCTAAGGTCTTCCTCCACTGATAAAGCTGGAAAGTCACTAAATGGCCCAGGCAGTCAGTGCAATGTTAAACTCCAGTGAAAAAAAAACTTGTATAAACTTCCACCACCGATAAGAGCTTCATGATAATTACAATAAAAAAAACCCAGTTACAATTATTAATTCATCAGCTTACATGGGAAACAGTTTGAGTAAACTTGTCTATGAGTTGTTTATGTAAAATCATCCCTGAGTCACATACTCAGGGGAATTTCTAACTTTGTCTCAAATAGTAGAGGCACCTGATACAAATTACTTCAACTGTGAAGTCTGATTATAAATCTATTGTGAACTCCATTGACACGGATTCTATTACTACACTTACCTTCCAGCCCACACAAACATTACACAATAGCTAAGTACTGGTAACTGACCTGACAATATATTAATATCTACCAAATGTTTTACGTGTGTTTACAACACACTGGATAAATTCCATGCGCAGATAAACTTATGTATATAAACTTCAAAGAGCATTCTTTTTTATGATTTGAAAAATTCCCATGATATTGAGTTTAAATAGAATGCAATTTTTTCGACATTTCTTTGTTTAATATGGTACGACTGGGCTATCCTTAAAAAATGTTGCTTTGCAGTTACACGAACCTAGCTTTTGTTAGTGGGTAGGTAGGTCAAGGGAATTTTCTTTGTTTTTTGTTTGGTGTAATATTATAGGCTTGCTTTGGAAATGAACAGCATAAATAAAGACCTTTTTTTGTCAAAATTGCTAAATACACATTTGGGTCTGTGATTTATTAATCATGACTCAGGCACATCACTGCAAAAAAAAAAGGATGGTCGAGTCCTAGTATTTTACTTCTATAGTATCTTTATTATGAAACAGTTTACATGGATGTACAGTAAAACCTGAGTTAAAGGTCACCTGTGATTAACCATCACCTTGTGAACAATGACCGTTTATAAGCACACATTCATCCATATAATACACTGGGTAAACCTCCGCATAAAGGCCAACTGTGTATAAAGAACATGTTTCTTTGCTTCTATGGATGGTCTTTATTGACAGGAGGCCTTTATTTGGAGGTCAGTTTGTTCTAAATAACCAATGATGGTTTAGCAAAGAATGGTCTTTAGTCACAGGGTGGTCTTTATTTGAAGGCGGCCAAAAACACTGGTTTGACAATACTAACATTAATCTCCCAAATACTTATGAATTTTACACTCACCCTGAAATACTTCTACACGTAGTTAAGAATTAAAATTATCAACATTTTTGTCACAAGATTTTACGTTAATATTTGATAGATAAGACTTGAAAAGTCCAGTACAAACAGTGAACTAGATTAATTAACATTACAATGAGCTAGAACTTCCTTGTTTAGAAAATTTATCTGCACAATATCTTCATTACTTTACTTAGAAATTAAGATTTTTTCTTGGTATTTGAAACAAAATACTCAACAACAGGAATGTAAGAGCAAACACAAGTAGATTACAAAGAAAATTGAGACTAACAAATACACAAAAATAAAAAGCTGGGTTTCGCTATAACAGTCACTAATAAATACAAGTTCAATCATTTTGATAAACTACGGAACAAACATTTAAAATCTTGTCTAGTTACACTGAACTGTTGACCTTAAGTTTACAAAGAACAATGGCATTAATTTTACCTTACATGCTATTTTCTCCAGATAAAAAATTATCAATCAAATGTAAATCACTATATCATTGCAACAAGCTGTCATTTCTGACAAGATTTCAATATACTAGTCACTCAAAAATCAGAAAGAGTATTACTTGAAATTACCAATTTCACAGACAAATTAATAATAACTAATGATTATGAAAACCTCCAACAAGACGGCAATGTGAGAGGGTTTGTTAAGCATTTCAGATCATTTTGATATTTAAATCAGCTTCAATATTTTCTGAACACATAGAAAAAACATTTTGCTTGGAGAAAAGTAAGCAAGAAGGTTAATCAAGTACACTTAAATAACACAGCAATTGTTTTAAACTGATTTTTATCAAAAAGTGAATAATCGCATGCATTAGCAAAAATATTATCTCTGGAAATTGTGAAAGCAAAGCCAACACAATATGAATTTTTTGAGACCCTTTTTTACTTTAGGTTACCATGACAACTGATGTTTCACACTCGGGTATTGACATTATGGGATTGAGAGATTAGATATCAATCAACATTATACCTTGTACATTGAATAAGACTGCAATTTAAAGAATTCCTACGAATCTTCATAACCCTTGGCCTTATAATACCGCATTTCCCTGCATCTGCAGCAGATGACTTCTGAAGACATTGTGGCAAAAGAAGTCATTGCTTCTACTGAGCAATGGCTTCTTTTGAAACAATGTTTTCCACTCTGTCAGAGAGAAACAACCCAATTTTCTTAAATAAATTGATGTTTGTAAATCAGCTTTGTGTTTGGAAGAGTCCAAAGTTTGCTTATGAGGCAAAGGGGAAAAAAGGGGTGTAAGTAAAAAACACGTAAACAAGAAAACATTACACAAATAAAAAAGTGTGCAATGATAAGAACACATTTAAAGGGGTATGCTAAAACATAACACCAACAAATGTTCATTTTAGTTTTTATCATTCATACATAGTGGCACCTGTTGCTAAATAACCATAATTCTGTACTTTAATGGCAACTATTCACAAAACAATGTAGACCAAACAAAGCCATTCAGAACTAGCTGTTCTAACATGTTCAACAAACTTTTTTTCACTGAGGTTTAAGACCATTTTCCAACAGTTTTCAATTATATACGGTGGTCGGTTCACCTAACCAGTTTTCCTGGACTGTATACTAACCAGTACTAACTTACACTTCAACAATGAGCTGGTAACTTCTCCACATATGGAGGAAAACTGACATTTTTGTCAAAGAAATGACCTGTAATGACCAGAATTTGAACACTGGGTCCAGTACACTAACCACTGAACCACAGTTGCAGCTCAGAACAAGAATTTATCAATTATGATTTAGTTATAAAAGGAACTACATTGCTGAGTAATTAAAAGCATGTTTCCAACAGTTGTGAAATAGAACAAACTACTAATGGTTTACTAAAAACATATTTGCAGGTATACTGAAACCTAAATAATATCTGGAATTTGTGGCCACTGAAGCTGCGAGTCTGACATTCACACACAAAGAAAGTTGATATACAGTTCTTCAAACAGAGATCACAAATTTCTTTTTTCCTACTTTCCTAAATAAGGCATACGAACACTTTTCCAAAATATGGCATACAAACACCTTTCCCAAATAAGGCATATGAACACCTTTCCCAATTATGGCATATGAACACCTTTCCAAATATGGCATACAAACACCTTTCCCAAATAAGGCATATGAACACATTTCCCAAATACTGCATATGAACACCTTTCCCAAATATGGCATATGAACACCTTTCCCAAATATGGCATATGAACACCTATCCAAAATATGGCATATGAACACCTTCCCAAATAAGGCATATAAACATCTTTCCCAAATAAGGTGCATGAAATTTTCAAATAACAAATATGAACACCTATCCCTAACAAGGCATACATACTTTCTAAAAGATGTGTTATGGATAGGTATAGCAATAACACAGTTTGCATGCAGAGGTATAAAGCCTATACATTTATTTTACCTGTCTATGCACATCACATGGTCCAAAGTACCCATAGGCTTCCCAAACAATCTTGCCCTCCTTATCTTGCTCAAGAAATCTAACAGTAATGTCATCTGTAAAAAGCATACATTTACAATCAGATTAGGGTTAAAAATCGGCATTCATTACCTGTCTATGAACATCAAATGGTCCGAAGTGACCATATGCCTGCCACACTGGAGTACCATCCTTGTCCAGCTCCACAAATCTAACTTGTATGTCATCTGTAAATGTACACATTATCTGTCTAATTACATAGTAAATCTCTAGAAACTGCATTTGCCACACGTAACAGTGTTTCTTCCAGAAAGCATTTTTTGCACACTTTTTCGGCCTTAACCCAAAGAAATTTGGTCTGTGCGTTTTCCGTGACGCAGGTTTTTATTTGTTGGCGGATTATTCAAAGCTGCGCATTATCCGTTTCCAAGGTACTGCTTTTAGTCTTTTTCAATTGATTGATACAAACTTTTTGCATTCATTATTGCATACACATAAGCCCCTAGATGAGTTTGTTATTTTTTCTGAAGTAAATGGATGTCTGCTACGTCAGCTCCAAATTAATTTTTAAGGTATGACCCTCCAGAATTTCTAATGATCCCCTAAATTCTGAAAATTTAAATTCTCAAAACTGACTCCCTAAAATCAGAGCTGGAAGAAACACTGCGATAATGTTGTTCACCTGCAGAGATGTACATGTACGAGGGAGGAATGTTCTCTCACAGGCTTAATATAGTTCACATTCATATAAACAAGAGGGTCATGATAGGTGTGCGTTGATTATCTTATATACTTAACACAGAAAAGCACTGACCAGCAAATGAAAAAGGAAGCCAGTTACCAATCTACACATGGCATGTTTCTGATAGAAAAAATCCATGGGCATGGATTAAGGCAAGTGTTCATTCCTAATCATGTATCATTTCTACAACATCATAATAGATCCATGCTCTGAAATTTAGGGACATTTGAATACTACATAAAAATACACTTTTATCACAAGTATAAATACTATTGAAGAAGATTCTATAACCATTTCACAAGTTATCATCTCTACCAAATAATCACAAATTTTGGAAATGGTTTCAGTGAAAATTTAAAAAAAAAAATCTATTTAGATTTAAAATTTCTAAAAAATTACACAAAACAATAAGCATGCTTCTGTTCAAAGCGGTAAACTCGTCACATGCCATTCAAAACCATTTCTGATTTATAATCGCTTTCAAGTTTAGACAATTCTCAACACTGAGTTACTCAATTAAAGATATCATGCCAAGGGAAGTAACTGGTTCATAACTGTTACATGAACATTTTCTTACTTCCCTTCAAGCACAAATCAATATAGTAATGAATATATATATATACCGGCAGTTAATTTTTACTACACCAAACCCAAATCAACAGGAACTGAATTCGCAAATGAGTACTTATAGTTACTAAACTTTTGTCAATTCCATCAAAAGATGATTTGAACACGAAAGAGTCAATATATGTTACAAAGAATTGCGTTTTAACCCTTTGCTTCATAAGCATACTTTGGACTCTTCCAAATTCAAAGCAAATATACATAACATCAATTATTTTAGAAAATTGGCTTACTCCTCTCTGACAGAATGGAAATCATTCTGGCAAAAGAAGCTATTATTAAAAGCAATGGCTTCTTTTGCCACAATGTTTTCAAAAGTCGTCTGCTTCAGATGTGGGGAAATGCTGCATTATGAGGCAAAGGGTTAAGATTCATATACCTATGAAATTGATACAAATCTATTGTCTTCAATTATCAATTCTAGAATTATTCCAGTGCATTAAATCATAAATGTTCACATTTTTAGAGTATATATTACAAATACCAATACAGTAAAAGTATGCAAACTTGAAGGGATACATCTTAATCATCAAATCATACGTAAATTTGTTTAAATTTCCTTTTGGAAGAAATATAACCACGAATGATACATCAATCCATATGCTTACAGGAAGTATGGAAAGAATAAATTCTTTTATAAGCCTAAGCATTTGTTATAATGAAAACATATATAGAACAAAAGCGAGTCACTATTTTTAAACAGATTTATAGACCGATATAACGTAATATGACACAGAAAAAGATGATTTTAATATTATATAAAGAATATTCAATATTTGATACAATTCAAACATCTTATTCAACAATTTTCAGATTAATGAATCAGATATTACTCTAAAATAAAGCATAGATTAAAAAAAAGCATGACTATATGTATGTAACAGAAGATGACTAATACCACGGTTATATAAAATAAAGCATAGATAAAAAAAAGCATGACTTTATATATGTAACAGGAGAGGACGAATACCACGGTTATATATAAATTGCCAGATAGAAAAGCAACCGAAAATGCTACAATCATATCAATTTGTTCAAATTTTCCGTAAATCACCTTTTTGTACTTTTTCACACAGCAGGAATACCTCATCATTACCAGTGCAGCAACCACTGTATTTGTCCATACGACATATCTTTAGGGCATTTGCACCGGGTGCCTCTGCAAAAAAAAAAATCATTGTAACCATAGCGACAACAAGTGTGCCAAACTGTCATATAATGTAAAAAATATCTGATAAATACTGGATAGAAACTGTTCAACTTAGACAGTGAACAAGGCTTATTTCATTATTTTTTTGCCGGTCATCTAACTTAGCCGAGATATTTTGTCTAGAAATTTTTTTTACCAAGTTTTGCGAAAGTTGAATGGGAACTGACCCTGCCAACCTACTGCCCACTCTCAACAGGAGTTCCGACAATACATCCTGTCAATAGGGGCAAATAAAAGGGTTAAATTTAAAGGAAGTAAATAAAATCATCAAAATTTCTAAAATCTACGTCACTTCAATAACGACTTAAATTACAGAGTAAAAAAATATTAACATTAGAAAAAAAAATATGAATGCTTACTGCTATCATATATGGGGTCAGACACCACCGAATTCAAAGCATGTAAGATAGTATGCTCACTATCGACAAGATAACACTGGAAGCACAGTCTGACAACATTTAATTGCATTCCTTTGGCCTGATTCTGAGCTTCCTGCTTGGCCTTCTTCTTTTCCTCATCTAAAGAAATATGTACATAAATATACAAAAAATTTTGTCATGTACTATTGTATTATATTTCTTTGTTTGCACTACGTCAACTGTGAAACAAGTGTATCCACAATAATTGTAGATGATCTACTTTGGTTGGTTCCAGGGAACTACCTCAGTGGCAAAGTGCATGTCAACATTAGCATTAAGTCTACAAAACCTGCCCACATTTACATGTATATCAGAAGTAGAATGGTTTAAGATCTGCGCCCCTAAGCATCAAATATATACAGCAAAATCTCACATTGTGACCACCTCAATATTACGACCACCTTGTTACAACAATCACATATTTTCTGAACGGCTTTCAGTGTTTGAACAAAGATGAACTCAGGTAGAAAATGCTGCAATACAGCAAAAACTGACTTAACGAACACCTGACTGAACCGACAGTTCAATATTGAACCTAAAAAAATCCCTATTGATTTTAAATGTTAAATCTTTGTTTCAAGAGAGCCCACTTTATCCAATAACCAACAGTGTTAGCTGGTATACATTAACTTTCTTAAGTATTTTTCACACTTGGTAAACCAACATCCAATTTAATCTTGCACACCTGAGCGCCTTCTTAAATGTTTAATTGATGTTTGTGTTTGCGCTATAATTAGTATAGTCTAATTTATTTCAATTATCTTCCATCATTCTTATTGATATGTTTTATTTTATTTTTCTAGTTGAAAAATAAATTGAAAATTTCAATTGATAAAGTTTCTGATATGACTTTTAAGTCCACAGAATTGGAGAGGGATGATAATAAAATTAGAAATATTGCAGCCAAATTCAGCCTATTTTAAGAGAGTCAGTTAGAAGGAATGGTGGGGCTTTAAAAGGTACAGATTTCCGTGTGAATCAGCAGTTTCCAAAGGAAGTTATCGATAGATGGAGACAGCTTTTGCCAAAGTTGAAAGATGCGAAAGTTAAAGGTTATAAGGCATGGTTGCCCTATGATACTTTGTTCATAGATGGCAAAGCCCAGAAATAAAGATACAGTGAGGGTGAATTATATGTTGTTTCATGGAATGTGAATGGATTATCAAGAATATAAAAAGTGTAACTAAGACTTATTAACTGTAAATAATTTTTTGTTACAGTGTTTGCAAGCAGTTCCCCAATGTATACATATAGCTTTGTGTTTTATGATTAACACCTTGAACATGGTTTTACGGACACACTGCTTCATCTGACATAGTCAGTTCGAACCAAGAGACGTCGAATCAGTCCAAATAAAAGATTCATAAAAAATATGACAAAATAAAACCCCAAAACCTGATTTTCAAGTTTTTATTGAATATTCATCAAGATTTTTAGAAAAGTAAAAAAAACCAAACAACACACAAGCTTAAATCGAACATCAGATTCGGACAACTTATATTGATGAAGTAGCATTTCTTTTTCGCTACAGCATTCAAATTGAAACAAAATCTGTTATACTATCTGTGTGTATCAAAGTTTATTGGGTAACAGCATGACAACAATAATTAAATTAAACCCTTCATAACTCGTGGTTAACATTAAAATTTGTCCAATACATTATACTCTGTTTTAACCACATTGTTGAAATATGAAATCAACATGATTTATGTGACAACAATTGTTGTACTGATATACATGTATGCATTGCATGATATCACAAATGTACTTGTTGACCTTTGTTGATTTGTATTTTATTCCTAAATCAGTAAAACCTTGATATATTCAGAACCACTTTTGGGACCAAAAAAAACCAAATGAGTCATTAATTAATTCAAGGCAGACTCTAAAAGAAATATAAAATCCAGGCCAAGTTTGTGGTCTCCATGTTTGGTTGGTGAAATTTTACTGTGAATCAAATTTCAAAAATCCAAATATTAAAACGAAAAGTTAATACATCACATAAACAACAACAGTCAAACCTGTGAACAAAGGCCACCCTTGGAAAAGAAAAAATGTGGCCTTCATTGACAGGTGGCCTTCATTCTGAGGTCAGTTTGTAATAAATAGTCAATGATGGTTTTTCAAAGAATGGCCTTTATTCACAGGGTGGTCTTTATTCTGAGGTAGCCGCAAACACAGGTTTGACTGTATGAAATATTAGGCACTAGATTTCCAAATTTAGGAGTTCATTGAATAGAAACATTTTTGAAGCTATGTAAGTAACGTGTCACTCATCTGGCTTTTATCCTCGTAGTAAATAACTAAATAACACATATTTTAAGCCCATAGTTTAAACCAATGATAATAAATTTCGATAAGCATGACATGAGTTATGAAAATATTGACCATAATGTGTTATAACCAGTTCACAGACACACCCATTTTTGGGAAAAAAAACCACATTGACTCAGGATTAAACTTTTGACAGCAGACACAACTTTCGTTTGTTTCAGATGAAGTTATCAAATATCACTCTGGGAGGGGAGATATTCTTTAGTGTATGACTGCGGGTAGATTTCCATGAGAAATACCCTAAAAATACTTTTAGTGTTTTTTTTTTTGTATTTTATCTATTAGGTAAAAATTTAAGTGAATGTCAGATCATTGAATAAAGTCACGATTATTTCAGAAACTACTATGGTTACATATTAAGATAGAGTTTCATGTACTATATATAGTACATATATATATATGTGAATACAATGTCTTCCTGCTTAAATCCACACTGCACTTTAAGTATTATTTACTGCACATGAGATAAACACATGTATGCAACATTTAAGCCTGATTGATTGTCTCTAAGTGCCCTGTACTGTCTTCTCAAGGTTAATGGTTGAAAAGATTAACACATTGTCTGTCAATAAATGAATTATCCTTTGTCACAAACAGAAAATAACCGTTCTGTTTTGTATAGGATATCTGTTCCGTGCCAAATTTAGTAGATTTTCTTATAAGCCAATCATTGCATTGACAGAATTGTCTTAAGGATAGCGCATACATCTATTTTCTTAATCCGTTATGTGACTAAATCATCACCAAGCATAGGCGTAGGCAGGAATGAAATGCTTTATAGGCAGAGTGAGGCATGAAATGCCGATTGGGGAGGTTGTGGGAGGAGTTTTAAAACTTAGGTCGTGGACTTTTTTATGTCCACTTTGGTCATTTTCTTTGTTAAAAAACTATTAGTGTTATACACAGTCATAATGATGTTTTTCCCAAGATTCCCTCCGATATTTCACTTGCATCTTATACACAGGTGCAACCTATACAGAAGTGATTATGGTAATTAACACAAACATCAGAAAACTATGAATGAGTAAAATAACCGACACCCTATAATTTTTTCACCAGCCTCTTCTATTTTTGTGCACTTACATACAACATTACCATACTTATACAACTTAATGACCAATTTTTACTAATACGATACATAATCTCATGATTCAGGCACAACAAAACAGCTAATGTCCACCCGACGTGACTACACTAAACTATTAACGTCCAATTAATCCTGCCTCAATTTGGTGTACATTTCTCGTTTTTTTCCCTAAATATGAATACGTACGATGATACAGTTTCAGTTTTAGTATATAGTTTCAGAAAACAGGTGCAATTTTAATATTGTGAGGATAAATTCATCACAAAATTGTGGTAGCATACTATGATTACAGTACTACTATTACATAATAAGTACCATCAGAAACCCCGAGACAGTGAATCTTTTAAACAATTATACTGGTTAAGTTAAATTAATTTATCTACATCGAAACATCTAAGAACATCATACATCAAGATTTTCAAAAAATAAGAAAGTATCATCAAAAATAAACCATTTTCACTGATCACAACAAAAACATTGATTTCTACCAAATTTGATTAAAAAATATCCACCCTTATTGATTAAAACAGGGAATAATAACTAATGATTACAGGAAACTTATGTCAATATTTACACATTCAGTGTGGCCTCAGTGTCTTGGTGATGTCACAGAATTCTTATCAAGATTAAAATAAATGAAATCATTGGAGATAGTTACCTGAAAGCTTAACATTCAAATTCCAGTTTCTACTCAATCTTTTCTTTTCCTCTATGAGAGAATTACGTATTCTAGACTCTAACACTTCAGAAGCCTTCTTCCTTGTAACATGTTGAATACAGAGACTCGGAAACCTTTAAATGTGAAAATTTTCAAATTTACGGCAAGACTAGAGTTAACAACCATGAATAAAGGTCAAGACCTTGTAAAGAACAGCCACTCTTCATCGCAAATTAAATACAGACAAAACTTGTTATGTTGAAGTTTGAGGAATATGATGAACCAAATGTTTTCCGGACTACTGGGTGACTGTGCATAAAGACCATATCTCTTCTTTCAGTATGGTGGCCATTGTTCAGACTTCACTGTATATTAACAGTGGGCAGAATCCCTCAGAGATACGTTCAACAGAAAATCAGATTAGCTCAACAAGGACAGTTTTCTCTTACTAAATTTGGTCATCTTTTCATTCAAACAGAAAATAGCTTCAATGTCAGTGAGAAATGTTACCCCCCCCCCACTGAAGTATGAGGGTCATATCAAGACGAATCCCTAAAACATCCCTATTCCCCCCCCTCACCTCAGAAAATATTGAAATTTCATTGCGCTTATAAGCGAATGATTATTGATGTAAAAACTCAAACAATGGACTTCAGCATCCACATTTGTTCATATAATCTATTCGATATGCTTCTAGTTTATAACAGAAAAAATAAAAGCTGATTCAAAACATTTTTGAGAGCCCAACTGACCAAATACAAAAAAATCCAACATTCAATAAACAGACTGCGCTAAAACACATTATTATATACATACATACATTATCATATAATTATGTCATGTAAGGAAATTGTAAAGAAAATAATATTTTTACTGTATTTGTGGAGTGCCAGCCTTCACATCAACTTGACATATACCATCAGTACAGTTCTTTCCAACAAGTTTGTGGGCGTGTGCCTTGGGTACAGCCTCATCGGTAACCAGGGAGACAACTATCTTGGCAGAACCAGCATAATTGCGTATCTATAATATGATATAAGTTTATAAAATACATTAATATAGTATATTATAATCAATTGTAGAGTATCATAGGTATTGGGCTAAAATTATAGAATTTGAATAATGAAAATAAAATCACAGAGTAAAAAATGAGTGTAAAATCAGAATAAGAACAGTGAGTTCAAATCCTAAGATTATAGACAATAACGCTAAAATCACATTCTGAATTGAGTGCCTACTATCACAGAGTGTGAACTGAGTTTAAAAATCACGGAGTGTGAACTGAGTTTAAAAATCACAGAGTATGAACTGAGTTTAAAAATCACTGAGTATGAACTGAGTTTAAAAATCACTGAGTATGAACTGAGTTTAAAAATCACAGAGTATGAACTGAGTTTAAAAATCACAGAGTATGAACTGAGTTTAAAAATCACAGAGTATGAACTGAGTTTAAAAATCACAGAGTATGAACTGAGTTTAAAAATCACTGAGTATGAACTGAGTTTAAAAATCACTGAGTATGAACTGAGTTTAAAAATCACAGAGTGTGAGATGAGTTTAAAATCACAGAGTGTGAAATGAGTTTAAAAATCATAGAGTGTGAACTGAGTTTAAAAATCACAGAGTGTTAACTGGGTTTAAAAATCATAGAGTATGAATTGAGTTTAAAAGTCACGGAGTGTGAACTGAGTTTAAAAATCACAGAGTGCAAACTGGATTTAAAAATCATAGAGTATGAATTGGGTTTAAAAGTCACGAAGTGTGAACTGAGTTTAAAAATCACAGAGAATAAATAATCTGAGTTTAAAAATCGCAGATACTTGAAGCCACAATGAGAGATTTATTCTTAAATATGGGAACAAGCAATTGATTATAATCATATCATCAAAACAGGATATTAATGCACAGATAAACCGTGAGAGTCTAGATAATGTATGACAACACTTAAAGTATGAAATTGATTTAACTTCCGGGACATAATTCCTCTGTTGTTTCTGAAAACTGTTCAGATGTTGAAGATTTCTACTAAAGCCGGTAATTTTATGCAGGAAATACAATCTTTATGATTAATGCACACTCCTAAAAGTAGGATCATTCATAATTTTTACAAGTATAGATTTTACGCATCTTGAGCAATTTTTAATGGATTTTCATTTTTGACATATTGGGGATAATGACTATTATATAGGGTGGGGTATTTTGTCAATTCATCAAATCACAAACTTTAAGACCACACATTACAGTACAGTTATGAATTTTATATCAGCAGTGATCATGAGAAACCCTGTTTGATAAACTTTTGCCATTTTTACCTTATTAAAGAAAAAAATCTAAAATCTATAAGACATGATCAAGCTTATTCTATAACTTAAAATGTTTTTCACTAAACTTCTAATTAATTAACATGATTATGATGGAAAGCAATATAAGTTGTTTTTTTTAATATCTTAACACTTCATAATTGAATTTTCTTTCAAATCAAACAATAATTTGTGGAAGCCCAAAAAGTAAAATCAACATACACAACAAACATATACATCAGAAAATAAACAGGATAAGACAAATATTGACTCATCAAAGTTGTTGCATAAAAAGCAAGGTTACGTATGTAATACCGGTATATATAAGTAATAGATGAGCACTGTCTATTGCTTCAAAGTTCAAGTGTTTAATGTATGTACTGCAAAATCCTCTCAATTATCTTTTGTGTTTTATTCATAAAACTACCATACACATCCTAATTAATTCATTCCACTATTGCGCAATATTACAGCCTCAGGCTCATTGAATACAAACAAATATATATGAAAGCAGGAGTTGAAGTTCTTATAGAGGACAATATAATGTCCCTAAAGCTTCAGGGGTCATTTTCAACTCTAGGGGTTTGTTGTTAAAACGAATCATACATAGTCACAAGTATTTGACACGTTTGTCACATTTTTATCCTTTTATCCATATCATAAAACCATAGGGACCACAACGGAAATAAGAGGAATCCATTCCTCTTTTTTTGTGTTATCCCTGGTATTGGTGTGCATTGCATAGTTTTTATTATTTGAATATGTATAATCATAAATTTCATTTACGTAATACTATTATTTTTTCGACTGATGAATTTCACAGTTGTTATTGTATTGCATTTATTTATCCATATATTTTGTTTTAAATTGCCATGTTGTGTATACTTGCCAAATAACATTATTATTATTATTATTAATATTATTATGAGAATCAACGTTTCTTTACCTTCACTGTAGGAACAGTTTTCCGTATTTTTTCACTGTTGGCCCCTTGAAGTCCACCATGTGATGGACCTTCACATTCATATCTGAATCTAAACCCTCGCTGTTGAGGTTGTTCTGTGATTTCAATATATGGATGACTATTATCTGTAATACACACGCACAGATTGACAGAACAATACTTATATAAAGAACCTCTCAGGCAACCTAAAAATTTCCAGAGGAAGTTGATGAAGCGTAGAAAACTGCACTGAATATATATACACTGAATATACTGGACTAAAATGAACATATGTGGTGTTTATATATACTATCTTGATGCAAAAAAACTTCCTGGTCCCTGCTAAACCACACACCAAACTTTTTCTGCTATCCCAAGTCTTTTCTTATTCCTTACACTTTCTTCAATCTCACTATTTTTTTCTAACTGTATTTTAATTTTAGTTAAGAATATCTCAAAACTAAATAAATAAAAAAAGTTCTACAGACATACCGACCTAATATTTTTGGGGGTCATTAGCCAGAAAGAGGTGTATTTTTTCCCTTTGTGTTTAATTACACATTTTATGATTTAACAGTTCTAAATTATGGTAAATAATATCATATAGAACTTAGAAGACAATTACATTCATAAAACATCAAAAAAGTGATTCGCAAGCTTGTACTACAAAAGGATACATAGTGATTACAATCAACAAACATATATTTTTCTCACAGTTAATAAATAACATTCAGTATTATGGTCACATTAAACATTACATTATGAGATATTTATATATTCTGAAATGATATTTAACTTTAAATCATAATCACACTAAAACAAACAACATACTTAGCATAATTCCATTGAATTTCATGGCACAAATTAAACATTTTAGAGAATCAACAAAACAAAAATAAGTTGAACTGTTAAAGCTTTAAACAATCACATGACTTTATACTTTCAAACAGATTCATACAGATTAAAAATGTAGCCAAACAATGACCTTTCACTTACTTTGGTATTGCAATAACGCAGTAGAACATATACTAACAAGTTATGCATTAAATAACATAATACAAACTACAATTCAAGCAATGGAAAATATAAATTCTTAGTTTTTTATTTGTGTAGAATTGTTAAAAAAAAATGGAAATATCTGTAACAGAGTTCCTATCAAATGTAGACAGTAGCTGATTGTTTTATTATGAGAGAGAATGGTAAATATTTAAAACATGCAAATATTTGTATCACCATTTAACTAAATCGTGTATTTTGCACTTCCATGATAGTGCTAAATGAGGTGACTGGTAAACATAAAATCTCCTATTAATGATTCATATCATTATTACCAATAAATATTCTGATTAATAAACAGTAAACCATAACCATGACAAGTGTTTAACTGATCTGAAATTATTTTATGGTAGAACATAACCGTTTTGATTGTGTTAAAGATCAAGGAAGAATTTTATATCGCTGTCAAGTGATTTGATTTGTAGTTTTATCATAAATAAATTTATGTCTAAATGCAGCTAATAATGAAAAAAACATCATTGCATGATGCGGAGTTGTAAGCAATGATACTTTGTATTGTTAACAAATAGAACTTAACATGGACAAGTGCTGCTGGAATTTGATTACAAGAAATGCTATTAAATAGCTAGAGTACTACATTGTCTACATACTAGTTCAATATAACATCAACAATACCATGGCAACTTTCATATTTATCCACATTTCTCATACAAAATAAAACATGTACCCTCATCGCTTAAGTGATCCATATCCATAATTCCATTCGTGAGCGGTGGGCTATCCATCGCAGAAATGTCATTTGATCCGCCTGAACTTCTACTGTCACTGTTGTCATCCATGACTTCAGACTCACTGAAGGTAATAGAATCAATCAATGATCAATTATCTATACACATTATTACAAATTAGTAACAATCAAAGTCAGGTTGTTTCAACCGTTATGCAAGGACGAACTCACGTAACGTAAACAACCATGGAAAGTCGGTGATAAATATGGGGATTTTTCGAAGTTTACGAAAAACTATTTTTAGCATCATAACGCAGACAAGTAAACAAACACGCGTAAAGTAAGTAGAAAATGTCGTACCAGAAGATAATTTATCCTTATTGTATACTTAAAGTCAGTCAGAGTCCTTCAATTAAGCATGATAATTCATATGTGGCCTAATAAAATTAACAATTCCCCGAATTTGCGAGTGTGTACTGGAAATTCCAACCTCAGGGAAATTCCCACTTTTCTCCGATTGGATGATTCACGAATCATTCGACGTGGCTCGGTAATTTCCGTCAAGTATAATTTATGATATAGGCGATTATTGCCGAATCACATTACGCAGGAATGATCGTGCAACTCCGCTAGACTCCGGGAAATTGTTGACTACACGATGCGTGTAAAACTATCTGCGGATATTTATGGACCAGAATCCTAACGATTATGAAAGAGATTGTTTCTGCTGAAACTTTTTGTGCAGTACCGATTAACCTTAATTATTAATACAATGACTGATGTTATTTAATACACGACAAGAGGGTATACTTATACTGTGTTTTCAGCGCACTCAATGCATGTTGTTAGAGCAACAGCTAACTTCGGAAACAATCTTGTGCGCTGTTGAAACAAGTTCAGCAGTAAGCATAGATCGACCGAAAAGATATAAGATATACAGTATTAAGTTGCATGATAAGAAGAAACCTATAATGTACTTTACACAGATCTAAAACCTATAGGTTCACACATATTGTGTCGTATGGGCTTTGACTTAAAGGTATCTGTGCATCATAAATGCATTTTAGCGAATGTATTTTACAGAACAAACACATTGAAGAAGTTATAAAACTTAATCGACATAAAGAAGTCATAAATATTTTATGGATATAGATCTTATGTTATCAGTAAAAGCACAGACCTACACAATAGTGTGACTAAATTCTACATATAAGCTTTACAGTTTTTTTTCTTTTTTATACATTTCTTTAGATAAGCAGGAATAGCTTGTTCATTGACATAAAACTAAGATTCAAAGTAGCGTCCAACATTGTGACAAAAGCGTCTTAGGCTCTTTACAATCGGCCAATGAGATAAAAAAAATGATACTAATGTATCTACAAATAATACATTTTTAAAAATTATATTTTCGTATAAAAACGAATAGAAACGAAATGTTGGGAAAGGTTAACATAGTTTTTTTGTCATTTAAATTAATATACGCGTCTGAAAAACAGATAACGTATTACTCTGCAATCTTCGTTCATAGAAAGCGCCTTCTTCATTTGAAAAATCCAATTATGAAGGTGATTTAGGATTTTTATATATATTATTATACCAATTCCGACATATAGAATAAAATGGATCCAAGTATTTTTTAAATATTGCTGGTTTAAAACATTTCTGTTTTCATGGTCAAACATGACAAGTCGAAATGTTTTCATGTATATATATGTGTGCGTGCAAAAAAAGAACATTTAAGATGATCATAATGATACTCTGATTGGTTGATACAGGGACTCTATAATATTGTACTTGAGATGCACAGGTTGGCGAACACTATATTGTAAATTGATAGTCAAATTAATTTTATACATTCTTTATAAGGAGTTTAATTATAAATAATGGTTCCTAGTAGATTTTTCAATGTACGGATTGTTTATCAAGAAAAAATTAAAATATAGCCTTAGTCATGTTAACTTTGAGGCATCATTCACATTATGTATGTAATTTAGAATGCTTCTTCCAAACGATACAGTTAAGTTCTCTGAATGGCGCTCACATGGAAATCAGTAAAATATTACAGATATAATTAATTCGATGCTAATAATCTGATAATCAAGAAAATGTTTTGGTGCTGATAGGCCTCTCAGTTTTTATCAGTATAATGTACAATGTAATATAGAGTCCCTGGTTTTTATACATATAATGGACACATGTATAAATTTCATGTAAATTAGGTACCGTATAAAACGAGACACGGTACTCAGAATGAACGTTAATAGACTGTATTGAAATTTATTGTTAGTGTATTCCGATCATGGTAAAAAATATTGCAAACCAGTCGAGCGTTGCTACGCATGTTCAGGATGTGACGTCAACAATGTAGAAGTCCCCGGATATTGATCTCCATTGCACTGGTCGACGGGCGCCTTATGTGAGTCTTTTAAATTTATTTGAATTACCACTTAACCACTGTTTTTTTGGTTGTATGAAAACAATTGTATGCTACAAAATTGTTTGCTGAATGTAACCAAATCAGTTATATGCATTTCAACGATCGGTTTGTTTACATTCATAGATTTTTTTGATGTCAACATTGGACATCACGTGTGGTTTCTCTTATTTGAAAATTGGCATGTTTCAAATCGACTCCTGTATGTTGTGCAATTAAGAATTCACCTTGTATATGACTACTTGATACTATTTGTAAAAGCTACAATTTATTGTAATTTCTCAGTACTGACACTGTTAAAATATTTGAAATAAAACTGTTTTAAATATGAACTGCAGTGGCAAGTTCTTGCATCCCAAATTATGCAAGTCTTGTGACATTTCATTTTTTAGCATTCACATGTGGCATGACAAATTTATTTAATTGGTGGAATTTGTACATTCTGATGCATGAGAATATGTAGACTAAAAGGTGTTGTGCATGCACAGATGTAACTGCCCTTCAAGGGGCTGACAACACAACCCAAGGCGAATTATAAATTATATATTTATTCTTCATACACTATGTATATATATATTTTTCTGGTACACTTAACACTTAGGGGACCGAGAGATGACTCTCCGTACAACGATACAAAACATAACATATAACTTATTATATAAATTAGAAATGAACAAGATACATTTCTAGTCGGATGTAGCACCATGTCTGAAAACACATGTCCATAATTACAAAAAATGAAATGCCTTAGGCCTGACAATAGTATAATACTGAAAATTAGAAAATGTCAATGATACAAAAGATAGAACACCTTATTTACTACAATATTTGGTATGTTGGATTGACTCACTCTTGTCTTTCATACATTAATGGCTGTGTGGAAAGTGCAACTGTAGAAACATGCATAGTTATTTAACATGTGCAAATTTAATTAATACATGATACCAAGAAATGCCAAGTGACCCACAAATAAGAGCATTCAAAATTACTGCCTTACTTATCGAAATTAACCACAAAACAATATGAAGAACTCCATTGACCTACAGACAATTAATAGAAAACCTTAACCCACAACTTTACTAATAAATTACCTGGATGTACTATGATAAAAATGCTAACAACTGGATTGCAGAAAACGACTCCAGCTCGAAGGAAACGGAATAAGTGACAGATATCAGCTGTTTAACTAACCCAATTCCCCTATATGTAATGGAAAGTGACTAAAAAGTGAAAAGTACTAACTAATGTACATGGCCTACACTAACTACTGGGCTACACAGACAATGTGATTATGAAATAATCGGAAATATACATCTCATCAGACTGAAGTTTATAATAAGAATTTATATACTTATTGCCATGATCCTGATTTGGTTTCTGTCAACATTATATATTTCCTTATGTGTGTTAGGTCTTATGCATTTTGGATTCAACATTCATTAAACATATATTGAAAACATATGCCTTGACTCTCCCATCAACACTTTCCTTGATTTGCATTGTATTTGATTTTTTTTCGTATTGCATATTCATCATGAGTTTTGCTTCTGCTGTAAAAATGCCATCTTGAGTTTTTAGCTGTTAATTTATTTCCACTTATGTAAAAGCAGATGTTTGAATACAATTGAAGACAACAAAGGATGACTTTAACTGAAAAGACATATTGTTTTGTTAAACTTAAAGATAAGTAAAAACAATTAGTAGAATTCAGTGCCAGCAAGCATCCTGTGCTATTTTTTTATTTGAAAGCTTTAATGAGAAGAACCAAAGTAACCAAGGAAATTATGTTCATGACATTATTTTCTCTAATGATCCCCCTCCTCGATTTGTGTCCAATGTGTTAAGTTGTTGCATTAGGTATGGGACATAGTTTTATGATTATTAATGTGATATGCTTGAAATTAGAATTTGCACCATTTATGTTATATTGATATTGTAGCATGCCTTTGATTTTTTTTAGAAAGGACGTCCTAGACCACTTCAAGAGTTCACCATGCAACATATTGAGCGTAAACTGGAATCTTCATTCGGCAAAAAGAATGATCTTGATAGTAGACTTAAATCTGCTTCCTCAAGTGTTCTTACTCAGCGGATCGAGTTTAAAGAGGCAACTCAGCCTCATTCATCAGTTACTGATTGTCTAAAGGGCAAGTATACCAACCTTGCCTTACCGAAGCATGTTGTCCAGAAAAGTCCATCTTGTAAGTATTTTTGATTTTAAAATCCTCTTTTGGTATTATCTGTGGTACAATGTCAATTCGTATATATGTGTGCGTTGTAGACATTAGGGTGCATGACAATTCTTAAGTAAAAGTGATCTGAAGTATTATTAGGCTATCAAGTCAATTCAGATGAAAAATAATATATTTATGTACAGGGTTTTCCCAAAGATTTTTCACCCGAGGGTCCCTGGGATTCCCTTCTCCAGCATTTTGATTTGAAGGGGTCCCAAGGATGCTGTGGTCACCCTCAAAGCGAGTCCCTCGTCTGAATGATCACATCAAGAAACTTGCGTCAGAGAAATCCCTGTATGTATAAATCATAAAAGTAATAATACAGTAATGGAGTAGAGAAAGAGCTGGATAAATTTGCCATTTTGGCATATATTTCACTTAATTCTGTTGCTTTGACTCTACATTTTTTTACCCTGTATGTCAAACAATGGTATGGTTAATATGGGTTGCAGACATTTTGAAGTGTGTGACATTCATTTAAGTTCACTGGCCTCTCATGGAATTATAAATTGTTTATGTTTTACCAGGCTCTGACAACTCTGGAAATGATGGAGAAGGACTTCCACAACCCAAAGAGATTATCTTCAAAGAGCCATTGAATTGTTCATGGAAATTCCATAAAGGAGCTGGGTTCACCAATCCATTCAACTCGTGCTTCTTGAATTCTACTCTTCAGTGTCTTGTCCACACCCCACCTCTTACTCACTATTTGATGAGCGGTCATCATGGTTCACAATGTGAGTAGTTGCTGTATTTATAATATCTTCTAACTTTTGACTTATGCTTTTAGAATTTGTATTGAATACATTTTCCTATTTTAATTATTATACTGATCATAGAACTTCATTGTTACGTTCCTTTATCAGATATTTTTAATTGTTCAGTCTGTTCATTCTTCATGCTTTTTGTTATGGCTTTTTATAAAATGCTTCTGTATCATGTTTATAGGTAATTTTATATATTGTGCAAGAGTACAAGTTGTACATGTATAATTATGTTTCAGGCCGAGTTGTCAATCGTGAGAAATGCATACTTTGCAATCTTCAGTTCCTTACCAAACGTGCTCTTGGTGGTAATGTTGATGTAGTGTCTCCGAAATGGTTCAATAACAACCTACAATGTAAGAATTTGTGTCAAGTAGCATGTTACTTCATCTTTGAGGAATACTTCATTGAATAACACTTTCAGAATTGATTCATCATGTTAGGTTATTATTTAAATTTGTCATGAGACCCCTTATTATTAGTATAAATTGTAAAGTGCTTATATTTCTGAAATTTTTTCATGTTGCCTATTTATGAGTATATCGTTTTGTAGACATTGGTCGCCATTTCCGTAGTGGACGTCAGGAAGATGCTCATGAATTTTTACGACTTAGCCTTGAAAAGATGCAGAAGTGTGCTCTGATAGGTTATAATCAGTGAGTATGCTTTAATTTTCATAGATTTCATTGTTTTGTTTTGCTTGTTTAAAAGTTAAAGTTACTGAAACTTATCTCAGTATAGTAGTTGTATCAAGTTAGCGTATGAATATTCCAATTTTTTTGTTTTAGTTTGGACAAGTACAGCAAAGACACAACTGTCATTAATAAGATATTTGGTGGATATCTCCGATCACAGGGTATCGTTTCGTTTCTTCTTCATTTTTTTATTTCTTAATGTGTTGTAAATATTTGTCATTTTGCTTAAACTTATTTATACATCCTTATTTGACTTGAGAAGGCATGCAAAACTTTCCTTAGACCATCAGGATCAAAAGCATTTGGGGATTGTTGCGAATTTTGTAGCTGAGTGTTGTATATACAATTCTGTTGACTTGTATTAAATTTATTGCATTCATTTTTTCAGTGATCTGCTCACGATGTTCTGCTAAATCTAATACTTACGATCCACTGTTAGATATATCATTAGACATTAAGACAGCTGACAGTATTGAGAGAGCCTTGCATCAGTTTGTAGCTCCAGAAAGACTGGATCATGATAATGCTTATAAGTGTGAAAAGTAAGACATATTCTCACATTATTTTGACATGGAAAATTATGAATTACTGTGAATAATATTCAAATGATTAATTTTTTCTTAAAAAAAAAGGAAATATAATAATTATAATTATATATATATATAATTATAATAATAAATATATGTGTTGCAGTATTAATTTTCCCCGGCTCAACAAAAAGTCCACATGTCTGCTAGTAATTCAAGTAGAAATTGACTCAGGACGAGTTGAAATTGCTGTTAAAATTCTTAGCTGGTTGTTCTGCAGGATGAGTATCCTGACAAAAATTTGTCAAGTCCCTATTCTGTTCATTTGTTGTATGAAGGTTAATCATAAAAAGTCATTGAATTAGCTCTGATTTTATTTATCTGTAATTGTTATAAATTTTAAATTCTTGTTTTATGACAGATGCAAATCCAAAGTAACTGCCACTAAGAGATTCACTATTCACAAATGTCCTAATGTTCTCACTATACAGCTAAAAAGGTATGTTATATTTTCTTTTAATTGAAAATTACTATCAGGCTATAAAGTTAGTTTGTTTTGTTTTTAAATCTGTATGCCAGTCAGAAGTATTTGAGTGCATACAAAATACATGCTCACAATTTTTCCAGCCAATAGCTAATATACTTACTGCCTGACTGCTCTTCTCTAGAAATTACACTGATGAGCTGTGCCCTTTGTCCATTATACATTACTGTGTCAACCTTTTTTTGAATTTTCATTCATTATTGTTGATGTGTATTTACAGGTTTAACTATGGCTCTAGTTCAGTGATTGGGAACAAACTTCACAAGCCTATCAAATTTCCAATGGAGCTTGACCTTAGATCTTACATGTCGAACAGAAATGTAAGTTGCCTCTCTTATCTGACATATAATTGTTGATTTTCTTCATTTCAACAAATTATACAAAATACTGCATAATTATTTTCGTGGTTAATGATCTGATTTCAGTCAGGTGTAGTGCTTTCCTTGAATTGTGTTATGATATTGTAACAACTTTGTTTTTGATGTTGTCTCTTTTAATTTCTTCTGGAATATGTGTTCAGTACCGAGTAATGTACATGTGTGTCTTTTGTATTAAAGGGTCCTCCAATAATCTACACCTTGTTTGGTACCATACAACATTTAGGTGCTACTTGTGGATCTGGGCATTACCAAGCTAATGTTAGATGTGGGGAACAGTGGTTTAACTTCAATGACTCTGTGGTATGTGGAGCTTTATGTATTCTTATGTTATCTTTGATTGTTGAAATTCAGTTTATTTGGTTGAAGCAATTTTTCCAAAGTAATGCATATTTCTAGGTATTCATTTTGCTTCATAGTGTATTGAGCTAATTTTATGTAAAATATTGCCTTTTCTGAGCCACAACAACTACATTGTGAAATTCAGTTGTTCTTGAATATGTATGTAGCTATACAGCATTTTTTTTCATATGAGCAAGTTTACAAAACAGGTTGTTGTTAAATACTATGAATATTGTATTTCAGAGACGAATCATTCCTCAAAATCAAGTATTGAATGATACCTCATCTGCGTACATTCTCTTTTACTTAAGAGATATGGATCCTACCCCCAGTATTATGAATGGACCAAAACTTCTTCAAAACAAGGTGACTTTTTAACAGTTATCTCCCATGCCTTTCACTTTTATATATGTTATTTCGGTTCTGTTTGTGTTGCATTCATTTTTGCCATAAAACTAATTATTTTTTTGTGTGTGTGATTATAATTTACAATATTGCAAGTTCTGATTGTATCACTTTTCAGGAGACTGATCAGTCAAACCAGCCCAGACCTAAACCAGTGAATGTTGTTAGTCCTCAGAGAAAGAGACCTCATGATATTGCGAGTCCTAGACCAAAAATAATTGATACCCCTACAAGTCATACCAAGTCACAGAATTCTAGAAATGGTAACAAAATAAATGTTTTTCATATTTGCAATTTTACTTTCGTCACAGCAGTTTCTGGATATTTTTATATGTTTTGTTTGTAGGAATGACATGATAGTTTTAAAATCAACATGATGTTAAATTTACTTTTTAATTTTTCAGGTGTACCTACAAATGATATTGGCCAACCAGTGAAGTCTCCATTCATACCATTGTCTGCTAACAGGGAGAAAATCAGGATAAATCTTGGCGTAAAACCTAAAACACCAGAAAAGCAAGCAAGTATGGCCAAACCATCTGACAAATCAAGCCCCACACCAAGGCTAGTTATGAAGATCAAAGATGGGAAATCAATAACAATAGAAACATCACCTGATGGTGAGAAAAGAATTCTGTCTGATGATGATGAAGTTATTGCTATGATGAATGAGAAACGGAACAAGAAGCTTTCTAAGAAGCCTAGAATTGTCCCTTATCCTGATGATTCTAACTCAGATAGCGATTGGAGTTCAAATGGTAGTAGCTCACAAAGGACAAGCGCAACTAACACCAAGAAGGATGTTTCTCGAGACAAGAGTCACAGTAAGGATGGTGTTGTGTTTGATGGAGCACTCAATACAACTACTTCAGTGCCAGGCAATGCTCATTTATTTGGGACTGTGACCATGAAAGATAAAGTGAACCATAACTCAAATCCCAACTCAGATCGTCCTAAGGATCTGAAAATGTTCACACCAACCTCCTCTAAGTCAGGTCATGCATCTCCTGCCAAAAAGCATTTCAGTGAGTCCTTGTCATGTGTCACATCTCCACATCCTGCCAAACATTCTGGACAGGGTGAGTGGCACACTAGCGTGGAGTCTGTCCTAAGCCCTTCTGTTGGTTCAAATGCTAGTTCTACTCATAGCAGTGGCTCTACCCATGAGAACTGGACTGTTACTCCTGGAAAGGACAAGAATTCTGTTGGTCCTCCAAGTAAATCTTCAGAAAAAGCTTACCAAACTGAAGGTAAAATGAATCCCGAGTCTTCAAGTGCTAGTGTCCATTCAAGTCCATTCAATGTTGTCAGTGACAAAGAAAGCCTACTAACATCAAAGAAAGTGAAAGATAAAAGCTCTAGTGAGTACAAACTTTACAAGAAAATGAAGAAAAAGATGAAGAGAGAACGGAAGAGAAGAGAACACATAGAAAGAGACCATAACTATACAGAGATGGGCGATGATTCTGTAAGACATTCACATAAGAAAAAGAAGAAGCACAAGCGTAAGAATCATGATGAGGAGAGAGAAGATAAGTATCACAAAGGAAATAATGAGTCAGAGCTTACTGCAGGGTCAGGAGTTAACAGGGATGATGGAAAGCAAAAAGATAAATATCGCAAAGAAGAAGAGGTTCGATACAAGGAAGACAAACAAACCGAAGATAAACATCACAAGAGGAAGCATGACAGAGAAAATGGTGATATGTCTGTGAAACGTAGTCGGAAAGATTCTGAGTCCTCATCTGAGTTTGAATGGGTGGAAAAAACAGTAGAGAAACCAGTACCATTACGAACATCTAAGTCAGAACCAGGTAACTATAATATTCTGAAGCAGATTTTATAATTCATGATCTATCTGAAGTAATTTATATATGCCAGTTTATCACCATAATTTATTCTTTTCAATCTTAAATCTATGAATTAAGCTGTTCAATGCATTTAGCAAATTATTTTTATTTTTTATGCTGATAATGATTGCCAGTTGTTTATATTTAGTACGCTTTGTTATAATTTCAGTTACGCCCTGTCGCTGGGATCATCATGTAAAAGATTCATCTAAAAGGAAGTCCTTAAGTGGCAGTTCTACACCTGTGGTGACCAGCTGGGATGGTCTGAAAGCTTCCAAGGTTGCTAAAGAACTTGAAAAAGTCTCCTCTTATGCATATGGTGCTCAAGGTATGTGAAAATACTGCTGAGATCACAAATATTGAAGATAAATTCCAACAAATTCAGTTTCTGTTTTATGTTAATACGTGATAGCTGTGATTCAATTTTAAAATGGTGGTATTTTTCCCCTCTTGGTATACAGGATGTTTCTACCATGATTCGTTATAAATTGGTTGATTGGTTTTATAGTTTCAGGTTGGGATGGGAATAAATCTCATCTAGATACCAGCAGGGAGAATGACTATAACAGGAAAAGGAAAGATTCTGATGATGAATATGATGATGAGTATGACAGAGGAAAGGTTGGTGTATACCCAGCTTTACAATACCTTCAATTCTTACATTCCTAATCCTCATCATTTGAAATCGTTTTAACCACTGTTTCAGACATTTAAGTCTTCTTACAATTGAGGCAATATTTCTGAATTTTGGCATTAGGGTTATTATCTGACTGTCCTTTACGACTATGTCCTGTTTGATTCATTTTATTAAGTACATTTGTACACATATTTGTTTCAAATCAAACTTTTTGGTCTGTTTTTGGAGGAGAGATATTGACCTTGCTTCTCCAGCTGTTGGTTAGTGACCGTATTCAATATCTTCCTTATGCTGCTTTTCTCTTACTCTTATTGGCATAAAGCAGGGTTTCCACTGGACATCATATTTTTTCTGCCACATGTACGGAGGGGAGGGTCCGGAAGGGGGGGCTACAAAAAAGTAGGCTTAATTTGATTTTTTTTTTGCCACTTGTAGATTTTTTTTGCCATTTGCGAAACTGATGAATGGCAGCAGAAAGCCTGCATTATGAACAGTTACTGTGTATTTTGTTGTCTGTGAATTCTGGTGTACCAACTGTATTCAGTATGTGTTAACATGAATATTTTAGGTGAAGAAGGTGAAGCAGAAGCATCATAATGAACACAGATACAATGGTAACCTGTTTCAGCAAAGACAAAATGAGATTAGTCGATCCAAGATTAAGGTAAAGAAAACATAGTTTTTTATATGAAACCTACTTTGTACAATACAGATTTTTATTACTGATAAATGTCTCTTTTTGTGTTTAAATGCTCCGAGTTCAGTTTTGATTATATTGTGTATATGTTTTATATTTTAGTGGTCAGAAATGAAGATCGGTGACAACAACCCATACCTTAAAGCCAGTCAACACACAGAACCTCAACATCATTCATATTCTAGATAGATGCAAACTTTTATATACCAAAAAAAAATAATATGCATATATTTGGTGTGGATGTTATTTGATTTTAATGATCATGTTGTAAAGAATGTGTCAAATAGACAAATAAGGCTTAATTATTTATGCACCAATGTCAGAATTTAATAAATTCTTTGTACGATAATTTTGTTTATGTGTTCGTTTTGCTTTTTAATGCTATGTGTATATTTTGAATTTGGAAAAAAAATGTTAACTGACTGAATTAAGGCATCTTAATAAGACAACTTAACCATGCTGGCATTTGTGTTAGTATGTATAAAGCATGTTTTATGCAATTTACTCTCTACTGCGTAGGGATTGCTTGCTTATAGGCTATCATTATGTTGTTTATTTATTGTTTTTTTGGGCATTGATTTATTCAATAATATATTTGGAATGTCTTTACAGAATATTTTGTCTCAAATCTGTAATGTGATGTAATTTCTACCATAAGAAAACCCAACAGATCACTTACTTCGATCACATTTTGACTCAGATTCCTCTAATGTCTGTTTAAACAGTGATATTTTTAGTATATTTTACAGCTGAATATCGTCTGTTTCCCCAGCCCAGAAAGATTATATTTTCCCCTAAAAATGCTATATTAATAATTGATATTTTTTTTTCAAATTTCCCCCTTTTTCTGATTTATTGCGCTATATTTCCCCCCCCCCTCAGAAAGCCACAGTTGGTTTTGAAAATTTAAAAAAAAAATCACTGTTAAAAATGCCTTGGCTGAATTCTTTCAAATAACTGATATTGATAGTTCTTGAAAAAAAATTAAGAGGCTGTATAACATAGTGTCTGTTTCTTAAGAATGCCCTTATTGATTTTTTTTTTAAAATGTTGTAATTGCTGATTTCCGTTATGTGTAAGTATGGTATTAACAAATTGATTAATTTCATGCATAATTCTCCTGTCTTGGTCATAATGTGAATTTTTATAATTTTATGAACAGTATTAAAGTCAACTGTTAAACAAGAAGCTGGGCTTTCATTTGACCCTTAAACAGCATTTTGACTCTTGAAATCAGTAAAACAAAGCTTTTGACTCTTGAGAATTTGTACCAAAGGGTCAAATTTACTATAAAATTTGAAAGTAATTTTATTGACTCTTCAAAGTATCATCAGTCAAGAGTCAGTTTTGACTCGCAACTTTTGATGTCTAGTAAAAAAAAACTGAAAAAGGCATTGCAAGGAGAAACGATCTTTGGTTTTGGTGTTACTGAATTCTGGAGAAACACATCTCAGTCAATCATTAAGCAAGCAGTAATAATGTAAGCAATGTGATGTCTTGCTGTTTTCTGATTTTAATAAGTACTCTAGTCTGAAATTCATTTCATGAATTGAACGTAATTATTTGGAATCAAGTGGTTTGTGACTGGTTAGTTTTTAACTTTGATAGAAGTACATAATATAGCATTAGTGGACCTATCTATGAAAATTTTTCTTGTGTTCTGATTATCTAGTGTTTGTGAAATTTATTGTTACAGTATAATTATGATACAGGAATAAAACTATATGGTGATCCTGTATCAGTATACTATGGTTTGTGATGCTATTTGCATATTTTATTGTTAGTGAGAAACTATGAGTTTGAATACATGTACATGTTATATAGTTTATATGGTTGACAGTTTATTGTATAGTATTGTTAAACTGTTGGTCTAGTTGTGAGTATTAATGTGCAATAGAGTTTGCTATTATATTTTGCCATTTATTTTATATCCCCTAGAATTATGTTCGTAAATATAATTTTGGTCAGTCTTGTATTGATTATGATTGGGAGTCGTGTTAGGATAACTTAATTAGGATAATCGAGTGTGTTGTTGCTAGGTGATGTGTCAGTGGTCATGAACAGTTTGACTTTGCTGGAGTTTTGATTGCATTTTGAATTTTTTGTAAATGGAAGCATTTATTTTGGATGTACTTAATGATTTTTAACAACTTTTTCTTTCTAATACTTTAATTATTTTGTAATATTTATGAAATTATTTTGAAAATAACCTTAGTATTCTGTCTCTCACTAATTGTGAATGATTTTGTTTCAATATGATTTATTCTACTTAGTTGTCTAAGCTTCTTGTAGGTTATGAAACACCAAGTGTAGTATGTTACTATAATATATATTTAAGATGTCATCTTTTATGAACTTGAGCCACCAATATTTAATGTGATAAATTCATTATAATAATTATGTTAATATAATTTTGTTCAATATCAGTCGACAGTACACCGATATATGTAATACAGAAGGTATACTGTACAGTGCTGGAGAAAGCATTCATGCTAATTTCAATAATAGCATTATTTAATGAATTATTAACTATACAATCCATATGTGAATGACAAGTTGGTTGTTAAAAAAGTTGAAATTAAGAATTGTATCATATTTGCTTGTTCATTTTTAGAGTATAATTCTAAGAATTTGTTACTGAAAAATGTAGAATTTTTAAAAAAATTGTAAAAAAATGTTACGGAGCATTGTACTTAGTTATCTCGTTTTATTACACCAAAATTTTGTTTTAGAATGTAAAGATGTATTTGTTGTGTACTGTTTCATTGTATGCGAGTAATTTATGCAATAATAAGTTGATATAAACATTGAATCATACTTGTATTCGTTTTTATTTCATCAGCCCTTGGCGATATTTCTTATTATCATGTATTGCTGATGAAATGAGTTTTGCTTTCAATGAAAGTAATACAGTGTATCTTCACCAATGATTGAGTGAATTAAGGTCACAAAAGCGAAACCTAGGGATTATGAAGTTACAATATATGCATCACTACAAGTCTTATTTGAAAACTTTTCATGATGCTGGTTGTAAAAAATACTTGAATGTATATTTATATGCATATTTCTTTTTTTCCAAACTTATGCCCATTGAATAGTATTTTTTTTTTGGTACTGTGATGTTAGCAGTGGAAAGACTTGTCATAGATTTTAAATCACTATGTATTATTTCATTGAATACTGCATGACTCTTAATGGTCTGTGAGTGGAACTGTAACTTTGTATTTTCATCCATTTTGGTTTGATGCTTCATTCTTGGACCATCTTTTGTTATATATATATATATATATGTATATATAATGACATATTTATTAAGTTGTTTCAGCATTAAACAAGATCAATGCTCCATAAGTTATTGTGATGCATAATAGTAGTAAAACTTGCATTAGGTTTATCAATATTTTCTCTGTAGTCATGTAAGGCTGTCACCTGATTTGATCAATATTCCTTGGTTACTTACCACGACAAATGGGATGTTCAATAAGTAACTAACGAAATAAATTGTCACAGAAAAGTCTTAGAAATCCAGTTCACAAATGGGATGTTCAATAAGTAACTAACGACATACATTGTCACAGAAGTCTTAGAAATCCAGTACACAAATGGGATGTTCAATAAGTAACTAACGACATACATTGTCACATAAAAGTCTTAGAAATCCAGTTCACAAATGGGATGGTCAGTAAGTAACTAATGACTTAAATTGTCACAGAAAAGTCTTAGAAATCCAGTACACAAATGGGATGTTCAATAAGTAACTAACGACATACATTGTCACAGAAAAGCCTTAGAAATCCAGTCCACAAATGGGATGGTCAGTAAGTAACTAACAACATACACAGTCACAGAAGTCTCGGAAACCCAGTACACAAATGGGATGTTCAATAAGTAACTAACAACACACATTGTCACAGAAGTCTTGGAAAGCCAGTACAGAAAGAACTACAAACTAGAATATATTACATTGTATGCTTTTATTAACTTCAGATACATGGAAAATAAATGTGTAACACTGTAAACTACATTTTATGCGTACATCAAACAAAGATTATAGACTAGGAAGTTGAGCAGATTTCAATACTTCAATATTCAGACAAAATTTAGAAAAGTAAACTGGAGTATGTAATGAACCGAAGATATGATACGGCAGATAATGAAAAGGACATTTTTCACTGGAAATTAAAAAATTCAAGTGGTCTTATTTTTTCTGTTCCTAATAGGAATGTTTTTTACCATGAAAGTGACTCATTGATAATAGGTAACCTTATCGATAATAGGTAACCAAACACATAAAAATATGGATGCCTTGAAAAAGCTGTCTTATTTTGCATTTTGGTTTACAAAATTTACCAATAATTAACCCTTATGAAACATAATTCATCGCAACAAAAATTATGACTCCAGTGAACTTTTCTAAGATTGCGTAAGAAAACTTTTCAATTTTCATCTTCCTGAATAGTTTATAAATATCCAATTTCCAGGCTTACCCACCCAAACATCAAATACACATTCTGCACGAACTGTAATTGTCCTTACAAGATTTTATTTAATTCTAAAATACGTATAATTAATGTAAAACAGGTTAATATATAATTTTAACCTTACAGGTGCTTGAAATACTTTATCAATTTTATACATAAGTAAACTACACAGAGTACGTGTGTACATCTAGGCACTAATTATAGTCTATATTTCAATAGGTTGCCAGCAACCATGCTATATAATTACCAAATAAAAACCTTGATAAATTATAATGATAACAAACAAAACTCTGAATAATTCATATAATTTGATCCAAATATCATTGCATAAAAAGCCAGAATAAATTATCCGATTTAGAATCAAGGTAAAATTCTCAATAGAAATGTTATATGTCAAGCTAGTTATGAAATAGTTGGCAAATATTAGCTAGATACAACAGATAACGCCGACTGTACCATGTCATCATAGCTCAGAGATAAAGTGAGGAAACTAATAAAAGAGATGCTAAGTGCAACCAAAAAAAAACCCTAATGCTGTGCAGTCAGACACTTATTTTTATCCTTAGTTTGCTTAAAAACTCAAAACGCTTAACTAAACCTCCAAAAATAATTAAAAAAGCAGAGTCCAATTATATTGACCAACTGAGATTTACAGATTAACCAATTATGCAGACCTGGTATATTGCATTTAAATTGAATTTTGTTGTAATTTTGATAATATTGTCAGCTTCAAAACATACATGAACACTGATATTGGTCACAATTTCACAGTGAAGGACACAAAAATAATAATACATTATGTGCAATGATAACAGAACGCAGTATTATAAATTAACACAAAATCAAATTCTAACTCAAATCATTGCTAAATAACGTGCAATCATTTCATTGCCATAAAATATAATTCATACTTTAATACAATGATTTAAATGATCATAGTAATATCTCATGAATTCATGATTTGAGAATACCAGGCCCTGAGATTATAAACTTGAGAACAGTCTCAAAGCTCAAATCTCAATTCCGTTCTCTAAGTATTATGGTTGAATAGATAGAGATCATCAATGTTTAAATACATACGCAGGTCAATTATGCCGTCAGAATAATGTATTGTCTCATCATAATTAACTGTGATGAGATTTGAGCTCGGAGACCAATTTCAAGTTTTATAACCTCGGGCCCAGATCATCATGTTGGAATAACCAGTATTAGTACTATTTACATCTATACAATAGAATTTCACTCATTGATTCATTTATGATCTCAAAGAGCAAAGTCACATTGGAAACAACAAAAAGGTATGAATGAAATGATAAAAAAGTAAGTTATTCTGGAGAATATCGGAATAAAGAAATAATTCAGGGGCCGTATATGGAAAACAAGTAGACAATGGTAGTCCTTTTACTTGTATTTCCAATCATGAAATAAAAAAAATTCTATTTATGTGATGTAGTTGAACTTTGGACACTAAGATCGATTTAATAGGTCAGACTATCTTGAATATTCACATGCAAGCTGGACCTGACAGCATGAAACATTGTTCCTGAACAGTATCTGAGTCGAAGGTGTAAACTGATGGAATATATTTCAGAATGAATATTTCCCTGACTTATAGCTGTGTTAGTGTTCAAAATAGTTCTAATGATTAACTGACCTATCATATAACTATATCCAGATTCTTCTACAGAAATTAATGCTCTATACAGGATTCAAACAAATAGGCAGTTATTAAAGTTAGTGAATTAAAATTTCAAGCCCTTCAACTGTGAGGCTCTGAACAGTTCCAGATTACAGTAATTTGAACCTTTACTGGGCTTTTATCTAGACATGTCTGGTTGGGTAAACAGTAGTAAGTTTGCATCAGGTAGATGGGTCTACAACTTAAATATTAAGATCAATCTGGGAGTGTCAAATTATGGGAAAAACATATAATCTATTTTCTGAACCAGTCAAAATGACAATTAGCTGTTTGTCTTAACCAGTCAGGGGGTGCTAAAAGCAGTTTGTCAGAACCAGTCTGGAAAGATCAAAAGCTGATTGTCTGGAAGAGCTAAAAGCTCTTTTTTCTAACAAGTCTGAAAGGGCTTCAATGTTACATGCCTGGAACAGTACAGAATACCCTAAGGCCCGTAGTATATACGAGGCCTAACTGGCCTCCTTATAACATAAACACATAAATCAGTAAAACAATGATAAATATGTACAAAAATACAGACGCAGAATGAGGCAATCTGAATAATAAAATCATGACTACATTTAGTATCACAGTCTTAAAGCACAGATGCCTCTAACAACGATGGATAAGACAGTTACGCAAGTTCATCCCACTAGTTCATATCCAATCATTGTGTTTATAAGAAATTTCCTGTCACAAAATTTACAAGATATATACATACTGGCATTCCATTCAAATTCAATTTCACAAAAAGTCTTCACTCTCAAAAGAGACAGACCTTTGACTTGAAAATCTTTCTTTTCAACATCCACAGACTGTCCTACATATTTCGAGAGACTCTCTACAATAAGTAAAATTAAACTGTATCTAAAGTAATACACTTGTGCAATCACTGAGCACACTTATTCAATGATTTTGTTTCTCATGATTAAATACTATTATATCAAAATGAAGTATTTCACTCATTCTCTGTGACACAATCCTGCCTCTATACACACAGAGCTAACACTTCTTATCTACTTTGCCTGAGCCGCCTTCTTCCTTCTAGCATTCAACATGTCATAGAATGGATTCTCACTTATACAGGACCTGAAAGTAGAAATAAATAATTATAATCAAATACTGAAATAATTAATTATAATCAAATACTGAAATAATAAATTATAATCAAATACTGAAATAATCAATTATAATCAAATACTGAAATAATTAATTATAATCAAATACTGAAATAATCAATTGTAATCAAATACTGAAATAATTAATTATAATCAAATACTGAGAAACACATCCTATTAATTAAATCGTACTTCAAAGTTATCATAACGCATTTATTTCTTCACAATCAATACTACATAGAAAACAAAGAGAAAGTTATTGACAACGTCTGTCTGAAGAAAAATTCAAATTTAACCCCAACAATAACTAAGAAACTAATTTGTTCAAAATATTTTGCTAAAATGATAATCTTCCACAGGGAAATTACAATGTCAAAGTTAAGGACTTCAAATTTTTTACGTAGCTTAGTAACTCTTTGACAGAAAACTAATCTAACAGTTGAGTAGTTTCATCTCAAATATCATCTACATTATATGATATTCTATCTCGTACTCACTTGATACATTTGATCCATTCATCTTTCTCTTCAGCTGTAGCTGCTGACATCTTGTATATATTATGTTTACCTGTAAATCACACAGAAATCATGATCATGTTTACATTTCCATTTAACAAAATACTGAAAACTTGTCTCCTGAGAAAAAGTCACATTCTGCATTGCTTTACTGCAATCACTTTCCGTGTTTATACATCGTCTGATATGAGGCAGATCAAAAACATTTTTATTTACTATGAATGAGAGCATTTCAAAGCAAATTTAAGATACAGTACAGGAAAGTTTGTCAACGAGTAAATACAACTGATGTACATGACAATTTGCGAAACTAAAGACAATCCACAATCCAACAGTAATAGAATTAAATAAATTCATCATGTATAAGTTGTTTCATACGAGACCCACAGTCTAGAACAAATAACATTGTATTCTGCCATTCAAAATATTAAATCAGTTTACATTAGTCATATCAAATAGAAACTAGAGCTCTGATAGTGTGGCGCCAATGCTCATCTGTTTTACTTGTTGGCAATAAGGGCCACATTTGAGATTTCCAGTTTAAACAAGATAAGGTATAGTTTTGACCAAAATTCTACCTTTAAAAGGGGCATAATTCCAAAAATATGGCTTTCAGAATGATGCCTCTTGTCTTGCAATTGTGCCTTGTCATGATAATCAAGTATTCCATGTTGATATTTTTAGAAGTGTTTGAGTAATGGGCTACATGAAAGTTTTTGCATGACAACAACAATGACACAGCAATCATAACAGCTCCACTTTTTCTCCAAAACAGACAAGCAAAAAAGACAAAATGAAGGTGGCAATAACACAGACAGAATGGTGGCAATAATACAGACAGAATGAAGTCACAATAATACAGACAGAATGAGGTCACAATAATACAGACAGAATGAAGTCACAATAATACAGACAGAATGAAGTCACAATAATACAGACAGAATGAAGTCACAATAATACAGACAGAATGAAGTCACAATAATACAGACAGAATGAAGTCACAATAATACAGACAGAATGAAGTCACAATAATACAGACAGAATGAAGTCACAATAATACAGACAGAATGAAGTCACAATAATACAGACAGAATGAAGTCACAATAATACAGACAGAATGAAGTCACAATAATACAGACAGAATGAAGTCACAATAATACAGACAGAATGAAGTCACAATAATACAGACAGAATGAAGTCACAATAATACAGACAGAATGAAGTCACAATAATACAGACAGAATGAAGTCACAATAATACAGACAGAATGAAGTCACAATAATACAGACAGAATGAAGTCACAATAATACAGACAGAATGAAGTCACAATAATACAGACAGAATGAAGTCACAATAATACAGACAGAATGGAGTCACAATAATACAGACAGAATAAAGTCACAATGATACAGACAGAATGAAGTCACAATGATACAGACAGAATGCAGTTACAATAATATAGACATAATACAGACGGAATGAAGTCACAAAAATACAGACAGAATGAAGTCACAATAATACAGACAGAATGAAGTCACAATAATACCTTCAACAACTTTGCCTTCTTTGTCCACTTTACAAGCTTTAATGATTTCGTTGGTTGTAGCATACAGCTCAAAGCAATGAGGTTTGTTTGTCTTCTCATTAGATACTCTTACTTGTATATTCTCCAGCGGAATAATTCCAGTTGGTTCCTTGTCCTGCAATGATTGAAACGCAAAAATATACATACAACTTCATGAAAAATTGAAATATATGCATTCATATATAATAATGTATGCATTAATATAATGTCAACTCTCATTTAATAATTGTAGAACTATTTTTATGTACTTTAATTTTAATCAGTATTATCAATTCAGTGCTAATTAAACTACCAATCACTGCTCAGAGTACCATTTGTTCACTTCCAAGGGAAATAACTCATTACTTCAGTTTTGCAATTTGGTGAAAGTGTATGGAACGTAGCTTAATTCATTTTTAAATTTGTCAAAATAAACAATTCAACAAAGAAAAAGAACGCAAAATTGGTAATTATTCTTACAGTGGTAAACTGGAAGTAGTAGAGACAACTGTCATTCAGAATAAACCACCTTCTCTTCCAGTTCTTGTAGCGTCCACCTGTAAACACAAAGAATCAGTATGTAATAATGTACATCATAAAAACTTCATACATAAATAATGAACTTCATAAAGATACTGACATATTGATACTCTTTTAAGATAAATTATTTATATTATCAAACAAGTAGAAATTTAACACTGAAATTATGCAATTTAATAAACTATTTATAAACTCATTTTCTTGACCTTATTCCAATGCACACAGTGAAATCCCTAAGCCTTCAAACTTCCCTTAAACATACACCAATCCCAGCAACACAAAACAAGATATCAAACACCAGTACAGACATGGTGACTTAAATCATTTGTCATCGGATTCTTACGGGCCATTACCCCAGTCATGAATCACTTTGTACAATTTGTACGATAACAGATCATTGATAATAAATCATTTGTACTGATTATTCAATCACTTTAATATCAATTCTTAAATTATAAATGCTAACAACTGACTTACTATGAATGGAGTTTTAACACATCATCTCACGGTACAAGAATGGATAAAGATGTAGATCGATATGCAAAACATCGGAAAGAAAAAGAACACATGGTCTGGGGTTATAAGTCAACAGTATGCAAACAAGTCTCAAATTAAAGCATCAAGCTGATGTTTAACAAAATACTTAAGTCTCTGTTTATAGCTAAAAATAATAAAACTCTACAATAACAAGATCAGTACATTAATGTGAAGCCAAATTAGTTCTATAATCAATCAATGGTAAATGCATTTTAAGACTTGCATACAAACTTATTTTATAACCCGGGGCCCTAGTAATCATTACAGTTAATTACAAGAATCTATGAGAGAGAGAGAGAGAGAGAGAGAGAGACAGAGACAGAGACAGAGAGAGAGGGAGGGAGGGAGGGAGAGAGGGAGAGAGAGAGAGGGAGAAAAATCAGACCATGTGTAAGGACATAGAGGCCGAGATTTCATTTTGCATACATTGCTAAGAGAGATGCATTGCATGATGGATGGCAAGAATCAGAATCAACAATGGCTGACAGGAATCAACAAGCACCATTATTGTACAGATTAAAACTGACCAGCTAAGTTAACTATCAGAAAAACTGATTATCACCATTTGAAATACAACAATCCCCCTCAACAGTAACAAAGTCATTATCATCTATGTGAGATCACCAAACTTTGTTACATTACTTATTCATATGATAATCATACAAATACATATATATGATCGTTTCAGAGTTCAAACGTAACTTGAAATATTGCATGTTCATATATCATCGCATTGTCTCACCTATTTGTGTGAAGTACGTGTACTTAGTATTTGGAGCAAAATTATTTTATATTTACTAAATTAAAAAAAAAGATTCAAGACAACTTTGCGCCGCATCTTCAATAGTTCTTAATTGTATGTAATCCAAAAGACCATTTTTATCAGAATCTACCATTTGGGTTTAAATTATAATGATTACAACCCTACGCACTAACAATACATATGGTTTTAACAAAACACACACTAATATACCATCACACACACACATAGTACATAGCACTGTGAGTGTATTGTGCATGTATTATAGATCAAAATGAATTTGAACTCAACAAATTGCAAAGATTTCAAACACAAAGATTTACTGAACAAAATTAGGAAGTCCATGCTTGGCTAGCCAATATATGCAAAATTAATAGCATTCAAAAAGTAGTAGGCATGCGAAATTAACATTCACAATGACCGGAAGGTAGGATCTTTACTCCAAAATTAACACCATGAGTTTAGCGTTGTGTTTTAACATATATTGATTGGTTTCAAAGAGCTTACAGACAATTAACATGGGTAAATGTACATGTGTAGCTAAGTGCTGGTGTTTGAGCAACACTAGATAATTCTACAACAATATTCAAACACATCTAAGAACCAAAGAATTATGCATAATTGTTCTCATTAACTTAAACATGATAGATAAATTGATATTATGTCAAGATCCAACCTTCTGATGGCAAAGAATGATACACGTAATTATGTATGTGTGATATATGTAGATAGAAATCATATACGGTAATAAATGTTCAAAATATACAGTTGTTATCACCACTATTAACACAGACAATACTACAGAAGAATAAATCTTACATGCTAAATATTCACTTATAGACTCATTGTATTAATAATAATTAACACAATATTATTTATGTTGAATAAATAATATATCAGCATACATGTAATGCTTTATCTATGGTGAAAGATGATATATGGTTATGCTTTTTCATGATACTGATCAACTAAATGCATTTTGACAAGCCTTTATGTGCTAATTGAATATTTGATGCAAGCTATAGAATTTGTTAATGCAATATTGAGCGAGCAAATTGTTCATTTATGTGTATTTATTTAAATTCAATATTTATTACCACTATGTAGCACTCTCAACAGTCAACAAGGAAGCTTTGTCAGGAATGACTTAGAAAACAGGTTGTATTTTGAAATACTGAAGATAAAGCACAAGAGTACTGTCCCTTGGCTAAATATAAATCCAAAGGATTTCTAAACACAAGGAGATAGACAAGGACAAAATTTTACAAGAAGAAATAAAGATACAAATGAAATTGATATTTATTTTTATATTCTCCATCAAACTTACTAAAAAATGCACCAGCACAATAATGATTAATTTCAATAAGTTTTCTGTTCAAGATCTTTAGCCAATGATGGAACTTCGTGAGGTAGCTATTCAAAATTATTGTAATTTTACGATGAATTTTTCTGACTTAAGTACAATTACCAACAAAAAATTGATTTATTTATAAATTTAAACAATTTTAGCAAATAGCACAGTAAAAGCGAATACTAATTATTAAGTAAGCTTGTAAAATGTTTCGTCAATTCACTCGTCCAACTAAAGACAGAATTTCGTTTAATTAAGCGAAAACAAGACTAGTATAAATCCCCTCCTTAGATCCTTAGACTCAGCAATAACTAATACATGAACCTTTATAACTTATTGAGGAAGTAAAAATCAGGAAAAAAATGCCAAGTTACATATAACTTGACAGAAGTACTTCAAAGGTCAATGACAAAGGGGAGTTTTCACAACAAGAATAAGTAAATAACACTTGACGTAATATACTAGCAGTACAAATAAAAAGATATGAGTAATTTGTATGTACAATATTGAGATACAAGTATATGTATGTTATACTTCAGATATAAATTTACAAGAATTTGAGTATATTTTGTCTGCCACTAGAAAATACTTCTTCATTTGTATTCAATAAAAGCAATGAACACAGGATCTTTTAGGAATTCAACATATTTTTACAATTTAAATATTTTCAGTCCACTATGGCAGTCAAATCAGAGAATTCATGTCTGTTTTTGAAATGGCATCAAATTTCATATCAAAACATTATAGGTTAACTGATGTTTTATACAGTGTAAGAAAATAGTTCTTTCATTGACTACAGATGATGAGCGATGATGAGAGTTGATGATAAATACAGTGCAGATGATAAAAATAAATAAAAAATTCCAAAATAAGCAAAAATTTCAGCCAACCAAGCAAGGAATTCTTAACTGCCAATAAATAAAACCTACCAAACTTAGTAACCCCTGTTGATACAAAAAATACAAACACATTCTGTGATTGAATTGTAAATTTATATAAAAGAATTAAAAAAGGTAAAAACAATTGATCCGAAGTTTAAGCTTAAAGAGAAGAAGAGTAGAATAAATTAAATACAATTAATAAAATTTCAGCGGAAGATTTTACATATGAGTGTTAATTAAATGAAACAGAGTTAATAAATATGTTCAGTCGTATCTCGCTAAGTGTCAACAACACAAAGTGAAAGTTGTTTTATTGAAATTAAAATCGTTATAAATACATTATAGTGAGTACGAAAAATAAATAAGAGTGAAAGACGTAAACACAAAGAACAACAATCAATAATATCAATGCTTTATACATAAAAAACCAATTATAATTTGATTACCAACATTCGTTTCATCTAGCACAGAACAAAGACAGCCATACTTATATTCAACCTCTCATCAAGAATGTGATACAAAAATCATACACACAAGTTAAGTTTTCACAATCAGCTGTTTAGATATAACCAATTCAATTTCATACATCCATACTATCATTTCAATACCATATGCGCAGACCCATGCCAAGCAATATAGCTCAGTCAACCGAACTAAAAAAAAAAATCATGCAAGCTTGCTGCGTTAGAAAATAACCCAGATCAAATGGTTAAAGTATACATTACAACTTATCAGTGTCATTTGTATAAGACTAAATAATTCAAGATTCGAACAACACCAAAAAATAGGCAGATTTGGCCAATCCAAAGCATTACTTCACTATGGAAAAAGCCTAATGTTTCTAACCAGTCCTAAAACACAATTTCTATTAACATGCATTCTAAATTCAAATTTAACTTAAGTATGCCAGGAACAACCAAAAAATCTTTTTGATGATGATGTCAATGTAGAGAAACGTTTCTATTCATCAAAAACAACAATTAATAATCAAAATGAAAGATATCCTTTTAAGCAATTCTAAAATCTACATCTTGAGCAGTAAGGCTAAATATAAATACTTCTAGCATTAAAACTGAACAAGTAGACAAAGAAGGACAAAATACAAGAGCTAAATTGTTTCTTGAAAGTAATAAATCCGAAAGTTTTATTGACCTACAAAATTTTGAAAGCAGCATTCAGGCTGAATAATCTCTAGTATTTCAACTGTGTCTATCATATTCCTTATCATGCAACTTAACGGTGAAAAACATTCGTACTTAACTTACAAGCTCATGCAGTGAAACTTATGTGAGAAAACCATAGCTTCTAACAAAAAAACCCGAATCTACACAACAGAAAAATATCCAATTTTTCTATCTGGAGAACAGGTACTTTTGTTCAATTTTAAAACTCAAAAAAAATGTTTGATCAACAAGCACCTACAGACCCACAGCAGTAAGCAAATTAGAAACTTCTGAACCACAGCATGAAAGACGCACAATGTGAGCCAGTTTAAACAGTATTCAAACAAAACGTAACTAATTTATGAGCAATTTTAAACAACACGAAATACAACGAAGACAAACACAGGAAAAAGAGGACTTTTCAAGGGAGATAATTCATGATAGAACAAACCTTGCTTCCATAACCATCCTTCTTTGTCGGGATTGAAGAAAGTATGCATGAGATCATTACCATCATCTTCAGGTATCTTAAATGGTTCCTTCTTTATACTCTCATACAAGCTCTGCAGACAACAAAGTCATCAATTAAACCAACATTGAGTTTTGTAGAAGATCGCCACTATCGATCACTTCTAACAAATCGTTCAAACTTTGATCACTGGTTAAGCAGAAAAGTTGTTTTTAAAGACTTAGCAACCAACTCATTGTCAAGGTAGCCTAATTCTTTACGATTCGACATTTTGAGCTAATTATTCGGTCAATGGATCTTATTGTACCTGCATGAATTACTAGAAACACTGACAACAAAAGGAAAGGCATTAACCCGTTACCTCATAATACCACTTTTTTGATGACTTTTGAAAACATTGTGGCAAAAAAACTATTCCTTGTAATGAGTAATGGCTTCTTTTGCCACAATGTTTTCCACTCAGTCAGAGAGAAATAACCCAATTTTCTTAAATAAATTGATGTTTTGTACCCTCAGTTTGAATTTGGAAGAGCCCAAAATACGAGGCAAAGGGTTAAAATGGAAAAGTAAGGCAGATTAAGACTTGGATGTCACAGTACCGTAAGTAGCTCAGGAGGTAAATCTCCACCATCATTGATGCCACGATTCATAGAAATAAACCGTTCCACAGTTGGTTTGTCCTTGACACTTGGGTTGTGCAGACTGGTATTCAACATGATAATGGCAAATGACAGCACATAGCACGTATCTGAAATAAATCAGCATGGCATGTAACAAACGTATACTTCTTAACAACAATGTAAATTGTAGGTATCAATTTTTCATCAGGCCTAAAAAAAGCAAAGGTTTGTTCCTGATTAAGCAACCGTCCCAATAATTTACCTGCTGACTCATAAGTTATACGGCATCCAAATTGTAGTGCGATATTGTAATTTTCATAACTCATCAATATTACAGCACACATGTGCCCATATATTGTTGCCGATATATGTTAAAAAATAAAGAAAAATCCCTACCTACTGACCCATATTTTTTTGGGCATGTAACCGGAAACAAGACCCTTTTTTAAGCCTCAGAGTAGAATTTATTGATGATGTCATCTAACAAGGTTATTCATCTTAAAAATTCACAAAAACCAGCAAATAAAAAAAATATGAATCATTAATGAATTTGATGATCTAGCCTTAAAAGCTATAATTGAAGAAATTATAAAAACAAAACCAATATTCTAGAACTTTCACAGAAAATGTTAAAAATCATTACCAGAACTAGTAAACACGTTGGGATTGAGATCACAATATCTCTCAGCAAAGCATTCCATCATTCTGTCAATCTTCTGGGCTTCTCCAGGAAGACGGAAACTCCATAGAAACTGTCTGTAATTTATAACTCAAGTGTACAGACCAAATGTAATGTACACCTTTGAAACACCTTATTATCAAATTAATAATTAGAGGAAAATGATGATAATTTAAAACATTTGAAATGAGTCTGAATACCTAACAAAATTAACAATCAACAAGAAAGTAGATTTCATAATATCTTCAGCATATTCTTACACCACCAAGCACCCAGTAATATAATATAGGAAGAAAAAAAATTTTTTTCAATATTGACTGACTGACTGACCGACCGACCGACCGACTGACTGACCGACCGACTGATTAGTTCATAGCAAATAAAACATAGTTCATAGCAAATAAAACAGTGTCATATACCTGAGAGCCTGCACAAGGATCATATCAGAGAATTCATGCTTCCTGACAAACTCCTTCAGTACGGAGATATTGAAGTCAGATCTACAATAGAAACAAGTAACAAATGATAACAGCAATAGCAAAAAAAAATTCAGAAAAAAACATAACTCTTAATGTAAAGTTGCATTGTTACAGATTTGATAAAGACAAAAAGAACAAGCTCCTTGATTAAATAATCATTCCAATGCTACACTAGACTTAATATAGAAAACAGTAAATGACTTCAAAAGTGAATTACAAACTCTGTGCCTTGTATCAAGCAGAAAATGATCAACTGAAACAATGGTACTAGGGCTTCCATTTGACACTTAAGACAGCATTTTGACTCTTGAAATCGGTAAAATAAAGCTTTTGACTCTTGAGAATTTGTACAAAAGTGTTAAATTTACAATAAATTAGAAGGAAATTCTGTTGACCCTTCAAATTATCATCAGTCTAGGGTCATTTCTGACCGTCATCTCTTTTGATGTCTAGTGAAAAACGCTGGGCACCAAATGCCCCCCGAGAGGTTGGATTTTTCTTTTTTTCATACCTCAAGTTATATTTAAAATGCTCTTTGGATATAATGTAAAGGACGATTGAAGCATTTATTGTGAGTTGTGGTGAGTTTTTCTCCACAGTGTTGAGAAGGGTACAATTTGGGAATATTAATTTAATATTAATAAGAGTACAATGGAATATTATACATACTTTTCTCCAAGATAGTCTCCAATGGCCGTCTTGTTGAGACCCTCTCCTTGATACAAGAATTGGGCCACTTCTTCAGGTGTTTCCTGTAGCAGACCATTCTCAATCAAGTATTCAATACCCTATTAATAGAAAATAACGCAATATATAATTATCTTATCATTGAATTATCAAAACACTTTCATAATTATCATTACATACCATTCTGTTCCAATAGATTGTAATACTTTGGCTCTAGATGCTTAAAATTTCATAAACAAAAAAGATACAAAAAATGCAGTCAGAAAATCATGACATTACAACATAGAGTTTACTCTTTTTAGTTTGAAATACTCATATTTGCCAGAGAAAACATCATGAATTCATTATAAACCTACAATAATCTATTCACATCTTCAACAATGCTTAGTGGTAATATTAGTACAATCTGTCATTAAAAAAGAACATGAAGCTTGTATTGATAGAGTACCAGAAAAATAGAAACAAAACTTATGAGTATAAGAAACAAAAGTAATAAAACTATTACAATTTTTTCCCCTTCTGTAGCAGGGGCCATTTATAGGTGTTTTCCCTCAGGAAAAATCTTTAAAAATGCGGTTTTCCCATAAAATTCAGTTTATATCAAGTTTTTTCTTCCCCTTTTTGCAAACATGCCTTTTTTATTTTTTCCAAAATTTAAGAAAAAGGCCACTTGCCCTATCTGTGAAAAAAGCCTTGTATCATTACGATCAACAGAATCACATTTAGAGTATACAATCATCTGAGAACAATCGGTATTATTGTTTAAAATCGAACAGGTAAGTTCTATCAATAGCATCCCTCTGGTGTAATTCCACTTTTTTTTCTCTCCCTCTGATATCAAAGTACAGTTTTTATAACCCAGAAATCAGAGCTAGAGGCCATAGAATAACAGTCTGATCTAATCTCCAAATAACTTCAGTAATAATTGGTTGGTTATGTAACATAAAAGTATTTGAGTGCATTTTCATAGATTGGTTTGAATAAAATTACACAGTAAAACAAGATTTCATTAATTAATTCTCTGAATTCACCATGATAATATGTTTAGATACAGTAAGCAAAAAGAGATGTATTTTAAGTCACTAAACTGAATACAAATGATTAAACCTCAGGGAGTTACATGTACATTTGTAATTAATTCAGATACAATCTGTCATAATTACCCTATATGACACAATTGTTTACAGATAGCATATGTTTGATTAAGATTACACAAATCACGCATCAAAATATTTACTGGTTTATATATCACAAACTAGAATGTTATACATTACATTTTATATGTATTTATCTGTATAGACAGTAATAAAATATCAATTGTACATTACAATAACTAAGTAATGACATGAAAACACCCATTTTATCAATTACAAAGTACATGAGGGATACCAGAAGTAGATTTTGTGTAAAACTGATCAGGGCTTGACAAATCTACTCGTCAGCTCATATTTACGAGTAGAAATTGACTCAGGGCAAGTTAATAATTCACTAAAACTACTTAAATTAACTGGTTGTCCTGCAGGATGAGTAGCCTGAAAAAAATTGTCGAGCCCCGATCAAGGGTTGGTATGTATTTATAACATAACAAATCACAGCGATGTTTATCCGCAAATTTCATTTTTAAACACTTTCAATCAAAGGCAAAATTTCAACAGCCTTCATTTAAATTCATGAAAACTGTCATTTCATATAAACTGCAATGCAATCAACTGCTACTGAACTATATACAATTTGAGTTTTTTCAAAAACTTGATAACGAGTCAGTTTAGTGTTATTAATGATATATTATGCATAGAATGCCGGATGAAGGCTCTGGAAAACTGGAAACATCACACAATAATCTTATCCTAATCTTAGTATTAAGAACAGACCAGACCTACCACAGACTGGTTTCCTCATTTCTATCTAGTTAGTGTTGTTGCTCCCTAATCATTTATAAGTGAGGCCTATTATTTTTCATTCTTTGTTTTACAACTGCCAGGACACAGCAGAGGAAAAAAAATTCAAAACAGATTTTTTTTTTTGGCTCGAAAAGATGAATATTAGAATTTCAAGCCCAAATCTTATTAATTTCTTGATGTTCTTGCCCTCAACATTTGTAATGAGTTGAACCCACATGAGTGCCGCCATTATTTTAACCACAATTCAAAATATTGATTTTGATTGGTCAGCGAATGGTATTTTTCGGCCAAGTTTCATTTCAACCCAATTCTTGTTTTTCACTGATCGCACCAATCCCAACATTTTATTTGCAAAAAGGTAATTCATCAAGAGTGGAAGGAAAAAAGAAATTTGGGATTTTCAACTCTATTTTTTCTGAAATCAGTTTTTTTTTTCAGAGGAGGGTCCATAAATCGCAAAATAAAAAGGGCCTGATGAGTAAGTTAAAACACCATGGCAATAACAGTTCCACTACCATTACTATAGCTTTTTTATCACTTTATTTGCATCATAATCCAGTGAAGAATAATTAATGAAGTATTGAATCAATTTCAACGAAAGCCAAAACAAGCTTTAAATGTTTGCAAAATGCTTTTATCAAAATCGGAATCATATTTCCATACATTTATCAAAGTGTGTAAACAAACACTTTAAAGACAAAGTCTAATATTTGTAATTCTCAAAAGACAAATCTTGTTCCTAGAATTTCGATTGAAAACATAACATACATGAAACATAGATTAAATTGAATAAAGTCTCATAGGGTATCATCATAAATGTTCTCATATAAATTACAACGTCCATTTGATATGCTAGGTCCCCGAAGGATATTTTAATCTAAGTTTTCAATTACATACAACAGGTCATAATGGTACAATGGTAGACAAATATTCATTCATTTTTCATGGTCTCACAAGCAGAAACATACAAGCATTCAAACAAAGCCAAAATGTCAACTAAGTGTAATTTAATATGCATAATACGTAGACTTTACATGTACATATATAGCAAGATTAAAGCATGATGTGTTTTTATGAACTGTAGGACACAGAGTACTCTAAAACAGAAACTCCTACGTTAACAGGAAGGATTTTGTACCAAATTATTGCAATTTGAGTTTTTCAACAAGATTTAAAGTCAGCACTTGAAAAACACAAGTCATGCCATACATTGATAACATCTTGTTACCACACAGAACATCCTTTTGGATATTTTTATATTTTTTTGTACTTTGATCCATAAAATAAGTGGGGCTGAGATATGTCACTGATCAGAAGGGATGCCATTTTTGTCACTGCATGAAATGTGATAAAACAACGTTCTAAAGATATAATAATTGAACAGAAAGGAGTTCTGGTAATTCCATTGAAAATTGCAATACATCACGTCAGCATTTGTTCAACAGACATTAGAGGAGAATGGGCTCACTCCAGCAGACTTTCTGAACTCAGGGGTGTAGAAATAATGAGCCAGACACCAAAAAAATCAACCAGCTATTTGAGCATTCCCATCGACAACTTTTTCCAAAACAATGGACATGATATTGCATTGAACATTGAACTCCCAAACTCCCTATGTACTTTAAGTAGCTAACCGGCTACATGACAACATTTCGACACCCCTGCTACCGATTTACACAAGTCACAAAATGACCCTCCCCCCAACTCTGATCATCCAATCCATTGAAATCTACAGAAAAATCACACGAATGACACAATCCAAGACCAAGCTGCTGTAGCTAAAACTGGTTGAACAGAATTTCAAACAAAAATTAATATTGATCTACCGAGCTTAAAAGTATAAATTATTGCAGAAATGCCATTCCTACCATTCAGTAAGGAGAGACAGCAGCATGTCATACATTCAAGACATAAAATAATGGTAATAAGAATGTCTGAGAAATTATACATTCAAATTTATTTTATTTTAGATAATATACAAGCAGATTGTTTTTGAGACAAACAATTTATTGGACCCCAAGTAGAAGAATGTGCAGTATATCAAACAAAAAGCAGGATTGATTACTAACAGTTCAAGTACCAGACATTTCTCATATAATATTATCTGTCATATAATAATAAAACTTTCTAATTTTAGAATCCAATTTTCTTGTTATTTCCAAATGTCTGTTTGGTTCTGGTAAAACAAAATCCAGTATGGAACAAGAATATCATGCAAGGAATAGTAAAAACCCTAATTGTTCATAAATCAAACCATGGAATGTTTATATGCTAGACAAAAATAGGTAAAAGCTCTAAGTATTATATGAATGCATATCGTCGCTGCGCTTCCAAAACCTCGTAAGTCAAAATATGCGCGTAAGTCTGCTATGATCTGTACTGTGCACAGTAGATTAGATTGCAACTCGTCATCTTCAAAACAATGGTTATTAATCATAAATGTGAAAGCAATTTTGATATGTCACTGAAAGGAAACAAATAAAACAGTTGTTTGCCTTGACTGAAAATGATCAATTATTGACTTACGAGATTTTGGAAGCGCAGCGACGATATGGTTACACACAGGGAAGTTCTAAGTACTTGTGGATACACACTTACTAAACAATAGTCATACAAACTCTAGGGCATTTTATATCAAGGCATCTTAAAGTTAGTCCAGTTTGATCATATGAAGATAACACAATAATAAAATAACAGTCCCGACCTAATGCTGAGACAGGAACTTATCGAACTGAAGGATGACGCCATGTCTAGGTTACTAAGATGGCATCTAATTTTTCTCAATTCTCTAAATATGGAATATTTTTATATCAAGAGTTAATACAATGTAATTAGATACTGTAAACAAGAAAGCCAGGAAGTTACATACAGTGTAGAAATACTATAAATAAAGCAAATCATAATTCACAACCATTAAAGCACGCAGTAAAAGAGTCTTAAGTCAAAGCATAAAGAGAAATAATTCCATACTGATAGATGATACACTAATGCTGGGAGCCGTGACCATGGTCCAGTAGTTAGTGCGCTGAACTTGTAACCCTGCATACGGGTTCAAATCCCAGTTGTAGCATGTCATACCCTTCTATGAAAATTTGACAAAAATGTTGGTTTGCCTCCAATTATGAGCAGAAGTCGCCAGCTCCTAGTGGAAGCATAAGTTAGTACTGGTTAGTCCAGAAAAACTGGTTAGGATGATCCGGCTGCCATATATAACAGAAAAATTGTTGAAAAAAACAGCATTAAAACCCAATGACAATGTCACATAAAAACAAACAAAACAATGCAAGGAGAAGAGTAACTGTACAGACACATCTTCCAACAAATCAATAAAGTAACAATTGTCAACTAAATTTCACAGAACTAATTAAGGACTCGGAGAGGAAAATGTTTACCGTGCAGTCGACAGACTGTGAGAAAATGTAGGATGAACAACATAATATGAATTTATTGGAATTGAATTTCACGCTGAATACTTTTGGACTCTTGGAAAATAGGAATGAAAGAGCTTTAATTAAGCAAAAAATCCTTGAATTTTACCATTTGATGCATAATGTACACACCTGATTACGCATTAAGACCAGAGGCACCCACAATAGATGTACTATATCACCTATCCTTTAGTCTGCGTGTCTCAAATTAAATTCCAATTATCGTTATATAGGGATGTTTAGTATCAGGTAAATATAAAACCAAGGGGAGAATATATTCCAGAGGTACAACTTTAATTAACTAATACTTCAAGATCAGGAACTTCAAAGTCAACAACTCGAAATCAAACAGTACCATACTCAAAATGGCACCCTTTAGAAAGCAGTCCCATAACTCAATCTCAATGCAATCTCAAAAAGAATGACAAAAAAACTTTCAATACCCCATCTTAATAAATGAGCTAGAAAAGAAATTAGTCAGTTAGACATGGAACACAAACATTTTAGATTCTTTTTTTCGAGTTAATATCAATCTTAATACAAACAAGACAGTATTCATTTAAAATAAATGAGATTTTGACGCACTATCTTGTTAAAATCCTGGAATATTTGGCACTAACCCCTTTCTGTAAGGATTTAATATAAAGAGAGAACATTAAAACTCGGCTCAGGTCAATGCCATCATAATCTACACAGAATTACCAGACACCAGAACATTTGTCAGATTAATTGCAAAATTGCCACATCTGCAAATTTTCTTATATCAAAACAATATAGAGAGTTCCTTATGTTCTACTGATAAGCCTACATTGTTGAAAAGATGTAATTCATTGTTTCTTTGTTCAAGAGTGTGCTTTTTTTCAAAGCAAAGTTGGAAAAACTTGCATCATGCTATCACTGTAGAAATAAATTAATTGTCAATGCTGCATCTTCATGTGGGAAATTGTTATTTCTCAATGTGTTCTCACCAAATGACTGCTTGTTATGTCAATTAACATGAGTAGAATCAGCACTATTGCGCAACTTTTAACATAATTACATGAAAAATTGTCATTAATTATGAAATTCTTAGTAGGGAAGTAAAAGACAACACCTTAGTTGTTTTTTTACTTTATGTTTCAAGTTACAAGAAAGCCACACATAAATACTTTAAACGATCATTAAAAGACAGCACCAGATTTTTCAGTCAATAAGAGAAAAACACATTAAGTGCAAAACAGCAGGTTTTCACTTTTATGAAATAACAAACAAGCAATTAATTACACATTGTAGGAAAACAACGTTTACATGAATTTGAGTTAATTTTAATGAAGTCCTTGTAATCGGTAGGAAATTAACTTGTTGCATGGCTATTTTTCCAGGCTAAGGAAATTGTGTGTAAACAAACTGACAGGTGCTTGCTCATATTTTGCAGCAGGAAGTAAAACTGTTTGATTTGAACCAGAAACAGACAAGCCCCATATTGAATCACACAACGGTATACATGAGTAGGCAATACATGTGGTTTTATACAAGAAGTAACCAAATAGTCTCCAATAAATGCCCCCTGGTTGCTTAACATTTTACATTCTTTTAATTGTTAATGTAATAATGATTTTTAGATGCACTGAATACAATTCAGGAATAAATTGCAGCATTTGTGATGAATCAACAGGGGTGTAGAAATGTTTTCATGTAGCCAGTAAGCTACTAAAAGTAAAAGGGGGGGTCTGAGGGTCCCCTCCAGTAGGGGGGAAGGGGCAATGTCCTCTGTGGAGAAAAAGTAGCCAGTGGGAATGCTCTAATAGCCACTTGATTTTTCATGCTTCTGGCCCATTTCTACACCCCTGATCAAAATTCTTGCCATTCTTAAAATGTATGAGGCATTAATAAGTGGAGGAGGATGAGGTATTTGTTACATCTACCTATAAAAATATTAGAGTAAAACTATAGTTACATTATTCATTATAATAAAAATTATGCAGTAGTATGAAAAATTATTGTTTTAACATTTTCTGTCATTTTAAACAATTTTCAAAAACTTGCACTAAGACTATGTTACATTACTATTAGACAACCATCTGTATACCAGTATAATTCTCATGGTCCCTAACAAACGACTGGTGTTTCCATGTACACCAATCACATGTAACATTAACATTCTCCATTAACAACATACTAAGGATAATAAATATCAAGAAACTATAGTTTTAGCATATTATCTTTTCTCAACAAGAGATTTAGAGATTATACCATCACAATAAAAAATCATAAAAGAATTGTTCCTAAAATCTGATAACTAACACATTTTGGAGAGTACTAGAACTCAAATGTATGAACAAGATGGCTGCTCATGGATTTCCAGGCAAAAAACTTGGCTGAGGCAAAAAGTTACAGCTAACACCTGGCTTCAGGAGAAAAATGGTGGAAAGTGAAAATAGGCACATATAATCTTAGTATCTAAACCTGAATGATCTTAAAATTGACATGGTTTATTTATTCATGCAATAAAACTAGGCAGATATCTAGCATTTTTATCAACACAGCTTACATCCAATCTTATTTCCCAGTCGGATTCACATCACAGAAGTATAGTAATCTGTGTATGTTTCCAGTACAGAGAGATTATTCCAAAAAATGCACAATGCCGTTTTTAAATTCAAGAAATTCCCACATGGAGCATTCTAAATTTTAGATAAAATTCAACATGCCATGATGATACAGTAACTATTAAACAAACACTGAACTTAAAAGGGTTTGCACTACAATAAGTAGTTGGCAAGACTTTAAGGCTTCTATCAGGTGTTGCAGGTGACTTCAATCACAACCCTTCCAACCAATGAGAAAATAATCTGAGAATTGTAAGAAGACACACCCAAGAAAAAACTGAACCAAACTTCCAAATCCCATACCAAATGTGATCAATGAGAAGAATACACCTTTTATTTGCCAAACAAATTGAATATTACAACATGGTCAGAAAAAAAATACATACATTCTCATAGGAACAATTCTTTAGTTCTAGCACTAAGATAATACATTTTATCTTAACTATGTACAAATTAGTTACAGCTTATTGCATGACTGTTTTTATAACTAATATCAGGTGAAAGTTATCCAGAATATGCCAGAATTTCAAACATAGTTTTTATTGTTTCCATGACACAAGAGTAGAAATTTCCAATTTTCAAAATTTTCAACTTTCAACCATGATGACAGCTCTGGTGATGCGATATTAGTGACATATTAAAGAGATTGTGAATGATGTCACTGTCTTTAGATCTAGACTTAGAAATCTTTAACACAACACAAATACGCCTCACTCATGACTAATTGACAGTAACCTTCTTCAAGAGAACCCTAAGGTAATCACCCTTCATGGTCAAACATCACCAACTGATTACAATAAAATGTAACCAGATATTAATTGGTTCAACATTTCTAACAAAGCCGACCCTTCAATAAATCCATCACACTAGAGTATCTGACTTAATTGAAGATAATATTAATTTCAATTTCTTTGATACATGAGCCTGACTGTAATGATAATGACATTAAGTAAACCAGTCATACCCTCCAGTTAGCTCATTCTAAAATTACATAAATATTTCACTCGAAAGATTTGCTTATCAAATAAACAGTTAAATCACCACGGTATCAAAAGACGCGAGTAGCTTCCAGAGAAAGGGAACAATGTCTACCCTGATGCTAATTATCTAGTTTGAATTCTTCCCTACTCAGGACTAAATTAGGCTCAAAATGATACAAATCATATTCAGTTGTGTATGATATACTCTGTCAGACAAATCCAGGACGAACACTGGATTGGAGACATTGAACTCCAAACTTTCCCTGGACAAACATTTCCCTTAACAATAATACCAGGTCTAACAAAATTGAACATTTTGTCAAATACTCCGTACTGATTGATGATTTACTTTCTACAATATAGAAAAATATCTTACCGTTGCTATGCTAGTGGCTATGTAAACACAAGCATTGTTATGACAATGAGTAATCTGGATCGTAGAGATGCACTCAGCAGCATAAAAACTATTCATCATTATTTGTTGTATGGATTGGACTCTTCAAAAATTGGGACTTAAGAGAATTATTTCCCATACAATAAAGTAACAAGCAGCCTCAATCAAATATTAAAAGGAGATTTATGACTGTATGAAGATACAAGGTTCATCATCTTTGAACATTAAGTATAATTTAATAATGTCCCCCACAGAGCTGAACACGAGAGTATACAGGAAATATGTCTTAGTGAACCCAATCGTATTCTACAACATGAGTTTATAAGAAAAAACTACAGCCATCTAGATGACTCTGCAAGACTTAAAAGCTTTGTTTTTTCCTAACTTTGTGAGCTTTAAGTAAAGATATGAGACTTACAGTAACACAATATTGCAGCCAAGATTTTTGTTTGTTTGTCTGTTTCACTGGGTTTAACGCCGTTTTTCAACAATTTTTCAGTCATATACGGCAACCGGTTCACCTAACCAATTTTCCTGGACTATATACCAACCAGTACTAACCCTTCCATAAGGAGCCAGCAACTTCTCCACATGTGGAGGAAAATCGACATTATTGTCAAATTTTCATGGAAGGGTACGACCTGCCGCGGCTAGGATTCGAACTAGGATCTCCCGGTTCCAAGTCCAGCGCACTAACCACTGGACCATGGCCACGGCTCTGCAGCCAAGATTAAACCACAGACTAATGGTATATCATGTTTTCTAGGAACAATTGTGATGGTTACAGTTCACATATACAACATCTGACTTTGACAAGACAAGACATGAATAGTTTAACAAAACATTCACAATAATGCGGACAAATGATTAATGCAGAAAATTGTGACAGTTTCGAAACAATGATTCAACAAAGAATACATACATACCAGGAAGAAATTACAATGAACATACAATGTGCACTCAGTGAAAACAATGGTCGATGCAATGTTTATCTTTAAGCATAAAAATCTTGGATAACTTCATAATTACAGTAAAAACTTGATCTCACACCAGGTGTAGACAATATTCTTTGTATGATATACTAGTTAGTTATATATATGGGTGCCATTATGACAGAAAAAAAAAATGCTAAGGCAGCTCTTCTTACGCAAATGACCTTAGAAAAAAATGATAACCTGTCACGTGAATGATAATGATGATTCCATCATAATTCACGAGTAACTCATCAGAAACATCAAGCACATTTATCACAGAATGATAGGCTAGACAGCTGGGAGATGAGAGAAATGAGCTGGTTAACTTATTTACTCCGGGGATGAGATGGCCATTATACAAATCCTCTGAGATTAACTTCTCACCAGAAAGAAGCTTAAATAGTCAGACATAGGCAGAAAAGTCAATCAACTTCAGGATTAAAACCTCTCACTAACAATCATAATATTCTATAAGAACTTTACAATTGATGAAGAGATAATTACTACTTCAAGATGCTCTATTTATCAGCATAAAACAAGAATTCAGAAAAGTCGATATCATGAAAAGACAATTTTCTCCTAGACTTGCATTCCAATGCACATAGATCTAAATTTGCGACAGATACGTTAAAGTCAGTTTTTTTTTTACTCTCAGACAGAGAAATTCATACCTTAAAAATACCATGTAGTGAGAATGTTCTCATCTAGGAAAATAATACACAAGAAGGCTATCATTTATCAAACATCCAGCAAAAAAGCTATAGCAAGTTTCATCGAGTTTGTAACTGCTACGTTATCATCCCGACATCTATTATTGGAAGATAATTTGAACACTAATAACTTCTATCATAATAATCTAACCAGAGAGGATACCAAGTAATTACACTGATTACAAGAAGTACATTCATCACAGTAAATACAGACAAGCAAAACAAACAGACAACTTAACCCTTTGCCTCATAATACTGCATTCCCCCCCCCCCCCCGCATCTGAAGCAGACTTTGGAAACACAGTGACAAAAGAAACCATTGCTCGTAATGTGCAAAGGCTTCCATAGCAAAAATGTTTAATAACACCCAATCAGAGAGAATATAACCCAATTTTCTTAAATAAATTGATGTTTTGTACATTAGCTTTAAATTTGAAAGCAAAAATATGCTTACGAGGCAAAGGGTTAAATCATGTGATCCCAACATAGTTAAAGCTATATCATAACTTGTTTTAACATTTTGGCCATAGTTTGTCCTTTTCTCCCTTTTTTGCACCAAAAGTAGGCACAGATTTAAGTCACAACCAATATAACTAAATCAATTTATCAAAGGATAATTATGTTGAGTTTTGTTCCAATCATTTTTCACATCAATAGTTTGGAAAGATTTCAAACAAAACCAATACAAGTTTAAACTAAACCAAAGGTTAATGACACTGAGTTAGCTTCAATCACACAAATGATGTGAATTAACATTTTTTAATTATATATATATATATATATATATAGATACATATATGATTAAGTATTCTACCCAGAAATAATTAATAACTAACCAACCATAGAAGAAATTGTTCGACAATACATGGTTTTATGTACGAATATTACCAGATTCTCGGCAAGTTTGTTTAATTAATACTTCACAGGAATGAAAATTACTCTAATCAAGCAAGATTAATAGCTTCAAACCCAAGAGAATGGATCAGTTCACCACCTGCATTCTGTGAATTTTGATTTGCTACAAAACACCAGATTCCAGATCATTTAAATTCCTTAAAAATACTGATGTACTAATTGTGGTATTGGGTAGTCATTAGGGACCTTACCAGAGTATAATTAACCCTTTGCCTCATAAGCATATTTTGGACTCTTCCAAATTCAAAGCTATTACACAAAACATCAATTTATTTAAGGAAATTGGGTTATTTCTCCCTGACAGATTGGAAAACATTGTGACAAAGAAGTCATTACTCATTACAAGCGATAGCTTCTTTTGCCACAATATTTTCAAAAGTCGTCTGCTTTAGGTGCGAGGGAAATGCAGCATTATGAGGCAAAGGGTAAAACTTATATCTGAATCCTGGATCAGGATCACACATCCATCCATGAAACCAATCAACAACATCATCTTGAGGGGGTCGTCTCAGGAAAAGAAACAACTAAAACCTAGCTACCCCTTATTTACCTTTTTAGGGTCCATATTGAACTTCTTCTTCCCAATACTGATCTGCTTCGTTTTCGGGTTGTTTTTACTACAATCGAAAAGACGTGACATAAAAGGGCATACATGAATTATGATTCTCCCAAGATACTGTTCAACAGAAACAAAACAAACATGAGTGATCATTTTTTTCCATTGCATACCATATAATTAGGCAGAAATACCACAAATCATAGATATCAGGGCTGCAACGATATGGTCAAACCCGTACGATACAGCCAACCCATATTGCAATACATATTGCAATACATAGATTGTCATGAAAACATTATAAAACATATGTTTATTTTGAATTTCAGTGGGTTAAATGCCCAACAAACTGTTAACAACATGCTTATCCTAAACTCTACTTTTTGCCTTTTCGTACTTTACTAATTCAAAATCGTCCAGGTTTTCCATAAATGACAAGTAACAGGTGTTTGAATATTCACTTAAAAAGTACACATTTACAAGGCAGTGCTTAAAATACATGATCAAATATTAAAGAAATTATCGCGGTACGGTGGTTCCATACCGCAGTACGCATCGACCGACGCTGCATCGCAATATACCGGTATACCGGTATATTGTTGCACCACTAATAGGAATAATTCCACACTGTTGAAATGAAACAAAGTTTGTGCATCAAGGAAAAACTTTCTGCATGTCAAGTAGAACCAGATTTAAGCTTCAATCTATTTTCAGGCAAAATATTTTTTATCAGACATTTCAGACAGTAAAACTCACTTGACAAACTCTGCCCCGAGTGTTTTTTTTTAATGATTTTAATTACACCATGGTAACACATAATTAACGCATGAATCCCATTAAGTTTCAATACATATAACTAAAATCTAAGACATCATCTATAACCAGCAGGAGAGTTTGTAAACCAACAAAATTAGGAAAACACTGAAAATAATTATTCCATATGCCCGATAGTTTTAGAATAGAGGAAGTTCATTAACTTGAAGAACCTTTAACAATCAAGTGGTGCTTCAGTAATCATCACATAATGGTATACATGGTATTGCATGATAAGTATATACAGATAAAAGCTATACCTGTCCTCAGAGCCATCATCCATCTGTTCCATTTCATTGGTAACATCAGCTATCTCATCTTTCAGTTGCTGTAAATACACAAAATAAATAAGTCAAATTTAGAACTTTTTGTACAAAATACTAATGTATGATACATTAATACTAATTAATGATCATGAAGAAGTTCAGTTGCAGTTTGTCTCAAAATAAAATAAAAATTTTCAGCTGATATTGAAAGTATCACTTCAGATTTCAGAGGCTATCCAAATAAATCCAAGACTCAAAACGATACTCATTGCGCGTGTAAGATTATGGAACAAACAGCCTTCACAGAAAGTCGTAAGAAACATTTTACCGCATATACGCTGACTAATCAGGAAGCTGCTTAGACGACAAAACAGAACCATAATCACAAGGTTCACTTTCTGATTTACCAAAGCAAACAAATGTAAGAAAAAAGCCGATCCAGACTTTTTCATCGTAGTTGTACTTAATTAAAGGGCAAGATGAATCATGGAAAATACAGAAGACATGATATCCAGCCATCAGCAGGCATGCTCATAAACCAGAAGCAAGAAATACTAGGCAGTCAATAAACATAATACCATTTCATATACAATTCCCCTAAACAAGACACCAATAATCCATTAATGAGACTTAATTTCATATAATAACTGAATGATAACCCATTAATGTGGTCCGCATTAGGATGATACTAATTCATCACTTACAGATGTGTATTTAAGTACTAAACAAACTCTACAGCTTCAGTGAACATATGATTAAGAAGAACAGCAATAACCAGTGAAGACTATGATATGTTATGAAACCACACACATGGCCCCTAAAACTTCCATCTATCCTGAATGAACTCATAAAATATCTCAAGACAAGGTCAGCACCATTAGCTAGTCATGTTTAATGAATTATGGACAATAATGGTAATCATGAACAATGAAAACAAAGGACAGCTTTTATGTACATTTTATGTCCCCTTAAAGATAGTCTACTAATTGGATAATTGTGCCTTTTCCTCAACATACCTATTAATTCTGACATATGATTACCCATATAAGGTCATGACAGCTAACAACAAACACCAGCTGTGTGGAACAGATTACAATAATAGAACATCCATTCAGGGACTAAATAACAGTTTTTCGCGTTTCTTAACTGCAAGGTATTTGCATTAACATTAAGGAAATCAATATTACGCAGCCAAACAACGCATTATGGGGACATTCATTAAATAAACTGAACTTAATAGATTTACACCAAAGGCTCAATTAAGTCGCATGAAAATTAGCCAAATAGTTTGTAGTAATTTAATCAAAAGGCTGCATTTGAGACAATAAGACTAAAAGCACCATTATTTCTATAAATAAATACAATAAATCTAATTTGGACGGTTAATGATGTTTATTTTGGTTCGAGACTTCTAGTGAACATTAAATACACAAATGTTTGCGAAGTGGGAAGTATTCTCCGACATTTTCATTCAATTAAATTTCTGTCAGATAAAAATAACCACAAAGGATGTCGATTAATAATCAATTTTGATTTAATTAATTAGGAATTAAAATTACACTGTCAAACAACACCAGTGAATTCAAGGTAGAATTTATAAACTTTTATCAAAAACCTGACAGGTAGGAATCTGACACGAACATGTAAACTATCAAAGCACGTAAAATACCAGGCATACTACTATGGCAGTTCTACCACCTAAAACCCATAACTGTAAAATAGCTGCTATTTATTGATCCATAGATTTCAGAACATTTGAACATGCAGTTAATACAAAATGTATGAGAAGTGTGACGTTATAAACATAATATTACATTGTGTCTCATGTCAACAATAGAAGCCGTCAGATCGTGTACAATCCTAAATAAGCATAAACAAAAAAATACGAGAGTAAAGGGTGACTATCTGAAAACAGCTAGACTGAGGGTATGCATCCAGCAATTTTTTTCAGTAAAACAGTTTTACTGAATTTAATCATTTCTAAGTTAACAAACTACCAAACATGATTTTTTTTTAGGGTCAGGGATGACTTGCCCCTAAACAAGTATTTTCTTTTTCGGCTTGAGCACAATGTTTCTACCATAAAGCAGTCTCCAATATTACAGAGCTTTAGTTTAAAAGAGAGGGTATTGAACTATTGCATCACCGTTTTTTTATGCGACTTATTGTCACTGGGGTTTAGCGCCATTTTTCAACAATTTTTCAGTTATGTACCACGACCAGTTCACCTAACCAGTTTTCATCACTATTAGTCACACTGTTAAGAAATGAGAACAACAGAAAGAAATATTCACACCCTAGCATACTAGAACAACCAACAAACAGTACCACATGATATAATTATATAATCATAAATTATTCAACACACAGCAGTGATTCAAACCACAGAGCAGACTCTAAATTCAAATGTTCATTATAAACTTACGCAAATAAAACAAGAGAGAGACAGCGGTTATGTTTGTTGTATATAGAGAACTGTATGTTACATACTCCCTAATTACAATATCAAAACTTTACATCTAGAATTCTATAAGCATACAACATTCTCACAAGAACAACTGCAGTGTTTCATGTTTGTTTAATTTATACTTCACATGTACATATTTTATCTTGTATGTTTTCAGTTAAGTTTTACATTCAGCAGAATCCAACATAGTCTAGAATAATCAGTGAATTAGTATAAAAAATGTTATACATATCATCTTAATAAAAGTTACAAATCTCTACATCCATACAATGATGTATACAGACTGTGAGAATGCAAAATACAGTGGAAACCCTCTAAACCAGTTCCTCTATAAACTGAATTTCCCCTCTAAATTGGCAATATGTTCTGGTCCCGACTTTATTACTATATAATAAAAAATCCCCTCTAAACTGGCATCCACTCTAAACCAACCATATGACCTGGTCCCGGGCTTGGCCGTTTTAGAGGGGTTCTACTGTAATTAGTATAACCAGATTTAAATTGCATATAATGGTTTGTTATAAAGTTTAAGTTTTGTATTCATCATATTTGAGTTTCATGTACAGTGATCAGTACATCTGACCATACTCCAGTACTGTATTAAACCAACCAGCATTAAAATATTGCCTATCACACAGCCAGACTCCACAGACAACTTCCTATCATGTCATTCATGGATGTGTGAACCAGAGGTGGGAAACTAATGACTTCATATGCAATATCCTCTGTCCAGTTGTCACAGAGAAGTACAACTACAATGTCTGAGTTGCAGTATACATGTAACATAACAATTAACTTTTTCATGTCTGACAAAACACCAGAGCATTTCATCTGAGGATAATTTAGGACGAAACTCCTTGAACAATTATATGAACATCTAAGTATTGATGTACAAACACTCTATTATAGCTACAAGACAATATTCAGAATGACCATGAACATATGACCACTTAGCTACAGCCACTAAAAATGTGTGATCAATAAATACAAAGACCTTTTCAAGAAGGATACACCCTGGGGATGATATTTGAGAAACTATTTTGTGGTAACTACCATCCTTATTAACTTAACACAATATATAATGCAGCACTTTTTTCAGGAAACCACAAAATTTAAGCACGCCATTCAACACTACGTTCAAACAAATCAGTGAGAATACAATGACGATTATAAGCCACAAATCTGCATCTCATTTACCCATCTTAAAATACAAACAACAGAGAATTGTTAACCTATGGCCAGATTTCCAACAGCGAACTCAAGTATTTCATTTTGGAGATAGATGATAGTAACAGACAGTGCCTGGCAGGAAGTGTATCTATATAACATCATTCATCGACTACACATACCTGGAGAAACCCACAAAACATGCAAAATATATACATGCACCATGAAAATATATCCTTCAATTTTGAAGGTTGAAATATCTTTTTTTTCCCCCCCCCCGAGAAGATATTCTCTGGGCAGGTAGTGAATTCATTAACGTACGATTCAGCCGAAGGTAGATTTGAAAAGAAAATATTGCAATTTAATCTGAAACATAATTACAAAATAGAGATAAATTTTGAACAGAACTTGCAGTTTGAAAATAAAATGCAATATAGCGATGTAATTCAGACAATTTTTACAAAATTATGTAAATTTCAATTTTTTTTAGGTACAATATTTCACAATCAATCCTCTCGAATGCGGCAGAAAAACAACCTTAAATAAAAATAGGGCTTCATTTATGTGTATTTTGAATTCTTTTCTCCTAAAGGTTATATCCTGAATAAATATGGAAAGCAGCCAAAGTTTAGTACATTTTGCATGTTACTTCCTCATTCAGTCCCACAAAAAATTCATGTATTCACACTTATAACAATTACATCACTGTCACACAGGAAATAATTATCAGACTTTGAACAAGGGAACACTTCAATGTATTATAACATGTCTCCCCAACATGCTTTAAATTCGCAGTTCAAATGAACAAGCGATGTACTTAAATAATACATGGCTGTCTGCTAATGGTGCAACAATCCAACAGACAAAATTACATGAGAACCATTCCATCAAACTGTAAGTGTACCAGTCTCATTTGAAATTTCTACTTGAAAATTGAGACAATTCGAGAAGAGTTTTCCACTTGTTACAGATTAGGAAATGGAACGGAAAGCTTAGTTCTCAATTTTCCCATAAATTGGCACCATATGGCAATCATTAGCTTATTGTATTACCACATTGTACTAACACATAGTACCATGTGCCGCAATGTACAGGAAATGACCCCTAACCAAATAACTGAAACTACAGGTCGTTTTAAGTTACATACAATTATGCTCCTATTGCTTCATAGAAGCATATTCTATACCACATCATGATAAAGTAATAGGATAAAATAAAATTCATAAACTGAAGATCGTCTCAATAAAAACTTCTCTCATTTCAAACCAGTCCATGGAACAGACTATCAATACAAATGATCAGGCTTGCTATGCAAATCACAGACTTCACTTTCACTTGACTTCACTTAATGACAAATAAAGTGAAGTCAACCATACTTTGTTCTTTTTGGTTAAGACTGTATACAAGGATCTGTCCATTAAGCAGAACATGACTGGTGAGGGAAAAACCGTTATAATGCATTGTCATGGATACATAATTACATAGTTACCAAAATTGTGATCCCCTTCTCTGATGCGAAAATTGTGAACAGAAGAGATTCACCTGTTTTAAAAGATCACAGAAATAAAACACATGCAGAGAAAAAAAATCATGTAATTTACAAAATAATGAAGTTGTGTGACATGTTTAAAGTCTGGCACATGGCTAACTTTTAACCTTAAAATTGGTACGAATAAACAAAATGTAACTATTCATAACCAGGAAGATATACAAACTTTGAAAATTAAGCACAGAGCAGTAATCTAAGGTCAAGTATAAGTTTAACCCCGAACAATCGTCACACAGTCTCAGAAAAGAGCTGACATCTGGCAATCAGTCAGAACTTCATGGTTACGTTTAATTATTTATTTACCACCTAGGACTATATACAATGACTTTGATGGAAAACACAAAGAGGAAGAAAAAGCATACATTAAATGTATCATCATAGAAGCCATCATGTATAAACATACCGGGAAGTCGAATATGTAAGACTTAGGGTAGAGACTGTTTTCTACATGTATAAACATTGAAATATTGTTGAAATCTAGATACTCTTTTTATATAAACATGAGCAGTCATCTGAAAAGATGAATTTTTCCTCCTTGTGGAAATGAGGAACATATTCAAATGATTATACCACACTGAGCATGTCTGCACATCAAGCTTTCAGAAGGAGGAAGGAATTTTTAGAAATAAATGTTAAATGTAGTTTTACCTCAATTAAGTAGACAACTGCATAGACTGCACTAAGAATTCAATCCATTTATTCTGTAACATTAAGTTATCAGATGTGAAATACAACAGATGGCAATGCTTTTAATTTGGCAACTTTAGGCAGCAGTCTAGTTCAACTTTCATATAATGATGTATACATTCATTATTGATATACCTGGATTCCAATCGGGCCATTATACTCAAAAACAATTTATAAAATTTCAGGTTAATCAAGTTTCGCAGGATGCTGTTGTAATATGGGTAATGTAATTTCCAAACATTGTTTACTTGCAACTTCTAGCATTTCTGGAAGCCATTTTATAATAGCAGCCTGCAATTAATGATGCACAAATTTACTTAATTATTAATAAAATTCTGAGCATGCTGTAACTTGGTTAGCATGGCAACCATTTAAGTTCCTGAAGTGCATGTTTTAATTTCAAACCAAAACATTAAATATTTACAAAATCTCATAAATATTATGAAATATTTATATCAAAATCATAAACATTTAAACTGCTTATGTAACAAAAAAGATATCTGAGGCAAAATTCAAGTTGCGCTGAGCTATGAGATGTGGGCAAGCTTAAATAATAAACTTGTCCAGGGAACTATATCAGAAATATTGCTCCTCCCCTAAAGAATGAATGCTCCACCCCCAAAAAATGCTCCACCCCTGAATAATGTTCCTACCCCATTTGCAGACAATCTTGATTCAATACAAAAGCTTTAATAATCATTCATTTAAATCCAATGCATTGAAAAAAATGTTCTTAAAATAAGTAGACAAACTGAACGGAAGTCAATGAAAAACCTAAGGAGCATTTATTGGGGTAAATTTGCTATCTTACTCTGATGGAATATATTTTCAATAAGGGTAAATGAACATAACACGAGTTGTGCTGTAGTTACAATGAAACATTCAGTAATTTGCTTCAATATAGAGTAAATTACTCATTGTGTATCTATTTGATATATACCCACCAGGTATGTCAATTATTGCGTTTCAGTGACTGGAATCGTAATCATTGAAGAATTGAGATTGAAGACTGTATATTATCCCTGGTACAATACCAGAATACAAAACTTATGATTACAATGAAACTTACTACAGCTGGCTTCTTTCGTTTTACTCTCGAAGGTGATCGCAATACCTGCATTCGCATGTGAAATAACGTGCTATCTCCATTTTGCTTGTCAATGAATTTGGACCGATACATTGTTCTAGTTATGAACACTCGGCATTTCTTTGTTAAGTAGACTGAAGATTGATTTTCTTTGATACGAAATATATAACAAGTTTATCTATTTGAAGAACGCTCATTAATCATGAATCGTTTGTACGATGCAATCAATCATGAGAAACGTGACTAAATATTTGGCATCAGTAATATCAAGTCTTCATAAAATAGATATCAAAATACTCTGTCAGTAGATGAAATCACTTGGAACAAAACTGTCTAAGTGAAAATCGGATAAACCCAATTATTTTAATTTAATCAATGAATCATCCCACAATGCCATGGTCATGCACGGTATCTGTTCCATATCTTCTTCTCTGTAGTATCAGGTCTATTTACATCTAAATCAAGGTTACAAGTGGATTGGATGAATCACATTGTTACTCATAGTCAAACGAATCGGGAAGATCGAAGCTTCGAAGTTCTACAGATCCAGGTCAGAATATTTACACATCCTGATTCCAGAAAGCAAACAAAACACAGAAAACACAAGCGTTGGATGGTCTGTTAATTCTCTCCAAATTAAACAATCCACCTACACCAAGACACATCCGAAGCCATCATACTTGAGTTTTCTAAGAACAATTCAATTAATATTTATCCAACCATTTAGCGCCTATCTCACAGAATTTTTAACTATAATATCTAGACATGATTCGATACAATTAAAATATCTATATGCAGGAGGGAAACGATCCTTAATCTATTTATTCCACATGTAGGTGAAATGTGAGTATGAATAGAGAAATATGCCTATAAATATGTATTATGATACCCATGTGACAAGCCACTAACTGAACATCATAGATAGACAGAACACCATCATCTGTTTGATCTCATGATAACCATAGCCAACACATTGTGAGGATGCATTCATTATCTCTCAGTTGTCAGGAGATCAACAATAAAACAATGAACCATGAAAAAAGCTTAGGTCCAAATCCTTTGTACTCTAAATTCACCTTAAGCTATGAAGGCATTATTGGAAATCAAGCATAAAATCTCTGATTTATGGGATCTCCATTGGTGAACTGTTCTACAACGATGTTGTGTGCTGAATAAAACATCTGTTACGTAATCAGTGTACATGTATAAATGCATAACTGGCATGAATTATAACTGTACCAAATATGTTTTATTAATTACAATGTTCGTTCTTTTCTTCATAATGTGCAACTCCTAGTATTCAGAGTAGTGAGAATATAAAATCAGAACCATTTGGAAAAGCATATATGAGGGAATAGTGCCTTCACAAACACACAATTTCTAGCAAATGAAATCAATTTCTTATGTTACATCTACAACTAATTGACTATTATTTTGAAATGAAATATATGCAGTGTGATGTGAACAAATTGCTCGTCACGCATCAAGTGGATGTCCTTTCGAAACAATCATCATGAATTTTTTCTAAGAGACATTATCAAAGAGACAAGACAATACATTTTCCCATTGGCTTAAATTGATTTGACATTTTATCAGCGTATGAATGAAGCAATTATTTTTCCATACATCTTTTTACCAAAATGATTTATGTGGCACGTGGGAACAGTGTAAGTTTCTCATCAACAGATGGTCTACATTTCAAATTTGAATGCTGATAGAGAAAGGTCTAAAACTACAATGATCGAATCAAAAGATTGACAAATTGTTTCACTTAAATTCATCTAAAGTCATTCCTCAGTCCATGCATATATAAAAACTACCAAAATAGTTTTAAACCAATTTAAATTATGACATGATTATGACAAATACTAATTGTTTGACTTCCAGATGGTGACTTGAAACTGAAAGCCATCTTTCTTATCAGTCCAAAAAAAGTGAACTTGTGCATTACTTATATATCAACTAAATTAGAATAAATAGGAAAATTATTTACGAAGTCAAAAAATTATTAGCAGCTGGCTTCTACATTGGCCATAACTTAAACTTTTCACATGATTTGAATTCATTGATAAACTATCAAATATATGTCAATCATCGTATTATCATCACAATATATCTACAATAATCTTGAATTGACTGATTGACCAATCAAAATAAACCATGAAAATAAATGAACAGGAAGTTGATAAGATCACAGTGAAGATAACTCAGCAAATGATTCATTATTCCCCTAAAAAAATGTCATATCATCCATTAAGGAATACTGACCTCAATACGAGGAACAATTCCACTTTTTATCAACAACAAATTTCCAAAATTACAGCATTTTGCATCAAAATGTCTGAATTCACAGCATTTTTGTATTGAAAAGACCAACTCTTTAACATTAAGTACAGTGTACCAAATAAATAAAACTTGACAATATATCAAAATTACCAAACAAGATTGCCCTAAGTGCATTGCATTAAGCCATGGTAGGATTAGGAAGTTACGGACAAGGAAGAGAAGATAGTACTGTAACCAACCAAGTCATTGGTATATTATGTCAGACAGTTTATGAGAACTATTAAAGATTCAGTTGCACCTACAAGAAGAGAGAGGGGGTACTAGATTATGAGCCACTTTGTTATAAAACCATGTTTTATCAGTGATATAAGTTATCTATATGATCACTTAATGGTTCCCAGACTTATCATGCCGCTACTGTCTATAGATTACGTAACATAACCCCCCCCCCCCGAATTCCTTACTTTAGGTTTCTTAGGGAATTGGAAGGATTTGCAGATCATTTACACATGTTAGCTAAGTGGTTAAAACTTTCAACTGGAGTGGTGAAAATAGGACAGCCAGTCTTAATGTTCTTGCTCTAAGAGTGTTTCACAATGAAATAGGATAAAAAGCTGCATTATATATGGGCTGAAGGGCATTACTTTCCAGACAGGTTTTCATCTCTAAGGTCACTTTCACAGGTCAAAATTATTCTTGCCAACATGTAGAAACACACAGAAATATAATCAAAATCAGCTGGGAGCATACAGATATATATATATATAAATACATGGATTCCCTCAGGCAAGTTTGTACAACATGTTGTTGTTGGAAATTCTTGGTAAGATTTATATATACACAGGGCCCTACAAATCTATTTGTCTGTAATAATAAGTACAAATTGACTCAGAGCAAGTAGAACAAGTAAAAATTCTAAGCTGGTCATCCTGCTGGATGAGTAGCCTGAATAAAAATTGTTGAGCCCTGATTAAAGATAATTATGATTACAGCAACTTTTTTTTAAAGTATAACAGTGAAATATGGTTAGCATATATTTCATGATATGTGAAGAGTGAAAGAGCAATCATGCTCAAATACATGTGAAATAGCATCTATCATCAAATACTGGACAATCATATAATGACATGATAGGTTACCAAGTCATTCCTAATAAAAACAGTATGTTTCTAATCAAACACCACGCATAATTACCATCCAGTTTACAGCTGTGCCTAAACAATTCAATGCCAGCCACATTGTCAGGTCAATCATAGTTTGTGACTGAGATGTGAGAACAAAACTACATTGATTTGTACATGCTGTAACTTGAGAATAGTCTATACCAAGAGCATAGACACCATCTCTGAGATAACTTGATATCAAATCAATGCATTACCAGTGTATGTGTCTTTAATACAGCTGTATAAAAGAAACTGTGAAATTCTACTGAATTCTTTGAAGGGATGGATATATATATATATATAAAAGTAAGCTTGATATTCTCACTAAGGCAGCCATGTGTTCCTGATATAGAAGTAAGCTAAATCAAACAAAGTATGTTATAAGCAACAACATGAATAGGAAGTGTACAGATTGAACCAAGGCATGTTCAACACTAAAATTAATCCAAATCGTATTTTTTTTCATATTTTAGCAAAACTTCAACTTTTGACAAGTCCTTATACAATACATAGCTTACATGTTTAACACAGTAGATTTAAATTTAAGCAACAAAATTCTAAATTCTCTAAGCAAGTGTAGTACAATAGATCTTCCCATCCAAACTAGGAACTCCCATGATGATACCAGATATTTTACACAGTGTGAGATAGGGACATATGATGACAGACTTAGCACTATGACCTCAGTTGATTGATAACTCTTTCTACATGGCAAACATTAAACAGATAAACAGTTTATAAATATTCATAGCACTGTAGCCTTGTACTGTTGTCCACACCAATAAATATAATTACAAATTAATGAATATTCAAAAAGTTGGACCATGATTGTATACTAGTCATGAAATTGCTCAAACGTACTGAGAATAAAATCGATTCTGCAAAGTGTACTATGTAATTAAAATCTGCAGACAACAAATTTGAATGAAGGAGTGTCAAATTATACTGGTAAAAGCAAAATATACATTATATTCAAATAACCTTATAAACCAACTATTCAATAAATGTTCAGAGCATTCACTTGACCCTTAAAACAGCATTCTGATTCTTGAGATCAGTAAAATAAAGTTTCTCACTCTTGAGAATTTGAACCATATGATCAAGTTTACAATAATATTGGAAGGAAATTTTGTTGACTCTTCAAACTTGCATCAGCTAAGGGTCATTTTTGACCCCAAGTTTTTGATGTCTAGTGAAAACCCTGAATGTATCATCTAACAGTAACATGTATCAAAGGAATTTTAATCCATACTACTGTTATTTTACTCGTTGGCCATTTTCCATTCTCATTTGACCTGATCACACATAGATCATAGTTTTTCAGCCTAAATTAGCTTCCCATAAATCAGGTAGAAAAGAAATTAATTAAGATCTATAGGAAAGTATACCAACATATAATTCAGACAAATGAGAGACTTAAAAGATAGATATCGGGGTGATAAGCCGAAGTCTGATGATATAAGAAGGTGTAAGACAGACCAGTATAATTATATAGATAGATCCATCAGACCACACTGAATTAGTACTGTATTACCCAGCTGATCAGTAGACAGTCTTCACAATAAGTATTACGTAAGAATTCATCTCGAATGACAACAGCGAGAAAATAAGGAATTCTCAAGAAAACAGAAATTGAATGGCGACGGAAAGCCAGGAAATAATTTATCATTTATCAAAGAATCTACCACTGTAAGCATAAGCTATGGATATCCAACATGCCCTACTATTCAACAATTAATTGACAAATGCATGAAAATCTCTTCATAAATACCATTCTACCTTTCAGGACTCATAAACAGATTTCATTTCTGACTATGAATGATCTACTGGCAATTGATCTTTTTTATATTTTCATACATTAATACTGCTTGGACCTATTTGCATGTACACAATTCGATTAAAATTCGATTCACCTACCTGAATTTCTTTGAGAAGTCTCTCTTTCTTTTGACGTATTTGCTCCAACAACTGTTTCTCCCCTGGAGTCAAATCTACAAACATACAAATTTATCAAAATTGTAACTTTATATAGAATCCAGTAATTTAGACTTTCACTTTTCCAAGAACAAAGCCAAATGTTAAGTATCACACTTAAAATACAATAAGAATTTTTAACATGTCACTTCTACCAGTACATTAAAAAAACCTAAACTAATGTTACGACCACACGATTTTAATTCCACACTTTTGATAACTAGTATGCCTTTCCCTTCCTGCACAGTGAAACAAAGAAATGAGCTAAGTGTTAAACTTGCAACTTTCAATTTCCAATCAACACATTTCCAGTCATTAATTGGCAATTAACTGATACATTAGTCCCTCTCATTAGCCATTAACCTGTCAACTACATGTATATACTATACACTAGAGACAGATAAAGACTTTCATTTCTAACAGCAATACACTGACCATAATCCTTTTGAAAATATTTATATCCCGACTAAAGTAATTCTTTTGTTGTAACTTTTAACATAACATGCTCAAGTTTAAATGCTTGTAGAAAATAACCCACACAGCATGCTATGTCCAATAACATGTGAGTGTTGATAGTGACACTAGCTCCTGTGTTCCATGTATGAGAAAATCTCACAGAATATTGAAAATATCACAACTTTTATCTCTTAATTTCACTGATGTTCTTTGTATACAAACTCTCTATCACATGTGAAACAACCAAAGTACCCTTCCACAGTTCCAGACTGCATGGAGCTATAAATAGTAACACTGAAAGCAGACTGGTTCGCTCATTGATTAACAGCCTGCTGAGAAAAATTAATGAAACAACGGCACCAGTCCAGCAAAGAATAAGCACAGCCTGATTTTTATGGCAATGAAAATGAGTATTAGTCACATGTAGCAAATCATTTTCATTATAAAAGTTAATGCATCAATCTATTGATTAAAACTTCACATTGTTAACCAATCAAACAAGCAGGTGTTAGAGTGACTGTTTATGAACAGTGTCGGTTTAATGAAAGTTTTAAACATTAGCTGATTACAATGAATCAGGCAACCAAATTAAACTATAAAGTAGACTTCATTATTCACACGATATATCTACAGGGTTGATTAAATCAAGATAAATGAAAAAAGAATCAAAAATCAAATGGATTATATATTTAGATGAAAAATATTTTGTATCAGTCAAGTGTAATTTTACTCTTACAGCAGTTGACAAGCTACTAAATGGTTTAGGAGGCACCATGTCTAGCATTGCTGTAAACCAAGTTTCAATACTACATGCATTCATCAACATACTGGGTATCTATAACAAAATCAAGTAGGATTTATTATTTATAAACATTATGAGTTCAAGTAAATTTCAAATTTGACACTGTATATATATATCCAGCAAAATTAAAAGAAAATTTAACATGTTATGTCAAAATATCCATCTTGTTTGATACAATTGTCACACTCAAAATACTACAGGGGCGATTGCCACAGTCAGTTTGCTATATTGCTTCCCTTTTTCTAATAAATTGTCCAAAAATTACATAACCATGATAATTGGTTTTGTTCAAATACTGATTATATTTCCTGGGACTGTTTGAGTTAATGAACAATAAATAGCTAAATTTCGCCATTGATCTTTCTTACATTAATATTCTTCATAGCAAACATATCTATCTATATATTTTATCATTTTTTCTATCACCAGCCCATTTATCATGATGAGCATACATTGTTACTTACTTTTAAAAAACTAAAAAATCTTTTTGAGAATTTTTATTAAAATCATTATGCCTGAATGTTAAACAAAGTTTTCTTGTTTCAATTTGTCAATAACTAGCAGTCTAGAAACAGATTGTATGATTAATAATGTAACTATTTACGTCATGTAAACAAAGTTGTATTTTCTCCTAGAGCTGTCTCATATATAATGTGAGTCACATGTTGACAAGTATTGGATGACTGAACATTGTGCAGAGCAAATCAATAAAATATGAGTTTTCACTCAGTCAGTTCTCTATCATTGCTCTAATTCTTGGTGATTATTAATACATTGTATTGATTCATCCATTGTTGAAACAGTTGATGATTTTGCCTCTGATGTTGTTCTTTAAATTCATACATGAATCTGTTAAAATGAATGTTACCTTCATCATGTATTGATTCATTGTTTTACTTGATAATTAATTATAAGACCAACTTACAAAGTATAAAATGACCAAGCAGAATTAAATTTTATGGATCCATATTAAAACAAAGTAAATATGTAAAATATATAATGTTGTATCTAACATGGAATAGCAGGGCAGGCCGCCCTGCCCTTTTTTAACAATCCCATGCTGCCCGTATCAACGCCACCTAAGTCTGAATATGCAAATGCAGTTTCTACTAATAAATCAGTGTAGTAATTCAGTTAATTTTCCATATTTTTAGATTACTTAACCTGCATCATAAGTTTTAATAACACCATTTACCTAGCTGCATGTACATTATTTATGATAAGAAACAAAGTAAGACTTTAGAGATTTTATCAAAGCGCACACTGTCCACATTGGCCTTCAGTGCCATGCCCAGTATTATGAGTGCTCTGCCCTTTTTTCAGCCTAGATACAGCACTAATATACATGTATAAATAAAGAAACACGTAGTCTACCTTTGGACCAGCATGAAGATCTGTGTGAAACCTATTATACAGTTTAAAGAATATTTAATTCATTCCATTTTACAAGACTTAAGTGTGAGTCAAATTAGTTGTGTCATACTGATTCAATTTCTTAAATGATTCAATTACTGGCATTTTCATATTGTAAGTTTTTATTTTGAATTAAAAACTGCATGATTAAATATCGGAACACAATTTTATCTTAGTATTAACATACAAAATACAGCACAACTGATTGCTGTTGTGTAAAGTTCCCTGATTGAACACTCTATACATTATACACAATCCTGAATATCCAGCTACACACATCTGAATTTGAAACATACAACATTAAAATAAGATATAATATAGTTAAACAACTTCTAGCAGTCTCATATTTTTTGCTACTAGTACTAAGTATCTGCAATGGCCTTGATATACATTCTACACAAAACTATAATGAAGTATAATTTGACTACCGAATACACAATGTATCATAGGAAATAAATTTAAAGAGCCTTTCTGATGGTTTAGTTTATACTAATTTATTTTAGCTCGATTGTGAAACAAGCAATTTTGCTTATATTAATCATGCTCAAGTTTGCTTCCTAGACACTACACCAGTACTACGTCCGAAAAATGGGATTGTGAAGTTCATGAACGAAACCCATAGAAACCGGGATTCGAACTAGGGACCTTCGGATTAGAGGTCGGATGCTCTACCTCTAGACCACGATGCCTCCCTTCTGATGATTTCAGGCAAGGGTTAGCTACTATCATTGTATACATGTTCTTAAAACATAATCAGAATTTATAAGCAAAAATAGAATAGTCACACTTTTTTATATATAGGTAGGGAGCACAAACAACAAAACAACATAACATATGGTAATTACATTTACATCATACATTTGAACTGAGACATTTAATAAGTCTACATTCTCTCCCATATCTCTACATTTTTATGGGACATGCTGCAATTAAAAAATCACATATATTTCTAAAATTTATGAGACATTAAATACTTATATGATAATATATAAATATTTACTACATTAATTTGAAATTGGTCAGCTGCTGGAAAGTTACTACAATACTGGCAAATGACTAACCAGCAGCATGCCACCATAACAACTTCAAAATTCATTTTTGCAAGTTGCTTGTATGATGGACGAGGTATAAAATATCCAGTCCAGAATGAATTATACAGAATTCTGTACATCTGTATTTGACTGGTTACATCATAATGCATTAATCATACCTAAGATACATAAATTAATAATGAATTTTATGCCGATAAATTTAGGCAAGAATAAGTCAGTTTTCAGTATGGATTTCACATTCATTCTATAATATTACAGGGGCATTTTAAGTTAAGTCTGGCAAAATCAAGTCACAAGCCACAGTTAATTCAAAGAACAAATATTTTCTAGAAGAACTAAGAAGTATCCTTTACAAAAGAATACGGTTCAACTATGTTAAACCCTGGATGAACAGGCTTCTTACATCACAGATCATTGAGTTTCTCTCATTGGTTACATTTATTAATCAGGGTGCTCATTTGACCCTTAAAATGACATTTTGACTCTTGGGAATTAGAACAAAAGGATCAAATTCACAATAACATTAGCAGGAAATTTTGGTGACTCTTCCAATCCAATTATTATCAGTCAGTGGTCATTTTGACCTTCAACTTTTGACATCAAGTGAGCACCCTGTTAATGTTACTGCTTTGCTCTGACAGAACATATGGGGATGACATGTATTATTGATGATGATACTTTAATACTATTCATTGATTAATAATGACATAAAACTAGGGTATAGAAATTCAGAAAATGAATCCTGATACCAGTATTTTCATGGTAAATTTCAGCCAAAGAATAAAATTGCAGCCAAGTCCAAGAAAAGTCCACCAAGTTTTGTTGACATTGATATGAATTACACATGGGTGTCAGGCAAAAATTAACATTGCTTCAAAAATAATATCACAAGTCAAGAAAGACAAACATGTGGAACAATCATAACAGCAGTCTTATTAACATTACTGTTTAGTGAATTAGTCATCAAATTAAATCTTTATCTACACTAAGGCTTAAAATTTTAATTTGACAAAATGTTCACAAGATTAAGAACACTGAAACAAGTATTTCAAAGTTGTTATACCAGAATAAATATGGGTTGTTCTTGTGAAAAGTCTTGGCTATAATTCATATCACCTCATATTACTTAAGTGTAAAATTTATAAGCAATGTGAGTTATTTTTACTCCAGTCGAGAAAAATTTACTAAGCAAATCCTAGCAAAAGTTTACATCACATCGTTCTATTGCCTGTATGACAATAAACATTAACATACAAAAAATTAAGACGAAGTGCTAAAATATTAAATGAGGTAAAGTTAAAACATGATTGCGTTGTGAACAGCGGACAGTTGACTCTGTGTCTAGTGGAAAACAACATAACTAGCATTCTGGATGAGACAGTTCATGTATAGGGTACATCTGACCTGTATTCGTGTGGTACTTGTTAATGTAATTCTGGTCAAAATTTTAAAACAACAAAGGATTCATCAACAAAAATGACATGTAAGCATTTTTTAAGAACTGTATATAAACATATCTGAAAGTACTTGATACTAATGGTCAAAGAGTATAATGCGCCTACGGAGCAAAATGCACTGTAACGAATGTCAGAAAACAAATTTTCAATTGATTTATCAATCAAGAAGGAATCTATCTTCATTTCATTTTCTTCATGTTTTAGTGTAGACAAAAAGATTTCTTGTTAAATAAATGAAAGCAAGAATATTGCTTATTTTGACTAAATTCCTTCATGAAAATAAATGAGGCAATCATTAACAGGCAAAACAGATGTCGACTGTAACTTACCGGACCACTTTTATTTACAACCCTAGTTCTACCCAACTTTGGCTAAATATATTCTACAATTTTGACGATTAAACAATGTATACAGCGAGAACAGATCAAAATGGTTACCCTGTATCGTCTGTAATTTTATTTATAAACTTATAAATGACTTGATCATCATGAAACCCGATTTTTTTGTTTACAGTACAGCCCTTACAAAACGTCAAAAACAATCGGGTGAGAAAAAACGGTCGGACACAAAACGCGACCAACTTGAGCAATATACATTACCTGCCAAATCAAAGGTGTTTTCCCCTCCCCGATCAATCAACATTGTAGACATCTTCACACAGGAGATAGAGCAAACTGCAAGTAATCAAATATTTTTCACTAAGTTTCGCCTCTTCCTGAGTGAACAACAGACTGGTGTCGTAGCAAAAGGGCGGAACGTTTTATAAAGCGGCGAAAGAATCAAAGGGCCCTTCAGTCAGGAACATATAAGTTTACATACAATTTATCAACCTGTTTTGGACTTCTTTCGATATTGACTAGTAAATACAAACTGAGCAAAATCGAAGAAATATCAATGTCGTTACTATCATAAATAATGTTAGCCGTATTGGCTAGATTGTTCATTTGATATTGCGTATTACCGAATACTGAAAACAAATATCTACCACAACCGAAAACAAATGATATTTTTCTTCTTAATGATAATCAAAATAATGCTATAAATTAATGATTATTATAGAAAATTGTTTATTTTACTCATAGACAAAATTCCGAGTCAATTCATTCATTTTAATGGAAGCAATGGAGACTTAAACTAATGCGAGTATATCGTTCTTTGTACGAGTTGCCTCCCTTCGTACGAAAAACAAATCAGAATACCGAAAAAAATGATACGTTTTTTTATTTATGAATATGAAATGATTCAATTCAACACTAACGTGAAACGTGTTTGTTAGACTCTTAAACGAAATTCCAAGTTTATACATTGATTATTACGGAAGTTATGAAAATTAGTAAAAAAATACAATTGTTTCCCTTTGTATCAAAATGAAATAACTTGAATTTGCAATAATTCAATTTAATGGTATCTTAAAATAGTGTTTATTACTATCAAGTATGAATTTCTGAGTGAATAAATTACTTTTTACGGAAGCCATGTTATCCTTTGTTGATCCTTTTTCTCATAATATATGTATATTTAAGAATATTTTGAATCATTTTAAAACTTTTATTTATTTTTGAAGTTGTTTTTATATGTTCCATAGCATGTGCATGTAATGTACAACGCCATTGAATATGGTTTGTTTTGCCACAGACTTAGGCATTTATTCAAATAAAATAGGTTTCAGACGTTTAAAATATTGCTTGGTAGGTTCATACATGATTTTAGTGTCTAGTAAGCCCTAAGAATAGTCCCGAAGAAGATAAGAAAAGGGATTCCTAGAAAAAAGCTAATTCAAAACATCGCAACTTCCTTAAAATACTACCTCCCCCCATGTCCCCTAACACCATATAGGACCATATAAAAAGAATGGAGGACAAACATATCGTGTTCTTTGAGCACGATTACTTTGATAGATTTTGGTTCAAAGTAGTGCATGCATTCCTGTTTTTCCTTCACGGTTTTCTAGCGCCAGTACTGCTCGTTCTCCAAAACAACATTAACCAATACTTCTTTTAGTGACAATAAGAGATTTTGTCATTTTGAGCATTGTGTTTTGTCCCACGGGTCACGATCATCCATCACTTCTGGTCGTCTTCTGGTTTCGTCATGTTAGCAATATTGTCATTGATAAAAACATACTGCCTTTCTTCTGCTGGTACTTCCTTGATAGCGGTATGTGGGGTGAATGAAGTGTCTAGTTGCTCTAGTTATTGACACGGGAGCAAGACTTTTCGACCCCAAGACTTTTCGACCCCTGGTCAAAAGTCAAGACTTTTCGACCCCAAGACTTTTCGACCCCAATATTCCCAATCTTAAGACTTTTCGACCCCAATAATTGACACGAATGCAGGCTTGAACTCTGCAACATCAGCATTAGTCAAGTTGGGGTTCTTCATTCGAAATATATTCTTGCAGTGTGTCGTGTGCTGGGTCTAGTGTCTTTAAGAGTGTTCAGCCACTACATCTACGTTCATTTTAATTTTGCACGTATATATAGACACGTCATTTATTTCTTTCAATCGTCAATAGTTCAGATACAAATAAATTTTTACGCCATACAATTCACTTGAAGTATTATTGCCTCTACTTATGTACAATCGTTGGATCCGCGATCGTGGGTACTAGTCGATCGTCAGGCTTCATGTTCTCATTATTGTCGTTTCGTGGGGATTCCTCGATTCAAATAATAGTGGAATATGATGTGAAGAGTTCTAGAGATGTTGAAAGATCTGAAACTATTACACACATGCTAATGGCCCTAATGTGGTTGAACACCCATTCATTCCTTCTTCAAAATTTGAGGTCCCGGCGGGTAGTTTTGACCAAATCAACGTGATACGGCCTCGCTCAGGGTAAGCAAATGAGGTCTAAGAGAAGTGGTCAACACTAGGACCCGGCAATACTTCGAACCGCTCACACATGCATGGATACATTACCTCCAGGTGTGCTTAGCGGCATTTGACTTGGTTGTGGTTGAGACAAACATGAACAAATACTACTTTTGTTTGTACCTATATTGCATTTTCTTTGATTACAAATGGTTAATGATAATTAACATTGCTGTGCTTACTCGCTAAATATTTTAGCTATTTTAGCGACTATTTAACGTGCTGGAATGAAATGTAAGCGTGTTTCATTCAAATGTTATTGCGAATATTGATACTTTTCGTTTATTTATTCGATCATAATCAAGTATACAGTCCAGTCCATAAAAATATATTCTCTAAAAAAACAAACAAAAATATATTTGGATAAATATAATTGTATGCGTAAATAATTACATTGATATAATTTGAATTGAATTTTACATCAATTACCAGATAATTACAAAACCATGCATGTATTGCGATTTTATTCATCTTACAGATAAAATCGTTACAGGTTTAGAGATTATTATATTTCAGGAAGTTTGTAGTCGCGAATGGGATACACATTTCTGAATTTTCAGGTTTGTTGTGTTTTCTACGCCTTATTTATATTGTTTACCACAATGCAAGGCTAATTTAGGTTTTTCTTTATTAGATAATCATAAATTGTATTAATTGTCCATTAAGTTTCTTGTGTTTACTGGTCACGATATTTCTCTAGTTACTGGACGATCGGATGAATCAGCAAGTGGATATGTCTTAATGGGATGGTTGTAGACTGACATTAATCTTATTATAATTAACTCTTATTCATGGCTACATACTAATTGATATTGAATTGCTCATAATTTGAGCATGACAATTGACTGAACAACCAGTGCAATCTCACTCTTTTGTCCACATTTGGTCTAAACTACTAAAAGTAAAACTGCAGCTACTTGACAAAAAAACAAATTTTAGCTCCATAGGCTACATACCCAATGTTTATTGAACAGACATGTGAAACACTCGTGGCATACTGAACATCAATGAAAAATGGCCAGATAACTAGTTTCTTATTGTGCTTGAAAGCAGGAAGGTTTTATAGAACTAAGCATAACAAATTTTTATATGTCAAAAATGGCCCAAAGTTTCACCAAATCTGCACAAATTTTGACACTGTAATTTTCGACGGCCTCTTAAGGTATACACTACACAATAGTTCCTGGTTGATTTTCATATTAAAACATGATACCTGAATGCAAACAGTGCTGACTTCAATAGATAAACATGTTTTCTTACTTTTCGGCTAGCAGCTTTGATGCATGTATGTGATATACTCTGAAACAACCATTAATCAGCCTTAAAATTTAAAAAAATCAGTCAATAGTCTGAAAAATAAAATTGATTTGCAATGTAGTTAATATCACATTAGAAATGTTATCATTAATTTATCATAGAAGTAAGGTGTTTATTGCTTACAGCATGATTGGTCAGATCTTGCTTTTGGCAGTAAGTTGTTATCACCAAAGACCTTTACAACACATGTGCTGTGGTGTATAGAGTTCTTTGTTTTCATCATTTTTTACACTAGTAAAATAAACATGTTTGTTTTAAGAATGATTTCTACACTACATAATGGGTTTCCATACAGCTAATTGTACAATTGTACATGTGTAAACAGCAAATAAATGTGGTTTTATTCTAGATATGAATGTACATGAAAACACATCAGTTACACATTGTTTGAATCAAACAAAATTTAATCTTTGATTAACTGTTTATGTTACAGATTGGTTTAGTCTAAGATCGCTCCATGTGTTTTTTTTTGTTCGTTGACTTAATTAAGTGGATAAAGTAAATTTTATTTTGGCTAGTAGGCTCTAGAATATATTATATAAATTTCCTGTTGCTGTTTCTGAATGACTTGGTTTTTTATTGCAGGTGGTACAGACAAAATATGGTTAGCTGAAGGATAAACAAAATGATACTAGAGTCTATAGTTATTGGAGCAGCTCTATTATGCTGTAGTGTACTTCTACTGTTGGGTTGTGTTTGTCATCTCTTCAAACGTCAAGGCTTTACGGTTTGTATTGAAATGCATATTTTTCTTTGTGTTTAAATTTGAATGTAATAGCATTTTATTCCTCATCATTGTATGTGCGAAAATTGAAGTAAATCGTAATATTCACTACAGATAAGGAAAAGATTCCTAAAAAAAAACGACATACAAAAATACCACATTTTCTTTGTGTGAGTCCTGACAACTGGTTTCCTGGTCATTTTTATATAGCTGTTTATTTGTTTATCTGATTTCTGTTGTAATTTTTTTTGTGTTTTGATTTTTCAACTCTTCAAAGAATGTGCAAGGCTTGACAAATCCACTTGTCCGCTTGTAATTACAGGTAGAAATTGACTCAGGACAAGTTGATTCTGTTGAAATTGCTGTAGAACTAAGTAAACTTCTTAGCTTGTTGTCCTGCTGGACATGTAGCCTGAAAAAATTTGTCTAGCCATGTGGAGTGTTTTTCACTTCAGTTGAAATTAGGCCAAAAAATCTGGTGTGACAACCTTACAGAAACACTGTCTGTATTATAATGTTATCTGTATAGATTTAGATGTATTAATATCTTTGTAATGATCAGATTTTTGTCTTTTTAGAATTTTCAAGATGAAGAGACAGGCAGAGATGTATCACTGTATTCAACAAATGATAGCGCTCATGATAACTCTAATGTTACATTCGAACCACTTCCCGATATATTGGCAAAGACTGTTAGTAGTCGGGCATTGAGACCAAGAATCACATGTACCAATAAAGATAAACAGACAGCTGCTGCTAAACTAGTCAGTAAGTATCGAATTGTAGATACAGTCAAACCTGTTGACAAAGGCCACCCTTGGGAAAGACTAAATGTGGTCTTTATTGACTGGTGGCCTTTATTCGGTGGTCAGTTTGTTTAAAAAAATTCAATGATTTTTTTCAAAGAATAGTTTTTATCCACAGAGTGGTCTTTATTCTGAGGTGGCCGCAAACACAGGTTGAACTTTTTACATCCTCTGTGTATTGTTGCATTAAACAATAGAAGTACTTCTCATTAAGTATCATGATAAAATTTTAAATTAAATGTATAGATTTTGTAATTTCTTTAGAAAACAGTATTACTAGTGCCTGGTTTGGATTCTTTTACATAAACCATTCTTACATTTATACTTTATTCACTTGATTTGTTTTCAGCTGTATATAAGCCATTTCCTAGGAATCAGTTGTTGTATGTAAAAGAAATTGGCCTAGGATGGTTTGGTCAGGTAAATTATTTATATATTTTCTGTTCTGCATCTTTTTGACACTGTTATTTGTTGTATTATAATGTTTGAATTAAGTGTTCATATGAAATGATTTTGTCCTGTTACATAACTTTGTGATTAAATAGCATTAATCCATACCATTATTGGATCACTCAGTATTACAGAAGTCATATAGGTTATACTTTATTTTGTTTATTTTTTCAAGGTTTTGCTGGGCAGTGCTGAATTCATTATACCAGATAGCCGACATTCTAAAGTTATTGTAAAAATTCTTAAAGATGATGCTACTGCCAATGAGAAAGCATTATTCCTTGAGGAAGTTGCTCCATTTAGGTATGTCTGTGTCAAGGACTTACTTTTATTCATGATTGAAGTAATTGATAAAACAAGTGTATTGTTAATCTAGGGACATTAAATCATTGTTATTTATTGTACCTTCTCTAAATGTTTAACATCAGCTATCTTTGAATTCTTGAAGTGTGCTTGTTCATCTTTTTGGGGGGTAAAAATCCAGTAGGTGAAATAAATTATTAGGATTAGTGAAATTTTTTTTTTCTTTTGGCCCATCAAAGTTGGGTGTTCTATTTCTGAAACTGAATACATTTCAAGCTTTTGCAATTTTGTTTTATGGCTTAAATAATTTGATTAAAAATTGTCTGATGATATGTAATGAATTGAACATTTTATGAAGTAGAGATATTTTGTCTATATTGATATACATAGCAAGTTATTCATTATACCCTGAGAACAGTTCCAGTAAAAATGAATTATTTATATATAAATTTCATTGCAGAGATATGGACCATGAAAATATCATAAATTTGATGGGACAGTGTACAGAGACATCCCCCTTTCTTACTGTCCTGGAATATCCACCCTTGGTAATTTAGAAAATAAAGTTATTTATAGATTTTCAGATTTTATGCTTGTTTTCAAGAGTATTTCAGTCGTGTTGTAGCAGGCAGTTAACTTAACCGGTTTTCCAGGATTTCGTACCAATGCTAACCTTGCTCCTTGCAAGTAACTGCCAACTTCTCCAAGTGAATTATGAGCGTTGTATGACAAAACGCCATAGACATAAAATCTTTAAATTGTCACTGAGAAAATGTGCCATGTCCAAAGTTCAAAATCTCAAACTCGAGGTCTGTAGACCTAATGATCTATGAAACGACAGACTGAACTGCCATGTCATCATTAGTTGAGTTACTTATCAAACAAAACAGTTTGTTTTGTGGAACTTCGTAAAAAAGTACTTGCATATCAGATATATATTCCTTTTCTCTTATATCTAGGTACTTACACATCAGATGTATTTGCGTAAAGTTCAGCTTAATTTAAATTCATTGTGATTGAGTGTTTTTCTGTCTATTTCAAAACTACTTCAAAAGACATATAAATAATTAATGTTTTTGAGAATTGATAGCTTTGTATACATTGCATTGTTACAGGGTGATTTGAAATCCTATCTACAGACCAATTCTGATGGACCATTGATTCAGTTTGCTATAGATGCTGCAAATGGACTTGCCTTCATGCATAAACATTCATATATTCATCAGTAAGTTATTCCTTACAATTATACTCCTTAAACACTGGCCATGCGATTGTGTGTCAGTCATCTGCACCTTAATTTATACTAAATGTTGGTGATAAATTTTCATTGCATAAATATTTGAGAAAATAGCACTATATGAACAATAGTGGAAGAAGAAAGCATTGATGTTTAATGATAGAATACCAGGTTCCTACTCTGGAGCATGCTTATTCTGGTTTAATCATTGTTGTGTAATATTCATTACAATCTCAGGGTAAGGTGATGCACTAGTTAACTTAAGTAAGCTAGGAAAGTTGTCTTTGAGATTGATTGATCTGAATTGCATGGAGTTGTTTCCTAGTTGGGATATTTGAGAGGTAAGCAGGATATGGACAACAAGTAATTTTAGAAGCACTGGATTGGTGAACTATCCATCATACAAGCTAACAGTCCCTGTTTGAAATTTGATTCGAACAAACTGAACAACTTCAGAGGGATGCATTTGCATCGTAATTTTGGTATAAATTGTCATCTGATAACTTATGAAATACTATGAAATATTTATTAAACTTTTTTTTTAGTTGTTTCAAATGATTGTTGTTTTAGTGGATTTGCCTTCACAATAACTTGATAAAACTTAATTACCAGATGTTGCTAGTTTTAAACCTTCATTTCAGTGATTTTGCCGCTAGAAACTGTCTCCTCATGTTGGATAAGACCCTGAAGATTGGTGACTATGGTATTGGTGAAGATTTATTCAGGGTAAGTCTAACTTAATGTTGATATCAGTACTAGTGGTGTTTTGGAAGTCTCTTCTTTTATATACTTTATTAATACAGTAATTATGTATCAAAAATGGTTAAACTGTGAGTAATGCAATTCTTTTCCATTACTCATCTATAGTAATAACAAATATAAGTAAAATAAATGTGGACTTGATTTGATGAATTGCATAAATGTAGTTGGTTTAGTTCATCTAATGTTTAATAAATACTGTATGATTATCCATTCAAAGCACATGTATTGGTTGATGTTAAAAATGTATTAAATCTGTAACTAACTTAGCATGGTGTAAATTTATATTAATGTAAACGTAACATTATTCTAATTCTTGAATTATATATCTCTGATGATTTGTCTATCGTGTCTACTGTGTGTATTTCTCTGGCTTATAGGAAGATTACTATGATACTGGACGCGATTTATTACCTATACGTTGGATGTCACCAGAATCACTCGAAGTCAAACAAGGTGTTTGGCAACTTAAGGAATTCACTACACAGTCCAATGTCTGGTAAGTATTTAATATTTTCTCAAGCTTCGATTATTGATATATATCTTTCAGTGTCAGTTTAATGGAAATCGTCTGTAATAATTCCTTATTTAGAAGCTGAAGGTATAGAGGCCTAGTTTGAAATGAGAAGAGTCTATTTATAGTTTATGATCAGCGTTATTGATTGACGTACATTGACAAACTACTATATCTAGCATTAAAAAGCGTATACTCTCAACCTCTGGCCTATTTCATATTTTTTTATTGATTAGACTTAGTGTGGATGATATATTAAAGCTATGTAAAATGAATGTGTCAGAATAAATCTACTGTTAAATGCAATGCCAAAATACTTAGTTAGATAATATGAATGTCATGTTTACACGAAGCTGGGTGTACTTTATTTCTCTCATTTATTTCAATAAGCAATTTAGGACTTAAAAAAAGGTTTGTTTCCGGTTACCCGACCAACCCAACATTTTACCTGCCAACTCATAAGTTTTTATGGCATCCAAATCTTAGTGCTGTATTGTAATATTCACAAGTCATTAATGTTACAGCATACATATTCCCATACAATGTTGCCGATATATGTAAAAAAACCCATAAAATTAAATAAATACCTACCTACCAACCCATACTTTTTAGGGCATGTAGCTAGTAGCAAACCTTTTTTTTTTAGGCCCTAGTGACTTTGAACAAATTCTTGTATTTCATTTTTCAGGGCTTTGAGTGTTTTGATGTGGGAGATAATCTCTAGTGGTAGAAAACCTTACCTCCACTTAAGAGATGAAGATGTTCTACAGAAAGTAATCAAAGATGGTTCTACAAAACTTCCCCCTCCAAATAATGAATTACCTTTACACGATAGATGGTAAGTTCTGTTCAAGGTAGAGAATGATACAAAATTTACTTATTAACATTACAGTCAAACCTATGAATTAAGGCCTCTAAAGGCAGGGAAGAAATATGGCTGTTCTGATTTATGATTTTACCATCCAATGACAAGTTTTCTAAAGAGAGACCACTGTAGGTGTCTGTTCATTGGTTAAAGTTAACTCAGGTTTTATATCATATAAAAACATTACATTTTGTATAAATACCTATAATACTTGGTTGAGTACATTCATATTTAATGTTAATGCTTGTTCTCTTTGTTTTATGAAAGTAAAGTTACAGATGAAAACCATTTTAGGTTTGAAATCATGGAGATGTGTTGGCAGGAAGTGGAGGATCGGCCGTCTGCTGATGATATTCTTGCGTTTCTGCAACAAGTTGAGGAAGAACTCTCCTCACAGAAACATTCTGTAACATCTCCAGTAGTCAGTCAGACTGCTTCACCTTCTCAGAGCTTTGATTCTAAGTTTGTGATGTCAAAAAATGTGAACCAGTCTAATCAATATGTGGCTGAAGTGTTGGTACATCGTGTTGATGAAGGGGAGGTTAAACAAGGATTTGATGACGATTTTTCACAGTCTATAAAAATTCGTAAAAATAAGAACTCTTCAGGTTTTGAGGATGATTTTGTTGCAGATATTGATTCTTCTAATTTGAGTGATTCCTCATATCTTCAACACAATGACTCTGTTCTAGCATATGGTGGTGGTAACCAGTCTCAATCTGATGATTTAAATGTGCAAGGAAAGTTTTCTGATATATTCTCATCTGACCAAAATCTGCTGAACCCGCCTGTACCAGTCGGTATGAGCACGCCAAGTAAACATCCTGTGAATGGCAAATCCAGCCAATCAGAAATGTTTAATACAGCGCTTAGCAACACAACTGCTCAAAGCTCAAATTATATGACTGCATTAGATAGCAAAACAAATGCGTCAGCACTTAATTCTGATTATGTAAAAAGCAACTCTGAAAATGTTTCACCATTTAATTCAGATATTGTAACAAGTGGCCGAAAAAGTAAATATTCCAAAGATCTGTTTGGTGAGAAGTCAGACCATCATACTAGTGATGAAGGTTATAGGACAGGTATAAATGGTACTAATACTATATCTTCTGAACATTCTAATAAAGACTTTACTCTTCAAATGGAGGATTCAGAACTAGAAAATATAAAGCCTATGACTAGACTTAGTCCTAAAATGTCAGATATTGATACTGAAAAAGCCAAAGAAATCTATATCTCCAAAGGTGTTGGTCTTCCATCTACCCTCAGTCAGAAATCACGATCGTTAGGGACCATTCCTGAGGATGGTATTCCATCTGATAATACTTCACAAAGTGGTGTTGTGTTTGATGATCCAGAAGACACTGGAATGAACTTTGAGTGGGATGATTACGACGGTGAACAGTTAGTCGGCCGTGTTAGATACATGTCTGATGAATCTAGTAATAGGTCACCTCGACAAGTGGATGTGGAGGATTGGCCGTTCGATCAAGATTCAGGCAGTGAGGTCAACTCTAGGCCTGGAAGTATAGCTAGTGACAGTGACGCTGAGGTAACCCGGCTATCCATTGGATCCAACTCCAGCATAGATACACGTGCTCGAATTGCCAGCATTCTTACTAATCGCTTGAATTCTTTAATTAAACAAACTAACCCTTCTCCTTCTGGTCAAGGCACTTTTTATTCCTTTTCTCAATATGATAATGATCTTGATTCCCCGGAGCATGCTCATACTAGTCTAGAAAATAAAGCCTCTCGTAACACTGATTATAGAATGTCTAATAATCAAGCTTCTAGTAGCTCCAAACATGGTGTTCTGAGTATTGCTTTTGAAGAAGATGAAGAAGATTATGAAATGGAGAGTATCCAGCAAGCTGAAGACTATTTCAAAGAGCAGGTAAATATAAAAAACATATTGTATACGCATTGAATGGTTAAATATTGTATTCAGTCAGTAACCTATTGTTTATTATTAAATCAGTTCAGTTTATGGAGTGTAACATTAAAAACTGACTATATAACTGATGTATGTGAATATTTTGTTGTGCATGGATTTTAGTATAATTTGTTTACCTGTTGAATTGTATCCAGTTGTTTTAGTACCAGCATTTACAAGTGTTGTTTTGCTATAGATGTAATTTTCCGAAGCTTTTTGTTGGCATTTTGTCTTCGAATTTTTGCTTTTTTTTCGTCTGCTACAAAGTGTGATTTCCTGAGATTTAGTTTTATATTGTTTTTATTTTTTTTCTTTCATGTCTTATGTAAGTATTGTTTATTAATGTGGATGCTCTCTAGTCAATAACTTTTTATATGCTAAAACTTAAAACTAGTAAAAGAGAGTACCACATCACATGATGTCACAGCTTAATAATTATATAGTTCTTATCTTGTTAAAACTACTCTGATTTAATATCTAGTGAAATGTTAGCATGTTGAAGTGCAGAGATAATTAACGTAAATAAAAATTAAAAAGCATTTCTTGTATACAATGGTATTGGTATCTAACATTTTACTTCCAGAATATCATTTGAAGTGTCATGTGATGTTTGTACTCTGTTTTGCTGAGTAAAAATTCAGTAATAAAGCACTTTGGGGCTTATCGACAAGTCTGTTGGTTTCTGATGTGAAATTGATTTGTAATTTGGAGGAAATCGTGTGAATTTTAAGAATTTGGCGTGCTTGTCTAACTGTTTTCCGTGTGTGTCATTTTATTTTAATGAGATGAACTCAACTTATTTTGACCCAATTTCTTGATGCCAATATGTTAATTGAAATACACAACTTTGAAATTCTTTTGTATGTTCGCTGGAGAACATTGAAATGTTAGTATCAAAGTGTCTTCTATTACTTAATTTATCAATCGATCATGTATGATATCTTGATATCTTGATACTTTTGAATGCAGAGTAAACCATTCTAACTCATTCTAACTTATATCTTTATATTCCTATCACCTTTTATCATTAAGGAACTAACTCCGATTATAGATAATATATTTATATAACTTGGAATGATATACATTGTATTTACTCAGTTTATTACTGATGTTCGTTTGTAGTTTTGTGCCTGTCTTATCCCACCTTCATAGAAATGCTGTCATTAGATTGATGGTTGCTGTGTGGAATATGATCATTCATTTTCATTATAAAATATCTTCATATTTTTAGGATACGATTTCCATGCTGATGCGTATAATTTAAAAAGTCTTAAATATAACAACTTGCGACAATGGAAATTATCTACTTGATCGTCTTAATATTAAATCATTAAATATATGAATGAAAAATTTGTATAAATTAGTTCAAGTACTTAATTAACTTGACTTACATTATTCTCAAAGTCAACAATGAATTGGGACATTTGTAAGTTATATTTATAATTTCCCTGAGTAAACAAATTTTGATTTTAGTTTGTCTGGGTACTCCTACAGTTTATGTTTATTTTTGGGTCTTCCCCATTATCAACCATCTTTTTTTGTTATTTTGTTCGAAAAACTATTTTTATTGTCTCCCTTGCTTAACTAAAATTTCAAAATTACTTTTCATTCATCTTTCTTCAAGCATTTTCACCTGTGCTGTTACTTAACAATAACAAAGGCTGTGTAATTATGTCTTTGGTTTGAAACATTGTCATGCCCAAATAATAGTGTGTTCGACGATTTTACTTCCTATAAATCATACCTTAAGATAATATTCTAATCTTATGTTGGCATCATTCTGCATCTTGATTTCCATTCATGTATAAATGTTAGTGGATTGTTATGACTAGAATGTGTGCTTATATACATTAGTTTTACCGTAGTTGCCCTTGGGAGATGTATCAATATACAACTGTATAAAATAGTCAGGTACAAATACATGTAGAAGTTGTATTCGCATTTTTAATTTGTGTGTATGCTGGTGGTAGAAAAAACTTAGCATTTCTTATTCTTGGATTGAATGCAGGACTACAATATGCAGTTAAAGATATGTTAGTTTTGCTTTCTATCCTTGAGAGGAGTGTTTCCATGGCTTAAGATAATGACTTTTTAATGTCTGAAAGATATACTTTCTGTTATGTTTTGTGCATTTTAATAATTTTCCAGAAAATATGCGAAACAGTGTTTGTATAATTTACATATAGGTATTTAATTCCAAATAGATATATTGAGAACATTGAATTTAATCTCAATCTGTAAGATATCCAGATTCGCTACTAACATCTGCTCGTCATGCTGGTCCTTGAAGATAACTCTTGTACAATGGGTGTCAAATTCTGTTCCATACCCTTGGTTGATCAGGATTTGATAGTATAACCTTCTCTTTAATAGATCTTATTCTATTCAACTATTACCCAAGTTATAGTAATTATTGCGTTTAAGTAAACATAGGTTAACTGTATGAGTAGTGAACTTAATTGTATCTGTTTCTGGGGCTTTTTTTCACAGGTGGGGAGGGTGCGGAAAATTAACACTGTATTTTTGCAAAAAAAGGGGAAGAAAAAACTTTATGTAAACTGAATTGTAGGGGAAAACTGCGTGATTTTAAAGATTTTTCCCGAGTGGAGGATGCCTATAAATAGCCCCTGCTATAAAAGAAAAAAAAAACTGGTTTCATTTGTGCTGTTATATTGATGCTTGTATTTTTTCCATGTTTCAGGATAATAATCTGATAACTGAAGATCTGGATAAGATTGCTACAGCTGTACTCCATAAGGACAATGTACCCGATGTAACAGTCAGTGAACCAACTGATCATATGTTGTCTAACTCTATAACAGACACTATAGCGTAGTGACGATTACATCTGATTCATTAAGACGGAATTTCAATTGCTGTTGGAATTTTTTAGGATAATTTCAGAAATAGGATAGTTTGATGTTATATGCTAAACGACATGCATTCATTTGTATGTTTCGATATCTTCTGGTTTATATTTAATGTACCTTATGATGTATTGATTTTGAGTTTTGCTCTACCAGTTGGCATACATTATTCATACTGGTCTATTGAAGTATAAGATAATCAGTTGTGTGACATATCATGGTTGTTTAATGATTGTATTTTTTTGATTTTTTGTATGTTGGTACTATATACGAGGAATTTCTGTCTGACAGCTTTGATGATAGCTAGTAGTAATGTCAATACATGTATATACATGTATATACCTTAATGAAACTTTACTGAAATTAGTGAAGTATTTAAACTTATTTGTTCAAAATACACAAAATATTTGATAGGGAATATACAAAAGAAAAAGTGTCTTATAATCTCATTTTTCTTGACACTGTGGATAAAAATCCATTCATATTTGTTAGATTGGATTTTTTGTTTGTAGAGTTCATTTGTATATTCAGTCAAAACTGTGTTTGTGGCCACCTCTGAATAAAGGCCAACCTTTAAATAAAGGCTATTTGAATATTCCTGACCTCCAAATAAAGACCATCTGTGAATAAAAGGCACATTTTGTCTGTCCATAGGTTGTCCTTTGTTCACAGGTTTGACTGTATTTGAATATTATTATGAGATACTGGTATCCAGAAGGATATAGATGTATAATCGTTATTAGACTATACTATTGCAACGATGAATGATTTTGGTGCAAAGATAACTTCATGAAAGTTAAAAAGTTGTGATATATTTATATTGTGATGTAAATTTGCATCATTATAAAATATTATAGATTGTATAAACTAGTTAATCCATATAACACATATAGTTATGTACGCATATTTAATGAGGAAATACTGTTCTTTTTCATGGTGTAACTGCTGTGTTATGTATGATCCAATTATTATTTGTAGCTCAAGTTTGGTATTGTCTTTGTAGCTCATCGATTTATTATCAAATATTGTATGATAAAACACTAGTTGATGTTTAAATGAAGTCAACTTGTTACAGATTTTATTAGAATGTCAATTCAATTTGTTGTAAACTTCAAATTTTGATAAGGGAATAAGAAATCTTGGTAGCACATGGTTGTTATCACTTTTTAGCTCACCTGAGCATGTAGTATAGTGATCAGTCAATCTACTCCGGCATCCATCATATGTTGTCCGTCGTCCACACCTGGGGATTGTTCACACTCCAGTGGTCACGTTTTGGAACGATTCTTCATCAGACCTGGTCAGAATGTTTGTCTCATTGATATATTGGACAAGTTTGAACATGAGTCATCTTGGGTCAAAAAATAGGTCACCAGGTCAAATCTCAGGAAAACCATAGATGTTGCAATCTTTACACAGGTGAGCGAAAAAGGGCCATCTTGGCCCTCTTGTTTAAAATTAACATTACAGTGCAACCTCTAGTGTTGCCCTTTGGGAGATGCAAAAGTATGTGGTTGTTGAGAGGTTATTGTTCTAGAGAGGTTAAATTAATAGTTAAATCGTACAGTGGAAAAAACGTGCTGTTGTTGAAGGAGGTTGTTGCTTAAGAGAGTGCCACTCTGGAGAGGTTGTACTGTACTTAAAAATGATAGGAAAATCTGATTTTATGGTATTTTTCATTTTATGTTACCATTTTCCATTGTCAAAATTCTTTGATGTATACTCAGCGTTTTCATTTGACCATTAAGACAGCATTTTGACCCTGGAAATAAGTACGAAATAAAGCTTTTGAATATTAAGAATGTGTACCGAAGGGGCAAATTTACAATAAAATGAGAAGGAAATTTTGTTGACACTTTAAATTGTCATCAGCCAAGGGCCATTTTTGACCCTCAATTTTTGATGTCTAGTGAAAACCCTGTGTATGTTCGTTAAATATTTTTGTAGTATTCATACCACAAAGAACTTGTAGAATTGACCAAATGTTAGCAGGGATAAAATTCATGTAGTCAAATTGATGGGAATTTGCTGTTGTTTCATACAAATATTCTTAAAACTTATTCTGGACAAAAAGACACAGAGCTTATCAAACATAATGAAAATCATTGCATATAAAGATACATCATATGTTTTTCCGGTAATACATGCTTGTATGTTATAAAATAGAGGATAAATAAATTCATTGTGATAGCGTTAACATTAGTTTTGTATAAATAAGTGTGAATTATATTACATGTTTATTATATATACTTGTATTCAATATTCTAGTCACATTAACTTCTTATTTGACTTTTGCAGAGCTCAAATTCTAATTTTAGTTAAAATAATGTATGAAATCTTTATAATTTTCTATTGTTAAAATAAAAGGTAGAATAATTATGTTCAAATCAACTTGATTGTATTCTGTTATCATGCCAGTTCTACTTATTTTGTACAACTTTAATTATGAATTTTTTTTTTGTAAATTCAAACAGTTGTTTTTACAACCTATTTGATGTAATTAAACCAATGATTATATGGGAATGAACTCTGATATATCATCAATGTTTCTAAGAAGAGCATAAAAATTGAATCATTTCTCACCAAAGTTATTTATATTTATTTTTCTACTGCTTGAGTTACATATACTGGTAACAGTTGTCATTTCATCTTAGATTCATCTGTTTTCATATTATTTGATATCTATAATTTGCCAAAGCTTTTTTCATATCTACAAATCATTGCTTGGTCTGATTAGCTGCTATAACAGAGGCTGTGGTCCAGTGGTTTGTGTGCTGGACTTGTAACCCGGAGATCCTGGTTTGAATCCCAGTCGCAGTAGGTGGTACTCTTCTATGAAAATTTGACAAAAATGTTGATTTCCTCCATCTATGGAGAAGTTGTTGGCTCCTTGTGGAATGGGTAAATCAGCAGTGGTTAGTAAACAGTCCAGGAAAACTGGTTAAGTGAACAGGTCACTGTATATAACTGAAAAATTGTTGAAAAAAGGTGTTAAACCCCGGTGACAATAAATCACATGAAAACATGCTATAACAGTGTGTGGTTTGTTGTTATTAAAATGACATATCAGTGGACTAGATCAACTGTTACACATTATCATGGTTATTCATATATAAGTGAAATCCTGAACATTCCTTGAGATTAATCAACTTGGATATTTCCATGTGCTCGTAGTAGATTAGTTTTATGGCTATTTAGTTAAATTACCTCCCCCTTTTCTCATACATGTGAGTTACCTCCCATTCATATTCCATAGTGATTTTTTTCCTGCCAAAGATTATCATTTGTGTACAAAGCTCATCTTATCCATCTTTGCATTTTTACTTAAAAAAGATTTCTTTGAGCATTCCTTGTATATTATCTTTGAACTTTCTTGAGATCTAAAGAACACTACGTTGAGTTTGTATGTTTTTTTAAACCAATATACCTGTACTGGTTCCGATTAGTTATTGGTAATATTGATCATAGTTATACAGTAAAACCTGGTCATCTCAGAGAGTCATCGGAACAAATTAAATGCTCGATATAAATGTGGTGCATGTAATAACGAGGTATTTGTTGCTTGGAAAATGTGCACTACTAAGAACAAAAATTGAGTGGATTTTAAGAAGTCCTCGAGATAAGTCGGGTCGTCATAATATCGATAACCATAGTAACGAAGTTTTACTGTGGTATTATTATTTAAGATCGATGGTATGAATCTCTTTGTTAAGAATATCAGGGTGTAGATGGCTGTTAGTGAAACTAATGCAGTAAATAGTTGTATCAAGTTTTATATGTACTCAAATACAATGTTACAGATAGCTGCTGTTGGACTTACTAACATATTTTAGGCTGTGGACAAATATTTGATTCTAGGTTAGTGGAAGTTTTCTGTTTAATACTGATTAATTGGTATTTTGTTATAAATCATGTTGTTTTAAAAATTATTTTTACTGCTGTTATTTTTGTTGAAAAATGTTCATATTTGGTATTTTACCTTGCAATGATAATTTGCTGTGCAATAATGTTTTCAAAGCAATTTTTACCTTCAAGTTAGGTAACATTGATGTGTCAAGGTTGAAAAAATGCCCAAAATTTATGTTTTCGTATTTTGTTTTTCAAATATTTTATGATTTGACATGGTTAGGGAGTGTTACTGCATTCCACAAATATATCTTATAGATTAAGTTCAATTATCCTTGGATATTCCTTGGGAGTTTTCATGATTATTCTGATGGTTGGTCTTTTCGGCAATTATTCCATTAATGCAACAGATCTCATCAGTTCAATATCAAATTGTCTTTCCTTGTGCCATTGTTGTGTATTGGCACAAGGATGATGAAACGAGTCTTTATTGTCAAATTCATATCATGTATGTAGGGCAAGTATTGTGGAATTATTTTTTTAATTTGAATATTACTTAATCAGTTACCAAAAATATACCTACAGTGTGTTGATAGTGTTAGGGAATTAATCAGTTCCCTCGTAGTACGTACCGGTAGTGCGAGGTTTGGTTAGAAAAGTCGTTTTGAACATAATGTTAAATATTTTTGTGTATACGACTTATGGTTGAAATTTATTGTTCATGTTGCCAAATTCATCCATAGCTACTGTAAAATAAACAATTGCATATTACTGAAGAAAAAATAAAAGTTTTGAAAAAATGCTGATATGTATTTTTTGTGTCACTACCGAAGAATTGTGCAGTTATTGTTTCTAGATACGACAAGCAAGAATTTACTTTTATGTTTTTATTGGAAATAAGCATTACAATAAAATTAATATACAATAACAACTATTGCACATAAATCATGATAATATATATTATAACAAGTAATATGATATGTATAGGCGCACATTTATACATTACATATATCTTTTTGTGTCAAAATTGGAATGCTGAAGTGGAAACACTCAGGTTGATGTATGATTAAGCACAAAATGTAAGTGATCAACTTCATGAGAACAACATGTGGGAAGTTACAATTACAAAATGCACACTAGACTGGAAACAATCTACTACTGACAATCATTTAGTGATAAGTTTCAGACAGTAAACGGTGATATGAGCTTGGTAAGCACAAATACTGACAATACATGTATTAGTAACTGTAATTGTGTTTTAAAATGAGTTATGGCAGCGTATTCAACACTAAAAAACTTCTAAATGATAAACTTCCATTAAGGAGACTACTGAAATCATAAACTATCACTGGTACTAACATTCAAAATGTAAAATATTCTACACTAAAGGCTAAACACTTTAACACAGTCTTCAATACTCGCAGTTTTAAACATGCAAAAATCTATCACAAGACTCCTTGTTTTCCCTCACGTTTCCATATGATCACCATTCCTTGAGCATCGCATGAAGCCAACAAACTTTCATCACAGTTAAAACACACATCTAACACTGGAGCTGAATGTCCCAATAGTTTATTCACACAAGCTTTCTTGTCTTTTCCAATGTCAAAGAAATAAACACACATATCTTCACTACCAGATACTGAAAAATAAATGTAAGCATACATACAATTTCTCATAATTATCAGGATTACGAAGTAAAAAATACATTCAAATACTGTAAGATAAAAAGATAAAGTGGATACACATTGTATAAACATCCAAGCGTCTAATCAATAGCACTATAAAATGCATCAATTAGGGCTATGAAATCTAAGAACTACTTACTGACACAGGCCCCTTGTCTAAATGACATAAGGGGACAGAATGTACTTCTCACACGGGAAAACTTCTGTCGTATTGAGAATCTTTTCTTCAGTTGTAGACTTCCATCAGATGAGATTCTGTAAACATGAGAAGGAAGAGATGCAACTTCATTTAAACCCTTTGCCTCATAAGCATATTTTAGACACTTCCCAATTCAAAGCTAATATACAAAACATCAATTTATTTAAAGAAAATTGGGTTATTTCTCTCTGACAGAGTGGAAAACATTGCGGCAAAAGAAGCCATTACTTGTTGCAAGCAATGGCTTCTTTTGTCACAATGTATTCAAAAGTCTGATTCAGATGCAGGGAAATGCGGTATTATGAGGCCCAGGGTTAAATCACATTAAAACAACTAGGATATAAAAAAAGAGTAATCATGGTATGCAGAAAACATATGTTTACATTTTACCAGGCATCAGTTGTTCAATTTATTATACTTGGAATAGTGTGACTTTAATAATCATAAACATACCATGCAGGCCAGCTACTGAAAACTTAAAAGGAATATGCACAGTCAAACTATACGGACAGTAAAACTCCGTAATTATGAACATCGATATCACAAGCACCCCACTTATCTCAAGGAGTTTTCAAAGTCCTTTCAATTTTTGTTCTCGGTTGTGTATAATTTTGAACCAACAAACAAACACCTCATTATTACAACCTGGTTTATCTCGAGCAGGTAGACTGTTCCGATGACTCCATGAGATAACGAGGTTTTACTGTACAAATTTATCACTGTACTATGATTGTACACTACCTGAACAGACATAAGGAGTTGATAGAACAGTTGACCAGAAGTGAAGGCTCTCGTGCTTCTCTGCTCACCCAAGCACGAGCTGAAATACTTGTTATAGCATGTCCTTCACATACAGCCACCCTGTAAAAACATAAAACGTACCTATAACATTTTTATAATGTAAATATATCAAATGTAACTATAATATTTTTATGACATTTTCTTAGTGTGATTTTTTTCATCAAATGAACCATTGGACCGAGTCAACTCCATTACATGTGTATCATGTATGATGTAAACATAATATTGGTAAGTAAAACTACAAATACAAATCTTCAAAATTTATTAAGCATGGCAAGCATAAGAAATGTCACATACATGTACAGTGGATACCCTCTAAAACGGTTCCTCTATAAACTGGTTTCCTTTCTAAATCGGCTAAATGTTCTGGTCCCAACTTCATTACTGTATAATTCAAAAAATCCCCTCTAAACTGGCATCCCCTCTAAACTGGCATCCCCTCTAAACCAACCAAATGACCTGATCCCGGCGCAGCCGATTAAGAGGGGTTCCACTGTACATGTTAACGACAAAAAATCAAAATTACTAAGCAAATGCTCTCATGGAAAAAAGTTGTTTTATTTTTCATAGCTAGCTAGACAAGATATCAAGTTTTTGGACTACCATTAAATATGATGTATTACCTTCTTAAACGAATCATCTTTCCATATGTATGATCAACATTAAATGAAGACAATGACCCTTTATCATCCCCCACCCACAAAATCTTGCCCACAGTATCAAATGCTAAAGACATTGCCATTCCAGTGATCTTACAACTTCCGCCCTGAAATAAAACAGCAGCAAGTCATAAACATCAAACAAAGCCACAAAAGATAAATCATTATTGAAATAAACAAGAAACACTCTTAAAGAGATAATACAGGCTGCAGCCATAATTTTTCTTTAAATCATTAAAAATGATGTCTAATATTTTTTTATCTCTGAATTGGTTCATGTAGGCAAGAAGGTCTGTTTTTTCTATAGTGTAGCTGCAAATCTAGATTAAGTTACTTTTAACATTCATCCTTTGAAAAAGAATACCATATTATATGAAAGTAAGAAAGCTATAGTACTCTGGTGATAAAACAAAATTTAAGTTTATATACATAGTTTTTAAATAATGTATCAAAGAGGCACACCTTGTAACCTTTTCCAGTTGATAAATTAATGATTTGTACAAAACATTTACTGTTCCCTGTCTAGGATCAAGTTAAGGAATCAATAGCCAACATGACATAAAATTTAATAAGTAAAACATATTATATGGTAAAATCACCTCCCACCCTTACAACGACATCATTTTATAGTTAACATCTAAATCAACAACTCAGGTTGTGTTTTATTACAAAATGTGGTAAGACTTACAATTGTGAAACTCAGACCAATGACTGATAATTTTTATTCGGATGTCTGTACCACAGGATATAAGCAAAAACTTCGTCCAAGTAAGATTTTAAGTACTAACCTTCGTATCATATCTTAACTCAAGAACCCCCCAAGCTACAATGTGAGATTTCAAAGGATACAACAAACATGTTATTATTGAGAGGATGAAAGAGACAAGAATGTAGTTCTGCTCCTGTGATATCCTTAATGACTCTGATACAATCGGATGAGGCTACATTCCATAGTCTAGCTGTACCATCAAATGATACTGACAGGATAATATCATTGGATAAAGACCATTGAAAATCTGTAAAATAAGAATGTAACAAGTCATGAGTATATGATAAGTCATAAGAAATGATATACTTACCTTACCACGCAAGAATTATTTGTAATACAGCAGACATTAAGATAGCTATAGTCATAAACATAACTATAATATAATCAATGAAGATAATTCAATCATTCTACAGAAACAACAATAACCTATACATCTTCACATGAGTACTAGTATATAAAAACATCAAAACAATGATACTCCTCTTTCCACCAAATTTTAATGATGATATTCTGTCAGTCTTTCTTAAGATTTACATTGAAAATATAGCTACTAAAAATGCTAATCAGCTTATGTAATAAAAGCATTTATTACATTTACATTACTACCATAATGCCCTGAAAGGTATTTGGCTCAAGCACTAAATGAACGAATGATTATTGTTAGTTAAAACTTTGGCATATGTATTACAAATGTACTTAAAAATACATGGTTTTGGTGTAAGAACTGAGACTTACTCAGTGTTCTCATTAGAAACCGACTGCTGACCCAAAAGGTCAGTTCAAACGACTAACAGATCGGTTAAAAACGGCAAAAAAGATGTCTATATTTAAAAATTTTCCAGGTGGGATGTCTCCAGACCCCCTAGAAAGCCTGTTACTTCTCTATTTGAGTTTATTCAACAAATTCTTAATGAGAACACTGCTTACCTGACACAGCATCAGTATGTCCTTTCAACATACATATCACCGTAGCAGGTGGAGGAATAACCTGACATACAGACAATGTACCATCTACAGAGGAACATGCCACACGACTTTTATCGTCATTAGCAAACTTCACACTAGTCACTGAAGTGATAAAATAAAAAACGCATTTAATACAGTATTATCTATTCCTAAATCACTGCCAATAAACTAAGCCTGTTAGTTTTGTCAGTAAAAGGCCAATACATATCTAAAGATGGAAAACACTTATAACTAACTGTCTACCTGTGTGACATTCTAAATTGATTTTTCTGCACATCTCATTTTGCAGAAAACTGGTTAAGTACTGGATAGTAAAGTGGGAGTAAATGTTAGATCTAATGACTACAGTATATAAATTGAAGAACTCACGTTAATCCATGTATAATCATCTCAATAATAGTAAAATAGTATTACAAAAACAAATGTATAAGCAGTCCTAGTCAAATATTATAAATATAGTTTTTACCTGCATCTGTATGTTGATCAAATATATGATGCATTCCAGCAAACGCATAATTCTCCGATACTGACTTATCTCCAGCCATGGCTCTGTAAAGATAATACATAAATTTTGAACAGATAAATACACTTCTTTTAGTAACCTTGCAGTAATTTATCATTTCAATTCAACTAACCCTGGGTTACCCACTTTTAAACTTTTAAGAATAAAACTAAATTGTATTAAATGGAAAGGCCTACATCTCATATATTCAAATCAAACCAACCTTCTAATTGTTTGAGCCAAATCTTTATAATAAGGGAAAGATATATAGACACCAATGCTCTGAGTTTACCTGCTGGCTTCAGCTTCTTTTGTCGGTACTACTTCTATACTGTCAAATACTCTCTTCATTGGTCCGTCTAAATTAAATTTCACACTTCCGCTGCTTCTCTGTCGACGATGATACTTTCTGGCATCTCCAAGTTTAGGGTCTAGACTCTGTGTAAAATAAATCAGAGATTCAAAATCAGCATTTTAAATAAGCAAAATGACTCCTACACTCTCTAAAATTTGATAGTTAAAGTAAAACATCTGTGGTCCTTTGGCGTGTGAATGATATAATCATTAACTATCGAAAGTTGATGTACCGGTATCATAGAGTATCACCTAAGTATGTACATGAATTGGTCATTATTAATCATTTATAAAAATGCATATTTACCTCAATAGTTGATTTACTAATACTTCTCCCACCAAAACTGAAAGTCCTGCTTTTAATGCTCCTGTAAAATAAAAGAAAGAGTTGCTTAGGTTTAGCATTTTTTAGTTCATTCATACATATTAGGCCTAAAAAAAGGTTTGTTTCCAGTTACCCGACCAACCCATCTTTTACCTGCCGACTCATATATTTTTAGGGCATCCAAATCTTAGTGCTATATTGTAATTTTCACAACAGTGTTGCTGATATATGTAAAAAAAACATAGAAGAAAAAAATCCCTACCTACTGACCCATATTTTTTTGGGCATGTAACCGGAAACAAACCTTTTTTTGTTTAGGCCTTAGTATAGTCAATGATAGAGAAAAGTAAAAACACATAAATTAAAATTACTGTGTGTTAAGATTTTATACCCATAATGTTAAAAATTAGTATCGCAAATAGGTGCAGACAGATTTTGGGAAACCTTTACAATTTGTATAGGTTTCCATGATCCAAAGTGATTTATCATGAGATGTTTTAAAAATAATGACAAGCCTATGAATTATTGTCCCTTTATATTTACATTGAAGTCTATGGGAGAACATAATTTTTCAAAGATTAAAGAAAATGGAAGATCCATTTCAATGAAAACTCACATAATTCAATAAAGAAAAATAAAGGACATAGTGCAATATTTTCAAAAATTAATTTTTCTATTTTTCAACAAGAACGATAACAACTCTAACAAAATTTTCAAAGTTTGACATAAAATAAACTAAAATATCAAGGGTAACAAACAAAGAAATAACAATAATTAGGCAGTATCTTTTTCGTAATACTACCATTTTTGAGTAGCATTAATCTGATATGTAAAATAAGTACCGTATTATGGATATAATACCTTAATAATCATTTTTCATTTAATACAATAATTTAATGCTTACTTTAATACTTACCCTTGGTCAGAGAAAGCAGGACTGCCATACTTGGCAGCAAGTAGGCGTGCACGTGTATGTATGTATTCCCGTCTTGATGCCGCATCCTTCTAAAATTTGAATTCAAATATACATTATATTTTGATTTAACAAAAATGATGGAAAGACAATCATTATGTCTAAAAGAAAGTACATACATGTACTAATTAAAAAATACCATCATGAAAAATTAATATTGTGCATTCAAGCAATTTCAGCTAACAGTTACTGGTATATATGAAATGACTTATTAATTTTTTGGACATAACCATGGCAAAACAAGAGTTGCACGCCTATATTTCATTAAACAAGTCCTTCAATATTGTAATTATGCGCATTACTGAGCCATGCAGTATGTTTTCACACAGCTTGAAAGCCAAATACTTTCCATTCCAGAAGCATGATAAGAAAGTCTCAGTTTTTACTTACATCTGTGGCAGCAGCATTTTCTCTCAGTAATTGACTTCTACGCTTTATGTAAAGTGTTCCTAAAAATATAATAATGATCAGTGATTATATATATATATACTAGTATATGAACACACACACATATATATATATATTGAAAAAAATATATACACACACATACATTTGTTCAGCAGTAATTATATGTATATGTTTGTTCAGCAGTAACTATATACACATGATTGTTCAGCAGTAATTATATGCATATGTTTGTTCAGCAGATTGACAGCATTGTCAGTAATCAGTGACAGTATGATTTAAGACTTTAGCATTCATGTCATTAGACTTTAACCACAAACTACAAGCAAATCCATACAGAAGATTTACAGGAAGTACAACCGAACAAATAGCTAAATTTCTCCTCAAGTAGTCTACCTGATTTATGGACTACTTATAAAAAGTGATTCACATTGGATGACTCCGACAGTAAGATAACCAGCATGGAAACTAAGTCATGCTTGTATAGTGAATTGGGAGTGAGAAAAATCCACAGTCCTACTCGGGGATCGAACCCGGGACCCCAAGCACTGTAAGCGGACACTAAACCATGTCACTAAAGAGTTAACCCAACAGCAATGCTGTTAGAAGTGGCCCACATTCCTGCAATCACTACACTTGTGTCTACAGCCTAGTAGTATCCCTTGTAACCCAATTATTGGTGAATACTAAATACCGGTGATTCTATAAATAGCCATAACACACACGCATGCGAAACTGACCGTTGTCAACAAACGCTGCGCTGCGATGATTCAGTCAAAAGATTTCAAATTATGTTGTATTTCTTAGAAAAAAATGGACTTCTTTCACAGCCACCTGCAGGTGCTCGCTTCCGTTATAAAGATACTATGCTGAACTTCCTACGGATATTTTTTCCTATCCAAAATGTAATTAAATAGAAACAAAACAGGAAGTTTACAGAACACTATAAAAAGTGCCCTGCTGTTGTTTTTGAAACATCTAAAGTTGAAAGTGTTGCATTTGAAACTGTTAGCTTATGTATAACTCATTTGTATAGTTTGGAAGTTTAACCCAGTACAGTAAAATGAGTGCTACATGATGATGTCATGTGACATTGGGAGATTTTTATTTGATCACCGGTATTTAGTATATACGAGGAAATAGTGATGTCACTGCACAGCATTGTATTCATTGGGTTGCGTGCACAAGATTAATGGAGATTTTGTACATTTGACTGTTGACATCTGCAAAAGAGATATGTACTGATAAATCACTATATCTATTTATGGGGAGTGATTTGTTTTCTTCTTTCAATTTCCGGTCTAAATTTAGCATCACCGGTATTTAGTATCACAAGGATACAGGTGTCACAAGACAAAAAGAGAGCACAAAAGATCCACTTGTCCACTCGTATTGACGAGCGAATTAAGGGTCTGGACGAGTACAAAATTGGCCACTGACAAGTGGATTTTATAAATCAGTTGTCCTGCAGGACAAGTGACCCTCAAAATTTTTTCGCTCCCTGAAAAAGTAGTATCCTAATACATGTACTAATAATTGAATACAGACTGCAGTCACCAAGAGTAAAGTGCTTAACAAAAAACAGTATGCTGTTTGGTGTAGGCAAAGCATACAAAAAATGAAATTTATTTCTAAACTTGATGATACAAGACTAATAGTGCATAACCAAACACACTCATATAGTTGATAAATTTCGATGCAGATTTTGATCACACCACGAACATGACGAAGTAAGCAAGTTTATATAAAATTGCAAATGCCACATACTTATTCTTACTAATGAAGAGCAATGAATCGATACTTACTAAACTGCGGGTTATTCGGAGCTCTATATGCGTTATATTTCGCATCTAGTGCGAGAACTTGTTGCCAGCTTGTCATGTTTACATTTTCGTAGCACTTCCTACATCTGGTGATCGCTTATGACAATAAAATTATCGAAATCGTAGCAAAGCATCGAAAAATTGAATCACTTTGAGTTATTTCATTAGGTTAAGTAACATGAATTTCATCTTTGTCAATATATATGTATTAATATTTATCCAACTCTCGTATCATGAGATTAAGAATTTTGTTTATGAGGTAAGCATTATTGTAAACTGGATCCCGTTCCATGGAAACTGTAAACTGGTCCCCGTTCCATGTTGCAGCGCACCAAAGTTTGCACATTTTTTTTTTAGATATTTAGGGTGATCTCCCTTTTACAAAAATCAAAGTACGGAAAGGGAAACGTAAAGCTACAGTGTAAACTTGGCTAACCAGACAGGGACCAGTACAATATGTTTCACAGTCACAAATAGTCTTGTTGATTGACTCTCAAGTTAAAGTATATGACAAATGGATTAAGTCCACCAAAACATTTTCAGTAATTCAGCTAACATCACAGTCCATCCCAACAATAATGGCTGTAGACTGGCCAACATTTTTATTAACACATGGTTTGATACATTCACTAGGTTAAGGGTATATAAAGTGCAAGGGATCTCTGTGGTCAAGTGGTTATATTCTCTGACTTGTAATCATTGGACCCAAACTGGTGAGAGTTCAAATTGAGCAAGGACCAAATTTCAAATGTGAGGAGCTGTCCAGCTAGCTTACAGAAGGTTGGTGGTTCTACCCAGGTGAAAGTCTGGAGTCCTCCTCCACTGCTAAAGCTGGAAAGTCACCAAATGACCCTGGCTGTTGGTGTGACGTTAAACTCCAGTGAAAAAATACTTGTAATGCAACAGTATTAAGTGTATGTAAAATGTACTGGATATGTTAGCGTTCATGTATGTTCCTAGTTTTAATAAGGCACAAAAAAAAAAATACCATGTTTCCACTAACAACCCCCAAAGATACATAATTTACATAATCTTTGTACCACAGAGAGAATATCAGTAAAATTATCAAACAATCGATACTTACAAAATTTATCAGTGAGTAAGTTTTCACTTATCATAATTTCCAGTCAATAAAGGAGCCTAACTCCACAATGTATGTGAGATACTTGCTGAACCAGGTATTACAATTTCATCCATTATATGAAGACACGATGAAACCATTTATTGGTGGTCAATTTTATTCAGCTCATTGAAAGGCTTACGAGTAGCTCTCCAAAGTACAAAAAAGGCGAAGACATTTATCATCTGGACATGGTGAGCAAGTTTTGTAAACCAGGATGCAAATTACTTATTACAAAGGGCCTTGTGTTCAAATTATGGCAATTCAAAAGCTTCAAGCAAATTTTCTGGGAAAAAGTGGTGGGTAATTGACTTTGTTTGAGATGCAGTGCCAATTAAAAATACAAGAACTCTTCCAAATAAAAACAGATACATGTATTAACATTAAAATCGGCACAAAGAAATTAACATGTTTGTTGGAACAAATTCCAAACAGGGATTTAAAACTTATACTGGATATGGCAGTAATGATGTTTCTACCTAAGAACAATATATAATACGTAAATACATATAAAATTTATTCAACATCAACAAGAACATGTTATTGACATAATGAACGTCATCCAAGAATACATCACTGTGTTATTCTAGACTTAAGGGAAAAAATGCAAGTCATTTTGTATTGATATTACAAGAAGAGTTTAATTCTATAAATCTCAGAAACAAATGTTACTTTTAATATGTAAATCAAAGGAATAAAGCACGTACTGTGGACTACCCATAAATAGTGTATTATTTATGAAATTTATAAGTGTATACTTATATACCAGGGTTTCCGCTGCCATTCGCCAGTTTCGCAAATGGTGGAAAATAATCTGCAAGTGGTGAAAAAAAATCAAATTAAGCATACTTTTTTGTATGTCCTGACCCTCCCCTCCGTACATGTGGCGGAAAAAATATTATGTCAGTGGAAACCCTGATATACTATTTATGTGAAGCATAAAACACACACACTTTGCCCTTTGCTGTAAATGTAGACAAAACTGACAGTCGTCCTGAAAAGTAATTCACAAATACACAAATTCAATGTCGTTGTTGAGGTTCAGCTAACATTTTAAAGCTCTGGATTGACTGTGGGTTTTGTAAAAATGACGGTTTAGTGAAATGATGTGGATTTAATGCAGACATTATCAATTCATGTTCTTTAATTCCCACACGTTGTGCCATAAAATCTTCCATGGTATAATCATAAATAAAGTTTCCAAGTTTCAACGCTTCATAAACAATTTTGAATTCATTCTTTAGTCTAATGTCTGTTGATGTCAGCACAGCAGAATCAAGTTTTTTAAGCTGAAAAAAAAACAATCAACTTACTTTATAAACAGAAAAAAATCAATGTATTTGGCCCAATAGCCTACAGTATATATCTCTGGTACACACATAGGCACTTTAGCAACACATTCATAGTATGACAGAATATACAGGCTTTCCAGCAGTATATTTGAAAAAACTAGAAAAATAATTTACAGAAAACTAGGAAAAACTAGGAATGTTTAGATAAAAACTAGGAATTATTCATAGGATGTATTTTACATTTGCAACCTCTTTTTCATGTAATAATCACAAAATGCACTAGGACTGTTTAGCTGACTGTAACTGTGCTTCTGTTCCTCAGTCACTAGTGACTGGACTTGCCCTTATCTTTTAAATTAATGTAACACTTATATTAAAACCCTAATATATATTTTAAATTCATAGATATTAGGCGAAAACTGTGTACTCACAACTTCTGGAAAGAATAAATGAGCTGATTTCTTGAATTTCAGTATAGCATCTTTTAAAATATCAACAGCATCCTCGAGTCTATCAATTTCTATGTAAGTTAAAATCTGAAAAAAAAAGTAGTGAATATCAAAAATGTGTAGCAGTGGCCGTGGTCCAGTGGTTAGTGCACTGGACTTGGGACCGGGAGATCCTGGTTCGAATCCCGGCCGCGGCAGGTCATACCCTTCCATGAAAATTTGACAAAAATGTCAATTTTCCTTCACATGTGGAAAAGTTGCCAGCTCCTTGTGGAAGGGTAAGTTAGTACTGGTTGGTATGTAGTCCAGGAAAACTGGTTAGGTGACCGGTCTCCGTATATAACTGAAAAATTGTTGAAAAACCGCGTTAAACCCCAGTGAAACAAATAAACAAACAAAATCAAAAATGGGTAAATTTCAAACATCTTTGAGCTTGTAATTGATATTATTAATGCACATTCAGCACCTTTAATACATGTATTTACTTACTCAGATAAAAACATCCTACATTAAATGAAAGATCCAGAACTAAGCAAGATTAAAGAGTGTACCTTCCAATGTGAAGCAGAACTGTTATCTTAGTCAACGTATATAAAAACTTAACAGTCTGCAAAACAAAATTAAATTGAACAAGATCTTACCTCAATATTAGGTAAAGTGTTGATCAATTTATTACGGCATGAAGCAAATAATGGTAGATGTAGCACTTCTCTTGTCATGTCAATATCACCCTGCAATGGTCACATCATATATGGTATATGGCCACCACATATACATATATATTAATTATATATTAGTTTCCGAACAACATTTCAAACTAATCACTTTTCACACTACACACAATTATTAGAATTTATGACGCTAACTTTTAAATGACCTTAACACATATTTGGATATCATTATTTCTATAAAGATCTCCAGGTGACAATGGTGAAGATACATGGAGAACAGTTGTAATTATTCATCATATCAAGACTTCCTCATGTTAGGTAAAGATAACAAAAATGAAAGCCAAAGTATCAATTTAGTGGCATTTTCCGCATCTTTTGGACTGTTTGTTTTTATCTAGAACACATTCAAAGAATGGGTAACTGAGTCAAGGAATTGATTACACCGGAGTATCAGACTGGCGCTGGCCTCTTCTCAAAGACACCAAACACAGGTTTGTTTTTTCAGCTAAATAGGATCAGTTAGTATCAATAATACTAACCTGTTTGTATGCTAACATAGCACAGTACATAGCAGATCTTGAAGAGAGTTGAAATGGGCTCATACACAATTCATTAAGTAACGTTTGTAACTGTCCAAGAGAATCAGGAGAATTCTGAAAAAATATATACACTAATAAAAGAGCATATATTTTAGAATGAGACGTTTATATAACTTGAATACTGCTCTCAGTAATCACCTAATAACTTACCACAAGGACAATTAATTAGTTAATACATGTAATTATCACACACAAATTCATCTAAAAATGACATTAATAAAAAGTCAAAATTTGGTATAGTTTTTTAGGAGCACAAATGATAGACATTATTCAAGCATCATACAAAGAAGTCATATGATATAATTACATATAAACTTTTCCAGTATGCAAATTCTCAGTAAACAACTAATACAAGATAATTTTATGGGTTTCCACATGTCATTAGAACACAATTCTCTGACATTTCTCGGACACTTAACAGACAAATTTCAATCATCTCTGAAACTCATTTTTATTTTCATGTGAATTTTTGTGCTCCAATTTCACTTATTTAGAAAGTGTTTGTAAATTTTGTAGTCCATAACTGACAAAAGTCCCTGACAATCGCAGACCTTAAAAAAATACTCTGATTTTTCCCAGACATACAGGAACCCTGCTTTTGTACAAACCATTTTATATAAGGCAGCTAGAGTGATAGTGACTAGATCAGCATATTTTTTGTCCATGTATTGATCGGCATGAGTCATTAATAATACTACATCTTGGTATCTACCACATTCATACAATAAATCCATGATTAACATAAAGCAATCCTTGTGTCGTCCTAACAAAGTCACATTGTTTTTCTGAAAGAAAATTAATCATCACAGATTAAGCAAAACATTGACTAAACAAAAAAGAAATAAAGCGATTTCTGAGCATTTTTATACCTAAATAGAGATTGAAAGATAAACAAACCTTTATTTAATTAAAATAAATATGAAAATAAAAGTTGCAGTAATTTTGTCAATCTCTATCTAGAGTTGTCGTTCATTATCTCTCCCATACATCTCTGTCAACGTCTCAGTGTTTTACAAGATTCTTGTAAAACAAGAAATAAAGCCACAAATGGTACAAAATTTACAACTAAGTGAAGCAATTTATTTTTCACAATACATTAGAGACATGTTGTAATTTACCTGAAAATCAGAGCACTTATTTCATTTATCTAGCGCACTATTTCTCAACCGAGAGTATTTGTTTATTTTTGTTAATTAGGTCAAAAAGTCACGCCGCTTAAATGGAAATGAAACGCAGAAATCGAAGGTAATTGTGTAAAATTATGACAACAAATGTACATTTAGAGAAACAAAAGTGTGATTCTTTGTATCAGATGGAAAGTAAAGGAGACACGGACACACGTTTTTGAACTACTTTCTAGACGTTGACAGAGATGTATGTGAGGATAATGAACGACAACTCTGGATAGAGATTGTAATTTTGTAAGAATTACAGTAAATACTAGTAATTCCTGCCATTAATAATTCAGATATGACGATGCATAGGGTTCTGTTTTTAAAACAACAATACAGAAATGAGAAACAATTAACAAAACAATAAATGAAAATGTCACAATCTGTATACCTCATCAATAAACCATGCATAAGCCAAATCATCTTGATTATGTCTGTGCAACATTGATAGTATAAGAGAACCTGCTACTTTATGGGATAACGTCCAAAACGCCGATTTATTCTGTATGCTCAAATATCTGCAAATTTAACACAAATCTGTACAAACATATATTTATGATGTGTACAAAAAATGAGTTGTTCATTCCAATTACCAAATCAAATAAACAAGAGCTTGAATCATAGGTGTAAGTATGGTAAATTAAATTCAATATTTAAGAAAACAAATCCATAGCAAGCCATGTAATTATTGTGACTCATACAAATATTACAAAACCAACTAACTCTAAAACACCTGGGAGGGAAGGAGGGAATTTGTGGGCGTGCATGTGCATATGAACATGTGTGTGTGTGCGTAAATATGTATGTAAGATGTATGTAGAGACAATGTCAAGGTGTATATTCAGGATTCTAACTCAAGAAGGATATACTGAAATAATTTCATCTGATCAGGATATTAATACACGTACGTACTTTTGCATAGCTTCAATAGCAAGCTTAAACTCAGTTTCTTTATCTGCTAAAAAACACAGTGCTTTGATATCCTCAGTAAATATTCTTTTATCTTCCTTTATTGCTTCCTCTACTCGAGCAAAGAACCTTCCTGTAAAAAGACATATCAAGAATTAGACAAGACGATGCCAGACTTCTCGAAACTGCTGGAATACTAGCCTGATATTTAGTCAAGCAAAGTTAAAATTTCGTCTGATCCAACAAAAATTGGTGTGTCCAAATATGTCATAAATAGGTGATAAATGCTGTAAATCATACTCGAATGCCAAACATCTGGTCTGAAACTCACTGAAAAATGTTATTGGACCAGCTCGAAATTTGCTTGTCATGTCAGACAGTCTGGCAACTTTCCGGAAGCTTGCGATGCATTCAATAAACATATGCCCCTGGTGGCATGCCTAACAATCGATTTTGAATCTGAATGAGGCCAATGTGAGAAAAGAAGAAGCAAAGTTTCAAATATACATAAATGCCCTATATATTCCATAAAGGGAAAATAACCAAGTCCCATAACAGTGCCAGAAAATATTAGATAACAACCAAAATCAATACAGGTAAGTGGTGTTGGTGTAAAATAAAACAGTAAAATGAAGTTGACCAAGAAATAGCCATGGATGCTAGATGAAAGGGTATAATCTGGTTAACAGAGAAATAACTCATGTAAAATTGTGTACATCCAATTTAAGTCAAAGACAATTTGAGGCTGGGTGATATGGGAAGATTGGGAATAGTCCAAAGCATATATTGAATAAGTGTCAAAGCATTCTAGTAAGCAAGGTTGGTAAAATTTAGTAAACCAAAAAATGATACTTTTAAAACATTTTAAGTCCTAATCTGGTCAAGATCATGGTCAAATCAAGGTTGGGTGATATGGGTTGATTGGGGGGTGGTCCAAGGCAACAACTGTGTAAGTATCAAAGATGAAATGGTAAAGTCTTGTAAACCTTGAAGGGTTTTCCCTAAGATTTTTCACCTGAGGGTCCCCGGGACTCCCATCTCTAATGTTTTAGGGGACCCTTGGGATTTTGGGGGGTCCCACATAGAAAATGCCAAGGGCAAATTCCAAGTCAGAAGGGGTCCTGAGGATGCGGTGGTCACTCTCAATGTGAGTCCCTCAGCTGAATATCGCGTCAGGGATGCAAGAAACCTGCATCAGGGAAATCCATGAACTTGTACAGACGACTGGATAATCCAATCACTATATGACGCTACATTAGTAGATGCCAGGGGCAAAAAACTGTTTTAATCTATCTTTGATATCACCAATAACAAATAAAACAAACATACATACAATTGATTGTACATAACATTATCAATAAAAATATTTGATCAATACAGATTTAAGTGTTATTAGTATACCATTATCTACCCTCATTCTGATATATTATAGTGAATATTCTGTGATTATTATAGAATTATTTTTGTAAATTAATAATTCACTTTTATAGAATTAAGGTAATACGACCCCTTGTCCAATATTATAATCTCAAAATGGAGCAGTGAGATTTTGGGGACCTTTATAATTTTTGTACGTTTCTATGATAGAAAATAATTTACAGTGGGATTTTCCTAAAACAAAGACAAAACTTTGAGTTACTGTTGAAGTCTACAAGAGAAGTCTATTTTCAAAGATAAGAGAAGAAATGCCCATTTCAATGAAAACTCATGGTAAAAACACACACAAAAACACAGTGTGAATCTGGCTTAACAAACAAAAATGTAAGTAACAAGAGTAATATCTTGAAAATTTAATATTTTTCTATTTTTCAACAAGGGCAACAACTCTTAACAAAATTTTCAAAAGTGTCCTAAAATAAAATAAAGAACTAGGGTAACTATCAAAGAAATAAAAATATTAATGCAATATCATTTTTTTGAGAACCATTAAGCAGTTACTTTGAAAAGGTAAAGTATGTAGGTGCACTTACTTCAAGATGAAAGGAATATATACTATAATACTTTTTAAAAAAAACTACTAATTTTGTAATTATGATCATTATCTCATTTCTAATTTAATAATACAGTGATAATGCTGAGAAGTGAAAAATAAATATTTATCTGTCGGTATCAGTGAGATAACATGAAATAACTGTCTTAAACATTCAAAATATATCCCATCATTAAAATGTATTAGTCACCTTTTGCATGTCCAACTCTGGTCTTCCAGTTCTCTTGTTCATTATCGAAGTCAAGTAGATGCAATGTAACTGGACTAAAGAAGTGGCGGTATGTCCCTGAAAAAAAAATGAATGGTATAAACAGACAGGATCCAATGACTGAACTCTGGGGGACATCGGATGACACTGGCAAATGGTCGGAGGTATGACCTTCAACCGCAACCCTTTGGCTGCAGTTGCTAAGAAATAACGTAATCAAGGTGGATACCTGTTGATCAACACCCATATTTTTAATTAAAGGATTAACTTGTGATGGTCGACTTTGTCGAAGGCCTTTAAAGTACAAATGCAAGTAAATAAACATAGCAGAAAACACGAAAGATTTCATCAACTATATACACTAAGTCAATGTGATTTAATAAATAAGCTGACACACAGAAATCACGATTCAATAAAATGTATATATAATCACTAATACAAGAACGATGTCGCGAAAATACATAACAAAAACAATTTTTCCGTAAGATAAGAAGAAACCAAGATTTCAAAGATTTACCTTCTATTCCATAATGGAAAACCATACAAACCTTTACTTATGACATATCTGTCGACATTTAGTAATCCCAGGACAGGCAATTTCCTACAAAATCTAAACATGGCGGTGACAGTAGTATGAGCGTTATAATATCTACACGTCGTAATATTCACTCCGTCAATCTAAAGAAGTGTTTTACACGGTACATTTTGTAAGTATTCATTTCTTGGAATGACCATTTAGTATATTCATTTGACCCTTAAAGAGTATTTTGACTATTGAAATCAGTAAAATAAAGCTTCTGACTCTTAAGAATTTTTACCAAAAGTCTGAAAAGATCAAATTTACTATAAATTAGATGGAAAATTTGTTGACTTCAAATTATTATCAGTCATGGGTCATTTTTGACCCTCAACTTTTGATGTCTTGTGAAAACCCTGAATACATCGTCGAATTTCATCTCTTGCAAAGTCACATGTGAATTGTACACAGGTCTGTAAAATTCAGATTTTGTTTAATCATCAATATAATTGAAAATATGTGATTTAGTGTTACCTGATATCATCATACACATAATAATAATAATGGTCTCAGGTTTTACCCTGTGGCCAAAAGTCCTTTTATAGGAAAATAATAAAATGTCATCAATAAAATAACATCCTATAGCTACTATCTACAAGAATACATTTGATAAAGATTTGTATTGTTGTTATCAGAATAAGAAAATAGCAATTAAGAACTGTTATATAAATTTGTTCGATGGAAAACTCTCTGGTCCTAGCCGGTGATTGAACCCATTACCCATAGCACTGTAAGTGGACCATATACCACATTGCTAAAGAGTTAATCTGTTGGTGATAGTCATTATTCCCTACAATTACAACACTGTCAAATAATGTTCAGAACTGATCTTGTTAGCACCATTTTTCATATTTGTGGAAAACAAATTGCATTTTTAGATGTTAGTTATTTGTCAGACTATACCCTGCTATACTTGATTGGCTAGTCAGCTGATTTTGTGACTGGGCCAAACAGGGTCAAATAAAACATTTCACAAGATCACAATCTGTCTAATTATTTGGACTCTTTACCAATTGATCTTGCTGCAAATTTCAGCAAGATTGATTGATTGATTGATTGATTGATTGATTGATTGATTGTGTTTAGTTTACATCGTTTTGAATTGAAGATTGAATTAATAACTGATTGCTGAGTCCTTTTACATCGGAAACTTGTAAATTCTGTACCATATAATTACCATTGACCCAGTACATCAGAACCAGTTTGTTACCTGTGATCTGCTAAACAAACATAAAGATCTCCATATAGTGTCATAGACTAGTGTCCCTTTCACGAAATCTTGCTGAACAATACTTGTATAAACAAATGTAAAATATATTACAGTAAAACCTGAGAACAAATGCCACCCTTCAGAAAGACAAAATGTTGTCTTTATTGACAGGTGGCTTTTATTCAGAGGTCAGTTCGTTCTAATTAATTAATGATGATTTTTCAAAGAATGGCCTTTATTCACTAGGTGGTCTTTATTCGCAGGTGGCTGCTTACCCAGGTTTGTCTGTAATTAAATTAGATTTAACATATTGTTTCATTTTGTAGGTTCTTGCTCAAAAGATGTATACTCTCAAGCCGATAGGTTTTCTAAAATCACCATTCACATTTAAAAATGGAACACCAAGGCAGCCCAGTGTATGTCAGATGGCTAAAGGAATCATAACTATTGATAAAGATGTGTTTAATAATCCAGAACATTCACTAGAAGGCTTGGAGCAGTTCAGTCATGTGTGGTAAATAACAAGTCATTTTTTTTCTTTTGTTAATTACAATTATATTCAATTGAAGGGGCCTCCATGGTCGCATGGTTATGGTCTTTGACTTGTAATCACTAGCCTGTCACTGCTGTGAGTTTGAATCTCACCTGGGACCAAATTTCACATGTGAGGAAGCTGTCCGGCTAGCTTACGGAAGGTTGATGGTTATACCGAGGTGTAAGCCTGGGGGTTTTCCTCCACCATTAAAGCTAGAAAGTTGCCAAATGACCCTGGCTGTTGGTGTGACATTAATCTCCATTGTACTAGTGTTCAATTAGGTGTTCTCATTAGTTTGTGCGTGTCCAATTCTATGTATACTTATTATTAGATTCTCCATGATTTCCACTGTTACACTAAATGAATTGTCCTATGTGTCTTATTTATACTGAACCTTATCTGGGCATCAATTTCAAAATATTTGTAATAAAGCTAGTGAATCACATGTGACATTTATTAGAAATTTTGCTATTGACTGCAAATCTAATATTTAGATCTCTGAATTTCTCATTTTTGTGTTTCTGTCATTGCAGGATATTCTTCATTTTTCACAAGAACAACAATAGTCACACAAAAGCGAAGGTTAAACCACCTCGACTTAACGGAAAAAAAACCGGCGTGTTCTCTACCAGATCACCGTACAGACCAAATAATGTTGGACTGACTTTGGCAAAAATAGAACATGTTTCAGGTACCGGTATGATATCATCGAGCGCAACCCAGTCCAGCTAATCTCAACTATCTTAACCAAATGCCTGTTGATGACCTTGACCTTTGAGCTTGGAACATGTTTTTTTCTGCATGACGCACCAGCTCATCATACATAAAAAAAATTCACAATCTTTCTATTAATGGCATATATGAAATAATTTGTGGTCGTGACAAAATAATCTGGACTAACTCACAAACAAATGCTATGATCTGCAATTGTGTTTATCTCACTGCAAGCTGGGATGACAAAACTGCAAAAGTTTTACTGATATTTCTGATAAATAAGTACTGTTTTGGATCAACAGCATGTCTGTTAATAATTAATTGGTTTAACAATATTTTTCTGACCTGTATTTTCACTCTTCTTGTCTCAAAGAATTTTCAGCAAACTTCTGATTTAATAAACTCATTTCGTAACTTACAAAGTTAATATTCTTGCATGTTAGTATTATATACATGTACTCATCTATATAGAGCTATGATCAGCTATCCCCTATGAGGCATTAGGTGCAAGTGCTTTTTTTGAAATGAATGAATTTGTTTATTTTCAGGAGCTTGCTTGACTGTGTCAGGAATAGATATATTAGATGGTACACCGATCGTTGATTTAAAACCTTACATTCCACAGTATGATTGCCCTGCAAAAATTGAATATGCTGATACAATGTTAGATGAATTCGATGGTGACCCTGATATGAACTCAGAAACAACTGATTGTGAAGAAAGCAATACACATAACACAGATTTGAACAAAGCAATTGAAAAACAATTTGGTAATAAAGGGGCTATTCAGGAAGATTCATATTTTATCCAAAAGAATTCAAGTGATGCTGTCTCACCTTCTGCGGCAAAAGATGAGCAAATTAATGACGTGAAACCTACTACTGATGATGCAAAACAGAAAACAAATGTTCTTTTTGAAGCAGACTCAACTTCTTGTAAAGCATCTACAAGTGGATGTGAAAATCATGAAAAAGTATTGGAGAGTAAACAGCATTTGAGTGTTCCACCTGAAGATTTTACTAAATTAGAACCAAATGTCACTGACAATGCAGAGAGTTATACTCAGGATCAATGTCAGAAACCATTATCTGAGGATATGTCTGTATGTGAAACAAAGGACTGTGATGTAAAGATCAGTGATACTTTAGCTACAGCTGACTGGATAGTTAAACCACCAGTTGCTAAATTAGATGTTAGGTTGACTAGTTCTGCAGAAGAACAATTGAAACACTTTATTGGTGATAGTGAAGGTGATTATAGGCTGCAATTTCTTAAAGATTATGATGAAGCTAAATTAGCCATTACAAATATTCTGCGAGAAGATCCTAGATCAACATACAGGAGAAAACACTGTATAGATCAACTTTATTACTTCACTTTTGATTGTATTCATGTGACTTGCTGGTTTGATGACAATTTTGTTGAAATTGTAAGAGTGAAACCTATTAATCAGGTAGAAAAATTGTCTGATAAAATTGCTGTAAATTCATAATAAAAAGCTTAGGCAAAACATGTCTTGTTTTTTATACATTTGATCTGTGACCATTATACACAGGATATGTATAATGGTCTCAGATTTGATGAATTAATGTTTTGATATTTTGATGACTAGTTTGAACATAGGGGGTTAGCACATTGAAGGGATGGTGTAGTATGATATAGATGTGTAATAATAATAATTAATTATAATATGATAATTATTATACATCATAATACATCATTATTATACACCATCCCTTCAATATGTTAGCCCCTATGGTTTTGACAGATATGGAAATGTATAAAAGCCTAATATTAATATATAAATATATATATTAAATATTCATATGTAGATAAAGTCTTTGTCTTTGGTAATCAATATGAAACCATTTATTAGGGGGACCCTTTCTTAAGTTGATAATAACATTGGGAGTAGAATTATTTAAAAAAAATAATGAGACGGTTTACATTTTGTAAAGATGTTAGTTGGTCGTTTCCGATCATGTTCAATTTGTTGAAAAGGTTCAAGAGAGCGTAATATGTTTGTTTTCTGTCTCGCTGACTAAAATCTTTTCCGGGCAGTAGTAATACCGGATTTCCAATGACGTACGATCGAGTTTTATCACCAACCGGTGTAGCTGTTTATATTTTCAATAGTGAATTGTCCTATCAAGAAAAGTTGTGCAATTAGACTTGTTTAAGTCCAATAGTAAATCGTTGTGCATGTCTGATCTTCAACTTATGTTTTACTATTAGGTTCCTTGGTAAAAACACTAAGCTATGAGTGTTGCCGCTTGCTGTGAAGCTATACAGTCTGTAGGAAGGTTACTTGTACAACTTAGAAGTGATGAAAATGTTGAAGATACAGGTACCTCAAAATGTTTTTCTGGTTTTTAACGCCCATAAGCCTTAAAACAGCTTGTTTCCACTACTGGCTCTGAAAAAAATAGGGTTGATAGATAGGGAATTCTTTTTTAAAATTTTTCTTTTATTCCATGATTGACATTATTTTTATTTTGCAAAATTATAATTTAACCCCCCAAAAATAGGGTTGGCTACAAAAAACAGGGCTGATCCGCGACAGGGTAGTGGAAACAAGCTATTTTTTGGGAGAAATACTGGCGATAAATCATTGACTTGATTTATACGTATCCAATATCAGAGATTATAGCTCTTGCTACATAATGCATTAATGTATACATTAAGATTTATCCTGGGTATCAATTTGTATAACTAACCTTATGCAATCATCACTTGGCATGGCTTTTCACCAAAATTTACCGTGAAACCCTCAGTTGGATGGTGTCCATACAGTAATTTTCATGCTGTCTTAAACAGTTTGTCGCACCTTGTGCTATATCACTTTAAAATATTTCACAGCTTATTAATGTTATTTTCTACTTTCTCTGAATGCTAATTTCCTGCGATATTTCAGCATTTCGGACATGTATCGAATCATTGGATAATCTCACACTTTTAAAATCGAACCTGGAAGGCTCATCTATCACTCTATCATCTCCAGTAATTGATGAGAGTTTTTTGTTGGAACTGAAGCAACTTACCCTGATGCATATACCTTCTTCTCTCAATGACTCTGTGCGAGAAAACTTTCATAAATTGATTACTAAAACATTTGATGGTGAGTATTCATTTGTGTTTAGTGGCATTCTTTTCTTGACTGACTATGATAATGACATAAATGACTTCATACAGATTACCAAAGACATAGACTTTGTCTACTAATTAATATTTTAGAAATTAACTGTTCTTAGCTTTTCTTTGTGAACTGCAGTGCATTTTAGCAGTTTAATTAGTAAATTACTAGTGGCTTGACATGAAGAAGTGTTTATCTTAGTGAATATTTTTATCTCTCAAGTAGTCTGTGACTCCGATGTTGCCAACCATTTTTTTAGGATTAAAAATAAAATGATTTACAAATACTAACTTATACATGTAAATGATTTATCGTCACTATTTTGTTGCAGGTACAGATGTTAAGGTACTATTTGCAGCATTAGTTACATGTCCATGGTATGCTAGCACTCAGAAGGAGAGGGGTGAACAAGCAAAATATAATAATCTATTCATAGTTTATCAGACATCATTGGAACAGTTCATGTCACCTGTGAATGCACATGTAGTGGAACAGATCAATATTATTGATAGGGTTAGTTCGATTATGTATGAGGATTTTGTAAATTTATGTGCCCCTATTTCTAATTTTTAAAGAATGTTCAAACATTAGTTTTTAATTGAAGTTATGATGGACACCTTGCATCATGATTATATCATTATCAACTTCAGTACTATTTCATGAAGATATGCAGCATATTTATAAATATAGTGTCTCAGACTGACTATTAAGTTGTTCATTGGTTCAATATACTCCTTATGGTCCTTAGATGTGCGAGGTTGTGAATTTGACCCCTAGCCACAAGAAGTCCTGATATTGTAATGTGTGATAGCTACCTTGCTTATGTTATGACTTGTGTTACAAGGAAGTTTTAAAAGTGGACCTAATAGCATAGTAATGGCCACATTAAAAAACATGGACTTCCCATTCAGTTATTTGTTAGAAAAGTAGTTTGCAAGGAATGTCCTTGATGGGGTTCTATCCACTTGGATCAATGACTCATTACCAAGGAATTAGATGGAATTGGAAAATTGAGCAAGTATTGTTGGTAGCTTATTTAAGGAATAGACTGACTGTCTTATTGTTGTATATTCCAGGAATGGTTTTATGCTTGTGAACTGTACCATTTTGTTCAATTCATCGCAAAAGGAAAAACGCGTTATGTTGAGGCATTGTACTGTCCAGATGAAGCTGTATTATTCCAGACAGATATATGGAAGACATTACGTTCAAATCTGCCTGCCACTAAAGTTACAGGTAACTTACTTTAATGTGTCCTTATGTATTTTGTTTAGCCAATGGAGGTTTTGGTAAATTAGATACTGGTGTGTTGATACGATATATTTCAAAGGTCATTTTGTGCATAATTTTTTCTAAACCTGTTAATTTTATGTTGAGTTTAAATTGAATGAATTTGGTTATTCCTCTAATGTGAATATTACTATGATTATGTGTATGCATGTGTATATTTATCATGTATCTTAGGTTTAAGGGGATTTCTGGAAGCGTGTAGAGGACAGTCAGTTGGTGGAATTGGTAAGAAAGGAAAGGATGGAAAATTTCGCATGAAAGATTCTACTACATTTAGGCAACTGTGTGATTCATTCAGGTTAGTTCAAAACAAATTTATATATGACTTGTATGTATGATTTGTAGAATGGTCATTTTTTGTTCATTTCAAAATATATGTTCCAGTATTATGATGGAAATAGACAAAACATCATTATGGAGTGTTACTGTACTGTATGAAGCATTCTTACTGATGCTTTTAGCGCATGATCCATGATTAGTTTGATAGAAGTAACAATTAAATATGTATGTATGTATCAAATGAATTCTACACCAGGTACGTGCTTTTATTGTATGGTTAAATACTTTGTCTGTAAGGCAGGTAGTGATGAACTTACCAGAATATATGCTTTAGAGTACTGTTAAGCTGCAGAGATAATAAATACCGTCGATGTCCTTTGAATGATGCCCGAAGAACGTCTTGACTCTTGCTACATTTTGTTTCAGATTACTACACCATGCACATAACAGTGTAAATGATATACCTCTGTGTACTGATATGGTTGAACATTGTAGTGATAATCCTGAAATAGCACAGAAAGCTTTAGATGTTCTCAAATCAATGTATCAGGTAAAAACGGTCAATAAATATTCATATTTGTATGAAAAAGTTTCATTTAAATATCACCGCAGTAGCTACGTTGAGGCACACTGAGGTATGTGCCTCAGTTAAAATTTGGCAGGTAATAGGGAAAAATGGCAGGTTTTATTAAAAATAAAGAAAGGATATTTTGTGCTCTTCACAGACTTTACATTTGCCGTATCAGTTATATGAGGAAACTGTCAGACTGTATCTAATAATTTAATTTGTCCAAGTATTGTTAACACAGTATTGAAATTTGACGTTTTTGATTCCTCAATATTTTTCTGAGAAAGATCTCATTGTCCATTTTGATAAACATGGTAAGTCATATGGATAAAACGTACTGTTAATATTACTGTGACTGTCTGGTGCATGTTATGAAGGATAATATGAACTTGGCAAGAGTACAATTTTTACCCACAGTACACTAGTATTTCATACTTGATGGATATGGTAAGAAGCAAAATTTCTAGGGGTGTAATCGATTCCGCTGATATCGATATATCAACGATCTTTGTAATCCGATTCGACATAGATTCCAATTTTAAAATATCGAGTATCGAATCACATGATAGTGATGCCAGTACTTGTTAAGCTGTTTAAAGTTTATAGAGAAGTTTCTAGTCATTTACTTATTCACAGTTCAACTAATAATAAGAAACAAGTAATTCAGTTTCAACAGTTTATTTATCGTTTATCTTTGATCATTGTTTACACTTTGCAAATGATCAAATATAAATGTATTCGGTTAATACCCTCTTGAAACAAAAAAAGACCCGTAAGCTGAAATTTTGAGGGTAAATGTAAGAGTTTTGCCATATATGCCTGTCAATCAATATATCGCTGTATCTTCAATAATTCTCTACCAATATATCGATACAAAAATCCTTATCAATGACTCCTCTAAAAATTTCTATTAATTAGATGTTCATACCTCAAAGCATACATTCTCTGTACAGAATCCAGATGTTTCAAAAAAGGATGCTTTTGTATTGCTGTGTGATTGGAAGACGGAGGTGGATAAATGTATGGCATCAAAAAGTTTCACAAAACCAGAGGAAGTCGATGGTATTGTGGGTAATTGGCATATGTCCATGAGATTGCAGGGGAAGAGTTTAATACCTCATAGATGTAAGATATGTATTTTGCTGTACAGTAAATGCTAAAGTTCATCTGTACAAGCTCTCTGTATTGGTTTTTTAAAGGGTCTATCCTGTTGTTAATAGATACATTTCATGTAGTAAAATGTTAGCTGTTTTCTGTATTATTTTGTATTAGGATTCTGTGTCGCTTCTTCATCATCTAAATCTTCCTTATACACTGTACACATAGCCATCTAAATCTTCCTTATACTCTGTACATATAGCCTGCTTCTGAATTATGTCAAGTGAAAATGGGTTGTTTGGTGGTCCCTTTAAATACAGAAAGAAAGTTTGTATGGGTAAAATAAATGCATGGTTAAAAGTTTTCCGGAATTTTCCAGAATCTCAATTTTTCCCAGGTCTGGACCCTACTGGTTTATTGTTTCCATGGCATTGAGGTTAAGATTTCCGTTTTTTTTTTAATTTTTCAACTTTCACCCGTGTAAATGTACAAATATATGTTGTACTTTTGGTTTGCTCATGTATTTAATTTCGTTAGGGAAAAAATCCAGTTTTTACTTCCAATGTGATGAAATAAAAATTATGGAAAGTGTATCTTGTCATGATGTGTATGTTCTTCCTATGTGTTAGTAGAGTTGTCATTACTCCAGGTCGAACTGACGGTGTCAGTGAAATGTTACGCGTATTGGAAGAAGTTGGTGGACCGGTTACAAAACTTAAACCAGAACAGATACTGATGGTAACGCAAGCTGGTAGCTATATGTACGGCCTGAATACACCTACTAGTGACACTGATTATATTATCATATATGCTGAAAATACGGAGGTCAGTTGCATGTTTTTTTTCATGCTGAGATTTTTGTTATAAAAAATATGAAAGTCTTTGCTATATTTATGTCCATTAATTGGTCAGTTAAAAGTCATTTAGTTTCTGATTTTAGTTTTACTTACTTGAGAAAGTCATCGTCCTTTAATGCAATCAGACTTATGAAGACAAACAGCCTTTTATTTAACTGTTTACTACGCATTACTTCAGGAACATTAACCTACAATCATCAATACAATAGAACAAAGTTAAAAAGTCACAGACAATATTTTTCAAAAGGAACTGTTCAAAAATTATTTATTTTTGAACTTCTGCTAGGGTACAGCTGTATAGTGAAAAGCAGAGCTTGTTTATTGTTTTCATTTACCATTGATTTTGTCTCAGACGTTTCTCACCTCTTGCAAACAATTACCTGAGATATTTGAAAGTCGAGGTCCAACCAAACAAGTGGAATATGGAGCATATGAAGTGAGGTGTTTCGGTGAAATGTTACTGAAAGGGAGTGTTGTCATCCTTGAGGTATGTTAATTATTGATTTTACTTGTAAAATAGTCTTTTAAGTTGAATGTCTTAGTGGTAGTGCCTAGCAAAGAATCCTTTATTTTATTGGTTGAATTCCCATAAAGCTACACAAATAACGCTGTTTATTTTTTTTACGCCTCATCAGTAATAGATTGATGTAAACAAGAACACTTGTATATGAGCTGCTTATGGTAATATCATCCGCTTTTTTTGTTTACTCTGAACAGATTGTACATGAATCTAGAAAACTAACATATTTGAATTTCCTGTGCTTTGTATACATACAGTTCCATCTAAAATTAAACAAATTATTCATTTTTTGCTGTAAGTTGTAAAATCTATTAGTCTTTAACGTTTAACCCTTTGCCTCATGATACCACATTTCCCCACATCTGAAGCAGACAACTTTTGAAAATATTGTGGCAAAAGAGGTCATTGTTTGTAATGAGTCATTCTGTCCACTTTGTCAGAGGGTAATAACCCTATTTTGTTAAAAAAATTGATGTTTTGTATATTAGCTATGAATTTGGAAGAGTCCAAAATATGCTTATGAGGCAAAGGGTTAAAACACAATGAATTCTAGTTTACGAATATAATGTTATTCTTGTTCACAGTTGGTGTATAAAGATGAACACAATTACATGAGTCCTGCATGGAAAGCTTTGTGTCAACAGAAAGAGAAGTTTTTGTCTGAGCTCGGTATGCAACAGTACATGGGGTTAATTAAAAATAATCTTCGTATGATTAAAAATGAGAAACATAAAGGTAGTCCTCAGGAAAGAAAACTGTTCTATCAGGTTTGTGGTTACTGTTCACATATATTCTTTATTCATAAATTCAGTTGTTACTGAATGGATATCTTATCTCTTGTTATGTATCACATGATAACATATTTTTAATCGGCTAAAGCTCTTGTAAAATCTATGGCAAAGTAATGATAATATATTTTTTGTTAGTTAAAATTATGGTAAAATGTTAAATATCACTTGATATTTTATTTTTCGTTGGTTAAAATTTCTGGAAAAATCTCTTCAACTTGCTGGTGATTCGATTTTTTATTACCTTGAATTAGGACTAAGAAGTTGGCGTTAGAGATGACTGATAAATTTTGTAACATTTTCATACAGTAGTTAGAAAAGAAACTTTTCCTTTGAATGGATGTTATATATATATTTAATTATAAAATTTTTAGATATATCACAAACTGTACAGTATCGATTTTATGATGAACAATCAACCGCCACCAGTACAGTGTTCTGGATCCACTAAAGACTTTATCATGAGAGTACGAACTGAACCTCTCGTTGTAAGTGATTAATCTTTCTTCATGACTTAACCATTCTTTTCATTTTCACTGCCTTATTCAATTATTTATTCATAGTCAACTATCATTTTTATATTATATTTGGATGACGTAATTACTGATGTATAATTAATGGTTGGCCATATTGTTTAATAACTCTTGTGCTGTAGTGACTTCTGGATTATTCATATGTTTAGTCAAGTTAGCCCAGCAATTCAGTGTTTCCATTTAAAGATTAAGCTTATTCAAGTAAAATCTTATCCAGGGCTTTCATTTGACCCTTAAAACAGCATTTTGACCCTTGAAATCAGTAAAATAAATCTTATGACTCTTTCGAGTTTGTACCAAAGGGTCAAATTTACAATAAAATTAAAAGGATACTTTGTTGACCCATTGAATTATCGTCTGCCAAGGGTCATTTTTAGACCCCCCAACTTTTGATGTCTGTTTAAAACCCTGCTCATCACACAGACAAACATGATACTTTGCCATTTTTGTACAAAAATGGGTCTTCTGTGGGACATTTTCATTGTTTCATGTTTCATCATGACTCTGCTCAGGTGTTTGTCTGTTAATTTACGATGTCTTTATTTGATGTCATATTTGTTTGTTATTTCATGTCAATACAGGGTGATCTAGACAGAGAAGTGTTGCATGAAGATTGTATCACAAAAACAGATGAACTTAAGAAGAGATTGGTTAACAGAACTACTCGACTCAGAGAAAACTGTGATCTAGAATACCTGACCGATTGGATAGTTACTGTGAGAGGAATCGTAACAAATGTTACTTGATTTTTTAAATGCTAAATTGTGTGACTTCAGGCATAAATTGTTAGAAATATCGCCATAGAAGTTGTCTATTTGCTAGGAATAGATTTTGTTACATTGATGTTAAACTTGCACTTATTTCTATCATTATAGTGCTATGGACCAAATTTGAAGTTTTTTCTGTGTTTGTATTACACTGTGATGTGTTTTTACATTACTGTTGACTACATAATTTGATATATCTATACTCCATGGTTGAGTGGCTTTGGTCTCTGTCTTGTGATCACTAACCTCTCACTGCTGTGAGTTCGAATCCCATCTGGGACCAAATTTCACATGTGAGAAAGCTGTTTAGCTAGCTTACGGAAGGTTGGAGGTTCCATGAAGGTATAAGCTTTGGGGTCTTCCTTCACTGTTAAAGCTAGAAAGTTGCCAAATGACCTGGCTGTTGGTGTGATGTTATACTCTAATAAAAAAATGATACATCTGCACTTTTTACATAACTCTGCTACTTGTTGTATTTATTGATTCTATAGTATTCTGTCAAAAATTTTGACGAAATAGTGATTTAAATAGTTCAGTACATTTGTCAGATTTTTAGTGTATAAAAAATGTACGACTCCATCCTTTTCAATAGGACTTTTTCTGGGATAAATTTTGAATTTATTTGAGTAATATATTTCTATTATTACATTATATTGCAATAAAATCATTTGAAAACATCAAATTAATTTAGTAGTCTTATTCTGTTGTGCTTGAGAAATCTTCAGAATTTGAATTAAGATAGTTTGGAATTATCAAAACCAAGGCTAAATTGTGTATTGATAATTTGGGCTACATTGTGTTGATAATGATAAATGAAAGCAAATAAATTATGCATTATATATTATATTTGTCATTCAGATTTAATGTACATGTATGAAAAAATTCAGTTTACCTTAGCAGTAACATATTGTTTTCGAAATTTTGACATCTGTGAAATTAGAATATCATTATCAGAAGAATATGATATTGAATAATTTTACATGTACATGTATAACATATCAGATACTAATATCACGCTAGACAGCTCAGTGCCAACACACATTTTACTATCACACGGAAAAGTTCATCTTACAGCAGGAAATTTTATTTCTTAAAATGCACTCCACTCAATGTTACTTATGTCGGCAACAATTGTTTGTAAATATGTCACTAATTCTGTCTTAGTGTTAACATTTTTATTTTGAATTATTCTTCCATCTGTTCGGCTTGATGACACAGTTCAGTCAATGAAACAGTGAAAAGGGTATTGGATTAGAGAAAATCATACAGATGCAAAAGTTAATCATACTAATCAGTCACATTCCTGTTGAGAAATTTCCTACTAACATGCTTAACACAAGCTGAATACTCATTTGTATGTTTTGTGAATGGAAGTTTGAGATGTGACATTCTTATTTGCTTTCTGGTATGTAGACCAAACTTGTGAACAGCATCTGTTTCACCAATTACAGAATATCCTCCCATGATGTATAAAGCGTTGTCATGAAAAACTGTGGCAAACCCCATAAGTTGTGAACCTTTAGTGTCTGAAACAATACTTGGTGATGATTCTTCGTTATAATGAATGATTTGTCCACTTGGGCATGTGATGTATATGTCATTGTTTGATGTACATGCTACTGCCAGGCTAACTGTGAATGGCAGGTTATGATATATTTTTGTGCATGTATTGGAAACTGTATCAAAGCACTGGATGTCCTTAACGTATACACCCGGTATATTGCCTATAGCGCCACCAAATATGTATATCCTAGTTTTAATTGTTGCGTAAGCTGAGTCATATGTTGGAATCTCCATGTTGCCTACAACTTCCCAACTATCTTCTTTTATGTTGTATTTCTCAATGTTCGATATAACGGTAAATTCCCATGTCGCTGTGTTTGACATGCTGTTTGAGCCCCCTAGTACATAAACAGAACCATCTACAACACCAGATGCATGACATTGTCTTCCGTTTGTCATGTCTTTTAATGATGTCCACTGATTTTCAGCTACAGAAAATTTATACAACTTATTTGAACAAGATAAATAAATATCTTCATCAGTAGAACAAGTAGAATATCCAGTTCCACCTGAACATACAGTGTTAGAACTTAAATTGAACCATTTCTTCTGTGAAATACTATAACATGCCACAGAAATTCCTTGCATATATGAAGTCCTCTTTAAAACGACAAATGTTTTCTCTTTCCTTGGTTTATTCATTTTATTGTCATCAGATTTAATTTGTTCGGCAATTACTTTCTGTATGATTGGTACGCAATACTCATGTTTACGAGTAATAATATTGATTGCAACTTTGTCGATCAATGGTAATCGTACGTTTTGAATGATTTTCTCTAAGCTATCAACTTGATTATTTGTAGTGACCCAGTCCAACACAAATTCTAAAACATCTTTCTCTTCTTCAATATTTAAATTGTCTTCTTGTAATAACACTAACAGATCAGCTTCATTAAGCCCATTAATTAATTGAGACCTTTTAACTGATTTAAAATGATCGGTTATATAAATCCATGTCTTTTTTATCAGCAAATCACAATTGTATGCATTTCCCAGCTTCCATACATCAACGCAGTTTCCTACATCAGTGTGAGCTAGTAGAAATTCTTCACACAGGGATATTAACGTTTCAATTTGTAGATAAACAGCTGCTGCCAATAAATCCTGTGCATTTGAGATTTTCAGTGGATTTTTACCTGTGTATATATAATTTAGAATTACTGAAAACATGGCTGACTCAATACCATTTAATCTGATGGTATCATTTTGAACTTCTTTCATCCCTGATGAAAACATAGCTTGAAAATACATGGACATGGCACATAATATAACTTTATGACATCGGAATAGCTTTTGTTCAATTTTTATTGTGATATCAGTTAATGAATGTGGGTTATGAAGCAGTTTTGGCATTTCTATTTCAAAGACCAGATTGCGTAAATACTTCAACTCCAAATTTATCACATTTTTTACTGATTCTCCCTTATGAATTTTCTTATGGCGAATTTTTCTATCCACAGATAAATCAAGCCGCAAAGTCTTGATGAGCTCTGTGGCTTTTTCACCCAATTCTGTGTCACCATTGTAGAGAAAATCGACAAGATTAGTAACATCTTCACATTTATATCCTGTGGCTGAAATTTTCCAGACCGTGTCAATTTTTCGAGAGTCTCTCAAATGACTTGAAAAGATCACTAGAATTATTTTATGTATTGCGACTGATGTTGTACTTGTCTCTATCTCAGCATCAATATTGAATCCATCTTCTCTCTGATCTGCAAGTTTCTTTGACAGAATTTTAAAGTATGGATTTGCCATTATGACTCCTGAAAATGAAATTTGATAGAGAATTTATGGAAATCCAATAACTACATGTACTCATACATATGTATCACCATATATACAGATTTAGCAGGTATCGAATTATTGAATATTGGATGTAATTTGTATTATTTCTGACACAGTGTTTAAATCTGGTATAAATATTTACAGCTTGAACTTAACATTTTTATGTGGAAATCAAAGTGATAAAAAACTGGTTCAGAAACAAATTCACAGCCTCTTGCATCTTTGTCATAATAATAAGCATCAACGGCAAATGTAATATAGTGTGCAATCTTAATCCTGATTAATAAATATGATATTGAATCAAGTTTGTAGCTAAGATCGAGTTATTTTAATTAGCCTTTTGTATTATTTCTTTAATTATTATTTTTAATAATTGATCATTTCACTTTAAATATAACACTCCTTTTTAACGTCGCAAACTATTACAAAACCTTATGGTTGCAACAGTCCCAATTTTTAAGCAATTCATATCTTCTTCATTCTCATTTTTACATCTACATCTTAGGCTTACATTATCTTATTAAATGACTTATCACTGTTATCCTTATCATTTGATGTGTGCTACATGACCTTAGATGTTGCCATAAAACACAAATAAATAAATTAATAAATTAATTAATAAATAAATATTAAATATGACATTGACATAACATTTATTATTTTGATCCTTATTTTATATTTATGTCTAATGTTTTGAACTACAAGCTTATATATACTCATTAGCATATTAACTAAACACAATCAAACTTACCACACATAAAATTAGCAAATACATTCAATCATAATTGAATATTTGCGTGTCGTGTTCCAAAAACATCACACAATCTGACAGCTATTTGTTGACATAATCACTATGCATTCAGGGGAGACAACCTGTATAATTTAATTATGTCCATTTAAAAACATTGATTAAAATCTTCGTATCTAGCAAACTTGACCATTTTTTTTCAGTTATTCACAACTAACAATGAAAAACTGGGGTCGTTTCAATGCAACTTAAATGGATATTAGGAGAAAAGTTTGATGAGGCATAGGCATAAGCCAATATCATAAGCGGCCCGAACCTACTGTCAAAACATTAAGAACTTCACTGAAAGAATCGGGTACATTGATAGTATGTGCTTAGTAATCGGATCGACTGGTGTTGGGAAGACGTTGCTCGTTAAAAGGCTCGAGCATGCTAGTATCCTTTCGAAAGTTCAATTTAATTTTCAGTAATTTTATTCAGTAGCGTATATTTCGGATACGAACATATTTTCGGTTAAGTTAGTGTCCTCGGATTTATTGTGGTAATGAAACTGATTGTCGTTTTGCTTTTATTTTTTCACATCTCTTCATTTCCTGTGGTCTGTAAATGTAGTTTACTTATTTATTTATTTACTATTTGTGTTTAATTATTAAGTTAATCAGATGGTTTATTTTTCATGCTGTGTGAAGAGTGGCTTCTGTTTGAGAATTTTATCCTTCTCAAACAATTTAATTTGTTGGACTAACTATTGAGTTGTCTGTTTTGAGTAAAGAAATCATGAATTAAATATGTCTTCTCATTTAGTATTTTTGTCCAACTAAAATAATTATTATGTCAATGTGTGAACAAAGCCTAGATATCTCTCCTGGGATGTTTAAACTTTAATACAGTGTCTGATACTGTAAGTTAAGAACTGACTATTTATTTAGCTTTTCCATTCTTGCATAAGTAAGAGCAACATTTTTAATGTAGCATTATAAAGTTATTTGCATTTCAATTAGATTTCTAATATCCACTAGTTTCATTGTTTGCATATTTATCTTTACAGTCTCATTGAATTTTGGTAATTCAAGGCTAATTTTAAAGCAGTGTGGTGAAACATCATTCATGCTATTATTTTGAGACAGCAAAATAAATCTAGCTGAAATAAAAGAATCTAGCCCATGAAAAGAAACTCTATATTTGTTCTTAATTCTCAGTTTGTTTCCATCAAATGTTATTTTGATGTGCGTGGTGGTAACACTATTTATAAAATTATATCTTCCTTGACTGAGCATTAGTGGAAGCCCCAAGAAAAGGATCTAATATCAATTTTGATGACATGCCTACAACAATACCAACAGTAAGTATAATGGATATAAAAAAGCAGTGATCCATAAATGCATTAGTATTCATCCTCTCGGTTAATTGTGATATGTTGCCGCATTTGTTACAAATTTTTGTTATTGCATAAAATAAATGTGAAACATTGAAATAATTATAGTTTATTATTAATATTTTTATTAATTTTTTGTCTAAGATATAGGTATTAAGTGATACATGTTTTCATTACAAGCTCTTGCTTACCAGACTAAGCATCAAATGACTGTTATAAGTCAAGTTTATCACAATATTAAGCAAATTATTTCAGGTCGGTACTAACCTTGTTAATGTGTCATTGAACAGTCGACAGGATGTAACCATGAGGGAATTAGGTGGATATATGGGACCGATCTGGAAAAATTATTTTAAAGATATAGTGGCATTAATGGTAAGTTTTCATATTTGTCAATTTGAAAGGATTTTGAAGAGGTGTGTTTTGATTCACAGAAAATTCATAGGTTTGTACAAATGACAGGAAGACACATGATAAAATTGAATCAACCTCAACTTTAAAATACTTGGACAACTTGACGATTCAGTATACATGTATATGTAATTATTACCTTAAATCACTAAAATATTATGAATGATAGGTATTTTTTACCCATCATATGATGCTAATTAATCTTTGTTTTAATACTAAGTAGGTTTGGTTTAGTTTCATGCCCTGAATGCAATTGATAACTACATGTATATATTTCGTTTAGATTAGGAAACCTTTTTACTGATGATTCCATAGGAGCCAGACAATGGGGGGAATTGTGGATTTTTATGAGTAGTTTATGGGCTATATCACATTTATTGTACATAAGAATAGGCCATAAAAAGATCACAATATTGTTGTTTTTATTTCAGTATGTAATTGATATATCAAACAGACTTCAGGTAGCTGCATCCTGTATACAACTTCTAACAGTTCTAAATTCAGACAAATTACCTATTGTACCAGTTTTGATCGTATTTAATAAAATGTAAGTGTATGTACTGTATATTAGCTTCTGTTTTTCTTTTTAAATAAATACGTGAAGGCTTTATTTTTTTATTAACTGAACATGTGCATAATACACTGTATTGCGTTATCTTTGTGTGTCCCTTTTGGTTGCCATATTTGTTTATGTTTTTATTAAATTGATTTGTGCATTTCTAATAAGTTTACATTTCTTTGTGTTGAATGTGTTCAATCTGAAGTATATAAAGAGAACATAACTTAAAATAAATCATTTTGATGAAAATGAATTGTGAGTTTACATAAATAATAAATAATTATAAATAAATAATTAATTTGCTGCTTAGAATGCTAATAAAACTATTCAGTTGTGCTTTTTCATAAACAGATTTTCCTATAAACCAGTGATTCAATTTCTCCTGTTTTGATATGGGCAAAGTTGTACTTTACTTTTATTAACAAAATATGACCTTTTTCGAATGATGAAAAATGTTTTATCTTTCACTTTACATTGCAGAGATGTCCCTGACAAGCTAACTAAAAGTGAAATAGAATCATTATTCAGGCTGAATGACATTTTAGATCACTGTTCACGGCAAGTTGCTCAAGTTGAAGTGAGTGCTTGTACCGGACAAGGTGTTGGTGATGTTTTAAAATGGCTTGAACAAAATTGTAATGGAAAATGAAGAGCCTAATATAGAAGTTACTAAACCCTCACCATATGGTTTCTATGATGAAAGCCAGTTTTCGCTTGAAAGCCTTGCTGTGATAAACCAGTTTTGTCAGTGTGTGATGACATTTCTTAGAGCGCTGTTGCAATATTTTTTTTAAAAAATGACATTTGAATTATTTTAGTCATGTACAGAGTTTTTGTTGAAAAAGTCTTTTAATGCCAAGGTGAGTTAGTTATATGGCCATCTCTTAGTCAGTATTTAAGTTCAGTTGATTACTTTGTAAAGTATATTTGCAGTTTAACTATGAAATGTGCACTCTGTATAATTTGTTTGTACAATCAAACCTGTGAACAAAGGTCACCCTTGGGGAAAGACAAAATGTTGCCTTTATTCACATGGTGGTCTTTATTTGGAGGTGGCTACAAACCTAGGTTTGACTTTATGTATTGTCTCCTGCTTCTGTATGCTTTTGTTTTAACTTGCCAAACAGTTTTGATGAAAATAAAATTATGAAGTCAATAATTCTATGTCATTTTAGCTATGGTCACATTATTCCCAAACTTTCCCATAATTCCACCCAGTTGCATGCACTGATTATGGCACGTATGCTTTATGTTTAATGGTGTTTATGGCGCATCAACAACTAATGGTCATGTAGCATGCATTTAAATAAAAAGTAAAGGAAACGAGTATTAACCGTGTAAAAGGATAATAAATTAATAAGAATGAAGGATAGCTGATAAAATTTGGTTAAATTGATTTGTAGTAATAAAATAAAGGTGTGCGAGACTAATCCCACTTGTATTATATATAAATAAACATGTGCATAGTTCAAAGGAAGTGTGTTCAAAAAAGTATCACAGTTTATTGTATAGTCCAATTTTCTTTATATAATCAATGATACATTTGTACTCTGTACAAAAGGAGCACAGATGATGTACAAACCTAGTTAGCTCAATGGGAAACAACGAACTACCAATTATCATGTAGAATGTCAGAATATGAAATTATCAAAGTAAAATCATTGATATAATAAAGATACTAATTTAAATCCAGAAATACATACATGTCATTTTAAACATAAATGTTATACAATGTATTTCTTTATTCAATGAATCCATTTAAAATTATTTCAACATGGCCAGTGACAAATTTGTACCAACTGACTCTTGTACAATATTGCTGTACAAATGTATTTATAAGTTACAACCTTGTAATAATTGGATGATTTGTGTACAATTTGAAGAGGTCATAATGATTAATATTATAAGCACTTATGATAACATCAGAATGATCTAGCACCAATACACATGGCATATATTGGTCCCAGGAATGATTTATAATCACAAAAGTCACTCAACTATCAGGTACTGTTTAAGTTATTGAGAACTGGTAACAAATGGATAATAAGGTCTTTGTTATATATAAAAACACATTGTCATACATTGTTCCTAACGTACATTTACATTATTTATATACCATGACATTAATATAAATGAACAGCACCTGTAACAGATGTACAAATCAATTTTAACCAATTTATATCAGTTATCCTTCATTCTTATTATTTTTTATCCTTTCACATGGTTAATACTGTTTCCTTTACTTCTAATTTAATGCGTGCTACATGACCACTTATAGTTGATGCACCATAAAACAGCATTAAATTAAATGTAACAGATGTATACATACACAGGGTCCCTGATATACATGAATTTTATTAAATATTGGTCGAACTGATCCAATTCATTATTACCATATAGAAACAAATATTATTGAAAATATTATTTCGCAAATACTATGACCACTAAGCAAAACAATTCTTTAACAAATCGATATGATGAATTTTCAATTTGCACCAAAAATATCACGGCTGTACTACAAAGCACGGAACATAACGGCATGACCGGGATTTATAGTAAACTATTTTCCTTAGCAACAAACATGGCGGACCAAGAGGTAAATTTTAATTATTAAACTTTATCTCGATGTTTTTTCATGTGATCGCGTTGGACATGTTATTAGTGGTTGAATATAAAACAATAAGTTCCTAATATTGTTTTGTTGGAGTCGTTTAACTCTTGTACGGCATTAGTTTGAAAAACAATTAGGATGTTGAAAACGTAAACACAGCAATTTCTACAGCAATATCATGTTTATTATAGCAGCAACTTCCACAAATATAATTAAGACCTTTTGTAGAACTCATGTTTTTAATGAATATTTTGCATTGTAATTCTTCATTAAAAACTTGCTGACCATGCTTTACAAGTACTGAAGATAGTAGTCCTATTAACGTGATATTCTTGGGGTTCTTTGAGCGACAGATACGTGAGCAGTTTTTGTCTTTACTATACATATATGCTATGAACGAAGCTTTCTCACATACCAATACGGTGTGATTTTGCAACAATTGTAAGGTAGTTTTCCATATTTTTTGTTGTTTTCAGACAAATAATTCAGCTACTACTGATGAGACTCCAGCACCAGCTGAAGCCCCACCTAGTGAGGAAAAGGCTCCAACACCAGAACAAGCACCTGTGGAAGAGCAAGCTGCACCTACAGGTTTGAAACATTAATTGATTAATATGGAATTTAGTAAAGCAGACTTACCCATTGTGAACTAAAGAATTTATGTTTATGATATAGTATCTTAGTGTGGTTTATGAGCACAACTAAATATGTATAAAGCATTTTAGCCATGTCTTTATATTACTTTATGAATGATATTGACTGTTGACCTGCTTTAATGTATTTACGTTCCAGAAGAGGCTACAGAAGCAACTCCTGCAACTGAGGGAACTCAACAGCAGGAAGCAGCTCCCGAGGAAGCCAGTCAAGAACAGCAAGGTGATGCTGAACAAACTACAACAGAAGGTGGAGAAGAAACAGGTGAAGCAAAACCAGATGATGGTGTAGAGCAGAAGGAAGGAGAGACTCCTGTAGAAGGAGAACAAGCTGCAGATGGTGCCCCTGCTGAACAAGGTTTTTATTATTAAGTTTGTATACCTTATGGTCAATTGAATTTGTTGTCATTAAACTGATATAATATCAAGTTAGGTATTAAATGTATATTGCTCTTACTAAGTATAGCATACTTTGTTTTTTCATTTTTATCACAATAAGGGGTTGAGTAGTCAGAGTAATTTACTTTATTTTCAAAGAAGGTGACGCAGAGAAGAAAGAAGAAGATTCTGGGGAAGGTGAAGTGCCAGCTGAAGGAGATGCTCCTAAAGAGGGTGAAGTTCCTGCAGATGGAGAGACTGTTGCTGAAGGAGAACCTAAGGAAGAAGAAGGTGAACAACAGGTAGCTGATGAGGGTGAAGAGGCCAAGCCTGAAGGTGAAGCTGAAGGATCAAAATCACCAGTTCCTCAGGTTAGTTCATTCATTTGTTTGTTTGTTCGTTCATTCATTGTTTATTAATGTTTTTATAATCCAATGCATAAAGTACAGAATTCCTGGATCCTTCAAGTCAAAGGAACATAATGGCTGGCTTTTTATCAGGAAGTATATTTTTGAGCATTTTATGGAAGTTTTGATTTTCTCTTGAAACACATTGTTTAAATGTGAAATTTCAATTCAAGATTTTCTTTCAGCGCAATAGATGTTTCTTGTTTCAGAGTGACACATTTGCCGAAGGAGAGCGTGCTGAGAGTCCTGTACCAGTTGGTGTTGGTGAGAAATTATCTCGTGAAGGCAGCCCTGTTGATCAAGCCCCAGTGCCTGTACCTGACATTTTGGAGCCAGGAACCCCTGAACGTTCTCGTCCTGGTAGTGCTGAAGGTGAAAAAGCTGGTGGGCAGCTTACAACATTCGAGGAAGAAGATGAAGAACAGGAGGAGGAAGATGAAGAAGAGGAAGAAGAAGAACAGCCTGAGTTTGATAGAGAAGAACTCATTGAAAGATATCATGTAAGTTTGAATTGCTTTCTACAAGTGCAATTGTATTGGAATAAAAACATGCTTAGAAAGATTTGCCTTCCAATGGTGGATCATAATTATGTACTGACAACATTATTCTCAAATTATTTTTGTAAAAATTTGAGGATATAGGTACATATCTATTCTTATTTTCTTGATAGAACTATAACTGATGGAGGTTAATTTTGCTGATTTAGGATCAAAGTTTATGATATGATTACCTCCCTTATTTAACATACTATTGAGTAACCTCCCCTGTTACTTTTGAATTGATAGAGTTGCTTCCCTTTTTACAGTCAAGTTTATTTTTATCTTATAGAATATTTTTGTTCAAAAATTTGTATTTATAGGATAATTTAATTAGAAAAAAATAAGGTTGGTTTGAATAAAGCTGGACAGATATTCTGTTGTGTTCAACATGAACAGCAATCCTGAGTCTCCAGAATCAGTTACTGAAGTGAAGATAAAAGAAAAATATGACTATACAGTTGAAACTCTGTTAGCTGTGTTGAAAAATAGGAAATTAAGTTTTGTTGATTATCCGAAATCTTTGCAGCAAGCAATTGCCGAAAGAGAGCATTTACAACAACAAAATTTCCAGCTTCAACACAAGTTAGCGGAATACTTCAGAAAGAAAAAAGCTGATGAAACCAGACAGGAGTATGACAAGAATGGTACCGACCAGGAACAAAGATATCTGAAATATATGGGTATGTTACATTGCCTGTGTTGTTTTTCTTGGATGTATCAAAAAAGAATTCATCATAACAAATATTTAATTATTACATTTTCAATTGTATTGGTATGAGTTTGTTTATTGTTGAATTTATAATTATTTGATGTAAAACAGTAACTTAGTTCATGAACTAGATGTAGTACATTGTGTTACAAAGTGTCAGGGGTTTAACAAGTCAGTTTTAAGACTGTTAATTTACATTTGCCTTTACATTTTACATCTGTTGATTTCATTTTTAAAGTAATGTGTAAATCTTACTTATTTAAAGCATTTAAGTTTAATTATTTCTCAATCAACTTCTAGCCCAGTTGGAAGATCTTCGAAGACAAGATATGCAGGAACGAGATAATTATAAGCATCAAATTCTGGAGCTAAAGTCTCGTTGTGAGGAAAGGAAAGAAAGAGTGGACGAAGAACGCCGAAAGTTCATGGAATTCAAGAAACAAGTTGCTCTTAATGCATTGAACAGTCGATCTGGCAGACCTATTCCACCAAAGGTTTGTATTTAAATTGCTTTAGTATTTGTACATTAATTGATATTATAGTGGTCTGAAAATTTTAAGTATTAGACTTTGCTCTTAAAATATACTAGTGGTTTAATTCTTAAGCATTGTCATCTCACAGGAGGCATATTCTATCGGATGAGAGATGAAAAAATCCTTTCTGAGAAATAGCTCTGCTAATAATATTTTCTTGGAAATATTTCAACCAAAATGATATGATTTTTCAATGTAATGAGTTATTGCATGATTGTCACTATTATTGTTGGACAATTATTTTTTGAATGTGAAATGTTTCTTTTGCAGGATATAGAACAGTACTTAGCTGGTGAAGCTAGAAAAGAAGGGGAGGTTATCAACGTCAGATTGGAGAATATAAAACTGAAGAACAGACTCAAGAAGAAAGAACAGCAATTGAAATCAAAGGTGAGTTAATATACTAGTAGATAATAAAAAGGATTTCTAGAAAAAAAACTATGAAAAAAATCTCCTTCCTTAAGTTAGTGTGATCTTGGTCAATAGATAAAAATAATACTGGTAGTTAGTTTGCAGGTGTACCACAGGTTTGCTTTGCAGAATTATTGATACAAGATTGTATTAATCAAAAAGTAAAGCACTTTACTGCTCTATCTGTTGCATTAGCAGGCTTTTTGTAATTGCTGGAATTCTTGCCTGACATTTGGTTGGGGAAAGTTAGAATTTCTGTCTGACAAAATGAAAATTTGTCTGACCAAATATATTCTAAATAAGTGAAAACTGCTGTAAATTGTACCTGACTGCCAGACATCTGGTCCGGTACTCGCCAAAAATTTATCGGACCTGCTTGAAATGTGCCTGACATGTCCGACGGTCTGGCAAATTTCGGGAAGCCTGACTAGTTGTGAATATTTTCTATAATTTTCTATAAGTTATACTCATGATTGAAGTATTATTTTTCCAATTACATTTCAGGAGGAGCTTGCTGAAGGTTTACATTTAATTGATTTTGAACAACTGAAAATTGAGAACCAGACATACAATGAAAAGATTGAAGAAAGAAACGAGGTAAGATTTCTATCTAAATGCAATCAAACCTGTGAACAAAGGCCACCCTCGGGAAAGACAAAATGTTGCCCTTATTGGCAGGTGGCCTTTATTTGGAGGTCAGTTTGTTCTATACAATCAATGACGGCTTTTCAAAGAATGGCATTTATTCACAGGGTGGTCTTTATTCAGAGATGGCTGCAAACAGATTTGCCTATACCTCTGAATATTCTACTCTTTGTATGAAACAAAATGTTATAAAAAAAACTAAAGTCATTCTGTAAGAACCAGACTCAGAGCATTTAAAGTGTTTCAGACATTATTACTCCTCTGTTGCTTATCTTTCAATGGTCTACATGTACTTACTAACAATATACTTACCACTCTGAAAATCTAATAAATACTTGTATGTAAGTCTGCTCGTTTAACTCAGTAGTTAGAATATTAGTTCTATGAACCTCAGGTACGTGAGTTTGAACCCTTGGTGCAGTACATATTCTCTGATGATTTGGTTCAAGATTTACATCTTAAACCATTAATTTATTGCTGCTCCACTGCTGATTATTCATATGGAGAATTTTGCATTTACTTGCATTGAGCAAAGTGAATTCTAGTACAGAATTCTGAAAAACTGGTTAGGTTAACAGTCTGTCTATTTATACATAAAATACTGTTGAAAACAGGCATAGAACAAAAAAAACTTTATTGATACAAATTGATAATTGCTTGAATCGTTTTTTTAAATTATCAAGATTTCCTTTGAAGTATTATGTTATCAGACAGCAATTCAAAAGTAAAAGTTGTGAAAACAAAGTTCTCTTAGTTAGCTTATCTGTGTTAGCAAACGCTTTTTAGATTATTGAATAATTAGAAGTTTGTGAAATAAATTTCAGGAGTTACTGAAGTTACGTAAGAAGATTACTAGTACGGTACAAGTCTTAACTCACTTAAAAGAGAAATTACAGTATGTACAAGCTGAGAATCAAGTTCAAAAACGAAATCTACGAGAAGTGGAGGCTGATGTTGGACAGGTAAATAGTGTTTACCAGTATATTTTGATGAAAATTCTATTTGTTAAATTGCTTTTTGTTATGATTTTTAAGTTTAAATGAACATATGTAAGATGTACTTTATGCTGTTTTATAAAAAAAATTAAATGTTGAACAGTTCATATTTCTGAAGTTGTATGTATGAAGTTCATGGTGTTGTCAGTAACTAAGTCGAGTGGTATTTCTTTAATCTGCTGGAGGCTATTTTATGAAGTATTTGTTGTTACTTATTTTGTGCTTATTCCCAAAAATTTGTTTTGATAGAATTACCGATAGCCTCTATAATGCCATAAAGTTGCCGTGTCAAAAATTGATACATTTATTCCTTTTGGACTCCAATTATAGTGATGATTTTTCTCATTTAAAATTTTATGTGTGATTTTTTCTTGTATATAATCTAGATGCTACCTGAAATATGATAAATTATTTCATTCTGCAAAATTTATGTTAACAATTCAACTGACTCTGTGTACATGAAAGCTGTCAGTTCTTCAGTCTTGACTGACAAAGGATTTGAATTCTTACATGTTTTAGTTAGTCAGGAAGACTGACAAATTTTTAGATTTTTCATTCAGACTACTTACTGCTAATGCAGGCGCTGATAAGCAATTAATATCCATACTCTTTGGTAAGGTTTGTTTTTTAATATTTTCCAACTTTTGTGTTTCAGAAACGAGATATTTTATCCAGAACCAAGCAAGCTAGAGATGCATTAAGAATAGATAATCAAAGATTGAAACAAAATTGTGGACTTTTAGGGAATGAATCTTTACTCAGAGACTTTGAAGAGCGTAAAGATGAAGGTGACGATTTACGTGACAAACTTGAACAACTTAAGATGCAACATGCCGAGCTCACACTTCATTGTAATCAAGTACGACGTAAAATAGAACAGGCACGTAGTGGACGAGCTTGAGTCAGTTGTAATAACAAACTTTGTGCTGGTTTATTGTAGAAAAACTGATTCAAACCGCTGTGTTTAGTTGTTAGTTGACTTCTTATTATTGTGGAAATGAAAGCTGAAGAAGTAAGTGTCGAGAAGATATTTCTTACATTGAGTATATGGAAGAAATAATTACTTTTATTGTTATCACCATATATATTGCCATGTCTGTGATATAAAATGTTTCTTATATATTTACGATGTTTCTATGTATTTTCCTCACCACTCGCTAATTTGGCTCTTCACAACCATTGTAATTGGACATTTTGCAACTATAACTATTTGTACTGGTTAACAGATATCTACCGCTAAACATTTGGAAATCAATGTACAATTTGAACTTACATACCCCATATGGCAAGAAAGTGTTACTTGTTCAGTTCAATTCCAGCCTCAGGTCTACTAATTTCTTGTAGATCATTTTGCCTTCTGTCTCAGTTGAATGAGATTAGATTAAGCCTTTATGCAAATGTGTTGTACTACTAAACGAATTTATATGCCATTTCCACCTTGGGATTTGAAAAATATGCTGGTTTCAGACTTAATTTTTTTTGTCAATGGCTTAAAAATTATTTAAAGTTTTACCTATAAACTGGTTTTCATGTGTCTGATGACATTGTCACTAGCGTTTGATGCCATTTTTCAATAATTTTTCAGTTGTATATACAATCGGTTCACCTAACCAGTTAACCAGTTTTCCTGGACTGAATACTAACCAGTACTAACTTACCCTTCCCTAAGGAGCCGGAAACTTCTCCACATGAATAATAGTAAGCAAAAGAACTATACACTACAGAATTATCAGAGGACAGTGAACTATTGACTGTTTGAATCACTTCTTTTGATAAAGCATAGATGTGTCTGGTGAATCGGTGTTTTACCAAAACACAAAAAATACTTCTAAATTGTTTTAACCTTCGAACAAAATTATTTATACACTGTTATTATATTTCAACCTGGTAAGATTTCAATTGTTTTTCTTTTTCATATGCTAAAACTAGCCTAGACAAAACCCCATGTTACTACCACAAAATTAATGTACTTGTTCAAAGCAATATCCAGCACAGATCATAAATGTGACCATGACTTTATACTTGTTCTTTTAAAAATGATACACTTATTTATTAAATTCAAGGAGTTTTTCCCACAACATATTAATCGATTCAATAGAATCCAGGCCATACACAACGCTGGTATCTATTGGATCATGTCTTGATTTGATTAATAATAAATTCACTTCATTGACAATTCTATAATAAAGTTTATTTACATCAGAAGGAACAAATCTAACAAACAATATTATAAAGCAAAACCATTACAACTTTTACCTTGATTTGAGTCAATGGCGAATTTACCATATAAGCTATTAGTAAAAACATAGAGTTGCATGGTATAATATTTGAGTCCAAAGATTGAATTTTTTAAAAAATCTAAATATTCAAGGTATGGAACTCACTTCATTGATGAAGTTCTGACTTTAAGATCATTTTTAAAATAGATAGTTACAGTTTCTTACAATGGACACCAGCATAAAGATGACACTTTTATTACATATTTACACAGTTTGCATTAAATAATAAATTATCAGTAATTGTATCATATAATACTAAATATTCTTTTATGAATTTATCTGGCTTGTTACATTGTATAGATATTGTTCAATGCGTCAAGTTTTTGTTTGGGTAATTTTGGACACACTGACTTACCAGGATCACAATCACATTTTTCATGTCAGAAAGAGTGTGTATTTGAATACACATTAAATGTGTCCAAATACTTCACTAACTTACAGAATGTGGGCCCCTATCATGAAAATTCAAAGATGATTTTAATGAAAAAATGAAGTGGTTCTTTACATGAAGACATATTTACAATGATCAAATGTATATCTTAAAGCATGTTCATAACTTTGTATACTTTTTGTACTGCCATACACATGGAACAATAATATTGAATATACATACACAAAGGGAAAATGAAGCACAACTTGAATTCTTCAATCAAAACTTCTTCATACAAGATTATACATGTAGTATACTGTCAATCAATCATATAATTGTACAACAGTAACATAACGCACAATGCAAAAAATGCACACCATAGAAAAAGCGTGCGGTTTCACAACAAAGATATCTCTGGCGCAATAATAGTATTGATATTGTAGTGCATGTGTTGGTCGTCTGTCAATAAGGTGTTACCATCATTGACTTCAATACAAAAAGAGAATATGGTGCTTCATTATTTGGACCAGATTGGTAATAATTAGTGACTAGATTTGTTTGTAATCAAAATGGATTTCTAAGCGGTTGCCACAGTTAACTCCAGGGATAGTTATCTTTGATTTATAAACGATTCCATCTCTGTATCATTTGTCTGCAGTTCGGACAGGTGTGAATTACATCTTGACAAGCATCGCAACAAAAGGGAATCAAACAGCATCCAGCATCTAATCTGCAATGATAAAAAAAACACCTTAATACAAGTACAGCCAAACCCGTGTTTGCGGCCACCTCCTAGTAAAGACCACCCTGTGAATAAAGGCAAAAAAAAAACGTCACTGAAAATTTAGGACAAACTGACCTCCAAATACAGGCAATCTATCAATAAATGCCACATTATGTTTTTCCCAAGGGTGGCCTTTGTTCACAGGTTTGACTGTACCTTATTTGTAATGTATATCTCATTGATTCGAGGATCTTCAACTATTTAAACAAAATAGTAAGAATTTGAAATGCTAACAAATTATTTAGCTTGAATTATGCCAAGGAATTTTAAACCGAGTTTCTATACATGTGCCATTGACCTTTTTTTCACTTGCATTTTTATATTTTCAAATAAATATCATGGCGAGGACAAAGGTTGCTGCATTACAGGAAGGGATTTTGATTACATTTAGAACATGTAAGTAGCTATAGAGAGAGCTGATTATTACTGTTGAAGCCATAGAAAAATTTTTAGTGACATCTGCTTGTAAAAGTAGTAATAAATTCTTGACTTAATCGCACTAATCAATGAAATTAACTATTAGTACATAAGTACTGAAGTATCAAGAATTATGATTATAAATGATTTACCCGAAGATGCACATCAATGCGCACATTAACCAGGCGAATGTTCCAGTCTCGTATGATGTTGCTGTGACAATATCAGCATGACAGAACGGACATGTGACGTGAACTGGTGTTTCACGGAACCTTTGCACGACTACGGTTGGTTGTTTAGTCACAACAACAGTCGTCCCGATCTGTGGATAGCCTTGTTGTGGATAGCCTTGCTGCGGATAACCTTGCTGTGGATAAGCTTGTTGCGGATTACCTTGCTGTGGATAAGCTTGTTGCGGATTACCTTGCTGCGGATAAGCTTGTTGCAGATTGGCTTTTTGGGGAGGTGGAGCTTGATACCCGCTCATGGGTGGGGCACTTGGGCTTACCATGGCTTGGGGGTAATCAGGTGGTGGAGCTATTGTAAATAAAACATTCTGAGTAAAACTTTAAGCATAGTTTATGCATCTTCAGCTGGATTTGAGGGTATCAATAAAGCTTGCATGTATCTAATACAAGTCTGCTGTTGATCAGTGCTGGAGTTTTTTCCCTTGGCATAAGTACCTTATTTATAATGTATAATTTCATTGATTTGAGTGACTTCAGCTGCTTAAAATAATGAAAATTTGGAAAGTTAACAAATTATAAAGCTTGAATTACAACAGAATTTGTTTCTATTTAAGATTATAAATTTAATTCATGAGCTGCTGTATAAGATACACAGCACATAATGCTAAAATATTCTTTTAGCACAATCTCACAATCTTTAGTCTGCAAGCAACAAGACGTATACACAGTTTGTTTTTTTAAGTCACTTACCCAAACTTCGGTACAGCAAAAATTACTATGGATATACTTAAAAATTTCATTTACAAGAGTAATATACATGCAGTATAAATACAGTATTTACAAATCAGATTCAAATGCTTATGACACACACTGTCAGAAGACCATTAATTTGTAATATGACACACAGACATTTGATCCATAGTGCAATGTGTAAGTCTTCCAAATCTAAAAATTGGCAATTATTCATCAAGCATACCAAAATGAGTTTATTCTACACCAAAAGTGACAATCAATAACATCAATACAGTATCACTTCACTTTTATCAGAGTAAACAATGCGAACATGTTATCTCTCTGTGTACTTTCAAATAGCCACATATTTAACTCTGATTTAAACTGTATCAGCACCTAATATGTATTTTAGTTTTTTTTTAAAATAAATAACGAGTCAGTCATTTATTGTACAAAAAAAGTGTTTCAATGAAATGAACCAATTATAACGCATATTACGCATTGATATTTGATGTACACAATGCAGATATGCTTGTAACCTAATACATGGGATATTAAAATATTATAACTTCTTTTCAATCATTTTAAGGAATCTGTGACTGGAATGTATATACATGAACTTATGTGTAAATATTACAAACTTATCTACAATGATTTACTGGAGATTTTCCAATAGGGATTAATATAATTATTGTATTCATAATGTATCTCAGCGTGTGATGTGTGTCAAAATATATATTCTTATCAGACTGCCTGAAGTCATTTTTTGCACATACAAGCCTGTTTACATTTCACAAAGCTTAGTGTACATTTAAAAGGGAAGTCAAGATGCCCACACATTAGATAAGAAATATTTCGTGTTCAAGGGATACCTTTAAAATATAAAATACTGTGGTATAAAGATATGATATATCACCTCAGTCTACTTATTCATCCTAATTTGTAACCCCTTAAGCAATCACAATGGATTTCGAAATACTCACTATATATACATACAAGTTTATCGTGTAATAACTATGACTTCATAATGTAAACATCCGGCATTTAATCTATGTACCAGTTAAATGAATTCACAAGCTATCAAGTCCCTTTCTTCTACTCTTTAAAAGGTAGTTTGGTAAAGAAATGTAAATGTTTGCATGTTAAACTCTGTACTTCAAAAATATGTCAGAACTAACAAGACACTAAAAATTACATTATCTATTGAAAGTAAAGTAATTTCTTCTTAATATTTTTCAAAGATGTTTTCATTAAACCTGAATTAACACTTCTATCTGTAGTAGGTTTGATGCGTAAAAATGTGTTTGGTACATGCCATTATTTGACGTATAGGCATACACATGTATTCCACTAGAATTTGACACAGAGTATTGAAAAACAAGTGGGTCAACAAGACTTGAAACCAAGATATGAGAATATTATATTTCCTACATGCGTACTACCAGAGTGGTACATACGGACAAACATTAAATAAATTCTCACTTTCAGAACTAAACTTGCATGCAAAGGTAATCAGGGTTCAAAGGTCGTACAGAAAAACCCTTGTCTGCTAAAGGTTATTTACATAACAAGGCCTGTGTATAATGGTGGATTGCTCATGCACTATCTCATTGGACCCTTCCGAGACAAAAGATATAGTGCTTACAAGTAAATATTTAAAGTTTTTACTTCTTTGATATTTGATTATCAATTTCAGATAAGATGGACCAGTTTTTTTACTGCACCCGTCAACATAATTCAGGTGATAAAATACTGCCTCTGATCATCAAGTTGTTGTTGCTTTCCAAGTTCAACATTATTGGCACCATTGCGAATCATTAGAAATCTGAAAACAATACATTCAGGGTAACATTAATACAGGGTTCATGCACACGTGTAGAAATACAGTCAAACCTGTGAACACTCGCCACCCTTGGTTAAGACAAAATGTGGCCTTTATTGACAGAAGGCATTTATTTGGAGGTCAATTCGTTCTAAATAATCAGTGACGTTTTTTCAAAGAATTGCCTTTATTCACAGGGTGATCTTTATTCGGAGGTGGTTGAAAACACAGGTTGGACTGTATCTATTATTACATTTCAGTTGACTTCTTCCACCTGTAAATATTTTGTCGTAGGCAATATATCTACAAATTCAATTGTAATTAGTGAAGTGTCATGTATCATCTTGATTTAACTGGGAGGTCAGAGGCAAAGGATAAAGTTACTTCCTATGTTTCAGTTATATGTTCATTTAAAACACTTATTTGTCAATATATACCCCACCCTTTCAAAACAAGATATATCTAGTCTTAAATGCTTTAACATCCTCCAATGGATGCGAAAAAAGCTTTACGAATGATCAAAAAAATTACGCAAGAAGTTCATAAAAATGATACGTCAAAGTGGCATCCATAAGGGAATATTTGGTACATTTTTCTAATGGTCTTATTTAATATTTCACTGGAAATATATATCTTTTCATTTTACAACATACAAGCATATTTAGTTGAAATGCTATTAGCAATTCAATATGTATAAAATTTGCAATACATGTACATAACAATTTCATTTCCATGTCAATCTATTTGAAACATGACTGATTTTATTTTAAAATGTTGACTCATTTAAAATATATGGAAGTCTTCAAATTCAAAAAGTAAATTTGTTTAAAATATGTGGCTTTATACATGTATGTATGTTAGGTATGATGATAATTTTTTATTGGTGATATGCCAAGATGACCCAATTTTATCTTTCTACAGTATCTGTAGTACTTCACACTATGAAATATATGTGATTAGATGTCGCACAATATTGATCCATTTACATAATTATTAAATCTGTATCGAAGTTTAGTCCACACAGTAACCCTTGTCTTCAGGTAAGGTACTTGTAATAATTGTTCACACTGGTTGACAGCATAGAAAATTATCTACTATATCTACTACAACATCATGGAAAATTTGAGAGCCATTAAAATATAGGTATGGATTAACAGTAATATATTACTCTCGAGGAGACCCACAATGTCCTTCCTTAGGTCAGTGAATACCAAGTTCAAATTATACCGGCAGTTGGATATGTATAATGTCAATATATATTCTATACATAGTACAGTAATTAGATATCCAAAGTTATCAATTGGTTACATTATCTGTACAGATTATATTGTGCAGTTGTAAGCATACAGTGCAAAGTCCCTCAGTATGACAATGTGCAGTACAACTAAGATTGTAAAACAAGCCACAGACTGCTCTGAAGGTATTCCATGGTCTTTAAGTGTTGCATTACAGACAATTCTGTGAAACCACAAAGTAAAAAAGTCATATAAACTGGAACTAACTACTGAATAATGTACAGACTCCACATTCTATTTTTTCTTATAAGTTTGCAAGTTCTGTATGATATGATGGTATAACTGATTAGTTCATGGAGCCTACAAGCTTTTAATTGCAGTACTGTATGTAGAATGACATTCAAAATTCAAAAAGCTTTCACACCAATAATAAAAGAAAATATCGTGTTAAAATGACAGAAGTTTATTACATATCAACTTACACAGACAGATAAAATAAATGTATGTCATCAAATATCAAACTGAAATGGTTGTAAAATAATTAGTTACAGTTGCCAGAATAAATTTACAGCTCATAAATCATTTAGATTAAAATAAAGGCACGTTTTTCCAAGTAGTGACAGCTTCACAATATAAAACCATGAATACACACTAATGTAAGTTTCAAAAACCTCCAAATGATTGATAACATGAGATTTCTTTGGAACAGCAAATCAATATTCACTTGAAAAAACAACTATTTTATCACAGACAAGAGACAAATGATGCTACAAATGATAATAACAGCATTTGTAAAACAATAGTACATTTTTTAACATTTCTTTTTTCATTTAGGCATGTTAGATAAACTTAAAAATACACAAGTGTAAGTTACCAATTTTCTGATGAGTTAAGAACAAACGAATAAAGCTACTAAGAGGTTCATAAGAGTTTGAATTAAAAAAAACTCTAAATTATAAATCCAGTCAACAAGCAGAATGTTTCAGCAGGCCGCATATTTCAATTTTTGTACAAAATAAAGAATGAAGTGAAGATGAACAGTGACTCTCATTTTTCTGATATTAAAAAAAAACACTCAATATTATGTCCAAAAATCTCAATTATTGGAATAACAACAACAAAGAAAAAAAAACACTGTATCCACAATATGAAAAATATATCAAAATCCGAAAAAAAATTATTGATAATTATTTATATCATTTGGCCAAAATTGTTGTCAAGATACAGAACTGCACGAATGGCACAAATAATAAATACATAAAAACAACAAAAAAGGGGTGTGTCCATCAATATTCTGGTCCTAATTTTCTGTCCAGTGCAATGTTTGGTGAAATAAAGAATGACATTCAGTACATAGAACAAGGCTATAATTATACAGTATAAAAAATAACAACTACATATATGAAAGTTTTCTATTTTTTTTTCCATTTTTTTTTCAAGCAAGAATTCAATACAATGCATCTGTTAACTAGAACTTGCGGTAGTTCATGTACAATATATCCCAGATGAAATGCAATATAGTCTCAACCTTAGTCAGAGTAAAATTGGTGCTAAAAACTGTTACACAGAAATAAAATAACGCATTGTATTTAGAGTTAAATCACAAAAATTAATTTGGATGTTTATTAAAAAAAAAAAAAATTCACAATCTTTTTTACAAAATGTGCACTTTTATACAGTTGGAATCATATAACAGAAACGTGCACAAGGACTGCCATGCACAGAAAACAAGATTTCACATGCGATTGTAGCGTCCCACTTGTTGGTGACAGCTTGGGCACTGATGCACGACGTCCTTACAGGCATCCATGCAGAATGGAATCAAGCAGCAACCCAGCCAGCATCTGAAATAATTAAGAGGCAGCATGCAAAAGAGAACAAAAGGAAAACTACATAATTGATAAAATAAATGAAATACAATCTGTTTACAAAAAAATAATTTACAGAACAAAATGCAAACATTAAAGTGCTTGTTTAAATTCAATGAAGTTGTTAAAATCCTTTTGTCAAGAAAATTTATTTTACACATACAGTGCTCCCTATGAAGAGCAACACTTGTTGGAGTCACAAACGTGTTGTTCTTGATACATTTGTGAGGTGTTTTTTGTTATGTGTGTTCCTTTTATTGTCGTTTCTTGGAGAGAATCAGTCTTTGAAGGTGACGTTATGGGAGGGAGCACTGTACTTTTATTTCCATGGATTGTCAGAAAGGAAATAAGAACAGAAAATTTGTGGGTCAAGACAGTAGTTACATACACAAGTTAAAAATCTGATGACAAATAAGTATTTTGAAATGTAGTGAGTTGACATTTCATAGTTTTCATGTAATATGCTGTTTAAAACATCTGATTATATAACTTGATTTAGATGTAAATTTTTTATAAGTTTAAAAAATGAATGCCTAGTTATTTTAATATCAGTTTTATTATGTAGGTCATCCAGCTAACTTCATCTCCAAAATATACAACAAGAGTTATAAAAATGCGTTTAATCAGTATAGAGAAATATTATCCATGTACACATATTTTGCACTATTTTGTGAACTGCTTAAATAACCCATACCTGATCCAAATATAAACTAGGTTTAACTATACTTGATAAACTTGAATATAAAAGGAATGGGCATATGAATTGTGTTCACTCAACCATTACACACGAATTTGAACTGGCTTTTTTTCAATCACAGAGTACTTTGGCAATTTATCAAAATATATGAAGTTAATACTTTGTACAAGCACAGTTTTTATAGTTCAAAACTTAGGTTTAACATATATCTCATGATGATTAAGATGTGTCAATGAATCAATACCTAATAGCAGAATCATCATTCTTTTCTTTGTAATTGAATACACAATAAACAACGCTAGTAAACTTTCCGAATAGAAAAAGCAAATAGTGAAACTATTAATATCAGGGGACAATGAGAATTTGTGGTATTACGTAGTAAATTTTGATGAAAAGAGGATCAATAAGGGAACATTTGCTAAGATTTAATGAAAAAAAATAAATAGGAATAATCATAAAACTTTTATCTTAAGTTATTTTCCAGGTTTCAGAAGATGGTTTCAAAAGAATTTAGTGCATTGGAATCATTGTGCATGCAACTCAAGCCAAGATAAATAGAAGCATATGACGCAGATTGCACACAACACAATAAATGGACAACTAAATCTAATATTAAGATAATTAAAAGGTTGTAGTTCATGACGGTACAATACAACATTTGTAGTGCATCTTTTTTCTTGGTAGAAATTCAATTCTGCATGTTAAGAATAAACTGTAATTACTGTCTGATACTTGTTGGCTGATTAAAGTTCTTTTTTTTTAGAATCTAATCCACAAATGGCTACTTTACAGATGAACCGTAATAATTATTTATAAGGTTTCTTAATCATCAGTAATAATTTTTATCGCTAAAAAGGATTAAATTACTTTTGGTACTTAGAACAGTATAAAAATTCCTTTTTTCACTAATGGAAAGTAGGTAATATAAGCTTCTTTTGTATAACTTTGTTATTTTTATCTCATTGATTTTACAAATGGATCTTTCAGTAATTTATTGATGTGTTCAAACATATATTCACAAAGTTCATATTCTTGTTCATTGTGCCAACTTTACTTTCAATTTAAGTATAAATTTAATCATCAACAAATATCATTTCTGAAAGTATTAGACTGATGTTTCCTGATTTCCCATAAAAATAATAAGGTGATAAATCGGGTCTTTTACTGATGTGTACAGGGGCACTCATATGAAGACTTAATAACAACCTTTAGCCTTAAAAACATCATACCTTTAGTCAAACTAGCACTATGCTAGGTGGATGAGTTCTTGAACTTCAATTTTTATACCTGAGAACATGAGATGTATCGTTTATGTTCCTAAGATTACAAACTTTGGTTAATGACAGTGATCTATATCAATTAAGAGTGTCAACTCTTTCAAAGACCAATTGACCATAAAATGTTATAATCCTACGTTTATAAAATTGACAATCTTACGGTGCCTGGTTTATTTCTATTTATCCTTTGCCTCTGACTTACCCAACAATGGCAATTACGAAGCAAGCCACCCATGTAAGGGTTCCAGTCTCGTAATATGTAGATGTGACGACATCAGCCTGACAGAACTGACACTTGATACGCACAGGGGCCTCTCTAAAATGTTGTACCACAGTGTAAGCTGGTTGGGTCACCACAACAGTAGTAGGCTGTTGGCCAGGATTGCTGTACTGGGCTAAAAAGACGAAACTAGACAATTAATAACAAATACTACATACTCATATTGAAAACAGTTCCTAAATATGCGTATTCAAAGTGTGTCCAGGAAAAATTAAAACATTAAAATCTGAAATAATAGGCATCTTAATATCAATAAAAGGATAATTGTAATCTTTCATCAACATACTCATATTGAAAACAGTTCCTAAATATGCATATTCAAAGTGTGTCCAGGAAAAATTAAAACATTAAAACCTGAAATAATAGGCATCTTAATATCAATAAAAGGCTAATTGTAATCTTTCATCTACATACTCATATATATTGGTAATGAAAGTATATATTTATAGTATATATTTGAAATGAAAATAATCTTCAATACCCCATAATGTACTACTCAAAAAGTTTACTGACACGACAGACAAAGGTGATACATACAATTGATAAATATATAAAGTAATATATTTCATGATAAAAACATTCTAGAATATTAATGAATAATCAGGACAACTCCCGTTAGTGTAGTATTAAATGCTCAAATTTCAACATGCAAGTTAGTAAAATTACAGGCTAATGATTGAAATTAGAAGCAAACTATACAGAACACTACAGCATAACTGAATGTGAAGAAAATAATGAAAATTAATAATAATTTCACAAAGAAAAACAAAAAAAACCATCAGAACAATAACATTAGAGTCTAAGATTCTATTCAAATTAAGGATACAGAAAATTCATCAGTATCAAATAGTTATGTTTACTCTGTCAGGTATGTATGACACAAAGGATGACCTTCGCCTACAAGGAGTGTCAATTCAACTTATACAATATTGCGTAAAGCACGCATAATGACACGGAATTAAAGTCAGCATGTTTTAATACACAATGCTGTTAAATGCTTACAGTATTACGTGTTATACATGCATTAAAAGTTTAAGTTATATATAAACATGCGTTCTAAGAAAAATTGGTCATCACTCATAATTATAACAGACTGAAAAAAGACTAAGCGAGCTGATTACAACAGTTACTGATTACAGTCAACAGGATTTTACTATGTTACGGATAAAGAAATCAATCACTGAAAACCATACAGATGCTCAGTGCATAATGATATGAAAACAGCATAATTAGAAAACAAAAACAAACAAAAGAAACAAATTCTAACAAAAGTACTTGAAGTACTTGAGGGACCATGAATGGGATGGTTAATCAAAACAATCGGTTAAATAAAACTGATCTCATGGTTTCAAACAATTATTTTCTTATGAATAAATGAATAGAAAACATTAGTCGTTTAAACACTAGATTGTCTAAGAAACCCAGGCAGGTTATCAATTTTCATGTTTTTTTTCATCAGCCAGGGTCATTTGGCGATTTTCCAGCTTTAACAGTGGAGGGAGGCCCCCAGGCTTACACCTGGGTAGAACCACTGACGTTCCCTAAGCTAGCTGAACTGCTTCCTCACATGTGAAATTCCCGAGTGGGATTTGAACTCAAAGTGGTGAGGGGCGAGTGATTACAAGTCAGAGACCATAACCACTCGACCCAGAGGCCCAACTTATCAACTTTGACAGATGTATTATACCTATGAATAGAATAACTATTTGTTTAAAAAAGAGATTCTAATTGCCAGCAAAAGAGAAAGTCAGGAGTAATTTGGTAGCATTCTGCAATCAAAGATCAGATTAGGTGAAGTTAGCTGTTAGTTTGGTAAATTAACAACTTTTCTATACACAGAAGACAAGCTAAAAGACTAAAGTAAATGCAGCATGCAAATTAAATTATCAACACACCTTGATTTCACTCTTTATTGTTATCACTATCAAGTGAAAGGATTTCATCCATTTTGAAAAATAAATCTTAAATCGAGCCTCATTAGTCAAACAATTTACCAGTATGTAAAAATGAGTAAAATCAAAATGGTAATACGAAGGGGTGAATAATCATCAAAATTACTACTAACTACACTCCAGTAAGTGAATCAATCAGCATAATACATACTGAGTATTAGTGTACTAAAACATTTCTCAAACAAAAGTGGATTTTTCATCCCTATGTATAATAGACACAACAGAAACACTACACAATACAAGGCTATTTGTGTTGAAAGATTGTGACATCAAATGCATTTTACATGCATTTTATCAATAATTACCTGGCTGCATACCATACTGTTGCTGAGGAAAAGCGCCCCCTATGAAAAGAGACACATTATATAAATTGACAGAGAATAATAATATAACAGACCAATAGACAAATTGACAGAATGAACTAACATCATTGTCTTTACTCCCGCTCAGCAGATACAGCTGAAAAAGCTACACTGAAATGTTAAAATGCGATATTTATCAAGAACACATAGTGGAAACAGTAACCATAGAAACCCATTATTCAGAAATATTCTGCAGTATCAGAAGCTCCACACAGTATTATCAGATCAGAAAGTAACACAGAATCAGGACCTGTGAAAATGTATATATAAACATACATTCATCAACTACTAAATTGGAATCTAATGCACCATATAAATAGGAGAATTTATTAACTTGATATCAATTCTGTCCCTGTAAGCATTAACATACAGACATCTTCGGAGAATAAGGTCTGTATTCATTATCAACTAATTTAAGCCATACACAGAAAAATATATGCCTCAGAATGGTACTGAGGAATTATTAACGACCTTAATTTTGACGTCTAAACAACCTAATATATCTATTAGTTTACTTAGAAGGATATGTATGTGGTTACTTCAATCTGAACCAGGTTAAAATATGTCTAATCCATATGTACTGATAAGAAAAATATTTCAAAAGAGACCTAATTTTAGCAAAATATCAATAAATTTGAGATGATCTGAAGGATAAAGTTTTATAGACAAGATATTCACCAAACACGGATCTTCACTCAAAATCTTTGACACCATTTAACACTGAAGATTATTCAAACAAATCTAAAAAAAAATCAATCATGCGTACCTCATGATTGTATTCGATCGTTTCCAATGGTATTCAAGCAATTATGTTAAACATCAACAAGGAAGTACAAACCAAATATTACTATCTTTTGAATCAGTGTTCTTCACTTTACAACATTTCAGTAACAGAAACATGCCAATTAACAGTACGAAACCATGCTAGACTATTTTATACAAGTGTTTTTTTTTATTTACATATGTAGTTTCACGTTTTAAAAATACCTAGGACATCTGAAGACATGAAATCACTGTTCTACAACAACGTCAAAATTCATTATTAACTTCAATACATGTTGAGTAGAAGTATTCAATTTAACTAAAACGTACAATTAGCCAGCATGATTTATCAAATAAACAAGTGAAATGTGTAAACATTTTTCAAAGAAACATAATATGCATAACATTAACAATTCATCACAATCACTACCATACAAAAACCACAAAGACACTGCATGAACAACTGTACCTTGTCATTATTTCTGAACCAATTTATTTAGTGAAGGCCTAAATCAAAAAAATATTATTTGTTTGCCATTGCTGACCAACCCATCAAAAAAATGCTGGTCTGAAAAATTAAATCACTACAAACTGAATGCATATCATTTTTTAAAATTTAATAACTATATAATTGAAAATATTTCCTCTAGTTACATAGTAAATTTTCACGATATGCCTAATATGATAGATCTTGCATACTTGTTCTACTTACAAATGCAGAATTAATATTTCAATACCAAAATTGTTGAAAATGTTACACACAAATAGCATCTGATAAACAATATGGTAACAAAAGTTACCAGGTATACTATATATATATAGAGTTTACAACCATAATGTTAAAAATTAGTATCGCAAATAGGAGCAGACAGATTTTGGAAACCTTTACAATTTGTATAGATTTCCATGATCCAAAGTGATTTATCATGAGATCTTTTAAAAATAATGACAATATATATATATATATATATATGTTGATCAAACTGGTGCCTTTGGGTTTCAAAGTTTCAAGCCAGTACAAACAACTGGTAGAAACAACTAAAAATACCAGTCAAATCAATGCAATAAAAAAACAGCTTAATATGTATTTCTACAGTCTTGTATATTATTTTTTATGACCAGACAGCGCATTCATGAACTTAACTGAATACAAATCTTAGATGAATGAAAATGGGAAAAAATCATTTCTATTCTGCTTTGGTAATGGGTCTGCCCACAAGTTCCTACTACATAAGGCAAAAAACCTGTGAGATATGAACATGATTTTGACTGTGAGATTGGATCATGATTAAGGCTGAAAAATAGGATCATGACTATGACTGTGAGATAGGCACATGATTTTGACTGTGAAATAGGATCATGATGATTCTGACTGTGAGACAGGAATTTGATACAGACAGCTTTAATTTTTTGTTTTTATGCGACTACTAGTCACTGGGGTTTAATGCCGTTTTTCAACAAATTTTCAGTTATATACGGCGACCGGTTCACCTAGCCAGTTTTCCTGGACTGTATACTAACCAGTACTAACTTACCATTCCACAAGGAGCCGGCAACTTCTCCACATATGGAGAAAAATTGACATGTTTGTCAAATTTTCATACAAGGGTATGATCTGTCGCGACCGGGATTCAAACCCGGATCTCCAGGTTACAAGTCCAGTGTACTAACCACTGGTCCACGGCTCGCAGACAGCTTTAAGCAGCACATAGTCAATATAATGTAATACTGTAACAATGAAACATGGATGTGACTGGGTAACAATATAACAGGAGTCAGGTACTAACACATGCTCTTTCTTACCTTGCTGACCATACTGAGTTCCATAAGCTAGTAGATATTAATAAAAGGAACAAAAAAAGCTTTAAATTTCATAAATAATCTTTTTTTTTCAAAAATGTAACACCACAAGTGAACTAAACTAGATGATATTGACATCAGGCCGAAAAAACTCTAGTTTCCAGTTACCCGACCGACCGAATATTTTACCTCCAAACTCATAAGTTTTTACAGCTTCCAAATCGTAGTGCTGATTTGTAATTTTCACAGCTCAATAATATTACAGTGCACATATGTGCATTCAGTGTTGCAGATATACGCAAAAAATAAAAATCCCTACCTACTGACCCATATTTTTTGGGGCATGTAACTGGAAACGAACCTTTTTTTGTTTAGGCCTTAGTATAGTCAATGATAGAGGAAAATAAAAACACAAATTAAAATTACTGTGTGTTAAGATTTTATAACCATAATGTTAAAAATTAGTATCGCAAACAGGAGCCGCAAATAGGAGCTGACAGATTTTGGAAACCTTTACATTTTATATAGATTTCCATGATCCAAAGTGATTTATCATGAGATGTTTTAAAAATAATGACAATCCTAGGAATTATTGTCCCTTTATATTTACATTGATGTCTATGGGAGAGCATAATTTTTTTCTTTTTCTTAGGCCTAATGTAAAGCATGATCTCAGAGGTAAGATCCCAAGGATGGATGTAAATAAAATAATCACCCAATTAAAATTTATTCTATAAACTTTGATAAGTATGAATGTTTCAAAGCAATGCAGTTTTAAGCATCATAGCAGGACTGATTCAAGGAAAATTTAATACAGTTGTTAGTAAAGACAATAATTTGACAACAAAAATTATACATAAAATGGTTAATATGAGGAAATTATAGTAGAGACTTAAAAACTAATTTTATTAGAAAATGACAGATTAATAGCATAAATAGAAACATTTAAGCGGAAAAATAACATGCTTACATCATAAATAAAACATTTCAACAATGAATTGTAAAATAGTCCATTAAGTTCAATTTTGAGAAAGATTAGATACTGAAATTATATAAAAATCTCAGCCTAACATCAGTATTAAAATATCACAATACAGATATTCAGTAAATATCATATATACAAACTAATAACTATTGGGAAATTGTTTAAAAAAATACATCGTCCATCTAAAAATTAAGCTCATTAAAGACTAGTAATCTGGATTATTTTTACTCTTTCTATTATCAGAGCACCAAACTTTTTGAATTAGAATGTGAACAATTAGAGAACAATAAATCTTTGTAGAAGAATCAACAATCAAGCTGTAAATCACATGTTTTTAGTCATAATTTTATCTTTTTACTTTAATCCAGTCATTCCGAGTGTTCCAACAATTCAGAACATAATGAAGACACTAATCATGTTGAATTATATTTTATCTGTTATTCAAAGCTATCCAAAGAAAATGAAAAACCAACAGTTGACCTATTTAGTAAACAATAATGACTCAACCATGTAATATCACCAAATATTTAAGCTGTAAGCAAATATATCAACACTCAGGCAGCATACATTGCACCCTTACGAGCAAAGATAATATTATAGGATCAACATACATTTAATATGTATTAAGCCTTGAACTAAAACCCCAATTTTTTTTCTTTTATCTTTAATGCAATAAGAATATACACTATTCAAGCAAGAATAAGAATATATTAAATTACCTTGCTGGGGATAGGCTGTAGCTGAAATTAGAAAAAGCAACTTTATTTTACCAATATAGAGCATCTTTTTATAGATACAAAATATAAATTAAGTAAAATTGAACAATTACAGAATCTGATATTGTCCAATAAGAAAATAATAATTGAGTCTGTTTGGAAATTTTAATGATATTTAGAACAATTTTAAAAGTAAATAAAATATACAATTTTTAATTCAAAACATGAAAAATTTAATAATCACATGGTTAATACAATCTTAATTAAGATTTACTTAAAATCAGAAATATCATTTAGTACCAGGTAATTTGTACACCTCTTATAAATAATCATTGTAAATATTAAAATTGTATGTTCAGTGGTATAGTAACACTTAATGTAAAGTTTTAGCTGGATAGTATGACTATTTAAACTTTGTAAGAAGTTTGACAAAATGCATATTGTATAATTTCAAAGATCAGAATATAGTTTATGTTCTGTATAGCATTAAATATAAAGTGGCATAATCATATCGGTAACAGTAGTTATTGATTTCTTGATATTGAGCCAGGGTGCAAGTTCTAGTATAAAATAAGCCAATATTTGAATAATATATGTTTGCAAATAACGAGAGAATGCCATTTATACATATACACAAGTCCTTCTGAGACTTACGGATATTCCATCAAGTTCTCATTAAAACCAGGTCGAGTAGTTTAAAGAAGTAAATATAGTAAAAAATGAATTACAAAATTGATGATAATTCAAACAAAGAAGGTGGACCTATAAAAAACCTTGCTCTACTGATTAAGTCCGACTTAAACTCTATTTGTCTTATAATTACCATGAAGACATGCATCAATAACCACTACAACAAACTAGGAACAAAAATGCCCGCATTAACCAAGTTCATCTATCATTATCATTATAAATTTACGCACAGTTTTCAGAATTGCAATACAAATTTACTTAATACTATCAGCCAATTGCAACAATTGAATACTGAAGTTTTAAAAGTCTAGCAAAAAGAAATTTTGACAGTACTGATACAAACACAACATGTAATTAGATTACATATATGTCATTTTGTTTTACCCAGAGAGAAATTTTCGTTTATATCTGACTTAACAATATAACGAACTGTCTGAACAGGATTATACAGATAAACAATCTTGGCATAAGGTTCTTTATTTCATAATAACCTTTAAAGTATATAATTAAATAAGTAGTAGCGATATATTTGTTACAATAAGATGATTTTAAATTGTGATTGGTTAATAAGAAGTATGTTTGTTTCGTTAATGTAGTAATTTAAAGACAGATTTATATATACACAAAAAGTTTGAAAGATTTATAGAATGGAGAAACATAATCTAAAAAAATAGCCATGTCTGATGTCCAATAAATTACATTAAACATAAATCAATTAACCACATAGGTCATTATCATCCGAGCAATACAAAGTTATTTTTGATTGGTTCTTACTTGTACCTTACACTAAGTTACAGAACCCCCTAAAGTACCGTCCCCTAGATCATAGATGATTCTAGCAGAAGGAAGTGAAATAGATAAAGAGGTGCCATGTTTACTGCAATAAAATGCAACTTTTGCGCATTCGGTAAGATTTATTTGTTGCATGATATGAAAATCTATAATTTAATCTTTGAAAATGGCTTAAAACATTTTTTATCTTTTTTTTCAGTAATAAGGCACTTATGCCACATCAATCTTATTACCAATACAACCATCCAGTGTATATCGGTTCAAAATCATAATCGATTATCGGTTGGAATCGTTTGGTACATCCAATGCGATTTTCCTATTATATAATCGGTTCCAGTGTAGTAGTGTAACATAAGTAGACCACTAGTGTTTGATTCTATTTATGCATGCTTTGGTTCTTAGCCATCCTCTTGCTTTATTCTAGTTGACATTGTAACATATGAGCATGGTGAATGGAGTGTGTTATCCATATGAACCATTAACCAGGCTCCATAACATCAAATAACCTTGGGTGTGGTCAAATGTTTATTTGTCTCGGTCGACAACCCGCCACCTTTTTTTAAACAAAGTGAGTAATTTCCCTTGAATGAGTGTTTAGTTTGTCGCATCAGTAGTTAGTATACGGCGCCTAAATGAGATGGACCGATAATCGATCATGAAAAACTGCAATCGATTATCAGGATCAGAAGACGTTTTCACACCGCTAATCGATAGTATCTGATTATCGTTTTATTGCTAGTGAATATAATATACCAAGCCATGTCATGATGTATTGTATTGCCATGTATCCTATTCATCAACTGATTGTAAATAACCAGGACACATTTCAAAATATGCATGAACCACGATCATGGAGAGAATCAACAATCACACTGCGATGAATAAGGGTATATATCATCTGGTATTTGTACTAGTATTTAAATGTATCCCAATTTCATACAGAGAGTTATGTAAACACACAGTGAAGAAAGTAATAACAGTACATCAATATTACACCATGTTTTGTAAAGATACTGGTATGATAATGGACAGTATTACTAGATACCTGTGAACACTAAAAATTTAATCCAGTGACCTGAAACCTATGCTGACTTTCATCAGTTACTAATCTATAATTATATAAAGATGTATTTTTCAAACATCTTAATGCTGATGAACATGTGTAACAGAAAATTGTTAGGAATGGAGTCCTTATTGAGGAATATTCAGTATATGTATACAAGACAATGTCATCCACTCATAATTTCATAACATTGATTGCAATGTACTATAACTGAGTAAAAGAAAAGCATTGGTTATGGATGATATGCTTTTCTTTCATTCAATATTCTAAGGTCATGTATAGTAAGTTATATCTTACACACATTTTTACTTTAAATATAGTATTATAATAGAACTTACGTGGAGGATTCATGCCACCTTTCTCATTGCCTGGATATGGTGGGGGGTTTGACATGTTTGCTGAAAAATAAAAAAAAAATGATGATAATAAAATGCAGACATAATAAATGCAGTCAAATATCATGAATTACATGCTAAGGCAAGAACAAATGATCATGTTTACTTTAGGTTGCCCATATGACCCCATTTTTTGGGGCCAACTCTAAAGTTTCTAATGGCAAAATCCAAGGTATGAAAATATTTAGGATCAACTGTACCTATCATTCTCATGAACACATATTCTAAAAAATTGGAAAAGGGAAGTTTTTCAATCAACCTACCCTATTTTTTCTTTGAGCAAATAACCCTAAACATGGCTATTTTTCTAGCCTAATGACCATCTGAGCGAACATCTTAAAGAACCTGCTTTGCAGATTCAATAGAAGCTGATTATACGGCATAAATACTGTAATTTCAAAAGGTTGTTATAAAAACAAGACAATAGCATATCGAGAGCAAATAATTCAAAACCACAAGAAAATGGTAATTAATTGGCAAGAGGTAGTGCAATGGTGTCTACGTGTAACTGCCACATTAATCATTTTGTGGTGAAGATAAATTTGGACACCCAGTGTCGTGTGTAAAAATATATCAAATTTACTTAAATAAACTAAAATGAATCTCGTTCGGACTAAAAAAGTGGCTAAAAGTAATTTTTCATATTAACTTCATATTCTTGGTGAAAGCATTAAAAATTCTGAATTGCAATGAAAGTGGCAAGCAAGCAACCAAAAAAAGCTGCATGAAACATTTGTGTTCAGTTTAAATCATAAGTTATGTCACAATTCAATGTTGATATTATAATAACCTACATTCTGTAGAACAATTTATTATTATTTCACAGTTGAATGACCCTCCATGTTTCCCTAATAACTAGGGCGTGACAACACCAGGTACAAATAGATCAAATAACTGATAAACTTACAACAGGGCACAACAACCCTCCAAGTTAACTTGGTGTTTACATTAAAATAACAAACAGAGCAAAAATAACCAACAAAAACAAGCAAAAAAAATACAGATATCATACCGGAGAACATGATTGTATAATAGATAAATTAAACTACAGACCTTATATTTGCTTCTTCTTTTAACAAAATCTTTTTTAAAATGGCTCGGTGACAGGGTAATATCTCAGGATTTCGAAATGACAAAATATTTGGTCTAGCGACGTTACGTCAAACATTCAATAATGTCATAATTATGACAGAGGGAAGAAACAATTTGACATTTTAACCCAAATAAAACTAATCTGAGAAGTGTGACGATGGCATAAAAATAAATTAGAGAAGCATACCTGTAGAAGATTCAACCAAAAAAATCGTAGACGTACGTAAATAAATAAATTCTATTGCTCCCTCTTCCTTTTCGTAAATGCGCATGTACAAATGAGCCGTGTGCAAAATGACAAAATTTCCCGCATTCTTACGAAACGTATATACTGGTTCCCGTTGACTCAGTCGGTATGTTTGGCACAATAAAACATGGAACTGAGACCAGTCTACTGTTTATACGAATCGATCTCACTAAAAAGCGACAAGAAGGATTTAAGCGATAAGAAGCGAAAAGAAGTTTAACGTGAAATTAAACAATAATTGTTACGTTAAATTACAAATTTATCTGTCTCTGCTTATATCCAATCTACATCCAGAATTGTTTTCCCTACTCTGGACATCAACGGTTGAGGTTTTAACAAGACTCTTGTCACCCAAATGTTAAACAATAAAAGGTAATAACTTGATTTAATTTAATTTATTTTAATTGTTCAATACTTAGGAGACGAAAGATATAAATAATTTACATGGAAATCAGAACAACTACACATCAAGAAATTCAAAGCTCTGTGAGGACTGTTGTTGCCAGCCGACAAGTTTGTTGTTGTATACATTTTCTTCTAATCCCTTCCATGCTTATACTAACTTTATGGTAACCCGTAAAAATCATAGATTTGAGCAGATTTTATTAGAACATCTCAATTTGAAACATATTAATTGTTGATTTCAATCCTTCTTTAAATAATAAAAGTCTTTCTGCATTTTAATGTCATAATATTGATAGTTTTGCTAATTCTACAAAGTGAAAAAGTAAAGGTCGCATTCAGAAACTATCAAGTGGATGTTGACTTTCTATAAGTTCTGTATATTAAATTGCCTTACAGGCATCCTCTGAACACTAGCTTCCTGATATCTGTCGTGCCACTTTCAATACATTTATATACAAATGATTTATGTTGAACACGTTGAACCGAGTATACCACTGTTCATTGCGAACTTAATGTTGTACATATCTGGCGTGCTTCTGTTGACTTTAACGTATAAAACTATCATTTGATAATGTATACAAAAATGTATTACATAAAAAGGAAATAAATCAATGCATCACATCCATTGTATGCATTGTTGAAAAAAATAGCATCACAAAGAAGCACTTAAAATATGCATGGTCATTTTACTTCAAAGATGAATAGTGTAAAAAATATAGTTCACTATTACTGCATTCAGAAAAAAAATATTTCAAAATTTGGTCTTTGGGAAAATGAAGCTAATGCAACCATTAATTACAGGGTCAATATGTGAAAGCATTTCACGATGAAAAAAACTGTGGCGCAGATAGGCGCCATTTAAGTTAAAAAAATAGAGCGTTATATATACATTTTTTGTATATTTTATGCAAACAACAACAACAAACAAAAAACGAAACGTGTTACCTTCCAATTCCAGAAAATTATGTGCGTAAAATGTGTTCTAGGAGTTAACGCCCTTTACCCGTCCAATATGAGGCTATACAATAATTTGATATGAGTTAAAATGTCGTAAGACACAATGATAAAACGGGCCCCAGGCTGATGCATGACATCACCTGATTCGCCTCGTTAAATTTTGATGAAGAGTGAATATCAGGCGGATATCCAAATGATATCAAGGAACTGGCATATCTACACATTATTTCTGATACTGGTGCGATATCGTCTTTGTGTGTTCAAACGTGTATAGTGTGCTACATCAGACTGAAATTGATAGAATGTTCCAAATCTGACTTTAAAATTCCTGTGTACATCCATTTTGAACGTGCTGGCTAGGTACATGTTAAATTATGTCATCATATTATTACTTAAGTTGCTAAGTACATGTACTTAGTTTAAAATTCAACATAATTATATTTAGCCCGTGAATACAAACTTGCATTAATTGCATTATGTTTATTTTATTGTCACACTACATGTTTCACAAAAATGACTAACAAAAGTTACACCGGTAAATAAAAATATTTCATTTTCAACCTCTTCAGCATGCTTGCTCAAACATCAAACAAAATAAGTTTGTTTTATTACAAAAAAAATATTGCGAGAATACCGGTAATCTACCAAAGCAGGAACTATACATATATGTAAAAGTCCTAACCAGAAACAGGCAATCACTAGAGATTATGATTATAATAATGATTACATCGCTGATGTACAGAAACAGTTGATTTTTCGTGCCAATATATTGTACCTTCCCTCTAAGTGTTCAAATCAGGTACACGAGTCCCTGGTTCAAATAGAGCCTTTTTATTATTTTTGTCAAATACCGTGACAACACTCTGAACAAAAAATAAACAATGTGGTAATATCGTCTTTATAATGGCTTAACATTATCATACGCAGCTATAATATATAGTCAGAATGTATCATTCGTAATTACGTCCGCTGTGGGTACAGAACGGCTTTTAGCTTTATGAATTTTATCCCGGAAACGCGACGACAACGCTAAAGTAAACCGCAGGACATTGTTATCCATGATCTTCCGTTTTCATACCGCTGATTTTAAAATTGTCAAAATGTCTGGCAAAGGAAGACCGAAGAAATCGTCTAAGAAGAATGGTAAAAAGAAATCTGCTATAAAATTGGGTGGTGAAGTAGCGGATTATCAAAACTGCAGGATGGAAGAGTATTGTATGTTCTTCGAATCATGTCGTTTGATGACATTTTCAGACTGGCCATTTGACGAAGACAATTCGTGTAACCCAAGAGCTGTAAGCAGTTTTACATATACTACTAATTATTTTTTACCTACATCCATTAGTTTAAATAATATGATTGCAGCAGTTAATAAACTGTTTGAACTAAAATTTCGGTAAATGTTTCGGTGAATAACAAGTGTGAATAACACCTCTTTACACCTTTTTACCGAAACATCCAAGACAATCACTATATAAAATAAATTTACCGAACTTGTTATTATCCGAAACCTCCAGCACCCAAACAAATATGAAATAGTCACACCAACAAAAGTTGTCCTTTGCATAATGCATACTTATTTTTTATGTAAAACAGCCCTTCAAAGTGACATTTGAAAATATGTAATGTGAGGATAAAGCTCTTTATTTACAAAATCTTTGATGTTTTATCAGTGATTTTTTTTGCAATTTTGGGAAAGAATGCGGGCCAGGTTGTGAACTTTTTGGTAGGAAATTGAAAAAAACATCTTTATTTTAGATTGGGAAGGGTCCTTTACTGGACCCAAACAAAGGAGGAAAAATATTGCGGTTTATTTTTTACTTCTTAATCATTTGGCTTTTACAGCTAGCAGCAGCAGGTTTTTGCCACATACCAACAGATGGAGAGCCTGATGGTACTAGGTGTTTTTGTTGTTATAAAGAATTGGATGGCTGGGAACCAGATGACAATCCTTGGTACAGTATATTATGGTCTATTAAACTTCAATACTGAAGACCACCTATTGGAACAAATAAACCCGTTGTTTTATTGAGGTGCTTTCGTTATCATGTTGAAATATGTAGTAAACATAATGTCTTGTAATTGATGGTTTGTAGGGCAGCAGGGTGGGGACAAAAAATGGCAGGGTGAGGCACCCTTCTATTCCTCTCTAGAAAAATCACTAGCATTGAAACAGGTCTGAGAATAAGTAAACTTTATGTGGTCTTAATATTGAGGTGTCACATAGAAAAGTTCAGCTGTAGATTTAAGGGATTTTTTCCACATTTTAGGAAAGGTACTAGAACCACCCAAAATTGGGAAATGCTGTATTTTTTTCATGAAATTGGGAATCTTTTATACTAATACAGTGTTGTATGATCCTTTATTACATTAATTCACAAATACTTGGACAAGGGGTGAAAATCTTTTAACAGTGTTCAAAGGACAATTTCTCAATGTATTCTTGGATGAGTGGGCTCAATTTATTAGTGTTGCTAAAGAACTTTGCTTCTAAGTAATATAGCAGGTGTAATATTTGAACATCTCAATGAAAATTGTTTTGTTTTGGATTTTTTTCTCAGTTTTCCAGTACCTATTATTATAAGGTGAGAAAATCCCTGAATCCATTTTGGAACTGGCTGAAACAGGTTTTTACTTTGCTGCTTGAAATCCGACTTAGTGAATATCTCTGAATTTGCTTATGAATTTTTTGCATATTTAAAATGATTGACAATTTTTGCGTTGTTGACTTGATACATGCAAATTTCAGATTACAGGTTCAACTTTATTCTCAAGGCTTAAGGCAGTCCTTTTTTATAGATTTGGGGAACAGGTATCTGGTCCCTTTGATAGAAGAAATTTGCATTATGAAGCACCAAATTGGGGAATTATCAAAGGCTTGATGAAATCATGAAAGAACAAAACAAAAACATATCTAAACCATTCAACATTTACTAGAGCACTTAACACAATATTTTACATGATTAATCCCATGGAAAAAATAGTTTTAAGTATATGATGACAGGACATCTTCAATGTTATTTTTAATTATGGAGAAAGTTTTCCCTTTCAGTGGGGAAAAATATACACTTTTTTACTTGGGGAATGGGGCCGAATACCGGACCCAAAAATGACATAAAAAGCCTGTAAGGTTTTGTGTATCTTTAGTGCCATTAAATGATTTATTTTTTTGTACTTTTCAGGGATGAACACAAAAAACATTCTCCTCAGTGTGCATTTCTTTCTTTGAATAAACCCATTGAAGATCTTACCACTGCTGAATTTTTTAAACTAGATTGTGAAAGACAGAAAAATAAATGGGTAAGTTGAAAGAAATTTTGCATGTTCAGTATCTTGCTAAAATTGATAATGTCACACAATTGGTTTCTAGTCTTCATAGATTTAGTTAAGAACTAGCTATCACTGCCAAACTTGGTACGTGTATATAGCAAGTTATGATTGAGACTTAGCTTGGGATTGTATTTGGGAGTTCTGTGGTCAAGGTCACTCTTGTTATAAATAGAAACAGAGCCTGCTCAATAAATTGGTGTATACCTGTTGTTTTACCCTTTGACATGTTCTATTTTCACTCACATAATATGTATTAACAGTATGGGAGAGACATTTGTGACTTCAGCATCATTTGTTATTTTATTTGTTGGTGAGAACATTCTTGTCTATTGGCATGTTGGTTTTTTGAATAATGTGTCGTCGGTTTATCTTAATACAAATTATTCTATGTACAGAGAAAGTTCAACCATATGAAGCTACAAGAAGTGGAAAATCAGGCTGAACATATCTGCAAAGAGATGGCAAAAATTATCAAGTGATTATACACTGTATTTGCTATTTGAATTGACATCATTGTTCATGTGATATTGATTACCTATTCAAGACATGTGTATGTTATCATAGTAAACTTGAGACTTGAATATTTTCTCTCATTATTATGTCTGTTTCTTTCTCCATTACTCCACAATGCCAGTATGTTCATTTAGGAATTGTATGTTTTTTTCCCCGTTTGTTTACCTCACCTTCTTTTCTTTCCCTGTGAATGTTTTTTATTTTATTTGCATCTTCTTTAATCATAGTATACGCGTCCTTAACTTTTGGTTCTGTCTGTTTTTACTAGATAATCTGGGTTTTCGTTCAACATCAAAAGTTGAGGGTCAAAAATGACCCATAGCTGATGACAATTCAATGAGTCAACAAAATTTCCTTCTAATTTTATTGTAAATTTGACCCTTTGGTACAAATTCTCAAGAGTCAAAATCTTAATTTCACTGATCTCAAGGGTCAAAATGCTGTTTTAATTGTCAAATCAAAGCCCTGATGATTTTTCGCTTTAAAACATATTCATACTGGAATAGTTAGAAAAAAACTATAATGTATCAAAAGATTTGATAGAAACTGCTAATATCTCTGTATATCCAATGTATTTTTTTCTCAAACACTGTAAAGATAATTTTGACTTTAGTTCTTCACTTTATAGATCATTTGGTATCAATACAGCTTAAGATTTGATTTTGAATCTTTGTGTTTGAAAAAAGGGTGGTCTCCTGGCATATGCCTTGTAAATATGTATATATATATTGATGCTTTTAATACATGTTTTTTTTTGTAACTGAAAAGTCAGTTTATAGTTCCAGATAACAAAAATGTGTTTAACAAGAATGGTTTCAATACTAAAATTAGTGAGTTAGTTAAAACTGGTAAAATCACAATCTTCTTATTATATGCGGTACATAAGTGTTTCAAATTTCATTTTTTTTCTTACTTAGTGAACTGTCATTTTACAGGTCTTATATTATAAACATGTTTTAAGTGATGTTTGGTTTATTAAAAAATGAAGATGATTTTCAGGTGACGTTTAATTTCATTTTGTTCATTTTGAATAAACTCGGTTATGCAAAGTGCTTTTTTCCAGCCTTTGTTGTAAGTGAAAGAAGGCATGTTACAGCTATTGGTTCTATTGATGAATCAGTTAATCTGATATAAGGAAGCTTTGCTGAATATTTAAGGCACAATTTTGCTTTGGTATATTGGGAATAAAATAATGAACTAAGCTGAGGTACTAATGTATGTTGAACAGTGGTAGGAATAATTTTCGTCTTAGATATTTTTGTTTGCTGAATGTCAATAAGCGTAGGAAAGCTGATACCGAACTTGTTTAAAATGTTGGTTTCATAAACCATGCTTATGTTGCGATTCTAGACTTTACTTTATTTATATTCTGCTTGTGAACTGATTGTACATAAATATAATATATAATAATATCATGTGTGTAGCATTGGTATCAGATTTAGAAATTTGGTCTCAGATATTAATCCTATCTGTATAATGAAGATACTTACCATTGTATTGTTGTTAATTGATGGCAATATTCATCAATTTTGAACATGAAGATAACACTATTCTTTTAATGTAAAACAGAAATGAAGTTAATCTAAGTGGCCTGTAAGTTGCATACACCTGTTTGAAGTTAGTTACCCATTGTTTGTAGATCACTAGGTTTGCTACTGTCTTGTGTATATCTATTGTTATGTACTGCAATATCTGTGTGTAGAATCATATTATGCTGATGTATTGCATAATGTGGTATTATTTCTATTAAAGTTGAAAGAAGTATGCATTCTTGTTTCTAATCTCCTTTCATCGTATAAACATAAATACTGCCAGGCTTCTCAATAATGAAGCTCAGGGAATTCTTTTTCATTTTTACTCTGATTGTAGCTGGTAACAGTTGTAAACATTTTTATGTTTAATTTCAGTGCTATGTTGATCTATAAAAGTATACATTTCACTTAAGGAAAAATGCAAATGGGATTTTACATAAAATTTTAACCACTTCCTTAATAAAGAATGTGTGGCAGTACTACATACTTCAGCGTGCATTCAATTGGATGATAGCTATCACAAGCACACATCAGAAAGCCACACCTAGATTTAGTACCAAGATGGATCAAATGAAGTGTAAAGTTCTTTATCAAGTGGCTCTACAATAGTGTCTACAACAGGTTGCAATCAAGTACTGAGATTTAATTCACAATGATCAGAATTATGCATAGTTCCAAATGGTATACTCTATAATTTTTCATTTTCACTTTAGTATGTACCAATAGAAAATACAGTGAATACACTTAAATATTATACAACACTTTTTTGTTAAACAAATAGTTTATTTCATTTCAAATTGGCATTTTTGATGTACAATAAATCCATTTCCTCACATATTAAAACAGTAAACTGGTGCAGCATGCATCAGAGTAAGATGCGGAGTAATGTTCTCATAAACAATAAATAGTGCATTAATCATAAAAGTTCAGCAATTCCAAAATAACTAAAGTTTAGTCTGCACATAAAAAGCAAACTTCCAGTTCCAATAAGAAAAAATATCGGAGAAAAGGCTATAGTCAATATTGCACAAATTTATTTCATCATTACTGACAGACCTTAGGTATCTATGCAATAACACTCTTTTTACCTTAGAAGCAGTTCAACTTATAGTAAACATAAGAACCAGTTACCCTACAATAATAAATAAAATATGTCTTAACTAAATTAGTAGTAATGTAACTTTGAATCCTAGGATTTGAACTGGAATCAAAGTTCAGCTCTTTCATGAGTTTGAGCGAACTTGGTGGCTTCATTGTCGAACAACTATCACATATGGGATGTGGAGCTAAAATATTCAAAATTATTAAAGTAGCCTTAACTAGAATTCCTTTAACAAATCCATCTATAACAACACAAAAGTAACTCAAACAAGCACAAATCATTTATACAAATGATAATATAAATATAATACTAAAGAAGTATGCATTAATTGGCGGTTTTAGTAGATCAACAAATAAATCTTATTCAGTGCAATTAAGTTTGATCTAAGATTATCAGTAATCAATATTCTTTTGAATTTAACAAGTAACGAAATAGGGGTAAATTAATCCAATGTTGATGAAAGAATAGTGTATAAATTAGGTTGTTATAGCACTAAGGTCTAACAAAATGATGGCAAATAAATAATTATGCTGGACCACAACCGTAATAGAAAAGATGGCACGAACAGAGTCATAATACAAAAATGACAGAGGTGGTTTTATAGTGAAGACAAATAGCATATATCAAGTGACACTCATGAAAATGTTGATAATATGGTTAGCGCTAACAAATTATTTATACACCAGATACTGTTAAAATTATCATTGTACGAAATGACATGTTACACTGATCTCATTGTCATAGCAACAGAATGGGTACGTAGTTAAAACTAGGCATTGCCTTATAGATAGTTATAAAATGTTTTAAATATAAGTATCTTCTATGTAACAATATGAACACGTATAAAACTATCGACCATAATGCTTAAATCTGAACAGAGTGACACGAATTCTCAGTGTGGTGAATGAAACTTATTTTTGAAGAAAAATATACACAAAATTATTCATTGAAGTAAAAAACTTCTGATTAGAGAAAACTTTTTTCACAAAATTAATTTATATAATGGAGTATTAACATTCATACAAGTTATGCTTAATGGACAGAATGAAATGAAAGCACAATAGTAAATTTATACATAAAGCTCAACATGCATGCATTATGAAGTCTACATGAACACGTGCTCAGATTTCGTGTACTAAGAACACTTCTGATAATGGAATATGACTAGCACTTATTATTATGTACAGTTAACTGAAAATCTTCCACTGTATGTATTGTTTCAAGCGTCTGTTATATGGTTTACAATCTTAATACTAATTTATCACAAAGATCTAAAATACATTAATTCCTGCACTTACATATTGGATTCATAAACACAACGCATGTAAGAAATACAAAATTTAATGGTACTATAAAAAGGCATTGCATGTTTTCAGGAGTTTCCACATTGCGTAAGCCAGTAACTACTAAATATAGTGCAACATCAGGAACTAATTGCTTGTCCGTGCATTATTCTTTATCTGGACAACAAACATAGCACACAGTAGACAGTCGAATCAATCACTTTCAACCATATAATGAACATGTTTGAATTGAATAAGAATAGCATAGACTGAATTTGGCTATCAGTTGAAAAAGATGCAATGATTCTATTATTTAGTAAAATAGACATTAATGAATATGAATGAAATGATTCACATTTACACATGAATGTTTTTATACAATAAACTGATCTATCTTGAATTGTCATTTAAACATTTATTATACAACTGTCAGTAATATGTGTAACAATTATTTCTTAATTACTGGTAGCATAGTACAGATTGTAATATGAAATATAAACATTTCTTTATTTGGAGACAAAATTATCTTAGAGCTAAAAATTGTTATTTTCATTAATCAAACTCACCAACAATACATGAATATTTTCATTCAAACTGTTCCCCCCCTAATCCATGATAAATTAAGAAGAATGCAGTTGCATTCCATCCATGATCTTAAGATATCACAGAATCATCTGTTATGCTGGTAACTTGAATCAAATGGCACCACTACCCAGTAATTTGATCGGCAATTAGGGTTAATTACCATTTTATAAATATCACATAAGGATCATGCAGCTCAACGTGAATTTTCTAGCTGAGTAAATTTCGTATTTCTTTATGAATATGACACAAAAAGTCCACGTATGAAGCACTGCCATTTTGTCCCTTGTCTTCAACTAAGAAATGGTTAAACCATGGTTCCAATTTATCTCTCTGTCTCACAATAGTTAACTGAAAGTAGAAGCTCACAATTAGGATCACATTACATAATCATACATAAACAAATTTGTAATAACTATAAAAGGCAGCAGCTACGTGCATGTGTTAGTAGAGTACATCTTTTACTTCAACTTGACACCACACATTTTGATATCTTTTATTTCAATTCTTTTCAGAGCTCAACCCATCCATGAATTAAAAATAAGGAAAACTGAAGTATGATAAAATCATAATGCTTACTTTCATATATCTATTCCTTTGAGCCCTCACTTGACTGACAACATCTCGCACACGATGTGAAATTTCATTCTCTAAGTCCAAAAGACGACACTGAAATAAAGATAATTAAGAATAAGTTGGGACTAAAAATATGTAACTTCATGCTTCACCCAATATGTATTCCTAACTTAAATGATCAAAAAGATTAATTTCTTTTTAATTTCATGGAAGACCCACTAATCTGAACAAAGTTTGAGGATTCTATGGACTTAACTAGAATGTGACCATTCTGGGCCAATATGTCTGATAGTCACCAAAAAAAGGAAGTGATATGATGAGGAGAACAGATGCTAATCTACACTATTCACCTTATCTATATCAATCTGGGCAGCACTCTGAACACTGAAAACTTTCTGTACCCAATCAGGATCAACACTATGTCCAATCCACATAAACATGGACACTCCATTCTCTGAAAATAAATAATGATAAGCTAAAATATTGCTACGCTCAATTCATTGTATTAATCTACACACATTATAACACATTAATTTCAATGGTGTTATTACAAAATTTAAAAAATGCACCACCAAAACCATTTCCCAAATTTCGTCAATAAAACGGAGAAATGAAAATTTGAACAGTAAAAAACAAGAAGCAACGAGCCATACTGTGAAATTTTCCAAAGTAAAATTTACGATCAAGTTTGGTTGAATATTTGTTACAAAATTATGAACAAATTCACAACATACCTAGTAAGTATACACCATTATCTTGTAACCTCTCTGATGAACATCTCATTGCTAAAGGTAAATCTGTTCCATTTGGATCCAAATCATGCTTAAACAGAAATAAAAGTCAAGATGAATTAATTCTTCGAAAAGTAACAACTTGCATCGGATGAATAGTACATAAATACAGTCATAGAAATCAAAGATGAGTTATTTCATTATTGATATATCATTAACTAACAACAAAAAGTACAATACAGAGAATACTTTCACAATTGTATTTCATGATTAACTATCAATTCTTAAGATGAAGAAGCCACGGCCGTGGTCCAGTGGTTAGTGTGCTGGACTTGGTGCTGGGTTCGAATCCCGGTCGCAACAGATCATACCCTTCTATGAAAATTTGACAAATATGTCGATTTTCCTTCATATGTGGAGAAATTGCCAGCTCCTTGTGGAAGGATAAGTTAGTACTGGTAAGTATACAGTCCAGGAAAACTCGTTAGGTGAACTGGTCGCCGTATATAACTGAAAAATTGTTGAAAAAACGGCGTTAAACCCCAGTGACAATATGTCACATAAAAAACCCCATAAGATGAAGAAAATGATGTTCAGTTTTATATTAAACAAGTGATTACATTGAAATAAAAATCATAGCAAAAAAGCTGCAGAAAAAACTTACCAATGGTATAAGTCTAGGGTAGAAGAAAGCACAAGATGATTTGACATCCATAGCGTTAGTCAGATGCATTAAGTAACTACGATCATCAGTGGAGATATCTTGACCTGAAAAAAACAAAAATGTCAATTCAATCTTCCATAAATTTTACGTATAAAAACGAATATCCATTCTTCACAAGCCTAAAAAATCCTTCGAAGACAATATGTAGAGTACACACTAACAGAATATCAATTTTCACAACCTTAATTCAGGATACTATCACAAACAGTTGGCAAGGTAAGCTAATAGACAGTTTACATACCTCCTTGGATCCCATCACTCTTAATGACACAATTTCCATATAAAGGTAACAACTTCATACATTCAGGTAAGATAAGCTGGCCAGCTGATGAAGGGCTCGCACAGTTCTTCCTGTAGCATGCTAGAACATTGGCAACCTCAGTCATGATATGTTCTCTCGTCTCTCTAGGACTCTTATTTAATGTGTTTCTAATAGCTGAAATAACAAAACTTATTGTTTACTGGTTATAACAGATATATTGAGTTCTCCATCTTTGAAAATCTAATAGACCTTATAACAATCCCCTCAACAAAAACCTTGGGAGCAATATAATCAAAACAAAGAGATTACAATAACAAAATGTGACACTGTCTAGTAATTCAAACAGTCAAACATTATATACAATAACAACAGTCTTAATATGACAGTAAAAAACTTACAAACAAGCTGAGAAAAACTTGCATCAAAAACTTACCATATTTAGACATATAGTTAATGAAAGTATCCAGTTCACAATTGCGGAACAAGTCTGCCAGCTGTGTACAGCAATTTAGTGAAAGATTATGTATTCTTAAACGTCTTTGTCCACTGACACTAGTGAATAGTACAGCCACTTGAACAAATGCTCCTTCCTGTTCATTTAGCTTATCATCATGTTTAATCTCAACACAAACAGCCTGGTTACTATCTATAGCACACATTTCCACATCTGTTGTATTTGACATATAGAAATTTCCTAAGAAGTCCACGGGACGAATTCCTGAAAGTTGATGATACATCTTATTAGAAAATGTACAATTTCCATCGAGCAATAACAGAAAACTGTATTATATAATTTGGCAAACTCTTAATACCTAGAATTGACGATGCTAAAAAAGTAAATGATTTAGTAGAAAATCTGAGCTTTAAACTGAAAAATTCAAATCAAGAAGCTGTCCAGCTGGCTCATGAAAGGTTGGTGGTTCTATTCAAGTGGACACCACAATTAAAGTTGGATAATGACACTGCCAATTTAGGCAATGTTAAACCCCGGTGAAAAAAAATGGCAAAAGAGGAGAAACAACAAACCTTGACTGGTTCTAACTCTAACAATAGCATCAAATGCTCTCTGACTTTGAATATTGTTCTTTAAGTCTTCTATAAATCTGTTTCCATCCAAGTCCGCCTATAAAAAAAAGTCTGACATTCACATCTATCGTAACTTTATTAGAGTAATGAAAAACTTGTTATAAAAACTGTTCATGGTAATTTTCAGAACATAAAATCAATACCACGGCCGTAGCATTCCAAACGAGCACACCTTTGAGAAAAGAAGCAGGGAACCATGAATAGTTGCTAGCAATTAAAGAGCAAGGTAGATCTGACCATTAATCTTAATTACACTAATTTTGATAAATCTTAATTTTTAACAAATTAACACAAAATGTATAAATTTGTAAACCAGTTCACAGCACTTTATCTGAATTTACTGGGTCAAACTTTTGACACATCAATTCTACATGTCAATCAGTACTTAACCACTTCACAAAATGTTAACTTTTTACAACTTTGGCACAAAAATTACCTGAAAATAACTGTATTTGTACATATTGCCAGATGTTAGTCTACAAATGTCCGATATTGTAGCAACATCACAATATGAGTTTGGAAACAAAAATATGTCCACACTACATCCTGCTCCAACACATTCCTGTCCTAACTGACTGTAGAATTTACTCTGTGGGGATAATATGGTCTGAAATGGACAGAAACACAAAATATCAAACAGTTACACGGACAATATAATCTTCATTTTGTAAAGTACAAAAATGGCATTAGAAACATGCGACCATTCTGATGTCATTAATACTTACAATTTATATCATCTAATTACGTAATTAAATAATAAAATCACTGAAGAAAAGGATAATCCTAGCATAAGGATGCAGACTTCCATAAATTGATACCTCACATTTATCACACATACAAGAGCAGTAAGGGTTTGCTAAGAACAATACCTTTTCTTTATCAGTTCCGAGCAGTTTTCTGTCGTCTCTATTTTTCAGTTTGCCGGGGGCTTCACCAATTGGTAATGAGGTGTGAAATATGTACAACTTTCCTGCTCGATCAGCAGATTTCAGTGCATCCAGGCCTGCCTGAATCACTGGTCCAAGGATAACTTCAGTTTCGCGTGAATCACAGAACATCTGAGGTATCTGTGCTAACAAACTGGAGTAAAATAAGCACATTTGTAGACATTAAACATGTACCCAGGAAAAAGATGGTTAAAAGATGCATTTGTATTTAACTGACTAGAGAGTCTGCAGAAGACAAATATATCAAGAAGGAGGTACAGAATTTTTAACACAACAGACAGTGGCTTTCCTTTATGTTACTAGCAATTGCTATCAGAATCGGTATACCCCAACAGTAAGTTTCGCATTTAATGCAAAATGAAAAAATAAGAAAAGGCACATATGGTTGAGTGAATATTAAATGTTTGTTTGGATCTTAAAATAGGTCCTCTTGATAAAGTCAGTTATTATCATGTTTTGAAAAAATTTTCAAAGCTTGACTCTTTTGCTTGAGTATATTTAGCATATTAAGATGAACTACAACCTGAAACTGTCACTCAGTGAATTGTGAGTACATAAATTTAACATACCTATCAATAACAGACTCTGACTCATCCAATGTAACAAAGAAACCATCAAGTAATGGTACAAATACATCATCAACATCCGAAACAACTAACATCTGTGGTTGGGCTAAAGCACCCTGAAATATAAAACCTTGGTCACTATAGAAGTATATCTTAAAATAATTGAAATTGGAGACTCAAGTTGTAGAAACTTTTTGAAGTTTTTCATTGTTTTCAACAGAAATAATATGCAAGAAATAATGAAAAAAATCATCCATGTTGAGATAATGGTAGGTCACATTACTTTCTCTTGTGTATGGCACACGCAAATGATGACATATTTGATTTGAAAATAATAAGCATCATTATACCAGAGTTAATTTCTGATTCTGGCTAGGCTTGTGAAGTGGGTCAACTTCTTTTTAAAAAAATATTCTGAGTGCATGATAAACATAATCATCAATTACCTTAACATTGTAGAAATGAATTTCCTTTCCATAAGTCACAAATGCAACTCTGATTTCTGATTTTTCAGCACCAATTTCTCTGCAAGATTGCAACAAAGAAATGATATATATATAGATGTTTTCATAAAATTGTTCAATACAATGATCATCGCATTTATTAAGATAACACAATCACAAAGAATCAATTTACAACAAAGTACTCACAGATGAACTACCGTATTTAACGGTGTATAAGACGCAGTCATGTATAAGACGCACTCCCGGTTTTTGATAAAAATCGGAAGGAAAATACGTATTCTTGTGTACAAGACGCACCCAAATTTGACAAAATCCGGGTCCAAGATCCAAAACTGACATCAGTTTATACCTTCATACAACTGTTTTCAGTCCTTCTTGCAATAAATTTGCAAAGCATCCGATACAATCATAAAGATTAAGATATCGATAATTGCATCTTCACAAGTTTCTAGGACCAGAGAAAATAATACAGAGAATTCAGAAAAGTCTCATGTAAGAAGATATTAAATCATGCTTTCATATTTAGTTCAGAGCACAATATAAACAAATCTTTTCAAGGTACGTATTTTCACATTTCGGTACTTACTTTGGCAAATTAAGGAGTATATCGTTTTTCAATCTTTCACATATCAAGTTAACCAAACCACATTTCACAGCATTATACGACACATCAATCATAAATATAAATGCTGGAGCATTAGGTAATACACTATTCTGAAAGTTGAAAAACAGTACAGCTAAATAATATAATCATTATTTAAGAGAAGTAATAAAACAACATGGTAACAATTAAAGACATTCTTTGAACAATTCCAAATTTCTTAAAAATTCAATTCATTGTAGCAATGTAATATATTCTAAGTATCACTTAATAGTAATAGATGAAAGTTGTAAATTTTCAAAAACCGGAAATCTTAACCTTGGTGCTGCGGAATAGTTACAATTATTATCTCCAAATCAAATAATTCCTTAAAGCACAAATATACACTAAATTAAACATCAGCAAGCACCTATTTATTTGGTATTTTACAATTATTACTGATTTCACATACTTTACAATAATCTTTCGTAGCTACAAATTCATAGGATCCAAGACACAGCTCGGGTCTGTCATAACTGTCCACCCTACGTCCGGTATGATCAAGGTGTGCGAAATAAGCATCAGGAACTATAATATAAATAAGGAGAGAAAGGAGAGATTACTATATATATATAACATGATTCACTCAGAAATGGGCAGTCTATCCTATCAATACAGAGAAGATCAAGTGTAACCATAAAATATACATACAAGTACTTAAAAGTTATTTGAATGATGGGTGGAAGTTGAAAATTAAAAAAAAAAAAACAGAAATCTTAAACTCAGTGCCATGGAAGCAATAAAAACCAGAAGGGTCCGAGCCTTGGAAAAAACAGAAGTTCCAGAAAATTCCGGAAAACTTTTAACCATGTCGTAATGATTTTAATTTAATCAGAACTATTCTGCCTACTGTAATCATTATCCTTTATTCACAAAGAGGTATAATTACCAAATTCTTCATAGCTCTAGAACTTAGCAAAATATCCATATTCACTCGAAACATTGACCTAAACCATAGCTGTCAATGGAACATTTGATCACAAAAGATTTACCATTTGATCTTTTCTCTTTTTCTTTTAAAACTTTTCATTTAAGTGAAGAATTGTATAGCTTGATTTTTATGTACACTTACCATCAGTAGCAGCACCACAGAAGACACATTGGAATCTTCTACCACCATCTATAAACATCATATTAGGATTCATATAAGCTTTACATCTTTTACATCTAACAGGTCCTAGTTCCCCAAGGTTAACTATCGGTGGCGGATTCTGGAAATATTGCATTCATCTTGTAAAACTAATTAAATCCTCCTCATTATAATACTCACAGACCAATTTAAACAGAACACATAATAATTCAAAGAGAACAATTAATCTGGAAATCAAATAGTTTTCAAGAATAAGTCAATTACTACTAAACAAAAATATGTTTTTTTATACATACATAATAAAATGAAAAACCTGTTAGATTTTTGAGACTCTGTGATAATAAAATGATCAGGTTCAAACATACTAGTATGTTAAAGAATATCTTATTATATTTCTTCCGCCCCATGTACAGAGGGGAGGGTCCAGTATACAAAAAAGTATGCTTAATTTGATTTTTTTTTCGTCCCTTGCAGATTTTTTTTTCGCCATTTGCGAAACTGGTGAATGGCAGCGGAAACCCTGCTCATAATTGTTTTTGATCAGTTATTTGTTTCTGATAAAACACAATCCCTATTCTAGAGCATAGCTGCTTACCTCTTCAGTTTGTAGTTTGGCAAATGGTGAAATAGTTAAAGCAAATGGTATATGACTATTCTTGAGCATGTCTGATGTGCATGGCACATTGTACATGGTAGAACGAAGAAATGCTGGATTACAACTTCCTGAAAACAGATCAGTAACAATAAGTAATACAGCAACGGTGATCTAATGTTCATAAAACAATGTGACTGAAAGATGTTGGGCCAACTAGACAAAAATAAACACCAACAAAGACACTGGAAACATAACCGTAATAGCTAGTAACCAATGGGGTATCTTTTAAGGAAAATATCACTGCTGATGTTATAAAGCATAATTTGAGTAATGCATGAAGGAGCAAACAAACATTGAACTGCTGAATATATCAAACGAACATCACAATTTCATTCACATGGCTTTTGTGCAAATTTAACACATTGGAAATCAGTAAGCACAGATTAGCACATTAGATATATATCACTACTACTCCCTCTGATGAATGTCTTTCTTTCCAAACTTTCAAATTCTTTCTTAAGCGATATTCAATGTTTCCTGTATGCTACTTAACAGGTTATGTATGGTCTGTGTTTCATTATTAAAGCTACTTGAATGAAATTAACAATAGCCTTTGTAAGGTTTTATGAATATTGGAACATACATATGTACATATATCCTGAAACTAAGAAGCTTAAGATACTTCATCTGGCTTATTTAAAATAATAAAAAAATGATGTTTCGCTGTGCAGTATTGAAACCTTATCTTTTAAAAAAATGACTATAGGCTAACATAGAATATTGGGGAAACCCAAATTCGCAGCCTCTTTAAATAAAGTCTTTTTAAGTGATATATTTTTACCTTGATCTGAAGTGATAAACTGTGTAGTGACTAGAGGAGGTACCATGCCTTTACCAGCAGTACTAAATGTTCCACTACGATTATTCCTATCATCTTGGATCACTTGAATCTGTAAAAACAAAGTAATAGCCGCAAGTTCACTTTTTAAACTTGATAAAGGATAAAGAATAAGTTTTTTTTATCATAGGCATAAATGATAAAATAAATAATAAAGTATTGATTATTCCTTGTCCAGAGAAATCTGACTCAAAGTTTCTTTAACATTCATTGAGAATGACTAAAAGCATATACAATAACAATTTAGCCTAATGGCAGTTATAAAAGGAGCACAATTTCTATAATAAAGACTTACAGGTTACTTACATATAAGGCATTATAAAAAGATAGTGTAAAATGGAAGACAATTATTACCATCTGATGAGACTAATTATCTCACAATAAAACTTACAGGACTCGGCATTTGGTCCGGATCTAGACGTTTCTGTGGTTGTTGCATACTGGCTGGCTGCATTCCAGCAACTCCTGGACGACCAGGTTGAGCTCCAGGGAAGCCTTGGTTAAACTGTGGAGGTTGTGCACCTGGAAACTGTCCATGAGACATATCTTGTGAACCAGGGGCCTGATATCCTTGGTTCATAGGTGTTTGTCCTGTCATTGGAGGAAAGCCTGCTGGTGGCTGGTTAAAACCTATTAAGGCACAACACAAAGACTATTATACTCAAGTATAGCAAGGTGAAGAAACTAATCAATTTATTCAATTATTCATATGTCTAAAGAGAGTGAAACTTGATCTAAACTTGAGCATCTCTAACCTTTAAGTAACAAATAAATTTAATGTACAACTTTCATGAGCAATTTACTTATTTCCGTCAATAGAAAGATAGACAGTATGAATCACTTCAATATTCAATCAAATTATTCTTTTATTTCTTTCATTTCAATACTGACTGACTAATAGAATCAAAATGGTAACACTAAAACACAGATTGGTATTTATGTATGAAACCTACCTTGACTTGACGTAGGTGGAAATCCACTGGGCATCTGACTGGTTGGTGGAGCACCATAATTAGACTGTGGAGGAGGAAATGCTCCCTGGTTAGCGCTTGAAGCTGGTGGTTGCATCCCCATGTTTGTTGGCCCAGACAAAGGAGGAGGAGCATGAGGTAATCCAGGGTGCTGTGCACCACCAGTGGATACTGCAGGTTGGCCGTAGGAGCCAGCTAAAGGGGCTGGAGCCCCACCTGGTGCTGAATAACCACTGCTCGGCTGACCAAAACCCCCGGTGGTTGGTGGCATACCTGGAGATGCAGGAGGACCACTATACGAGCCTGGAGGTTGTGGTGTACTTCTTGGAGGAGGCGCCCCACCCATACTAGGTGGGCGTGGTCCAGGCATGCCACCAGGTGGGCCACTAGAAGGACCACTCATACTATTAGGTGGAAAAGGTCCAGCAGGTCTCTGATTAGTTGCACCCATTACTGGAGCTGTATTATAACCAGGAGTCAACCCAGTAGATGAACCTGATGGGGGATTTCCACCCTGAAAAAAAAAGACGTTTTCTAAGGTAAACAATACCTTTGCAAGATGAATCAACAATATTGATAAACTCACTCATAGAGTAGTACTGAATATCAACACATGGGTGTAAGAACTATATGAATCACTCAGACAAAATTTATAATAATAATAGTGTTCAAAATATACAGTAACAGAATAAAATAAAGTAAAAATGCTGAAACTTTGTAATGAAACAAAAGGACTGACTGAGCTTCATAATTGGTAATAAGATGCAATGTGAAGAATACTGGTACAATAAACACCCATACAATGAAATGAATAAGGCCTACTTGAACTTGAAGTGAGATTTTATAGCAATACTGACTCACCATGGGTGGCTGTCCAGGACCTCGAGGTGGCTGACCAGATATACTAAGGTTGCTCATCTGTGTATTCATCTGAAGCAATACAGTTTGATATTATATCTATCATGTCTTACATTAATCTAAGCGTAATGATATTTCTAGCAACAGAACTGTGTTCGTGGTCCAGGCTCCTTGCGAAAGGGTAAGTTAGTACTGGCTAGAATACAGCCCAGGAAAACTGGTTAGGTGAACCGGTTGCCGTATATAACCCAGAAATTGTTGAAAAACGGCATTAAACCCCAGTGACAATAATTCACATACAAATTTATCAAGCAACAAGACCATTCCAGTGAGCTTAAAAGAAAGAGTAAATTTAAAACAAATGCAGTTTTGTTTCATGTGCATGGGTAAGGACTATATTCTTACTGATGATTAAAATTTTGTTCTTTATGACTGATGAGGGCAAATTATCAGAGGCTTACAAAAAGCTAATTAGGATAAGTTCACATTTGAAGTAATTAAGTACCTGATTTTGTCCCGCGCCAGGCATCATCTGCGGATTAGGACCTCTAGGACCTCCCATACCACCAGGTGGAGGTGGTCCTCGTTGCTGGAACTGGTTTGGTCCTCCTGGGCCAGGTGGCCTAGAAAAATTCATTACAAACAACTCATTATACAAGAAAATCAACTATATGTGAACTTTCAAAAGAGAAACAATGAAACAATTTAGTATGTAAGAAACTGAATGACAAGACAGGAGATAGTTAAAAGAATAAGTTGAGAAAAATCTATTCAACAAACATATTCAAACAGTTAAGTTTCTGGAATAATGTAAACAAGATGGTGGAAGCAACAAACAATTTACCTAGCAGCTCCATACTGCATATCTCCTTGAGGCCCTCCAAAACCTGTTGGTGGTCCACCTTGTGGTCCATTCTGTACTGGCATTTGTTTATTGGGGTTCATAAACTGGCCCTGACCTAAGTAAAATTAGACAATTAAATGTAAATGAATCCAATTGTGACTAATTAGTAACATTTGAGGATTGAAATCAAGAAATTTAACAATCAGCAATATGAAATGATAATAATGGTAAATCACAATTTAATCATACGATAATACATACATAACAGTAAAAACTTTTCTGCCAGTAAAGACTGAATGTGAATTAGAAATAAATAATTCAATTTCAGTATATTTACAAGTGATGACTGAGAAAATAGAAAATGAAACAAATTCTACATACTTTAAGTCTATGCCAAACAGTCCAAGAATGTGTCAGTCACAGGATGGCAATTGCACAGAAGATGCTGATATTAGGGAGAAATTTGTTGGCTGGTACCCTTGTCAGATTGGAAGACTGATGGTTTTTACATAGATTCAACTCATATGAATCAATGAACAAACCACATGAGAAGTCTTCAAGGCACTAAGCTTGAAAAGGTATTGAAACCTTACCATTAATTTGATTCAATCATTAATGTAATAAACTTGATCAGCAAAAATGCCTTACCTTGAACAGGTTGACCATTATACATGTTAGGTCTAGGTCCTGGTGGTCCAGGTGCAGGACCTCCATACCCAGCTGATGATACAGGGGCTCCATATCCACCAGATGGCCCCTGACCATACTGTCCAGGGAACTGAGGATTCATAACTTAATAATATCTATCACTTAGAACCTACAAGAAAAATATGTTACAAAACATAAGTAAATTTCAATTTAAGTAAACATCTTCTTTCATTAAAAATTAAACTATAGTAAATTAGGATTGAGAAAAATTCATGGTCCTAACCAGGGATTGAACCCAGGACCTCTAGCATTGCAGGCAGACACTCAACCACGTCACCAAAGAGTTAACCCAACAGTGAGGCTCTTGAAAGTGGCTCATAAGATATATATTCCTACAATTACTACAAAACAATTATGATTATTCAGTATTTTGTGATATTTCTTTAAGTTTTTCATAAAAAAAGATGTTCTACAACCATATTAAAACCTAGGCAAGATAACTATTAGTATCATAAGCAATCAATTCAGTAATATTTGGTAGCAAAGAACATAAAAAGATGGAATAATTATAATAATGATGAACATGCACATTATTACTTTTGGTGAAATTGCAAAAACTTGGCATTACCTTAAACGATTAACAAAATGGCAATTGAAATTTGAATTCTAAAACAGTCAGATTACTAACCAATTCTTCCGTTTATTATTATAATACTAATGGTAGCTGTTCGGGGTCGAAAATGTTTGGGGCGAATCAAACAACAACAACAAAACGTGTATAACAACACAAATTAATAGTACTAGAAAGAAATACATCCACTTTGTTTCAAAAATGTATTGTACGAATATTATAATTATCACAATATTTAACACTACTCAATGTTTTATCCTGTAAACATGACATCGACGAAGTAACTGAATGATTTGACAGACCGGCTTGGATTTTGTAAGCAAGAAATTGTCGTTACAACCAAGCACTCGTGTAATAAGTGACGTCGGTGAAACTTACCATGAAACTTCAAATTGAATGTAGTTTCTCAAGTTAAAAATATCAATGACAAACACGGTAAGTAAATCAGGAAAAAGTTGACACTTCGTGCAAATACACGAATTACTTGCCACGTCCTGGCAAAATACTTCCGTTCACGCATGCGCAGATCATGCCACGTAAACATTGAGGGTCGATACGAAAGTAATATTCACTGCGGATGGTGCGAGCGCGAGGTACTACGAGCATTTTAATATCTGATATACCAAATTTACACATGAAAAGAGAGTCAACAATCAAAAGAAGAGGAAACTACCAATATAATGAAATTATCATGAACTGCCAGCATAACCCTTACTTAATCTGAAACAAGAAATTACCAACAAAAGGGTATTATGCGCGCGTTGCTAGTTGAACACTAAACATAATATTATGCTTGTCGCAATTATAATTGATTTCAATCACACAACAAACACAGTAATACGTCATATAACATGAACGAGAAATAGTTCTCATTGCATTAAAAAGTTTTAGGACTATTGTGTTTATTTATAGAACGTCAATTTCAGTGGGCTCTCTATAGCCTACATTTATCAGCATATTGCGAGTAGCTTGTTATTTATATACTATTCTTTACGGTGACTGAGAATCTTTTTATGCTAGTTATTTTTTAAAATAATTTCGTGTAAACAAATCGTGTCTGACAACTTTCTATGCTAATTAAGTCTTCAGCATCATTTGAGAAAAAATCTCGTAATCATAGATTTTATTTAAACATTAACTGAATTATACATTTTGATTTCAGCGATGCAAAAGCCTATTTTTTTTACATACGACCAGACTATCGACAACATAAAAAAGAGTGATGAGAACGATTTCTTAGTAAACTAGACTTGTCTATTATTTACCCATTATTTGCCCGAGGAATTGACTTTTTTTATTTTCAAACAATACTTGATGAATCTGACACCAATTGGGTGCATTCAGAACACTAATATTCAAAGCCCTTATATCATTTACTGTCTGTTGAAAAGCAAATCTAATCATACAGCGTGAAAAAATGTACTGAAGCAGATTAAGAGTATGTTTTTATTGAGCCACGTGGTGTTATCAACCTACGATCAGCTGTGGTCGACTTCATTCAATACGAAGTTGTATGACAATTGTGGGTTGTTTCAAACTGACTAAACCCGATCGAACCAGAATCCGATACAGCACGTTGTTCATTAAACGTTTTTGCTTCTAAGCACATTACATGTAATGTAGAGTCCTTGTTCTAAGGCATCAAGTATGTTTAATCACTAAAATATGACTGAAACACGGAAGAAAAAAAAACGACATCATATTTATAAATAATATTTTAAAAAATTGTTGTAATAATCCATTACGTGTAGAATCTAGGTAATTTCACATTTTTGTCTTGAAAAAGTTAGAATTTGTGAGACTCGATTCTATCATATTAACTTCTTGTAAACCATGTATATTATTTAAAATTTGAAATCACAAGTAAGTAAATCTGTTTTAATTGGCTTCAACTACATGTATGACGGACATAACTTTCAGTGAATACATGCACTTTATTTTACGTCTTTATTGTCTTATCTCCCTTGGCCTGCATGTTACCGTTTTATTCAATGAAACACCAGAGAGCGTATACACGTGCTCACAACTAGTTTGATACTTTGCGCTGAAAGACAAAAAAAATGATCAAAGTGTGTGTTCTTTTCGTTAAAAGCGTTTCCTTGCCACGTGAATGGAACATACGCGCAATTAATTTCTTAGTTGCAACTTAAGAATAGCCCGTTGTGAAACAATAAAAAATCAACATATTTTACACTTAGGGGATTATAAACGCATTGATACGTATGTTTTCAAATGTGAGATTTCGGAGAAGTGTTGGATAGTGATTGTAACTATGTAAACGTAATCGATGATGAGAACAATGATAATGTAGTTGAAGATTTAGAATTATTGTTTCATTATGATACAAAACTTTATTTAATGAGTAAGTAAACGTGATGCTGGAAAATGAAACTATAACACAAACAGTACTATTTTTGTAACTAGGAAGACAACACACCATCCATATGGAGAGCCCGAAGTCAAAACAGACACATGCTTATTTCATAGATACATTCGCACCCTGTACCAAAAGTGTGAAGTGACTTTACTGGCGCCAGTAGTTATTCGAATCCAACTAATATTTATATTTATGTGCATGTACTTATAACATGTACGATGCTTTTGCCGTACATAAACGCCTAAACGTGCCCTGATTTTTTACTTATGTGCAGCAAATGTAGTGTTGATGACAAAGCAGCCAAAAATATTGGTGTTGTTTGAAAGGTTTAATTTCTTTAACTTCTGGAAGCATTCAGCATAAAATGTTGGTGTTTGTTCGCGGGGCAACCCATGAACACCGAGTGGTTGACATTAGGCATAGGAGGCTAGCACGTTGAAGGGATGGAGTATAATGGCGTATTAGGCCCAAAATGGCCATAGGGACCAAAAACACGTATATCATATATATATACATATACAAGGGTTACAACTTCCGAAATGATAGTTTCTGCACCAAGTTTGTTTAAAACTACGTAACTTTTCCTATGTAGAGGATATCGACCTGAAAGGTCAGAGATTTGTCGCATGACTCGACAGCATGATGTGATATATAAAACGTTATGATGAATAGTGAATACTGTGGGAACAACATACTTTATTTAAAATTACAACCGGCATGAAATAAACATACATGTATCTGTAATGACAACACATGGCAAAAACTCAAAACTAAATTTCAAATTCCAAAAAAATGGAAAATTCGAACGAACAAAAACAAAATACTTGTATTTTTCAACATTTGCGTATTATTAATAAGGGTCTGGCTACGGCAATTGATTCTAATGTTTCTTATTTAAATGCGCGATAATCTCGAATTAAAAACAAATTTGCAAGTAGTAATGAAGACCTAGCCGCGGCCGTAGTCCAGTGGTTAGTTCGCTGGACTTGTAACCCGACGCTCTGGGTTCGAATCCCGGTCGCGGCAGGTCATACCCTTCTATGAAAATTTGACAAAAAAGTCGACTTTCCTCCATATGTGGAGAATTTGCCGGCTCCTTGTGGATGGGTAAGTTAGTACCGTTTGGTATATGTACAGTCCAGGAAAACTGGTTTGGTGAAACGGTCGCCGTATATAACTGAAAAATTGTTGAAAAATGGCGTTAAACCCCAGTGACAATAAGTCAATTAAAACAAAGAAACAAACAAATTTGCAAGTAGTAATGAAGATCTCTGGTCGTATCTTCACAAACATCACATTTCTGAGTTGGTGATATTTCATTATTACGTCAGTGAAATAATCACCGTGCGTGTTACATCAATGAACCTTACGTACTTCATTGTACCAAGGACGTCATTTTATATATAAGACATTTCTTAAATTATAACATTAACCATTTAGTAACATAAAACATGTAGTATAGTAATGGTCATGAATTAAGCAACTTTTACCGTAACTTTTACCGTAACGCCTTGTTATTAAGACCACTGTCATAACAAAAAAGAAATAAATGTTCTTAATATCGAGATGGTCCCAGTATTACGTTGAAATGTAAAATACCTGTGAGAAACCGACCCGAAAATAAGTGGTCACTACAGTGCAACCTCTCCAAAGCAACACCCTTTGGGTGACGCAAAATTATGTCGTTGTTGAGAGGTTGCCGCTGTAGAGAGGGAAGATAAATAGTCAAATCGCACAGTGGAGAAAAAAACATTCTGTTGTTGAAAGGAGGTTGTCGCTCAAGAGAGGGCCGCTCAGGAGATGTTGCACTGTATAAAGATGATGTCTTAATATAGCAGTGACCTCTCGCCCAGGTTTCATTGTATCCCACAACGATCCGTTCTTCAGTTTATCACACCTCTAACTAGTACATATTTCACCAAATTCTAGATGATAAGATATTTCAGAACAATGACAAAAGTACGGTTAGTTCACATATCGTGTTGATGTTTGTCAATGCCACGAACGGAGATGAAAGCCATTTAGCGGATATGATGCATATCTTTCTCCACGAATCAGTCATTCTAAACCAGGCATTGTTTGTAAATAAATGTGTTTTGCATTAAACAAGCTGTGTTAAATTAGATGTTAAAAACTGTTGTTTTTTACAATGCATACTTTCTTCAAATGTTATGAAGTTAGTTTGTAAAATCGGTGCTTTTACACAATGCACGGTATAACCCCTGAAAACCGGACCTCTTCCGGACTGGGCGAAAAGTCCGGTTTTCTGAGAATTCCGGATTTCATAGAACTATTGATTAACGAAAAGAAAAAATGGGACTTAAAAATTGTCCGAATTTTCGAGAATTCTTGTTTTCGGGGAATCCGGTTTTCAGGGGTAAGACTGCAGTTGCATTAGACAATTATTTTACAACTATTATTATCAACGCCAGACCACTAGTCATTCCGTTTTATAATAGCAAGCACAAAATAAAGGATTAAAAGGCAATGCAAATGTAGATTCATAAATACAATAACAATTACAATTCCACAGTAAAGTATCTATTGAAGCATGCATTATAAATGCATATTAGCTGTTGCAAAATTTATTCAGAATGAATTTATTCGTTTCGTTGCACACTAGCTAAACCTGTTATACACGGTTTACACTATTGAGTAATGACAAAAATGTTTATTTTCTAACTAATAATTATATTACAGGATCCGCACTGAATGAACACTGTCGACAATATGCGTTAAATACGTAATTATCTGAACCATGTAAGTATTTGGAAGTTAACAGTTAATTGAAATAAGTTAGGATTTAGCTGAATGCACGAACGCTCCTTCAACTAGAAATGTTGAGTTACGATAGTAAAAATAAAACATTTAATAAGAATAAATTACCAAACGTTTTCAGTAACGCGCATGTCAGTGGCGGGCGGATACAGGATTTATGGTTAGGGGAGGGGGCGTTAAGTCTAGCCGTTTATGTAGAATATTGACTCGACCAGCGCATTACTTACGTGTCCTTTTACTTATGCTTGCCAGGTTTTAGGGGCGGCGCATGCTGGCTCCGCCTCTCGCGCTTGCATGCGGTTGCTCTTTAATTGTATTCCAACGTTGTTATGCTTAGTATAGTGCATGTGAAATAAGCAAATTTTGAGTCCAAGTATTTTTCCCTCACGCAATAATTTTATTAGTATTGTTCACCCTATATATTTCTCTCGTTTATGCTATGTTGTGAAATAAATATACATGTATATAAATAAAAAAGAGATCTTAATCTATGATCATTTCATTCACGAGGGCAATTTACGTTTAGAATTTCTATATAAACTAGCTTTTTTTGTTCGGAACGGTCATTGACTGGTATTTTAAAATTTCCCCTTGTAATTTTACCGTATCAGAAAAAAAATGTCTGCTGTCTTAATATGGAAGGGTTACTAATCTGATTGTACTATAAAATTACAAACAATTATTTCATAATAAAGAAGTTAAATTGTTCAGTGAATATGATACTAGTGTATTGACAGAATCCAGTAAGACAGAGGGTGATCCTTGTTTGTCCTGGTAACAATTTAATACGAAATAATTTATTACATGTATATAGTGTAATGAATATTAAGTTTATAAGATTTTATTACGTTGTAATTGAGCTTGGGTAACTTCGTGTCTGCCGTTAAGTGGGAAAAGAAAAATACTATATTTAAGTTGCATGAATATACAGAAAACAAGCTTTACACGTTTGTAATTTTAATCTTATATCAGTCCATATTAGTAGCTCATACTGTCGCTGTTATCGTTTCTTTATGAATAATGTAGAGTATCTCCTCTAAAAACCGGACCCCAACCGGACTGGGCCAAAAGTCATTTTCTGAGAATTCCGGTTTTCAGAGAATTATTGATTATTGAAGAGCAAAAAATGTGACCTGAAAAATTGTCTGATTTTCATAGATATCCGGTTTTTAGGGAGTCCGGTTTTCAAGGTTTTACTGTATATACATTTAATACCTTTTTTCATTCATTCTTTATTAGGGAAAAAACGGCATTACAATGCCATTTACATACATACTATGGCAAAGGTCATGTAGTACAATATACGACATAAAATACTGCTACGTCAGTATTGTGTGACAATTGTGTTCAGAGGCTAATGTTGTACAAAGGAGGAGGAAAATGAATGAGAGAAGCGTTCTTCTCGGTGGATAAAAGGGCATTTCTTGCGCCTTATATAGAGCTAAAATAGCTTTTCACTAGAAGTGTTGTTTTTATTTGTTCGGGTTAAAGAATAAGCTAGTATTCTCCGAACATACATACATCATAAACATATCGTACAGCGATTAACAAATGGACATACAATCCAAGACAATCACCAGATACCTAGATACAACAAATGATGGGTATCTGGTTTCAGGAGGTGTCATACAAGACATCGACAAAGATACGCACCACAAAGTACTGCTTCATAATTCTCTTCATCTTCAAAATAAAATGCGTTTATATAGACAAAAGTTACCCGTTAAACAATGTGTTCAGAGACAAACAAACTGCTCGCAAAAACAACTAGAGCAAAGCCTGGAAATTCTAACATAAGCATCAATGGTAAATTCAGTACGTTTTAGTTTGGTACAAAGATTCAAAGCCTGTTAGTCAAACCGTTAACCTGCCCACAGACCTTGTGGTCATAATACACGCCTAACGGTCAATCCAAAAAGATATAATCAAACATGAATATGTTGAAAAAAAAACATCCGCTGTGTTTAAGTGCAGATATACGTACATATGGAAAGAAGTGTTAAATTATTTTTACTTGTATTACAAAAGTATTTAAATGTGAATAAGTATGTAAAATTTTATTGCTTTATGTTCACGGAAAACTGATGAAATGGTTGATTTAATCAAGTACCTTGAGCATCGTTTGCGCATAGAACCGACAAGTGTGTTTTTTTTGATTTCTGCCCGTGGAATGTTATTCCACTCCTGGATTAAGGCTTGTGTCAGTTCATTGATGTTCGACGGTGGATTAGGGCGACGTCTAACACGCTGGTCCAAATTATTCCACAGGTGTTCGACGGGATTCAGATCTGGACTTTTGGCGGGCCAATCATGAATAAATGCAATGTTACTGTATTATTTTCTTATTGATAACAAAGTCTATAAAATCAGATTGAAAGAACGCTAAAAAATGATTGTTTTGATTTTATGTGGCTTATTGTCACTGGGGTTTAACGCCGTTTTTCAACAATTTTTCAGTTATATACGGCGACCAGTTCACCTAACCAGTTTTCCTTGACTGTATACTAACCAGTACTAATTTACCCTTCCACAAGGAGCCCAAAAATGTTGAAAAGGGCGCGTATCTTCATGGGGGGGGGGTAGAAGAGGCGCGCTCGCCGCCCTGGCCAGTCGACTCTAGCCAACTCCATTCGATTCCGTCAGATTCAGTATTTTTTTTATATGCTGGAATTAGCGTTAATTTTTGATAAATATTCTTACTTTAATTACGATCGGTGATAGATATGTTTCGTTTAATTCAAATTTACGGTTGATATTTTACATGATTTGGAAACCTTGTTATGAACTTAAATAAGCAATTAAAACACCTGTAATATCAACAAGAGGAGTTGTTTTGTATCAGCAAATACGTTGATCCCGTTCTCCACGAATTCCGATCGTGTTTAGCCAGAGCATTAACTACATACATACTGACAACCTGTGGACAATAAAACTATACACACGTACAAACGGTAAAAGCCGAACGCTTACACAAACATACATTTTGAGTGCGTTTATTAAGTGTGAAACAAGTGGACTAAACATTATGAGGTAATTTAAATATCTAAAATAGATATATGTCCTAGTTTGCATGTAAGTACATTTGTATTTAGTAAAATGTTAATAACATTCATTTATTCGCATTTTGTATAAATGAATATATGTACATAACGCGGTTAGCTTTTGAAAAAGCTAGTAGGCGACTTGCTTGGTCCATGTCTCCTTAAGAAAATGGAGAGCTGGCATTGAAGAAATTTCTAGAAAGAAACAGTTTAGGAGGAAAACTTTTATGCAACCAAATCAAATTTAGTAAGCTGTCTGGAGGAAGTACGCATAAATTATAAACAATTGGAGAAGTGTCTATTAGATATTATACACTGATAATGTTTTTTGTTTGTGTCTGATATGTTAGCAACAGTCTGAACTGTATCATAAGGGAAACAAGCATTATTATGATTGTACATACAAACTAAATCCAATAACCAGTTAGTCAATCACAATTTGTCTAACATCACCAATAAACAACAACAACAACAAAAATGATTTAGCGTTGTTTCGAAGCTCAATTGATATTTATGCAAACTGAAATACACTAGGTTGTAAAATCGCCGCGAACGTCGTGAATCTATGTAATTTTGGTTTTCAATTCTGTTTTTTTTATTACCGATTGTTAGTTCTCAGTCTGTGAAATATATAAGCAGAAGTGTTGAGAGGAGGCTAAAAAATGGTCAGAAATCAATCGCATGCACATTAAAACGAGTCCCGACTTTACAGTTTTTCTTTTATAAGTATCCCCAATAAAGTAAAAAAAAAAATACCCATAGAAGCGTACAAATTCTGTCAAGTCATTTACACTCTGGGCCGCTATTCGTAGGACATTCACCGCGAAATAGTACAATGATATTAGCCAATTGACCTCCCGTAGAATAGGGTGTTTAGATTAATGACCATTGTTGTTGAAAGGTAACCAAAGACATTTTAAGCCTTAGGAAGGTGGCTTCTTTATTTATGGCTCGTAGTTCGCGAAAAAATAAAACAATCGTAAAATAAGCAACATTAAATGATATCTGATGTTATGTGAGGCAGCCCACAATACAAGTTAAATATCATTGCCATTAATATGTATTTTTAAGTACCCAGAATTTGAATTAGTTAGATGTTGATTGATAACTGATTCGAATAGGTCATTGTGTCAATATTAATAATTTATGACAAAGGACTGTAAATTTTGTTATAATCAAAATAATGACACATTTTGAACCGTGTGGACAAATAATATGCCGGGGTGATAATATGTCTTGTCGAATTTTACTGCAAATTTGATATTGACTGAAATATTGAAATAGTATTCATTTACCTTCGAGATAAAACTGTTTTCATGTAGATATTTAGCAAATTAAAAAACCACTCGCTGCTGCAACAAATCATTCGCGATGTCGGTTTATGAAAACTAACTTGGTCATCACTGTCGTAATTGCGAGACGACACCATTCATCGCTTACATTTCTTGAAAATTTATATTTAAAACCTAGAATCATTCAGCTCTCCTCGGCCGACTCTTTCTAACCTAAACTATACACGGTAAGCCAAAATTAGAAGTACATGAACTTCTGAATTTCTCGGATGTAAACTGACAAATATGGCGGTTTATAGGGAAAAAAAGGCCGGTCAAGTCTGACTTTTCTTTATAAACTGCTATTAATTGTAAACTTGACATTGGCGAAAGTATAATACTAGTATTATACAGCTCGATGACGATTCTGCAACGCAAGATTTTGACAGAAGCTGTTTTATTTGTATAACTTTATCAAAAATTTGAATCAGGTAACTATTTGTGCTGAACTAATGAACCATCAGCACAAAATAAACTGACCGAAATTGTTGTTGTTTATGTTGTGTTGGTCCTTTTGAAGTTGCAAACGTCCCGAAGCTAATGTTGTACGTACGGAGTAAACACAATTTTTAATCAATTGATGATTGGTTGATACATATAGACATACTTAAAGTCTGTGTCACGTGCGAGATATTTTTTCTGAAAAAAAATTAACTCAAGTTTCAAAACCTTCTATTGTTTACTGTATTTCAGTTGAGTGTAGATAAATATTGATATTTTTCAAAATTGGCTGTGTTGTCTTAGGTTTATTAAAAGTTCCCCATTAAAGAAAGCATGCTTATATTTAAAGACAAAGATATTTTATAATCATTGTTTGTTTCTTTCGTTCATGTGAATAAATTTTAACCAGTTTAATTGAAAGAATTCAGAATAAAATCAGTAAAAGTCTGGTATTTTATGTTACCCCATAACTAATGAAAAAATCAACACAATTATGACCCATTGTAACTGTCATTAGAATAACAGATATCAAGTGTCAGATAATATGACAAACTGTATATGCATTGTATATTTCTTTACAAACTTATCATATACCAAACTAGTAAACAACTGTTCTTTTGGAATTTAGGTATGTTTTTTCAAGCAGAAAGGGATTCTTGACTTGTCAACAAAAAACACAGAAGTTAGGTGTAAAACGTAATGCTAGCGTTACCGATGGGATAAAACATTTAAATGTTTTGACAGTAATACGCATTCTGCATTTTGCATTTTGCATTTGTTTATGAAATAAATTATGTAGATGCACGTTTATAGAAATTTAATATTTATACAAAATAAGATTTCTTGTTTTTACTGGATATATAATAATATTATTCTTTGCGTTAAACCTGAACATTTTCAAAGCATACAGTGATGAACTTAAAGATTAAAGTTAAAAGTTTAAATCTTGTATTATAATAGTGTGTATAATCCCAGACATCAGTCATCATGGAAGCGGATATTTTCAACAAACGTAATAGTTTCAAACATATAGTTCAAACGTAATTGGATCAGAAACATGTACTTTTAGTGTAGACACACGTGCGATTGGTGGATTAAGGATTGTGTTAATGGCAAAGGATAAACGATATCAGAAAACGACGAGAAACTTCGCTTAAAATTTTGTTTTGTTTTGTAATTCGACATTTTTGATTTCCGATTTAATCCGACAGGAAGTTGGTGCGTATGTGAACTTGGGTAATTTGCGCTAATTTATTTCGAGAAAACACTATTTGATTGGTTATGGATTGAGATGTTGAATTAAGTAAAGAAATATTTAAATAATTAAAACAAGCGAATGATATGGAGGATATAGAAAAATGGAAGAATCATCCACGTATGCTTAAAAGACGAGTTTCGAATTTGCAAGAATGGCGGGAGAGTCTGGAGTAAGTTGTTGTTTTAACAGAATATTTCGTATGTCTGTAATATATATTTATAATTTTATTTCATTTATTTTCAAATACATTCATAGCTATTACCAATTGATACAACAGACATGACGAAATGCTATCTAGTGTATTAATTGATTGAGAAGGTTTTACTAATTTCAAGAGTCAAAATGCCATTTTAAGGTTTTATACCCAAATTAAAATCTCAAAAAAGGAACGGATAGATTTTGGGAACCTTTTTATATATATATATTGGAACCTACTTTTTCTAGGTTTTCATGATAGAAAATAATTTACCGTGAGATTTTTCAAAAACAACAATTACTTGAGTTATTGCCCCTTTTAATTTGTATTGAAGTCTATGGGAGTAGCCAATTTTTCGAAGATTAAGGAAAAAAGAAGACCCGATTCAATGAAAACTCGCGGTTAAAAGATACAAAAGCACAGTACCAATATGTACCAATATACAGTGCTCCCTCCTGTAACGTCACCTCCAAAGACCGATTTCCTCGAAGAAACGACAGTAAAAGGCACACATACACATAATAAAAACACCTGTCACGAATGTATCAATTCCCTCCGAAGAACAACTCCCTCCAAAGAACAACACTTTTTGGCGACTCCGACAAGTGTTGCTCTTCCGAGGGAGCACCGTAATTTAATACAGGAAAATAGATCACCGTACAATACTTTCAGAAATTAGAATTTTTTCTTCTTTTAAAACATGAGCGATAACTCTTACAAAAATTTTAAAATGCGTCGTAAAATACATTAAAGTATCTAGAGAAATTTTCAGAGAAATAACGACAATTGGATAATACTACTTTTATAATATTACCATTTTTGAGTAGCATTGAGCAGGTGCGGAAAATGTTTTCCGTATTATGGCTGTTAAATAAATGTAATGACGTAATGATGTTACGTAAATGTTTAGGCCTAAACAAAAAGGTTTGTTTCCGGTGACATGCCCCCAAAAATATGGGTCGGTAGGTAGGTATATTTTTATTTTATTGTCGCCGTTCACGGACAGCGACATATACAATTAACTAGATTTCACCATTTCTTCCCTTACACCGCCTGCCCTAAGCCAATCAGAAAGGAGAATGATACAAAAATGGCGGACAAAAACCCTCAAAAGGGTCTCCTACGGGGCACTTCATCCGCCATGTTTTTGTCGGGTTATCTCTTTGTATAATTGTCATGCCTGTTTAATGTACGAAGCTCGAAACCAGTTTGTAGGCTCCTGCGGGGTAAACAATATTTCGAATATTTCACTCTAAAACATTTGCCTTTATTGTTCAGAAACGAGTGTTTCTACAAAAAGGAGGATTTTATTTGATGAATATTAAGATATGAATACTAGTTTAATTCATCGTGAAATCCTTTGTTTCCTCCGAATGCGATACATCAATATTTTAGTTATGTGTTTTACATATGCTCCTTTGGGCTATTTTTATATCGTAATTTTTGCATATGCTCTTATGGGGCAGTTTATCGTCGTTAACTGGTTCCCGTTCCATGTTGCAGTACACCAAAGGAACGTTGTCTCTGTACAACCAGAGTCAATATGTGCACTGTAATATCAACGAGTTGTGAAAATTACAATATAGCACTAAGATTTTGATGCCGTAAAAACTTATGAATCGGCAGGTAAAATACGGGTCGATCGGGTAACCGGAAACAGACCTTTTTAAGGCCTTATCGTATTATGGTCAAATGAGTGGCCTGAAACACGCAACATTTAAGTCGCTTGAATGTCTGAAACGTCCGACATCACGTAATAAAATCTAAAAAATCAACACACGTTCTTGATGCTTTTAAGCATCGAGTCGAACAAGCGTTCTTGTTTTCTTTTCGATTGCGACCTGGCCTTCTACCAAATTGGCCTTGAGAACTGTAATGCATGATGTATTCAAATTGACAAATGTTCAAATCTTTAACAATTAATAAATGATCAATTAAACGTTTGATTACTAATTATGTGATTATATATTATACGATGATATATTTACATGATTGATATAGCAAAACACCATTACTAGTTATGTCTTGCAATCAATCAAACTTGGATAATATATAAAATGTATTTTATTTGTATATTTCTTTGAAGGACTTAAGCGGAGACTGGTTGTGACGTCATGATTCAATAGTTATCTCATGAAGTTTTCTTCGATCAAATAAATAGTGTTTTAGTTTGGAAAAATGAGATCTGACAGCAATATGCCCAATTGTTATAAAACTTTATTTTATTATTTACATCATTCCGCACTTTGCCTTAAATCATATGTTAAATTGATGTTTGTATTTGTTTGTGGCGTAGCTCTCTAGCTATTTTCAATTTATGCCTTCCTTGGTATCTCAATACGTAGTATATCGATATCGGTTTTGCTAGTCTCGAGACGCCATTATCAAAAATACTACCCAGTGTCCGAAGGAATCCGAATGCAACAAATTTTTTTCAAGGGAGATAACCTACTTTCTGAAAAGGCCTATAACGAACGACAAACTCTGACGTTTTTAATTACAGTCTAACCTGTGCTAACGGACACTCGTGAACAACGGACACTTGTCTACAACGGACACTGTAATTCCCCCCCCCGACTCTTTAAATGACTGTATATATAGCGGACAGCTGTCGACCGCGGACAGCGGACGCCAAAAAATAATTTGATAAACCTTAGAGTCATTGTGAGTGTCATTCGTACGGGTCGTCAGTTTACTACAGTTTGGATTCGTTGTCCAACAGTTTTTCAGTTATAACAATCAGTACTATTTGATAATGCAGTCACTACATGTACATCGTGCACTACAATCGTCATTAACATTTGCATGATTAAAATTTCTTGCGTAGGAATTTCGCCTATTTAGTGGTGGATCATGTAATGTTGAATCTGGAAAATGAATTTCAAATTTGTGCTAAATACTTGAGCCTGAAATGATTTGTACATCTATTAACAATTAAGAAACAATTTTTGACAAAGATTTTGAAGATTCTGACCTTTAATGTACATTATAGAGACTAAGACATGAAAACGACAGTCACTTAAAACATCATTTGGTATAGTAACATTAAAAAGTATGCGTAATGCTGATAATCGCATATTAAGTTCCCAGAAAAATATAACTACTAAACCTTGAATCGAAATAGATAGAACAGACATGGGTAATAAATTATCGTAATTTTTTTCATATCCTACTTGTACAAGATCAGTATGTTGTTAATACAACACAGACACGAATAAATAATGGCTAATTTATAACAATTCAGAAAATTTCTCTCTAAATTGATACAATATTTTATATGTACAGTGCAACCTCTCCAGAGCGGCCCTCTCTTTATCAACATACTCCCTTCAACGACCACTTGATTTTTTCCCATTGTACGATTTAACTATTAATTTAACGTCTCTAGAGCAACAACTTCTCGACAACAACAACAACTTCTTAACAACAACAACAACTTCTCAACAACAACAACAATAACAACGACGACGGCGGCGGCGGCGGTGGCAGCAGCAGCAACAACAACAACAACAACAACAACAACAACAACAAAATTTCACTTCTCCCAAAGGGTGTTGTTTAGGAGAGGTTGCACTGTACTATTTATTCTCAACTAATCTATCGTTTTGTGAGTATGATGTTATAATATTGATTTAGTTGTTGTACATTTCAGCGTTATTCAAAGCAACATTACGAGCTCTTACGAGTTCCAAGTTGCTAATGGTCGAGTAGTTATGGTCTCTGACTAGCAATTACTAGCCCCTCACCGCTGTGAGTTCGAATCCCAACCGAGACCAAATTTCACATGCGAGGAAGCTGTCCGGCCAGTTTACGGAAGTACGGCGCTTCTTCCCAAGTGTGTGCCTGGGGTCTTCCTCCACTAAAGCTGGAAGAGCCGCAAAATGAACCTGGATCATAGTTCAAAGTAAATGCCCAGAAAAAATTTTGTACGTGTAGTTATGTGAATAAAATGATGTTTCTTTGTTTTCAGTGATCTGATGGCTACCGGAATGGAGGACTTTGAAGAGAAGTTGTTTAACTTCCTGAGTGATCACAACAACTTGGTATCAATTGACAAATTCAAAAAGGTAAGATAACTAGTAGAGAGTTGTAGAACTTGTTTTTCATAGTGTACTGTAAGAGTAGAAATATTCGCGGACTTCAAATTTTCGCGGTTTTCGCTGTGACGTTGTGTACGCGAATTCTTCATTCTCTACAAGTCTTGATTTTGTCACCTCAAGAACGCTTCATACAGTTTAATACCTGAAACTGGTTTCACTTGATTAAATAATCACTAAAAGAGCCGAAAAGTTCAAGCATATAATTGCTGGGATTTTTGTAGCATTTCAGCAGTTATGGCATAATAAATTTCTTGAAATAAGACACACACTCGCTTCTCAAGAGAACTTGAGAGTGTCAACAACTTGAAATGTTACAAGACGAAATATATTTTTGCATATTTATAGTATTCTGCTTATGTTATGTTGTGATGTCTCTACCGCAGCGTAAAATACATTCTTTGTTAATTTTTGACTGCGCAGCATAAAAATTATTTATGTTATATATAACGTCATGAAATGATATATTAGTTTGGTATTATTCATAAATACTTATGAATTTACAAATTTATGAATAGCATATGAAAACCTCCATTTTCAAGGTTTTCATAATGTTACGAACGTTTTCCAAATGTGTGACATAGAATAGATTCTAAATCTATTCTGTTGGACACCAAACTGAAGCTGTAATTTACTCGTTGTTTATTCTCTTAACATAATCAAACCTGTTTATAACATCCTCTGGACAATAAAAAAAGGTTTACAGTGGAGATGGGCTTAATAACGCATTGTCGTTACTTCTTCACTTAAGATAAGACGCGCTGTAGCTACGACACTTTGATAAAAAGACCCCTTGATGTATATAAGTATGTGCTTATCAGAGGTCAATACGCATAATGCAAGTACATGTACTTCACAAATTCCATAAAGTGCCCATAATGAACCACAGTTACTTGTATTAGTTAACCAGCAGGATCCACTAGTGCTAAGACCCATGAACACAAACGACATTAACAGTTATGAATATAAATATGTCTTCACTTCAATGACCGAAATTAGATTACTTACTTAATTGTTTACGTCTTATTTTCAGTGGTGTTCACCGACATTTTGATGTTTTATTGAATACTCCGCTAACAGGTCGTAATTTGGGAGATTTATGCAAAGATTATGAAAAATATAGTGTTACATTGTATGAAACCATATCATTTGTTCAAGGAAAAAGAGCCAGACATCATTTTTAGACCATTCGTCCTATGGAATCATAACATTTTTATCCGCTATTTCTGGATCTACTTGAATTTGATTTCCAAACATGGGTTGATACAAACAATTCCTAGTACTTGAATGAGATTCATTCATTCATTCATCAACTGCATCCAAGTGGTAAACTTCCATTTTCTTTTAAATCAATTTTATTTTCAGTTACTGCAGGAAACTGGATTAAGTGAATCCGACTTCCGGTTGAAGGAAACCATGGCAAAGTTCCGGTCTGTGATTGAGCGCCAATTTCATGATGAGCACGAACTGAGGGGTATGGTGGACAAACAAACATTTTTCGAGTAAGTGAAGTTTGAAACCGCTCCAATATCCATTGTTTCATAGTGAACATTCTGGATAAATGAAGCATTACTATAACTAAGGCCCAGACAAGGAAAAGGTTTGTTTCCGGCCAAAAATATGGGTCGGTAGGTAGGGATTTTTTTATTTTATGTTTTTTACATATATCGGCATCACTGTATGGGAATATGTGCGCTGTAATATTAATGAGTTGTGAAGATTACAATATAGCACTAAGTTTTGGATGCCGTAAAAACTTATGAGTCGGTTGGTAAAATATGGGTCGATCGGGTAACCGGAAACAGACCTTTTTAAGGCCTTATCGTATTATGGTCAAAGGAGTGGCCTGAAACACGCAACATTTAAGTTGCTTGAATGTCTGAAACGTCCGACATCACGTGATAAAAACTAAAAAAAATCAACACACGTTCTTGATGCTTTTAAGCATCAAGTCGAACAAACAAGCGTTCTTGTTTTCTATTCGATTGCGACCTTGCCTTCTATCAAATTGGCCTTGAGAACTGTAATGCATGATGCATTCAAATTGACAAATGTTCAAATCTTTAACAATTAATAAATGTCGGTAAAATATTGGGTCGGTCGGGTAACCGGAAACAAACCTATTTTGTTTAGGCCCAAACAAGTCTTGCACCTTTTACAATGAAATGTACATTAGCAGAGCTCGAATGCTTTTATAAAAAACATCTAAAAACAACACAACAACGAAATTAAGAGTCACTAGTATCCATTGGGACTCCACGAACTCTGCATAACTTGACGTAAACTTGTTCTTACGATATAATATTATATCATTTTCCACATGATGGAAATATATGATAGAAATAAAATGTTTTCATCGCAAATTGTGGTTGTTGTCAAGATTGGTGTGATTAATTTCTAAATTATGCATGTCTGAAACATTTTAAGGTAAAGCTTTGTTTCACTTTCAAATTTTAATACATATGACATACTTTCACAGTGAATGTCCACATACATCCTGAAAAAGTAGAATCATCTAATTATTACTTTAAACCCGGGGGATAGTTTCTATGTTCCCCATTAATGAAATATTGTTACATGACAAAGTGTTTTTTTTGAAAATCATTATTATCTGAATTGAGTTCATTATGTAAACCATAATTATCATCAATGATTTCAGCAAAGGGGGAATGATTTTTTCTTGAATTTGCCCAACATACACTAGCTGATCGTGTTAAAATAAGTGGTTTTGAATAATTCGTATGTTTTGTTTTTATTTGTTTTTATGTGACATATTGTCACTGGGGTTTAACGCCGTTTGTCAATAATTTTTCAGTTATATACGGCGACCGGTTCACCTAAGCAGTTTTCCTGGACTGTGTACTAACCAGTACTAAATTACCCTTCCACAAGGAGCCGGCAACTTCTCCACATTTGGAGGAAAATCGACATTTTTGTCAAATCTTCATGGAAGGGTATGACCTGCCGCGATCGGGATTCGAACCCGGATCTCCTTTTTTCATATTTCATGTGTGGGGATGTTGACATTAGATATTGCTTGAGGATAAGAGAGGATATATTGGTTCTTGCAAGTAGCACGGGGGTGAAGGCCGGGGCCCGAGGTTATAAAACTTGAGATTGGTCTCCAAGCTCAAATCTCATATCTTGTCTTTTAATGTTCACAGTTAATTATAATCAGACAATAATGATATTATTGATACATTTTTCTGACAGCATGATTGACCTGAATATGAATTTAAATATTAGTCATATCTAACTTTTCAACCATAATACTTTGAGAACGGAATTGAGATTTGAGCTTGGAGACAAGATTGTCAAGGTTCTCAAGATTATAACCTCTTGGCCAGGTTAGTTAATAACTACAAATACCTGAAATACAATGTACTAGTACTTTTGATTAAAGGCATAAAAATTCCAACACTTACATATGAGAAAACGTAATTGTTGGAGACACAAAACATGCCGAAAAGTATTGCTGGGGGGATAAATTCATTAATACTGATATTATTTATGATGTACTTGACAACTCGAATCTGATCTATTCGCTGTTGGAGCAATTCTTAAAAAAATATCTGAATAATCAAAACAGAAATTCGAATTCAGCCACGAATTCTTCAATAACTTTTAATACATTGAACTGATATTAATACACATGCACAGTTCTAATAAATTAAAGTATTTGCTGCTAATTTATATTGACCATCATAAACAGTTTACCAAGTTTTGTTGCAATGTGTACGTTCAATAATTCTACAGAGATGCGCAAACTCAAAACGCAATCCTATTTTTATGATTGTACCTCATGTTTTGGTGCATAATTTTACTCACATATTATTCTGTAACATATTTAGGCTAATGACTCTGTACATGATTGATGCACTCTAACTGTTGTTTATTGTATACTTATTTAGAAACAACACGTGTAATTAAATTAGATAAAACTGAAAAAAAAATAACTTAGTTAAGACGTATGTCATCATTACATCCTTTGTGAAAAACTTACTCTGACAGCAAGTTAACAGGAAACATGTCTAATGAAAAGATAATAACACATACAGTGTCTATCTTCTATATATACACACGCTGTACTACAGTATAACCTCCCCAGAGCGGTCCTCTATTGAGCAACAACCTCCCACTGTACGATTGGACTATTAATTTAACCTCTCTAGAACAACAACCTCTCAACAACAACATAATTTTGCTTCTCCCAAAGGGTGTTGCTTTGGAAAGGTTTTATTGTATTACATTACTTTCAGAAGAGGCAACTAGTGGAGTGGGTATCATTTTAATTAATAGTTGTTGACATAAGCTAGGAGATATATGACATAAGTTGCGATATTCCCAAATATTTATCATCAAAAATGCACATGTATAAAAAGATAATTACATGTTAAGTGCCCAGCTTCCATGTACACAAAATGAGATTATAAGACTTTGAGGCAACTAGTAAGTGGGTGTCATTTCAATTAATAGCTGTTCACATAAGCTAGGCGATATATGACATGAGGGTGATTTTCCCAAATATATATCGTCGTTTTTACAGGCGGTGTGTCTTTGTTAGTTGATTTAAGGATCTTATTATCGACTAATCTTACCATGTGTTTGACAGCTGAATAATTTTGCATGTCTCTGTCTAACCTTCACCTATTTCTCCTATTGTAATTAATGATTTCCGGCAGTGAAAGTATATATTATATTTACATCTCAAGGCTTTAACTGCATAATTTATATGTTTGATAGACGCGTTTGTGATTAATGAATCTATTTTGCGTTTTTGTTCTCTGCATAAGTTTATCGAGCGTTAATCAAAATTTCCCCATCACTGAAGAGCTTGTAATTAGGTTCCGAATGTAAACTGGGTATTTTTAATCACGTGATGAAGTGGCGATCCTTTCAATGTTGCAACACGTTTTTTTATTAAAAAATATATTGAAAACTTGAAACTTATTTATTTGCTTAAACGCCCATTTCTACTTAGAAAACTATTCAATGGTGTTGTACAATCAAACAAATGCATACATATATAATACATGATTGCGACAATAAATACAAAAGACAGGCAAAAGCAAAAGAGTCATTGTCATTTGACAAAAACTTAGAGCAGTGAAAAGTTGTCCTCGAAATAATACGACTATATCACAGTAAGCTACAGCTGCAGTATGCCACAAGGTAAGCTCATTTTTAAGAGCACATGCTACTGAGTTTGGGTCACACCGTTTTGGCGCGGGTCGCATGTCTCTCCATGGCTTTGAAATCAACATAAGGTTCTTGCATTTTCGAAATATGTCTGTTTAACAGGCATAAATAAGAATTGGATGGCAATCCAGGAACACTGGAACTACCATCGGGCTATTGTAGGTAACCGAAACTCGGTTGAAAAGCGGTATAAAAGCGAACCACAACAAAGGAAGAGTGGCATCGCAACCATAAAATAACAAATGTGATTAAATAAGGTTATTATAGCGCAGTACTTTTGATCTTTTTTTTGTAGCTGTGTAACGGATAATATCGTGGTGATATCGAAGGCATTGACGAGCCAGTTTGTCATCCCAGAGTTTAAGACATTCACAGACATGATTGACGTCATTTACCAAAAATGTAAGAAAAACAAAAATGGAAAGGTAAGCAGATTGGAATAAACTTTGCTTTTATGGAAGGCTCTGTATTAATTTACGGTAGATATTTGTACACAATGTTCAATAATAGTGAGCCGCCTTGAGTCAATGTATACTTTTGCAAATATCTTTGAGTTTAAATTATTTATTCAGAGATCTGATTGGAATCGTAGCACTTGTTTTAACCTAATGTTTAGATGTTATTAAAAGATGCAAATTTGAACTTAATGTCCCAGTTGTTTCTTTAATGATAAATGATTACCTAAATTGTGATATTGATAAATTATCAAATTATCATAATATTTTCTGAACGAAGTATTTAGTTATCAGTAGTACAGTCAAACTTGTGTTTGTAGCTACCTTCGAATAAAGGCTATCCAATGAATAAAGGCCATTTTCTGAAAACCCGCCCTCTGAATAAAGGTATTCTGTCAATAAAGGTCACATTTTGTCTTTCCCAATGGCGGCATTCCTTTAATCACAGGTTTGACTGTAGTAATGGTTTTGCTTTTCCACCTTTCTAAGCGACATGATCAACACTCGTATTTCATACATTTTATGTTTTTCAGCCGGCCACGTACATACCACAGTTGGCACGAGGAAATCCAGACCACTGGGGTGTCTCAGTTTGTACAATTGATGGCCAAAGGTAATGTTTTATTTTTTTTAAAAAAATCAGAAACTTTACAAATTACAAAATGTGTAGCAAATCCTGTCAGTCTATTAAAACACTTACCAAACATAGAAATACACAAGCGAACGTATTCTAAATCCATTCAAAGTTCATGTTGGGGGAAATGGAATAAGTATCAGAAATATATTTACGTAGATAAATCATAATCATAAACGCTAGTCGTTATAACAAATGAAATCAATTTCGAGCAGTTTTACTGGATGATATTTCTTCAAGGAATTTGTTATGTTTATGCTTTTAAAAGATGATGAATTTGTTAGAGTGGCAAGTATACCAATCATAGATACAATTCATACACCAACAATGTAAAGGTTGTAAGTCCCGCTACGGCATGGTAAAACTTGATGGGGTGATATTGTATTATTTCAGATATGATTTGGGAAACACAAATATTCCATTTTGTTTACAATCAGTCGTGAAGCCTTTAAACTACGCATTGACATTGAATGATCTGTCTCCGGACGTTGTACATCGTTACGTCGGACAAGAACCCAGTGGACGATCGTTTAATGAATTAACACTAGATTATCAGCGTAAGTTTTCAGCAGACGACCGAAAATAATAGTTTAATGGTTGGCTAATCTGTAGATTTTTACAAATTAACTCTAGATTATCAGCGTAAGTTTTCAGCAGACGACCGAAAATAATAGTTTAATGGTTGGCTAATCTGTAGATTTTTACAAATTAACTCTAGATTATCAGCGTAAGTTTTCAGCAGACGACCGAAAATAATAGTTTAATGGTTGGCTAATCTGTAGATTTTTACAAATTAACACTAGATTATCAGCGTAAGTTTTCAGCAGACGACTGAAAATAATAGTTTAATGGTCAGCTAATCTGTAGATTTTTACAAATTAACACTAGATTATCAGCGTAAGTTTTCAGCACACGATTGAAAATAATAGTTTAATGGTCAGCTAATCTGTAGATTTTTACAAATTAACACTAGATTATCAGCGTAAGTTTTCAGCAGACGACCGAAAATAATAGTTTAATGGTCAGCTAATCTGTAGATTTTTACAAATTAACTCTAGATTATCAGCGTAAGTTTTCAGCAGACGACCGAAAATAATAGTTTAATGGTTGGCTAATCTGTAGATTTTTACAAATTAACACTAGATTATCAGCGTAAGTTTTCAGCAGACGACCGAAAATAATAGTTTAATGGTTGGCTAATCTGTAGATTTTTACAAATTAACACTAGATTATCAGCGTAAGTTTTCAGCAGACGACCGAAAATAATAGTTTAATGGTTGGCTAATCTGTAGATTTTTACAAATTAACTCTAGATTATCAGCGTAAGTTTTCAGCAGACGACCAAAAATAATAGTTTAATGGTTGGCTAATCTGTAGATTTTTACAAATTAACTCTAGATTATCAGCGTAAGTTTTCAGCAGACGACCGAAAATAATAGTTTAATGGTTGGCTAATCTGTAGATTTTTACAAATTAACTCTAGATTATCAGCGTAAGTTTTCAGCAGACGACCGAAAATAATAGTTTAATGGTTGGCTAATCTGTAGATTTTTACAAATTAACTCTAGATTATCAGCGTAAGTTTTCAGCAGACGACCAAAAATAATAGTTTAATGGTTGGCTAATCTGTAGATTTTTACAAATTAACTCTAGATTATCAGCGTAAGTTTTCAGCAAACGACCGAAAATAATAGTTTAATGGTTGGCTAATCTGTAGATTTTTACAAATTAACTCTAGATTATCAGCGTAAGTTTTCAGCAAACGACCGAAAATGATAGTTTAATGGTTGGTTAATCTGTAGATTTTTACAAATTAACACTAGATTATCAGCGTAAGTTTTCAGGAGACGACTGAAAATAGTAGTTTGATGGTCAGCTGATCTGTAGATTTTTACAAAGTCAATGTGTTCAAGACCTTAGGGCCCAGGGTTTAAAAAGTACGACGGAATAGTGGTGGCAACACTTTGATGTTGGTCAAGAAGGTCAATACATTGCATATATCTGTAACATCCTTTACACTCAATTCTTATATCGGTTTGAAAACAATTCTTATAGTACATACATTTACCAAATTGTCTGACAGTGGTTGTACTCCTCAGTGATTTGTTCTTTTACGCGTTTCGATTAATATAGCGTGAAAGTTTTGTCTTAGCGTAACAGGTTGAAAACAGTGATAGTATTCGTACATAGCGATTTTTAAAATTAATCGTGAGTCTAGGAAATCATGATAGTGTACTGTGTCGTCATTCTAGCCGAACATTTTAAAGCAGCCAACATAACACGTTGAATTTACAGTTTTTTTTCACAAAGTAAAACGAATGTGTCTGTTTTGTTCTACGGTCATGCAAGGATGAGGCCCAACACATGTGATAGCTTCATTTGACAAACGGGCACAGGTTTCCATGGTTTTCACATCAATATATTTAAAGGTTTTATCCATGTTTTTTTCCTGGGCGAGAGCTATCAGGTTTTCATGACCGTGTTTTGTTATCATAAGCAACACCAAATTTCATGTCCATATTATGCATGTATTAAACTTGGTGTTGATTATATATTACCAACAAAGTATCAATTTCTAATTATGCCATGTAATTCTCTCAAGCTGCTTCTGTAACTCTCAATATGCTGTTTCGGCACTGCATAATATCGTTGAGTTGTATATTATACCATACTGTTTGAAACAATGTTTAGCCAAGACTAATCTTTTAATTACGCGGCTCGTCAGAAATTGAATAAATTAGGGGTTGTCGTCTAGGAACGCCAAGAAACACCGCTTCCCAGTGACATGGAAATAATACGTTTTTTTTTGAATTCTGACAAAATCATCAAAAGTCCTTTTTCTTTCAGACAAACCTCATAACCCCATGATAAACTCAGGGGCTATTGTGATATCATCCCTGCTGAAAAAAGGTTTAGCAATTGCTGACAGATTTGACTACGTAAGAAAACATTTTAGTTTAATAATGGTATTGATTGTGTTGAGTGCCCCTGAACATACATATATCTTACCTAAAAGGTCTAAACTGTAACACTTCGAAACGACAATACATCGAACGCGAGTACAGTGCATCCTCTCAAGATCCGACCTCTCTTTAGCGACAAACTCTCTTCAACAACCACATGATATTTGCCCACTGTACGTTTTGACTATTAATTTAACCTATCTAGAGCAACAACCGCTCTACAACAACAACAACAACAACAACAACCACAACATAATTTCATCTCTCCCAAAGAGTGTTTTTTGGAAAGGTTGCACTGTATCATATTTTACTTGTACAATGTATATCCTAATTCAATTGAGTGTTCACTGGGGCGGATACAAGGTTTCTGGTTGAGGGAGGGCGTTAAGTTTAGATGTTTATGTAGAATAGGGACACAATCAGCACATAACTGACGTATTTTAGTGCCAGATTTTAGTGGGGGCGCACGCCGGCTCCGCCCCTTCCCCTAAATCAGCGCTTTGTTCAGTATTTAAGTCGTAAAATACTCGAAACTGCAGAATTTCTCAATTTGTAGACTTTTTTCACGACTTTTACATTCTTTAATTATTTTTTATTCGTTCGTAAACACTACCTCTCACGGACACCATTCATTATTTCGCGAAATTCAAAGATTCTGCGTATGACGTATGAGAAATAAAGATCTTTCGTAGAAAGGTTCTGCGCTTTCGTGATTGGTTACTACCATGAACATTAGGAGCAGAAGTCCTACACCTTTAATATATGTACTCATGTTTTATACAGATCGTAATACTATTGGAATCAATTGTTGGAATTAAGTGTCTAACATAAATATAGATTGCGCTTGAACTAGAAACACCACACAGACTATAACGGAAAATGTATCTTTGTTGGTTTGTTTTATTTTCAAAACCAACAGCGCTTGGCATTTTATAATTTTTAATAAAATGATTGTGGGTATCATAGGTGCACTTTGCGCTTAAGATGCTTTGAACTTTTCCCGGGCATCAAGGTCATGGCCATGTTCTGGAAAATGGAGACAAATTAACTCACCACAGTGTATCCCAGGTGAAGTTTGGGTAATAGATAAATACAAAAAAGTGCAAGTTATAATGCATAATTTACAAGGCAAGGGAGGCAACTGCAGTTTAGTGACACCCAAGGCTATTGTTTATCATCGTTTAAAGGCATACATTGTATAAGCGACATAATAAAATAACTGAATTATAGCCACTAGTCCCCTATGACTTCGTGGAGAATCGGCCTCGTTTTTATTTTTTAGACCCTGAAAATAGATGAGTCCGATTTGAGAGTTACACGTAAGGTAAGGTAAGCATGACAGGTCGTGTAAACTTCAGGACGTTTTATTTTAAAGAAGAATGGAAGAGTATTCTTCAAATACATGTATATCTTACTATATATACTAAATCTATTGGTCATTATTTTGAATCTTATTGATCTATTATTTTGTTAATACCCCTCTTGAACATATTTATTACACTTTTTTTCATCAGTACTTTGTAATTCGTTTCATTCAATTATTTTGTGACGTCAATGACATGGTCAATGCATGTTAGTGCAAATCATGGTTGAAAAGTTTGTTCTTTTAAATGTTATATTGAACACACATTGATCCCTACATCAAATAGACAAAGTTAGTGCCATCTGTTATATTGAGCTCACATTAATCCCTACATCAAATAGGCAGATCTTCTGCCATCTGTTGTATTGACCTCACATTAATCCCTACATCAAGTAGACAGAAGCGGCGCCATTTTTTTTATAATAGGATGTATTTTGGCCGTGCTTTATTTGATGAAGCACATCACACATAAGAAACAATAACTCATAAAGAAGTCAAATGTTCCAATTTTTTTAATGAATTGAATATTCAGATATAGACCAAGGCAAAACTGTATACTTAGATGCTTACGTTGAACTTTGAGAAAAACGATACCTTACGGCTTTACACTTCATTTTTGTTCTTTCTAGACAATGGATGAACTACGTCGACTGGCTGGTCAAGAACACGTGTCATTCAATAACTCAGTGTAAGTTTTGAGTCAACTTATTAAATTGTTGAATAGAGTTGGAACGCAGTTCACGATTCGCGATGTGAACTGCGAATTGCGAGCTGAGTTCCAACTTGTAGATTTGTGATTCGAATCGCGAACTGCAAACTGCGTTCGACTTTATACAACTTTATTAAATGTACAATGAGTAAAATATTGTTAAAGACTTGCATTTCATTAAAAAGCTGCAACAAAAATAAACAAGAGCTCCGTATAGCGACGCCAACGCTCGTCCGTTTTACATCATTCAAACTAATAAGCAATTGTGACCAAAATTTTAAGTTAAAAGGAGCATAAATCCAAAATCATAGTTTTCAAAATAATGTCCCTTGTCTTTCAACTGTGCCTTGTCATGATAATCCAGTTTTCCAAGTGCCGAGTTGATATCTTTTAAAATGTTTGAGTAATTGGCTACATTCTAGTTTTTGCTCGACAGCGACACCACAGCGATCATAATACCTCCTTTTTTTCTTTGAAATGGACAAGCTAAAAATAATAAAGATAGTGGCAAAATATGTTTCATTGACCGATTTGATATTTCAGATATTTGTCAGAACGTGCAACTGCGGACAGAAATTTTGCCCTAGGATATTATATGAGAGAAAACAAGGTTTGTTATGCAATAACATATTTAAACAACTTCATTCTTCATTGAAATAAAGTTTTACTATGAATACAAGTGTAATTTAGTTTTGATAAAACTGCGAAATCCATTTTTATATGTTATACCTCTAAACTTAAGCATTCAAAAAATACTTCATATAACATTGCTTGTAGAAGATTGTAAGATAGTTTTAAGTTGGAAAGTCGTCAAATGACCCTGGCTGTTGGTGCGACGTTAAACTCCAATGTGATGAAATGTAAGATGGTGATTTGTTATGTTATAAAGAACACTGACATCAACATCATACCGAAGATGTTTTGAACGAGTCTACATGTTCTATTTATAAATCATGCAGTATATTATATTATTCCGTTGATAAGTAAGGTGCAACCTCTCCAAAGCAACACCCTATGGGAGAAGCAAAATTATGTTGTTGTTGAGAGGTTGTTGCTCTAGAGAGGTTAAATTAATAGCTGAATCGTAGAGTGGGGAAAATCGTGCTGTTCTTGAATGGAGGTTGTTGCTCAAGAGAGGGCCGTTCAGGACAGGTGGCACGGTAGTTTGTTATGCTATACACCAAATCCATCATGTCTTTCAGTGCTTCCCACCAGAAGCTGATCTTGTGGAAACTTTAGAGTTCTATTTCCAAGTAAGTCTTACATCTTATGATACATTGTCACATTGAAATATGAATATCTTATACATGTACAAGCAAACCTAGATAGTATTTAAATGCATATACTAACATACCTTTGAGATAGTTACTAAATATTTATAAATATGTTCCCTTGCCCTAGATAAGTTTTGCCGGCATTAGCAATATCATCGTTATGATTATTTTATCTTTAAATGCATATAAGAAGTCCCATAACCTTTCTCTTGCAGCTGTAATAAAACACGAACGATAACATGTGATACATATATTCATCTGTTCGTCATGACAACGCTGTATCAACAAATATGCATGTGATGTTATAATAAGTACAAAACACGCACAGTTCTCTAATAGATAAAGTTACCCGTGTGATGAACACTGATTTGTTTTAAAATACAGCTTCATCTTGAATTATTACAGTTTTGATTTTTCTCATCAATTTGTCAATGATTGTTTACTATTATTATCGCTAAAATTAGAACAACAGTTTGAGTGATTCTAACATTTAAAAGTAATGTTACTGTCACGGTAATTCATACCTGAGAAGAACATTTCTTCAGTAATGCTGCTTAGAAGTAACAGTCCAGCCTTGAGCGTTGATTCATTGGTTGTATGAATATTTATTCAGTTACGTTCCATAGAAGTAACTGTCAAGTCTTGAGCGGTGATTCATTGTTTATATAAATATTTATTCAGTTATGCTCCATAGAAGTAACAGTCAAGTCTTGAGCGTTGATTCATTGGTTGTATAAATATTTATTCAGTTATGTTCCATAGAAGTAACAGCCAAGTCTTGAGCGGTGATTCATTGTTTATATAAATATTTATTCAGTTATGTTCCATAGAAGTAACAGCCAAGTCTTGAGTGGTGATTCATTGTTTACATAAATATTTATTCAGTTATGTTCCATAGAAGTAACAGTCAAGTCTTGAGCGGTGATTCAGTTTATATAAATATTTATTCAGTTATGTTCCACAGAAGTAACAGTCAAGTCTTGAGCGGTGATTCATTGTTTATATAAATATTTATTCAGTTATGTTCCATAGAAGTAACAGCTCAGTCCGGAGCGGTGATTGCTGCTACTTTAGCCAATGGAGGTATTTGTCCAACAACCGGCGATCGTGTACTAAACTCTGATGCTGTACGAAATACTCTGTCATTGATGCACTCCTGTGGAATGTACGATTATTCTGGACAATTTGCATTTAAGGTAATGGTTTAGATTTCTGTTGATTATTCCACAAAATAAAATGTGTTCGTAACAGCGACGACGTTTGGGCAGTGTGTTGTTTTGTTGTCACTGTTTTACTCAATTCCCGAATCATTGGATTTGTCAAGATGTGACATTCAGTTTAACGAATCTTCTGTTGGCTGCTATATTTTTCCCTTTATAAGGAGAAGACTTTTTCTGATAGAAGCTTTAGCACGATAGGTCCACAGTTATGGAATGACTTATCTCCTAGTCTTAGACAATGTGAATCTGTAGATAATTTTAAAAGACTGTTGAATTCATATTACTTCGAAGGCTTTTTTTACTGTTATAATTTTTTGTCAAATGACCATGACTCTTTTACTTTTGCCTGTTTTTTGTATTTATTGTCGTAATCATGTATTATATATGTATGTATTTGTTTGATTGTACAACGCCATTGAATATGTTTTCTAAGTAGAAATAGGCGTTTAAGCAAATAAATAAGTTTCAAGTTTCAGTTTGAATGAAGTACACTGTACTTGTTATGAACTTTCAGAATGTCTTCTTGCAACAAGTTTTCCTATATAAAGACTGATTGTGCGAAATGAAATATCTGCCGTATAGATGAAACGGACTGTAATTGGAGCACGAACAGGGGTATCAAAATATTAGAATATCAAGTAAATGGTATTGTAATTATGAACAAACATTCTGTCATTAACAGGTAGGACTGCCGGCAAAGTCTGGAGTAGCTGGAGGTGTAATGGTGGTCATACCAAACCTAATGGGTATATTTACATGGTCACCACCTCTTGACCAATTGGGGAACAGTAGTCGTGGTGTTCAGTTTTGTGAGGTTTGTACGGTTTTACACTTTTTTTCTTTTAGATTTATTCTTTATTACACTTCACAAGTAGGAGTCACACAGGAATAACGCGAGACAATGTGTAATGGCGTCCTTTGATGCTGTTGGCAACTTAGGGAAATATAAACGATATTTCATGTTTTCGCATGGGTCTGTAATACCTTTGGTGACCATTGGCACTCTGTAAATGTTTACCCACTAGTATTGCGTTGTGATGGGAGAAAAAAAATGTTTTTAGGAACTGGTGGCTAACTTCAACTTCCATAATTACGACAATCTCAAACATACAAGTAAAAAGTATGATCCTAGAGGTAGAGCTATGGAGTCCAAGGCACAGGATGTTGTGAATTTGTTGTTTGGCGCTTACAATGGTGACGTCTCCGCAATGAGAAGGTTTGCGCATATTTTTGTTTTTCAATTTACCATAATAAACAAGTCAAGACACTATTTACAGTCCATTAACTAGTTTAAAAATAAATAAAAAATCATTGAGTACCCGCGTGGATATGTTGTTTTACGTTAACGTAGCTTGCTTGGGCAATGTTTTTCCAAAAGCGTTCCAAGAATTTGGTAAATTTTGCAGTGAAGTGTTCGTGGTTTTTATTTACTTTTTTATAACAATCGGTATTATAGATATGCTCTTCTTGGTATGGACATGTCTCTTGCTGACTATGATGGTAGAACAGCGCTTCATCTCGCAGCGGCTGAGGGTCATGATGTTATAGTTCATTTCTTGCTGGAGAAATGTAATGTGAACGCACATTTGAAAGACAGGTGCATAAGATATATTTTGAAAAATGAAAGACTTTTTAATCATTTGCATACAATTTAACATTAATATAGTTAACTACTACGTATATTGAACCAAAGTGACCAATGAACAGCCTACTTATTTTTTGTTTTATGAAAACATTAGAAAATCTCCTGGACCACAGACTGTTCATGAATTAATTCTGTTTCATTTATTTGCTCTTACTTAAAATATTTTTTCCAAGTTCTGCCTTGGCTTTTATCTCAATAGCTAGTTGTATGTACGCGAACACACTTTAGTTAAGTATACGTTTATATTAAAAAACATATAATGTCCCTAATAGAATACGTACTAAGTCAGTAGAAAATGTGCTACAGAACGCTCTTGTTTTCAACTTTAGATGGAATTTCACAGCGTATGACGATGCCGTTCGTTTCAAACATGAGAAAGTAGCCAGGGTTTTGTTGGACTACATGAAGCAGCATCCATCACCAAGTGGAGATTGTGACATCGAAGATATTACTACTAAACTGAAACAACTTCATAATTCAGATTAGCCAGAGTTCTTATAAAGACGATAGAGAGATAGAGAGATCCAAGAGAGAATGGTACAATCAGCTCTTTGATTGTAAACGTTTTGTCAACCTCAGATAAAATGATTAAGGACATCTTAGTGTGTTCCAACCATAGGTGGCTAGCGCGTTAAAGGGATGGTTTATAATGGATATTATTAGGCCTAAAATGGCCGCACAGACCAAAAAAATATATAACATATATATATACATATACCAAAAACACATAAATATATATACACCTGGTGTATGTATATATATGTGTGTGTGTGTGTTTTTGGCCTGTATGGCCATTTTAGGCCTAATAACTATTATAAAACATCCCTTCAACGCCCTATGGTTGTAACTACCTTGAACCATCATTCCTCTTGTGGCTCTCTGAATTCAGTGTATTTTGTATATGTTGAGCATAAAAAAATTAATGATTTATATTTGTGTCATATGAAATTTCTTTACAAGAACACGGGTTTATTTTTGTTGTTGATGTTTTGAAAAAAAATTATTGAATATATTAAAGTGGTTAATGTACATTATTATAAATATATTTTTAGGAGCATAATAGTACAGAAAGTACATACACTAGGTCACTTTCAGTGTATAGCAAGTTATCATATCTACCAAGGGTACAATTTGTGAACTCAACTGAATAATCTTCTTATCAGAGTTGATAATGATGTTCATTATTATACCTAAATACTTTGTTTAAAAGTTAAGCTAAAAATACATGTACAACTCTGACCATTTAGTTATTGTTAGCAATTAATGATTTTGTATAAGGCTGATCGTTTCCAATGCATATAAAATTGGAAGCTAGGGAGAATTATATACATATATAAGCACTGAAATTACAGGTACATATTCGGAGTCAATTTGTATATATGTATGTACATGTATATAATTATATACTACATGGTGGCAGAATCTAACACCTTTATTGCTCTTTATTTTGTGAGCATGTGTGAGCACATGTGCGTGAGTGAAGAACTATACTTGCATTCGTACATATGTGTACATTCATTTTTGTCTCGCATTAAAAAAACTCCTGTAGCTAATGTGTACTACTTTGCTGATAAATATATTTCAATTTTTATCAGGTATTTTAATAAAAAATGTATTAACCACAAATATTGCGTTACGTATTTGTATCAAATCAAATATACAGGTCTACCAGGAAGTTTTGTTTTGAAATATTTTTCTTAAGGGCTCGTAACATAGCAAATAACAAAGTTTGAAAGATAAGTCTGAACGTTATAGGACAGAATTGATGGAGTCAAATGATAAAACAGAGACGGATGTTACAGGAGAGGAACAGAATTATTTCTACAATTAAACTGTGTAATAATTATGAACTTACAGATGCAGTATGACCTTGACTCAAGAAAAGAAATTTAAATATTTTTTCACACTTAAATAAATTTAGGTAACTTCCGATCCTAATTACTAATAATTCCTCAATTTTACTTCATCAATTATTCAGTTTCTTTAGCATATTCTTAACAAGTTTGATTGGCAAACATCAAGATTAAGATTTTACACAATGAGAAACGCTACCATAAGAATTAAGTGTCAACGTATCTTTATCTGGTTAAAATAACCATTTGTACAAAAGTCTTTCAGTACAAAATCTCCATGTGTACAAAGTTTTAGATCAATCCCTGATTGGTTAAAATATATCATAGTTTCAGAAATAATGCTTGAAAACCTATATTATGTTTGTGTTAGCATACGGTACATTTTACTTTTTCTGTTACATACATAATTAATGCACGTGGACGTGTGAGTATAATACCGGTGCATAGTGCTCCTTTAAATGATTTGACTGAATGCCATAGAGCTTCAATAATTTCATCACATTATCCATGAACAACTACAGGGTTCCCACAAAGAAAAGAAATCAAAATTCCCTGACTTTTCCTTGACCAAAACCATTTTTCTCTGACCAATTACAGCATCAAGTTTGTACAATCTTAGAGCATTAAATGTATTTTTAAACCCCTTTCAGCTTCTCCTTAATATGTTAGTTACTGTAAATGAAAAAAAATATCCAAAATCTTCAGGCATAAGCATAAGCATATTTTTTAGAGTAAAATGTTTACAAGAATAAAAAAGATGCTCATAATCATAAATAACAATAAAGATACCCAAAATAATGGAAGAAACTGCCTTAGTCTTTACTAATTTTGCTTCCTACTGTTTGACTAACATTCTTCTCTTAAAAAATTCCCTGACTTTTCCCTGACTTTTGCTTATTTTTCAAATATCCTTGGCCAATTTCAAAATTCCCTCACTTTTTATCTGACCTTGAAAAAAAAATCATTGTTCCCTGACTTTTCCCTTACCCTGGGAACCCTGATCTATTGCTAGAAAGGAAATTTCAATGTTTTGGAAAGAGTGTTGTAGTTGCTACAGTTAAATAATGGTTTGTATATATTTGTTTACACTCCTCCAAAACAAAAAACAAAAAAAAAAACATTGAGATAACAAAAACAATAACATGTACAAATTAGTTCATTGATTTATTGATTAAATCAAAATATACATTGAAATTTACTTTAACAAGACATTTATTCTAGTATTTGCATGCACTATATTGAAGTCTGTATGCAATACAAAGAGTCATGAAAAACTGTGAATCATTTTTCAGCAGCATCTGTCTTAACATGATAGAGACCATCTGACAATTTTAATGAATAATTTCATATACACAAATTCATATACAGTTAAACCTGTGAACAAGGCCACCCTTGGGAATGACAAAATGAGGCCTTTATTGACAGATGGCCTTTATTTGGAGGTCAGTTTATTCTAAATAATCAGTGACAGTTTTCAAAGAATGGCCTTTATTCACAGGGTGGTCTTTATTCAGAGGTGGCCACAAATACAGGTTTGACTGTTTAAGTACAAATATTATGAATGTCATGGTTAATAAAGTATTAAAATTATAAGGAGACAATTAAAATCATGTGGAGAAAATAAGAAAAAATAAACTTATACAAGAAACAAACTATAGTGGAAAGAACTGAGATAATTTTGAATCATTATTAAACCATTCCATACACAATGCCTGCATCATTAACTGGACCATTTGATTTATTTTGTTTTATGTGACTTATTCTCACAGGAGTTTAATGCCGTTTTTCAACAATTTTTCAGTTATATACGGTGACTGGTTCACCTAACCAGTTTTCCTGGACCGTATACTAACAAACATTAACTTACCCTCTACAAGGAACTGGCAACTTCTCCACATATATGGAGGAAAATCGACATTCTTGTCAAATTTTCATAGAAGGGTATGACCAGTTGTCAACGGGATTCGAACCCGCATCTATGGGTTACAAGTCCTGCACACTATCCACTGGACCATGACTGTGGCCTGGACCATTTAATAAATCAACAATGGTAAACATCAGTTCTTCATTAATGAGAAAATATTAGGCTTTATAAAAGAAATAGTTATTTATATATTTTACAAGACTTTACAAGAAGAGCACTTTGGAATAAACACATAAATATCTTCATGATCAATATAAAATGTAGAAGTACAATGAAACTATAAATATCCCAGGAACATTTAACATTCCTATCAGCAAAATTTATCAACAATCACATTGTTTTATCAAGTAGATATTTATTGATACTGATCTGTACAATCCTGAGTACCGGTAACACTTAACGTTTGTTGGTATTTCATCTTTGATCAAAGTCAAGTAAGGTATATTTAATGTTCTGATGATATCGAGTCTTGACAAAAGGTAATTTTTTTTTTTTTTTTTGGGTGTTTTATGGCACCTCGACAACTCACGTAGCGCGCATCAAAATGATAAAGATAACAATGATAAGTTGCTTCATTAGATAATGTAAACATAAGATAATGTAAACATAAGATAATGTAAACATAAGATAATGTAAAAAAAAAGAAACCAAAGGTAAAGAATTGATCCACAACAATCAAAATCAGCACAAATTTAGTAAGCAAGTTACATAATCACTTGTACATGATATTCATATAACAATCAACACATGTATACAAAACATTAACATATGATTATCACAAAAATGTAATATCTGAACTTATTACAACTTGATAAGATGCAATTACACACTTATATATCACAGAGATTATAATCTGTCACATTTTCAACAAATGCTTGCAAAAAATAGCATAAACAATACACAAACATTGAACAAAGAATACTGGCGTATTAACAATGAAAGTCTGACAAAAGATTGTAAATTACTAACAGATTTATGCTTGGATAAACAAAAAATTTTAAAAATTTACTTAACTTATTAAAAAATATAAAAAGTGGTAAAAAATTCTTGAGTTCAAATTAAGTCCAATACAATGAGCATCAGTAAGTATTAAACAATAATTATTATACATTATCTTTTCCTATCATCATGGCATAATTGATACACTACTAGTACTAAACTACATTGTATAAAACAAATTTGAGCACTTAATACAAAATTCATCACAAAAATCAAATAGGAACGTGGAGAGATCTGGACACATGAAAATCAGACTGAAAATGAACTAGATTCTAAACTTGAATCAATTTCAAAAATAAACAAGAGGGCTAAGATGGCCCTTTTTCGCTAAAGATTGCAACATCTATGGTTTTCCTATGATTTGACCTGGTGACCTAGTTTTTAACCTGAGTTGACCCATGTTCAAGCCTGTTCAATATATCATTAATACAAACATTCTGACAAAGTTTAAGGAAGATCCAATCAAAACTGTGACTTCTAGAAGGTTTACAAAGTTTTCAGGAGATTTGACCTATTGACCTTGTTTGTGAACCCAGATGATTCATGTTCAAACCTGTCCAAAACATCATGAAAACAAACATTTTAACACAGTTTAACAAAGATCCAATCAAAACTGTGGCCACTAGAGGGTTAACAAACTTTTTCAATGATTTGACCAGGTGACCTAGTTTTTGACCCCAGATGACCAGTGTTCGAACTTGTCCAAGATATCATTAAGACGAACATTCTGACCAGGTCTGATGAAGATTTGCTCAAAAGTGTGACCACAAGAGTGTTAACAACCCCCAGGAGTGGACAACGGACATTGGAGTAGACTGACTGATCACTATAGCTCACTGAGTGCTTTGTGCTCAGGTGAGGAAAAAAAAGACTAAAATCCAAACTTTAATTTGAGATCATTAATTAAAATTAAGATTTTCTTTTCGATGAGATGCAGTTGAATCTAAAAGTGTAACTTGGACACAGTGATCTTAGAGTAACAAAGCATCAGAGCTCTCTCCCTTTTACTGGTGGTCTTATTGACATTTAGAACAACTACAAATGAACCTCATGTCTCTATTTATCTACCATTTTTTTGAAAAGCATCTTGTTCACTCAATAAGTCCAAAATATTTTGAGCCCACTAACTTCATAGCATTTAACAATGTACCGTTGGTCACACCTTCATTTTTACTCTTCCATTCTAAAAGCATGTGATAACTTATCAGGGGAATGTTATCAAATTCCTTTTCAAGTTGTTGCATTCTTATTTCAGACATCCCTAACATAATGCCTAGCAACCAATACTCATGCCCAATACATTTAGTGAGACGAGATAGTTTGGTATTAGATGGGCATTCATTCAATTTTTCAGTGTCAACTTCACTAACAGTATTAGCACCTTCATTGTCAGACTTTACGAACAAATCATCATATACCCCAATATCAGTTCCAACAGCAATCATTCCATTTCTAAGTATTTGTACAGTTAATTGAGAGCCACTTCTTTCCATCACTCTATTTGCTTCAACAAGCATGTGGTATATCCTGGTAGGGGCATGAAATCGATCCTTATCTCTAATTTGTTCCAAACGTTTGTCACTTACACCAAGTTCCAAACCAAGCCTAAAATACTCATCACCAATGCATGTCAGGGCCATGCGTACAAACTCTTGTGGAGTTGGACATCTATGTAGATCATCATCCGATAAGGCAGTACTTTCTGCAACTTGTTTTTGTAGTAAATCGTCACACCACAGACCTAAACCTTCATTTTTGGACACAGCATGTTCTTCATCGCAATCCTCGCAAAGTAATGAATCGTGATACAGAAAGTCCCTCAATCTTATAAGCCCAATTCCAGGCTTAAATGTACGAATATTCTGACACTGAATGTATTCATCAAAAGGCACAACTTCACCAAAGCCCCCTTTATTTGGCATAATGCTTAAAATACTCATAAGACTGTTAGATAGAAAGTGTCTGGCTTCAACACATAATTGCTTTGTATCATTTTCATTGTTGTAACAACAAACTCTTCCATAAACTATATTGTCCTGAAACCAGATAGTCAGTGTGGATGTCTTGGTGATTCGAAAACCAGCAAAACCATTATACAGCATGTACTGTCCACCTGTCTTTTGTATTTGCCACTTCCTTATACAAATTGCAAGAAGGCGATGAAATACTGATGGTGGCAAGAACCCGTCCTTGAAAACCATGGCTAGAACAGGCGTTTTACTCTGCGCCTGGGATGGATTCAGCCAATTAGACAACTTTCCTTCTTCTGGCCGAGAGCGTAACAGAACAGGCACAATGTAGAAATCCTTCTCTGATACAGAAGTAGCATAGTCAAGACTTTGACCAAATTTACTTTGATCATCCAAGGTCTGTTGTGGATGACCATCATTCAATCCTTCTATCAGCTGATCATGATCAAGAACATTTACTGGTTTAGCTATCATGTCCAACAGTTCCATGTATTCAATAATCTCTTTCTTGTAGTCACTAAAACACTCATTGTCAGGATTTTTGTCAATAATTTCATCAATAAGCTCATAATGTAAAATAGCTCTTTGTTCATAATCATCCCAGAGGTGTAGCAGTTTTGGATCTTTATTGGGCATGTGAGATATGAAACATCTGAAAGCATCAATTATCCACTGAGGAGACAAAATTATGCATTTCTGCAAAAGTTCAGTCTCAAAAAACAGCACATTGCCGAGTGAATGCTGAAAGTGTAAAAATGATTTTAAATCAGAATCAGAATTCAATGGCATCTCATTCTTCTGGTCCTCTTCCCTCAAGTCATCGAATGAAATTATCTCCTTACCCTCTGCTTTAAAACTTTCAAGAGAACGTTCCAGTGGAATCCATTTTGCAGGTCTTAACTCATTCCAGTAGTTTTGACCTTTGGCTGTTTTTAATACCTCTTGTCTAATACTTCCATAATCTTCCTCATTATTCAGGTTGTTCACCAGGAACTTTCTACGCTTCACAAGATTAAGAATTGGTGAATTCATGAACGACTTCAAAGCTTCATTGAAAAAGTCTTCTTTCTGTTTTTCTTTTTCATCATCATTACCTTCTAGTTCATCTTTGTGGGTACCCACAAGAATAACACTTGGTTTAATCGAGGTATCGCAAACTTGCATGGAATGATACATGTAAATTGAACGAAGCCAAAACTTAAATGCTTCCAGACAAGTAAAGTCTTTATGGATGAATCCGGAGATAGGAAAGTCAGTAATTTCTTCAACAGGACTGTTCAATGGTTTAGAAACATCCATCAAAAGCAAATAGATTGACCGTGAATTAAGAAAGAAATGATGGGTGGAATAATAAATGTTTTGTCCAGCAAAGTCCCAAACAGCAACTCTTGTCTCTGACAATGAAGCCTCTTCAGGATCATTCAACATTTTCATAACTTCATCTATGAATGATTCAAACTGTGGATGGTCAATAGATGATAATTTCTCCCTAAAACCAGTTAAATCTGTATCGGCATTTTGAGTACCTAGTGCACATGATTCTGAACACTTTCCATCACGAGGCTTTGAAGTATTTGTTTCTGTTTTGGATTCTTGATGAGATGATGGCAATGTTTGGGTTGCCATCTTGCTGCCATCTATATTGTCCGACATTTTTGACTGAATTAGAATATTGAACAACTTATCATTTGCATAACTGGTATTGTAAGTTTTAAGCCACCTGCCATCACTCAATACATCGCAATATATCACATCAATACCAACGGTACTTTCGGGCCTACTATTACTATGTGTAGTCTCTTCATATTCATTTCCTTCTACAATATTGTTCATAAGAGACGTTTTACCAACACCAAACATACCTACAATCATCAATCTGATATCCTTTACTTCATGGTATCCTTGACTCAGGGCTTGGTAATAAAGTTCAACAAACTCACTACTCATGTTTTCTACTTCACTAGGGACATTTTCTTTGAAGTACTTCGTTTCTTTGTTAATCACCTCTTTAACTTGATTGCTTAATGCTCTGTTATTCCACATTCGTAAAAACAGCCTAACGAATGCTGTAACAGCTTCAGCAGACATACGAACTTGATTAGAAACAAGCAATACAAATTTTCTGATAACAAATACAAAAGCCATATATGTTCTATCTGAAGCAGTAGATACATTAGAAATATCACCTATAAGCCTCATAAATTCCATTTTTTCCTTTGCTTCCAAATCATCACCAATTCTTCCCAGTTCTCGACCTATACTGGCAGACAAGCTATAATCATTTTCATTAAATTTCTCATCAACTTCGTTAGCAATCTCAATCAATCTTCTTACAACATACTGATACTCATCATCAGTGTGTGCCTCAACACCAAAATTATCAGCATCATTCCCTGCCATTATGAAGACGTATGAATCACGATTAATATGCCCAAAATTCTTTAATCAATTAATCTGAAATTATAAAATATTGGTCATTTAACAGGACATTCATTTAACCCGTAAAACAGCATTTTCACTCATGAAATCAGTTAAGTAAAGCTTCTGACACATGAGAATTTGTACCAAAGGGTCAGATTTACAATCAAATCAGCCAAGGGTCATTCTTGATCCCCAACTTTTGAATTCTAGTGAAAACCCTGTTTAGTACAATTACCAAATGTTTAAAAGGTAGAGCAAAAAATGACTATATTAATCATTATCATTAAATTCTCTTGAAAACAAACTTGCATGCTGAGAAAAAACCCTGTCAAATTATGTCCAGTTCCATTGTTTTTGCAACAGCAAATATCTGCCACACAGCACAATGTTAGCGTGTAATATTGATTTCATTTCCGTTGAATTTAACGTCTGCGGGTGCACTTGTTTACAGTAATTTTAATGTCAAAAACTGTAGAGCAATTCATGAAAAAGGTTTAAAATGATGATGTCAATGGGCAATGTTCAATGACGAGGTATAGTGAAGTTTTGTGTCAGGCTTAGAAATTCACCAGTGGAGATATCAAAATGATTACCGTATATTCCCTTATAAATGCCCCTCCCCTAATAAACGCCCCCACCCCCTTTTTTAACAAGAGAAAACAAAAAAGACTAATCATGACAGGCCATTTTAATCCGAGATGAACAACAGAAATTAGTAGAAAACACTTTTCAAATCCAAGAAATGACACAAACACATTATAAATCCAGTACATGCGGCAGCTCTCTACCGACATCAACGGACTTGAGACGCTAGACGTAACGTCACTTCAACCTAGATCTTAGCGGCGACTTCAAAGAGATGAGAGTCAGCAGTCATTGCCGTATATATCCCACTTATAAGACCAGCGTAAAGAATGTAATTGTTGACTGTGACTGTGACTAATGACTGTAAGAGTGTAAAAAAATAACTGCTAAATAAACCAGAATGATTACACTTTTTTGCTTATATCATCTTTTCTAATTATGTTTATTTCTAAAGGTATTGTTATTGTGGCAAGTCATTACTAATTAGACATTAAGTCCACAGACCTCAGATTCAAACCTAGGGAGCAGCAAATGTTATCTGTGACAACTTTGGAGCCACCATACTCTGTGTTGCTCAACTTTAAAGGTTAAGATCATTCATTCTCTGTTCGGTTTTTGGACTATATGGCCCAAGACTTTATGACCCGAATTTAGATGCTATGACCCACATATATACTATATAGTGGTAATTGTTAACCCTGGGAGTTGCTATTAACACCTAATTAATAGCAATTAGCATCTATTGTGTAGAGTTGTTTCAATCTGATTTATAAAAAAATGAAGTCAATCTTTAATACTTTAAAAAGTTTAATATTTATCGATATATATTTTCAATAAGACTTATAAAAAATGAAGTCAACCTGAGATACTTTTAAAAAATGATATTCAGTAATGAATATTTTTTACATTTTAACTTTGAGTTTGAATACAGGTTTATTAACCAGAATTTAAATTTAAAGTCAAGAGAAGTGAACAGTACAGAAAGTTAATGTTTCTCATTTAACATTGCAATAATCACTTTTGTACAGACTGTCAATTTGATATGTACAAAAAGATTATTAAACAATCAATTAAAAATAAATTAAACTGAATATCCATGCAAAACATAATTTCGTAGGTGTGTATCAATTAGCACCTCTCAGGGTTAACAAAATTGCCATAATATAACATGTATGCGGGCCATAACATCCAAATACGGGCCATAAAGAACCGGGGCCATAAAGTCTTGAGCCATATAGTTCTGTTACCTTCTGACAGTTCTGTGCAGAACCACTGATTAACTGAATCATTCATACCGTGAAGTTGGCAGTCACAAGACTTAGTCAAAGTCAAATCAGGTATAGAATCCATCAAAACTGGCCATGTTATATAATTTATGACAAAATGCCTTTAAAAACTGGTGTAAAACTTAACTTAAGTGAAGGAAAAAGTACAAATTGATTTTTTCCGGAACCCAGCTGAAAAAACGAATGATGGGACAGAAAGACCGAAATAACAAAAAAAGGACCGCATGAACACTTATCAATTAATATGAAAGTGTGAATGATAACTGTTAACACCTTACCTTACAGAGATCCAATTAAAATCATTTGAAATTTTGACAGCGCAACCTCCAACTTTCACTAAACGGATATATCGTTAATGTAGACTGGACCCCGTTGCGTCTGAGCGCTGAAACCAGGAACTGAAAACAGCGTAGTATTAAAAGTAATCCCCCTTTAAAGATTGGTTAAAACCCGCTATCCAGTCGGTATCTTAACTGGTTCTGGCTGTACCTATGGGGGTATTAGGACAGGTATGGGACATGGAACGGGTAAACTGGTCTCTCTGTCCAACAAGAGTCGACGGGAACCAGTTTATGGAACGGGACCAGTTTAGTCGGTATCACGGTACTTGATACCATAGAATTAGGCCATTCTGTTTAATTATTCTGTTAAGCGTCCGCGTGTACCTTTTAAATTGTTGTTTAGTCTTCTAGTGTAGGATATAGTGACTCGGGAAATCAGAATAGGAAATGTTAGATTTCTGCGTCCAAACAAGTCAGTTGACTGTTGTACTTTTTGATTTGTTAAATACGATGTCTTTGTTGAAGTCAAGCGTATGAGTTTCAAACCCGTTTAAGGAATTATCATTAAACTGGTCCCCGTTCCATGTTGCAGTGCAGCAGAGTCAACAGGTACCAGTTTACGGAATCAGGCTAATGAGATATTTCAAATTCATCATTACCAATAACGAATCATTCATTATGAAGCCAGAAAACTAGGCATAGCCACAACTATATTCTAAGACCCCTCCATTACTCCACTACTGTCAACAGCTAATGTGTTGATTTTGTATTAACCAACCGTAATCTTGAAAATGCTATGTTTAATATAGAAATTTCTAGCGTTAATGTCTATGATTTCGACATTATAATTCGTAAACAAATTTCTTTTGAAATCGAGAAATCAAGGAAAAACTTTTTAATGTGCTTCCTCGCATAACAATCAGAAGTTTTGATTATGTTGTAGATTCTGCATGCCTGCAGGACGTTCTGGAGAATATTTCACGGAATATGCCAAGTTTCTCTAATACAAAGCAATATGATGTGGACGCACGTTCATGTGGGATAACCATATATTATTTACCTAATTAACTGGTCACGGTTGACTTTGGTGCACTGCAACATTGAACGGGGACCAGTTCATTTACCTAAATGATTTAAACGACGAGTTTGACAACGATTCGCGTTTGAACGGTACGCAAATTGAAATCATTTTGCATCAATGAATTCAATCTTTTATACATATGAGCGGCTTATGATTTCTAATCAAATCAGTGACATAAAGAAAAATAATTTGTGCTAAAGATCAGACGTGAAAAGGAGCAACAATTACGTTAACAGTGTAAGTATGAACGAAGACCTATTGTTTGGTACAGGTCAGTGGTGTGGACTATCGTATCTTAATATTTGCTGACGATTTTACCGGTAACAAGTATGTTGTTTCTTTGTTAGAAACCGTATCTACACGCACAGTAAAACCTCACATTGCTACTCACTCAATATTACGACCACCTTGCTATAACGACAGCTTATTTGCGGACCGACTTTCAATTACTCCCCCTATAATTCAACTTGATGAAACCAGCTATTATTACGTTCAGTCTCAATATCGGGATTCTACCGTATATGTTTTTAAATGGAAAAATTGCATTACGCACTTGTCGCCATTTTGTGTACGAATATAGCCTATCCGTAAAGTTTTTGCAAAGTTTTACGACAGAAGATGGATTGTATTTTATTGTTCATGTATCAGTATGCTACGTTTTTACCAGTCTTGATCGAGTTACAACACACGTATCAAGAGACTGCGTGTATTTACGACTAAAATTATTGGTGTCATGTTTACAGAGATCGTGTAAATGACACAATCAACTTAGCGTAACATTAATGGTATTTTTGAAGTGAAATTCTTTCGGGATAAAACAAATTATTTATCTCTTGAATTAAAACATTGTTTATAGGAGGAAGTAAACTTTTATCGAATGATATCGGTATAGCAATATTCATTGGTCAAGTTAGCGATGTTTATCTAAGTACATATATACAATGATAACAAAAATAACATTACATAGAGCATATCAGTGTCATTGTGCATTTGTATTATTTTATTTTAGACTGTTGTGTGTTAGGTTGGACTCTTTAAATCTATTACCTCAGTGAATTTATGAGCGAAATGTGATCATTAAATATAATAGTAAAAATGTCTGTTGCCATAGTAACCGTTTCGGAGACGGATACGTTGGTCAGTGATTTAGTGGCTTCATTAAGTGACATAACGGATGACGTACAAGTTATTAATCCTGAGACATACTTGAGAAACTGTGCGAACACTAACTATTTAGTTAAAGTACTTGTTATATCTGAACAATTGCTGAACGTTACGGAGAGTCTCGAAAGAAATGATGTTGTGTCATTATTTGAAATTCGGGAATCATTAGCTGTGTTATTGAATGATTCAACTGTAGACTTTTCAGTAAGGGATAGACTCTCTAGACTAGCGGTGAACAGGTCAGAATTCCACGAATTTGACGCTAACAAGCTAGTTCAAGCCGAAGATGTAATCAAGAATAAACTAATACAGAATGCCGAGAGAAACTTCACCAAGCGGTACTTTATACATCCACAAACTGTATCACATTTATCTGGGGTAATTAAACATATTCTCAAGTTTTAGTGTGTAAGAAATATATCACTAAAAATATTTGCTATGTAACACTGTAAACAGTCTGTAAATAGAGGAATTTATTCGTTATAGAATAAATGATCTTTTACTATGATAATACATGTGTTTTGCGTGTCGTATAAGCCCTTCGTACGCTAACATCTCATAACCTGGTTTCAGTTTATCCTGTACAAGTCACTTTAACCGGCTTATGGATGAATTAAGAATGATACAATATATTTGTTCCTACAGCGCAAAATTGATTAATGTTTCGTTTTTTTTTTAAATATTTATCCGATTTTAGGTACATGCATATTAAATTGCTGTCTTTAAATTGGATACTTTGTATATCATTGACAATGCAAGGGGGGCTCCCTCAGCCTTGGTCATGGTATCTGACTAACAATCACTAACCCCTCTATGCTGTGAGTTCGAATCCTATCTGGGACCAAATTTCACATGTGAGGAAGCTGTCCGGATAGCTTACGGAAGGTCGGTTGTTCTACCGATATGTAAGCCTAGGGTCTCTCTTCACTGGAAAGTCTCCATAAGACATTAGATGTAAGTGCGACGTTAAACTCCGGTGAAAAAAATACGTTGTAAATCTTATTTCAAGTGCCATCTATGTAAACTTAAGGAGACATATTTCAGATAAAAATAGCTTGAATTTAAACTTGAAATCTCAATAATCCTTAAACTTGAAGCATGGAGAGTGTATGAGGATAACGTATGACACTCATATGACACAAGACATGCACACTGCCTGTAGATAACCATTAGATGTATATACTAGTATTTGTTTTATTTTTATTACGAGTTATGTTTAACCAAAATGTCCGTTTTCCAATGGTTTAGATACACGATATCCCACTTGATTTTATTTTTTAGATGAAGAGTTTTAAACCAAGTGTTTAACCCATTGTCTCATAATCCCGAATTTCCCCACATCTGAAGCAGACGACTTTTAAAAACATTGTGGCACAAAAGAAACCACTGCTTGTAATAAGTAATGACTTTTTTGCCACAATGTTTTCCACTCTGTCAAAAAGAAATTACCCAATATTCTTAAACAAATTGATGTTTTGTGTATTTGCTTTGAATTTGGAAGAGTCCAAAAATATGCTCATGAGGTAAGTTCGTTATTGGTTCATGTTCACATTCAATTACAATAACATCCTAAATATCGCTTTCACAACCCAAACTGTCATCATCATCATCATCATCATTTATTAACATCTACATTCTTGTAATTATCACCATTTTTCTTCTATCTGTTGCGGAAGTTCTGTACTTTTACTTAAAAGATTTTATCCATTCTTGTTCGTCTGGGGCTTATATTACGGAAATTCAAGTGTATTGGCCGACAGTATTCTAATTTTTTGGAGACGCATAAAATCTTGAGGAAGTTTTGAATAATGGCCTCTTAAACTTTTAATGTTCCGTATTGTGGAAATACATCAGAGAAACATATTGATACAGTCAAACTTGTGTTTGTGGCCACCTCCGAATAAAGACCACCCTGTGAATAATGGTCATTCTTTGAAAAAAACGTCTCTGATTATTAGAACAAACTGGCTTCAGCATAAAGGCAAACTATCAATAAAGATCACATTCTGTCTTTCCCAATGGCGGCCTTTGTTCACAGATTTGACTGTAAATAATCATATATTAAAATAGATAGCTATTTCAACTTACATATCCAATTTGAGCCGCGGCCGTGGTCTAGTGGTTAGTGCGCTGAAATTGTAACCCGGAGATCCAGGTTCGAATCCCGAATCTCTAGTAAAACATGCAAATATCTTGGTAGATAACCTATCAATTCAATGTACAGTAAAATCCCTGAAAACCCGACTCCCTGAAAACCGGAAATTTCTGAAAAGCGGACGATTTTTCAAGTCCCATCTTTTCTCTTCTATAATAAATAGTTTCTTAAAACCGTAATTTTCAGGAAACCGGACTTTTGGATCAGTCCGGAACGGGTCCGGTGTTCAGGGATTTTACTGTTACATAAAACAAAATTGTCACTTCATAATACTGTAAAACACTTTAAATTCGTGTGACCTTGATTTTGCGAAATCTATGTACAATTTCTGACCGCGAATCCAGAACGTAGAGTGTTATAATCTATTCCAGCAAAAACTATTAACAAAAGAAATTCTTAGATTTCAGCGGAAATACATAGTCTCGCGACCAAATGATGATTCATAGCTACTGAAAACTAGAAACTATTTGCATGTTGTTTTAATTTCGCGTCCATGAGGGTTGTTCAAAAATCGATTAATACGACTGTCCCTTAAAACAGGAACAACGTGAAATTTGCTGAAACATGCTCCTCTATGTAATAATATGACGACATATTGAAGTCAAATGTTGTAATCTAATAATTTTGTTTTGGGCACGGTTAGGTTAGAATTAATTAATAACCGCCATTATAACCATCAACATTGAACACATAATTTAAATTGTTTTAGACTGAGGTTATGCTGGTTCTTGGGGAAGATGTAAACTCAAGTACGGAAAATGTGACGGTTCATTTTCATGGAAGGAAGATTGAAGCTACCAAGAAGCAAACTAATGTTTGGATGTTCAACATCAATGGTAATGTCACTCTGATACTCATTGATGGAGTATAATACTCCCATCACAATTTACATACACAGTATAACACCCGCAAACCGGACTCCACGAAAACCGGATTTTTTCTGAAAATCGGACTTTATGCCCAGTCTGGAAGAGGTCCGGATTTCGGGGGTTATACTGTCCTTGGATTGATTGGTATATCTTTGGTTTTGTTTCCGTGCTCATATATCTTTCAATGATAAGCACGTGATACAGGTGGCGAATAGTATTTTTTAAAAAATCTAATTCTACCATCATGTAGATAAACATTATCGTTGAAATAAAGAAGCTACATATGTTCTATAAGTGTGTTCTAGGATGATACTTAACTTAAATCAGTTAAAATGTGCACAAAATAATAACCAGTGCAATGGACTTTGAAAAAACATTAACTTACTATATCAAATGCTTGTTTACATATCAAACTTGCATATTTATGAAAGCCAAGTAAAAACGTGTATCCAAAATTTTACATTTTATGGTGTCACGTTTTTGAAAGACAAGTATTATTTTATAAACATTTAAACACTATAGTATCATTTTACTTAAAACAGACATGAAGCCGGGAGACAAGCTGTTCAGGATAGTGGCGGATGAAGACGATCTAGGACAGAATAAATTGACAGTGCTGGGTACCAAACATGCTGCTGAAGAAACAATGAAAGAACTTAGGGATAAGGATGCGCGAGATTTTCTGGCTGATTTGCTCTGTCTGAATGTAGACGACTTTGACCTTGAACTTGCTGACATTTTGGGTGGATCGAACTGTATACAACTTGTAGAGAACATATTGAAATATGGCGACCACGAAGGTAAATAAATTGCATTTCGAGAATTCGTGCGTAATGTTTCCCGAAGGAGAGGAGACCACGCTTGTTGCTCATTTGTCAGCGAGATTAATTGGAATAAAGTAATACACAACACGAAGGCATGGTTTCAAGTTCGAGATAACACAAACGAAGTGTCAGTTTTATAGTGTTGTTCGTATTCCCAGCAAAATTATTCATACATTTCTCATACATATCCCTACAGCTTAATATGAAATGTCACCCAATAGGTCTTGGTCTGAGCCTTGTGAAATCTGCTTGTCTGAATTGTGCATCATATATGTGTGTATATAAAATGCTTGTGTTTTTTAATTCTTGAGCTTACACCAGAACTAGCAGTTATAAATATGAACAGTAAAAACGCTTCACCTTTTATACGCAGGTAACAAGTACCCTACAATTCTTCATCTTTGTGCACGGTTTGGTTTAAGAGTGACATTAGATTGGTGTAGAAGAGCTAGAGTCCACAGAAGCAGACTTTCCTCTCGGGATGTGAACGGTAGGACGGCAGAACAAGTTGCTAAAGAAGAGCGTCCGGAAAGTATGGTAATTAATCTTAACCATTACGGTAATGAGTCTTTGAACCATATTTTACGATGTATATAACTATGTGACACATGTTTTTAATCTTTTTGATTTTGAAAAATGAAATTACAACAATTATTTTCTGAAAATTGACATATTATCAAATATTTGTTAATGTCAACTCTGCCGATGAATTTTATCTACCTTGTTTCCGTTTAAAAACCGAAGTTAAAAATGAATCTCTCATTTAAGTACAAACTGAACTCTTTCATATAGCGACTTTCCTCTGATATTCCAGTTTTCTATACATTTTATCCACCTGTAACCTCTTTATCTCTTTCCAGTTCTTTCAGAGCTTTCAGGATGACGGGTCCAACTTCGGAGGTAACCTAATGAACTGTTTTGTTTTTAGATATATATGATTTTATTAATGATGGTTTGCCATTTCATAATTTAAAAATAAATACATATAAAGTAATCTTTAGGGCGTTTTTAATTAAGAATAAATAATAAATGATTGAACACCATTCAACCAGTTTAATATACAACAGGCGCAGGTGTATAAGACGCATTTAATGAATAAGCCACATCTTCCTCGTATGCTAACGACAATACTTGTTTATAGAAAGCTATTTGTTCGTCATCTATCAGTTTTATACTTCCCTCACAGAATTAGTTGGATGATTGCTTATTGCAGTAGAGAAGACAAGAACTGGTATAGATGGCTAGTTTGGTTAGCTGACAATTGTACACATATAGAATGTGGTGACAAACGATAAAAAAACAACAAAAAGTTTTGATAGATTTCGTCAATTTACAATCATTTCGTGAACTTTCTCCGATGCCCTTTTTTCAAGAATTATTTTTGATATTTTCAGATATAGAGAATCCTCTACGATCATCAATTCCAAGTGAGTTTATTTTGATAGACTGTTTTGTAGTGTTGTCGATGTATAATGTACAAATTGAATTAATAAGTTATTAAAAACATAACATAGAAAAAATATTGTTGAGATAATCGAATACATAAATATTTCACTGAGAATGTTTTTTTCTAATTTCTGCGCTTTCTTTCTAGAACAAAATTTTTCTAGAACAAAATGTAAGCAACACCATCAACCCATCTCTCTTGTTTTAACTACCGTTATTGTTGATTTAATTGAACACTAGTATTTGTTGTTTTGTGATGTCTCTGTTGGGTTGTGGTTATTTGTTTATCCTTTCTTGTTGAGTGTTTAATACAGTCTGGTCTGAGATGATATTATTGTATACTTCAGCATTTGCCAGATTTCTATTTTCTGAATATAATAACTCGTACTTGTTACGAGCGAATGCAAAATGTGATACCCAATGTTTCGCTTCAAAATATATAAATATGCATACATGCTTATACATACACTATGCTGATGTATTATAATTATCATTAATATTTCGAAATTATTCTAATTAAGTTCAAAAAGTAGTTACATAGTTATGTATCTGAATCTGTTTTAATTCCAAATTATAGGTCGTGACCGGTCGTATGAATTTTCGACAGGACATAATCTGAGAAGCTCGTGTCCTGAACTGCAATTTCGATGTATGTTGATCCGCTCCTCTAGCATCTACTTAATTATCCCTTTGCCTCATAATACAGTGCAACCTCTCCAGAGCGGCCCTCTCTTGAGCGACAACCTCCCTTCAACAAGAGCATGCTTTAATCCCACAGTACGATTTGACTATTCATTTAACCCCTCTAGAGCGGCAACCTCTCAACAACGACATAATTTTGCGTCTCCGAAAGAGTGTTGCTTTGGAGAGGTTGCACTGTACCGCATTTCCCCGCATCTGAAGCAGACGACTTGTTATACTTTTCTAACGAGTTATGTTTAACCAAAGTGTCCGTTTTCCAATTGTTTAGTAACACGATATCCCACGTGATTTTATTTTTAGATAAAACTGTTTTAAGCCAATTGTTTTGCGCTTTGTCTCATAATACCGCATTTCCCCGCATCTGAAGTAGACGACTTTTGAAAACATTGTGGTAAAAGAAGCCATTGCTTGTAATGAGTAATGGCTTCTATTGCCACGTTTTCCACTCTGTCTGAGAAAAATAACCCAATTTTCTTAGATAAATTAATGTTTGTATATTTACTTTGAATTTGGAAGTGTCCAAAATATGCTTATGGGGTAAAGAGTTAAATATATGAGTTATACAGGACAGATATTTTTCGACTATTGGACAACATACTTTTTGTCATACATGGCATGCTGTGTCTAAGGGGATAAATTTCATTTCTGTATAATGTACTATGTATGTAAGGCACCCCAAATATCATCACCATACAAAATAAGAACAATATATTAACAAGAAAATAACTTTGAATTAATTACGTAAATAAGTAAGGTTTGATTTTACATATAGTTCTTATTAAAACCTGAATATCAAATTTCTACTACGCAATCTATTAACTGAACATATAAAAAGAGCCACATTTTGCGGCTATGAACACGGTTTAAGTAATTACAAAAACAGAATTTTCAAATATAATATTACCATTATAACATACTTAAATACGTAATGAATGGTCTGTTTCCCCTGGGCAGATGTTCAAATACAACTTTAGAAAAATATGTATGTACAATTCAGCTTCATCCGTTCTGAGCATAAATAATGTTTAATTACAACATTTACTCGCGTTTTACCGGCTATATTTTCTTCATATATATTTAATAACAACATCATAATATTATTTCCATGGATCTGTGCACTTTTTACCAAAATTTTATAAAATTTACAAAATAAATACCATCATACTCGTGTTCTGAGCCTTACCTGTTTTCAGCGACTCATATATCCTCTAATACTTATATAAATTTAACTACTCATACTGATATAATTTTTCCTTCGAATTAAATGGAATTTATCAAATTATCAAGTACAATTTATGATAAATGAGCTACTCTACTAAATTGTTATATTTGTTAGTTATCAAATAAACTATAATATTTGTAATAATAATATAATAATAAACTATATTAATTGTAATATTTCAATACAAACTAACTACGTGTATACTGTATTAGAATTATACTTTTATACTTTCATTCTTTTTAAATTTTCTATATTCGTGACGTAATGTGATGTAAATGTTTGCTTACTAATAGTGTTTAAGATAATTATTACACAAACGGAAGCGTATTGTTATTTAGATGAACCCCCCAAAAAAAAAAGATTTGTTTCCGCTACCGGCTCTGAAAAAATAGGGTTAGTAGGTAGGAATTTATATGACTAACATTATTTTTATTTTGCAAAACTATAATTTGATACAAAAAAATCATAGGGTCGGTGCCCACAAAATAGCGTTGGTCGGCGTAGCGGAATCAAGCTATTTTTTAGGCCTGATGTGCATTATGCATATATTCATTATTTTTTTTGTTGAAGATTCGAACAGAACTGGTAATAGAGACAGTGGGCGATCGTCTTCGGACAGTGTAAGTCTTGTTAGTTAATAACTTATGACCAGAGAAATCAGTTGCGTTAAGGATTAACCGACCCACCCATGTTTTGGAACGGACTCAAAAGTTTCTAGCAGCAGAATCTAAAGTACGAAAATATTTAGGACGAACTGTGTCTCTAAAGCACGAAAATGTGTGGAAACAAAATAGAAAACGTTTAACGACCTACCCTAATTTGTTTAGTCATGGAAACGAAAGCATGACTTTATTTGGCTTTTAGACGTACAACGGTCACCGGCCAATTCACATGTTGAATGTGTTGACATTAATGCAGTGCAATATGTTACGAGTACAAATCTGTCTCTTCACATTATGAGTTTACTCTTAAGTCGGTATTAAATCCATTTTTTTCAGGAATAGGTCAAATCTATACATTATGAATATGATTACAATTGATATTTTTGTGTATTTGTTTGTGTGTGACTTATTCTCACTGGGGTTTAACGCCGTTTTCCAACAATTTTTCCGTTATTTACGACGACCGGTTCGCCTAACCAGTTTTCCTGGACGGTATACTAACCGGTACTAACTTACCCTTCCACAAGGAGCTGGCAACTTCTCCACACGTGGAGAGAGAGAGAAATTTGTCAATTTTTCATGGAAGAGTATGACCTGCCCCTACCAGGATTCGAACCCGGATGGCCGTGTTACAAGTCCAGCACACTAACCACTGCACCAAGGCCGCGAGCTTGGTATTTTTGTATGAACGTATTAGATATATGATAATTATAGTACTTTTATTCCGCGGATATTCTTATTATAGTCAGTTAATATGTAGAAAGCCTTTTTTTCTGTAGTTTATCGTAACTTCAAAGATAGCTTACTTCTTGCCTTAGTGACAGACTCTTAATGTGGTTTAAATTTAACACATTTATTATATTTCTGTAGATTGGGACACCATCATACAATGGAAGAAGTTCCTCTAGGAGACGATTACCGTCTGTAAGTTATCTAAATTATCGTGTATGATTACCGTCTGTAAGTTATCTAAATTATCGTGTATGATTACCGTCTGTAAGTTATCTAAATCATCGTGTATGATTACCGTCTGTAAGTTATTTAAATTATCGTGTATGATTACTATCAGTAAGTTATTTAAAATATCGTTTACGATTACCGTCTGCATATATTTAAAATATCATGCACGATTAATTACCGTCTGTGAGTTATTTAAAATAGTTTGTATGCATTTAATTTATACGCATTCATACATGAATGTCAATATTAATTGAACGTGTTGATTTGTGGATAATGTTGATTTGATGATATTATAGCGTACTAGTATGTCTTTCTATGCAATTGTGTGTTTACAATGGAGTTTTTTTCTGATTTGTATTATCATATATCATGTGTACTATGAATACTTTTGGTGTAATTTTCAATTGTAATCAATATAACAATGCATGCATTTCAGGATCCTGGAGAACCATTGACCATGGCAGATTCAACCCGACCATTTGAGTGAGTTGGATTTGTGTCAGATTGTAACAAACATCAGTTTATATTCATCCTGCAGTCATTCTCATATAAAAACTATTCTATAGCTTAAATCAACTAAAATAGGCTATCAATAGTTAACTAATAGTAAAATAGTCAACTAAAAACGTTGACAATGTCACTATACAAACCCTGGTAAAAATGTTATGTGTGAGATTGTTCAACTTTACAAAACGTCGTGTTTTCCGCCATCTTCTCACGATTATGAGTAAACATATTCGTTGAGTGTTCTATGTGCACTACAAGTGCTTAATACATTCTATACGTCTCTCAACTCATGACATTTACTTGTATTTAAGTTTCTCAAGAACAAGTCGGGTGGAACATCCTTACGATGAGATACCTGACCAAGATTTGTCGTCGACAATTTATAGTCAACCCTGGGAAGAAAGTCAATTTGCGGCTAACATGCGAGCCCTAACGTCGGATGATTCGTCTCAGCTGCGCACCACAAGGGACAATACACCCCGACGTGCTGCGACCTTACCCCCCATGAGAGAACACACGAAATTCTAAGACTCTTATTTACAGGATCGTTTTTGTATGAAAGCGTATATGGTACACCCCGATGATGTGATAATATCAATGAATAGTCGACTTATCGTGATTATAAAAGATAATTAACTGTATTGTTCGACATATGTAATTGCGAATTTATCTGAAAATATATAATGTCGACGTAGATTAAGTCATCTTACCTAAATAATGTGTAAGTGAATTTACGTGTTTGTATCGGTTTGTCCTCTTACTGTAAGACGTAAAGTCTTGTTTTCACGTCATGAGATTTTCATGTCGTGTCGTCCTATTTTATGAAAACTTGTCTTCATGTCGTCCTCGTTTATGAAACTTGTCTTAATGTCGTTCTATTTTATGAAACTTGTCTTCATGTCGTTCTATTTTATGAAACTTGTCTTAATGTCGTACTTTTTTATGAAACTTGTCTTCATATCGTTCTTTTTTATGAAACTTGTCTTAATGTCGTTCTATTTTATGAAACTTGTCTTCATGTCGTTCTATTTTATGAAACTTGTCTTAATGTCGTTCTTTCTTATGAAACTTGTCTTAATGTCGTTCTTTCTTATGAAACTTGTCTTAATGTCGAACTATTTTATGAAACTTGTCTTAATGTCGTTCTTTCTTATGAAACTTGTCTTAATGTCGTTCTTTCTTATGAAACTTGTCTTAATGTCGTTCTTTTTTAAGAAACTTGTCTTTATGTCGTTCCTTTTTATGAAACTTGTCTTAATGTCGTCCTATTTTATGCCAACTTGTCTTAATGTCATTCTTTTTTATGAAACTTGTCTTAATGTCGTCCTATTTTATGCCAACTTGTCTTCATGTCGTTCTTTTTTATGAAACTTGTCTTAATGTCGAACTATTTTATGAAACTTGTCTTAATGTCGTTCTTTCTTATGAAACTTGTCTTAATGTCGTTCTTTTTTAAGAAACTTGTCTTTATGTCGTTCCTTTTTATGAAACTTGTCTTAATGTCGTCCTATTTTATGCCAACTTGTCTTAATGTCATTCTTTTTTATGAAACTTGTCTTAATGTCGTCCTATTTTATGCCAACTTGTCTTCATGTCGTTCTTTTTTATGAAACTTGTCTTAATGTCGAACTATTTTATGAAACTTGTCTTAATGTCGTTCTTTCTTATGAAACTTGTCTTAATGTCGTTCTATTTTATGAAACCTGTCTTAATGTCGTTCTATTTTATGAAACTTGTCTTAATGTCGTACTATTATATGACAACTTGTCTTCATGTCGCTCTTTTTTATGAAACTTGTCTTCATGTCGTAACGATAAACGCAGTGCTTTTTGACAGACACACATTATGCCTTAGTAGCCACATCATTTTTCTTTGATTGCATGACGAAATCTTAATTATTTTACAGAAACTGTAATAATCTTTCGTTATCATCAACTAAGACAGTTAAAGTGCTGATATTGGTATTGAACTGGATAACAAATTTCGTTTAAAATGTGGTCCATGAAATTAAAAATTGATTGATGTACATTGACGTCATGACGAGAGCGTATGTTTCGTGCGCTCACGTATGTAAAAAAGAGGAATTCTGTACTTGTATATTCGTCTTGTAAATATCGTGTGGTGTTTTGAATATATGATGTTGATTGTTTTAATCAATTTGAAATATTCGTGTACTATGTTTCATGATTTGCATGATTTTGAATTCTCGTTGAGATACATCGTGTTATCATGAAGCATTTCTGCGTAGATGTCACTTTTCTATGTTGTCGTCAGAAAACAGAATGATTTTTTAGGTATGAATTTCCCACTATGAACATATTTAACACTCTGGTAAAATCATCATTTACTTGTAAACCTTTGTACAGAATGCATCTGTTGTATTTTGTTATATAATACCTGACGTCATTACACAAAAGTTGCATATATTATTTTCATTAGACAATCAAAACACATATATATAGATGATAGCAATTCTACGCTTAAACTGGTCCCTCGTTCCATGTTGCAGTGCACTAAAGCCAGAGTCAACACGGGAACCAGTTTATTCCGCGCCTAATCAGAACCTCACGTAAAGTTAGAACTGTAAGAGAAACTCAGTAGGTGTCCGTGATCGAGGGGTTATGATCACTGACTAATAAACACCAGTCCCTCACCCAACAGGAACCCGAAACATTTTATCAAGCAAGGAGTCAAACTGGCTTATGAAAGGTCGGTGGTCCTATCTAGGTGTACTTCTTGGGTCTTCCTCTACTGTTAAAACCTTGAAAAGTCACCGAATGACCTTGACTGTCGGTATGACGTCAAAGCCCTGAGAAAATAAGGAACTGTTGGTCAATCCCACCAAGCGAGGTACCTGTTTTTTCAAGACAGACTAAGGGTACAAATCTTTATAATCATTTCAGCATCATCTTCTGTACATTATCACTCATCACCGTGCATTAATACTCTATCCTCTACATTGATATATTCTGTATATTTACTGATTTTTGTCAAGTTATTTTCCGTACCACGAAAAAAAATATTTAAACACAAAAAAATAATCGGATTCGCATGAATTATATGTTAATCTAGTTATTAAATAATGCTTCATTATACAATCATAATAAACGATGTACATAAAATGATGTGTTTATTTTCAATTTTGTACAGCGATAATATGAACTATAAGATACATCTCATGAGCTGTTAACACAAATAAGATCAAAACATAACGGATGATTAACGTAACACATTGTAACTTTATTAACACATGCAGACAATATCACTGAATACCAATATAGTGATAAGGCTGAAATTAAAAAATACTTTGCTTGCCCTTTACCGACCCTAGATTTTAAGAGAGGGTCGGTCGGTGGGTCGGAAAAATATTTTTTTATTCAGAGAATATTCCTCATATAACTCATTATATATAACCTTGGTAGATCTAGATAATACTGTTGTTTTAATGAAAGTCATGTCATTATGGGAGGTAAAGCACAGAAATATCTTATTGGCGAAAATATGAAAATAAAAAAAAATATGTTTAAGATTTCGGCAATAATTGTTTTGTTCGGCGTTTTTTTGTTACAGTCGGTCGGTAAAGGGCAAACAAATTTGATTTTAATTTAAGCATAGCAAGAAGAAAAAATAAAGTTTTTAAGAATAGATGATTGTAACAAGACATATAAACTTTTATAAAATATTCAATTACTTAATTATAAACACGTCAGAACTACTGTTTTTTATATAATTAATGGAAGGTCTTTAACAACATTGGTAAGAGGACGCATAGAGGTATGTAAATGATAATTGGCAACAGATATTTAAAAAAAACAACAACACGCTCTCTGCCATTAAAAGTATTTCTTATCTGGCTCAACAACAAATGAAGGAAGTTTACCCAATTGGAGAATGCCTTTTAAATAAAAATTCATGTTGAAATAACATTTTTTTCATAACAACATTGAGTTATATGCATAGCAAAACATACTCATCTCTTACATGTATGCTAAATTGATCTATGAAGTTTTATCGGGACATGCATGTAATTATAATTTATATCTAGCAATATTCTGTGGGTTATGAATAAAATTATGATTAAATATTTGAGGAATGCGAAAATCTGGTTATATATTCAAAACTAATACTACTTAAATGTATTTCATATAATCAATTACTGCCATAACTACAAAGCCCACATTCATCACTGATTGGTTGCTTACATAGCAGCTCATCACTGATTGGTTGTTTACATCGCAGCTCATCACTGATTGGTTGCTTACATCGCCGCTCATCACTGATTGGTTGCTTTCATTACAGCCCGTCTCTGATTGGTTGCTACCATCGACGCTCGGCACTGATGAGCTGCAACACTATTACTCAACACTAATTCATCTTTAACATCGGAACTCGTGACTGGTTAGTTGTTAAAATTGCAGCTCATAGTTACTTACACTTGTCAATGACTGGTTGTTTACTCTGAACGTCATCACTGCAACTCCGACTCAACGTTAAACATTTAAGAACTATAGAATAAACAAGCTGCTTACAGCGACCAAATTGGAACCACACGGGACTGCAATATATCTATATTCATTGCGTTAACAACCATGCACGAAATAATGGTATATTTCATTCATTTTAACAGGCTATACGAGGTATCGTATATATAATGCCATATTTGTATAATATATTTATATTTCACCGACCTATCCTCAACGACCATGTATACATAACACGTACAATACAACATCATTTATTTATATTGTCCACATATATGTAAGGTATTCATGTAAATACACATATAATGTCATCGTCTATCTCGATATAAAACTATATTTGCCTTTATGTCAAAGACAGAGTAGCGTAGGAATTCATGACAAAATACTACACGTCAGCAGCCACGTTAGTTGATACACAAAGTTCACTCACAGTAATGGCTTGTACACAGTGAAACAACACAGCGCACACTATGATAGTTAATGCACAGTGACACATGTCTGTCGCTAATAAACTCACTGACGTCATTCAAATAAGAAACAACTCCTGGAGTGAATTGTTATCTTCAACATTGATTTATCACAATGTATTTTATGCAACAACACGAAACATTTGCGTGAACACTACCTAGTTCCGAACTGAAATTTGTTTCAATGGTAGTGTTAGAGAATATACCTTGTACATCTTTGTCAAAATATACTTCTCAACACAAAACCTGTTTTGACAACAACAATTGTATATGTATTGTAGATATAGTATCATCTACGTCCACATAGGTTGTGACAAAGCAATAAAATAATGTAATTACTATAAAAAAGATTCTGTAGATATTTTCAGAGTTGAACTATTCTACCATTACAAATAATTTAGACCCGTTTTATTTTTTATCCAATCCAGGTAACCAGGAACGTTTGTATAGATTCCAGGAACATTATCTAATGCACATGCCACTCCCCAAGACACGATTCCTCCAATGTACCACTTTCTCTTTGTAGCATCAGTGGGACAAAGATACGCACCACCAGAATCACCCTGAAAGAAAAGTTTTTTGTCAAGTACACAAGCTACTTATTCATACAAACCGATGTCTAAGTTACCGAAGACCATGCATAGTCAATACAAGTTATCCCGGTTGTCATAAAGCCTGCAGCATCGCGATTTTTTCTTTAACTTAATGTGTTTGTGATGTATCATAATAGTAAACGATTGAATTCTAATAACAATATGTTGTTGGTAACTATTTTGCATTTACTATTTATTCTCTCATGATATTTTACATTGAAGGTAATTTCATGTGAAAGTGCAAAAATCATTTGTATAGGGGACTTATAGGTCCATTGGGCCGGTTGTGCTATACAAAATTCTATTACTGTATATACGCATGTCTCTTAAATGAAATATTTACTTTACTTTACTTTACTTACAGTACCGTGCAGCACAATTTGCACGCCGCATAAAACACATATTTTCTTATTGTCATTTAGCAGCAAAAGTTTGGAACTAAGATTTCATCTACTTTTAACTAACTTATGTTTTGAATTAGAGCATACATTTGAATCTGTCAAAATGGTTACAGAAAATTATAAACAAATATGTTTTAATTATATAATTATGGAACATAAACAGTCGATTTAAAAAAAAATAACGCAGCAGTTTCAAACCAAACAGATAATTACTGCAAAAACATGTCCCTCTTGAGTGCTTCATGCATAATCAACATGTACAGCCAAACCTGTGAACAAACACCATCCTTTGGAAAGATAACATGTGGCCTCTATTAACATATTAACAAATGACCCTAACTCGGAGGTCAGTTTGCTATAAATAATCAATGACGGGTTTTCAAAGAATGGGCTTTATTCCCAGAATGGCCTTTATTCGGATGTGGCTGCAAGCGCAGGTTTGACTGTATTACTAGGCTATAATTACGTACAGCGCAGGAATCGTGACCCACACCTCCTCCGGCACAGAACATGTGTTTTGTAAGTTTGTATGGTACGGGCGTGTGTAACTTGGCTTGCTCTATAGCACCGTTACACTGGTCCCAGTCCGTCACTTCAAGGTTGACCTCGCGTATTTGTCTCTCATAATCAATGGCTGTAGACAAACGAAACAAGTGGTTATTTGTACAAAATATTATGAAAGACGTAGTGATAAATGCCTTTAGACTAACATTTTCATATTTTTAAATTTAAAAAAAAATCACGATCCAATAATGAATCAGTGTGCCCATACCAGATGACCTTTGATAATACGGCAAACAAAATTTATCAACAAACCGCTCGATTTGAAATCTTCAACTTCACGTTTTACCAAATAAAATGACGTCAAAGTCACGTGGTATGGACACACTGATGAATGAAACAACATCGAAACTGACCTATACCCAGGTGTAACTAATTGCATTATATACAATGTGTATGTTTTAGCATTTAATACTTAAAATAAACTTCTACGCATGTTTCAGTAGCATTTCTGTGATATACAGGCGGACTATTAACCAAACAAGTTTTCCCGTATTCTGTACCAGTACAAACCCCGTACCCCACAAGTACCTGCCAACTTTATGCACAAGAATGATCAGCGATGAAAGTAGAATGGTGTCAGGCATAATTCCTTTAATCAAACCGTCACAGAAAACGTGTGCCGCGTCCAGGATTCGAACCCACGGACCTGAGGTCCGTGGACATATCGCTTTATAAATTGATCTACGCAGGGGAGGGGCTACGTTTACTACATAAGTACAATACAATAACGATAAAATTCTATACAAATGATCCCCCAAGTATGAAGAATTGGTTGCTCATCATTTCGTGCATCTGAAGTACCAATATTCAGTCTAGAATGAAAATAAAATGAAAATAAAGAATAAAGGTTACCATTGTCTCCTTGTTTGCCCCATCCATAAACTGTACATCTTGTGCCAGTTCTTAGTCGCTCCTCTGATTTCGGCAAGCAAGCTGGCCTAACATGATCATTAAACTTGATCGGTTTGTCAAGTTTTATTAGAGCAATATCATTATCAACTGTGGCCATTTCGTAATTTTCATGCAGAAATAACTCAGCCGGATGAAGCTCTTGTTCATACTTGGAGAATGTATCTCGTCTTGGCTGTCCAGCCCTTAGCAACAGGTCCTTAGGCTCCTTGCGGCTAAAAATAGATTACAGAAAAACCGACTGAATTAAAAAACGTCATGCAAATAGTCCATTTCTCAACGCAGGCGACCATAACCACGAAGGAACCGTGACGATACATCAACCAACAGAAGAAGTAATTATGAACATAAAATTGTCTTTTAGTCTAATGTCAAAACATTTTATTGAAATTCATCACGCCATTCGTTTAGGCAGCACATCAATTTACAGCAGTTTACATAATTAGGATGAGATGTCGCGGAATTGCATTACATTAAACTTCACACATAAATAGAACAGCTATATATATAAAGCCACTCGCTATGTGCTTGTGAGCAGTTCATTTCACATCCTAGGAAGTCGGAAAACGCAAATGAAATGTTCAAATACAGTACACTATTTTAATCAGACTGCATAATATACGATAAAGGATTTTTGGTTGGTGGCGTAAAGTCTAGATATTTATGTAGAATACGGACACAATCAGCACATAACTGACATATGTTTAACTTATGCTCGCCAGATTTTAGAGCGGACGCGCGCCGGCTTCGCCCCTCCCTAAATTCGCGCTTGGATACGAAAATTTGTACATACCCTCCGATGCAATGACCAGCTGTTAGGATCCACATTTCATCTATGATGGTTCCACCACAGAAATATTTCTCATCGGTACCGCCAAAGAAAGAGACGTGCCAGGGCCAAGCATTAGGATCCGCGATGTCTCCTCCAACGACACGTAATGCTGGTGGCACAAATGCTGGTCTGATGCCACAAACTAAAATATCAAGGACGTATCAATTGGTTTTCTCGACAATTTTACGTTACTATCTTACATTTGAATGTAGACAGAAGATTTCTCTGTAGTAAATATTTCAAATTCATCTTAAAACTGTATTGTTTAGTGTTATGTAGTACAGTGCAACCTCTCAAGATCATGTCGTTGTTGAGAGGATGCCGCTCTAGAGAGGTTAAATAAATAGTCAAATCGTACATTGGGGAAAAGCATGCTGTTGTTGAAGGGAGGTTGTCGCTCAAGAGAGGGCCGCTCTGGAGAGGTTGTGCTGTACAATCACTTGAATTATGCGACAATGTGTCCCGAGTTTACAATGCAATAGGAAACGTTCTAATCAAAGACATTCAAAAAACAGTTATACATACTATTTGATACTATTATTATGCTTGTCTGATAATTTAATACTTGCAGCACGGCTTCATTCACATATACATTATTTGAGCTTCAAAACTTATCAAAGACAACAAACAAATTCTTAAAAAAGTGTTGGTATGATATTTATAAAGGTATGAAGAATTATTAAATTCACGCTACCGGCATTTCCACATGTTATTTTCATTACCAGACCGCTTCCGCACGTATTTCTGTAAACGAACAAAAGTTACATCTAAATGAAGCCAAATAATAACACAATATTATGAGCAAATGAATAGTCGATGACTAGATAGAAATTTTATATATTACAGTTAGATTAATGAAAAATAACCTGCTATAATTGAGTACTTTTCGGACTAGTCGTGAAATATTATACATACTCAGACTTTAATTGACCACTTATGTATCTGGTGTTTGTACCATTCCTCGGTGAATCCATGAGGGTGAAATATCTGGATGATGTCAAATTCACTGTTTCCTGGGATATTCTACAGTAAAAATACACCGCATTAAAACTGCCGTTATGTAGAATATGGAAGAATTAGTTGTATGATATGAAGTAAACGGTGCGCATTTTGCAAACAATAATCTAGCATTTAAAGAAAATACGCCGTGGGCAATAAACGAGAAATTCCTGGCAAATTGAAAAAACTGGACAAGGGAAAAAATAGAAAAAGTGATATTTAAAAGCAGTGTCTTAAAGTCTGGAGTCCCAGAAAAGGCGTACAAATATATTGGTAAATTTAGACCAAGCGTTTCACAAAAATTTCACAAATTAACATGGTTTTGTGTGTATGAACAAAAAATAGTGAAATCTAGACCAACGGCTTTGACCTTTAAGAACAAGACACGTAATTATATTCCCTATTGCACGTGGCCACTTAAACGAGCGAAATGGTGGCTAAGTCTTCACAATGAACTACTTATTTCCAGCATGTATCGCAAGTAATTAATTACAAGCTGATTGATTTTACACACCCCAACACTCGTCTAGAATGATTCCAATTTCCACCTTGTTAGTGGAATGAGTGGACAGCTCTCAGACTGACAAGTATCACGTCTACAAGCATATAATCTATTCCACGCCAACGATTTCTAGGATTTGTAGACGAGAATGCAATTTGGGGACAGATAGAGCAAATGAAGTTACTGGTATAAAAAGGCTACAATTAATCTAGACGAAGATAAAATTCGAGTTGCTGCATGGTCAACTGTAAGTCAACTATAAAGAAGCATTGGAAATGTACTACAGTGCAACCTCTCCAGAACGGCCCTCTCTTGAGCGACAACCTCCCTTCAACAACAGCATGTTTTCCCCTCTGTACGACTTTACTATGTATTTAACCTCTCTAGAGCGACAACCTTTCAACAACAACATAATTTTGCGTCTCCCAAAGGCTGTTGCTTTGGAGAGGTTGCACTGTATGTCATTTAAAAACGGATAATTGCTACATGCATATATTAAGCAACTGTATTTCGTAACTGTAACTTTTGATGCTTTGATTGCTGATAACACGAAAATTAATGTTGAAGTATACAACAAACAAAGTCCATGCACCCTACCTATTTGTGAATCCTAGTTGAGCACAAACTCTATTTGAATTCTCTGTTTCCCAGCCAGTACTGCAAACAGGGGTCCAGTCCTTTATATCGGGGTTATATACGGTAAGCAATCCGTGACGACCATCCTCTAACTTCACTATAAATATATTGTGTACGTGTTTATTACAAGAAGAATAAAATGTAATGGTTGAATGAATAAATCTTTAAAGATCTAAAATGCCTCATCGCGGAAATGAAGACGCAATCATAATGCGATATTCTATTTAACTATTTAACTGATTGGTGAAGAATCATTTTTATTCGAATTTCTGAATCAAATTTTCTTTTGAAAAAAAATATTTGTGCAGGAATATAAGTTTAATAATGAATCTTTACAGAGTGAAATTAAGATCACTTGGAAAAGTGTCGGGGTATAACTGGATTTTACAAAGAAAACAAGGGGACATTACTTTATATAAAAAAAACAGACAATATCACATCTCAATCATGTTGTTGCGGTGTTTACATTATAATTCCTTCTACTTGGTCAGGATCATTTTTAAACTTGGTTCGTACTGTTATCATTAGTGTCTTACCACATTCTTTCTCGTCACTTCCGGTAGGACAATCCTCGATACCGTCACAGCGTCTACTGCCTTCTATGCAAACAGCAGACCCAAAGGAACATCTAAACATATCGTCTGGACAATCGACTGAAAATTTGTCAAACGATACAAAATTGGTAACCACTTTTTATCTCGTTATCTTGACATGTCTGTGGAGAATTGAATATTATCTTAGCCTTGCGAAGCTGTCAACATAAATTTGAATGGAGATAGTCACTGAGTCTCCCATTGTTGGAAATCAGAGAATGTTCCTTTTTTTCATTGGGCTTGAAGCCGGTCTTAAACAATATTTCAGTTATATACGGCGGTCGGTGCACCAAGTTCTCTGGGCCGCATTCTAACCAGCACTAACATACCCTTCCACAAGGAGCCGGGAACTTCTCCATATATGGAGGAAAATCGACATTCTTGTCAAATTTCCCAAGAAGGGTATGACCTGCCGCGACCGGGATTTGAACCCGGATCTTTGGGTTACAAGTCCAGCACACTAATCACTGGACTATGGCTGCGGCTAGAGGGTGTTTGTTTGGAAAAATACAATTTCATACCACAACAGTGACTAAAGTATTGAGACATAGGAAATGCATTCCACAAACAATTAAACACTTCACTATTTAACAACAATGCGTGACACGGGTGGATTTAAAACGAATATTCGCCCGTAATGCCAACAAATTTAAAATGCATGTTTACGTCAGTTTTATTGTAAAGAATTGCAAATGGCTAAAGCCGTATGGTAAGTAGAAGCGTACAATATGCCAAGAGTATTTTAACATTTAGTTTGTGAAATAGACAACATACCACATTTTCTCAATGGAAGTGTCGTTTGCAAAGCGGCTTCATCAGATCCATCTTCACAGTCACTATAACCATCACATTTCCATGACAACGGTATACATGTATCATTGTCACATTTATCTTCGCCAGCCGGACAGGCTGAAATGACAGTCGATAATTTATAAGGCCTTCATTCAATATATCATTGGAATCCATCCAATCAAAATGCATGAAATGTTTCACGGACCATTCACATAAAGCCATGCTATACTAAAATAATGATGGACAACATTGGTCGTATTAAATCGCTGGAAGAATAAATACAAACTCGACCACGGAGACCCCTTTGTCTTTTCTTAAATCAATTATGTCCTAGGTTAATATTTCTTTCTTTGATAATGTTTAAAAATTCAAAAATTGCACGAGGTTTTCTCATCAAATCTATCCAGCAAAGCATACCTTTTGTAAAACCGGGTACGCGCCTTTTACAATTCCAGCAAAGTCCTAAAACTTTGATAAATCGAGTCTCACCTTCAATCTCCGGTATTTCACGCGCCTCTTTGTAACCAATACAAATGTTAGGATCATCTTCATCCGGAAAGCTGTCACAGTACAGCTGATCAGGCCAAGGATACCAAAATATATCCATAAATACGGAACATCGGGTCTTGTAGGCTGTTATATACAAATATAAACTCTACTTTATCTTCCGTATAAGTTATATACCACATATTCCTAATATGACCTGTATAAACTCCATCTTATCTTCTTTATAAGTTATGTACCACATATTACTAATATGACCTATATAAACTCCACCTTATCTCCACATATTCCTAATATGACCTGTATAAACTCCACCTTATCTTCCGTATAAGTTATATACCACATATTCCTAATATGACCTGTATAAACTCCATCTTATCTTCTTTATAAGTTATGTACCACATATTACTAATATGACCTATATAAACTCCACCTTATCTCCACATATTCCTAATATGACCTGTATAAACTCCACCTTATCTTCCGTATAAGTTATATACCACATATTCCTAATATGACCTGTACAAACTCCACCTTATCTTCTTTATAAGTTATATACCACATATTACTAATATGACCTGTATAAACGCCATCTTATCTTCTTTATAAGTTATATACCACATATTACTAATATGACCTATACAAACTCCACCTGATCTTCTGTATAATTTATATACCACATATTACTAATATGACCCACAGAGTAAGTTGTATCATCCCAATCACCAATTTATACCATTGTTATTGATGGTAATGAATGTGATCATTGCTTGGGGTTCCAGTACAGCCAGTCCAGGTGCCTCAACGAGGAAATATTATACCTCAGTGGATTCAAACTCACAATCTCCCGATTGAGCGGTCGAAAGCTCCTTATCCATTACAATACCGTTTATCTCAAAACATCACTTTGTTACAATATCAGCATATTCATGTATATGATGATTGTTTATACAATCAAATTGGCACTCTTGCCGTAAATGCATATTAAAATGCCCAGCAGAACTTTTTCAAAACGAGTATTCATTAACCAATACAGTATTTTTTGTGACAGCAGTAATAGGAGGCAGAAAATAAAGTTCCCGATGCGGATCTCGAATCCGTGACCTTCTGCATGCAAGTCAGCTGCTCTACCAATTGAGCTAATCGGACTTACAGGCATACAAACTACTATAAACACATATATTATATATACAGCCCTGTTACAGAGCCACGATTGATACAAAAATAATTGCAACAAAGACGATTAATACTAACTCACCATTACACAGACTTCGACAAGGAGGTATGGCGTGAGACGCTATCTTTTCGGTGCCAGAACATTTGGGCATGAAGGCTGCACAACCAAACAACATAGAGTACTTATAACATTTTGTTGATTGATAAATCCCTTCCACCACGCTAATCATTTCCAAAGCTTGATATTTGCTTCTCATGGTAGCAAAATTTGGAAACGATATTTCATCAAAACCATAAGACTTACACTTTTCTTCCGTGTTCGTGATGCATTTTCCAGCTAAAGAATGAAAATATGTTAGATATTTACTACAGTGCAACCTCCCCAATGCAACACCCTTTGGGAGAAGCAAAATTATTGTTGTTGTTGTTGTTGTGGTTGTTGTTGTTGTGGTGGTGGTTGTTGTTGTTGTTGTTGTTTAGAGGTTATTACTCTAGAGAGGTTAAATGGCAAACACAAAGATATCGCGTTTCGTTAAAATCTTTCTTAATGTCAAATCATGTTAAGATTGTTAATTCGATAAAACTATATATTATCAGCGTGTTAAATAAAATACATTTACATTATTATAACATTAATTTGGTCAAACAATAGTTATTATTATAAATTTCATTAAGCATAAGAAAGTTACAGTGTAGATGACAAGAACATTGCTCTGTATATGAACTTGTGAGTCATCACATGTTCAGTTGTTCCTGACTACCGTAAATGAATACATACGTTTAAAAGGGTCTTGTGTACAAACGTTGGGATCGCTTGAATCCGGTAAGTCATCACAGTTAAGGATTCTATTCACATCCAGTTCATACTGACATGAACTATACACGACTGAAAAAATACTAACGCGCGTCTAAATGTGTACAAAACTGCTCCGGAAAGGCTATACAGTATAACCCCTAAAAACTGGACTCCCTGAAAACCGGAATTCTCTGAAATTCAGGCCATTTTTCAAATCCTTTTTTTTCGCTTTTATAATCAATAGTTCTCTGAAAACCGGAATTCTTAGAAAACCGGACTTTTGACCAAGTCCGAAAGGGGTCCGATTTTCAGGGGTTATACTCCAATTACATATTAAATTAAGACCTCTATTAAAATTAGCTACAGTCAAACCCCACTCAGCAACCACTTCAATATCAATCATTACAACGAACACTTATTTTAGGACCGGTATTCAATAATATCTCCAAATGTCGTGTTGATAAAGAGACTGTCGCAATTACAAAACCGATTTTTGGTCCTAAAGTATTCTTAATAACAAGAGTCTACTGTAGTAGGTCGCTCACATCTCGCATTGATCTATTTCTCTCTGATATTGTCGGGCGTGAATTGGAGCTATGATCAAATTACCTCATTAACAGAACTATTTGAAGTATAATGTCCTAAAGGGTGCGTTTGTAATCATCAACCCGCGAGCTCAGTCAAATCAGGTATGCCGTGGGACCACATTCGTAACATATCACATTTGTATAGATAGTGAGGCGTGGCGAAAGGTTAAGGATTGTTCCACTCTTTAAAACTGGGATAAGTATTACAATGTCCAAGTATTTTTCTAAACATAACCTTTATCTCAGTTAAAACGGACAAAAAAACTGTCATTTTAATATCGCGGAAACCACCAAAACGTTCCGAAATGCCACACACCCTGCAGAATGAACTTTGACCATTTACAGTTCGTGGCTGGACTATAACACATTTGTTACGAATACGATCACATTTGTAACATGAACAATCAAAATCGGCATCAATCAAATATCGTGCCTGATTTCCGTCACATATGTGATCACATTTGTAACACCTGCTGTATATATAATCTGTTACGAATGTGGTCTTGCAAAACTGGCAAACGTCTGATCTATGTAGGCATCCATTTCTTCACAACTAATGAAAGTTAGCAATGTAAACTCATTATCGTTTATAGAAGTACAGTGCAACCTCTCCATGGAGACACCCGTTGGAGAAGCAAACTCATGTTGCTGTTGAGAAGTTGTCGCTCTAAAGAGGTTACATTAATAGTTAAATCGCATAGTAGGGTAAAATCATGCTGTCGCTAAAGGGAGGTTGTTGCTCAAAAGAGGGCCGCTCTGGAGAGGTTGCACTGTATTTACAGTTTAACATTGAAAAAGAAAATAAATTACATATTGCTGACCTTTGCAATATTCTCGACATGGTGGCAAACCTCGGCTGTTTTTGCATCTGGGATTAAACACAGTACACCAAAAATCTTTCCCACACAAATTTAAGAAGAGTTCTTGGTATCTCATGTGGGCATCAGCAACTTCTTGTGGGCCTCTATGACCGAGGACATTAGGGTACGTGGTCTTTGACCAGTCAGTAACGTTTATACAATCTGGCATAAGCAGAGGTACACAGACACCTGAAAAAATAAGTTGGAAATAAAATGTTTCCTTCAATTACATATTGGAAGTATACAGATATTTAAGCGTATGGTAAAAGTTGTATCAATTGTTTAGTTAAGACATTTTTATTCCTAATTGAAATGAAATATCTGTGTACAGTAAAACTTCACTCAACCACCGCCTCAATATTAAGATCACCTTATGATAACGACCGTTTATCTTCAATATTAAAATCACCTTATGATAACGATCATTTATCTTCAATATTAAAATCACCTTATGATAACAACCATTTATCTTCAATATTAAAATCACTTTATGATAACAACCATTTATCTTCAATATTAAAATCACCTTATGATAACAACCATTTATCTTCAATATTAAAATCACCTTATGATAACAACCATTTATCTTCAATATTAAAATCACCTTATGACAACGACCATTTATCTTCAGTCAGGTATTCAATGTCTCCTCTGTATTACAACTCGATTATGAGACCACCTCAAAACTAAGACCGATTTATTTAGCCCCCCCCCAAGGTGGTCGTAATATAGAAGTTTTACTGTAAAATGATGCAAAAGCAATGTCACTTTTCACTTAAATCATTGAATCATGCAGTTTTCCTTAATACATCTTATAGTATAAAATGTACTAGCGCTAATTGAAGATAAATGTGATGTTAAACACGCGGTTGTATTACCTGGCTGGGGTGTAGTTATCACAGATAAAGATGGATCTGTAAGTAATGAAGAAAGAACGTTTTTTGTCTACTATAAATCAACATTATCAAAATCAGAACAAACAGACATTTATATGATGAACGCTGTACAAAATCAACAACGTCCTAAATAAGACGTAAAAAAGGTTTGTTTCCTGTTACCCGACCGACCCATCTTTTACCTGCCGACTCAAAAGTTTTACGGCATCCAAGTGTTAGTGCAATATTGTAATTTTCACAACAGTGTTGTCGATATATGTAAAAAAACACAAAAGAAAAAATCCCTACCTACCAACCCATAGTTTTTGGGGGCATGTAACCAGAAACAAACCTTTTTTGTTTAGGCCTAATCGTTAATTAACACGCAATTCACCAAAACGACAATCTCTATGTTGTGTTGTAATGCGCTAAACATGTATATTTTATTACAGGGACAATTTATAACGACTGCATACCAATTTATATCTCTGATATTTTCGAAATGTTGAACTACAAAACCTATGAATAAATGAGAAATAAGTTTTGCAATATACACGTGTTCGTGGACAATACCTGAGTAATTTGTCCCGTAAAAGCCATGTCATTGGAAGCTCTGACGCTGTAACAGCGCTGAAACGTTTGAAACTTGTCATTTTCCGTTGACATAAAATCAGGAATGTTTTAAATAAGTGGACATTCTGATAGTGGAATGAAGTTACGAAATAATACAATAACGCATTTGGTATTTTATTCCACATCAAAGAGAAGACATATTAGTTTACGTTCTGTTAAATCACATACAATTTAAAATGATTGGCATCGTCCATTCATTCAGATCAGTTTGAAAACAGAAATAGTTATCTAATTCCATTCGAAAACAATAGACAATCTCGCAACAAAAGCATTAACGGAAACAGGAGCATCCCAAGAAACAGCTTCACCATCGACCCATCGTTCAGGGCGAAGCCAGTTCTAAAACTCATTCATAGAAACATTTGCATGTAAATAGAAATAGCGATCACGATGAAGCTTGTCCAATCTCTTGTTTTAAAACTGCTGATAGGAAAATCATTTCTATGTAGGCAGATAAGGGCACAATCTGATAAGAGAAATTAAAGGAACATTTGAAGAGTATCCTTGATAAAACCGGAGACAGTTATGTAAATTTCTCAGATTGAAATAATGTGATATTTTCAGATGATACGTGTATGCTATGGTGTATGTTTATGGTTGACTGGAATATTTCAACGTCGTCTAGAAAGTGTAGTCAGCAGAGATTTCAGACAAAGATAGCTCATACGCTGTTTTAAAGATAAATAACTTTGCGGCCATCCTTTTTGGACGCAGATTTTATTGACCGTCCTTGAAACTGATGATTACAAAGAAAACAAAACTCATTAATGAATCGTTTTATGTATAATTTGCATTAACAAAATATTGTATGAGTTCAGTTGTGAAAACCTCGAAGAATGATTGTTTTAACGTTCTGGTAATGTTTGAAGTGTTAAAAGTGAATTGTTTCAACCCAAAATAAAATTGTGCCACTTAGACACGGTAACAATAAATAAGGTCGTATCAACAATATCCAATGAAAACTGTGCAATATGGCGATAAGAATTTGCAAAACACGACATAATAAACTGGAACGTGAATGGTTACGAAGAAACTCTTGACATTAGAAATTCTAACCACCAGCTATCCATTTGTGAACAACAGCTAAATTGACAGGCCACGGTATATAAATGAATATCATTACCTCTTGGTTGAATTCTAACTGACGTTTTGTCAATTACAAATAAACTACTGTCCATGCCTTCTATGATTATATCAGTTATAACTTTGGCGGTGGAACGATATATATCTACATACGAACGAAAATGAAGGATGAAGTCCACGATAACGCTTCCTGAGCTGAAAATCAGAAGAAAAATAAAATCAAATTAGTTTCAGAGAACGGATAGACAGCACAGTGCAGCCTCTCCAAAGCAACACCCTTTGGGAGAAGCAAAATTATCTTATTAACATTTTGTTTTTGTAATTTGCTCTTATAGGTAGAAATACATAGTTCTTTAGTGTATATGTGTATCCTTAAACTCTGATTCCTTTGTTTGTTATCTAACATTTAGTTACAGCAATGGTTTACGTGATACACCAACCAGTTGAACAATTTAAAGCTCCAAAGTTTTGTTAAAGCATTTGTTAGATTATAATTGAATATGTCCGATTTGAAAGTTCTAGCAGCAATAAAACGCATTTCACTCCACGTTTGTTCCGGAATATTAAACTTCATATTTCAATAGCACCCGATATAGCATAAAACGGAGTTTATTCGAAGAATATTTTGTCTTGATTAAAATCGATGGTTTAATTATTAAGAATATCATAATTCTGAATTGATGGATGGTTTCCCAACACTGACAATGAGGCTTCATTCCAGAAACGATATGAGTTAATCATATATTGGCACTGACATCACAAAATCTGATCGCGATCAGAGAACTTTACGTCATTGTATATCTGTCATGGGTACATCAATACAATATGCTAGCAAATACTTTGTTGGCTTGTCAAAACTGTTAATGTGGGTGGAAATAAATAAATGAGCCTATGACAGTATGAACTATTACGGATAAAATATGAGTATTGTCAATTCTTAATGAAGTTACTCATAAAAAGATCCTACGACCGAATTTTTGGATTTGCTCGTGATTTTGTAGTTTTGTCTCATTGGAAACTGGTAGGATGTCATTCAGACAAAGATAAAAACATAAGTATATGACAACTCAGCCACCTAATTGTATTAATACTCGAAGCACATTCTGTCATTTTACGTAATTTTAACAATTACAAATGATACTTATTATGTGTTTCCTTACGCAACACAGACATACAGAACGGTAAATAAAAAAGCGCATCAACATTAACCACGTTTTAACAGGTCATGTATACAACTTACCTTATATTTACAATTTCTGTATGTGTATATGAAGTACTGAAATCACTACGTGTAATTATTAGATCCATCTGAAATAAAGCAAGCTGTATGTTAACACCATTGTCTTAAACTTTGAAGTGTAACAAATTTGTTAACCCTAATACAGTGCAACCTCTCCAGAGCGGCCCTCTCTTGAGCAACAACCTTTCCTCATCGACAGCATGATTTTCCCACTATGCAATTTAACTATTAATTTAACCTCACCAGAACAACCTCTCAACAACAACACAAGTTTGTTGCTCCCAAAGGGTGTTGCTCTGGTGAGGTTGCACGGTATATGCGTAAGATTACATCGGTATGGTGTAAAATGTCGACACTATGAAAACATCAATGTACATCACCTTGATTCATTTCTTAAAATGTCAGACAGCAAACATCCTTTTAGTATTCTATAACTAAGGACTTCGATATTTATCGTACTAGGTATGTAATCAATGTAAAGTAAAAAGTTCTTCCTTCTTCACAACTCAGCGAATACTGCAAATTCAAACCAAAGTATACTTTCTAATCCAATGGATAACAGAGTGTGCAGCCAGCCCGTATAATCAACTATTCTGTTATTTTTTCATATTTAGATAATATTCAATAAGTAAAAGTGGATTAATTTGCCAACAACGAAGACGATTTTGTAGAAGCCGAGGCTGTTTCAACCGTCATGGACATTGTCGGGGGGCTAAGAGTTGAACTGGATGACGGTAAAGAAAACAAATATACATTTGGGGTATTACTAGGGTATTTTAAACTAGACACTGTATGTTTATAATCATAAACATTTTAACTATGGGCGGGATTTTCACTAAATATTTAGCTGGCTCAAAGTATGCATAACCTGAAAGTTGAAAGTTGGACTGGCAATGATTTATTCAGAGATTTTGTGTGTTAATAATTCAAGTCGTGTTAATGTTGTTGTTCAAAGTGTCAACAACTACATCAATGGCAAAAAATTGTTCGTATACGAATCGAACAATACGCTGGTAAAATAAAAATCTTACATCAATACTGACGTGTGACAAACCAATTATTTGTCGTCTGCTTGCTTTGGTAGTCAAAATTAGCGCGAAAATTATTCCACACGGCATGATGGTTCATGCAAACGGATATAATTCAACGAAAATTATGGTTTCAAATTTGCATATTTCGTCAACTGTTTTAAAATAAGAACCCTTCCATTGCTCAAGTGTCGAAAAGAGGAGCAAACATCGCATATTGTCTATTAATGGTCTGTGTTCATTTTATTGTCAACACTTTATGTCAGCAAGTTTATTATTACCAGAGGAAACAACATTTGAACATTTATATAGTTTTGATCGTTGAAACATAAATATCAAGTTCAAAATAAAATTGATCCGAAACCCGAATTAAGTAATTCTAACAAACGAAATACATGTATGTAGCCAATGTCACAGAAGAAATTTGATAAATCAAATTAAATATGCTGCCACCAAACAGAATATTGAATGCAAGTATAAAACGTCTAAGCAGAGCATTCATCAAGATACGCTTAAAATGTTCATGTTGTGTAGTAGAATATACATAGTGTACCATAAGTTCATATGGTAATGGACTAGCCGTTAATTATTCCTTGTTCTTCTAATCGTTAGAATCAGATGACAGATTCTTGGCGATAAAAATGATTGATGTATTCGATTTATACAAGTTTTGTCTGAGAGAATACTCATTTAATACCGCGACAGGGTGTTTCTGAACATTTCGTGTCGCTGATTGGGAAATAAACAAAGATATTGTCAAAGTTGTGATTATCAGACAGCGGTATGATAATATCGAATCCTTCCTAGAAACTGACAAAAGTATAAACACAGAGTCATCAACCTCTTGTTGCTTTATACATAACTCTGAATCTAGTTTACTGCCATTCGACGCTCAATAAGAATTTCTTTTAAAGAATCCCTTCTGGTGTTAAGGGTCTTTAAATAAGTGAAGGGGACAAACATTAATACCTTCAGTCTAATTTAATGGTACGCCACCGCTTTAATGCTGATGTACACGTATGTATTGGAACTCCCTGAAAATTTTAGGTCTAAAGCCAAATACTTTGACATAGCTTATATCATCGCTTTGGTTTGACTCAAAAGGACAATATTCACTATTTAATCGCTGATATACAAATGTTACCATTAAAAGCTTTCAGACAGATATTCTAAAGAAGATCTCACCTGATATGTGAATGGAGATGAAAAGAATGAATATGTTACTGATGTATTGTCTTTGTAATCCGGTTTATAAGTAGAAAAAGGCCCCTGATTTATCCGAACTCTTCCGTCGATATAGTTTGTTCTATATAAAACATCTGGAATAGAAATGAAGCAGAGACCTGACAATGTAATAAGTAAGTACATAAAAAATAACTATTTACAAATTGCCTCCTTTACTAAACAGCAGTTTGTTATCAAAATCAATATTTGGATAGAAAATATACAAAAAAAAACATAACACCAGTGATATTGAAAACACTAAGACAGATCGGCAAAAACACTAATGTCAAACAATATCAACAAAACATTCGCTTCTTTCGACTGTGTGGTGTTCAGGGAATTTCTGTCAGAAATCTTGAAACAACTTTCGTAAATTAAATGGAAAGCCGAAGAGAAATGTCGTTGATTAAATTTTCTATTAAGTTGTGGCAATTTTCCGTCATAGTTTCTTTTCACTTATTTTATTAAAGTTTCAACCGAGTTGAAACCAGTATTAGACGTTACCAGACGTTAACTATCACGTCAAAGAAATGATTAAGAACGATAATGTCGAAAACGGTAAACGAACAAACAAATACAAAAACGGAAACAATAGTACAACATGGATAGTATTCAAATATGTCTGTTAATGTATGTCTGAACGGATGTGGCAATGACCGTGGCCCAGTGGTTAGTGCGCTGGACGTGTAACCCGGCGATCCGGGTTCAAATCCCGTCGCGGCAGGTCATACCCTTCTAAGAAAATTTGACATTAATGTCGATTTTCCTCCCTATGTGAAGAAGTCGCCGGGAAAACTGGTTAAGTGAACCGACCGCCGTATATAACTGAAAAATTGTTGAAAAAACGGCGTTAAACCCATTGACAATGAAGAGCGGATGTAATAATATTTTTGTAGTGCTTAATAGATAATTTAGCTATAGCACAATTATTTCGATTACGAGCCATTGAAAATTTACTAATGACACGCGAGCGATTCTGTAAGATAGCACAACTGAATTATTACAGAATGAGACAAGATTTTGCAGACTTTCACATACCAGCATTTGAAAGCAACAGAAACTTATATAAGAATATACAATTTTATTATACAAGGCGGTACAACATATTTGATGACGATTGTTCATGATATATTTAGCTGGAAAAGAAACGCACTAGTCTGGAATAAGAAAACATTTGTAGAAAGTATTTGATTTGTGGAAAATTTGTGTCCATCTTGGGAGTCTATATGAGATATAAGGTAGGTATAAAAGGTCGTCACTACAATTAAAGATCTCGAGAGTGATGCTGGTGCGTGTAGCAGATAAAATCTGAAGCGTGTTGCGCATTGAGACGTACAAATTCGATTATTATCACAATTTATGTATAAATAAGATATGAAATGAGCATGCTTCCGCCATTAATTCGAGCGAATGTGAAAGCGAAATTCATCGCTAAATACACCATGTTACAAAATATTCATACCAGTTTTAAAATCGTGAAATAACATAATTTCTAATTGAGACTATTCATCATTTTAGGCAACATAAGCTCAGCTACAGTCCGGTTCTAAATGGTTAATCTAGTCACTCGATTCGTTAATACAATCAAACTCACCTCTTTTGTTACCAGGCATGGACTGTTCATTCGTCGAGCCATCTGAAGAAAAAAGAGAATTCGCACAATTACAAAACACAGTCTTACATCATCTTGTACGTTGTCGTTCTTAATATTATGACGAGTGTTAATGATAATTAAAGTACAGTACAACCCCTCCAAAGCAACACCCTCTGGGAGAAGCACAATTATGTTGTTGTTGTTGTTGGGAGGTTGTCAATCTAGAGAGCTTAAATTAATAATTAAATCGCACAGTGGGAAAAATCATGTTGTTGTAGAATGCAGGTTGTTGCTCAAGACAGGTTGCACTGTATTAAACAAAACAATAAAAAGAAATACATACTAACGTAACAAAACAACAAATAACAAAAAAAAAAACGATGTAGAATATGTTGCAAATCTTAATTCGATTACGTGTAAGACAATATTTTAGAAACAACGAGCCCCATTTCATTCAACAGGCCGGTGGAGTGGTGAGTAGCCTAAAAAATTTAGACTTTGAATGAACTGAAATCAATGTTCTTAGAAGGATAAATCTCAACACCGGTCTAGTGCCGGTATATCCTACTTGCCAACACTGTCTAGAAACATTTACTACAATTTTACTTAATTACAAAAGAGGGTAGTGAAATGGGCGAAAATATCTCTCTCAGATGATTGAGATATAACCACGTGACATTAACTGTTCAATATTTAAACACGAAGTCCTCGTGCATTTGCTCTATCTTGACGTACGGACATTTTTACTTTTGGATGGTTTCTTGGGTTGGGGAATAGAAGGAAGGTAGTATTTCGGGGAAGGTGGTATGTTTTGTATGTTTTTTCCCTCGCAATCATTTTTTGAACTATAATCGTAAAAAGGAACCTAGTGTTCTTAATCAATCGGTTTGCAATTTTAAACCACTGTGGTATTCACTTAATGTTCAAAAGTAGCATAAGCATTTACCATTTTTAACATTAGGTCAGTGGTTTTTAGTGAGATGTCTGGGAAAAGACCACGCTTGGGAAAGGCCATGACGAGTTATTGTACAGTGCAACCTCTCCAGAGCGGCCCTCTCTTGAGCGACAACCTCCCTCCAACAACAGCATGCTTTTCCCCCACTGTACGTTTTGACTATTAATTTAACCTGCCTAGAGTGGCAACTTTTTGCGTCTCCCAAAGGGTGTTGCTTTGGAGAGGTTGCACTGTACTAGTTAAGTGATTTTGAAGTGCCGCACTAAAATTGAAATCAGATTTTCAGGAATGCACCATGCAATAATTCATTCAATCACACAATTAAGTGAAATCATTCTTATAACTGATTGAAGTTATTGTAAAGGGTATCTTTAGGAGATTTTACTGGCAATGGTCATCATGAATATTATATTGGAATAATTTGAACAAATAGGACAATCATTGTAAACTTTATTCACTCCTATGAAACAATTGGGATCAATGTCGACCGAAGAAAGTAGGAACGAACGAGCCACAGACGAATGTGTCATAGTGTCTCAACCACTTAATAAATTTGGATGTACTAAACCTTTACGACTTTACAACAGCGTGCGGAAAGTCAGTTAAACCAGCGCTGAAATCCCTTTTCTAAGCCCATTTCCCATTTTGCAGCCCAACAAACAGTCAGCATACTTTTAGAGTATCTTTATGTTTGAGGTTTAATTAAGTAATGTCAAGAGAAAGAAAAAAAACTTTGACTACTTGTGAAAACCCAATGTCAAAGTAGTTTCTCTACAGTGAAAAACACAAAATTAATACCTGTCTTGTAGATTCTTAACCCGAAAGTAAAATTTCAAAAGGGAGATGGCGTAAACAGAAAAGATAGACAAAGTATCTTTAAAATATGCGGCCCTAGACATTTTATTCAGGATGGGGCATTTTATTGTCAACAGCTTGAATGAAAATCAATATAATTGCCTATTTAATCGAACATAATTGTATGCTAATGTGTCTAAAATTTAGAGTCTAAAGTTGGTCTAGACACCAAATTGTAGTCTTTATTTTCTTAGCTTAATTATGTGCAACATGTATAATTCAGTAAGGAAAGGAGATAACTCGATTTAATGGCACATACACATAAATGAAATACTATTTACTTAAAGCGCGTGTAGTTTAAGTAGATCGTAAAGTCTTCGGTGAATATATATTACGTACTTTGCTGTGATAATTGAATACTGTGGTATCACGAATTTTCGTGGAACATTTAATTTCGTGGATTTCGTAGATGAGTTTATCCACGAATTTAAGTACCCTCGAATTAAACATTGGTTACGTTTCGAATGTAGCCGAAAATGATTTATCCGAAATTACCACGAATTTACGTACCCACGAAATCACCGATTATGGTAAATCCACGACATTTGATACCAACAAAATTTAACCACAGTATGCGATTAACGCACACGGTTGGTACTGAAACGTATTGTGTCTACATGTTTTGGATCACTGCTACCAGAATACGTAATAATATTGCTTCTATGATACAGAGCAAGAACATACGTGTATGCGAGCACAATGACGCAATATACAAGAAAGGATAGTGTTCAATGATAAATGTTGCTATATTTCTATCGTGTTTATTACTATATACTCCATTCCCGAAGTTAATGACTATAGATCATTGCTAGACGGGCAATCCTTTAATTCGTCTTACATATTCAATGCGTTATTCGTATCGTCATTGCTGTTGTTTTAAATGTTTTTGTCCCGTTTTGGTGCGCTACATACTGCTGTCGTCTGCATGGAAATTGATGCACGTAGCAGGTGCATGTATTTATCTAACTATTCTCGATTCAACATCACTAGAAGTGAAGCAAGCATCTTGTAGGTGCATATGAAGACTACACCTATCTGAATTCAACGAAATGAGATTTATGAGCAGAATAGGTAAACCTTCCACGGAAAGCAAGTCTGATACAGATTTAATAAAACGTGCATTGTAATTCAATTAGCTGTACACAATTTGTTACATTTGAACACACACACTTGCAATAAAATGTTTTGGCATGAACAGTTCCAAACACACATCAAGCAGTCATTGTCAAAACTCTACCCACAGAAGCAATGTTAAACTTTTTGGGCTTTTTCGCTTAATTGAGATATATAATGCAAATTACATTCGTCTTACTTTTTGCTAAATGTACGTTCACTTGACTGACTTTTGAAGTTATTACTTGGATCATGTTTACATTATCAATCGTCTATAAAGATAAAGTAAAACTTTAATGTTGTACGTGCTTATGTAAGCTTGTCCATTTTAATTAAATGTCAGAAAAGATGTATAACCAAACAGGCATCTGGTTTTCCTTTCTGTAAACAATAAATGCCAAAATGTTGTGTAAGTATTTCCATAAATATAGCAGAGTGGAAACATTATGCAGTCAATTATAGTTTTTAGCAGATTCATTATCTTTGCCCAACGTCAACGGTAAAACCGTATTCAGCGACCGTATTAATATCAAGACCCTCCTATTATAACTGTCACTTATTTTAGTATCGGTTTCCTATATTTCCTCTATATTCCAACTTGATAATGAAATCATTTCAATATTAAGACCATTTTCCTCGGTCCAAAAGTTGGTCTTAATATTATATATATAGTTAATTTTTAATGTGTTCTCTTAAAACTTTACAATTTACAGAATGAATTGCATTTGGATTCGACGTCGAATTTAATCTACAATTTGCGTTCATTTGATTAAACTTAATGCCTTTTCTTGTAAAACGTATCTAAATTCAAATATAACTGATATAAATTGGTTTAATACTCCTTAACGTTCGTTAAAGAAATTTATTCCCGAGAAATGAAAAAAATATTTTAAAAAGCAATAAAAACATGTATAAATCAACAACAGGTATAAATAATTCAAATTATTAGTTGTTGAAAATTTAAAACATATGCATGATCGTAATAACAAGAATGCTGGCGAAATGTTCATTTAAAGAAAGCATTAAGTGGAATTTAAATGTACAATCGTCAATCGGAACAATCAGCTGTCCGATTAAAGAAGCGGAGCATTCTCCGAGTCGCTGCTTCTGATAAGGTTAATCAGTCCCATGGAATTGCTCTCGCTTTGAACGAGAAACCAATTAACAACACATACCAGTGGAAGAAGATGAATTTACCTAGAACATCAAATCAATTATGCCAAAAGTTTAAGCGCGTAATTAAAATCATCTCGTTTAAGATACAAACAGCTTGGGTTGTAACAGAGAATTTGTAGTACATAAATCAACACATCTCGGTTTAGAAACAATTAGAACACTTTTAGATAACCTATCGATTTAACCTTTATCAATTTGACAGTGAGTTTCCAAAAAAAATAATGGCTGGAAGGTAAGAACGGCCATCAAAAAGGAGTTTTGATTACAAGTGACAGAATCAATTTAAAAAAGCTCAGGAATTAGCTGCATCACAGACATTAGGAACTTCAGTATAGAACTGCTGCCACTGTAACGCTTGAAGACTGGAAAAACGTCTACAGCATTACCTGCAGAACTAATTGTGACCTTTATCATTTTATTATAATCTTTTCCAAACGTTTCCAAACTTGTAGGAGTCGCAAAAAGTGTTGTTCTTTGGAGGGGGCTGTTATTCGGAGGGCGTTTTTTAAATATGTATGCCTTTTACTGTCGTTTCTTTTTGGAGGGAATCGGTCTTTGGAAGTGACGTTACGAGAAGGAGCGCTGTATATCACAACAATAAGCTGGACAAGTTGAATTTTATATCCCTCCAGTTAAATGTCTAACACTATTTGCAGGGAGGTCTTGATTGGGAATAGAAAACTGCACTGCTCATGAAATATTACATACCAACTTCAGTTAATGATACTGAATTGTTGTATTCGCTCACAGACGACAAAAGCGTCCCCTTATCTTTGAACCTACCATTAAATTGACGAAAAACATTAGCTGTAAAACACTACATTTTCCGAACTACGAAATCACATATAATGTGACAGTAATTCTCACAATGTGGCATGATGAAATGTTTGATTGTTCGCTAACATACAATATAAACATAAACCATATTTATCGCGAACATTAAATGGGACAAAGAAGTAACACATGAAAACACATTACGATTATTGCTAACAGGTACATCATTTTTACACTCAATATTACAACTATATACGGCTCACTTCATACGAGGCCACAATTCTAACTGACAGAATATTCACCAGCAGCTGATAACAAACTTGAAATATCAATGAATAAACAATACGAAGCAACATTTAATGGACTTTCGACACCAACACGAAATATTTTATTGTTTACAGAATAAAATCGGACGAGTAAATGTCAATCAAGGGAGAGAAGAATTGGAAAAACTTGCATCGTTCAATCTGCTAAGAAATACTCAGATGAAATAAATGGAATTGATGCAAACTTGCATGATGGACCAAACACTAAAACGGTAATTTCAAGAGTTCCTCAACAACGCTTTAGATACCATACCATATCCAAGATAAAGCAACAATATATGGAATAATTCGAAATGTACTGGGTCTGCTCAACGTTAATAAAAAACAAATTTTGAAAATGAAACATTAGAAGCAGTAGAGAAGAAATTCCATAAATTCCATATTTGAAGAAATATTTATTACGTTTAAGTACGCGGTTGATATTACGCGCCACACTGGTTTTATTCGGCCCTTTTCCTCCCAGATATCTGTGTACTAGTACTAGAAAGATAAATATCCTTATGAAATTAGTGAGACCTTTATAAAGCTATTCTTTACAAGTTTACTAACTGGTCGCATGTTCATAAGTTGTATTAACCCTTTACCTCATAAAACCGCATTTCCCCGCATCTGTAGCGGACGACTTTAGAAAACAATGTGGCAAAAGGAGCCATTGCTTGTAATGAGTAATGGCTTCTTTTGTCACAATGTTTTCCACTCTGTCAATGAGAAATAACCCAATTTTCTTCAATAAATTGATGTTTGGTATATATATGATTTGAATTTTGAAGAGTTCAGAATACGCTTATAAGGCAAAGGGTAAAAGGAGCGGAATAATAAGAGCTAAAATAAAATCTAACAACAATCAAATTTTGTTTGTCACAATTATATCGAAATCTTTATATTGAAACCAACTCACATTCTACCTTACAGACTGCTTGATGGAGCGCAGTCGGAGCATTGCACGAGTAATTGAACGAAATCAAGGATTTCAAGTTGGTAATTCTGAGAAGCCATCTATTTGGTTACATTATATAACATTATCTCTCAAGCTTGTCTGGACATTTGTTTAACGACTATATTCATTTATTATAAATTGGTTTGTTACCCAATCATCGTCCCACGCAGATTGCTGAAAGCTTACGTTCACAAGTACCCACTTATTGTCGACAACTCATTGTTAAAGTGACAGGACTGTATTGCCAAAGGCTTTTATGGATGATGAAAAAATATAGAATTACCAGGCATTCTAAACAACATTAATTTACAGTCAGTCAAACTTTTTGAGATTATTTAATCTCTCCAATTCGCTCAGGCATAGCACTTAAACAGAGTCATTACCACATTTGTCAAATGCATCTTTCAAGAGACATATTTGATCACCCGATGAAACCTTATGAGATAGTTTCCCGTATATCCTATAGCAAAGTTACATTGGCTTTTTTTTAAACTTAGTATTAATTAACTACAAGCGGATTACATATTAATAGCGAACCAACTGTTAGTCTAATTCTACCCAATGTAATAATGAACAGAAAACGCATTCTAGATATCAGAAAATGACGACCATTACACAAAAAATGTTTAAACAAAACTTACGGGTCTCACTAAAAATGCAAACCATAAAATGCTTATTTTTTTCAACTTTTTTCAGTTATGTACGGCGACCGGTTCTCCTAACCAGTTCTCCTGGACTGTATACTAATCAGTATTTACTTACCCTTCCACAAGCAGCCGGTAACTTCTCTATCGATGGAGGAAAATCGACATTTTTGTCAAATTTTCATAGAAGGGTATGACCTGCCGCCATCAGGATTTGAATCCGGATCGCCGTGTTACAAGTCCAGCGCACTAACTACTGGACCACGGTCGCGGCTCATAAGATGCTGAGGTGTCTATGCAACCCGTGGTATAGTACAGGAGATTTAAATCATAACGTTCAACATAGATATTTTATAGTCGTATGGTTTTCAAACATAATACAACCTTCACCATGTAACGGCAGGTTTCTGCGCGGATCCACTGGAACCATGAAATGAAGTTACCATAATTGTCCCACCAGCAATAAATTTAACGGTTTCCAAGAATAGTCTCTAAGACTTATGCCGTTTTCCAAATTATTTGGATATATATCAAGTTTAAATATGCAAATCAAAAATCAAAAGAACCGACCACATTTGGATTTGATTAATGATATCACAGTATAATAAAATCATGAATATGCATATTTACAGAGAAATCTGCTGAATAAGATAAAACTGTGGATTTGGTGCTCGGTATATTTACAGCCTGTGTGTAATAATAGATAACAAGCTACATAAATTGATTGGAAAATATTTCTAACTGGAAGTGAATTCGCCGAAGAATTGCACATTTTTATTCAATACTGTTTATCATTGTTTTCCAGTTGCGTGGAATTATAAATGGCAATCCATAATTCCTTCAGTTTCGTGTCACATTCGTATAGTTTGTTTATGTATTAGATTGGTTGTTAGCTGAGCAACCTCTTGGGGCTAACTAAGTTTATACTGTGTCATTACTTGGTATTTTATTGTTCATTTTGTCAGCAGTTTCTAGAATGCTCGCTTTAAATGACTGTATTATTGCTGTAAATAATTTAATTTTGATTTCTGTGATGAAGTGGACGATCATGTTAATAAAATAATTGTAGACTGTGTTTTGCCCTGTATTTTCCCTCCATCTTTTGTATGGTCTCATATATTGGACGTATTTTTTGGTGAGGGGAGAGGGGAGGTCGTAGAAGGTAGCGTTGTTTTGGAGAAAGATGGTATTTTCTTGCACGTGATTTTCTGTGGGAATCCTTTTCTTACTTATGCGTATTGGTAATAATCAGGTAATAACCAGGTAATAACCAGGTAATAACTAGGTATAACTATGGCGCAAATTAATTTCTCTGTTGTGTAATACTCTACTATAACTATAGAGCATAACTTTCGGCATTTGACCATTTAAAATGACCTGTCGTAGACCCCACCCCCTAAAACCAAATGTTCCCCGTATTAATTTTCTCATGCTATTCCTTGTTCTTGTTTGATTTTGTTGTTTTCTTTTTCTACACAAGTTCAGGGATTCTATGGCTTATGGGTGAGACATGTCTTGCGCATCTTGATCAACAAAATGTAACGATTAATAAAACAACCAGACGCGCAATAAATATTGTTTAAAAAACTATAAAGTCGAGCCAATTTTGCGCAACGATTGATTCTGTTGATTTGATTAAATTTTCTGTGAAACGTCAAAAATAAATTGATTTTTCTGTTCACTATCAACTCAGTGAATGAAATTCCTCTACTGACGGCTTTATCACCCTCTAAGGACTTTGCACTTGAATCTGAGTATCAAAACCTTATCTATGCTCTCGTAGACGCATCAGTAGAATTAATTAGTACTTATAAATACTAAACACAATCACGGAATGGTACAAGATATCACACTCAGAATACCGGGGGAGATTGAGATCATTCCATTCTTAGCCAACGTATGTTTACGAAGTAAAACCAAATCAAGATTAATCTACGCAGCAGGATTTTTTCATGGTACGATATAAGAATTCATTAATTTTAATTAAATATCCATGTGTGATGATTAGAGTCCAAAACAGTCTGGCGCTAAAATTGAAATAGCTAAGTTAGACTTTTCGGACAGGTGGTAAACGAAGTTGACGCATAACTTTATACCGCAAATAACAAAAAAAACATATATCACCACAAAGTAAAGATTCTAGGAGAAAATGAAAAATACATGTTTTGGGATAAGTTTTAAATTAAAACGTAAGTGAAAACATATTGTATTTTAATAACACTTTGTTACAAACATTAAATCTAAATGCAGAAGAAATAAAATCCGTCATTTTGATAGTGTTCTGAGAACGCAACCCAATCACGCCCTTAAAATCTCCACTCATCTCTACTCTATTATAAAAAGACTTACCTCTTTGTCCAACCATGACAGCAGCGATGATTGCTATAACTACTATTGCTGTCAGTACCACACCGACAATACATAATCCTTTTCGTTTTCGGGGTTTGCTCTGTTTGTAATGAACTGAGGTTTGAGCAGCGTTTGGAAGTTCATATGGCTTCGATCGCAGACCATCCGTCTGTCTGTGAATCTTTGTTTGGGTATCATTCACCACCGTACCATCCTCTTCAAATAGCGGGTTTTCATAGCATGCCTGAATAAGATGTTCGCTTTCATCAACATTTGCATAAGGGTGTCTACTTGTATATTGCTTAAATGTTTGCAATGGTATAATCCGACTTATAAAACGTGATCCCATTCTAAGACCTGTTTGGCCCTTAATCTAGCACCGAAAAATATGTTATTATTCTCACCACTGGCTCGATTTAAATCTTAATATCCAACTCAGTTATGACATTTCTATGTGAGAACAACTTCAAAAATTATTACAACATTGATTTGGCGTTACGGATCTCGCGTAATTTAAAAAAAATAAATTGTCAATTAGATTCAGGCATGTGGAACCTTAGTCTTGAAAATCACAGCATAACTTCCGAAATTAATATATTGTAAAGCTTTCGTGAAACAGCACGCCATTCTCTAGACAACGGTTTTAATTCTGTTGTCTTTGCCTAGAACGTTTTGTCCAATGGAACACGACAGATCAAACACGAACAAATACAGCGAGTCGGACGCTATCGATGCAAGAAAAGCGCCTCATTAACAGTGATCCAGGCAATTCATTCTCTTTGCCACTCGAAAACTTCGGTTAGTCGCTACATATTTACGATGTTAGGACGATAGTAGAAAACCCATTAATTTAGCATCAAAGGATCATCATATTTATGCATGTCAAGTACTTGTTTAGAATACCGTATGACTATCACAAAAGACAATTATCACAATATTTCCAACGAATCAGCAGTATTTACTCACATTTCAGGACAAAACAGTAATTTTTACCAACAATTTCCAAAAATGAATATTTGGGATACAAAAGTGCTACTTTGAATTTGAAAATAAAGAGTTGAAGTTATAATACGAATATCGTTAATACATAAACAAAAAGTATTGAGAAATGCAACACATTTACAAATGTGATTAACTGGTCAGAGCTTAACATGAGCTGATGGATAATGATCTTGATAATTATACCTAACGATAAAAAATACGATACTTACTTAACATGCGCAAGAATTTCTTAACTTAAATCCTAAAGGTTTTAGTAGAATGTCACTCAGTCACGAATTAATGTATGTACGCTAGAAAGGGTAATTGATTTTTTGTGAATACACCATTGTCGAAAAATTGCTCATCTTTTAATCTTTCAAAATGTTTCCATGAAAAAAAGATTTCTTTGAGTGACACTCAGTACTAACCATAATATTTTGTTGCCAGTTTATTCCATCCTTTCAAGACAATGCTAATGACACATTGTTACATAGAATAACACATTTTCTGTTAGTAATAATATGGTGCTTCGTTACTCTAATGTTTAACAATCAAATGTGATTTTGTTTAAAAAATGCATTTTAACTGAGACTCACATTCTAGTTTTTAAATACACTAACAATTTAAAACATGATGTTGATCGTAAGTGAGGAAATTCCTTTCAGAAGCCTTCGTTGTTTTACAACAAAATGTTACCACATCGTCTTTGTTATAAATGGACTTATTTATGGTAAATAAATGACATTTAAACAAGTGCTTCGTGGTAACTATACAACAGTTTTGAATCATAAAATACCATGAATCTAGAATAATTATTTTCAGCCCCACCCACTTTGCTCTTAGAAACGACATTGATAAGCGTCTACTTTTACGGTACCTGCCAACATTTGGATTGACAAACGTCACGTCTGTAATGAAACATTTTGTCTCATCGAATTACGATACATAATACAAAAGGAATATTTTGTGTAGGATAACTTTTTGTTATGACGCTCAAACCACCATTTATAAAGCAAGCTGCTTTGACAATGCACCTGATGCAAACCTACCAACGCCATCAATTCATCACTAAGTACCACATACATCGCATGAGATGATTGCATGCTTCTATATATAATTTATATTTTACCACAATTTTGTTGCCATAAATACCGAATGAGACATAATTAATCGTGCGCGTTTATATCAATATACGTGTAGGGAAATGGATCGTAGAATTTCAGAACAGGATACGTTTTACTTAACATCATGGGAATCTCAAGGCCTATCAAGGTATCAAGTCTGCAACTCTTTGTGCAAAACCCCTTATAATTAATTCTATTTTAGCCCCATAAAACCATATAAAATCATACATACGTCACGCAATAGTTTTAAAATGCAGACAACACATTTAACATGACATCAACAGCAGCAATAAAAGTATATTGTTGACAAATGGTGAAGCTACAAGACGGTGTCATGGGTCTACTAATTCATCCATGAGAAATATCGAATTTGTTGCATCTGGCATTTCCAAAGAATCTGGGTATCGTTTCTATCGGGGATTTAATATTTTGCTATATTTGTTCACACGAGGACCATTAAGTCCCTTTTACGTCACACACCCGACCACAATTAGTTATACCTGTTTTCATTACGTCTCAGCATTCGTGTCAATATACGTGTCAAGTTATGGCACTGACGTTCGTGGTTTTTGACCAAATTTTGTTCACTCAGCAACGTGTGTAGTTCTCTTAATAAAATCAAAGAGTGCATAATTTCACGTTGAACGCATGATAACCATTACAACTTTATTTGTGACAAGTGCTTTGAAAACTCAATTCAACGTTTGAACGTATTTTCAATCATCTCATATGCAGTAAATTCTATCTTACTCGCGGAGTACTTTTTCATCTAACCAACCAAAACGGTTACAGCAATTAGACAGTATAAAGCAACAATAAATAGAACGATCTATATCCAATTACTAAAGGGGCGTACATGAATTCAATTGAATCAACCTTACTCTCACATCAGCATTGGTAACAACACCCACATCAATTAGAGAATTCATCTTTTATTTATCTCTGTCTCACATCAGCTAAAGTATCATTGATGCCAAGCGAACAAGTGCACGTTGCGAGAACTACACTAAAGGCACAAAATGATCACCAATTAGAAACCGTGCGCTTTTTATTAGCTACTTAACGCCAATTAGAAAGGAGTTTACCATGAAAAACATTCTGGAAAATGTCGTTTACATTGGGCGCCATATAATGAAAATGATAAAATGTAAAAATGCCCTCCTATGCGATCATTTGTGAGTTTTCACAAATTTTTTGTCTTAACAGACTTGTGTTAGCTCTTGGCTGTTTATGTATACTTCTTGCAGACTCTAAGTATCACGTCACGAACAGTATTGATGAGAATCACATTCATTACAAGATATTGACATTTACAGCTATTCTAAGATATTTATTAAATGCATTTATCATTCATATTGACTCGATGAATGTAGAAATCAATATTCTAAAACCTTTACAGGCTAATTTTATTGGTACTTGCGAAGCATCACAACAAATTAGCAACGCAATATAAGTCTGATGATTGTTATATAGCATTAGATAAATGGTCCTTTGCAATTATCCATAATTTTATAAGCCGAATGCGTTTAACAACTTAAACGAATCAAGAGACACAACCTGTAACGAACACGAATAGTACAAACAAATATTTACGAGATGCTATTAAAGTCAAGACCGACTCATTTTACTCTGATCATGGTGTTGATGTTTCATTATTGCAGAAATAAAAGCGAGAACTAGTAAAACGAAAGTAAAAGTGGATTACCAGGAAATGCCACGCGCAATAAATTTAACTTTTTTTAGGCATGGAACTAAATCCATAAAGTCTCACTAATGTTCTCCTACAGATTCGTGTGGTGTTTTACAATGCTCAATGCTAAAAATATAAATCACGTGCCCCCCCAAAAAAAACAGATTTGTTACCAACATTCCAAGACATATTCAAACGAAGTTTTGGTAAAGAAAATCTTGGAAACTAACGGATCTGAATATGTGCTTTTTAAGGCATTGGTATTTTAAACATTGCTTTTATAAATGAATTACACTGTCTATAGAAGAACAATTTCTCATTAGTACCACATAATCCGATTCTTAAAATTGATGTCTTCATTGATAAAACTATTGAACAAAAGTTCATTGGCTTTTCGAAAATGAACAGCGTCATATTTTAGACACGGTTGTTATCCTGAAAATATTTTCAGGAAACAAACTCCTAAGATTATTTAGTTACAATAAAGTGTTACTATGTCTTGAACATGAATGTCTTATCGAAGATGTATTTTCAAGTTTTATTTACATGTATAAACAACTTGTTAATGAAAAGAAACATTTTGGTCTTAGTAAAGAACTGGAATTTTTCATTAGACACAAGACATCAAAACCAAAGTTAGTCTATAAAATCCATTCTATGAAGAAAAACATGCGCTTTGCTCATAAAGACGATTTATTGCATTGTAAGTACGTTCAGGACATACGTTTCAATAAAATATACATCTAAGGACTTGCAAATCCAAAATATTTGACAGCCGGACTCTATTGGGAGAGGGATCTTGTCGGATGGATTCGTGTTGTCTTATGTTTCAGACGTTTTGTTTGTGGATATTGTCCATCGGATTAAAGAATAATTGGCAGAGATCTTTTGTCGCGGAAAAGACTGATAGATAATTGCATGCGACGGTTAGTAACACATATATCTATGGTAACATTACTTAACTTTTTGAATACTTTTTTCATCCCAATGAGTCAATATCAAGTAATTTCTGCATAACGTTCCCAGAATCAAACGATACAATTTTTTATTAATAAGACGAGGCGAGGCAGATTATTACGATGAAGTTGTGTTGGGATTTCTGGTATTTGCTTGTTGCTACTGTTACAGCCATGTCTAACCTTAAGATATTGCGGTATTAGCAGAGAAAATTGACGTTCAAATAGACATGTAAACTTATATCCTAAAGAACATAACGGTTTTACTGCTGGCTGGGCCGTCAACATATCTCTAAATAGACGACTAAATGTGTTTTAATTGACAAGTGTTTACTGGTAATTGCCTAACGAAAAAAGCAACTTCTGTACAGTCGTGTCATGATCAAACATTCTTTTTATATTCATATTCTCTTAATGTGACTGACCACACAACTTTTGCTGAGATTAACCCAGTCTACGGCATAAATATAGTGGTCGTTAAAACATCCAAAGCACCTCAAGTGATACCAATCAACTTAATGCTTTGTTAATGAATTTGCTTCCCATTTTTTCAGATCTTTCGATCATATATCGGACTTAATTATACATCATCTGGTAAGTGGTGTATTATCACACAACACGATCTAATGAATCTGCCTTTCCCTGAGTATGACAGAGTAAAATTGTTCTGATCGGAAAGAAAGTCATTATTGTATTACCACCTTCAAGGCTACATGTATCTAAATTGGACTGAATGTGTTCCAAATAGGAGCAGACAACCCTTGACCTTAAACGGCAACAGCACTGTCTAAGATTACAGCATATAACTAAAGCAAATATGACCTTGTCGACTGCTCCTTGTTTGTTTGGTCTGTAATTTCTGTTATCAAACTCCGCATGCAAAAGCAATTATAGATATTTCCAGCGCTGCTCTTGTAACCTCTGAGGTCTCATGTCCTCGTGTTTCTAAAGTTTCTCATTTCTAATAACTGTCTACCAGTCATAATAATTGCCAATGACGATAATTGCATTTAACTACACTGCTTCGGATGTTGCTCAGCGTTGTTGATATAGCATCAGAAGTATGAGTTACAATAACCCAGGTAGAGCCGGACTGGTTCGGAAAATCACGAAGGTGGCATTATTTCATGCAACAGTCCTATATCATTTACGATTTGTGAGCAATCTGGTCAGAATATAAAATGTACAAATCTATTGAACGTTTGCAATGTACCTAAAATGATAGTAAAGTCCAGAATATATCTGTATAAATTGTCTGTTTTTTTTTCCAAAAACTTCCTCTGAACGAATCCAGTTCGTACAATACGTATTGTGTAATATATAATACATATATATATATATATTCATTTAGGTATATTAATGGGATTAATAAATAACGTAGGGGTTGGTTTGAACTATTTCTAAGTTAAGCGAAAGAAAAGAATAGTTTACAGTAATTGCAACAGCGACGTTTGGAACAAGGGCTGTCGATCAGCAGGCAATTGACGAGCTAATCCGATAAACGAGTCGATGCCAATGCTTCACAGAATGAACCACAAATCTTACATCGAGGTCAAAATGTGGAATACTAATAATTTTACGTCATTGTCACCTTAGATTGCTGATAAAACTGAGTGTTGTAGCATCATACATGCAAGTCTGGTTGGTACAAATACTAACGCTTCATATTTATCAGCAATGAACAGGACAATGGGAACACAAGAACAGCATAATTTTAACAGTGAAAAGCACAAACCATTAAACTAGACTAACAGGAGAAACGTGGCAATATTACATATCAGAATGAAACTTTATATCAAGCCAAAACTATTTTTATTAAGATCGCAATCTCAGAGGTGATGTCAGAGGTGGCAAGTATTCTTACTCGATTTTCAGTTTTAAATTGCCATAATCCGAGTACTCGAATATTAGCCACAGCTGTTGGGGACTCGTTTGTACTAAAGAGAACATAATAGTATTATTCTTAGTTTACATTGGAATGATCTGTAAGTCTTAAGTTTAAGGAAAGGTAAACTGGTATTTACGACATGTATCATGTTTAATTGGCACAAATTGAATATGACGGGAATTCCAAAACAGATCATTCAAACTAATGCCATCAGCTGATCTAAATTGTAGAAATGAATTAGTGACTGTTGTGGATTCAATTTGCACGAATAACGCAGTAACAAGGGTATTTTTGTCTGAATTGAAATTACTTTAATCCCTATTTCACTATTAATAGCCTCAGGCGGTTCATCATGACGCTATTCCATTTTCACAAGTCGATTTTATTGAACTTCATGATTTTTTTGTTTTAAGTTTTTATAAAGGCTTTTGACGCATAACATTCTTAGGAATTATCAGTTGGTTTTTCTGTCTATTCTATGCGCGACATTTGATGGTTTCCTTGTTTGTTGAATTGTATGCTGATTAGTATCTTTGGGAAGGTCGAATATAATTGTGATGTTTCCTAGAAATCTGATTTTTTATTTTCGTTCCATGGAGTATTGTAATGGAATTATTATGCCAAAGGTCGAAAGTCTAATCTCGTGAAAGTTGTCATATCACCAGAAGATGACACGTGCTTAGTACATTGAATCACGTATGCATTTAACTTCATCACAATCATGATATATCTAAGCTTTGTGATTCGTGATTTAAATAGTTAAAATTAACCTATAAAATGATTTAGGATCGAAAATACCAAATGATAACGAAGGTTTCCATGATGAAATGTAACATTTTTGTGTCTCACGATCGGCAAAAATTTGAATGTTACCCAATAATGATCAAGCTATCCATATGGACTGATATGACGCACTTTGTGTACTACTGTGTCTGTGACCGGTTATGTTATGGTGACATCTAACTGCTACTAAACAATTGTCAGACAAATTAACCATAAGTTGGAATAATATTGCTGAAGGCATTCCATTCTCTCGGCTTAATTGAAGACACGAAAGGATAGACACTAAATTAAACATGACAGTGTTTTTTCTTCAGGGAATACGTGATGTATTTCTATCAAAGCAAAAATTACATCTTTTAATTGTATAATGTCCAACGGAAACACATTAACATCATAAGATAAGACGCACATGTCATAAAATCATTCAAGCTAGGTTTATTTATGGAATGAATCAATGATACCTGTTTGAATCTTTTGAATTTGAGATAGTTTTATACAAAAAAAAATACATCAAAGCAGAGAAAACAAACTTTACTTGGAATGAATGAGAAACAAGTATGTATGTTAGTTGGGATGGATCATACATAAGAATATCCATACAAGGATAGTCATAAAGTTTACATTTTTTTAAAAAATGAAAGCTTTGAATACAATAACGATACTTTGTATCTTTGATCGCGATTGAATGCCTTTTCACGTGTTTCCTATACCTACTTATATAAAAATAAGACGTATTTTTTTTATCCACTATCTGTTTAATTTTCTGTCCTAATCTGTATCCCTTTTTATTAAAAACTATGATAAAGTGTACAATGTGAATTTTCTACGAAAAGATTTATACTTTTATTTAACGGTCTGGTGTTCAAACTCCAGTACCACGATCTTCGACTTAAAATTCCTAAGTCAAACACTGAGTCATGGATTATGTATATAGACTTATATTGCATCAATTCAGCGACATCTCTCCTTAATGTAAATGAAAATTCGTCAAAATAGCAGAAAAAAATATATGAATATATGTATGAAATATTTCGACATATTCGCCGTGAAGAGAAATAGATTTGAACCACACGACGTAATGCAATAACGATTCGTATGCTGTCTTGAATGTTTGAGATATATATATATAGTTTTTTTTATATTCTGTTTGAAATGACAGATGTTTTATATAATCAGCCACAAAAGATACCAATAATAGGTAACCTCTGTTCAGATGTATGTGTTTTTATGATGATAATTAATTAGTTTCATAATGTTTACTTCTTGGGCTAGATTTGGAGAACTGTTCGTGCCTAAAGTTGATTCAGTGTTGATTAAATCAGAGTGCAATTCTCTTCTCACGCACGATTCTTCACATCTAGTCAACTGACATTTACATATTAACAAATTAACAATTAACCACACTGTTGGTAATCACGCCTTGAAGGAATGTATTTCCGAGGATTCTCGTGTATGTCAAGGAACACTTGACGAACTTGAAAATTGTGACCAAGAGAATCATCTGATATCAGTATTCAGTATGGTGCTATTGAGATTTCAGATACTGGTCAAGATATTACTGATATAATTTCATTATATCTGAGTTAGCAACAACGCTGACATTTGCTAATAAACATATCATTTATGTATCCAATGAAGAAATAGCATACGGTATACATACTCGCACCAAAGCAATAGCAATATCAAGAGAAGAGGACAAAGGTTTTCAAGGACACATAAATATTGACAACACAAAAAATAGCATATCATTGTATTTGAACATTGTAACTGACAGCTGACAAAGTCTGTTGATTAGAACTGGTGGCAGAACGATGCTGACATGTCAACAAAGCTGACACTGTGCAGGTGCTGGTCTGTCACAGCGGATTTGTAGGGTATTCCGGACTGTAATCCTTATTGACTACAAATATCTTAGGATTTGTTATATTCAATATTTTACGGTCATATTCCGGATGTGTTCAACTCAGGTGCAGGCGCGCTATTAAACAGTTGAATTCTAAACAATCTTTTTGAACCACAACAGTTTTATAATTATAGAAATTGAAGGTAGATTTTGTGACACTACATACCTTTTCTAAAATTTGACAATGAATTTAAGAAATTAATTATGTTAATTCAATATTAAATGTCATGTAATTGAATTTGGTGGTTCATATATTTGCGTTTAATTACATACTCGCATGCATAGTTATAGAGAGTAAGTTACATCTATTATCACTGTCGATTCTAATGTTGGATCTTCACAACACGGATAATATGGATAATGTCAGCTTAAAACCTTAGATTATTTTGGTGATAGCTACTCGCGACATTTTAGTTGCAAAATTGTGAAAAGAATGTGCATCTAGCACATAATTTGCGCCAACCAGAACAGTACAGTCTAACACATTGTAATTCAATCAATATACGATCACCAACTACAGTTTTACGACATCTACCGAAAATGTTAATGTAGGCGTCTGCCAAGTTAATAATGACGCATTTCAAAGGAAAAAAGACAAATTGTAGAATGGGGCAGAAGGAAGTCGTTAAGAAGCTGACTTTTCGGAAAAGGGCATTTCCTTTTTCAATTTATGGATTTTTAGCCTGAAGAATATTTGATGTTTTATCAAGACAGTTCAAAAATAGTATTGTTCTTCAGTTTAACGTTTGTTTAATGTCGACAACAGCCTGGCTATCTGCCAAGAATAGATTTTATATCTCCCAAAAGGGCATATTTTCAAATCCAATACAATCAGAAAAGGTTCTTAATTGGAATTTGATAATGCGCTAAACGTTCTGGTGAATCCGAACAAATTGCAAACCATTTTATTGCTGGAGCTTTGGCAAAGTCAATTGGGCCTCTGACGTTCGTGGATAGAAATATTCATAATATGACGAAGAGCAGAGACGTGGAGGGAACATCGACACTCCCAAATCAGCAAACGTGTAAATTAGAACGTGTCAATGATTTGGGTAGGTCGAACCAATTAATAATGTAGCTGGTCATCTCACGAGGGCACGGCCAGTGTGACATTGGAGCTAGCAAAAGATGATCAGTTGTAGTAATAAGTATGTATTCCTTTATGTTTTAATAATTTTGCCGTTAGCTCTTATCAACAAATCAACAATGTGTCGACTTATGAAATTATCGTCATAAATCTTGGGTAATTATACTGAAGTATTCGTTATCCAAACCACGTCTGAATTATCATGAACTATTAAATCTTATCAAACTATCATACTGGTGATTAATCCATGTAATTCATCATTTTAGTTATACTTCAATTTCTCAAACAAAACGTTTCTTATGCTTCGATTTGTCATTTTATGATAACAAAAGTTGCAATGCTGGTTATGTGAACTCTGTACTGGCATGGGATCAATATACGTTCAATGAAGTGTACCATAGGTGCTTCATGGACTGTTTTTGTAGGGATGAACCCAAACATAATATGGCGTGGTTCGTATTACTGGACGCATTTCACAGACATTGTACGGTTCAGTGAGATTTCATCACAATATGTTTAACACGTGGGGTGATTTTTATATGTGGGTTTGGTATGAGGGTACTTATTAATCTGATGTAATATTCATAAATGGTGAACGCTGTTTTCTTATTGCGCGTTTTAATTTAAAAAGTGCGTGACAAATCACCATGATAGTTTTACAAGTATGTGTTTAAAGTAGTCCTGTTTGCACCATCCCTAAACATGTCAATATATGATTTGGAAATATGAGACATTAATTGTAAGAATGCATATATTCAGCACAATTTAGCTTATTACAAGCAGTATCCGTTTTGTTGGTTTGTTCATGATCACTCGTATTGTGTTAACATATCTAAACACTTCTAGTTTAAAACTCTTAAATTATTCAACATGAATAGCCAAACGTCATTCTTTCAAAAAATTGTATAGGTAGACTAATTAATAACGTTACATTAGTCTAAGACCTAACTTTAATAGACGCAATTAGCCTCCATGATTGTGATTTGTTTTAAAACAAACCACTTGATCGATAACCCTACTGTAAAAGCAGATTGTGGTTTTCAGCATTGAAACAACTATGAACGTTGCAAATGAAGCGTGATTATTTGTATTTGAGCCGCGCATTGGTCAGAAATTCGTATTATTCAAATCACTTAAGCGGAATTCCTTTGTTTTGAAGAGATTGGTTGTCGATGCGTTCAAAATAATATTGCACGTAATACGTGTACTATGAATTCATCGCGCATTGTATTGATTGAAGATTTCCGAATATTTTTGTTTTAATTTTTCTCCGAACAATTACCGATTGTTTCACGAATAACAACTAAAAAACAATGTGTCTGTATAGCGCTATGATAAACTAACCAATTCTCTCGTACTGATAATCTTTGCAATTGCTTGACTTCCTAAATGAACATGTATCCCTATAATTGACACTATTTGTTGCCAGTGTTTGAAAATATAAGTTAATACTTAAGGTATTATTTACTGTACTTTTTATAGCTGCTCAAAGCTACTCAAAAATGTTGATATTATAAAACTGTATTGATCCTAGTAACTTTGATAGTTACTAGGATTATTTATTTTATGACACATTTTGAAAATTTTCTAAGTGCTGTTGGTCTTGTTGAAAAAAATAGAAAAATATCAATTTCTGAAGAACTTAGTCGGTGATTGATATTGTTCTATTAAATAACGCTGATACTGTGTTTGCACTATTTAGCCATGAGTTTTCAATGCCTTAAATTTTCTTTTTCTTCATTCTTTGAACATTAGCCATTTCCATGAACTTCAGACCAAATCTAAAGGGACAATATCTTAAAGCAGTGCCACCGTTTATGAAAAATCTCACGGCGAATCATTTTAATCATAGAAGCTTATAAATATTACAAAAGTTCCCAAAATCTGTCATTTTAGATAAATAATTTTGGACATAATGGATTTAATACGTTTATCCAACTGTTAGCAGCATTGGCGATTAATGACGTGTCATTTTTTTGCTGACAAAAATAATGCTCATTCAGTATGAACCTTGTCAACTTCTTTTTTGCTGTCCAGATGGTCAGCGTATGTGAACAAACATTTCATCAGTATATGTTTTTTTTTCTAGGTAATAAAATTACATTTGATAAAATGTATTTTTAAATGAATTAAATAGCTTCAACAAAAACTACAAAACTAAAATGGAAAGACTCATTCAACGTGTGACTCGAAAGGAGGGTACAAGTCTAAAGAAGGCTTATCAAGTTTGATTTGTGGATAAAAATTCAAACGGAAAAGTAAAATGACATGATAGCTTTTGTAAACTTAGTTTTGTTAGTGAACTGTTTGAATCAAGTGTCTGTTATAAGGTAGATATATATATTAATTTGATGCTGAAAGTCGTCTTAAGGAATATATACATATGTTTTTCATCTACGATTATTTGATAAATACAATGTATGCACTACCATATAATTATTGGAACGCCAAGTGGCAATAATAGATAAAAAGCACATTCAACTGAACTCACCGATTGATTCCTCCCAATGATCGGTACTACATCCCCGTTCTCCATTCTAGGGGTAATCTAAGAGTATATTTCATTTTGTTACATACATTGTCTAAATATATCCCCCTTTTTTACAGTTATCACCGTAACACTAATAAATAACTCAGATGATATATCCAAAATTTACGGCAATTTGTGGTATTTCTATTCGACTCGTATATCACACACTCTCTCTCTCCCTCCCTCGTTGGTCGGATCAAGTAAATCCTTTAACTAGATGATGATGCTATAGACACAAATAACAAGGTTGAGACATCCGAGATCTTTATTCTCTCAATTTGCTCCGATGATGTACGTAATCAAATATCCACATATGCCGAGGCTAATTGAGCCAATACTACCGTTACAATTCAGTATAAAAATAGGAGAAATTCTATTGATAATAATTTCAAGACACGCGTAAGCGCAATTCCTTGAAAAAATATTGTGTTAATTCTATCACTTCTGTATCAAAACTAACAAACTAAAAAACTGGTAATTTTCGCCATTCGTCTCACTTCTAACAAGTGATCGTACATAAGCTTTGCAGACGCAAATTACGGGGAAATACCAACATCGAGTGGAGCTTTAACTACTAGTATTTGACGCTGAATTAACGGTATCGACAAGCTATGTAGAATTTATCTTACTGAAAAACATGAAACACGTGATTGGGAAAAATAGAAGTCAATTCACCGCTAATTATTGGTGTAATTATGTTTGTTTCCATTCCGGCAGTCTTCCAAAAGAAAAGATATATCTGCGATAAACTTCTGTGATACATCATACGCTATTATGTTCGACGTAAACCAACAAGCATCAGAGCTTTTCATGACAACGGTTGTACTGAACAAGGGACGAATCCAGAGCAACATTTCTAAACATGCAAACGGCCAGTTCATTTCCTTCAGTCGGCTCAATTACGACATGTTTCCGCATATCAACTGTCAGATTTCCGTTGGCTGCATACTCGATATTCCCCGGTCGCTGAATTCTCTTACATAATTAATCTATTAATTGGTCTTCCATCAGATCACAGTAAATATTCTATTAATCTCACTTGGAATAATAAAACCGCACACACGTAATGGAAAGTGCAAAACACAGAACAAATTTATGTCATAAAAGTATAAGAAAAATAATTACACTAAGAACGCTTAACGAACACAGAAACTTTTGTAAGTAAAATATCCACCTTCCACCGTACATATTTCAAGTAAGAGAGAACGAACGGGTTTGAATTCGTGAAATATTCTGATATGAATTCGTACCGAGGAAAGGTATGCATAATTATGCAGTTAAATTATCTACACTGCACGTGCATTTGAATTGTTCTTACGGTTCTCGCAGTTTCACGAGATAATCGTGTTTGTCCTTTAATGTTTCTTTGACCAAAATACATTTTGACTACAAAAAGATGTTTTGCAAATACAATGAGTGCTCTACTCTCATTCTAAAATATGTTTTTAGTATTAATTAGAAAGAATGTGAACATTACCTGCAACATGAATTGTTTTCCCGAGTTAAAAATTCTTCTTTTAAACTCTACATAAAATGTATAGGGAAATTGGTCCGTTTCATATTCTATATCGCATATACTTAAACTACATTATCTGTAGATATTTTTTTCAAATAATTATAATAATATACCATGAAAATTATTTCAATGAAGCTGGGAACAGAAGAAAAGCAGCCCCGAGTGGGCACGTCTCATTCCTTTAGGACGGGATTCATTGAAACAAGCACGATCGAGGGGTCGCCAATGTGGAATATTACCTAACATTCTTCGCGGTAAGATAAAACGGATGAGCAACTGATTTGTGTAACACAAATTTACTTAGTGTTTTAAAGGAAGCGAGTAATAATTGTATCATGGTATGTACAAAGTCCTGTATTCGCTTCTTTCAAATCAAATGAAAAACAAAGCAAACATTTTTATCATTAAACCTCTTTGATAAATTCATGATGATGAATTGTATTGTTACAAAGGCAAGACATTTGCATGAGAGTGAAAACTTGCTATTATATATTCGAGATGATTTACGTATATTTAGAACATCATGCTGTTATTCAGCACACTACCTGCAACACCTACAATGGTACGATAGACATGGGGATTTTTTCAATCATACTATTCTCTCATGGCAAAAAGTAAAATATCTCATTTAAGCAAAAAGATTGGAAAGAATCACACGTAAATGGTAAATATTAGCTTTTTTCTTTGCTATTTTAAAATTGTTTGATTCTTTTTTTTTGTCGCCACTTACTGCTCCCCCGGGCACTGTATACACCTGTCCAGACAAATGATACGCAACTGAGACCTTAATTACGTATTATGTACTAGTAATGTCTGGTCTGAAAGTTTTTATATCAATATTTATTAACTGATTGAAATTACAAATAAAGTTATTTTTGCCTTTTATCGCTAATTGTGACCAGTTTATTATTTCGGCTAATTTATTGAACTTCCTCGTGTGACCGAGTTCATGTTGAATATATTTCCAATGTTCCATCTATCTGAGTTAAACATTTACGGAAAAGTGACCCGAGAAAAGTACTTACATTGTACCTAATATTGTCTCGTAAATCATGTTTACATATCGATTGTTGATAATTAGAAATATGGTACTTATCTATGGATTATAACAAGCATTATGACTCCCAATCAACCAGTGATAAATATTGATAATTAGTAACGACTGTTATATGTTTATCTTGAATAGCTAGAAAAGGGACGAGCTTATGTTGTAGTTACTGATTAAGTGTTTTGATATACCAACCTCCTAGGTTATGTTTTTATCATTATAGTAGACAAGCAGATGGTTATAGATAATGATTCAGGCATTTACAGTAATAATAAGCACATAAATATCATACGATGCTAAAACAACAGACATCCGCGAATTAGCTTGTCATTTGTTGATTGAGTAACTAAGTTGGTTTGGAATACAAAAATAATGTATACAACGAATAATCATACAATAACACATGATTGAAACTACAACTAAACACGCCTCAATAAGTCGAACGAACGAACGAACGAACGGAACGGAACGGAACGGAACGAACGAACAACACATATAGTTCTGTAACCATTATCAAAAGAGCGGAGTTCTTTAAACACACATCACAAAAGCATTCCAGTTTGTCATTATTTACATTACCAGAAGCATGTTCAAGATGACTTATTTTGTCGCGAGTTTCAAAAGAAAGAAAAATTCAAATAACTTTATGTAACCTCTATTAATTCATAAATTAGTTCTGTAACTTGTACGTGCAATCTGAAATTAATATTTTCTCACGAGAACAAAATCATAACGGATATTACGGTCGTCAAATTAATCTGTCAATGAAATACAAATTCCAATTGTCTTTTCTCTGGTATTCTAGAAGCAGATACATAAAAGAAGCGCTCAACACGTACAAGTCACGGTAAACCGTTTCTTTTATCAACATCCCGTTCCTAATGCAACAATTTAACCTCCGAGTGAACGCACACGATCGTTACAATGATTTAGCACTAATCTTATTTCCTTTAACATACATATATTGGGTATTACATGAGGTAGTTTTGATGCACAGCGTACCATGATCAGGTCAACATTGATCGATTGAAACGTCTCAGAGAAATTTGTATCAAAGAACTGAAATGACCGTGTGTATGCGAATTACGGCCGTTGCGTTGAAAACTGCAAACGCTTAACACCTGTCTATGGATTTCATGGTGATCGCATTGTTACCGTACCGACTAATTCGCTCAGCTGACGACACAGTTCCTTAAATAATGAATAATACTTGTTTTATTCATTTTCTCTACGTAAAGATATTCTTGCTAATAATTCATAAGATACTATCTAAATTCTTACCATACAATTAAATAAAATAAGTACACACTATATTTACCACATTCACAACATGTAACATTCTAATCCAGGTCCCAAATATGACGTATTTCCCTACATCCAATCACATACATGTACACAAGACTGTCGTTTCAGACACGTAATACTAAATTTGAAGTAATTCAATTCACTGTTGCTTTCGTCTTAAAATGCAAACTATACGCTAAAGGTCAGTATGATAATGTAGCTTCCAGTGATTTGGTTATATTGAATTACAGATCTGGCAAGTTGGTTCCGAAATAGCACAAGATGGTGTTAGGCTATTTAAATATGTATGAAAGACCTAAAAAAGCGATAAGGTGTATAATTACTTATTGTACAAGTTGATTTGGCAACACTGTTCAAATATATAGAAAAACGATGACCATATTGATGTGAAAAGATCTGCATCTTTATTGGGCATTGTTGAATGTTTGAATTGCTTTCAGAGATGTAAATCTCACAATCATAGTTTCATTATTCTGTTATTAGAATGCAAGTTCTTATTTCAAACTTCAGCTAATTTCAGACAATTTATTCCAAGGACTCAGCTCCAATTTATCTCATATTACAAACTATCCGTCTAGATTTAGAATTAAATTATTTATAAGCCTGCTATTGAATTTCTGCAAAATTACAAAGCATAATGTATTAGGACAGTGTTATGCTTTTTGATGCTAATGTTCTTGTTGTTGTGGCGGCTGATGTTGCATCTATGACAGCGGCTGACGATGATGATGTTTGTTGTTTGTAGTGATGCACATAATTTTTAAATCAGTTGATACTCGGTAAATGGCATTAAGAAATGAAATTAAAAGATTCTGTTATGACACAAGACAAACAAAAATCCTTTGGTTATTTTTGACACTAAAGACAAGTCTACTTTTTATGTATCTAGCATAAAAATCCGTGCGTAGAACTTGAACTATCTTGAACAAAGTATAGGCATCAGCCGCAATATATTATCATTATTGATAAACAATGTGTTCATTTTGTTAAAAGCCAATTTTACGTACATAATATAGTGCATTGAGGTATATCCACAACAACTAGACAATTAATTCTGAGTTCATTGTTTTAAAATATCTTTGAATCAATCAACCTGAGAAATATAAATGTGATTAAATTAGTATCTTAGGGTTATATAAATATGAATTTAATAAATTTAATCATAAAACAATGCTAATATTCGAAAACAAAACTTAATGATAACTATAAAGTAATGTTTAAGCCATTTGTAATTACACTCGTCCAATTTTACATTGTAAAATTTAATAGGAGTTGTGAAACGAAGCTGTTAATTAAATGTTGAATGATATAATGCATTCCATTGTATAATTAAGCGAAAATGCTTTAAATTCCCTGGCCACTATTTTGGGGTGCACAATTTTACGCATTTCTCAGTAAACTATCTTATCGCAACACTAAGCAATACCGACTCGTGAGCCACAGAGTATAAGACAGCGAATCGAACGAAAAATACAACAAAGTAGTCGCTATAAAGCGCACACACAAAGCAAAGATTTTCAATGATTGCTACAGGGTATATTTTGAGTGACACGACACAGGTCTTGGAGAAGCTTACTGTTATTAAATCGGTAACGGATACCTTAATGTACGTCAGTGAAGTGTCATCAAGGAAATGATAAATGACAATATAGTTGCGGTATGAACCGCTTTCGATGACAGTAAACATACAAATGCGGCAAGAGAAGATTAAGTTTTCAACAAATCAAGGAACGGAAACTATCGACAAGAGAAGTAACTTAATTGCAAGAATTGCATTAATCAGGTTTATTTATTTTCTGGATAAGTGTAACTTACATAAATTGTAAGAAATGTTTAGTTTAAATATTCGGTGAGCTATTCGATATAAAAAAAGATTCTCGCTGTGTCTTGGTTGTTATAATTACAGCGTGCGTGCGTGTCTGGGAGACTAGATGATAATTTGCTAGTTATTTATGTTTAGTTTTCGAAATGTATTGTCTTGTTCCTTCCATCTGCGGTCGGGAAAGTAACAACAGAGCTGAACCCCAAATTAACCCAATTCAAAGAAATTTACAGTTTTAAAGTACATAGTTAAAAATCAACAAACGAGACAAAAGCGTAAGGATCAGTCATGATGCATAAAACGTTTTCCTTGCCAACAGGGGTGTGACCAAACATTGCCGACGAGATGTTCCACAAACACAACATATTTGTTATGCGCGCCCAAGATGAGGAGGGCTGCGACCATAGTCCAGTAGTTAGTACGCTGGACTTGTAACCCGGAGATCCGGGTTCAAATCCAAGTTGCGACAGGTAATACCTTTCTATGACAATTTGACAAAAAAGTCGATTTTCCTCCATATGTGGAGAAATTGTTGGCTCCATGTGGAAGGGTATGTTAGTACTGGTTAGTATACAGTCCAGGAAAACTGGTTAGGTGAACCGACACTGTAAAATTGTTGAAAAAACAGCGTTAAACCGCAGTGACAATGTTACATAAAAACAAACAAATCAAGATGAGATACAATATACTGAATCTTGAAGGATACTTGACAGTACATCACCATTCAATGGGTAGTTAACTGTACTTTGATTTCATTTACTGGATAAATATCCTTTCTTTTTGCATCGTTTTTTCTCACTCATTTCTGTTTGATCTTGGCATGATTTTGTTTATAATGTTCTGGACGGTGAACGCATGTTCAAGCGTTAAAAGTTTTATCGACCAGACCAGATCAGAATTAAGTCGGTCTTTCACTAAATAATCTCCAATATAATCCACTAATTTCCGGTATTTATTCGCCCTCTCTCCTAATTCTCGGGAGCAAGTTTGTCACACGTCAACAAGTTCCCGGTGTTATTGTACAGGCGAGTGAAACGGCAATTTATGTGAAGCCCGTTTATCCGTGTATTCTAGAGTATATTTTTTCACTGCGTTTAACGCCGTTTTTTTTTTCAACAATTTTTCAGTTATTAACGGCGGCCGGTTCGCCTAAACAGTTTTCCTGGACTGTATACTAACCAGTACTAATTTACCCTTCCATAAGGAGTTGGCAACTTTTCCACCGTCATATGGAGGAAAATCGACGTATCTGTCATTCTTGAGTAAAGAAGTGTACTTGGATATTAAAATTATTACAATAAAAGGCAAACATTTATCACAGGATATTAAAGGCAACATATGCCCAAAATCAGCAAAAAAAAAAAAAAAATAACAAGCGCATACCAAATTAGGCTCGTATTATTGTCCACCACAAGATTGCCTTAATTCCAGCTTAAGAAAACTTTGTGTCTAAAATGCAGAAAAAAATCAATTGATCTAATTAGTCGCTTGATCAGCTTATCTAACGCGTTTTTACAGTACGCAAACGTATGAATTTTGCAGACATATGGTAATTACAAAACGCGGATACAACAACCGTAATATACGATATACCTACTTGGCTCATTTCTGCAGATATTAATGCATTCATAGTGTGAAATTTAATCGAAAACGCATGAATAAAATATGTGCGAGCTACAATTTCTTGTTTATATTTTGTTTGCCAAGTAGGTTATCAAAAATAATGAGAAATGGGCGAGAGAGAAAGTTCCATTTTGGCAAAACGTCAGAATCATAGACGAGTCAGTAGGTTTTTTTCCCACTGATAAGTATTAAGTAATACAGATTGGATAAAGATTTTACTGACATAATTATGGATGGATTTCTACAATGATTGGTTAAGAGACTCAACTTATCATGGCTTGCCGCAGTTAAAATATTTCATAATATGTTTCTCTAAGCCGCGCAATCGTATCGATTACCAAACTTATCTATGGATTTCAGACGGTATTCAAGCGCTCAAAATAGTTATTCCCCTTTTGTATTTCATGTTATTTTACACCATTTGGTTTAATATAATTTACCCCCGTGTTTGTTTATTTGAATGGAAACATTCCAGATGAAGGGCAGCAAAGGGTAGAACAGACAATGTAAGAAATTAAATGTTTGGACAATTTGTATGAAAATGTATCGTTCATAACTTGAAGCATGAATACAACATTCCATGTTGATATTTGAATCCAAATTCAAATGGTTTTACAAAAGCATGCACTGTCCGTTAATTAGAGGTGGTCTCATAATCGAGTTGAAATACCGAGGAAACATTGTATACCTGACTGAAGATAAATGGTCGTTATCACAAGGTGGTCTTAATACAGTGCAACCTCTCCAAAGCAACACCCTTTGGGAGACGCAAAATTATGTTGTTGAGAGGTTGCCGCTCTAGAGATGTTAAATAAATAGTCAAATCGTACAGTGAGGAAAAAGCATGCTGGTGTTGAATGAAGGTTGTCGATCAAGAGAGGGCCGCTCTGGAGAGGTTTTACTGTACTGCTGTGTCCCTCAGTTGTACATAAAACAAACAATTTCTGTTCGTCGAATACAAAGATGCAATGTCCGTTAGTTGAATACAAAGCAAGCACTGCCCGTTAGTTAAATTCAAACGTGTTCTCAAAACAAAAACTTGTTTCGCAATCGAGCTAAAATAAATTAGTACAAACTAGTATAAACTAAGAACAAAAACATAACCAACTGGAATGTAATCTAGTCCATATGTCGTTGTAAATGATAAAATAACGATCAAAATAAAAGGACAAGGCGTTGAATCATTTAGTTATAAGGCTTGTTCAGAAAAGGGACTGTAAACAATGTACGCTTTCACTGATAAATTAGTTAAGACTCCAAAATTAACGGCGGCGTTTCTGTTGCCATGCGACGAGTTTCCCTAAATTTAAAGACACGGCAGTGATAATGTTTACAGTTAATACGAGTTTGATGTGAGTTATTTATCTATAGTATAGCAGTAAGACTATGTACGTATCTTTCTAATGATAATACCTCTGTTAGCATGCTGACATGCTCCCTGTTTAACTATCATACAATTAAGAAATATGTGAATTTGTATTCTTGCACGCTGGGGTACATACATTATGTCAAGGTAATATGCCGGCTTGATCATAGGTGTGGTTGAAAACAACTCATTATGCATGATAAAACGCATATTAGGAGAATAACCCGATGCTGGGCACAGAGCGTAGCATTTAGCATTAAACGAGCATTTTGTTGGGAATTAAAATCTTACTTCACTAGATTTAAAGACGATTTCTGCATTTTGTTTTATTCAAGGAAAAGTGATCATTTTTTCATATTTAATAGAAAAAAGTATAACAAATCCAAAAATGGAAAGAAAAACAGGGGTCACCGAACTCGTTTTCGAGATAACAGCTCATACTTTGTGTAGGTGTGCAGCTGTTTTTTAAGATTTGCTGTGTACAAAGAGCTTATCGCTAAACACATACTATTACTGTTATATCATGATAAAATCATGCTCAAACATACTGTTTTTACATGTAAGTATTCATTTGGCATGTATTGTGTTAATTTAACACAATTTATACCATAAATGATTTAATTCTGTCATACTATGTTTTTATTTTCAACTGCATGCATGAAAAAATGGGTTGCAATTTCGACAAAAAAGATATTATTTTTCATCTTTTATTCCCCCTTTTCCGATATTCTTCCAACAAAACTTTCTAATTTTGATATATATCTTAGAACAATGTCTAATAAACATATTTCAGTAATAAAAACATGAGGTTACCGAGCTAATTTCAGTCTAAACTCTGAAATTCAGTTATATTGTCAAAAATAGTCGACAAATATGATTAATATCAAAAATATGCATATCAAGTTAATAAAGATTTTGCCTATTTTCCAATGAAACTTTCTAATTTAGATATATATCGCAGAACAATGTCTAATAAACACATTTCAGAGATAAAAACATGGGGTTACTGAGCTAATTTTACCTCCAACTTCTAAATTCTGTTGCATTGTCAACAAATATTTGCCAATTTCAGTTAAATTTTGTAATGTGTATACGAAGTTAATAAAGTGTAGTTTTCTGTTTATCATCCAATAAAACTTTTTAGTTTTGATATATATCTTAGAACAATTTTGTACCACATATTTCACTTTAAAAAAACAGTTGAGTCTTTGAGGTAATGTTAGTTCAGAGTCCTAATATCAGCTACATCATCAACAAATATTTGCAATAAATGATGAAACTCCATTACAGTCATATGAAGTAATTCAATTTTGAACTGTACATGTAGTGTTTCACATAAATTAGTCACTATTAAACAATAGAGCACACAATATAGGTTGCGTATTTAGCGCGCTCGCGGATACGTTAGTTGTCCGAAAACTATGCAAATGTTTCTTCCGTGAAGAGCTTTATTGTCTCCCTTATGTGCAGAAATGTTGCGCGTTACGAACTACCGAAATCGTCTTTAAGCAATAAATTGAAGCGACACAATCAACAAGACACAGACGTTTGTATACTGGCCGTCATAAAAAAGTAACCATCATAAAAATTCTTCTATTTTGGCCCAATATACTGAACTTGAAATTTTAATGGTTTACAACAATTTTATGGTCAATAATGGATAACAATATAGTTACACATAACGGTAGTAACGGTTGGTTGGCTTACTCGTGGCGCACGTGCAAAATTGCTCTTTTCACGAATAACTTTTATAAAATAAAATTTTGTACCAACATCACTTACTGGTTACTTTTTTATGACGGCCAGTATATAAGCCCTGTTATTTACGAAGTATGATTAGATTGACTGGGATAAGGTATAATTATCTTGATCCAGCACAAGTAAATAAGCACTTACGAGCTGATTATTTTTTGTGAGAAATTTACGTTGTGAACACGTTTGTGAACACGTTACAAAAATTTCGTTTGAGAGTTCTTCAACAATCAAAAGAAAGTGCAAGCTAGCATTTTATCTCCATTCTTAATGTATAGTACGAAATTGTTTTATTATCAAAATGACACTTAAATCATTCAACATCTATTACATGGAAACAAATAATTAATGATCTAAAAATTATCCATGACAAGAAATAACTCCGCGACGTACCAAGGAAACTAAAGAGCCTAGTCCACGATGAAGGGATGGTGTATAATGGCGTATTAGGCCTAAAATGGCCACACGGACCAAAAAGCACGTACATCATATATATACATATACCTTGTATATGTATACAAGTAATATCGGTGTTTTTGGTCCGTGTGTCCATTTTAAGCATAATACACCGTTATACACCATCCCTTCAACGTGCTAGCCCCCTGTGGACTAGGCACTAAAGAGACCTCAATGAGAAGTACTTCTGTCTTGGCGTTCGTGGTAAAACATATTTACTTTAGATATCAGACTAGATGCTTTCTTTCAAACTATTTTTACCATACGATAGTAGAGTATTAGCTTAGTTTAGAATCTTATGCAAATAAAATGTGAAATATTTGCAGACGATCATCAGTTAAAGTGGAACAGTACAACAGCGATGTCTTACGTAGGAATTTGCAAAAATTCGAATGCAGCATATTTTTATGTGTCCCAATTTCAGACAAATAAGTAGGATTAATCTTATTGAGAGTTTTTGGTTCAGTAAAATATATTTTGAGAAGAACTACTTATGATATGACAAAATTATATAAATTCTACGTTTAGTATTTGGTCGTAGTGTGGGTTATTGAAACAATTCATCTACAGAGCGAATATAAATAAAAAATTAAGGATACCTGAATAAATAAGTTTAAAGTGTTACTGTTGTATATATTATCTGCAACGTCATTGTCATCACGCTACTTGCGTAGTTCTCAACAAATCAAACATTTTGATACATCAATAATCTGAGTCAAACATCACGATACATCGATAGTCAGTCAAACATCACGATAAATCGATAGTCAGAGTTAAACATCTCGATAAATCGATAGTCAGAGTTAAACATCTCGATAAATCGATAGTTAGAGTTAAACATCTCGATAAATCGATAGTTAGAGTTAAATATCTCAATACATCGATTGTCAGTCAAACATCATTATATATCGAGAACCAGATTCCAACATCACGATACATCGATAGTCAGAGTCAAATATCTCGATATATCGATAGTCAAAGTAACAAATCTCGATACATCGATAATCAGATTAGAATATATCAATATGTGGACAGACAGTCAAATATATCGATACATCGATAATGCAAGTCAAGCAACTCGACAATTATATCGATAATCGAAGTCTTAAATACATGTATATTGATATTTAGAGATAACGAAGTTAGTGTTGTTTAAAGTGAAAAAATAAAAAGATTATTTAGCTGAGTACTGGGTCATATGACATAACATCAACAATTACATACTAGTACTTTGAAGAGTGCTATTTTAACTAATTACTTATATTCTTATATTATTGTGCATATCGCACACCACAGTACCACGATGATGATATGCAATGATGGCTGTATATTGACATTTCTGTTTGACAAGAAATCGGTTAAGTTTGTTAAAAAATAAAACAAAATGATTCAAAACAACTTACTCGAATAATATGTGTTAACATCCTCTCAGTGAATTATCGTACCATCATATTTACTTTATAAACACTCTGAAAGACTCTGAAATCCACACGGTGTAAGAAATAACACCGGTTATAAAAATGGTTTTCAACGAATCGAATAAATGCATTCCAATAATTAGTTTACATGTGTTCACAAAGGATTTAAGAGACTGATGAACACATAAACTGAATCTAGATAATGAAGTTTTAACTTCTTATTTCCATTAAAAGATCCATCGCTGATTTGAACCACTCGAAGATATTTCTGAGAATGTCAATCAAAGATTTTAACTAATGGAACTTACTGATAAAACTAATTGGAATAAACCGTGTGAGATTTCAGTCTCAAAATCTGATATTTACATTTTACCAGCTTGTATCATTGAATTGATTACATATCAGCACCATTTATCAAAATTTAAATAGGTAGACCTATATTGGATTGCTGGCATTTTATATAATCGACTTGACAATTATGGATTGGTATATCAAGTAGTTGAGTCATTAGGGTGTTTATATATTGCTTATAAGCACGTGTATCAGAATAAGTTTCGATAGCTACACAATGACATGCTTCGGACATACTAACTAGTTCACTTTATTTATTTTTATATATTTTATGTTTTATGTGACATTGTCACTGGATTTTTAAGGCAGTTTTTCGACAATTTTCAGTTATATACGGCGTCCGGTTCACCTAACCAGTTTTCCTGGACAATATACTAAATAGTGCTAACTTACCCTTCCATGAGGAGCCGGCAACTTCTCCACACGTGGAGGAAAATCAACAATTTCGGTCAAATTTTAATAGAAAGTAATGACCTGTCGTGACCGGGATTTGAACCCGGATCGCCGGGTTACAAGTCCAGCGCACTAACCACTAGACCACGGTCGCGGCAGTTCACTTTAATTAACGGGTAAAATACCAATAACGGATATCGATTGATAGATCATTTTAAAGTTACTGATAAGTTCAATCATTTCATTAGAATTTACAGGTTTTTCTTATTGGTTTATAAAATTATTCAATGTCTGGTCGCAATAAACAATAATCAGCAATTGTATACCTTAAAACAACGTAATTTTTCAGAATCTTGAAAGAGATCAATTTTACAAAGTTCAAATTCAAACACTCGTAAAATTGCCATTGAATTTTACATCAAACATTCTAACACAATACCATTCGCTTAAAGTCGCTTAAGCATATGTTATTACCTTTGTTTAACATTGAATTTGGTAGCTGAATGTTCCTTCACTTTTGGCACGTTATTTGATGTTATTTAAGGGAGATAACTATGTTTCACCACATTGTTGTTACGCATCCCGATTGTTGCCCTTGAACGAGTGAACTGATAAATGAACAGTACCGTAGCACAACGAACAGCTTTCTTCATAAGACTAGTCATCGACAAGAGACGAAAGCGAAACGTGATTTTCTTCAAAATATGTCCAAAATATCAAGCCATAAATCTCCTGAGTAACTTACATTTGAGCAAGTAATTATTATAGGCAAATCTAATGATAAAAAAAACATATTTAGTATTACTTTTATACCTATTTTTTTCAAAAATACTTAATTCTCTTTAACAAATTGTTGGATGAATGCTAAACAACAATAATAAAATTGTGTGGTTAAAATACTGATTGTATCTAACAGGGGAACTTAAATAAGTTTTAGCAAAAACTTGTTTTCCTTCCATGAAAATTGTGGTCGTGTAATTTTATAGAAAAAGTATTTACACTGTAATACTATATACCTTGTAGAGATAGTATCTACACATTATATGGCAGTCTAAATGTATATTTTATCTCAATATTGATTTATAAAAGAGGCAACTTGCGAGCCGGTCTACCGTTCACGCTTACTTACAGGACCAAATGTTTTTATGTCACTTATTGTCCTTGGGATTTAACGCCGTTTTTTCAACAATTTTTCAGCTATATACGGCGATCGGTTCACCTAACCAGTTTTCCTGGTCTATATACCAACCAGTACTAACTTACGCTTCCACAAGGAGCCGGCAACTTCTCCACATATGGAGGAAAATCGACATTTTTGTCAAATTTTCATGGAAGGGTATAACCTAGCGCGACCGGGATTCGAACCCGTATCTCCGGGTTACAAATCCAGCGCACTAACCACTGGACGCACTAACCATGGCCACAGCTCACAGGACCAAAATAATTTCATTCATGAATGCAGAAAAAAATATTCGCGACAAAAACTAGGCTGTTTTGTCATTGGTGTTTTGTGTTATAAGATTACTGAGAAACAATAGTTTTTCTTTCATGTTCATATGCAATTTAGCAACAATTACAACGACTTGAAATCGAAATTACGACAGAAAATAATAATCATTCGTATGATAAAACGAATGAAAATGAATAATCTTCTTAAACATCACATTGAAAACAATAGTTCATAAAAATGCTCTATATCAGCTTACCAATTCATTGTGATAAATACCGTGTTAATGGGAATTTTATTGCTTTCAATCAAATCATACCAGAGGCAGATAAGTGTATTAGCTCTTCCTTATGAAAATAAAATGTGACCTATTAACCCTTTAGAATATGTTATTGCTTAACTCGACACATTGCTGATATCGGATGGAACTGTTGATGTTTTACAATTGGGACATTGAGCAGAATTGATGCTAGACTGGTAATTATGTTAAAACAGGTGATAGGTAGAGTAGTAATTATGTTAAAACAGGTGATAGGTAGAGTAGTAATTATGTTAAAACAGGTGATAGGTAGAGTAGTAATTATGTTAAACTGGTGATAGGTAGAGTAGTAATTATGTTAAAACAGGTGATAGGTAGAGTAGTAATTATGTTAAACTGGTGATAGGTAGAGTAGTATTTATGTTAAACTGGTGATAGGTAGAGTAGTAATTATGTTAAACTGGTGATAGGTAGAGTAGTAATTATGTTAAACTGGTGATAGGTAGAGTAGTAATTATGTTAAACTGGTGACAGGTAGAGTAGTATTTATGTTAAACTGGTGATAAGTAGAGTAGTAATTATGTTAAAATGGTGACAGGTAGAGTAGTAATTATGTTAAACTGGTGATAGGTAGAGTAGTAATTATGTTAAACTGGTGATAGGTAGAGTAGTAATTATGTTAAACTGGTGATAGATAGAGTAGTAATTATGTTGAACTGGTGATAGGTAGAGTAGTAATTATGTTAAACTGGTGATAAGTAGAGTAGTATTTATGTTAAACTAGTGACGGGTAGAGTAGTAATTATGTTAAACTGGTGATAAGTAGAGTAGTAATTATGTTAAACTGGTGATAAGTAGAGTAGTAATTATGTTAAAGTGGTGATATGTAGAGTAGTAATTATGTTAAACTGGTGATAGGTAGAGTAGTATTTATGTTAAACAGGTGACGGGTAGAGTAGTAATTATGTTAAACTAGTGATAGGCAGAGTATTACTGGTGTTAAACTATTGTGAAGTCCATATGTACGAAACACAACTTCAATTTATGGCGAGGAACAGCTAAGTGCTAAGTATCCATCGCCTTTTTAACTAAGTACGAATATACGGTCGCGTGTATTTTTACAATATATTTAAATAGGTCTAATTAAGCAGTAACTATCATGGGAAATCAGGGAATCAATAGTTTCATTGACTGTCATTCAACTGGAGTTTTGTGCACGAGTATAATGTTGCTGGTAGTGTTGTTTTCCTGGAGTTCGCTTCGAGTACAACGTAAAATTCCTTGTTTTACTTATATGGGAGAACTAATTGAACTTTATATCGTATCATTTTGTTAGCCATTTACCGCTCAACCCAATTGGATAAGTATCTGATATAACAGAAGCCAGCCGCTCGACAATCCGTGTTAGGTTCTAAACTGTCCGAGGTCACCAGTACATATTGTAAATGATAGATTCAGGTAAGCATCACAGTCAGGGTTAAGTAATTTAACACAAGCACACGGAATTAGAAGAATATGCTTGAATACATAGAAGAACGTGTCTAGGGTCAGTGGCCTTACTGAATCGCCCTAATCAACGAAAACGGCCACGGCCGTGGTCCAGTGGTTAGTACGCCGGACTTGTAACCCGGTGATCCGGGTTCGATCCCGGTCGCGGCAGGTTATACCCTTCCATGAAAATTTGACAAAAATGTCGATTTTCCTCCATATATGGAGAAATTGCCGGCTCCTTGTGGAATGGTAAGTTAGTACTGCTTAGTATACAGTCCAGGAAAACTGGTTAGATGAACCAGTCGCCGTATATAACTGAAAAATTGTTGAAAAACGGCATTAAACCCCTATGACAATATATCATATAAAACATAATCAGACGAAAAGCCTTAGAAATTACGTTCTGAACCAAAGAACCAAAGAAGACGTAAGCCGCGCCCGGGATTCAAACTCACGGATCTAATGTCCGTAGACCTATCAGGGCACTCTGTCTCCCTTCTGGGGGACTGGGGCTTGGGCCCTGGGAGGGGGGAATTTCGCGTCATTTTCAGTTCAAGTGGGAATTTCAAAAGCCTAATTGATATAATAGGTGGATGGATTTTTACCAAAAATAGGGGAAAAAGTATATTCCAGAGTTGGGGGGAATGGGACCGAATTTCGGTCCCAAATTCGGGAGATCGAGAGCCCTGGCCTATGGAGTTAAAAAGATGGACTCAGTTTCGCATGTAATTGTCGGTAAATTATTTTGACATGACACTAAACACGACAAAAAAAACAAGTAAAAATCTAATTTATCAAATAACACAAAATATCAATTCCATAAGAGGCAGATATTTGTAAGCACGTTGAAAAATATCTATACTAACTATAGAACAGATAAAAATCAGTCTTAACGTCAGAATTGTTTGCGCATGGTTGAAATGTTGTAATAATGTATTGATTAAGTCAATTAGGGACCAGACTTGATCACCGTAACATGGTTACTATACTCAGTCGTAGTTTCTCATTTAATATCAACATTCTGAGTGTTTATTTTGGATTCCATGAATATATGAGCAATCGGTAATTGGACGCAGATATAAACATTGGTTCTAATATTCTCTCGAATGGTACTCGGTACAAAAAAATGTATACATGATATGAAAGCAGTCGTTTCTCCACTACTACCATCAAATTATTTCTCTGCGAACGGCTTTTTAGAAGCAATATAATTTGCCATTTTTATTAATCTAAATTGCCGTTAAGCTTTTAATTTAGCGATACACAACAAATGCGTTTAATGAAATAACATTATTTAGGAAAAGTACAGTTCTCAAAACAAGCAGGCTTGGAAAGTTTAATAACCGTACGTACAACCAGCACCCTGATTCAAAGTTATGACAATGAAATACATTAAATTATTATTCAGTTCTAAAGCGACCAATCAATTTATTTCTAGTTTCGCAGAATTACATAAATAAAGAAATTATACATATATAATATTTTCTCGAGAGTCTGTACATAATTTATATTGTTTATAAATATCATAAATCGTCTAGTTCATCCGGTATTAAGAATATTTTTTACCAAGCAACTAATTAACAACTCCTGTCATCCTACGAACAATTTAGAATCTAGCATCAGATAAATAGCTGATAAATAGCAAAGTATTAAAATGCAACAAGTGATGTAATTACTTGTCATTAGTATTTGTCATCATATACATGTTTACGAAAATCAAAACACACTAATGTGGTCCAAAATAAGCGTGTTTTGTTGTTTGATCACGTGACTCGCGGTTATAACAATCACATGTCAATATATAACATGTATTATACGGACTATGATAAAACTAATATATCATGTTGTGTCATCACAAAGATCATGATAACCATGACAAACGCTGACAGTTTAATTATTGACTAGTAAATCTATCATCCTTTTTAGTTCATATATTTTGACTCAACGATTTCGCTGTCGTGCACTTGACGTTCTACTGTGATTGTTGTTGTTGTTGTTTTTTGTTGTTTTTGTTTAGATGAATGGTAATAAATCAGATAATTTTCAGTGTATATTCGTTTTAAACTTTTCTACTATTGCAATTTTTTTAACACAGCAAAGGATGTCTACAGTAGTATTCTACGAGTATCAACGACCAAACGAATGAATAGTTTGTTTACTTTTCCTTGTAATAGATTAACCCTTTGCCTCGTAAGCATATTTTGGACTCTTCCAAATTCAAAGCTAATAAACAAAACATCAATTTATATAAGAAAATTGTGTTATTTCTCTCTGACAGAGTGTTTTTAAAAGTCGTCTGCTTCAGATGCGGGGAAATGTGGCATTATGAGGCAAAAGGTTAATTTACCTGTTACAAAATTAACTTCAGTATTTTGTACACGGGTCTAAACATAATTTCTTGATTTATTCACATTTGTTCGTATTTTTTTCGTATTTTTTAAATTATTTCAAAATTGTTTGATGTAATCGGAACAATGTCGATTTTCTTTTATGCTGCAGCAATATTGTAAAGTTTGCGAACGTTATATCAAATATTTCCTTTAGCAATTCATAGTTAACATCAAAACACATGATTAAGTTTTTATTCATATCGCTGATACTTTCATAGATGTTGAACATGAAAAAAAGAGACGTTAAAATCAGTGTTTGATTCAAACGCAATGTGAATGACCGGTATGGTGTAGGATAATCAGAGATATGTTATAAATGCAAATCAAAAGTTCTCTTTGCCATACTTTCTCAATAAATTGCAAGAATAACCGGTGTTAATGTCATGCTTTCTTAAATACTTCCTTGTTCTTTCTTAGTCATTAACAGCGATCTAAGCATTTTCTCCGGATAATCATACAAAATGGAGTAAAACAATAGTGCATGTAGGACTTTTAATGTCATTTAACTTTGACGAACTCTGAAAGCTTACATTTCAGACAATTAGCACTGCTCTGAGATGTTATATCTTTAGATATTGTGTGCGAATAAAATACCCGTTATTATACGCTGTCACAAAAATAACGACGTTAAATTTCCAACAGTGGCGTTTTAGACATCAGATATACTAAAACACAAGACACCATAGCCACCATTAAACGACCTTAACTTGGTAAAAAAATAATGGGAGAAATGAAATGTCTACATAGAAAATATGTCGCTATTTCGTTAACCTTGCTTGTCACAGTTAGTGCTGGAGACAAAAATTCAAAATACATGTACTATTTGTATATAATACAGTTCAGATTTGGGGGTGAATTGAACTTGCTTTTCACGTCACCCTCTACAGTATGAAATAATGTTTTATTATTTCAATGATCATTACATACATGCATTTCTTCGTAATAATAATGCAGAATATTTATAAAACGTTTCAAGCTATTTACGATTAACTGAACAGAAACGCCAAGCGAGTTCGATATAATGCATTTTTTTTTGCTTTTTAATTCATATTAGTGTTATATTATATAATATTCATTTTATAATTATTAAAGCATACCTTTATACATCCAATAAAACAAGAATCGTCTTCTTTGTATTTTTCCGTCATTATATCCAGCTATTAAACGTATCTAAGAATTCCAAGACTTCATTTTACAAGATCAATAAACGAGGAATAAAACACGTGTGTAATTTATGATCTTACCGAATAACAAAAGTAAACATTATTGTCATCCGTACAAACTATAACATTATTACCAAGTTTATCTGCATTTTTTGTTGTAAAATATGCGAAAAGATAAAGTGTATGTCACTCCTCCGCGTTGCTGTAAAAAATTTCTTATCTTTAACAAACCATCCAAGTTTTCTCTATCGACTGAAACAGCTGTTACGTCTACGACGTTACCTTAACAACGAAGGTCGGTAACTTCTGAACTTACAAACAGTTGTAATAATGACCTCAGGAATATAATCATTATGACAACTCACAATATAATAGCTCATAAATTAGTCCGTAAATCAACAGTTGTACGGCTCTCTTTGAGCTTCAAGTCAAGACAGTTTTATAAAGCATGTCGCATGAGTAGTCGATTCCTATACAGAGTTTAGTCCATCATTGTTGTACCCAGTTAAAACATTCGTGTGTTTGTACGAGAAAAAGACTCATCGGGAAATGCTATTATGCCAACACGCAGCGCTAGTCTAAAATGATTACAATATTCTTGCTTGACAAAACTACTTGTCACACGCCATACGACGTCTTGATCAGTTATCGGATACAATGCCGCGGACCGGGGAGATTTGGCTTAAATGGTTTCCCGCGCGATATTAACATACGTTCATAGACCCACAGAATTATCGTCTGGTCCTGCGATCATTTACTATTTCCGTGACATCTTACCATTCGTTACGGCGCGGCAAATTGAGATCTACATTTTCCCCGGATGTCATTTGTAATGATATTATTTAAACGTAATCTCGGTACCCAACTTATCTGTTGTTATTTGAATGTGCGTATAATACAAGGATTCCTCCAAAATGAAGAACTACTTCCGCAATGGAAGTGAGACTAATCGCTATGACAATCGTATTTGCACCGTCTAACCTCTGAATCAAGCTCTTGTTGACAGTGTTGCCATTTTGTGAAACGAAATCGACAGTACAAAACGTATTATGGCTTTAGAGAGAGAGAGAGAGAGAGAGAAAGAGAGAGAGAGAGAGAGAGAGAGAGAGAGAGAGAGAGAGAGAGAGAGAGAGAGAGAGAGAGAGAGAGAGAGAGAGACCTTGTTATAACGACCACTTATTTTTGGACCGGCTTTCGATGATTCCCCCATAATTCAACTTGACAATGAAACCACCTCATTATTACGACCGATTTTTCGGGTCTTGGAGGTAGTCTCTATATCGAAGCTTTACTGTATATCTCACTAAATTACATACTTCAATTTTTTTACAGATTGTCAGCAATATTTTTCCTCACATAAGGTAAAAACATGAACGCAGAAACAATAATCATTTATCGTCTTTTAACGTAATACAGTTTAACCACGAAAGTCCGAATGGTAACGTTCAAAAACTTCGAACCTTTTGAAAATTCGCATCTTTTGTTTTGTGAAAAAAAAGATCACGAAGATAATATATTGAGCAGACTGTACCCGGTGTGATTTCGTGTCTTTACTGTTAGTAAAATTATACATAGGCTTAGATCTACTTGTTTAGATAAAGCTGATAGTGTTGTCATTTAAAATAAAATACTGAATAATGTTTGCCCCCGCGACCTGTATCATTACTGAACCATTCTTGTATACACAATCACTTTTATATACATTCACGTGTTTTATGGACAATTGATTTCTTGTCTACAATGACACGTGTTAAATGACAGGTAAATAAAATCAGTAAATTGCAGCTATCTAAATTAGTAGGTGTGAAAAACTAGCCTGTAGTCATTCCGAACTTTAGCATTTTATCACAGTACAATTACGAATCTAGGGTCTTAAATTGCCTTTCGGATATTGGTACTTCGTATTTCAAACGTTCGCATCTAATCTATATTGTATATTGAATATAGGATATTCACTACGATTGACAAACGATTTCGAACTTTCGCATTTCAAACTTTCGAAATTAATATAGACTTCAATTAAAACCTTGTTTACTTGTTTATGTGACATATTGTCACTGGGGTATAACGCCGTTTTTCAACATTTTTTTACTTATATACGGCGACCGGTTCGCCTAACCAGCCTTCCTGGACTACATACTAACCAGTACTAACTTACCTTTCCACAAGGAGCCGGCAACTTCTCCACATGTAGAGGAAAATCGACATTTTTGTCAAATTTTCATAGAAGGTTATGATCTGCCGCGACCGGGATTCGAACCCGGATCTTCCGGTTACAGGTCCAGCGCACTAACCACTGGACAACGGCCGCGCCAATGACGGCCCCTTATCTTGCTTTTAGGTTTCCAATGACCCAAATTTTTTTGGCCGACTGTTCCGGTCAATTTTTTGCCGATATTTTCATTTTCATTTGAACGACAACTCTAAAATAAGAAACACATTTGAGAAAAAATCTGCTGACCAATCGACCCTATATTTTGGGGGATGTTTCGACTAATCGTGTACTTGGTACATGGCATTCGGTATCTAATGACAACAGCCTTGTAAATTTTAAACCACTTCATGCATTTCTTATACCTAAAGAAGAGTACCGGGCAGCATTTGATACATGACGCAGATGACTGCAATTGTGCATGGAGAGAAGAGGAGAGTACCTTTAGGGATTGTAAAAAATAAATAAAATTGGACAACAAATGCTAGAGACAACAAGATATTTGCGTTATTTATTGAACGGCCCTCGTATCACACTCGTTTAAGAAAGAGACCCGCCACTTGGCTTATAAGGCTTACTAGAGCGAACTGTTCAATTTGTCACCTACTTTGCTTTATACCGTTTAGCGTACTGAAAGCCGTGAATATGAAGCCGATTAAAAAGCAATTCTCTAAATTAGGTATATTTTCTGGTTAACCGAAACTCGTCATATCATTACTTTGAAAAAAAATCTTCGTTATGATATGTTGTGGCGAGGAAATTATAATTAGATTCAAATGTAAGACGAACCGTTCGTCCATTGTGTCATTTTCTTTTCTAACTATCCACCAACGATGGAAACGCAATTACGCCGAGTCAAACTAATGTGATATCAGTGTATGTATGATAAAATATCGACGTGTTATTTCTACAAACCCGTATGTCATTTTTTCCTAATTTGAGAAAATCGCATTTGAAATTTTGAACTGCAATAACTTTAAGCGAGGTATGAGTTTGTGGAATTGGGATAAACCAAGTTAGGATAGATCTACGATCAGGTAAGTATTATCATTATAAAGAACTCATCGAGACGAAAAGAATGGTGCCAAAATCTCAATATTGCCAAAAAAATGGAGTTGCAGGGTTGTAGAAATAAGCCGACGAAATGTATGTAGGTAAAAATGCATGTTTTCTAAATACAAATCAGTAATGAGTCATATTTGAACCGCTCAGTGTATATGTGTACAAATATATTATGTTTGTAAATTTCACCTTTTTTTAACACGTATTTGCCGATTTGTGAATTAACATAACTGGTCATAGGTGGTATGTCTGTTAAATGTTGTTTTAACAAATGTTGTATGCAACAAAAAAGTAGTACACCCAAACAATATAATTAAATGTTCATCATTTGTTTTATGTTTTATTTGACTTATTGTCGCTTGGGTTTAACACCGTTTTTCAACAATTTTTCAGTTATATACGGCGACCGGTTCACCTAACCAGTTTTCCTGGACTATATGCTAACCAGTACTAACTTACTCTTCCACAAGGAGTCGACAACTTCTTCACATATGGAGGAAAATCGACATTTTTGTCAAATTTTCATAGAAGGGTTTGACCTGTCGCGACCGGGATTTGAACCCGGATCTCCGGGTTACATGTCCAGCGGACTAACCACTGGTCCACAGCCGCGGCCTCACTATTTGTACACCTTATATTATTCAATTAAATAAGGAAAAAATACCGCCTGACAGTGAGTCTCTAAATGAAATCTTCAGATTCACATACAGTTGAAGACGAAATAAGCGGAGTTTAGTTATGGTATCAGCAGGTAACTGATTAAATCGTAGATCATTTGAAATTTCACTCGAGTTATTACCTTGCCATGTATTGTTGATTTTGTTACATACACAGGACAATAAAGTGTGCATACACCAATGATCTAATGGTATATAATGGTAAAATTTCAATTTATTCAAGATCTTATATCACAATATAACCGAGAAAGAAAGATTATGATGCATTGTCCGTAAAACAACATTTATCATAGTCCAAATGTTTATGAGACTCGTACCCACATGATTGATCACCTAAAAACTCGGTTTGTGATACAGTGTAACAAAAATACGAACTATTTTATTTCGACTATAAGAAACATGTTTGAAGCATGATTCTTAGTCTGACACATATAATGATAATTATTATTGACGGATGTCAAAGATTTGTTGTACATTAATATTTATACTGCTTGTAGACGGGTCACTGCGTGGCTTATTCCCTTACAAAGTGGATATTTTCTTACACATGATGTAGTGTGATTAGTTTTGTTGTTATTTTTTTTTCTAAAAAAAGTTTCTATCTCCTGATGTTATACAATCATTGCCTCATTTGTATCTGTCTGACGAATTTCATTTGCATGAAAAAAAAATCTATGCATTTCCAAGACAACGGACTGTGACAAGCAATATTCCATTAACTGTGTATCACGACTTCAAAACAGCCGAACAACCAGTCTGTTAAATCACGGGAAATGTTAATTTGTCCTACTATGCAAATATTTGTATAAGACTAATTTCAACTGATCAGATTTGACCCGACAATTTTCTAAGAAAAATAGTACAGGCCAACGGGTCTCTATATTTTATAAATGCGCATGAATTGTGTAAGGACCATTAAAGTTTTTTGTTTTAAGAATCTATTTAAATTTTAATTAAATAAAATTGACAATATTTCTCCAACAGACTCTTGCCTTCCCCAGTCTTATATTGTATTTAAGTTCATTGCTGTCTATCCTCAAATGTTACCAGTAAAGTCGTATTTTAACATGGGAGTAAATAGACTTGGATTTCCGAAAACAATATTATACTACAACGCACCGTAATACAAAAAAACAACTTGTTTATTTATGTGCCCTTCTGTCCGCCCATCCGTCCGCGCGACCGAATACATGAAGGTTAATTGCATTTGTATGTAATAAAAAATGTTATTCAACTTCACGTGATGTTTCGCATGCCCTAATTATACAATTTTAGAAACTCGCTTGATCAGATACAATTAAATTCTCAGTTATTTGGAACAGCGTGAGAATACTAGAACAGTAATAAACTGTACATGTGACTTATTCCTGGTGTACAATAACTCGCATTAAAATAGCATATTAATAAAACAATTATCCTAAAAACCTAATTATCAGACATTTTATATCACCAACTATATTAACGAAGCAACGTGATTCATATAGCATACATACAGCTGACTGAAAAGTTTTATCAACGAACAAAAGCTAAGCGTGCAGAAACATTGTTCGCTGAATTTAATAATTGCAAACAAACTCCCGAACAGAGAAACCTTCATATATGGTGTTCTACTTCATAAAAATACATTGTATTTCACGACATGTCTTGCACCTGCGTCTTATAGAATATTACAGTAATAAAATAAACTGCTCAGAATGTCCTTGATCAAAGAGGATATCATGTGTTTAGTGTTCATGTGGAGTTAATGAAGCAAACGTTTCCGTTACGCCATGAGCCACTTGTGTACACACGTTTCTTATTAGATAATACCCAATACATTTTATAACTAAGGATATATGATCCTAGAAGTTGTTTTTTTTTTGTTGTTGTTTTTATGCGACTTATTGTCACTGGGGTTTAACGCCGTCTTTCAACAAATTTTCAGTTATGAACGGCGACCGGTTCACCAAATCAGTTTTTCTGGTCTCTATACAAACTAGTACTAAACTTACCCTTCCACGAGGAGCCGGCAACTTCTCCACATAAGGAGGAAAATCGACATTTTATCAAATTTTCATAGAAGGGTATGACCTGCCGCGATCGGGATTCGAACCCAGATCGCGGGGTTGCAAGTCCAGCGCACTAACCACTGGACCACGGCCGATCCGAGAAGTAATACCTTCAACCAACATGTAGTAAATTGGGAGCGAGAAAAATCTAACCCAACACCCCTAGCACTGTAGGCGGACACTCAAACACGTCGTGAAAGAGTTAACCCAACAGCAAGGCCTATTTTCCTACAATCACTTCAATATCTCAGAGAACATTAGCCGCCCCCCCCCCCGGTTCAAACCACTAATCTAAGGTCCATAGACCATCCCTTAACCAGTTTAATAAATCTACACAATAATTATCATGCGCGCTAGAAGGAATGAACAATTTTAACATACTGGATCACAGTATACGTCATAAAAAGGCCTTTTTTATTATAGTATAAGTAGTTTACGGAGCTAAATTTTGGTTTTGTGTACCGGATCTATCACCAAATACGCATAGCTGAAACTGGTTTGGCAAATGTTTAATAAGATTATAAACCAAAACTGTTTTATTAACGTGAAAATAATAAAAAAAAAATGCGCAAAGATTAAAATAAAGGTACCCACTAGCCTGGCATGCTCTTGTGAGATAGTGTAGACTGCTAAACATGGCTGTGTAACTCAAGTAAATCCGAATAAATTGAAACCATGGCAGACAACGAAATGCTTGAAATATGATCTAAGGTCATTGATGTGTTACAGTGTAGTTTGATTCTATAAGGCGATAATTGGTCCGGGTTCACACGTATGTATGCCTATTCTATTTATATTTTGCACAAGATCACAAAGTGTACGATTTGAGACACAAATGTATGTAATTATTTTAATCGGTTTACATAACACAATCAATGGCTCCACAGTTTCTTTTAGTCAAGTATACAAGAACGAAGAAAAGGATGAAGAAAACGATGGAATGACACTGAATGACGCTCTTGACGTTTCACCGACAAATCTTGAAAACGTACGTATGCACCGTATAAACTGGGTCCCGTTCCATATTGCAGAGCACCAAAGGTCTCTGTAGAGTCAACGGGAACCAGCTTACGCACGATATGAACATTGAAGGAATATATATATATATATATATATATATTAAGTGCCTTGAATAAAATATTTTTTTCATTGTTAGAATGCGATTGGGTAAGAAATAACTAGTAGTGTGACATTACAGTAAACTTTATTTGTTGTGTGACATTACATATACGTACATTTGTTGTGTGAGATTACAGTAAACTTCATTTGTTGTGTGACATTACATATACGTACATTTGTTGCGTGACATTACATATACGTACATTTGTAGTGAGACATTACAGTAAACTTTATTTGTAGAGTGACATTGCAGAAAACTTCATTTGTTGTGTGACATAGCAGTAAACTTCATTTGTAGTGCGACATTACAGCAAACTTCATTTGTAGTGTGACATTACATATTCGTACATTTGTAGTGTGACATTACAGTAAACTTCGTTTCTGAAAGCTTATGTTTTTGAGTGAAATATTCGAAATATTGTTCACCCCGCAGGAGCCTACAAACTGGTTTCAAGTTTCATAACATTAAAAAGGCATGTCATTTATACATAGAGATAACCCGACAAAAACATGGAGGATGATGTGCCCCGTAGAAGACCCTTATCAGGTCATTTTGTCCGCCATTTTTGATCATGTGGTATCAAATTTTCCTTCCTGATTGGCTTAGAGCAGGCGGTGTAAGGGAGGAAATGGTCAAATCTGGTTAATTGCATATGTCGCTGTCCGTGAACTGCGACAATGATGTTAAATTATAAAGATAGACTACACAGGTATACGGCTAATTTAACCCTGTGTCTCATAATATCCTATTTCCCCACATCTCAAAGCAGACGACATTTGAAATCGTGGCAAAAGAAGCCATTACTTGTAATTAGTGATGACCTCTTTGGCCACCATGTTTTCCACTCTGTCAGAGAGAAATAGACAATTTTTCTTAAATAAACTGATGTTTTATGAGTCCAAAATAACCTTATGAGGCAAAGGGTTAAAGTTGATTCGCGATTTAGACGCTTGTAGTACGACACCTGCATTATTTCAAGCTGACTGTATACCTTTAAAGAGTTCGCACGCCATCTCAAGTACGTTGTATTTATTTGTTTAATTGACCAAACCTTCTTTCATGAAAAGAAAATATTTTCCTACCAATAGGCAATTACATTGAGAATTTCCATGTAAACAATGTTAACAAATATTTTCATCTTTTTCGTTCAGAAACACTAAACCCTGTATGTACAAACAAAACACACATACATGTATGTATTACTTTTTATAACACAGGTAAGGCAAGAAAAATTGTCATGTTTACTGTTACCGAACGAACTTATCTTTTTGGCGCCCACGTTAAATTTTCTAAGAGCGAAATCCAAAGTACGAAAATATTTGGGAACGAATCGTACCCCGTGTTCATACAAAAGATGTTTAGAAAAAAAATAGAAAAGAAAAATTTCTCGACCTACCAATTCTATTATTTTGTTAAGTAACCGCATATACATTGTATAAATATTATTTTTCTAACCAAATTTTAAACAACTACTCTGCGAAAATTGTAACGATCATAATGCTGTGTATGAATATTGAATAGCCTTTCTGTATTTCTTTCGTTCTAGATATTAGTATGTTTGTATAAAGTCAAAGGTCATTGATGTGTAGGATCTGAGATCATAACTTAGGGATTGGAGACTAGAAATTTTTCAAGTACATTTTTTGTACTTACGCTCTTACAAGGCTTCATTCTGTGATGTGTGTCTGGATTCCAGTTTTATCAATCTTGCAACCAGACATTTTATCTTGGAGTTTTTCGTTCTAATCATATCATAAATTGGTTCGATTGATAAGCGCAATTACGATATCAAAGCATTGTGGCATCAAAAAAAAAGAAATGTATTGTATAAAAGTATCGATGAAACGCCATGTCAAAGGGGTACCACATCCGCTAATATAACATCATAATGGAATAATTGCGCCAATTATTATATGTATTGATGTAATTATGACCTGATTTCCTTTTGACGGAGATGAAGATGTCAAGACTTATATTAAAAAGGCATTAATTTTGGTTTCATAAGCACTGCGTACTTCAGAAACTTTGACAGAAGGTTGATTATAGACTTTTGAGTCATATGAGTTGATTTTTATTAGGTAAAATTGATGCATAATTACTCTTGCCCTACATTCACTGAATCAAATGGCATCCAGTAAATAATTACTAATTACATCAACAGATAAGTTTGTAGAACTTTGTCACTAATGAAAAAGATGTATTATCAACAATTTTCTTTGCCATTATATTTGTTTATACATCAATTTATTTATTTACTTATCAATTTACTTATTAATTTCGAATCCCTTCCATATGTGGAGAAGTTGCCGGCTCCTTGTGAAAGGGTAAGTTAGTACTGGTTGGTATTTAGTCAAGGAAAACTGGTTAGGTGAACCGGTCGCCGTATATAACTGAAAAATTGTTGAAAAACGGCGTTAAACCCCAGTGACAATATGTCACATAAAAACAAGCAAAACAAAAATTATTAATTTATCATTTCGTTCGTTCGTTCGTTCGTTCGTTCGTTCGTTCGTTCGTTCGTTCGTTCGTTCGTTCGTTCGTTCGTTCGTTCGTTCGTTCGTTCGTTCGTTCGTTCGTTCGTTCGTTCGTTCGTTCGTTTATGCATACATTTATTTATTTATATGTTTATTTTTAGACCGTAGTAATTATTCGTTAAACCAACAGAGATTCAGTAGTTGAAATACACTGAGAAATAATTCACGTTCATATAAAATCATTTACTAACACCATTCGCGAGTAAAGCTACATTTATTTCTCAACGATTTGGGCAAAGAATAAGCTTTTAGATATTTACCGGTCTACTACACTAATTTATAGTTTAAACACCTCAATCTTTTAACATTTTCCAGAAAATAGCCCCAATTTCCACAATATATTCATTAACTTATAATAATTTAATGTGCGGAAATAATATATAATGCGTGAGATAATGTATTTTCACGTTTCAATAATTATATATTTATATTTCTAAATCGACAAAACATTTCAACAAAGTCTGAACTAAGAAAATAATCATGTCTTAAACGGATTTAAGTTTTCTTATTATATAACATTATAAATTTGTTTGATAATGTATAGCGACTACTCGTCCCGAAAGATTGAAAGCGTTTCTGTCAGAGAAACGATAAATTTCTTAGAATGTTGCTTATGAAACCAAATGTGCTTATAATGTTCTTTCCTGAAGTGCTAAAACTCTCTGTTGGGCCTGACCTCAAAAAGCGATATAATCATTGGTTAATTACGAGATTGCGCTATGGATGAACTTTTCTGGACCAGAAGTACTGAAATTGGCTGTAGTGACTCGTCTCACAAAGCGATATAATCATTAGTTCATTACGAGATTGCGCTTAGAAATAAACTTTCCTTGACCAAAAGTACTGAAATTGGCTGTAGTGACTCGTCTCACAAAGCGATATAATCATTAGTTCATTACGAGATTGCGCTTAGAAATAAACTTTCCTTGACCAGAAGTACTGAAATTGACGGTAGTGACTCGTCTCACAAAGCGATATAATCATTAGTTCATTAGATTGCGCTTAGAAATAAACTTTCCTTGACCAAAAGTACTGAAATTGGCTGTAGTGACTCGTCTCACAAAGCGATATAATCATTAGTTCATTAGATTGCGCTTAGAAATAAACTTTCCTTGACCAAAAGTACTGAAATTGGCTGTAGTGACTCGTCTCACAAAGCGATATAATCATTGGTTAATTACGAGATTGCGCTATGAATGAACTTTTCTGGACCAGAAGTACTGAAATTGGCTGTAGTGACTCGTCTCACAAAGCGACATAATGATTGGTTCATTAGATTGTGATTAGAAATAAAATTTCCTTGACCAAAAGTAGTGAAACTGACTGTAGGGTCTGACCTAAAAAAGCGACATATTCATTGGTTAATTGCCAAATTACGCTTATGATGAACCAATACGATGGTTGCAATTGTCTTCCCTGCAGCGTATTTCTATGGAATATTTACAATTTAACATTCCTGTAAATTATTATGTCGTGAGCCATTCTCTTTTATTAGATTTTCCATTGTCATATTTTTGTCTTTTACGCACAGACTTGTTATAATTAAATTCAATGTTGTATAACAAATAGTTCTTTGTATCTTGATTCCAAAAAAAACAACTCTTACAACATCGTGAAATGTCCTTATTCAATATAATGATTTCTGTCTAACTCTTAATTTATCGGAAGAAAATTTTACCAATTATAAAGCGACGGACGAAGACTGGAATCAATAAGAACATGGCCTAGTTATCTGCGCAACCGCAATCGAGCTGAACAATCGTAGTGAAACATAATATCTCATTATTCCCACAATTTTACGGCCTCACTGGCTTCGTTATTTAAGATTTCTCCAGCAACATCGTATGTCGCGTCATAAAAGTAATATATTGAAATTTATCATAATTATGATACTATTAATTGGACCATAATTTGACAAAAAGCGACAACAAATCAATAAATCACGTTGAGACTATTGACAACAAAACTATTATTCATTTCAAATAAAGATAACGAAAGCAGTCTTCGTCGTTGGAAACAAATGTTCTAAAATTTGCTTTCAGACAACAAAACACGACTGTTTTGTTAAGTTGCTAGTAGACTAAGTAAAACAGATATTTGATATCGTCAGAAACGTGACAGCGCCTAGAAAAGTACATGCAAAAGACGTATGTAACAATGCTTATAGAGGAACTAATAAAAACTGGTGACGAGGCTGTACACGCGATGACGCGTATTAAGATCATAGAGAAATGGCATACCATGTTGCACAGGCGATAACACCCACAGATTACATGGAAAAAACGTGTAGTTAGGTTGTGATTACGATAAATTGTGAAGAGTATATAGAGAGATAGGTTGCGAGAAGTGCAAACGAATGACACATCTGAACCACATACAGCGGCAGGTAACTAGGCCGAGCATGTAATATTGTGTATTAATTACATAGAGAAACTGAAATCGGGTTAGGCTAATTAATTTTGATATTATTAAGTTCGAATCCCGGTCGCGGCAGCTCAAACCCTTCTATGCTGTGAAAATTTGACAATCATGTCGATTTTCCTCCATATGTGGAGAAGTTGCCGGCTCCCTGTAGAAGGGTAAGTTAGTACTGGTTAGCATAAAGTCCAGGAAAACTGGTAAGGTGAACCGGTCGCCGTGCATAACTGAAAACAATTGTTGGAAACGGCGTTAAACCCCAGTGACAATAAGTCACATAAAAACAAAAAATAATAATCACAAAGATATTATTAAAACCTGTCGTTTTTGTACACATTTAATCTTACCACGACGTGAAAAAAAATCTCATGTTACATCCGTCGAAAACTTAGATTTATGCAACATGTACCTTTATTGAGTTATAAGACAGAGCGTTGGAGTTAATCAAATAACCTACAGAACATTGCCGTTTTTTATTATTCCAATATGGAATAAGTCATTGATTTCATCACAGAGTTCATCTATAGGTGGTCCTTGTTTTATTTGATGTTGTTATTGCAATTTTATGTTCATATATATCAGAATGTATCGTTTATGACCAAATAAAGCTCTAGCGAACGTACGTTTACGTTGATCTTATGACGTATTCTCAACTACCGATTAATTTATGTGCATATGTTGTTTTAGTAATAATAAGGTTCTCCTCCTAAAAGAAGTTAAACTTAACTTAACGACAACCTTTGGACGAAGATCATCTCATTAAATACTCCACACTTTAATACAAAATGTATTCATTCAATAAACCGTAGGAGACTCTGAATGAAGGACATCTGTGACCGAGGTTATAAAACTTGAGATTGGTCTCTGAGCTCAAATCTCATATCATGTCTTTTAATGTTTCAAAGTTAATTTTGATCAGACAATAATGATATCATTGATACATTATTCTAACAGCATAATTGACCTGAATATGTATTTAAACATTAATGATCTCTATCTTTTCATCCATGACACTTTGAGAATGGAATTGAGATTTGAGCTTGTTTATAACCTCTGGCCCTGTGCTTGAAAGCCATGATGTCTTTATTCCTTTCATGACCTTTATTCACAGGTTTGACTGTATTTTGTGGACAACCAGCTCTCTATGAGCTTTCATCAAGTTGTTCAGTGAACCATCCAATAAATTAGAGTTCTCGTTTTCGCATGCATCAGCGCATTACACAACTCGACATTGACATTAAATAAATATATCTGCTTTATTAGTATTGTATAAAGTTTGCATTGAAGTGAATAGCATGTTCTATAAACCAAATGAAATTTAAACGTTACTGCTTGTGTGGGGATTTTATGTGTCAATGCTTTACATCCAAACATTCAACATCATCGATGCGTTAAACTATATACTTTGACTATATATTATATAACTAAATCATGCTTTTGGTTAGGTGACAGGGAAAAAATAGAGACTGTAGGTCGAAAAACTTTTCTTTTTTACAAACATACTTCTCGTGCTTTGGAGGTACGATTCGCTCGGATACACAGTAAAACCTGTGAACAAAGGCCACCTTTGGGAAAGACAAAGTGTGGCCTTTATTGACAGGTGGTCTTTATACGGAGGTCAGCTTGTTCAAAATAATCATTGATGATGTTTCAAAGACTGGCCTTTATTCACAGGCTGGTCTTTATTCGGAAGTGGCCACTTACACAGGTTAGACTGTAGTTTCATACTTGGGATTTTGTCGAAATCTTAGGGTCGGCGTTATGATGTAGTGTCGGTCGGGTAATCATAAAAACAACTGTTTTTTCTGGCCTTATACAACTAAATTGTCCGTAAAAAAGTTTTTTCATACTGACATCCATGTTTGATTATTGTTTTCACCACAGCAGGTAACGGTTTTCGTCTTACAATTCATATTCATTTAAACAAAATCAGTCCGCACGCGGACACAATTATTAAACATGGCGCAATTATTAAAGATATCGATGAAATATTATAATACAAAAATCATCTAATTCACATCAGCATAAGTTACATTTACATAACCTTTCCACTTGTGTGAAACTATAATTATGAACAACACGCGGACAAGTTTGCCTAGGCACGGGGTCCTGAATAGGAAAATGTTGTAATGCTAGATTTCCGTACTGTCATTGATGGCCACAGTGAATACACGTGGTAGAAATGGGTTACAACACGGCAGATAAGCTGATACTTTTTTACAGCGCAAATTATCAGAAGGAAGCAGAAATGTGAACTTTTAATTTAATAGCTTAGGCCCGGCAAGATAGTTTGTCTATCAAACTATTATGTCACACAAAACAGAGCATGGTCATAAAGCAAATGAACGTAAATCTAATGTCACACTACAAATGTACGTAATTGAAATGTCATACTACAAATGTACGTAATTGTAATGTCACACTACAAATGAAGGCTACTGTAATGTCACACTACAAATGAAGGCTGCTGTAATGTCACACTACAAATGTACGTCATTGTAACGTCACACTACAAATGTACGTAACTGTAATGTCACATTACATATAAGTTTACTCTAATGTCACAGTACATATAAAGTTTACTCTAATGTCACACTACAAATGAAGATTTCTCTAATGTCACACAACAAATGAACATAATTGTAATGTCACACTACAAATTAACGCAATTTTAATGTCACACTACAGATGAAAGTAATGTTGATGTTGCGCTGAGAATGAACTGTAATGTCTCAGTGAATTATGAATGACCTTGTCACTTCGTCTTGGTGATGATTAATATTAAGAAAATCTACGCTGAATTAAACAAAAATTTTCACATTGTGACTGCAATAGTTACTGACAATTGTAATCATACGAAAGTGAAAATAAAAGATCTCTACATACGAAAGACACAGTTTGAGTTTAAAATTTTTCAAATGCTTATTCTTGTTCATCAAGACAGGAAAAGTAACGACAAGAAAATTATTTAGAACTGAACAGAACAGAACGACTGTTTTGTGATACTACAAGAGCATGACAGCTTCGTTCGTCAATACATATATTTATAGTTTAAAAATCAAAAGATGTGCATGACACAGAAACAGTATGTCATTGACGATATGATATAAATATATGATTGACTGTTTAATACATCGTTTTCTTCGCATTAAAATTACAGTCAAGCCTGTGTTAGCTGCCACCTCCGAATAAAGATCGCCCTGTGAGCAAAGGTCACTCTTTGAAAAACCGTCGCTGATTATTTGGAACAAACTGACCTCAGAATTAAGGTCGTCGGTCAATAAAGGCCACACTTGTTCACAGGTTTGACTGTAGTCTAATTCTACTGCAACAAATCAAAACGAAGTGGATAGACTCAAAACACACCGTCATTATTTTTCTTACTTTTGAACTTATGTAAATGTATGTATACTCGTCCATGCAGAAAGTGATAGCTGTATGTGATATTGTGGCCAAAGTTTGTTCATGTATTCAACGAGAAAATGTAATGTTTTCATACCTAATAAGATATCTTGAAATAAAATATCTGAGACTAAATAAATGTAGAGACTATAATATAATCTTACTCGAAAATAAAACTGTATATTTGGTGCTTTCAGTTATTCACTCCAGTCTTCTACATGCCGTGACCTTGGTCCAGTGGTTAATGCGCTGGACTTGTAACCCGGCAATACAGGTTCAAATTCCGGTCGCCACAGGTCATAACCATCTCTGAAATTTGACTATAATGTCAACTTTCCTCCATATGTGAAGTTGCCGGCTCCTTGTGGAAGGGTAAGTTAGCACTGGTTAGTATACAGTCCAGGAAAACTGGTTAGGTGAACCGTGTGAAGTATATAACTGAAAAATTGTTAAAAGGTGGTGACAATTCAATCGTCTATAAATTATGTCTATACAGAAACAGGCATAGTTATACATGCAAATCTATGTGTTACTTTTCAAATGCATTCACGCATGCGCAGTAGTTATTTATTTGACTGAAGTCTGTTCATGTATTGTACGTGTGTGTGTGCATATGTGCAGACATGTATATGATCAGGTATGGGCGTAAATGCATTCGAGCGTGCGTATTTACGAAAATAAAGTTTATGGAAAAAAAAACATGTATTTGTAAGTGCATCAGTCATTCTGTCCAACATAGTGTCAACTCTCCTTTACTCCAATGTCTTTCATGCTTTATGTCCGAACATCGACCTTTGTGAATCAGCCTACCAAGTTCCACTTAAGTTAACTTTTGTACGCGTAGTATAATGTTTGTAGTCTTGTCAGCAAAAACGTGCATAATTAACATCAGTTCTTGCTCTTAATTCAGCCAGAGAAGAAAAGTGATATCATTAACATAATCACAAGAAAGTGCATATTTTTTTAGATTCAACCAAGAGTAAAAAAAAAACTTCAAAAGAAATCTTACTTTGTTCAGGCGTTGTTTTCATGCAAAATTTCTACATTAGAAAAACATAACAGTCTCTTTCCATTAATGGTTTTGACAATGTTTGGAGCATTTAACTTTCCACTAAGCAAGCTGGTCTAATTTCAAAATCTGACAGTAACCATATCTTCAAAAGGAACCAGTTTTTCTCAGCAAAAACAAACTAAACGATCCAATTTCATGCTTGAACCCGTTTATCCGAAAATAATACCAATTCGTTCTTGAAAAATGTACGTTATTGACGGTGTGCTCGTTTTAAAAACATTGATTTTCGTTGTCTGTTCGGAAATATAGCAAAATACGACACATGAATTCGTTTCAAGAATTACATATCTGTTGGAAAAGTGATATGGAAATATTAATGTAAACAAATGCTTTATTTATGCACGTGTGAGTGTCACTAGTTCGTTGTAGTTTTTTTATGGAATTAAGGCCTATACAAAAAAGGGTTTGTTTCCGGTTACATGCCCCCCAAAAATATGGGTCGGTAGGGATTTTTTTCTTTTTTTACATATATCGGCAACACTGTTGTGAAAATTACAGTATAGCACCAAGATTTGGATGCCGTAAAAAACTTATGAGTCGGCAGGTAAAAAATGGGTCGGTCGGGTAACCGGAAACAAACCTTTTCTTTTAGGCCTAAGCATAGACTCATAACTAAGTGAGAACAACATAAGTAATATTAGTTCCATTATCAACATAAAAGATGCATTTTACCTATTTAACCAATACAATCATTGAGTATTTAGTTTACGATGAAAATATTATATAAGTGATGGACTGCACAGAACATGTCCTAATGCTAACTGGTATCTGTCGTTGAAATCACAATATTTAAATAACACGGGTTACTCTGTAAAGAGACGGGATTATGTCGAAATCCCCTGAGTCGGTCATTTGATACAATTTAACATAAAAAACGCGAGGACAATTGTATTGATACGATATTCCTCGTATTGAAATTTGTCCTTTTTTGTAACATGTCTAGTCTCAATACACGGTATAAATGTTATCTTAATGCATGTACTGCTTATAATGGTGTAAAAGGGTATCTCATGACATATGTTCGCTCTTTGAATAATATTGGAGCGATGGTCGCTGTCCTCGGATATTTCTTTGACTGTAACAAAGATATTTTATAATGTACATTGTATTTGATTTCTGAAACCAATGTTTCACCATCACCAAGTGAAACTGGTCATTTAATTAAGAAATAAAATCATGCGTAGATTTTCTGCAGCATGAAATAAAATGAAAACTTTTCATAAGATATTTTAAAAAATTTCTCGTGAATATTTTTTTTCAACAACCTATGACATGTTTGACCCTAATGGGTTTTTTTTTTACTGATATTTTGTAACCGCCAGTGAATAATAAATATACATTACGTGATTTTTTTGTCAGATACCACAAATTTATAAATAAAGTAATCACAAGAAAAGATTACTATGGTGGTATATTTTTGCATACACTTAGCGATTTAATTTTCGTGAAAGCTTTCTAAGTTTTCGCGAAAAAATGCTTTATTTTCGTAAAAATATTTTATCGTTCACTTAACATGTACGTTTACTATCCGGTGAAGAAATCTTATCAAGAAAAGTTATTGAGTTTTCGTGAAAATGCATTTTTTTTTCATGAAAACCAGGTAGATTTTCGCGAAATATTCTGATTATCTTATGCCGAAATATACCATTTAATAAAAAATTAGTTCAACTTGAAAACTTGAAACTTATGAAAACTTGAAACCTGAAACTTATTTATTTGCTTAAACGCCTATTTCTACATAGAAAACATATTCAATGGTGTTGTACAATCAAACAAATACATACATATATAATACATGATTACGACAATAAATACAAAAAACAGGCAAAAGTAAAAGAGCCATGGTCATTTGACAAAAACTTAGAACAGTGAAAAATAGTCCTCGAAGTAATATGACTTCAACAGTCTTTTAAAAGTATCTACAGATTCAGCTTGTTCTAATGGCACCAAAATATCTTACTCCAATTGTCACATCACATCAATCATACTGAACGGGATAAATCAGAGTGATGATCTTATAATCAAAGAACTGGTCTTAGAAAAATCTAAATAAAGTACTACACGTATATTAGAATTTAAAAAAATACGTGTAATTCATCTACTGTTGAAAATCGGAGAAACAATATGCATATACTAACAATTTGGATAAAAAAACGTTGTAAATTAGTTTAACTCAAAATACAAGTTCGCATTGAATAAAAATAAATATTATATGGAGACTAAAAAAACTAAGTGACTCATTGTCGGTTTAACGCTGTTTTTTTTTCAACAATTGTTCAGTTATATACGGCGACCGGTTCACCTAACCTGGACTGTATACTAACCAGTACTAACTTACCCGTCCACAAACAGTCGGCAACTTCTCCACATATGGAGGAAAATCGACATTTTTGTCAATTTTCAAAGAAGGGTATGACCTGCTGCGACCGGGATTCGAACCCGGATCTGCAGGTTACAAAGTCCAGCGCACTAACCACTGAACCACGGCCGCGGCAATCAAAGTTTTGAGGAAATGAACAGGCCAATACCAGACACATGGTAAATCCTTTTATTCTGTTCACAATGAGCAAAAAAAATCTATGAATAACTATATCGATAAATATAGTAGATGAAATGACAAGGATTTCATCAGAGAACGGTGGTGCTAGCTGTCTGCTGTCATCATTTTTACCGCTTTTATTATTCGGATAACCAACTAGAGTATTAAATAGCACACTCGCGTGATGTTTGCATTTTTGCAGCATTGTTGAAAGGTTAATCAACAAGGAAGATAAATGAGAAATGGAATGTTAGAGAATATAGGTAACATAGGCGATCAAACTCAAATTACACATGTTTGTTTGTGCTCAAATCACGAACAACATACTGTTATATGAGCAAACAGTATGCTACGTTATTTAAATCTGCGGTATACAAAAAACTAGGTTGACAAAAATCAATCATTTGTTTTATGTAGTCAGTATGTAGATAAGTTAAATTAAACAGATTGTTTGTCCCCGACTCATGGAAACATTCGTAAAAACGATGATTAGATCATGGATACTCTGATTTCTCGTAGTGCTCTTCTAAGAACCGATCCCAGCTACAAACGTACTTAGGTCGCAGAAAGTATAATTTGACAATAAATCTAGGTAAGAGTTCATAGCTTTGCACAAAGCTACGTAGGAACGACCGAACCATCACGAATACCGAATGAAATCATTTGAAGTGAGCTAAATTTATGCATTCTACATGTATGTTAAGATTGACTTTACTTGAGACAAAAGCTTGTGTGGATGTGTTGCCTTTAGGAGCAACTCGCAATAGAACAGTTTTCATATGAAACTATTCACTATTTCATTATTATTGATTAATATTATTACGTGCACAAATATAAACATAGGAATCAAATATTCGTACCTTGTCTGATGTAGAGGGCGCGGTTGCGGTTTCCACCACGTAAATCCGGTTCTGTGGTTCTGCGCCAGGAGCCGACATTTTTCACCACTAAGTACTGACGAATGTGTTTCACTCAACTTGCGGGCTATTTTGTTTTCAAACGGACCGTGAAGATGTAAACTCTGGAATCCCACACTTTTACAAAAGTTCGAAAGTTTAACTACTGGCTTCAGAACTTAAAATGGTACGGATCATTCATTTCTCATTGACCACCAAAGTTATCAACTTGAAAATTTATCCATTTATAGTCAACGACTCTGAAATTAAACTTGAAATAGAATATTCCTATTGAATGTACAAACTATCCAACCGGCACGTTTTTACTATCTTGTATACGCTTTGTAAATGACTAGAGTAAAAATTGATTTCACGTAGTTTAAGAACTGAAATTGACTACTTTATCAACTAGTATCCATGAAGCGATTCGCAATTTATACTCACGTGCATAAGACCTGACTTGCATATGATATTTGTAAGACGTCACGGTGGTGATTTAATGAGACAATATTTATGCTTATCACTGACAAAATATTATTACTTCTACCAACACACATCAACTCAGCGTCGATATATTATAAATCCTGCCAAATAAGACATTATGTGTGGCGCATATTGTTGTAGTATAACTGTTATTGTCACACTATAAACCTGTTGGTAATGCCGAAATTAAGATGTTCATTTTACATAAAAAACGATCAATGTGTATGAAAACTAGGATGGCTTCGTAATACCACATCTCGATTGTCATGTTTAGCATATTTCTTAACCAGTAGACTGTTTTACGTGTAGGCTAAATAATATTATTTTCATTTCACATTTTACCAAACTTATTAATAGTATGATATGATATGTTCTGTACATTTTTGTGTGTGTCTTTTTTTGTCATTTATAACGACGCGGACAAGTTTTAATATCAAGGCATACTGAGAGATACAATCACAACATTGCAACTCAAACTTGTCTTTTCAAACCAATGACACGAATACACAAGTTAATGGTTGAAAGCCAGCGAGGTATATTTAAGCACATGCGCAAATTAAGAATCACATAAACACGTTTCACTTTAATCTAATCCCCAACTAGTGGGAATTCAAACGCGTTTAATATCCTGACTTGTAATGTACATGTAATACTGGTTTATATTGTTAAGGAGTCGTAACTTATGCAATTTAGTTCTTCTGACCCAAATCTGTTGCACATATGCATATAGGCGTGTTATATTACCTAAACATTCACGAAAAGAGACAGTAAATATGTAAAAATAAAACACAAAACTAGTTTCCTATTTGTTCATGGCCTACAATGTTTACATGGCAGCAGTTCAATAAAGCGACAAACTTCACGTCTTCACGTCATGCACGGGGACAAATGGATATTTAACAAAGAATACGCGCTTTAACCATCCCTTAAGAATATAAATCAAGGGACATTTCGGAAGAGGCTAAAATACGTTCGCTTCTCGTTTTATATCTGAGACCCATAAACAAAGTGGTTAGTTTGTCAATCAGTGCGCTTAAGTGTTAAATTTAAGTCCAAGGGAAAGCAGTCAAATGTCGATTTTCCATTTGTTCGGAATTACCTCCCTTTGTATCCGTAAGTCGCAATTAAATTAATTTATACGAGTTCCTTTCAATCTTTCCTACCATTGCTTCCTCATCATTTCTCCTTTATACATTTTGATGAATATTTCACTTCACGGGTAAATATACCACAATAAATTAATGTCCGGGTCCGGAGGGGGCTAGCACGTTGAAAGGATGGTGTATAAAGGTGTATTAGGCTTAAAATGTCCACGGGGACCAAAAACACATACATCATATATATACAAACACAAACTTGGTGCAAAAATTGTCATTCCAGAAGTTGTAACCATTGTATATGTATATATATATATGATATATGTGTTTTTGGTTCGTGTGGCCATTTTAGGCCTAATACACCATCCCTTCAACGTGCTAGTCCCCTCCGGGCCCGGACACTAATTTATTGTCAGACTGAAATTATACTAATTGGTAAATAACGCACGAATACGTTAATTTGCTGATCATATCATTGATGTATGGTGTTCTTACATTATCGTAAAGTTCTACGTATTCTACACTATATGCTGTGTCTAAGTATGTTCTATTTATATAAAAGCAAAGGATATTCATTCATCAGACGTTACAACAATTTTCAAAAATTTTCCTTATACCCTGTGCTAAAGCAGGGACTATAAAAATATAAAGTAAAATCACCGGATGAATGGAAAGACATATGTGCCAAAGGGGCTCTGGATTGCTTAAATTCTTTGGTGAAATTATTTTTCATACAGGGTGGATTTAATCAATATGCATATGAAAAGTAACAGAAATATATCGAGTTCCACATGAGTAATTGGGTCAAATGCATCCATTGTGTTCTTGGCAATTCTGTCATTATTGTTTTATATCTTTATATATTTATAATAATAATAGTACTAACAAGGTTTTTTTTATTTTGCATTCGATAATTCACAAAATGACAGTATTTTATTAATGATACCCTTCCTGTCTTACCTACAATTATGTATAAGTTAACGGGATGGTAACGGCTGAACGTGAATTTATCCACATATTTTTTCATTCGGTAAACCTCGTGAACTCGCCTCTGTACGGAGACAACCGAATGTGAACAACACAAGAAATGATGACGTAAACCACAACAATAAGACAAAATGGCGACAGAATGTCGTCGAAATCTAAATTTCTCTAACATGATTTTCACATTATTTCTGGTTTATATTTCATTTGGTTTTTGTAAGTACATATTTTAATGCTCGAATATATACCCCACTATATATTTACGCGTCATACTGTCTGTGAATTACTCTAAATGATGAATTAAACGCATGTTGATTTTGTGTTTACATCAATCATTGGTGAATTTGTGTTTTAACACTATTGTCTATTGTTCGGGATGTTTTCTTTTATTGCAAGAGTTGTATTGAATAATATCATATTTATATAAAGGAATGTATTATTAATTTTTCTTACCATAAATTCTGAACCATGATTCTACCAAGATGTATTAAGTTTATGATATCATTCGTACATGAAGTTGCTATTATTTTGCAGTGTCTAAGTTCTAATATTATTGACATTTTTCATGGATCTACATTGTTCATCTACTCAATCACTGTTGACTATTGTGCTATTATATAAATCTAAGATAACCAAAGTCTCATTATTTCAGCCAATCATTATAGTGGAAGCTATGATACATATTCATGAAACTATGCATGCACATCTAAACAGTTGTAACTTGTAAATACAATATAAGGCCTCTTACTTATCATTTTCATTAAATCAAATTGGTCTACATGTCTGCATTTTAAGCAGTGTAAAAAGCTCACTAAAGATGTATGTTAGCAGGGCTTTTTTCCTTATATAATAGAGCAAGACCCCTTCAGGATGAATCTTTAAATTCATGCAGATTTCCCCTAAAATTCAGTTTGCATCAAGTTTTTTTCTTCCCTTTTGCAAAAATACAGTGTTATTTTTCCCTAAAATTAATAAAGGCCCCTTCCCCTACCTGTGAAAAAAAGCCCTGGTTAGTCTATGCTGTACACCGAACTAAGCAAAAGACAATATGGCAGTCAAAGACACGTGTATACATAATTTATAATTCATATTATTGAAATTAATATGATTTATAGTATACTATGTAAATAAAGCATATGTATCTTTCTTTATTTAAGTTAATATCTTACATTTGTGTCACTAATGTTATGATGTATTTGAAGTACCTTCTATGATTTATCCCAATTTAACCTCTGTGACAACCTCTAACATTTCTAACCACGAAAAATGTTTCGCTAAAAAATGGAAGTACAGAAATTGTTAGATTGAATAGTGGACAAATGATTCCAGAAAATCAAAATAGCATGTTTGCTAATTGCTGTGAAGATGGATGCTTGTTAACATGTCAATGAGGGGAACTTCTTTTGTCAGTACTAGTTAATGTATCCAATACAACTACACAATGTGAATCATTTAATCATTAAATATTATGGTAGGTAAGTTGAAAGCAACTTCCTTTTTTTCTAAACATTTCTTTTATGTGAATAAGGCACTGAATTAATGCCTTATTCACATAAAAGAAATGTTTAGAAAAAAAGGAAGTTGCTTTCAACCTACCTACCATAATATTTTCAGTCAAGTAACCATGAAGTTTGATAAACATGGCTACTTTTTAGCTTTTATTTGATGATCCTTGACTACCAACTTGTGGTTGCTAATGGATTGTAATGATTAGAATGTGTTTCTTATTTTGTTATCTTGACTTGACATTTCTTTTTTTTTGTCCATAAATGATTTATTCATCAGAAATCCTTGGTTATCATGTCATGTTATTTGGTTCATGCTTACAATCTGGGTATTTTTTTTATTTTTCATTGTAAAGAAACCATTACATATATATAGTCTCAAAATGTTTGAATTTCCTATCAAAATGAATGCATGGTTCATGCCCAAATATTGACAATTAATGAATGATACAGAGATTTCTTTCCATTATGACACATGCTTGTAAAAACCTTGTATTCTGTATGGCTCTGAGGTGTATTTTGACCAAGAAGTTCAGTTGTACTTACTAATGTATGTACTTATAAAATTCTATCTTTCATATTCAGGTGAAAGTCTGCGGTGCTACTGTAGTCCTTGTCATGAAGGACTTGATATTAATGGCACATGTTTTGCCCCTGAAAACAGCATGTGTTTTGCATCAATAAGAGTTGTCTTTGAAAATGGGGAAAGAATACATGAATTAGCATATGGATGTTTGCCTAGCTTTGAAGGTGGAACAAAGATGCAGGTAAGTGATATTATCGTGTTATTATTCACTTGTTACATCTTGAATTTACTGTTTTGCATTTATAAGCTATTTGGCAACTACAGTTTGTAATGTCATCCTTCTGTATTATTTGTAAGCAACAAATAAAACATAATGACTCAATCTTGTAACTTCAAGTAAAGTTTCATGTTACTCTGTAAATGCTTTTGAAAGTAATGCATATTGATGATGCAAGTATTTGATGTCTTATTTTCTAAATAACTGTATTGAATCTGACTTACCTCATAATATGAACTGTTTTCAGTGTATGGCCAACCTAGTGCCTCATCGAACACCAACAGCAATAGAATGCTGTGATAATGAGGATGAGTGTAATAAAGGTGTTGTTCCTATCTATACAGAAAGATCAACTACACAGAGACCAGGTATTAGCTGATTTCATTCTTTAATAGCACGTTCATTTCAGCTGCAGCTTTTTATTGATCAGCTGTTTTGCTTCTGATATATATATGTATGAGGAGTTGATATTTCTTTTCTATCTTTTGCTTTATGACCTCAAATTTTCATTAGACTGCTCTAAAAAGCAAACTGCATTTCTTTTCAATACTTGTCAACACTTGTCAACTCTTAATTGTTCTTTTTTCTTTATGTTACTTTTTCAGACTATGAGCCAAAGGAGTATCCAGGTTATGAGAATCTGACACATATAGCTCTGTTAGTGTCCGTATCTTTATGTTTCATTATCCTTATTGTCACTGCTTCATTTGTTTATTTAAGGTAAGTTATACTCCACACAGGATAAGTGTGTAATATTATATCATTTATGTCCTGTAAGAAGTCTGCGTTATCATATTCAGTGTGCTTTATCTTTTCTAACTGTCACAGTGTTTTCTATGATGTCTGTTGTCTACCATTGACCTGTTTAAAATGCAACATTAGATACCTTTGTCATAAGAAGAGCACTTCAGTGCTTTGATAAGATTATCAGTTGGCAAATGTAGCCTTGAGCATGAGATACATTGCCAAACAAGTAAACATTTGAATCAGCATATTGTGATAAGTAAATATGGTTCATTTTCAAATTGAGTAGAACAAAGACAGATAATAGTTTTAATCAGTTGATAATGACATGTTTGCTTGAACATTGGTAACCCTATGTATTGTTTAAGTTGTCATTTATTTTTATTAAGTTAAGTTTCTGAATTACAAATTATTATTTTTAACTGACCCCAAGTACAGAAAACATTGTACTTTGTGAATATAGGTTGACAAAAACTATCCATGAAATGCAAAAAAAAGTTGACTTTAAGAATTTAATTGAATGTTTTAATGATGTATAATCAGGGTTTTTTTGGCTGTTTTGACGACCGATATTCGGTTGCGTTCCCAATGGCAAAAAATACTTTTTTTCCCTATTGCAAGGCAGAAATTCCCAATTCAAATGAGAAAGAAATTTTTTTTTGCCATTTTTACAACATGTTTGAGGTTGATAGTAGCAAGTGCGAATAATGTGAAGAAATAAATCACTGATTACCTAATTTTATACAGTGTAACTTTTCCCCGATTTTGTCCAAAATTTGCGAAAATTCCCAATTCTAGAGGTTGGGTCATGCTCCCAAAATGCTGAGAAAAAACCCTGATAATGTAGGTTTGTTATTATATCCAGGTATAGGAAACGTGAGATTGAACAACAAGAGATGTTGAATGATATAGAGAAAGAGGTTATTTTACCACAAGATGAGACCTTATCTGAGATGATAGAGCATTCTTCTGGTAGTGGATCTGGCTTGCCTTTATTGGTATGTTTTTATAAGTTTTAATATTACCATTTACCTAGCTACATGTACATTATTTATCAGAAGAAACAAAGTGAGACGTCATAGATTTTATCGAAGTGCACACTACCCACATCAGCCTTTAGTGCCCTGCCCAGTATCATGTGTGCCCTGCCCTTTTTTCAACCTAGATACAACACTGTGTTAAATGATTGGCATAAGTAAAACCAGAACATTCATTCCCTGCATTTTTTCTATCTATTCACTAGGATGTTTACCTTTTGGTAATGGTTCCTGTCATGTTAGGTAATAAGATTATTCACACAATTTGTGAATGATAATTCAGACAAACACAGGAATTGGCATGATTCATTATTTAGAATTTTTGAAGGATAATTTGCTTTGTTGTATAATTAATTAATCGCTATAAATTTCTGATAGATAAAACCTCCAAATATTCATTATTGATGATATTTAAATGTAGAACTGTTAATGGAGGTCAATCATAGTGCATGTTATATCTGCGAAATAATCATCTGGATTTAATTTTTTTGTAACACAGAATTTTTACCATTCACAGGTACAGAGAACAATAGCAAAACAGATACAATTAACAAAATCGATCGGCAAAGGAAGATACGGAGATGTATATAAAGCTAAATGGAGAGGTGAAAATGTTGCTGTGAAAATATTCCTTACTACTGAGGAAGCTAGCTGGATCAGAGAAACAGAATTATATCAAACTGTTCTGTTGAGACATGATAATATTCTTGGTAAGATAAAAACTTGGTATATCTTATCTGTTTCATGTGTGTTATGTTTTGTTTGATAATACTGCAATTAATGTACAAATGCTGTTTGAGGTCTGTACAGGAGAATACTAGCTCCTGTGCTAAATGCAGTTTTAATGCATTCTGTGGCGTGGCTTGATTACTTGTTGTACAACAATCAGACTCTTGAAGTACATGCGTATGTTTCACTTCACAGTCTGTAAAATGACTCTACTATTGTCCTATGGACACATTCCTTGTTTTAAGTTGATCATACATTTATTCATAGTTTTTTTTGGTATTTTCAGGTTTTATTGCATCAGATATTAAAGGTACAGGCTCCTGGACCCAGTTGTTCTTAATCACCGACTATCATGACAACGGATCTTTGTATGATTACCTCACAGAAAACACTCTAGATCATCACGACATGCTAAAAATAGCTCATTCCATTGCCAGTGGCTTGTCACACTTACATACTGAAATATTTGGTACTAGAGGTAAGACTGTCTTGTTTCCATATTGTTTCTGACATTTATACAGATCCATACTTTGATTTGCTGAGTCCTATGATACGCATAACACATCATTATTGTATTATATAAACAGAAAAGTAAGAGATCTAATTAATATCACACATTGTGGATGAAATGACAAGCTGCAAACATAATTATGATGCATAACTCTCTATGATACATAATAATGCCTGTCATTTTGCATTTCCAGATCATAAAATATCAAAATAAAATGGGACACATAATTCTTGTTGTAGCTCAATTACAGTAATGATTGGCATTTAGTGTTTAATACTGCTGAAATTGACAGCTAAATATTGAAATGATGCTAGTTAAGGATGTAATCATTCGTTATCTAAACTTCTTAATTCCAAATTGATGAGTGGATTGTGTAAGTTTGATGGCAAATAACTTAATAATCAGTATATCTTAGATGCTTTTATGTTTATGTTTATGCTTGTATCTTCAGGAAAACCAGCAATTGCTCATAGAGACATAAAAACAAAAAACATTCTTGTAAAGAAGGATTGTACGTGTTGTATAGCTGATTTGGGTTTGGCTGTTAAATACATCAGGTAAACATGGTGACTTGTTCCTTATTGATTATAAACTCTATCTATTGATTAAAGAAGAATTAGTTATGTCTTTTATATGACTGCTTTCTCGTAATTATGTGCTATATATCCATATGTACATAAATGTATATATAAAAAATTGCTTGTTTGTCATACCCTAAAGCACTTTTGGACTGGGTCAGTCGGAGTATTATTTTCTTATAATTTAGACACATGTACATTGACCATGAAACTAGAGGAAGTGTTTTGAATAATATAGAAAGGAAATTTTAGAAATAATATGCAGTCACTTCGTAGTGATAAATTTTATGGACTGGCAGTGGGTCAGACAGCAAGGGCAAAAAATAGTATTTTTATTTAGTCCAATAGTAAGGGGGATATGTACGCTATTTTTGTTATATTCTCAGTGAAACAAATGAAGTGGATATAGCACCAAACACAAGACAGGGAACAAAACGCTACATGCCTCCTGAAGTACTGGATGAGTCTATTAATAGATTCTCTTTTGATGCATACAAACAGGGGGATATGTATTCTTTTGGTCTGTGCTTATGGGAGGTTTCCAAAAGAACAATTGTTGGAGGTATTTGTTTTAAGTATTTTCCGTGATATTCATTTGAAATGTATTCAACATTCAACCTGATACTGGCTTAAAACTGACAATTACATTAGTGTTGTATCTAGGCTGAAAAAAGGGCAGGGCACACATGATACTGGGCAGGGCACTAAAGGCCGATATGGGCAGTGTGCACTTTGATAAAATCCAGGGCTCTCGATCTCCTGAATTTGGGACCGATATTCGGGCCCCATTCCCCCACCTCTGAAATATACTTTTTCCCCCTATTTTTGGTAAAAATTCCTCCACCTATTATATTAATTAGGCTTTTGAAATTTCCCTTTGAACTGAAAATGACGCGAAATTCCCCCTTTCAGTGCCCCAGTCCCCTAGAAGATAGAGCCCTGAAATCTATAAAGTCTTACTTTATTTCTCATGAATAATGTACATGCAGCTAGGTAAATGGTGTTATTAAAACTTGTAATGCAGGGTAAGTAATCAAAAAATGTGGAAAATTAACTAAATTACTTCACAGATTTTTTAGTAGAAACTGCATTTGCATAATCAGACTTAGGTGGCAGTGATTAGGGCAAAGTGGGATTGTTAAAAAAGGGCAGGGCGTCCCGCCCTGCTATTCCATGGTAGATACAACACAATACATAGGACTTTGACATTTGTTGTAAGAATTGTTCTTGGCCTTAATTGATTTACTGAACATTTTGTAAATAAGTTGATGATTTTAGTTCGCATATTACCAGCCAAGGTTTGCTTTTCATTGAAAACTTAGAAGAAGCAGCACATTAGTATTGATATTTCTGTACTAGTTAAGGCATATTTCTCATTTTCCTCCGTGATTGTTTTCTATCATTCATAATTGTGGATTTTCTCTTGGGAGTGCAAACTAACTTTACTGCTGCGAGCTTCAAAATTAAGATTTTAGCCAGCTCATTGGTTTTTGTGTCATATTTACTTGTCAATATATTGCTATAAAGGTTATACTGACATGGAAACGTCTGTTTAATTTTGTGCGTTCTCCCTGGAGAATATCTTTTGGGAGCGCTACAATTTATTCTTCTACTATTCATGACTGCACACATTTTGTTCATTTTGAAGATGTATTGAGAACGAAATAAATGGCGCCAATTGGTGTTTCTAGATTTGAAAAAGTATTTTATTCAATCCTAACATCTGTATGTTGACTATTTTAGGGGCAGTTGACGAACAGACTATACCATATCAAGATTTGGTGCCATCTGACCCCAGTTTTGACGATATGAAAGAAGTTGTATGTTCACAAAAAATACGACCAAGTATACCAAGTCGGTGGCAGAGAGATGATGTAAGTTTGATGAATAATTTGTTGTTTGGCCTAAAAAACTTACAGTTTTATTGTTTATTTTGTTGTTTTATCTGCATTGAATACTGGTTGAATTTCTAGCGCAGAAATAACATGTTCAGTTCATTCTGTAGTGTACAATATAGCAATTTGACTCAGAAATCCATTCTTAGATTTTTTGAAAGTATTTTTGTATACATGACTGAGATTCAAAGTAACTGGATCCTAATTTGGATTACAAAGCCTCCAAGAATATTAATGGAGTAATGAAGGCATAAATTTCTAATAGTATTTGGTATTGAACCACTTCAGAAATTCGGATTCAATGGATCTAGATTAAGCACTATTTCCTTGATTATTTTCAGTATATGAAAGTGATGACAAAGCTAATGGTGGAGTGTTGGAGTTCAAATCCTGCAGCCAGATTAACATCTTTGAGAGTGAAGAAAACACTTGCTAAATTGGGCGAAATAATGGAAGCTTGTGAAAAAATTGCCAAATTACAGTCCATTCAACCTTGACAGTGTGTAACTTGAGAGTTGTTTTATGTAATATAGAAATTTTATGTTTCTAACTCTACCTTGTCTTTTAGGAATGGTCATTTTAGTACTTTAACTTCTGCATTGTATTTATTTATCAAAACCAGTTTTTTTTTTAAATTTTATTTAAATCTTCATTTGATTTTAAATGGAATTGTTTCAAACTGAATTTTGATAAGTTAATGCTTAGTTTTTATACAACAAGAAATGATTAAAAAAATTCCGTTTTTTTTTTTAGAAACATAATATTTCTTAGGTCAGTATTTTATTTACACATTGTCATAGAATCATTGAGAACAGAAGACAGATCCTGTGTTAGTGTGTCATGAAAAACGAATCATCGAAACAGCTGTTTGACATCATAGAATTATCATATATGGTGTGTATTAACTAATGTTTATATAATCGAATTAATGTTCTATTCTGTATGTTATTGTTAATACTGGTATGTAACTTGTTATGTCATGTTATCATCATTTTTATATTTGTTATTATGCGTATTCTGTTATATATATTCTACAAATATTTGTGGAATTTTTTTTGTCTAAAATATGATTTTTGTACATCATAATTTTCGTGAGAGCTGCTTTTTAATGGCGACATAAGTTTAACGGGTTACATAGTTATGATTCTATCTCATTTGCTAAAAAAAATTGAAACTAGAATTTTATCCTGCTGTCTTCCCTGACTGTTCTTATCTCTGATTTACATTTTGATTTTTGGTTGTACTGGAGTTGTGTCCCTTGGTTATTGAGTTACAATGAATTAAAAACTGTAAAGTATGAATTGTTTTAACATACCTGAAAACAGTTAAGGTTTTGTACACATAATGTCCAAAATTATTACCTCAAAATGTAGAGGATAGATTTTGGGAACCTTTATGGTTTTTTTGTAGGTTTCTGTGATAGAAAATGATTTATTGTGAGATATTTACAAAAACAATGGCAATCCTTTGAGTTATTGTCCATTTAAATTTGAATTGATGTCTATGGGAATAGCCAATTATTCAAAGATCAAAGGAAAGAGAAAATACATTTTAATGTAAACTCATTGTCAAGAGATTTAAAAACATTTTAATAAAGAAAAATATAGGTCACTGTTCATTATCTTCAGGAATAAATATTTTTTTCAACAAGGGCAACTACTCTTACAAAATTTTCAGAATGCTTTGTGAAATTAATTAAAGTATCTTGGGTAACTATCAAAGAAATAATAATTGGATGACAGTGTTTTTGTAATGATAATGTTATTGAGAAGCACTGAACAAATGTGTCACAAAGTACAGTATTGTGGATATAATACCTTAAGTGGACTGTTATGTTAAAAGATATAATTTGAATTTTAAACTACATTGTTGGGTATTATACCCTCCCACCCCTGAACAAGTAAGCAATGATTGCAGTGAAAATTTGAGTGCAAAATGACGATAATTTATTTTTTGTCGTAACACTTGTTTACTTTGGTCTAAACAACATAATGTTGTTGTTGCTGCTGTTTTATATTACTTTATACTTGTTGAAAGACTTTACTTACTTAGTATGGCATTAAATTTGATGCTGCTATTAAATTGGTGCATGTTTATCTATGTCACAAATGGTTTGAATGTTAAATAAATTGCAATTTGTTTGGTCTGTATTGACATACGACTGCTTGCTGGCAAAATTTCCTATTTTTCTTACAAATTAATTTGTGAACTCAGTAAAATGGCATTTTTTTAAGTCGGCCTTTTTCTAATATTCTCCATTCTCACTTTCAATGTTTATTGGCCTTCACAAAGGATTTTTAATACTTTTTATATCTTTCTCAGTTCTATCTTCAGCACTTTTTTTGGTTTTGTAAGATTTTATACCTGATTTATTTGTTAACAACTCTTATTTTCTGTCTTGGTGTAAAAGTTAATATTGGTGCTACGTTGGTTTTTAATTGTTGTCTTTTAGTTCGTGTAGACAAGATGATCTCAGTGTATGGTTTTCACATTTTTATACTAACAAAAGGCGGTTATAATTATTGTCATCTATTCTGTACTGTTTGTATGTACATACTTGTGACAGTTTCAGCGCTATTTTAGATGGAGTTGTGTCCCTTGGTATCTGATTTTTACCTGTTTTCTAATAATTTCTAAAACATTGGAACTAGGGTATTTACTTCTTTTACTTATTGGCAGAATTTAAGATTTTTGTTTTTTTTAACAATTTAAATAAGTATGATTTGCAAACAGTTATATTTTTAATGATATCATTTTTTTATTAAATTGGCATGATAATTTATCTGTACATTTTGGTATTGATACAATTTCAATAAGTACATAAATTTATCTTTTCATGAAGATAAATTTATCATTTATGAAAGAAGTAAACTAATTAGATGTTTGATGTATCTAGAATATTTGGCATGGATGCTTGAACAATGTATTTTAATAATTACTATATGCGAAATAAATGGCTTGCTTTACTTTGTAGCGTAAAGTACAAAATCATAACATTTTTTAATTTTGATACATAAAGTATGATTTTTCCATTTACTATTGTGTTACCGTTGCTAAATTCATTATAATTGTTTTATATGCTGCCAGTCATTGAATCTTTCATTAATTTCCTGTATTTGGCAAGATAAGTGAACTCCTTAACTTATTTGAATGTCAACAACCTAACCTTAAAGAAGATTTTTCTCGGCATTTTTGCCCTTTCACCAGGGGCTGAATATTGGCCCCATTTCCAATTGAAAATAGCCTTCTTTTTTCCAAATTTCAAAAAAATCCCAAACAGCTGCAAAAAATCTGTAAATAAATTCAATAAAAATCTGATTGATAAGTACCCACAGATTTCTTATAACAGATGCACAGTAGCAGTGACTTTGATATGCGTAATGGCACACTTGGATTTTTTAACGCTATACGCCATATTTTAATATCACTGTATTTCGCATGAAATGTCACACAATAGAAAATATTTCTCAGATTTCCAAAGTATTGCAACATATGGCATATTTTTCCCCAATTTAAGTCAGGGGGCTTTTCCCAAGATAGCTGGAAAAAGCCTTGCTATTGCAGTGTTCTCTATTTTCATTGTCTATTCAATTGAATTTGTTGTGCATAATACTGGTTCACAGTTTTTGGCTTGTTTGTCAAAAAATATCCATTTTACAGCAAAATGAATGTCTTAGATTCTACATTGCAGTACATTCTGTTAGTATCATAGCTGTTTATATTCCAAGCTTAGGTTAACTGTGGCTTTTTGAAAACAGTGAAATATATTCAATTCCTATGACAATTGAAGAACCATTTTTAGAAAAAAATTTCATTCTGTTTTACCATATAGTAAGTTTTGATGTGTTGGCTATTGATAATTTTTATGTCATAATGTAAAATGTATATTATTTGTTTAAATCTATCAACATCTAATTACATTTTTCATAATGCACCAACATTAGTCTTCCCCATTCAATACGACTATTGCAACTATTAATCATACCAGCAATTATTGACAAAATTGAGAATTTGCATTTCAGTTCATTTAACAAATAATCACAAATGTGTGACTGCTCTGTCAACAGAATAAAATTGATCACATTATTTTACCGGATTATGATGTTGTAATATATCACATGGCAGGTTTATTTTGCTGAATAATTGATTAGTTTGCTAATTAGATATATTGAGTTGACATTACGATATTGGTATATCTGATGATATTCTGGCAGCATTGTAATTGACAATTTATTAATGGTAGAGAACCCGGTACTATTTTCTGGCAGGAAAATGTGTATTGAAAATGCTCATCGACTTAATAGTTGTAGGCATATTGTAAGTCAACTTGTTGGATGGTCATTATTTGATCTTGGTGGTGTGATTTGGGTACTTTCGTTAGTAAGAAATGTATGGTAAAATCTAGCACTGTAAACTAAATATTTCATAATCATAATAGGTTTATTTTCATCATTTATTGTAGAGTAATTTTGTCATCCCATCGAGATTTCTATCGAAATTGTAAAAATCTGAGAGCACTTGTTATTATCTCGGGATTTTATTATTAATGATTTCACAGTACGGAATGATTAGTCATTGGTATTATCCTAGCTCATCAAATATGCATAACTTCTCCCATTTTGAAACAATCATAAACAGACTTGTACTGAATTTTGAAAATTTATTTTCAATATGTACAGGGAAAGGTCGCTGAGTGTTTGCTTCATGTCACTGTACATTTATGTGAGTCAGTGTTATATTCTGTTTGTTTGTTCTTGATGGTTTTGATAAAAAAATTTTACTCACATTTTTCAAGTTGATGATAAAAATGCTTGACTGGTATTTACATTGGCCTGCATCTGTTCCACATGGGTGGTCTGTGAATTTGTATAATTATCGTTGTTTCAACTACTTTGTAATAAAAAACATGCTTGTATTAAACAAGCTAGTTACTGTGAATAGGTATTTAGGACTATAGAGATTCCTAATATATAACTTGTAAAATAAACTATATTTGATGGAAAATTGAGGTAAATTGGTTAATTGTTTGGTTAGCTCACAGTTTCAGTTTTGTGAGTTAAGGCTTTGTACAAATAATTTCCATCTACTAATAATGTTCGACTTGTTGTTTCCTCTAAAACTTTTTGCTACTTTATGATACTTGTGTACATTGTGAATAGTGATGTTTTTTTTAATCTTCTAACAGTGTATTTATTAAAACTTTATTTGAGTTGATTTAATAAGATATTATTATAATTTTCGTGTGTTGTGATGGAGGTTTGACCTGTCACGATTTATGCTGACTTGCATGAGTACAAAACATGAAAATTATTGTCATTTGTTTATAACTCTTTCCTTGGTTATTTGTTTAAAATATTTTGTATTGAAAACTATTGTCATTTTCATATGAACATAAAACATATATATGTGTGTTAAATATCAATTAAACAAATTACCCCCCCCCCCCCCACCTCCCATGTTCATTTAAGTGCACTATGCTCAACTTATATATTGTACACTACAATAATTGAGCTGTTATTGAAAACAAATTTGTATGCTGCAAGAAATAACTTAGTCTTTTGTTCCATCGCAAGTAATGCTGTCAGCCATTTTGTTGGTACTGCCCCAAAGTCTTTGTTCATCAAAAAATAGGTGTATGGCTTCATAAGATATTCTTGTCAAGGATTTAGCTGTACGATTTCATACAATAATCTTGTCTAAGTTTTAGTTGTATAATATAACAAATGATATTTATGTCAAAGTTTTGTTTTAGCTATGTACAATATTGACTTATTAATAGTTTAATAAGCAGCAGCATCACTGTCATGTGACTTTATGTGCATCATGTGACTTTTTGTGTGTCATGTGACATTGTGTATTGTAAATAGATATATTTGTTAGTGTATTTATTTTACAGTATGTGCTAAATTACAGTATACATTCAGGTAATCAGATTTATGAACATTTTATATATAGCTTGCCATATACACACAATGAGACAGTTGATTTTTTAAAACTTTTTTCTTCGTAGTATTGGTTTGACTTAAATATTTGATTCCTTGTTAAATTTGATACACTTAATTACTTATGTATCTTGCAGATATTATTACGTTACTTTTTTTAATTCATATTGTACTGTGAAGTAGTTTTTATGTTTCCTAAATAGTTGCATGATTAAGAACAAAGATCCTCTCTTTAATACAAAATGTATGGTCCTACCAAGTCAGAGAGCATGTTGTGGCCAGATAGTCGCTGGGAGACAATTTAAAATCAATAATTTTGGCTCAGACAATTTTTGTTTTATGGGTAAATTTAAAATGAATGGTCATAGGTTGGTGAGAAGAAATGGAACAATTTTTCACCATCTAGATTTTAGAAGTTTATTTAATGCATCATACATTGCATTGGTGTTTGTTTTAATTATGGTTATCTCTGTTTGATAAAATAACATTTTGTTCCATCCTGCATGCTTAAAGGTTATAAATTCTTATTTTTAAGATGATTTGAAATCATGTTTCTATATTTTTTTTATATTTTTACAGTCATTAAGTTATACTTTCCTTAACATATGAACTGTAAAATAACTGCTATATTCTACACTTATCTAGCTGTGTCCACCATCTTAGATTTTATCACTGATCAAATCCCACCTAATTGTTACCCGGTTAGTTTTAACTGTTTGAATATTTCCACCTGAATTTCTTACTCTGTACAATGCACGAATATGCAATTTTTTTCTATGAAATTTTGCCTCTATATTCTGAAGTATGTATGTTATAGATACAAGACATCAGTATTTGTTAAATAACTACAGTGTAGTGGCTTTCTTACATGGTATATCCCTTGTCAGTTTATTCTTTTGAAAATATTAAAACACTGTATTTTGTAATATCTACTTATATTTTACAATTTTTAAAAAAGTACAAAGACTTTTTGGTATTTAGTCACATGAGGTGTCCACATTGGGTGTCCTGAGACTCTGCACTGACATTAATTGAGACTTATCTACGAATGAAATGGCTTTTAATACAGTATTTTTACTTTGCACAACATATACAGTTATGAACAAACACACATATTAATATGTTAAGAACAATGAGTATATTTTAGCTTGAACTTTCATTTTATATAACAGATAGTTTTATAGGCCGAGCATATCATAATTATGTATTTAATTGCAGCTTTATATTAGAACAATTTGTTTGGCATTCATTTATTTCTGAATCTAGTATTCTACCTCTGTTGTTTTGCTTCGTGTTTGTAAATACATTGTATTATTTTGTAAATAACTTTGTAAAAAAAAGTATGTGAATAAATTGATGATATTTGTAAAGCGTGGTCTTTTGCACTATTTTTTTTTGTTTACTGGTCTTGTATTCACCCCCTCCCTCAGTTTAATTGTTTACTCTGGGTATTAACATGCTGGTTCAAATTGTATTATGTCTCTACTTTAAATTCCGCCTGAATACAAGTATCTGGCTTTTAACACCTACAATTGTGAAAAAAATTAAATTGAATGCATTAACCAAGGATGAAATTTGGCAAACTGTACTGTCTGCATAATTATTAGTGCATTCCAGACATCCGAGTTGGCGATTTTAATCTTCACATTGCTCGGTAATCAACTGGGAATTAAAATTTGCACTTTCACGAAAATGCTTTCAATGTTTGACATATGTCAAGATATGTACAAAGCTTGTTTATTGAAAATATGCATAGTGTGCAATAATATCATGTATTGAATTTAGCTCTGAGAAAATATTGTTTCAATGCATTACAGTTGGTACATTTTGATGAATTTATTCTCATGGATGAGAAATACTGCAAAAAGTACCACAACAGCAGAAACCTTAAAACTTCATGATCTAGGGGTTGGGAACAGAATAGAACAGATCTGAATATTTTAGGTTTCTGTTTTCTTGATTCAGAGGGTCTCATCAGTGTTGAATTTTTGAGAGTCTGTCTCAAACTGTGAATCTCTATTGTGAGCAAGTTTGTGAGAATCAATGTCACCATTATTGTTTGCTTAGTTTTATGCTTAAGGAAAAGTGTGATTATACCTTGAGGGCGATTGGGAGGGAGATGTTTGAATACAATTATATGAAAATGAGGGAAGTGGGTTTGAAAATAAATAAATAGCACAAAATATACATACATACTTATTATATATATTTATATATATATTTACATACTTTATATATACATATATGGAAATACTTATATATATGTATATATACAAGTATTTCCATATATGTATATATAAAGTATGTAAATACTTAGAGATTAGTGTTTTCTTGAATACTTTGATAGATGGAAGGGTAGAGGGGGAGAGGGAAAATGGGGGTTAGATAAGGGAAAAGAGGGAAGTGGAGTGAGGGTGAGGGGGGTAAATTAGTGAGAGGGAGTGACATTGAGAAAGCCAGGTGTTTTGTTGAATACTTCAAGTACAGTTGGTACTAAATGATACTTGTAAATACATGCATTACCTGTATAAAACCACTACAGTTCTTAGGTTCCCTCTGAAAAAACACCATTAATGCCTTGTCATTGATACACAGACTGTTAAGACAATGTCAATAAATCACTCACAGACACAACCATTTGATGTCCCTCCTACATAGAAAGATAAAATCCTGCTGTGAGGCAGTTTATTTAGCTTGTAGACACTTAGTAAGTAAATCAATGCTATCAGATTGACGCATTTGACAGTGAGAGTACAGAAATCATTATAAGACCTCCATTATTACAAACACCTTCATTCAATAGATCCATGGGGGATAAGCAGTAAACAAATCAGGGTACCATAATCATTAGAACATAAATTGTCACTTAATAAAGACAGGAGAAAAGAAATCCTAAGACATTGTACAATAGAAAATGTGGAAGCCTTAGAAATTTTGTACTAATTAAGTTAAGACAGTGTTGATCATTTATAGCCTTTATACTTCGATAGTTAATTTCCCTCTAGTACTCTTATGCATGTACAGTTAAACCCCTGAAAACTGGACCTTTACTGGTTTTCTGAGAATTCCGGTTTTAAGAAAACTGTTGATTATGGAAGAGAAAAAAATGGGATTTGAAAAAATTTCCGATTTTCAGAGAATTCCGGTTTTCAGAGAGTCCGGTTTCCAAGGGATATACTGCTAAATGTTTTTAAGAAATATAGACTGAATTACCCACACATTCATATATACTGGCAGTCATACGAAAATATAACCATAAAAAATTCTTCTATTTTGGCCTAATATACTGACCTTGTAATTTTATTTGTATACAGCAGTTTTATGGTCAATAATTGATAACAATAAACCATATCATGAAATGTTCTAGCTATTTCCAGAATTAAATTCATCTCGATTACTTGCGCTTTATCTATTGTATACCAACATCACTGACTAGTTACTTTCTTATGACAGCCAGTTTACAACGAACAAACCCCAGCAATTACAGTGTACGTAGCCGCTTATGACGCCAAACTTATCTAAATGCCACTAACAAACATACTGAGTAAGTTACAGCCAAATCTACTCTGTGTTGTTCGCGCGTCTCTCATTTGTATGTAATTCTAAAATGGTTAAGAGGTATTAGTTAGTTGTGTCAGACACTATAAAAATTCGTAAAATATACTAACTAATACGCAAACTTTATTCTACAATATTCACGTTATGTGATAGTGTTTTTGTGGCTAGTGCCTTGAGTCTCAGAGGGCAAGCATTCCTAATATTGTCCATCAAACGTTTATTGAGACGAAGATATAACAGTTTGATTATTTGTTACATAAATGTTCATGATTGCCGCCAATACAATTCCCTACACGTCACCGCCACACAGCGCCCGCACCACAAATCAATATTTTTGCGAAAAGCAAATAATATGGATGACGCGCAGTTGTTTTCACTTCAACCAGACAAAACACTTGTTGAACGGACTTGACAGGCGAGTTCAGCGACGCGTTGGTTAACACTGAACACACCTAAATTATGAACAAAATTCAAGAGCCGGGAAGCATCCCAATAGCTGTCATTCTCTGTTATATAACAGTATACATGACTGGTGCCGCTCATCAGAGACAGACGGACGAACGGACGGACAGACTGACAGAAAGACAGACGCAACAGGCTATAGCATATATCTAGTTTAGCATTCACAAGCTACACATGCATTATGTCTGATAAATTAACTACTCCGAAACATTACAGTAGTCCCAAATATTCATCAACACTATACCTTTCGTAAATGCTTGTGTACGTTACCTTTTCATAAGATGAATGACTAATTTGTTTGCTGTATTTGAAGGTTAAGCAACTTCCGGTTTTTGTTCAGTTTGTTGATATACCAGAACATCATTAGCTGTATCAGAATGTGTAGGTGCCAAATCATGTACAGCATTAATCGTAGAAAATGTTATGTCACAAACTCAATCTCACTTTATCGAAGAACTATCCTCAAAATTTCAGACAATAATGCTGTGCTATCACGTGATCATCTTTCTTTTTTTCTGTTATCGTCTGTCATTTCATATTTTGTGACCTTTTTGCAGAATTCAACATTTCTCTCACAAAATTCCCAGTTCGCACTGAAAGTTAGGAGTGTAACGTAGTGATGAAAATTTCCAGTTGTTTGTCATCAATGTTTTTCCACGTTCAACTAATGTTTCTAAAAAAACATTTTTGAGCAGCCCCATTGGGGTTACACTCGTGCGAGCCTCTTGATGGCGTATTGTCTTACATCGAATGAAACATGTCTACCATAATTCTATTCGTTAGTCGGTTGAATCTGGTTTATTTTCAATAAGCTAAAAGAACTTTATTTCATAGCAATTAGGGAATACTTAACCTGACTTTTACTGTCATTTTTATTCTCTTCGTGTGTATTCTAAAATCATCAACAAAATTGGCTTTTAGTTCCTATTTTTCGTTGTTACAACACAGGAAAGTGAACTATTGTAAGTGAAAATTCGGTACGTGAACGAACGGATTGGGCCAAACCAATCAACATTGTTCTTTTTATTTTATGTTTTTAAGTAACTTATCTCTGGTATAGTTATTTTTAATCGATGATTCTGAGAAACACACACAAGATGAGTAGTCAAGGTGATCGCTGGAGTGACGAATGTTGTTGATGAGTTAATCCAGTAGTTCAACCCACTTAAAAGCTATCAGTTCCGTGAGAGTAATTCAAGCAACTGTTGCTTTCATCACAATTCCGCGAGAGTAATTCAAACAATTGATGCTTTCATCACAATTCCGTGAGAGTAACTCAAACAGTTGATGCTTTCATCACAATTCCATGAGAGTAATTAAAACAACTGATGCTTTCGTCACAATTCCGTGAGAGTAGTTCAAACAATTAATGCTCTCATCACAATTCCGTGAGAATAATTCAAACAATTGATGCTTTCGTGAGAGTAATTAAAATATCAGATGCTTTCATCACAATTCCGTGAGAGCGATTAAAACAACTGATGCTTTCGTCACAATTCCGTGAGGGTAGTTCAAACAACTAATGTATCATAATTCCGTGAAAATGATTAGAACAGCTAACGATTTCATCGCAATCAACGACAGACGCACAAATGACAAAATGCTATTGTTTTGCTATGTATTAATTCGACTCATTTATTATTCAATGTTGAATGCATTCATTTGTACTGGACACCCGACTCGCAGTTTTTTTCATCGGATCATATGCCTCGTTATCAAAATTGAATGCATTCTCTTTCCACAATCATTTAATAAAATATGAATCGTCTAGATCGCGTTGTTTGGTTGTTTAGTGATTCGCGAAAAGAACAAAATTCAAAATCTGTTCAGGGGGTTTGCATCAGATGCTTTTCCTGTTTTGTTTGTTTGTTTTTATGTGACTTATTGTCCCTGGGGTTTAATGCCGTTTTTTTTTCAACAAATTTTCAGCTATATACCTCAACTGGCTTAACTAACCAATTTTCCTGGACTGTGTACTAACCAGTACTAACTTACTCGTCCACAAAGAGCCTGTAACCTTTCCAGATTCGGAGGAAAAAAGAAAATTTTGTCAAATTTTCATAGAAGGGTATGATCTGTCGCGACCGGGATTCGAACCCGAATCTCCGGTTTACAAATCCAGCACGCTAACCACGACCGCGGCCGTAGATGCTTTTTCTCTCAATCACTGTACATGTAGGAACCATAGTATTTAATCCAGGTGGCAATATTAATGGCAAATTAGAACAAGCTACATGTACCACATAAAGGATTGCTAGTTTATTATAATCAGTATTGAATTCTGTTCAAAGATAAATCCGCACCCACTGCCAGTTGTCATGTACATGTACTGAATTTAAATACAGTTTAGAATGTGTATTTTAGACGTAACTAAGGCGTAAAAAAGTTCCATGTTCCGGCTAACCCGACCGATCCTATTTTGTTCGTTTCCGCCTCTATTGTCATATGATCTTCATATCCAAATTAAAACAACACATTAAAAAAAAATACAGTCGACCCTACAATTTGGGGGATGTTGGTAGAAACGAGGTGCATTGCACTTTAAAGAAGACTCGGACACTCCTCTGTATCCTGCTGATATAATGCAGTAAAAATATCAGAATGTGATACATTTAAGCCACAAGAACTGTACTTCTTGATATGGAACATGTATTCTTCCTGCAAAAAGTAATAACGTGTCAATTAAGACTCTGGTAAGAAGTACGTGTTTATGGTCAATCAGCGAAGAACTTGTGCTGCATAATATGGAATTATTAACAAGTATGAAGAGATCCGTTGAAGTTTAGTGATTCAGAACAAAGTTTTAGTTGCTTATGTTCATTTTTTTTAAAAAAGTGATTCGCCAAATTTATACACATGTGCATTGATATTTGACACGGGTATTAGAATTCTTCAGTAAAACTATAAGAAATTAAGTATCACTCAGCATCGGACTAACTTCACAAAGTGTTACTATTTTGTATCACGCCAGGCTCCGAGGTAATAAAACTTGAGATCGGTTTCCAAGCTCAAATCTCATATCTTGTTTTTTAATGTTTTAAAGTTAAAATACGATCAGACAATAATGATATTTTTGGCGCATTAGCCTGACAACATAATTGACCTGAGTATGTATTTAAACATTAATCACCCCTATCTTTCTAACCGTAATACTTTGAGAATGGAATTGAGATATGAGCTCGGAAACAGTTCTCAAGTTTTATAACCTCGGAGCCAGGTACCATCGGACCGAAAGTGGAACTCTTTAAACCTGTTAACCAAACCTACTCGTATGTATTACAAGGTCCTTTTTCTTCTTTTGAACATCTTTCCGCGGCATTCAGACGCACTTTTGGTTCGCTAAGCAACCTGAAGCAAAAGAATTTTTGTTCTTAAAATGAGTGACCGAGTAAAACATGATGTTAACGGATAGTGGGTGTATTACTAAAACAGCCATAGTCGTTATTCATTACGACAAGCCCTGTTGCACTTTAATTCGTTTTCAGTGATATTCAATGCAATTCAATCTGATCTGTGCACTAAATGGAACATTTCAACCAGACACATTATTCATTCATAAGACTTGGCTTAAATGTATTGCAGCTATTTAATAATAATTGATTGATAAGCAGGCTTTTTAAGTACATTTCTATATAAGACTTATCAAAAGCAGCTGGTATACGGGTGAGGTGTACTAGTGTATTAACAGTTATCATTGTTGGTGATTAAAAAAGAATTTCACAGAAGTTATTTTGGTGAGCGATTTAAGGTACAGTATAACCTCAAATAGCGACCAACTTGATATTACAATCACTTTGTTATAACGGCTTTCAATAACTCCCCTAAACTCGAAATTGAGTCCATTTCATTACTACAACCATTTTTTCGGTTCCCGAAGGCGGTCTCATTATCGAGGTTTTATTGTATATTGTTAAATCTACGCTTCAGATTCAATTAAAACGGATACAGACTCCACATGCACTGAAGATGAAAAACTTCATTCTCTGTTTATTGACTGTTTTTTTCTTTCCAACGGTGTTTTTATGTGACATTGTCACTAGGGTTTAACGCCGTTTTTCAACAATTTTTCAGTTATATACGGCGACCGGTTCACCTAACCAGTTTTCTTGGGTTGCATACTAACCAGTACTAACGTACCCTTTTACAAGGAGTCGGTAACTTCTCCACATACGGTAGAAAATCTACATTTTTGTTAAATTTTCATTGGAGGGTATGATCTGCCGTGATCTGGATTTGAACCCGGATCTCCGGGTTCAAGTCCAGTGCACTAACCACTGGACCACGGTCGCGGCTTATCCATAAGCAGTCTTTGTAGTCAAGTTTGACTGTATTTGGTACAATATGCTATCTTACCACAGAAAATACGAACCCCAATGATGGAAAGTTTTGTACTAGGAAATCTAATTTATATGGGACTTCAGCAATGAGTCATACTCGGATAAATTTTCAGTGATGCACAAATTACCCATAAACGTCGTTCAGACGTGAAAATAACATATTTCAGTAAGTACTATACATAAATAAATATGTTCAACCAATAACATCCACAAGGGGTTTCTGCATATATAAAGTCTATTTGTGTCTACAAGTCGCTTTGGAAAATGTAAAGATGCAATTGTCCACGAGGTCAATACAGTAAAACCCCCGAAAACCGGTCCCTTTCCGGACTGGGCCAAAGGTCTTGTTTTCTGAGAATTTCCGTTTTTCAGAGAACTTTGATTATAGAAGAGAAAGATGGGACTTAAAAATTCGTCCGATTTTGAGAGAATTCCGGTTTTCATGGAGTCCGGATTTCAGATGTATTACTGTATATGGGCTTGAGTATAGGTTGATAACATAAGATACTCAATTTACAATAGGCAATTAAAGTGGATTTTTCCCGAAACTGATGTCAATTCGTATTGCTTTATTTCCTCGAGTAAAGTCTTTTGTTTGTGTCTGATCAGAGTAATTGGATGATAAATTTGTTCTACTGAAAACCGTGCAAGTTATGGAAATTTCAATTTCCGCGTTAAGATCAAAATTGAAAATAAACCTTGTTTCCACAATACGGGTATAAACAAACTATACATTAAAAATGAAGGTCTAGATGTTTTTATATCGCGACTCTTTCATATTTGTGTTTTATTCGTGTACATGCATATGGTACGTCACGTCTCCCATAATTAATTTTAACAATAGAGTGCAGTTTTATACGAATAAATTTGCCTTTCGTCAAATCAGAACCGTTTTTTCCCACTTATGAGATCAATTTACAGCTCAGGTCTTATTGTCTCATTAAAAAATAACCCCTCTCGCCTTTGTCATATTGCCAGGGTTTAATGAAGCAGGTGTCGCTTGTAAAGAGCGAATCTAAATATTTATAGTTTATGAAGTGTCAATATAATACAAGTCTTTATTTGAGAGTAATGAGCACGTTATGAATTGTCCTAGTTTCATAAATATTCATCTCAATCTGTCATTAATACTTACACACAAAATAATAACAGTCTTTAACCCTAATTTAGTTTTACAAGGTATAAAAACGTTTGTTTCTGGTTAACAAGCCTACCCTAATTTTTTCCCCGCGACCCAGCACATTCTATTAGGCCCTGGTCTCACTTTTTTAACCTTTCCGCACAAATATATTCTCAACAGCAGGTTTCAAGAATAATAAACCCTCCAAAAAAAAAAAATCTCTGCGTATCTTCCCTATTTTTAATGAGCACGTAACTGGAAACAAACAAATTTGCACAAGATGTGTGATATTGAATTTAAATGTTTAAAAATAGCGCAAAAATGTATAGAAAATATACTGGGTAAAAATGAGATACATATGTACATTGTACCGTGAGATATGTTAATAGAAGTCTACATACTTAGCGTATTGAATTTTAACATGTGTCACATTATATTTAACAAAAAGGTTATTAACAAATTATTAAATTATTGTTATCTACACAAACCCACGGGCATTTACTTAATAAATTCTGAGAAAGTTCCCCATTGTTATTATTAAATTCTTGACCAATTTATGACCCAGCGAATAAATACACGTCTACGTTGTTTAATAATGTCTTTAGACACCGTAATGAGCGATAATTGAAGCCTTTGTAACCTATTCGTTGTTTAGCTTGATCACGATTGCATATAGGAATTTTTCCAATCTAAGAAGTCTGTAGTTCGATCAACGCAATGTTATGGATTTTCTCCTTGATTTTTTGGGGGAAATAAAGTTAAATAATGCATTTAATATGCTTGATAATTAAAGTAAAATTGGCTTAAATGGTCACGAAATAGATTGTTATTGATTTTCCTCCTCTAGCGAATCTACTTTCGGTTTGCACAATGCGGCCCCGTCAAGCGCATAGAGAAAACCAATACACAGTTCAGCACTCAGCGTTCGCATCGCGAGCTGACAGCCAGCAAAAATGGCCGAAATAGTCAGTAAGGGTGTTCAGCGCAGGGGAGCTTTAAGGCAGAAAAATGTCGCCGTTGTTAAGGATCATAAAATGGTTCAGAGATTTTTCAAGCAACCAACATTTTGTGGTCATTGTAAGGATTTTATATGGTAAGAAAATTCGTGCATTGTGGAATTAAACGCTCGCATTTCCGTTGATACCTTTGAATATTCACTTGTTTTCGCGATATTACTTCCTGTATTTTTTAGCTTGACAGTTAGTTTAACTGTTATATTACGTGAGTTCTGGGCAGAAATAAATGGAATTTACGTTATTTTTTTCAGGGGATTTGGAAAGCAAGGATTTCAGTGCCAAGGTATGTTATTTGATACTTTCACAAGTTTTTGTATGTATTCATCTATGGCTGCTGTTAAACCGTTTGGAGTTTATCTTTCACTATTTGCGTAGGTGTATTGGTATTAAAATCATAAGCTATTTCGTGCATTCTTTACGTATTTTTATTCTGAAAAAAGTGTGTCATTAGGTCTTAGTTATTGAGTGCTGTAAACCACTTGCGCCATTTTATGAAACTTAAGTAAATTATATATTAAATGAGTTAAGTGTTAATTATTTAATATAGACAAAAATATTTAGAATTGTTGAAAAAAGTAGTAAAGTTATTACAAAATTGTGTTGATATATTTTTTTTAAAAAAAGGAATTAATGTTGCATAGAAATGTAATTTCCTTAACAAGAAAAAGCATAAGCAACAAGCCTCTTGATTATATATACCTTCACTGTTTTTTTACTGCCATTGTTATTGCAATTTTGATTTTTTTTTGTTATGTATGAATTCACATTCTCTGATAAACCAAATCAGCATAAATTCCTTACTCTATCTGCTTCAGATCTATCATAAATTTATTTTTTTTTATATTTTTTTTTTGAATAACAATTATCATATTTAAATCAGATAATTAAAATGTATCTGTTGAAAGAATACATTTAAATGATCTAAGATTTTTTTCTAAAAAAAATAATGGCTATTATTAATGGTATTTTTAGATGAAAATTTTCTAAACTCACACTTCAACATAAATTACTGTAGGTGTGATAAATGGATCAAATATTTAATCGGTAAGGAAGGTGTACAATACCTTATTGGTAACTATTATACTTCAATTTCTGCATTCATGGACATGTTTTTATAAATGTGGTCGACAGCCTTTTAATTATAAATTGATGCTTTTTATTTTCATTTAATTAAATAAATAACATTAAGAGGTTGAAAGATGAGGAAGTGATACATATGTTCAAGTCTAAAAAGATTCATTCTATGTTCCGTCCTGTTCTATGTTGAACCTTATTGACTTATGCACACCATACATTGAGATTTAAGAACTCAGGCGGCATGTTTCAATTCTGTTTTTTTCTCATGATTTTAATTATTTGAGAATCTTTGATTTGCTATGCTCTCTCACACACACATGTATCTTTTTCTAATTCTCCCTTATCAGTCTCAGTCTCTCTATTTCACTTTTATAATTATTGATTGAACCCAGTTCATTATGTTTGGACCAGAGGATTATGATATTTACAGATTTGTAAACTTAGGTCTCATCCAGTCATTGCTAAAGTTAATAGGATAAGCTATATTATTGTTACTCTGGGTGATTATCAAGTTATCAGTGCAAATAGATTGTGTATGGTTGGGTTGAAGTTACTGTTAAGTTCCTGTCTCTGGGGATGGATGCTTGTGGAATTATGTAAATAGAGCCAAAAGCCATCAAACTGTGTTTTGTCTGGTAACAATGCCTTCTCTATCATGTAATATGTGCTCTATCCTCTGAGACAGTCAAGTTGAATGGTGTTCTGAATGGACTGAGGTTTAAAATCAGTTCATTTAAAATTTCTGTAGCAGTGATACATCTATGTTTTGCAAATGTACTTATGTTTTGGGTATGACTGCTGTATTCATTAATTTGATAAACTCTTGCAGGGCTCTCGATCTCCCGAATTTGGAGTCGAAAGTCGGCCCCATTCCCCCACCTCTGGAATATACTTGTTTCCCCTATTTTTGGTAAAAATACCCCTACATGAGAAAAAAATGAAATTTTAAGTAGGTTATGTTATATTAATTAGGCTTTTGGAATTCCCCTTGAACTGAAAATGACGCGAAATTCCCCCTCCCAGGGCCCCGGCCCCAGTCCCCAAAAGAGAGAGAACCCTGTCTTGTCTAATCAAAGGCATTTTGTTTGAAGCAAGTGTTCATTAGGCTGTGGCAAACACATTCATTACTTGTAGTGTTACTTTGAGGCTTCTTGAAACTATTGAAATACTTGCCTGACATATAGTCTGGCAAAGTTAGAATTTCTTTCTGACCAAATGAAAATTGTCTGACTGAATATGTTATAGATAAGTGATGTAAATTGTATCTGACTGCCGGACATCTGGTCTGGTACTCACCAAAAATTTTCTGAACCTGCTCGAAATTTGCCTGACATATCCGACAGTCCAGCATCTTGTGGGAAACTTGTATTTGGTATTCTGATATTAAGATTGCAGTCAATTCAATTTAATATTTTCCGTAAGCAGTCACACAATTAAATGTACACAACTCTTTCATATAAACTTTTGCAGCCTTATAATAATCAGTTGTATAGTAGGTCTTAAAAATATTGTAAAGGTTGTTGACCTTATTGTCTACAAAAATTCCACATACCCTCATTTATGTAAACATTAGGCCTAAAAAAGTTTTGTTTCCAGTTACCCAACTGACCCAATCTTTTACCTTCCGACTCATAAGTTCTTATGGTATCCAAATCTTATTGCTATATTGTACTTTTCCCAACAGTATTGCTGATGTAAAAAAACATAAAATAAAAAAATCCCTACCTACTGACCCATATTTTGTTTAGGCATTTAACCAGGAACAAACCTTTTTTTGTTTAGGCCTAATCTTTACATAAAAAACAAAATTAGAATTTTATAGGAATCTCTCATTTCTGGACCTGCTATTAGGAACTGTCCTTGAAGATACATGCAATGTATAAAGTTTAGGTGCCTTCAAAAGCAATATATTTCTCATAACCAAAGCACCAGTGCTAACACTATTTGCAATAAATGATTTGCCATTTTATCTAATTGTTACCTTTGGAGAGTTGTCCAGGGACGATTGGGTGCAATGCCTGTGTTGCTTCTAAAAATAAAGTTTTATTGTTATCAATTTTAAGCAAGAGGATGTATGACAGTGAGCTATCTATTATCTGACCGTTCCCAAATAATTGTCCTGTTTAATCTATGTAAATGTGTATCTATTGCACATCTAAATTGTGCCATATCTTTAACATCAATTTTTGGTTGCTAGAATCAAGAATTATCTAGTATGATCGTACCAAAGGGACAGGCCTGGCCATTAATGATTTATTTATTTTGTTTTTTTTTTAAGTTGATGAATTTGCATTCCCTTTTATGTTATTTGCATAAGTTTTGCCTTTCTTGATGGCTATAAATGCTTTATCTTACACTTCATACTAAATATTGAAACCTTCTGCAGAATATAATGCCTTTTAATTTCGATGAAATCCCTCTTATAAAAAGTTATTTGTCTCATTTTGGTTTTGAGTCTTTAAAATCTCATAATGGGGGAACTATAAATTCTACATCTAAATCCTAGATATTTCATGGAATTATTTTTGTGTGATATTGTATAGAGTGTTTGCATCACAAATTCCTAAACTATGCCATTATGTCACTATATCTTAAGTTCTAAAAAATTGTCAGCTAATTATTTCCAACTTTCGGCCTGCTGTTAAATGGCTCATAAAAACAAATGATGATCACAGCTCATGGTTTCTGATTTCCTTTTTAACGAAGTCTTCTTTAAGAAAGCTCTCATGATACTTACCGTAGTTATACATTGTCTTCTGGTATCATCCTTGTGTTTTCCTATTTTCGAGGCAGCCTTTTTTTTTTTAAAAAAAATGTCTCTTAATGTAGTAGTTTGTATCAGTGACCTAGCTGCCTGTATAATGTAGCAGTGAAACGATGGTTGGTGTGTCACTGAGGGAATTTTTAATTTATCTTGCAATATTCAGCTTGCTCGTGTTATTGATTTCACTACTGTACTTCTGAGTAGATTGTAGGGAGAATTTGATACTTTCACAGATGTAAATTCTGTAATACCAAAACATTTTTAGAATACATGTGTCTTATTTCTGCCATTTTAATTTTCTTGACATTTACTGCGTTTGTGCGGATAATTTTGCTGTTAGAAAATCTAAAATTATCTTGCACTATAATTTTTTGTTAGATGGTCTAATTTGACGATGAAGCGTGCAAATACCATTTAAAGGATGGGGGAAAACTGTTAAGTTAATGGTACATTTTGGTTGCAGCTGACTTTATAAATAAACTGTTCATTAGTCACTATTCCGAAATAAGTACAGGAACCATTGAAGTACATTCTCATTAGAAGTTACTGTTTTTTTTTGTTTAAAAACTTGCTTTAGCAACTGCTTCAATTCCCTCTACCAATAAATACACAATTTCTTTATCAGGAATAAACAAAATATTTAGACTGAAGACGTTTACCTTCACTTATCAAATGTCTCTGATTATTTGTATATTATCCTAATGTCCTGATTTAGCCAAGATTTGATTTTGCTCACACAATGACTTATTTTGCTTCCATGCAAGCCACTAGTAAGATAGGTTACCAATCACTCTCCATGCATGGAGATAGAAATAAAGGCAGTCTGATTTATAGCTGATAACTTGTGATGTTCCCTTGTTTTTAATGAGAGATAGCATGGTGAGTAATTTATTTCATTATTATACTTTCTAATCAATACCAGGCTATACTTCTGCTGGATGTAAAATATAGACATGACGCTGTAATTTTCCTGTGGTAATAATACCCTTGCTAGGTCAAATAATTGTTTAGTAAGTGTCTATTTTCGTCTAGCGGTATCAGTATTTAGCTGTAGTGATAATTTTTTTGTGTAAAGTTCATTTTCAGGTGTGATATATTTCGTTATTTCTTAAATTTGCGTTAGCCAGGCATAAAAACATTTGTTATGTAAAGCTATTCAGTAGTCCCTTTAAAATGGTAATATTAATTGGTTTTCTTAGTTTAACTACCAGCCCCATTTTAGGAAGAACTTCAGTATTTGCTGTCTGTTGTTGTTGTTGTTGTTGTAGTAGTTGTTGTTGCTGAACTAGATAATGCTGTCAGCTGACTTTTGGTATTAATTAAACATGGCAAGTAACATTTATTAAATAAAGTAATTATAACTGACATACTTATCAGAGTCTTGGCTACTGATAGGACCTTTATTTGGCCATTAAATAGGACAAACCTGTTATTCCAAGCTATTACAAGTACTCAGATGTTCCAAAAATGAGGGAATTTTATGTGTTTAAGATTTTAATATGTACATCAAATTCATTTAAATTACATACACATTCTTTGTTTCAATATTTGTTTAAACATCTATCAGTTACTTTTCTGTTTTATCATTATTATCTTGCTAAAAGAAACCTGTTTTGTGGAGAAAATATGAGTATGCATTATACCATAATTATGCTAATGGCATACATTGCTAACTGGTCTGTGTGCATAATATACATCAGTTATTGGTGATTGTATGATGTTATTTCATGTCTATACATCATGCCTTGTCAATATATTATTTCATATTGTCAATACATTCATTCTGCCGGTGGCTGTATATACCACAGGTTTTATACTGAGATTAATGCTACTCCATACAGCGATTTTTTTCCTTCTTCGTTTGGGTCCGGTAAACGGACCCTTCCCAAGGCCTAAACAAAGAAAAGGTTTGTTTCCGGTTACCTTCCCCCAAAAATATGGTTTACATATATCGGCAACACTGTTGTGAAAATAACATTATAGTACTAAGATTTGGATGCCGTAAAAACTTTCAAGTCAGCGGGTAAAAGATGGGTCAGTCGGGTACTGGAAACAAACCTATTTTTTAATGCCCAGTTGAAAATAAAGACATGTTTTCCCAATCTAATCCTAAAAAATCCCAATTTTGGCATCACAGCGCACCACACCTCGTATTTTTTTCCAAATTGGACTTTAACTGGATCCTTTTCCAAAAATTGTCCAAAAAATCACTGGTATAAATAATATATGATGACAGTTCGCTAGTTTACATAAATATATCAACTTAATCCTCCCTATATTCTATGTATTATCTGTGGGTGTAGGATTATATATGTATTTCCATGTTATTATTCTGCCTTCCCAAGCAGTTGTCTCACTAATTGCCTTAGATTGTAACAGCTTACGGAGTTAACTAGTTCCAAATGCTACCATTTACTTGACTGCTTGACTGAACATACAAGATCCTGGTGCTGTTATGTATAGGTATTGTAATATTGGAAGGTAAATTATGCTGTCACTTACATACATAGGGTTTATCCAAGAATGATCATTTAGCCATAGTTTATGGTATATGTGTGGAAATTGTTTTGAGCATAATAATTTTTTTATCAAAGTACTGAAAGCCCTGTATCTGCGAGGGACTAATTTCCTGTCTTTGAATTGTTAAGAAAAGATTGTTGACAACCATTTTTGAAATAGTTAATTATATGGTATTTACATAAAGAAAAGATTGTTGACGACCATTTTTGAAATAGTTAATTATATGGTATTTACATAAAGAAAAGATTGTTGACGACCATTTTTGAAATAGTTAATTATATGGTATTTACATTTATGCATTTAATTCAGTAGAAAGATTTTGCTTGTAATTCTTTCTCTGATGATGCACCATCTGTTCTGTAAAATTAAAATGTTGTGGAATAGTAATCAAGAGGTGGCTGATATGTGTAAATTCAGGTATTGCAGTTATCCATGCAATGATCCATCAGATTATTGTTATATGTTAAACTGTATTATGTATCAGTTTGTTGTAGATATAGAAGGTTTTATTTTAAATTTTCACATTATATATTTGCGTAAATTTACCTTTTCAGATGTGATAATGTGTCATAAAGTGTGTTATTTGTTTGTCATTCAAAATGATGTGAAGTTTCTGAATAAAATTTTAATTAAATATTCTCAGTTAACGTTGTATAACTTTTGAAAAGTTTGTTATTTTTTTCAATAAATAACTTTTTTGCTGTATTCAGTTATTTATTTCCTCATTCTCATTTAAAAAAAAAGTTTTTTTTCCTTAACATGCATGCGTACATACGCCCACTGAGTGATATAATGTAGCCATTATTAACGTTACACCACATATCTGTTCAGGTATACAATTATTCAGAGATTTTTTGATAAAAGCATGAAACGTGGTTACTCTTTTAATATGATATTAGTAAATATTATACACTGCAACTAACTGATGTTATTTAAAGAAGAAAAAAAAATTATAACGAGCATTTTAAGTCTTTTTTTAAATATGTATTATTGATCTGTCTGGAGTTGTTCAAACTCAGTCATTTTTCGGATGTGTTCTAGCAAAATGTCAAGATATTAATCGGAGCAAATTTCCATTTTATTTTATTGTCCCTTGAAGTGTATGTGCGCATGGAAAAATATGGATTATTGGAAAATTAAATGTATTACACATTTATGTCCTGTTTATATTAAATATAATATTTGATTTAACTATGATTGTGACTTTAATTACCTTAAGTACTTATTAGTTGTATTGCTTATGTCAGGGTACTTACCATAATCATGAACTGTATCAGGACTCAACAAATCCACTCATACGCTCGTAATTACGAGTAGAAATTGACTCAGGGCGAGTTGAAATTGCTGTGGAACTAGTTACAATCCTAGTTAAAATTGTCAAGCCCTGTGTGTAATGACATTATTTGGTACGTTTGGTAAATGGTCAACGTCAGGTGTGTATGTTCCAGTTTTGTATTACGCTACTTTGTAATACAACAAAATAATCAGGATAATTGTTCCCGACATAATGATGCTCATATTGACACATTATTTTTATGTCATGAACTGCAATCATAGTTTATGATGATTTTATGATTTTGTCCCTAGGTATCATTGCAGACAAATAAATGTGTCAAATGATTGAACATATGTTATTGTGGTCAACCTTTCTGTCTTAAAAAGAAAGCCAGTTCAATTTTCTGTGGATATTTAAAAATTTACTTTGGCAGGCTTAGAATTCCTCTCATTAAGTAAATGCAAAAATGGTTAAACACTTATAGGGAGGGTTCTGCAGAAAAAGTCAATTCACACTGCCATTAAAGTCAGTAAATTTTCCCTAATAATTAGCCCTGGGGAATTTCTTTTTACAGATTTTTTTTCAATTTGTCAAGCTTTTGTTTGAATGATTTATGGATATGTCGGATAGGAGCATTAATTGAAGTAGGAGCATTTATTAAGAATTATACAATAGTGTTCTGAGGAGGCTTAATGTAGTTGGTACATTTATTGAAGAACTTTTTCTAAGCCCTCTTACCAACTTTTGTACAGAAAATTAATTATGTGTGATTCAGCGTCAAATGCACTATTTTGTAATTCTGTCACGTGAAGGTTGCCTCAGCCCCATTGTGATAATGAAATTTTATATAAATGTATTTGTCAATTAAATCTGAAGCAAACATTGAAAATGGATTTGATCTTTCATTTTTGCTGAGAAAAAAATATGGTCCTTTGAATCTTAGTGGACTCTGAGTCGAGTATGGATTGAAATGTTCTAATCTGTAATGGTGATTATAAATTCTACCAAGATTTTTAGACTCAAAATCTTTGTTAAAGTTACAAAATTGTTTGCTTAGCTGATTTCATAACATAATAAACTTGATTGATGATAAAAATAGATACAGTAAACACAGACTGTTCCTTGTATGATTATGGATAATACCATCCATTTTATAGACATGAATCAAAATAATTAAATCTATTATTTTGATAATGCCTTCTATTGTAGTTAAACTCACAGTGTTAAAATGCTATGTACACATCTGTTTCCATGCAGACAAACACTTGTTGAAAGCTGAGGGCAAGTGAATTAATTCTCATTCAGTCTGCAAAATTCATATTTTGGCTCTTACACATACATAATAACAATAAAACCTGCTTTCAGACGAGTGGTTAAATTTAATGTGAAGATGTAGAAGTATGTGTGCTTGGAAACCCCTATGGAGCATGTCTTCGATGATTGCGCTGTTATGTAGCTGTGACTTACCAATGCCCAACAGTACCGTCAAACCTGTGTCTGCAGTCACCTCTGAATAAAGACCACTCTGTGAATAAAAGCCATTCTTTGAAAACTGTAATTGATTATTTAGGGCAAACTGACTTCTTTATAAAGGCCATTTGTCAATAAAAGCTACATTTTGTCTTTCTAAAGGATGGCCTTTATTCGCAGGTTTTGCTGTAATTGACACTTGAACCCTTATGTTATGTTGACCATGGTATCACTATGACCACAGCTGGTAAGAATTTACCTAGGTATATGGCCTAATTGTGTTGAAATGAGTTATCCACAGCTGATACTATTTAGTAAGCTATTATCTAGTTTAAGTTGTCTTGTAAGTGTGCAAATACAGTTTAAATTATGCCTTAGTTACCCAGATGGCAGTCTGTGTTAGTGTCAACAGATCATTGTACATGATTGGTGTACTGTTCATTAATGTTGTTATCCCAACAGAAATGAATGAGCAAACAGACTGGTACAATTTTTGCTTGAACATTTTAGTGAATGCAGATACTTGTGTAAGAAGAAGAATTTTTATATGATTGTCAAGTTGTCCACTTTGCTACATTTTCGTTGTTGTTTTTGTGTGTTTCGTTGTTATACTTTCGCTATAAATGTATTTGTATTTCTTAATGACATGACTGTTTAAGGTAATAGCAAGTCCAGTGCTCACTGATTTCCCTCAAAATAACAGAGTATATCATTCCACCACAGTGTATTATTAGCATCAATTTTCCTGCTGTTATGACATACATGGGATTTGGTACCTCTGATTATGTTGTAATTATATGTACTATATTGTTTCACTGGTTGTATTATGTATGAGTACATTTCTAGTTGGTATACCTCGTATACCTAGTGATATTGGAACACATATTTGGTTATATCCTGGTTACGTCTATCAATTATTCATCTTATAATACTTAACAGTCGCTTTGACAATAAAATCGGAGCAAGGTCTTGTCCCTGACATGCTGTAATGATTGGCATGAATTGGCCAGATTGTATTGCAGTGTACGATTTATAGAGTATGTTAATTATAGATTTTATCCTAATGGGAAAACTAAGGAGGTCAAGCTGTATTATGTCATGGTGTGGTGTTCCCCTTTAGTGATGGACTTAAATCCTATATTCATCAGTATATTTCATTTAGCAATAACAATGGAATGTTTTCAATTAAATGTTTATGAGATTAAATGTATTGATACTGTCTTGGTTGAATTTATATAGGTAGTAAAAATTGTGGTTCATTCAGCAATACCCTTAGGAACAAGTTCTTGTACAACTGTAGCTACATTATCTACCTGATTAGTAGAATATCTCTGAGCTGATTTCATGAATCTATTCCCTACTCATTTCTACCTTAGATCTAAGCTTCTTTTCATCAGTATCCTGCTGTCAGGATAGACTTGACTGGGGATTAGCGCAGCCTTCGGTAAATCCGGTATTGGCCAAGCCCAGGATTACTGACCTCATTAATTTATAGACTTAGTGGTTCTGAAGCCCCCCCCTTAGTTTAAGAATTGCTTTAATGAAAGCATATCTGTGTTGGAAGTGGCAATGTTGAAATAAGGGAATATGGGAAGTTAATATAATTTAGAAGGAAAAAAATACTTGTGTCTCTTTGTATGATCCTAACAAGTGTTGATATAGCATGCAGAAACACAATTGAAAGTTATATCAATGATATTCATATGATTTCTAGTTGTAACCGATGCTGACCACATAGCTGCAGTTACTGATCAGTTGAACCTTGATAATGGGAACATCGTCAGTATTGTGGATTAAATTTATTGTCTGTTGATATTGATACAAGACATTTGACTCCACTGTGAGAAAGATTTGTTGGTGTCAGACATATTTTTCTCAATTTAGCTTTTTCCGATGACAGTGTAATGTTTTACATAATAAAAACATTTATTTTCAGTGTTGTCAGAATTTATCCAATTGTAGATCAAAGGAAAAAGCTTAATGTATAGAGTCAAAGTACATTTTTTTTGTAAATTTACATAATTAACCGAACTAAAAATTTCTCCTCTTCAAGCATATGTTTAGATGTTGAATTACGTGAGTCTGAGTATTTGGTTATTTGTGATAAGAATTACAATAGCAGAATAATTAAGCAAAACACATGTGATTGTACAAATGTAAATGTATCATTGTTTTTCAGACAAATTTGGATTATATTTTGTTCTGCTTGTCCTCCTAGTTATACTGCTTATCACTAAACTGGCGGTACTACAGACAAAAATCAGAGAAGAGAGTATTCAATAAACTTACCACAGTGTTCCCACTCACTTACGAAATTGGTGGTAAGCTTACTTCTTAGGTCTGAAATCCGGGGGTAAGAGAAGTTTTTTTTTTTTTGTAATTGGTGTTTGCAGAAAATTGGCGATTCGTCCCTAAACATATTTGTACGGACGTGATCTCGCACCAGATCAAAATATGTTGTGTGATTTCCGATTTTATTGCAGAAGATTTTACGTGAGTGGGAACATTGCTTTCCAAATATATATATCTTTATTCAAATATCAATTTTGCATAATTCCTCGAAAATGACATATATAAACATGGATTAAATCACTGTAGTCTTACATTAATTAGGTCATATAAATATCCTAGTGTCAGTCATCTTGAAAATGGAGGTCATCACTAAACTCATGGTAGACTGTGTCACATGTTTATTTTTCAGTATATTACAATTATCTGGTACCAACATGAAAATAAATGTAGAGGCTTTTGTCCTAATTTGTATGCACCAGTCTGCAAAATTTGCATAATCATTTAGTGTGAGTATGCCTAAGTTTGACAGATGACATGTAAACAAAACAGTTTATTGATACAACTGTTGATTCTTAATCAACTTTGTTAATTTTTTGGGAGAAATCAATAAAATAATGCTATATTTCAATGAAAGTTTCCCAGATTTGACGCATTGTAAATGAAAATTTTGTTTTTTTGTCAAAAACAAAATATAAGTCAGCTTTAACCGATGTGTTAACACCAGTTAGAGCAAATTCATTGAGATTAGTGATGACACCCAGTTTAATGATGGTGAGTATAAGTTAAACAATTAACAAGAGCTGTTTACAAAGTATGTACCGGTATGCTCTTTTTTATAGCTTGTCCAAGTTACCCATGTAAGGTGACAGCAGGTCATTGCCCTTATGATAGCTTTTCTTGGTATGTAAGGTAACAGAACAACACAGTTCCGAATTAAGATAATCTGAGTGTTTCCCATGTTTGTTTGAAGGGGAGGAACATATCATGAAAAAGATATGCATGAAACAATTATTGACACATCAAATTTTGGAACAAAATTAATCACACTTAATTTATTGGCTAACTCTTTGAAAATTATTGCAGGTTTACAAATTCCAACTGTAACTGATATAATTTGGTCTTAAATTAATATACAGTTAAAATATACTTCACCAAAAAAGAAACTTGTAAGATTAAACATTTGTATATATAGTAGTTAACACTGACGTCCTAGTTTTGGAAACTGGTCAGATAATTACCTCATGTCGAACGATATTATGTGATATTATGTGATATCCATTCCCACGTGCACACACGGGATGGACATATCTGGTTTACTTGTGCAAACTTTTTTCAATGCAAATTATTGCACTTGATGACAACAGTCATAAAAATACCTAAACAACTTTATATCAATACAATTTTGGAAAAATTTTGACTCCTCGAATTGTGGAACATTCAAGGGAGAGAGCCGTTGGGATGCTGGAGGCAGGAGCTTCAACGGAAGAGGTTGCTGCACATGTTGGATCATCTGTGCAATCTGAGATGGTGGTTTGTGCAGACAGGAAGCACGTAAGATCTTCCACGTAGCAGTGGACCACATGTGACCATACTGGTGCTAGACCGCTATATTTTAAACCAACATTTACAAAATCGTTTCTTTTTTGGTTCAGTATACTATATGCTGTCAATAACACTTGGTGATGCGCTTTTATTTACTAGTACAACACCCATACTTCGTAAGAGGATACATTTAATTAATTGTTTAATTTTGAACATCCTGGAGGGATAAATGAAATCTTAGTATTAATATCCTGCATTGAACAGGATATAGCAGGTATTTATGATCTCAAGTAAGGGTATTAAATGAATTTGTTTAATCCCAGTAAATATTTATCACGCTTTTGAAGCTTATTTCATTACTGTAGACAGAATTATGATTCTAGGTTTAAAACTCTATTAATGTAACAAATACATGATGTTGGAAAAAAAATTTTAATCAGCCAATTGAATCATTTGCTTTTTCACACTGAAACTCTGTTAAAAAAACCTATTCTCGGTATAAATAACTGTATTTCTTAAGACATTTTTAATTTGAACTCGAGCATCAAGTGGAACCAAATTAGACACTGGTATCCGAGTATCTGTTGCATTTTGTGTATCTGTATATAACTAATAGAATTGTAAAACGCAGTAACAGCATAAGTATGAAGTCTTACTGCATATGATTATTATATCAGAATGTAAAAATGTGACATTGGCAATAAAGTGTTTGCAGTTAATTGTTACAGCCATTGTTACAAGCGTAATTACATTACGTAGATACCGAATGAGAACAATACTACTTTAACACAATATTGCAATTAAAAGCCAATAATCTCAGTGTTGCATTGAACTGTCATGTTAATTGTTCTGCTTTATAACACATTGGCAGACAGAATTACTCTTCACCATATTGTGCATGGAGCCATTCTCATCTATTAGATTTGGCATTGGTGTGAAACAATGTATGAAGCGGCATGCATGTAAACAAGCAGCAGTAATCTTACAAAAATAGTCAAATGTGATATCAATTAATAGTCTCTAGTAATATTTAGATCAAACCTGTATGATCACTAATTCTATTTTTAATTTTTGTTTGATGAACAATTTTGTAGTCGTAGCTAAACTTGTCTTTTTAGCCAGATTAAGATTTCTGCTCCAACAACTAACTGGTACATTTTGTTATCTTTAACATAATTACATACTAGTAAGATTTCAACCATGTACAAATCCATTCAGCCATAAAGATTTAACTACTCAATAATTGCTTGAACTTCATACTGTAAAAATAAATGTTTATGGCCTTTGGATCGACTCTTATCGTACCATAAACTCAGGCACAAAACATGCCCAGCTCTCTACTCACAGTCTACCCTCTCTTTTATAGAGCTCCAACTGAAACGGGAACCATGTTGCAGACAATATCAAATATATCTTTATTATCCATACATGCAAATGTAAATAATAACTCTTTTATTCAGGCCAGATATAACACAACTGTTAAATACTAATTTACCTGGCTTTTTAAATGTATTGCTAAGGTTTGATGTTATATTAGTCATAATTTCTTAATATATTACCTCCTGAACTTTATGAGTTTCTGTTTTTTGGCTATAGAGCTGGTTAATGTTTATGAATTAACTATAAACAAATGATAAACAATGAATCAACACCCACTCAAAAGACAGATTAACATGGGATGATGTGGAGAAATTTAAAATTAACAGTAACAGGAAAATGTAAAATAATAGATCTAGAATAAATGACTTAGCGTTTTGGGACTGATCTATTGCTCAATTAGGTGTCTAGACATTTAAGTTGCTCAAAAGACTAGTGTTGGATTGCATCAGTGTCAACTAATGTAGTTTTTTGTTGCTCTTGTTTATGTATTGAATGTTTGAACAGAGCTCGACAATTTTTTTCCAGGCTACTCGTCCAGCAGGACAACTAGCTAAGAATCTTATTTAGTTCTACAGCAATTTCAACTCATCCTGAGTCAATTTCTACTCGTAATTATGAGCTGACGAGTGGATTTGTCAAGCCCTGTTGGAGTCGGCATGACCTGTGTGCAGCAGCACCAGAATATGTTTTGACGCAGACAAATCTAATAACTTGGTAAATCAAACATTTTAATATGATCCTATTATTTACAGTTAATCAAACTTGAACTGTGTTTCCCTAGTGTTCCACTTATATTATTCTTTGTAAAATATTTCTTTTATAATCAAGCACAGTGGTGCTGAACCAGTAGGACCAATTTGACTCATTAATGAGGCCTTGTAGCCAAATGCTTTGTGATTAAAGTTGCATCTGGAATGTGGATATTACAGTCTGGACAACCATGTAATGTTGTATAGTCTAAAAGAACTTTTAAAAAAGAGGTCTCATTATGAGAAGAAAACTGAAAAACAAAATATCATGTGAGAAGTTCTTATCTTTATATTGCGTTTAAAACAATTGACAGCTGTTTTAAAGCCATGAATGGTCTTCTGTTTATATGACAGTCTGGTTGTCATTATTGACAAAAGGTCAATTTGTCTTTAACTTATAATTTTGAATTACATTATTGCATATATAAACTATATGCTATATAAACATTTTTACTTGAATAGCTGTGTGCTTGAGAAGAATGGTTCTAAAAGTAGATTTTGTAGGATGATGCTGTAAATGATATGTATATGAACTTGATTAAAATTGCACCTCTGGTAAGGAAACTGCTTGTATATTACCAAGCACAATATAATTTTTGATACAATGAATGAAAAATAGCACAGCAAAATAGCCAGCTAACCAACAGTTAACTTGAAACTAATGGGTGGAGGGTGATGAAAGAATTCATTATTTTCATATGGAAACATGAATCCTGTAATGTTTGTTACTCTGGTATTCTTGCATCAACTGACATGTAGGCACTTGCATTGAGGTGATGCAATATTGACCTATATCAGACCAAGCCTGTATCTGATGTTCATTCTGTGTGAGCAACAAGAAGTTTATTCAGATTTCCATGTCTCATTAATATTTGATTTTGTTTAAGTTAGTTTTAATTCGGCAGTATCGGTAACCTATTAATTCTTATTTTGAATGTGTGAATCACAAACATTGTATTTATGACCAATTTAGCCGCAACTGCAAGTGGTAATCAACAATCAACACAAGTAATAAGAGTAATATCCTGCTGATAAAATATCTTAGCAGTGAAAATGCATTATTCTGAGTAATGGACTTAGTTACCATTAAATCACTGTATAAATTATCAATGAAAGCCTTAAAGCTTTAAGTATGTATAAGTATGTAGGTAAAAATTATACATCGGTGTATTTTGTTAGATCTAGCAACAATAGGAAACATCTGGAATGTATATAAGCCCTTACTACATGTAACATTGAGTTGCACTTTGTAGGTAAGAATGTATCTTAGGGCAAAATTCTGAGTTAGCCAATGTTGTTTACAGTACATTTACTGACTGCTTCTAGTGAGTGTATCATGTTATTGTCATTGTAAACTGATCATGCTTTGTGTTTGTTACTTCTGCGGCGTAATTTCTAACACCTATGCCTTAGAAAATATTTTATTTCTGTATAGACTGCTAGAAAAAGACTGATAAGCAAAAATACACTCAGAGCTGTGTGTTACTGTTCACAGATGATACATCATAGAACATTCAAAGGTAAAAGGTGCCAAATGCATATTGTATGTTTTTTAGTGCCAACTGCTAGTGTATTTTGGAGGAAGTTGCTGTTACATTTGAACTATAGTATGAGGTCATGAATATAACATTGTAGGACAAAAAGATGGGATGGCAGGTGATATTTTTATGAACCATTTAAAAAAGTTCATATAAAGGCCATGATTGGTCTATAGTAGTGTTCATGAACATTTCAAGGACTATGCATATTCTTCAATAGTTTATGAATTGTTCATGAGCATATTTCAAGGACTGTTCATTAGGGTTGGATAACCGCTGGTTGAAAATGCAATTTCTGTTCATCAGTTCTTATACAAAGACTATTCAAACATAAATACTTGACACAAAACCAAAGTTTAGTTCCATCTATAGACTTTTAATACCTAGTAACGAGGGAGTATAAGTAGCCTATGCCGGTATCAGTATTGGTATTGGACCGTTTCGTGGCTTACGATATCCAACCCTACTGTTCATGTCCAAATGGTCGTGAACATGAATGAAAACTACTGAAGAACAGTGCATGAACTAGTCTTAAAATTCTAGAAAAATTCATGATTATTAGGAACTTCAGGGGGTGGGGGGATGTAACACACATCTGAGTACATAATGTGAATCCATATGATAACTGGAGCTTTAGAGTTTTTAACTTCCTCTTCCTAGTAATCATCATTTGAAGCATCCTGTATGTATATCATCTAGCGAAATACATGATGGAGGAATTTAGTGTATCTCAAATATACAGAGTCTGTAACATTTCTTACATTCTTAGTAATAAATCATTGCATACTGTATCATTAATTAAATGATTAAGACAGTTAAGATGTGCTTGATTGGCTATGCTAATTAATTAATATTCTTCATTTACCTTAAGTTTTGCGAGTATTTGTGAACTGATGTGCTGTTAGATTTGATTGTATCATTTTATACCTAGAAATAAATGTTTCCCCAAGATATTTCATCCATTTTAAGGTTAATTCATATGCATCTCAGCACTTTAACTTAACATTAAAAATCATTAACTCAAAAATTAACTCAGCAATATCATGTATGCAACTTTGCATCTGATTGCTGCAGTAAATGTCATGTTTATCTTCTTTCTTTCAATTCAGTTGTTGAATGGCGTATTAAGACTTGTCATGTATTTTGTATCTTACTGTCAAACATGAAGAAATTTGAACAATAAACGTGTTGTACTATTTCTAATCTTGTTTAAAATGCTTTTATTTTACATTGTTTTCCTTCAACATTCAAATCTTAAGGCCACTCCAAAACTCAAGTATTTTCAATGTTGTTATGAAGTGATAATTACGTGTGACTTGTGATAGTGCATTTTCCTGTAAATTAGTGTATGCTTTACAAATAATTGGCTATATTATCCTGTGTAAATTAGTAATTATGATCTTCAATTGCATTAAAAATGTATCCGGTTTATGAAGATTGTTTAGTCAAATGTATGACCAATTTTTGTTGTTGATCATAACATTTATGATATTATTCTTACTGTTGCTGATAATAAGCTAATTCACAAATTTACTTTGATTTAGGTCACAAAATTTTGAAGTACTTTATTTTTAAATGGTTTGTTTGATTAATGTTGTGATGCATTTGATATGAATTGAATGTTTATCACATCATCTTTGTTGGGACAAAAAAGGCTTTTCATTTTTCTTATAGGTCATTTAGGGGATGGTGTGTGTGTGTGTTAGGAGAATAAAGTATAACAGTATATTCATGAAATATTCATGAAATATCTATTGCTAATTGTTCTTTGGCAACAACATTATGTCACGTTGCATGAATGATTGAAGAGTTATTTGTGTACAGAACATCTGTAGCAACACTGAACAGTTTTCTATAATCTTCCTGGAATGAGGCTATTTACAAGTAACTGTAAATCAAATGATTAATTAGCTTTTATGTGGAGTGTTAGGCAAAAGAGCACAACTATCTGTGGTGTAAAGTGGTCTTTGGTTACGAATTATTCATTTGAGGAAAAATGAACATTGCCTCATGAGTGATTGTTATTGACCAACAATTCATGAAGTCATTAATAATTTGAAGACTTTGGTCATTGCTAGTTGGTTTTGCTGATGAATTATGTATTTGAATCCATGAAATCAATGTTACATGATTTTTGATAAATGCATCAAATGAAAGACTGTGCATGCAGTATACAGACATCATTAGGTTTTGGAGAAACTGATGTTTTTTTTAAATAAATATATGGGATATGGTATATTATAGTTTTTGAGGCTTTGTTAAGAATTAAGTATAGTAAAGGTGAATTTAAGGTTCATGATGTTTTTACACTGTTGACATATTTGTACCGAATTTGCTGATGGTAAAGTTATGATGAAGTCCGACATTTTTTTCACCCACCAGCATTTACAGCAGATTTTCTATTTTTCTTTCCATATTGCTGAAAAGGCGACCATCTTGGATGCCATCTTGGATTTCTTGGCTTGCCGCCAAAATTTCAAAAGCCTGCCGGGCTTCAGTAAAACTACAATTAATTCCAAACAGTTTGATATATGACATGTCTTGTTATTCTTTTTGGCCATGTTGGTCTCCCATACTGGCTAATCTTTCTTCTACTAATTCTCTTAACCAATTTAGGTGTAATATGGAGTTTTATTTGTGGTATGGTGGTGTTTTAAAGATGGTGACATCAGATATCTAATGATAATGACATTTTAGATGGCCATTTTATTTAGTGACATTTTACTATTTGCCCTGCTAATGCTCGTGTATTTCTATAAAAAGCAACGAAAATGATTGTAAATAACAAAATATATGTAAATATACATTCGCTTCTAACATTGGCACAGGCTATAAGACACTTATGTTTACTTGCATCAAGGCAACAGAAATAGAAATCATGATTGTGATATTGTCATAACATTTTTATATCTTTTTTACACATTGCTTACTGAAAACAATTTCAAGCTTAAACAATTTCATGCTTATGCAGGTTTTGAAACATCGAAACATTGAGTCATTCGTAAATACAGCAAGATTTAATGGGCATTTATTTTCTGACAAGAGCCTTTTATATTTAGGTTGTCAATTAATTGCTAGTGTCTGGAATTGATTGTGATAAAATTGTCACAGTGTCTACAGTATTCATTGCTTTACAGTCCCTTATTATATGGAAAAGGTTTCATGAGCAAGTACCAGAAATTACTGTTCCTTGATTTTGTGCATTCATTATTAATAATATTTTCTTGAAGACTGGAAGAGTTTGAAAACTAACTTAATTTTGTAAGTTGCTTATGTTACCAGTTGTCTGTGGGTTCTTTGATAGATAAAAACAAACATAATTCAGGCTTTCTTTTTTATAGTGATATTAAAAACATTGAATTTTGTACATCACATATGTATAACTTAGCACTGTGAAGCACTCAATATACGAATTTAACAATCACAAAACTAATCTAATGTATGTTTCCTCAAAGAGCATTTGCTGGCAACTGATTTAAGTGCTGAGTCACATAGATTGTTACCAGGGGTGTACAAATGTTTTCATGTAGCTGGTGAGCTTCTAATAGTAGACGGGGAGTCTGGGAGTTCAATGCGGTATTATGTCCATAAATGTTCCGGAAAAAGTAGCCAATTCTCGAATAGCTGGTTGATTTATCTGGCTTCCAGCTTCGTTCTGCACCCTGAGTTACTGTGACGGTAACCAGGCAGTGAAAGAACAGATATGTAAGTTACAATAAGTTGTGTAAAATTTAGCAAAAGTCAACAATGCTACACTTACAAAGTCACTTCTCTGTGTCAGGTGTGAATTAATGTTTATAGGGAGGACCCCTGTGAAATGGAGCATTGCTGCTCATGGTCAACCTATGGTTCTATTACCTAATATTTAAACAACTTTAACAACATAAAAAATTGCCAACCATGGTTTAAAGAGGACTATGGTTTGACCTTGTCTTGATTTAATATTCTTGGATGCAATTGTCACATCAGGATGCTTGTTTACTTGGTATTAACATGTCAGAATCTAGAAAGGCTGGCATTAAATGTATGTGTTTTAAAGTTCTCCCACTTTTCAATAATGTCTGAAGTATAAGGCATTACAGATAATGGGTTACAGTAAAATACAGAATGGTTAAAATGTTATTGAAATGTTTGAAAAACTGTTGGTTAATTGCTCAACACCATTAGTGATACCCATGGAGTATAAAATAACAAAGGAAACATTGAAACAACAATATTATCAGGAAAGAATGGTATCAATTATTCAAAGCTCACTATTAAGCTTCTAAATATCTCTTATATTTATTATTAATGGAACCTTATGATTTTGATCTGTGTTACATAACTGCTACAATTGTGCAAAGTGATCGTCAATTAGCTTATGATTTAGGATGAAACTTTAACTCAGCCGAAATTTCTTCAATTTTAGCAGGCCATATGATTTGTGTTTTTGTCTGATGTGGTTTGATAAGTTAATTATTTTGGCACTACCGGCTGTATTTCATATTGCCTTTTTGAATGTTCTTTGCAAACTGCTGAAGACCGATTTCTACCTGTTGATTAATTCTCTCACTGTACGTCTTTTATGATGCCACATCTGTGCATAGTTCAATAAGCCGTTTTTGAACTTTTGTTTCTGGTATATCCCTGATTAATAAACCATTCTTTAGTGACTTCTGTATTTAGTTAATGCATTGGAAAGGGTTTATTATCCTGACTTACAAGTATTTGGATTCTCTTTGAAGCCATTTAAAATAATAAGCTCTCTGAGAACTCAAAAGTGCACAACCAAAGATGAAATTATTTTTTCATGCCTTTAAAGTGTTAAATATTTGCGAAGGTAGATGAAAGAACATTTGATTACCACTATATAAATTACTCTGAAAGAAATTCTGTCTGAGTTTTTTTTATGGTCATTATCATTTCAAAGAAATTTGTGTTTAATTTACTATTTGGATTTAACTTGATTGTGTTTAATGATTAGGTGACTTGTATAAGAGTGAAGCTTAAGATTTTACACCATTCAAGTTTGTAGAAGTTACTGTTTTATGATGGATGTTTAGTTGTACAAAATTTCTATACTCTTGGCAAATAATTGTGTCCGTAAATTTTGATAACTGCGTGCACTTGACTCAGGTGCTTTGGTTAATGTTTTTTCCCAATAGTTTTTGTTATTTAATACGTATTATAGTTTCTTGCAAATGCTTGCTGGTTTATTTTGTTGAAACAACTTTTTGTGGATAGATAATTAATTTTATACTGAGAAATTCCCATTGAATATTGATGATATTTTGCAATAGAATTCCTCGTACCCGCAGGTAATGTTGTTAGATGCAACTGATATTTTCCTCAATGCTACATTTACCATTGCAGAGAAAGCCAATTCTAACTGTCAGACAAATTTCTATTTATTAATCACAACCCCTATTGTGCTAACAATTTGCAAACGTGTACACAATCCATTTGCGTTTTATGTTCAAGACAGCTTCTGGTCATTGACTGACATATTATTGCATTAACCATTGTTAAATCTTGTATCTGTCTAATTCAAGCTGTAGTGGTATAATATGAATGTTTGGTAAATACTAGAATTAGTGCTTAACCAGCTTCCATTAAGACCCTGATACCTTCCACTAATGGCCAAAAATATGCTTTGTGATTGTCCTTAACAAATGTTTTCATGGGTCATACTTGTATATTATAGTAATTCATCTTAAATCTGGCGGAAAAAGAGATTTTGTTTTCTCATATTAATACATATGTATGAATATCTGAACAATGCGTTAACATTGATCCTTCTGCTATAAAGCAGTTCCACACGCTGCTTTCCGTTAAATGAGGAAAACAATTCTGATTTATACTAATGGGTGTACTGATGTCATGAGAGCTAGACAAATACTGGTGTAAATGGAACAAACATTATCATAGCTACTGTGAGGCAAAAAAAGTTTGCTAGTATAATTACGATCATATCTTCATTTCTTGCACATTGGTTAATGCTAGTTTTGCCTTTTTTAGTATATGAAGTATTTTTGAGCCAAGGACCCCTGTCTTTAACCAATATGGGTAGCTGCAAAAGTGGACCCTGTCATATGAGCCTAAAAATGACTGATCAAGTCAAGTCCATTCTGTATTTATGAATACTATGACTGAAAAAAATGTCAGGGCTTGACAAATCCACTCATCATATAATTGCATCTTATCTTATAATTACAAATAGAAATAGACTAAGGATGAGTTAAAATTGCTGTAGAACTTGTTAAAATTCTTAGCTGGTTGTCCTGCAGGACGAGTAGCCTAAAAAATTTTTGTTGTGCCCTAATAATGTATGTTTTTAGCATAGAAGAATGGCAATTAGTTTTACTATTTACTATGTTGTATGGTATCTTTAGATGCATCAGTTACTTCCGATGTGTGAATAAGGCATTATGTTTTCATTGATTTTTTTTCATTAGTTGATGTCCATCTGGGCTTTTGTTGTTGACTGTAAATGTTCACTAATTAATTGTATGTTGGCCAATTAATTGTTTTGCGGCTGTTGCTTATGATATCAGATATTACCAGAATGCTATAATTTCTCCAATTAATTGGATTATAGAATTGTTGAGCTTTTCAATGTGCTGTCAGTAACATATCTATACAAACATTTGTGTCATTTTTCATTGAATACCTTTGAAGTAAATATCACATCCTAATTATCGAGATATCTATAGTTACACGATAATTTTTAGATCATTTGGAGATAGTTTGCTCATTGTGAACAGTATAAAAATGATTCACCCTGTGTCAGGCATTGGTCTGTTCATTTCCTCAAAACTTGGCTTGTTGTTGGTCTGAAAGTCTTAATTTTAGCATCATTGTTTGAAAATAGATTAGAATGTTTTGTTTATGAGTGCGATGGAAGTGTTAGAAGTTAGAATTTATTTTTTAATATCTGCAAAATAATGACACCTTTGGAAACATTTCATGTTGTTATATCTGTGTTTGATATTGCCTGTCATATTTATAGCATCTAGCAAAATGAACATTCCTCTTCAGGGTTTTTTCTCAACATTTTGGGAACATGACCCGACCCCCAGAATGGGGAATTTTCGTGATATTTTGGAAAAATTAGAAAAGTCGCACTGTATAAAATAGCTAAAAATAATCAAATAAAACTAAAGCATAACAAGTAGTATGTTATTTTTTTATTTTTAGATATTGCTTACTTTGTTATTTGAATGATTAGACATTCAATGAACATTTGAACTGCTGTCTATTAAGTTCATCTTTTTTTCATTTTTTTTTCTCATTTGAATTAGGAAATTTTGCCTTCCAATTGGGGAAAAAAACATGTTTTTTCCATTTGGAACAAGACCGAATATCAGTCGTCAAAACAGCCCAAAAAAATCCTGCTCTTGTTACGATTTGCTTCGCTCTTCATATGCATAACTGGTTGATTTCTTTAGTTAAATTCAGTAGTGTCTGAATAGATAAGTTGTGTGTCTTTAGTAATAAGAAACCAGAAAAATTGGAAGTCAAAGCCACCTAATTAACTTAAAATCTTTTAGAAATACTAATTATCCGAGTTAGATACTCAGATAGATATAAAGTCGTGTGCTCAAAGCTTTATGCTAAATCATGCAAAATCCCAAACATTCACAATCTTGTGGTTACAATATTCTTTATCAAATTACTGCTTGGAATTCATTCATTTGAAGTCGAGTCATTATAAGTGACACTCCTGAATTTCGCTCATGTTTGACTCGATGAATGCTGAATATTTCTTAAAATCAATCAGCAGTAATAAAGTCTAGATTATATTGCCTTCCAAGTTTCTCAAGTTCTTAGGTGAGCATACAATTTTTTTAAGGTTGTAATAATTATAATTATGTTTCAAATGTTCTGAGAGAAACATGCGATTCAGCAAAATTGCTGAGGAAAGTAAACAATGTCATTAAACAAAATACCATGTTGACACTTTGTTCTCTTAAGACCTTTGTCCCTAAGTTCATCCTGTACTTTCAATATCGCTATCTGAATCATTGTCAGCTGTCAAAATGTGATTGTAATATAATGTCGATGCCCAAATGTATGTCAATGTATGTTTAAGTGCTTGTCTCTTACGTAATGAAAGTGTCAGTATATGATGTCAGTAGGTGACATTATTATGCCTGTTGTTAATTTTAGTTTGTACCAGTCCTTCAGTATAACACATTAATTACCAACCACAGTGATTGTTATCCAAAACTAATATTTAGTGTTAATCAATCATTTTAAAGATGTTCCTCATAATCTTTTTTGTCTGAATCCAAATTTTGCTGATTTTTTTCTCATATAGCAAGAATTTATCCTATAAGGAATGCATTAACAACATGTGATGATGTAGAGCACACAGATGAAACTAATGTTCCATGTAACAATAATGATTACCCACTTGTAATAATTCTCTTTTTTATTGGCAGCTACATAACATTAGTAATTCCTTTGCTTGCATGTCTTAACAAATCAGCCATCATGTTACTGCAGTTGTTGTCTAGATTTGGTTATTTCTTTCCGGCAGTAAATCCGTTTCAAATTCTATGGGAATGATCTGATGAATCCTTTCAGTCCTTGTTGGCAGTTGATTTATGCTCTTCTATGGAATGTCAATTCCAGAGAGAACAATTTCTCCAATGCTTTACAACTTCAAAATCTCAAATTGTAAATTGATATGGATGTATGTTGTCAAAAAGCAGCTTTTTTTGGCATTGTGTCGCCACCACAATTTCTGGTTTTAGGGTATGAGAAAGGCATAAGACAACAAAGATTAGGAATCAGAACCATGGTCAGGTAATTGCAGTTAGTCATTTTTTGCGCTAAGTGAAGAATAATTTGAAGTTTAATTAGGCTTAAATTTTTTTTTGACTGTTTCTGCAAGGTGGATCATGTTTTGTGAACTTGTTGTATATTTATATTCCCCTGGTTCATGTCTTTTAAATAATGAATATCTAATGCATTTTTTTGTAAATAGTCTGTCTTTCGGTTCTGTTTAAAATTAATTTTGTTTTGTTTGTATTAAAATAAATGATTGCCAGGAAAACCTACAGTTCTGTCTGCTTGGGTTTGGTTAGATCAAAGGGAATTGTTTACTCGAACAATTGTTGAATTGTTTTAAATAGTGATGGATTAGTCTGTGCTGAATGCCTAATTGGTAAAAAAATCAGACGATATAGCCCCACTGTACTCTACATGAATCTTCCATTTTGAAATTATTAACACAAATAACGATAATGAAATTGCTAACTCATCAAAATTTAGGATCAATAAATATTTGCAGTTTATTGATAGTTGGTTATGATTCTGTGGATTTAACATAATGAAATTCTATGGACTGATCTTTGTACTTCTAGGTAAAGGGGATTTAAATGTGTATGATTACCAGGATACCAATAATTTTGTGCATTATGATTTATATTTAATATACAATAAATAAATTAAAAGCTATATAATCAATCTGAATGTGTTTTTATGATAACGAAATATGATGCGGATGCATAATCTGAAGTGAAATGTAACTCAAAATCATACATTTTTGATCATCCAAATGTGAAATTATTGATATTAAAACAAACTGCAATAATTTTCATACCCATTGAAGCTTAAGAATCATCAGTCATTAGCCCGATGTGCATGAATGATAGATATTTAAATAACAATGATTTTTATGAATAGTGAAGTTTACATTGCAAAATGTCATTAAACAGCACTTAATTGACTTTTAAATAAAATTCATTTCACATTATATTAATTGACAACTGTAGTATGGTATGCTTAATTAAATGTTAATGTATTTCATGTTAATGTAGTGATAATGAAATAAGTGTCATATTCATGCTTTAATTTTTATACAAGAATCAATGTTGGTTCTGATTATATCTAGATATTTTACATTTAATGAAATATTGCTGCTTGCTATATTGTAATATTGTGAACTGAAGCTCATTGTGGCCTTATAATGGATCATACATAATTACTGCAAAATAGTGTGCTGCAGCTACTCATTAAAACAATCAATACCCTGGTGTTTTCATGACATAATATAACTATAAATATGTATGTGTGTATGATTTAAATATGTAGGTAGATCTCTAATTCTTTATGAATTCTTAGATCTACGGCAGTAAAATTCAAAATAATGAGATATTGATTGGTGTTAGTTTGATATTCTGCTCGACAGAATGTACAGTTGTTATGTGGATAACATATAACCCGTATAACAGGATCTGTCCTGTATAAGCTAGACATATAATATAATTATGTTATGTATCAAAATATTTTTTATATTTTTTTTATTGGGGTATAACATCATACTAACAGCTAGGGTCATTTAGTGACTTTCCAGCTGTAATGGTGGAAGACCCAGAGTGTGACCCCAGGGTAGAACTACCAACCCTCTGTAAACCAGCCAGACAGCTTCCTCACCTGTGAATTTGTCTTGACACTCAGCTGAGATTCAAACTCACAGCGGTGAGGGGCTGGTGATTACTAGTCAGATACATAACCACTCAACCATGGAGGCTCCCTTTTTGTGGAAATATGATGATGTCATGTTGAATTGAAACATTTTCTTAATAATGCTATATCTGCTCTCTGTCTATCCTTGAATTGAATGGTTGATTTCAGAAGATTTTAATATGTGAATTTTGTTTACATTCATGTATATTTTTCTGTTTCGTTTTTTTTATTTAAGGATTTCTGTTGCATAAATATGGCTGCTGTTGCATGACTGTTTTGTATTAAAAGTATAATTAATGTTATTTACTTGTGCTTATTGTTAAAATTTATCAATTGGAAAATTAAAGCTATAAATGTTCTCTTGCTATTTATGGATTGTGATGAATTTAATGATAAAGCTTTGTTAATTCTAAATATGGCATAGAATTCTATATGTAAGTTTTAAGTGAGGATTTTCATGATTGTAGCTGTAATTACTCATGGCAGTATTTGTGTGATTTTCTGAGCTATTATGATTGCCGCATTGTCATTGTGCAAGAACTTTAATGTAGCCTATTACTCAAACACTTTCAAAGATACCAACATGACACTTGGAATACTTGTTCATCATAACAATTTTAATAGACCTTGATGATGCCATCTTTCCACAAATCTTCAAACTTGAATGCTTTAATACATTTCACAGGGAGAGATTGTGTTTGTATTTAACATGTGGCTGTATCTGCAATGTATCAAACCATTTGAAATGCATTTTGATAGTTGATCAAAGGTTATTGTACTCCAAAAGGTTTGAGTTCGAACAGAAGTTGATGATTCACAAAACAGTGAAACTAATTCTTGGCATAAGACAGCTTTACTTCATGAAATAAATCATATTCATATTGCATTTTCTATTTTTTGATAGACAATAAATCATTACTTGGATATTCTTGTTGAATTAACTTAGATTTTTGAAGTTTTTGATTGACTTTTGCTGTTTTTTCATGATTTATTGGTATAATACTTTTGGCTTGTGAACAAAAGATTGAGTGAAAAAAATAATTATAGAATTCAGCGGTCATTCCTTTCGAAACACAACAGGTTGCATGATTGGCCATCATTTTTACTCGCTGATATTGTCACCTATGATATTTGTTGGAAGGATTTTCTTGCTGTTTAAATCTGCATTGATTTTCAAAAGTTTATTTGGAAGGTTCATTCTTAGGGAAATCTAGCTTACGATTAGAATGGATGATCATTTTTTGGTGTCTCTTAAAATAGTAAACAGACAAGTTTCTGCGAAATTCCTTAATTGATACAAAAGAATGCTTCTAAGAGATTCTATGCTTTGTTTTAAATGACATATTTCCCTGATATCTTTGAGCGGAACGTAATTTCAGCTGCTAGCTTCAGATAGTAATTTGTATAAGAAAATGATAATACATAAACTCAGCTAGCTGTGAATAAGACTGTTTATCTAATAATGTATTGTCTGAATTGTTGTGTTTATGGTTGTTTTAAAATATTTGTTTTTGTTATATTTTCAGTTTGCAGTTTTGCAGTACATAAGAGATGCCATGTGTATGTGTCATTCCAATGTCCAGGGGCTGATGCGGGACCAGACTCAGATGTGAGTTAAATCTGATATCTACATAATTTGACATTATCATATCATAACATCATCATGATATAATTTTTCTCTCATATTGATCATCACAACCTTATCCAACTGAAGATGCTTCATGTAGGTTTTAGTATGCGCTTACAAGACCAATATATGTATTGTAAGTAAATATCATTTGATTCATAAGGCCTGGTTCTGAAGATGCTATAATTCATTTAGGTTTAGTATGCACTTTCAAGACCAATATACGTATTGTAAGTAAACATCATTTGATTCATAACGCCTGCTTCTGTTAGAATCTCAGAGACTGTACTTCCCAAATAGCTGTGCCCCGCATTGCTTAAAACCCTGATGAGGCATATCACTGTTCATTGATGAAATTTTATTGTAGGCATTATGTTATTACTCATTTGTTTGCCTCCCATCTCTGATTCATATTTAACAGAAATGGTCTTTATAATGAGGAAATATTTAGCATTCAAATTATACTTTGCAGTAATCCAGGGTAACGAATGGCTTGGAACTTATCCAGGCTGTACTGAGTTCTCTTTTGATTGATGATAGTGGCTTTGACACTCACTGTAATTAAATAAACTTCTGCATTTATTTTCACTTTGAAACAATAACTTTCTTTGCTATTCTTGATAAAGCTGGAAAAATGGCTTAACTTTCATTTGTTCTACTTAAACTAATTAAGTTTGTATTTAAATTTTAAAGAAGTAGCTTCCAAAAATGTATTGCAACATCTTCTAATAGCACAATTTCTGAGTGATAATAAATTGAATAATATTATAATTTATGATAGTGTAAATAAATATTCCTACTGGAGTTGTAATACTTAAATGTTGATTTGTTTGTCCATGGTATTAAAATACAAATATAGCCTGAAAACTGTCAATTGTCATGTCAATTTCATGGTTAATAATTTAGTGCCATCATTTTTATTGATCCTCATATCAGTCAGAGTCTGTTGGATGTTTTTATAAGATATATTGTGGACAGTTTTGGAAATAATGTGGTATAAACTTCCAGAATTTTGCTTAAATCTTTCCTTTGTTTAAGTGGCAATAACGTGAAAATTATCTGATGTAATGGCTGTGTTATTAGTCTGTAAGACCTTCTGACCAATATCATCTGCCTTGTGGCAATTTCCACGTCTTCAGTATTACTTTATATTCTATTTATGTCACATTATGGAAAATTGTTGGCAGTATCACAGCCTTTTGTTTTCCTGGAATGACATATCATTCTGGAATAAATACCATTATTGATCATATTGGGAAGATAAGAGGTGTACATCTTCATCTATGATATTCAGGGCTCCCCATACATTTCAATTAATTCCTTAATCACACTCCATGTAGAGGGAAAACATTTTATCAGTATTGGGGAAATCAGCCATATTGTTACCAAGATTTAAAAATAGCATTCATTTTACTCAGCAAATAATTTGTCTACAAATGGCTTTTAATGGTAGATTGGACATTGGAGAAATGTTTTGGCTTGTAAAAATGTTATCTTTGTGAAATAGTTCGAATTCAACTTTTTAATTCAACACTTAAGCAATTCTTTGTTTACCATACACAAGCAGTAATGGACACATTTGCTCATTGCTATATATTGCAGCAAGTTTCATATTTTACTTTGTTCTGTAGTGTCCATTCTAACAATGTTCACTTCCATTTTAGCTTGTCTGTTTTGAAGAAAAAGTGGAGCTATTATGATTGTAGGGTTGTCATTGTTGTCGTTGTTGTTTTCATGCAAGAACTTTTATGTAGCCCATCACTCAAACACTTTTAAAGATATCAAAATGACACTTGGAATACTAGAATATCATAAGGCACAGTTGCATGACAAGGGGCATTATCCTGAAAGCTCTATTTTTGAAGTTATGCCTCCTTTTAACTTAGAATTTTGGTCAAAATTATACATTATTATGTTCCAATTTGGAAATCTCAATTGTGGCCCCCGTTGCCAACATGTAAAACAGATGAGGATTGGTGCCGCCTGTGGAGCTCTAGTCTTCCTTATGTCTTTCACTCAGCCCACTTTTGCCATTTGCTCTCTGATGTCCAGGAGAATGTCTGATTTGGCCAAATTTTGCTGTCTAATGTTGAATAAAATGACCTCTATTGCGATTTGCTCTCTGATACTGGAAACAAAGCCCACTTTTGCCATTTGCTCTCTGATGTCCAGGAGAATGTCTGATTTGGCCAAATTTTGCTGTCTAATGTTGAATAAAATGACCTCTATTGCGATTTGCTCTCTGATACTGGAAACAAAGCCCACTTTTGCCATATTGTATGAAAGAAGCCCTCTGTGGCAATTTGCTCTTTAATGCCTGTAGATATACAATGTAGATTATTAAGATTGCTTCCTACTAAACAGCTATTCTCACTTATGTATTTAATTTTACCATTATTGTTTTACTGTCTCTCGAAGATGGAAACGTTTGGAGAATGTGTTGATGTGTTGAAAAGAAGTACCACCAGTGATGACTAAACCATATATACTTATTTTATTTATACCCATAACATTATTAACACATTTTTAAAGGGTTTGCCTACTTTTCCAGCCATTTGGGATGATAATTAAAATTATAAAGTGATTATTTTGTTACAAAAGTCATGGTAGCATTTCACTGTCTTTTAAGGTGACCTCCCTCTGTGACAGTATTGATGTTCTTGTAATGCTGTTTCCAAATCTTTAGCATGAATAAAAATTTGTTGCATTTAGCTAGTGTAATGGTTGCATGAGATTATTTCAACAGTGTCATCTATTAATATATTAGTAAAAATATTTATAATCTTGTTTGTAGTGTAATTAATATGCTGAAGAATGGACCAGATGGTGTTGATTGATTGGTGAATTTGTTTATGGTCCACAGAATATTTATGGAGGGTTTTTATTGTATGCTTAGCATTGTGTGCAAATGGTTTGTTTATATTCCAGCAAACATTATGTGGTATGACCATAACATTTGTCAGTCACCTTTGTATATCTAATAAATTCTTTGATTGGACCAAAAGGTCATGAACCATGAACTTTGGTTTGTCTTAATGTTCCATTGTTGACCATGTTTACTCTTTAGCTCTACATGGTCAATATCAATCATAGACCAATTTTTTGTTCGGTTTCTCGCCTTGAACTCAGACCAAGTCTTTGAGTTAGGTGCACTGTATGCCAAATATGCCATATTATTTCCCTATTGTTCAGTTCAGAATATTTCTTTATTGACTATGTTGATAATGTTTAGAACAAATGTTCTTATAAATATACATTATATATACAAACATCAGTAAATTCTAGGCAATGGACATAAGCATTTTTGATATCTGGTCTTGAGCTATTTAGTAATGCTGTGGCAGTTACTTTAACCAGGATTCCTGGTTCTTTAATAGTACTAACCTTGTTTTCTGCAAGAACCAGCTAACTTCTTCACATAAAAGATTAGCAGTGGAGGAGGAATAGCCTAAAACGCAATAAATTCTAACAAACTAACACAGAGGAAATGTGCTGTGCCTGAGTGTTCAGATTCACATATCTGATGACTGTAGACCTTGTGTTAAAAGATTTGACTCGAAGGATCGTGATTATATCACACATCAGGAACTTGTTAAAGTGTTAAAATAGGGAAAATACATTTATGGAATCATTACTGAAATACAGTTGAAAACAGGTGCAAAAACAAAAAAAAATCTTAAAATGAATTAGACATTTCCTAAAATGATCATGAAGATATTTCTACAGCAACAATTAAAAATGTGTGGAATGATTGGCAAATGACATTGATTAAACAATTCTATAAAATTCATACTTGAATTATGAAGACAGATAAAACTTTCAAATAACTTACAGTTTTTTGTAAAATACTTTATTGCTGTTTCTGCTATACCCTTTTCATGTTTGCTCAGCAGATTTCAAATTGATCTGCTTGATTTATGTATAGGTTTCAAGTGTTGTCTTCAGATTTGTGAAATATTATCAGGAGAATTTTGTTCAACTTTACTTGAATACAATAGGAATATGTAAACATTGGTTTAAGCATTAGCTGGGTCAAGGGATTTTTCACCATTTTAGTAAAAGTACCACCTATGCAAAATGAATTGTTACAGTTCATGAATTATTCATGTTCATAGATAGTTCACATCCACAATTCATGAAAAAATCATGACATCGTGGCAAATTCTTGAATGGGTCTTGAAAATAGCAGTTCATGAACTGTACAAGAATTCGGATCATTATATACTTCAAGAATTAATAATCTTTGCCTGAAATCTTTACAAATGTTCATCAACAGTTCATGTTCTAGTCAAACACACCATTTTATGATCAGTTCATAACCTATTCTTAAACTCATTGTCCATGAATAATTCATGAACTTTTTGTTATATTAGTGTATTATTTAGCAATTGTGAACTTTTTGGAAGTGCTCTTTAAATGCTTATGAACTGGTCAAGCAAATCTTTTTATGTATAGTTCAAGGGCTGTTCTTGAATTCAATGTCTTTAAATAGTTCATGAAATTTTTGTATGTCAATATAGACTACTCAATTATTTAGCAATCATCAGATAATAATCTTTCTGGAGATGACAGTGTAGTAAAAAACAATCAAAAAAGCCCATCAAGAGTTGTTCATGAAAAGTTCCTGATTGGTTTGGAATGCTCAAGAAAGTACTACATTTTGGGAGAGCAGATCTAGGACCGTTCATGAAATTTAAAATGTTTCACATCCATTCATTAAGTGGTCATGAACACATTTTAAGACCAGTTCATGTATGAAAGTACAATCATTGAACCATATCCAAGAAATAATCAAGAACTGTTCATGAAAAATTCCTGATTGGCTTGAAATACTCATTAAATCATGAACTGCATTTTGCTAAGGCGGTACTGACCAATTTGAGTAAAATTGCATTGAGAATTTTTTACGCTGTAATTCAGTTTTGTACGCTCCTTTATCACATTAATCACAAACTATTCATTTAACAGTGTTTAAAAAACAATTTCATAGAGGGCTGTGAAAATATATTACAGAAATGAGTGTTTCATTAACATTAATGAAGAATTATTCTTGAGTTAATCAAATAAAATAGTGTGTGGAGTATCATTTGAGTGATTCGTAAAAAAATTCATCTTTTGTTTGTGATTTTTTGTTTGAAATTTGGGGAAAATGGTCAGTATTTTTGATTGTGTATGGGTTTGTTTACCAGTTTTTGTTTTATAAAGTGAAAAATCCCTTGGGTCAGTATGCCAAGATCCATTACTCTGCATTGTATATTGTAAGAATATTGAAGTTGCGTTTGCCAAATTACCTTTATTTATATAATTTTATTGAAAAAGACTCTTATTTTATCCTGTTAAGTGTGAACATTTAGCTTGCAAAGTCTTATGTCTGAGCTGTTTGAATGGGAAAATTTTTCGCTTAGTATTACGAATAAAGTATCAAATGTATTAGTCAATCTTAACTCACGTACATTAAGTGTAAAGCCTCTTTGGTTTATTTTTCCTTCTTCTCAGTGAATGTTCATTTTCACTTGATCTTCGTTAATCCCAAGTATTCCTTAATAAGTGGTCTAACCATTTTATGGGAAAAAATGAAAAATCATGGTTTATCATAGGTCTCTTTAAATTATATCATATGTTCCAAAATTTATTGAATAATAGCTCATCACTTTGAAAAATTCCCTAAAAATGAAAATCTTATCCATATCTTATTTTAGTGTATTTGGTAAAAAATTTTCTTTGTATTTAAATCCCCCTTTTGTGTAACTTCCTTCTCAATCCCTCTTCTGTTGAAGGGTTTGTTTTCATCGTACATAATTTATGAGTTCTTGATTTAACAGTAACTCATTCTTATATTCTAATGAATGATAGTAGTTTCAAACTATGAATTTATAAAATTATATACTTTTCTTGTTTGTGCAGGAAAGTTCTGATTGATTTGCATGATTGAAGTCAACTTTTATGTGTATTATACAGATTTGTGTAGTGTTTGAACAAGAAATTATTGTGCACACAAAATATACTTGACTTTTATTGATAAACTAAGTGAGTTATAGCAAAATGAAGTAAGAGATTATAGAGATTAACATCCCATTAAATGTGCGAGAAATAAAGACACAAATCACTTACTTTGGTTGTGTTTAGTTCATTTGAACAAAATTGGCCCTTGAATTATCGAACAATGTGATTTTATCATTTTCAGATTGTCTGACTACCTGAATGGAGGTTTACCTTAAATGGTCCGGGTCAAGTTTGCTGGTTAACCTTTTGGTTTCAGTTGTCATTGCTTGAATACAATTTGAGCATTGGAAAAACTCTTTATAATTTTGAGCTGAGATAATGAATATAATATATATCATTAGGTGTATGATTGTCTTGTAATTTGAAATCGGGTGAAGATCTTTATTTAGGTTTACTTTCCATTTATTACTATGAATATTCTACTAGAAGTATCCCCCCCCCCAAAAAAAACCCCACTAGCAACATGGCTCTCAGCAATTTCCCCCTACCAGTCTTATATCAAGAGTATTGATGAGGTCATGCAGACTATTTATTGCTGCATAAATCACTCTTGTCCGTCACTATGAGTCTTATATATTGGCAATCTTGCTTTTGTCTTGAGGTATGTAAATGGTCATTCTGAACCGTTCTCTAGGCACTAAGCATTGGAACTGTCTTCCTTGACAACAATATGTTGTCATTCTCTTTGGTAACTGCATCAGGTGTGTCACGATAAACACAAGTAAACATATTATGTATCTTTTAATGACTTTTTATTGACTATGAAGCTCAAAGCAACATTCAGTGTCAATTGACGGTTCTGAAAGGTGACAGTCAAATAGATAAACAGCAGTACAATGATTAGTTTTCGAGAAAGCTCCAATCACAAATTTTTAAAGATTCCTGTACACATTTGTTGATTGTTAATTTCTGTAATTTATATGTGTCATATTCTGCTATTTGTTCCTCTGGATTGTAAACCAATCTTGTTTGTGGAAATATTCTCTGAGAGTTCTATTGCAGAAAGCAGAGAATTCAATAATTGTACCAGAACAGAAAGTTGTGTTCTGTAATTGGGTGTTACTAAGGAAATGCTCTGCTGTGTTATTTTGTTGTTACAGCCTGGTAAAGCCTTATTAGACAGATAATAGCTTTGTGATGATTGCAGGAAAATTTCTCATGTATAAGTCTTAAGTCATTTGCAATGATTAGGACACCGCTGGACTTGACATACTGGTCATATCCAGAGAACTTACAGCCAATGATTCTTTCAAGCAGTTCTCGTAAAAACTTTCTCTTTCTCCAATGTATCGATTCTATTGGCTTTGATTTTATAAGTGAATAACCTATTGATTAGTCTTATTTTCTCATGTGCAACTATTATGTTAAATTGCTTAGCTTCCCAATGATAATTGTCTATGACTTCAAAGTGATTTCCGTAATTGTAGCAGTATTGTATGGATTTACAATTTCCATGAATTGATCATATCTTCAAATTCTTACTGCATTACACATAATTTGATTCAGTTTTATCTGCCTAGCATCTACCCTAACTATGCAATCTTGTTGGGCCTGTCCCTTGCTTTGAGCTATTGTTGAACTTTCAGATAAATTGCAACAATATGACAAAAGACTGTCCATTTTTTCCATTGGCAGTTTCTGAAATGAATCTCAAAATGTTAGTATTTCAAAGTCAAGGTCTTTCAGTCTACAACTTTGTTATCAGAGGCAGGTGTCTCTGAGGTTGAGTGGTTTAATATATTGTAGTGAAAAGTACCTCCGAGAAGCATTTAATTAACTATAAAACTATTCACAATGAATAATTCATGCTATATTCTCTTTTCTGTTTAATACATTTCTGTAGGTCAAGCTCACGAGGTGACCTCATATTTACCTGTTGTATTTATGTCGCGGAAATAGGTGACAATTTAAATAGTTTCCATTTAAACTCATGCTCATGCCACAATCATTATATATTATTGAACTAACATGTTTTTCACTCACCATATTGTTGAATTAACTCATTTTACACAGATGATAACAAGCAAACATCATTTTAATATCTGACTTGATAAATGAGCAAAGTAAAGTGTAACATAAAGGTATGGTGGAAATCCCAGTCAATCGGTTCAGGACGAATTCATGTACAGACTACATTTTGGTCGGAATGATCACATTACACACACTATGTTAATTGGCTCGCACAGGTCACATGGGGGAATACTGATAGTTGATTGGATTAGGCATGCCACATCATACAAAGTTGTGTGGCGCGGCATTTAAAAAGAGAAAGTTACTAAGGAATCGGGGGATTCGATACTTTGATACAGGCCAGTTGAGATGTCATATTTGATCTTTGGTATACAGAAAAAAAATGTAAATATTGATTTCTACGGTAGCTCGTTACTATACATTAACCTTCATTAAGATTAAACATTTTACAATATTGATGATGATTTATCTATTTAGTATCTATTTGGATACTTATATATCTATGTAGTTAATTTTCTTCGGACATTTAAGAAAAAAAAATCATCGTCAAACGGATTGCTCGATAGACATATTTTTATTTTGTCATCTTTAAAAATGTTTAATACTAATTCTTAATTACAATGAATAAAAATATTTATTCACAAATAAACTACCAGTGTATTTTTTTATTTCTGTCTGATAACATGATTTCATCCCCCTGGCCAAAATAAAACACGAAATACTTTATAAAATTATTTAATAAACAACAAGTTAAAATTGTCGTTACAATGGTGTCAGAAGAGTGGGATGTTGATATATTTTCAGCATTTAGAACTCATTGCATGGTATTATTTTAATTTCGCCGATAGACAATATATTTTTTTAAGACGAACGGATCAGTCTGACGGAATTTACAAACGGAATAGTAAGACGGATATAAACAAAAGGAATCTTCGGACAGAATTTAACCAACGGAATAGTAAGACGGATTTAAACAAACGGATACGTCTGGCGGAATTTACTAACAGAATAGCAGCCTAGGACGGAACTCAACTAACAGACCTAAAAGACGAAATTTACCAGAGGAATCGTAAGGTGGAATTTTACAAACAGTTATTTTATATACTACAAAAGGATCTGTCAGACGGATAAATAAAGACGGAATACAACAAACGGACTTGTTAAGAAAACTGGATATAAGGAACGAATCAATATATACGTTCGGTAAATTAGTGTTTATCTTCAATAGTTAATACGAAAGTTGCGTTACAAAATATGACGTATTTAAAAGGATTTTTTTATAGGAGGTCCTGACCGGGATAGGAATTTATATATCGCTACATAAATATTTTTCTTTGATGCATAACATTTGACCGAGTCTACATATAATACGAAGATGATAGAGGTAAATGCTGACTCAGATTCTGAAATTGATTTTTATATGAACCAACACCAAGACAAAAGTTTTGAAGCATATGCGGGTGATCAAAATAATAAAGTACATATAGAGAGGCCTTATTTAAATGTGAAACCGGATCCATACAGGAGAGGACTTGGAACAATATATATCAAATTTTGAGGATTATGCAGAGCTCGCTGGATGGACAGAAACTCAAAAACTTATCTGCCTTGCAACATCATTGAAACAACAAGCTAGAGTACATTATACATCCCTGCCATACAAGGAAAAGCGTTGCTACAAGACGTTAACGGCTAGGTTTGAACAAAGATTTGGCAGTAAACGACAACAGTCTAGGTGGTTGTCTAAGAAGCAAAACAGGACACAAGGAAGGAATGAGTCTATAGCTGCATTTGGAGATGAGATTCGTCTGTGATCACAAAAGGTTTATGTGACGTTGGATCCAGAGGCCCAAGAGATGTTAGCATTACAGCATTTTGTTAAGAATGTTTCGCCTGAGTTAAGGTGCCGAATAATGGATAGAGATTGTCGGACAATCAGAGGAGCAGTAGAAATTGTAGAGCATTACGAGGATGTGATGGGTAAGAAGAATATCAATGCAGGGGCTCTATTTGGGGTGTCCATCATGTGGATGATAGTTTCTCATCAAACTTATTTCTCGCAAATCGTCCTGTTGAAGAAATGACTCGCTTGTTGAAGCGTTTGGATTGCAGAGGATTGATAAACTAGAACATGAGGGCAAGTCTTCAGTATCTGACAGAGCTTGTTTTGGATGTGGCTCTCCGGATCACTTCTTAAGGAATTGTCCACAAAGAAATACACAACATAAGCAAAACTCAAGGAATCCGGGAAACAACAAGCCGTCTGCTCAGTAGGTCATGAGGTGACGGGTACCACGAGTGAGATATGACCTAATTGGAAATTTTCAGTTGATGATAATAAAGCAACCCGGGTAGGACACGTTAAGAAGGAATTTGACAATTGCATATATACACATGGAAACATAAAGGGTACAGAGATTTAGCTCCTGGTTGATGGCGGGGCTACACATTCTATCATATCGAAGCAAACTTTTGATACACTTACAAGGGGGGAAACAATAACATTTGGACAAAAAGAAATTTGTATACAAGGCGCAGATGGATCTCCAATAAAGGCATACGGATATGTTAATATGATAACGACGCTTGGAGATTTTATTCAAAATATCACATACATCGTTTGTGACATCACTCCAGGGGGAATATTTGGACAAGACTTTCTAACAAATTATATCAGAACTCGGGATTTTGACTCTTTGCAGTTACGTTCAAAAGACGGAAAAACAATATACTGTCACACCGAGATTGGGGCGGACAGATTAAGGAGTGTACTGATTAAGGAATCTGTTCAAATCCCATCTCTGTGCTACGTTAACGTACCGATTGTAATTGAAAACTCTGAGGAATTGACGGGAACTACATTTATAGAGGGAAAGGATATACATGTACAATGTGACCAGAACGGCTGCCAAACAGTAATAGGAGGATTCATGGATCCACACATAGATGAACCTTTTATGGCCGTTATGAATAGATATTATGATGAATGAAGGGCAAGTGGTTGGAAACTGTCACAGTGTCACCTCAGAGCATCATATATTTGGAGATAAAGATGATAAGCAAGATTCTCCTCAGGGAATGGCCAATCAAGCTAATGATTTACCTGACTACCTCATGGACATGTATAACAGGAGCGTAGACCAACTTGACAAACAAGACAGAAAGAAGTTTGAAGCACTTTTAATCAAATACCAGGATGTTTTTGCCAAGTCATCTGAGGATTTTGGGCAGACAAACATATGGCAAGCGGGAAATTGAAAAGGAAGAAGTTGAAAAGATGTTATCAAGGGGTGTAATAGAACCTTCAAACAGCCCATAGTCTTCACCAACTGTATTGGTTACCAAGATGGATGGGTCCACAAGATTCTGTGTAGACTACAGACGGTTAAATGACGTCACCGTTAAGGACGCCTACCCATTACCAAGGGTTGACGACTGTTTTGATGCATTATCAAGTGGTTTAATGCAATGGATCTTTGTTCAGGATTCTGGCAAATAGAAATGGATGACAAGGATAAATCTAAGACCACATTCTCAACAAGTCAAGGACTCTATCAGTTCAAGGTCATGCCATTCGGTCTGGTAAACGCACCATCAACTTTTCAACAACTTATGGAGGATGTACTTCGGGGTCTACAATGGTTTGAGTCCCTACTTTACATCGATGACATTATTACTCCTGCTAAGTCAGTTGACGAAGGTATGGGGTGTCTGGAAAATGTATTTCAACGTTTAAGACAAGCAAACCTTAAATTGAAACCATCAAAATGGACATTTTTTCAAAAATCTGTCAGCTTCTTAGGACATGTTGTTTCAGAGGAAGGCATGCATACAGATCGAGAAAAAATCAAATACATAACAGAATGGCCAGTTCCCACAAACATAAAGGATGTCCAAAGTTTTCTTGGATTAACCTCGTACTACCGAAAATTTGTACATTGTTTTGCCAGTATTGCCAGACCGTTGCATAAATTATGCAAGAAAACAAATAAATTTTACTTGACTGTAAACGGGCATTTGATAAGTTGAAGGATTCCTTGTCCACATCACCAGTTTTAGTCTACCCTAAAATCGGTTGCAAATTCATCTTGGATACAGATGCATCAGATACCGGTACAGGTGCTGTACTCAGTCAAGGGCAAGATGGGAAGGGAAAAGTGATAGCTTATTTCCTGTAAGTCGATGAACGTCCATGAGCGATCTTACTGTATCACTAGGAAGGAACTATTGGCTGTTGTAACAGCTTTAAGACACTTTCATCATTATTTGTATGGTCAAGAAATTCTGTTGAGAACCGACAATTCCGCTGTAAGTTGGATGTGCACCCTAAAAGCCCTAACTGGACAAGTAGGTTGATAGCTTCAGGAACCTAACACTTACAATCTAATTGTTGTGCATCATGTTTGAAGAAGCCATGCGAATGCTGATGCAATGTCCAGAAAACCATGTTGTTCATGCAAAAGGCAGCAGGAAATTCAAGAATATTTGCTAGAAATACCAGAGGAGACTGTTGAAATAGAAGAAATCAGAGCCGTCACCCAAGGTCAAGTGGCAACAGAAGCAAATACACAGCTGACTTTGAATGGTAATTTGTTGAATGGATGGGATCGTGTGGAAATTGAAACCAGTCAGCTTAATGATCCGGTAATAGGGCGAATTATGACATGTAAGGGTAATGGTCTGAGACCAAGTTGGACGGACATATCGGACACCGAGTCGGAAGTTAAAACACTTTGGAGGCAATGGGATCGATTGGAGATAATATCTGGACTGTTTCATGGAAAGTTTGAAAGCAAAACTGGTGTTTTGTATCAGTTGGTAACTCCAATCCAGCTTCAGCAACAAGTGATCAAATACCATCATGATATACCTACATCAGGTCATCTTGGTGTTGAGAAAACACTTAACCGTATCCGTCAAGCATTCTATTGGCAGGGCATGACTGATGCTGTTAAATGGTATTGTAAATCTTGTGACAGTTTCACCTCTTTAAAGTTGTCGCAACAAAGCACCTTTAGGACAGTATGTGGTCGGTGAACCTATGGAAAGATTCATGATGGATATTCTTGGACAACTTACAGTCACTAGCAGAGGAAACAAATATATTTTAGTTATATCAGATTGGTTCACCAAGTGGACAGAAAGTGTGGCAATCCCTGATCTGGAGACAAAAACAGTGGCAAAAGCATTTGTTGACAATTTCATTTCAAGATTTGGAACCCCACTACAAATCTATACAGATCGAGGGTGGTGTTTTGAGTTGAAACTAATGGATGATCTATGTACTTTTCTAGATGTTGAGAAAACTCATGCAATGTCCATGAGACCACAAGTGAATGGTCTTGTAGAAAGATTCAATTGAACTCTGTTGTCAATGTTAAAGGCTTACTGTCAAACAAATCACGGAAACTGGGATGTTTACTTACAACATGTAATGATGGCTTATAGATCCTCACCTCAAAGTACTACAAAAATTACTCCGAACAAAATGGTTTTCAGTAGACAAGTAGTCCTGCCGATGCAGGCCATCATAGGACGGCCTTCAACGTCATCTGAATCCGAAGACCATGAGGATTATGTATATAAACTGAATGATGAGCTCAAGAAGTCACACAGGCTAGCTAGGAAAAACTTAAGAGGCAAGTTTGTATCAAAGGAAATATTATAACAGCAATTGTAAGAGCACACAATATAGTCAAGGATAATTAGTATGGCTGCATGATCCAACAAGAAAAGTTGGTATAAGCTCGAAACTTGTAAGCAAATGGAAGGGATCGTACAAGAAAAATTGACAATTTAGTATATATGGTGAAACGGACACGGTCGGGGAAACCTAAGGCCTATCATGTGGATAGACCATATCATTGTAATGAAACCAGTGTACCTTGCTGGACAGTGAACATGAACACAGAATAATGAAACTCAGTTGCGTGTTTTCTCTTTGTAGAATTTGTTTCAATGGAAACATGTTCTGTCCTGTTTATGTCTATTGTATTTATGTACTGTTGTTGCATGTAAATGTTCTTTTATACGTAAATAAATAAATATGTAAGAAAATGAAATTTAATTTTATATATGTATAAATAAATAAATAAATTGTATATAGTCATAATCAACATGATAACATTTGTATAAGGTCGTGACCAGCACGATTATTAAAGATAAACATTATGGTCAAAGGTGTGTTGTTAAATAAAAGCTTTGAATGTTTCAGAGGTGTGGTGTGGCTAAGGAACTAATAAAGTCTTTTGAGCAATTGGACAGGTGGAAGGATGTTGACTTTGTATTCGATACTCTAGATAATGCTGGTATGAAATTGAAAATCTAATTGCCATGTTCTTGAGAGTTAAAATATTATTCAATTACATTTAATTGGGCTAAAGAAGTGATCTTATTAAATCTGTAAAGGTCTATGTTTGCCATTTTGTGAAGAAAAATATTGATCATTTATATATGTGTTATCTTTTATAATAATCCAGGAGGATTATTCTTATGAAGTGTGGGGAAGTGTAATGAAAAGTACCTCCGAGAAGCATTTAATTGACTATAAATCTATTCACAATGAATAATTCATGCTATATTCTCTTTTCTGTTTAATACATTTCTGTAGGTCAAACTCATGAGGTGACCTCATATTTACCTGTTGTATTTATGTCGCAGAAATAGGTGACAATTTAAATAGTTTCCATTTAAACTCATGCTCATGCCACAATCATTATATATTATTGAACTAACATGTTTTTCACTCACCATATAGTTGAATTAACTCATTTTACACAGATGATAAAAAGCAAACATCATTTTAATATCTGACTTGATAAATGAGCAAAGTAAAGTGTAACATAAAGGTATGGTGGAAATCCCAGTCAATCGGTTCAGGACGGATTCATACACAGACTACATTTTGGTCGGAATGATCACATTACACACACCATGTTCATTGGCTCACACAGGTCACATGGGGAATACTGATAGTTGATTGGATTAGGCATGCCACATCATACAAAGTTGTGTCGCGCGGCATTTTGAAAGAGAAAGTAATTAAGGAATTGTGGGATTCGATACTTTGATACAGGACAGTTGAGATGCCATCTTTGATCTTTGGTATACAGAATAAAAATGTAAATATTGATTTCTACAGTAACTCGTTATTATACATTAACCTTCAACAAGATTAAACATTTTACAATATTGACGATGATTTATAAATCATCCATTTAGTATTTAGATACTTATATATCTATGTAGTTATTTTTCTTCGGACATATAAGAAAAAAATATCGTTGAATGGATTGCTCGATAGACATATTTTTGTTTTGTCATCTTTAAGAATATTTAATACTAATTTTTAAGTACAATAAATAAACATTTTTATTCAGAAATAAACTACCAGTGTATTATTTTCCTATCTAATAACATAATTTCATCCCCCTGGTCAAAATAAAACACGAAATGCTTTATAAAATTATTTAATAAACGATGAGTTAAAATTGTCGTTACAATATGGTCTCTGACTTAAGTAACCTCTAGCCTCTCACTGCTGTAAGTTCAAAATCTGTCTGGGAATAGATAAACTTCAGATGTGAGAAAGCAGTCCAGCTCACAGGGGGCTTGCATGTTGAAGGGATGGAGTATAATGGCTTGTTAGGCTAAATGAGAGCGTTCGACTAAACGAGATTGACGATTTTTCAAAGGAAAAAGTTGAAATAACTGCTTCATCGTTTTGAATCGGACCAAATGTTTATTGGTTATGTGTAGTATAACATATTAGTTACCTGTAGACACCAGTTATTAGAAATTTTAGCAATTTCTTGAAAAGTTACGTAGTGTTAAAACAAACTTGGTACAGAAGCTGTCATTTCGAAAGTTGTAACCCTTGTATATGTATGCATGTAATACATATGTTTTTGGTCCGTATGGCCATTTTAAGCCTAATACACCATTATGCACCATCCCTTCAACGTGCTAGCTCCCTGTGGTCCAGCTAGATCATGGAAATTGGAAGTACTTCTAAGATGCACACAATGGGCCTTCCTCCTCTGTGAAGCTGGAAAAGTTGCCAAATGACCCTGGCTGTTGGTGCAAACTTAAACCTTGTGAAACAAAAAAAGTTAAAGGAGGCTGATCTCTGTTTGCATGCAGTCTCATAAACATGTTTCTGTAGACCTGACAAATGGGTGTTAATGAAAACTAAATGTAGAAGTGCACTGTAAAATATAATTTCTCTGTGGAACACAACATGACTGTATTAGACACTAGGAGCATCAAAACTAATTTACTTAAAGTAAAGTAGCTGATGAAAATTTGTCTCAGGGAATTACCTGGAGTAAAATATATTGGTTCACTCAGTAAGTACGGCCAGTAGGGAACAATTTGTGATGCATGTATGAATATAATTCCCAGTTTGTATGAAGTCTTGAGTGAAATACCACAATTGTGTTTAGCATGTTTAAGCTTTTAAGCATTATTTGCTCTGACATTTATCCCTTATCTTTCGCTAATCTGAGACTGGCTTTTCATTGCTTAGATTCATTGTAATGGAATTCTTCGGTTCTTTATGACCATTGTTTGGAACAATATAGGAGCCTCTGAACATATGACAATGCCTAAAAAATCTGTTTTTCTTTGCTTGCCATTTATGTTGTATCATTGTGTTGGAGACATTTCTGTCTGTGATGAAGAGTTAAGTAGTAAAGTCATGCTGATGCTTAGTCTCCGCTATGTTTTCACCAATTTCAGTCTCTTTACCGACCTAATTATTTACTGTAAATAGAAAAATTAGCGTATTATGGAATTTGTCTGTCTTTGGTGTGTGTTTCGAGAAGCTTATGTAATTAACTTGTGTTTTGCATCTAATGATTTATGGAGATTTTATATCTTATTTTTTTCTTATTTTACTGTTTTAGTTTATGAATTATCATAAACTGTGATTTAATAATTTCTTTTGAACAACATACAATCTGATGTCTGAAGTAGGTCAATGAAATGTATAGTAGAAGCAAAATGTTGTCTTCGCTATTAATTTAAGCATCTTGTGATTTTCCTAGCTAACGCAATGGGTCTCGGTAGACCATGTGTTTGTCTCATTTCTTCTGAATATTTAGGATAAGATTCTTGTAAAATTACTCAGGGAAATGAAATGTCATAGTAATTACATAAATTATATGCAATAAATTGAGCAAGAAGATTTGATATCTTTTTAAGGGAATCATTTTGTATGCCTTGAGGAGCGACTTTGCTACATTCCCTTGTAATATCGTAGAGATTTTTGAAAGATAGTTTTGTATGCTTTGGGATATAAAACGAATTAAGCCATGTCTCTAAATCAGACTGATAGCGTACAGACTCAAGATGCTGTTTTCAATCCCAAGTTTTTTGCATGCCTGTCAGTTATTCTGTTTGTATGTGCTATCTATTTGATCTTATTTAGAAATAAAACACTTAAAATTTGTATGAATTATGATGAATTTTCTCCCTCATGTGATGGTTGCCTTAGCTGCGTTATGTTTATAGCATCCTATATATGCTAAATATATTGTCTGACATTTTCAGATAAATTCTAAATTCTCTGCAAATATTCTCTTTTTATGCCTCATAATCTGGAAAAAAGTTTCTCAAATATTGTTCAATTTGATTGACAGCAACAACTGTACTTTCTGCCATAGTTGATAATCTGATGATCATTTGTGTGTTATGTACTGTTAAATAACGTCTGTTGATTTGATTAAACCCCTACTCTATGTCCCGTGATATACTCTTTGTTACAGCAGTTCTATTATAGCTAATGATATGACATTCAGGTGTTCCAATCTTGGCTCTAGCAAGTGTGATTATTAATAAGGTGGCATTATGAAATGATATTTGTCTCGGTTTTCAAAATTGCCTTGCCATTTACAGAATTATTCTGCATAACATTTCCATAGTTTTCTATAAATCTCTCCTTTTTTGTTCATTGATTTTATGATTTTGTTACCAAATCAGTTCTCTGGATAGTTGTCTGTTTCTCATAGATAACAAATTGGGAGGTGATGGTCCAGGCATCATATTTCTCTGATAATGACTGTTATTATTCATTTTGAATTCAGCTTGAGACATTGTATTGACAATAGAACAGTATCTTCTGTATTGCGGAAGAAAAATGGATCTTTTGGTTGGGATACGAACAATGTACCTACTATTCGGGTTCAAATCCTGGTTACGTCAGGCCATACCCATCTATGAAAATTTGGCAAAAATATTGATTTTCCTCAGTTACATAATGTAGAGAAGTTGCTGCCTGTTGGTGGAAGGGTAAGTTAGTATTGGTTAGTATTCAGTCAAGGAAAACCGGTTAGGTGAACCTGTCACCTTATATAACTGCAAAATTGTTGAAAAATGATGTTAAACCACAGTGACTAACTCCATTCACATTCTGACTGAAACTGTAACCTGATCAAAATTGCTTTAATTATTGCTAGTTATCATGAAATAATAGAAAATGTTCACTAATGATTAGTTATTATCAAATTCATTATGCCATGATTTGCATGATAAACTTTAGCCAAGTTCTAATTTCTGTGTGATTCAAAGAATATTGAATGTTGAAAATCACTCAAATACTCTCATAATATAAGATTGCTGTAATAATATTAAAAAAACCCCCAAAAAACTGTTGTTCTTTATTTAGAATTTCTTGCTCTGAGAGCAGAAATGAGAACAATTATATGCCATCCCATATAAGCCGACAAGTCATCTGGATGGATCAAAGCTTTAGGCTTGGGGTGTGGATAACTGAAAATGAAATTATTAAATACCTCAGCATCTCCAGAGAAGTTAAAACAAATTTGAATTCTAAAAATTTAGCACGTGCTACAATACAATATCGAGTTACAGAAATTGAAGAGCTGTCTAAAATGGTTTGTTAATTCCCTCTTGTATAAATTTAACTATGGATACACTTAACAAATGTATAACACAAAATGTATCTTAATTTCTTTAAAAAAATGTTGACACAGTGGAACCATTATGTGAGACAATCCTTTCTATATAAGCTTGCCCTAATGACTTTCTTGTATTTCGTAAAGCAGTCTTACAGCTCAGTAAAAAAACAACTTGTTTGTCTTTTTATTTTTGTGTTTTATTTTTTTGAACAGAGCTGAATAATATGGTATGGTAATGCAGGTTTGTTTTCACGTTATTATCTTTGTGGAAATGAATTGATAATTGATTAACCATATATCATAGAAATATATTTTAGGAAACCATTCGAAGTCCGATCTTGAAAAGCCTCTGCAGTAATCCAAACAGAATATTTAAATGAAGCTGCTGATTTGTGATGTATTGTTTCCAATTTATCTCCAAACATTGTTTCCAGTAAGAAAATTTATTATCGTAGGCTTAATAATCTGTTTTTCTTCTAAGACAAATCACTTTACACTCTGGTGATACAAAATTGTGAGTAAATTCATACCCAAGCTGTCGGCTGAAATTTCCACAGTACTCAAGCTGTGTTCCTCCAGACAAACTTCTGCTGTGAAGTTCTCTGTGTGTGACTGTTCAGCCGATAACATCATTAGTTGGTCACATTAAACCGTGAACAATGTTAATTTACTTTAAAGCTATATAAGTATTTTAGTTTTCTGTATAAATCGATTGATTGTGAAGTTATTATGCTTCCTGATTGTTAAATTTCTTCCAGTTGTTGTTTGTGCTGTTGTGTACGAGATCAACATGCACACAATGGCCTTATGATGCAGCTTAAGCTCTGTACTAATATTTATGTTATGTAAACATTTATGTAATTCAAACTATTTGGTCTGATGTTGGCCCTTTTTTATCAACAATACCCCATGAGCACAATATTGAATGGTCTGTCTGTCATTTAGTGCTTTACGCTTTGTCAACCATTGTTTTAAAGGACATCTCTGAAACTCCTTGGCCAGTTTCAGTCAACTTTACAGGAGCGAACCTTGGATGGCCCTCTAATAAAACTGTTCAAAGTATGCCCCAGGGGTCGAGCCTGTCCATACGCCCCAGGGATCACTTTTTTCATAGATTTTATTGGGAAAAATCTACAACAGTCTTAGAGCTTAGATATCCAGTGATGCAATTTTTAATGATTCTTTACAGAGGTTGTACAAATTATGACTCTGGGGCATAATTGCCTCTACACTGAGGGTCACTTGGTTTACAATTTCATGAATGGAAAACCCTTAAAAATCTTTTTGGGCATATAGTTTTAAGAGCTTAGATATTTATTGAATAGAATTGTCTAGTCATCCCCTTACATGGTGGAAATTAATTCTGCCCTTGGAGTCACTTTTTTTACCAAGATGTCATTTTATCAAGTCAGTCAGTTGAGCGATAGAGGGCCATCATTGCCCTCTTGTGTTCTGAATAGCTTTGGAGCATAGACCATTTTATGTTTTGATAATTTCTGTATCGTGTACCATCTTCCAGCAGATTCTGTAATAAAAATTGTCTGGTAATGTCAATTTAACTGAGTCTGACTCAAAAATGCCTCAGTCGTTATGAATTAAATTCTCTGTTAATATTAACTTCATTTATTGTGTCTTGGAAGAAATAGGATATCAGTAAGTGTAACTTTAGTTACCATATTCTGTTTTTTTTTCCTGTGAATTATGATCTTGTTAAGTACATAAATTAATTTGTATGAAGTTTAGATCCTGACCTTCTTTGGGTCCCATGGGTCTTAGAAGTGTAAAAAGGTTATACATTACTTTCATGGAATTCCCTCTTCTGAACTACTCAATAAATTTAAACTGAATTGGGAACTTAACATATGAGAAAACATTGACTCAAAACCTTATTTAAGTAATGCCAGCCCTCTCCAGGGCCTCATTTATTTTATAAATCTGTTGGAGACTCTAAATATATTCTGATCCTGTTGGTTTGAATTTAAAACGATTTAGTGGAAATGATTTTCAGTGACCTATTTACTGACATATAGCCACCAGGATGCCAGATAGGTTTGTGAAATATTGGGCAGTGATGATCCTATTTTCGACATGCATTTTATCTGCTTGTCATGCAATCAGATTTTCCTCAATAGATGTATAGAGAGTAATTATTTTTTTCCTTATGGGAAATTGAAAAACTGGTAGGTTAAATGTGACTAGCTGAAATTGACAGATTTGATGAATAGAAGAATGCTGCTGTAAGCTTTGATAAGTGAGGTCAGATTCATCAATATTTCTGTCGTGGATAGTCAGTTATGTATTACTGTCTGAATAATATTCATTTTACAAATGTCATTTGCCATTACTTTATTGTTTTATTATTGTTATCAATTATGATTGTTCTTCTCTCTTGGGTAAATGTTGTGTTTTTCAGGAACAAATAATACCTTATGATGATGGTCTTTGCTGTGAAACAACTCTGGTGTATTCTGTTGGCATCATTTTCTACTGTAAAAAATAAAATATTGATAAATTGAATATAAAGGAAGTAGAATTTCCCTATAATATGGCCTTTTTATCAGTTCTGCTGGGCAAAAATTGCACTTGAAGAGCTTAAAATACCACAATAAAACGTTGGTTGACTTTATTCAGCTTGGACAGTCTGTAAATGTCTGCATTGGACTTTAGTAATAATGATTTTTTGAAATTACATTCTCAGAAATACATAACAAGTCTGGGGCCACATTTTAACACTCTATTTATGAATGCACCCTTTTTTATAAACATGAGCTCACAGCAAATTTTTTTTGTTCTTTGATCGAAAATAACGACATGTTTTCCCGAAAAATTCCCAATTTTGGCATTACGCCATGCATTTTTCTGAATTGGATCGGACCCGGACCGTTTCCCAAAATTGCAATAAAATCAATGACTCACTTGAATTCAAATTCTGTAATGATATGGATATAAAAGCAACTAGATTGTCATCTAGGAAGACCCACCGCAAACTATTTTGATAACAACCTTCTGTCATAACATAAATGTTGTATTGATGAGATAATTCACAGTTTTAAGTGAAGATATTTCCTCTTCAGCTCATGGTGTGGAGTTCTCTAATTCTGCTTCTGTTTCTTGCGTTAATGTTACGTTTACTAACTATAAACCAGCATGAATTGTTGAGGCTGTCAGTACTATGAAGATTTGATCAAATTGAAAAGATAAGTAATAGAACGCAAGAGGAGAAAATATATCTGATGGAATACAAGAGGGACTTACAGTTGTAAAACTTGTTGAATGTGCAGTGTTAGTGGGGAAGATAATATTGCCATGGAAGTCATCTGTTATGCATGCAATTCCACATTCTTGCCACATTGACAGACAGTTATTACTTGGGCATGAAGAGCAGGTGGCTTCATCTGTCTTCGCAGAACAACATTCCTGGATGTTATCTTGGTACTTTCCACTTTGTTTGTCATTTGTCTGCTATAGGTGATATCATAGATCATTTATTGAGACTTGAGTAATTTACCTAATGATTCGTGGGTTAAAACATTCACAGAAATTACTATGTTGGACCTCGCTGTTACACAGATCAAGTGATATTACCACACACTAGTGTCTACCATAATGCAATCATGCTAACATAATGTTTGTGTCATTGTTTAGCAATTTAATGCACAGAATTTGCTATAATTAAGTATAAAAAATGTGTATAACTATAAAATGAGTTAAATGATCATTAATCCAAATATGGAAATTTTGGAAAGCACTTTTAATGCCTTAACTTATTATTTATTGCTGTAAAGCACATACATGATTTTAGTAATTGTAATTGGGTTATGTCCCCTGACAGGTGCTAATTTTGTACGATGAAGTGAGAAGTCAGCAGAACTGTGTCTGTAAAAATGACTAGTTGTCATTAATTATTATTAAAATTTAATAATTTTTGGACAGTTTCGTAGAATGTATATTTTAATCATAAATGTATTTTTGTGGAATACATTTCTGCATCATGCTCAGTTTGTGCAATTTCTATTGAGTGCAATTAATGATTGTACGAGTATTGTATTAGTAATATTATCATCAGTGAGTTTTATATTTCTAAAGAAATGTACATTCCTGCAACATTTTGTTTGTGTGATGTTTGAGATGTGCTATTAAAATGTCCATGTAATGTCATAAGAAACTTTGAACATTTAAATGTCATTTATATGCAATATGATTTGCCATTAATTTCCAGGTAATTCCATGAAGTTAAAAAAAAATAAATGCCATTGAATTCAAATGAAATACCATTAAAATTTCCATGCAATTCCATTAAATTAGAATTTTAATACCATTAAAATTTCCATGTGATGCCATTAAATTAAACAGGTATTTCAATTAAATGCAATTAATTTTGAATTTACAGTATAATTCCTCTGTTATGGACAGTTGTGGGTCTGGTGAAAGTGTCCTTAATAGTGGGATGTCCATAATAGTGGGTACAGCTATAGATACAGCTGATAAAATTGTGGTAAAGATTAATTGCAATTTGATACAAGAAATTATTGCTTGAAATAGATTAACCAACTAAATGTTTGGCCATCTTAAATGAAAGACAACTACAACCAAAATCAGTGTGTAACACTTAGGCCCCTTTCCAAAATGGATTAACAAGGGTTTTTGACACCTTATATAAATGCTTAACTAGCGGGTCCAAATGGACATCAGGGCACATTTGGTTCATTCAGATCAATCAATAAAGGTGAATGAAGTTACTTTTTATGACTTATCTATTGGAATGCACAAAATGTGTTTATGTAACGGTCTGGTCAAAAACATGTGTCCGTAATAGTGGGGTCAATTTTAGTGTAAACATGCACTTTGGTACGGCTGTTAGTGTCTGTAACATTGGAATAGTAGTGTCTGTATATGAGAATCAATTGTCAGTTGAAGAATGAAGACAGAGTGTCTGTTCTTCAAAAACTGTCTCCAATACTAGGGTGTCCGTAATTGTTGGGTGTCCATTAAGTGAGGTTTTACTGTATTGCTATTATATATTTAATTAGAAAACTGTTAAAAATTTAGAAGAAATATCTTTTAAAATCTCAATGTAATGGCATGGAATAAAAAATACTTCAATAAAATACCATTAGGATTTCATTGTTGCACCATTGAAGTGACTGTAGTATGCCATTCAAATACAAATAAAACCAGTGCTCTGATCTTTCCAACAGGAGTCAAAGCGAGGCATTTCTTGTTATTTTTATCTGATAAATTCTCATGTGCTTCATCAGTAATTAAAACAATGCATGATTATACTTATTGAATAAGTATTACAGATGTACGGGTCTATCTTGGTGATATATGCAGCTTTCGATCTACAACTTTACTCTTAATGAGATTGTGATCATGAGATTAATTACCGTGATAAACATACTAGATGTCTAATATATTATACTTGACTTGATTAAATTTTGTTGTATTATGTTACGCTGGAATTGACTATTGTATAGGTAATTAAGAGTCACAGTTGATTTCAGTATAGCCTTTGTAATGAAATGATGACAGTTATGATAGTCATACAATCAGAAGGACATTATTGTTATGTAACACGTTGATATTTCTGTCTTGGAGAATTGATTTCACTGTTAGGGAATTCTTGCACTTGTTGGTCTATTTAGCTCCCCCAGGTGAATTATAATATAGAGAATTAATACTCCCTCTTTCAGGCTTGGGTGTTTATTCATTCCAGTAAATTTGTATCTTTTTATTAATTAGATTTTATTGTTGTATTTATTAACAGTATTTTGATTATGTATATGGATGACAGTCTCTGCCAAATACTAACCCGTTCTCACACATTCTCTAATCAACTGTTCACTTATCCACACGTGCCAGTTAGGGACAAAAAACTCGGTATAAATATCTCCATGCAGTCAAATTGAGGTGTTGTGTGGTCAATATGTTATTTATCGAGGTGTTGAATCTGTATTGGATCAATGTTCCTGCACTCAACTGGCTGTACTTTATTAAATGGGCATTCCCATAATATTTGATCTTTTGATTTTTTTGTGTCTAGAATACTTTAAGGGCCTAAAATATCTTGGCTGCACTATTTCTTGTTGAACTTTGACTGAGAATTCAACAAACTGGATTGGATGGGAAGTTTTGCTTACATGAAGAAGTTCTCACTTAATTCTTGCCTGACCCTGCAAAGAGCTCTTAGATTTAAATAAAGACATTATGCCTGTATTTAACATGGTAATTTGTATGAAATGGAAGACTTAAAAAGAATGTAAGGAAGAGATTTGAATGGTCTTTGAAATATTAACAACATATTATTACAGAATACAAGACTGAAAATTGTTTCCTATAATGTTACGAATTACAGTATAAGGATTTGCTAAATGATAGTTTATGCATTGTCTGGTATGTTAAGTGTATTATTTGGTTTTTCTTGTGTGTTAGTTAGAGCTTATTCTTTGTGTGTTGTTTGTGTTGTTTTAGTTTTACTATGTCTGCCACATGAATATTTATCTTCAATTTTGTTCTAAATTATGTCCTAGATTGTAATTTGAACAAAATGGAAATAGATTCCAAATAAATGACTATTATGATAAACACAATTGTATATAGAACACGAATCACAATTTTGTTTTTATTTCTTTTGGGAAAAAAATATCATCTGTCTAGTCTTCTTAAAGTTAATCTGTGTTGTAGAAATCTTTCCAATATCTACTTGATTTAGTTCAGTCTGCCAATAATTCATTTTCAGATGTTGTGTCTATGGATTTCCCTTTTGATCTTTTTGATATATTTTTTCTGCGCTAATGTAGTTTATTCATGCAGTCTAATCCAGCTGAAAAGTAAGTCTTAAGATAGTGTACAGTCAGGTCTCATTCCTGTATTAATTATAACCATGTATTGATTAACTGAGTTGGAATATTCTGTACTACTTCTTTTGCATTCTAAGAGAGTCTAAAAATTGTTAATATAAATTGTTGTCCGAGATTTTTCATGTAGAGGGTTGGGGTGTGACATTGCAAATTTTCTGTTGCTTAAAGGTCTTTAGTTCTTTTTTTTCAGAATGGCTTTATAATTCACTTTCAGAAATGTTGTTTTTCTGGACTGCATGTATTAATAGAAATTAGGTGTATCACAATATTATGTTTCAAGGAATGGATGATCTCTTAACAGCATTTAAATGTGCCAGAAAAGAACAAAAACATTATTACTTGCTCATTTAATTCTTGTTGAATGTGATCACATTGAACTAAAGTAGTGTGCTTATTAAATTATTCTTACGTTGTGATTAATTGGGAAAACTAGTAGAATGTTACCAATATGTTTTATCAATGTATCTATAACATTCATGGTAATATTTTACACTTTCTGTGAAATTTTAGCTTGATTATTAGCAGAAAATATTGTTTCCATCCCGAAGCAGCTCCTAAAGATATTTTTCTTTGACTGAATTTTGTTTGATGGAATCTGTTATAACAGCATTGAAAATCAGAAACGCGGCTGTTACCCACATTGATTGTATCACGAAGATTTTCTTAGTTCCGTTTGCAGTCATTAGTTGAAGAATACTGTTGCATTTATTGACTAGAAATAGTTTTTTCTGTTATTGTGAGGCCGAAGCTGAAGAATATCAAGTAACTGTTACCATGGTATGGTATTGACAAAAGGGTACATTGTTACATTAAGTTCCCATGATCAGCAATGTAATATTTACTCAGGTTTTCTACTTATGCCATGGCACTACAATGCTACTTTTAATACTACAGTAATGTTAATAACTTCACTCATTTTACGATGATACGTAATGCAGCATATGGTCACAATATACCATACCACAATGCAATACATTTTTGTACGTCAAAATATGATCGCAATATACCAATATACAATTTAATACTTTTAAAGAGATAATGGTCATCATATGCTGTAGTAATACCTTAATTAGATATGGTCACTGTTTACTATTAGTATGATGTGATAACGTTATGAAATATGTTGACCATTATATCATGGCATAATGTAACACCTTAAATAGATGTAGTCACTTTATACCATGATACAATTCAATACCTGCCATAGTACAATGTTATATCATAATGAGGTGGTCACCATTAATTATGATTCAATGTAACACTTGATGAAATATGGTTGCCATATACCATAATGCAATGTAATACTTTAATGAAATGTGGTCACTGTTTATCATAGTACGAGGTAAAATCTTAATGTGATGAGGTCACCATAAACCATGGCACACTGTATTACTTAATGAGGTGAGGTCATCATATACCATGGTGCCAAGTAATATCTTGATGAGATATGTTCATCATATACCATTGTTAAATGCATAACTTAATGAGATATGTTTTTTTTTTACCATGGTACAATGTCACCATATACTATATATTGGTGTATTTTTTGTTGCGATACCCTGTAAGCCAATCACTATTTAAAAGTTGGTCCATATTTGGTTACGATCATATTGTGTCATTGGATTTTTCTAGATAAGCTTACAATTTAGGTTCAAATATACAATTTTGGTTCTAGTCTGAAAATGTTTTTATGGCTATAATGTTCATCATTATGTGTTCACAATTCAGGGATAACATTTTAATACCATCTCTTTACTGCTAGAATAACTCCCATAGAATGTGTCAGTATTAAACCCTGACTTTGTTATTATTGTGTGATTGACTTATGGGAAATAACGCAATCATTCTTTTTCGCAGATGTCTAAGAAAGGACAATATTTTGTACCTTGTGTCTAGTAAGATAGCGTGATGATTGAGGAAAAGCTTTATCATAATTCAATTGACTTGATGATCAATTACAGTTAAATGTTCTGTCATTTTAGAAATGATTCCTCAAAACTTTCTTATAAGCCGCGGCCGTGATTCAGTGGTTAGTGCACTGGACTTGGAACTGGGAGATCCGGGTTCGAATCCCGGCCGCGGAATGTCATACCCTCCCATGAAATTTTGACAAAAATGTTGATTTTCCTCCACATGTGGAGAAGTTGCCGGCTCCTTGTGGAAGGGTAAGTTAGTACTGGTTGGTATATAGCCTAGGAAAACTGGTTAGGTGAACCGGTCGCCGCATATAACTGAAAAATTGTTGAAAAATGGCGTTAAACCCAGTGAAACAAACAAACAATCAAAACTTTCTTTGCTTCTATATGTTTTAATGGTAATTGGATTGTTAATGCTTTGTATACCGCACAACCTACACTCACAGCGTAAACTCAGAATAATATTTCCTCTTATTATGACAATGGTTATGATGCTCAAAGCCATGTTAGTTTGATTGGTGCTTTTGAAAAGTTTTGATTGACAGGAATCTTATTTTCCATTGTGTGTTGATTTGTTGCCGTTAAATATTTCATCTTATTATGACAATGGTTATGATGCTCAAAGCCATGTTAATTTGATTGGTGCTTTTGAAAAGTTTGATTGACAGGAATCTTATTTTCCATTGTGTGTTGATTTGTTGCCGTTAAACTAATAAATGCATGCTGCATCAAAGAGAATACCACAAATTGTTGGTAACATGATGCAAGCGATGATCTTTGAGCACAAAGGGAAGTAGGTTGTTATTACGTTTGCCTGTCTGATTTTACTTCACATGATATAGTTGATGGCTTAAATGTACGGTATGTTGTTGTCTTGCGTTCAGTAACAATGGATTCTAATGTTCTGTTTTCTTATAGGCAACATTATTTTTGTACATTCAATGAAATTATTATATTTGCTGGCATGGCTAGTACTGTGCTAAATATGTCCCCTAGAAACATTCTTAGTTCTTAACCTAAGTGAATGGCAGTAATGTAAGTCTATTATAAAGCTGTGTAACAGGGTTTGAAATTTCTTTATGATTCGTTGTATGAGTTTGTTGGCTGATATTTAATGCTCATGTAGGCTTTTATGCTTGTACATATAATATTCTGATGAAGAATGAAGTGGTTTCTGCAGTTTTATTTTACCACACCCCGTTGGACCATTATTGCATGACAAGCAACAGTAAAATTACTGTTGTTTTATCCATCTGAACTTTCTGTAGAAATATACAGATTCCTAAAAAAGCGGATTATTACCTTTATACCTTTATTTGTTGCATAATATTTCCTGCAGAAATATCATACATGAAGCAAAAGAGTCCTCTCTTGTCTCCTTATAAATCACAATATATTTGTGTCACATCATTTCTCTATCCCAAAGGGGGTATGTTTTCTTGAAAACTAAACTGGTTGCCATGGAAATTAGAAATTACTTGACAGCTGACAATAACTATCTTAATGCTTTTATTGCCTGCAAGGTGACAGAATGTCAAGAAATCTGGCTGTATGATCACTCAGAGAGAGAGAGCAAGCGCATAGAGAAAGAGAGAGAGGGTGAAGCCATACTATACAAGTATTCGCTAAAGATGAGATTTTGTGAGACAAATATCAGCTATTCGGAAATCTTAGTTGACTGTTATTCCAAACCCATTCTTGTATAGCTCTGTATTTCAGGTTTATTATTTGTTTCCTGATAAATACTGAAGATTAATCATTTGTATTGAATCTTACTGGTTGGCAATTTATGTAGAAAATCTATTCATGTTTCACAGCTTGAAATCTTTCTTTATGGAAAATATTGCCTTTTTTCTTTGCCAATTCCAATATATATTGTTGTTTATAGCCATTATGCTGAAATAATTCTTGGGAGGTAACATGGTCCATTTCATAAAGTTGCTTCTCAACATGATATAGTAAACTTTCCCTTTGTATTTTGCTTTGTCTAGCTTAGAATCTGTAAAAGGCTTACTTTTAGTCAGGAATCTTATGCATTGCAGGCCTTGGTGATAAGATATATTGATCTCTGTCTTACTACTCCTAGTACTGTGTAACTTATACAAGTTGCCTCAAATTTCACACCCAAGTATTCTCTTAATGCATTTTGAAATATCTTCAGAGAAATGATATTACAGACATGTCAAATGCTTTGCACTTTCTGAATTTATGAAGTTTGTCTGCAAATCTATTTAATTTTGTAGGTTTAAGTTTCCAGTATCTCTAAATATTAAATTGTGTATACTTCAGGCTACCAACCTCCATAAGTTCAAGGTGCACACGTATGGTAGCCCTACCTTCTGTGACCAGTGTGGCTCATTGTTATATGGACTTATACATCAAGGCCTCAAGTGTGAGGGTAAGTACCCACTAATATATTTAGAAGTCTTGCAAAGATGTTGGTAGGTAATGTTTCAGTTGGTTTTTTGAATTGGTTTCAGGTATTAAATGTCCGATATTCAAATTTACCATAAGTATTTTAGACCAAGAAAGTAGAAGTTCTTATTCCAAATCGTGTTCTGGTTTGCAATGTTTTCGTTAGTGTCTTCATTGTATTTATTGTAATATCTGTAGGTAGTCATATTTTAGTATTAACGCTCCTGTGAAAATCCATCTAGATTGCATTGTGGAGTTAATGAAATGTGCCAAGTGAATAAATCCAGTTGGCATCATTTTAGATCGTACAAATAGACATTGTGACAAGTATCAAGTTAGATTAGTGGTTTCTCTGATAATCATTATGCCAAATGGTAAGTCTTTTTGACAGACTTAAGTAATGTAGATCCTTGTTGACCATTGCAACTGACATATTCTTATTGACAAATTTCCAAATGTCAATAATAAAGGTGTGATCTTGCGTGTCAGTTATATATCAATGCTTTTTGAGGTTATGCCGAATTCTGTACTCACAACAATAAAACTTGACTGTCCGGTTGGCAATAGGTCTAAAGTTGATTTTAGGTTGTACATTTTTTTTTAATGGCTACTTTTACCAGTATTTCTGTATTAAAACTCCGGTGTCTTGTGGAATGTAGTAGTCTATAGTGGTTCAAAAAGTTCATACAGGATAGAGACAGCATTTTCCTTAAGATTTTTCACCCAACGGTCCCTGAGACTCTCATCTCCAACATTCAGGGCATTCACTAGACTGTGAAAGTCAAGAGTCAATGACCCTTGAGGCCAAAATTCCAAGAGTCAAATTGAAATTCTCAAGAGTCAAACTGAAATTTCCAAGAGTCATGGTGTATCGTTATATTTTATGTGTGAAGTACATGGGCATGTGGCAGGGGCAAAAATGACCATTATGTACAACTTTACACCTTGAATTCTGACAAGTTTTTAAGCCAAATTAAATCATATAAATGTTAGTGTTGGTAAGCATGTCCTATGGTTTATGAGTAAATGCTCCGCAAGATTTCAATACAAGTGTCTGAGTTATGTGTACCTATATTTGGGCGTTAACTAGATGTTCTCAATGTTACTGTACTTTTGTTCACATTTGACTGTCCCTGACTTGTGCTCAACATGGCTCTCTTTCACATCAACATTTAATTGTAAAGTTCATTGGACAGGCATTTTAACCATTTCATGACAGAAAAAATCCATTAGTCAATGTTTTCCATAAAACGAAAGTTGACAAAAACATGATCGAGTTTCTTATAACATGACATAACTTTAAACGAAATTTCGAAAAAAAAAAACAGTGCAATTTGATCTTGAAAGCACGACAAAATTGTTATTAAAACAAAATAATACAGTCAAATTCGATAAATTAGTCAATACATCATATTATCCCCAGTGAATTAACAAAGTTTACATTTTCTGACCGTCAGATCAGTCCTTAAATTGCCATGGCTATTTGGCACACGCTGACATACATTTATGGTCTGTATAGTCACTAAGTCAAAGTGCATGCCGATTGGCTGAGCATTCGGAATATTTAATTATTCATTCCGCCTACAGTTCGTAGAATCGACTTAGCATGACTGCAGCGGTTGTTATCGATTTTTTGGGGCAGTGTGTATACGATTGTTATTGATAATTTTATTGCTTGGCATCAATTGTTTATACAGGTCCTATTTAAATGTGTTGTTATTCAAACTTGTGTAAGTATCGGTGTACGCATGAGTGGAAAATGCCACGGGTCAAAGTTGATGCACGATGCATATTCGATTCGGGTCAATTTGGGGTATTTTGCGATTTTCGTGCATGAAAACCTAGGAGCTAGGGTCAAATGAACGCCCTGACATTTAAGGGGTCCCTTGGGATTTTTGGGGGTCCCTCACAGAAAATGCCAAGGGCAAATTCCGAGTTGGAAGGGGTCCCGAGGATGCTGTGTTCACTCTCAATGCGAGTCCCTCGGCTGAATATAGTGTCAGGGACGCAGGAAACCTGCATCTGAGAAATCCCTGTAGAGAGTAAAAACAGAATCCTGAAGATATCCCACAAATTTCATCTTGCTTCAAAGACTATATGGTCATAATACAGTTGTCGCTGTACACACCAACAATCATACAACTACATCAAAATAATGAGTTGCAAAACACATCCATAAAAACACAAACCTGCCACATGGCTCACACCAAATTTTTCTTAAACTCCTATACAATCAACACAGTCCACAAAGTGTACACTAACAAATGCTGAACAGTAGTAAACAAGAAATAACAGTGTTTTGTTATGGAATATCTTATTTGTGAAGTGATGAACATTGTGCTTAAGATATGCTCTGTTTTGATGACAAATTCTAAAAAGATTATTTGTTTGCATATAAGTTCTTATTCTTGCCTTATATTTAGTTTCACATCATTTATAATCACCTGACTCACTATGCCCAATATTTTTTTTAAAACTTAAATAAACAGCTTTTAAGTAAATTCATACAAGGAAACAAGCAGGTTTGACTTCCTAATTGTGTTGTTTCATCAAACGTACCATATAACTTAGATAAGCTTCCATTAAGTAGAAAAAAATTCAGAACGAATCCCTGTTGGGAAAAATGGCAAACATTAGCGCAAGCTGAGATGCATTTTTTTATAGACAGGGTCTTCCCTAAGATTTTTCACCCAAGGGTTCCCCGGGACTCACATCTCCAACATTTTAGGGGGTCCCTTGGGATTTTTGGGGGTCTCACACAGAAAATACCAAGGACATATTATGAGTCGGAAGGGGTCCTGATGATGTGGTGGTCACTCTCAATATGAGTCCCTTGGCTGAATATCGCACCAGGAGTGCAAGAAACCTGCATCAGGGAAATCCCAGATGGAATGTTTTTTGTTTTTTTTTGTCTGTGTTGCTTAAACTGGTGAACATAATTCATTACTGCATCATGACATTACACATGTTAAAACTTAAGACTCTTTATTAAGTTTCACATATGCTGTCTAGTTTGTCTATATATGTACATTTAACTCACCAAAGTCAGTATTTTAACAAACTTGGATATTGATTAGAGAAGTGCTCAGAATGACAGTTCACCACATTTTGAAAATAGATTATCTTTCCGAAGCTAATAACTTCACAGACATTTCAGAATATGTTCTTTTTTTAAATATTAGTTCTTAAAGTTTGACTTCTAGTGTAACAGTGAAGAAATGTTTTACTTGATTTAATATGATATCTGTATTGCTCTCTTTCAATTAAAGACAACGATTCCAAACCTGGGCTTGTGGCAATTTTTTTATTCATATTTCCTGTTCAAAGTCTTTGTCTCCTGCCTATATGCACTTTATGTCAGCTGTTGGCTGAGTAACTGGTTGCAAGCCCTAAAAGGTGATGCGGAAGGGTTGTATCAGGGATGCTATTGTTGCCGTAAGTATGATGCTGCTGATGAACTGCATATCCAGCAGGGCTTTCAAGCTTGCTGCTTACTTATTCTGTATTCTGTAAGTGCATAGAAAGAGATTAAATTCTGCAAATGTAGACCATTTTTGTAGTTCGTGTATGCTTTTTCCGTCTCTCTATTTATAGAAACTTAATTGATGTGATTTTTTTGTAGACTCTATTTCAAATTATCTTTTATTAATTGGTGGATCTAACTGATAGGATATTCAATACTGCCATTATTACCATTAATCACTGGTTGTATTTAATTGGAACTACTAATTAAATGGTATAGATTTTAATACAAGATAGATTAATATTGCAGACAGAAAAAACAGGATCACTTGAAATAACTGCATTAAATAAATCTATAGTTTCTGTCGTGACAACCGAATTAACTACTTATTACAATGTGACTTACCATATAATATCAGTTGTCACAAAAACAACGGACTACTCAAAACAACATATTATACATAAAAATCCCAGAGGTAGCACCTTGGAAGGTCTACTGTTAAAACAATTATGGGGGTTAGATCAATTTAAGTGAAGTCAACACTCAATATCCTGGTGTTAGTAATAACACTTGAACATTGAACAATTAATTAATGTATTGTTCTAAAATAGATACTTTTTTGTGGTTACAGCATTTTAGTTCAACTGATCAAACAAAACAGTCCTAGCCGTTTGATTTGTTTTAAAAAATGTGACAATTGTTGATTTTGTTTTGATTTTAAGGCTTCTTGTAAGATTTATCCACATTTTACAGAATGCATTTTAATTTGATATCTTAGTGACCAGCTAAGTCTCCTTGCTTTGTGGTCAGATTGCCATTATTGCCATAATTATACTGTTGCCAAGTTTGTTATTTTACCAAATGATCTGTTTGATTGGGTATCTTCGCTTTATATTTTAATTCACTTCCAAATAAGTTGATGTATAATTAGACCTGTTCAGAATATGACCTCTAATGGGCTTAGGCGTCAAAAATGCTATGTACCAGTATGTGTTTCTATTAAGTGAGTGATTATAGGGTCATAGTTTTCATCATGTTACAAATGCTGTTTTATGCATTTGATTGTTGACTCAAATGCTCTTTGATCATTGCATGCAAGGTTTATACTTATTTATAATGCATACTACTCTTAGACAGAACCAGGTGATTGAGTGATAAATGCCATCATCTGATTCATTTACTTTCTCTAAATGTTTGTAAATATTGGCCGTGCATCAGAACAATACGATTTACTGTACCAAAAGCCAACTTGTCTCTTTTTTCCAATGATGGATTTCCCATTAGTAACTGGCTGAAAATATGTTACTTTGCAAAATAAATCAATTTTCTTCAAAATTCTGGAAGCTAAAATTACATGTAAACAAGTATGATAGCTCTATCAACAACATGTCTAAACCACTTTGTTACCAATCATTTATCTGATATTATTTTTGTTTTTTTTCTAAAACTTGGAAAACTGGTTGTTTTCAATTTGGTGTCAAACATATCTATATAATTATCTTTATAAAGGATATATTATTGCCTTTTCGGAAGCTGTAATCTATATATACTGTGAAGATGAAAAGAATTATCTGTTTGATATATTTGATGGGCATAATGTGGTTTTGAATGTGCATGCTTTGTGTCAGTTGTTTCTCAAAGCAAATTATTTCCTGATGCCTTGTGAGCGAAATACGCAATCTCTGAAGTTTCATTGCTTTTTTTTTCTTCAGTGAATCAGGAGCTGGCGTGTGAGTCATATTATCTCTGAATTCTTTTACGGCTTCAATATTATTGAAACATCTTACAAAATTTAGCCCTAAATGTAGGAAACATCAGTTTTATTAATAAATAGTTTGTTTCATTTTGTTGACTGGAACCATTCTAATTTACATCCCTTTAAGTTATTAATTTTCTGTGATTAAGACTTCAAACGATTGTTCGACTATACGGATGACGTTGGTATTCCATTTGATACTACTACCATACAGTGATCATGTTTAAATCAATAGTTGACCATGTTTTTAATACGATAACCCTGTTTTAAAAACATGGTTTACTGTGATTTGTCCACCATGGTTGATACTGTGGTATTATTACTGTCGTTAGTTGCATGGTTGATAAATCAAATAAGTATTTTAAAAGTCAGACGTCATTGTCAAAGTCTTAGTATGTGTGTGACACACATGGTCAAAGCTTAGTTAAACATGGTTCATGGTTTAAATTTCGCCTGGGGTCAATTGTCAACAAAATTGAGTGGGAATTCGGGATTTTTTTTGGTACTTCTTGGCTTATATAATACTTTCCCTGTATTTATACATGAATGATTTAAGCACCTGACATAACTTGCAACTTCACCTCTAAAAGTTATGGTGTGTTGATGTCGAATATAACAGAGTTTTTTCTCAGCATTTTGGGAACGTGACCCAACCCCCAGAATTGGGAATTTTCATGACATTTTGGACCAAATTGGGAAAAAGTCACACTTCCTAAAACATCTTAAAATAATCAAATAAAACTAAAAAATAACAAATATTATGTTTATTTTTGTTTTTAGATATTGATAACTTTGTTATTTGAATGATATAGAAATTCAATTAACATTTTAACTGCTGTAAATTAATTTTTATTTTTCGTTTTTTTTTCTCATTTAAGTTGGGGATTTTTGCCTTGCAATTGGGAAAAAACATACTTTTTGCCATTGGGATTACGACCTAATATAGGTCATCAAAACGGCCTAAAAAAACCCTGGTCTATGAGTACCAGTTTATGAGTTGTTGTATTTTGTAGTTAACTATGTATTATAAACTTTGTTATGAAACTTTCCCTCTTAAACTGTATCATGATCACATTCATTTATTCCGATTCTGATGTGCAATCAATTGAATGCCCTGGTTTCTGGCATTCATTTTAAGGCAACGGAGCATCTACATCGCAAGAATCACCTTTAGAGGTGAACATCTTTTAAGGCATTTCACGCCTTTGACTCAAATTGAATTGTGGTCGAATCATTACAGGTGGTTTTTGGGTCAAAGAATAATTCCTGTTCAGGCAACATTCATTTTTCACAATAGTTGTTGGTAAACAATATCTATGTGCATTGTGTGTATTAAGCTGTGGTGTTGGATTGACCTTAGTGAACCCATTCCTACATTTCTAACCTGTATTATTAAGCTTGTGTCAGAACATTATTTCTGCATTTGTCATTCATGACATAAAGTTGGCAGTGTTAAATAAGTTACTGCTTTAGCAAGGTTATTATAATAATTGACATGGTCAGTAGGTCCTGCTACCAATGCAGACTGATTGAGAGATTTAGTGCTGCTGTAGATTGATAGAATAATAATTTCTTAATAGGTATGTAGGTATTTGCAGACATTGCTAGTTAATGAATCTGTATGGTATAGTTTCAAACTTTCTCAGTGATGAACGATTTTGAAATAATACCGCTCCTTTTAATGTTTATTAAAAAAGTTGAGCTATCTAATTCATCAAGTCATGATTCCATTCAATATCAGCACCTCATGTGATATGAAGGGTAATGTTTGCTCCCACGAGAAATTGTTATTGATACAAACCTTTTTGTAATGTCTTTTATTTAGCTTTTTATATGAAATAAATTATATTAGTTAAGCCCCTGGATACATGCTGTTCTTATGTTTGTACTTTTAAGTAAGAATTTTTTTTCATCATAAAAAGTATGAGTGTTGTGGCTTACTGTAATTTCAACTTCAGACTGGCACAACTAAAGCTCTCCTAAGAATAGTTTCAACAAAAAACTTGATATTGTGCGAAATTATCAAGTTCTGGAAAGGCTTGGGATTGGAAGCTGAAATATTTATTTAATTATGAAATATATAGTCAAGTTATGTACTGTTATGTCTGTGTCTGTAGCGTTTGAATGCCTCTGATGATGTTACTGTTGAGCTAAAATAACTGATGTCTTGAAAGATTGTCAGTTTTACAGCTGATGGATGTAGACCTGTTACTCTCTTCAGTATTAGCTCATCTGTGTATTTGCATATATTTAGGTATTTACTGCTCTTTGAAGAAGTCTTGAAAAATAAATTAAATCGAATTGCTTATTGGACAAATATTTTACGGTTGTATTTACCAGCAAAAATTAAAAAAAAAAAACATCATTGATGCCCTAGATATATGCTGGTAAAAACTATTTTGAGATAATGGCTTGGCATAATTTGAAATTGTTTTTACCAGTGTACCATGATTTTTCTGTACGTGTACTTTTGATCCAATGTGTGAAGCAATTATAGTGACCTAGACAAATTCAACAAGATTAAAGATTCTCTCCCTTGTTAATACTTTACCTGTCTGGATGACAGTACTAATTGTTTTACCAATCCTTATACAGTCTCAAGCTTTACTTCATAGACGTTTTTTCTGTGTATTGAACTTTTATTTGTCTTGTACATACCAACCTTTGATTGTCAATGTTTTCTCCATAAATAAACTTACATTCAAATGCTGAATTCCCTCTTTTTCTCCAAACAGCATATGCTTTGTTATGTGCCAATCGCATGTTCAAGAAATGTGTTTAATTAGTTAATTAGTGTGATTTTATACCATCAGCTGAGAGATTGAATTATTCAATGTCCTATAAAGATTAGTAATTAGATCATTATCAGAACAAAAAACACACAATCCCACCTGCTGTAGTATATACTGATATACGAGATCATCTCATATCCGCATCGTCCATCTGTGTTGTCTTTATTCTGTCAACAATTGCTTAATGCAACATCTGCTCACTTGCAGAAGGTGCTAGAAATGTTTATTGGAAGGTCTAAATTGCCCTAATTCCAGTTGATATGATCCAGATAACTAACTCAACCCTGGTTGCTATGTCTAAGTGAATCAGTATTTAAAATTAATATATTTTAACACTCTGGTTTTACGTAAAATGACCAGTATTGAAAGGGCTGCATGCACTTACATATAACCTCCTCCTCCCCAGGGTTAAGTCATTGAGGTTCTGAAAAATCAAAAGGGGTTACATACTGCCTAAATGGAGAGCTAGGGTCCATGGATCGGGAATTTGACTAGCTTCATATCTGGAAATGTTGCATTCCTAAATAATAAAACTTCTTTCTCATAGAAAAATCCACAAATAAACCTATTTATTTATTTTTACATAATAGCAAATTTTGTAGGCATTTCTTTTGGAAGGATAGACAAAAAAGGTACTACTTCTGAGAGAAATATGTTTGACACTTATGCCTGTTATAGTTTAATACGATTTCCCTGAATTTTTAGAGCAATTTATTGGAATGAACTGTTGACAGGTCATGTATGCCAATGATTGTTAACATTTGAATGGTGTTATTTGGACACTGAATTATTATTTATGAAAGTTGATACTTAAAGGTCTGTCCAGTGTCATATTATAAAGTCATTTATGAGCTGATAAAGATCAAAGCTAGTACTAATTCTTAATGGGGAAATTATTGATGTACAATCTACATTTGAAATGAAGGTGCCCGAGAGACTAGATTTACTGTTTTTTTTTTAAAAATAATTTTCTGGTAATGAGAAAATTCAACTCTTCGCTCATAATTTTCTTCTTGATTTCTATCACAAGTATAAAAAAATTCTATATCATTTTAACTTTATCATTTTCACCTTTCACACCACCAAATGCTTCAGCTGGTGAATTAAATGGTCAAGATTCACATAGCTCTTGATTTTTTTAGCTCACCAGAACAGAAGGTTCAGGGTGAGCTGTTAGGATGGGTGGGTGGATGCTCTGGCATATGGCGTCAACAATGGCTTTCTCCTCAGAAACTACCAGTCAGATTTACTTCAAATTTGCTGTGTAGAAGCCTTTTGACGTTCTAATGTATTTTACCAGTTGACCCCTTTTAGGGGTCACTAGAGCTAAGTATAGAAAAATCTTTAATCATCTTCTTCTCATGAACCAATGGATGGATCATCACCAAACTTGGTCTGTAGCATCCTTAGTCATTTATCAGATTTGCTCAAATGGTTGGCCTCTTTTAGGGACTGCTAGAGCTAAAAATAGAAATACCTTTAAACGTCTTCTTCTCATAATCATCCCTAAACTTTGTTTGTAGCATCATTAGATGGTCCTCTGTCAAGTTTGCTAGAAAAATTGGACAGCCCCTTTTAGGGGCTGCTAGAGCTAAAAATAGAAATACCTTAAAATGACTTTTTCTCTTGAAACAATGGATGGATTATTATCAAACTTGGTTTGTAACATTCTTACGTGGTCATTTATCTGGTATGCTCAAATAAAAATGGTTGGCCCCTTTTGAAAATAGAAATACCTTAAAATGATTTCTTTTCATGAACCAGAGGTTGGATCATCACCAAATTTGGTCATCTTTCAGTCATCTTGAATATTCCTTTGTAGTATCCTTTGATGGTCCTTTATCGAGTTAATTTATTGTTCCCCATTATTTGCCCACAAGTGTTAAGTTACATTTATTCTGGTGAACGATGCTGGGCCATCGTAGCCCTTTTGTTTTTAAATGAAAATTTCTGGTCCATTTTTCTTTTTGTAGAAAAAATGCAAAATATCTTTTGTCCATTACAGTTAATAAAACAATGAATATGTTGTTTTATTGCTGTTTTAGTTAAAGTTGCTATGACTTGTTGTTCACACAGAATCTGCATCAGTTGTATTCGGTTATTTGTTTTATCTGTAAAATGATTTAATAACTCGGTTTTAGCATACTGGTATATGTTTTCAGTGCATAGTTGTTTATCATATACTGTTATTGCTGAATATATTACTGTTAGAAATTAATTTAGAACATACACCACCTGTGCATAAGTATCATTCTGTTGAAATTATCAATCCTTTGTTAATGTTGGGTTTTGATATTATAGTGATTATTTTCTTTTCTGATAAATGTGGTCATTTGTGAGTCTACATTCCTGTATTTGTTATATCTCAAGATTGCTGACAATCCATATTTGGTTTTCACTGACATTAAGAATATTCATTTCTTCTGCTAAAATGTCTGGAGAAATGACAGTGACCAAACAAAGCATCAGTTAGATGGAGATGCCTTATTTTTTGTTATAAGGTGCAGAATTATTTTCTCATGAAGCAGTGGCTGCGTTTTACCCATTCTGAGGGAGTCCATTAAATCATGAACTTATCAAGACTGTTATGAATTGTTCGTGAACAAGCTATATAACAAACTGCTCAAATTTAGTTCATGAACAGTTCAAGAACATTTCACTATGATGCATTGTTCTTGAAATGTTCATTAGGTGGAAGTGAGCACATTCATGAACAGTTGAGGAATTCTTTAATAACTGTAAAACTCTTAAAACGCTCATTAAAGAACAGTGAAAAGTTTATGAACATTTGAAGAATTCTTGCATAACTACTAAGTAATATCACATTTCTCTCATATAAGGTATTATAAGCTTTTAATTAATGTTGTAAATCACTGATTACAATCATTGTATTTGTTTTACGTTGTATTTTATATTTTACTCAGTTATTTAATGTCATCTGTGTAACTTCAAATTTGCACATCTTTTCTGAATTGCAGTTGAATATTGTGCACTGTGAGTGTCATATGCTTCTGTGACATTTCACACTTTCTATGGATCAATATCTATGTCTTGCGCAAGCTGCCTGTAATTTTTATCTGAGGCTTTGTATTGTCTTACAGAAAATAATTCTCAAAATATAACAGCCTATTGATTTATAATTACGTGGTCATAATTTTTGTATTAAATGAAGCTTAAGTGCATAAAAGTAGTCTAAAATGAACTGCTGTAATTATTTTTTTAAACACGAAACTAGTTCGTTAGAATATTTTAGATGAATTCTTGCCTGTAATTTTCATCTTGTTAATACACATGTCATTTTAGAATATTGATGTTACACTGCCAGAAAGTTTCAATAGAAGGCATACCTCTGTTATCATAACAAATAAACTCAATCATGCCAGTGTAATAACATCCAGTGATAAGCTTCAATGTCTTAGTACACTGAATGAATCAACCTTCTTTGTTTGCAGACAGTTTATATGAAGTGTAACATCATCTATTGCCCAGGAAAGAAAGTCTCCTGTAATTATCCTGATCATTATTTGCTTATTTTAGAGAACGTTTACTGCAGTTTATAGTAAACAGTCTCCTTAAACAAGGAGAAATTGGTATGGATCTTGCTAGATATCCGGCAATTTTGTAGGAACTATGGAAAGATCCTGATACAGAATTGACACATATAATTATATGTGTGTGTGTATGTGTGTGTGTTATCATACTGGCTCCCCAGCACCAGATATCTGTGGTCCAAGCTTTACTATTCATCTGCAAAATCCTGCCCAAAAAAAAATCGATGAAATAAGATTTTGTTTGGACTGCCTAAGTCACTTTTATTGTCTGTGTATGTTAAAATTGTACTGGCTTATTTATAGCTCAATGTTCGGCTCTTTTCTATCCCATTCTGTATTTGCTAGTCCAGACCAAACTGGTTTTTATTTTCACCATGGCATCAAGCTTAAGTTCTTTGGTTTTTCAAACTTTTCAGCTTTCACCCATGTATAAAAGTGTGGCATCACATTTGTTAGATGCAAATAAACCTTTAAAAGCTTAATGACGTGTTTCTATCTGAGTTATTACTAATCTATTTTGGTGGTTTCTATAATAGGGATGTAGCTTGATTTGCATTCGTTTCTACCTTTTTTTATGTGTTTTATAATATAATAATTTGACTCCGGCATTGATTAAACATTAAGACTTTTTAAAGGCATACAAAATATGGCTATAAAAATCAAACAGATTAGTATTGCAATAACAAGCCAGGAGACAGCTAGTTTACTGAATTGTGCATCAGTACTAACCTGTAAGTGCCCACTTCTCCTCACGAATGGCTTGAATCTGTGGTGGGGGACAAATGACTGAAGACATACGATGATATTATTAGAGAGATATCTTGCTTTGCCTCTTTTTCGAACTCATGAACCAGACCTGGTTAATGGCCTCCCTTAAAGCTGAGAGGGAATGGGCTTAAACTATACAGAATCAATACTAGACAGATAAATCCTACAAAACAGTACCCTTATAAATTTTTTCTGTTTGGATTTGGTAAAAATGTTCATCAAAATTATTTCATTTTGAGTGAAGAGTTTTCATAAGCAATATTCTGTAAGCAACTGCTATTTATAATTGCAACTGTGCCTGATCTCCTTTGCCTCGGGATTAAACTTTAGGCTTGTGTATAAAAAATCACCCTGATGTTACTTATTAGAATTGTCTAACACTCTGTCCACTACATTACAGACTCTCTAAACAAGCCTGCTTTGTTGTCAAGTTGTTCAACTGTTTCCAGAATTGCTTTCAATGGGTAAATGTAATGAAGATCAAACTTAAGTAGCTGTTTGGTCCGTGTCTATTTGCACTTGCTTTGTTATACAATTTGTAAGTTTTTTTTACTACATTAGCATCATATGGCTGCAGCTTACCACATGCAGTGTGTGCAGAACTTTCTGATTATTTTAATGCTTTTTAGTTCATGATAAAAAAAATCTATTCAATTTAGTTTTGAAGCATTTTTTTGTCTGAGTCGATGAACCTTATCTTGTTTTGTAATTCCCTTAATACTCTTGATTCTTCTTTAAGAGCATGATGATTCAGTGTGTGATGCCTCAGAAGGAAGGTGCAGGATTTTTTATGGAGAAATAAACTTAAAATATGATATTGATTCCTGGTACATCTCAAATTTATTCTGGAAATAAGACCACACCATCTTTCTGGATCCAATTACCTTAATTTGTGCTGCTGTTCTGTGAACTCAGGTGTTTCCATGCCTCCCCGCAGCTCCTTTGGGATCTCCTGACAAATATTTGTCATTTCCCATCTTCACAAACCTTGTTTGGTTAAAGAATTATCTATGTGTCCCGAGCTATTGACTTAAATTCCACATGGTTTAGCTTAATGCTTCTGGATACAAATTATGTGCAGACAACTTGTGATGTCTGAAATGCACTTAACAAACTTGTATTTATGAATAAGAAATGAAGGTGTTTCTGCTGGGTAAAAGATTGTTTCTTTATGGTAGATTATGTTGTACACTCGAAAGTGAAAACAATTTAGTTCTAGACTAGAAGTTCCCGAATATAAATGCATGTTTATGTAACTCTTGTGCTTGTATTGGATTGAACAGATTGGTTTCATGAAGGCTTCAAAGGTTGCCTTTTACAGTAATACATTATGATGAATACCATGAGAAATATAAAGACAATCTTAATGATTTATTTGTTCATGTGCTAATATGTAATTTCTTTTGAATAGAAATGACCATGAATCAACTGTATGTGTTTGATTTGTCGGGTAAAAAAAATACCAACAAAACTTGGTTACATGAAGAGTTTTTTGTTGAACTGTAACAACTACATGGATGTGATTTAAAAAATGGTGTCATTTTTCAACTTACTTGAGTCAGTATATCTTTTGCACTAATACTTCCCGGCAAGCAGACTATGTTACCAGGTTTACAGTAGGCACTTGTCTTCATTTGTTAGGGTACTTTCTTCAGAAACTGAAGAAATGATTCCAGATTAACTCTCTTGTAAATAATCAACTTTACCAATCCTGATTGAGAATGAACAGGGAGCTTGTTGTAAATGTGAACATTATTCAATAGTGGAAATGGAATTCATTCATCATACTGTTGTATAATAAGTCTCGATTATACTGTTGAATAATGTAACCTGATGAATTGGAATGTCAGGAGAAATGATCACCATGTACGTAAAGGTGATTATTTGTTTGACCTTTTTTCTGTTACAATAAATTTCCTCAGCGCTCTGGCCTGTCATAATTAATTAGGTTCCTTTAAGTTATTCAGCAGCTTTGCTAAAATGTGTCAGTAACTTGATGGCCTTTGGTGACTTGTGATCTGATTTTCATATTGAACGGCAATTTTTTCTTGAGAAAATGCATTGCCAATATGGCTGAATAGTCTTCTATATGCTTATTGCCAATCATGTGTTAAATTCTTGGCCTTCCATGATAATATAGACATTATTTATGGTTTGTTATTGGGGTTTATTAAAATTTCTTGTTACAAATTCAATATGAGGCATTTCATGTTAAGACTTCATGTTTCCACACCATGTATGAAACTCCATATAAAGATGAGTTGATAGTTATTTGCCAATAAAATATCCTAGCTCTTAGAATCTAATTATGCTTAGTTAATCTTATGCTTGATTGTTTATTTATCTAGTATAAATTCAATTTCTGTTCTGAACATAATCAGTATTAATATAATTTCTGCATTTTCAACAAAACATATGTGACCCTCCCTATGTATATCATGTGTTCACTTCAATAAACACAGGGATTTAGTTGCGCTCTCTGATTACATTCTGTTGATACAAAATGGAGACACTGAATGATAAGGTAGACCAGACATTCCCATGAGATCAGTACATTGATTACACTGAAATGGATGCAATCTGTAGGCATACATTGGCACAAATTGGTCTGCAGTCTTAAAATGACTTCAGTATTCACAGTTTTGTTTCTATGTTGCCCTTATTTCTTTTAATTCATTGTTGCTTCTAGGATTGGAACTGCAAGTAGATATCCATTATATGGAGGATATTTAAATCATTTAAGGTGTTGTGCTCTAGACTTCTTCATTGCCCCCATAACCCAGTGATCAGAATTCTGCTGAAAATACATAAACTTCACGCCTTTCTTTTCTAGGTTACTCTGTCTAGTTGAATCGAAATCACAGTAAAAACCTGACAATATCCCACCTTATTGTCAAGAAGACAAATTTCTTTACACCGAATATTTAGATCATTTAGATACTGTAAATTACATTAGGTTTTATACAGAGACATGCATACTTAGAAATTGTCTCTGAGACTAGTCGCGATTATATACTGTCTAGACAAGTTGACTTTGATAAAATTTGATGAGGATTGGTCTTATAGTTACAATTTAACTGAAGTTGCAGTGTATAGTACTTGTCAATGAATCTGATCCAGGCCTAAAAATGACATCTTCCATCTTGTTTTATGAAACACATTGATTTTCATTCACCCTGGAGATATTGGATTTTTTTTTACAATTTATTCATATTTAATTGCAACAGAAGCTGGTGTTTAACTTATCAATTCTCTGTGGCATATGGTTTCTTCAATTGTAGCTGTTTCTGTGTCTGAGTTATGAGTTCATTTCTCTGTGAAGAACTTTAACGCCACACCACCTTACTTGGCCTTCCTTTCATTTATTGCAAATTTATCTTAATTGAACATGAAATTTGACATTTAATACTTATATTTTGCCTGTCAATATCAGAGCGAAATCCAGAGCATTGATTTATTCTCAGTAAATTCTGATTAATCATTGTTATAACTTGTTGAATGTATTATATACTGGTAGTAAAAGACTGGTCTTGATGTAATATCATAAAATTGAAGGGATGGTCCTCAAAGTCAGCCTTCATATACAGATTAATTCTAAATCAAACTGGTTCCAACAAAAAATGTAATCTGTCTATTCATATACAAGCTCATTTAATAGGGTTGTTTTATGCAAGATTTCTGTTGCTGTTTTACGTAGTCATGCATTTCAAACCAAAATATTCAGAAATACATGTATCTCATTCTGTATTTATACAGTTGTTTATTTATGAATTTGAACTCACTCAGTATTTGAAAATCCTTGAATAGTTACGTTCAGTACAAGTAAAAATGAAAAATTAAATAATGAATTGCTTCAGGGGCATTGAAGTCAATTAACAATCAATTTTATTGTTTTTTATAGCTCATTTCATGAGTTTGCGCATGATTCCAGTTTGGATCTAGATAATATATTACCACACAATGTCTCATTTTAAGTTCAAGTGCTTGGATCTGCAGCATTAGTTAATGGCATTTATTATGGGTGGGGATTTTTATTAATTCTCAAATGGCATATTATATGAAACATAAAGTTTATTTGCGCACTTAACTGTCATACACAGCTTTGTGCCCATTACTTACTTACCTGCATTAAGTTATTGAGACTCACTTGTTGTTAAATTTATGGCGTTTTGGTTATTTCTGTCTTGAAAAGTAGCAAGAAAGCAATTTCTAGTCTTTAAGGGGCAATCCCTTATATTAAAACCCCAAACTAATAATTGTATGTTACATATCTAGATATCTGGTACTTTTTGTGCTTGGGTTTAACATGACACACCCACAGTCAGGGTTATTTGGTAACATCTAGCTTGAACTCTGCAGATGAAGATTGCTGGCATACAACTTGATACAGTCACTGACCCTCTGTAAGCTAGCTGAATAGCTTCCTCATATGTGAAATTTGGTCATGGGTGGAATGGAAAATCCCTAGGGTGAGGACTATTGATTTCTAGTCAGAGACCATGACAATGGGGGCCCCTGGGATATTTGGCTTAATGTCCTTCCTGAATTTATACTTATGTTTCTTTAGAAACTTAAAACTCCCTGAATATGTACATGTAAGGGTATTTTAAAAGCTGAGACATGTTTATATTGATGAATATAAAGCTTCCTTCTTTTTTTGCACCATAATAAGCTAGCTTTTCCTCCTGTCCTTTTTGTATTAGAATCTAAGAAAATGTTAAGACACTTGGACTCAATGTTTTTTTTTTTTTTTTGGTTTCTGTTTTTGCATTGATCAAAACTTGTCTTAAAACACATTGATTTGCAAATCTTAAAAGCCTTAAGGTCTCATTGACATCAAACTCTTAATTCATTTCTGGCTCGTTAATTTAATTCTATTGAAGACTTGTGGCTTTTCAAGGACATACTTGTCATGCTGAAATAATGCAAATATTCAGAAAGACTGGGAAATTACAACTTGTTATTCTGCTATGCAAGAGGACAGGATCATTCATTTCCCTCCAGGAATCAATAATAATTTCTAAACAGTTTCTCAAGCATAAGAATATCTTTTGAATATTGTTTATTATACCACAAGATGTAAATTGAAATATTTGTTGGAAAAGGGAAGTGCAGAGGAATTTGATATGACAACATATTCTTTGGTTTATATTAAAACTTGTTAAAATTGAGCTTGTAAATGGTTGTCAAGAAAATTTATTAACAGAAGATCTTGCTTAATGGCAATTAGGTCATGCAGTATTGTACTTTAGACTGACTTGATAATTGAGAGTTCTATTGCAGAGTGTCAATAAATAAATATAGGAAATGATCACTAATCACTTTGGTCTAATTTTGCATTATAAAAGCTTTTTTAGTTCTTTGTTGATCAGGTAACTTAATTTTGAAAAGCACCTTCAAGATAACTTTTAAAGAATAAAATCTTTCACTTAGTTATTTTAAATTTGTTTTACTCATTGCTGATAAAAGAACCTACCCTTTGCATTAAATTCAACCATTTTGATATTTTGTTGTTAGTTTTGCTGACTGGAAAACAGTAAAGGTTAAATTGGTTGACAAGATTGGTACATTTAACTGTTTCGATGTTGTAATGACCTCGCCCTTTTTTCTGTGGTTTTGAGTCCTGTTACAGTGAAACATTAGTCTTATTGATTTCAGGAACTGATATAGGCAAATTCTTGCGTGTGAAGTACGGTTTATGTACATGAATGAGCTAGAGAAATAATTCATAGTGTTTTGGTTTCACCAATAAGTATAATTATTAATTAAATACACATAATGCAAACTACACTACCGATGTCAATATTTTATCATATTCCAGTTCTGGGAAATATTCTGAATGAATATTTTTAATGATATCTTTGTCTATATTCATATTATCAGCTAAGTGCTGGTGGGGCTTTTTAATGTATTTGAACCATTTCAGAATTTCATGGTATCTTCTTTATTAGATTTCATTTGTTTGTCTGGATTTGCTTTAACTGTTGCTATTGAAAATTGTGCATTACAAATCATACCATTACATACAGAAAATACTTACTGAACATAATTCTTATTAAGGAGACATTCCTACTGTCTGCTTGCTGTGCCCCTGTTTGGACCACTTGTACTGATTACTTGTTCAGTCTGCTTGCTCCGTTTGTATTGTATTCAGTTCTTTAATCCTTGTTGCTGCTGTATTCCTGTAGGTTTGTTTGTTTTCACATTCAACCTCTAGTTTAACTTGTCTAGTGACTTGGGTTATACTTCACCTGGCATAATGCTTGCCGCTGCCTGGTTTAAAGTTCTCCATTTCGCTTGTTTCATATTTTCCTTGTATGAGACAACTATGTACATCTCTTTATCATTGAAGCTTGTGAACTAGACTAGGAGTAAAAGCTATCAAAATCAACATGACCTGCAGCAGTATTCTATATGAAAGATCTAAATTCCATGTAGATCACTTTCCTTTCCATATTCAAACCTGTTGACTTTGTGGTTATTAAAGTGCAGCTTATGGAAAGAGTACACTTCGTTTTCAGTAAAGTGAATATTCAGACATAAATGTCTTAGTTTATTGGGAATGTAAGAGTTCATTTGTCAAAGAATGCATGTAGATAATATAGGTGATTTTCATGCAACAGCATGTTGAGTTGTTGACCATGATTGTAAGTTTGTCTCATGTGGTGATATTAGGATGAATGTTGCTTCATAATGCCTGATGCTGTCGGAAATCTCATTGCTAATGTGGTTTCTAGACTAGTTCAGACATAAGATAAAATAAAGTGAAGGAAATATTTGTTGTAGGCTATTGACATTGGCTGACATCTCATAGTCTTCTGTGGCATGTTCAGGTTAGAAAAACTTATGTGTTACTTGACCAAAATAAATTGGATCTTTAGGTCAGAAAATTTTCCTTTTCTTCAAAAACTATTTTGATCATATTTTTTGGCACTAGTCTAACAATAGCAAACTAATATGCTTAATTAATATTTTTCATCAACTTCAGTATGATATTCTTTAAAAATATCACTGAAACTGTTCTTGTATTTGACAGATTTCTCATTTTCTTCATGTGATTAAATTTGCCAGTTTTTATGGCAATATTCAGGCAGGTCATCATTTTTATTCCAGTCCCATTTGTCCCCAAATATTTTTGTACTTTGCAGGTACATAAGTCATCACAATTATTTTCTTATTGGGATTTTGCTATTAAAAACTTTAGCATTGGTGCCAAAAATTAGGAAATTCTTTTTTTAGTTTTTTGGATGTTTAGGCCAAATGAGCTTAACTTGGTTTAGACCCCTGCTAAAATTTCATGAACAGTTCAAGAAATATTCTTAGATTGTTCAAGTACAAAGAACATGAAATGTTCCTGAACGTTACCAGAACAGTTCAGGTACATTTTAAGAAATGTTGAATGAAGCAATCATGAAGAATGCAATGTTCTTATACTGTTTTTGATGGAAGTTCAAGAAACGTTCTCAAACTTTATTTCAAGAACAGTTCTTTAACAAAGGTCCTGTAAAAGTTCATTGAAATTTTCATTTAACATTTCTTTAAGTGTTAATGAACAATTTAAGAATATGCCTCGAACACAAGTTCAAGAACAATTCAGGAACTCTTCGAGAGCAATAGTTCTTAAAGAGTTCAAGAAAGGTTAAATTTCATGTAACATTTCTTAAAATGCTCTTGAATGGTTAAAGAATATTTCTTGAACATAAGTTCAAAACCTACTCAGGAACTGTTCCAGAACAGCAATTCATAAACAGTTCAATTGAGGGAGATTCTGTTTCATTTAATATTTCTTTAAAAAAATGTTCTTGAACAATTTTAGAACACAAATTCAAGAACTACTTGGGAACTGTTAATGTTTTGATTGACATTAGAACTTGTATATTCATTTACTGATACAGTTTAATTTTTTTTATTAATAACTTAGATAACAATTAAATTCTGAAATCATGCTCATTATGATTTGATTTTTTCTTGCAGTTGTATTGTTGGCAACTTCAGTATCTTTATTTTCATAAAATTGCTTTTTTTAGGTAATTCTATGAATACACATGTATTTGCAGGACTTAACACTTGTGTTAACTCTTCTGGATTGTTTAAATACTTTAGTGCACATGATATGATTCTAAGAACTGAATTGTTCATAAATTGTTCCTGAAATTGTAGTTTCAAGAAGAATTGTAGAACATTTCTAGAACAATTGCTATACAGTGTTCCTAAATAGTTCTGAAGTATATTCAAGACCTATTGCAGAACGTTTAAAGTATGAAAGTGTTCTTGAACCTCTCTAAATTGTTCTTGAAATAATTTAAGAGCAGTTGTGGGATATTTTAGGAACATTAATTTTCATGTCAAATTCAATAATTCAAGAACTTTGTGGGTTCTTAGAAAATTCATGAACTGTCCTTAAAAACTGTGCTCTTGAACAGTTCAAGTACAAATGTTTTTGAACAACCATCAAGAGCAGGTCTTGAACTGTTCTTAATGTTCTAGAACAATTCATGAACTGTTCTTAATCATAAGAACTTCATTCTTTAAACTTCCAAACCTTGGTATTGGTGTTCTCCATTTTAGTACTGATGAAAAATTTCTGATCTTTTCTGATCATTACCATTTTGCAAATCTGAATATTTTAGCTGAAGAATGTATTTCAAATCACATTATGGCGTGTGCATAGCTATCATTACAGGAAACTGATGAAATAGATGCTTAATATGTATTATATGTATTAAGTGCAACAATAACTTTCTTTTAATTTTGAAATTTTAAACACAGTAAAGTTCCACTCTATGGTCGCACCGAAATTACGTTTGTCTACATATTACGGTCCCTTTTCCCAGTCCAGAATTGTTTGTTCTTTAATTCATAATGGCCATATGTCTCGATATTACGGTCGGCTGTTTCAGAAATATAATACGGTCCTGAGCCCTAAAATATCGCTGTTTTACATTCAGCTGTCTGCATATTTCTCTATTATGGTCGACTCGTTATTAAGGCCAACTCATGTCGGTCTGTAGGGTGACCTTAATAGCGGAACTTAACTATATGTTTATTTCATGAAAATTTTGTTGGGCATATCTTACAAATATACTCCCGCCTAAGATAGGGATGCCTCTGTTCCTGTTGTGTTCCTTTGTAGACTCAGACTTAGCAGTGTTTATCAAATGATGATACACTACAAGAGATGTTGCAGAAGAGATGACATTGGTATCTGCTTCGATATACTGGTATATAGTCTGATAAATGTCAATCATGAGAGCTTGGAAACAATCCCAGTGTAGTACTTTTTTTTAACAATTTTACATAATTATTGTACTCTAGTGGTTGTTATTGTATTACAGTATTTATTCGTGTATGATAATTCACTGGTGATTATTCATAATAGACATGTTTTGGATAAAAATGGCTTAAATTCAAGCAGCCATGTAATTATGTTTTGTATCAGACATTATCCAGCCCTTCGGGATCCATACTGTTAGTGGAGTAATGGTAATATATGGAAATAGTAGTCTGTATTTCTGATCATTTCATCTTGTTCAATTATGGTACACAAAAATATTTTATTATATTGTTATAATTGAGGATTCCATCATCATCTATTGATTAGATTATGTAAAACTTTCCCGCTGTCTGTTATGATTATGTAGTTATAAGTTATGTAATTATAAGGGGTGGTTTTCTCGTGCTGTTGTAATTACAAGCATTTTAATCTTTTCTGATGACTATACAGGTTGTCATAACGATGGAGCATTCTATGCAAAAATGTATATATATCAGGGCTCGACAAATCCACTTGTCCACTTGTAATTACGAGTATAAATTGAACTAGTAAAAATTCTTAGCTGGTTGTCCTGCAGGATGAGTTGGCTTGAAAAAATTTGTCGAGCCCTGTGTATAATCACTTAGAATATTGTTGACAATGAAATTGATAATACCATTTTTATATCAAAATTATTACTTATTTAGAGATTAAAACAATATAGTAGCATAAAAAGACATTATACTGCCATAATTTCATATCCATATGATGGATTGTTGATAATGCATTTTCGCTTTAGAACAATGCTGATCTTATTGTAATGATTGATTTGTTCAAAAATTTCATCATCAATAATAGCCCACCGCATGAAATAGTTATCAGATCTGACTATTAGTACGCTATATTGCACAATTTATGTTGTTTTCCCGTTATCAGAGCTGAGTTCGGCATACTGTCATACATCTAGCTGATAGAGATTGTTGAACATGATCGAAAGCTTTTATTTCAGCAAAACATTAGTCTGTGGTTATTAGAACTGAGCCTTGTCTAATTTTTGTTGCTAAAGCTATCTTTGGAATTTTCTGTGGAAGAGCCAGTTTGTTGCAGACTTAATGTAGCATGTTTTGCGAATTATTTCTAAATTTGTTTTGTTTTAAATGCTTAATTGACATTAATTTGGTATTCTTCCTATTCCTTATATGGTAACCTAATTTAATCATGTCTGCTATATTTGTAGCTTGTATGTTTATTTACATGGTCGCTGGAATAAGATTCGATGTTAGATTGACAAGTTGCTTGTATTAAGATAATTGTTTTGGTTGAAGTCACCCATTATTATATCCAAGACTTAGATGGGGAGTACGTTAGCATAAATGTGGAATATTGGTCTACAACAGGGTTAGACTGACTTGTTTTCTGAGACATGAGTCAAAGACTCTTATGTCGAGCTAAATTTATTCAAATATCTCGATGACTTTGATGTGACATTGTAATGTGATTGTTCTGTTGTATTGAGAGAATGGTAATATAATTTTATCTCTCATTATATTGTTTCTGTATATAACATTACCATCAACTTATTGTAACATTTAATAATCATTGTGAAATGTTTTAACACATGGTCTTCATTATTTTATACAGATAAATGGTCTGTTCTCGTGTGATATAAAGACATTTCATTACAATTTTTAAAACTTTTATTGTGGTCCAAATTTTATACTGTCTGGGAATTAATTAAATTTGTCAAAAAAATAATTGTGTTACCATGTTTCTGGTATTCCTATCTGTATGCAAATATCTGTCAAATGTTAGATTTACAACTCAGCAGATGTTCCTGCCTCTGTTTCAAGCTACAGATGAACTTATCCATCATAAATTTTTATGTTCAGATTAAAATTGTCAAAATTTCTTTATTTGCCCGTAAAAAGGAGATGCTGGTTCAGATGTTTTATGTGTCGCAGCCTTGATCCAGTGGTTAGTGCACTGGACTTGTAACCCGGAGATCCGGGTTCGAATCCCGGTCATGGCAGGTCATACCCTTCTAAGAAAATTTGACAAAAATGTCGATTTTTCTCCACATGTGGAGAAGTTGCAGGCTCTTTGTGGAAGGGTAAGTTAGTACTGATTAGTATACAGTCCAGGAAACCTGGTTAGTTGAACCGGTCGCCGTATATAACTGAAAAATTGTTGAAAAACGGTGTCAAACCCCAGTGACAATAAGTCACATAAAAACAAAACATCAGATGTTTTATTTATAAAAAAAATTTACTTCAGTTATCCTGTTGCTTACATTCATTCTTCATCTCATACTCTTATTTAATGTGTATGTTTTATAATGATATGAATCCACATTGCTCAATGAAATAAAGAACAAAACCATTCCCCCAAGGTTATGTCGTAAACACTCATATATAAGATGCGTGTTTTGATATCCAAAATCAGGTAAACAAAATCAGGTGCATCTTATAGTGTTGAACTTGATTGCATTTTTTTTATTCATTCTTTTGTTTTGTCCACATGTTTTGGTCGTAACATATTTCAAAAATATTTACCCTCTCTGAAAATGTCTGGACTGGGCGCTGCTTAATGTTAACTATTCAGCTTGTCTCAGTTTACAATTGGAGCCAATGACCCATGATGCGGTTTGTTCATGGATGTTACTGTACTGCTGTAGGGTAGTTTGTTGAAGCTTAAAACATCCTAGATTCTGTGATCATGCCAATGCCTTGCAGGATCAACCTCTGTGATTGGTAATAATGACATTCTGTTAGGACAAGGCTGTAATGATAAGTCTCTGTTATAGCATATTGCTTTGTTTTACGCAGTACTTGAGTTTATGTGGAAACTGATGACAAGAATTTTGCTTAACCTTCAGCGCCCAATTGTATAAACATTGGTTAACGTTAACCAAATGGTTAATTTAACCCAAGGTTAAATTTAACCATTTTAGTTTACTAACCATTAAAAATGTCATTTAAACATTTGAAAAGGGCTGCCGTTCTGGTACTGGTAACCGTTTATGTTAAGATTTAACCAGCATCTTAGACTTGGTCTAGATTTATTTGAGCTTTAACAAAAACAAAATTTGGTTAAACTTAAACAAAATTTTCTACAACAGCTAACCGAACATTTAACCAAAATTTTAACCAAAACTCTGATTTAACCCAGTGGTTAAAGTTGACCAATTTTTATGCAGGTGATAGGTTGGATAAATGAAGCTTATTCAGAAAATAAGGTTGAACTTGTTTTGGTAATTTTTAATGTTTGGCAAGGATGCAATTAATAAGGGAAAGTCCAATTTACGCCATTTGTTAGATTTTTTCTTTCACACTTACTTAGGCATTTTGGAGGCTGCTCTGTGGTGCGCACTTTTGTTGGCTATTTATGTACATGTATTCACAGAATTATCGCCATAATAAGAATTTGCGGTATTAAGGTTATATCTTCTTGTGTATTCTGTAACTGTTTTTGAATTTGCAAATAGTGTCGTCATCTGCTACCAATTATTGAGGGCATCACTTGATTGGAGTAAGTAATCTTGGCATTTATTTGCTGTTTCATACAATAAAGGGTGACCAAAAGTGATTGGATGCCTCATACAACAAAGGCCATTGATTTGTTCACATATGATATGGGTATTTTGACTCTGACAATGTTGACTATTACACAAAATGCTGAAAATTGCTTCCACCAGTGGAAGCATTTAACTGCCTCTTACAACATCAATGGCTTGTTTCTCATAATTGTTGTAAAGTAACACTCAACTGTTAGTCTTTATAATGAATGTAGATTGATTGTTGTAACTTTGACATTCTAAATAGAGGATCTATGAGTGCTCATTCCTTACCATTTTTATTAAACAAGTTGACTAAATAATATGACACGAGGCTCTGCCGAGTGTCATATTGTATTTGTCAACGAGTTTAATAAAAATGGTAAAAGAAAAGCACGAATGTAAGATTCTATTTACCACATAACCGCAAAAACAACCACAGAAAATGAAACAGACTATAGGATGACCTATATACAAGACGTCTAGTGTAGACTGTTCACTACTGTGCGTAAAAATGTAGTGCATGTTTCAATTAATCGTTTAAAAATGCAAGATAAAAGACATAAAATCGGTATTTTATTTACACAAACATCATTTTATTCATTAATAAAATCATTAAGAATCAAAAGTCGACCATGTTTACAAATATTGTAGTAATACAAAATATGCAAATGTAATAATTTGGCTAATTTGAATATTTATTGCACGGTTTGGCAGTGCCGAACGATATTTCCGGCACGGGTTTACGGCATTCCTGGACTGCAGACTATGTGATAAACAAAGTTATTTTCTTCTGATTCTTATCAAGGTTTTTAATTATAATTGTCCATAATGAGAGTTCAGTGGCTTCCACAAATAACAGAGCTGTATGACTTTATCTCATGTTGAAGATTAATGCATGTGGCAACCACATGCATTGACCATTGGCCATTTCTTAGTCATTTACTGCTCCAAATAGCTGCCACTTTGATGATTTAGTTGGTATAAAATTCATGACTGTAATATCTTTCTTTTCATTATGTCTTCTACTTCCTTCTTGTAGTAGTATACATGGTGTATTTGCATAGCTAAGTGACATGCGGTAATGATTTCCTGACAGACTGACTGAAGTCAACTCACTGTGGCATGTCGAGGTTGGATTAATTTTTTCATTGACTGTTGATGGTACATAAGTCGGTCTAATTCAATTATGTTGGTTGAGTAGATTGTTTGTCATGATAGGTGCCGATGTAAGTTCTTGCGCAAGCCAATGAAGTCATTTTCTTCTTCAATTATGTCTATCAATGTGATTTGCTTTTTGACTGGTATTCATGATCACTGCCGATCTACTGACACTCAAAACTTTTTTCAATTGATTGGTCATGAATAAGTTATGGCTTTCTGAAAGTGCTCTGTGCTCATTGCATCATAATTTGTAAAGCCGTCAGTGGCGTGTTCTTGATGGTGTGCTTGTAAGATTGGTTTTAGGAGATAAAGCTTTGAGTTGCTATTGAAAAAAAGATTTCTTCTTGCTGTAATGATTAAGGTGTATGAGATTAAGATTAGTGGTGGATATCATGTTTTTATTATGGCTTTTATATGTCCAAGGGTTACTAATGTTTGTTTGATAAATTATGTAATAACTTGTTGTAAATATTGTACATTTCAACTCTTAAGTCTTGAGGGAATACTGAGAGCAAGCTGGTTGAAATTACTTTGTAAATCCAGAGAGATGGTGTCTTAGTTGTAAATCAAAACAGAAATGCGCTTTTTTGGGATCAACAAAATGCTGATGAATTAATGTTGACAATGCATACTTCAGTTCAATTTTCAACATTGTATGCACCATTCAAATATAGGCTCTCAAATTTTCATTTCAAAAGTCATTTGAAAGGTTTGTGTGCAATGTATCCTTCTTTCTGTCAGGGAAAATTGTTTGTTGGTGCAGACTTAACGATTCTTTCGGGGGGAAACAAGGTGATAATTTATATTAAAATGTGCAGCAAGGATGATGATCTTGTAGTCTGGAAACAGTATTATATTGATTGACTACCTTTAAGTTTCAGTCTTGTGGCAACTGATGTATTGAATTTGTATGAAAATCTAAAACAGAGTAAACATGGTTAAAAAGTGGTGATTAAACAGTTTGCCTGAACTTACTTCTTTATTAATGCACTAGAAAAAGTCTAAGTTTTGATTACATTAGACAATAATTATTCTCTTTTCATTGTATTTATTTCTTACATCATAGCTTTATGAGTTGAAATTACATGTGTTACCAAGGTTTGTTTCATCTATTATGATAAATGCTCGTGTTTTGTGTTTGTTGCATGGATGATCACAGGTCACCGTGGAATAGTCTAATAACATGTAGCGATAGTTTCACTGATATGCATTGGTATACACACTGACACTAATTAGGCGTCCCAGACTTTATATGAATATATAATAAGAGTGATAACTGGCATCAAATCGAGACAGCAGATCACATATGTTTGTCCTGTTTTGTTTTTTTGTTTTTATGTGACATATTGTCACTGGGGTTTAACGGGGTTTTTCAACAATTTTCAGTTATATATGGCGACCGGTTCACCTAACCAGTTTTCCTGGACTGTATACTAACCAGTACTAACTTATCCTTTCACAAGGAGCCGGCAACTTCTCCACTTGTGGAGGAAAATCAACATTATTATCAAATTTTCATAGAAGGATATGACGTGCCGCAACCGGGATTTGAACCCGGATCTCCGGGCTACAAGTCCACTGCACTAACCACTGGACCATGGCCGTGGCTTATGTTTATCCTGTATGGAATAAATAGAAAATAATTTGTGAGTAAATGTCATCCAGTCATTTAACACCTTCGAGTCAATGTTACATTTTGTACTATTTAAGCCTTATTTCACAAAGGTAATAAGAAAATGCATATTTAGATAGCTATAGAATAGTACAAAATGAATCTAAATATGCATTTTTCTTATTACCTTTGTGTAACAAGGCTTAAATTGTAAAATGAAATTTATTAAAAAATGCAAAGTTTCCTTAAAATATGAATTGGGCATAATTTGAGAAATCAAACATTGGGTAAAAAAATTGCACCCAAACCTCAGGCTTCTGAAATTTGGTCTGCTGAAATTGCTTGAAGAGATTCACAACAGAACATTGCTGTTTCTCTTCCTTATTTTTTTGAGGAATTAACTGTAAAACATGCAGAGCTGAACTAAAAAAGTATTCACATTGCAGTTCAATGACATTTGCTGAAATTTTTTTTGATGAAAGCATAAAGGACTATGATTCAAGCAGTTCAGTTCAATGTATTTAGTACACAAATACGAAAAAACTATGGGAAAAGTCTTATGACAATAAATTTGAATTATTTTGATGTATGTCCAAACCAAATGTTTGTATTGCAAGCTTATAGTTAAGGAATGCAACAAGTATTATGCATAATATAAATGGTCATTGTGATCAAAACCATGGCCACTATTAATACAAACGGCCTGTTGGTGTAATATGCAGGAGTACTTCGGTGGTTGGTCATAAGAATTAGTTTAGTTAAGCATTTAATGCACTATTCATTTTACTTGCCTTGCTTGTTACATAGTGTTATATCATTGAATTAACTTTTCTGTATCAAGAGTCAAACAAATATCCTTTTATTATTGTTACCAAGGAACAATTGGTGTTCACGCACATCTAAACTAGTGTTAACAAATGTCACCGAAGATAATAGCTACGGCCTTTATAATTAGTGGGCCTTAATTCTGTGAGAAAACTTGATTATAATAGCTATAAAGATTAGTTGCAGAATGGTTGTTTCTCATTTGGAAGCTTTTGTTCAAAAGTGCCTGTTGACTAAATCTTGGCTGCTGTTTGTTATTAATTCAGCTAGGACAGCACTAATCTGGCTGTTTGCTGACCCATCATTGTGAAGAATGTGATACAAATAAAAAAGATTGAGTCATTTGATTAGTGTCTTCCTCTAGAGGCATTTAATGTTCCATTTTTCAAAGCATTGTGTGACTGGGACATTTACAAGGAAGGTTCTGGCAGTGGAAACATACAAGTGTCTACCAGATTCCCGTCTGTAATAATGGATTAACACATTGAGCTGTAAGGATGTGTCTTTTGTGTGCCGCATTGTCAGTTCTGCCTTCCTAACTTAATTGTTGTCCTCCCAAAGGGCTTCCCTCTAAGGCACTGGGAAGGATTGGCTGCTTTTATAGTGTGCTGAATGTCTAAGATTTACAACTATTGATTAATTTCTAAATGACACTTTGGCTTATTGTACTTAAATAACTTATAGAAAAGATTCATAAATCATGATTCCCTTAAAAGCTTCTACAGAGATCTAGATCTGTCATAGAATTTTGCAATTGTTAGAATGTCAGATTGTTGCTGTACAAAATTTCTTAATAATCTGGAAATTTGTTTTTTGCGAGTTGCAAATTAGAAGTAAGAATTTGTGTTTTGTGTAATATCTGTGTCTGCTATCTTCCTATTTCTGTATACCTCATCAGAAATGATTTGCTCAATAAACTTCTCATGACGATTTGTTTCATTTTTTAATTGTTGTAATAACAGTGACTGTAAATGGAATTAAAAATCTGTCTTAGCTTTGTTTTTTATAAATCTTGGTCTCATTTGAGTTGTATGACTTACACATGAATTAGGTGCACTACAATATGCACGCTTAATGAGTTTTATCACACTTAACTTACATTTGAAGAGATTATAGTACGCTAAAAAACAAGCCTCAGATGGCAAATAGATATATTTGCAATCCAAGCTGACTTCTGAACAGAGATGAACTAAGACTATTCATCGTTGTGATCATGCACTTGCTGGGAACTTTTGCAGCATATCCATCATGTTTTCCTGCGTTAATTCTTGAGCTTCAAAAGAAAAAAAAGATTGTCTAGTGGGATGTGGCAGGGAAATATTTCAGGAACAATAATTGTTTCATCTGGCAGTCCACAAATTTACTGCTATTTTTTATATTAGGTATGATTTTACATGAACAAGATTTCCCTAGTCTTTTAGCAATATGCCCGTGCACACGATAAAATTTGTTAAAACTGGAATAATGAAATTAGTCTCAAAAAATAATTTCTATTGGGAGTCAACATTGTTTAAACTTTCGCCAATTATTTTCAAACCTGTGAGAGTTACCATTTTTTGTTTAAATGCAGTCATGGATCTTGTCTAAAATCATGACAATGCAAATTAAATATGGTTATGTATGGATAATTAGTGAATTATGGAGTGGGAGGTTAACTTTCAAGTATATGTGGGGGAAACTGGAATTCTGTCTCAATGAGTCTGATTATTATTTTCTTACTGGCGTAATTCCATGTATTACAAAGCAGACTTTCTTTGAACTTGATAAAAACTGTTTTATTTATGAGAAAACAGACTTCTTGATTATTCCTTGAACTTTAATAGACTCATAGTTACACTCAAAAGCAATTTAAACAGAATTTTATCTGGCTTTTGTGGTCATGGTTTGTTTCAATTATTTTGTAAAATTGTCCTACTTGTTCTATTGTACCTGCTCTTGTTAAGGGCCAAGTTACTGTATAAGTACTTATTTTGGTGGGGTTTTATTTTGGCTGTATTGGCTATATTGGCAGTCAGAGTCTGTTGCGCCAATTCAAAACACAGCCAGTTCAAAGCACTGCCATTTTATTTATATTAATGACCCCATGTTATTGTCAACAAGTGTTTGAATTTGGCGGTCTGAGAGTACTTGTTTATATACAGTGACAGCTTATTTGTATTATTTTACATTGTGAAGAGCCATATTTTTCTTTATCTTTGTTGTTTTTGTTGGTTAAATGTTGTACATTGTGGGATATCTGATCATTTAAAAATTCCAGATTGTATTCCAGGGCCTTTATTTCCAAAAATTGGGAAGGGGCCTTAGCCTATCATTTTGGGAAATTCAAGTGTGATTTTAAGCCAAATTGGGAGAAGGTAAACTAACTTTCAAGATACATCAATAAACAACAACTGACCTGGCACTTCTCAAAATTGGGGAAAAAGAGTTTTTTTGCAATTGGGAAGTCACCAATTATTGGCCTCAGTTATAGAAGGAAAAAAGACCCAGTATTTACGTTTTTAACGATTTATAATTGAAAACACTTTCATTTGAAATTGACTTGAATTTTGTCGATTATTATTTTCATTCTCTTTTCAGCATGTGATATGAATGTACATAAAAGATGTGAAAAAAATGTCCCAAAACTCTGTGGAATTGATCACACTGAACGAAGAGGTCGTATACATCTCAAAGTATACTCTAATGGAGATAAACTCAAAGTTGAAGGTAACTATTCCTAGTTAAAAACGTAAAAAAACTTACGCCAGTCTAGCTTATATTAATACAGTGATTAAATCTGTGCTTTTTTCTGACAATAAAACCTTTGCTGTTTTCCATGAAAAATATTTGCCTTAGGCGGAATTGTGAGGCAACTAACCTTGTTTCTGGCATTGGCACAAGAAAATATGACTTTTTCCAGATGGCTTACTTATTAGTTTCTTCTTGTCAGAATGTATGGTTGTCTTACCAATAGTTTGTGTCAAATTATTGTATAATTAACCAGTTTAGTTCAAACTCTCACCAAAGATTAACCGTAAAGTGAAGACATTTGTATGCGAGAACAGTCTGAATAGGTCTAAGGTTTGCAGATACAAGACCTTTTTATTTACAATCACATTATCATTGCTTGAATGATTAGTCTGTACTGATACATGATATAATAATATTAAGACTACGAGTTCCTGGTAATGATTAAAATTCATTCAAATGTGCTGTAAATTTTCCAGTTTCGGTTTAATGTCTGTCGTTTAATCTTAAATGTTGATGACACAATATTTGCTTCTATTTTTTTCCATATTGATTAAGTCTGACTTTCACTTCTGTGTTTGTCATTATCAGAAATCTGATGATTATTTTGGTGCCTTAAAATGTTCTCTTATTTCCCATGACAAAATAGAATAATGTATGGACATTTATAGCTTCTCTGATGACAGACTTGTATTGTATCTAAATTCTAGGGTAGACAGTTTAAAAAAGGTGTTGCTCTTGATTCCAAATCAATACAAAGATATCTATTAAGAATTTGATTGTCAAATCTCCTTTAAAAATTTCTCCCCTTAAAGGAATTTAAAGTTGCTTAATTTACAAAACCTAATGCAGTGCACATGTTTTTTCAGCTGAACCTTAACATGACTGAATTTAATTTCCAGGATAAATTCAGATGTTATGCCATGTCATCTGGTTCTGTTTTGTTTCACCGCTTAATCCAATTGTTTTATAAAGCTTTTATTTTCTATTTTATTCTGTACTGTCTTCTCTTGTTGTGTCATACAAAGTTGGCAATATAAAATAATGTTTAATCCTATTGGGTGATGTGTCAGTTTATTTGTGACATGATCTGATGTCAGACCCTGTTTCACAATGTCCTTCCTTGTTGGAACATATTATCCTGTTACTAGTCGGTCAATTATTGGATCAGTGTCATGTAATACTCTAGCCTAATTTCATCAGGAATACCATTCATATTGTACAGTATAGATTCTGTGTTATCACTTAAAGTTTCTGGATTTTAAAATGCTTGTAGTTCTTTGAAAATGTTCATGTATTGATTCATTTTGAATCAGGAATAGAATAGCCATTATAATATTATACAATGATCCAATCCTGAAATATGTATTACAATTATTATTGTAATATTTCATCATGTCCCTAATGATTCTGGAATTCATTTGTTGTTATACCAATTGATTAAGATCATCAATCAGTAATTCATTGGTGATTGAAACATTTCATTATGTTCCTTAAATTGGAAAGAATAAAGTGATTGTAACGTTTCATGGATTGTCCTTAAATTGGTATAATAACAGTGATTATAACATATTTCATCCTGCATTGTCCTTTAATTGGTAAGACAATAACTACTGTGATTGTAACATTTCATCATTGTCCTACAGGCAGTAACTAATGCAATGGTGAATGTACCATTTCACAAAGCTTCTTAAATCAGTGATACAATTGTGATAATGTAACATTCAATCATGGTCTTAGGATCAGTAATATAATGATGAATGTTACATATCATTGTGGTTCTAGAATCAGTAACCAATAGTGATTGTAGCATTTCAAGTTCCTGGAATCAGTAATGGTGATTGTAACATTTCAAGTTCCTGGAATCAGTAATGGTGATTGTAACATTTCAAGTTCCTGGAATCAGTAATGGTGATTGTAACATTTCAAGTTCCTGGAATCAGTAATGGTGATTGTAACATTTCAAGTTCCTGGAATCAGTAATGGTGATTGTAACATTTCAAGTTCCTGGAATCAGTAATGGTGATTGTAACATTTCAAGTTCCTGGAATCAGTAATGGTGATTGTAACATTTCAAGTTCCTGGAATCAGTAATAGTGATTGTAATATTTCAAGTTCCTGGAATCAGTAATAGTGATTGTAACATTTTAAGTTCCTGGAATCAGTAATGGTGATTGTAGCATTTCAAGTTCCTGGAATCAGTAATGGTGATTGCAATGTTCCATCAAGGCCCTAGAATCAGATAATTATACTGTGGTGATTGCAACATTTTATCATGGTCCTTGCATCAGTAATTCATGCTTATTGTAATGTTTACCATAGATTTATTATCATAGTGACAGCACATAATGTCGCTTGAAACAGTTGAACGATGGTGGTTGCAACACATCAGCCCCTTAAATCTGTCATACAGTGATAATGAAACATTTCATCTTGGTGCTTAAATCAGTGAAAGTATGATTACTCTTTCAAGACATGCTCAATTATCTTTTGAGTAATTTATACTTTGTAATGTATATTATATACAATACTTATTATGACCACAAAGTATTACCCCTTAGCTGTGCCCTTTAGACCAATAATTCTTCACAGTCATTGTAATAATGACAATGCAACCACCATGTTATCAAGATGTTATCAAACCTTAGTATCCCGTATGTCAGTGGAAATAATATGTTCACCCTACAAGTTGCTTGAGTGAGTACTACTGTGGACCTTAAGGTATCAGTAACTCTTGAATAGATTTTAGTGATATACCATTTCTCAACAATAAATGCTACTGTTTAGTATAGGCCTATGTACGAGAATAATCTCATTTCCTACGTGAACGTTTCTCAACAATGGCACGAATGGAGAATTTTCGTTAAATATACATGAATCTGTGTCAAGAATAAAGAATGATTCTACATTTAATCCAATATACACTAACAGAGAAAAAAATCATTTTGGGCGATGATTGAATAAGACCACATTTGTACCTAATTTACTGATGGTGTGTATTGTTTCTGTCTGCCAACCTATTCTATTGTTGTGAATGTTTTTACTGTAGGTTATGAGCTCAAATACATTGTACACAGGTTTATTGATGGATGGGGAAGTCGCATGCAGGATCAGACTTCTCCGATTTATAATGCTTTCATTTTGTTATCTTTATAATACATCATGATCACTTAATAGTTCAAAAGATAAGGAATTTTTATATTGTTATTCTGCTGTTGCATGCATGGCTGTTCATGTACATTTGTACTGTAAATTTCATCATGATTCCGATTTATTTCATGAAAGAGATGTTGAATTTTCTTTGATAATTAATTGCATGAATTTATCAACAACACTGTCCTTCATTCTTTGGAGTATTATTAAGTTATCCTGCTATACATTTTTTGTCAGTGAAGAATATGCTAATGGTTTTGTTTATAACATTTTGTCATAAGGAAGTTTGTCTCCGAATCTGGTCTTCACTAATTTGAGGCCATTTCTTTGCGTTAACTTATTGAATTACTCAGTATTGACCAACTCCAATACATTTTTGGGTCATTCACGCGGCTGTATTACAGGAAAAAATCTTGAACAGGTTCACTTAAGTCGAGGAATTGTTCAGTGATGTGATTTCTTGTTCTCTGTGTCCACTCTGTTTATCTCTTAATGACTGCCTACTGTCCATCTCCCTTTAGATTTGCATCTTAAGTGGTGTACATATCCACAGTGATTAGTTCTTAGAGTACAAACTTGTCTTTAGTGGAGTAATTACCAGCCAGATCATGTTTTTACATACTAAGCCATAGTTGGCATTACACCAACAGTCTCTTGTCGCTTTGCTCATTTCCGTGCCATTAGTCGTTGGCTATCATCTGGTTTAACTTGATCACTTTAATTCCATTTTATAATATCACTAAGGAGTGGAAGAATTTTCTTGGCATGTGGTTAAGGGTAAGGCTTCAGTCTTCATTTCTTTAATCTCATTTTGTATCACACCCACATTTATGTCTGATATTTCGTAGCTGACATGTCTCTGCCCTTTGTACACTTCTAGAAGCTGTGATTTGATAATGTTTGTGATATTTGTTGTAAAATAAACTAAAAAGGGAAGGCTCGACCATCTTCTAATACAGTTCTAGAAAAATTGACTAGTTTTGACATACCGTTGTTTATTCAACTGACCCATGTGCTTATTATTATGCCATAAATATGTCATTTAGGTGGTGCTGATTAGTATGCTGGACTTGTAACCCAGAGATCTGGGTTTGAACCCTAGGCTTGGCAGGTCATTCTCTTGTATGAAAATTTGACAAAAATGTCAATTTTCCTCCATATGTGGAGAAGCTGCCAGCTCCTTGTGGAAGGGTAAGTTAGTACTGGTTAATATACAGTCCAGGAAAAATGGTTAGGTGAACCGGTCTCCATATATAATGAAAAATTGTTGAAAAGTGGCATTAGTTACCTCACTGACAATAAGTTGCATAAAAACAAACAAACAAACAAACAAACAAACAAAGCTTATTAGTACACATAGCTTGTTTGTCTTAATGTCTATGGAGTATGGTTGGTACAAGATTTGTTCAACCCAAAATACAACTGTATGTTGTCTGACCTGACAAATCTCTTGAAGACTTAAATGAATTGTTCATCTTTCACCATTCACCAAAATATATCATAAAATTTGTGTCAAAATTTGAGAGCTCATTGATTTCATTTGACGAGGTTTTTACGTACCAAGAAATCATTATTTATGATCTCATAAATTGTTGACTGGAATTGGAAAAAGGAAATTTATCTTTCTGTCTGATGAATGCTTTCAATTCAACCAGAATTATTGTTGCTCTGCCAGTAAATAATTTCGCATCATGTTGCAGTGACATAATTGTTTTTGTTTTTTTTATAAAAAGTTTCCAGCATTCCGTTAATTTCAAGTATTTAAACCTATCAACTGGGAAATCTGTGGTTTCAGACCCTTGTCATCTCTTTCTGTTATTAAAAGATTCTTACAGGTTCCTTGATGTAACATTGACATTATATAAGTATAGCATGTTGTTCTGACTGGCTGTATTATTATGTTACATAGTCGTGGCTTTAGTGTAGGTTGTTCCTACAAGAAGATGTCAAAGTGTGGTTACACCCTCTCATGCTTTTATTCAATACCCTGTCCATGCAGCTTCACTAAAAATGTTTCTCAGAACAAACACAAACCTCTATACATTTATTTGTCCATTATTCATTACGATCCTGTCAAGAACACTCTTGGATCTTCATGTTTTTTGTTGCGCAATTCTCACATTTTTGCAACCAATGTTCTCAATTCATCCAGTTTACGATTTTGATAAATATCTTGCAGTTTTGCTTCTGTTGTCGTGGCATTTCGTAATGTATAACAACTGTCACATTTGGGTAAATATGACATAAAAGGGTCAAATGATGGGGATTTAATCCATCATGCTCCATCCTTTACATAACCATTCTGACCTTGTACATCATTGAAATAAAATATTATATGTATCAACTTATTTTCAGATGTATATTTGCTTGGCTAATTTGGTATGCATTAGAAATTCCCCAGACTTTATGGTATTATATTTTATGAGAGTAAAGTTATTGGCCCTATTGTGAATGCTTAACTTCGCTGTGATATATCCCCCTATTAGATTTGTGAGGATATCATTTTAATACACAATGCAGTAATATTCCACGCCTGGCTTTGATCATTCTTTCATATTGCCTGACTTCCAGACATGGACTCTCATTGCTGTAACATTAGTTTATATGTAAATTGATGGGTGTTTTACCATTCAACTTATGTACATATTTATGAACTTCTGCTTTTGACGTCAATCTAATATACGAGCTGTGATATTTTCATCTGTGTAACAATTTCTGGAACTTATGAATTTTTAATCCTGCAATGTTGTGTCAATTGTGAAGTGCTGAAAAATAATTTGTGATATACAACTGATATTGATGCAGTGCTTGTGAATTTTAAAGCCCCCAAGCTGTATGTTTTTAGTAATGTTTGACCCCTCTAAAACAGAGCCTACGCGGGAATTGAAATAGATCTGTCATAAGAATTTTAATTATGACATACAGGGAAAAACATATTTTAATATTATTTTTTGCATCAAGTTCTTTGCAAACCGTAGTTGATGAAATCATTTCAGTAGGAGCCAAATATCTACAACATATACTGCAGTGGAGAAGAATATTCACACTGCCAAGCCATTCAGATCCATTATGTATCCGAGTCTGGCCATAAATATACATAACTGCGCACTATATCATGTCTTGTCTCCCGTTTTGACCGTAATTGGTAAAACAATGTGGTAGACATGACACTTGTTAATGTTTGGTATGGGTCTTGTGTAATGACATGTAACACTTGATCGCCGAAGTCATTGATTAACGCCGTACGATGAATTGTGCATCTGGTCAGTCGATGCAGGCAGATGTTGTCTTATTGCATTGTAAGTGATGAGACGTAAGTCTTTCATTACAGTCTGAATTCATGCGTTATCTCTGTGTCTGACCATTAAAATGTTGGTTCGATGTTTTTGCAGTTGTATCGTGATGACTTTGAAATACAAGATCGTATTTAGTGTACATTTGTGTATCGCTTTCTACCTTATTTTTCTGAGGTATCGATTAGTTGAATTTGCTGTCTCCAATTATATTCGTTACTTTCTATTAATACACATTTATTTATTTTGAACTGAGCCGTGTGTTAACTCCCATTATTTTACTTTGTTGTGTTTGTAATGAGAAGAAAAAAGCAAGCTGTTAATGTTTGTCAGATTACGATCAGACCTCATTAGTGATTTTTTATTATCATTTGGACATATACTGATAGCGAAATAAATGGATATTCGGGAAATGATGATTGATTACTAGAATGGGGCTCCCATTATATTTTATTTATTTTATGTTTTTTGGGGAGATAATCACAGAGTTTGCGACTAATTGGAACTCTGAGCTTCAACTATACAAGTCTTAATTAGAATATTTTATTAGGCATCTGTTGAAAGTAACACTTAAGAATAATCTAAAAAATCTAATAAATGAATTTCGTTGTTAGACTCAGTTTTCTTATGTTCCTGATTCTATGAAATCCCGATAGTGTTTTATTGTGGTGAATATTCAATATGGAGTTACATGTACTTATGAGTATTGCTTCTTGCTTATTGGTCCTTTTTCGTGTCTTTCAGTTCGAGAAGCTAAGAACCTTGTCCCTATGGACCCTAATGGATTGGCTGACCCCTACGTGAAAGTAAAACTAATCCCTACTGATGACCATAAAAATAAACGAAAAACAAAAACTGTGAAAGCCACGCTCAATCCATCTTGGGAACAGACATTTGAATTGTAAGTGTCCATAAGACCTAAAAAAAATAGGTTTGTTTCCGATTACCCGACTGACCCATCTTTTATCTGCCGACTCAAAAGTTTTTACGGCATCCAAATCGTAGTGCTATATTGTAATTTTCACAACATTGTTGCCGATATATTTTAAAAAAAAAAACATTAAAGAAAAAAATCCCTACCTACCGACCCATATTTTTTGGGGCATGTAACCGGAAACAGACCTTATTTTTGTTTATGCCTAAATAAAGAAATCTGTAAATGTAACATTAAAAAGTAGAATTAATTCAGATGTATTGTTGCAAGCTTTTGATATAGATCTTGCTGCTTTTGTTATAATTATGTATATATATTTCAATATAATGTATTATATGCATGTATATGTATGTGGTTATGTAGCTGTATTATATTTAGAATGATAATTGTCGGGCGCTAAGTTTTTCTGACTGGTTATATGAAGATGTTCACATATGTATCCCATTAGTGTAAATTACGTGTTGATTTTTTGTTAAGGAATACATAAAATTTCTAAGTTCAAATTTTTATAAATTTTATTTCTGAGCTGTGTATTACTGGATTATTATTTCTGTCTGTTTATTGTTTATTTATTTCTATTGGCTGCGAATTTAATGGCGTCTTGATATTATTGAAATTTTTATTTTTCAGCGATCTTAACCGAGATGATATTGCTAAAAGATTGTCTCTGGAGATTTGGGATTGGGATCGCACATCCCGCAATGATTTCATGGGTGCATTATCATTTGGTATATCAGAAATCATGAAAGAACCTGCCGAGGGATGGTTTAAACTTCTCAGTCAGGAAGAAGGGGAATTTTATGGAATTCCTGTTGTTGATGATGTCACAACAAACATACAAATGATTCGCTCAAAAATGGAGGTAATTTGCTATAAGAAAATATGTATTGTGAATCGGCTCTAGGTTTAAGATGACTTACTGTATATTCCCTTATAAACGCCCCTCACCTAATAAATGCCCCCTCCACGTTTTTGACATGAGAAAACAAAAGTGAATTACCACGACAGGCTATTTTAAGGCTTGAAGAATCTGACGTTTGGACAATTTTCAAAGGTTAGTCTGAAGTTTGAATTTATTAATACATATGTGGCAACTTATCTCAAATTTTATTTTTTGTTCTCAATTAAATGCCCCCTCTTTCAAAAATGTAACGCCCTGGGGACGTTTATTAGGGAATATACAGTATGAATGATTTTGCAGCATAATTAGAATTTTTTGTGATTGAAGAGTATATAGTTATTGAAATCATGTGCTGTAAGGGTTTTGATCTGTGTTAATGCCTTTTCTCAGGGTTCATTAATTGAAAAATGCCAATCACTCATTGCTTGCTTGTCAGTTACCTTTCAACACTCTCTATACATTTATGGCAATTAAGGGCTTCAATAAAGGAATCTGGATGGGCCTCTGTGGTTGAATGATTGCGGTCTCTGGACTAGTAATGGCTACCCTTTTCTCTCTCTGAGTTTGAATCCCACCTGAGACCAGAAAAAAATTCACCAGTGAGTAACCTGTCAAGCTAGCTAACAAAAGGTCACACGAATGTACTCCAAATTACCCTTTCTGTTCAAGTTACGTTCAACCCCAGTGAAAAAGGGGGATTATAAGGTCATTCAACATATTCTCATACTTGTTAAATAAAAAGTAAATGGCATCTTTATTCAGTATAATAAACCTTAAATCAAGGGTATTAAAATAAGGGTAAATAGTGTTGTCAATTCTTATATTTTTCTTCAACTTAAGAGACATGACTATAAGACTTAAGGTAAATCTAAATCTACCTCCTCGAAAAGATCAGTTCAATAATTCTCACTTCGAGATGTCTGTAATCTTGCCTTTATGATTTAAATAAAGAGGTTTTTCCTTTTATATGAAAATTCAGTGCCATGTCTGGCATGTCGCATACAGAAGAATCATTAAGCATATGAATATAGCCGTAATGGTTTGTGGAGACAAATCAATTTTCTCAAGTTTTAGTACAATATACAGATGATTTTAGTTGAGTCTGGGTTGGAAAGTATACATACATTCAAACCTGTGTTTGTGGCCACCTCCAAATAAAGACCACCCTGTGAATAAAGGCCATTCTTTGAAAAACTGTTACTGATTATTTAGAACAAACTGACCTCCGAATGAAGGTCATCTGTCAATAAAGACCACATTTTGGCTTTCCCAAGGGTGGCCTTCGTTCACAGGTTTGACTGTATATCTGTATACATGATTTGTTTTTATTTGTTTTATGACATACACATACTCGTATTTGCATCAATCCAATTATTACAAATGCAGAAATGTTTGTCTTAACAATAATTCTTTCTGTTGTAAATTTGTATTCGGCTCATATATTATGTGGTTTTGTATGTTATGGCTGTGTTAATATTACTTTTTGTGTTTCTTCAGGAGACGAAAATTGATAAGAGGCCCCCACCTGTAGATTTACCACAAAATATGAGCAAACAAGATATTGTCAGGGCCTCTGATTTTAATTTCCTCACAGTACTTGGCAAAGGCAGCTTTGGAAAGGTAATTTTGTATAGATGCTCCATAACGCTTCATTTGCTCTTCCACCTTTTAATTCATATGATTATATTAACATTTGATAATTTTTAGCTCATCAATTTAGAAGAAAAAAATTAGTTATTATTATTGCTAGGCCATCGTTGTAGGTGTCATTGTTGTCATGCAAAAAGTTCAATGTAGCCTATTACTCAAACACTGTTAAAAATATCAGCAAGACATTTTTGATTACTTGAGTATCATGACAAGACGCAGTTGCAAGACAATAGGCATTTTTCTGAAAGCTATGTTTTTTGGAGTAATACCCTTTATGATTTAGAATTTGGTGAAATTTATACCTTATCATGTTCAAACTCGAATTCTCAATTTATGTGGTCCCCATTGCCTACATGTAAAACAGACAAGCATTGGTGGCGCTCTGGAGAGCTCTAGTTTAAATTGAAGTGTTTCAATTGAATGGAGTAGTTGTTGGCTTTTCTCTCTGATCCTGGTACTGTTCTTGACAAATTTTGTTTTACAACTTATTTTATAAAGAAATTTCTTGTGAAAACTTGAGGCCCCTTTATTTCGTGGTGTGTCAAATTCTTTTCTTAAACCAGACAATTACAGTACCTTTAATACACGATTTACATTATTTTAGACTACAAACACATATTTATACTGTTTAAATATTTCATAGTTTTGACAATCATTATCTTCATCTTCCATGAGGTCTATTTCGTGATGTCGGCTGGAATAAATTGAATGTATAGAATGTTTTATGATATCTTCTTTGTTCTTTCAATTGATTTCTGTGTCTGCGTAAAATGCAAAATTATTAGGTATAATATAGTGTCTTATTTTCATGTTATAAATACGTCTGATGTTTTCATACAATACAAGTAATAAATTTGCCTTTATCTAGAGGTATTTCTGGTTTGTTTCCTGGTGATGTCTGCTGGACATATATACTGTACGAAAACACGACAGATTTATGTTTTTATTCGTAAAAGATACCAATAAATGGCAGATGCAAACTGGGGCTATAACAGTTTGTTCATAACGTGTTTTACTAAATCAGTTTTTATCGAACTAAATTGATTCCTTAACCCTTTGCCTCGTAATACCGCATTTCCCCACTTCTGAAGCAGACGACTTTAAAACATGGTGGTAAAAGAAGCCATCGCTTGTAATGAGTGATGGCTTCTTTTGTCGCAGTGTTCTCCACTCTGTCAGAGAGGGATAACCAAATTTTCTTAAATAAATGGATGTATGTACATTTGCTTTGAATTTGAAAGAGTCCAAAATATGCTTATGAGGCAAAGGGTTAAGAAGCAGTATGTTCGCAGTTGTATAAGGCCACTGTCCCACCATTCAAAAAATAAGTCCCATACGTAAAAGAAAATGTGTTAGTCTGTTTAAATTCTTCAGCTGAACGAGGAACAATATGCTCTCATTTTGTGAAGACACTTCCACCCCTCCATTAATTTTCTTTTTTTTCTGTATGTCCAATAACAATTTTAACTGCTTTAGTTAGTTGAAACCTATTGCCTGAAGGGGGGACCTCTGTGGTCAAGTTGTTACGATCTCTGACAAGTACCTTTAATCCCTTCAACGCTGTAGGTTTGAATCCAATCTGGACCCAGACAAAGTTCACATGTGAGGAAACTGTCCTGCTTAAGCTTATGGAAGGTTGATGGTTCTACCCTGGTTTAAACCTTGGATCCTCCACCACTATAGCTGGAAAAGTCAAGGAATGTCCCTGGCTGTTAGCGCAACCTTAAACCCCAGTGAAAAAAAAACGGCCTGAACCGACATATGTTGAATAGTGACCCAGACAGTGGTTCCTGCTCACCATAAAGTCTTACTCTTGTCATCTACATGCCTATATTTGTATCATATTTATTGTAAATTGGTGAAGACAAAATATTTCAAGGCATTCAATTTGTCTCACATTCTTCTACCAATCCCTTGCGTCCACAGTAGGAATGGAAAAGATTTACCGACACACATTGTCATGTGTAGAATGTTCACGTAAAATTTTAAAAGATAGTTATCCCACCCTGGGGTATTAACAAGTGAATTAAGCAGAGATGAACTGTTGGAGTATCAAGATATATGTACAACTCCAGGCATGTCTAGTTGTTACGCTGTATGTCCAAAGCAGTTTGTATTTTGTGGAGTAAATTTGTTCCCATAAATGATAGATGTACGAGAATTTTGTGACCATATTTCTGAAAACTATGAATGTTTCAAGTTGTATTTTATGAGAATTACAGCAGAACACGGATATTGTGAATTACTGGTGATCTGAATAATTCTTGTCGTCAATAATACTATGTTTAAATTTTACTGTATCCATACAATGAAATTTCATGCTACATGTTTACTTTCAAATAATATCACAATTTCTTGACAATTGCGTACATTTCAACTCTGTATTATCAGAATGTGTTTCAATTCACCCATCACAATAATCTAGTAGTTTGGTACAAAATTGAATGTTGGTAACAAAGCATCTTATATTATTCAATATCTAAATTCATTGTGTTGTTGATATGAATTTAAGGTTTGATCAAGGAAAATGATTACTTTATCCAATTCGTCACAATGTTGCTGAAACCCAATTCACTATAACTGCTCTACTGTGAGTCCTCCAGTTTTTATTGTATACCCCATAGTAAGCCATCTTTAAATAATACAATGTATGTTACATTTCAAATGCAGTGCTTGGTTTGACTTACCCCATATTCAGCCATCTTTAAATAATATGTTACATTCAAAATGCAGTGCTTGATATCACTCACTGTGTATTTATTGTACAAAGCTGACACAAAAGGAAAACATTGGTCTTCTATTTAGAATAAAATGAATTTACTCGTTTTTAAAAGATTGAATCTGATATGCCATTATATCAAATCTGTCAGTTTTGTTAATTCAAATTTGCATTTATTATGGTGCTTTAAATTATCACGAAAGCGTCATTAAATTATTAATCAAAAATAATATATGTACCTCTTTATAGAGCAGACTTCTCAAATAACAATACAGACATTACATTATAAAGCATTACTTCCTTGTGGGCATTGTTAATTAGCTCACATTTCATAAATCTGCACATTCCTATCTTTGTTCTGGCTGACAATCACAAACAAATTATTGCTAAAAAAACTTACACTTCAATGAAATTCATCCTATTCAACTTTTTGTTTTTGATGTTAATTGCATTGAGGAAAAACACAATCAAATGCAATAAAAATTCTAACAAAATTTATATTATGTCACTTTATGACTGAGTACAGAACTTCAGAATTTCACTGTGTGTGGTGCATGGATTTCAATGGAGCATTGAATTAATAGCGTATCAATAACCTTGTGTCTCTAAGATAATTCTAATTGTGTTGATTCTTGTCTACAGTTCATCACAGTGATAATTTGATTGTATATCTGATCTATTGATCATTATTTTGTGATAAATAGAAGTGGTATTTTAGTCCCTGGGCTGTTATTTCAGATTTTTCTTGTAATGTGTTAGCTGCATGTTAGTTGACTCAACCGTGAGATAAGAGAATATTTTGGCCACACTTATGGGAGGTCTCTAAACAGCTTTTTTGCATGCATTATGTGATATGTTACTAGACTATATCAATCATTTGTTCACCTCATTCTGTCTGGCCCTCTCTCTCTCTCTTCTGAAGTTGTAAATTGTTTCTACGTTTTTTCGTGATGGTACACTACAGCAGTCTCAGATAGGCGATAGCCAAACATGAACCTTCAGTTTGGAAAATGATTTAAAGTACCGTCAAAATGATAAGTGTGATGTTATTGATCCTAATATAAACATGCATGTTTAATGCTATTAGGCCCTAAGAAGCTTAATGCAAATTGTGACATATTGCGCTCAACTTACACAAAGTCTGTAAGTGTTAGAACTCTTTATATTATATTTTTTTTGTATCACTGTGTATAATTGAAGGACATCTTGTAAGGACTTTATATTTTTTTTCATTATTATGTCTGTTATGTCTGAAATGTCTATTAACCCTTTGCCTCATAATACCGCATTTCCCGCCATCTGAAGCAGACAACTTCTGAAAACATTGTGACAAAAGAAGCCATTGCTTCCAACGAACAATAAAGCCACAATGCTTTCCACTCTGTTAGAGAGAAATAACCCAGGTTTTCTTGAATAAATTGATGTTTTTTTTTTTATATTTGCTTTGAATTTGGAAGAGTCTAAAGTATGCTTATGAGGCAAAGGGTTAAACCACCAAGATGTGTTTTCAGCTGTCTTTAAATTCACAGTTTTCATCATTGATGTGTTACAGGTAGTGTTAGCTGAACGAAAGGGAACAGATGAATTGTACGCTATAAAAATTCTCAAGAAAGATGTGATAATTCAGGATGATGATGTAGAATGTACGATGATTGAGAAACGTGTTCTAGCCTTGCCAAGTAAACCTCCATTCCTTGTACAGTTGCATTCCTGTTTTCAGACCATGGTAAGATCATTATGAACCTTTTTGGCTTACTTGTCAGATGTTTTGTGCCTATTCTGCATCTGTCCATATCTTCATGTGGTAAATTTGCTTTTGATTTTTGAAAGTTTTGATACGTCGTAAGAAATATGAGTGGGGTCTCCTTGGTCCAGTGGTCATGGTGTCTGACTTGCAATCAGTAACCCCTCTCCATGGTGAGTTTGAATCCCACCTGGGTCAAAATGTGATGAAGCTGTCCAACTAGCTTACAGAAGGTTGATGGTTGTACCCGGGTGTAAACCTGGGGTCCTCCTCCATTAAAGCTGAAAAAGTCACCAAATGTCCCTGGCTGTTTGATGAGACGTTTAAACTCCGGTGAAAAGAAAACAGGAAATATGATTTGATTTCTGCCTTCACTACTGGTATTAGTCATTGATGACTTATTCAACACCTCAAAGTCATCACAAGGTCATTAAATTCATTCTGAAAGGTCAAATTCTTTATTTCCTAATTAGTAAAATATTGATGTTGATTATGCAGTTTCTATTTTGAGAGTTTAATTTCTACTCTTAGTCTTGAATTTATTTGTCTGGGAAGAATGGTGTCCAGTATTTGTGTCAGAACAGGTCGTGGTAATAGAATTATTTGCCATAAGTTTGTCTGGTTGTTTGTTTATAAAACACTATTTTTGGTATATTTGGTTGTATCAGCTATAAAACTTCAGAAAGAGTACCAGCCGTAACTTCATATCCACCTTTAAGTTGCGAATCTTCCCTTATTTGATGGTTAATTGTCTGCATGACTAGTCATAGCGTGGTATGAAATATTTCATTAATACAATCACCTTAGACCTTGTCCAGATTTTCCTCGGCAAAAGAAAACAATGTTGATGATATTGTCTGCAGACTTATAAATAACTACTTGTCTATAGTTATCAATTCATTCTTAGGCGTATCCACTCACAGTTGTAAGAAATATGTGAACATTTAGGAGTGTTGGAAAATATCAAATTTATGAACCATTATTTATCGATATTCTGTAGAATTTCAGGCATAATTTACGCACATTTACAACAAGATAAAGAGTCAAAATAATCAAATGTTTTCTGAATTTGATGAAAGAAATTTTTTTTACTATTTTTCTTTTTAAAACTGAATTACAACTCCTTTGTACCAGAGGCGAGATATTTTACTGTGCTTACCAGTATTTTTGTGAATATCTCGCTAATTAGCTGTAAGAAAATGTGATACTTACATGATATTTGTACCAAGTGGTTTGCCAAATGTTCATAAAATCTGTTACATGTAACTCCAGACCTGTACATTGTTTCCCTTGCCAGGTTGTACTTGTAACATAATATAACATGTTATAGAATGTAGGCATTTACATAGCTTTTCGTTGTAAAGGCATACTTGTGTTTAATATCTACATTGATTTAGTCGTACATCATTATTTTATACAGTGGTATGTCTTTTATAGTTTGTACTGTAGTTGTTTTACATGTAATGTTAAAGACGTACAATATGTTATGATTTAAATTTTATGTATTGTTATCTCATCCTGTTCTTTGATCTTTTACAGGACAGACTATACTTTGTTATGGAGTATGTAAATGGCGGTGATCTTATGTTTAGAATTCAACAAGAAGGCAAATTCAAGGAACCAGTGGCGGTGTAAGTGTTGAACAAATCTGAGATTTGTGATCTCAACTTTAAGCGTTGAGTATTGTTTGTGAACTCAGGCCCATATTTAAGAATGATTGGACAGATCAGGCCATAGAAAGAGTTTCATAATACACCAAGTCTGTTTATGATAAGAAATATTGCAAAAGTTCATATATACAATAGTAGATCCGTATATTAATTTACATGAGGACAAAATATGTCTAATGAGGTTTGAATTTGTGTATGGGAACCATTTTTTCTGAATTTATCATTTTTATGGTTGACGAATAATTGGTTTGTTCAAACTTATCTTGGTCATGTTTTGTCTGTCTTGTGTGTTGAAATCCTCATTTATTATATCTGAGAAATATTGCTGACATTGATCAGTGACTACCTCGCTTGATTTCTACTCATTCCTTATTCACAGCCTTTCTCCATAATATACTTCACAAGTATGCTTCAGTAGACAAATTAGGGAATATTTGAATACACTCTGTCTATGACCAGTCTTAAGTCTGAAGTGAGCTATTGTTTTCACCAGGTATTCTGCCACCTGGTCACTCCATGGATCATAAAACCAATTCTAATAATATGTTTTGGTAATGTTTTTAAAATATTGGTTGTTCTCTTTATGAGATGCTAGCCTTTGTGAACGTAGATAAAAACCATGTTTCGCACATTACTTTATTCTATGTGGATACCTATTGTTTGCACATTACTTTATTCTATGTGGATACCTATTGTTTTTACCCTAAAATGAGCATTTTGACCTTCATATTTCTGGTAATTGTGTTATCGTACTGGTACATTACCATATTTTACAAGCTTGGTTCACATAGTATAAGTCAGCCTCTGAATTAGGTTGACAGTCTCTTTAAGTTCATGTAGAGTTTGTACTTATGTTAATCAGTTCGTTCTTGAATATTTGGACTGATTTCCAACTTTAATTAACTTGTAGTTACTGATACAAGACCTGTTCAAAACAGGAAAATTGGTGTGCTGATATGGATATACTGTGGTATCATTTAATTTCGCTGGCATGAAATTTCGCGCAAATGGGAAAAAAGAAAGATTCGCGTGGTCGTAAATTCGCGCATTTTGAATCTTAGATTTTTTTTTAAAATCCAGATACTGTCGGGAATCACGCCGTTGTTCGCTACAACGCGTGTCATCACTGGACCACGTACATGCTTATCACAGCAGCGCCCTTTGTCACCATGATTAATAAACAATATGACAGTTGTCACTGATAATTGCTTGTTAATTGTCACTTTATGTAGATAAAGCTTGTCCGAGATCAAAGCATGGATTAGCATGTAAATTAGACAATTATCGGGTCCACATCTTGTTGTGGCACCTGAGCAATTACTAAAAAAACAACAGTCAAAGGTGCGAATAATCCCTTCCACTAGGAATGGTTTTAAAACATACAATTTTTAGTTTGTTTCATTCTCATCTGTTCTACAAGCTCTTCGTCGAAACCGGGCCTTCCTGACCGAGCCGATGCTTCAACTCCGAAAGAGAATACCAGTAATTAAATATGTTTATTCTTTCTCTGTGGGAAAATATCACTAACGTTTTTCCTAAAGTTATGTCTCGTTTCCTTTTTAATTCTCGAAAAAAGCTTAACTTCTCGCAAATCGGTAATAACATAGCCGGAAGTAGATTCACAACTTAAGTGACATAGTATTCGGACAATGAAAATTTCGGATAGTCACTTCTTTCTGGATGGTCTTTAATTAGCGCGGTCTTAAATTCACACAACAAACGTAGCGCGAAATACGCGAAAATTCATCCTGCACGAACAAAAATGATACCACAGTATTGTTACTGACAGATGTATGTGGTTCTAGATTAATTAGCTTCCTGTCACAATTTTTGAATGGTTTAAAACTTGGAGATTTTAATTATCATCTAAAATGATTGCCTTACATTATGACCATGTTAACAAGTTTTTAATATGTTCTCTGTGTTTTTTTTATCATGCGCTTTCCTTCTTCCATCTATTACCATGACTTGTTAACTGTGTCAGGCTTCACTAAACTGCTGGAATACTTATCTGACATTTGGTCAGGCAAAGATAGAATTTCTGTCTGATCAAAAGAAAATTTGTCTGAACGAATATGTTATAAATAAGTGATAAATACTGTGAATTGTGCCTGACTGCCAGACATCTGGCCTAGTATTCACTGAAAAGTTACTGGACCTCCTTGAAATTTGCCCGACGGTCCGGCAACTTTCAGAAAGCCTGCTTTGTAGAGGCCACCATATTAGTTCAGTGTACGTAATACTTGGTCAAGAATCTAGTTTTACAGGTACATTTCATTAAGTCATTACTGGTTAAGTTAGAAAAAACTCTTCACCCTGAAGGTCATAATGTTCTACCAGCTTTTTTATGAACATTGTTCAGTATGATCCCATGAATCAATATCACGTTGTATATGTTCATCAAGGGTTCATATATTTGGTCAATATGGTCAACATTAAGAGAGGTCTTGTTGGCACTTTGGAAGTATGATTTCCTGTCTGCCACGTCTTTCGATTAAAGCTTTTTGAAAGAGTTAAATCTGTAAAACCAACTTTTCTAGGTATTCAGGTTAAAGTTCAGGTTCTCCGGATTAGGGAGCATTATGTTAGATTATTGCTTTAAAATTATGTTTATATGTCATTAATTGTAGTTGTTTTATATAAACCTTACGAAATGCGCTGCTTGTAAAGTGCTCGATTATGTGTTTTATATTTTATCGAATGGTTATCATAAGCCAGTTAATCACCTATTACTTTCTAGTTGATTTAGTATGAAATAATGCATTATATGCATGTTTTTTTTCCAGATTTTATGCTGCAGAAATTGCTATAGGTCTTTTCTATTTACACACGAAAGGAATCATTTATAGGTAAGTAAGCTGATACAGAGTTATCATTGACCATTAGTGTCTCTTTTAACTCGTAATTGGTGAGTTTTTTATTCCTTTATGAAGACAGACATCATATATTTTTTATCCATCTATTTTGTCTGTCAGTAAGTTTGCCTGGAGTGTTCCTTCCGAAATTCGTGAAAATTGTTTAAATTTTAGCTGTGATGCAACCCTTTAATTTTTGTTAATATGTGATTGTATGCAATAATCAGAGACATTCAATCTTGCAATGTGGGGTTATTTACCATATTCAAGAAAAAATGCCACTTGCAAGATTGTCTGAAGCTTGGCTTTATGAGCGCATTAAAGCTTGGATTACAATACATTTAATAGCTAAGATAACATGATGAAATGGCTGCCAAATGTGTCTGCAATCTGTTTTATCCAAACTTTGTTTGCTGTCATGTCTACGGCAACTTAAACAAGATTAATGTACTAGACACATTAGTAGTTATGCCTAGTTATCCTTTGCACAATTTTGCTTATCGTTGAATATATATGTTGTTTACTGTTGTTTTTTTATTTTTGGTGTTTGTTGTAGAGATTTGAAGTTAGATAATGTATTGTTGGATGCTGAAGGTCATGTTAAGATTGCTGATTTTGGTATGTGTAAGGAAGGAATCCTCGGTGAAAAAACCACGAAAACATTCTGTGGAACCCCCGACTATATTGCTCCTGAGGTAACGTTAGTTTGCGATGTTGCATATTATATCATCATTTTATGCGCTGTTATGTAAAATTATTCCGAGTGTTTGTTGAATGAGGCACATTGATGTCTTGAATATAAAATATTTAAATAAAAACACTGAAGTTGCAAATGTGTGTGTTTATTCAGAATTTCATGCACAGTGAATTGACATATCCTCAGTGTTAAACTGCGCTGTTATTAGTCAACAGTATCCATGGCAACAAAGCTATTTTCAGTATTTGAATTGTTCCCTATGGTATTGCGTACACAGCAATAAGACTGGCTTACTCTTCTGAGAATAGAATGATTTAAATAATTGTCTTGTACAATTTGTATTTCTAAATGTAGTTTATGATGTTTCAGGAGGGTGTAAAATGAGTTACTGTATTTCCAGTGTGACAAACTAATCATTTGTTTCTAAATATGTAGTGAATTTCTTAATTAAGTATTTAGGTACAAGAATATAATTGCTTTTAAAAATTAATGTTCTTAACAGTTTAAGCTGGTAATGTTTATCAGTCTTAAATTGTTTGAGGTACTGTTTTAATTGTCTGTAATTAGAATGAACCAGATGTTGTCTAATTATGCAAGTGCACAGTAAATATAATTCTATTCTACCTTTTTGAAAGGACAATAAAATAAACTATTGAACTAGGAATTAATTATCAGTAAAATTTTAGATGCAAATATTTGCATTTCATCTACATGTGTGTCTGCTTTTGTTAATCCATTATTCATTTAATCGTGCTACGGATTTGTATTGATTTTTATTCATCGTATTTTGATGTGTTGCGCAACTCTCATCATGTTAAAATCATGTTTCACGTACAAATAAAGAGTTTCGCTTATTTTACTTGTAAATTGGTGATTCTATTTCGTCAAAATGTAAATTGATGATTATTTTAAAGGAAATATCCTACAGGATGAAAATCTACATAAATTGTTTCACTAGAATTTAAAATAAGTCCTGGTTGTTCGTACTGGTATCTGCACTGATAGTGTATCTTCAAATATTCAATACAATAAGTATGAATATTTTTCTTAAAATCAGAAATTTTATATGAATTTGAAATTGGTTTTTGAATTGAGACTATGCCAACACATTAGCTCCATTTTTGGAATACTGAACTACAGGTCATGTGTAAGGATCCTGGTGAAAACATATCTTTCTCTGTAACAATTTGACTAAGTATATAACACCATAACCATTTTGCCTCTTTCTGCATTTTTAAACATATTTTGTGAATATATTGTCAGTTAATTACCCTATGCAGAGAAAGGACTAGTTGGTAACACTGTAACACTGGTATATAAGTGGAATATTATGATAAAAAACAACAATTTTATCCAGACCACATACATTTGATTGGTACTCTACACTATGGGCAATGATTTGTATAACTTTCATTTTCTTATCATGTGTTATTTTTTAAAATAATTTCAGATCGTTTTGTACCAAGCATATGGCAAGTCAGTTGACTGGTGGGCATATGGTGTCTTGCTGTATGAAATGTTGGCTGGCCAGGTTAGTTTCATTTCCATGACAAATCTTAAAGTTACAGGTTTGTTAAATAGAACACATAGTTGGTAATTACGTGTTGCATGTTCAATTTAAGAGAAAATAAAATCTTAGTATGCCTACGTAAAATGGCATCTATGCACTCTAATACTGTTTCATTCGCATGACGTTTTATATTTCTACTGAGTGAATAATGCTATTAAACATACATTTTAATGCTTTATAAGTTGATGTGGGGAAAATTAGCCTCCTCATGAAAAACTGGAGTTCGTGAGTTGATTAATCTTTTATTACTGTGTGTTGACACGCGATTGTGTAACAGTTGAGAGAATTCATTGGAGGAGAAGTTTATGGGTTTTCTAGTTATCTTCAATCATATCTGTAGACATATTGACAGCTGAGGTTTGGAAAATGTGTCTGACTGAACGGCACATCTCTAAAAAGAAAAGCGCACGTTTTCGATGATAGACTCAAAGAACAGTTATTATGAATGTTAATATTCTGGTTATTTTGGTTAAAATGTAAAGCAGGAATTTAAGAAAAAAAATAATGAGGAGTCTTATTGAAGTTATCAATTTGTTTTTATTTTATGTCTGTTCAAATGAGAGTTGTTACAATGTACTGTGTTGCAACTTTTTAGGAACCAATATTGTTATAACTAATATATATATATTGCTGACCTTCTGAAATGTTCTAAATTGCAGTAATTCATAATAAATGACATTTAATCCTGTAATTGATTTTTGTTATATTTTCATATCTTGTTCATAAATTATTCTCAAGACTTTAGAAAAGCATAAGTTTCTTTATACATATGGTATGTTAATATCAATTCAAAATGTCTTTCACCTATAATTAGTCTGAGAAATAGAGATTAAATGTCAGTCATTCTGATAGTGCAGAGAACTTTTAAGATGTATTCACTCTGTTTTAATAGGAATCTTGTATTTGATCAATCCGACTTATCAAGCTTAGATGTAAAGATTATTTTTAAGCCACTTTTACCAAACCCACATAGAATAGCACCATTGATCTTTTGTCCGTAATTTATTTTCTGATGAATTTTCTGTAAAATGATTATATTACCAATCCATCCCTGTACTATGAGATATTGTGACGATGCAATTATTTTGTTAAATTGTTGAACTAGTGAACTAATCTATTCTAGAAATATATATTTTGATGGTCTGTCTTCTTTAATTTATTAGATCTATTTATCTCCGGATTACTGATACTTGAAATTTCTATTTCAGCCACCATTTGATGGTGAAGATGAGGAAGAATTATTCACATCCATCACAGATCATAATGTCTCGTATCCTAAATCCATGTCACGAGAAGCCGTTTCAATCTGTAAAGGGGTGAGATATTGTATTAACATCACATGACACATTAAAATTGCAGAATATTCCCTTACTGTTTTATAATTTTTAATTACAAAATATTTTTCCCATGAATCGTCTTAGTAAAATCGTGCACATAAAACCATTTTTATTTTCCTGAAATTTTAAAAAAAGAAGATCTTTAACCTGAAGGAAGATTTCTGTTTTTTTTTTTGTGTTTGATGTCTGTTAACTGATAATTCTGCTCGTTCAAAATTCACCTTAAATGTTCAGTTGGAGTATTTTTTTGAGAAGTGCATGGTTAAAAGTTTTCTGGAATTTTCCGAAACCTCCGGTTTTCCCAGGTATGGACCCTACGGGTTTTTATTGTTCCATTGCAGATTTCTGTTTTTTTTTTAATTTCTTTTGGGGCGGTTGATAGCAGCAGTCTGGCAGCATTTGAGTCACTTTGTTATAAAATTGAGTTTAGAACAGTCTCAGAATCAAGCCTTCTTATTGGTCAATTTCAGTCGAGAATCAGTATTAACCAATCAAAATGTTTTAGTTGCGATTGCAATGTCAATTTTCAGTTTTATAACTCCTGAAACTGGATATTGAAAATTCCAAAATCACCTGATTTCAATTGTTTTTGTATCGTTATTATTATTGATCTAAGTCAATTATTGTCTGGGACACAGCGTTAGTTTGGTAATAAAGATCTGTATGAATTTGAATTGATTTGAAGTGAGATATATATTTTATAAAGGATAGAAGGTAGTCGCCATTTTGACAGTTTAGATATGCATGTATTTATATTCCAACTAATAAATATTGTGTTTCACTTTTTGTTTGTGAGATGCAGTAAAATAAAAAGACTTAGAAAATGTAATTATTATTATTATTAATATTATTATCATTAGGTATGTCTGTGGTACCATCTCTTTAGAATAATAAAAAAAATTCCTAAAATGCTCTAATAAACAGAAGCATTAATTGAGAAGAGAATATAAGTTGGAGTGATACAAAGGGAAGCAACTCTTGTGATCTTATTAAAATTTATACCTTTTTCTTGTCGTGATTTTCTCCCTTTATACGTGAAAGTTCTTACGATTTTGTTTTTTTTCTTCCAGCTGTTGACAAAGAACCCAGCTAAGAGACTGGGATGTGGGCCGTCTGGAGAACGTGACTTCAAAGACCATGCGTTTTTCAAACGTATAATCTGGGAGAAGATTGAAAATCGTGAAGTACAGCCTCCGTATAAACCTAAGATTGTAAGTAGTGGCCGTGTATTTGTGAGACATATCTGGTCACTTTATTCCAGGGTTGGTAAAAATGTCTGGCATAGTTGTGTATTATAACGTAATGATGTACAGCCTGGATTATTCTGAATCAGCATTCTAAAATTAAACATTTTTTACCAAACAGAACACTTAAATGACATGAAAGCATGTGTTCAAATTCAGCTCATGAAGCTTTGGACGTTTTTTTTCTTTTAATAAAATTTTAGGAAATTCAATCTAAATCTAAATTCTACATGTATCGTTTCGTGACTATTGACTGTAACTTTCCCAGACATTTGACCAACTCTCTGCTATATTGGGTAATCATTTGATGATTTAAATAAGTTCATCGTTGAAGTGAATGGGTCTAAGTTGGAGTGATCAGGTAAGACATAATTGTCAAGTGTTACACTGTATTAGTATTATAAACTGTCAAAATATATGTGAACATATATACTCTTCAATATTGTCACTATGTGTGTGTAAAGACTGTGCAATTAAATATGAAGAATACATTCCACATGTATAGGTATTTGATAAAAGTATGATAAATTATTATCAGTCACTTAAATGTCAACATTGAACTCATTCTATGAAGATTATCGATAGATTTTAACATATTAAGGCACAATTTCTTTAAAGATGTATGATTTAAAGACAATGATTAAGGTTGCAATTGAGCAAAGTCTGTCTAAAGATTACTATGGTGTCATATAAATGCGCTGGTTTGAATTTTTGCACAAACATCAAAAATGATACTTTTGCATGGTCTTCTATTCATGAATTTCAATTTCAAAACGTAAGAATGTTAGCTGGGTCATAAATTTGTGCATTGATATTTGTGTAAAATGCACGCAAAATCGTTCTGCGTGAATAACAATAATAAATAAACAGTATTCTTCCTTATCTAAATCTTAGCAAAAACTCCGGAAGTGTTCGGTTTCATGTTATACACCCATTACAAAATTCAAGATTGAGTATGTAATCATAAAGCCAAAAACCTTTGTTTGCACATAAAAATTTGCTTATTTCTTCAGATTTTATTTCATATTTGCACATTTTGGTAACATATCTTTAGTTATCAAATTTTTGCTGAAGCCTGTTACCTAGAAAGAGATATAAATGTACAGAAAAACCCCTGAAAACCAGACTCCGTGAAAATGCGAATTCTTTGACAATCAGATGATTTTTCAAGTCCCAACTTTTCTCTTCTATCATCAATAGTTCTCTGAAAACTGGAATTCTCAGAAAGCCGGACTTTTCCTAGTCTAAAAGGGGTCCGGTTTTCAGGGGTAATATTGTATTAAAAATTATTCTTGGAAAGCATTTTTTCCATATTTGATAACACAGTAAACTATTAAGGTATAAATAAAATGTCCTACTTTTCAGCACTTCTTGACTTTAAACAAGGAAAATATTCATTCCAAGAATCATTATTATCTTATTATATAGATTTGTTTTAAGTGTGCATAAAATTGTTAAGGGAATATTATTATGTCTATAATCTGTAATATCATTATACATGTAGGATTGTATATTATCGTTGATGTAAAGTTAATGGATTTCCATAATTTGGCACATGTTTAAGATGTTATAGCAAGTTATTTATATCTTATAATATTGAGACAAACAGATAATTTTACGAAACCTAAAATGAGAAATAAACGACAAATCATAAAACTAGACATATTTACTGTGTCTATTATTGATTTCTATAAGTCAGTAACACTGTACAGATTGTCTTTACTCCCACATTCATTTGCCTAAAATTCATTTTGAGGATCAAATTCATTCCTTTAAGAAAACCACTTTGTATGTATTCACTTTATCTTAATTTTGCCAATTTGTCTTTAAGTATTGCTTATACTTTGTAGTGGTATGGATTTCTTAAAAACATGCCTACTTAATTTATTAGTATTAGAGCTTGGAAAATAATCTTCAAAAAGAATTATCTGGTGAAAGTTTTTATCACATCTAATGATTCTCAATGGTAATAAAATAGACATTTTAGCATATCTGGCTGGCTGGCTGATGAAATTAAAAAAAAAAAACAGTTTCCAACAATTGTAATTTCCTGTGCAATTTCCCTGTCAATTTTGAGCTTCAAAACCACAAACTGTAAACCTCAATATATCTTTAGTCCTAATAAGCTGCCATAAATTTCCAATCTTATTCTAGTGATGTTTGTGTAACATAACTAACATAATTTTCCTTAAAAGAATCGAATTTTAGTTAAGTTACACTGAACAATTTCCAAAAACTTTGAAATGAAATAAGAGGTAAAAAAAACATAAGGTTTTTCACTGCATATAACAATAAAGAACGTTTAATATTTAGCAGATGTTGCATGGGTATTCATTGTTGTATAACACCCTGTATTTATATATCTTTCCAGATTTTCTGTTGTTTTTATCAATATTGTGATTCAGTTTATTGTTATGATGATGGTGCATGATTGCTTGAATATATTCCTGCATGTATATGAATCAGATCTAACTATGAAGCCATTAACTTGTGAAACAACAAAACATGTATATTCTCCTATTTTTCATAAATATTTATTTGGATTCTAAAACCTCCCTTTTTACTTAAAATGGCCCCTTTTCAAGAACAAATATTTTTTTTGTATACTGTATGTTGATTGAAGACACTAACACACTTGATTTTGTGGCTTAGTAAAAATTAATCAATTTTTTTAAAGATATATTATTGCCATATTATTTATTGTCATATATTTATGGTTTCATATCATAAATACACTCTATCCTGAGATGGTTCTGTTGCCTGGATATCCTTGTACAAATATCACACTACATGTTTGATATTATAAATAAAAATATATTGAAAATCAACTTTTTTTGAAACAATCTTGAGTTGCCTCATCTCTGTAGGCAGTGCATATTTTTTATAGAAAATGTGAAATAATATTCATATATTCAGGCCTAAAAGTTTTTATGTCAATGATTACTGATAATTCAGGAAAACAGGACGTATGCTTCAAAAACTCTCACAAATCGCAAATTACCATCTAAATTACCAGTTGAGTTGATGTTATAATTACCAAAACATTTATTTATGTTTGTTTGAGATTAACAAGACATGAATGTTTTGAAGTCTAATCTCAATAATTTGCTTTCTTATTATTCCAGAAACAAAAACTGTCTGTGTGTTCTAATACTACAATTTAGTAATTTTCTTGACTGCTTACTAAATTAGAATTGATTAAACTCAAGTTACAGAGGTCTGGCTGGAATCGATATAACCCAGTCCAAGACTTTGGTTGTTTAAATTACAATAATTAAACAAAATTTTCATTCTTTAGTTCCGCTTAAAGGCTAATGTTTTCATTACATCCAAATTTTAAAACATATTACACCAAATTGCTGAATTTTATACAATTTTTCATGCGGATTATCTTGATTTTCGGCTGTTCATCAAACAATCCCCTCTATCTGGACTGATCGTCGACAGATGCAGTTCGGAATAATTTAGTTTATCAGCCATTTAATGCTTCTGTTGTATTGTGAGTTGCATAGGCAATTTCAGGCTTTATTGTTCAGCAACTTCACACAACAGTGTAAAATTTTAATGAATCTGAATCTATAAAATGAATGTAGAACACACTGGCTTGTTCTTCATTGCAGAACGTTTCATTTTGTTCGCTCAACCTAGTCTAATTAAATTCGTATAAAATTGACCGAAAAAACTCTGTAAAACAGGTCTCAATAAAACAGTAATCGAGGGATCTGGGTTAATGTATGTTGCTTTGGTATGTTGATCACGTCTGATAACAAAATTAGTATAGAAGTTCTTTAACAGTGCTTGAATAAGACAAAGGTACCAGATTGTAATAAATTATCTTGAAAATGAATTATGTTTAATGATGCAGTGACTAAATCCCTAAATGAATTTATTGTCAAATTACATTTTATCCTCCTCTAACAGTTTTGGATCTAATTGGTTCAAGCAAATCTCGTAATCAGTTCTATTATTGTTGGTCTATTTGTCTATTTGGATAAGAATCAAGTTCATTTAGTTGCTTAGCAATAGTTTTCTTTTTATCATGAAACTTGCTGAATTTTGATGTCTAAGAAGAATGTCCATCTTATTGTTTTCTGATCATTTCCTCTTTCAACTTAAAAACTAAAAATCGGGGGGAGGGGCCTCCATGATCAAGTGGTTATGGTCTCTGACTAGTAATTACTAGCCCCTCACTGCTGTGAGTTCGAACCCCCACCTGGGACAAAATTTTACATTTGAGGAAGCTGTCAGTGGGTCTACTCAGGTGTGAGCCTGGGGTCTTCTCCACTGTTAAAGGTGGAAAGTTTGCTGAATGACCCTGATTTTCAAAAGGTTGCTAAATGACCTTGATTTTTGGAAAGGTTGCTAAATGACCTTGACTTTTAGTGCTACGTTAAACCTCAGTGAAAAAAAAAAACATCTCTTAACCTTCACATCCCAACATCCCAGTTCAGAATTTTAACTCACCCGTATTAAAACTGTAGCATCTGGATTGAATAATTTTGTACGATATATGACATACATATTTTCTTTCTCAAATATTCTTCTCTTTTTTTTGCAAATAAATCAATACTTTATTATTAAATATTTGTGGTGTTTTGTTTGTGGTCCTATTTGTCTTTTATTATATTTTATTGTAAAACTGGCTGCTAAATAGTTAAACTTAATTCATGAACTTTTTTAATATTTTTAGAAAATTTTCTAATGATAATAAAAATGTTTTACGAAGAATTGAGATTTTTTAACTCGACTATTCGATGAGAAAAAAGTAATGTTTTTTCTACCATTCTAAAAATTTTTTTTATTCTGCCATATATATATTATATCATTTGTTCTTTATTTGGGATTTACGTTGGTAAGATATAAATAGTAGATATATCAGGGAACTCAGAAGCTAAGGCCCCTTGGATTAAGATTTTTCCTTTTTTAACTGACAAATAATTAGTCTGTGAAATTTCGCATGTCAGCTGATATGCAGGTCTGAAACTTAAAATGCTTTTGAACTCCATATACTAGTTCAGTGTCATAAAATGGCTTATTGAAATGTATTATATTACTTTTCACTTTTTATTTCAAGAAAATTTTACTGATTTTTAAAAATCTTATTGTTAAAATGGTGGAAGTTTTGCATGTAAGTTGGTGCCTTGGTATTTACTGAAGTTTGTTTATGTTTTTGTATTTTTGAAGTTAGAGCAATTTTTCGAATAGTCGAGTCAGCTGTCTATCTGATCTGCAATATATCTGACAGGTATTAGAATAGATTATAAGAATAAAACATCAGTGAAAAAAGACTGATTGAAGTGGTAAAAAACACTTCATTTTTTAATTATTTAAAATTCATGTTTAAAAAATTACTTAAAAGTAGCCACAAAATATCTTTTAATTTATTTTTCCTCATAACATTTTCAGTATTCATAAAAATGTGTTGTGTTTTTATTCTCTGATACTGACCAAATTTAGTCAGCACTGTATCGTCACCATGTGCACAGAAGACTTTTTGCCATATTTCTGTGTTTGTGATGTCTTGTCTTGTTTTAGTGTGAAATCAGGTTTTACTCTGATCTTTGTAAACTATTACAAGCAGTATTTGTTTGATCTGCAAAATTTTCTACAATAAGTATGATGAACTGACTTCAAGTATTAAGCTTCCTGCTGCTTTATCATTTTATGTCATAATAATTCAAACTTATCAGTAATTTTGATAAAAATCCATGATCTTGATGTTAATAATTCTCTGTTTGAGATATCAGTCTTACAACAGTTTACAAATGAAGCTGTATTGTTGTTTGAGATTCATTTTTGTTTCAAAAACAAACATACTTTCGGAAAATCCTACAGAAAATGCAATTCTTTGTCGTACCTGGTTTGGTGCAAGCTCTTGTGTATTTGTCAGTCAAGTTTAATAATATCTTACGGATAATAGATACGAATATATATGTGGTTGGTGTGTGTGCTTTTAATCTTGAATGTTATGGCCATTGGAAAAAACTTCTTTTTTGTCCCCCGAAACACACATTGTAACCTATTAGTGTCTACACTTTCACAAATGCTCAAAGTATTACATGTATGCTTTGGTGATGCTGTTTCCAGTTGAATGCTCAAAACCACCGAACATTTTCCACCAGCACCCCCCCCCCATTATATTCTCCCAATTTGTGACTCCCTATTTTCTGTGTTATAAATTCATGATCAGCTAGGATTGTGTGCAGATTTATCATAGGATGAAATGAAATTCTGTTTGTTCTACTCAAAGGAGAATCTAGACTCTGGCTCTATTCTCGTGCTAGAGGGCCAGTATGCCTAGCAAGAGGTCTGTGCTCATGCAAAACCTTTGCTTTACACTTGCTTTCTGCATAAATGTATAATGTGTGGAAAAATAGGTTGTACTAAAATACTGGTTTGATACACAAAAACATTTAATAGAAACAGTTAATTATTAATGCATTTACCCAATGCAAACAAGTCTTTATTTTAGGACAAAGGCTTGTATGACAAAATGAAATGACAGTGAATTAGTTAACCTTAGGAAATGGGTATTAATTGGTCAAAACCTCAATTTGTCCTTGAAATTGCTCTAAATGTATATATTGTACATAATGATGTGCTGTTTTTTTCTCAGTAAAACCCTGTGGTTTGCCAATCCTGTAAGGCAGAAACACGCTCTAGAAAATTATAGCCTGAGTTTAGTTATAATTATTCATTCGGTACATTTATGAAGTGTTAAATATGACATTTGCAGTACAATACAGAGTTAGTTTAGAGAGTCAGCTAGTTTAAGCACACACATTGCGTACCATAAGTTTCACTGCTTAGAAATGTCTTGCGGAATCTTTGTCGACAATAAATAAAGATATATACATGTAAGGTATTGATCTTATGCTCCATGTTTTTTTCTTCCTGATCTAACGGACATAATTTGATATTCGTATAATCCATTAATATCTATCGTTGTCATGGCAATAGCTTGTCAAGTCTGAACTTCCTTATCATTTAATGTGAAATTCATATAATATTTTGATTTTTGAGAATATGCGTAAAGAAGAGAGGACTTTTGTACATATTGTATCAATGTAGAAATTACAAAATATTTTATATAAACCAATTAAGTTTAACTGTATGTCATGTTTTTTTTTCAAGGAATTGTTCATTTCCTGTTTGTTTTTCTCCTTGTTTCTACATACTTGTGACATTCGATGATCTTTCATAAAAAAATTAAAAAATAACAATTTAATACGTGGATTTTCCGCTGTGGAACTTAATATGGTCTGCTTTTTAAAATGAGAGGCAGTAACATGATGTGATTTTAATGCCCTGTCCTCCGTGTTCATACTTCTAGGGCTATTCTTTAATGATAATCGGCCAAATGCTTACATAAATAAGATCTCTCTAAAAATCAAAGAATATTTGCATTTAATGTAACCTAAAAACACAATGGAATAAGTTTCATTTTAATACGGAAATATCAACTTTCAAGATACTGTTCCTTTGTCACAACATCACTTAACTTCAGAGTCGCAGATTCTGTGTTCATTTGGGTCAGATTCGTCATTCACTGGGTTCCCATGGTCAGGGAAAAGTCAGGGAAAATGATTTTTTTTCAAGGTCAGGGAAAAGTCAGGGAATTTTGAAATTGGTCGGGGAAATTTGAAAATAAGCAAAAGTCAGGGAAAAGTCTGAATTTTGTTAGAGAAGAATGTTGGTCAAACAGTAGGAAGCAAAATTAGTAAAGGCTAAGGCAGTTTCTTCCTTTATTTTGGGTATCTTTATTGTTATTTATGATTATGAGCATCTTTTTTTATTCTCGTAAGTATTATACTCTAAAAAATGCTTATGCCTGAAGATTTTGGATATTTTTTGTCATTTACAGTTACTAACTTATTAAAGAAGAAGCTGAAAGGGGTTTAAAAATACATTTTATGCTCAAAGATTGTGCAAACTTGACTCTGTTATTGGTCAGGGAAAAATGGTTTTGGTCTGGGAGAAGTCAGGGAATTTTGATTTCTCTTCTTTGTTGAAACCCTGATTCAAATTTATAATGTGGTAAGACTTATGGTATAATGTGTAATATCCATTTCATAATTACATTTGTCATCAAATAATTATAACAAGCAGCAGTTTGTTTTTATACTAGAATCAGTAAGTTTGTACTTAGGTACATGGTGGTGACATGGAAAGGTGAATACCTGTAATAGTTTATGCAAATCAGGTTTAAACTAGTGTGAATGTAGTTTCTTTATCTACGTCTAGTTTCAGGAAAAAAAAAGCAGACATTCAACCTGAATGACACTTGTAATTTTCTTTCTATTTTGTCTTCATAATACCGGCAATGTATTTTTGCATGTGCATTTTTACTTAATGTTTAAAAATAACCCTTCTGCATACCAATAAATTATATCCTTATTTGATCAGCTATAGGTGTTGTAGTCTTGCAAAGAACTAATCTGATTTTCGGAAAATCACTATATGGGTTAAAGGGCAAAATGCATTGAACAATGCATGGCCTTGAATCAATGCGGTTTTCAGATAACGCTCAGTCATTCACAGTGGTTTGTTTATACAAATTTAACACGTAAGCCTGTTTCGATTACATATTTGAATGTTAGTAATGGCCAAGGATCCATATTGAATTTTAGTCATGGGTAATTGATACGTTTAAGCTTTTTGTAGTTTTGAAAGCTGGGTATGCACATTTCTGTTCACCCTCCAAATCTTTTCCTTACGATAAAAAATGCATAGTTTCAATGCTTCATGCTGAATGAGCATGTAATGAAAGGACTTTGATATTGGCTTGAAATAATTAAGCGTGGTTTTAAAAATATCAAAATATTAAGGTCAAATAATGGTAACGAAGTAGATGTTCAAATTTACACATTTAAAAAAAGTTTAAAACCATTTTGTCAATAGTGTTTGTTTTACAAATCTATAGTGTGTTAGTGTAACGTGAAAATAAACTATAAAATTGATTTTCAAATAACATGAATAATGATAACTGTGACCAAAAAAAAAATCCTGATAATAAATTATGACAAATGCCTGTATTAAATTATATAGGTGTTTATAATGAAATTTTGTCACCAGTTTCTTCTGAAATAAAATAAAATAAAGATATGTGTGATAAACAATAGGTATAATGTATGCTATTGCTACCAAAGTGTATAAATATTTGAGGTAATTTTCCTTAAAAACATTAGCTGGATAAAACAATCCGTTAAGTATTGATATGATGTATACAAATTTAAGAGCCTTATGCTTTACAATAGTTTCATGGCAATAATATGCTTGCAATATTGAGAATAAAAATGGTATCTGCTTTTCAAATGAGATGACACTGCACCTCTAAGTTACACTCTTTAGTTAGAGCAAAAATTGAGTAGTATGTATGTATATACTTGCCACAAATTATAGACAAGCTTCATATCAGTCATATCAGCTTATTTTGATAGGTTTCAAGGTGGCTTCATGGTCAGGTTTGATTGATGACCATTTTCTTAACGTTTCTTTTTTATATTTTTCCTTCAACAGCCTGTAGGAAGGAAATTAAAACAAAACACAATCAACTTTTTTTTGCACTCCATATTTATTATTTACTATCACAAAACTATGAAAATGGTCATCAAGTTGTCTGATTTTTTTGTTGATGATTCTGTTTTGCTATGTATGTGTCTTTAATTTGGTGTTATTTTTCTTTTTTTCTTTCACTTTCAACAGCATGATCCGAAGAAAGCTGAGAATTTTGACAAGATGTTTACTCGATCAGCGTTCAAATTGACGCCAACAGATAGCCTCGTTATAATGAACATAGATGACAGTGCCTTTGCTAACTTCTCTTATTGCAATCCCTATTATCAGCCATTAGCTAGCTCACTATTATTAACCAGTGTGCAACACTTGTAATAGCAATTTTCTTGCTTATGCTGTTGTTATGGTTCACCTGCACTTTTAAAAAGCATGGACTTTTCTGGAAATTGAAAGTTGCACTACACTTCTGAACGCATTTGATGCCAAACAGAAATTTTGTTTAAGAGACATGTGTTTTTTGCCGCCAAGATTTTCTACAGAAACCTTGAAAGCAAACTGCTGAAGGTTTTGATGATTTTTCTGGAAATGAGACAGTTGGAGCTCTGCCAACAGGAAGGATTTTCCTGGCATTTGATTAACTGAAGGCCTGCAAACTGGAAGGATTCTCGGAAATGAATTAGACAAATTACACCTTGTATTTCACCTATTATTATCTGAAAATTACTAATTGCTTGTGTATGTTCTCATAACTGGCAAGTATAATGACAAAATGAAGGTTGATACCATAATATTTTGTTTATGGGAACTTGGACAGAAATAATTTCAAGTAGATTAAAAATTTCTATGTAGCAGTTATACATACAAACATATTCTAGAATATTGGAATTTATTTTATATACACACTTTTTGCTCGTCTACAAAACAATGATCTGATTCTTTGATTCATGAGAATTTTTTTTATGAATACACAGTCAAATTCTCAATCTTTTTATATTTAAGTGTTCATTATTATGAAAAACCATCAGCATTTCATGTATGATTTTAGTGCTTAATGAATGAATGTAATAATGAAAAAAAGAATTAAAACAACATTATTAGGTTACATCAAGTTGGATTATTTTTGTCTGAAATCTTTATATTTTTTTCACAGCTACTATTCAGCAATTTGTCTTTATCTTTGACTGACAGTATCAACTGCTCTTTTTTTGTGCATTTATCTGCAATACATGAACATCACAACCAATCGATGGTTTTCTTGCCGTACCTGTTTCATTGCCATATGTTTTGGATTTAATGTCTGTTGCTGTTTTTTTTTTTTTTTTTTTTTTTTGTTAAATATGCTGACTGTTTTATATATTGATTGTTCGCCTGGAAAGGGTAGCTCAATTTATTTATTAATGACATTAAGCTATCTGGTTACATGATATTTATATCTATTGATCAAGCGAATATATTTTACACAGATAATAACAAATTACCCCTGTGTAGTAGACATAGTATAGTAATATGACAATTCAATGTTCAACATTTATTTCTAATGTCCCTGTGGCTTTTCTGCCTTTATTTTAAAAAGAAATATTGCTATTTACTAGTAAATTACAATTAATGTGATAATTCAGATAATTTTTTGAATTTTAATTTTTTATTAGGTTGATTGAGGGAGATCAGTATTGTTTTATTCGATATTTACATCACAGTATCCTATACAATATTGCTTGGAATATTTTATGAATATGATAAGGACAGTATACTAAAAATTATGTTAATGACAATCATATTATAACAATGTTTTATTTTTACAGTATCTTAATAATCTAGTGCCTTCCATGACTTTCATATTAAATTTTCTTACAAATGCTTTTTTACTTCTATCTATATTTCTGCATACAATCAAATCCTGCCTTCTTTGAAACAATCAAAATTGCTGTTTTCAAATTATTAAGAAACAAAAGTACAAATACATACATGTTGATGTAAAAAGAAATCTTTGGATTCAGTCTTGTTGTTACATTGTTTATTTAAGCATCTACTGCTCAACTCATGTATTTCCATTTGTGAGCTACCGCATAATTGTGCAAAAAATTTCTTGTCGTAACGCCTCACAGCCGAAGCTTGGTGTGAAAGGTTTCCAAACATGGATATAATCCCTTAGTCCATTCACATTCTTCTTCACAGTAATTTCGTGCAGACCTTATTCTTCCTTTTGTTGTTGGGAAAAAATTTAATTGTAGGAGAAGGTCATGAAGTATGGGATAAATTTTTGTGTTTTTTCAACTAATGTACTTTCAGCAATGGCTCTCAATTTGCATGTAATCTCTGCTTATTATCAGAACAAGACCCTTGTAATTTAACTTTGTCTCTGTTTCAAATTATTAATCCATTTGCTGTAAATGGTGTCCTCTTTTATAACAGTGGTAGTTTTACATTATTATAAGCTCGGAGCATACCTGAAGGCCTTTGTTCATTCTTTTACTAAAGTATTGAAAGTTTGTGTTTTACCATACACTCGACCTTGTATAACTCTTGTCATGTGACATCGAAGGTCATCCTTTTGTATCTAAAACTGTTTGTTACTAAGCTGTCTGGTATGAACTGTTATTTTGCTTCATTTGTTTATAATATCATCTGGTTTTCAACTATGTTGCATAGTTTATAGTATTGTAAAACATTCTAAGATAATGTATGTTTTCCACTATGCTTAAAGAATATCTTATATTCAATTATAGGAAGGACAAACATGATAGATTTACTTAAAAATGTCTTCTGTAAAGTTTTTTGATTTGTCTGTCATATTAAGTTTTAATTTTACTGAATTGTACTGATATACAAAATATATGAATGATATATTAAGGAAACTTTCAGACTATTAATGATGAACATTTTATAAGATATTTATCATCCTCCAATATTCTTGTTAAGTTTCAGATTTAAGTTTGTTATATAATTACAGCTGTGAGTCTGTATCTAGTACTTTACTCTCAGAAGTATTTTATGTTTATTTTGAAAATGGGAATGTTTGACTGTTTATATTCATAGGGAGCTAGCGTGTTGAAGGGATGGTGTATAATGGTGTATTAGGCCTAAAATGGTCACACGGACCAAAAACACTAATATCATATATGTATACATATACAAGGGTTACAACTTCCAAAATGACAGTTTCTGCACCAAGTTTGTTTAATAGTACGTAACTTTTTCAGAAATCACTCAAATTTCTAATAATTGGTGTCTACAGATAGCTAATACATTACACTACACATAACCAATAAGCACTTAGTCCAATTAAAAATAATGAAGCAGATATTTCATCTTTTTCCTAGATGTTTTTGTTTAGTATGGCCATTTTAAGCCTAATACACCATTATACACCAACCCCTCTACATGCTAGCCCCCTATGTTAATATGTTCAACATACATTTATGTAAATGGAAGTATCAAAAAGCATTACAGAATTGTGAGAAGTTTGGTATTTCAAATAAAACCAAGATGATTAGAATTTTCATGCCCTGCCTGGATTATAGCATTTCAGAAGTATTATTTTCCTTTATTTGCCCTAATTCTCGGTTCTTTCATTCCTGCCATTAGTGTCAGAATACGTTTTAATGGTAAGCAATATTCTTGTCTGATCTAATTTATTTGTAACTGTAAAATAACCGTGTTTCAAATTTCTGTTTATTTTCCAGAGCCCTCTCAACTCGTGTTTTATCTTTTTTGGTTCATTTAAGTTCATTTACGTTGTTTAAATTTCATGTTGTGTTCATTTCATGGTAGTCTGTTCAGTCTGTATTCGCTGTGAGAATCATATTCAACCATCTACCAGTGTAGTAGATAATTTTGTATCTTCTGTTTATATTATGGTGTATTTTGCCTACTAGTGTTCAGACCGTTCATGCTTACATTTGTAATAAAAAAAAAATGTTTTTACTCCTTCGTTAAATTAATTATGATCTGCTCTTGTGTCATTATGATTTTAATTAAAAGGGTTCTAAAGTTATCTGCATTAAATGTTAGAAAGTAACACAATTCATCAAAATCACTTGTTGCCGTCTTTTTGCAATATTTACATTCAAAATGATCTGCACTGCATAAAATCGGAAAATGGATGCATTTTACATGAGTTTTTCATAAATTGACTCGTTTTTTTCTTTGTTGAATTTTTGTATCCATTCAGTTTTATGTACCAAAGGTGGGTTTTTTTTCCAGCCAACTTTAATCATTCATTCTTGAGTTAAGAATTTCAAGGTCTGATTGCTCTTCTATATGGTGACCATTGTTTTTTGATGCAACTTCGTTTGCAATTATTTGTTGTTTTTATTTCTTGTTTTTTCTTGTTTTGTCATTTCTATGTATTATAAGATATATGTTTGATCTCATTCTTTCTTTTCATGCCTTGAAACAGTTTATTTGATCAACTTTTAGTGATACAATATTGGTACTTATATTTTGTTAATTCATCCAATATAAATTGGCTAAGTTGTAGAATGCTTTTTCTGAAACATTTTGATAACGTAATTGGTGGGCAGATAACCAGACTACCTTTGGCAAAACAATGAATTATTAGTATGATTATCATATAAATGTTAGATTTCTGTCAAAATCCATTGAAACGTGTGAAGTTATTTGAAAAATAAACCAGAAATATTGGACTTTTTTGCCAATTTGATTACCAAAAGGGTTTCTTTGAATCTTAATTATTTTAGTTGTTATATATATGGAATTTTTGTCATAAATAGATAATTTGAACAATTTCTAAAATTGTGTAATTCATTATGGCCAAAAATATGGTTTGAATGTAGCTTTAATATTAAATAAGTTCATTTTTTTGCTGTTGATTGTTTTTCATTACTTTGTGCCAATAACATTGTTAAAAGTGAAATATTAAAATATTCAGATGTTATATTAACTGTTCTTGTTACGTTACTTCAACTTGTTATTTTGTACCATATTATTTACAATTAGGTGTAATCCCATTTTTAAATAGAATTCTGGGTAACTGTTTTCATTTTTTGGTACTAATGTTACGATGTTGTAATTAATGTCAAGTAAGAAACTTGAGTCTGAATTTTGTTTTGAAATTCTTGTTTATTTATCTTTTCACGAAATATTTTTTCACGTTTTTCATGTTTTTGCAAGTTTTCGTTTCATGTTATCACATTCAAGACATCTTGCCTGAATATCTGATTATATGAAAAATGAATGCATAAAGTACTTTGTGATAAGTACAACAATTTTTCTAATTACATAAAAAACTGTGTATACAAAATAAGCCCCATTGCGACAGCTTCTAAACATCAGTCATGAATTATTTTTATGAAGTCTCATTGACTCAATAATGAATTGCAAAATCATTCAATTATATATTAAATGTACATATTTTATTTTGATAAAAATCAGTAATTTAATGTATTGCTTAAAGTCAATATGCAGACCTGATAAAAATAGTGTCGCTTTTTGTAACATAAGCTAGCATTCGTAGTAATCAAAATTATATTTTTTAATTTTAATTACAGTAGCAATTTGTACTTAGACGTTAGTTTGTCTGTTACTGGCTTCCTAGATTTAATTAGCGATTAATTGTAAGCAGAGAACTATATTATAATGGTGTAAATACATGTATTTGTTTTTGTTATATTTCTGAATATTTGACTGAAACTATTTTTTCTTGTACTTTTGTATTTAAATAACTGCTATAAAAAGCTACATCCTCATTTCTTGTTCATTTTAGATTGTTCAAACAATATCTTTTTTTACGAAGATTTACTAAGCTCTTGTAAACATAGTTTTTTCTACAATTTTCAAATAGGATAACATTTTAGTTTGTAAAATTGATTAGTCGATACAAAACAGATGAACAATCGTATTGAAAAATTCAGTATCTTTAGAAATGAGGTAAGGATATATAATTATGTAACCAGTACACCGCATTATATAAAACTTTGATATATTTGTCACATGCCCATATTTGGCATCAACTTGTTCAACATAGGATACCCGGTACTTGCTCACAATATTTTTGTTTAGTATTATCTTAAAGTGGGCGTAAACGAGCGTTGAATTGCTTAAGACTGATCTATTTCTAGTTTTATGTCTGATTTGGTTCATTTATTGATCCTTCCTATAATACAACTATTATTATTACATTTTTGTATTTATGACAAATTTTCCTTATTTGTCATTTTTTTTACATGACAAGTACCCGGTAGATGATTAGATATAAAGTACTGATTAGCAATTTAATATAATTCATATCATATTGTATGTTTATATATATCTTTATATATTTCTGACAATTGTTTGAATATCTGGTATTTATGTGTCTAATGATTTCAATGTAACTGAATTTTGATATGTAAGTAAATTCGTTCATAATTTTTGTGTAGAAATGGTTGTGTGTCTGAATGCTTTAAAAATGTATTTTTTTTGATATTTTGTTTTCCTAATGTATAAATATTAATGTTCTCAATGAAATGAATATGATAGGTCTTTGGATATTTTATTCTCTTTCTTAAATTAACAATTTTAAAATTCCAAAACATGATAGCTATCGTTTTGGACTGTGCCGTATGAAATATCGGGGAATACCTGAATACTTGCTACCAATGTGGAGTCAGTTAACTTTTGTATCGAGTTGGCTATATGTCTAGGTCTACATTATTAGACAATTCAAAGCTGTTGTTTCATGAAGGCATTTTGTATTTATTTAATCAATTGTAAGATTTACAATGGTATGATAAATATGTCCATTTTTTTCTGAAAGTATTTTCCATTCATTTTATTTGTATTTTATTAGCTTAAATCGCATATCTTAACATTCAGAATTCTTTCAGTGTCACGTTTTATTGAATATGGTTCAATTTTGGTTGTAAATGATTGATGGTGATTTACTAGGCACAACTACATCGCTGGAATAGAAACTATCACATATACACAACCACCACATAATGTATTCAATATAAAAATTGTGAAGAAATTTTTTCTATTTTCTGTATTTGTTCAAGATGTGTTGATGAATTTTTGTGTCAATTGTTAAATACTTTTTGATGTGCTTTTATTTGCTTGCGTAATATCGATGATATTTAAGCATGCCAGTTGATTTTCCCATCGAATGATGCCACTAGCAGATATAACCAACGTGTAAATATTCTGTCATCATAATCAATCTATCAAGCATTTTGTTGGGAGTGATTTTTTACATATACTCACAGTGCAGGGTTTAATGTATTTTATCTGTGTGTGCATGCTTGGTGGATTGTGAAAACGTCTCATTTGTTACCATGGAAACACTCAATCTAAAATTTCTATATAATTATTAGTGTTGAAGTACGTTTCTGTACATTGAATTTTTTCTCTTGTATTATTTTTTTTGTCTTTTCAATTAATGGAGGAACTTTTCTTACTGCATTAGAGATTTATTAAAATATTATTAAAATTGTACATTAGATGTTGTTTTTTTATTCGTGATAATTTGTGTATCACCAAAGAGTTTGAGAATGTTCGGATGTGACGCAAATTAGCGAGGCTTTTTGGTGACTCAGCGATATATCAGGTGAATGTTCGACCTATCTTGTGAAGAAAGGTTTAAATTGATTAACCGTTCCTGAAATCCAGAAAAAAACACTGAAGGAATGAACGGAGCTCATGTTTTTTTTTTATTGTACCAAAGATCCTGCAGTATGTGTGAGTTATCGACTTGCTTTGAATTAATATTTATTTACCTCAAAATAACAAAATACATACTTAGTGTTACAATAACATGATCTTGGTATAATCAAACTTGAGTGGTAAGTGTTTCATTCTTAAACGATACAATGTGCCCTTATCCTTGCACAAATACTTATACACTGTATGTGCACCGTATACTTATACGATTCTAGAAATGTACTTTTTTATTTTTTTCTTTTATTTCCTCCCCTGTTTTGGCATTACTTTATGGTATGCCTAAGTGTTCCTGTTCTATTCTGTTGTACTCTATAGTGTTGTAATGTATTATTTTACCTACCCTGAACTAAGACAATGACAACCATTGTCTTTAGATCATGTAAGCTCCAGTCAAATAGATCTACAGCTTGCGCTCCTGTCCTTCACTTGTTAAAAAGGTTTATATATGTTTACAATTATTTTTACCAAAATTCTCCATACATGACTAGTTATTGTACAGTTAGAAGTAGTGTTATAATGTTTGCGGTAAATTAGCTTTTGATGTATGCATATACTTAGTAAAAACATTTGTAAGTTTCAGATCAAAACAAAACGCTGTTATTTTTCTGTCATAGTTAACATTGCTGCTAAGAATGATTACACCATCAAAGACTTCTTTAAAGAAGTTGGTGTTGATAATGGTAAAACTTTGCTGCTAAGAATGATTACACCATCAAAGACTTCTTTAAAGAAGTTGGTGTTGATAATGGTAAAACTTCTTACCAAGGCTTAGGCCTACTGGCAGCAAGTAATGTTAGATAAGCACATAGTGAACACTAATATGGAGGCCATGTGTGTTTTACAAGCATATCTTGTTATATGATTACTCAAACATGGAGTCCTTTCAAACGTGATCTAAAACATTTCCCTTCAATCAGTTTTGTAGAGGTAAATGGGCAGTTTTGCAATTTATGTCATCATACATACATTAAAAATACCAGTAGTAGAATTGATTTGTGATTTCAATGTAGCTATGTTTTTCATCTTTTGTACAATACTCACTGTCTTTTTGTTTGTTTCAGAAAACTCGTAAAGATGTTAGTAACTTTGACAAGGAATTTACATGCGAGCAACCAAAGCTGACTCCAACTGATAAATTATTCATAATGAACCTAGATCAGACAGAATTTGCAGGTTTCTCATTTGTCAATCCTGAGTACATTCTCACTGTGTGAGATATGCAGGAGTAAGTGCAATCTCATGGTATGAGATCCTTATGATGGAGAACACAGACAGACAGACAAACTTACTGACCGACTGACTGACTGACTGACTGGTATATATACCTAGTCCTTTGGACGCCTGTCTGGATACAGATGTCACAGTGTCTTAAGCTGTTCAATATCTACTATTTCTAACATATGCCTGCATTCTGATCAGTCTTACATGTACAGCCCATATTTTGACATTATTTCAAGTTTTAAATTTTGGAAAAACTGCCATTTGATAATAGGAATAAACTGCCGTTTGGTAATGGGAAAAAATGCCATTTGGTAGTACAAAAAACTACCATTTGGTAATAGGAAAACATTGCCATTTTTTTATAGAAAAAAATGCCATTTGGTAATGGTCGAAACTGCCATTTGGTAATAGGAAAAAAAACTGCTATTTGGTAATAGGAAAAAGTGCCATTTGGTAATAGGAAAAAATTGTCATTTGGTGATAGGAAAAACTGCCATTTGGTAATAGGCAAAACTGTCATTTGGTAATAGGAGAAACTGCCATTTGGTAATAGGAAAAAAATGCCATTTGGTGATATGAAAAACTGATATTTTTTAATAGAAAAAGTATATAATTGGTAATAGGAAAACACTGACATTTGGTAATGGGTAGAATTGGTACTAGGTAAATGCCAAAGCAATTGTTCTCATAATAGTCCTTTGTTGTACATGTGCTAATACTATATAACTTATGGGCATATATTTTAAGAGGCCAAAGTTAGAAATAGTAAATACATTCATAGATTTAAGTGTCATATGGTTGTGTTGAAAATGTTGTATGTACTTCTGTTGATGCATGTAATCATGCATGTACATAGAACATTTTCCTACACAGAATAAATGTCTAAATTACTTCTTTCATGTAAAACTGGGTTGAATTTTTACAGAATGTTATCCAAATGTTTACTGACATTTAGTACATACGACATTGTGTACACGTTATCTGATATTTTTAACTTTGTTCTTATATATTTTGAATTTTGCTTACATGTATACATTCTTTATTGATCTTGTCACTTATTTACGTTGTTTTTTCATCCTCTTATGATCTAGTCAATAAATTAATTCGTGGAAGTTTTTTTTGAAGTCTTGTATATATTTTTAATACCACAAGATTCAGTTAAATTGCTTCATACAAGGATGTCATTTTAATGGTTATTTTCTTTTTATTTCATTTTTTTTCTTTCAACCTGATATTATACCTCTGTTGGAATACGGTACCTGGTGTGCATTGTAATGCCGAATTGACATCTCATTGTTCATCACACATATGCACGGCTTTCCCTAAGATTTCTCACCAGAGTGACTCCCATCTCCAACATTTTTTTGGGGGGGTCCCACTCTGAAAATGCCAAGGGCAAATTCCGAGTCGGAAGGGGTTCCCAAGGATGCGGTGGTCACTCTAAATGCGAGTCCCTCAGCTGAATATCGCGTCAGGGACACAAGAAACCTGCATCAGGGAAATCCCTGCGTATGGCCTCATAATTCTGCTAGATAAAAATAAATATTCAGATGAATGTCTGATTCATGATTTTGTCTGTAACTCATTGTTTTGAACATAAACAATCAAACGGTCTGTAAAAATTACATCATACAGTGGAAACTCAGAATACCGAACCCCCATAGGACCGGATGAAAAGTTCGGTTTTCTGAGGATTCCGGTTTCTGGGTGTCTGGTTTTCTGAGTTTCCACTGTATAAGGCAACTGTTAAAAAAATTTGGTTTGCCGTTAACAGTGGGTTGGCATTTTTTTGTCATTGTCATATGCTTGTTCTAAAAAACAGAAAGCTTGGATGAAGAACAATCAAAATTGTTAAAATCACGAAAAAACTGAGTCACAGGATTTTTTAATGTGTCAGTCATGTATCTGCAAACTAATTTGTAAGGACGGCCTAATTAAACAGTTGTATCAAAAAGTTGAATCTCATTTGAATGTGTTCATATAAAAATTTGCTGACAAGATTGAAAATATTTCAAATATTATTTTGGATAAATTTTCCTATTTTAAGCGCTCAATGTGAACAATATACTGTATATAAGAGTATTATAATTTGAATCCATTTGCCACGAGGTAATTTGGTAAAACTTCTGTTATAACTATAATTAACATTATGTATATTTGTACCATAATTTATGCACAACTTGTCAATAATACTTGAAAAAATGTTATGTGCTACAAATCAGGTGGTTGATAATGTTTTTATTGCCTCTAAGTTTCTGCTTTTTTTGTCAAGAAGTTTGCCTTAAAATAGACTAAAAACATATTACTTAAGTACGGAATATCCTTTTTAACCCTTTGCCTCATAAGCATATTTTGGACACTTCCAAATTTAAAGGTAATATACAAACATTAATTTATTTAAGAAAATTAGGTTATTTTTCTCTGACAGAGTGGAAAACGTGGCAAAAGAAGCCGTTACTCACAAGCAATGGCTTCTTTTGTCACAATGTTTTCAAAAGTCGTCTGCTTCAGATGCAGGGTAACGCAGTATTATGAGGCAAAGTTAATACTTGAGTAACTGGGAAAAAAGATGGATTTAATTATGGAAACAAGATAAAATCAAATTATTGGATAAACGTAAGTTTAAATTAATTGCACATCATCGAATCTCAAATAATTGCTGGCAGGATGTAACAACCCACAGGTCTTATAATATCTTTAAATACCTAACTGTATATGTCAATTGTTACGTATGATTTAGCATTTTTGCCATCAATGACTTCTTCTACTCCTTCAAAGACATCAATTTGAGGCATTCTCTGATTTCTTATGGCTCATTGTACTGTTATAATTGAAAAATGGAAGTGTAAGTTGATTGGCTAATAAAACCTGTCAACCAATATAGGTTGTCAAGGAGATGTGGTAGATCACAATGATACTCAGTACACCTTACCACGATTTCCGGCTACTATGAAATCATTATTTGAAACAGATAAACAATACCCTGCTAAATATGATATGTATCAAACTTGTTACATGTTAATAACTAGTGACTAACCAGTGAGACAATATTCCACACATTCAAAGAAGAAACATTATTTTCTTATCCTGGCAGTGTGAGGAACATTTCTTCCCAACAAGTATTGACTATACTCTGTCTAATGACAACGGTTCGATCTCCAGGGTTCAACAATTTTTTTCCTATTTTCTTGCTACTCAACCTGCAGGATAACCAGCTAAGAATTTTAACTACTTCTACAGCAATTTCAACCAGTCCCGAGTCAATTTCTATTCGTAATTAGGATTAGACTAGTGGATTGGTCGAGCCCTATTGTGTCATCATAATATTTGTATTACTTGCAAGCTTTTCTTGGGCTCAATTGTTTAGGTTCAGGTAAATACATGTCTGAAAATCCAAACCCTAATACTCATTTTACTAGAAATGAATAAATACTAAGTCAGCTTTCCCTAGGGTTATTTTCATTTTTTCAACTTCATATAATTTTTCATACAACTCTTGTCTTTTATCCAAACCAAATTCCTGATCTAATAGTTTAAACATCTCTCTAACAATGTATAATACGTCTTTATCTTCGTTCTAATGTATGACAATGATGTAGCACATTTGTGTTTACATCTAGTAAGTAAATACCTATATTTATGTCTGTATTGGCTGTTTTATATATTTTGTTATTGTGTTATTTGTTATTCAGTTCATGTTTTAATACAAATCTTATTGATTATATTTATAGCTTGTGATATGTAATAGCCTTACCTTTCTTTGTGTTGTTTTTATAGATATTCTTGTACATATGAATCATATCAATATATATATATATATATTATATATATTAGGGAACCATATGATATTAAAACATTTTATGCTGCAATGTTTCAGCATAAATCAATCACACTGCCTGTCTATGTGCTTCGCAATCAATGGTCCACTTTGCGTTAAGCTCTATTTTTTCTTCAGCGCTCCTAGGGTTTTTTTTGTCGCTTTAAAAGCTCATTCATGAATTCAAGGGATCTGTGCCATGGGTATATATTGACTGGCATATTTTAGGTCATAGTTCAAATATTTTTTATATCGGCATGGTCAATGTCATGCATATTTTGGGTCAAGGTCACTACATTGGGGATCAAAGTAACACTCTAGTTTTTGGACTCACATCTTCATATATTTTTAATAAAGCATTTCTAGTTTTTACCTATATTTTGTATATATATAATTTTCTTAGGGTAAACTGATTTACAGAGATAAACTGTTTATATATGTAATCACTTCTATTATATCTGTATATTTCTTTTTTGCTTGTTAATGTTATTGCTGTTACATATATCTATATATTGAAGCCATCAATATTGCCACATGTTATCATTATAGAATTTTAATAGATGTTTCTTTTTCATATTTGTATGTAAGGTAATAGTTCTAGATGTCTGGCGTATTTACCGGAGTATCTTAGCACATATATTTTATTGTAGACATTCTAAATTTTACCTTTCAAATAGACGTTCTTAATAAAAAAATGCTTTAGTAGCCATAGTATAGCCAGAAACAGACTACACAATACTTTCCTGCACCCTAATAGCGTCGAGATTTGACTTTTTTCATTTTCTCAGTTTTTATGCAAATCAAACAATTCCATTTCAAAAACATTGTACAATAATTATAAAGAGTTCCATGGTGAATGGAAGTCAAACGTAATGTAAAACAATCTTATCATAGGTGGATCCAGGGTTTCTAGTTAGGAGGGGGCAGAAACTGAACAAGTAGGCTGGGGCTCCAGGGGGTCGCCAGGGCCCCTCAGAAGTTCCTGAGTTTTGGTCATTTCTAAGGGATTCAGGCACATTTCCAGAACCTCACCTATCCTTTCCTAGGGTATACAATAAAATGTACGAGAGCTCTAATCTACTGTGTACTTGTAACTTATTGCACGTGTAGCGTGTGAAAATTTTTTGACATTTATATATATTTTTATGTAAATATGATATTTCATGATAGAAAAAAAAACTTTGCTTGGACATATTACTGGGAGTGTATGCCGGGTCCGACCCCCCCTGGATCAGCCTATGCTTATTTCAACTTCTATTCAAAATAGTAGGTCCATTCAATACATGGCAACATTATGTTCGTACTCCCAACTTCTTCATAACATGTTTGTTGATCATTGTTTTTAAAACTTTGGTAAAAAACAAGCACCACATACATACACAAGGTGAGTCAGTGCATCTTCTTAGTTGTCCATAACTTGAAAGGTAAAGCCCAGTCCGTGAAAAGGTTATTATCACATTGATTTGATTCAAATCATAATGAAAAAAAAACACTGTGATTAATATTGAGCATATTTGGATTATTATTCGTAGAAGGGGCCTGTCTAGACCCATAATGCAACAGTTAACATTTGTTGGTGAAAAGTATGGCAGATTCTCTTGTAGGAGACATTGGGATTGTTGTGAGTTTTTCCAATGGTACAATACCCACACCTAGTTTGTTGAAACATTAGTTCTGATGGCTGTTTTCACGTGTTTGCAATCAGTTAAATGTGATTACTGACATAAAAACAGGGAATCAGTCAATTAGTGCGAGTTGCGAAGAGTGTTCATACTTAACTTCCAATTAAGTAAGACTTGTTAACAATGGAACCATTTTTTATTTTCACTCTTTTTACATCATTTGAAATGATCCTTTTTGTGAATGTTTCTCTAGCTACGCGCACATTTCAATAAAATCTAATAATAAAACAGAGATAAAGAAAAAAAAACTTTTCTGACTGATTAATTTGTCCGTTATCATACATTTTTAGTGTTCATTACTTACACAAACATGACATAAAAAAAATCTGTTATAATATGATTGACTTATTACTCCCACAATCATATACAGACTTTTTTCATCAAAACGTACACTGGAATTCATCTTCAATAAGCGTCAGATTTTGAGCATGCACATATTTCTGATGGTATCAGATCATTTTGATATTTCGATATGACTTTCAGCTGAAAAAATATAAGAATCTTCCAGTTTCATGAAAGAAATATTTTTTTTTTGCAATTTAGAAACTCACCTGGCTAAATTTTCATCCATCAGTGTCATTACCAGTAATAGAAATATATTTTATCATTTCCATTAATTATAATGTTGTCTACACTGTTTTATTATTCCTGTGCAATTATGATTTAAAAGATGGCTTTAAAAACAATTTAACTAAATGTACTCATAACTATGATAAAAGTCTGGTCTATGATTGTTGCAGTACTAAAACATTTGTATGGGTGAACTTACTGTGTGTCTGTCAAACTGGTTCAATGAGTGAGCTTTTAAGCCTTTCCAGTAAAATTCAAATAATTTGTAATGGATGCGTTTTTTTAAATGCTGGTACTTAAAATAATACAAATAATGGAAGGTAGCAAATATTAAACAATTGGATTCAATTTATTTATTCGAAAAAAATATTAAATGTAAAATTGGTGTTCTGGTATTGTTACCATGGCAACATTTCTGTGAAAAAAGAGTAGTATTGCTTAGAATGTTTTGTATAGCCGTGTTCAAGTTTTAACATCTTTAACTATTGAAAAAATCATTTGTATAGTTCATTATAATTAAATATTAAAGCTGACAATATCTTTGTTGTTTGTGTATGACCAATGATTCTGTTGCTTTTTAGCTCATCTGAGCACGTAGGCCACAGTTTTGATTGGATCTTTGTTAAACTGTGTTAAAAAGTGTTTTTTCATGATGTTTTGGACAGGTTTGAACATGAATCATCTAGGGTCACAAACTAGGTCAATGGTCAAATCTCCTGAAAACTTTGTAAACCTTTTAGAAGTCACAGTTTTGATTGGCCCCAAACTTTGTTAGAATGTTTGTATTAATGATATAATGAACAGATTTTAATATGAGTCAACTCAGGTTAAAAACTAGGTCACTTTAGGGCAAATCACAGGAAAACCACAAATGTTGCAATCTTTACTCAGGTGCACGAAAAAGGGCCATCTTGGCCCTCTTGTTTCACATTTTCCAAGCAACTTTTGTGTTCTTGTTGTGTTATTTATATGTAGGAATCCTTTCCCATTGGTTGGTATCTTTGCTCACGAGAGCCCATACACTGGCAATGAATCACAGAAAATAGTTTTAGAATGAGACAAAGCCAATAAATAAATTAGGGTCATAGGTTATGTTTGGTTGACAGATGCTAACAATTCATTGTTATATATATACGTAATAGTTAACATTCAGAAGGTAGAGTAAGACATGAAATTTGTTGCAACATCTACAATCTTTATGATTTGAAATACAGTGTCCCACTAGTCCCACTACAGTCAAACATGTGTTTGCGGTCACCTCTGAATAAAGGTCACCTTGTGAATACAGACCATTCCTTGAAAAATTATCATTGATCATTTAGAACAAACTGACCGCCAAATAAAAGCCATCAGTCAATGAAGTCCACATTTTGTCTTTCACAAGGGAAGCCTTTGTTTAGAGGTATGACTGTAATGACAAACAAGAAATGTCTTTTATTATACTACACAAAAAGTAGTTCTGCAAATAGTTGCATCATTTCTTTCCTTTATATCCTAACCTCATGTCTTACGTATTATTTTGAAAAATAACACATCAAAATTGAATGGTTAATGCACCAAATTATTCTTAAAATCGACAATTACATGCATTGTAATGCAGATTAATTAATGCATGTGGAACTATAATTTAAACTCATCCCCGTTCCACGTTGCCGTGCACCAAAGTCTCTCTACAACCAGAGTCAACGGGAACCAGTTTAAACTATAATTCTGAAAGAATTGAGTAACACGCGGAACCCAGCCATACACATTTACGACGTAGAGGCTTACAATTTGTACGAAATAATTATTTTATTCTGTGCACGAATATTAAAATGCTGTTCACACAATGAAGACCTGAATTCATATAAAAAATCAAGTGTAAAATGTTTGTTAAGAACGAGTGTAAAAATTAACTGCGACCTCTTAAGAATACAATTTCGTGCATTCTATTTCACAAATTTTACAAACGGACAAATGTATGCATTCAACAACTGCAAACCTACTGCAAGTTGACGTAGACTTAATTTTTTTCACACTTGTAGATTTTACCCAATAGAAGCAAGGATTTCCCCTGAATTATCAACACGTCATTTTCCGCGCTAATGAAGTTCTCCAATAAGATGAGGAATTTCCACTAAATCATTAATACGTCATGCCAAGGAATATGCCAAGGACAGCTCGGTCAGATGAAGAATTAGTCAAGGCTAGGGAACAGGTAAGGGAGAAGGCAAGAAAATCTGTAAGAAAACTGTTTAATGATATTACTAAGTCCAGCAAATCTAGTGTTCATAAAAATGCTAAGATACATAACATACAACTAATTCCTGTCAATATAATTATATTTGATGCAACGTTTGAAAGGTACGGCCATTTCATCAAGATATGATGGGTGTTCATAACGATTGTGTTTTGGACATTGTGAGTCTTTCAGATTTGTCTCGTTTGGACCGTTTACTAAAATACAACATTAGGTTTGGAAATAAAGTGATATTAAATGTCCACTGGACGATGCGACTCTAAATAATTTTAAATGTTCAGTTAAACGCGAGTAGGCTGTGGGTAACCTTACCACTGAAATAAGCGTTTATAAAATATTTTATAGATGTATTAAATAAAATTATAAAGAATCATTTCTATAATATATTTAACATTTGGTAGCAAAGTTAAATTTTCAAACTGTGACATATACATGTATTTTGGGACACAATGTATATTGATATCATTTAATATTTACTTTAGGTTCTATTAATCAATGGATCTTTTCAAGAGTTGTGGTTACTTAGAGAGAGCACGAACATACAAATATATTTAGCAATGTATGAAATAATTGCGTACTGGTAAATGCATGTAATAACATATGGACAACATTCTATATATACATATATATGTATGTGTCAAAGATCGTTGGGAATACAAACATTCATGATAATAAGTGTATGCAGTGTACCATAGGGAGCTAGCACGTAGAAGGGATGGTGTATAATGGTGTATTAGGCCTAAAATGGCCACATGGACCAAAAACACACACACATATATATACATATACAAGGGTTACAACTTCCGAAATGACAGTTTTTGCACCAAGTTTGTTTAACACTACCCAACGTTTTAAGAAATCGCTCAAATTTCTAATAACTGATGTCTACAGATAGCTAATACATTATACTACACATAACCAATAAGCACTTTGTCCAATTCAAAACAATGAAGCAGATATTTAATCTTTTGCCTCTGAAAAATCGTCAATAGCATTTAGTCGAACGCAACCTCGCAACACCAAATTAATCAGAATTACCGTACTAAATACATCTTAAAACAACAGGTAGAGAAATGACAATGCGTGCTAACCATAAATATCTCTAAAATACACGGATCCGGCACAAAAAAATAATTCAGGAATGCTCTTCTCACGTAAAATTAACAAAATCGTCGACTCCGTCCTCGATTTTCATCTCGCTACGCCATTAAGATTCTGTGAGCTTCAGCCAATGAAATGTCCGCTTACAAACAAGTTACGTCGCAAAGGCCACTGCATCATAATTTTGAATTTTCAATCATGCGACGATTTTTGTGAATTGAATGTGAATAGAACATTCCTGGATTAATTTTTAGCGCTGAATCGGTATATCTTAGTAATATTTATAGTAAGCATGCGATATCATTAGGCCTATTGCCCCTGTTGTTTTAAGGTGTATTTAATACGGTAATTTCGGTCGATATGTTGTTGCGAAATTGACGATTTTCCGCGGGAAAAAGATGAAATACCAGCTTCATTGTTTTGAATTGGACAAAGTGCTTATTGGTTATGTGTAGTATAATGTATTAGCTATCTGTAGACACCAGTTATTAGAAATTTGAGTGATTTCTTAAAAAGTTGGGTAGTGTTAAACAAACTTGGTGCAGAAACTGTCATTTCGGAAGTTGTAACCCTTGTATATGTATGTATATGATATACGTGTTTTTGGTCCGTGTGGCCATTTTAGGCCTAATACACCATTATACACCGCCCCTTCGACGTGCTCGCCCCCTGTGATTTCAACAAAATTTCAATCATATATGGCGGCCTGTTCACCTAGCCAGTTTTCCTGGACTGTTTACTAACCAGTACTAACTTATCCTTCCATGAGAAACTTCTCCATACATGGTGTAAAATCGACATTTTTGTAAAATTTTCATGGAAGGGAGATTTCAACTCGGACTTCCAGCTTACATGTCCAGCGCACTAACTATGCACTGGACCACGGTCGCGGACTGCCGGGTTACAAGTCCAGCGCACGGACCATGCACTTGACCACGGTCGCGGACTGCCGGGTTACAAGCCCAGCGCACTGACCACTGAACCACAGTCGCAGCCTTATATGTTTTCCTGCACAGTTACAAATTTACATATCAATGCGCATTAGTTTTAAACTATGTTTTATAAGGGTAGTTCATGATAGTTCAAACAGTATGATAATATTTATCATCTTATAAAATATTCAAAAATACATAAAACAAGCTGTCTAAGTGTATGTCATATTTTCTACTCCAGTATTAGTACAGTAAAACCCCTCAAAACCGGACTCCCTGAAAACCGGAATTCTCTGAAAATCGGATGATTTTTTTTGAAGTCCCATGGTTTCACTTCTATAAACAATTCTTCTCTGAAAGCCGGAATTCTCATAAAACTGGACTTTTGGCCCAGTCCGGAAGGTGTCCGGTTTTTCAGGGTTTTTTGTAGCTGGTATCTTTTACATGATTTTGTACATATATCATGATACTTAGCATTACAATCACATGTTTAGATAATTTGAACCGGGACTTAGACAATTTTTTTGAAAACGATAAATTATTGTAGAGCGTAGTTTTGATAACCCCTTAAGCAAGCGAACTTTCGGTTGTTTATATTACTATTGTTGACACACGTATTTTTATTTAGAAATAATATCTTTCTTAGTTTCCTTGTTTTCTTCATTTTGATATCTTTTTGAATCAATCACAGTTGTGTTCAATTGTTCGTCACGGAAACGAAATTCTGAAAAATGCATGATGTGTTTGTTTACAGAAAACCGAAAATCTTTTGTTCAAAGTTACGATTTTATTCATTACAGGGTATTTTTTAAAAATGTTTATCATTTTTTGTTTTGTTTTATGTGACATATTGTCACTGGGGTTTAACGCCGTTTTCAACAATTTTTCAGTTATATACGGTTCGCCTAACCAGTTTTCCTTCACTGTATACTAACCAGTACTAACTTACCCTTCCACAAGGAGCTGGCAACTTCTCCACATATGGAGGAAAATCGACATTTTTGTCAAATTTTCATTGAAAGATATGACCCGACGCGACCGGGATTCCAACCCGGATCTCCGGGTTGCAAGTTCAGCGAACTAACCACTGGATCACGGCCGCGGCCATCTTTAAAAATGAGTGTCAGATTAAAAATATATAAAAGTATAACAAAAAGAAAATTACTTTTTGATAAGAAGTAAACACAACTCATGCGGTAAGGGCTTTTTTGTATATTATGACCAACTACGAGAAATTCTTTGAATTTTTATTTAAAATATTATGGAACATTTCAATCGCAAAAATAATCATTATTTCCGAAGCTTGACTTCCTGATGTCAGTCACTTTTATGCGCCCCAGTATTATAACCTGGAAATAAATTTTACAAGAAAAAAACATTTCTCTAACATGTATTTATGTTTACATGGATTAAATAAATGAATATCATAAAACGTAGATATTAGAAAGAGATATGCGACGCCGTAAACGAGTAGAAATACAGACCTTCTTAGTCTGAACAAATGTTTTGCTGATATATACGTCTGACTGAAATTGTATCTCTTTCAAATTTATGTCAATTTTAGCCACCGATGATGGACTAAATAGTTTCTGAAGATGGTATTTGGGTAAATGGTGTTTGTCAACAATACTTCAGACTTACCCAACCGACAGTTCACTACACCAGAGCGCCTGGTATGATAACCTACCAGTATTAAACTGATGCCGGCACTTTTAGTAAGCTGTTGACACTTTTAACGCACGGTGTGTGTAGCAATAGTGAGGAATAGACATTCTTGGGTGTCATTACATCAGCCATGCTCTCACGGAGGAACTAGTCTGCATCATCCAGACGTTTGCGTTTACGTTCACCCTCAGCGTCTGGATAACGTAGACTAACGTAGAAACATGAGCCTCATCCGGTACTTAAACTGGGACCCAGTAATTATCAGTCTCGTGTTCTACCAAGTCAAAGTGTTCGCTTTCTTTCATACCTCAACCAGTAAATGCCAAAGGCCGCGGCCGTGGTCCAGTGGTTAGTGCGCTGGACTTGTAACCCGGAGATCCGGGTTCGAATCCTGGTAGAGGGGGGGCATACCCTTCTATGAAAATTTGACAAAAATGTCGATTTTCCTCCATAAGTGGAGAAGTTGCCGGCTCCTTGTGGAAGGGTAAGTCAGTACTGGTTAGTATACAGTCCAGGAAAACTGGTTAGGTGGACCGGTCGCCGTATATAATTGAAAATTTGTTGAAAAACGGCGTTAAACCCCAAACAAACAAAACAAACAAAGTAAATGCCAAACAGGCCTTTTTGTGTAATGGAACAGACGCACTGCTTATTCAAGGTTCAAAAGTAATATCCCAAGTTCAGACCTGAATATAGGTCTGCGCATCGCTTGGACACTTGCGATAAGATTCGTACCATATGTACAGATGGACGATGCGCATACTGACTGCGAATTGCTTTCTTTATCCTTTGCCTCATAATACCGCATTTCCCCGCATCTGAAGCAGTCAACTTTTGAAAACATAGCGGCAAAAGAAACCGTTGTTTGTAATGAGTAATGGCTTCTTTTGGTACAATGTTTTCCGCTCAACCAGAGAGAAATAACCCAATTTTCTTAAATAAATTTATGTTTTGTATATTAGCTTTGAATTTGGAAGAGTTCAAAATGTCCTTATGCAAAGGATTGAGAGAAACAGCTTAAAAACACTTGGAATATTATGGTGACCTTAATTATGCAAAATTATCAAAAAAATATTTTAGTACAACAAAACAATAACCAAACAATGCCCAATACGGTATGTGTTTTTCTCTAAAATTATTTCTAATTGAATTTATTGTTTTTCTATTACGTAACACAAAATTAATCTTTATTTCAACGAAAAATAAGTTCGAAACATGCTTAGTTGTATCTGTAACTACTCGGCGATATTATAAGCGTAACGCTAGAACATATCGTGATATACAGTAACACCTCAAATAGCAACCATCTCAATATTACGACCAGCTTTTTATAACGACGACTCGTTTTTTGGACCGGCTTCAAATAATTCCCCTGTAATTCAATTTGATAATGATACCACCTCATCATTACTGACATCATTACGGTCCAGAAGGTGGTCTCATTATCGAAGTTTTACGGTATATGATTTCAGTATCGTTGTAAAATTACTTTGGATGGACGGGCATTTATGCAAAATTTCGTGGATGTGATACTTCCCTACTGGAAGAGACGTAATACTAACCGCATTTGAATGCAATATAGATTACAATACTATCTACGTTTAAAAATTCCCCGAAGTCCTTACACTGTGCAAGATAATACCTGCTTTTTCTTCTACATATTTATACCTTTCCCACCATGAAAAACGCTCAAAAATACATGTTAATGTTATAAAGAATTTCGACTTAACACAGGCAGATGGATTAAATTCGTGTGAAGAATATTATTATACGTGAACTTTTCTTTCATCATTGAAGTGTCTTTAATGTTATGAGTGTAGATGGTGACTATACGTAATGTAATGTATAGTCCTGGGTGTATATCACAATAAATATTCTGTTCTATTCAATTACAGCAATAAAGAGAAAACAAATAAAATTCTTTCTTTGAATTTATCAAGCAATACTGTTATGATAAGAATATTGTAATCCGGACAAGTTTGTTAATTGTGTTTCTGCATATATTATCACGCGCGAATAAATGTTATTTAGTGTCCAAATCGTGTTTTTATCCCTAAAAACATAGCCCAACTTCCCGAGCGATTTGCAGCCCGCGCAATTATGATGTTACTATATGAATGTTCATGTATATATGTATAACAGTATGTATGTTGTTCTTTGATTGTATGTGTGATGTCCTCATGGGCCACAAGGCTCACTGGATAGATTCAAATAAACTTTATTTATCAATGATTTTTTTATCATATATGTTTCGAGTGCATGTCATATTGACTTTATTACATCAGACGATAAAATGGGTATGAAAATTATTCGAGAAGCGAAAATCATAAAACTGTTCTAACTAGTGTGAATTGATTATTAAAGAAGGCAAATGTAATTCACATAGACAGGAATGAAATGTTTATGAGCGCATGTTCCAGATTTAGAGAAAATTCATTGTACAATATTTTGGTTTTACAACTTAGGTCGCGGAGTTTTTTATACGTACATGCGTGTTTTGTCTAATGGGCGCTACGCCCTTGATTCATGGGAGTTTAATACAGCCACCTGAAAACCCATCAACATGACCTTGAACTTAGGCTTACGATATTAAAACTGCAGCGAAAATTGATGTTTTAGAAAGAATATTTTATAAAGACCTTTACAACACAGCGTTGCATAGGTCTGTGTTTTTACCAACTTTATCTATAATACAATTGCAAATACGCGGAATTACAGCAAAAGGTTAAAGCAATTAATATACACGTGAAGTACTATAAAGAGACGCTTTAAACTCTCACTTTATACTGACGTGACGGCATACTTTTGATGACACCGTTCAAATAATTACTATGATTATATAAAGCAAAACATTATTCAAGACCAAAGCCCATTATGTTAGCCTCATGTATATACGTGTATTCTGCAAATTTATCGAGACACAATGCATGCATTCACATGTCGCTACGATCGGTTAACGACGATTGTATCATATTTTGTTATGACAGAACGAGGTATAATGTCCTTGACATTTTTAAAGCACTCCTTGTTTGGGCTGACTTTCGGAAATTACGGGTATATGGGACAGCTATTCATATTTTACACGTGCTGGTAAAATGAGTCCAGACATTACGTCATTCTTATTTATATGTTTAATATCGTGAAAATGATCCACTGTTTCGTGTTCTCTAGTTATAACGTAAATGAACTTTGAATGAATTTGCAATTCAACATTTGAAATGACGATAAAATATTTAAGCTCATGATTCGAAGTTTGTTTTTCATGCTATAATGCTTTGAATATCTTAGCGCGGAATGCATAATTGAAAAATAGAACACCGTCAACCTCCCCCAAGCTTCACCCTTTGGGAGAAGCAAAATCAGGTTGTTGTTGTTGTTGTTGAGAGGTTGATGCTCCGGAGAGGCTAACTTAATAGTTAAAGTGTACAGTGTTGTTGTTTAACAGAGGTTGTCGCTCAAGAGGGGACCGCTCTGGTGAAGTTGTACTGTACATTGAAACATTAATTAAGATCATAATACACACACACACCCCGCACGTACATTAAAATCTCACAATGATGAACAGCTGCCCGAAATATTTATCGGTTTAAACTTTATTTTTGAATTTTGAATTGATAGTCACATACAAAGCATACACACATACAACCCTGTATTATGATAGCTACTAAAATAGCATATTATGGACCGGAAAACAAAGATGACTTATATAAATTCCTCTCCATGTGGAAAAAAGCCATGAGCCATGAAAATAAACGGTCGGCAGTAGATATTTAATAATTACCAAATGTGAATACGAAGTTACGTAGATATATTTATTGAATTTCAAAAATATTTTTAAAAATACATTCTGATTATTGCGTAAGCCTATAAATAAATGAATAAAGAGTAAGAAGATAGCCATATGTAATGAAGAAAAACACACAAAAAGATCTGTTTTGTAAAACAGGAGAAACAAGACATTTGTTGTTTGTACTTGTATGATTCGATAAATGACAAAACGAATTTTCAAAGTATGGTAAATCAGGGATAAATCGAATGTGAATAAAATAATAAACTGTAGATTATTTTATCTTCTAAACTTCCGCGTTCCTAAGCTCTAACAAACCTTTTTGATTTGAGATTTGTAGCCGGAGATTTATAGATAAGGTGTCGTACAAAAAAATAACCAGCTACCATTGGTTACCAAATAAACAACCCTATATGTCAGATAGTGGTCCGCGTGAGAAAGAACACTAAATTACGTATAGGAGCACCGGGTGCAAGTTCTTTAAATCTGGAAAATTTAGGGGTCACGTTGCGATATAATCCGACATAAAACAAGCAGTATGAGTTGCTTATTACATTCAAAATTTTGATAGAATGTTTAATGCGGACCTATTGAAAAGGTTAAAACAAGACAGATCAGGGCAATCTTTTTATTCCTTCATACCGTACTGCTACTTTATTTTCTTCGATTTGTGTTCTTATGTTGAGCCAAATGTTTTGGTGTCAAGAAAAACTAAATGACGTAAATACAAAAGAATCGACTTGTTAAATTTCTGCGAGACAAATCGTTTCCGAAAAGCTAAAAAATGAGACACTTTTAAAGTAAATGTTAACTGACATTACCCGTTCAGTCTGTGAATCAAGAATGCATCATGCATGCGTAGATTTACACTCTTCTGATCAATAATAATAATATATGCAAATGGAACTTTGAGATGTATTCATAATATTGTTTGCTTTAGTTCTTACATTAATATGTAATTTACAATTTCATTCACGCAAAATCATGACTTTGTAATTTTATGTTTATAGGGACTTTGAACTCGACTTTGTATAACGAAAATACGGGCTATGTAAGGTTTTAAGAAGTTGCAGTTTGTAACGCTTAAACCACCAAAGAGCATCATTATTACAAAAAATCATTCGTTACATCTCTATTCTACATTTAAGCGTATAAAAATTATAATAATGAACTGGATAAGGCCAAAATATATGTTTTCTGTCCTCTCTAAAATATAAAGGGTCGGTATTTCGGCAGAACTTTTTTTTCAAATATATTTTTGATAGTTCGGAAATACAGTTCAACAGAATATCCTCAAGAAAAATATTGACAGAGAGCAAAAATGGCGAGGGTAACCAGAGAAAATATGATCTGCCATGTTAGTGGAAGTCAGGAACTTCTTTTTCGCCTTAGTATCATGCACGTGACTTCCGGTGGAATAACGAAGCAGATCAGTTTGTTTCATATATGTATTATGAATTGTGTGTTGTTGTAGCTGTCCATTGTTTATCATCAAATCATTGTTTATATTTTGAAACAATCTACAAGGATGTTAACATACGCCTTGTTTATTCATTGAGGGGAAATATCTTCCGGGACATCGAACAAAATAAACAGATTAACAAATAAATACAATGCTTTAAAGTAAGAGAATAGTTCTGTTTTTATATTTACTGTAACTCAATTCAATAAGTAAGTATTGACAGTGATGTTTACAGCACCTGATTTATTCATTTTTTTCACTGTAATTTAGTCGCACCAACAGCCAGGGTCATTTGGCGACTTTCCAACTTTAACGGCGGAGGAAAACCCTAAACTTATACCTCGGCGGAACCAAAGACCTTCCGTAGACTAGCTGGACAGGTCCCGGGTGGGATACGAACTTACAGCGGTGATAGATAAGTGACAACAATTCAGAGACCACAATCACTCGACCACGGAGGCCATTCGACATTCAGTATCTACTCCGATCGGGTTACTTTGTCCTAAAATGTTTGGGGTTGGAAATGTGACCAGACCAACGTAATTTGACAAGATTTCAAAAGACAAAAACGATAATTCATTGCATGGAGCATTCGGAACACCCTGGTCGATTTAGCACTTCTATTTAACGTTAATCGTAGTCAGCCGAGTTGTGCCGAATGTTGCGGGGGTGATGTTAAAATCCGATGTAGTTTACCGGACTACGATCTCCGCAGTCATTAGCTTTTATTAATTTGGAAATTCTCTTGGGGGAAGAAATGTTTGAACCCAATCCACGTAACATGTATTTTTATGTAGATACTAATTAATTCTGAAGTCAATAAATGCTTGATTAATGTTAATATGTCCGTATAACACAACATTATAAGTATTTATTTGCGATAAATTCTTGTTTTATGCCTCTTAATTTGAAAAAAAACAATAATTTAAATTGCTCTATTAACTTGTAAGTAAACAAATTAGTTGAGTCCGTTGGAAACAAGGCACGTTCTAAAAATACAAAATGACAGAAATAAGACCTCTTTCCTTTAATTGATTTGTGCTTAAAAGATAAAAATAATTAAACTGAAAAGAAGCTTAATTAGAATAATTGATTAAAACAAACGCCTCATTAAAATCACTTTTAAGTCGAATCAAGGTGAGATTAATCTGAACACCTGAAGCTTACATCTGGTTTTCAGCGCAAAATATCTTTTCTCGAGACATACAAAATATTTTTCACTGGGGTTGGTTTTAAAGCTTTAACGCTGGATGAAGACCCCAAGGCGTACACGTGAGTAAAACCACAGATCTTCCGTAAGCTAGCTAGACAGCTTCTTCACTTGCCAATTTGTCTAGTCCCGGGTGGGATTCGAACTCACGGCGGTAAGGAGTCAGTGATTTCTATAGAGACCATAACCACTCAATTACTCAGTCATCTTCAGGACATTGAACGTGTAATACTAGTAAACAGTATGTCTTGTTAAATGAAACATGTCTTATTACTTTTATACTTAATAGTTTCACGCAATTGCGCTTCAATCAACAAACCCACGTGTCCCTTGTGGCATACTTGCAAACTATTGAGCGGAACCAGACTGATTTTTGGCTTTCGTAATCATGTACGATTTTTTTCAATATCCAAACTGCATGCCTAGCAATACTCGATCGTAATTGCACGATTTCAAAATGTTTAGTCTTAATTAATAACAGCAAAAACATACAATTATGTCAACATTTCAATTTTTTTAATTTTTTTATTCAATGACATAAAATGAACTGTAAGTACAAGTGATCGCTTTCTCGAGTAGCGATATATGCATGCAATCTCTTTATATTACTTCTTGTTTAAGAATATTTATTACAGACTATCAGTTAAAAAACAACACAATAAAAGTCAACATATATGCAGTACGATTTGTCTTATTTTGTGATATTTTAGTAAGTTATTTTCATACTATTTTTTATTAAAATATTGTGACAGAAAGTTGGTCTTTAGACATTTTTTGAGTCAATAATCAACGTTAATGACAACAATTTTTAATGAACTTAAATAAATGCATGACTAATACGTATTATGATATTATACATTTTTATACCAAAATGTATTAAAATAGTTTCATGTGTTTGAGAAATATGACAACTATTTTTTTTTCATAAATTAAGTAGATTTTCAATTTCACAACAATATTAGTTTATCAAGCGAGCTTAATAAACCACGAGATAATTGAAAATTAACTTGAATACAAAATTCAAAGCAATACTATTTTTTTTTTAAATCATAATTATCAATGATATTATTACCATTATGAAACACCGAATTTAATACAATCATTTACACAATTATTATACAAAATATTCGCTATATTGTCATGGGAATTTTTGAATTTTTAACGGCATTGGTCTATAAAATATGCATAATTACAAAAATTTATTTATGAATAATTCAAATATGTTATGACAATTATCATAACGTTATTTTTATATAAACAGTAATAAATTAATAATGTTTTGAGTGATCATTTAACATGTAGACTCTTGTATTACAGTAACTTATCCAAAAATGCTAATTAATTGTTAAAACATTCATATATCTACAAATAATTTACTGCATTGAAACAAAGTCATACGTTCTACAGCATAATATTTATATAATGTACACCTAAGACAATTTATTGCTAACAAAAAGAATTACTAGTATTTGTAATATTCACATCTATAAAATAAACTTGTAAATTTATTTGAAACCCATTAAAATTACATTCTGTCCATGATTAAATAAAACTTTCTTTTAATTGATATACATGTATACAATGAGCATATTCAAATACTTCATAATTTATATTCGTGAATATACTATGTATGTGGAAAATTTATTGCATATATGTGACATTTTAGCGACAATTCTCGCGGAAGAGAACAGTATAATTTAGTAAATTTACCCATAATGACTTTCGATTTTCTAAGTTTTTATAATCATGCACACTATGCGTTATTTTTCTCTACTATAAGCGGTTTTAGGAGACGTTATTCACCCAGAATTGTGACTGAAATCATTGCAAATTTGCTCTTTTTAAAAATTATTTTATTAAATGCTTTGATTTAATGTACCTTCAGTGTCTTTGGTGTAGTTTGTCCTGCATTTTTATGTTCCATCGGAATGAAATTCGTTCCTTAAAATATGATGAATTATTAATTGCGAAACCTTGTGAGTAAGCAGAAAAAAAATATACTTCGGAAATCGTGTGTGCACTAAACATAATGAGAATTTGAATAAAATATGAAATAAATTGTATTTAAATTACGTTTAAAACGGGGTGCTAGTGTATCTGTTTTAATTACGGCGCAATAAACGCTAGTCAACGCAATACAAAGCAATGGTATATTTTTCTTTAGAAAAAAAAACATTGCCTACCTACGATACACCAAAACACACCAGAAAAAAAATAAAAAAAATAAATAAAACGTAAAAATAGATGACGTGACAACAAACTTTTATATAAAAAAACCATCACGCATGAACTGTATAAGATATTTTTTAATCAACTCTTTTACTCAGGTGAATATCGCTCTATTGAAAGTGCTGGAATATCGAATATTTTACGGGAAAATAGAGTATACACAATATTAGTGCCACTGTGAATCTATAAATTCGACATAAAGAAATTGGTATGATAAATATACACGTATTTATTTATGAACATTGATCACAAAGAAATCGAATAAGACATTAGGCCAAGGACTAAATACGGACGTACCGGCTTTAAAGTCTGGACAACATACGAATTACAATAATTAATGCAAAAGAATCATTACATAATTATGTCAAATATTATTGGGTTGATATTTTAAGCGAAAAATATCAGGTATTAATTACATCAGATTAATCAAACGCGTTCTGACCGCCCCGGGATGTCGTTTCATTTTCATCACAAGATAAATCATTAATTAAAAATATTTTCAATTAAACCGAACGGTGCAATTATTCCAGTTTGTATGGGTTAATTTAAAAAATGTCGTGATGGTTCATACTAAAAAAATAAATTTACGGACGAAAAATATTTATATGACTAATAATCAAAGAAAATTACGTTTGACTTATTAGCGCGAATAGAAACGAAGTTGCTTTAGATACAAATGGTATAAAACGTTACCAAATATTTAGACACATATTTAGACTGTAACAAATTTAAATGCGATCGGGGACTTATCAGGATAACTGCTCTTAAGGTATCGTAAGTGGCTATATGGTGATATCAAGTTTTACTAATTTATAGTTTTAAAAAGTCAACCATAATTGTATACATTAATAAACCCACTATACAGAGTCTATTGCAAGTGATTTGAAACAAATATTGTACTTGGTCTGTCTTCTATAAACCAATATCGCACGTAATTTTCATATTTTTGAATAAAGATCACTACTCTGTATATAAGGATATATTACAACAATTAGCTTTAAAATAACAATCATGGTATAATGCAGGGAACCGTGTCACAGATTTTTGATAACGTCCTCCGTTCTTTAGATATTTGACTTTAAAGAAATTCCGTAGTCTGAACCCCGCTGACAATTACGTAATACGCCATAAAATAAAAACGAAAGCAAATATCAAAATTCTGTGACACGGTTCCCTAGATAAGCATTTCCGCTACAAAATACCGAAAACCGCTTTGAAATCCATCTTCAAATAAGGCGGCAATCTTTGTTCAAAAATAGCACCCACTGCGTTTTTTCTAAGCGAGAAATTAACAATAAAAGTGTCAGATCATTATCACCTTGTGTAATCAACAATTATTCTATAAATTAATACAGCCTACTAAAATTTGATAACCAATCAAATTTGTTCATCGTTAGCGGATCAATTAGTGAAACCGCCCACCATTTTAGATGACTCTAATGAGCTTAATTACGAATTATTTGTCAAAATAGTATCATATCGTACCGATGCAATACACAGTACATCAGATTTCTCGTCAACCGAGAGGCTCTCAACGGGGAAAACGGCTGATTGGGAAATCGAGTTGAATATGGCTGGGGAAACCGCTATATAAACTAAATGAAAGGTAACCATGAATTTAGTGTAAAATTAAGAACTTAAGATGTGATTGATTTGTAGAAAAGTGTCTATGTTTTATGACTGTTAATGTAATCATTTAAAAACATACTAATATATAAAGGTAATTGGATACATAACAGAATAATATAAGATTCTCGAAAAACATGCGCGTCCGATGTCCATAAGGCGTTACTGTTTTTCATCTTATTGTTTGTTTGATAGCTTTTTAATATTTTACCAAAATATACAGAGTTGCTTAATAAAAGTGCACGTTGAAATAACTTTATTTTATTGATTACATCAATGAAATAGCGAAAATAATAATTTTCGTTGACCCAGTCTCCCTGTATTAATTTACTGGCGATTTAAATATATTTTAGTTTTATAACTTTAATTGTGTTTGAAACCTGACTCTGGAATATATAAATTTAATTAAACTTGCAAAAATGGTACGTCATAACATTAACGGGGTAACAATCTTTGACAGCTCGTTTTCTTATCGTGTGCGTTTTATTGCAAGGTGCGTGAAGTGTCTGCATACCATATTGCTGTTTATTATATCTCCGGCCAAAACATAAAGAAATATGTGATGCGACATATGTAAGGTCTAAATTGACCCATATTGATAGTATAATTAGCAAGGCGTTAGAGTATGATATCGATATCACACTTCAATAAGACCACCGTTCCGGATCAGTTATTTCATCATATATTTCATATTAAAAGTACATTAGATGCTAGTAGTCCAATCGACCAAGGTGTTAATGAATTCACACCTTTCTTGCACATCAAATGATTGTTGCAGTTATATATTTATTACGTAATTTTCCACCATAAAGTTTCCATTTTCACAATGTGTCACGTCACTATGGTCAAGTTTTTTACGGGATATAGATTTATGCAGTTCGGTATCTTTAGCATTCGTAAACCAACTTACGCGAGAAAGAGATTTCTAACTACATTTTTCAATTTTTGAGAACACTCTAATACCTTGCTTAGCCTTACTTTTCTTATTTCCCATTTTAATCCGCTTGATGTTGATAATCTGTCGAATTTCAAATACTTATGTTAACATACGGCAAGCGATACCAAATTTAATATCGATTGATACAAAATTGCCCTTAAGGAGCCCCTAACAACGCCGCCTCCTAGATCGTTCTCGCTGATAAAGTGGAGTCGATATGGGGGTGCAGTTTTTATCGCGATAAAACACTATTTTTGCATATTCGGATCGATTTTTTTGTTGCATGGTATGATAGTATGATATTTAATTATTGTTAATAACTTAAAATGTCATTTTCGCTTATTTTTACGTTTGTAGCCACTTACGCTACCTTAAATTCGCTAAGATGGGATACACGCGTGTGTACTGAGTGCAGCTGTGAACTTGGACACCGCGAAACGTTATTGACATCAACTTTTGAGCAATACTCACAAATCTTTTATATCAGACTGAAGGCGGATACTGCGTGTATAAATGGTGTAACGATGAATTTAGAGTCATGAAATCAATGAAAAAGTACGTCTGTACTTGCCTTATGGAGCAGACGCGTAAATGAAAGGTGTTTGACTTGAAAAAAAGGTATTTGACACAACGGTCAGACGAAATAATGTTAATACAACATACCTATGAATGAAGAATAACGGTGTAGTTTCTATCGTTGTTAAAACAGTTGTTAGCAACGCGCATAATTAGGATTTCACGGGGCATTATTATCAAAAATTCAAACCATGCCACATGAAACCCCGGCCATACGCGTATTTTCACGATATAAAATCCACGGTACGTACACACAAACGGACGACCAACTCCGCTTTACACACGTTCACAAACGTACACCAACTAGTAATGGCGAATATTGAAGAAAATAGGACAAGGTAATGTGCTTTTTATATCTCCCAATTCATGGAATTTCAGTTTCGACTTCCTAGAAATCAAGCCTAAATATGGTAAAAATAGATATTCTAAAAATAGAACCACGCGCGCGAAAATTGAAAACCCGGTCAGACGATCCTAAATGTTTTCATGAACGATTGATTGGTGTACAATAGTTGTCAATTTAGTTAAGAAAACACTGACGCCGAACAATTGTTCAATATTCCTGTCTTGAAGGAAACAATCACTTCAAATATTTAAACCTTTATCGAATATCATTTGCGCGTAATGATGAAAGATTACCGGTACATTAGCATTGAATTGTTTATAAATAAATACCAATCATATTTACACGTGATATTTTTATAAATATCGCGAACGAATAAGTTTCGAGTTTTAGCTGTGGTTTAAAAATAATTTAAACGTCACCTGATTATATACCCACGATTTCTTTACAATTTACAAAACATTTGTTTTTTTTAAAAAAGAAATGAACAAGTTATTACGAAGGACTCCGCTGTGGTAAAGTCCGCCTTGTTACTTATTTACTTATCTTATCTAGCTAACGCTTGATATAAACCTAGTCTTAACATGCTACTTACAAAATGTTTGCCCTTGTCATATATATGCGTTATCTTTCTATGTTCTATATGTCATACAAACGTAAGGTCATCGTAAAGACAATAAAAATATATATCTAGCCACTTTAACTGCTTTAATAGCAGCAGTATAAATTTATCTAAATGCTAAATTACAAGTCACTACATGCAGTTGCTTATATCACGTAACAACGGAACATGTAACCCATAATAAGGGTCTAAGGGATGGCAGGTATTTCATACCGTATATATACATGTTAAATATGTATACATTTTGATCATTTACGATATCTCTATCTTAACACAAGAAAAAAAGTCCTAAAGTAATATATATGTATATCTTCCTATAATGTTAACCCTTCGCTTGGACGTAGATATACGTAACATTTTGCCTCATAAGCATATTTTGGACTCTTTCAAATTCAAAGATAATATAAAAACATCAAATGGGTAATTTCTCTCTGACAGAGTGGAAAACTTTGCGGCGAAAGAAGCCATTACTTCTTACCAGCAATGGCTCCTTTTGTGACAATGTTTTTAAAACCTGCCTGCTTCAGATGCTTGGAAATGCGATATTATGAGGTAACGGGTTAATAAATATATATCATTAAGTAGATATAAGTATATACTTATGTCTACTTAATTGGATTTATCCAGAATAAGCCTCGGTTTCCCGTTGCTTTTCCTATGTGAATACTCACATAGGCATGTATGTATATAAATTTTCTTGAGCGAACATAAGTGTATGTAAAAAATAACACGAAAAAGCATTTTCAAAATGTGTCTAAAATCATTTGCTGGGAACCAGCCAACAAAAATAGGTACAAAATAAAAAGGACAACTCTTACACTCATGTATCTGTACGAAAATTACCGAGAGTATCCGGTTATGGTTAGCACTTCCGGTATAGTTCACTATACATTGCATTGCTTCTGTCTCACAGACACAGACTGAAAAGCCAGACTCACTTTTGTACGAGAATGTGTACAGGCCGGCCCTAATGCCGAAATCGAGAAAAAGTAATTGATTTGACGTTCCTGTCTTTATGTTCTTATTTGAAGACCAAGTTTTAAAATTCATCTGTCAAATTAAAAATGACCCCAGTCGTCTGTACATATGAATATAAGATTTATCGGTAGTATGTCTTATACAAATATGCTTGAAACGATGTGAACTTTGTCAAAATTGTGATAAAAGCGTTTTTTTTCTCATTGCATTCTTATCAGTTGTACAACAAACCACGGTTAAAGCTTCCAGCTTTCTCAATTGGCGTCATGATTTTAGAGTATACGCGTTAGTTTAAAGGACTGAAAAATTATACTCACGGAATGTTATCAATCGAGGCGATTTTACTACATGGCCCCGAGGTTATAAAACTTGAGAACAGTCTCCAAGCTCAAATCTCAATTCCATTCTCAAAGTACAATATATTATGGTTGAAAAGATAGGGACGATTAATGCCTGAATTCATTTTCAGATCAACTGTCAGAATAATGTATCGATAAAACCATTATTGTATGATCTTTATTAACTTTGAAACATTATAATATAAGATATGAGATTTGAGTTCGGAGACCAATCTCAAGTTTTATAGCCTCGGACCCTGGGGTATTCCAGTTGAGATATTTTGCATACATATCAAGTTTCCGAAAGTCCCCCATCTCATTTTAAGTTTCTTGATTTTGGGTTTTTCCTGTTTATTGATGATGTAAGAGGCATTGTGATTGGTTAGTTAATGATCGAATGAAGGATGTTTTCATAATTACAATTGTGTTTGTTTTCCCTAATGAGATCTTGCAAACATTAGACAAAAGCAAAAATATTATACCTCAAAAGCACTCTACCTGTTGTTTGTAAACTATGCGTACTTCCCGACTATAGTCTATTCAGTGTGAATAATAGTTTTCGTCCTAAACAGTTTTTTTCTTTGACATTCCCGGCTCTCCATTTTATAAGGGAGACAAGGACCAAGCAAGTCGCTTTCTAGCTTTTTTGAAAAGCTAACCTTGTATAAATATATATACATGTGACAAATGATGATTTTCATCCGAGTACTTACAAAGAAACACTTAACAAATTCTAATGAAACTCTTTATAATTAATAGACTGTCGATGGTGTATTTATTTTGTACGGTTATTATGATAACATTTCTTGGTATCCTTTCTATATTTGGGTACAAATATTGATGACATAATAATATAGACTCGGTTGTTATCATACAGTTATAGGTATATGACCGTCAGCGCATTCTTAACATACAAGTTAAGCGCGAGTTTAAACAAATCTATCCATCTGTTTGTGATTCATTCAAAAAAGTCGTAGGCGGGTTTTCATTTTCCACATGATTCACCGAGAACGATTCATGCTACAGAATTCCCCGTAAATTTGTGATTGTATTTATAAATATTCTGTTAAAAGATAGCTTTTCATATATCTCATTGTTAATTGTTCGACTATTTTTGAAGAAGAATACGTTAGAGTTATTCATGTGATGCGGTTATTGTACAATATGCGAGGGTTGATCCACAAATAACCGGATTTAGTCCATAAGTTCTGAAAGAAATAAAATACAAACAACGTTATTTTCAATTTTTAACACGTGATATCGGAAAATTTCCAAGAAATATTGATTATATGACAATTGCACATCATTCATTGTTCAGAAATATTTGAATAGAATGACGACATCTCTTTTCAGTCATGGTCAATATTTAAACAATGTATACACACGTGTTCGATTTAATTTCAGTCATTGAATAATTGATAACAAGATACTATTGTTTATAAAAAATGTATAGAAATTATAATTGCGGTTTGCATGTTTAATGTTCATGTATGATGTGATTACTATGAACGATGTTAAGATGTGACTTCCCTATACTGCATTCTGAAAACTTGGACTTTTTTGGTCCCAGCAGCTTGACATGCGGCCCTAATGTTTAAAATCCATTTTTAGACTACAGTTATGTCATTAAAACCATTTCTAAGACGGATAACCTCATAGTAGATGTACGAGAAGAATTCAGATTTTGATACTTATCATTAATGTTACGATTTGAATTAAAAACATTTTCAATGTTGTTAGAGTCACAAGTACGACAAATAGGTTGTTCACACAGAACAGACTACGGTGCACCCTCTCCAAAGCAAAACCCTTTGGGAGGAGAAAAATTATGTTGCTGGTGAGACGTTATTGCTCTAGAAAGGTTAAATTAATAGTTAAATCGTACAGTGGGAAAAATCATGCTTTTATTGAAGGGAGACTGTTGCGCAAGAGGGTGTCGCTCTGGAGAGGTTGCACTGTACATATATACCAATGTTTATATTGTATTAATGCTTTCTTGTATATGAATGGTGCCTCCTTGAAAAATGCAGAAATCTATTTATGGTGTAATCAATTATACGATTGATTTTTGAAGTGTATCGATTGTCAATGTCCAGGAATGCAAATGGAAAAAAAATTGAAATGACGCGGATTTAATTATAAATACGAAACATGTAATTAGAGCCTCATATGACTGGTTTCTGACACGTCATAAAACTCCTGTTTTATTTTCATCTTACGCGGTAATTATATTGCTCCTTTTAGCATCATAACAAAATATGTTGTGATTTCGTTAATGAACCAAAATTACAGAATACACAATTTTCTTGTAAGGTTTAAAAATGACCGATTTCTTTTCCTTGACGAAAGCGATAGCGTGTCTGACCTTGACATGTTAATGGTATACAGCAATTTTATGACCAATAATGGATGACTATAAAAAAAATCTTTCAGCTATTTTCAGAATTAAATTCATCTCGATTATTTGCGCTTTGTCTATTTCATACCAACATCACTTACTGGTTACTTTCTTATGACGGCCAGCATTTATTGACAATGAAGTGTGAAATAATCTAGATTTGACTGGGTCAATGAAAAGACAACATTGTCATAAGTGGTTGTGTCTAGTGTTAAATTTGGCCGCGGCCGTGGTCTAGTGGTTAGTGCGCTGGACCTGTAAACCAGAGACCCGGGTTCGAATCCCGTTCGCGGCAGGTCATACCCTTCGATGAAACTTCGACAAATATGTCGATTTTCCTACATATATGGAGATATTGCCGGCTCCTTGTGGAAGTTAGCACTGGTTAGTATAAAGTCCAGGAAAACTGGTTAGGTATATAACTGAAAAATTGTTGAAAAACGGCGTTAAACCCCAGTGACAATAAATCACATAAAAACAAACAAAAACAAACAAGTGTCAAATATACATTCGGGTAATATCGCCGTCTGAACACCAATAAAACCACTTACACTGACTGCTGATTAATCAGATGAGTGTTTTGGTAGAAAAAGTTTAGACACTGTATAAATATAAAAAAAACCATATCCAGTTGTTAGAAATATATATTTCTATACAGCGTACATTCTTACGTCAAGCTGAGGTTGCTTATCAACTAAACATGAGTCGTCAGGACTGTTAGGAACATCAAGTGATGAGATATTTATAAATGAGTGAAATCTTATAGAATTTTTTATTTCAACAAAATACTTCAATATCAGTTAAAAGTTTGAATAAAAGCACGTATATTATATAAACATATCTTAAGTTATGTGCTGTTGTGCTAAACATTGTAGACAGGACATTTATTTCATTTATATGCCCTCTAAAAGGAGTTTCAGCGCAACCTCTCCAGAGCGAACCTCTCTTGAGTAACAACCTCCCTTCAACAACAGCATGATTTCCCCCCACTGTACTATTTAACTAATTCAACTATTAATTTAACCTGTCTAATGCAACAACTTCTCAACAACAAAAAATACTTTTCTTAAAAGATGTAGCTTTGGAGAGGTTGCACTGTATTACATGTTTAATTAAACATTTGTCACTATTCTTTTATTTGATATAAAGCAAGTCATGAATTAATTGACATGTACAGCACTGTTCCTTACTTTCAGACCTGGAGAATTGTTTGGAGCGTGTTTTTCAAAATTAGTTTTTTATTGACCAATATCAACAAGTATGAGCCAATTCTGTTTTCATGGTCATAAAATGTGGCCACTATTAATGCTAAATTTAACATTTCATGTTGAGATAATGAGATTATACATCTAAAATCTGTTTCGATTACTATCAAAGAGATAATGGATTTAATTCTTACGTTCATCGGATGGTTCTGTTATACCAGAGCACCATAGGTCGCCCTGTATACTTCAATAACTTGTTACATCAAAAGATCAAAGCCAGTTTAAGAAACACCGAGTATTTATATATTTGTGTTAAAGGCTGGAACTAAACATAATGTGATATTGTGATCCACTTTCCAGTCTAAATCGGTTAAGTTCCACGTGTGGACTGCCACCACAATGACTTACAGATAATCTAGTATCATTGTATACATCTATGTACAAGGCAGGTGTTTCTTTCTTTTAAATGAATATAATTAATGTATAACAAATGAACCAAAGTCAGTTAATCAAATTAAGCCAGTTCTTTTGTTCGTATTGGTTACATCGGGAAAAATTAAATGTATGCGTGAACCACCATTTTACGGCTCGGTGTTCCTAACATATATCTATACATAGTATTATGTTAGCAGTATGCTGGTAATCATTATTACACACATACAAAACACAAAGTAAGCATTACTTTGGAAAGTCACGTTAACATATTCAAGATTCTTATGACAACAGCTATGTTATATTAACTCCTGTGCTCATATTTCTACTAAAACAATACAAAACATTACGTACTTAATTCTTGAAAAATGATTTTTTACTTTTCGACTTTTATTGTACTAATATTTATTATCGTACTAACCACTGGTCAACGGTCGCGGCTTTAAATTAACCGACAATATTATATATATGTATATACTTTTCTATTATGATGCATACACAGCAAGGATAATTTCAACAATAACATTCTCAGTACTATTTTCATAATGTGTAGTAAAAATTAAAACGGATTATATAGTATTATAAAACCTTAAGTCCAAGCGTCTGAAAAACAATTTAAGAAATAATAAGACTAACCTATATAAAAATATCTTTCTGGGAACTATATTTTTTAAAACATTATTGATAAAATGGTAAGGGCTATCGCATTTACCTCAGTTTGACACCTAGCATGCTCATTAAAATATAATCATCATATAATTTATCGGGCTGAAGAAGACCGAGTGAGGGTCTAGGGCTGTTTTAAAATACCGTACAAAATTGTCAACATTTTTTCAACTAATTCCAACAAGTCTTTGGTACATGATAATCTCATTTTTTGTCGTGATTTTAGTTTGGTCTAAATCATATAAACGTTTCTTTTTTCCCCTATCTTACATCTATATACACTCCCGTCATCAATTATCTATTTTTATATGTTGTGACAATGTCTCTCATCTTTTTGTCTTATGTTACTTGACGTCCATCAACCACGGAGTTGTTACCAACAGGGTGTTTCATAGCACAATGGTCTTATTAGATATTTTGGTTCCGTAACAATAAATGAAGTTATATGCTGAAAGAATCCATTTCTACATAACACCATATCAACAACACTGCCACCATTACTGTTAGTGCAAGTTAAGTTAGCAGCATAAATCACCTGTCCAACCATTAATAATACACAAACCTGTATTTTTACAAAAATTCAACAAGTACTTGACTGATTACACACATACTATATATGGTAATTTCATTGAATACAAAACAGCATCAAGGAAGGCAGGAAAAATTGTAATACAATATAAGCCATTATAACACTACTCATAAAAGTTCATTAACTTCGCTCGCATGTATGTGTGTTTATCTTTCATCTACTCTGTGCTAAGCTTCTCCAATTTCGCTAGTCAGCTGAAAAAAAGCGAGATTCCTTAAAATTGTACGATAACGCGTTAATTGACCAGAGCGCATGTGCCAGTATATAAGCCAAGTCTACCAGTAAGTTACCATCATTCTTGTGTTATTCCTACACTGTGCAGTGCCACAATGGTGACAGGCAAGTGTGTTTTACTCTTGGCTATGGCCACAGCCACTTTGGCTATGTCAACTATGCCTGACATGCAATACTGTGAAGAGCAAATTGAACAACTTCGTAAAGATATGCAGGAAAATCAAGTAAAGCGAGCTAATCTTGAGACTCAACTAAGAGCTTTGGAAGAAGAGTTAAAGGATGATGAGGATGGTGGTATGTTCAATTTTAGATGCGTTTAGTTCTTTATTCTTGTTCTATAACGTTCACTTGTCTGGTCCTCGTTTTAGTATCTTCGCAATTAAAATGAGGAATCAGATAAATAGAAATATAATTTAAAATTTGATTATTCAGGAAAGGAATTAATATAAGTGTCGCTATGATCTTGTTTTCCAATCCGAAGCATAATTATGTATACACAATTTTGTATATGTTCTTTGTATTGCTCAATGCTTAAATAAAGTTTAAATCAAAATTTGATTATTTCATATCATCAAAATGTCATGACTGTATCCATTTGAAACTTCATGAACTCCAAGAAATATTTTATTATACGCGTTTGTAAATTGGCATATAATAATATTTGTTCACGATTGTCTATCAAAAGTTATTTACAAACTGTACAACCGGGACATATTTTAAAAAATTCATGATTTAAAAATACAGAAATTCCGATTTTCAGCAAATATTCGGTTTAAAACTAAAGCAGAAGCAGTATTCATTCAGTTTAGTTCCAATATTAGTCTTTGGCGACAGCGTAACAATATTTCTTTCTGCACCCAATTGTATAAACATTGGTTAACTTTAACCACTGGGTTAAATCAGAGTTTTTGGTTAAAATTTTGGTTAAATGTTCGGTTAGCTGTTGTAGAATTTTTTTTAAATTTAACCGAATGTTGTTTTTGTTAAAGCTCAAATAAATCTAACCCAAGTCTAAGATGTTGGTTAAATCTTTACATAAACGGTAACCAGTACCAAAATGGTAGCCCTTTTTAAATGTTTAAATGATTTTTTAATGGTTAGTAAACCAAAATGGTTAAATTTAACCTTTGGTTAAATTAACCATTTGGTTAAAGTTAGCTAATGTTTATACAATTGGACGCTATAATTTTAATTTCATTAACAGAATGCATGTACACCTTTTTATGTTTCTTTACATTTCTAGAATATAAAAATATCAATTTCATGCTGCACTGTATCATTTACATTATTAATATACAATACTTAATTAATCTTAACTACCTTGTCTTAAAAGCATTGCCACATTGTGTAAATGTACTGTGCAACCTCTCCAAAGCAAAATCCTTCGGGAGAAGCAAAATTATATTGTTGTTGAAAGGTCGTGGCTGTAAAGAGGTTAAATTAACAGAAAATCGTACAGTGGGAAAAATCAAGCTGTTGTTGAAGGGAGGTTGTTGCTCAAGAGAAGGCCGCCCTGGAGAGGTTGCGTTGTAAATATATTGTTTAGAAAGACTTTGTTTCATATATTTTACGAGAAATGTTCATACATCACTTTACATGTATTGTAATAATCTTAATTTCAGCTGTGGTAAGACGTAAGAGAAGTTATTATTTGGCTGGTGCCCCTGGACCAGCTGGAGAACCAGGTAAGCCTATAATCATTTACTTCGTGCAATACTTGATAGTTTCAAACCAAGATTGGTCAGCAGCATTATTATTGTCATTACATACATACATTGAATCTGGAACAAATAGTATCATTTTAAATACAAATTTGTGTAGAATAATATGAATGTCACAAGAAATGAAAAATTAGTAAGAGTCAATGAAAAGTTTGATACAATAACAATAAAATACTATTCCTTGTATTTGTTTTGTTTCCTTCATGCGCTTGACTTGCTATCATTTTTAGAATTTAGCAGTGTGGTAGGAATATTGCGGCATTCTACTCATTCAATTACATAATTACAGGTGAGCCAGGAGCACCAGGCTTGGATGGCCCACCAGGTCCACCAGGTATTCAGGGCGAATCAGGAGACAAGGGTGACGTTGGTGCACGCGGACCAGTTGGACCACAAGGACTTCAGGGAGAACAGGGACCAGTTGGGCCCCCAGGAGAACAAGGTGACCGTGGAGAGTTTGGAGCCCCAGGTCTCCCTGGAGAAAATGGAGAAACAGGCCCACAAGGACCACCAGGCGTTCCAGGCCTTGATGGTCCACAAGGACCCAAAGGTCACCAGGGTGTGTTTGGACCACCCGGATTACCCGGGCTTAAGGGAGAACAAGGCGAAGTTGGTGCTCAAGGTATGCAAGGTGAACAGGGGCCTCCAGGTGAACCTGGTCCCCAGGGAGCACCTGGTGTACCCGGCCAACGTGGAAGTCAGGGTCATCCAGGACCTCAGGGACCATACGGACCTCCAGGCGCTCCAGGTGAGAAGGGAGATCGTGGATTCCCAGGACGTCCAGGAGTACAGGGGGCCCCAGGTTATCCATACGTCGCTGCTGCCGTTGCTGCTCCTAAAAAGGGTTAAATATGAACATTAATTAGCGCGTACAATAAATTCCAGCTAATCCGGCCCGGTCGGATTGGTGTTGTATCCTGTAGTAATTTAATCATCTTATTTCTCGTCAATATACCTCTTGAAAGTGTATTCCATTGTTGTTTTGATTTCCTTTTTTCTTTTTATTCTCTTTTGTTTTAATTTATTTCATTAAAATATTCTTTTAGAATGTACATCTGCAAATTACGTTTCTTCACCGCTTAGTAATTACTTAGAATATTCATTTTTTAATACTTCAGTTTCTGTTCAGTTTCTTTCGTTTCTTTTTTGTATCTTTTTTTGTTTTATTCATCTTTCGCTTGATTATTTTATGTTAGATACCCAAGTCATGTGATATATCAGGCCGGTGCTGAGGGCGTATACGACAATAAAATAATGAAAATGATTTTATAGCATTGTGTTGTTATATTACGGATATTTCAAATCAAAGGTGTCAGTGGTGTTAGGATCTTAACGTGAATTTAATATTCGTTTTCCAGAGTGCAATCCTGAATTCGAGGTTATAAAACTTGAGATGAGTCTCCGAGCTCAAATCTCATGTCTTGTCTTTCAATATTTCAAAGTTAATTATGGTCAGACAATAATGATATAACTGTTATATTATTCGGACAGCATAATTGGCCTGAATATGCCTTTAAACATCGATGATCTCTAAGTTTTCAATCATAATTCTTTGAGAACGAAATTGAGATTCGAGCTCGAAGACTGTTGTCAAGTTTATAACCTCGGGTCCAGGTCTTTTCATGTGTTTACGATAGACAGTAAATTCCACAGTTAAAGACATTACGCTTCATACATCGATGTAAAAACAACAGAAGGGAAGGATAAACATGTTTTTTTTGGGGGGGGGGTTCTCATTGTTTCAATTTTTGACTTACATCAACTTCATAAAGTAAAGCATTAGTTATCGGTTCTTCAATATAGTAGGCAATGAATTATTCTCTTGAGCACAAAGGGATTTCAATGCACTCAGAGAAAGTTACACACAACGATGGAATGTTGTTTTCATTTGCGAGTGGTAGCCACCTAAGTTTGCTTAGGCTGATAAAACCTATTATGTGCAGCACTGATTAGCTTCAATATAAAATATTCAAAAACATAACAGACACATTGAATTAGAATCAATATTAAATCAGTATTACTGTCAAACCTGTGTTTGAAACCACCTCCGAATAAAGACCACCCTTTGAATGAAGGCTATTCTTTGAAAACCATCATTATTTAGAACAAACTTTCCTCCGAATAAAGGCCATCTGTCAATAAAGGCTACATTTTGTCTTTCCCGAGGGTGGCTTTTGTTCACAGGTTTGACTGTACATGGAAAATCTAGCGTATTCAGCGGGGCAGTGTTCGTCACCAGATCAGCCATGACTAATCACTAGGTTCTACCCTTATTTTCAAACGTACACACAAATGAACACAAACATCCGGAAACGTAAAACAACGTTACTTAGGTACTGGTACATTTTTGAGATACCAAATATTTTAGAAGGTGCCAGAAGACGAAACCAGCATGTACAGTGCTCCTTCCGAAGAGCAACTACTTGTCGGAGTCTCAAAAAAAGTATTGTTCTTTGGAGGGGGGTGTTGTTCGGAGGAAATTGATACATTCGCGACAGGTGTTTTTATTATGTGTATATGCGCCTGTTACTGTTGTTTCTTGGAGGGAATCGGTCTTTGGAGGTGACGTTGCGGGAGGGAGAACAACACACATGACATTTAAGATTCTAGGGGTAAACATGAGAGACTGTCGCCAGCATAAAAATTAACAAACAAGAAAATTATTTCGCGTGGTATCTCGATTTGTGAGTTACTTTAATATAGATACCTATTTAGAATAGAACATGGATATTAAAGGCGCCTAATTGGAATAAATCAAACATCTTTTACCGAGTGAACTATCTGAAAATATCTGATTCGAAACCGGATCTCCGGGTTACAAGTCCAGCGCACTAACCACAGGACCACGACTGCGGCCCTAGCATCATGCTGCAAAGGAATTTATGTCAACATAACAAATTAAAACGGCAAATAAATGATTTTTTGCAAGAAGCAAAACATAGGTAATTGGGCATTTCTTCATGCTAATAAAATATTCATCCGACGCTTATGTCGAATTTTCGTTAAGACGAAGTATTTTTTCGGGCCCGAAAAAATCGACATAATTAGAGTTGACTGTTTAATATAATTATCGTTCATTCTCTATCCTAAAGAAATGTTTAAGATTGTATATACACCATAGCTGAAATTACATTTCCCATACAGCATTCTCACATAGATTTGCGTTACATATATACAGGTATTACATGTACAGTAAAGAGCAAATCTACCAGTTGCAGTATATATTGATTACAGGGCCTGCGCAAACGATCATGTTTTGTTTTATTGTTTCAGCATTTTTCTTTACGATTCTTTCTTTATTTTATTTGTATATAGGCCAATTACATAAACAGTGCTACCTGCCGTAACGTCACCTCCAAAGACCGAGAAAAGAAACGACAGTAAAAGGCACACATACACATAATAAAAATCACCCGTCACGAATGAATCAATTCCCTCCGAACAACAAATCCTTCCAAAGAACAACACTTTTTCGCAACTCCAACAAGTGTTGCTCTTCGGAGGGAGCACTGTATACATAAAAATTTCAGTTCAACAATTAACAATTCACATGACGATGACTGATAGAAGTATCGGTATTTAACAGAAACGTATAACACAGTTATTTAGTAATCTGTTTTGTACAATATTTCAAATGCAGACATTAATTTAATTGTGATAAGCATAAAATACATTTGGTCTAATTTCAAGAATGAGATAGTAATATTTTCAACAATCAGACTTTAACATAGTACCACAAAGTGTATTCTTAAATTTGCATTTTGAAAGAACGATAGAGTGCTGATGCAATACTATTTTGTGTGTTTTATGCATACAGTGCAACCTATCCAGAACGGCGCTCTCTTGAAAACCAACCACCCTTCAACAACAGCATGATTTTTTCCCACTGTACGATTTAACTATTAATTTAATCTCATAACATAATTTTGCTTCTCCCATAGGGTGTTGCTTTGGAGAGGTTACACTGTATATAACATTACCTTTAGGTCCAGGGGGTCCAACTGGTATTTTATTAGTTGGTATAATGTTGGCAGCATTCACTGGAGAGTCTTCATTCCTAGTCCTGATTAGATTAAAATCTTAATTTCATTCCAATATTTCCTTTGTCTTGACATTACATTGTTTTTCAGACCCAAAAGAAGCGGTTTCGTTGGGTATTCGATTTCTTTTCCGTGCTCCCTCTTAAATTCTTTTAGCGTCCGTAATATTATTAAAATTAGGGGCCTGTGAGTATCCTGTGGGTGCTTAAGGTCTTCTCAGTCCCTTTTCATACTTTAATGAAGAAAATTCGCATGTACATCGAATGAAGAATTCTTTTAAAGATTTATCAGAAAATTTCCGGCTTAATTTACCGGTATACTGTTTGATTTTATCAACATCTGTTGTAATGGTTCATTTAATTTTATATACATTGCCTCGTTATTCTAACGAATCTTGACAGCTAAGTAAGTCAAACACGTGTTTGCTCGAATTTATGATGAAACTAATTAGAACAATGGAAAAAATAAAAAAAAATGTTTTCAAAACAATAAAGAGTAAGTCAGACTTTATTGCAGAACATGTACATGTCCTTCAGATGAGCCAAACTCCTCAACTAACAAGAAAAAACTCAATGCAGATTTTTTTGACCGTTTTGACAACCGATATTTGGTCGCGTTCTCAATTGAAAGAAGTATGTTTTTTTCCCAATTGCAAGGCGAAAATTCTTGATTCAAATGAGAAAAAAAACGAAAAAAAATCGCCGTTTTCATGACGTGTTAGAGGTCGAAAATAGTGGATGCGAATAATAGGAGGGGAGACAAAAGCTGATTACATATTTTTTGACGGGTACACTACTCTGGCATAATTTTATACAGTGTTACTTTTTCCCAATTTTGTCCAAAATGTCGCGAAGATTTCCAATTCTGTTGGTCGGGTCATGCTCCCAAAATGCTGAAAAAAACTCAATTGTGTCTCGCTTGAGTTTTGCTAATCCATCAGATTACGTGTGTTATATTTTTCGGGATTTATACGTATATATGTACCCTTTCTGTGTGCTGTCGTGAGGTTGTGGGCGTAAGGCGTGCCTATCGCTCTGTTGACTGGTTTGTTGGTAGACTTTGGGAGACTATGGGATAGGTATACTGGCGAGCGTGATAGTGACAAAGTAAACGTTTTAGTAAGTAGAATTTCCCGTACAACTGTTTTTTGCTTTCCATTCTTAAGACTAGAAGTAATGACACATATTTTGAACAAGCGTACATATTACAACCAATAGCTAATACATGTTCTTTTCACGCGCATCTGGTAAAATGGCTGAAGTGCTCATAATCTGAGAAAAGTCACGCTCTTTAATAACTAGGCCACGGTTTGTTGTGTTACATGATAGCCTTATTTTAATCTACACATAAAGTATATTAATTGAGTTTCCCGTTCTTTGATGTTCGTACGGATTAAATGATAGAGGAGTCTGTTCATGAAAGTTGAATTATAGAGTCTCAAGACGCACAGACTGCGGTAAGATTCTTATTTAGATCGCACGAAACCACGCTCCGTACCCATTGCAGCTGCTAGCTTAAGAATGATAAAACATCACCTTCATTAACCTTCTTAATTCAATTTATATTTACCTTATTGTTTGAATTATCAAACAGTAGATGAATTGTCGGTCAGTAATGTTCATTCACACCTATTCTAAGCCACGCCCATTATTCTAGGAGATGTGCTGTAGTTCCAAATCAATGCCAATTTACTACGATTTTAGCACACGCCCTCATTGGAAAATTAATACTAACTCCGCCCATATTCTTGAGAGGCACCTTATCTTAACGCCAAGCAAACTTTTCATTTCCAAGACGAACTCTGAATCTATCGGTTGTGCTTTGTGAACTATTTTACATTTTGTTCACATAATGGCGGGCCGTGTGTTTATACTACTTTGTGTTTTTGTGTACGTAAGTGGCACGGATGTGCAAGAGACAATTCTGAAATTAAAACAGAGCATTGCTACATTACAAAAACAAGTCAATGCGGAGCGCGAATTTCTACAAGAGTCCCAAGATCGAGTGGACAAGCTTACAAAAGTGTTCGAGGACATGCGACGTGAACGTGCTGAAATTGGTAAGCCATTTGCGTACGTCGTACTGACATTTACCAATTTTGCAATACAGCTAATTAGCTCGCTTTTGTACGAATGTTTTGTGTTTTAAGTTAGCACTGTATGTATTTACGTTTACTATACAGTCAAACTTGTGAACAAAGGCCATCCTTTAGAAAAAATGCGGCCTTTATTGAAAAATGACCTTTAGTGGGAGCTCATTTTGTTCTAAATAATCAATGATGGTCGTTCAAATAATGGCTTTTATCCACACGGTGGCCGTTATTTAGAAGTGGCTGCAAACACAGGTTAGACTGTGTATCATATACATGCTGGACTTAAGAAAAGTATCAACTTATTCAATGCTATACGTATTTTATGATACTTAACTTGGATGCGTTTGTTATTACTTTCATAGAAAGGAACGTCTTTAAATTTCTTCATTTGGTTTTATATTATTAACTAAAAATATACATGGAGTATTGAGTCAAAATGTTGACAAATTCCATCAAAGTTTTGTTGACAAATTGGATCAAAGTTGATGCAAGAATTGCTGAATTTGAAGCCTTTTTAGAATTCCATTCTTTAAAACGATTAAAAGCGGACGCTAAAGTAATAATGTTATTGTATACATTGTTTAGATGTAGTCCTGAACCCGTGTCGTAAAGAAAAAATCTAACTTGTTTTTATCTTATTCCTTAACCGTATTTAGTTTCTGGTGCATTGTTTTAAGTTTCCCTTTTACTTTCCTATGATGCATATTTCAGTACTGTTGTTATGCTTCGCCCCTGAATATACAATATGATTCTGGTTTGAAGCGATTTTTTGACTTCTATTTCATCATATTGCCAAAGTAAAATATCATATTACATCAAATATTATATTTCAGTTGAGTTACACCAGCGTCAAAAACGACACGTATTTATGGCACCAGGACCTGGAATGAAGATGCACTCTCCAGTCATTGCTGCAAACATTATACCTACTGATAAAATACCAGTTGGGCCCCCTGGACCTAAAGGTAATGTTATATACAGTGTAACCTCTCCAAAGCAACACCCTTAGGGAGCAAAAACAAAATTATGTTCTTGTTGTTGCAAGGTTGTTGCTCTAGAGATGTTAAAGTACTAATTAAATCGTACGGTGGGGAAAAATCGAAAGGGAGATTGTTGCTTAAGAAAGGGCCGCTCTGGAGAGGTTGCCCTGATATCATTATTAAATTTAACCAGCTAGTACATGCGTGTAAACGCAAAACAACACTATATAGCAATACTATATGGTACAAGATTAACTTTAGATCGAACGTCAACACAGCTTTGTCAACAAAAGTTCTGAATATGGACATTTAGATTGAGAATAATTTTTTTTTCTTGTAAGAGTATCGCATCTGACTGGCTGGTATTGCCATCACCTGATGCACTTATAAGATACCTTTTAGGAATAAAAATTGTTAAGATTTATTGATAAACAGAAAAAAAACTACAAAACCATAATGTTTGATTCAGGACAATCGTTGTTATATGAATATACGTAGAAAATTACTAGTATTCAAAATGCATGTATAAAAAGCGCTGTAAAACCCACCAAATAGTTAACGATTCATTTGTGTTAGCATGTAATTAACACAAACATGCGCTCTTGGTGGGTGATCGGCTTCGTGTCATACGCGTCATTCGAATTCTGCATAATATGCTCTAGTATGTCTGATCATATCTTTTCAGGTCCACCAGGGCAGACTGGTCGCAACGGCCGACAGGGACAACGTGGCCTTCGAGGAGATAAGGGTCAGAAAGGGTCCGTTGGAACTAATGGTCCCCCAGGTCCCTATGGCATGCCCGGTATCGATGGACCACCAGGTTCAAATGGCCCTAAAGGTTTAAAGGGAGAATTAGGATTTACTGGGTTCCCAGGAATTAGGGGAGATTGGGGAGCTGAGGGTCTTCAAGGTGTACCTGGACAGGACGGTGCCGTAGGACAGAAGGGAGTGATGGGTCATCCAGGTTTCATGGGAGCTTTTGGATATTCTGGTCAGAAAGGAGACAGGGGTCCGGAGGGACTTAAGGGTCAACAAGGACCACAAGGTATTGAAGGGCAACATGGAATAAGGGGATATCCAGGATCTCCTGGACCAAAGGGTTATCAAGGAAACGTTGGTGCGCAAGGAGGGGGTGGTGTACCAGGCTCCAAAGGTACAAGGGGAGACCAAGGGCCTACAGGCGAAAACGGACCCAGAGGATACCCTGGTCCTTCATATCCCGCTTACTACGCTCATGCTTTAGGAGGATACCCTAAAAATGCCGCTGCACCAAGATATGTATACGGCAAGCCAGTAGCTCCTCCTAAAATGTACCCAGTGTACGCCGCTGCTCCAGTAAGGTCCAAATATGCCATCCACGCACAGTACATACAGCAAAACCAAGGTTAATTTTAATGTAACGTAATCAGTTAGCATATCAATAACTTATTTCAGGCAACTAAAATGATCCGTTTCCTACCGATGCTGCGGAATATATCAACAAATTTGTTTACATACAGAATATAGACATTTTATAATAACATTTAACTTTTTTGCACCATCAATCTTTTAATATTTTCAACATCTGTACAATTGAAGAGAGTAAAATCAAGTAACGGCGGTAATATTGTTGTTTATCCATATAGTTGTGTCAAGAGAAGCTAGATTTAAAAAAAACATGGATGTTGAATAAAAAAAACAATAGCATTTCCATTTTACAGAGAAGACCATATACAAAGGTAACTTTGATGTCAGACATAGATAGTTCACAAATGTTTCGTATCAAACCATACATTGAACACCTTTAGCTCAATTGCAGTTTTAACATATTCTAAAAAGTTCACCGAGCACCAATTTCTATTACAGCCATCCTAAAGTTCATTAACATTTAGCGAGATATTACACGTTTATAAGACCGCGGCCGTGGTCCAGTGGTTAGTGCGCTGGACTTGTAACCCGGAGATACGGGTTCGAATCCCGGTTGCGGCGGGTCATACCCTTCTATGAAAATTTGACAAAAATGTCGATTTTCCTCCATTTGTGGAGAAGTTGTCGGCTCCTTGTGGAGGGGTAAGTTAGTACTGGTTAGTATACAGTCCAGGAAAGCTGGTTAAGTGAACCGGTCGCCGTATATAACTGAAAAATTGTTGAAAAATGGCGTTAAACCCCAATGACAATATGTCACATAAAAACAAAGCAAAACAAACACGTTTATCCTGAGCTGAGGTGATAGATGGTTAAGCTTTGTATGATATGACGTAATACTTAATAATATTTAACATTTATCTCCGTATTTATTCACCGGATCAAATTGGAAGAAACGAATAAAACATGTAAAAGTAATTAGACAGGAAAATAAATGAACGAGTCTGTAAACTAACAAATTGATCATATAATTCATTTATTCGTTCATGAAATGATAAAAATGAATCCATGACACCGTTTTTTCCGAAAGGAGGAAGTACGGACCTGTAGTGCCAGAAAATATAAAATATATGGAACCATGATCACGCGTGTTTCGCTACAAGCTTAGTAATAGAATATATTCCAGAACACAGCAAACACTATATAACCTAGATACACAGCTAGAGCAATCCACCACAGGTAATGTTCGTGTAATTTTTGTTCGAAGTTTTTCAGGACAACCAGTCCGATTGTCAACCCTGCCAGGGCACCCATTAGATGCGCAGTATAGCCGACAGGTGGCGCTAGTGATGGCTTCCGGGTATATCGATCCCACACTGCAAAGCCAACGTCTGTGCTCGCTGAAATAAAATCCTGTCAAATTACATGGTCTCAAACAATTGGACACTACAGACTTATATGAATATATGAATATATGATTATATGAATATATGAATATATGAATATATGATTATATGAATATATGAATATATGATTATATGAATATATGAATATATAATTCCGAGATGAATATCTAAAGCAGTAATTGTTCTGATGGTGAGTTCAGTGGACAAAATATCTCAGTAAACCATTACCCATGTACGAATGAATATTGACAAGTCATTATGTCACCGCGCTAACTATACTTACGAGTGGGACAAACATTTTCATTAAATGTGGATTCGCGTAAATAACATACAACAATGTTCTGGTATATACAGTATTCAATATTCATACGATATATAGCAAGGAAACTACTATTAGTGACATACAGTCTGACCTCATCCAATGACCGCCTATAGATAAAGGCAGCTTGTGAAAAACGGCTCTCGGAAGCACACATTAATTGGTATCAGCAATATAGCTTGTTAATACATATACATGTACATGTGTACTAAATTTGTTCACGACATTCCGTCATACATCAAAATTGCAGTAAAACATGAAATAGCGACCACCTGTTAACACCAGAAACTCTTTTACACTCATTTAATAATATGCCAGATAAAAAAAACGTATCAATAAGACAAATCCATTTATTTATTTATTTATTTGACAACAGACACGTTTTATTTTAGTCAATATTTTCTTTTGATTTGGAAAAAACCTTGTTTCATCCCCCTTTAGTGGTGTTTTTGTTAGCTAGTTCCGTATGTTGTGTATAAAATATGAAACATAAAGAGAGAAATCTGCTGGAATAGAGTACTGCGAGTCAGGTTGATACAATATTCATATTTGTGGCTTTGTACGCATCATAAGTTTAATATTCAGAATTCCTACAGTTGTATCTATGATACGTAATAATCAAATGTTATCGTAAAATAAATACAGTCAAACCTGTGTTTGCAGCCACCTTCGAATAAAGGCCACCCTGTGAATAAAGGCCATTCTTTGAAAACCGTCATTGATTATTTAGAACAAACAGACCTCTGAACAAATGTCGTAAGTCAATAAAGGACACATTTTGTCTTTCCAAAGGGTGGCCATTGTTCGCAGGTTTGACTGAACAAATGTGCATCATTTTTTCCATAAGCTTGAAATGATGATGAATGATAATTATTTTACCTATAAGAAGTATTGCTGCCAATTTGAACACACCCAATTCCATGTTAGAGAAATTCTGAAATAAACGAATGGCAAAATGTGAGTAAAGAACTGTTTCAATTCTCATTTAACGCGTAAAATTTCCAACATTGATCAACATCAGTTATGAATAATTACGAAATCTAAATAGCTGTGGCCGCGGCCGTGGTCCAGTGGTTAGTGCGTTGGACTTGTAACCTGGAGATCCGGGTTCGAATCCCGGTCGCGGCAGGTCATACCCTTCTATGAAAATGTGACAGAAATGTTGATGTTCCTCCTTATGTAGAGAAGTTGAAGGCTCCTTGTGGAAGGGTAAGTTAGTACTGGTTAGTATACAGTCCAGGAAAACTGGTTGTGTGAACCGGTCGCCGTATATAACTGAAAAATTGTTGAAAAACGGCGTTAAATCCCAATGACAATAAGTCACAAATGAACAAATAGCTAAATAGCTGTTTTTTGAATTCAAGTTCTAGAAAACGTGACAAGGGAGACAACTCATAAATTGAGAAACAGAACAATGGATCTATTAAAGTAGTATATGAATCACGTAATTAATATTGCAAAAGTAATTCGCTTGAATGAAACAAAAAAAAAAACTCTCGCGTTATTGTGAAAATGTCTTCTTAATTTAAAAATGATATGAATATCTTATAAACTTTCAATACACCGTCCAAGTTTATAAAACAGTTTGAGCGCATAACAATGTGTAAATAAGGTGTCACCTACAAGTACGATATTAGCTAGATGACCGGCTAACAAGGCATACACACCACCTGATGCTCCGACAAGAACTGCATTCATATCAAATATAGATGTACCCAGTGAACCTATAAAACATTCACACATTAACATCAACATCATCACCGTCATCATCACAATCATCATTATCGCTATTAACATTATAAATATCATTACCAATTTTATTATCACCATCATCATCATCATCAACAACAACAACATCATCATCAACATTGTCATCATTATCATTATCATCACAATCATTATCATTGTCATTATCATTACCACAATCGCCATCATTATATTCATCAGCAACAACAACATCATCATCAACATTGTCATCATCATCATCATCATCATCATGACAATCACCATCATCATCACAATCATTTTCATCAGCAACATGATCACTACCACTATCATCATCATCATCATAATATTTTATCATCAACATCATCATTATCATGGGACATAATTAATTGAAACTGTAATATTATAGACAGACATTGAATAAATGACTCCATTGTAAGCTCATAACATGTAGCAAAACAAGTATCACAAGTCACGCTATGCGAACATTACGACAATATAACATACAATAATAGAAAGGACGCTATAGAGCTCTAGTTCTAGAGTTCTGGCGAAAATAGGAACAATGAGGTTACAAGGATTGTTTATTCGTATGTTTCCAGCATTTTGAAAATAGGAGGACAGAAGTTAAAAGACAATATTACGTTTTGCAGTCAATATGCTTACATATTCACACGCCGATTGTGTAATTATTTGAAGAACACGTTTCGCTAAATATACAGCTGAACCTGTCCTTAGGACCATCTATGAATAGCGACTACTTGGCTGTAATGGTGTTTTTCAACAAAAGCATTTCATTTCAACCCCTGAATTAAAACCACCTCTCACTAATATGACCTATATGATAAACATAATTATATGGTATGACAAATATGACCCTTCGCATGTGGTCTTATAAACAGGTTTGACGGTCAGAGCAGATATTCATCAGGCCTACCAGCAAGAACACCGGCGAAGTATACGATAGCAATCCTACATGATCCGTGAATCATCTCCAGCGGTATCCCCACAGCAATCTGTATGAGCATGTTGAAAAACAAATGTATCCAGCTGTAAATCAAAGTCTCATATTAGATATACAGTCCAGCCTAAGTTAACGACCACCCGTATATAACAGTCACCACGCTAAGAGCAATCACTCTATATCACACGCTTACTAATGTGACAGACCCAACAAATCAATGAAATAAGGTCAACTGAAAATGCAGGCCATCCAACTCACTCCCAAACTTTTCTTACACTCTCCCCTCTCCTCTCTTCTCCCTCTTACACCCTCTCCCTCCCCTCGTAGTCCTTCTCCCTCCCTCTCTTATACTCTCCCCCAACACCCTCTTGCTCCCCCTCCCCCTCTTACACCCTCCCCTCTGATCCTACTCCCTCTCCTATCTATCTAACACCCTCTCCCTCCCTCTGCTGTCTCTCTCTCTCTCTCTCTCTCTCCCTCCCTCTGCTGTCTCTCTCTCTCTCCCTCTGCTGTCTCTCTCTCTCTCTCTCTCTCTCTCTCTCTCTCCCTCTGCTGTCTCTCTCTCTCTCTCCCTCCCTCTGCTGTCTCTCTCTCTCTCTCTCCCTCTGCTGTCTCTCTCTCTCTCTGCTGTCTCTCTCTCTCTCTCCCTCTGCTGTCTCTCTCTCTCTCTCTCTCTCTCCCTCTGCTGTCTCTCTCTCTCTCTCCCTCTGCTGTCTCTCCCTCTGCTGTCTCTCTCTCTCTCTCCCTCTGCTGTCTCTCCCTCTGCTGTCTCTCTCTCCCTCCCTCCCTCTGCTGTCTCTCTCTCTCTCTCCCTCCCTCCCTCTGCTGTCTCTCCCTCTGCTGTCTCTCTCTCCCTCCCTCCCTCTGCTGTCTCTCTCTCTCCCTCCCTCCCTCTGCTGTCTCTCTCTCTCTCTCCCTCTCTCTGCTGTCTCTCTCCCTCCCTCCCTCTGCTGTGTCTCTCTCTCTCCCTCCCTCCCTCTGCTGTCTCTCTCTCTCCCTCCCTCTGCTGTCTCTCTCTCTCTCTCTCCCTCCCTCTGCTGTCTCTCTCTCTCTCTCTCTCTCTCTCCCTCCCTCTGCTGTCTCTCTCTCTCTCCCTCCCTCCCTCTGCTGTCTCTCTCTCTCCCTCCCTCCCTCTGCTGTCTCTCTCTCTCCCTCCCTCCCTCTGCTGTCTCTCTCTCTCTCTCCCTCTCTCTGCTGTCTCTCTCTCTCTCTCTCATCCTCCCTCTGCTGTCTCTCTCTCTCTCCCTCCCTCTGCTGTCCCTCGCTCTCTCTCTCCCTCCCTCTGCTGTCTCTCGCTCTCTCTCTCTCTCTCTCCCTCCCTCTGCTGTCTCTCTCTCCCTCTCTCTCTCTCTCTCTGCCTCCCCAAACACACTTTCTCCCATTCCAGTTGCTTTCATTCACCAGTTTAATAGTACTTTGTACAGATCTATATTTTATTTCATTAAAAGTGACTAAAACATTATCATTATTCATGACAAAAGGTTAAGTTTCAGTCTTCGATTGTCCACTGTGCTTCCGTACAGTCTCTCCAGTTGCATAAATTATTTTACAATTCATTATTTATAACCTCTAGTATTACTCGTCTCAGACACTTATCTCGAACATAGTACTTTCCCAAAAGAAGTATTTAGACAGTTTCCCCAGAAATGAGAAGTCGATACAAAGTAGAATTATGACATTAACTACTCATGTAAAAGACAGTTGAGCCCACAAAATAGTCTGAATCACAAGCTATATAATTAATTTGTCGATATAAAAAAGTATGTTTCAATGTTTTGTAAAATTGCAGACAATGTCTTAGTGGTGTGAAAATGTTACGATGAGATAATGATTAAGTCGCGGCGCCGTAGGCTGTAAAGCAGAACAAGTCGGTAAGATGCCAAGTTGATTACGCTAGCAGACCATCAAACGATAGGTGCCAGACAGAATCCCAACATTGCAGAAAAATGAAGAATGTTCTTAGCATCAATGCACAAGACTTACTTGTGGTATTACAATGTTTTAAAGCACACGTCTATGATTTGTGCATCCATTTCAATAACGTTTATACTTAACATCAAAACTAAAACTATTTGTACATTCTGACTGGTTCCATGAAAATTTGACAAAATGTCAATTTTCCTCCATATGTGGAGAAGTTGCCAGCTCCTTGTGGAAGGGTAACTTAGAACTGGTTAGTATACAGTCCAGGAAAACTGGTTAGGTGAACCGATCGACGTATATGACTGAAAAATTGTTGAAAAACGGCGCTAAGCCCAGTGACATATTCTTGTTGGCTATGTAGATGTCAAAAACCACTGACAAATGTATAAATACTTTTTCATAGACTGATGTATACATATCTCAAATAAGATATTTTTGCATTAACATATTCATGTAGAAGGCAATACCAATACAGTAAAAACCCTGAAACCCGGACCCCTTCCGGACTTTACAAAAAGTCCGGTTTTCTGAGAATTCCGGTATTCAGAGAACTGTTGAATTTTGAAGAAAAAAAATGGGACTTAAAAAAATGTCCGTTTTTCAGAAAATTCCGGTTTTCAGAGTCCGGTTTTCAGGAGTTTTACTGTACTTTTTCATGGACTAACGTTTACTTAGTTACTAGTAAGGTATTTTTGCAGCAGCATGCGCATGTAGAAATCAATACCAATACTAATTAACTCCTTGGAAGGTGGTAAAATGCAATAGGTAAAAATTATGGCAGTGTATAGAAGAAATTCAGATCTTTTATTCTGACTGAAGTATGCTTCATAAAAGTTATTTCGGGTTTCATTAGCACTTACTTACCCGGCATGTACAAACATGTATAACACAAATCTCCATATTTCAATACGTCTGTCTGGACGGTAAATGAATACACTGGTCAGTGGTAGTGGACCGTTGATAGTGACCCGTCCATCATCCATGGCGTAGTACAAGAAGCAACCAATCTGAAAGATCCAATTTATTTCATGTGTGAGTTCGTCTGTCCGAGCGTTCGTTTGTCCGTCCATGCGTTCGTCCGTCTGTCCGTGCATTCCTTCGTCTGTGCGTGCGTTCCTTCGTCTGTGCGTGCGTTCGTTCGTTTGTGCGTGCGAGCGTCTGTCTGTCCGTGCAGACGAGAGATATATTAGGGTGTTAGGGTAAAGGTATACTCTGACATTATGAGGTTCTTTCCGTACAAACTGCCAGTGAGAGGTTAATTTTTACTTGTGGTGTTATAAAAAAACTCTCTAGTGGGGTTAAAACTTGCAAAGGAAAATCAATGGTAATGACCCCAAACTGTAGCTCTCGTAAGTACGTCCGTGCGTACCTTCGTCTGTGCGTGCGTGCGTTAGTTCGTTGATTCGTTCGTTCTTTCGTGCGACCGTTCGTTGGTTCGCGCATTCGTTCGTTCAAAATTTTGATGAAAGAATATTTTCAATACGGATAGCTCAAGCATCATTTAATATACAACTGATAAAACACAATATTCGTAATCTCATTGCGTTTGTACATTATTCTTCGAAAATATGTTTAGCTCAATATTTGTTTATAATGTACAGTGCAACCTTTCCAAAACAACACCCCCTGGGGAGAAGCAAGATCATATTGTTGTTCAGAGACTGTTGCTCCAGAGAGGTTAAATTAATAGTTAAATCGTACAGTGGGAAAAAAATCATGCCGTTGTCGAAGGGAGGTTGTTGCTCAAGAGAGAACCGCTCTGGAGAGGTTGCACTGTACCAGTATTGTACTCACTTCTACAAATGTTATAATAGGCACGAATAATGGTGGTGGACAACATGTATAATTATCTGCATAATATTCCCTATCCATTTCATCTGGGAGATATTCCCGTGCTATACGTTTCACCATGATCCTGAATAGTGTGTTGGTTGGTACCGGTTCTTGGTCTGGGTTGTACGGATACTGATAATGATCGATGGGAACCAGCGGTCGGCGACCAACACTCTCCACGGCAAGTCTGAAGCTCGAACTTCGACGATTGCTCATCTAAAAAAACATCTGATTTTCAGCAAATCGTGATTAACAAAAAAAGAACAAACAAAAAAAAACAAAAACACAACAGAATAACTTATGATAATTATTACTTATTCCTTATTGACTATTTAAATACAGTAAAACCTGTGAACAAAGTCCACCCTTAGGAAAGACTAAATGTGACCTTTACTGACAGGTGGCCTTTATTCGAAGGTCAGTTTGTTCTAAATAATCAATGATGTTTTTTCAAAGAATGGCCTCTATTCACAGAGTGGTCTTTATTCGGAGGTGGTCGCAAACACAGGTTAGACTGTATTATGAATCAAGTTTATTAATATTGGTGAACAGAACAATACTAATCGAACTTTGATTAATAGTCGTAGCACTTTGTGTGCCGGTAAATATTTTAACATTTTCAATGAAATCCAATAATATAATCAAATGATTTATTCATTGTACAGCGCTCTACCGTCTGTTTTAAAATAATATTTCTTGAAAGAATATAATTTAAAACTGGATACAAAATTCACGGATAAAATCAATATTTTTACAATATGACTTATTTTCAAATATATTCTAACACATATCAATCAGTCAGTCGGTCGGAAATAGGAAAAAACGTACTCTGATGAATTATATCAAATCATTAGAAACCGGAACGTTTTTTTTGGCGAACTTTGTGTAAAAAAGTGATGTCGTAAAATACAACATTTTACGTATACGCATGCGCATGCGCATTTACCAATGTACATGCATGTGTTAATTTTAATTGTAATGTTTTAAGGCACTAGTCTTCAGATTTATGTTTTTTTCAAACATATGACACCATTCTAATTGAATGTGTTAAATCGCAGAAGAAATATGCAATAGTTAAGTCTCCCTTCGGTTTTGTATTCATTATATGTCAATGAAATAAAAGTGTTTATACAGTGCAACCTCTCCACAGCGGTCCTCTCTTAAGCGACAACCACACTTGAACAACGGCATGTTTTTCCTCCACTGTACGTTTTGACCATTTATTTAACCTCTCTAGAGCGGCAACCTCTCAACAACGACATCATTTTGCGTCTCCCAAAGGGTGTTGCTTTGGAGAGGTTGCACTGTATTATATAATATACTTATGGATCAACTTCCTGAAAATACATGTATTCGACGCAATCGTTTTTTTTACCGCTTGAGAGAGAAATTGAATCATTTTAAGGTGACTTACAGACAAATATCCAAGTGTCGCAACATGTACATAAAAATCCTACATACAATAACAAATTTAAATGAACTATACTGTACTCAGTAGATACTCATTTAATATTAAAATTAAAAACACTGTTTTGTATTGTTTTGTTTTGCATAAACATGTCTGTATATTGTATGTCTAGTTATTATGTATGTTGATTCACGGACCGAACGCCAATTATCTTGAAATGAAACCAATGAAAATAAAAATATAAAACAAAACAATGTTAATGGCTTCAGTGGTTTGACTATGAGCTATATTATATATATTATGCTGTATAATAAAAATCCTTATAGTAATTAATTTTAAGATGTGAGTTAATTGAAATTAATATGAAAAACTGTAGCGTAGTTATAAAATGGAATTTCAGCACCTTTATACTTAACCGTCAGAGGTGACATGAAAAATAAAACTGAAAGATTTATTGAACAAGGCTTTTACTTACAAAATGGAAAAAATGTGCGAAATCCAAATCTATTCCTTTTTTTTAAAAAAAAATATTCATAAAATGGAATAAAACATTTCACACAAAAATACTTAATAGCTGGGACGCGTGTTGGGAAGTTGAAACGGCCAATAAAACAGTTTGATTAAACCAACGACTTCCGGTTTTAGTACAAATACAAATCCGGTAATGAATACAGTAAATGAAATATTAATCACTGTATGGTAAGGCTTATTATATCGCCTTTTTGTTTCCACACTTCGTCCTGTCATTTTGACGAGCCACGTAATGACTAGTAAAACAGAATCAAATGATTTTCGGTATTACCCAAGGGACACCGATCGATTTATTTGTATTTACTGGAAAGGACAAAACTACAAAAAAACGATGCTCGTTCATTAAGCCATATTTGATTTTGAATTAAACATGAGATACGGAGTGCTACAAGAATACGATACTCAACATGTGGTCAGTTGTCTCCTTATAACAAGAATTAAGTCTTTTTTTATTAGTCACGGAATATAAAATACTAATACAGTGATAGTTAACAACTGAAGTATCGATAAAAGACATTTTACCGATGAAGACAGGAGGGATGAATTTTTTGTTCTAAATCAGCATGCAAAATAACGATATACGATCAAGCGTATGGTTTCGGAAGTTTTGACATAGCAATATTTCGAGATACAATCTCAACATCTGACTTCATCTAACATGTTCCCAATCCAGAAATCAAGGGAACATAGCTGATCTGGCGATACCTTTGCTACATATTCATTCTTAGAAGATACAGACTTTACTGTACAGTGCAACCTCTACAGAGCGGCCCTCTCTTGAGCGACAACCTCCCTTCAACAACAGCATGCTTTTTCCCCACAGTACGATATGATTATTTATTTACTCTGTAGAGCGGCAACCACTCAACAACGTCATAATTTTGCGTCTCCTAAAGGGTGTTGCTTTGGAGAGGTTGCACTGTATATTCATCCTTTGATATGGAAGGACAAATACTATCATATGGATGCGATAAGATAATACGCACTAAGACCTAATTATACGCCATGTCATCTAAATCAATACTTAATTTGTTAGTCTCTACATTTCGTACGATTATTCAGGGGACCTTCGCGTCAAATTATCCCAGTGACTAACATAGATGCTGGATAAACCGTTCTTCATTGTTTCTATATCTTTAGTACAAAGTTTAACGACATTGATTGAGGACAAGCATTTACTAGAGCGCTGTTCTAGAGCTATTTATACGATTGTAAGGAATACAGTGCAACCTCTCCAGAGCGGCCCGCTCTTGAGCGACAACCTCCCTTTAACAACAGCATGTTTTTCCCCACTGTTACGATTTGACTATTTATTTAACCTCTTTTGGCGGCAACCTCTCGACAACGACATAATTTTGCGTCTCCCAAAAGGTGTTGCTTTGGAGAGGTTGCACTGTACACGAATCAGTCGAATTCAATGGACTATTGCGATTATATGACTTTTTGGATTTGAATTTTGGGGACTAATCAGTCCTTATACATATATATATATATATGGCTCGGGGTAATGCATGTATGGTACAACCGTACAAGATTATCGCCTGTTAACTGTAAGCATTGCCTGTCGTGTATGGATAATTAAACGGGAGTTGAAGCATACATAGTATTGTTTGTTAATTCATCCCTTTCAGTACGTTTGTCGTATAACAATATATAATTCAAAGTAATTTAGCCGCTTACCCATTGTGAGTGTTTTTCATTTGAATTGTATTTACACATGGGCATTCAAGCCCATTATGCTGATATTTTGATAGGTGAATAGTTACAAACACCTTTAATATAGTCGTTTGGACTCGGGAATGCCTTGGTGTTTACAGAATAATGTCTAACCCGAATGATATGATCGGCTAAACAGGTAGGAAAACAAATACATTTTTATATCTATAAATATATCAAATCTATATACTTACTATGTTCACAAATTCCTGATATGTTACATATGTGTATCTGTTGCACGAACATTTCATTTCTAGCACGTTCTGCACGTGCTGATCCGCCATTTCCCGGAACTCTGGATCCCGCAGAAGCTGTTTGAGCGCCCAGACGGTGATTTCGCCGCACTTAATTTCGTCATACTACAAGAAAATGGAATCGTTGTCATATTGCCTGATTTTCGTTAAAATATACATAAACCACCCATATTACGGTCTTCAGACGACTGAGAATGCCTCTGTGAACGTAATTACTATTTCAATAACATTTTGAAAAAAACATCCTATACTGAAACATTGCAATGGTCAAACTTTACTTTTGTTTATGTTTTTGTATACGCTATTTTATGTGTTTACTTAAATTAAAATTAAGTTTGTTTGTCTTTTACCGACCGACCGTAAACCCCCCCCCCGCATACTCCAAAAAATTTATTGTCGAAATCTAAAACATATTTTTTTTATTTTCATATTTTCGTCAATAAGATATTTCCGTGCTTTATCTCACTTTAGGTTTAAATATGATCATATGAGGAATATTCTCTAAATAAAATATTTTTCCGACCGACCGACCCTCTCTTAAAATCTACGGTCGGTACAGGGAAAACAAACGTTTTTTTTTTAAATTTCAGTCTCATGTATATGCTTTGATTTCTTTGCTTAATCCATGTTGTACAGCCGGTCGTACAAGCTCATTACGAGCTTATGTTTACTGTTATTTGTATTGCCGACTTAAAATAAACTTATCTGAACTTAGTTGTCGTGTTATTAACACACCGAGCATTCTCTTTGAAGCAACGATGAATATATAATGACACAGAACTGGGGACATTAACCAATTAGCCAATAAAATTCCATTGTGGACGTCTCTCGTACATCAGTCGCGCCAAATATGATAACAATAACAGCTGGCAAGCCTGCTATCGTGGATAATACAGAAAATAACACCAAATTCATCTATTACTCGCCATATTTATTACCCGAGAGGATAAATTGTCGAATAAAGATCATGCAAGGACTAGAGCTAATAGTTTGATAATATGATGTGTTTCTGGGAATGTAGGTCAACCCATTCGACATAGCAGACGATTCAATATTGTGTAATATTTGCCAGAATTATCTGTTGAGACTGAATGAAGTTACATTACATCACAATTTAATAAACAACCTTGTTCAGACTGCGTGCAGCATCAATGAATAAGTTCAATAGTGGCATTTCTCCATCTCGATCTAATTTTAGGTGATACAGTTTGTGCTAAACATAGGTATGCTTTGTGAAATTCTTACTTGAGACATATCTCCATTATCAGGGTTTTTTTTGAAACTGCATCGAGATATAAATTCGTAAGTTTCTACTTTGATTGATTAATAATAATTAATAATAATGATAGAATGCAATAATCACTGTGAACGGAAGTTTTAGTGATCGAGTTTTTTCAACCAAACGGACCATTTAAAACTGAACTAAGCGAATTGAATTTTACAATAAAATTGCTACCTTTCTTTATTTCATTAATAAAAGTATGAGCGAATTAATGAACAAATATGGTAACTGATCTTCAATATAAATTGTTAATTATAAGCATGATACTTACATACCCTGTCAAAAATGGTCCTCCAATTCTGAAAATATAAGAAAATGGATGTACGTGAATGACGTCATTTACAATCGAGATAAAAAGAGACTTCAGGCATCCAGTCATCGATAATAGTGGCTTAATTGGCTAATCAACTTACAAATAACATTTTCAGAGGATGTCTTGAGTTTTGCGATACTCATCTACTGAATCGTATAGCATTATAAATCCGCATTAAATCTCCCTAGTACCACGCGATAATTATCGTTTGAAAGGCAGAGGAAGGGCAGCTATAAGTGTCTCTGTTTTCTAAATCAGGCGATAAATATCGCCTTTAAAACGATAATTATCGCGTGGTACGAGCGAAATTTAATGAGGACGCTATAAGATCGCGTACTTATCAGCGATACTTCACTGACAAACGTACGGTGGTCATCAGTTACTTAACGAGCGCCCCACCATTAAGAGCCAACTGTAATGCTTAGGAAGGTTTTTTAAGAGTTTTAATTGATATAAGGTACATACATAAGACAGACCTACTCACATTGAACATTTAATTACCGAGAAACAAAACATAAACCTTTTATTAGACAGTTGGAGAAAAAAAACAAGCTTAAAACCTAGGATAGAAATAGATAAAGTGTAGAAATAAAATAGCCTTGAAGCGATGACAACACTAGCGGAAGAGAAGAATAGATAGTTGAACAAGTACATCATAACATGAACCATGAACACAGATTATGATTAAATAGTAGTTGTACGCCTCAGACCTCGAGGTGATGTTTCTAAATATACAAGAAAATCAGATTGATACAGAAATCTTAACAAAGAACAGAAGCTATGAAAAATACCTTACATAGACCTGTCAACGTTTCCCAGGCATCTAGAAACCCATTTATTACCGGACAATATGCGTATTAGAGAGTAATTCAGGCAACAAGAAAGCAACAATCTACCATTATGTTACATCTTAGTGCGTTTTTATTTGTTGTTTTCAACTTTAATGCTCCATATTGGCGATGTATACATGTATGTTATTTATGGACCAAGGTAATTAAGAATAACTTATCAAGCTGTAAAAGGAACTTTGTTCTATGGTGCCTTGGCTAGTTTAAGATCGAATGTAAGCCGTGATTCTTTAGGTAAGTTCAGCTAAACATTGTAATATACTGGCCGTCATAAGAAACTAACCATCATAAAAAATCTTCTATTTTGGCCTACTAAACTGACCTTGAAAGTTTAATGGTATACAGTAATTTTATGGTCAATACTGGATTACAGTATGGTTACATATAACTGTAGTAATGGTTGGTTGGCTTACTCGTGGCGCACGTGCAAAAGTGCTCTTTTTAAGAACATTTTTATAAAATAAAAAAAATTATACCAACATCACTTCCTGGCTACTTTCTTATGACGGCTGGTATACATTTAGATAATTCTAAACTACAAAACTTATCTCTGATAGATCTCTTTTGCGTTTTTCACAATTTCCAAACATAACCCTTTTTCCTAACCACACATGCGTACAGTCTAACCTGTGCTTGCAGTCACCTCCGAATAAGGACAACCTTCTGAATAAAGGCCATTCCTTGAAAAAACGTCACTAATTATTTCGAACAAACTGACCTCCGAATAAAGGCCACCTGTCAATAAAGGCCACGTTTTGTCTTTCCCGTAGGTGGCCTTTGTTCACAGGTTTGACTGGTTTTGAGAACGTAATTGAAAGACAATAGATACTTGTACCTGTTGTCCTTGAACCAGGGATTGATTTTGTTTTAATGGCATTAAATTGATAATACACAATAAAGAACATTATGGAGATATAATGATCGCCATTTTGAGAGGACTCGCAAGTCCATTAAGATGTCTCTATCATGTAATCCTAGGGAATCTCTATATATACTACATAAGTACGAGGGCTATGACAAAAAACCCCTTTGAATTATTCACCAAGGCTAGTTATATACATATACATAGTTTTATAACGACTGTTACCAACCAATGTGTTTCCATGGTAACCAGATTCTTACTTTATGGATAGAAACTATACAGTTTAAATTGGTAATAGATCATGGATCTTTTTTATTCATCCCGAAATGCTAATTTAATGGTAAATAATTCACTTTTCACATACACAAATGTATCATCAACTATGTACCGTATGACATTGTGTGGTTGTCCTGCATCAAATTACAGACTTAGATATCAAGTAGCTACACCATTCATTCAGTTTTTATTTAAGTAAATTTAGTTCGAGAAAATTTTGACAAATCCTGCTAGAACGATTGTACAAGAGTCATTGATCATTCTATGCAAGTAACAATCATAAACTCGAAGGGAGGCATCGTAGTCTAGAGGTAGAACGTCCGACCTCTGGTCCAAATGTCCTGAGTTCGAATCCCGGCTTCGATGGGTATCGTTCATAAACTTCACAATCACATTTTTCGGACGCAGTACTCGTGTAGAGTCCAGGAAGCGACTGACTCGAGCGTGATTAATATACTGGCCGTCGAAAGTAACCAGTGAGTGATGTTGGTATAAAATACACGAAGCGCAAGTAATCGAGATGAATTTAATTCCTGAAATAGCTGAAACATTTTATGATATGGTTTAATGTTATCCATTATTGACCATAAAATTGCTGTATACCATTAAATTTCAAGGTCAGTACATAAAGCCAAAACAGAAGATTTTTTTATGATGGTTACTTTCTTATGACGGCCAGTATATAAGCAAATTCGCTTAGTAAAATAAATTAGTATAAACTATAAACTACAATCTCGAAGACCAGTTCAGACAATGTTACAAGGTATGATCTGATGTTATCACAATAAAAGCATTTCAATGAACGTCGTGCGTTTTACGCATTGAAAATATCAGGACAGCCAAAACTTCAGAAAATGAAATCAATTTATGGCATGGCAGGCTATGGTATGATAACAGTCTTGTAATTTCAATAGACAGATGGATATGCAAACCAAACTAGACGTTTTCGCATTATATAGAGACGCCTTGTATGTGAACAATAAAACAAAAGCACTAAGCCGAGCTAACTAAAATCGCTATGAAATTGGAAACTGAACATTGTACAAACCATTCATCATTGTCTGAAGTCGTATTTTTTCTCATTTCGTACCAAACCAGATGAATTTCGCGGAAAGCACTTAAGTCGGAAAGGTATTGTCGATTATTTCAATAGAGAAATAAAACTTATTTATTATCGAATATCACCAAGAAGGAAGTGAATAATGTCAACTTAGATGGTCACGAATTAACTGACCGTTGTTCTCCAACCCATAAGAGCTATGTCGGTGGTATAAGTGTATGGCACATGGCATAAGTTGTCTCAGGGTGTCAGTTATTTTAGCGCCGCATGACACAAACAAATACGAAGTATCATTTACCATAGCACCACATGACATAAACAGTTACAGATTGTCAGTTATATCAGCACCATATGACATAAACGGTTACAAAGTGTCAGTTACATCAGCACCATATGACATAAACAGTTACAGATTGTCAGTTACATCAGCACCACATGACATAAACGGTTACAAAGTGTCAGTTATATTAGTACCACATGACATAAACAGTTACAGATTGTCAGTTATATCAGCACCATATGACATAAACGGTTACAAAGTGTCAGTTATATAAGCCCCACATGACATGAACAATTACAGATTGTCAGTTATATCAGCATCACATGACATAAACAGTTACAGAGTGTCAGTTATCTCAGCGAGGTAACAATTTACGGAATAATGGTAAACGCTGCATTCAAAAAATGTGAATGGTTTGGAGGCTTCCACTTGTGACCTCGTTCGTGTAGACAAGGATATACTTAGATAGAATACATTAAAAGTAAAATGAATCCCAGTCACTTTATCTGTTAGCAACTGGGCTCATTGCAAACGTTGGTGTGTTTTAAATGGACGTCTATGTATATCGAAGGCACAAAACAGGGGTGTAGAAATGAGCCGGAAGCCGGAAAAATCAACCTGCTATTTGAATATTCTCGCTAATTACTTTTCCCCACAGGGGGCGTTGCCCCTTCGCCCACTACTTGGGAAAACCTCTGATTCCCTTCTCCTTTTAGTAGATTACCGGCTTCATGGAAACATTTCTACACCCCTGATTGAAGCAAGGAAATGTTATATAATAATAACACACGTAGTGTATTATTATTCGTCTCCTGCTTAAGGTCGATCATATTTGCGCATCATCTTCTAAATGTCCGCCCTTTCCTTCGATTTTCCGTAATTAGATTTATACCATTTTATTTTGCATGCTATTTCAAAATGTAAAATTGTTATGATCGTGAAATATATATGTTAAAATCGACGTTAATGTTCTGTTCTGTTCCTGATAATTCCTGAATTGATTTAAATCTTAACTTGTCAATAAACCAGAGTTGCAGCATTATGTAAATTTCAAAATTTTGTACTGTATCCCGGATGATTTGATGGACGTCTGTTATTTTGTTGGTGTATTAACGTACATTGTACAATGGAACCCCTCTAAACCGACAGAGCCTGGGACCAGGTCATTCAGCCGGTTTAGAGGGGATGCCAGTTTAGAGGGGATGCCAGTTTAGAGGGGATTTTTGAATTCTATAATAATGAAGTCGGGACTAGAACATTTGGCCGATTTAGAGGGGAAACTGGTTTATAGAGGTACCGGTTTAGAGGGTTTTCACTGTATTACAAATTACAAATGTGGTCTTTATTTCATTCAGTGTGCTCACACCACGTGACTTTTTTTTCGATAGATACACAGTTTTAGCCCGAAAACGGGTTAACTGTATTATGCCAAATATAAAATACAGTTTTCCCGTTTTCGGGCTAAAACTTTTCATCTATCAACAAAAACATTACATTGCGCTTGTAGGTCACACTTTTGGTCTTAGCTTCCGCTTTATTTAGTCATATTTGATAAAGAAATTAAGAACTCACGTTATGATGAAGATTTCCAATCGAGCGGTTTGTTGATAAACTTTGCTTGCCGTATTACCAAAAATGACGTCAAAGTCACGTGGTATGGACACACTGTCAATCTAGACCTATGTTTTGTATCCCTAAGCTTTTGTCTCAAGCTCATTGCATACTTGTACCACAAATCTTATTTTTGTATCAAAGTGTTTCCAGTCCTTATTTGTGTCTAAAAGTTTTTATTTCATTTCAAAGCTAGCCCTTATTTGTGTCAAAAAGTTTTATTTCATTATAAAGCTAGTCCTTATTTGTGTCTAAAAAGTTTTATTCATTATAAAGTTAGTCCTTATTTGAATCAAAAAGTTTTTATTTCATTTCAAAGCCAGCCCATATTTGTGTCTAAAAAGTTTTATTTCATTATAAAGCCAGCCCTTATTTGTGTCAAAAAGTTTTATTTCATTATAAAGCCAGCCCTTATTTGTGTCTAAAAAGTTTTATTTCATTATAAAGCCAGCCCATATTTTCGTCAAAAAGTTTTATTTCATTATAAAGCTGGTCCTTATTTGTGTCTGAAAGTGTTTAATTTCAAAGCCAGCGTTTTTTTTTTTTTGTCTCAAAGTGTATTATTTGAAGGCTTTGTCTTTTCTAGACTTAGACCATGATATTTATGTTTTTCCATCATAGAAATCGACATCAGAACAAGACAGTTGTCACGATTCATCAGATTTTCCTGATCAACTTAACGTCAGCCAGGATTTGCTTATATCATGTTTACGAGACATAGAGTAACTCTTATACTCACAAAACAGATCAAGTGGCATTTTATTGTTACAAATATCTGAAAATTGATGGTGTATGACTTAAAAGCCAGCAAAAGTAGAGATGAATACATAAGAAAGATTTTTCAACATTTTGTTCATTTATGCAGATGAAGTAGTTCTTTACGCATCATGTAACAACCTAAGTTGCTTCACGTGCCGATCATTCTGTAAAACATAAAATGCTGTTCTGATGGAGCTAAAAAACGCTTCATGGTATGACCAATGTTGTGACAAGAATATCAACGTATGAATCACAGAAGTGGTAGAATGTGACAGAAAACAAACATTGACTACAAAGAACCCCAGAAGGACATGAAGAGCCAATAAATATATAAACACGTATATATAGAAACACGCATGTATATGTTTATAAAGCTGTTTATTAAGGGAACAAAACCAAGTCTCTGAATTGCCATAATCTAACCGCAGCGCGTACATGTTCACACATGTTAATATAATACATGTCAATATAAGCCCAAGGTTGAATTAAATCTGTGAAATATTTCATGGTTAAATATCGTTTTGACATTCGCAGACGACAACTTCTGATCATGACAAATCTGTTACGGACAAGCCTTCAGACGACATAGTTACTTAACAATCATCTATTTTCCGCGTACGGTCACAAACTGTTAACGACAACGATATATTTAATCAAGTGTCTCATTTGTCAGGGAAAAATGAACCACAAACTCTAATAAATGTAATTCTTGTCATGGAAGATTGTTCTATATATTTTCCGTATCTGGGCTCAAGGACATTGGATGATGTCAGTTATTGTGTAACCATTCAAGTCGCTACAGATTATTAGATACTTGGTAGATAGATCCGTATTATGAGCTTAACTGGTCGTCTGAGATACTAGGTTAGAGACTGTCCAGTTTTCTTACAATACGGTTCATCATGTTTATGTTTCAGTTGAAATACTCAAACAGACGTAGTTGATAGAGACAATGATAGCGAAAGAACGTGCGAATCTCAACCGGGTTCCTTATTAAGGCTGCAGCGCTAATGCGACAAAAAAGCTATTACTTTAGAGATCTAAGCGAGAGATTGATCAAAGGATACAAGTGCTGTACAAATACAATTAGTTACTGTCAGTTTTTCCAGACGGTTGCTAAAGATTTCCTATTTCTAAGACATAGTGCTGGTAACCCTGTACTGTCCTCGCAATGTATCACAAATAAATGAATTTCTAATGGTCTTGTGTCTGAGTACCGTCAGCAGCATTTTTTTCGCAATATCAAAGCAACTGGAACAAACTAGCTCAAGCAATTAGATAAACAATACTTAAGATACAATACACTGGAAACAATTAATACATTCAACGAATTTCAAACTTTTAAAAGAGCAAAATATTATAGAATGGTGTGCTACACTTCAAAACAAAGGTTCCAGTCTTCGAAAAGAAACTTTCGAGAAAACTTATTGAGAATACAAGACCAGTACGAAAACCGGAAGCTGCATTTGGATTTTTTTTTTCAAAGGGTTTAACGCTGTTTTACAACATTTTTCTGTTATATACGGCGGCCGGTTCATCTTACTAGTTTTCCTGGACGGTATATTAACCAGTGCTAATTTACCCTTCCACAAGGAGCCGGCAACTAATCCACATGTGGAGGAAATCGACATTTTTTGGTCAAATTTTAATAGAAGGGTATCATCTGTCGTGGCCGGGATTTGAACCTGGATCTCCGTGTTACAAGTCCAGCGCACTAACCACTGGATCACGGTCGCAGCTACATTTTGAAAAGCAACCTTATTGCCTAGATAGGTAAAAAAGAAGGACGAAGGAATGAAAACAACCATTGTTTTATCTTGTGTGCCTCTCTTGAATTAGACAACACGAATTACTTAAACCCATATTAACTCGTGTGAACTGTTGTATCATTTATCAAACAGATAATGAATCAGACGAAAGGTTTAACAGAAATTTAGTCCGGAAATTTAGATAGTGACACGAACATTTCCCTTAAAATACAGATATATCTATATTACAATTATTCAGAAGCAGTCAATTGACACGTTAATGGCTGCTCACGTTACCTCCCAAGAACTAATAGCGTGATACGCGACATTATCATCACCTCAGTCAGGTTTAAAAGCGCGTTAACCGGGTATCACCAAAGTACAGAAAACCTGACAACAGAACGAAAATTAATCTTAAACCACGTGAATATTGTCTCAGAAATAATGTGCTTAATTTTAAAATTATAGCGTCTACGTAAAGGTTATTATACAAAACAATAGTGAAAAGACACCGTGTATTGGGTAACTAGACAAGATAATAAATCAATATTTAAAAGATTTACGTCTATACTATAAAAACTAATCTCTTTTAAATGACTTCTTACAAAATTTTAGGAGAAATTGATATTGTATAGTCTCGAGTCGAAGTAAAGCTTTATATAGAAGTAATGAGATGACAGTCATTGATAAAAACAATCAGACTTTCTAGAGATTTCAATTAGCAGGCAAGAATTATCACATTTATCATTGCAGACATTCTCAGTAAGTCATGAGACAATACCCGGGTGTATAAAATTAATAACTTTGGGCAAAACCAACCATAGAGCAACAGAAACAATATAATGCAACCAATCAAGCAAAGTCGCGAAATTATGTGAAATTTCAAATTTTGAAATAGTATTGTAGATTTTTAGACGACTGCCTATAATTTGTTGGTTATGAAAGTATTACATACAACAAATGTGGTCTTTATTTCAATTTATACCAGCTTTATTTGTATCCCAATATTCGTCAAAAGTTCATTTCGTACTTGTACCTCCAAAGTATTTCAATTTAAAGTCAGTCCTTATTTTTGTATTAAAGTGTTTCTTTTCAAATCCAGTTCTTACTTGTGTCAAGAAGTTTTTCATTTCAAAGCACGTTCTTATTTTTGTATTAAAGTTTTTCATTTAAATCCAGTCCTTATTTGTGTTAACAAGTGTTTCATATTAAAGCCAGTATTGTCTTTATTGGTCTTAGCAATTATGATACGAGTATTTACGTTTGCGCTTATTAATATAAATAGTCTCAATAATATGTTAATTCTGTAATTACTCATCGATAAATTCCTGAAGGAACTACAAGATATACACATTGTGTCGCTTTACAACCAACTCCAAGATATACACATTGTGTCGCTTTACAACCAACTCTAAGATATACACATTGTGTTGCTTTACAACCAACTCTAAGATATACACATTGTGTCGCTTTACAACCAACTCTAAGATAAACACATTGTGTCAGTGTATAACAAACTATAAGATATACACATTGTGTCAGTGTACAACAAACTATAAGATATACACATTTTGTCAGTGTATAACAAACTATAAGATATATATGTATATATGAATGGGAGACGCAAAATTTTGTAATTGTTGAGAGGTTGCCGCTCTAGAGAGGTTAAATAAATAGTCAAAACGTACAGTGGAGGAAAAGCATGCCGTTGTTGAAGAGAGGTTGTCGCTTAAGAGATGGCGCTCTGGAGAGGTTGCTCTGTACATAAACGTTCGAACATCAATTCAAATATATAACAAAAATTTTCGTCCTTTCCAATAATTTTGTATGCACTTTGTTTTCCAAAATATAAATGAACTTGGGATGCTTAAATACATGCAACTATACAATATTTGTTCAACATCCGATGCAATACGTACTACGATGTATAGCGACCAAATTAAGTTTGAATTTCTAATACATCTCCATTTATTAGCAACTGTTAATAAATTTCAATGCAGCAATCGGAGAAACAATTACACATCTGTCTGCAGGCAGTTTGTGTCTCGGTGTCTGAGCAACGTTGGCAAAATTTAAGCAAATTTGTAACTAAATGTCGCTCCAGAATTATATTTGCATATTTCTACAACATGCAGACAGTGGTTTGATTGATTTATTACCGTATATAAAGGTTATAATGGTCGTTACCAAAATGTTTCTATCGGTGAATTGGTCATCGTCTGTACGGCCATCCTCTAACATGAAAGTATTTTACAAGCTATTGTCCATTTTTTTTTCATTAAGTAAATATTGTATTTCAAACTACGTATAGTATACAGATGTTTTTAAATAATGCAGACACGATGGTTTATGTGATAAGGATATAGACAACAGAAAACTGATACAAGATTACACAGAAAACTTATACTACCCGGAAAACTGATACAAGATTACACATAAAACTTATACTACCCAGAAAACTGATACAAGATTACCCATCAAACTTTCACGAGAAAGAAACTCACTTATAACTGAAACTGTGCGTTATTTGCACATATCACTTTGAGAGTTTATTTTTTTATCACAGGTTTGCGCCGTTCAGCAAATGTATAACAGTCATACAATTTACCCAGTTGATCTGTCCGTGGCGTAAGGATATAGATGAAAAAAGGATTTTTAGAAAAGAAAAAAAAACATAAAAAATCTCACCAACCCAGAACCCGCTAAACACATAGAAACACACAAGAAATGGGGAACAAAACACAATCTCCCAAAGGGGTATCGTCTTGGAACGAAAAACGAATAATTACATCTTTCTGTTCCCTCTGTGCGTGACTTAAAACTTATTGAACTGATATGCAGTCTAACCTTTTTTTGCAGCCACCTCCGAATAAAGACCACCCTGTGAATAAAAGCCATTCTTTGAAAAACCATCATTGATTATTTAGAACAAACTGACCTCCGAATAAAGGACATCTGTCCATTAAGGCCATATTTTGTCTTTCCCAAGGGTGGCCATTGTTCACAGGTTTGACTGTAACGGGCGGAGGACAAATGAAAGAGTGGCATAATCAGATGGACAAAGCATGCGTTTAATGAGCTCTAAAAAAACCTTGTTGCTTTAAATCCATTCGTCATAGATTGAAACTTCGTATAACAACCCAGGAGATGTTTCAGTCTAATTCTTACATGGTGAGAAGAAATATTTACAAATGCGTATCTTTAATAAAATCACTGTCAATGTCAGAGAGAATTTCTCGTTGCTTAGCAATCAATAACTTCTATCTACATTTCCTAAATTTTCTTATCGACTGTCTATAAACAAACACGTATGTTTCACAAGAAAACATTTAAGACAATGTGTTATTTGCAAACTAGGCCTGGAGGTGACAGCATGGTTAGTCGGCAGTACGAAGACTGTTGGCCAAGAGCGTGCTGTTCAATTCTCGAGCAGAACACTCACAGCCATGAATGGGAATATTTCCATTCATTGTTGATTATCTTCGTATCACATATCAATACATGGTGAAGCTGGCAGTCTCCAAATGAGGGTAACAGTTTAACACTTGGAGGTAACCCAATACAGCGCTAATTAGCTTCACTGTCCGTCGTACATAATTTTGAACTGGTGTTGATATAAGACGTTCAACACAACACAACACAAAGGTTAGCAAGCTTTGATACCTATCGCCATTTTAAGAATATATTTTGCTTTACGATTTTAAGTAATTTTAATGAATGAGACATGATCACATATATAGTGCAACCTCTCCAAAGCAACACCTTTTGAGAGAAAAAAATATGTTGTTGTTGAGAGGTTGTTGTTCTAGATGGGTTAAATTAGTAGTTGAATCATACAGTGAAAACAGTTATGCTGTGGTTGATGGTCGTTCTTTGGAGGTTGAACTGTATTAGAAATGGGTGAACTGAATATTCCTTAGCAGAGATACGTGACATCCTTAATTTTGCGTATGTCTGGATGATGGTAGCGGTGAAATTATCCTTTGTATGTAAAATACTTTAATAGTAACAATAATAATAATAATAATAATAACCTATTTTAACAGAAAGCGAGCATTTAACCTTTTTATTCATTTTCAAAATTGCTGTAGCATTCTACGAGTTAAGATATATTTTATACACAGATCATATCGCTCTACATAGCCTAACATAGCCCTAATGTGGTACAAATCCTTGGTGGTAGACAAATTATTTGTCTCTTTAATGTCTTCAATGACAAGTATGTCTGTATTTGAAAGATGTATCCTTGCTTCTGAAGAACATGAAAGACATATTTACAACGCAGTGTGTAAATAACAGCAGTAATAGTGAAAACAAGAGTAGTGTAAGCGTAAACTAGAGCAGTATTAGTGTAAACAAGAGCAGTATTAGTGTAAACTAGAGTAGTATTAGTGCAAACTAGAGCAGTTTTAGTGTAAACAAGAGTAGTATTAGTGTAAACAAGAGCAGTATTAGTGTAAACTAGAGTAGTATTAGCGTAAACTAGAGTAGTATTAGTGTAAACAAGAGCCGTATTAGTGCAGCCTAGAGCAGTATTAGTGTAAACTAGAGTAGTATTAGTGTAAACAAGAGTAGTATTAGTGTAAACTAGAGTAGTATTAGTGTAAACTAGAGTAGTATTAGTGTAAACTAGAGTAGTATGAGAGTAAACAAGAGAAGCATTAGTGTAAAAAAAGAGCAGCATTAGTGTAAACTAGAGTAGTATTAGTGTAAACTAGAGCAGTATTAGTGTAAACTAGAGTAGTATTAGTGTAAACAAGAGCAGTATTAGTGTAAACACGAGTAGTATTAGTGCAGCCTAGAGTAGTATTAGTGTAAACAAGAATAGTATTAGTGTAAACAAGAGTAGTATTAGTGCAAACTAGAGCAGTATTAGTGTAAACAAGAGTAGTATTAGTGTAAACAAGAGCAGTATTAGTGTAAACACGAGTAGTATTAGTGCAGCCTAGAGTAGTATTAGTGTAAACAAGAGCCGTATTAGTGCAGCCTAGAGTAGTATTAGTGTAAACAAGAGCAGTATTAGTGCAGCCTAGAGTAGTATTAGTGTAAACAAGAGCAGTATTAGTGTAAACAATAGTAGTATTAGTGTAAAAAGAGCAGTATTAGTGTAAAAAGAGCAGTATTAGTGTAAAAAGAGCAGTATTAGGGTAAAAAGAGCAGTATTAGGGTAAACAAGAGTAGTATTAGTGTAAGCTAGAGCAGTATTAGTGTAAAAAAGCTGAATTAGTGTAAGCAAGAGTTGTATTAGTTGTTAAAGTGCGGTATAAGTCTAAACAAAAGTTGTATCATAGTAACAATAGCAGTATTAGTGTAAACAAGATCAGTATTATAGAAAACAAGATCGATATTAATATAAACAAGATCAGTATTATAGAAAACAAGGTCGATATTAATATAAACAAGATCAGTATTATAGAAAACAAGATCGATATTAATATAAACAAGATCAGTATTAGTGAAAACAAGGGAATCAGATCATATTTTTGTCATACAAGTAAAACCTATGTGCGTACTGGATGTACATTGCTTAGTGTCACGATCAATAAACATACAAGTATAACAAGCTAAACGAATGCATTACATTAGTCACTCGATCTGAGAAAATGTTCGCCTCAGTTGTGTAATAAATTCTTGCTCCAGGCAACAAAATTTTTCATAAAGGTCTCTTATTACACCAATTTCGTTAACTTCATACATCACTTATCATTTATTCCATAGCAGCAGACACATGTAATTGTATAATACCATATTAAGTACCAAGTTTTTCCCCATAAATGGGAAAATATCCGTTCTAATGCATCTGAGACTATCGGTCTGGTTTAAGGATTCAGTTTCGTTCATACTAATACCGAGGTGTTATGTTTGTTTACTTATCATTGATAAGAAGAAAACTACGTAACCATGGAAACCTACAGTACTATGGAATCTAGGCTAATTCCAGGCACGGAATAGGAAAACTACGGTACCATGGAAACCTGCCGAACTATGGAATCTAGGCTAATTCCAGGCGCGGAAAAGGAAAACTACGGTACTATGGGAACAAATACTAATTCCAAGCACGGAAAAGGAAAACTACGGTACCATGGAAACAGATACTAATTCCAGGCACGGAAAAGGAAACTACGGTACCATGGAAACAGATACTAATTCTAGGCGCGGCAGAGGAAAACTACGGTACCATGAAAACAGATACTAATTCTAGGCGCGGCAGAGGAAAACTACGGTACCGTGGTAACAGATGCTAATTCCAAGCACGGAAAAGGAAAACTACGGTTTCACGGAATTAAAGCTAATTCCAGATTAGGATCTGTAACATCAATCAAAAAAGCAAATTGATTCTTAATGATGGTCTGTTAAAACAGCATCAGAATAGTTTTAATTTGTGATGGCGGACATAATAGTTCATGTTTACAAAAATTCAACACGTGGACTTATGTTTTATGCTGTAACTCGTGGTCAGTTCAACCCAGAATTCACACGTGTACAGGCATTAAATGATATGAACACTTAAGTATTGGTATTATTAATACTCTTCTATAATGTTTGTGCCTATCTTTTCTTAGAATCAATTGAGAATAATGTATAAATTGATAAATTATTCATCTTTCCATTCAAATTAACACCATACACAATATATTTAGACAGACATTATTCTGTACGTAGATCTCTATAGACTGCAGAAGTGGAGTAATAAATATATACAGTGCAACCTCTCCAAAGCAACGTCCTTTGGGAGAAGCAAAATTATCTTGTTGTTAAGAGGTTGTTGCTCTAGAGAAGTTAAATTAATAGAGAAATCGAACAGTGGGAAAAATAATGCTGTTGTTGCAAGGATGTTGTTGCTCAAGAGATGGCCGTTCTGAAGAGGTTGCACAGTATTAAGACATTGTGTATATATTATTCACACGCACATGCATACGTATACTTAGTGTAAACCCGACGTTAAAGTCTCCCAGTCAATAGAAACCACTCATAAAAAACAATTCTATTTTCAGTATATACCCTCTGAATAAACATACTTCCATATATAGACCATTCTTTATTCTCTATTTTTTTATTCTCCAAAACGTTGACAGACATGCTTAGCTATGTATACTTTATCTGAACACTCTAGGACAAATGTAGATTCATGTTTCGTACTTACGTCTGTCTCTAATTCTCGATAAGGTATCATCTGTACCCCGTTATCTTCCTGCTCATCCGGGGGACGTGTACGCCAATTATTTGCCATGGTAACGACACAGTTTTCCAATCCCTATATCTAAACTATACACAAATGAACAGCAGCATATTCGATATATTTGAGGTAGATGTTGATGAAATTGAAGATCAATCTCTTTGATCAACCCATTTGTGCGCGTGTATGTATTTATATGTATATACATTAGACGTATATCAGTCCGTACGTTTGTGTTTAATTCTTAGTTTTCATACATATCAACTTAACTGTTCCATTCAAAGTACATTACGAATCAAACCAACATTTTTCGTATCGTTTTTGTATTAACAATTTCTCTCTGATTCATTTAAGTCATATAGTGATGTCCGGCGTCGATTCCGATGCAACAACACTGTACCAAGCAATTCAACGTCTCTGGTATTTAACACAGAATAAATATCACAAAAAAATGTAGAAATAAATTTCAATATTCCGTTAAGTACAAGGTCATTTAATCCCAGCTGGTGATAAATTCCTGTTCAGTGATAAAACTGCTCCATTCACTTCGAAATTCGATCATCATTGTGTTATCCTGAAATCGTTCCAAACACAGAAAGTTTGACATATGGCCTGCTTTTTCCTAAACAACACTGTTCTTACACATTGGTGTATCATTTTGTAGCTTCATTCTATAAAATCCATTTGGCAGATGACCAGATATTGCACAACAAGACTGACTTTTCCCTAAGAAAGAATCATTTCCAATACGCGACTGGTTATAAGGATAGAAATGTTCCCAAGATATGGTCAGTGGCTATATTAGACCATTCTATGTTCCATATAAACTAACATATTGGATCTTCAGTTTGGCTAACTGGGTAATGAGCATTTACAGCGAACAGCTATATCACCAGAATAGCACGGTGTTAAATTGTGGATACTTTTTATGACAGCTCACGCGCTATCGAAAGACACAGCATTTGCAGCATTTGGCCAAAACAATGTACACGCATTCATTATTCTAGCAAAATGAGACGTCGTGAAATTTAATTCCCGTTTTAAACGCTCTCTAGTGAATTAGTGATATTGTTTCTCCATACGACATCAATTAACTCTGTTTCATTTTGTGTCATGTATAAAGTGGTTCTAGTTAACAGACAGTGGCACCGCCACATTGGGCCGCAAATATGGTTCAGTGGTTAGTACGCTGGACTTGTAGCCCGGCGATCTGGTTCAAATCCCGGTCGCGGTAGGTCATACACTAAAATTTGATAAAAATGTCCATTTTCCTCCATCTGCGGAGAAGTTGCCGGTTTCTTGTGGAAGGGTAAGTTAGCTCTGGTTAGAATACAGCCCTGAAAATCTGGTAAGGAGAACTGGTCGTCGTATAAAACTGAAAAATTGTTGAAAAACGGCGTCGAACCTCAGCGACAATAAATAAATAGATAAATAAATAAATAAATAAAATAAATAAATAACCCACCATATTGACAAATCATCCATTCATTCGCAGGCTTCGTTTTATGATTTTTATCCAGAAATTCAATAACGCTTTTAATATATGTCGCTGTCTGCGCAATCTGTCATAAGAATGATATAAAAAAATGAACTAATTTAAAGATGAAGAAGAAGAAATCAATGTTCAATTCAAGTTATTTGAATCACTTAAGACTTCGAAATTATGCATAATGCACTTCTCAATGGGATTTGTAACAAAACATCTACAATTTTCCTCGTATAAATAAGAATTTATCAGATTAAACAGATTGATGCGGGAACCTGAACGCTCGAATCACTTCTAATGTATTTTGATTTGATTTCTGTACAATCTGAAATAGAAACTAATACACACTCGTTGATTTTTTTCTACTTTTACGCACAAAAGAAGCCGAGTGATCGTTTAAGGGCATCAGAAAAACAACCACTCCAGGGCGGCCCTCTCTTAAGCAAATCCTCCCATCGACAACAGCGTGATTTTTTTCCACTGTACGATTAATTCAGCCTCTCTAGAGCAACAACCTCTAAAAAGCAACATAATTTTGCTTCTCCCCAAGGGGGTTGTTTTGGAGAGGTTGCACTGTACAACTATAGCGATATCAATGATGCCAAATATAAATGAGTTTATGATATTTTTATAAAAAAATAACTTTCGTATTTTTTTTTTATTTTGGTCAGCCTGATTTTGAAAGATGTAACTAATTCCTTAGTTTAACTATTTTACTATTTTAATTTAGTGCGTGCTGCATTCAGGTTGAGCTAATAGCAACATCAGCCGTACCAAGAACCGGATATTAAGTCACGTTTTATCATTCAACATCGAAATAAGGAAATGACTAATTAGAGTTGTATTTAACTAAACGCCTCACGTGAGGTGTAATTTTGAGGATGTTTAGACAGATTTATTTGAAACACAACATGATTTTGTGACACTGCAGATAAAATTCACCACATCTACGTCGTTAAAACAGAAACTTAATAAAAACATAAGAGGGTTGTCTGATAAGTTCATAGACTCCACGCCATGGGTATAAAATTGATTATAGTACTATTGTTTACGAAAACAAAGATGTTTCGAGTACCGTAATGAATGAATTAAAATTTATGCATTTTTTACTCTTATAGAAAATAAGGACTTCCAAAGACATGTAATTATTTTAGTTCTGTTTTTTTTATTTCAAATTTATTTTTTTAAAAAAAATCTACGAACTTTTTGAATAACCCTCGTACAGCGTGAATTTTGATCAATTTATCGGATCTGAAGAAATGAATAATAATTAGAATCAAAACAAACTCGTCCGATAGTCCTGTGAGCGAATCAATCAAAAACATATTCAAGGACGTTTCCATGGCAACGCGTAAATGAGGAGAAAAGTCACTATGAACATCAAAATCAATTATTCAAAACCTCAACAATCGTTGAATCAAAAGTAATTAATTCGCCAGTAAATTCCTCTCTCTTAATTTTCCGAGTTTAACCACGGAAGTCTTCAATACTTGACAAACTGTGATCATACGAGAAGACGATATTTATCCTAGACACCCAGTGAATCAATACATTTCTAAAGATCTCAACTGTTAAAGTGTCTGTATTTACCATGTTTGATAATTACAGGGAATGAATTCTCTGATACAATATTGGTAGGATTACGGAATCCTATTCCGTCCACAATAAATTTCGCAAGTTCCACGCGATAATGTTCGTTTTAAAGGCGATATTATCGCCTGATGAGCGAAATAAGACACTCTTATACCTGTCCTAACCCTAACCCATCAGGCGATAATTATCGTCTTTAAAGCGATAATTATCGCGTGGTAGCGAAATTTAATGTGGCCGAATAGGATTCTGTGGTAGGATAGCGCTAACAGTGATAGTTTTTAAGAAATTCCATAACCAGACTCAGTCTCCATAATAATGTACCAGTCCATAAAAATGGATGAGTGTATAATGCTGATAGACATTGACCAAAGACACACATTGCTCAATGTTAGGATTCAATAAATGTAGCATTATGTATATTATTAAAGATTTGAAAACCCAACCCTAAGGTAAGGTTTTTCCACTTGGGAGAAAATACATGTATAATGTTGATGCATTATATTATTCAAAGGTTATTTTAATAACTTCTTTTCATGAAATAGTTGAAACAGGATAAAAATCAAATTATTGGCAGTTTTTGGTGACTAACGGGTTTTGTTTTGTTTATATGTGACTTATGTCACCGGGGTTTAACGCTGTTTTTCAACAATTTTTCATTTATATACGGCGACCGGTTCACCTAACCAGTTTTCCTGGTCTGTATATTAACCAGTACTAACTTACCCTTCCACAAGGAGCCGGCAACTTCTCCACATGTGGAGGAAAATCGACATTTTTGTCAAATTTTCATAGAAGGGTATGACCTGCCGCAACCGGGATTCGAACCCGGATCTCCGGGTTACAAGTCCAGTGCTCAAACGATTAACGGGTTTGGGGCAAATACTGGCATAACAAAGGCAAAGTTCTCATTTATGGTTAGGATAAGATGCGAAATTCTAAACTATTGTAGTTCTTGGGGACTGTACCTAATGACTAATTCTTAAGAAATACAAAATTAAATATGATCTCATTTTACGTTTATTTTTCTTCAAAACTGACAGTTTCGTCATCCAAGCAATGAATGGAACAGTATATTTATGGCAACTTACTCTCAACTCGGAGAACATAAGTATTTTTTTTCGCGAAACAAAATTGTTAACACATGGACGCGATTTAAAAACTGTACATAGTATACACAGCTGGACATCTGTTTTGACCCTTATGTTCCAAAACCCGTTCGAATTCTCATAAAATATTAAATGAAATCTTTCTAAAGTAGTAAAATGTTAGAAATATGATTTCTTGACCATTTAATGCAAATAAAATGTGACTCATGTTATCTTAGTAGTTTTTACGTGTATGTTCCCCATGCACAGTTTTTAAATCGCGTCAGTATATAAAAAAGTGATCGAACATGGGTAAAGGCAATGAGTTGTTCATTCATATCACTTGGGAAAAGACAAACTACAATAATTTTAGAACTCTTTATCTCCATGGAATTTTCAACTGTCTCCCTTAGTATTAACAACTAAACTGAGAACGCCTCCCTAGAAACAATTTGTCTTTTTTTAGTAATAAATATTTGCTCACAAGTCTCTAGTAAAATCCGACACATTTCCGATAAATACGTATTACTTAAGTACGTACAGGCTGAAACTGTTCTTTATTCAAACAGCGAGCGTGATGTAAAAACTGGAAAAAAAAACAGTTCTAAAAAAATGAGAAATTTTGTTTTAATTGTTCAGTATATCATCAGCTTAATGAATTACAATAGTCGGATATTCTGTATTAAAACTGCAATGCAATTACGTGTATCAAGCATAGTAAAATAACTGTCTAGTTTCCTTATTCAAACAAATAGCTGTATCAGATTCTACTCAAGGAAATGCGTGATAGCTTGATTAGTTCGTCTGTCGATAAGATTATCAAGAAGGAGTCTTATTATTTCCTCACAAGTATTTCTAACTTGTAAAATTCTGCACTCAAACATAACGGGGGTGGGGGGGAGAAACCAAGGGAGGTAACTACAATATACGTCGTATTCCTTCTGGAGTTACCTCTCGTAACACATATGTTGTAAATGAACGCAGATCTTATGACACAATCATCTACCAGCGTTAAAAATGTATTTGAGACTTATGAATTTGACTTGGACCGAAATTCATTTTTCAAATTTACAGATACTTTACACAGAATGTAGGCAAGAACAGTCATGGTTATGTATAAAAGTTTCTATATAAAATATGCAAATTATCAAACATAATTATACATGATATAAAAACATTAGAACCACGTAAATTAACTGGCCACATTTATACCAGCTCGGTCGTTTTGATACAAAAATGGAATTTAATTAAGGGTGTATTATAATATAGTAATAAGGTATCATTGAAATACTACGCGGTTCATTCATAAAATTTAATGATAATTGCATAGCCGAATTTATTATAGAGCCAGCCGAGAGAAAATACACGATTAAATAACAGTAAAGAAATGTGTTTGCTTCTAAAAACACTGAGACATTCTCTACAACGCAAAGATGTTTTCTTAACTAAATTTATCACAACAATAATCACGTTTTTGCACTGGTAGGAATATCGTGAAATGTATTGATTTATGAATAAATAGAGAATTAATAATTTCTGAATGGTCATTTCAATACGGTTATGAAGCACGGTATAAATCGGACAGAAACATATGTCACTCGTAATAATGCTCGTGATTACCGAGCCCACGCCGGGTTGATGTATTTGTGGATTATTTTAGCTTTTGTGACGCATCCGAGAAACTCGTGTTTTTTGTGAATTAAGTCGAACATATGGAAGATGCGATATTTTATCGATGAATACTACAATGAAATGACAGGTTACCTCAGTTCAAGTACTTGATATGTTATAATTAATATTATAGATTTTATGACCGCGTGTTTCCTCCTGGACAATGGCAGCATATTTTCGAACTTCAATTACATATAATTTTCTTTTTTTTTCTTTTACAGAGATGATAATTAGCCATTGCTCATCTGACAATGTTACAATATTTTTTTAAAAAAAGTTTCAATCTGAAGCACTGTATGTATGCATGGAATTACTATAACAGAACATTGTACAATTATATAAATTAATATATAATTCATGCTCATAAGTATTGATAACACATACATTAAAATCTACATACTTACATTTCTTTATGGAAATTGTGTATATTCGTAGTTCCAGGTAATTAAGCATGTCGCCATACAATCCTGTTTTTAGCATAAACACGACAACATTTGTGTAATAGCCTAGAATTTCAAAGGGACACTACTGTAGAAATAATATTCACTGTTAAAAACGAGTTGTCTTTCTTGGCTATTATTAGTTTATGTAAAGTATTAAGTACCCAAGGTATCGTCTGCTGTGATGGCCGAGTGGTTAAGGCGTTGGACTTGAAATCCAATGGGATTTTCCCGCGCAGGTTCGAACCCTGCTCGCAGCGAATTTTTTCTTCATTTTTTCACAAACGTATAATGATATAATTATTGTTTACACTGTGAAATTGCTCATTTTTACTTATAACGTTTAAATATAAGTAAATATTGTAATAAAGACAAATAAAAAGATACATTATTTAATTGTAGTATAGTATAGTATTCCGAACGATTATTTTGCATTGGCCATCATTCAACCTTAGAATACTGATGCTGTGGTCCCATACCGAAGTCACGTGATATGATACCGCACAGTCACGTGACTCAGTAACTTTCTTTGATGTTTTTCTTCTGAGTATTTATTAGCTGTTCTGTAATGTATTGAAGCATGTGTCTGGTTGTATTCCGATACTAGTATATAATTTGAATTGCAATATTTAACTGTAATATTTTATCATACGAGGTTAGTTCAAGACCGTTGACGCCTCAACAGCTGCCTTTAATGGGCCCTCCGGGTCAAGTTGTTACGGCCTCTGACTAGCTATTCCTAACCCATCGAACCCACTCGGGATCAAATTTCAGTGGTTCGGTGGTTCTTCCCCGGCCTGGTGTCATCCTCTACCGTTAATGCTGGAAAAGTCGCCAAACGATCATGAATGTTAATGCGACTTTAAACAGCGGTGAAAAAAGCAGCAACAAAAACGCATTTCTAGGACAGAAGGCATAATCCGGAGATCATGATGGAAACTAGGCCCCGAGGTTATACACTTGAGAACAGTTCCCGAGCTCAAATCTCAATTTCATTCTCAATGTACTATGGTTGAAAAGATAGAGATCATAAATGTTTAAATAAGTATTCAGGTTAATTATGTTGTCAGAAAAAATGTACCAATAATGTCATTATTATGTGATCATAATTAACTGTGAACATAAAACCACAAGATATAAGATTCCAGCTCGGAGACCAACTTCAAGTTCTAAAACCTCGGGCCAAGGTTCACATATTAAGTTTTATAACCTCGGGCCAAGGTTCACATATTAAGTTCTATAACCTCGGGCCAAGGTTCACATATTAAGTTTTATAACCTCGGGCCAAGGTTCACATATTAAGTTTTATAACCTCGGGCCAAGGTTCACATATTAAGTTTTATAACCTCGAGCTAAGGTACTTATATCGTAGTAGACTCATTATATTTAGAGTTAAATGTTATTTAAGAATCGCTTGAGGAATTCTGGGGTCACCCCTTCACCCCACTGAAACGAAAAAAATGTCTGAGGCTTGCGCCCGGTTTAAGAACCCCAAAACATAATCCTGTATCTGTCCCTTCAAGAAATTAAAAAGTAATGAATAACTGCATGTATTTGTTGATGGTACATATAACTGATAATGATTTGTTGATTTTTAAGTTTCATTTTTATCAGTATGGTGCATACATGTATCACTCATTTTGATCCGAAAATCCAAATATATGTATTGATGATGATGTACATGCATAATCTATACAGTCAAACCCGAGTCTGCAGACACCTCAGAATAACGACCACACTGTAAATAAAGGTCACTCTTTGAAAAACCGTCATTGATTATTTAGAACAAACTGACCCCAAATAAAATTTATTTGTCAATTAAAGTCACATTTTTGTCTTTCCCAATGGTGGCCTTTGTTCACAGGTTTGACTGTACGTGCAAATACCTATAATAATGTCAGTTTTATTAGAATTCAATTAATACGTTGGATGATAATTCGTTTTACATATGATCAAAATCATGATCTAAGACCAGAAAGTGTCTATAGATAACTCGCTGTATAAAGCAATTCACAAAATAGCTGTATACACAAATATTACAAATAAACAGAAATAGCCCCCCCAAATGCTGCGTCATTTCATTTATAAAATAAACAATAAAAAAAGATCAAATTTATTTCAAATGACAATTTACTGGTCGTTTTAGTATGTGTATTCTTTATTCGAAAGCAAATCTTCAATAAATGATGTATGAATTTGAACCTAATATAAACATTATCTGAAAATTAACGTGGTTTAATTTATTGCATCGTAAAATTGCATCTTACCAACAAACGTACCAGGGGAATAAGCGAGTTACCGTGCAAGAACGTGTATTTTTTTGTTGTTAAATCTACACGGCTGTTAAAAAGCTCTTCAATTTCAAATGACGTCATGTAGTCTTCCGCCTTCATTCGAAATGATTTTGCTTTGTCATTATCGACGTTTCAGATACCATAACGACAGTTGATTTATTTAAATACACTGGATTAAAACAAAAACATTCTTCAGGTGTAGTTCATCTCAACAAAAACTGTCGTCTGCTTAACAAGGCCGTTAAATAAAGGAACCGTAGCAGGTACCCCGTACAGTTACATAATTATTAGGGGTATAACAATACGGTAAAAACCGTATTGCAATATATTGCAATACGCAAAACCCGTATTGCAATACGTATTGTTTTTCGCGCAGAAAAGCAAAGCAGGAATTGATGCCCATGCATCGCCTTAAATGGATCAATATCAAATTTATTTATATATGAAATTCGTATGTAGTTTCAAAGTGAAATAGTGTTTAATTGATGAGCTAATCAAATACACAAGTTAACGTTTAAAGGTTAATGATGGAGGCAGAATGGAGAGAAAATGCTGATATATATTATACATTGTATATATTTCTGAGATCTTCTCCTCGGTGGCGTCGCCATGACTACAAAAACCGGTTAAGAGGAAAACGAACCAATAAAAAACTGTCAGAATTCGTGTTGCAATATTAACCGGTATATCGGTTAACCGTTACACCCCTAATAATTATGATACCGCCCTCAAGCCCGCGATTATGTTTTAATTAAGAACTCATACTTAATGCCAATATTGTATATTAGGCTGTCCGTACAAACATGCTCACATTGAATTTTCTTAATTTTCATAAAATAATTGAAATTACAGTAAAACTTCGTTATTACGAGCATCGATATCACGAGCTCTAGGCTTATCACGAGGAGATCTTGAAGTCCCGTCATTTTTTGTTCTTAGTTGTATATAAATTTCCATGTTTATTACGAGCATCGTTATCTCGTTATCTCGAGCACAAATCATGGTCCCTTGACTTATTTTTAAGCGTTAATTACCTCGATTACCTCGAGGGGTGTCATTTGGATATCGTTCGCACCTGCGCGCCGGCGATCGCCGTGTTTTCTACACATCGTTAAAGTTACGCAACAAAATAGCAAATCTTAATCGAGTACTTTGTTTTTCACACGTCGTTAAAGCTAAACAATAAAAGAACGAATCTTAATCGGGTACTTTGTATTTCACATGTTGTGACATAAAATGACAATGAAACATGTACATGTATTTGTTTGTTGTAAGTTTGCAGTAATTTTTTTAAGATCAAAGACTATATAAAAGTATATAAAAGTTAATAATTATTGAGAATTTAATCACGAGACTTTAATTATGAGAACTTAATGACAAATTTGAGAAGCAGATACTAATAAAATCAGAGACAAATCTTTTATTACGAGGAACTTGAAGCAAACTTCAATGAGGGACTTTTTTAGAAGTGACAACTAAAGTGAGAAAGTGTATTATAAACATTACCATAGTGACGTAAAAACTGCTTATGAAATGTACATGTATTGGTGAATTATTTTTACGGTGATTGCTGTTATCATGTATGCTATCATGCAAATAATAAAGTGTGTGTGTCATTGATTGCTCTTCTTTTTTGCTACAGACGTACATAGCACATGTATTTTTCACGATGTGTCACTATGACGTTTCACCGCATGTCAGTGACACGATATTCGGACATGACATCGTACAATTGAAAACACGAAAAAATCATGGATAAAGTACTTAGAAAAAATGATCAATATATATTTCAGCAATCAACTATCATGTTTATTCACCTCAGACATCATAGAGAACAATTTACGTAAGCATTTCGTATTATTATCGTAAACACGCCCATTTATGTGCATGATGCACAGTTTATTTTCAGTCAACAAACAAAAATCACGTTATTACGAGCACTCGGTTTATCTCGAGCATTTCGTCTGGTCCGATGACTCCTCGAGATAACGAAGTTTTACTGTAATTATCAGACTATGATAAGTTTTGACCTGAGCATGTGTCAGTCGTGTTCTCAAAAAACGCTACATTCGTATACAACCTCATGTAGCTATGTTTTTTTCAAATGTTTATTCTGTTATACAATAGTTTTCCCATTTTGTTGAAAGTTCTGTTTTCCTTTGCTTGTGCTCTGTTCAAGAGCTGCGACATTGATTTTTAATTTATTTGTAATAGAATCCTGTCGATCCAGGATAAAATCAACAAGAAATCACTCATCGATCCTGAGCGTTTTATCTGTGTTTGAATGGATGTTCTGGTTGTTTTAAACTTAAACTTCAATTATTCATTAAATTGAATGTTTAATATTTAAACACTGACGCCGAGCAGTCAATACATCAGAGATTACACAACCGATTCATGTACATTTGTGATATTGTTCGTTTTCATGGTGCAAATTTTGTGGGGGTCCTGTGTAAATTTATAACTTCGATTCCCAAGAGTATAATTCTACACTGCATAACTGATTTCACGTAGCAACGATACCTTTTTGTAATGTCATATTTTCCCGGAGAAACTTTATAAGGCTGATTCCATACCCTTTGCAAATGGGTTTTGATAAATGACTCAGCTGTGGGGGAGAGAATATTTGAAACAGTGATCCTGACAAGCCAGTCTTGTTAACCAAGTTTACCACATTTCTTAAATGTAGTTTTCATATGTTTTTTTTTTATTTTAAACACATGTGTTCAATAGCTGTCTCCGATGAATATATTTGCTTTTGACTTATTCGATTTTACTTTTCGATCTATTTCTTTCTCCCTCACGTAAGCAAAAGTCTAAATTGTACATACTTCAGAATAAAAGTGAAAAAAGTCACGGGTCATTTACATTGACCCAAGTCTGAATGCTAAACGACAAAAGATTCTGGTAGAATCAGATAGAACCGGTTCATTTGAAAGATTTGTTTGTTGTTAAAATTACAACAGACCTTAAAAGCTTGATTTAAGCAGGTAGTTTAATGTGAATAACGCCAGAAAATGATTCAAGGTAAAAAACATAATTTTATATGAAACCTATCATTATGATTTTCCCACAAATATAGTCTTTACATGAATAAATTATACATCAGGATTTAAAATACAATCATGATTAACATAATAGTGTTGAGAATACAAAATGAAAACTTTGTAATGCAGAATTTATGTTTTTATGGTCCGTAAGTTATAGTTCGAAACACGTGACAGCAAAAAAAATAAAACTATTAATGTGAGATAAATGACATACAATGTACATGTATCTTGAACGCCATGGAATGCCCTAGAGTTCTGTGTTCAGCAAAACCTTTTTAGTTGTCGGGTTGATGGATTGGTTAGGCTAAGAAAAGTCTTGTTTACGGTTAGTTGAAAAAAATATTGGTTTGGTAGGTCGCAAAATTTCCCTTGTTTTTTTTTATTAAGAATTTAAATTAAGAAAAAAAAAACACAAGGAAAATTTTGCGATCTAACTTACCAATATTTTGGTCAACTAACAGTGAACAAGACTTTTTTAGCTTAACCAATCCGTCAATTTCGTATCTAGGAGGAGCGATTCGTCATCAAATGTTTTCGTACTTAAAATTTCGGTGTTGGAAACTTCCGAATCGGCGCCAAAGAGTGGGGTAATCGTAACCTCTAATGTTATTTTCTGGTTTTATTAAGTATATAGTTTTCGTAGCGACATGTTAGACGAATAAAACACTTAGTCATTTATTGAAACAATATGCGACAAGACACCAGCGTTACCTGGTCCCACGAAGGTAGAATATTCTTGTAGGATAAAAACGTAAAATTTTGTTATTAAATATGAATGTATTCATACTGAATGTTAATTTAGAATATTCGGGTAGAGTATTCATTCAGAAATCATCATGTACAATATTAATGTAGAATATTCGTCATGTACAATAGTAATGTAGAATATTCATGTAGGTGTATTTCGGGTGTTGTAAAAGTTTTACGTCCATATTGATAAAGAGAACATGACTGAATTGAAGCTGATGTTGTCAGATGCTGAAATCTTGCTAAAGGATGCTGGAAAGTTGAACGAGTTTATGTCTGTGTCACTACTCAGTCTTATAATGTCAATAGGAAACTTTTAGAGACGAGTGGCAGGGTGCTAGCACGTTGAAGGATGGTGTATAAACTCTTATATCATATATATATGTGTGTGTTTTTGGTCCGTGTGGCCATTTCAGGGTGTATAAACTCTTATATATATATATATACATATATGATATATGTGTTTTGGGTCTGTGTGGCCATTTAAGGCCTCATACACCATTTATACATCATCCCTTCAACGTACTAACCCCATGGTTTTAATACATACATGTAGCCTATATTTAAACTATATTCAACGCACGGAAACAAAATACTCACTTAAAATAAAACCGATGATCTTGTTGACGTTCAAAGACATCTTGTTATTATCTTATCACAAAATCTAGTTTTATATTTTAGTCCAGTCACGTGTTATATCACTCTATCACGTGACACCAGTAGTTCAATAGGTTAATTGGTACACACAATATGAGTCTGAATGTCTCCCTGGTCGACGTGTTTGGATTTATTAACAAAATCTTCCGCGTATACAAGTAGTTGGTAAAATACAGAATACAAATACATGTATGCATGAGATATAAATGAAAGATGAATGTAAATGAAAGGCGTTTGTAAGCTATACTTTATAAAAAAGATTGATTGATCTTTTAATAAATATGATCTTGAACGAGTATTATAAAAACGACAACCATGTCTTCCCGAGGCTCCTTTAGTTTCCATCTGATACACAAAATCACGCCTTTGCTTTCTCTAAATGTACATTTGTTGTCATAATTTTTACACGATTACCTTTGGCTTATTTATAAATAAGCATTAAACATTCTTTAGAACTTTAGAAAATGTCACGGGACAAGGCTACTGTTTTTGGTCAGAGTTCTTGAACTAAATTTGATCTATTAAACGAACTCTTGATTAGTCTGTCACTTAAAATACACAATTGTCGCCATATTATTTCCATCTTGTCATACATATTTAAGTATATGACTACAGTAACCCTTTGCCTCATAATACCGCATTTTCCCGCTCCTGAAGCAGTCGACTTTTGAAAACACTGTGGCAAATGAAGCCATTGCTTGTAATGAATAATGGCTTCTTTTGCCATAATGTTTTCCACTCTGTCAGAGAGAAATAACCCAATTTTCTTGAATAAATTGATGTTTTGTATATTTGCTTTGAATTTGGAAGAGTCCAAAATATGCTTATGACGTAAAGAGAAAATACAGGACCTGTAGTTTATTCTACATAACTACATTACATCGTTAGCGAAATAATTATTAATTGTTTAATCTTAAAAAAAACAGCAGTTACTCTGAGTTATGTTCCAAAGACATAAAGATATTAGAATGAGGCGGTCAGGTGTTAATTCAACTTCAAAAATAACACTCGATGACTTCTAGCCAAAGCGTTTTTATTTACGGGGTACGAACTCAAAAACTATAGCTTAACAGTAGACCGAGTAATTATCGTCAGACGCAAAACTTCTGTTAGGCAGTACTAGGCAATTGCCTATACTCGATTTCCAAAAAAGAAAAAAAATATCATCGAAAATTGATATATTTGACCATTTATATGACTAATATTATGATTTTTTCATTTCTAATGGTCATAAAATACCCCCAAATAGCCGTAAAATGCACCTACGACGTTCTAGAAATGCAAAACTTTCCGGGAGGGGGGGCATGCCCCAGGACCCCCTGGAATTTTGCCAAGACTCTCTTATTAGGCAAGCAACGCCCTTGATCGTAGGAGTCAGCGTGGATAACTATATTAATTTGATATGCACTAATGTAATGTTATCAGACATGTTTGTAAATGAAATTAGCAAGCTTTAAACTGTATACACGCTTTACATGCTATTGCTATTGGCATGAAAACGCCTTTATAATTCCATGACAAATGATTTGTTAGAACATATTTAATAAATATCAGTTTAATCGTATTTATTCCTAATCATCAAACGTTCACATGTACATAGTAAAACGATACATTTATACGGAAAGGATAAGAAGGAAAGACAAAGTGTTATAGAATTCTTCTCTTTAGGCGGACAATCATTATGTTAACACAGAGCTTACTCATATAACATAGAGGATGACCTTAACATGGGAATATACAAAAAAAAAACAAGAAAAAAACTGATGATGAATGCATGTAAGTATGGCAAAAGAGAAAAATGCATATCATGAGATAGATAGAGAGACAGACAGACAGACGGACGGACGGACGGACGGATAGAGAGAGAGAGAGAGAGAGAGAGAGAGAGAGGTGGTAGAGAGGCAAGCCTCATAAATGAGGTAATGTAGGTAATATCTTGATCCAACGGAATAAGGTATTAAGTAAATTAATATTACAAGCTCAGATTGTTAAATTAACAATTTGTAAAATATTTTTTTTTATTTCTTGAACTTGATTTTTTTAATCAGGTAAGGCCAAGCTAGGACCCAACTTCTGGTCTGAAATATTACCACAAATTGTATAATCCATAAAAAGACCCATTCTGATTGGTTAAAAGGTTTATTCCTGTAAATATATACGACATTGAACATACTTTAGTATTCAAGGCATTTTGCGCGCATCGTCAGTAAATGGGTGACGTAACGCAGTTATGAAAATAGTAATTATCAGTGTGACTTGGTACAAAGTATTTAAATACAAAAACGCTGTGTGACGTGAAATACCGAATGTTTAGACCTTGAACTGTGTAATATAATGCGAAAAAAGGACGAACTCGATGAATACTGGACTCCGTAACCAGCCCTGTCAATGTTACATCATTTTTTTAATATTGTTCAGCTCAAAGTCCCCAATTTAGGCAATAGAAAATAAATAACTAGCTGCTGATCCAAATTTTAAAAAAAGTGGGTTTTATTTTTTAATTTTCATTCTCGGTGTGGACATTTACATGAGAAGGGAAATATGTGAGACTTTGTTGCTTTATAAGCGTTTACTGTGTTCAAAGATTATATGTATGCAAAATTATATAGATCATTCTGTTCCGTTTTCGCACTCGGCATTCGTAAACGATTATAAAAATACGACTTTTTCCAAACAAAGCGATATTTGCCGGGCAGGCGGGGATGAGAGTCTTGGAATTTTTTTTCTATTGCCTTAATGAAACAAACCACAAACACAAGTCATATATAAATGGAATCACAATAAACGTACCATTGTACATACGCACGTGTGATCTAGCACGTATCTTTAACTATAAGAAACCTTGTGGTCTTAGTAGCTGAGCATATGTTTGAATCACACGTTTAATGGCTGGTAAGGATGTGGTTTCATTAGATACAATGATATTAAACTTTAAGACAAATATGTATGTATAAATCAAAATCCAGTCAGTGTTACGCACACATCCGGGTTTTTTCATGTACAGCAACTGTCTCCAAGTATCACGCACCCAGTCACATCAATAATTACCAGTCTGTAGTATAATGCATCATGGAGTGTCAAAAATAAAAAATCGAAGTTTCTGTCAGTTTCTGTCAAACATCCGGGTACTTACAGATACAATAAAATACATCAAATATCGGTCGCAACAGGTCGCGCGATTCTATAAAAATTTGTTTAAAATGTCGATGTTCCTCCATATGTGGAGAAGCTGCCGGCTCCTTGTGGAAGGATAAGTTAGTACTGGTTAGTATACAGTCAACTAAAACTTGTTAGGTAAATCTGTCGCCATTAACTGAAAAATTGTTGAAAAACGGCGTTAAACCCCAGTGACAATGTCACATAAAAAAACAATAAAATACGTACACATCAATAACTATCTACTGTCACTACCACGCATACCACCAGATAGATCTATAACTATGTGTATATGTGTAATGTAATGTATTATGTATCAATGTATATCTACTGTGTGTGACTGTACCATACATGCTACTAGGTTGATCCATACCAATGTGTATATATGTAATGTAGTGTATCATATAACAACATATATCCACTGTGTGTGGCTGTACCATGCATGCTACCAAACAGAACCATGACTATGTGTATATGTGTAATGTAATGTATTATATAACAATATATATCCACTGTATGTGATTGTATCATGCAAGCCTCCAGGTAGATCCTGAATCATCTGGTGTACCGAAGTGTCATACATACATCAATATACAATGTAATTATGTCGGGGTATAGTCTTTGACTTGTGATTAATAGCCCCTCAGCGCTTTGAGTTCGAATCCCACAAAGGACCAAATTTGACATGAGAGGAAGCGTTCCAGCTAGCTTTCGAAAGGTCGTTGGTTCTACCCAGGTGTAAGCCTGGGGTCTTCCTCCATTGTTAAAGCTGGGAAGTCGCCAAAATGACCATGGCTGTCGATGCAACGTACAACTCCAGGAAAAAAGGCATCAATATTATATCCACTGTTGAGTATCAGTGCCATGAATACCCTAAATAGATGCATAAAGTGCTATCTAGTGTATCGTAGTAGTATCGTTCACAATAAGCGAACGCTTTGATGTGTTAGTAAGACCCGCAATTTCATCCTTGCATATCATTAAATAATCCAGTGTTCCAGATGCGGTCTCCCTTCATTCGGGATTTTACAGGCCAGTATGAATTATGACAACACGACTGCCCAGTAAATCCCCGCGTGATCAGGAGGGTTCTCTTGAAGTCATGTCCTCCAAATCAAGAAATGATGCTTCAGTAAGTACCAGACAGCTGGTCCTTCCGTTCTAAATGTTGTATTGGCAAGATTTTCCAGCGTACGATGTCGCGCAGTATAACCAAAGTATCTTTACTAACAAGCCGAATGAAGATTTCTATAATATTGTACAGAATTAAAACGGTTCTTTGTTAAATCGAACCTGTCTGTCCAAAATTCAGCTTTGTTAAAAATTGTATCCCAGTCTTTAGGCTTAACTGCCGGTTTCAAGCTTATCTTCAGACGTTGTCCCCTCTCCGCAGGATCGAACGTTATACAACACACTATCCTCTTCTTCAAGAGCAACCAAATTCCATTACCCGAATTCTTATTAAACCATTAAACAAATGTCATACTTTCTGTCCACATTCAAACATTACTAAAGTTGTCTAAAACACGTTTTCAGCTAATCATGTGATGTCATAGCAGTGCGGAGATATTTCTTTGAAGTACAATATACGGTCAACCTCTCCATAGCAACACCCTTTGAGAGAAGCAAAAGTATGATGTTGTTGAGAGGGTGTTGCCCTTGAGTTAAAAAAACAATAGTAAAATCGTACAGTGGGAAAAATCATACTGTTGCTAAAGGGTGTTGTTGCTCAAGAGAGGGTCGCTCCGGAGAGGTTGCACTGTACATGAATTGTCATATGTCTTGAGAATATTGTTATATGCAAATACAATGTATGTGTATTACGAGCGCATATAGAATTGTTCTGGTATTTATAAAGACAGTCTGGCAAGAATAAATCAAGTTTTATTACTATACAGGGACACTATCAATCATTAATTGCTAATCCAAGTGACATTTTAAAACCACACATTTAAAATTTAACGCAACTCATAGCAGTTATCTAAGTTTTGTTTTATGCGACTCTATTATTTCTATTTGGGATGAACAATACATTAAACCATGTACTACAAGGGAGAATTCGAAGCACAAAGAAATAATTTGTAAGAGAAGGGAAGGGCTACATGACATTGGGCTTCACGTGGGGCATAGTTGCACAAAGCTTATTTTAACTTACTGGTTCATTAGCCTAGAGAATGCTAGATCAATGTTAGCAGTGTTATATTCAATGGATCGTAACGTCGCTCCAAGGTTATAAAACTTCAGAACATTCTCCGAGCTCAAATCCCAATTCCATTCTCAATGTGTTATGGCTGAAAAGATGTAGCTGTTTTATATTTAAATACGCGTAGAGGCCAATTTTGCAGTCAGAACAAAGTATCATTGACATCAACACTGTTTTATCAAAATTAATTTACAAACATTAAATAACAAAATACGAGATTTGAGCTTGGAGACCGAATTCAAAATTTATAACCTCTAGGCATGGCATTTGAACGGACTTCAAAGTAAACTATACAAGCACACTGCAAATGAAGTTTAAGTGAAGCTTCGAAATTCTTGTATTCCATGAGACAATCGCGCGGTTTATCATTCAAACTGTTGATTTATAAATACGGTCTGTGGCACGTGGCGACCAGACCAAACTGTTTTGACCTTGAAGACATTTTGTCACATAAGGGCTAAGCTATTATTAATAGATCGGGATTTTGTAAAACTCAACACAAACATGTTTATTGTTTCCCTGTCGTGTACTTTTTTAATCTCAGGCGATGTTTAAAAGTCATTTTTGACAATAAATCTATTTTAATCACAAGAATCGTTTTTCTTACAAATTAATTACATGAAATAGCATATTGTATATTTATAACTAGACTTCACATTGAGTAACAAGTAATATATCTACTGTATATAATAAAACACGATCAAGTCCTAGCCTTGACCAGCGAGCAATACGTCACCATTATTCCATTACTATGAAAACTTATGAATTAATCCAACCATACAAGTATAACTCGTGGTCAATTCAATAAGGTCAAGGCGGAAGTATGCGCCACAGCGTAATTGTATCTCAATGGGTATTTTTCATTGCAGAATGAATACCCAACATTTCACGCAATGACTAAGTACGATATTACAATAGATCAACTATTATGTTTCTTGTGTATTTTGTCTCAGTTCTATACAAGAGATTAATATTTAATCCGGTCCCCAGACAAGTTAAATCTCGGGATTAAGTTGCCAAGTGTTAAAGAAAAAAGTGCATACAGGACCACATAACTTAAATATATCATTGACTTGATTTAACATACAGTTTTACAAAAACACTAACACATGATAAACTTATTTCATATTTGATCCCTTAATGGGACCCTTCCCCGCGCTGACCCCACACATATTTTACTTACATAAATTGAGGTCTATACGAATGTTTGCATGTTGCTATTGTTTGTTAGTATTTTTTGGTAAATAAACACATGATTTTAATCCATAACTTGATCGATTTTATCATTATACAGTGGAGTATGGTTACAGCGAATTCCTAGGAACCCGAATATTCATTTCACTATATCCTAATTTCACTATAATATATATAAGTACGTATAAATCCATTACATTGAAATGAAGGGTTCGGATGGGGGAGAAAAATAATGATTTCATTATATCCAATAGATTCGCTTTATCCAAGTTCACTACAACCGTGTTTTATTGTAATTACTATTGAATCAAATGTATATATTTGAAGTCTAAACCCCTTTAAATAAACTGCGTAGTCTATACACTATATGACACGAAAGTCAACCAATTAAAACCATATCACACGTACTGCGTATTATTTTCATCATTTTTGTGACGCATCAATGATTCCTTACCGTAAACATTACAAATAAATGATGTTGTTTGTGTACTGAAATTATTTAATTTGCATAAATACGAAGCTATTAAGATATGTTTATTATTTACAAAACAGAATAGGACAGATATTTTGTTAGACACTAGCATAGTCACAGTGCATAGCCCACAAACACTTGATTATACAAACAAACATCAACACGATTTTAACGTTTGTTTGTATGTGACTTATTGTCACTGGGGTTTAACGCCGGTTTTTCAACAATTTTTCAGTTACATACGGCGAACGGTTCACCTAACCAGTTTTCCTGGACTGTATACGAACCAGTACTAACCTACCCTTCCACAAGGAGCCGACAACTTCTCCACATATGGAAGAAAATCGACAGTACGTTATGTTTGTATTTACGTTAAGAACAGTTGATGTTTGCCATATAAGTTTATAATTCAGTTATATTTTATTGTTGAACGTACAGAAATACTTCGTCTTTTAATAAGTTCTTTACGTGTCAGACAGAGAAATATTTGCATAAAATGTCGGTATCTAAAAGTACAAAATTTAATGTTGTCTACGGACTCAGTGCTGACTTTATCGTATTTCATATGAGTATCAACCCAGCATATCATAAAAAATGTGGTAGGATATAGTTACGATTTTATTTTTTTATTGATTTTTTTATCAACAATATTTCATCGTACACTACATGCAATGTAATTACAGTCAAACCTGTGTTTGTAGCCACCTCCGAATGAAGACCAACCTGTGAATAATGGCCATTCTTTGAAAAACCGTCACTGAATATTGAGAACAAATTGACCTCCGAATAAAGACCATCTGTCAATGAAGGCCATATTTTGTCTTTCCCAAGGGCGGCTCTCGTTCAGAGGTTTGACTTCACAGTACTTGATGGTTAATAGTTAACGAATTGATTTTCAAATTTGAGTCGTTCTCCAGATAATACGTTTAAACGTTTTGTGAAATGTTAACAACAGCATTAGAAGATGTAAAATTTAATATTTATGGATAATAAAGTAAACCTAACGTCATTTATATCTCGCACGTTGCGTGGCTACATTTGTTCAATGACTTTATCATTGTTATGTTAATACAAGACAACTTTATCAATAACATGTGATCGCATGATACAAAATATTATTGAGTGTGAAGTTTGCACAATTTTCCTGTATGGAGATGCGAGTCGTTCAACGCCTGATGAGTCATGTCTATAATTGATAACTTTGCTTGTTATTTCGTAACCTCTACTCCTAGTTCAAAAGTTTCATTTTTAAAATTTTTCATCAAGTTCATAATTGAAGCTACATGGCTATTATTTTTCGATGCGCCATGTTTTTTTGTGAAATTGTCACTGGAGTTTAACGCCGTTTTTCAACAATTTTTCTGTCATATACGACGACCGCTTCACCTAACCGGTTTTCCTGGACTATATATTAACCTGTACTCACATACTCTCCGGGTTATTACAAGTCCAGCGCACTAACCACTGGGCCACGGTCGCGGCTCTGATGTGTTATGACACCCCATTAAATCATATTTGAATATTACGTCAAGTAGTTATATCTTTTAGTTTTTGACTCAGGACAAACTTAAAAGTAGAGAACGGAAGTGAAAATGAATATTTCAGAAATGTCTAAGACAACATTGAAACAAGAGTGTTTAAAAATAGGGAGTCAGGCGACACATATCATGTATATGTATATGACTAAAATCTACATGGAATTTTATACGAATGAAAAAAATGTGGCACATCACATATAAAACATATGAAAAGCATCATCAATATTATAATCATACAGTTGATATAAGCGTTAAAAACTGATAAGTCAAATTCAAGTTTTGTGCCTTTCAAAATCGAATATTTTAGTTTTGATAATTGCAAAAATAAATTCGGCGCTCTCGAGAAACGAAAGGTAAAACCATCCTGGCATTAATCAAAAACTTACCACCAAAATGGCCAAAAAATGGTACGGTATTTCTGACAATTAGAACTTTCAAAACATACTGTTACCTGATCGAAAGAAACAGTCATACAAGTGTAATTATATCAACATATTATGTTGTATCACATTCCCATCAAATTGTATGTTTTTTTGTCCTACCAAAATGATAATTTCAAAAATGTGATCTTTAAATCATAGCGCACTGAAAAATGACACAAGTATAGTTTAGAAAATGAATCCTGTTTAAATTACATACCGTAATCATAGGTTACATTTTACGGGTCATAATGCCGTACTTTTTACTTCAAACATTAAAGTTTCAATTTATATAATCGTGTACCTCTGAATGAATAAAAATGCTACGCATGGACAAAAAGTGCGCTCACCTAATGAACTTTTAGTAGATACGTGTTATTTGTATTTAAAATCGTTCATGAACTTTACCTTATAATAACCAGTCTGAGATTTCGTGTACTTGTTGTTGCATGTGACGTATTTTTTTCTTGATACAAAATCGAATTAAATTAAGTAGATCCGGGACAGAAGAATCAAATATTTGTATGGTATTAGATAAAGAAATGTTTATGTGGATAATAGAATTAAATATGTACACATTATCTGAAACATAAAAAGTATTACATGATATTTTCTATGTTTTAAACGCATGTATTAACATAAGATATATATATACGCAGATATATATACGCAGTTAATGTACAGTATAACCTCAAAAAGCGACCATCTCAATTTTACGACCACTCTGTTATAACGACCACTTACTGTCAGACCTATAATTCGACTTGATACTGAAAACACCTCATTATTACGACCGATTTTTCGGGTCCCATAATTTGTCTCACTATAGAGGTTTACTGTACATTTAGGTTATTAGACTCAAACATTTGTGTGTTATTAGATGTAGAAATGTTTATGCGGTTGGTAGAATTGAAATATATACAAATTATTTGTCAGATAAATGAATTACATGATAATTTTTTATGTTTTTAGCGCAAGTACAATTATGTTTTTAATGTATGCATTGACATTAGACAACCATATACACAATTTGTGTACATGCATTCATTCATACCATAATTATACTTTATATATATATTATATACTTCATATATAATTATAATATTGCACCCAGACGCTGGAAAATATTTTTAATATAATATTATTTGAAAATTTGAATTATATATTACGTATAATTAATATGTAATGCTATATAATTATGAAATGAGTGAAACAAATGGAATTGAACATTGAATTAATATTTGTGAATATTTTTAAACACAACAACAAAAATTTACTTGCATTCACTTCTTACATTACAGGTAACAACATGTTAGAAATATAGCTTCAAATACAGCAGTAGAAACATGGAAGAATATAATGAAAATACAATTTTGGAATAAAATTACATTTGGAAAGACGAAAGTGAGAGATTCTGTAAAAAATAAATGGTAATAATAATAATAATAATTAAAATAATAATAATAATAAATAGCCGAATATACAACATTATCTATCTTATAGATATTTTGTTATCTTACAAGCATATCGTGTGCCTACTTTTCACATATGGTACACGCGCATGCGTATTGACGTTTTATTTTACACGTAATAAAACACTTTAAAGGCAGAAATCGAAGTGTCCAAAGATGCACGCTTGTCAACAAATTTGTGATTATTCCTTTGTAATCATATCCTGTGACAGATGTTACAATGATAAACACTGAATACAACGATCCTTGTTTCAGATAAGTAATAAAAAAAAGACCAGCAAAAATTTCAGATATCTCTGTATTGAAATATTGAGTATCAGACAAACGCTCCAAACTAACAGCCATGCATTCGTCACATACAAAGAAAACATTGTATGTCGCAGAACTTCCTGTCTTATCACAATATGCGCGTAAGAATTATTTTCCGTAATTCTCCTTGGGCAAAAAATCATCATTACGACTGAAAACATTCTTCTTTTTGCACATTTCGGAATATTTTCAAGAAAAAATACATACATGTATCTAGTAGATTTAGAATACAATACCTCTGTTGGATTCTTATAAGTAGATAAAAAAACAACATCACAAGACGCGCACGATGATATCATGAGGCGAAATACATCTCGGTTCGTTTGAGGCTATACTAAAAGCACTGACAAAAAATGCAAAAAAATAATTTGTGCAGCTTTATTACTGGCTGCTGTTACCGAGTTAATTAAACAAAAATATTGACAGACGGAGGTCAACAAAGTCAAGAAGCAAGAATGTAACAAAAAACGACAGAAATTCAATTATGCAAAATGTGTCACATGGAATTAATTATTAAATAAGGCATTTGGTGAACAAATATCTTTAAGTATAAACTTATACAAACACTTCAAACTGGATACAATGTATAAAGAAATACGTGTCCCCAAACCCCACCTGCGGAAAATAAATTCAATTGTACAAATTATCAAACAATTAACGTCCGTGCCCGACAAAGAAATAAAATGCAGTGTAATAAAAAATGCATGGAAAATGTGTAAACACCAAAAAAGACTTTAATTGACCAAAAAGACTTTAGCTGACCAAAAAGACCAAATTACGTAAAATCTATTAACTTCAGAATTTGAAGAAACTAAAATGACTGTGCGGTTTTCACACCGTGGATCAGCATGGCCGGGTCTCTATCTTTCAAGTTTGGAGAAAGTCCCACAAATTCAGTCACAATTATTTATCAGACAGACGTAAGATACTTACATAAATACAGGCAGATAATAAATCTATTTAAGTTGAACAAATACTTAACAATTCATAAATTATTGACAATAATATAGACTATTTTTATTTAAATATATACCCGATATTTTTTATTTAAATATAGACACGTGTACTACGGGGCTAAAACGTATACTTGTCTAGATAAAAATACTAAAATACCGCCCATCAGTACGAAAAATGAATTAACTATAATTTCATTTTATACTTTGAATGAGCATCCAACAAAATTGTTATAAACTGGGCGTCAACAAATAAAATCATAAATAAATTTAGGGCAAAATCTCACAAGCCGTTCAGTAAAAACTGAAAAAACAGCGGAGAAAAACCCACATTACGTTCGCACGAACGGACGGACGGACGGACGAAACGAGTACAAAATTTAGTGTTGACAGCAAATTGTTTGAGACAGTACTGTTAAGTAAACTACAATGAATCGTGACATTCATTAAAATTGAATAAACACGTATGAGGAAATAGACGTGAAAAAAGATTACTTACAATCACGTGCAATGATTAACATTAAATATCCATTAATATATGTAATGGATAATTAGTAGACAGGCGTTGTAATAGGATACACGCTTACAAATTATCCCACGTGTAACATTCGCATATAAATTTAATGTAAATACTATGTATGCAATCATATCTAAATATAACTTAAAATCATGATGTTCTATAAATAGCATAATACATGCATATCCCCATACCTACCTTACCAATTGTATAATACACATATATACATAGTTAAGACTTCGGCTATCATTATTACTATGGTGCGGTAAACAAACGCTTGAGAAAAAAGCATACGTATGTTCTTGTATGTAATGATATTCAACTTTATATACGAAATAATAAAACGTATTTTAACTCAACTAGACCTATCATGAATTAATTTCCTTTGACATCACAAATAAACAGTCAATATTTATTCTGACTATTTATACCTTATAAGGACGTTATGTTTGATAAGCAATAAAAATATTAAAGAGTGATTCACTCTTTGAGGAAATTTTCTTAAAACTTTTCCTATACGACCACTGATTGTGTGGTTGTTCAAAATGGAGTCGAGAATTATTTTAGTATTAATTGTATTTATTTACAGTCAATCAATTATGACAGCAAACTTCGTATTTTGACGTAAACATACATTACGTGATCTGCAAGATATGTTTCTAATACTGATGTAAATTTAATTAGAGTTTAATGGTGTGAACGAGCAGTAATGATATATACATGTAGTCACAGGGTGATAAATTCAAATTAGTCATTAAGGCGGGTAATTTTTTACCACATGTTGAGGATGTTTTATGAATAAAAGCAGACGATCGCAGGCGTTGTTAAGTATATCACTAACTTATCTATAAGTACGATGTCATTAATATCAAATTCGTGATTAAATGACTACATATTTAGTCACTAAAGTAACCGATACAAGTGTCAAAAACTAGTACATCATTTTTCAGTTTCAAACTGGAATGGGTTTTTAGTATTGTGAAATGGCCTTTTTTAACCAAGACTACCTACAATATCTAATATTGATTCGTACCTAACTGTATTCCGTCATGTGCATTAGATTTCCACAGAAAAAAACATACGAAAATTACCTCAGTGGCATTCGAAACAAAATTTAGATCAGCTTGGGTAATATCTTTTTTATTGCAGACGACATTATCAGGTTGTTTTTTGTTTATTAAAGTATTCACCTTAGTAGGCATATGTATTTCATCAACTATTGGTGTTTATTTTACTTTTTATGAATCAGACTGATATACTATCTACGCGGTATAAATTGATACAAAGACTTTCAAATAAAAAAAACATATCTAAAAGCAGACGATCATTGCCCGCCTTTTTGCCAGTCAGACGACATGTGCTTAATAACCGCGATTTATCTCTAAACATACAACGTAACACATGGTACCCAAACGACAGTGTTTAACAACAAAGCCATGTGGATATACGTCTATGTATGTGTTAGGTAAGCATGATACATCATTTTATCAAGATGACGCTTCAAGGTCGAAAAGACGCATGAAAATAATGATGTAATGTACTTCAAAAGCGACATCTGTCTTCATTCCGATTGGATATAATTTGAATTTTGTTTACATAATCATAAAGGTGTGTGCTACACCCGTAATCATGGCTATACAGTATTTTTTGTAGGTTTATCGCATAAATAATATAAAAATGATGATATAAATTATAGTGGCGTATATTGCGTTGTAATTTGATAACATTACTAAGCGACGAAGATGACGCCTACTTCTATTATAATATCACATTTAAGCAGTCATTAAACAATTTCTGAAGCTGTTTTCCACATCCTTTTTCTCCCTAGAGTTCTTGTCATGTGTCAGTATGAGTTTTGAAATAGTTCATTTTCTTTTAAATAAAAGTGATTATTTATCACGCCCGTATGTTCGCGTACTTTCAGAGAACTGAAAATCAAATCAATTTTGTATTAGATTTATGTAATTTATTCTAAAATTCACAAATAATAGCCAACTAAATCATTCCGTGGCATTAGCCAGTACATATCTTACCTTGATTACGTATCTACACAGCTTACATACATCCAAACTTTGTCTATTTGCGAACAATTGCACAAATTCGCGACCATTTTGATAAAAATGAATCATTAGCTGCAATTACCTCATTTTCAATTTTCTTGCTATCATTTATACTGTTTTAAAATCCTAAATGACCGATGAATTCAGCTGAAATTCACACAACAACCAATCCACCTGAAGATTACGATAATCCTGACTAAACAGAATGTTCACGTAATTTACGTTTGAATATCGTTTTAAAATTCATGCGTGTTGTTAAGCGTATCAGACAGGAATAGATAAAAGTTGGTCGTAATGATTTTAAGAGGGGTGTTCAAAAAACTGTGAAAGGCATTTCGCTATATGTTGTACTTCGGTTATTTGCTGGTCCAAAGTGGCATGTTTTGCTTATTTAATCTGTAAGTAAAACTGGTTTATAAATTAACTTTCTTAATAGACGGAAAATAAAGATGTACAAAAATTTTGGATAATTAATGATTCACGAACAGATATCAACACAAAACTTAATTTTGAAAAATATCCGGATTTGATAATTATACAGCGATAATTACTACAATTTTATGCGTAACATTCAAAATAGGCTATTCCAATAACGCTCACAATTAAATGTTTCGAAACACCATAATGGATTTATCGGACCATCTATTTTGATTTTTACTAAAATCGCCGAAAATTTCACGTTATTGTTAATTTGATTGAACGTGAAATGTAATCGGTAATAAAGATGTCATTCGTCATTCTAAGGTTTTGTCCAGCAATGTCTAAAGTTGCAATTATAAAATTGTTAAGTCTTCACCGGAAACAATGCCCTCCAAATGCATGACTCGCAACTGACCTTGAGTGTAATGACTCCCAATTACGCAACGTCATTTTTTGTAAAGGTATTTAGCGAGTACTTAACTGAACTCTAAGTTTTAAAAAATAAAATTCAAATTATTATGTCATAAAATCATTATAAATCAATTATTTTAGGTTACGAAGTGAAAGCAATTTGCAATAAATTTACATATCATGAAATGACGTTCCACGTCTGATGTGGGCGACAAGATGACGAATTGCTCGTGGGTTTATAAGTTCACGTAATATAGATGTCTTCTATGTTGATTTCTTGTTCAGTGTAAAAGAAAACTGAAGTAGAACGTATGACACGCAAGTGCAGACGACAAATTGACAAAAGAACGCCGAGCCATGAGCTATTTTAATGAGAGTAAAAAGAAGGTTTTGCAAGAGTCAACGTATGCGCATAAATCAGACAAGCTATAGTTTATAGCTAAATATGCAGTTTTTCGAAATTGGATATATGCCAGACGATTAATAATTCGAAACAATAGCTGTAAATTACAATTAAATAGCAGACGTTGTATTGTTTCTGAAAATAGTAAGTTGACACGACAGACGACACAGCCGCTCCTTGAAATACCTCAATTGGTCCTTAGTAACGACTTGTCAACAAATATGTATTACACGTATCGTCAAATGTGGACATATGCAAATATCTACTTTTCTTTTAAATGTTCAGCTTCTGACAGATAACCATAAACGTTTACTATAAAATAAACACATCGACAAACGACTGTATCTTACGTTTATCAGAAAGCACGCACATTATTCATGTTTACACGACAGGTGAAATAACTTGAAACTAATCAGCATTGCACAATGTTACAGATAACATGCAGCGCACGTGAATGTTCATACAACGACGAGGTAAAAAATCATGTATAATACCGAGTCTTTTATTCCGGTGCACTCTGCACCATATTTAGTTCATCCGACAACAAAAATGCGACAGACTGCCAGCGAAGCATGGTAATCAGACTGATATAAATTTGCCAATGATGACACAAGACTAGAATATTAAAATAAATTCATTTTTTTGCGCACCAGAGTGTATGCCACCATTGATCAACGCCAGCTGATGAGCAATATGATAATATTTACTCTGTCTCTTGAAAGAAGCGTATTGCGTAGACCATTGATTGTACAAAAAAAAAACAACATGAAAACAATACATACCCACGTACGTTTACCTTATTGTTTGAAACATGCTGCCACATCATAATACACGTATATCATTATTATAAGTACATGTTTCAGACAAAAAGGAAGGCAGTGATCTTTATGATTACTTAAGAGAAGCTGTAGAGCCGAATGAACATTACGTAAACTGTAATAGTGTAATTGTTCTCACATTATAAATGTAAATGACGCTACAAAACTAACTATTAATTAATGCTCATCATTATTTTTCAGCTTGAGTCTTATTTAGGAATGCTAAGTCTGTATTAAGTATGGTTCATTTAATCATAATGTATTAGAGTACATGGGTACATTTCACAAAGAGCTATACCATACAGTGCAACCTCTCCAGAGCGGACTTTTCAGAGCAACAACCTCCCTCCAACAGCAGCATGATATTTTTTTCTAACTGTACGATTTAACTGTTGATTTAACCTCTCTACAGCAACAATCTCTCAACAAAAGCAACAACGTAATTTTGCTTCTCCCAAAAGGTGTTGCTTTGGAGAGGTTGCACCGTACATCTGTTCTGCTGTACGGTGCTGTAAGTTATGGAGGTGGAAGCATGATAGCCCCTCCCCCGGGTATCGGCTTCTTAGACTTGGTCATTTAAGAATTTGTCCTATCAAATTGTACAGACCTGTCAGTACAACAATACTTGACATTAGTGAAACATTTATCTGGCTCAGAACATATTTTGATGTATTAAACACTGACCTCGGCTTGCATTAGATTTTCATCCATAAGTCAAAATGTACATTTTTTACAACTGTAGTTTGACACGTGTTTAGATTCTAGATTTAAGGAAATTGAGGGTGGGGAAATGTAAGGAAGATTGTGTGAAAATTGTCCTGGTCTTGACCTTACAAAAACAATCGCCAGACAATAAGTTTGTGGTTATAAGTATAACAATGAATAAATTAAGAAAATACAGGGAAATGACTGGCATTTTTACTTCACATGCCCATACTTTTGAACAAAGAACTACCAGACAAAAGAAAAGTGCGTCATTAGTGAGACTACGAACAACTTAAAACTAATCATGAAGAAAACAATGCATTGGTAACACAATGGAATAGTTAAAGAATGATTCATGTTTTATATGTAACTCGTAAATTATTCAAAAACGCTGGAATAGAAATCTTCTGAGAATGAAATTGTGCAGCATAATGGACACGTAATTTGCATATGTTTTACATATGCAAAAAAAAATGTACATATTAATAAGCTAAAATTCATCTCACAGAAAAGAAATACATGCAGTAACAAAGAAGATAAAAGTCTTTGGTTTGATAATTGCGTTAAATATGGCGTACTGAGTTGACAATTACTAAATTAGTTGTAATTTACGTTTTATGGACAAAACTATTGGTAATTACTTTTTCTTTTTGCCAATTTCGGAATTTTGGAATTGAATTATCAACTATGTATATTTTGGAACACGAGTTCAGGTGTCACATAGCGATCGCTCCACTTTTGTAAATATTCACAAACAAAATTTGTCAAACGAGTATAATTATTCGAATTCAGAGGTAATGTATTTCAGAATTACGTTCTCACAAAATATTCAAACAAAATTACAAGCAATCATTACATTATTATATAGATTTGGGAAAAAATACAATTTTTGAAGGATATACACGCATCAATATAATTTAAAATAATTTTCGATATGAAGCGCATAACTGGTTAAAAATAAAGCCACGTTTACTTTGATATTAAATACACTGAAATACATATTATTCAGTTTCAGAATTTTTGATACAGGAAATAAATCATAGCAGCAAATAAAAGTAGCTTACTTTTAGCTGGTCGTCAGTTAACAATACAATAAACCGTAACATCCCGAGTCCGGAAACATTTCCAAGAAGAACGGAACACAAACTGTGCAAGTCGACTTAGTGTTTAAAGTGTTAACTTATGCTTAGTGGCCGACTGCATTTTTGCGATTAACAAATGATAATCTTATTATTACGCAGATAGCGGAAAATGCAAACCCTAAACATGTGACCATAAAATAACTAACACTTGAAAATTCTAGAAATGTCGGCTGCGCTAAATTATGATTCACCATTGTCAGTTTGAACAAAAATACCCTTACGTCAACATAAAAGGTAGTGTTTAACATTTTCCCGCCAAAACGGGCGCTCCTTATCACTTCCGGTATTCCAAGAAGCCCGCACTACAAAAATGTGATCGTTGATAAGAAATCGTCCATAACGTGAAAATGAAATACCACGACACCACGCTATCAATGTACACTGTTAATGCTTAAATGCTATAGATACTGTAAGGACATTCCGTGCAGGGTACCAGTTGCTATATATACACTAGTATCCCGTTAAATGATTTGCCCCAGCATTTTTTGACACATAGGAACCTAATATAGCATCACCTTGCTGCGTATAGTAACTGCGTGGATGTCTATGTAACATTTTTATCTATTAACAATATTATGATGATATTAAAATTGCGTTCATTAAAATCTAGAGCGAATGATGTATTCAGAATAAATATTTTATAGATTTCAAGTAGGGCCCTGGAAGGTAATAATAAATAGAACATTTTGAAATCAATCGGTCACGTTTATTCTTTATATAGTTTTTTTCAAGGATGGTCGACTTTATATCATGTGATGCGTACAATACACGCGTGAGTTGAATTACTTTATCATTCATATGTGAAACTATTGTAGACATTACAAAAAAACTACAAACGTGATTAAAATATATGACGATTTGCCCTTAATTGATAATTGTTAGCGAGTAACATACATGAAATGTTTTTGAAAATGGTTAAAATTACAAAGTAATTGTGTACAGGTTGGCTAAACAAGGTTAAGCAACTAGGAAGTTATGCAAAATCCGAATTTTCAAACACAAAGACGGGTGGCTTTTATGTATGAATTTTACAGACATTGGGCATGAATTTTAACCTGTCATGTTGTTAGCAACTGGTATTTACCAACTATCTATAACTATCTAAAAACGATGAAATGGGTTGACTGGGGTAAAATTAATCCAACGAAAATAAAATCTGAGATAGAGCACCGTTAAATAATTATTTCACATAATATTAATTACCTTTAGAGAGATGCGTATTCCGATATTTAAAAATGCATTTAGTTTAGAAAAAAACCACGAAAGAACTTAATGATTTACGATCAACTTTTCGTAAGAATGATCTACATGTTTGGTAGATCATAAATATTTCAATATTTTAATAGGTTACAGGGGAAAGCTTCATGTAGATACATGTATTATACACAGTCTATGGACTCTCATTTGATCTTCTATACAACTGTTATTTTGAAATAATTTTTAACATTATTCAGTGAATAAACACAAATATTATGACAAAATGTACACCCTAACCTCAATAATAATGGACACTGGGAATTTTTTGATAAGATTCAATATTTATTTAACAAGTGTAAATTCGCTGCATAAATGAATTTGAATTGCACCCACGGTGGGCAAAGCAAAGAAGCACGGTATGTATATGATATATTCATGTATATGTATTCTTTGTACCGAGCATTCTGAATCCTTTAGAAAGAACCAGTATAATGTGTACTACAGTCAGGCTTGTGTATGCGGCCACCTCCGAATGAAGACCTCCCCGTGAATAAAGGCCATTCTTTGAAAAACGTCGCCGATTATTTAGAACAAACTAATCTCCGAATAAAAGCCATCTGTCAATAAAGGCCACATTTTGTCTTTCCCAAGGGTGGCCTTTGTTTACATGTTTTACTGTACATTGTATTCAACTGAAGACAACTGTGCACAATAAATGCATATTAAGTGAGTAGAAAGGTCATGCCAAGTATGACACATCCTTTGGTATACATGTACATGTATTTTTCTAATTCATGTACATTTTTTCTAATTCATGCATATTTGATGGTTCGTTGTTTTATTTTTGCAAAACACAAGAGGGAAACATATCGGCCAATTTGTCATCAGGGAAATTATTACAGATAGAATTACAATAAAAATTCAGAAAGTATGACATAAAATAAAATTCCGGTGTTCTGTATCAAGAGTCTTTCGACAAACAAGGAAAGAAACACACGTATACCGGCGACATGACAAACACGTTTGTTCAGGAAAATAATTGTACGATGTATCTTATTTTAAGGACATGAAATTAATCTGACAAGAATAAAGAACCGATACTGGTAGATGATGACATGCTTGTAGAGATCAGAATTTTGATATTTGTTTAACACCGGGAGGAAAATAAATTCAGATACATTGTAAAAAAAAACATCAAATGTCTTTTTAGTTCATCTATGGCCGTCAGAGAAATCATTAAAAAGCGGCAAGAACATTGTCTGAAATGTCACGTGCATAAATCTCGCGCAAAAACCGTATCACCCACACTGTTCCCGGCAATTGAGGCACTACAGAAAACTGAATACATCATGAACAATGACAACCAAATTATACTTATATAAAGACAATTTCAAGTTTGTTGCTAATTAAATTTCCACTCCTTAATCTTGAGTGAATAATAAAGTAAAGGTGTTAAAATTAGAATGCGGTAATTATATAATTATGTATTTATTTTGCTAACTGGAGAAACAAATGAATAAGCATGTAACAACTATTGTTGTTTAAACAGTGTTGTTCCCTGATGAACAATAATGTTAACGAATAATGTCAATGCGATGATAGCTCGTTCATGTCATGACTCGTTTGTGAAAATAGATGTATTTGTTTGTTTATTTGCGGTTTTATTGTGTTCTGAAACTTACGTTAATAGCGTTGAATTTACGTGTTAAATTAAAATCGTCCTGATCTAGAAGTTAAAAAGCAATTAAGCGCAGTGTAAATATCGTGTATACTGTGTATGAAACATAAGTACTGTATAACCCCCTGAAAACCGGACCCCTTCCGGACTGGGCCATAAGTCCGGTTTTCTGAGAATTCCGGTTTTCAGAAGAGAATATATGGGACATAGAAAATTATCCGATTTGCAGAGGATTCCGGTTGTCAGGGAGTACGTTTTTGGGGGGAGGGGGGGTTAGTGTACATGGTACTTATAGTACCACGTGGTATATTCACACTTTGATTTTACCACATTGAGCAAATTGAAATTTGGCAAATCTCAGTACAAGTATGAAGTATGATGGAGGTTAATCTTTTATTTACGTCATCTTAACACTTACTGCAAACCCTTTTTTCTTTCCTTATGTGATCAGGTTTCTAAACTCATTCAAGTGGAAACACTGACATGCACTTGTAAGTACAGTGCAACCTCTCCAAAGTAACGCCCTTTGGGAGAAGCAAAATTACATTGTTGTTGTTGAGAGGTTGTTGCTCTAGAGAGGTGAAATGATAGTTAAATCGTACAGTGGGAAAAATTATGCTGTTGTTGAGGGAGGTAGTTACTTAAAAGAAGGTCGCTCTGGAGGGGTTGCACAGTATAGTTATGCAGTAATTTAGCTGCATTCGGATTGTTTATAGACACGTGTCCTGTCTATTCGTTTCTACCAGGTACAATTACACCTGAACAAAGCAGTTTTACTTCAGCACTATACAATTCATTGTTCTAATCAGATCTACAGTCGTCTCAAAGTAATCAATGCAGTACACGACACATTATGATAACATCAAACGCGACAATCACATGATTTTAAACATGACCATACGACACATCGTATTTATGCCATTATAAGAGCTATTGTTAGTACGAGTACATATTTGATACTTATTCATGTCAGCGACCATTGTTTTCAACTATCATTAAATTCTTCCATATATCTATATGCAACTTTTCGATTACGTAAAACTGCGCAGTACGTACAGTATTTTCACAAACTTTCTTATCTTAAAACAAAATGCACGCGTCATACATTCGATATAAAGTAAATTTGTTCGCTCAAGTTTGTAAGAAACGGAAGATAACTTACGAAATAAACATGATTACTTCATGACAGAGATTACACGAGGTGTGTATTTAAATGTTTTTTAATTCGTAAGCCATAAGTAGAAACATGAAGTCCACTTGTTATCAGTAAATACATGTTTGTTTTTATTCTGTAAAAGTTTGAAAAGATTTCAATTGAAAGCCTCGTGTTATGTCTTAAGTACATATATATGTATACATACACGTACAAAACACAATATAAACTAAAAAAACATAAATTAATGCTTATTTACTGATGTAGAAGTTCGACTTATTCAGACCAAATAGCCGTTTTAATTATTTTAATTACATATCTATATATAATTATAATTGAATCTTACCTTTAGGCTATGGCTAACCACCAATAATCGAAAGTCATACCACAGTTATTAAATCTACCCAGAACAAGATGTGGTCACATCCTTAAAACCACAACTACATAGTAGATTAACTTTATGACAGTTCAATTATGTGTTATTCAACCGAGAAGTAATTTCAACCGAAAAGGTGTAACTCCGCGATGCAACCACGTGCTCATTGCGCGCCGCCATATTAAAATAAACGCTCGAAAATAACCGTTGCTTAATCCTCCAATCTCACGGTTACAAAGTTTTATATAAATTGAATATTTAAAAAAATCAAATCAATATGCAACTTCCTGTGGCGCTAATTTATATTTACACAAAATAACACCGTGGTTTATTTGTTTAACGTCCGGTTGTAGACTCGGAGTTTAAAAATCCAACAGTATGATAGAACAATTTTATCACTCCAAAAAATTATTTCAAAATAAAAATCTGAACAATATGTCGAGTTATAAAATTATCATGTACATATCAGTTTACTCGCAACATGGTGGAAGTTTAAATCATTAATACGTATAAGGTTGAAAGCCGTATTTAATATGTATAACGTCATGCATAATGACTCACTTTCACCTGGTAACTGTCTATATTTAACATGTGAACAAATCGAGCGCCAAAATTGTTTCTTCATAAAAATATTCATGAAATTATGCAATAAACAAGCGGGTTTAACATCTTCGTCATTCAAGGTCGTTTTACAATTTATGAAAGATTTTTTTTTATTTATTCTGATAAAGAAATGATATGATCTTGCACTGTATCCGGGTTGAGTTAAACTTTACGACTTAAAAAGGGAAAAAACGAACATTATTTATCAACTGTCTTGATAGAGTTAATTCCGTATTTCAATAATCAACTAAGCAAAACTATTTTACTGTGCCTAATACAAAAACACCGTTACCCAGTGGTTAGTGCGCTGGACTTGTAACCCAGCGATCTCGGTTCAAATCCCGGTCGCGACAGGTCATACCCTTCTATGAAAATTGGACAAAATTGTCGATTTTTCTCCATATGAGGAGAAGTTGTCAGTTCCTTGTGGAATGGTAAGTTAGTACCGGTTAGTATACAGTCCAGGAAAATTGGTTAGGTGAAGTGGCCGCCGTATATATACAGTATATATAACTGAAAAAAAATATGTAAAAAACGGCGTTATACCCAATGACAATGTCACATAAAAAAAAACAGATATTACGAATGCAAGTGAATAATTTTCTTTATTAAAATGTATTTCATTTCATGCCTATTTTTTAAGAGGGGGAATCTAGAGAAGTATTTCATAAGACTACACAATTAAATTATACATGTATAATATTTTAAAAATCGACCATGCGTACGGGGATCATTTTAAAACCCTAACCGATTAGTAAGTCGCCATAGCAACGAAGCACTGATCGTAATATATCATAAAACACGTCGCCTATTGAGTTTAAACATTACGAGCCCAAACGCCCACACACTTAGGGCTGTAAGACTGGAGCCCCAAATAAAATTAACGCAAGTTAGTAAAGAACTCAGGAGTTATAACTTTACGATCACTACCATAACTGGTCAGTGCGGTTAATTCGGGTCAAAATGTGTCTCAAATAACGATTGTTACATACTTCATAATGACCAGTGCTACTTAATTGATTTAGTTTGTACTTGTGTCCGTGGTCGGGTGCAATGACGTAGATATTTGTACATTGTCCCGTTATTAATTGCCAATCGTCCGAAAAGTTTTCTCAAGTTTTGCTTGAATTTTAATAAGGAAAAAATTAAATACTGGAAAGGAATTATAATGCTACATCGGTGACATTTATGGCTACCTTTAAAAGTACAAATTGTCAGAATCAGACGCTAGATATATGTACTTCTGTTGCCATTGTAATAGAATTAAACCCATTATTAAGATATTTATAAAGTCTACATGTTGTAATTATGACTTGTGTTGAAAGAAGCGCCAACTTCGCTGTTATCCTTCTTTAATTTAATCATACATGATGTTTGTTAGTGAACTGAGAATTTTCTTAAAAAGGGCCGAAATTAAAAAAAAAATGACGCGATTAAAAAATGAAGAAAAAATCAGTAAAAGGGATTTTTTAAAAAAGAAAAAAGTGTGGAGATGCCGGGGATTGAACCCGGGGCCTCTCACATGCGAAGCGAGCGCTCTACCACTGAGCTACATCCCCTTGAAAGTCAGAGGGTTTTAAATGTACATTATATTATTGTTAATGAAATGGCTTCGATGACTTGAAATGTCCTACATAAATATTAAAACAATTCCACTTATTTTTTTCCACTTCTGTATCATTTTAACATTCATCGAATATATTTTACGCGTAATTTCATTATCTTCTATCAGTACAATGTAAACATGATGCATTAGTTTTGAGAATTCCCAACCGAAAGAGTCCGCCTTTAATTTCGAACAGTATAGAACTTGTCGCGCAATCTGATTGGTTACTTATAACTATACTGCACACTGAAAGCTTCTACGCACTGATAATTCCTCACCGATAACGATCTTTTTCAGCAATTACACTGGTAGGCGTAATTTTATTCATCTTTAACTGGTCGGGAGATTTCTGGTCCTGTATAATGTAGGGACGGTAATAAAATTTCAGTATGTTCAAGTTGCTATGAGAATATTGCAAAGGCATACATCCAATGTGTTTTTGTAAAATATATTAACGCATTTATTCACACATATGCATCAGGTATCTATATATTTGCACGTAAAATTGAACAATTTTCCTGGAAAAGGTAATCTATATTTGCCTTTTTGAGTTAACCATATCACTGCACAAAAACATATATCAACATTTTCATTATTAATTGAAATCGCAACTCTTTCGGCGAATAAAAAATGAATCCAAGCCACTTTTATTTTTATCTTAAAAAGAGACGGGGTTTTTCAAATTTTCTTTTTCAGTAACCCTGAAAGAGACAAAAAGAGGCAATAAAGACTTCCTGACCTTTGTAATTACACTGCTATTTTTTCACTGGGGTTTAACACCACACAAACACCCAGGATCATTTGGTGACTTTCCTGCTTTATCAGCGGATGAAGACCACAGGCTTACACTTGGCTAAAACCACCCACCTTCCATAAGCCACCTGGATAGCATCCTCACACATATATGAAACTTGGTTCTGGGTGGGATTTGAACTGGCAGCAGTGAGGGGCTAGTGATTACAAGTCAGAGATCATAACCACTCAACCACGGAGGCCCCAATACAAGCCAAAATAAAACAATATTTTAATACGGCTCATGTTCAATAAAATCATTAGAAATAATTTTATCAGTTCTTCATATACATGTAGTTGAACACAATCCAGGCAGGAGTACAAATTATGCAATTGTTTTATGAGATGCTGTTTTTAGGAAGGAATGATTTCATTCATGAATTTGTATTGCATGCAAACTTTATTCTTACTACAGTACAATACAATGGGCCATTTTAACATACATATTTGTAAGTATTATCCTAAATCTCTTTAATTTTACATATATATGTACTAAAAAAAACGTTTGAAAATTGATATTTGTCAACCAATGAGATTTCAGCAGTACAGAACCCATTTTCACATCTTCAAAAAGATATAATTTACAGTGTCTTTAAAGTATGACCAGTCGTAACGTTGTAATCCACACTGACAAGACAATCCTATGTCACAGTAGACTTCACAATTACTCATCAGAAACGATGAAAAAAAGTAGGTCTCTTTACAGTACACAGCCATCTGCTACAGTTTGATTGGACTACTCAAATTTTGGAAATTCCCTAATATTACTCCTGGCTAAGAGCCACTCCTTAAAATTTGCATATCGATACAATATTTACACGGATTTTATCCACTTACAGTATCAGGCAACCCCCAGTATAGGGGTATGATGATGAGGACCAATTGGGGACAAGGGCCGCTTTTCGAATATCGGTAAACCACGAACTATCCAAGGTTTCTGCCAAGGTCATATAAAAAATTAACAAACAAGTTATCAAGGTCAAAGCTTTCAACTGAGATTAGCTACAATTCAAACTGAAATGAATATACATGTATAAATAGCCTTCTGCGTCAACTCTGACATAAACTGATCGCTAAAATGAATGTTATGATTGGTCAATAAATTGTTCAAATAAAAAAACACATAAATTAACACTTTACTACTGTATTAATGATAATAATAAAATCTACATACAGTAAATAGAGAACTTTTTTTCAGTTTGAGCAGCAAAGTTGAATCTTTAGTGTAAAATGAATAAAGATTTAATATTCAAACACTATAAATTTTTTTAATTAACCTCACATAAAATCACTGCAATAATTAGAGTAAAAATACAGTAAAACCCCCCAAAGCCAGACTCCCTGAAAACCAGATTCCCTGAAAACCGGAATTCTCTTAAGATCGTATGATTTTTTATGTCCAATATTTTCACTTCTATAAATAATAGTTCTCTGAAAACCAGAATTCTCAGAAAACCGGATTTTTGGCCCAGTCCGGAAGGGGTCTGGTTTTCAGGGGTTATACTGTACTAGTTAGTGTTTTATGTTTCATCAGACGGAAGTTAATACAGTATGAAATAACTATATAATTCTGATTGTGATTAATGCATTGAATTAATGCATGTATTTTATTGATATAAGAAATGTTTCATGGACCACAAGGAAGACAATTTATTTACAAAACAACAGAACAGAAAAGATCATTTATCAAGACTTTCACAAAATACATTGACATCAAACAAACATTATACAAGAAAACGTTACGCAATATTAAGTCGCAATGCTCAGCTTCAATATCTGATACCGATATGCGCTGATCACGAGACCAATCATGTGATAGAACCTAGAAGCAAATACAAATGTAATTTTTTTTTAATCAAGAATGTACGTTGAAAATTCTAATCATACAGTGCAATAATATGCAGGTTATTACCATTAAACTTGGAGTTCAAAAGATATCAGAGATAAGAAATATGGTCTTCATGCAGTTTTATTCAGTAATTGTTTTATTTTACTAGTATAGTGCAACCTCTCCAGAGTGGCCTTCTCTTGAGCGACAACCTCAACAGCATGCTTTTTCCCCACTGTACGATTTGACTATTTATTTAACCTCTCTAGAGTGGCAACCTCTCAACGATGTAATTTTGTGTCTCCCAAAGAGTGTTGCTTTGGAGAGGTTGCACTGGATATCAACATGTGCTACAGGTTTACAGGTTGTTGTTTATTCAGATTTGACTCCGAAGTATAACATAAATTCAAGCTACTGCTAATTCTATATTCTATCAGCATATATATATATATAAATGCAACTTTTTTTTCACTGAAGTTTAACATTACACCAACAGTCAGGGTCATTTGGTGACATTCCAGTTTAAACAGTGGAGGAAAGACCCCAGACTTACACCTGTGTAGAACCACCGACCTCCCATAAGTTAGCTGGACGGCTTCCTCATGTTGAATTTGGCTCCGGGAGGGTTTCAAACTCACAGTGGCGAGGGTCTAGTGATTCCAAATCAGAAACCATGGAGGCTCCCGTGTATATGTCCAACTAATTCATTCAGTATTATCAATAGAATAATACAACACAGATCACTAAGTGTCCACAGGAGGACTTTGTTTCGTTGATGTCATATGATTCGTAATAACTATAAATAGAAAACTGTCCTTCTGACTTTGATTCCTGCACAAAGTTGAAGTCAGTTCTTAGGCGTAGACAGGAACGAAATATTTATACGTATAGAGAGGCATGAGGTGCTGATGGGGGAGTGTGTGTGTGAGGGGTTTTACAACTTAGGTTGTGGAGTTTTTTATACACACATGCATATTGTGCGTAAAGGATGCTACACCCTTGCAGTTGGTTGCAGACAGAACAGAAATCTAGGTACATATGCACTGGCTATTAACTAAAACACACAACTTCTTGCATAGTAACATTGAAATCCAGTGTGTTGACTTACCGAACAGACAAAGTCAATGTTGATTTACGAGGGAAATTAATATAAAACCTCTTCCTAAGGTTATATAACCACAGCACTGGTTATAAGGAGTTTAGCTTGTCAAAAATCAGCACACCGCTTATAACAAATAAATAAAGTCATTATAAGCATTTAAACAAAACAAAACAAAACAAAACAAGTAAATCTATGAAAACAGTTTATTAATACTAGTGAACATCACCAGTTTAGATTGTGCAATGAGAACTTACATCTTTTTACAAATATATACATCATTATGCAAATGAAAACAACGGTACATGGAACCAGACAAGGTGACAATGACATGATCTTTCTTAGTATGACATCAACAAGAAATGTGTAACCTGGCCATGAACTGAAGCTGCCTTAATGTGAAGAGCTTTTGTTTTCACTGGGGTTTAAACATCACAAAACAGCCAGGGTCATTTTGTGATTTTAATGGCGGAGGAAAATTCCACGCGTACACCTTACCAGAACCACCAACCTTCCGTAAGCAAGCTGGTCAGTTTTTTGACATGTGAAATTTGTCAGGTCACTGGTGGGATTCAAACTCACAGCATTGAGGGGCTAGTGTAAAGAGCTTCATACTTATACATGTACATGTATTTTACTGGGCTGTCTCAGTACAGCAGTTGACATATCGAGACAAAACCTAGTTAGAATGTACAAACATTAAGAAGAAATCAGTACATACAGTGTATCTTGAATTTTTACGTAAATTTCTTTCTGATTTTATTTTGTTATAATGTTTTGGTAAATTCACTTTTGCCATCAAATTCATTTTCAGATAAAAACATCATTCTGATAATCTAATAAGAAGTTGGGTAATTCTCCATGACGGTGCATGACAATAACAATATCTACATATTCAAACACTTTACAATGATCATCATCATCATCACATAATACCTGTCATATAACACTGATCAACCATAAATTAGCAGGTTGTTGAACAAAAAATATGTAAACCACCATCTTCAAAGACATGCACAGCTGAATGCATGCCAAAAGAGACGCAATATTTTATATACAGCTATGGTTTTTATAGCATGGCATACAGAACCATCTATGAACAGTGTAGCATAAAATTTAGATGATGTGAAATCATTCACTTCTGAAATGTGATGCTATTAATGTCCATGATTTATGTAAGCAGATGTCATGAATTTTATTGTATAATACTCTGTTTATACTCATAATACTGTAACAAGTTTGAAGTACTGAACAATTCAAACATATCAGATTTCAGAAGTACACAGGTTACCTTTTGGAATACAATTGTCATAATTAATTAAGCGTTTTTGAAATAATAGAGTGGTTTTCTTCATTTACAATTTCAATACAATTGTTAGTACATGTAATACATACCCCCCCCCCTCCCATCAAAAAAATCTAATTCTGGAGACTGTAATTTTACACTACACAAGTATTTGTTAGAGATGGGGGGGTCAAACAGACCATTAAGATAATATCATCCTAGCACTAGAAATTCATTAACAAAACATCATATAGAGAAGTAGAGTCTTAGATATCATATATAGAATCATATTGAGATTTAAAACCTCACCAAGTTCCCCACATGTGACTCAGCTACTGTCCAAGGTAAGAGACTAAAGATTGATTCAAAAACACGATTAAATGGTTTCCATTTACAGAGCAACCTCTCCAGAACAGCTCCCTCTCTTGAGCAACAACCTCCCTTCAACAACAGCATGATTTTTTCCCACTGTACGATTTGACTATTAATTCAACCTCTGTAGAGTGACCGCCTCTCAACAACAACCTGAATTTTCTTCTACCAAAGGGTGTCGCTTTGTAGAGGTTGCACTGTAAGTAACTAATCTTAAACAAATTGTGAGAATTAGATAGAATTATGAATCGGGTAACTGATATGCAATCAATATCCAGTGTACTCACAATATCTAAAGCAGTATTATACAATCAAACACTCCTCACAATTTACAATGTGTGCTAAAACGATGCTACAACAAACCAAATAGAACCTAAATGGAGACACTGCCCGTGTCTTGTATTACAAAGTTAAATTCATGACTAGAATAAAAGGAATTTACAATGCAAAATTGATAACCTTATATAGTCAAACATGAAACCATCAACAGAATAACAATACCATTAAGTAATGTATGCTATTTTTAATTACACACATACAGTCACCTCTCATTATGGAGAAGTTAGTTAATACGAATTTTCCATTATGGAGAAGTATTTGTAAGTCCTGATTTTTCCCTTCTAAAAGTATATAAAATTCAGTCAGTTAAGACGAATTTTGCTGTCAAAATTTTTTCGTTATGTCGAACTAATTTTGAAGTCCGATAGAATAATTTTGCACCTAATTTGCATTGTTTATTTAGAAGTCAGACAATATTATGCATTTGTCCCCCAATGTTTTTCATACCTCGCTGAGCATACAATGAATTTGATTTAATTTTAATCAATCATAATCATCATATGTAACTTATTTGCGGACAAAACACTTGGATTTTTAAAACGTCATAATGAGCGATATTTGTAGTTTAGTATATTTTTACATAAATCATCATACATGAAGTAAATATCATTTATTCATTCATTTATTTATTAACTTGTAAATAAAAAAAATGAAATATATCACAAATAAGTAATTCTTACAACACCACCAATTATTGTGAACTAGTGATTCTAACAACGGCCAAATGTCTAATACAATACCAATATTCGTCCAATGTTTATGCCGAATTTTCGTTAAGAGGAAATATTTTTTCGGGCCATAATGAGAGTTGACTGTATCTTACAAGCAGCAGCATTAGCATCATACTGTAACAACTCTACAGCATGACTACCAGGATTATATACCACAGCAGTACAATGTTGGGTGCTTAAAGCTTCAAGTTACTTTATCCAGTCAGTTAGTATTAGTGGTTAACCCTTTGCCTCATGAGCATAATTTTGGACTCTTCCAAATTCAAAGCTAATATACAAAACATCAATTTATTTAAGAAAATTGGGCTACTTCTCTGACAGAGTGGAAAACATTGTGGAAAAGTATGCCATTACTCATTACAAGCTTCTTTTGCCTCAATGTTTTCAAAAGTCGTCTGCTTCAATTTGGGAAATGCGGCATTATGAATTAAAGGGTTAAAAGGCAGATGTCAACACAAGATTCAAAACATTTTGTACATTAGTATATAAACAAACACTGGTGGAAAAATTAGGCGCCTAAATCACTCTGTATTCAGTAAAGTCAACGATCAATGAGTAAAGCATTTACAAACCAGAACCAATTAAAAATCCAATTAATTCTTTGTAATACATTTTAATACTTATACAGTCAAACATGTGTTTGTGGCCATCTCTGAATACAGTCTGAAAATGTCATTGATTATTTAGAACAAACTAACCTCCGAATAAGGGCCATCTGTCAATAAAGGTCACGTTTTGTCTTTCCCAAGGATGGCCTTTGTTCACAAGTTTGATTGTATCTTGATAATATAATCCCAAGACAGTTCTCATATTTTGGAATAAAAATTATCCTTTAAAGGCAAAGCTCAAGAGATTTCCACATCAGGGTTAAACACATACAATCTCTTACCATATTGTAAATGATGTTAAATTGGTAGACGAATTATCATTTTATCCCATTCCTATTTTATAATTTATAAACATACTTTTATAGTATAAATCTTACTTTTATAGAATATAACTTACTATCAATTTATCATCAACAACATTTTAGTATATAGTGATATATCAAAATAAAATGTGGCACAGAATGATACAGGCTTTCACATGTTAGGTATACAGCCTACATATTAATTACTGAACCATTTACATACATCAGTAATAAACATGATTTTAATAAGATGGAAAATTCATCATATAAAACAAAAAAATGTGTATAAATTTAATCCAAATTTGGTGGCAGATATAGTAAGTATAGACGAATAGCACTAAAAATTTAGTAAAAATTCAAAATATTGATCGTACAGGTTACTTCACCCCTTTAAAAGACTGGAAATATAATTAGATTCACATACAAATATCACAGAATGATACTAAACATGTATAATTTTTATCTTTGTCATTTGTTAATATACACCACTTTCACTACCACTTTCTACTCAATGTACTTTTTGAGCAAGCAAATGAATGCTTTGAAATATGGTTCTGCTTTATTTGTTCACTTCAGTATCTTCACCGATCTTTGAACATCACCATCATCATCATCATCATCATAATCATCATCACGTAATAATCATCATCATTATCCTCCATTTATCATCGTAACTTTGTAAATACCGGACAAGTTCATGAATTACAGAACACACATGTCAAACAATCACCAATCATCTGGTTCAGCAAATAATTTAGAAGAATTAGCCCCTGTAAAAGAGAAAGAGAAAATTCTTCAAACAAATAATACACTAGTATTAGATAGATTAGGCCCAAAAAAGAAGATTTGTTTCCAGTTACCCGACCTACCCATCTTTTACCTGCCGACTCATAAGTTTTTACGGCATCCAAATCTTAGTGCCATATTGTAATTTTCACAACAGTGTTGCCGATATATGTAAAAAAAAAAAAAAACAAAAGAAAAAAATCCCTACCTACCGACCCATATTTTTTGGGCACGTAACCAGAAACAAACTTTTTTTGTTTAGGCCTTAGTTACAAAATCAGTAAAGAAGATGAACAGTAAATAAATAATTCTGAAAGGACTTCGAAGGATTTTTTAGTTTTATTTCATTATTATAATACACAGTATTACATGGGAGTCTGTACAACACTGTAGCTATGTCAAACAGAACTACCCATTTTATTTGATATTTCTTATTTCAGAACAAAACTTGATTAGTTGAATCATTTCATTAAAGGACCATGTTTCAAGTAGAGAGAAAGAAAGACAAATACACCACAACATAATCATACCGTAAAACCTTACACGGCGATCATTTTAATACTAAAACCATTATAATTATAATAACCTCTTATTTTCAGGGCGGTTTTTAATATTTCCTCTACATTTCATCTTAATAATGAGCCCCTTTAAGCATCGAGACCTTTTCTGGTCACATGGTCACAATAATAGTATGAGATGATGTAAATCATCACTGATGCCAAAAATCAGGTCAAAACAATAAAAAATGATCTCATTTTTAAGACATGCACAAAGAACTGTGCCAGCCTCCTTATCTACACAATATCTCAAGGCCATTCTTAAAAAAATTATGTTTGCTGTAACGCAACTGACTCATAAAAATCACAGCACCTCAACGTTTTTTAACCCTCCCAGTAAAAAATTTTTTTTACCCTTTTATCATTTATAAATGTTTTCGAGAAAAAAATCCCACTGAAAAAATATTTGGTTTCGTTACAGCGAACAATTTTTTAATGATGGCCTAAGAACAGTTTTATGCATAGAAATATTACAGAAATATTTCATTTTATAGAAAATCATTCAACAATAAAGCATGTAGAAGTGTTAATACAAAACAACAAAAATAACGGTCAATATCCAAAATTAATATTTGGTATGTAACATTATGGTCAGGGCTTTCATTTGATCCTTAAACGGCATTTTGACTCTAACAATCAGTATGAGAAAGCTTTTGACTCTCGAGAATTTGTACCAAAGGGTCAAATTTACAATAAAATCAGAGGGAAATTTGTAGACTCTTCGAATTATCATCAGCCACTGGTCATTTTTGAACCTCAACTTTTGACGTCTAGTGGAAACCCTGACGGTGAAATAGTCATTGTTAAATTACCATCACTTCCTGTGTTATTCTTTTACATGCATCACAGAAACAAGACAAGAATGTGCACAAAAAAAACATAAAATTCTGCATTTCATGCTTCAATGCAGTACTTGATTAAGTAATAAGATTAAAATTTAGTGAATTTAAGACAATTCAACTGAAACAGAGCCACTGAAACGCACTATTAAGGTAATCATACACAATAGACAGATGACACAAGTATACCATTATATTCAATTTACGGAGCTTTTCAAAAAATAAAAAAAATTCGGGGAACTATTAAAACTGCCTATATGAACCTAACTATAGCTAATACCTCTTTGAAGTCTAGATCGTCAATTTATTGAATACTTAGAATTATGTAAGCAGAGTAATACTTGTCACTTTGAAGTTTTATATTGTATGGTTTGGGGGTGTAACTCATTATGTCATCATAATTTTTTTTTCATGGCAATACACAAAACCGTAGAAATTATACACCCAGCAGTCTATCTATACCTTCCCATTTCAAGAAAGAATATCAATTCACGTATTTTATAAGTGGCAATTTGATACCAAAAAACCAAGTGAAAATTGAATGCATTTAACTAATGGTTAAAAGTAACTGATTTTAGAATGTGCGATTTAGGTGTTCATTAATGATGCCTTATAAAACTAATACCTTATCATTAGGGCATTAAACTAATGGTGGAAAATCTTCGTCCCGGATTGAAAACTGATCTAACTCAGACTGGGGTCTGTTTTTGGAATGGCCCTTTTGTTGGCCCTTCTCATTGAACCTTTTTCTTCCACTACCATTCAAATTTCTTCTTGCTTGATGATAGTTTCTATTTCCATAATAATTATTGTGGTTGCCACGGAAATATTTCTGAGAGTGCAAATGATGGTTTCCATGGAAATGTCTATTTCCATTAAAATTTCTATATCCATAGTTATTCTTGTTGCCATAGCAATGTCTATTATCACTGTATTTCATTTTTCCATCTGACTGGCTCGCAGACTTCTTAGGTGACACTGAGCGCTTTAGAATAACTGTGTAACACCAAGCAATACTGATTACCATACATGACAAACAAACAAACAAACCTTACGTTAAATACAGGTAATAGCTTTTGATAATACTGGCCATATTATTCATTAAATTAGTTCATCATAACCATATCTATGTTATATTTAATTCATACATGCATGAACGTCGCAATGTGATACTCAACTGTGTGTCTAAGATGAAGACATGGTAGGAATAAAATCAGGGACAAACTCAAACAGTTCATTTGGTGCAAAGCTATTTGAATATTGTAATTAAGGCTAAGGCGTAAAGTAAACAGTTCTTGGTTTCCACGAGCCTAACTGATCATATTTCTTTCTGCCAATCCCAGATTTTTTCATACGAACTGAATCTCAGAACTAAAAAAAAAAATATATTAAAACAAAAAAAGTTTTGCCAACCTACCAACCCTAGTTACTGGAAAGGTATTTTTTTGCCGAAGCATAATGTATACTACGACTCCATTATTTTTACAATGCGTAGAGTTTTATGAAAACAAATGAAGCACTTCAACTCGTATTGGTTTAAGATTGAAATTGATCTTTTAACTTGTTGAGTCTAGACTATTCTTAACCTGTACAAAACACTAGTGCAGAACTAAAGAAAATAAAATTAAAAAAAAATGTTTTTAGACACAAATACAAACAAATACACTCAATTGCCCCAAAATTTGTTTGAAGCACCTTAAGCTATCGGAAAGCCACAAGCGGTCAGTTATCTGCTGAGGGTATTTCGGGGTCATCATTCGTAACATAACACAGACTTTTCCCAAAGTGTCTCACTCATTGACACAAGTGTCCTGATATCCAATGACAACTGGGTGTTACCGGTAACAGACAACGCAAGACACGAACTGGTAGAAGATATTTCCAGATAAGTCAAACAAGGGATCAGCCGAGTCAAAATAAAGGAGCCGTTTTTAGTGATAATATGCAGAAAGGGGTACAATTTCTTTGGCAAGGACATTTCAGTTAAAGAAATATTCGGTTACCAAGCCAATCTCATCTGATATCTAACCAAGGTTATTACGCTGCGTTCAAACTGATTGCTAAGCAAAGTTTTCCATTCTTTGTTAATCTTTACACGCACAAAGGTGTCAAAACATCTTATCCTAACGTAAAAACTTACACACAATCATTCATCACGCAGAGGAAACATAACTGTTTGTTCAAGACTACAGAAAAAAAATTCTAATATCCTTCAAACAAAAAGTGAACCTAAAAAATCTATTTCAAGGATAATAAATTCAAGATCATTTTCCATAGCGTAACGCGGAAATAAATATTTGCCCAGACATCAGATGCTTCTTATCAAGTACAAATCAATAACCATATCAATGAATTCAATGAGTAAATTTATTTAAGGAGATTTCAAGCATTGAAAAATTAAAATTAAGAAGTTTCGTACTGATGCATGTTTTCTTATACCTAATCAGTTGACAATCAATTTTCTGCATCGTAAGTTGATTCAAACATGACGACTTCAAAAGTAACAATTTTTGTAGTAAATAAATTGTGCACTCATACTTTCGAAGTAAATAAGATGCAAAAATACAATAATTCCTATTTAAACAGCAGCATTTTCACAAGATACTTTACATTTTGCTGAACAAGCCTAAAATTATTTGAAAATACATCATCCAAAATAAACATTAACTGGGCAATTTTCAGACAAACTGCAGAAAAAGTCGTATAATTATACATATTAATGCTTTTATTAACCCTTTGCCTCATAAGCATATTTTGGACTCTCCTTGATTCAAAGTACAAAACATAAATTTATTTAAGAAAATTGAGATATTTCTCTCTGACAGAGTGGAAAACATAGTGGCAAAAGAAGCCATTACTCATTACAAGCAATGACTTCTTTTGTCAAAATGTTTTCAAAAGTCTTCTGCTTCAGATGTGGGGAAATGCGGTATTATGAGGCAAAGGGTTAAGTTTTTTAAAAAATAGATACACACGATGTATATACTAGAAATATTTAAACACAAAAATATCAACAAATCTTCAAATCTCAAACAGAAACACTCACCAATTTGTTTTTCTGAGCTGTTGATATTTTCTGGCCATTCTAAATCTTCCTCTTTCTCAGGAGTAGATGTTGGTGTGAACTCGGGAGCGCTGAAACAAAAACAACACCATGAAATAATCGTGCAATGGTTCACTGAACTTCGGCTTTATCCAAAAATTCAGATTTGGTTTGATTTTCGATACCACTTTCCAAAATTTTGGTTTAGTGCATCTTAATATGGTCGTTAGCCTGCACAGTGCAATTATGATCAATCAGCTTGCTGCAATTCATTCATTTCCACCACTTTTACTTAATAACAAAATGGCCGAACAAGCAGAATTAAGTGAATCACTGGCAAGATTAAAATGGCCAGTTTGGAAACACTTTGCCTTTCCAAAAAAGGATGGGGTCCTGAACATTTTATATGCTTATGCTATATGTAGCACAATCAAACAAATATCGAAGCCTAATCACTGGAAACCGAAAGGATCATATCTGAAACCACGCAGGGACCTGTATCATCACAGCCCTTATCATGAGCAACACTAACAGTCTGACTAGATACTAAGAACATATTTGTCATACTGCATTAATTAAAGAAATGATTATCACTAACTACTGACATACACCAAACCTTATTTAGTTGAATTATTTTATGCATAAAAAAAATTAATATAATTTGGTGAGTAGATATATCAGCTTGCCCGCATTTTTGCATCATCTATATAGTCTAATGGCTTCATAAGGTGCATTCATTTAGCCAGGAACTCAACATTATTTGACAACACCTCCCCTGTATGTTTGACCTTTCATGTGGGCAGTGAAAAATATATCACAATTGTTGCAAAATGATCATTAACAGTAAGTAACAACATTTATACAATCACTGAGTATTGGTACCCATACCAGATACAGAGTGGAGCCGCGGCCGTGATCCAGTGGTTAGTGCGCTGAACTTGTAACCTGGAGATCCGGGTTCAAATCACAGTTGTGGCAGGTCATACCCTTCTACGAAAATTTGACAAAAATGTTGATTTGCCAGCTCTTTGTGGAAGTGTAAGTTAGTACTGGTTAGTACACAGTCCAGAAAAACTGGTTAGGTGAACTGGTCGCAATATATAACTAAATAATTGTTGAAAAATGGCATTTAACCCCAGTGACAATTAGTCACATAAAACCAAATCAAGACAAGATACAGAGTGATTATTACAGCCAAAAAAAAACAACAGGGTAACAATCATACAACATGAACCCATAAATTGCCTCTAAGTCCAAACTACATGCAACACTCTTCATTATACAGAATATAATTTTTATCATTGATGTAACCACATAAAGTGTAAATAATGTACACATCAGAATATGAGACAAGTTCAGGATGTGGTTATAAACTGTACTCTAATAATAATAGAGCTCCAAAAAGCGGCATCAAAGCTCGTCTGTTTTATATCATTCTATTCAATAAGCAATATTGATCAAAATTCTAAGATAAAAAGGGGCGTAACTCCAGCATAGAGCTTTCAGAAAAATGCCCATTGTCTTGCAACTGCACCTTGTCATGATAATCACTAATTATCAGTAACGGGCTAGGTTAACGTTTTTGCACAAGGACGACAACGATGACCCAGCGATCACAATAGCTGGACTTTTCCTCCCAAACAGATGAGCTAAATAATGACTGAAATTTTGGAGTTGTTAAGTTGAATACTTACTCAACATTCAAGGTCTTTGCTTTCTTAGCAGACCCAACCCCTAAGCTTTCACTACCATTGTCCATTGAATGTTCCCTTTTAACCCCTTTCTTGTCTTCACTGTTTGGTGCACTATCTACAGGGGACTTGGGTTTGGTCCATTTATACTGATTAGGGGTCTCCTTATACTTGGGGTTCTTATGATCATCGTATGACATAATTCTGTACACTGACCCCTTTTTCCAGAGATTTGTCAACACTGAAATAATTCACACTGTGAACATTAGTCACAAGAATCAATCAATGCGGGTCAATGTGCATACAGACAATAGATATGTGTCAATGTGCATACAGACAATAGATACGTGTCAATGTGCATACAGACAATAGATATGTGTCAATGTACATAAAGACAATAGATAAGTGTCAATGTGCATACAGACAATAGATACGAGTCAATGTGCATACAGACAATAGATACGTGTCAATGTGCATACAAACATAGATACATGTCAATGTGCATCTTTCTTAACATTCAAATATCAAAAAGGAACAGTTTATTACAAAAAGTGGTGTGTACTAGCACACAACATAATATTACATAAAAACTTAACACACAGTGCTCAGACAATAATTATTTCATGATGGAACAGATTTCAGTACTATCGTATTTTCATTACCAAAATTAGCTCCTGCTTTACTGTTTAACGCTACATATGCTGACACATCATCTATCCAACCAATGTGAACAGTCCCTGAAATGATCACATGACGTAGGTTTAAGTGACACAGACAAACGTACAAGGTTTCTGTAATCAAGACAGAGCGATCTTTAAATAAAGGGATGTGATTGGTTGCTGATCAATGTCAGGAAATATTTGTCAGAGTGTGGCATGATGCTTTCAAAGCTGGAGTACAACTAGCATTCAAAAATAGAATAACTGTACAGACACAAATACCAGTCATACAATGAACATTTAATGAAAATGGGCTTGATGCCACCCACACCCACCCTAAGATTTTCTCTTCGCATGTTTTACAAAAACAATCCCAAGATCATCAAATCTGCAAATTTCTGTGCAAAAATCACCCCCCCCCCTCCATAAAAATGGTCTTTAAAGCTAACCTGCACACGATGTGTATAATACATATAAACATTACATTAATTTAGAAGTGTAAAAGTTCAATATAAAATGACTCATCAAAGCAGTAAATAAGATTTTCTACGCCTTGAGATACAGTCCATTGAGTGCTAAAATAGTGTTGTTAAACTCCCAATTATCATGGAAAATAAGAAAATTCACTGCAATGCCCTTTAATTAAAGAACAGTTGTAGCCAAGACATGGAGCCGTTTGGACAAAAAATATCACCCTCCCTTCATGCTTAAAAAACACTTCATATCATGCATCATTATCAAAATAATAACGAAATTGTTTAACAAAGTATCACAACCATGATGTTAGCAATTTTAGTGCATTCTTATACATGTAATAATACAATAAAATTGAGGATTTCTCTAAAAAAAACGATATAAATTTTATTGACCAAGTCGGTTATTTGATATGTCAAAGTGTGACCTTTTTTCACACATCATGCGTATGTAGTATAAAATTGTTAATAAAAAACAGCAAGTATCAAATCCATTTGAAATATTAAAGTCAAATATTAGCAAGCATCTGTATTGAATACTTAATAAAATTAATTTGAATAATAACTATTGCTACTAATTACTGTCAAACCCCTTGGGTAAAATGAGCACAGATCATAGTTAGAGCTGACCCTTTAATCACGGAATGAAAGCATCATATCAACATGGGATCATTAAAGGTTGTTAATTAACATAACCAATATCAATATGAAAGCATTTATCACATCAGGGATACAAAAAAAATAATTCAATGGAAAAAATCAAGTAAATTTTATGCAAACATTATATGCAAACAGTTACAAAACTCTTGTAGCAAATGTTGCATAATTCTTTAAACTTGGAATAAAATGCTCAATACAATAGCAGGGCCTTTTTTCCAAAAATTGGGAAAGGGCCTTAGCCTTTCATTTTAGGAAATTCAAATGTGATTTTCACCCAAATGGGGAAAAGGTAGACAGACTCTCAAGATATAGGGAGAATCAAATTTCAACATTGAGAATTTCAGTATTGTATTTTGGGGGAAATTCTTTCACCAAATTGGGAAAAAAGAGGCTTTCGCAATTGGGAAATCACAGGATATGGCCTCTATCATAGAAGGAAATAAGGCCCTAAAAAGAAACCAATCAGTGAATTATATTGCACTTAAACCCATCTTTCTTGTACAGTTACCTCAATATTTCACTAAACTAAACAGGGAAGTTAGTTCATTATTTGACAGAGGATCTAACAGCTGTTGATACTCATGCATGTATTTAACAATAACGCCAATAAATTCACCATGTCACATTCAACTTGTGGTTGATTTAATGGTGATTTACGCACAATTTTGATGATTAAATTTCTACAATATTTCACTCACCAAACTGAGCAAAAAGCTGACAGATGTCAGAGTTTCTCCACTCTCTTGGAAAAGTCAAATGAAAAACATGATCTCTTGAAGGATTTACTGAAAATATAGTAAAAAGACATTTTCTCGAGTAGTACTAACACTATGCTTTATACAAAACAATTTGTTCATATGGCACTACAAAGAAGGTATTATATACAGTGCAACCTCTCCAGAGCGGCCCTCTCTTGGGCAACAACCCTTCAACAACAGCATGATTTTTTCCCACTGTATGATTTAACTATTAATTTTACCACTCTAGAGCAACAACCTCTCATTAACAAAATAATTTTGCTTCTCCCAAAGGGTGTTGTTTTGGAAAGGTTGCACTGAATATATACAGACCTGTGAACAAAAGCCATAAACAGGGGAAGTAATGTGGCCTGTACATACAGATGACATTTTTTCAGTGATATGTCAATAAATATGTGCTAATGTGGCTGTTGTATACAGAGGACCTATTGTACAAAGGTGGCCTTTATGTACAGGCAGCTTTTTCAGGGACATATTTGGTCTATTACAACAGGTTGTTTACAGGCGGGCCCTGTTCAAAGATGGCCTTAATGTACAGTTTTAACTGTACAAACAACAATACGATGAAGATGGCATGAAGAGTTGTGATGTGATAATAGTAATTAAATCTGTCTAAATAATCTCAAAGTTATTCAACCTTAACTTTTGAATTAATTAATCGTATTACTACCATAACACATATGAGACATAAAACTTCCTGAAGACCACAGGAGACACTGATTGATTCACTTAAATGAACTCAAGCAGTATTTTACTGCTCATAGAATCATTAAATTTCAACTTGTTCAAACATTTAAATTTAATTATCTTGTCTTCGAAATATCTTGCCTGAAGTCCAGTGGGACATTAAAGATGGATTCAGACACGCTTTGATGTCATCGTTTTAATTAAAGAATATGCAAAAAAAGACTTTATAAACAGGGAGTTCCGACTGCTTTAATTATGTTTCATATTCTTTATTCACACACTGAATATTTTCATGCAACAAGTGAATTATTATTGCTGATAGTACAGGGAGGGTCTCTGTGGTCGAGTTGATACGGTGTCTGACTGGTAACCACTAGCCCATAACTGCAGTGAGTTCAAACCCCATCTGAGACCAGACAATATAAGGAAGCTGTACGGCTGGCTTATGAATAGTTGATGGTTTTATCTAGGTATAAGACTGGAGACTTCCTCCATCATTAAGCTAGAAAAGTTCACGCATTGAAAGAAATTTTCACTTACATCCATTTATCTACATCATCCCCCTAAAATAGTGACCCTCAGCTTTCTCAAAATAAAATTCAACGCGGTTGAGTTACAATAAACAAAACACAGCAGACAGTTTATAGAGATGAAATTTATATAAATGATCATTAAATGATCATTACATGCAAAGATCTGCAGAAATAATCAATGCAAACCGCAGTAAAATAAGACAAAAAAAATCCTTCAAAGAGCAGCTCTGCTTGACCTGACTTCAACATTTATTGCTTTGTTACAGACAAGGGTAATATTTAGGCTGTCTGCAATACAAGTAGAGTTGATTTATAACCGCTAAATTGACTAATCACACTAATTTACTGAACTACCAACCGTCAATGCCCCCCTGATTAGCCTAACAACTTTACACAAAGAAACTTGAAATGATACTTCTAAATCATGACAGGTAAAACAGATATACAAACGCCATTAACTCATTAACGCGCTGCACTTTAACACCAACCCAAGAATTAAAAGAAACCTCACCAAAAGTTTAAACAAAGTAACCCGTATAATGAATGAAATATGGGTGTGAAAACTAGATACAAATTATTATTGAAGATTATTATCTGAGGATCAGATAATTCCACTCCTTTCCACTCAACTTCATAATTTGAATAGCAGGCGAGCTTCAACAATTATATAATTATCAGGTTTTTCGATAATACAAAAATAGTACATGAAACGAAGATATAACAAACAATTGTACAGTGGTACACACAAGACTTTAAAAGTCTTGACTGATTGAGAAGTTCTATAGTAACTTTAAAGCATAGACACGTGTCAATAAACTGCACTCCTTAAGAATTTTGTATATATTTTACACATGCTATCTATCAAACCAGTTATTTTTTTACAAGTCAATTATGCTTGCAAAGCAAAATATCCGTAGAGAGCCGTAAATGATTATGTCTGTGACAAATCAGTCCTATGTTTTCCTATAATACAGTTCTTAGCTAATCAATCCCAATAATTTGACCACATTATTCTGCAAGGTTGTGACTGAGAAATTTTTGTGAAGTGAAAACATTGTAAAATGAAAATATTTGTAAACTGCAAGTTCATTAGCTAATGCAAGATTCATTTATACTTATTAAACAATAATTAGGCGTTAACTTCTCACACAAAGACAATAAAGACATAACTCGTCTCATTTTATACAGACAATAGTTAGATGACATACAATCTGTCAGAGAAAATACAATAGTTAGGATATCCCTCATTCTCTCACAAGCAGACTAAGTTAGGATAGTACTAAATCTCTCAAAAACACAAAATAGTTATAACAACACCAAATCTCCCAAAAAACAGACAAAAGTTAGGATAACCCTCAATCTCTCACAAACAAACACTAGTTAGAATAACCCTCAATCTCTCACAAACAAACACTAGTTAGAATAACCCTCAATCTCTCACAAACAAACAATAGTTAGAATAACCCTCAATCTCTCACAAACAAACAATAGTTAGAATAACCCTCAATCTCTCACAAACAGACAATAGTTAGGATAGTTGTCAATCTCTCACAAACAGATAATAGTTAGGATAACCCTCAATCTCTCACAAACAAACAATAGTTAGGATAACCCTCAATCTCTCACAAACAAACAATAGTTAGGATAAGCCTCAATATTTCACAAACAGACAATAGTTAGGATAAGCCTAAATATTTCACAAACAGACAATAGTTAGGATAAGCCTCAATATTTCACAAACAAACAATAGTTAGGATAACCCTCAACATTTCACAAACAGACAATAGTTAGGATAACCCTCAATATTTCACAGACAATAGTTAGGATAAGCCTCAATATTTCACAAACAGACAATAGTTAGGATAACCCTCAGTCTCTCAAAAACAGACAATAGTTAGAACATTTTTCCAAAAGAAAGCTACAATCGTAAGCAGAAGAACCTATATTACCACAACACAAAGTAACATCAAACAAAATAAATTCATTGATAAGTCAACATTCACTTATGAATACATAACAAAGGTATATGGCAGGCAGCATGACAAAATGGTCCTTATGACATTACACATTATTATCCATAAACAGAAAATGAAAAATTTTATCACAAGGACCCTTTTGTCACTCTGCTGGCTATATAGTCACAAGCATCTGATCTTCATATACTTTTTTGTACACACATGTATTAAACTTCCTTCAACAACAACAACAACAACAACAACAACAGCAGCAGCAGCAACAACAACAACAACAACAACAACGCTGGTAAAAAGCCATCAACTAACCGTTGAACCCAAAGCTGAAAATAGGCAGCACCTTAATTGAAAATTTTCAATTGCAAATACAGGTATCAAATGCTTGTTTTAAGGATGGGTTTATGAGCCCACATAAATCATGATGTTCTTTTTATCAATCTAAGCCCAAGGAAAATAATATTCAACAACAAATAATTGACTAATAAATATTTTTCCACCACTGATGTCAAGAACTAGGATGCTAACATGTCACTTTAACATTGCAAAATGTTAACCGCAAATTGAAACTTAAATGAAATGGCCCAGCAACAGCACAATTGCGGTTAGACATTTTGAAATTCTGAATGATGTTTTTTATGTCAATGATAAATGCAACCCACGCCTTTCTTTAAACTGAAAACCTTGACAGAGGTAGAACAAAGTTGCCAAATCAGTTTGATTTTACTGATATTAATACATCATATCATCCAGAAGGAATCCAGCATGTGACCAAAAAAAAGCAATCAACCCACGTAATTACCAATATAAAAATACACATCTGCACACACGTGCAATTGATGCATAGTTGTATTACCAGCTAAACCCACAATGCAGGGACAAAAAAAACCCCCAAAAACCCTGCAGTTATTATATACACAGGTATATATATATGAAAACTTTTTTTCAGGGGAGGGGATTGTTGCCATTTTTACAACACACTCATCCAATCAGTTAATATTACAACCATTCAGCTACACCACTGGAAAATTACACTTTATAGGGTGTGCCTCATTTAAGGCAGTTTCTATCAATGATTCACGCAGAAAAAACATATTTTAGATATATTAAATACATACATTTACTTAACCCTTTACCTCATAATGCAGCATTTCCCCGCATCTGAAGCAGACGACTTTTGAAAACATTGTGACGGAAGAAGCCAATGAGCAACGGCTTCTTTTACCACAAGGTTTTCCACTCTGTCAGAGAGAAATTACCCGATTTTCTTAAGTAAATTTATGTTTTGTGTATTTGCTCTGAATTTGGAATAGTCCAAAATACGCTTATGAAGCAAAGGGCTAAAATGAAAATTTTCTGCAGAGTATGATTCAGAAATGAAACCACAAAACTACCAGAACAAGTGGGGTTTTGGCAATTTTGGGAAAGGGTCCAGGTCCGGTCCAATTGGGACAATATTTGAGGTGATGATTTTAAGGTCAGGATTTGGAAAAAAATGTCTTTGTTTTTGACTGGGAAGGGTCCGTTTAATGGACCTAAATAAGAAGGAAAAAAATTACAGTGAACTTAACTGTAGAAGGCAGGAACTTCAAATTGTGCAAAGACAATTTCTGTAAGAATTTATGACAGATATATACACAACTGTGCACAACTGAAATATTTTCAGTCATCAGTGGGTCATCATAAGAATATCTTCAAAATAATCTTAGAAAAAATTTCAGCAGAATCATAATTTCCTGAACTTCTAGCACAAAGATATAGACCATAGTTTTATCATCAACAACTTGCTGTCATTACCATAGCAACCAGTTTTCTTACAGGTCTAAACAAAATTTTTATTCATCATTAAAGTAAGAAAATAGGTCAAGAAGCATAATAAAAGGCCTTTTTCATAATTAATTTATCAGCTTCATTTCAGTATTTTAACCCCTTTCAATTAAATTGTCTGAGTTTTGTATATCGCATTCCCTCTAATACTGAAGAATTACAAGCATAAATGAAAAAAATTATCACCTCATTCCATTTTTTCTTTCAAGACTTGATATGACAATATTATTGAAGCACACAGTTTCATTTATGGCCGAATCAATTTTAATAACTTCCGTTTCATTGGAATTTTACATAAATGGTACAAAATCAAATTATGGAATTCATTAAGTGGTATTTAGACTATTTTATGATCAGAAAAGTTGACCTCAAGTTTGGCTCAAAAGTTATGAGATTTAAGATATTAATTTTTTCTCAAGATACACAGGAAATAGAAGTAATAGCTACGTGATCCAATGTAAAAAAATTTTGTACACAAAAGACATTAAAGATAACCCCCTTATTTGCAAACATGATTGCACAAAAAACAAATTACATAATAGTATCATGAATCATTTTTTTTTTTATCTTATTATTTGGCAAGCAGGAAATATTCTATTCACAAATACGTACTCAGATCTCCATTGAAAAAATGCAACGCCGCATTTTTTAAGCGCCCTTAAACAGACATTGGGTTTAATCCAATCAGATAATGGTCGATTGTGAATGGAAATGCAGACATTGTTTAAATATGACAGACAAATATCGGGGGTTTGTGGGAAAATTCAGGGTCGCAACCACAAAGTATGTCTACCACAAGGGCGATAATCTTGATTAGAACAAAATTATTGAATATTAACTTAAATGAATATGTTCATAATGGAATCAGTTGTATTTTTTTCATGTTTTTTATAATGATATACATTTATTTATTCATTCGTACACTCCTTGAAACAAATGGTTTATCACTCAACTTCACCTGTATAAAACTGATGAGACACCACTTAAAACAGCTAAAAAAACACATTCTGACATATAAAAGGAAGTCACTAGTTCCTAATTTTAATTAATTGCCTTTAAATATTATTTTAAAAATTTAACAAATATATCAAAATTTCCCAATATTAACTAACTATGTACATATCAATTACAATAATCTTAAAATGAACAGTTTACTAGAAAAAAAAGATTACGATAAAATATCATTAAAATAAATTTCCAAAATTGAAACCAGTTGATTTTTAAACCAATAACCAGACAAATATTACAGATTACCAAAATGTCACTCCAGTCAAAGACAAGACTAATTACCTTACACATAACAACACAGTGTAAGACAGTGCTGAAAACATAATTAGTGTTCTAATTCTCCGACCAGTTTTGATTACAATTTGATGGTCTCAAATCTTTATGCATGTATATTTTCTACTTTCAAAAACTGAGATAACACTATTCTTAAAATGGAATAAATTTTCACTAACTGTCAAACATAACAAAACAAAAAAACAAAACCCTGGTTAAACTTATCACAAATTATCAACAAATAAACATTTTGCTCAATCACACTTCTCTTGGTGACCAAATAATCTGTGATTCTAAAACAAAATGGTGACAGTCTGTGCGTAGGTGGCCTAACGTACATGCATACAAAATACTACCAGTCTATTGTAACTTTTGATAAATACATGATCAGATAAGAGTCGAATTTTTTTTAAGCTTCAAGTTACGATTTAATGAACTGATTTCAAACTGTGGAATGTAGTGACTGACACGTTCAGAACATGCCTCCGACCCAATCAACCTGCCACTAAGGGACGGACGGACTGACCCACAGACAAAAACACACTAACTGATAAGCAGTTTTTATGTAATGCCATGATTAATTATGAAAATATGTTCATTCAAGCAAGTAATTATGATTATACAACTTCAATACAAATGCCAGACAATTCTTGGGCCCTGTCAATTTTCATGTTCCATTTTTAGACCTACACAAGAATCTCGTCCTCTCGTTACAAACCGCGCACCACTTTTTTGGCGGTAATTTACCGCGCTTAACACAAGCACAGGATAAATTTCCTTATTTATAGAACTTCGTAATCTTAAGTTCACCAATTAAATTTAACCATGAGAATTTTAAACTCTATCCAACACATAATTTATGATAGAGGGTCGCCAAAAAAGTTGCGATGATAAGTCATTTACAGGTAAAGCTGTTTATGTTTTAAAAAATGATATCTACACAAACATAACATAATAAAATAAAGTTTTATCATTCACACACCAATCTCAACAAAAATGAGAACACTTTTTTAACCAATCAGGAACACCAAAATTTCCTCCCATAAATAAACATTAATTGTGTAAGGCACATAAATTATACAGTTTCAGTGGATTTAGCGCCAGTTTTCAACAATATCTCAGTTATATACCATGACCGATTCACTTAACCAGTTTTCCTGAACTGTATTCCAACCACTAATAACATCCACAAGGAGATGGCAACTTCTCCACAATAGAGGAAAATTGACATATTTGTCAAATTTTCATAGAAGGGTATGACCTGCCGCAACTGGGATTTTAACTTGGATCTCCGGATTGCTAGGTTTCAAGTCCAGTGCACTAACCACTGGACCACGGCGCCAGCATAAATCATAAAGTACAAAATTATGAAATGATTTTGTAATACACAATCAAACAGAAAAATTGTTTATTAGTTGATTTAATACATGAATTCTATCACATACTAACATAGGATATTATGAATTTGCAATGTCAGCAGGTTGTACCTACACTTGACAATAAATATTTTTTTTTGTCTCAGAGTCTTTACAAATAACTATATCTCTAATGACATAGCAATTCCCTAAGTCACACGCTTAGATATTAAATATCTCAAAACAAATCAAAAGTCACAATACAAAACAACAACAATCCTTTTTATTATTTTTTCACTGGGTTTAAAGCTGTTTTTTCAACAATTTTTCAGTTATATACAGCGGCCGGTTCCCCTGACCATTTTTCCTGGACTGTATACTAACCAGTACTATCTTACTCTTCCACAAGGAGCCAGCACAAAAACTAACAACAAAATTTCTCTGTGTATTGCTTAATTACAGAGCACCTTTGTAACCAAACATTTTGTTTTTTTAATATCGAATCATCAAATTGATACATAGTAAAAACACTAGTACAGAAAACTGGTCATCAAAAATCAGAATGAAGTAGCCATAGCAATGAAGTATGGCTTAATTGTACATAATAGAAAGTTATAATTAAGTGGTAAGAGTGTAACAAAATAACTTAATGTATAAGAATCATTACAGCACATTAATATCGACTGTTTACGACACAAAAACGCAAATTACTTAGAAAACGTTTTCTTAGAAACTGATGTTTTTTCAACATAATATTAAATACAGAGTCAGCTGACATGAACTGAGCACTAACGTATTTATCATTACTTGTACCATTAAAATCACTGAACCACTGATAATTTCTAAATGATGTATGAATCCAAGAAGGACAATAAATATTTTAAATACATTTAAAGGAAAATTATCCCGCAGATCATGTGCCACGCCCAGGTTTCAAACATAGCCTACACAATACTTGACTAATAGATCAACCCACATTACCCTCATTGCATATTTTGAACTCTTCCAAATTCAAAGCAAATATAAAAAATTTCAATTTACTCAAGAAAATTGGGTTATTTCTCTCTGACAGAGTAGAAAACATTATAGCAAAAGAAGCCATAGCTCATTAGAAGCAATGGCTTCTTTTGCAACAATGTTTTCAACAGTCATCAGCTTCAGATGCAGGAGGCTGCAGCCATGGTCCAGTCGATAGTGCGCTGGACTTGTAACCCAGAGGTCTGGGTTTGATTCCCAGTCGCAGCAGGTTATACCTTTCTATGAAAATTAGACAAAAAAGTTCTATTTTCTCAATAGGTGGAGAAGTTGTTGGCTCCTTGTGGAAGGGTAAGTTAGTACTGGTTAGTATACAGTCCATAAAAACTGGTTAGTTGAACCGGTTGCTGTATGTGACTAAAAAATTGTTGAAAAATGGCATTAAACTCCAGTGACAATAAGTCACATACAAACAAACAATCAGATGCAGGTGGGGGGGATGTGGTATTATGAGGCAAAGGGTTAAGCCAGGAAAACAAGTTCAATTAACTGAGACAATTGAATGGTAACACAGTATTCATGTTCTAGATTTTCATATTGTGTCATGTAAAGTGAGGCTAGTGTTGCAAGTATTTTGAAATGTGACTACATGTACTGCTAGACTAACATGATGAGACAGCATTTTGACAGGATAAAAAGATAAAGTCTCGTCTACATGATCAGCGTAGATAACTCTCAGTATTTAAAGTGTAATCCACTTGTAATATCAAGGTCGGTTGTGGTTAGACAAAGACAAGGACATCATAATGTATACAACCATCTTGTATTCAGGAACTTAAAAAAATTCGTACGAGGGAAAAATATTTAGACCAGACATTCAGTTAAATATAGAATCAAAATGGCCCTCACTAAGCCACATTGATTCAAATGTAGTCATATTGTTTTTCCAGATTCCTATCATATTCCTGGGTAAACAAACTCAAACATGTGTCCCCAGTATCCATCGAAACAATAAATATTATATAAGGCCACAATTAAATATTTCATAACCAAACCATGTATTATATTACCCACTCCTGGGACAAAGTATTATACACTGCAGGTAATTAATTAAATGTAAACAATGAGAGAAGTTGGAATAGTTAAATGCTTATTTTAGTTAAGTATGTATGAAAACTTTGCGGGGAAAATGTATGAACATTGGCTAACTTGAATATAGTTAGATGAAAATGCTTGGCCATTTTTTTGTCCTACTTATATTGACAAACTGCATGGCAATAAAGAGTCTACAATACCAGACAGCAGTTCGGTGATTCTTAACATAAAACGACTGTAACTCAAGCTCATTAATATTCTGGCTCCATATATAAGCATATACATGTGGGCAGTAAATTTGAAACGAAAATACAGGACCTCTGTGGTCAAGTGATTATGGTCCCTCACTTGTAATCATTAGCACCACACCACTGTGCAATCTCACTCGGAACCAAAGGGTGTTGCTTCAGAGAGGTTGCACTGTATTTAATCAGTAAACTTAACTACAAAACAGAAACTGTGGAACACTTGAACAAGTAAGTTCAAATTACGTCATAGTAAAGTATACAATGTTATGACTAAGTAAACATACAATACTAATGTATGCATTGAAAGTAAATTTCTCACGGAATATTTATATTTTAAAACACATATAGAAAAAATCATATCCATTCTTAGTCATTGTTTGATCTTTAACCTATACAACATTCTAGTACGGAAATCTCCGCTTAAACCCGATGGAAGATTTATTGACATATTTAGGGAGTCCAATTTAAAGATCATAGCCTTTCTATTTGCACAGTGATTAGATTAGAGTGTTTTTAATTTCATCTCAATCGTTTTATACCCCAACAAAACATACGACGGTCATGATTTAAACATGCACCACTTAAAAAGGGCTATCATCACATTTTATCCATTTTATTGCTCAATATCAGCCCTTATCAACCAGATAACAGTGAACACATTTGTACCGACTGCCCCCATGATAAATTAAAATGCATACAAATCACTTCACACTGCAATAATACAATATACATCAACAAATACTAGGAAACATAACAACAACAAGAAAAAAAAGACTAACTGAAAAATATAAACAAGACCTCCACAGAGCGGCGCCCACCATCGTCCATTTTACATCATTCAATTTAATAAACATCCAAAATTCTAAGTTAAAAAGTGGCATAACTCCAAAAATACAGCTTTCAGAATAATGCCCCTTGTCTTGCAACTGCGCCTGGTCATGATAATTAAGTATTCCAAGTGTGGAAGTGTTTGAGTGATGGGTTACATTAAAGATTTTGAACGACAATGACAACAACAACAACAACAGTTACCATGACAACCCAGCGATCATAATAACTCAACCTTTTCTTCAAAAAAAGGCAAGCTAAAAAAGAATTACAAGGACTTCATAATCCAGAATTAAGCAATCGGTAGCAACAATAAGGAGTTAATCAGACATCTGTCCAATAAAAAACAAAACCATTAAACTTACACATAAGTACAAATATCCCTAAATATTTTCAATTCTCTATCAACTTTGAAAATTGTAAATGGTTAAAAAATTGTTTATCAAAGTAAGTAATAACATATTAACTAGTTCATTTAGACATATTTTATCTGTAACTGATGTAATTATAATTCAATCAAAATATATAAAACTCTAATGCTGGAATTACCTACTACACGCCTAAAATCAGACATTCCTGAAACTGCAATGAATTCATACTCAATGAATTGCCAGCTTGTGATTAAACTTATAAATGAAGACGAACAAGTTTTAATCAGGATGGCTAGTTTAACCCCTGATGAAACAAACATTTGTTATCTCAAAAAAAGTCAAATTATGAGAAATGTTCACAAGATCGGAACACTGAGCATTAAACTAAATTGTATAGCATCACTTAAAACTATATTCTAGCATAAGTCAAAGCGTATTTCAATAACAGTAAACTGTTTAAAGGGAGAGAACCAGCATAAATTCTTGAATCAACATTACATTGATTAACTTGATAATGAATTCTCCATTTAATGGTAAAAATATCATAGGATGGTACTTACAAACCACTTTTAATCAACTGATACACAATATGAGAAGGTATATAGCAGAAAACAGAATAATATTCTAAAATGCTAAAATGATTCAATCATTTCAAATCATCTCAATGAATAATTATCGCAGATCAATAATTATTCATCAATCTTTTTCAAAACATATCAACATGATAATCACCTTCAGCCACATCATAATCAGATGCATAAATAAATCAATACTTCTTATTTTGGATTAGTTAACAAGAAACCTGCTAGTCCTGCCTGATAAAATATTTGGACTGGCAAAATTTTTGCCCCATATTCTGCCTCCTGTATTCTTGTCAACCTAGAGACTGACATATTCTCAGACCATTTTTGAAATGGACTGTTAAGCACTAGTATACATAATACACCATAATTTCAATGAGTTAAGTATCAATTACGAAGCAGGGTTCAAACCTGCTATCAGGAACTGATAAACAGAACAATCAATGGCAAGACATTTAGTTACGATATACAGACTCGCTGAAATTACCTACTACATGCCTAAAACAAGGCATTCTTGAAAGTGCAATGAACTCATACGCAAATTTTTGAAAATAAAACTTGCACACTGACTGTATCATAGTGACTATATATGTAAGGTTTGTTTAAGTTTGAACAAAATATGGTATGTTTTAATAAAAGGAACTTCATGTGTAATCATCAATATCTATTGCAAGTCATAACCTGATATATCAACGAGACAAATATGTTGATAAATATGATATCTCATACAAAAATCATATGACACTGACAGAGCTTTGCAAAAAATTTAGACCTTTGAAATCAAACAAATCACTTACAACAAAGGCTATACAATGATTTATAATCTCCAAATGTATAATATATCACTTACAATCTGGTGCACAGAGATCCATATATGGTATGTCTAATGACCTCATCATGAAAATTCTGAAACAAAAGAATGAAAAGTTATATAATCTATTTGTCATTTTGCAAAACGTGAAATTTCCAGATAAATTTGGAAATCATTCACATCAGTTCTTGCAGCATTCCTTAATTTCCATACATGTATTTAAAAGATGAGATTTTCCATAAAGGAATTATTTAAAAAATGTGTATATTTAGATAAATGTTTAGCTCCCGTTATTATAAATCAGTTTAAAAAAATCTCAAAAATTCATATGCATCAAAATAAGTATAGAAATCAATAACTGTTGAAATTGTTTTCAAATCATCAACAAATAATCCTATGATTAATAAACAAATTCCTTAAAAGAATGCTTAAATTGTTAATAAAAATTAAATTTAATAATTAATTAATTTAATAATTAAAATTAATTTATGGTAACTAACAATCACCAACTGTAAGCAAATGATTGTGTTTAAATGACTTATCATAAGCAGAAAACATTAGTACACATTAACGAAACAAATGAAAGACCTACTTGTTTAGGAAGGGTTCCAACAATCGAGAAGTTGGTGGTATATGGTCAGCGGGTGGATTCTGGCACTGACCTGAAACACAAAACATGCAGAAATAGAAGACGCGGAACCATTCATAACGAAATATATGGCAGAATAAATATACAAAACAAAACATTAAACATCAAGATACTATACAAAATAATTAAGTGATACAAAAATTAACACAACTACATTTATTATGATCAGTGCCTAATTTGCAATTATGTAACGTAACAGGGACAAACAATAACTGTCTACGCTTTTAGCAATGCAAACTTATAATAGAATTACAACTAAGACATTTGCCTTATATCACTAGGGTTTTAACGTCGCACCAACAGCCTGGGTCATTTGGCGATTTTTCCAGCATTGACGGTGGAGGAAAACCCTAGGCACATGGTTGGGTAGAACCAACAACCTTTAGTAAACTAGCTGGACACCTTCCACGCATGTAAAATTTTTCGGGTCCCAGGTGGGATTCAAACTCACAGCAGTGAGGGGGTAGTGATTACTAGTCAGAGGCCATAACTACTTGACCAAAGGATGCCCCCGCCTAATGTCAGCTTCTTATAAACTTATCAGTAATGGGTGGAATTTTTACATTCATCACATATGCTTACCTAAGTAATTAGCTAAGGAAATAAAACATTGTCCAGTGATGTAAGCATCATAGCCAGCTTCGTGTAACATCTCTGATTTATATCTGTTATCCCAATCATCTGATATCACTGTAATACACATATGTTAACAATATACATGTAAATATGGACATGTAAACTTGTAAATATGGATTTAGATCTTTTTATTCAAAGATTTCAAGAACAAACAGCTCTTTTAATTATCAATTTTGTACAAAAAAAGAAAACAAAAAAATATCTGCCAAAAATGCGTTAACATTTCAAAGAGGCTAGAAAAATGTAATAATGTTTAGTTAAAAGACCCAAGAAATGTGGTAGGTAGGGTGTTTCTTGTTTATGTCCAAACATATTTTTCATATTTTGGAGGAATGATTTTGTATTTTTGACCTTTGGAATTTGCGGTTAGAAACATTTGTATCAGTGCCGAAAAGTAGGGTCATTAGGGCAATCATAAACACAAGTATACTTTTTTCCTGACCTGACACATATCATTCAACAATTTCAACTAATTAAATCTATGTAGATACTAAGTTATTCAATAAAATTTTTAATTGCCATCAAAATTTTAGTTTAATAAATAGAATCAATGATAATAACAAAAAGGTCACCTACCAACCTCTGGTTTCACAAAAGGAGGCATTCGTGTTAGTACATGCAGGTGACTTAACCCTGAATTATCTACCCTGTCCTGAAAATGAATGAAATATTTTTGTGAGCATAATCTATCACTATGAACGATACTCGGTCTTGTTCAAATGTTTATTGAATGTCTAAATCATTCAAATAATATAGATAGCAATATCTAAAAACAAAAATAAACATAATATTTATTTTTTAGTTTTATTTGATTATTTTTAGTTATTTCATACAGTGTGACTTTTTTCTAATTTGTTCAAAATGTTGCGAAAATTCCCAATTCTTGGGGTCGGGTCATGTTTCCACAATGCTGAGAAAAAACCCTGATCTATGATGTTACAAATATAAAGTATAAGAATTTGACTCAGACCTGATCATCAGGGCTCTTTTTCACAGGTAGGGGAAGGGGCTTTTTTCTTACATTTGGGGAAAAAAGGACACATTATTTTTGCAAAAAGGGAAAGAAAAACTCAATGTAAACTGAATTTTAGGGGAAAACTGCGTGATTTTAAATATTTTTCATGAGGGGAAGACGCCTATAAACCGCCCCTGCTATAGAAGGAAAATAGCCCTGAACATAGATATAGTCAAAAAGAATGAAAATACAAAGATCGGAACATGTTGCTTTTTTCATTACATGTAATTTGTCTTTAGAACCATAGCTGTAAAAACTATGCAAAATCAAATGAACGTAGAATTGTTTTTAAGTAACAAAAATTGTCATTCAACGAACACATTCACATAATTTTACATTCACTCCTACCTTAAATGGTTGTGTGTTTGACATCAGTTTTGTATCAATCAATCTGAAATCAAATGATTTATAATCTGTTGCAATAAATTCAGTAATAATAAACAAATTAATAATATATTGCATACAACAATACATTGTATATACAACAGCTCAACGCATTACAGCAGGGACACATCATGCTTAAATCATACTTTTTTAACACATCATTTTAGCACTAATCAAAGTGTATTTTGAGGCAATTTTACCACTATGATTTTAACAATTTATCTTTTACTTCTCATCAGCAGATTTTTACAATGATTAAGAAATTTTTAATCCTTTAAAACTGTCAATTTGTCATACATCCTCATGTCTTTTAACAAACATGAAGAAGTGACATTGTACCACAGATAACTGGGAAGTAAACTATTACCTTGGAAACACACATTGGCACATTGACTTGAAGTCTTGATAATCCTAAAACAATTAAAAGAATTACACAATAAATACAACAATCAGTTTGATTCATCTTTTAGTATTAAAAGCAATGTAAAAAAACCCATAAAAATAGCAATAAAAAATATCCGCTCATTTGTTTCATAGGGGTTTATACTTTATCTTAATTTATGTCTGGCACTTAAAATAAGAAACTCTTGATAGTGAATGATAAAAGTAACTGTTAGAACCCTTATCTGTGATCTATAGCGAATCTGCAACATACATGTGACTGATCTAACTATCCTCAGCATTTGTGTAACTTTGAATAAGTGCATTAAAAGTCAATTCACAAAATAATGCCATGATAAAGATTTACTAAACAGATAAAACTACATGTATTGTATATTTCACAGATGCATGCAGCATACCTGAGGTAAGGGGTATTGGAACTGATTAACAATGTGAGCGACATCTAACATCATGTTGTGCCCAACGACAAGCTTACCCTGAAAAAAACAACAATAACACAAGTTGTAAGCATATACTGCAGCAGATTAATTATATTAAACTCAAGTTAACAAAAATAAAACAGTTCATAGGTTACAACTTCGTAAGACATAAAAAACGTCTGCGTACAAATGCTCTACAAGAATGACAATTAAACACCAACTTACACTTTGTGAGATCATCTTTATAACTTTAGTAAAACCAACAGCATCGTCAATTTCAGTCTGAAATATAGGGAAGAAATCTTACTATATAACATACTGAGAGATTACTGATACAAATGTACAAAAATTAGTTCTCAGAATTTTACGTAGTCATGATCTAATGTTACAAGGACAGCAAAAATGGATCTATAATATTTTATCACTCAATAATAATTTTATTGTTAGTTATGAAGACCAATAACACAAACTTATTTATAATATACTATTAAGTTCACTGAATACTTCAATGCCTCAACAAAAAAATAACCATATATGATTGATGCCAGGTAATATTCATGGGTGTGATGTCAGAAACACTCAAGTGGAGGAAAATACTGCCGAACATGATAATAAGCAGATTCAGACTAAACACGAACATTTGTCAAAAATATGTAAAGTGTGAATAGAGGAAATCCTCGGACAGGACGAAAATCATACCCCTGTATATCAGAGACTTTATAATGTACAAGCCCAGCATATTCAATGACAGAAACTTCTTACTATCTGTCACAAATGATACTTTTAAGCAAGTATCATTCATGCCTGCTACTAGTAGTGCAAAAACACATACAAACTATGACATGAGAAATTAACTGTGTAATATGTATAACTTTAGAAGTAAATTAAGTATTGTTTCATAATACGAACCAGATCTTGTGTTTGCCTATTTTCCTCAAGTTTCTTCATATCACCTTCACCTTTAACCTTTGTGACCACTATATATCTTTCTTTGTTTTCATTTGTTTTACATTGTAGGTGTACTTCATTACCATGCCTGTAATATCAAGTTCATTATAAACAATTAGGCATCACACTTAACCAAAAAACATGTCTCCACACCTAGTATAAATTAGTGATGAAACAATAATTGAATACTATCGATTAGCAGCTTGAAATCGTCTGCTGATTCCAATTCGATTCAATTGCAGTTTTTCATAATCCATTATTGGTCTTTCTCATTTAGGCACCATAAACTAACTACTGGTGCCGCAAACTAAACATGCATTCAAGAGAAATCACTCGCGTTGCTTTAAAAAAGATGGCGGAATCGTCGACCAAGACAAAAAAACAAATATTTGACCATCCTGGGATGAAGGCAGTCCCGGGTTTGGAAGTTCTTTGGTTTCTACAAGATATATGAAATTTTCCATGCGTCAAAAGCAAACCTTGTAATGAACACAGTTATTTGTCCACTGTGCAAGGAGTATAAAAACACTGGTGAGAATTAATTTGTGTTTGCCAAGTTGCGCAAGAATCAAACACTAGTGGTCTACTTATGTTACACTACTTCACTAGAACCGATTATATAATTGGAAAATAGCTTCAGATGTACCAACGGATTCCAACCGATAATCGATTATGATTTTGAACTGATGTTGCAACACTAGTAGATTATTTAGTCAGTAAAATGAAAAAGGGGCCTTTTGAAGCATATAACACTGTACCACAAAGGTCAAGGTCAAAATTAGGGATAGAACATATTTATCTTAATATCCAATGTAATGAATATTGAGCAAAAGCCTGACAATATAAGACAAAACATCAATTAGCAAACAGGAAATCTCTAATTTCTTTGTGACAACTTTAATCAATAAGTGCTTCTATTTACTCATCTGTTAACAATAACTGAACAAGGCAAATTTATCATTGTACTTACTTAGCTTGTAATGACTGATAGGTAAGTTTTCTTTGAAATCCACTGCAGGGTGATAGTGAATATGATTCATGTTCTCCAGATTCCAAAAACTTTTCTACCCTCTTGCTGAAACATAATAAAGACTTTTCTCTTCATGGTAATGTAATACGCATATCTGCATTTAAATTTTCAAACAAATTACTGTATTATTAATACTGAACACTGACAATGACTTAACTGGTAACCATGCATATTGAATTAACAAGATGACAGGAAAACAAAAAACAGGTTTTCATGAGAAGTTGCACACAGAAAATTACATGTGCACAAAATAAACAAAGGGCCATTGAATAAAAAACTCAATCATAGGCACTGGGATACTTGGTGATGTTAATTGTGTGAAAGTTTCATTGAAATCCCTTGAGAAATGTAGGAGGAGTTGCCAGCAGAAATTGTTTACGCCTGTCCACAAGCCCACCTGCCAACATTCGCCAATTTAATCACCAGCATTTTCCCTTTGGTAAACCTGGTTAAAAATGATTACATCTCTAACTTTCCAAAAGTTGCCGGTCCAATTTTTTCAAAAAAATGTAATATTACGATAAGTTTGTCTAAATGAATGTTAGAAATATATCCTTGCAGATTTGGGAACATTATTAACAATTAAATTGAATAGCCATTAACTTAGATGTGTGAGATCTTAATGAAGTGTATAATGCCCTATTGACATACCAAACATCATCAACAAAATCTTTCTGTTCTGGTGGCACTTCTACTGGCCCTTTATTGACCCCACCAGGTTGAGAGCCACCACTAGGGGATGCAAATGCTGGGGAAGCTAAGGCCCCATGCTTTTTCACTATCTGTTCCCTAAGATTGACTTCATCTGCCGGTCTGAGATATGAAATACCTTCCCTGATCCATTTGTTAAAATCAAATCCCTGTGACATTAGGAAGTCAAGACTTGAACTCTGTAATTAAATCATTAAAACCATTATTTTTGATGATCTTCAAAAATGATCCTTGGACCAAGAGCTTATACTTTTAAAACAAAGTACATGTATACACGTTTCCTTTATGTTATTATCTTTACCGATACAATGCTCCATTACACTTCTGTAACATCTCAAGATTTGCAATTTTAAATAATTTGAATGATTTTAAACAACAATTATTTAACAAAAAATTAATCAATTAATGAGAAAAATAATTAAAGTAATTAGTTAAAAAATTGATCACGTTATAATATATGTATATATATATGTGCACACTCATAGCTTTAACAATTGTAATTCAGAACAAGTGAAGATTTAGAATAAACTATTGTTCAGGATCTTTTACCTGGCAAGTGAACCTAACGTCTGGTGCTGCCCTTGAAAATGGTTTAGGAAATATGTAGAAGTTAAATGGTTTAGCAATGTATCTGAAAGACAAAATAAGAAGATTGCAACAGTAACTTTAAAAGACCACAGTGTCTGTTATAACTACGGGATTTACCAAATTAAGGTTAATCAAAGCCACAAAATTATGAATTAATACCTGTCTAGTTTTTCACTAATGCTTTCAACATTTTTTTGTCATTATGTGATATTGCTGCTGTAGTCTATAAGCATATTCAAAAAGTATAATTCCAATCACTTCATGCCTCATTCAATATTATCAAGAGCTGCATTGTAGCTGGATTAAATTGTAAGTTTAGGAAAATCCAATTGATAATCAAAGATAAGACAAAAAATTCAACTGACTTACTGCTTTGTTGTTACATCATAACTGAATGCACATAGGCCAAATTGATTCAAAAGAAAATCACTAGATCCCTGAAAATAAGCAAGGTATCTTGAGGAACAAAGCAGTGGATAGCAGAAATAGTTTCTGTGTGAATAAGGTTAACAAAACCCAGTATCACAAAGACATCTCAGGGCCTTTTTCCTTCTATAATAGAGGCTAATATTTTGGTGATTTTCTAATTGCAAAAAGCCTCTTTTTTTCCCTATCTGGTGAAAGAATTTCCCAAAAATACAATGCTGAAATTCCCATTATGTTGAAATACGATTCTTCCTATATCTTGAAAGTCTGTCTACCTTTTCCCAATTTGGCTGAATATCACATTTGAATTTCCCAAAATGAAAGGCTAAGGCCCCTTCCCAATATTTGGAAAAAAGGCCTTGCATCTGCAATGTGTATTGTTTAAAATGTTTGAATGACTGGTAAAAAATGAGTACTTCTGTAATACAACAATGGATCTGTACCTTTATTGAAGCATATATTAATTTGTTGTCACACAGTGCAGTACATTTCCTATAAAAATTCATCTTAAAATTTGTACGACCATGTATTTGATTAAAAGATTTTTATTCTAAATATGACTGTATATTTGTCATAAATGGATATCAGTATAGTTATGCCAAAGGTTAATACAATTTAAAACAAGATTTTCAAAACTCTAAGCCAGCACCAAACATATAAAGTTATAACAAACCTGAACAATTTTGTAGTATCTTTCCTCAGGTGTGTCAAAAATAGCGGCATGAGATAACCCAGCCTGATTAAGGCCAGTGAATTCACCATCTAATGCAAGAAAACTACACTCATTGATGGCTGTCTCGATTATCTCAAGAGATTGTTTGAAATCTGTAGAATAAATAGAGCAAACAATGAAATGTGAAAACCAAAGTTCACTTTTAGTGTAAGTTACACTGAAACCAATAGATGAGCATGCTAAAAATTAAACTAGAATGCAGTACACATGCCACATCTAAGCATCAGTAATAATGTAAGGCAATGTGAACTGCAAGCAAATTCATTACAATCAGATATTTTCAGGGCTCTCGATCTCCCGAATTTGGGGCCAAAATTTGGCCCCATTCCCCCACCTCTGGAATATACATTTTTCCCCTATATTTGGTCAAAATTCCACCACCTATTATATTAATTAGGCTTTCAAAATTCCCCCTTGAACTGAAAATGATGTGAAAATCCCCCTCCCAGGGCCCTGGCCCAGTCCTCCAAGAGAGAGAGAGACCTGATTTTAGAAGACAATACCCTTTTTTAATGATATTACTAATTTCCCACATGATCTTTGCCTCTGGAGCAATTTAGCTATAAATTGGTCTGATCAAAATCAACAAAACTATTGTAGTAAATGTAAATCAATTGCATACATTCATTCAGTATTGGTTCAATATGATTTAAATGAGTAGTAATTTAGGCATTTATGAACAATGAGTATCAGTTACTTTCAGTGTCCAAATTTTTCATAACCGAATACTGATATCATTGATGACATGTATTCTGTCATGCGTAGTGGCTTAAATAAATACCATAGATACTTATATTAATTCGAAATGAAATTTGGTAATGTGTCGTGCCTCCTAAAAGGTATATATAAAATACATTTAAACAATGCATGTTTTATTTACTTTTTCGTGTGACTTCCATGGCGATTATGTCCCTTGAATTCGCGGCAGTCGCTTACATCCACAAATATGAAATTGTTACTGCTATATATATCAAAAGATTGATAAAATAAATACCAATTATGCTATGAAATTTGCATAATGTATTATTGGCCAAAATAATAAGATTCTCAAAGCGCGATTTAAAGTAAAATTGATATAAGCGGCTGATGCATTGCTCATGCAAGCGTCTGTTAGGACGCCGACTCAAACTTCCAGAAAGACTTGTTTGTGTTGTTGCTATTGTGATGTAAATCCAATGCTTACTGATGGAAAAGCTTATATTATAATTATTATAAATATAAGGTATTATAATTGTATCATTTTCCTTGTAATTTATTTTCTGACAGTTTTGCTGAGACGTTGCCTTATTCAGCAATCATAAAATATTTTCATCAAATTGAAATCCCGGTTCCAAAATTATACTGGTCCTCAAAGTACCAGTGTACTTAAATAAAAATTTCCATTATATGAAGATAATTTCACTAACATGAACAAAACATCTCACTTGCACATCATACACATCCTTTGATTAATCTGTAAATAATGAAAACCTTCTGACTAGTGCAGTAGTGGAATGTCAATGAAATAATGTCAGTTTATTAATGTAAGCATTTTGGAGATTGTGTGTGTTATAGGAGGCAGAAAATAAAGTTCCCGACATGGGGCTCAAACCCACAACATTTTGCTTGCAAGTCAGCTGCTCTATTAACTTAGCTAATTGGGCTGACAGGCATACAAACTACTATAAACACATATATATATATACAGTTACAACACTGTTACACTCCTTCCTTTAATTAATTAAGTGACAACCACTAGTTCTTTAAGCTAACCCAGCTTTGGTTCACCCTAGCTCTAGGATTCCAAGGCTAGCCACACACGGCACCAATATAAGGGGCAGAAAATAAAGTTCCCGATGTGGGGCTCAAACCTGCGACCTTCTGCTTGCAAGTCAGCTGCTCTATCAACTGAGCTAATCGGACTGACAGGCAACACATAAACACATATATTATATATACAGCACTGTTACATCTGTGATAGATTTCTCTATATACCAGTATCATGTAGCCATCAATATCATAGTGTCCTGCTGTACGGTACTTTCATATTCTAAAAGTAACCTATCAATTTCTGAATCTAGAATGCCCTTGAAATTAATTAAGTTAATGTAATTGATGTGTCAGTTTTGTTTAATTTGTGCAAATTGGATTGGAACTATTGTAAATCAAGAGTTTCTCTGTTTTAAACAATAAAAAATCAGACTCAAATCTTTTTTTGGCTTAGCTGTCGAAGGTCAGTTTTGACCTATATTTTTTGACATAGTAATAATAGCGAGGAAATTCCTCATTCCATTGGATAATTTCAATAGCATGGGAAAAGGTATGTTGATGAATCAGAGGAAAACCTCCCTTCTATTGGAAGAAATCTACAAGTGTAGAAAAACATGCTGTGGATCTGCAATTGTTTAATTTGTATTTTTTCTGTTTGTAAATTTGTGAAGTAAAATGATATGAAACTGTATTCTTAGTCAGGTGAAATAAATTTTTACTCTTGATCTTTGATATAAATTCAGTTTCTCATTTTGTGTCATGAACAACATTTAATATACATTCATAGAATGAAATAATTATTTAGTATGAATTGGAAGCCACAATGTTGTAAACCTGTATGGCTGGGGTTACATATTTTATTTCAGAATTACAGTTCCGAATACATGAATTAATCTACATTACAATGCATATGTAATTGTCAATTTTTAAGAATATTTTAGTACATTAACCACTCAATATTGATGTGTTATTTTTCAAAATAATACGTACAGTGTGCGATTAGAAAATGCAAGAAATAATTGTGCAACTATTTGAAGAACTACTTTTCGTGTAGTATTTTAAAGATATTTCAGTCATTGCACTGCAGTCAATTGTAAACATGAACAATGCATTTTTTATGGCCTGGTTATACATATCAAGAATTTCATAAAGATAAGAAAGTAGAACAACATGGATCATACTTCTAGTTTCAACAGTGTAAATAACATCAAAGAACAAAATTTCTTTTTTTCATTTCTACGCCATTTTAAAGACATTTCTTGTTATTAGTAACTAACATCTATTTGATTTAAATATATAATAACAGAAATGGTTTGCATGTTTATATTTATTTTAGGTGTGGGAGGAAGATGGGCGATTCAATGGATTTAAACAACAGTAATGTTTCTGACAGAGAACTGATGTCTCTAGAGGAGAGAAGCCTATCTGCTTCAGATGATTTTCTCTGTGGATGTTGCTTTGATCTTATGATTAAACCAACTACATTAACATGTGGTCACAGTTTCTGTAGATTATGTGTAGCAAATTGGTACTTTACTTCAAAGAAGATGGAATGTCCACAGTGCCGTAGTCCTTGGACTGGAAATCCACAGATTAATATTACACTTAGGTATTTCATATTACCGGTATAATAATGTTCCTGATGTATCTCTTCTTTGTACTAAATTTAAATTTCAGTTAGATATGGAATTGACTTAAAAATCCTGTTAGTGTCACCTTTCTCTCCTGAAGTAGATGTAGTTGGTGTACAGTATCAAAGGAATGGATAATATATTAGAAATAATGTTTTCTTCTTTGTGTTCGTTATTGGTAGAATTTTTGTATACACTTAGTTCATTTCTGTTAATTTTCCTTTATAAAAAAGCTCCTTGATTATCTTTTTGTTCTGAATAGCAACATTCTAAATATATTTATTCAGAAATCTACTGAGTAAGATGCATTCCACCTCAATAGCAGAAAGAGAAGCTGAAGTAATGACTGATGAAGCTAAAGCAACAATTGATAAATTTGATAAAGAGTTGTCCAGTAATATACAATCTGAATCAAAGACTGCTCAAGGTCAAGGTTTCTGTGGGGGACTTTGTTTTGCCTTAGGAATTATTGTAGTAAGTGTACCTGTAGCATGTCAAATACCTCTGTAGATAAGTTTAGTGGAGTGCTTTATCGAAGTCATGAATATTTAACATTTCACTTAACTAATGTGTGTATGAAAACTGTACACACAAGTTCTATTTATAAAACCCGTTAAATACATGTTAATGTATTACTGTGTTAGGTGTAATTTTTCTTCAATAATGGTCAGTATTTAAGTAAGATAGGTATATGCTAAGTCAATTCATTAAGTGCCTGATGTAGAAGTAATTTGTAATAATTCTCTTTCATTATATGAACTTAAATTAGGTTCTTTGTTTAACAAATGACTGTAGTTCGATTCCCAGATCAGAATTATTAGCACGCCTGTAGAAATCATGATGAGTTGAACTTTTATGTACAGCTTGATGATAAACCAACGTGTAAGGAACTTTTTTTATTTAAGGTAATTTATTTATCATGGTACTGGAGTAATTCAGATCAAGATTTGCTTATAAACAAACCATTGGCAAGATGGACAGTAGATGATGTTGATCAATGGTTTACAGACATGGGGTTATGGACGCAAGACTATGTAAAAATTGTCAAGGAAAGAAATATAGGTATACAATCAAATCTTGATATTTTGACCTCCTAACCAGCCAAACAAAAATTGTTTTTTTTTACATTGTGACAGCCTCATTATCAAATTAAAATGCTGAAGAAATTATTGAAAATTGGTCTTAAAATGAATTTTCAACAGTATAAGGTGGTCTTATTATTGAGGTGATTGGCTAGGTAAATTTTTTCTGTGATTTCTTTACATGTATATTCATTATAAATGCTTGAACTGTTGTCCAATGTACATCCCTAATTGAGTACCGTAATTACTGTCGTCCAATGTACATCCCTAATTGAGTACCGTAATTACTGTCGTCCAATGTACATCCCTAATTGAGTACCGATAATTACTGTCGTCCAATGTACATCCCTAATTGAGTACCGTAATTACTGTCGTCCAATGTACATCCCTAATTGAGTACCGGTAATTATCTACCCTTACTGTGAAATTTACTGTTTATATAATGAAAATGGCTTTAATTTGTTAGACCAGTTGTTGTATAAAGTGATAAAGTGATGAGTTTTTGCTTATTAAGGTTCCTGTTGTCAGTTGTTACTTATTTTAAGATGATTTTTACCATGATATTGCAGGTGGAAGTTTAATGTTCGAGCTTGATGAATCAAATATTGCGAATATTTTCAACATTTCTGATTCCTTACACAAGAAGGCCTTAATAAATGCTATAAGTATTGTTAAAGAAAGAGGTGTTAAAGCTCCATCAAATCTGTGGGAATTCAAGGTAGGTTTACATATGATAACATCATTAATGAAAATTGTAATGTACTGCCACCAATTGTAAATTTTCTTTTTTCACTGAATATAGGAAGCCCTTACAATATGTTTTAAATGTTATGACCTTTTTACTGTCATTTTGGTTGTTAAAGTGTTTTCATCAATGTGTGACATAAGTTGATGCATTATTTCCTTAAGGCACAGGGACTAACTGTTAAGTATATCAATAATTTGATCTTCTGTTCTTTCGATTTCTATAGCTTGGTTAATTACCTCTTAAAATAATGATGTTTCTTAAATTTCTATAGAGAAGAAGTTTTGGTGGTTGCCAATTTCAGTGAATTCTAACTGATATTAAATTTTGTTTTCCAGGCATTAAATCCAGGTTGGGCTTTATTTCTGGTGTATGGTATGAAAGATTTCCCTCGTACAACGTTACTATACCTGTACATGTTTGAACATGATACCATGTTTCTTCCATTTGCTCATGCTGTCTGTCCACTGTCAGAGACTAGACCCAAGTATGATTTCACTTATACTGTAAGTATCTCTGTTATATACCCTTACATACAGCCATCTCTGTCTGAGTATTAAGTACTAAGCATTAATTCAATTTCATTTCATTTGTCTGTCAATTTTGATTCCAATCATTCTACACAATTCAATGATAGATGCAGGGTTTTAAGTAATAACTGGATTTAAAATGGGATGGAGTCTCTATTTCTTAAAGCTTATCATCAGTGTAATTTTGTGTTATAAACTTAAAACTTTAGAACAAGCCTATATGTTGGATCAGAAGGGTGAAGGTCACTGTTAAAATGTGTTTATCAATTGCAGCCACCACCACTCACAACAGTGCAATGGGCAGAATTTCTTCCAAAGTTTTTGTTTCTTCCATATTTTCTGATTGGAGAGTATGCCTGGGATTGGTTAGATATTCATTATTGGACATCTAGATTTATACTTGTAAATTGTGCCATCATGACTCTGTTAGAAGTAAATTCTGTTGTTACACAGATGAGAGAGGAACATATCAGGTGTAGTATTCAATGTTACTTTACACTTAATAAGGAGTATGAAGTCTTTGTCAGTCTCAAATATTTGGTCAGCATCACCCAGATACTTAACCACCTGTTCCTAGCAGAATGTTGGGGAACTGGTATGCACTGCTGGCTTCTCTCTAGGTAACCCAGGAACAATTATTTGGTCAACTAGAAACTGTTCATAACTGGAGTGTTGCTTAGTAATGGTGTTCAAAGTGTCAAGAATGTTTCAGAACATTTTAAAATGGACCACTTGATACATCCGATGTATAATTCAGACTCAGTATACATAGTAATGTAAAGTTCAAAGACAACTCCGGAATCTTATTCTTTGACTACGTTTTCATGTGATCCAGTGATTGGGAAAGGCATGCACCATAGTCACATTAAAATTTAAAATGTCACATTGTGTTTGGCAACTGATGCGCCCACGGCACATTCACACGTTTTCGATCCTTTCATGTACAAAATGAAGTGAGTATGATGTAAATACTAATGCTCTGTATCATCTGATGCTTAATGCAGATCGTTCCCTTTGCAAAAGCAAGCACCTAATGATAGATGCTCTGTGTCATCTGACGCTTTAAGCTAGCTTTTTCTTTATGCAACAAGCACCTAGCAGATAGACACTTATAAATAGTAATGAAAACTGTTTTAATTGCTACTCAGTTATCGCCACATGAGAATGTCACATTGGTTTTCAAAATGTCACACTGATTTTTCATCCGAAAGGGCCATTGTCACATTAAGAAAAATTTTTTCCCGATCACTATGTGATCTTGTGTTATCTTTTTCAATATTGTGTCCAATCATTGATCTCAGTACTGGATAGCATGTTTGATTTTTGCCTATCAAATTGTACTGGTATATCTTTCATCCCTCTTATTTATTTTTTTTTTGTGTTCTTTATTTCAGGTCATTACTACCAGTTATAAAGAAGACATTAAAAGGATATGTGTCCATATTGATGTTCATGACAATTTGGCCTCTTGTGCCATCATTTGTGTGTGATTGTATCTTCTATATAGTTATTTATTTTTCCCCGTACCAAGCTGGAGAACAGTTGTATCAGGAGTATCAGGCAAGATAACATGCCGTATAATTGTTCTGTGTATTGAAAACACAATGTATAGGATTAGAAATAACTTGGGATAAGGCTTAATTTTGATTATTAAATATGATTTAAAATAAATTTAATAATTTGTTTAAATAAAACTCCTAAATTGGTTACTGCAATTTGATACAACTATTGACATAATAAATGAGATTAGCAATCTAATGCTTTATGCTAGGCTAATCAATAAAACATTTTAATATTCAATTTTGTGTACCATACTGCATATAGACAGTTTTTTTATTATGTTTTTCTGACGGTATAACCATTTGAAGTTCATGTTTAGAAATTCCGGTTTAGGAAATTCTTTTAAAGGTTTCTTTGTTCTAAGAAATATAATGAATGAAAAAGTAAAACTTGTTGATATATTAACAATAAAGAAAATAGTTTTTTTAATACTCATCTAAAATATTATAATTTTGTATAATGTTATTTGTGTTATTGGCTTGTGATACTGGGTTGTTAAGCGTAAAATTGTTTTTTACCTGTCTCGATACATGATTGGTTGTGTAATTCATATTTTCTGTCATAACACATTATGGTCACAATTAATTGTGCAATAATTTGTCTTCAACTTTGTCTAATCTCTAGTCTTGTGTTTGATGGTTCCAAATTCTTCATTTATAAAATTTGTAAACGATTGTGAATGTTAAGTTTAAAGTGTTAATTTTATTTCAATCATTAGCTGTTAAAAATGAAAGGGATTGAAATTAGTCATGTTTTATATGTAAGAAAGACTTTTTGAAGAGGTAGAGATTTTTTGTTCAAAAATTTGAGACTGTTTTCTTCCAAAAAAAATTAAGTTTGTCATACACTGTGTTTGTGCAACATTGATTAGAAACAATGTTTAAAGATGATATTATGATCCGTATTGATTATAATTTATCCATTCATTTATATTTGTTCTTTTTTTAATCTTGTAGATCAAGTATAACAGAAGTATATCAGTGCCTTATTGTCTTATAAGTAAATGAAAACTTTAGAAAAGGTTTACCGGTTTATACAACTTTTTTGAGTTAATTTTATTTGGTCCTGTTTTTTCACATGGTGGGAAATGATATTTTTTTATTGTTTTCAATGTACTAAATTCTAACTTTTATCAAATCATAGTCCTCAGAATGTCATTTCTAGAATTTTAAAGCAAAACTTGTCTCTTGGAAGATAACAGCTCGACAGACAAAGTTCTTGCTTTTTATAATACATTAAAGCTCCTGAGTATTATTGCATTTACATCAATTTGAATTCTTTCTCATGTCATTGTTATTGAAGTTTTTCTATGCATTTAATCAAACATACTAATTTTAGACATTTTTGTCTGTGTTAAAATCAAGTCTAGAAATTTATCAAACATTACTAAGTGGTTGTATGAATGCTTTAAAGAATTTCTACCTTTTTAGAAAGGACAAAAAATAGGACATACTTGAAATATCAAGCCTCTCTGTAACATGAGTTGATCTTAGTTACTTAAGGAGCCTTTTGAAAGAGGTCAAAGGCCAAGTGTGACTGATTGAAGTTGTTTCCACTGTATGAAGTTTGTTTTCGTTTGAAGGCTATAATTAACCTGTTGTTAACTTGTTGTCTTATCCTTTTATGATCAATATTTATGCCTTATTCTGTTCATATACTTTGGTATCACAAATTTCGTGGAACATTTATTTTCGTGGGTGAGTTTATCCCCAAATTTATGTACCCATGAATTAAATATTAAATAAGTTTTTAATGTAGCCAAAAATGCATTATCCGGAATTAACACCAATTTACGTACCCACGAAATTACCAGTTAGGTAAATCCATGAAATTTGATACCAACGAAATTAAATGAAACCACAGTATTTATCTGTAGATACCTGTATATTTTGGTATATAGTATCATTTAATAATTTTTGGTCCACTTTTCCAGAAAATACATTAATATTATAGTCTGTGTAAATAACTTTTCTTTTTTTATATTTATTTCTTCTATTATCGATTTGCAACTTGCATTTATTTTATTTATGGTGTGTGTATACTGCTGGACGTGATGTGATGTAGTTATATGAAATAGTAAAATTTAGTAATCTCTTGCATGTATGAGTAACTGTCATATCATAACAATTATTGGGGGTATACATGTATTTTGTATTATATTTAATTTATTATCAATTTTGATATACATAATTATATACGCTATTGATATGCCTGTGAGGTTTTAGCTGTCAGTAGTGCACTGGATGGAAGATTGAGAGGTCACATGTTTTATGACGTGGTGGTGTAATGTGGAGGAACAGGTTGAGATATATTTGATAATCCAGTACTACTAGTTAGAATATACAACTGTATGTACATGTATAATATATACAAAACTGAATTAATATGGATAAAGATATACACTCCAATACTATTTTTAAGTGCTAACTTTACATTAAAACTTTAGAAACAGACAAAATGCCTAAAGGCTGAACAGTTTATTATAAAATATCAATTCATTTGAATTATTGATCATTTTGTTATGTCTAACAACCCTTTGTTGATAAGTTTAATGCTTAGCTACATTACAATGTATGACACCATGCCTAAGTTGGTTAAACCAAATTTTATCAACTCATAGAATTCTGTTGTTTATTTTAATGCATCAGAGTTGCAGGCTATATTTTTTCTCCACACTACAATCATGGATCTTCATTTATTTTACTTTAATAGTCATTCCAGTCTGTATTTCTGTTACATATATGTTACAGGAGGTAGTATTTGTTCTGTGACCCGTGAAATCAACTTGCAAGCAAGGGAGTTTGTATTTTTTTTATTCAGGGATTTCCCTGACGCAGGTTTCTTGCGTCCCTAACGCAATATTCAGCCAAGGGACACTTATTGAGAGTGACCACTGCATCCTCGGGACCCCTTTTGACACGGAATTTGCCCTTGGCATTTTCTGTGTGGGACCCCCAATAATCTCAAGGGACCCCTAAAATGTTCAGATGGGAGTCCCAGGGACCCTCAGGTGAAAAATCTTAGAGAAAACCCTGTTATTATTTTGAATTTTTAACATAATTAACAAGATCACAGGTATGAAAAAATCACCCATTTTCTATTTTATTATACATGTAGCATTTTATCATTGAATTACTTTCAGTGTCTTAAAATGGCAATACATGTATTAGCAAAGCCAGTTAGAAAAATTAATGATTATCCATTTTGACATTGAAGTTATACATTTGAGAAACAATGAAGGAATTCCATTCACAACATTGGAAAATACTGGTTTCCAAATTTTTGGAAAATTCATATAAGTTTGAATAATGTATATGCTAGGCAGCCTGTCATGGACTCAGTAAAAAATGTATACCTTGTCTGCTTGCTGCTTTTATTCACAGACATGTTATTATCTTTATGTAACGAGTGCTGTATTTACTTACATGTTTAAAACATGCTTGTTTGCATATATATAACATACATTACTGCTTTTTGAGTTTATTTTATTTTTTATTGAATAATCTTGTTACTTGAATTATTTATGATAAATGCACTTACTGCTTTCCTGTTCTCTAAATATTTATTAAATCATGCTCAATCAAGTGTTGTCCTGTATTTGTTAACAACACCAGCATTTCCACACTTAATATCCTCAAGTGCTGAATTTTTTCTATTAAATATTATTGATGAAACCCTTTTTTATGCATTTGTGTCTCGTATTTCAATTCACAACATCATGACAGTTATGTAGTCACAGAAAAAAGGAATACTTGTCAATTACACTGGTTCAATACGTATCTGAAATTCTGCCAGCCAGCATCAAATCGACGCCAACACCAATTGTATTAACAAACAACTAACAGGTCTCACAGACAAATCTTTATTCAGAAGAAGTCTGAAAACATGGTACAAATATTGATCTCTCTGAGAGACAAACAAATACAGCAAAATTCCCACATATGCAAAAGAAGACAATTTTAATAAATTTACAAATCAAATGATGACATCACGAATTAACCTTGACCCATAACCACGATGAACTCATTCTCAATAACTGTATCAGTCAGGATTTGTTACGCTTAATTTTTCTATGAATCATAACTAAAACAATTACTGATACAGACAATCTCACGCTCGGTTCGAAAATGACAAACAAAAAACTGTAACATCATAATCTTTTTAAGTTTTTCAGACATATACCAAACACTCACATTGTCTAATTTATATTATTGATACAAATTCTTAAATTCTGATAAAATTTGTTAGGACTAGTTAATTATTCACACCGTTACTTCATTAATTCATATCACACCAGATAATTTAGCTATCAAGTTCATTAACTCAGGTTGATTTAGCAATAAACAATTACTGATAAGCATTAAATGAAAAATAATATAAAACAATGTATAAAAAACCACCACAAGGAGACTGTTGAATGACAAATCTATATACAATAACATTAAAAGTAAAAAATACACTACATAGTCAATGCACAGAATTTTGCATAAAAGAGGTGATATTTGTGGTGATACAAAACCGCATAAAAATAAAAATAACGCCTACAAACTGGTTAAGCTATCTCATTCCTAATGCCAGGTAAGGAGAGTTAGCAGTAAGGAGAATAGACACAGCTTCAAAATTATAATCTAAACAATCGCACACAAAATAATGAGCACTGAAGTTCACTCAAACTTACATTCATGATAAGTAAGAAAAAAATTAAACACTACTTAAAGGAGACATGTCATGTTTCAGTCAACAATAAAATACAAAGCTTTTTAAACATTATGTGCACATGTAGAAAACACAACATTAAGCATAAAACCATCGCACTAAAATGCTGCACATTTGAGACTTTGCCAGACAATATCCATTATCATCATAAAAACATTCACTTCAAACCATTTATAATGTAATTCACCGCCTCAAAGAAATTCTGTCCACAAATTGAGCTACTGACAAACTGAACCACAGCTAGGAATGTTTTTCATTTTCTTACACAGGAAAAACATGTATGCACCAGGCTTTTTTAAGGTAAAGGTAAAAATATTAAATAACACTAAAATAAATACTTTTCAACAAAATCTGAGACATACTTCTCAACAGATCCATAAAAATATGAAATGTATAGACAAGGATTCTTTTTTGGATTGAACATGTTTTGGCATCAACAGAATAAAAAATATCAAGGTATCCAAATACTGCATAAGCTGTGACCGGTTTGTATGAATCGATATTGAATATTTGCACTAAAAACCTACTCCAGGAGTTGCAAACTACAAATACAGCTGTAAGTTAACTATAAGAAATAATCAGCAGTGGGTAGATAAAATAAAATGTGCATAACAGGGGAATGGTATGTCAATATGACTGCTTGAAAGGTGACTGGTATGTCCAACATATTGCATAAAAGAATAGTCACAAAAAATGAGCTTTTGATTACATTAACTACAGCAAAATGAAATAAAACCCTTGATCACACAACAATGGAATGGCATTGAAGCATTATTTGCAGAAAATAACATGAAGCATTTTATACCTACAATAAAATATGATAGGAGAATGGTGAAATTAGTCTTACTAAATATTGCATTATTGCATAATTTAAATCAATACTTAATTCTCATAAATACAGCAAAAATTGATAAGCTTGCATACAATTTTAAGTGCCATTTTGAATTTAACCTGATAAGAACTATGAAGTTTATACAAAATGACTTCTGAAACTTCTGAAAGAAGAGATGATTCAAAGACAATGACAAACTGAAACTGCCATTTAATGAAAAAAGCATGATTATTAGATAAGCCCCCTTCCTTCCATACTCAGAGACGATCCAATATCATCTTTAAGGCCTACCTTAGGCATCATAATCATTTTTAAGAATATCAAAATATCTTAAAATAAGTTACAGAAGTTTAGGCAAAATCAAAATATCCAGTCTATTATATTAAAACTACCGACAGCAACTAATTCAACAAACAGTTCAACTGAGATATATTTCTATTGAATATTTCTAATACATTCCTGCACTAAAACAGTATTTTTTTTTTAAGATTTTTGTCTGGGGTTTAATGTCACACCAACAGCCAAGGTACTTAAATTTTTCAAAGAGGTTGTGAAAGAAAGGTATATTACACAAACATTATATGACATGATCAAAGAAAAAAAAACATCAGAACAAGCAAGTATTCCAGCACTGACAATAATCCAATCTATGATTGAAATTAAACTACTACAAACATTAGGTACAAATTTCAATCACCAGGATAGTAAAGAGTATTTGAGGAAAAACGGGTAATAAAATCGTAACTTAGCAACCAACTGTCATACACCACATGAAAGAACAATATTTTGTGACAATCAACCACATACATGATAAGAAAAGATTAAATACCTAAGTCCAATTTTATGAAAAAATATCAAAATGAGCAATTTTAATGAGTTTCATCGTGTTTCAATATTTGTACATTAGATCAGATACCTACAGAAAACATGTATTTGTCAAGCATTCATGCACACAGCCAGTAATAACAACTCTATGATACTGCCAATATCCATCTAGTAATGTAATACCAGACAATTAACTCATTATTATGCAGCATTAAAATTGCAAAAAGTGAATCATCGTAAAAAACCTTGGCATACAATCAGTCTACATCAATCATCAAATTACACACTATTTCCCATCATGCAATGTATGGCACGATATGCTGACGATGGGATGACACAATGATATCACATGTATATAAAAATATCACAATTTCCCTGAAATTCTACGAAATTAAGCGCTAGTCATAGTATCATAGTTATAAAATGTCCAAACTCAACACAATGTCGTACGATTTAAAGATCACCAACAATGAGTTACATAATTGAACAGATTTATAACTTTAATACTATATCAAAAAAATATGAAGATTAATATTACTAAAACACTGAGGTCTGAACACAACCAACTGGAACTAACACAAAGTATAAGGGGAAATGACTAATAAGTCAAAGTACAAACAAGTCTATGCCACTGGTAGTGATTTCAGTCTTTCAGACAAAACTACCGCAGTCAATGTTTTCATTTGTATCACATACATTGCATCAAGTAACCATTTTTAACAGCTAAATAATATGACACAAAGTAGTCCAATATATTGTTATACACACTAACAAGCTAATTAATAAGTATTTTACTAAATGATCAAACAATGAAAAAATGGTAAAAACTAATATATGAGGTTGAATATATGTATACAATATCATACATGCAGAAAATGCTAAATATTAATATATATTTATTGTTACATAAGATCAATTTAGCTACATTTTTTGCCTCAGATAATGTAATCAGTACACATGTTAACATGAAAACTAAAATAAAAATTTTGTATTCTAAAGTTCTATTATAAAATAATCTATGTATAATTGAGAAAGTATAAATCCAAAATGGGGAAAGTGGGGTTGAAAAATTCAAGTATGAACTACAATGTCAATGATGAATGTTTGAAGTTAACTATTATTTCACTACTGATGAATTATATGCTGAGCAATATAATACTATACATACAAAGTTGCCCTAATCAATTCATGAGATTTATTTGACTAAAATATAATGATATCTGGTATATGCACCAACAAATCCTGCTGTTACATAAGCATGTTGTATAGACAAAACGATAATGTCAACCTATTTGACATTGACTGCAAACTCAATATTGTTACACAGTAACGTATGTCCAGGTATAGCATTAATACCATTTTTGTTTAAGTTTTGATGAGTAAATACAAAAATTTTGATATAGAATCATCACACCAGGTCCCTAAACTAAAATAAGGTAACATCAGACTCACACTTCATAATAAGCATAAACAGACTTAAGTTAAGAACTCTTTGACAGTTTCAACTGTTTTTTTGTTTGTTTTTGGTAAAATTTCTGACTAGACATTTTTTCATTATTTTACCAAAACCAAAATGAACAATTATTATCAATATAAAAATGTGTAGTCCTAAAATCATGTATGATAGACATACTTCAAACTACAAACTTAGTACAAACAGAACAAAAGTAAAAGAAAAAAAACAAACAAACACTCAACAAATAATTAAACAAACATGGAAGAAAGACAGAAAACTCATCAGAGTATTTCGTTATAAGCATATGAGGTAATCATACATTAGCTGAAAGCTCTACATCCGTATTAAAGTCAGCAAGATCATACACTTGACAACTTCTAACAAGTTTCAGAACTCAACAATTCTGAAACATCTAATTGTAGTACATTGTAAAACATATCTACTAAGAAACTATGAGTAGAGCATTTCTATGCATAAAAATGTAAGGAAAATAAAATAAAAGTTTTAACGGTCATACTGCATAGATAGCAGAGTATAGATAGCAGAGTAATAGACAAATGTTTCCTCAACTAGTTGATAATGGTTTCTTCTGTAATTCGGTATTCAAAAAAATATTTTAAACAAAAATAAAAATATATATTGTAGTTTATAAGAAATAATGTCTTGTTCAAGCAGATGGGAGATGAAGTCTAGATAAGAAAGTCTACTCGATAATCCGGTATAATATATCTGACAAATCTGCTTTCACCAGAATTTACGGAATATGTAACCATGGTAACAGCAATAATACTGTTTCACATATCTGATGGTTTGAAAATGTCACATGACATATTAAAATTAAGATATTCGCATCTTAGTTTGACAATCCAGTTGGAGGTATGGACTACAATGAGAGCAGACGACATCAGAATCATTCTATTCTTCCTCTTCAATCTCTGCACCTGCTTCCTCAGCCAGAGCGTAATATTTGTTGGCAAGACGTCCTTTCATGGCCTCCATAGCTGACTCAGCTGCTTGGTTATACATCTCAGCTAAAAATTGTGAGAATAAAAGTCAATGAATTAATATACCTTAACACGTTTTGTTAAATCATGTACAATCTTTTCCTTGTTCTATACTCGGGAAAGGCAAAATATGGCATTTATTGACAGGTAGCCTTTATTTGGAGGTCAGTTTGTTATTAATAATCCATGATGGTTTTTCAAAGTATGGCCTTCACAGAGTGGCCTTTATTCAGAGGTGAATGCAAACACAGGTTAGACTGTAACTGATAACTACATTTGTTGGCAGGATCTTCATAAAAACAAAATGGACAGAATTAATAAGGACACAATCTAATACATGTTCTAGTTCAGACATTTCTTCAGATTCTACACATTAATTTTATTCAATTAAGTATCAAATTTTCAATTAAACATAAAAAAACATTCACCGGCTCGTTCAGGCATTTTATCCAGACCATGTCCACCTTTCAGGTACATGTCAGCCATCCTCGCCATCAAACTGTACGGTGGATCATACATCGTACCATCATAATCACCACCCTCGTCATTATCTTCTACAGAATTCAAGGCTTCATCAAACCAGTATATAGCATCCTCCCAGGACATCTCCCTGTGAACAAAATGAATACACTATACAAACACCCATACATTATATCCAAACAGAACCAACATATGTACATCATACAATACATACATTCACATTGCACCAATAACAGTAAGATAAAATTAATGGTACGAAACCTCCAAAAATATTTGTTCAAAGATATTTAATTTCAAGACAGTTACTCATAAAAAGTTAGGTGACTGAAGAATAGATCAAGAGGTAAAGAATTTGGATAATTATTCACAAAATATCTTCAACTCACCTTTTCTTCCCCAATCCACAGCCGGTTTCAAAAGCTTTAGCCACATATACCATAGCACTACGATCACCTGCTTCAGCTGCTTGAACCATGTAATCAAAGCCAACATCAAGATTCTCCTCATCATTCTAAAAGACATTGAATGTACAATATTTTTTCACTGGGGTTTGATGTAACAACAAAATCCAGGATCATTTGACAGACTTTTCTGCTTTAATGGTGCAGGAAGACCCCAGGTATACACCTGGTTAGACCCACAAATCTTCAGTAAGCTAGCCACCTCACACGTGAATTATTTCTGATCCTGGATGGGATTCGAACTCACTGTGGCAAAGAGTTAGTGATTACTAGCAAGAAACCATAACTACTCAGCCATGGAGCCTCTCACATCATGCATACAAACAAGTACTAAAAACTGATTCTAAACCATTTGTACACAGAAATAGAAACTGATACAACCTTTTACAGCTTGTCATGCATTAGAAGCTATAAGTCTCTATTCAATCAAAATAATGCTTACTAATTATCTACGAATAGTAACCCAAAATGACCCTAAAATCAAAATAAATGTAATGGACACTTACACCAACAGTACAGTTGATGAGTACATCGCGTTCCATACCCAGGTACAGTCTAGCCAATGTTAGAATGGCTTCTAATTCTCCAAGCTCTGCAGCATGCACTTCATGGAACAAACCTGAGTCCCAGTCTATATCTTCTTCTTTCTTGTCACAAAATCTTCCGATCTCGTGATATTTCGCTAATTCATGGTGAATCTAAAATTATAATACAATACAATGTATATAACTACAATTCTAATCCAATTATCCATGATAATCAAAACAAACAAAATTATCTGATAATAATTAACATCGACCTCTCAGACAGATAATCTAATATGCAACTGTAGACCTTATAGTGATCAATAGCAAAAGAATAGAAGAGTTCCTGTTCTGTTCTGTTCATATTGCACAAATAGAATCATACTACTTGCCCAGTACGCAATCATTTAATAGTTCAACAAGAAGTAGGCACAAAATGAAATATGACTGAAGAATAGTAGAAGCTCAATTATCTAAAATATACCAGTCTCGAAATACTACTTCAAATAATCCAAGATTTCTGATAATCTATGAAATGGGGCATTTGCATGATTTTAGGGACCTGATTATCACTTTTGATAAGTCATGATATTTGGATTACGCAACTGGAATAATTAAGGTTAATTTACTTTTAAATATATATGGAAAATATCTAAACTGAAATATCATTTTAGACTACACCAGGTTTTTGGATAATACATAGTCAAATCATCGGAACTTTACTAAAATTTAAAGTCATAATATACTGTTTGGAAGTGAATGTAGAACATCAAATAACCAGAGCTAAAATATTTTTGTTTTTAATTTTGTTAACAATAAAAGCGCACCTTGCCCAGAGCTGAATCATTTACTCTTGAATTGAAGTTCATTTTTCTGAGATCTTTTTCCAAAGCCACACACGAAGGTCTGTGATTCTGCTGCATCTGTAGCTGGAAGTTACGGATTTCTTCTTCCTGTAAATATACCAATAATGTAACATAAGACAAGCAGATTTTCATGGGGAAAGAAATTTTCAGGCCATAGTGCTACACAAATCAGGCAAATCATGAAAAAAACAAAACAAGTTGAGTAACAGACAATAAGGGAGATATGGTGACATCTGGTCATAAGAAATAAATGCTTAAACCAGATGAACCAATGAGAGGAAAAAACAATCCAGAATGCTGAAATACCAGACATATACCAGAATGCCATACTGAAATAGAAGAAAAATATCTCTGCTGCTTGACTTTGAAGCTTTCGAGACTATACGTCTTTTATTTAAAAAAAACACAGCTGAAATCTGAATTCCTACCCTAAGAATGAATCAGTAACATGCACAGTAAAGATTGCAAGATGGCAGAATTAACAGAAAAATTAAATACATGTAGTTCTAATTTAAACTGTATCAAAGATCAGCGCTTTTCTAAAAAATTATAACACAAACTATTCAATAACTAGGTAAGTATACAATTAAACAAATGATCCTGAAAAAATGGCAGCAATAACATATGATTAAGGAATATCTACGTAACCATTATATTCACAGTGTTCTATATAACAAGCTTATCAAGCAACTTGGATTGTAGGAAAATAATGTGTAATTCATTTGAAGTAGACAACCATGTGAAAGTCTGTTTGATAGGGAAATAATGGAGATTCGAACAAAAGTAGGAAAAGTATTTTATTTATCAAAAAGTCTGCAGAAAAGTTCCCATACCAACCAGAGGCCCCTAGAACCCCATAATCTGGGAAAGGAGAAATTGGAAAATTTGATTGTAGGAAGAGGTAGTGTAATTTATACCTCAGACAATGTTGGCATCAAATAAGTACATTTTCTGACCTGGAAATAATGAATCAACAACAAAAACAGTAAAAATTTCTTCTTAAAATATTTTTCATTTCTCAGGTACAATAGTTTCTTGACTATGAATATGTAGTGCTGTAACATTTTTTATGTAATGGTAAGCAATTATCATTATTTTACTAATGTTTCACCATTCTAACAAAACTCATTGAACAATATCTCAGAAACACCCTAAAAAACTGATAAACATGTTAGTTTGTGTACTTAATATCTGGCTTTCAATTTAGTTCAAAAACCAAAAAATTTAAACATTCTTTAAAAATCACTAAAAACACACTAGATAAACAAGCATACAGTAGAACCCAGTTATAGTGAGAATCCTGGGGACTCAAGTAAGACCTAAGTAATTACATGTACTTCACTATACCCGAGTTCACTATAACCATGTTCTACAGTATTATCAACCAGAAAACAACCAAAAATTAATAAAAGCATCATTCTAACATGGCTGGTAATTGAAGGATAAACATTCATAGATCAACTTTTACTAATAAGCACTGGAAAGTGACGCCGAGAAATAAGCTATTAATAAGATAATAACCATATTGTAGGGAAGAAATAATCAGGAGAGCGCAGAACAAGACTGATGCTCGTTAATTCAGGGTTCTACACTGAACAGTGACCTGTGGTCAACAGAGTGTTATAAAATAACAATGTGTATTAGTTGCATAGATATGATGGTGAATCAATGATGCAGACTGGATATAATCTCTAAGTCCAACCCAGGTTGTGGCCACTGACATTACATTTTTCAACTTTCATTAAGAATTACAGACACTGACCAACCAATCAATGCAATGTTAAGCTATGCTTTCCATTAACTTTTGAACAATATAGTAATAAATCAAGGGAGACAACTCAACAAGTCATAATGAATGTGCAATTGGATTATTGTAATAATCTCCTAAATGAGTGAAGTGCAAAATACCGCAATTGATAATGAGTGACACTTAAATAACACTACAGCATCAAAGGTGAAATACAATTTGAATTAGCAATTTATTACAATGTATTAACCCCTACAGAGTACAAGGTATCACAAATGTAGAACGTTAAAGCGTGATGTGGATGAATGAATACATTAAAATGATAGTCGACAATTAAAGATTAAAAACAGCAGGTTAAAAAGCTTAATGCTCGCAAAATAGCACACATCGCATACCCCAGGACATACCGCTGAATCACGTCTACCCTGTAAATAGGTTCCAAATTCATTTATCACCTTAGTAAAAACATTATTTAGAAATGTTCTGAAGAAAATGAAGAATAAAATACCAAAAGATACAGTAAGTAGAAAAGAGATAAAAAGAGAAGAGGAAAGAAAATCCTAATAAGTAACACATAGTAAGGCAAAAGGAATATTCATTTTTTTATCGCATATCTCAAACAATATACCAGGAAGAGATTTATTGGAAATAAGAAGAGGTACTGAACAATGGCAACACTTCTGTTAATTTCTACTTTGTACCAACAGATTGAGCTTCCATTGAAGTACCCAGTTTTAAACAAAAAAATGAAATTACATCAATACATCTTTTCAGGAAGCTGGACCCCTGCTCAATAAATTATTTCAGGTAGCTGGTCTCCAGCCTAATATATCATTTCAAGTAGCTGAACCCTGGTCCAATATATCATTTCATGTAGCTGGCCCCCAGCCTAATATATCATTTAAGTTAGCTGGACCCCAGCCCAATATATCATTTCAGGTAACTGAACCTTGGCTCAATACATCACTTCAGACATTGCACCTAACAAATAAACAGCTGACAAATAGTTCAACCTTGCAATCCAGTGTCCACAGAACATGCCATACTAATTACACTTGATACCAAAACTTTGAATTAGAAATTTCCACAAACCTGTTGTGATGTCAGTGAACTTTCTGATTCACTGATATATCTGACACGGGGTCGTGGATGATACATGGGTCCTGGGCTACTGCTGGTAGGGGACTGGGTCTCCACTGACATAGGTTCCTCTTCTAGAGTTGACAAAACCCCTTCAAACCCTGAATCACTGGCACAACTAGATGTTGACCTCTGACGTTTCAACAACATTCTGACATCCACAGCCTCACCGGGAGATGGACTCACACATAATTCTGTGCTACCTCTGGCTATTGTGTGAGCAACAGACTACAATAGATATAATAAAAATCGCATAATAGCGTATGTATGATTTTTTTCACTGAGTTCAACACCATTTTCAACAATTTTCCAGTTATAGACAGCCACCAGTTCATCCAACCAGTTTTCCTGGATTGAATACTAACCAGTACTAACTTAGCCTTGAAAGAGCCAGCAACTTCTCCATATATGGAAGAAAATTCACACTTTTGTCAAATTTGCATAGAAGGGTATGACCTGCCATGACTGGCTTTCGAACCCAGATCACTGGTTACAAGTCCAGCGCACTAACCACTGGACCATAATTGCAGCCACACATGCATAAAATATATTATAAACATACATGAAATACATGAAGTGATATTTCAGAGATGATTAAATTTTACCATATGTTTTATTTAAATAAGTATAAGGTTTTTCAGTCCACTAGTTATGAGTTATTACCTATGACAGTGTATTACATCACTGCATGTATTCTAAAAATAGATACAAGCTGACTTGTTTACTAACTTGACTTCCTGATTCATCTAACATAACCATTATATGCATTTATATACAAATGATAAACAGGACATTAAATCTGTAATCATTATGTTCACATGAATGTTTACAACAATATTGAATAACAAACTCAAAAACAAAAGCCGATTTTTGTAAAACTTGATTCATGATTCAGGAAACACTAAAATGCTTGTCAACCCTACAGATTAAGTGTTTACCAGGTATAAGACGTTTTCAATATATATCATATATGACTATTAGATATTAGGCCTAAAAAAAGTTTGTTTCTGGTTATATGCCCAAAAAAGTATGGGTTGGTAGGTAGGGATTTTTTTTATTTTTTTTTTCTTACATATATATTAGCAACATTGTATGGGAATATGTGCGCTGTAATATTAATGAGTTGTGAAAACTACAATATAGCATTACGATTTGGACACTTGTAAAAACTTGAGAGTCAGCATGTTAAATATTAGGTCGGTCAAGTAACCGGAGCGAAACCTCTTTTTTAAGCCCTACCTCCTTCAAAACAGGGTCAGATAAGTTTCATCTCTGAAATAAAACCACTCACCATCATTTTCTCATTATCTTTATGGAGTTCTAATTCATTTGGAGAGAGATCAAATTCTGAAAGTCCCAGACTTCTGCAAATGTCATTACATTTGTGCGAGTAGAAGAAAAGGGCCATTCCCTTGGCCCCTAAATTGCCATCACCATACTCCTTCCCATCAATGGTGTGTACCTGGGGGTCGGTATACAAGTCACCAACACCCTGAATATCCACGACAATCAGCTGATGTCCTGATCTCTCAAACGTAAAATGACTAAATGCCTACAATATAACATCATAGAATTAAAATCAAGGAACAAAACAATGAATTTAAACGAGTCTTCATAACTAACAGAAATTCACAAGCAAATATACCGGTGTTATAACATAAGCCTGACTTTCATATAATTGCCAAGACTAGCATTTTACACCATAATAAAAGAGTATTTATCAAGACAAAAGTACAAACAAATCTCCCAATGAAATATTTGGAAATGGGACAAAGACAACATGAACTAATCAATACCATACTTGAATCAAGCATACTGAAGGTTATACCCTAATATAATTGTTTTGGTATGTTCTTGTACCAAGAAAATTACTGTCTAGCATCAGAGAACATGGCAACATAACAGAGCTCAGATTGTTTTCCAAGAAAGAATGGCACCATGGTAAATGTGTACCTGTGGTGTGAATCTCAGATTCTCTTCTACAAATCCAGAATTTGAGTTATATTTGATGTACTTTCCCTCTATGTAATGTTCGCAGTGATACAATGGTGACCCCTTCCTGTCCTTAAATTCTAGAATATACATCTGGAAAATGTCAACCTGGAATGGACGAAAACAAGAGGGAAGTTATAAACACAAATATGACAATACACCATACACCGTGTAGCACACATGTAGTGATATGAGTGTGATATGAGAGTGATAAGTGCAATATTTATATGATAAATGCGATATGAGTGTGATAAGAGTTATATTTGTGTGATATTAGTATGATATTAGTGTGATATGAGAGTGATGAGTGTGATATAAGAGTTATATGAGTGTGACATGATTGTGACATGAGTGTGATATAAGTGTGATTTAGGTGGGATATTATGTGATTTAAGATTGATTTGAGTGTGATATGAGTGTGACATGAGAGTGATATGAATGTGACACAAATATGACAATATCTTAAATTAAGTGTAAACAAATGTCTGTAAATACTATCTTGTATATTAAATCCTCATAAAAAATCCAATAATCATAGGGCTTGCCAAATATATCTGACTGGCTGATGGAAACATTAATGCAGCCAGCTCAAAAATATTTTCTATTAAGTCTGAATCTGGATAAAACTGACTTTATTGGGCAAACTCACATAAAAGATGAACAGGTAATACATGACCCTACTGTCACCCCCAGAAATCTAAGGTAAATGATAGAAAATAACTGAAGACAAATATCTGATTTTCTATCACATCATTCGCCGTAAAAGCTCAACAAAAAACAGTGTTGTACAATCAAGTTTAATGCCACAACACTGTTTTTATAAAAAAAACATCAATAGTTACATCAATAGTTACATCAATCAGATTAATGAGCAAAATCAATATGAAATATAGGCCAGCCATTGAATTAATCAGTAACATCAGTCCTAGTCCAAAGACTTTTACAGATTGATTTGTTCAAAATCATCAAGCCCACCATTAACTTCTTACACAGATCTACCATCAGCATGTAAATTACTACAAATCAAGTTGCCTAACAGGTAAATATAATTTATTAAGAACTAGATGCCATCAAAAAAATTACACAAACTAAAATATATTTTTCTTGTCCCAGCCTTTGTACAATCCAATAATTTGAATGCCGATACCTTTTTGGGGGGATTGTGGCGGCTGTACTCTTCACCCCAAAGTTTGGCATCCATCTGCAATTTGACGTCACTGAAATAAACGTCTCTGTCAACTTCTTCCATGTATCGCTTAGCAACAAAATTATGAGTGTGATTCCAGTTGTCAGCACCAGCATACGTAGACAATTTCTTCCTGAAAAAAATGGAAGTGCACAACTGTTAAAATTTTCACTTATGGAGATGAATTATAACAGAAGTAATAGAGAGCAATAATTACAATATACAATCAAACCTGTGAACAAAGGCCACCCTCGAGAAAGATTAAATGTGGCCTTTATTGACAGGTGGTCTTTATTTGGAGGTCAATTTGTTCTATATGATCAATGACGGTTCTTCAAAGAATGGCCTTCATTCACATAGTGGTCTTTATTCAGAGGTGGCTGCATACACAGGTTTGACTGTACAAAGTAATCATGATAAAAACATAATGATCTAATAATTGGGGTGATAGTAGATTACTTCATTTGTTATGCAACATTTGGGGTGAAAAGAACCGCATGTGCTGTAACTGGGATAAATTCTTTGAATGGGTTTTAATGACACGAGTGAAAAAAGGCCTTTAAGATAAACATCTCCTCCAGACATTGTGCTCAGATCAAGCAGCATCTGTACAGGTCTCACAAGATGAAGACCAGACATCATGACATCAGATGTGATCACACAAATATGAATCATCACATTAAGCATGTAAACACAAACAGCTGTTACAGAATTCCTTCCAAAAACATAGCCATAAAGTAGGTTTTATATCAGCTGTAACTTGTACAATATAGTTCAGATGAACGATTCTCATCAATATAAACATCTAATAAAGTTCAGACAAAACACAATGAAATAAGGTCAGCTGATTAATAAACACGAGTTCAACAAACAAAGAGAGTCTAAAAGAAAATTCAGTTCAGAGCATCAAACCTCAAATACAAGTACACAACATCCGTACACAACACAAATACACAACACAAATACACAACATGAGTACACTACACAATACACAACACAAATACGAGTACACAACACGAGTACACAACACAAATACAAACATGAGTACACAACACAAATACAAACACAAGTACACAACACAAATACACAACACAATAACATAACACGAGTACACAACACAATTACACAACACAAGCACATGCATTACCAAATCTTGGTAAGATTTGTTTCCTGTGTATTAGATCTGTTACAAACTTTCTCCTAGTATATGGAGGTTTAATTTCACTTAATGAACTTGGCCAGGTGCACCATGGCAATGGAATTTTTCTCTTGTATTTATTCTCAAAGACATTCATGGTAATGTAAAGAATTTTGTTATCATATACAGTTCTCCTAAGAGTGAAGTAGACTAACTTCTTAATAATTAACCGTTAGAACAAAAGTGAAGATGGCTGTAGTAGGGAAACTTTGATATCTACAGGTAACTTCTACACATTAGTGACAATTGTGTATGTATTCATAAATATTCTGTTGTTGGAGTATAAAACAATTTCATGTTCACTGTTCATCATGAGGAACTACAAAAACTATGCCCTGAAGATGTCGATCCAATGTGATTGATTTATGACCACAATGACCAAAGCAGTTAACCAACTTGTTTACACACATACACTGGTAAATGTTCACATATGACACACCACTATCAGGTATATGTTACCTGATAGCTTAGATGTTGTAACTGAGCTGTTGTGTCAGGTCAACTTTCTAGGTCAAATAAGGTCAACATATCATTACAGTTTCTTATCTTCAATTGGTTGTTTGTACAACGAAAGGGACAATTTACGCCATAATAGCATAAACAGCTCTAATGAACATTTAGGTCAATGACAGTGAGAAAAAAAAAACTCAAAAAAACTTATGATCAACATAAGACCATATATATATATATATATAAATATGCCACTAACCATAGATTTATATACTAAAGACTTTTGTCTATAATATTCAATATTATTCCAATGAAGACTCTATGAGCAATAGTGTTCAAGTTGATCGTGACATTTGTAAGACGAAACATCTATGACAACATTCAACAGATGTTTCTTAAACCTTATTAATATAGATGCATGGTTAGCGACAACAGAATCAGAAACGGCCATAACTAAATTACTCAGAGGAAGAAAAATACTTCATTTCTGTAACAGTCTGGTTAAATCATAACCATATAATCATTCAGATGGTACATAATACATATTAGTTGAGCCTTACAAAGATTAGCTGCCTGGGAATAACAATATCACAAAGGCTTATGTTTTGAGACGAAAAAAAAAACAGATATCAAATGACCTCTTTCAAAAGACTACTGCCCTATGAACTCATTGTTTACACTGAGCAAGGTCAGTAAACATAATTACCCCAACACAAAGGCCATTGACTCTGTAGGATCATTACATCAAGTGTTTATGAAGCAATGAGCTACTTACAAGGTCAATACATACATAAAACAGTAGATACTAGTACAGTAGGGAGAAAACAAACAATATTGACTGTTCTAGGAAAACTAAGATAATGGTTGTAGTTTGTATGTTATGTATACATATAATTTTATTATGTACATCATCCATTACAAACACACCTGGTATAAATGAGTTCATTTAATGACTCGGGGACACATTCATCAGTCCAAGTGAAGCACAGGTATTTTTTTGTTAGTATTTGAATATAAACAGGTGACAGACCACAATCAAGGATTTCCCTGACGCAGGCTTCTTGTGTCCCTAATGCGATATTAAGCCGAGGGACTCTCATTGAGAGTGACCACCGCATCCTCGGGACCCCTTCTGGCTTGGAATTTGCCCTTGGCATTTTCTGTGTGGGACCCCCAAAAATCCCAAGGGACCCCTAAAATGTTGGAGATGGGAGTCCCAGGACCTTCGGGTGAAAAATCAATTTTCTAACAATACAACTTCAACTGTAAATTAATCACAATGAATGGCTATTGGAGTAACTATTGTATATAGTCATACTACATAGCATAATAAAATTATTGCATGCTTTATAAGTTAATAGTTTATGATCAGTGCCAGATAAACAATAATCTGCATACAATTACAATGCTTAACAATACCCAAGTTTATCCATGATTCCAAAGCACATACATCTTGTATTAGGGTTTTAGACGATGTAGGATTATTGACAAAACACTGGCCTGCCTGCATGATTCATGCAAGAAACAATGTATACAATATGAATATCACAATATACAACAAGGCATTTAAACAGTCAAATATGTTTTAATAAGATAATCATACATAATCCACATTTGACTTCAAATCAGTACAGATAAATAAGACTTTTATCACATATAGATCTGATATGAAGCCAAGAATAAAACTGCTAACAGTATAAGGAGAAGTTATAAGTCAGCAAGACGGAAATCATTAATATTTTGTTCTTAGAAATTATACAGACAACAATAGGACTGATGGATGAATCATTTGCAATTTCAGGTAGGTCACATGTTTAGCTCAGGGCCAATCACAGTAAACTCAGATTCGAGGTAAATGATTGATGATAGCAATTTGAACACGTAAAGATTTGCGTAAAGATTTGCGACATTAAGCTAAAACAAATCAGCATTGATGTAAACAACGACTCACATACGAAAACTGAAACCCAATTAAATTTTAAATACACCATTGAACTCACTTTATTGATGTAATGAATCAAATCATTAAACGAATCAGTTATAAGTTCAAATCTTGTTTACGACATACACACAAGAGTGCCCTATCAATGAACTTAAAAGTACACCACAACATTCAGACATAACAAAATGTTTACCAACTGACTATAAAGACGTGTACAAGCCTGTAATATCAGCAGGATCAAAATTAAAGCATGAACTAAAATCTGATGAAGCATGGTACAGACATGGTATTTATTCAGCAAAACATCTAGTTAAAGCATGGGCAGACTCAGAGAGGGGACAAGTAGCACCCCTCCCCGTAACACATGACAAATAAGATGGATGCTTTTCCAGACAATAATAGCAAGCTATCTTGCCAACATTAAGACACACTACAGAATGAGCATGAATATTGACTTCCTATAAACTACAGACAAAATTTCCCCTCCCCCCACAAATATACATTAGAGATCTACACATGAAAACATGCCCTAATTTAATTTCAAGTCTGATCATGAAATTATCTACATTACCATTTTAAACCAACCATCAATTTTGTTATGCTGTCTGCCACACAAGTTCAAGGGTACGGAACATTAATTTTGACATGCTCAAGAAGTCATTAGGCAATTCATACATTCAAAATCATTTGTGGGCCAAACTCAAACTAACCACAACTGGCTTTAATTTAGCTCATTCTTTGCAGTTCTAAACAGGTCTGAAATTTAAATTTTCAAATACGATTTGCTTAAAACTTTACATCATCTTCATCAATATCAACTGATATAAAATGTCCGTTGTTTTTTGTGAAGGTAACATAAACTATAAGCTAAAATTGTTGGCCTTAGATGTCATTGACTTATTACAACATTGTAAGAAAAAAACATGATTTTATCCTAAATTGTTGTTGTCTTTTCAACAGAAAAGAGGCGTACAAGGTCACTTAGATTTGAACTCCGGATTGCCCAGTTACAAGTCCAGCCCACTAACTACATGTACTTGGACCACGGTTGCGGCCACAATCTTTTCTGCTCAAAATCATTTAACAACATTAATATGTTGGTTTTGATTATGAAACTGGTGCAGTCAAACCAGACAAAACATGAACCAGATCAATATGTGTAGTCATAGCTACCATACTTCTTGTATGTGAAAATGCCTCAAGAATATCACAGCATTACAATGACCAAGATTTCTCGGAATATTTCTTTTTCAATTAGAAAAACAATGGCGAGATATGACTGAATACTGCACAATATTAAAGCTATCAAGTGAATATTTCATTAGATATTTCTGTTCAAGTGATATGCAAGCATGCATGAATGATGCTTGAGTAAGGAGCGTACACGTGGTTAACCTCAAATCAATGTCACCAAGTGCTCGAAATCATGCAGAAATGATGAAACTGCATCTTAACGATATTTGTTCGTAACAAAACATATTTAGTAGACTTTTTGTTCAATACATTACCATGTTATCTAAGACATCAGTTTTCTCATATTTTGGTACATTTTGCAATACTCAACATTAATATAATGAGAATTTTGTCATTTATAACCAAAGTGAAGATGGCAAAAAGATATGTTCTCCTTAAATAGAAACAAAAACTCAATTTCAAGCTTTTATTGTTACATGCGCATACACTCGTCAATATACTTCATGTTTCCTTCCGTATATCTCTACTTTAACAAAGAACCACGTTTTTTCTTTTAACAGCAACCATTTTTAAAAGCACTTAATCAAAAAGTCAAACAGTATACTACACTGTAGATGACTGATATGATCATTAAAACATGAAAAGTATGTAAGTGGAATAACCACAAAGAAATCAATGCCATGTGTTAAGAATTTTCCCAGATATACATGCAAGTCTATTAATGATATTACATAAAATTTCCCTTGAGTTTAATTGCCCATCGAAAATGAGTCTTGAGCTGTTTTATACATATTTATACATGTTTTCTCAGGGACTGTTGAACATACATACATACATGTAGGAGTCATCAAGTTTACAGTATACCACAGTAAGTGTATACATTGTATTAATTAATCTTATACAAAGCCATTACAATGAATTTAAGGTCTTGATTTGTCCACAAAATCACACATCAATCATTAAGCTTATATACTTACTGACACTTAGTATAAAATATATACAATGTCAATGATTTGGATTTAAACATTGATAGGTATTAAAGAGTCCTGTATGAATAAGCTTTAGGTGATATACCATTAAATTTCCTAATATAGAGACATGCTCAAAAAACGACAAATGAAATAATTGTCATCTTTTTATGGGGTGTTATAAATATATTATTTTATGATGTGTATTTGAAAGTTTAATATCAAGTAGACAATTTCATATTACATTGTTTTAGACACTGGTTTATCATCATTTGGAATGAATGCGAATGTAGAAATACTGACAAGGAAATTCATCGGGTCCTGGGTGGGATTCAAACTATGTTTGTTTGTTTATATGTTACTTATCGTCACTGGGGTACAGTACAACACCGTTTTCAACAATTTTTCAATTATATACGGCAACCTAATCAGTTTTCCTGGACTTAATACTAACCAGTACTAACTTATGTTTTCACAAAGAGCTTACAACTTCTCCACATATGGAGGAAAATTGACATTTTTGTCATATTTTCACAGAAGGGTATGACCTGCCAGGATTCGAACCCCTATCTCAAGGTTACAAGTCCAGCGCACTAACCACTGGACCACAGCTGCCGCCAGGATTCAAACTAAGGCGGGGAGGAGTCAGCAATTACAAGTCAAAGACTGTTACCACTCAACCACAGAGGCCCCTAATAGGAAAATTCTCATTTTACGCATGATTAAAAGATTTTAATTAAATGTTTTAAAATTGTTAAATATATACACAGCTACAATAATTCCTAATAATGTACAATTCACTCCTGATTAAGTATTTCTTAAAACCAAATTCAAATGAATAAAACAAGACTGTAATGAAATACTAGTATCAAACAGGAAGATTAAGAAATACAACAACACAAAAATCAAACACCAGAAACAACACACACACATTATTGTCCTGATAAAACAAATTTATAACTTTTGACGAATGAAATGTTTCCTAGTATACAACACACTATGAAGTTCAAAACACACTATATCATCAATAATGTAAGAGTACACATGGCATACTAACAGAATGGTTAAAAAACAGTAAACACACAGTCCAGTGCAAACAGGTTAGAGAGATAAACACACAACCATCATGTCAGAATTGCTTAGCTGTAGAAGTATATATTGGTATAATATTATTTATTGATAGAATTCCTGGAACCTCCTACAATAATTTGGCAGACAGGTAAAAGGCAAGAATTGATGTAAACAATAATAATGTAAGTATTAATATTATGTTGTGCATTCACAACATTATCAAGATGAAGTCTGCACATTGTATATACAGTCTAGAAGTGTTGTACCTTGCAGGAAATGTCTTGTAAATATGCTGTAACATACAAAGGAGACACAAATATTTGTACGCCAAGACAAGATGTAACTGAATGGCAAGAATTGCTAGGATGCATTCTATGATCAGGGTCACCTTCAATACATGTCTGATTTCCTCTCTGAAGTTGAGGCCAGACAGAACATAAACTACAACCAATTACGTCAAATAGAGGCAGGCCGATACTGACCACTTTTAGTACCCAACTGATGCAATTTTGCAAGACGAAAATGTGGATGTTAATGATTTCGTCTCAGCCATTGTTATAAAATAATCGTACTGCAGTTCGATACACCTCAAAACAGATGCATATTTTCACAAGACAACCACAAAACACCGCCAAAATGAATCTATTTGGCCTATAGCATTCAGCTAAAAATGAAATAAGGTTAATATTATAATGTCATTAGCATTGTAAATACCGCTCTCCCAAATCACCAGAGTATTACAGTGGGACCTATTAATCACAGATCAATACATTGGTCTGCCAAGCTAGGTCAGAAAAAAATCCAAGGACAAAATATTTCAAAACATAGGTGTTATATTTCATCAAACAGACAGCAGGTCAACCATAGATTAACTATCTCTACATGACAGAGCACTTGTAAACACAATTATCATAAATGTCAGCACACATTAGAAAATAATAAAATAAAAATCACCATATATGACCAAATGAAGTGCTTGGAAAGCATTAAAAACATAATTTATTATATAATGAATCTATTTAACTAAAACCTGTGATATGACAGCGTAGCATATTTACATATACATAGATAAGGAAAAATATTTTTAGCCTATGCAACATTATCTCATACTGAATTCATACTGTACACATAAATATGCTTAAAATCTATAAATTATGAGGCATTTGGGGGAGGGAATTCAATACAAGTACTTATATCACAGCTTGTGTAAAGATGTGTTAAGTTCTCCGGGCCTATACATGTTCAGCACACGCTTAAAAAAATCAACCATGGGGGTCACATTACAGCCCTTGAAAAACGGTAAAAATAGCAGCAAACAAAATAAATGTACTTTGAATGCAATATTAAGTACGAGATGTTCAGTACACAATTTCCAGGTCAGTGAACAGAGTTTTTATGACACAGATTCGTGAATCTGATAAACATCGACTCACAGTAAACAAGGTCAAATAGATTGGATCCTGCAGACAATATTCATATCAGCTTTTTATTTGTTTAAACTTAAAATCAATGAGATGATTTTCTGTACACATTTAATACAGATACTTAGCAGTATAATTCTGAAGTTTAGCCGACTGTAACATACTAACGAATAAAGAATACGAGAACCAACAAAATTTATGTAAATAAGTTGTTTTGTACCAATACCACAGAGCAGGTAATCACGTTTTCGCATCAAAACAGCGTAATGATGGTAACTGTATTAACTGATTTATGTTTCCATGACAATAAACTGCACTTACAGTTGATTCCACCTGGGAAAATATGCTCACAATCAAAGTACTAGAAGAACCAGTATCAGACAAAACAAATTTTTGTTTGCAACCAAAAATATGATATGGTTTTTTGTATCATAGACAGACTATAAGTCAAATAGAAACAGCCAAAAATGTGTCAGTCATTGGACTTGAAATACAAAAACGCTGATATTTGACAAAATATTGCCAGTTTAAATATTTTTTGACAATCAGTATAAAAGGGTTGACAGTCCTCACATTTTTAAACTATCCTGTTTAACTGACTAAAGCAGGTAATTTAATGTATACTGTAAGTCAACTTCAGAAGAACTTTAAAACATTAACATTTTCCATGAACAGTATGTAATACAAGTAAAAAAAAACGCATGAGTCATTTCAGTACATAAGAAATGTTCATAAACAACATTCATGCAAGGCTTTATAATATTTAAGTGTCACACAATTAACATGGACGATATAAAATCGTCACATGCTAATGGAAGGCCTAATATCACACATAATTATTCATGAAACAACCTAATTATGAAAAAATAACAGAACGAACATATTAAATTTTCTAGTGAACAATACACCAAGTTTTTGGAGCTTAAATAATATCCTTATCCCCCAATAAAAAGTTGATTTACGTTTTTAACTGTGGTATATAAAGAGTATTATGCAAAAATATACATGTACACTTAAATACACATTTTTGGTACTTATCAACTAACAGCTTACATCAAACTCACAGGTCTGACTATGTAAAGCTGCAAATGTAAGTACCTAATATACAAGCCGTAGGTTTCACTAAAGATAGTCAGGCAAACTCTTATTAAATACTTAAGTCAATAAATTTAATAATGACCTCCACACTTCAAGTGGTTAAGGTAACATGTCTATATATAAATATTGACTAGGGGTTAGATTCAACATAAGATAGGTTGGTTATTGTGCAAGGCAGTATTGTACATGTAAGCATGACGAGACAAACACAGGACACAGCCAGGTCCATAAAAATATGATATCAACTTACAATCTAAAGCATTCCCTCATGGCTCCCTTGTTAAATGGCTGAAAAAAAATCAAAGAAAACATGTAATATTAATATAAAAGATTAAATTTTGCAAACGTAACAAAAATATAAGTCAGACAGAATTGACAAAAGCATTACTATCACATAACTTAATGAACTGTAATTAATGACTAACACCCTTGTAAACAACTTTTTGAATATAAAACCAAATTAAATAGCTTGGGGTAATACTGTGAAAAAGAAATGATGTTAAGTTTAATGCATGTATCACAATCTATCAGTATAAAAAACTAAGTTTGATTAAATACAGTTAATATATATTCAAGGTCTAAACATTGTTCATTTAAGAATATTATGTCATAAATTTCTATCTTCAGATAACACACACTGGGGATTTTTGTAAACAACTTTGACCTAACTCAATATCTTTGTTTATCTAGACCACGCAACCAGAAAATCCAAAACAAAAGTAAAGTGGTATGTCTCTATAAAATTGAACAGCAATACATTAAAATAAAGGAATAATGCTTATATGATGCATCATGATGAACAAAAATAGTAGGCTGCATTTAACTGAGTACTAAACAATGGACTGTATAAATTTATCGACAAAAAAATCACCTTTTTCTCCATCTTGACTCTAACTTCATCAGTCAACCAAGCCTTTCCAAGGGCACTATATCTATGCCTGTAGCATGTCTCTACTTGATAATCGTCCAGGTGAAACTGCTCCCATGGATCATTCATGTAACGAGCTTTTCTGATAGCATTGATCCAATTTCTCTGAGCTCTGTTCACATTTACTTTCAATCCCTCAAATGAAGCAAGAGCTCGTGATAGTCTTCTTTGTCTCAGTGATAAATTCTGTTTCTTTGGACGATCTTCTTCGATTTCATCATCTGTTTCACGTTCATCCGACGCATCTCGGGCAGACTCAGTCTCACTGCAGTGTGATTCTATCTCAGAGTCATCCAAACTACCAAAGTCTGTGATAGGAAACAGCTCGATTTCCGCATCGAAGTCTTCACAACTGTCCACAGATGACATTTTTACTTCACTCTTCAGTCCTAATATAGACTTAATATATAAATCAACTTCCACAGCAATCACTCTGGCACTTGGGTTTGTCTAAAGATATCTCTTACAGTCAGTCAACAAAACTAGGAAGTGATGTAAATTTTAAGTCTAGATCAGTATCAATACAGTTCTGCGGTCAATCTTTTTCAAATATTCAATTCTGGCATAGACGATGTTTCAAGCTCAACCTGATAACTGAGGCTTTAATTTGCTGAAGAATTTGGACTCCTTCAAATACATTCCATGCAGCAAATATACGTGCACTCCCAGGCAAGGGCTCCAATATCTAATTTACGGTTCATTATGTGTATTTCTTTTCTAGTATTGTTAAATGTATTTAGTCTCGACAAAGACCAACTGAAAGAAAAAATTGATCATCTTGATAATTGAATACACAGAAAACATTCGACAAATTTAATTAAGAGCATAGTGACTAGTGTCAAACATTTCAAATCATGGTCATTACTAAAAAGTGTTTAAAAATGATACAACAATGACAAAATTTCAGGACAATAAAATCTTGACGATTCAACCAAAGAATAAGTAATGTTTACACAATAACACATAGAAAGACGAAAAACCTAATAATATCAAAAAAAATAAGTGAACACACTTAAAATGACAGAATCCATGACACGTTGTAACACTTCAGCAACCTCATCCAAGCAACTTACAAACTACATCAATTCATGTTCATCTATTATACATCAGCATCAAAAATTATTGTGAACATTTTAAGAAGTCTAATTATAGTGATTCAATGCATAAGACGCTGTTGTGATGATGAATGAGGCTTGAAATAGAAAGTAAACAAGATAAAGTAAGGAGAGAAGTGAATGACACGAGGCACCCGGGACGCCGACTTGTTTACAACTAAGCTGTGTCATATATATATTGGTACTTTACTATGAGGTCAGCGTGTAAACAATTTTTATTTCGTCAAAAATATCATTTAATGAATGACAACCAAATCAAATGATTAATAAATACTATTTTAACAGTTACCTCATATCCCAATACGAATAGAAATGAAATTTGGACAAAAATCCACTTTCATTTAACTACGTGCTCTCCGTTTTCTGTGTTGATGAATACTTCCAAAAGACGAGTGCGCATGCGTACTCCAATGTGAAGGCCATCAAAATAACACACCACAATCAAAGGGCTGGAGGTACATTTTCAACGTAGTGTTATTACATGTAGTTTGGATTTGTCACGCCATCGCTCACCTGATAAATATTGTGGAGTTAATACGAGATGGACCAATTTGTCACGAACATTTATCTGCGTACTTATTGGGCTGATACAGCGTTTATGCTGAAGAGTGTTAAATCAGTGTTTTAGAACAATAATCAGTGAGTCATCACTTGACAAACACGTTTAATTATGTCGTCGTGTCTGAAATTGATGTTTTTTTATCAAGTCAAAACCAAATAAACAAGATTTTGATGTCGCACAAAAGATTTCTTCTTGGCAGAATGATGTTTTTAGTACTAAGGACGTGTCACAATTTTGGTTGTGTTATCAATTTGCTCACGTGATCTCCGATATTGTTAAGCACAACATGTGTCTTTTGAGATTCTCGCTTTACCTGCAAAATCAAAGCTCAGGATTCTCTTAACTCTTAATTAGTGGTGAACGTATGCTTTGGAATACAAGCACCCTGTTCTCATTCCTCTAGTGTCAGGTACTACGTGGTACTTGCCTCTCTGCCTCTTGTCTACTTGCACTGTGTCAGTGTGGCTAATCTAATTGATCAGTGAAATTATGGTGATATCTATGACGAAAGGAAACAACCCACTACGTCTCAAGGCACTTTGTATCTAAACATGGGTAAGAGTTGACGAATTTATTAACTCTATCAGCAATTCCATAGACATTTTGACTAGTGACCACATTTTTATCAACACCTTGATAGTCCATATATAATTATGGCACGATGTGCATTCCGTTTAAAATCATAAGAACAGAAATAGCTTAATTTCCATGTTCTCTTTGGTCCTTTCAATCAATTTACCAGTATGATGGTGTTTGATTTACAAAGAGACTAAGTGATAATCAGGCAAACCATCGTGTCGAAACACAGAATAAAATGTATCTTGTAACATTAATTGCTTATTAAGCGTGAATTGTAGTATTGGTATCTGCATTGAAGTTCCTATCAATGTATACGAGCTGTTCATGTGGGAATTGCGCGTGCAAGCACCGTAAAGTGATAGAAACAAAGAACCGAATGCAGCTTCTGTTTTACTGAATGTTTAAAACGGTAATTTATTAATAACAAAGTTAAGGTGGCTTTAGTTTAGTTCAAATGCATTTTACCGTGAGTTGGTTATCAAGCGTGAATGCATGTATAAATATATGTGTCCCTCTATCCAATAATCCTGGATGTGTTACAGCAAGGCAAGCAAAGGCTATGACTCAAATTTTCTTCACGTGGACAACCATAACACGCGACCACACGAGAATAAGGGAAAACATCTCCAGCCGAATCGAGTAGAAAATTTCGAACCAGATTTCTCAGTGTATATTGTAAATACAGATTTTAGTGAGTTAGAGATAAATGCGATTGCAATGTAGGCCCTACTATTCCTTGCATGTAGATATTCACACTTTATGTATGCTATAATACTTTCTTGTGGTTTTGGGGAGCATCAGAGTTTAAGCGCACGGATGTTCACATTCATAAATAACAAGAATTATTTTATAAACCGTGATCACAACACAAGGATGGTTACATTATATCGGTTATCTAATAAAAACGAGACATTTTTACAAACTGTTCGTGCGTGGTAACATAGGTTTTTAATTACTTTATTTTGAGTTTTAGTGAATGTAGGGAAGTTTATTTTTACAATTTATAAATCGCTGAGGAAAGTGTCATGTTCATATTCTCTATTTCATGAATGAAGGGACACAAGTAGATTTATCAAACATTGATATAAACTGGTCCCATGTCGCATGTTGCAGTATACGAGAGTCAACGGGTACCAGATTAACATAATACCAGGAGTTATATCCCTTACAAGGTATGGTAGGTATAAATGTAAACTGGTCCCCGTTCCATGTTTCGCTGTACTAAAGTACAACAGAGTCAACGGGAACCAGTTTAGTATAAATGCCACCCACACACATATTCCACGTATTGTTAGAACAATAAATACATAAAAACATCGCAATTATGATTAAATGTGTTACTATAGCCGACGACTTTATTCATGTTTTTGAAACTGTAAATTTCAAATCAATAATTTTATTAGAACATTAACCAAGTACTGGCTGAATGAAAAAATCCACTTAGATGTATACCAAAACGTCATGAGCAAGTGTTGAATTTTACTACATGTATATTGATTGTTTCGCCAATCTATATTTTGATATAAAACAGATTTTATATAACTTTATATTACAGTCTCTGTTCTGATAAACATGATCAAGAACGTACAAAATTCATATTTAGGTGAACCCTTTTAAATAAACTTTAAATATGTTGAATATTTGGTACCAGTTTACGGTATTGGTAGTTTATAAAGGGAAACAACTCTTATACTATCAAAAACAGAATAATGTACGAGTTATTCCTCTTACCAGCACAACCTGCTGTAAACTGGTACCCGTTGACTCTAGTGCACTGCAACATGGAACAGAGACCATTTTAAACCTGCTATGCGACTGGTTCCCGTTCCATGTTGCAGTGCACCAAATGAGCGTCCAGGAAATGTTAGGCCGTACCAAATTGTCTCTGCATAGACAGGAGTCAACGGGAAACCGTTAAATTAGCGGTTAGACACTGGTTCCCAATAATACGCTCAAATTTGCGAAAGAAGGATACCAGTTTAAAACACAAACGTAATGCTTTTATCCGTGTTTATTACACCCTGGGGAAAATGAATGTTTACTCTAAGTTAAGCAATGTATGAAAGATTCGTACGTGTGATAATGCATGAATCACAATCTGTCGCTATGTTGTCCTTTGATTTGATACACAACAAATGTCTTTTTTGCTAAATAAGGAAATATATATGTTTAATTAAAGCCGAATACACCAGCTCACCTAACCAGTTTTTCTGGACTGTATACTAACCAGTACTAACCTACCCTTCCACGAGGAGCTGGCAACTTCACATATGGAGGAAAATCGACATTTTTGTCGAATTTTCATAGAAGGGTATGACCTGCCGCGATCAGGATTCGAACTCGGATCTCCGGGTTACAAGTCCAGAGAACTAACCACTGGACCAAGGCCGCGGCCACGACACTCGATGTATCACCTATTTTATTGCAAGATGTAATACAGTGCCCGATTTTTATCACGATTTTTTTTCATTAAGTAATCTATTCATGGTTTCCCATAGCGTGTCTCACATCGTTAATGTACATATTTGTGGCGTAATGTCTGGGTTATTTTCTATATCTAATCACCCGAAACAAACGGAAATTATTATTTTTTACACATCAATGCAATAGATTCCCTACATGACATCTGGCACGGACATTTACCAACAAGGTTTTTCCCGATTATCTAATGTTACTAAATATGGAATACGCAAATCTGTATTAGTCAGCAGTATGACGTATTTGCCTTAAGTTAGTGAACCCGAACAGTTTATCTTTGAATTACCTCCCCTTACAAGTCGAACAAAGGATAAAGTACTATAAGTTTATATGTAGTAAACAAGTGTGACACACTTAGATAGACAAGGCTTATATACCGACGTGTTGACAATCCTTACGAACATTTTGTAACTGTTTAAAGAGCAAGGTCGATAAAAATTTTAATTGATATTCGTTCGTTCGTGTGATAAACCATTTGAAGGAATATATACTGGTAAGAATATCTTTGTATTTTTCTTTCTAGTTTGTAATTAATATGGATTAATAAAAACCCATACACTGATTTTGTGACATTATATTAAATAGCATATCTAATTGTGTATCATTTATTATCTAGACGTATCCACATTCGTAAGTTTTTGTATTTTAAATTTGATAATTTGTGTCTGAGATTACGTTATTAAACGCAAACTTCAGTGGTGAAATGGACCCAACTTGTATGAATGTTCACACAATAGCCACATGACCGGGTATGATGAGAGGAAATGAAACTTATCGGCAGTTTTTATCTTTATGTGTATAATACATTCGACCAAAGTAACACTTCAATATGAAGTAATTGTGTAGTTGATATCTCTCGTTTATATGAAATAGTCTCATATCAGATAGTTACATCCCACGTGCCACTTAGTAATAAGATAAATTGTATAAATATATGTAAAATTACACACTAGTAAAAACTTCAAAACAGGAAAATAAAGTTGAGCTTGTTACGTATATTCAAAACCATAGTGTGCCATGTCGAAGTTTGTTCGTGGAAGAGAATTGTAGCTAAATAGTATGTTGTGAACATATACACTAGTCTAGCTCTGGTTGTAGATAGTTTGAAATGATGTAATGATGGAAGGACGCAAGACAATGCTTGTTTTATTGTGTTTCGTCATATACAAGAGCATCATATGACAATTGTACGGCTCTACGCTCTGATAAATAACCCAACTGTCATCGTTTGTAATACAATATTCTAAAAACCTCATCATAATATTATATACAATGAACCCATTTGTCTTGCGCTGTACATTAACGATAATTCATTTATATTCATTATGTGAGCAGAATATTAAATGAGTAACATTGGACGTTCGTACGGTATACAAAAGATATTCAATAATTTGTGTCTGTTTGACACCGTGAAAGTATGCTACACATTAACATATGAATGCTTAGTCCAACTAATTAGACTGTTAGCGACAGTGAGATAGATTTTATATGACCTGGGACACTACATACATTACATCTTACGTGCTGTCTCTGATATGACCAAGGTCTTAAAAGTTAAACCACAGTATCCATTGTGCACGTTGTGCGTGACTTTTTCTTTTTTCTTCCATAATTAAGATAAAAACTTAATCTGCTATCGATTTGAATATGCTAACACATTTCTATTCTTTTTATGTGACTCATTGTCACTGTGGTTTAACGCCGTTTTTCATCATTTTTTTCAGTTATATACGGCGACCGGTTCACCTAACCAGTTTTTCTGGACAATATACTAACCAGTACTAATTTTCCCTTCCACAATGTGCCGACAACTTCTCCACATAGAAGGGTATGACCTGCCGCGACCGGGATTCGAACCCGGATCTCCGGGTATTCTTTTGTATGTTTAATGATTTGATTAACATTGATTTCAGACATGTATACACAATGGTGTTTTTGTTGTTTATCTATTGTTTACGACAAAACAAATTGCTGGTTTGTTGAAATGACTAAGTTTTGCGCGTTTTAATATTATCGTTGCCCTTTGGGGCTCGGCCCTTAAAGGGACGATATTAAGGTTACACCAAGGTCCATACTCGTCCTTATATAATGGATGTGTAAGATATAAATCAAGCAATATATCCACCCTGTATTTCTTTGTTCATTCGCGTACACGGTGTAAGTAAAATACCTTTAATATGTAATAAGATCTTTAGTGTAAATCAATTAATCGTGATTAAGCCAATTAATTTATATTAAGTTACATGTATGAAATGTGGCCACTCCTTGATATCGCTCTAATTTGTGTTGAACGCGTTTAGCATAAAGAATTCGTAGATATCGAGCGCCTTGTCAAATCGCTTTATTATTTTGTGTGTACACAAGACTTCAATAGGATACGTATACCAAAGACTAGGACCCGATGTTATTAAACTTGAGACCGTTCTCCAAGCTCAAATCTCGTTTTTTTCTTATAAATGATCAAAGTTGACTGTAATGATGACACTAATACATCATTTCGTGAGCAAACTGTGTCTGAAATTGTATTTAAACATTAAACAAAGATATCTTTTCAACAGAAATACATCTAGAATGAACATGAGATTTGATACTGATCTCAAGTTTTATAACCTTGGGGCATGTACTATACATAGGTCTTTGCCTACATATACCGTCATCCCCCCCATATTTGTCCCTTACTTATTTTCACATTTTATTCTGTATGCTTAGTTGTTTTCGCTCGCGCATTGAATGCAAGTATAATTCAATAGCAAGCGTTTTCTTTTCGCTATACACATAATACCGCAGGGATTGTCACATGGCAATTGAAATTGAAACTTCCAGACCACTTGATAATGATATTTGTAACCGACTGTCACGGAGTACATTTTTAAAACGGAAAGGAAAACAGAGACAATGACTAGGATTGTATGAAATTTTTACATTGTTTACTCATATTTTCACTTTATTATATTAGCGTACAAGAACTGTCATGCGCTAAGCTTTAGTCATTGGTATAATCTTTATTGCCATTTAAAATATAGATACTTGTGTATCATATAACATGATACGAAGTCACGCCGCAATAATTACTGTCCGTGTGTATTCGGTCTGCTAAATCTGTACATAAAATACAAAATGTACTTCGCAATTCAAATTAACGTACTGCTTACTGAATGCATTATATTTGAGTAAATTTGCATACGGATTTACTTATCTAGATAGCAATTTACACAAAAGTCAATCTGACTGAAAACGAAACTAGAATTGGGACAAAAAAATCCTGTGTTTTGTTATTCTGTTTTTATTCGATGTTTGAATTCTGTAAACAACTCCCCTAATCTCGCATTAAAATGTCACGTGATATAGTCATTTCTGGATTTCAGTGTGACAGCGTGTTTTTTCGCGTATCGTTGTCAGCGATAAAATATGGATTTATCACCTAATACAGGAAGATTAATCCATGCCCAGGAAAAAAAGATTATCTCTATGCAGACGCATATCCTGTTTTTTGTATACATGTACACGAACACATTCCTGGACGTCTATGAAAAATGCACACGTAAACACTCGTACATTAACATGCATTCATAGTTGGTTACAGTTTGCGCTGGAGAGGATATAAAATTCGTCTTTTGATGAATCATAAAAAACGTACAGCACAGTAATCAGAAATAATGTAACGTCACCTCCAAAGACCGATTCCCTCCAAAAAACGACAGTAAAAGGCACACATACACATAATAAAAACACCTGTCGCGAATGTATTAATTTCCTTCGGACAACATCTCCCTTCAAAGAACAACACTTTTTTGCGACCCCGACAAGTGTTGCTCTTCGAAGGGAGCACTGTACATCAATTATTATTCCCATTTGGGGATTAGACTAGAATATTTCAACAGACCATGGTCAAATACGTATATAGTCTAACATGTGTTTACGACCAGCCCCGAATAAAGTAAAGGCCACTTGTTAATAAAGACCACATTTTGTCTTTCACAGGGATGGCCTTTGTTCACAGGTTTGACTGTATATAGTCATGTTATGTCTACATACGTTTCTGACAATATCATGGTCAGCCAAAGATCTGCATGTTGTGCACAGACACATCCCAGATAAAACCTTTGATCCTTTTCATGTGTCTGATACGACTACTCACCAGGAATATCCTCTAATCTAATCAATAGTTTTCTAGTTTTAGTTGACTGTGAAAGTTGAACTGTTCAATGCATGCGAAATTACATGTCAAACGAAAGGTCGCTAGTTTTGCAGCTTATCTGAAAACAAAACATTTGACGGTATTGCAATGACTGTTTCATAAATAGTGTAGTGTAGTGAAGTTTCTTTTTCCTTGTAACCGGAAACTGTTACTGTATTTTAACATCTACCTCGCAAGTCATCCCAAATTATCAATAAAGTCGGCGTAATTAACATCTGGTCGCTAAATGCTTACATTGAATGATGTTACCCTTAGGAAATAACACAATAAACGATAAATTAGTCCCATGTCCACTATTTGTCAATGCTACAATGGTAATTAATTAATCATGAACACCAATAAATGCATGTCTTAATGTTCGCCAGTTGTCATATACCGTAAACCTATTGTAGTGTCTGTTTTTGACATCTTCTTGCTGCGTTGGAAAGGTGTCAGAATTAGGGCTTGATACGCCTAGAGCCACAAAAGAATTGCCGAAGTATTTCCATTCAGTTAAAATCAATATAATGGACTCATTCATACCGGCCAACGATTGGTAATGTAAGATGTGTTTGTTCAAATTTCGGTCTTAACTCAAGCATTATGTAAAACGGGGTGAATGGATAGCATACACAACGTAATAATGGCTCTTTCTTTGTATGCCTAACCATACACGTATTTGAAACCGACTGAGTTATAATCTTTTCACACAGGCTTCAAGGAGCGAATGGAGAAAAAACGTGTAAATAGCGACATTTTAACAGGAATATTTCTTGCTTTTGGCTAACAAATGTGACTTCTTTGAAAGCGAGGATTACACTGTGCTGTTTGTTTTAAAGATTGTCGTTGATATCACGTGTTTTCATATTTAATTCGTAGATTGATCATCTAGACAGAAAAAACAGCGAATTTTTCAGCGTAAGACGCACGTGTTTTCCATCTGACAGTTATACGCATGGACATTCCGTGACTTTCTACGAAACACTATTTTTGTGGCACATATCGACCGATCTACTTGTGTGTCACTTTCCTTGTAAGGGAAATTGAGATTAGAGACAAAGACATATATTTCCGTTTTATCATCTCTTTTCAGAACAAAGATGCATGGTTGGGACAGACTAGCAAACGTTTGTGGAATCGGATGTAAAGCGTTTTGGTCACCCTGGGCTCATGAAGATAAATACGATACAGTTAACAGAGATGAAACAGATAATGTTGACAACAATGAACCAGTAACTACAGAGCCCGGTAAGCCCGTATGGACTGATATAAACGTCAGTGCCCCGATTGTCAGAAATAAATCCGGGAGTTTGGGGAACATAAGAAGTGGTCCCGGATATGAAAGATTATCGGTTGGAAATCTGAAAACGAGTTCAAGCGCAGCAATGTTAAATGAGAAAAGAAACAGTAAAACGGATTTGAATGGAAGTATGACGAACATGAACAAATCATTATTGAAATCACACAAAGAAGAGATCACCGGAAGTCGAGCGAGTCTTGCTGAAGAAAAACTCCACGTGACAGAATTAGTTACGACAGTGTGATGACGTAACGTGCCATGTGACCAAATTTTAAAAATGGTGGACTGTTGAGATCTCACTCAGTCCTGACTCAAAGCTACGCGTCAGAATGTACGTCAGTGCTTTAGAACAGTGCAATCAAATTTACTGTGTGAATGAAATAAGAATGTATTTGTTGAAAGAAATATGGTATGGATGTGAATGGTGCTATAATTGGTAGACTATGATTAAACACTAAATTTGGATATTTTAATGATCGTAGTATGTTTAGAAACAACACATAGGGCGTCATCTTGTACAAAAGGACGATCAATGTACATCAGTCAGTGTTTCATCCTTCGGCGGCCATTTTAAACTAGTCCTTCGATAATTATATGATCATTTTGTTTTGATAAATGTGACAGACCATTGTTACAGATCTATTTATTCAAACTAGCACAATACAACGAAGTGTAAATGATACGTTGTTTCAATTATTTAAACGGTAACATTGACGCATTTTAATCTCCATACGTCATATATTTCTTCATAACTCATTGACATCTTTGTTGTCATGTTTTTCATGTTACACATTCTTTCAATTTTCCCTCTTTTATCTGTTACAACTATGAGCGATAATGTAGGCCTAAAAATACTTTGATGTTGTACAAATGGTGGAGTTTGTTTGAAATTGTACATACTACATCAGTTTTAATGTGCCAGCATTTTACTGGTTCTATTTTTTAGCTTGTACGTAGCTTTACATCTTTTTCATTTTAGCTATAAATATTTTAAGACTTTGTCTTTACAACAGTAATTACCAATTACGGTATCTTACATATCTTTTTTTGTTTACAACATTTCTAAACATCTTTTTTATCTATCACCGCGTTTTTTTTGTTGTTGCTGACAATGCAATCTGTAGTTTTATACTCTCTAAGTCTTTATGTACCATGAAACCTGTCAACAAAGGCCACCCTTGGAAAAGACTAAATGTGGTTTTTATTGACTGCTGGCCTTTATTCTGAGGTTAGTTTGTTCTAAAATAATCAGTGACGGTTTCTCAACGGATGACCTTTATTGACATGGTGGTCTTTATTCGGAGGTGGCAGCAAACACAGGTTTTACTGTACATGGTGTGAGTCCTATTAGTCATAGATGTTAAAAATCACGCAGTGACGAATCAATCTGATGAACTCAATCAATTTTATCTCGTGTATGTAGCTACTTGGCTGTTTGGCCATTGAATTACATTTGGACATAACGTATACAACAAATATTGGATAAAGAATATTATTCCCTGTATCTAGAATGGACGTTATCCCTCATATCATGAATCATATAGTTATAGATTGTTACGTTCTATTACGTGGTGTACAATATTTACATCTATGTTGATGACTAACAGATAGATGTACGACAGATATTGATTCAAACTCCGTCAGTGATATATCTCAGTTTAATAGAGCCATGTGCATAAATTGTTGGCCTACAGGCTGTCGCTATCTACTAATGAAGACAATTTTTGCCGGTCGACAACACATATGCAGTAGCATGTGTCAAAATGCATGTTTTTGATGATGAACCAATTATACCCACGCTCTGCAGTTTTAGGAAATTTTAATGAAAGATTTTCTGTTGTTTATTGCAAAACAACACATTAAAAAACAATGATTACATTATGGCGGTGTTTACTAAAACTGGATATCAAAAATACTCTACATAAATGTCCCAGTAGACCTACTGGGCATTTTAAAGATTGTTTTGGCTTTATTTGATGACAATTAGATACCTAATTGATTTGTTCGAAACGCGCAAAAGTATTGTAACATTCATCTTATAACTACTGGTTACGCCTTATGACCGCTTATAACATCTTATGATTACTGGTTATGCCTTATGACAACTTATAACATCTTATGATTACTGGTTACATCTTATGACAACTTATAACATTTCATAACTACTGGTTACGTCTTATGACAACTGACAACATCTTATGATTACTGGTTACATCTTATGACAACTGACAACATCTTTTGAGAACTGATGATGTCTTATGACAACTGATAACGTCTTATGACAACTGATAACGTCTTATGACAACTGATAGCATCTTATGACAACTGATAACGTCTTATGACAACTGATAACGTCTTATGACAACTGATAACATCTTATGATAACTGATGACGTGTTATGACTACTGAAAACGTTTTATGCCTTGAATTGACATTAAAACTGTTGAAGTTTTATGGACTTGCTGTTGGTCTATCATAAATAAACATTATTGACTTGAAATCAAAATACACGAATATAAACACTTCAACTCTTAAGCAAGCCAAATAAATGTTATATCTGATCTGTATGTTAATGTTGAGCTTATTGTGTCAATGAATTCACGTAAGTTATTCATTTATGTATCGTATGTCAAGGACACTGTAATGTTGTTTGTAAATATATTTGATACGTTTCATAAAGATATTTGTATCAATCATTTTACATTTCATGTGTAATATGTGATCAAAGATTTTAATTATTTTATCATATTTTGTGAATTTTATTTTGCCATTTTAGTTTTCGCCATTTTTATTGTGTACATATTGTTGAATGTTGTAAATGAATGATAGCTCATCATTTTTCATCATATTTAATTTTTTTTCCTAAGCGTGTTCTTAACTTTGAAGTAGCCTGTGATAACAATTATGTAACAAGCCTCATTGAGGGAACAGACTCGATTTTGTCAAAAATTTACAAAAGGTATTTAGATAAATATGAATTCTAAATTCTTAAGCTTAGCTTTAACCACTTTCAGCTGAAGTTGTCAGGTACACCTTCTTCTGAATATAACATAACGTGATCTACACATTTTATGTATTATGTAGACATGATATGACTGTATCTTTATGTTATTTATCAATGACTAGTTTTCATATATTGCGATTTCCTATCAAGTTTACTGTTACGAATTTCACGTTTGGTCATTTTAGTGAAATTTTATGTTTCCACCCCCTTCTTATGTCTTATGTCAAAAATGTATATGGCCAAAGGTATATTATGATGCCCAATTGCCAATAAAGGTAGCTAAAGTATTTATTTCATTCAACTCGTAGTTTATGCATTCAATTTCATAAACTTTTTTCTTTTCTTGGTATTTTTTTTCCACTCATAGTTTATGTATTGTCTCGTCATTGGCTTGCATTGATTTATGAATCAAAATGTATGATATGTGTATCAGTTTGATATGTGATAAAATACTTACATGCTCGTTTGTATTATGTATGATGTACGTAGAAGAATATGGTGATTTTAGTGTTGATTAATAATTTGTGTTTTAGCGACGTTGATAATTTTGTTACCAATTGAATAAAATAATATCAATATTTCTTCTGTTGTTACTATGGATACAGGAAAGATGCTTGCTGTGTAACTACGTGTATGTGGTATTTTTTCAGTAGCTAAACAGATATTTCAGTTTCTAGGGAAAAAAATTATTGTTTGAATTCTTGTTTTTGTTGATCATACTTTTCCTTCATTGGTTTAACAAGATGCAACAAACAATTATCAAGGTTACAACTATGTCAGAGTATTTCATGGTCTTGGTAAAACTGAATCATAAATACATCTACATCTACATGATACTCCCGATCAATCAATATGGGAGGCGCTTGTCAGGAAAACTGTGTTAAAAAGTATTAAGTGCTCAGTTAAAAGATAAAAGTTTACAGATTAATGAGTGCAAGGTTAAGATTAAAAACATATAGGGAGTTAGAAAGGAGCTGTCTCCAGCCTTTCCTCGAAGATATTTAGGCTCGGACTGGATTTGACCTGGTATGGGAGACTATTCCGGTGCCTTATAGTTCTGGGGAAATAGGAGCTAAGGTGATACTGGCTACGGGACTGGGGGATCAGGAAATTCAAATTTCTAGTTAGGATGAGGTGGTTATATTACCGAACCAGCCTTCATATCCTCATCTTCCCAGTCTAGCTCGAGATAACGTGTCAATAAGTGCAACATGTGCGCACATTGATGACCAGCTAACCAATCCATTGTTAGTACGGTGTTCAATCCCAAATTGCCCGCAGTTCAATTTCTTAAGCATGTATTTCATCTTAAGAGCTGACGGCTTAATATTTCATAGAAACATGATTTAATTGAATATTATTTACCATCGCATCGTATGAACATCTGTCAGCAGCAATAAATACACAGTAAACAAAGCTATATTAATAAATCATACAGTACACAAGGCGGATTACTCCGTGGGTGCACTTAACACAATGTGAATTAATTTTATTATCTACGACGTATATTTAGCTCTGGGGATAATCGGCTTCTCCTGTACGCACCTGTTTTATCCCACTTGTTCAATTAACTAACAAGTATGCGGTGTGATTTCAATATGAAGCATCTGGTACCTGGTTTGTTTGGTTATCAATGTCGACCAGATACGCGATACTACTTGTACCACTAATTACCTGTAAACTTTTACCAACTTTAGGATCATCAATCATAATTTATAAGGTGAGGTCGATGCATTTTTTTCTACACTACCGTACTTGTTTAAGTACTGTCCCGATTTTCATGAAGCGGTCGATGATTTTTCCCCGGCCAGTACCGTATTTACTCAAATTATTAACCATTAATTATTCGCAGTCCTTAGGAGTTCAGATTTCTGACAATTTTTAGGTACACTTCTATAAAACTTGATGATGCATTACAACCATGATATAGAGCTTAGGCCGATATTTTGTTCCTAGTTGGTTACCCGATGTTAATGAGCCCCCGTTAATTATCAAACATGACCTTATGGCATCTTAAACTGGTCCCCGGTCTATGTTTCAGTGCACGAAAGGTCTATGTACACCAGAGTCAACGGGTACCAGTTTAATGGTATCTAACACCATGTCCTAACGTAGTTACCTGGAAGTTTCCTTCTTAGTCAACTACAAAAATATATTTCTGATAAGTCTTAGTCATTAATTTTAACATTTATTTAAAACACTGATAGGGATATTCTTCAAAAATTATGCTAATTGATTTTGTTCTTAGCGAATTTTGAAACGCTTTGGTGAGAAGGGGGATAATGATTGGTTTGCCGAACCAGAAAATGACCATACGGAGTTATCGTTCCTTACGACATGTGTACTGCGCAGATTTAGCGAAGAGTGTAAGTGGATTGTAACGGACAATTTATAGACAATTTTATGTTATTTTTGAAATATTATGAGAGTGTATTGTGCATGCATCAGAATTTACAAACAGCGGTTTGTTTATATCGATAGTGTTTACGGATTCATTTGGATCATTTAATAACCGGGAAAATCTTATAAGCTAACCCATAACCTGACCTGTCAAAATGATTTAGACAGATTTGTGTCAACACCCCACAGACCATTAGGTAAGTACTTCGTAAGTGTTATTTATGCATCATTTTTACAGTATCTAATTTCAGATGTACGTGTACACGTGATAATTTTCAGAATTCAGGGTTTTCAATGGACATCAAAACTTGAGGGTCAAAATGCCCCTTGGCTGATGATAATTTCAAGAGTCAACAAAATTTCCTTCTAATGTTATAATAAATATGACACTTTGGTACAAATTCTCAAGAGTCCAACGCTTTATTTTACTTATTTCAAGAGTCTGAATGCTGTTTTTAATAAAGGGTCAATGAAAGTCCCGGAATTATTTCTTCAACTTGGGCCTAAATCTAAAGTAATTCTGATATAGCACTGCTGTAATTAATATGACTATATATTTTCTGTGTTGAGCTAGTGCTGAAGGTATCTTTTCAGTATTTTTATTTAGACCTGTTTTAATTAAAAGCTCATCTGTAAGATACATGGAAAATGTTGAGAGTCAGTAACACGGACACTTTATAGAGATCATTTCTTGACTGACGTTAGAAAAATTATACGTGTAATAATACAAAAAATGAAAACCACTTTAAAGGTATAGTGTCGTGCTTAAGTGTTAATATTTATAAGATGTTCAGCGATAAAGAAAATACATAACAATAAAAATTGTTCTTAATTTTAGTATACTTCTACCGCGAGACTTAACGTCTATGGACACATTTAAATTACTTTTGTAATAATTAGTACACGTAATGAAAAAAGTTTGCAGATTTCAAACAGAAAGATATGAAAAATCTCTCGTGCAGACCCTTTAAAAACAATACTCATCAGTTTTACATAATGTTTCACAGAAACAATTTAATCACGGCCCAGAGAAATATTACGCGGGATGAATTGGGCATTTCCGGCTGTGATTACAATGCAGTGATGAATATATCTTTAGAAGCATCTATTATGTTTATCGTGAATTACACGGATTCATATTGTGCTGTATTTCAAAGCAGATGATGCTTTAGGGTGCTTTATAGTTTATACAGCGGACTACGGCATCGATATATGCGATAATATATTAATCTAGAGCCTTAAATTGTGAACATATATTACATTCTCATCATTAGTTTGTCTGAAATACGAAAATGAATGGTTTAATGCTTTTAAGCTCGCGATTTTCTGTCAGAATAATACAATGAACAGTAAAAATGTGAAGTAAAATCTGTTATTACAATCATTGATGAGTTAATATATGTGTTTACACTAAACTTACACAAAATGCTTACAAAACAATATATGTAGAAATATAAAAGCAACATTTCAATGGTTAAAATCCATTTTTTAACTGCCTAAGATCTTCTTTACTACTTCAGTTTCACAGACCTTATAATTGATTCTTTACCACATGCAAAATGTTTAGAACCGTGATTTATGACCTGATACAATTTAGAACATTGTATATTTTATCAGTGAATAAGTACGAGTCGCCGGTGCATCTACATACATACAAATTAGTTCGTCATTTCTTAGAAGAAATACGGTACCATATTATATACACTATGATGAATTGATGAGCGTTTAGTATCACACTGCGTGTCAGATATCTTATTAATACACGTGTTTCCTGTAAATAATGTATTACTTCCGGTCGTAGTTTTTCTCAATGGATTAAATTATTCTGAACGGACGTAATAGAACTCTAGGTATGTAACCTTTTTACAATTGTTGTTTTTTTTTTTGTAAATTAAAGAAATCTTTTATGGGTTGTAGACTACAATCTGTTTGTTTGGTCAGGATAAAGTTCTTGATTTAATTCGCGGATAATCTTCATCTTCAAGTTTTTTAAGAAAAAAATATACATATATTATACAGTATATATATACTATATATTTTTCTCAACTTTCCTGTCTAAGATACAAGCGGTAAAAGCATGCTTGTCACATTCAACAAACATGTCCTAAGAGACAGCTTATTTAGAAACACAGAGCGTTTATTCAAAGTGATTTCTATTCAAATTTGATATCCTTACAAACTAACTGGTGTTACCGTCCAACAGACGAACGCATACTTGTATATGTTTGATTTAGGATAAGAAAAGTTTTCTACAATTCTGAGATCAATATATGATAAGGTTTAATGGCTCCTGGTTATTATTGGACGCCCGCTATTAATTTAATATCCAGAGAAAATTAACATTGACAAGGACAAATGTTTGCTGGATATAATGAGAATATTGACATCTAGCTTCGAGGTGTTTCGTAAATACTTCTTAAAACTGAAGTGTCACAAAATACTTAGTACGCGTAAAAATATACGAAACGCTGATAAAAAGCATGTACGTGTATTCGTGTTTCATAATTATAACAGATTGTTTCAATATTTACCGACCCGAAGTCTTTTGTCTGTTTGTGTATGAGAACAATAGGAATAATTGATCAATTTTCTCAACATGAATCTACAGTCAGATCTTTGTTCGTATATATCAGTCATAGGAATGATTAAACAGGTTCAAGAACTTCCTAGTGTCTGATAAATACTGTTCAACAACTTGTTGCTACATTTGTAAGTATAGGGTGGGGGTTATTAAGTGGTGGTGATTGTGTATAATGATGTATAAAAAACAAGTTTATGCGTAAATTTAGGTATATTTTTCAGTCCGTGTGATTATTTAAGGTCTAAATACATCATCACACTCCAGGTCCATTCCAACAATGAACTTACTCCCGATGTTTGCACGTATAGCTTATTAAAATGTAACTTGTCATCGTCCCTTCCGTGGGTGAAATCTTCGAGAAATAAAAGTAGGCCTAAAGTAAAACCTGTGTTATTGGTTCCCTGTTGTGAACACTGACCGAATGTAAATGATGGACATCATCGGGATACATTCTAATCGACAAAAAGCTCTGAAAAAAGGACATCCTTTGTGCAAAAGTCGTGTACATTGTATATCATTTTATATTAAATTCTATCTAAAACTAGAGATGGTTTCTATATGGGAAAGTTTTCAGTGAATTGTGGAATGTTCTGTTTTAGGTAGGCACTGGTTGCCTTTCCGGAACGATGTCCACCACTGGCGTTTTGTTACATTGTTGATTAATGATTTTAAACCCAACAAAAACAAAATAAATTCTTGTACTTGCTAGCTATGGAAGACTACTGGAAGCTATCCGCTGTTTTAACTATGTTGCTTTTATATCATGATTATATTTCATAATATCGTGCATAATTTTGAAAGGTTATGCCACAAGAAGTAGATGAATTATTTTCACAGGCTTATAGCCGCCTCCTGAGTTATTCAATTAGTATTCAGTGGAGTTCACAGGGTATTCGATTTAAAACAATAACTACGCATTATCCTGTACGACAGCTCATTATCTACCATATATTTATCTGATGTAATCTGAAATTGTTGACCCGAATTATGTGAATAATCGTATGATTAAGGTATTTTGAGACTATAAAAAGGTTACATTATAAAATCAGTTTCTGCTTAATATCTGGTTATATGTTTTACACGATTAAATACGAATTGAAAAAGGGCGGAAAATTGGCAAACAATACACTTGCAGACACGCGAATATTTATATTTACATTATATTTAGTAAATAACTGTTACAAAATCGTGATGTTAAAGCGGTTAGAGGTGGTGAGGAAATATTTCAAGGGAGGCAACTACATCGATATTGTTCGAATCAATATTTAACAGAGTTACCTCCCTTATAAAGTAAGTTCTAAACGCTTGTGTGGCGAGTCGGCAGTGACCGATGTCGTTATTTATGATGATGGCTTCATAAAATAAATCAGAAAACTGTTGACATACATTTTCATGCATGTTTATGTAGCCTGTTCATTCATGGAACACATGAGTGTGTTCGGGTAATCTGCGTAATGGACGCATCAAAGAGACTATGAATTCCAAAAAACTTATATCCTCAGTAAAATTATACATGTAGTCATTTTTATACCGGAATACACATTAAGTCGGGTTATTTCTACAAACCCGTTATTTCCCATTTGACGAATTTGCATTTGAAGTTTTGAACTGCAATAACATTAAGCGAGTTCGTGGAATTGGGATGAACCCTATTTAGGATAGATGTACAAGCAGACGAAAAGAATGAAACCAACTCTCAATGTTGCCAAAAATTGATTACAGGGGGAGGGAGTAGAAATAAGCCGACGATTTGTAAAAAGTCTGTAATGTGTTGAACAGTTATCTACCCCTACACATCTGGTTTGTATACATGCATACTTCGTTGACCGAAGCAGCCAAAAAAAAACAACAAAATACAAAAACAACAAATGAAGCTGGCAACAAAGTAACAACAGATGCTGAGTAATTCATTAAAACCCTGGAGCTTAATGTACAAGTACAAATCGTCTGCGTACGTCCAGACACCATAAAACGAATAGTTAATCAACTGCTGGCGAGATCTCGTGCTCATAATTCACGCGCAATTTTCGTAAAAAAGCAGACGACCGTCAAGTCTATATTTGCCCGATGTTTGAACTTCCCAACATGTGCATATTTATGCGTCTCGCAATAAATATGTTACCTATAACAGTTACTGTTGTCAGAGAAACGCATTTTGGAAACTTGAAAACGCAAAATTTGATTAATGCATTCGTTATTTTGACTACCATATGATGACCTTCGGGCTTTGAAAAATACATGTATATAAATCTCGACTTAGATATGAAAAGAAGAGCATATCTAACCAATTTCATACCTTAGTTTATTGTAAGAACTTGGATTTTCTATTTAATACATCAGTACGATCAAGTCAAATTATCATACTTCGGACTAATACATCAACCAGCTTTTCAGCGTTGTTTTTTTTTTTTGGTATAATTTTACTCGCATTAAGCCAAATGTAACCAAAATGAGAAAATTCCTCTAAAACATACGTAGAAAGTATAATTGTTAACTCTTCTAAGCTAAAGATACAAATAATATTGTTTGTGAAAGTATCGATCAAAGTAACCAAATGTTGGTTCAAAAGGATTGTGTCGTAGAAAGAAACAGATAACATGTTTGATTTAATCCTTTGCTTTATAAGCATATTTTGGACTCTTCTAAATTCAAAGCTAGTATACAAAACATCAATTTTTTAAGAAAATTAGGATATTTTACTCTGACAGAGTGGGAGACATTGTGACAAAAGGATCCATTACTCATCACAAGCAATAGCTTCTTTTGCCACAATGTTTTCAAAAGTCGTCTGCTTCAGATGCGGGTAAATGCGGTATTATGAGGCAAAGGCTTAAAGGGGAGGGGTACTGGGTGGATGCTTTCTTTTGGATCCTCTGGAAAGTTCCATCATTGTTAGTTACATACAAATCCCAAAAAAAACTAGAATTTTTGATAATCCGACTCGACATTTAGGTGTTTCAAGGCATCTTTATGTCCGACATTTTTTTCTGGTTGTGACGTCAAATCACGTGACAATAGCACCGAGTCAGTGTAATAGATTTCAACTGGTTTCAAGTTACATATCGATTAATTATCCGAATACCCAGAATAGGCGATAAATTTAGAACCCATATTTAATAGGTTATCCATATGTTTAGGCCTAAATTATTCACGAGCCAGACTATCTAGTCTAAATAATGGATTGATATATACATGGTGATTAAAATGTAAGCAAACAGATGAATATTTTTGAGATATAAGTTTTACCTTGAGTTCTTTTTTTTGTATTATTTTACATCTAAATTTCTAACGAAAAGTGTTGAGTCACGTACATGAATACATAAGCTGAAAATTTAAATTTTAAAGCCAATCCCTAAATTTAGATTCGTCGGTAGCTGGAAATTATATCTGATTTCGACGACAAACAGCGATAATTTAGTTCCGGTAGCAAAACTCACATTGATTTTCTGTTACTTGTCTGAGACACTGTATATCGCAGCAACATTCTCGTCTGCTGTTCGTTTGCTTAACGTCTGCTCATCTTGTATGTAAACCTTCACAAAAAGCACGAAACTTTACCTACAGTGCGCCAAAGAATGAAATATTTCAAACGAATACTTACTAATAGGTATATAATCTACCTCCGTATGAAACACGATAGAATGAAAGCAGAGTATAATTACATAAGTGCATATGAACCAAACTCGCTGATTTTTTTTCGATCTTTAAAACGCTTTGGAAGCGGTGACGGGAGAAACGAAGCGTGTACGAAATAACCTGTTGAAACACGGGAGAAAACTACCAACTAGAACTCATTCTATTCTAAGGTTTACCGTGTTTTTCTTTTCTCCCAAGTCCGCCACAGGTTGTTTCTCTTTTCGCTTCATGGACTACGTTTTATCATGAGTACATGCGATTTTGTGTGTGTGTGTGTGTGTGTGTGTGTATTTGTGTGTATAACATAAATAATTCACTTCAATCATGAGGCGCACTTTATAATACCTTACGCTGAAAAAAGATTTCTGCACTTTTTTTATTGTGAGACTAGATAGTAATAACGCGTTGTCGTGTCAAGTTTTAACTATTCAATGCGTTACGATAAACAAGTGCATTGTTATTAAACTTGCGGAAGGATTGTCTAACCTAACTATTTGGGATGAGTCAGGATTCTAGATTGTCAGTGTTAATACGGGGGTTAACTGGATTAAACGATACTCAAGTTAAAGGTAAGCCTATTTGATCAGTTTAACTACCTGCTTGTAAACATTGAAACAAAATCTGATTTTGAGAAAATTTTACTACACAAGTATAAATAAAATTCGTTTGAAATACCGTGTGGTATGTGAAATGTATTACTTAGGATGGGTTTATAAATTATTTAAGAAACGTGTCAGGGTTGAATTTATCTATAAAATAATAAATAAATGTATGACTTGTTTACGTTCAACTTTGATGGATTTGTGGCGTGTCATATCAGTTGTTTGTTTTTCTTGTTACAATTTGGACTCATTACGTACTAAGATTATGGGCCGTATCTCAACTTGTTGTCACACCGAGTAATATTATCTGTCAAATATGAAGACACATTTTCACATCTTTTAAGACAACCAAAACACTACTGCGCGTATAGAACTCAACCCAGCCGTTGTTTTGTGGTAAGATGAACATCTGTGTACAAACAGCTATTTTCTATATCTTGATGATTGTCAGATATATCGGAAGAGCCCCAGTTAAAGTTCGGTGAACTAACTTGTTCTTGGTAATGAACGATGATTCCTAATTGACTCATCGGTAAATACAGTAGTTTCTTCCTAACCTGGCTTACTGATGAATGCATCAAATTTGTAAGATTTGTAATCAATTTTCTCTTCCTCACATATTTTTCTCTCATACCCCAACGAAGTCTTCCCTCAAGGCAAGGCTGACACTTGAAATACATGTACTCGAATTACTGAACTATGATTTTAAAACTGTGTACAGTTTGTGTTTCACTAACGACTGTGGTTAAAATTTATCGAATCATTGTACATATGTAATTATTTACACATAAACGTATGCGAATATAATTATATTCATATATGACATATATAATATGATATAAAATACGTGTATACAAACTGTATAAGGCATATGTGACAGATTGAATGCAATTCTATTTAATATACAACAGCCACAATAGAAAATAGATAATGCTATCTCGACAGGGATCATTTTCCACAGTGCATATGCATTCAATTGCTTGAATGAAATTGTCTGAATGTGTGTACTGTACTTATTAAATGCAATCTTTCAAGTTTCTGTTAAGTTGTTGTCAGCCATTTAATGTACAGTAAAACCCCGGTATTGAAACTCCCTTCGGTACCCCCAAAGATCGGTCGTAACAATTAGGCGATCTCATTGGTCAAGTTGAATTACAGGGGAGTTATTGGAAATAAGGGGTCGTTATAACAAGGTGGTCGTAATATCGAGGTGGTCGCTATGTTGGGTTATGCTGTACTTGTATTTGCGGTCACTGGTTGTATTGTTTGCTTAAAACGTTACTAGAATAGTAAATAAGTGTACTTGATTTGTTCAGGACATTGACGTGTCTTTATCATTGCTTATGTGTAAAAGTTCGGCATGAACAAACACGACTATTCGCACACTGTGTTTGTCTCAAGTTACGAAAATTGAAGACTAGTCATTAAACTTACTCTAAATGTACCAATCCACGAATAAACCTTTTATGACAACATTACATATAATATTACCCCATTTCTTCCGTGTCACCTGCGTGAAAATCGTTAAGTTAGGAAGATAATTGCTCTAGATGGTTAGGACTTCGGTATTTTTCTTTGATCAGCGAAAAACGAGATGAAATTGTGTTATATGTTTTCGTTGAGGACACTCCCAGTCAATCACCCGGAATGGTATGAAATGAAATATTTGACGATTCTTGGTGATCTCGGAATTATGTTTGTACTCTTACTTCACCAAATACCACAGATATGTAAAGACACGTCCATATATAGTTGTACCCATTATTACCTTCCCCCAAGAGATACAGTACCACCAGGTAGCTACGATCTTTCGTTTTTGTTTTTATGTGACTCATTTTTTGTCAAATTTTCATAGAAGGGTATGACCTGCCGCGACCGGAGTTCGAACCCAAACCTCCGGGTTACAAGTCTAGTGCAATAACCACTGGACCACGACCGCGGCCCTACAATCTTTACCAAACTGGATGAATATCAATTCTGCACTTAGCAAGTACAAGTCGTCTCTTTACCGAGTTATGTTCAAATGATTGTGGTTTGCCATTGGCTTTCGTTGCTATGGTTTGACAAAAAACATTACCAGCTCAGATTCATTTGTGTCGGATTAATTTCTACTATTAATTAATGCAAACAGATCCCAACAAATCAGTTTACATTTATGAATAACTCTTAAATCTAACTCGTGTTGAATTATTCATGTTAATACTTTATTCAGTTACGTATGCCACCTGTTTCTGGTGATAAATTTTCAAATGCCTCGAGATATTTAGGACGACAATCATAATTATAAAACCCTTATCAGTACCGGACCATTTCCCTGAATATTTCTGAACGGTACTAGGTGTACTTTATTAGAACCTGGATGTATACACATACACACGTGTCAATCTGATTAGTATGAAGGGTCGGAGACACGTTTCTTGATTCTATCACTGAATAACATACAGCTGACACCATTCTGGTGTCAGAGAACCACGCTGGTAAAAACATTTAGAATTGTGTCGAGTGAGATACGTACCCTTTCTGAAGATTTTTCAACGAATGTATTCATGATTAGAAGCTTTTGGCCTTTTTGCATATTTTCTCTTGTCTTTGGGGCCAAGTAGTTCCCATGACTTCAGCCTACACCAGTCTTCAAGTCTACATCAGATGTCTATTGATAGGTTCTTTAATGTACAGTCAAACCTGTGAACAATGGCTTCCCTTTGGAAAGACAAAATGTGGCCTGTATCAGTTTGCTCTAAAGAATCAGTGATGATTTTGAAAGAATGACCTTTAGTCACGAGGTGGTCCTTATTCGGAGGTGGTCGCAAACACAGATTTTAATGTATATTTTATAATTCAGTACAGTTTCCCCAATTTTTAATATTCCATCGTTATGTCGTTATACAATTTCAATGTTAAATATAGTCTTAAGTTTCTTAATAATTCTACATACATCATGTAGCAGCTGATTCAGGTATGCCGAGAGTACTGAAAAAATAGATTTACCATCAATAAAAAATGATTAGTTTATACTAATCTATTTTAGCTCGATTGTGAAACAAACAATTTTGCTTATTAATCATGCTCGAGTCCGCTTCCCGGACACTACACCTGTTTATGGACGCCACCCGTCGAAGCCGGGATTCGAACTCAGGACCTTTGGATCAGAGTTCGGACTTTCTACCTCTAGACCACTATGCTTCCAAAAAATAGTGTTGAAAATATATGAAAACATATTTAATACGGAATATATAGATTAACTTATTGTTTAAAAATTCCAATGTCTGTTAGATTTACGATTGTTGTATAAAGTTATTGTTCTTATTACATTGTAGCATGTGGTGTTTATAAGCAAGTTCAGATTAATGTCATTGTGCAGATATTAAAGAGATAGATGAATACTATAAGAAAGATTAGTTTTCGGATGCCTTCACTGAATTTATTCAGACCAATGTTTTTAACACAGAGTTGGCTATAGAAATTGTGTTTTCTTAACCCTTTGCCTCACAACACCGCATTTCCCCGCGACTGAAGCAGACGACTTTTGAAAACATTGTGGCAAAAGAAGCCATTGCCTGTAATGACTAATGGCTTCTTTTGCTACAATGTTTTCCACTCTGTCAGAGAGAAATAACCCAATTGTCTTAAATAAACTGATGTTTCGTATATTTACTTTGGATTTGAAGTAGTCCAAAATATGCATATGAAGCAAAGGGTTAAATTGATTAAAACAGCAATAATGATAAAATCAGAGGATGTAAAAACTATTCCTCAGTAAAAAACAACTATAGTTAACCCTCCCACCACGACCACTTCAACATTAAGACCACATCATTTTCGAACCTATTTTCAATATTTCTTCTGAATTTCAACTTTATCATGAGACTGCCACAATATTATGACCGATTCATTTCGTTCCAAAGGGTTCCTTATGTCGAGGTTTTCCTGGAATTTATGATTTATGAATATTTGTACAGTGCGACCTCTTCAAAACAACACCCTTAGGGAGGCGCAAAATTATGTTGTTATTGAGAGGTTGTTGCTCTAGAGAGGTTAAATTAATAGTTAAATCGTACAGAGGGGAAAAAACAGGCTGTCGTTGAAGGGAGGTTGTTGCTCAAGAGAAGGCCGCTCCGGAGAGGTTGCATTGTACTAACTGATTATACAGCTAACCACAGACATGTATACGCTTCAACATTGACATTATCACAAGTTTGTCTGTATTCATCAGAGACTGCTGAATCCGTATATTTATCCTTCACGTCAGGCTAAAGTAAATGTTCCCGAACTATGTAGCGTTTGATATTATCGATTTGTAATCCAGCGCATACATGCGTTTTCATCCGTGTAATTATAAGTCAAATCGTTAATAACTAATTATATCGAAAAACATTAAAAGCTGGGTCTGGTTTGTAAGAAATTAACTGCCGTTCGTATTTATTTACGTATAGTTGACTCGTTCTAACAGTTGTGCTTAAATTTTGCGAACCTGATACTCATTCAGACATGAAATACATACACACACACCCATATATACTAACTATGATAACATCTGCCTTAAAGAACCACTTTGTTTTTATTTACCGTTCAAAATACAGTCCAACTCGTGAACCAAGGTCACGACAGTCTCAGCATTATTATGGGTTTATGCACAGTTGGTCTTTATTCTAATCTTAATTGGTTTATTTTTTATGATATAATGGCCGTTGAACACTAGATGACTTCTATTCCCTGGTGGTCAAAAACACAGGTTTGATTGTACAAGAATCATGTTACATGGGACCGTTTTATGGAAAGCACCTGCCCACATTCTGATATTTACTCATGCACTGTTATATTATGTGTTTTAACTTTGTTGTTGTTGTTGTTGGTTTTACAACATTAGTATTCGTACTAAACATTGGTGAATGCACCTAAATATTTGATAACATTATTAGAACATCTATTTATACTGTCGGAGTCGTTTCGGGTTAGACAGCTTTGTTCTCGTTAGCCAGATTAAAGTGTCCAGGTGTGCGATGTCAGATAATTGTGAAAATATATGTTTGTATACGAAACTAAGATACACATTCATCTTTTGAATGACGTCATGTTGCTCACGTGATGTTCTAGACAAAAGTATTCAGAGCGAAAAGTATGAGAATCGAGATGTTTTTTGATAATATTTATTGTTATATTTGCGTTATTGAACACTAATTGTTTGATGACAAAGTATCGTGACACATAAGTGACGGTACCAGCCTGTAGACACGTTAAAAGCAATCCATCTTTTCAACACCAAACTAAACGCCAGCTATCATATGAAGACAATTTGACAAGTATAGTTTGTTACATGTTGTCATAGATAGTGCTATATTAATTATTTATGACAATGTCCCCAGTTTTATGCTGTGTCACGTGGGATAATGAGCTACTTTAGAACTAAGTTAATCTATTCCATTCATAAAAATAAGGCAGGCAATTTATTCAATGTGGTGCATACGTTGCATTCGGTTAAAATATGAATTAGTAAACTGACACTATACTTAGTGTAACTTTCGTTGTGATATAATACCGCAAAATCACTGCTGTGTGATTTTATTAAGTCATATAATTTCCATTTTAATAAATAGGATCGCTATTTCAATCGTTATTATAACGTGTTTGTGGTTTTAACCACACAATAGTAAGGACATGGGGTGTGATATAAAACACTTGTTTTGTTGGTATAAAAACATTTAAAGATTATCCTATCACTGATGTTATCTTCCACTGACCCATTTCATGTCTGCGTGTAACACAATTATAGTTCTAGAAATGACAGGAAATGAACACATCAATTTTATATGGCTGACTATTTCAATTTTTATTACGTATGTTTTTTTTTTGTAAAAAAATGTTCGTAGCCAACACATTATGTTTAGTGTTAAGGAACTTAGGTTCCGAAAAACTGGTACCGTGCCTTCTGATAATTATACTGGATCTAACTTCATTGATCCATATCGATTATTCTCATTCGCATGAACCAATGAATTACATACCATTGTTGAATTAGATGTAGCATACAGACTTCCAATAAATGAACAATAGCCAACCGTTTCTATGGTTTGTAGTTTTAAATAATTAGTCTTCGATTCGAGCGACGTTGAACTAATTCGACCAACGTTGAACTAATTCGACCAACGTTATTTACGCCGGTAGCGATAATCTGGTAAAATCAGAATACTACACGAAACTGTTTTCTCGGAAATGACGATTCGATCTACTTTAATAAATTTTCCTAAGATAGCCTATTCCAAAGAAGCCAAAATCTAAGGGGTCTATACCTCATATGGTAAGAACAACCTGCTTCACCAGCTCCCCCTCTCTATCTCTCTTTATTTTCCTGCTTATTAAGCATTATCCTAACATATACCACTCCTTGTTTGTTAAACTAACTTTCTTTGTCCGTATTGGAAATTTGAGATCGGTGATACGTCGAGGACGGAATCAATAGTGTTTATAACACAACCCACGCAAACCCACGGAAACAAGCTGCGAAGGATAGTTCTTGCACTTCGTAATGTTCAGCGGGTAAAGATTCGTTATAGTTTTATGTAAAAACAAATGATACAAAACAGTATTTTTATTTATACACACACTTCGCATTGATAACCGTTGACTGATACAGCGCATGCGCTAACTTAGATATAGTCAGATATTTTTCCGACATTATTTAAGTTTGTGGTTTGAAAGTTCTAATACAGTGTTTCGATACTTACATATAGCGCACAAATATATTGTGAGTTTATCGGGAATGCATTTTGAGGTATGCACAAATATTAATTTGGCTTATCAGCTTAAAATTAGCCAGTTAAGAAGAATTACAAGTTGTATTGTTTTTCATTAAAAAGGGGTTGGGTTTTACTTCATAGAAATATTTTAGAACTTACTTACATGTATATGAGAATGGGACCAAAATCTCACATTCTACGTTTAGTTTTATAAAGAACGCAATATAACCATTTACATATTTCTTAGACGCTAGGATACATCAATCTCAGTAATTTATCTTAAATTATATGAAAAGCATTCTGAATTACGTGTACCGTATTGTATAAGTGTTTACTCAATAGGAAAAAAATACGTTTAGTGCTGATAGATTCATTTTTTGTGACTCACAAATCATCTTATTATTGTTCTAAAAACAATTAAGCGTACTTTTGACATGCTAACATGATGTTTAAAGTCATTACTGTCATACGGCGCGACAAACTTGACAACTGTCCTTCGCAACTCTCATTGACGGACTGCAATCCAATGAGGGTGATCCAGTTGCTGGTACTGATACGCGATATACGTTTGGTATTATTCTATATTTATACGAAAAAAATTGTTTAGGATTCGGACTATGTTTATTTAACGAGACTTTTGCCTGACGTTGCG